>OX415251.1:41237468-43737468 GCA_948329865.1 Linaria vulgaris
GTACCCTAATGCTTCTATCCAATACTAAAAACTCGGTTTTTATCTTTATCTTTATATTTACTATATAATAATAATGAATGTTTTCAAGCAAGCTACTCTTCAACCGAGATATTTCGTGTTCCGATTTTGCCCATGTAAGTTCAACTAATTTTTGTAAGATGTTTTGTTTTACAGTAATAAATATCTGGAGGGCCCGCACGTATTAATTGATTGGGACTCGCAATAATAAATCTTTTTAACAGTTAATAGCATTGTGGTCCTAACTGCATTTAATATATATATTGTTGGTTTTCTTGATTAAGAAAAAAAAGAACCCGTTTAAAAATCTCCAATTGCACGAGCATGAAATTTTGCCCAGAAACAAAATAAATTTCTGCAAAAACAGAATTCCATGAATAAAATGTATATCAAAAATAAATTATTTGATCAAATGTTTGTTAATAATCTTATTCAATTAAGTATATCTTTATATAAGGAAAAAATATGTTCTTAATTAATTTGGAAAAAGAAATGTTTTATATGAAGTTCCATAAATTTCAAAAGGGTTTAGCAGTAAACAATGAAAGATTGGTTTGTAATGAGGGATTTTGCTCTCTAAGGATCATTTTCCTTTAATTTATGATTTTTTTTTTGTAATTTTTCACCAGTTGCTTTGGACGAGGAAGCGAATGATTATTGAAGTATGACTGTCGGAACAAACTTTTTTTTTGTTTGGTCACTCTTGTAATATTTGGTAGGATTAATTTTTCAGACAGTATTTCTTTTGTATTGACTTAGACTTATTGCCATTTACGTGAATTTGGTACTCTGTTGTATTGTAGATATAAAATATAATCTTGTGCTTGAATAACAATTGTGTATGTTAATTGTGTTTTTTGTGTGCTAATTCTTATAATAATATCAATTAATGTTATTGTATTATAGTTTAATTTCAAATATGTAGTAGTAGGCTAGGTATTGATATCACTACAACAAAACTAGCCAAATACAAGGAAATTGGTTGCAAGGAAATGAGCTTTCCTATGCAATAAGCTATGCATCGAAAAATTCCCTTGCATAGACGGAAGTGGGCCCCAAACAAGTCTCTGCAACGAAAAATTCCCTTGCAGAGAATAAAATGCTGGGAAAATTTTCGCTGCAACATAGCACCCAAAATTTTCGCTACTAAAACTTTATGCAGGGGAATTTTCCCGTGGGTCCCAAGGGAAAATTCCCTTGCATAATGTTTATAAATATATATATATAGGGCGAAATATTTTTTTTGCCCTTTAATTTTCTCCAACTTCAAATTTTGCCCTTTATCTTTTCGAGCTTAGAAAATGCCCGCTAACTTATTTATTTTTAATAAAAATTGCCCGACATGCTTTTATTTGGGCTTGGTCCAAATTTAAGAAAAAAATTAAAACAAAAAATAAGTAAATATTTTGCACTTATTTTTAATTCAAAATTAAATTAAATTTTATCATATATTGTTTTAAGTCATAAAAAATAATGTATAAATTCAAGTTTAATATATAGTTTATTTTAAAATGTTTAATAAATAAATATTTACTAGTAAATATTAAAAATAAGATATATATTTTTTGGGCTAAAAAAATTATAACAGTTTTTTTAAAAATAAAAAGAAAAAGAAATTTGAAAAACAAAAAGAAAAAGAAGAATAAGTTTTTTTTTGATATTTTTTTTAAAATTTATTATTTATTAAAAATCAAGTTTTTTAAATTAGAATTATATAATAAGTTTTTATAATTTTATATTTTTAAAATTTATTAGTTATAATTGTTTATTTTTTATATTAAAGAATTAAATATCTTATTATTTTTAATAAATAAACATATACTCTTTTTAAGGAGTTAGATATCTTATTGTTTTTATAAAACAAAATTATTAAAATTATAGAAACTTATGATATAATTCTAATTTTAAAAACTTGATTTTTAATAAATAATAAATTTTAAAAAAATTCAAAAAAAAAACTTATTCTTCTTTTTCTTTTTGTTTTTCAAATTTCTTTTTCTTTTTATTTAAAAAAATTGTTATAATTGTTTTAGCCCAAAAATATATATCATTGAAATATTTTTATATTTAATATTTACTAGTAAATATTTATTTATTAAACATTTTAAAATAAACTTTATATTATACATTATTTTTTTATGATTTACAACAATATATAATAAAATTTAATTTAATTTTGAATTAAAAATAAGTGCAAAATATTTACTTTTTTTGTTTTAATTTTTTTTACTAAAATTGGACCAAGCCCAAATAAAAGTCCGTCGGGCAAATTTTATTAAAAATAAATAAGTTAGCGGATATTTTATAAGCCCGAAAAGATAAAGGGCAAAACTTGAAGTTGGAGAAAATTAAAGGGCAAAAAAAATATTTCGCCCATATATATATATATATATATATATATATATATATATATATATATTTATATATATATATATTTCAAAAAGTAAAGCTGTCGCGTGCAGCACTCTCTCGCCCCAAAATTTACGGGTAAGTGATCTACACCTTATAAGCTACCTTTTGATGTAATTTATTTCAAATTTCGTCAATAATTTTGCTTCGTGATTTTCTAAAGTTTAATATTTTGTTTTTTTTTTGAATTATTTCAATTGTGTTTGTCATTATGTTTGTTTATTATAGTTGTTTTATGTTTTGAATGTATGATTATTTTTGTTTAATGTTGATTTTTAGAAAAGATTGAACTTTAGGGTGAATTTGCATTTTAGAAGAAGTTTGGGGGTGAAAAGTGTAGTTTGAAAGAAAAAAGTACTCAATTGTTAAGTTTTAATCTTTTGTGGTGTTGAAATAGAATTTATTGAGACTTTGTTGTAAGAATTAGATAATTATAAATTTTGGGCTATTATGGCAAATATTTAGTGATTTAGGAAAACTATAGTGTAGAAATTGTAATTAGGATTTGTGGTTAATAAAATTATTGGTTAGAAATCCGAATTAAATATGCTTCTTATTAGGATTCACTTGGGAAGATTAAATTTAATTAGTTAGGTTGAAATATGTTGGAAAATGATTATTAATTAGCTAGTTAAGAAAACTATAGTGTAAAAGATATAATTAGAATTGTTAGGGAGTGAAGAAAGCTATAGGTTAGAAATTTCAATTAAATATATTTCTTATTAGGATTCACTTATGAATCTTTATTTTTTGGTGGGGTTGAAATATAAATTAGTGAAACTTAGGGACGATTAATTGATATTTTGATGTTAATCTAGATGGTGGGGGGAACTCAAGGAGGTAGAGGGAGGCGTTCGGGGAAGGAACCCGCTTCTAGTAGTCACCAACCACAACGTAGTAGAGCCCCAGTGCATGAGTTCGACCCCGAGCATGAGGATATGCCGGTTATCCCATCGGTGTATGACACGTATCCTTTTATACGTGGCATGTGATAGAGCCGTTGCCACAGCCCAGCACTAGGATAGCTGCGTCGCCTAATGGCACGTCTCATGCTTCAGCTTTAGTTATCGATAGTCACGGAGCTTCGCCCGCACTGTCTGCTAGTGACCAGGTATGGCCGACACCTTCTCTCGGTCTAGACGAGCCCGGAGCCTCACAGCCTCCCATTGTTAGCGATGTCGATGGGACAAGTAGGCGACGAGGTCAGGGTAATGGGGTTCCTATTCTAGATAACCCTGATAATAGACGTTGGATCACATTTTGTCCATATAGCGGGGCATTGAGGGACCAAGAGGGCATAAGTGCATCTATTTCATCTACTTTGAAGAATCTATGTCGAGGCCCGTGGTTTTCCAGGCAATGAGCAAATAAAAGGAAAATATAGCAATTGCAAGGAAATATTTCATTGGAAAAAGGGAAATGAATCTAAAATATGCAATTCAACACAAACCATTAGGGGTGAAAAATATAATTATCCAATAGTTATAAAACAATCTCGAATTTAATTTTTCTTTCACCAATATTTTAAACATAATAAGTAGGTGTGCTAGCTTTATCAAAACTCGTCATAAATGGAGTAACGGAAGATGTTAAACAAATATTTGGGGTGAAAAACATAATTATTCAAAAGTTATAAAACAACCTCGAATTCAGTTTTTCTTTCACCAATATTTTAAACATAAGAATTAGGTGAGCTTTCTCGAATTTCATCATAAATGGACGTTAAACAAACATTTGGGGTGAAAATTTTAATTATTCAAAAGTTACAAAACAACCTCGAAATCAATCTTTCTTTCATCATTACTTTTTACACGCTACGTATGTGTGTTCTTTCAAATTTCATCTTAAATAGATTAACAAAAGATTATAAATAAACATTTTGGGTAAAAATGTAATTAAGCAAATGTTACAAAACAACCTCGAATTTAATCTTCCTTTCACCAATATTCTAAACATAATAAGTAGGTGTGATTTATCAAAATTCGTCATAAATGGACTAACGAAAGACGTTAAACAACCATTTGGGAGGAAAATATAATTACACAAAAGTTACAAAACAAACTCGAATTCAATTTTTCTTTCACCATTACTTTATACACGCTAAGTATGTGAGTCCTTTCAAATATCGTACAAATCGGCGTAAGAAAAGTCATTAAACAAGTGTTATAAGCATAAAACACTATATCTTCTCAACCCTAAACCCTAAACCCTATATACCTTAGATACCATTGTACACTCTATATGTCAAACTTGTGTTTTCATATGTTGAAGTCGTAAAACACCTTCAGTCCGCATTGATTTTCAACCATACACTATCTTATTAAAAATAAGTGTTTCACTTCAAATTTCGTAAAAAATGGAGTATAGAAAGACGTATTAAAAAATATTTGAAGAGGAAAGTCTAATTATGTCATAATTGCAAAACAACTCCAAAACAAATTCCAATCTCTATTTTTCTTTAACCAATATTTACTATAACTATTAATGAGACATACGTTCAAATCTTGTAAAAAAATGGAAAAAATGACGTTTAAATACATTTGGGGTAAAAAATTAATTTAGTAAATAAGTGGGTTTTTTAAAAAGTTATTTGAATGAAAGGAAATATTTCCATGTATTAACAATGCAAGGAAATATTTCTTAGTAATTAGAGCTTGCTACCAAAAATTTCCATGCAAATAGTGTTGAAAGGAAAAACTTGGTTGCAAAAGTTCTGCAAGGGAATTATTTATAGCAGGTATCAATTGCAAGGGAATTTTCCCTTGAACAGCTTTCTAGGCAAGGAAAAATTTCCTTGCAAAATTTCTTGTCCTATAAATACTCCCCACTCCCCCATTCATTTCTCATTCACACCATAATCCTCTCTTCCTCTCCTTTCTCCCTCTCCCTCTTCCCTTCTCTAAATTATAAAATTTAAATTTTCAAAGTTTTTTTTTAAATAAGAGTTTAAGGAGTTTTTATAATACGTATTTTGAGGAATATAATAAAAACAAAAAGTATAAATATGTATTTATACATATATTTATATATATATATATTTGCAAATTATAAATATGTATTTATACATATATATGAAAAATATAAATATGTATTTATACATATGTACGAAAATAATTTAATAGTTTTATTGCGTATTTATGTATATATATATATGAAAAAGCTAAAAAATTAGTATTTATAATTACAAAATAAATAATAACTAATTAATTAACAATAATAAATTGGATAAATTACAAATTTTGAATGTGGCGGAATCCCACCACATTTTATTTTTAAAAAATTAAAAAATATATTGCAAGGAAATAGTTCATTGCAAAATATTCTATGCAAGGAAATTTTTCCTTGCAATTATTCTGGCGGAATTATTTCCTTGCATTAGGCCTAATGCATCGAAAATTGGCTCTAATGCAAGGAAATTTTTCCTTGCATTAGCCCTGTTTTGTTGTAGTGTATATATGTTGTGTAAAGGTATTTTGTAGGACTTTTATAAATGCTTTAAAGATTGATCTTGGGACGCATACAATTATCCTATAGTTAATGGTTTAGGGACCTTTATAAATGTTTCAAGATTTTGGTCTTGCACCTCAATTTCTCTATACCCTATTTGTGTACCCTCAATAGTTATTTGCCACAGTACTACTCAAACCAAACTCCTAAGCAAACATTTTGCACAATTCCCCTAATCTCCATTATTTCTCTTTCCTCTTTCATCTAATTAATTTCTCTATCCTCTTTCATTTAATTAATTTCTCTCTCCTATAGACTAAATTCTAACGTAAACTTCTCTAGAAAAGTAAAAAAACATTATCTATCATCCTTGTTTATAGGAAACTGAATTGGCAAACTAAAAAATTTAATATAAATTATATATTCACTATTCACTATTCACTATCTTTCTTTTTTATGAAATAAATTATAATAAATTATTAAACAAACCTAATAAATTGAATTACCATTTTCTTAATGAATCACATAAAAATCTTTTCATCTCCATACTTTTTTCTGAAATCAAAAAGAATCTTCCATCATTGTTTATAGGATTACACCAATAGAATTAGAAAAATAAATACTAGAATTATATTACTTTTTAATCTCATATTATAGTTTAGTTTATTAGACACGTTATGTGTAAAGAAAATAATGTCCAATAAACCAACTATTACTTTGATTTGCACATTAAATATAAATAACCACTTAATATCAAACTTGAGGATAATATTATTATTATTATATGAAAAAGAAGAAGAAGTTATACGTTGTTGTATCATACAAGGACAAACTTGGAGATATTAATTTTTTAGCATTTCTTGGGCTTTCGAGACTAAATTAAAAGTAATATAATAATATTGTATCAGGTTAATTTACTATAAAAATTTACATTAATTGAATTTAATTTTACAATAAATACTTGCAATATACTAAAGTTATACTATTCATTTACACAAAAACCATGCAATGGTACTTTATATTTTTTTTCATTAAAAGCATATCTAAGTTTAAATCTAAATCAAAAATGAAAAAATTGGAAGAATTTAAAATTAGATTATTTTGTTGGAAGGAAGAATACTGAAATGTAAAATTGGATCATAATTTTGTTGCCTCTTAGTCGTTTTGTTTGTCGATAGACATTTTAATAGAAAGAATAGCAACATGTAAAAAAGAAGATAACGTCGAATATAAAACTTATCTAATTTATTTCATAAAAAAAGAAAGATAGTGAATAGTGAATATATATTTTATATTAAATTTTTTAGTTTGCCAATTCAGTTTCCTACAAACAAGGATGCTAGATAATGTTTTTTTACTTTTCTAGAGAAGTTTACGTTAGAATTTAGTCTATAGGAGAGAGAAATTAATTAAATGAAAGAGGATAGAGAAATTAATTAGATGAAAGAGGAAAGAGAAATAATGGAGATTAGGGGAATTGTGCAAAATGTTTGCTTAGGAGTTTGGTTTGAGTAGTACATGTGGCAAATAACTATTGAGGGTACACACAAGGGTACACAAATAGGGTATAGAGAAATTGGGGTGTTGGTCTTGGGGCCTATATAAGTGTCTCTTAATTAATTATTTAGAGACACTTACAAGTGATTCAAAATCTTGACTAAGGGACATATATGTGTCCTTAGTTAAGGATTTAGGGACCCTTAAAATTGTTCCCTAGAGCTTTAGGGACCTTTGAAAAATTGTCCCCAACTTATTGCAACGCTAGGTATTGGGGACATATATTTTAAAGTCTCTAAAACTCTAAGTGTTGCAATATATACGTGGAATTTTGAAATATTTTTTGGGTCCCTAAAGCCTGTTTTTGTTGTAGTGAAACGGTGGTTTTGGGAAGATGTATACGGTACATTGTGGGATGCGATTTTTTGACATCCCACCACTCAGGGTGAAATTCTATTTTTTGGCATTCCACAACTCGGTCGACGCGGAATGGGCTTGTGATGGGAATTTTCCATATCATAAGCCTTTTTCCTTTTTTCTATATTTTCATTTTTAAAAGAATAATTCCACCAGAATATCGTCCTCAATGTATAATAGGTATAATAAGGTGTGTAGAGGATGGTTTATCATCCGTTCGCCACTCTCTTCTTCTTCTTCTTTTCATATTGTTTGAAATTTTTATGTATAAACGAAGAGTCTTATAGTAACCATTACACAAACTCCAAGATTATTTTGAGAGAGAGAGAGAGAGCACGTGGTTCAATTCGATGGAAAGCGAAGACCCTTACTAGGGTTTGACAGGCCGCTAATCTGAAATAGTTATATCCATTGAGAAGTAAGAGCTTAACCATAAATAATCATTCAGCCACACGCACGTTGTATAATAGGATGTGGTTAATTTAGGAGTGGGAATAACCACTCTCTCCAAAATATCTGAAATTCAAACAACATGGGTTTTGGGTCAACCCAAATGGGTGCCCTTGCATGCCCATATATTAAAAATTCATTATCTCACACTCACCATGAGCACTGAGCTAAGGGCTCAATACTATCATCTTATCACATCCTTCCGGTCATATACACAAGAGGGTCGTGTGACCAGCAAGTGTTTGAAAGCTCGATGTCATATAACAGTTAATGATATATAACTACCCATTCACATAAACAAATAATACATTCATCTCACGATTTCCAAGTTTATCAGATTCATTGCACCAATCGGCATACCTTATATCCCTCTAATGTAAATTGAGCATATTCGACTCTTAAGTAATATAACATATATTCACAATTATATCTTGAACTCCCAAGTTCATAATTGGCTAGCCATTGAATGTAGGTCATGTGCTAGCCAAAAGATACCCTCTCGCTTTCCCACTAGAATCATTGTACTCCCTATTATTGCGTTCTTGGTCATGCGCCTCATTTTCAAATATTTTATTGTTATTGTGAAGCTTCAAGTTAGCGTAGAAAGTCATAAAGGTATAAAAATGAGGTATTTAAACCTCTCACATTCACAAATGAGAAAGCATGGATACATTTGCGCATTTCCCATTTGGTATCTTTCTTGAGGCAGTGTGTGTTGTTTAATTAAAATATAATGTGCACCATAAAGATTTTCGTTCAAGTGTACCTTGATACTTAATCTGAATTTTGTCTTTGCCTCAAAATATATCTTGAAAAATGTCCAACAAACAACTCACTTCTAGTTTTACTTTAAAGAAGCTTATTAAGTGTGACGAGTCCAAATTGATAACGAGGTTCAATAGCAAATTTCATATGCACATATTCCTTTATGTCAAAGGAAATTACTAATACGAATTTTCACCTATACACACTTATTGATGTCAAAGGTGATTGGTCATGTGAGATAGACGACCTCAACTTGTCCGACATACTTTTGAATTTAAAAACATAAAAAATTCTCAAATTTGTGCATATAAAAATATTCATTAACGCTAATACCATATGCATAATATACAAATGTATACAACATTCAATTACATCATATCCCACAAATTAACATGAATCATAAAAACACCAGTAGGGATGGGTGTTGTGAAAGTGTCTACCATAGGTCACCCTTTCTTTCAATGATGCCACTTGTAAAATTATATTTCTATCTATGGCTTTGGTCTTCCCATGGGGGATATTTCATGTAAGCTATAGCTACTTGACTATCACAATTGATTGTCACAGCTCTCAAGTTTTTTCGTACAACCCTCAAATGTTTTAAGAATCTTTTTAACTAAACACCTTCATGTATTGCAGATGCACACACCAAAAACTCAGCTTTCACTGTGGACAACGAAATACATGTTTTTTTCTTGCTGCTTTTAGAGATAACGACATTATTCAGCAAGAAAACATAATAAATGCTTGTTGGGTGTTTTGGTTTCACACCCTAAACAAAAAAAAAGATTTATGCTCATCTAAATCACCTCCCTACATATGTGTATCTTTCTAAGGATAGACTCTTTTCTTGATAGCATTAGAAAAATATGCAGAACCTTTTAGGTATCTTATTATAGATACCTTCTAACTAGATCTACTGCATAACATATATTAGAGCGAGTACACAACATAGCATGCATCAAGATCCCATGCACTATTACTTTGTTTATCGCAGTTCTCAAGCAACGATTTACTACTTTAGCTATTTAAAACATGTATGCATAAATCATGTGATGAGCTTTATTAAAGAAAACATTGGTTTTTAAACTTCTTGTTCAAACTCCAGTTCATATTGCAAGAGTTTTATCCATGTGGCTGATTGTAAGAGCTCTCATGTTTATGTTTCACAAACATGATTCTGATGTGTACATAGGGGAATTAACGCATATGCACCTAAGAAAGATAAATGAGACTAAACAACAAGAATTCATAAGTAATGATCCTACCAAATCTTTACTCTTGATAAAAAGAGGTTTAGCTATTCATGATTACAAATTTGAACTCACAAATTTTGAAAAATAACATAGTAAAATATTATATATTTAAAAGCTCTCAATTCTTGCAAAATGTAGTGTCTTCAATCTCTGAATCTTTGTTCCTCTACTTTCTGTGAATGGATCTTGACTCGATCCCCATATCCTCTAATCATATGAAAAATAAAACTAAACTAAGCTAATTGTAATGAGATGTGTTATGTGTAGGGATATGATGACACTTTGCAGATGTGCCTGAGTCCTTTATTCATAGATGCAACTGAACATGGGTCAATTCTACTTACATCCATTTTTTCATGTACAAGCGCGAGCAACGAGCTATTATATTGCGAGTTGCACTTCCCCCGTGGTCCAAAAAGGTGTTAGTCACATCTCATTTGCATAGTTTTGATGTATGGTGTAACGCCCCAAAAATTAGGAAGAAAATAAATTTATACTTTAGTCCTTGATCTTTTGAAAAGTTCCATTTTTGACCCTAAATATTTAGAAAAAATTGCATTTGAGCCCTCTGAACTTAAAAGTTAGTCTTTTATTATATTTACAGGTCTCTAATCCTAAAACATATATTTCAATTTCAAATATTAACCAAGTTGATTGAATTGCCTAGAAAATTTACATAAGTAAATATTTATATAACAAAGAAATCTAGTTATACCTATTTGAACTTTAATTATAAATAATTGAGTGGCTTGATATGCAATTAACCAATTGATGAAGTTAGCCATGACATCTTTTTGATGAGGTAAGCCATGACATCCTTAAGAGCATGATTAAATTCAGATTTTTTTGTGATTTTTTGTGGGACCTTAATTAAAAGTATTTTAACATGATTATTTGACTATAAATAGTAGGCTTCCTTCCAACACTTTTCACACCCAAAATCATTTTGGTTTTTCCTTCTTTCTTCCTATGAATCTCTAAGTTAGTGAGTCTACTTTCACGAAAAATTCATCCCAAGTTCTTATTTCATCATTTTCTACTCGAAAATACTCCAAAACTTTTAATGCGGAGAAATTATCCATTCGGCCCTGCACCTTAGAAAATCATTTTGATCAAGGCCAACGGCCGAATACTCCTCATGATGTCCTCTAACTTTCATATGAAGAAATGTTTTTCAAATAATGTGATTTAGAAGGTCGAAATTCATAAACTGTAGATTGTTGTCTGAAAATCCAAAAATATGTTCTATGTTTTCAAGAATTATTTAGCATATCAAACCTTTGTGTTTTCCTTCCCATTCGGGTAAATATGTTCCTAGTGATGTTAGGGATAAGTTGCCACAAAAATATTTGGAAATAAAGTTCATTTGGATATCCGATCAAATGTAAATTCGAAACTACGACGATTTTCAACTTATTTTACGTACTTTAAGTTCTTTGTTTATGATTAAAAATAATCATCATAATTCCATGATTGATCACTCACACATGACTCTTATAAGATATAACAATTATTAGAATCACTTTAATATGATTTGTATTAGCGAATTAATATCTTTGAGATTTTTCAATAATATATAAATAGTATATTTATCATGTTTACATATCCTTACATAAGTTTAATAAGATTATCATATATACTTTTGAGGTATAATCATCTTATATGATTATGTATCATAACTTAAACATTCTTTGATCATTTACCTTGATTAGGTTTATGTATTAATATTTTTATAAGTTATGAATACAATGTTATGTAATTTAATATAATCTTAGAACAAAATAATATTAACTAAGTTATACAATTTAATGGATTGCTTCATAAGTTAATTGTTTGATGTCATGATTCCTGGAATTTTTGGATGTACTGGAGACTTAAAGAACGATTTTTTCATAAATCAGTTAAGTAATATATTTTGAAGATTTATTATGCATCAAATTAAATAGTTGATCATACTATACTTGATATTATTGTATACTTACCATTTGAAATGATTTTCTAACATTAGAAAAATTATAACTACAATTATGATTATAAATATATGGTTGCTTAAGATAAATATTGAGATATAAATTACGTATATAAAGTATATTTGATATTTAACTTAACCTTACGACATCAAAGTTTATCGCGTAAGACTTTCATCAATGATATGTACTATTTACTTAAATTAGTATTAGCTACTTTTTTTAACAAGAACTTCCTCAAATTTCATCAACACGAACGTTGAATAGTACATATGTTTATAGTGGTGAGTTATGATTATTCAGTTAACTGATATTATCTTAATGCTATTAAACATTTGACAAATTAATCAACGACGCGCAAGATTCTTCGTACAAATAAAGGTAAGGTTCCATTTCTGATTTGATCTAGACCCGTTTAGCATCCGGCCCTGAGGAACTTGGACAGAAAAGCCACTACTCTGTTACCGAACCTCGAACAACCTATATTTTATCATAATCCCGTTTTGCATCTCATCTCATAACATGATTCTCTTACTCATCGTTAAATCGTATCCAATCATTCATTATTTCCTAATCATGGTAATTTCCCTATATTTTAATCTCATCTTCTGGTTCTTGAACTGTGCAAAGAGCAATGAACTATGTTTGGGACATGTAGCTCAAGGAGCAGCGGATATTATCCGGTTTACTAGCTTATTTGTTTATTTGTTATACCCATTGAGACGCCTTTGGAAAGTTGGGCTTGTGGATTGAGTCGAGTTACTGCTGGGCAGTAAGGGATGTCGGTTTAAGTAATTTCGCTTGATACCCATCTATCTAGGAGCCGCTTGCAGTCAGGAGTTGGCTGTAACCCGCGTGCTGGATCGACATGTACTCGAGCATGTCTCTTGATTGTTTGCGAGATCGCTCCTCGTCGGGAGGTATAAGGTAGAATATTAGAAGTCATAAGGTTGGATTCGTTTATTGTTAAGCACAAGTTCATTAACTATTCTATGAAAATTCAGTACCATTGCTAAATTAAATTATCTAGTTGAAATGTTTCTACTGGTAAGATCACTCCTCGAAATGTATCCAGTAGGTCACAATTAATTCTTGCATTACCAGTTCTTTTATATGAATCTCACTAAGTCATTAAAAACTTATTCCTCGTTTCTTCTGTCCATTCCTCAGGATAAAACCAACATGGCAGCGTGGATCAAGTGAATAATTGTTCAAGTGTGCATTTTGAAATATTCGTGTTTTGTCACTAGTGCATAATCATTAAAAAGTCACATTGTTTGTAATACAAGACTTTCGTTGTATATATCAAAATATATTCTATAAGACGTGTATAGTTTTGATCCTGAACAAGTAAGATCCCTTCCTATGAGTTACGATTTAGTCTGAGTTGGGTAAAGTGACTGATCACCACCGAACCAACTTGGATCGGAGCATGGTTCGTAGGGTGCGGTACATATGTTCTGCGCAAGTTGTGGGCCTTGTGGTACGAGTCGCATACTTCTTTAGGCGACTGTTGGAATTCTAGGTTAATACATTTCAGGCATGTGTAAATCTACCAAAGGCGTTATTCAGGCTTCTCCCCTTTGGTCCAGGTGAAAGTCGCGTGCCTTCAAGGGCGAGTCGTGCTCCTTGTCCACGAGATGTATAATTTCATCATGTACTAGAGCGAGTCATGCGCTAAGTTGTTCTTGCTATAAAAATATGCTTTTCATTGGTGTTTCGTGTCACTCTTGACTCGGCTCTTAACCTACAAAATATAAAAGACAATACATAAAAAATAGTAGAAAACATGTCTATAACTCACACAGCTAACAAGGAAAATAAATAATAAATGTGAGTGTTTTACATATGCATCAAATACCCCCAAACTCGGCCATTTGTTTGCACTTGAGCATGAGAGAAATAACACACAAGACTCGATCTAATTAAGACTCAAACAAGAAATCAAAGTTACAAGTTCATGGTAGCCGTCATTTAAATTTGTAATTCATTTTCAGGACATCTTCATTGTGTGCTTGAGTAAAGAATTAGAGACAATCATGCAAATAAACATAAAAAAAGTTTAATCCCATCATTACATGTAGTTTTGGTTATCTCTCATGTGCTAATGAGAGTATGATTATAGCAAAATTTCATTAAGAAAAGTTATAAATCTAAAAACCTCACCTTATCTAATTACTATTATATACTTAGCAAAATCAATTTTATTGGGGATTGATAGGGCTCTATTCGCTTGTGGGATTATAAGCGGCTCGAGTAATAAGTGATAAAAGATGAAAACTTAAAATTCTAGAGATGTCATCGTATAAACCATCCATTCATTCTATTCTTTTCTCCTTTCTTTTGTTTTCTTTTGGCCTTTTCATCTTCTCTCTCTATCTTTGACATGTTGTTTTCTTTTGCTTTGCATTTCCTCATATCCTTTGTTTCTACAAATTTTAAAGAAGCACCCCAAACTTACACCGTTATATGTGGGGCATAATTGTGCTCTCTTTTTATCTTCATTCTTCATATTTTTCGCCTTTATTTGTTTTTCTTCTTCTTTTAAGGTGCATGATTCGTTTTTCACCATCGCATCCCTCCATTCATACTTTTTTTCTTTCTCTAGTTGAATTTATTCTAGAACGCGCTGGATATAACATGCTAAAGCTTGGGTAGGTAGATATGACTAGTAACAATAGACTTAATTCAACAAAGGCTTTAGTTAGGTTTCTAGGGATTATATTGTTTGTAAAAGATTTATGATTCAACAAAGAATCAAGAAGGCCTAATTCGACACCCAAATCAAAATAAGAGCGGTTGAAATCGACCGCCAAATCAGAATCAAGAAGATCAAGAGTCGACCCAAATAGAAATCAAGAGATTAAAATCTACCCATAAATTAACCTTAACATATTATACCATCCCAAAAGGTGAAAGGAATTTAATAGACGTGTAAAATAAGAATATGGGAAGCAAGGAAATGGAGGTAAAAAGAGGGAGTTGACCATTGTTGTTTGCGGTAACACAAGGATGAGGTTGTTTCAACCCTTCTTTCGACCTTGGACAATTTGTTTTGGAAAGATTCACAATGACAAAAGGGACAAACGAGGTCCTTATGGAGGTACCGATAGAGGAATATAGAGAGTAGATTTGACGAAGTTACCCTCGACGCACTCTAAAAAATATGAATGCCCTAAAATTGAAGTGAAGATCAAAAACGTATTTCAAACTCTAAGTAGAGTGCAAGATTTCAATCTTCATTATTGACTGTGGACTTCCGACATGTCGACAAGATTGGCACCAGTTTGAATTGAGGGACTTTCGATGTGCCAAAACTACGCGTGCCACGTGTCAAGTTGAGATGCGAAGCACGTGACAAGAAACTCTACATCTTCCAAATTTAGTCAAAAGTGAATGTTTTGAACCTCACGTGAATAGAACATGACCTAACGTAAAAGCCTCAAGGTCATTATTTAGAATTGAAGTACTTTCAACTTTTTCCTTAAAGGCATGTTTTGACCTCTCCAATCATTTCAACCTTCAAGATAATATAGCAATGAAGAAGATATAGACCCTATAATTACAATTGTAATTTGGAATTAGGAAGGCTGAAAATACTCCTAAATTCCTAGGTAAAAAGATATGTAAATTTTTATTTTTCCTAGTACTAGAGCAACTTTGCAAGATAAATATTCGACCTTTAGTGTCTTCCAAACCTGTCAGAGAAAGGCTCAATCTCGATCCTCGGATCCACTTGGACCCTTGCTCGAAATTAGATCGCTAATTCTATTTCGAGCTTGAACTGTTCGACCTTCAGAGTATTATTTCCAGTTGCATTTCGAGCTTATGTGAATTCGACCCTCAACTTAAAACCAAATGTCACTCATTGACTTAGCATCAAAGGAGTTTCGTTGGGCCTGCATCAACTTGGTTCACATGTGCTATTTATTAGGTAGGTGCCTCAAGGACAAAAACTGATCCGAAGATCGGAGAGAGACCTCAATAATTATGGGGTAAAACAACTAACTCACCTGCGAAGTCAAATGAGCAGATTATCATGCATTACAATTAGTGTGCCATAATTTTGCTACCTCAAATGTGCAAATCAAACACATAAATTATCCAACATCGAAGGAACCAAAACGCAAAATGAACAAGATTGTTAGGCCTCTCAAAAGCCGAGATAATAGACACAAAGTACTCGTTGCATCGACACAAGAATGCCACATTGGCAATGTTGACGTGGATTGTTGATGTGGCACCTCGTCAATAGACGACGTGTCACATCATGTTGTGGGGCCCACTTTCAAGGCATAATGCTCCTTCCTCTTGCCTTTAAATACTCCCCACCCTTCTCATTTGGGGGTTGGACTCTTGAAGATGAGTCGAGAGATCTAGAATCTATGTTAGCAATCCACGCCTACTCTCTCTCTCTCTCTCTCTCTCTCTCTCTCTCTACATTCCACGTCTACATTCCACGTCTACATTCCACGTTTGCTATCCCATAGACTATACCACGTCTACAATTGGATGTAACACAAGGTGAATATGACAAGTACGTTTACAATACGTACTTAGGCTCGTGAATCGACTATCTATTAGTCCGATCACCTCAACCCTCGATAATCTAGCCTCTCTAAGATTGACGTCATAAAAGCACTCAAGTGCTATGTGAATACTCTCTAAACGAGACTAACACCCTACAGAGTCATTTCAATTGCCAACCAGGCCTCGATCACAAGACATACATTTTTCAGGATCGCCCAACACATGAGAGCCTAGAAAGGCTCGAATGCTAGATTTATGGGAAACATTTTAATTATGTGAAAGATTCTTCTCTCTTTTCCAATGATTTCATTTATTATTTAGAAAAACAAAATCTCCTTTTTTTAAAGAAAAATCTCAAATTATCAAATAACAAAGAAAAATAGATTTTCATTTTCAGGAGAATCAAACAAGGTTTAATAGAATTTGGACATACTCTAAAATAAATATTAAATAGTAAATACCAAAGCGTTACACTTTTTTAAGTTTTTTTTTTTTGTTGGATGAATGAAATTGGAAGCGTTACAGACACACCTTATCCATGTAAATTTTCGTCAAAAGAAAAAGGGCGTTGACTATTGGTCCAACAGACACTACTGGAAACCGTCGGCAGGGTCATAATAAACCCCTAAGGTATACATAATTTACGTATCCTGCCATTCCCCGCCATTATTATTATTATTATTATTATTATTATTATTATTATTATCTGAATCTGATCACGCACTCCACTCCTCCATCACTACTAACTCGAAATCAGAAACTTGTGTAGTGTAGCCAAAATGGAAGGATTGGTGAAGGGTCTGATCAACGTCGCATTGGATCACGTTCGAGGAGGTGACGACGATGCCGGTGATGTTGATGATCGGGATCAGAGAGATGAACGCTCCAGATCTACTTGGGCGCAGGTTAGCCGTACAAACCATGTTGTTGTTGTATCATTATCATTTAGATTTAGATTCACCCGATTCGATCGTGTTCTGTGCTAAAATGCGCAGGTTGTGTCTGCTGACGCGGAGGACAACGATGGATCAAGCTCCAACGCTAATTATGGCCAGGTATTATTTATTTAATTAAGCTTCGTTATTCGTTAATGTATTTTGATGATTTTGGTGTTCGTGTTTAATCGTGCCGTTGTGTTGTGTGTTTGTAGGAGGAACAGAGGAGGTATGGGAGAAATGAGGAGAGGAGTTCAGATGAATCAAGGAACAGGATTACATTTACACCACAGAAGCACAAGGTTCGTTTCTCTTCTTTAAATTGCTTGTCCATTCATTTTAGCTGCAATGCAATGTATGTTATATATATTATCGAGTGACACGACTATTTAATCTTTTATGGAACAAAAAAAGAAGGAAGCCGAATCACGGATGTTCTAGCAATCGTTTTTCTCCATACATTGGTTTAAGTTGTTAGTTTTAGAGACTCCTACTTGAGATCTCGACCCTTCATTTGCTGGTCGTAACTAGTTAGTTTTGATTGCGAAAATATTGCTCTAGAATTCACTTTATCATGACTGCTGTATGTGTTTTCTAGAATCTCCTGTCTGTATCTCTTGGGTTTGCATCCTTGATTCATATCATTGCCCTAACAAAATAAATGGAAGCAGATGGAAAGATTATATTTAATTCTGCGCTGTTGTGAACAAGACGCTGTTTTATGTCGTTCTCATTACTATCTTGTAAACATATGGTTGTGTGTGGATATCTTTATCATTAATTGAGACTCTTTTTGTGGCTGGTGTGTAGGAAGGAGAGGAAGGTGACGATGGTTGGCAGACTGTTCAAAAGAAGCCTTCAAAGCCGCGTCATGAGGTTGTGAATTGACAGTTATTCATCTGTTTTCCCTTTTAAAATCCGCTATTGTTTGTCACTGAAGCTCCTCGTTGTTCCTTCTTTATTCATAACATTTTTAAGTTTCAATTGGCAGGATGTCTCAGTAAGAAAATTATCAAAATATATGTGTGAATTGTTCTTTGGATAATCAAAGAGTAAAGGCTTAGTATTGATAATCATTATCAAAACTTGAAGCTGTCAGAGGAAAATATCATGAATTAAGACTTTAGATTTGAATCTGGTCCTACTCAAGGAATTTAAATTCTTATCCTCAAACTATAGCTCCTAGTTAATAAATTGTTATCACACTACTCTTTTATGAAAACTATCCTTTCAGTAAACATGGTAATTTTATTCATTTTTTTTAATTAAATTCCTAATTAATCAATTAAAACCACAAAACACTTTCTTTGACTTGTTACGTTGCAAGGCATTATTATATTGTACAAGTTCTCCATTGGAGTTTCTTTGTGCATGCCCTTCTTTGTTCAATGTAGATGTTTAGCTTATCATTTTCTCATGTCGATTATAAGTGAATGCGTTAATAAGTTTCTTTTATAGTGCTTCCTCTTTCTAAATGAAGCAAGCTTCTTTAGGTGTTTCATTTCACGGACTATTTGTAATTGTTCAGGTGCACAGAGATCAGTGGAACAATTACAAGCGCCCTCTTGATGAACAGGAGTATTCCAGTGAGGCTGATTATGGTGCTAACATAGAGCCTTCAGAAGAAGAGCTTGGGGATCTTTCTAGGGCTATTAACAAACTCTGGGAACTTGACTCAAACCGTTTAACTCCAGGCAAAGATTACGAGATAGATTGTGGGGAAGGAAAGAAGGTGTACCAAAAGGATGATATGGCGGAAGGGAGCTTATTTTCTTGGCTGAGTGAAGAAACTTTTCGCAGGCCTACATATTCTCGTTTTTGTTCTCTTCTAGATAATTATAATCCACAACAAGGGTATAAAGAAGTTGTAACATCTCAAGAAATAGAAGAACAAGCAGCATTTATCGAAGAAATCAGTAGAACTGCACCAATTAGATACCTTCACAAGTTTCTGTCTGCGAAGGGTATTGCATCTGAGAATTATCAAAATTTTAAGCGCATGATGACAAGCCTATGGTTTGATCTATGTGGTCGAGGTGGTTCATCTGGCTCGTCTTCAGCTTTTGAACATGTTTTTGTTGGAGAAATCAAGGGACGTGGAGAGAAAGAAGTATCGGGATTTCATAACTGGATTCAGGTGCTGTCTTACTCTTTTTACTGCTAAATTATTGATAAACCGCTTATGCTACTCCAGTTTCCATCAGATTTTAAATATTGTATAATATTTAGCCTCACTTGTATTGTGCAACAAGGTATGCTCTCCATAAGCGAAGCTTAGCTATGGTTGTACTAGTTTCTAGATTCAAATGGGAAGTTTCAGTGGGCGTGGAGAAAGAATATAGAGTTGAAAGTTTTCTTTGAATCTGTAGCCTGTAAAAAGTATACATGATACTCTGTGTATTATGTTCTAGCATATGACACATTATTTTCATGTACCACAAGCCACTCAGTCACTCAATCATCTGAAAATGATATGAAGAATTTTATCAATACAGCATTTCAACGTTTTTGCTCGTGCTAAAGTAAATACGTTATCTGCAACAAGCATGGTGCAACTTTTACTCTAGCTTCCTATTATGTTAATTGCTGTGGCATGAGCTGCATAAATGTGGAAGAACAAATTATGACATGCATCTTATTTTTTAAGTTCTATCTGGAAGAGGCAAAGGGGAAGGTGGACTATCAAGGTTATATCTTTCCACGAAGGCGAGGCAACGTGGTAAGCAATGTATCTCCACTTTGCAAAAATTGTTTACTAAGTACTAGGAAAATAGTGGTTATGCGACCTGTCTGAGTCGAATTTCCTTCTGGTTGTTGACCAGCCAACGCCAGAGTTTCTTTTGAAATCATGGAGCACGATTTTTAGTTGAATTGTCAAAAAAGTTCGCATTTTCATATTAAGTTACGTTATAATACTGACATCCTCAATGTGTATTATCATGTAATTGCCAAAGAATAATTTGGTAAGTTAATGAAACTCGACTTTGTTCATTGCAAGTGACTTGTTTGTTTCCTGTTTTGTAATTAGTATGTCAGATTGTTATTTGATCATTTATGTCTGAAGCCACTGTCTGTTTTTGTATAAATATGATGTCAATTCATTGTTAGGATATTCTGCGTACTTACATTTCCCTCTTTTATCAAATTTGTAATAGCCTCGATAACTTGATACTTTCATCTCCTTCTGCAGCCAGACTCAGAAACACAATTACTTACTCTTCAGTTTGAATGGAATGGTGTTCTGAAATCTGTCTCAAGCACTTTGGTTGGAGTTAGTCCTGAGTTTGAGATGGCTATTTATACTCTTTGCTTCTTCATGGGAGGAGAAGACAATTATGTTGA
Source organism: Linaria vulgaris (assembly GCA_948329865.1). Classification (NCBI taxonomy): domain Eukaryota; kingdom Viridiplantae; phylum Streptophyta; class Magnoliopsida; order Lamiales; family Plantaginaceae; genus Linaria; species Linaria vulgaris. The sequence goes on from OX415251.1 coordinate 41,258,502, forward strand.
ACTTGGTCCCTACTCTGTAAATATCAAGTGCTATCGTCTGGGGGACAAGATTGGTTCTGCTTTTCCGATTGCAGATTGAGTGTGTTAAATTTGAATGATAGCTTCTATTACTATTAGTCACCATTTGACATTGACCATTTACGAATGACCAAAAAGCTCTGAAGAAAACTTGTATTTTAACAAGAAGTGTGTATTTTGATCCTTTGTTCGTGTAATAGTCAAACTTAAAGTTAATGTATTTTGAAGGCCGTGTGCTAATAACTGATTGTAACAATAATGTATGTGTTTTTTTTTTTTTTAAACTGGGTTTCCAATGTAGAGTATGTTAGTTTAGAGGTAATGTTGGAATCCTTGCTGTTTTTGGTAACGCAAAAGAGTCGAGCTTTGTGTATACGAAGGTTAATGTCGCAGTAAGCTGCCTAAAACATTGAAACTACCCCCCAACATTCAATTAAAACTTCTGCCAGTCCATAATTGCATGGTGAAAATTTCTCAAGCCTACGGTTGTCACGTTACCCTATGAATCATAACGAACTTGCTAAAGAACCGACTTTGAAGGCAAGGCTTGAATCTGTAGTTAATTAAACTAAGAGATGATTACACCTGCACCTTTAAGCTTTAATTTGTTACAGGAACATCTCATACTAGTTTGAAAAACTACAAATAGTAGTCTCATGAAGGTGATCACTGTTCTAGTCACTCCTTAAAAGCTTGATAAACATTATATAGAGTCGTGTTTTAATGTACTTATGAAGTTGTAGTCTTGTATAAAATTGTTTGTAGAGTGCAATTACACTTAATCATAGGAGGTAGAGATATGACTATTCTAAAACAAATCATAGATGGACTTTGAAGAATCTCAATATTTTGCAGAAATCTGAATTTCAAAAAACACACCTATTTAGAAAGCAATAAAATATTTTTTCCTGATTCATTATAAAGAGTATGTCAAAGTGCGCCACCAAGTCATGATTTTTCACTATTTTGATGAATCAACAGAAATCTATTCATTTCACAAATAGTGTTAATAACACTTTTACATAGACTACAAATAGTGCCTAAAACTTATACTTCAAATTCAACTACTCAACGCTGAGAACCATACAAGTCACTTCCATTTGTTTGGTAGTTTAAAAGCCCACCAAGTCATATGGGAATCAGCTGAAGTGCACATGCAAAAGAATCAAATGGTCCTTGAAATGCCATGTGTTCGGGTCACATTAAAACTAAGCTTATTAGGAGACTCTAAAGAAGTTGTTCAAGTATCAAACACTCAATTGCCAACTTGATAGGTGGTCACGTATGGGCCAATAGAAGCATAACTGCACAAACTTACAAGAACCAGTTCTATCAATACATGCCTAAAATATCAACCGGTTTATGAATAAATAAAATATCTTGTTAAGATCGAAAAATATCAACTACATATTTTGGTCTTATTTCGTTCGGGTAATAAAACACCGTGAAACGTTAAAAAGGACTAATTAATTGCCAAAATAATGCTAATCTATTACAATGAACGGACTAACTTGGTCCGAAACACCTACTGTATATTACAAGCAATGAATTACTTTTGATATCCTATTTAGACAAAGATTCAGGTAGATTGAATCGATTGCGTTCGATCTATGTATATCGAATGGTGGTAATTCGATGTTGTTGCTGATTGAACCCGTGTTGCATCGAATGATGTGGATTCGATGCTATGAATCTCGAATAGCTGCGGTTCGATCTTGGGCAAAGTCAAAATGGGCAGTATCGAACTGGGTTGAGTATCGAAATGTAAAGTGTATCGAAAAGAGTTGGTTCGATATACTAGAGTAGGTAGTCAGTGTTGAATGCTCGTGAGAAGGCGAAGAGACGGAGTATTTATAGACCCCCATCCCATGGGCCCCTGTAGCGACTTGCATATGAGTATCGAATTGGGGCCGTTCGATCGATCATTTAGATCGAATCGAGGCCGTTCGATACTCGATTAACATCGAATCGTGGCTGTTCGATGTACTACTGCAGTGTGCCTTTCTACTTGGGCCGACCCAATATTAGTATTGGGCCACTCCTAAAATATCTCAATCATATAGTCCCCCCCCCCCCCCCCCCCCGTTTGGGAGACGGTATCGATTAGAGGGCGGGTTCCAAACTTATAAATTGTATTTTTGATTTGTGGCTTTTTGCTTTTTATCTTGATAATGTTGAAAATCATGCCCTCGATTGGGAGGCGGTCTTGAACAGAGACCGGGTTCCAAACATTTTCGATCATTAAAACCGCGTAATGCTATTTATATATTATGAATTCTAAAAATTATTGAATTTTTGATTAGGTCAAATTTGGATCGTTCGATCTACTTGGGGACTAACATCGAACCTTATCCGTTCGATCGAACTCGTGCCGTTCGATACACATGGATCGAATTTTGGAAAGAGGCGGTGGTGGGGCTATATAAGGGCCCAATTTCCAGCTCATTCTCATTTTTCTTTCCAAGGAGAACTTTTTGTCCGTATCTCTGTCTACATCGAACCATCCGGATTCGATCGACCAACATCGAATCGGCCGAATTCGATCTACTAGTTAGCATCGAATCCAGGCTATTCGATATTGAGAAAAATATTTCTTTGAGCTCTTTGCTTAAAGGGGTTTGCGATCTTTCCCTACCATCTCGCTCCATAATGGCAAGAAAAAAGGTCGAAAGCTGGAAAAAACCAGTCGTGTCTCCGGAGAATATATACGCAACTCAGAGTAGAAACGAGAGAGCTAGTGCATCAAATACGAGTCATCCGTCTGATAGTGTTTTTGCTGAAGAGTCCCCAAGAGTAGCCACAAGAACTCAGCCTGCAACTAGAGCTCCCGGGAGCTTATCCGAAAACTAGGGTGCAGGCCATTTCGCTCCGTCACCCTATGATTGTTCTGCTGCCCGGCTTGGTGGGGTTAGCGCTGGTATCTGAGTGCCTGTAATGTGCAATTTCGAGAGACATGGGGATTTTGTCATGCGAAGATTGGTAATGACACCGACTGCTGCCGGTGGTCGCGTTAAAGTTGAAACTAACTCTCAGATCAGATCAATGGAAGAGATTAATGCGGTTGATGAAAGAATTGCTGCCAATCTTGCTAGGTTCAATGCCGAAAATCCTACGTTTAGGCGCAAACCGAGATCTTTTGGAGAAGGCTCTTCCAATTCAGGTGGTGAAAATTGGTATACGGCGGCCAAAAGGAAGATTGCTGAGAGGGAGGCCGCCATAGAGGCTGGTGAGATTCGCTCTCCTCCCCGTAGACGACCATGACCATTAGGGAATCCAAGGCCAGCTCCGTCTGGGAGCCTCGTTGACTATGGATTCCTGAATGATAAGAATTCAGAATCATTGAGCATCACACTAGGTGGATATCGACTACAAGAAGAGTAGGCGGCAAAACTAATGAGGGGCCTATGGCCACAACTGGACCGTCGTACCGTAGCGGATACACTCGGGTATCTTGGTTTAGTGCGCTTTGGGTGGCTATTTTTTGCTGCTATAACGATGGTGGTGTATAGGTTGTGTCGGGATTATAGTGGTCTAATTGAGGTGCACGACAAGCATAATTCTGTTATTGACAAGTTGAACGAGCATATCCGTAGTAGTGATAATAACCGTCGTACTGCGTTGGCTCGTGTCAGGGATTCGGCTAGAATTAACGCTAAAGCAGCTCAGGATGCTCATCAGGCGGGGTTGGTTGCCAAAAAGGTTGAGGATAGTGTTGTCGCGTTGCGTGCTGAAATTTCATGAAGCGAGAGAATTCCTCTCTCAAAGCGTTGAATGTTAGTGCTAATAAGGCTTTAGCTGATGTAGGTCGCAAGGTGCGCTATTTTGAATCTGAGAGCTATAGTTCATCTGTTGCCAAATCATTCATAGAGAGTAGCGTTTACAAGATGCTCGAATTGCTTTGCGGTGCCGCAGATATGAAATATATCATGGAGCTTGGCATTGATCAAGCCGATCATCTCGGATATCTGAAAGAGGGTTTCTTAAAAGACATGCTTGATATTAGCCGCGGTTCTAAGATAGAGATCCCATAACTCGTCGGCGATGACAAAGAGGAGTTTCGCGCTCCAAAGCCTGACGATCCATTTTACGCTCTATGGCGCGATTGTAAAGGTGGTAACGTGCCTGAGTCTGGCCCTTTAGATATGAGTCCATCTCTAAGGCAGGAAGGAAAGGAAACGGACATTGCCGATGATCCTTGCACTGAAATTGGACATATCCGCGACGCCCTCCATGCTGTTTTTGGGAATAGAGATGATGAGAACAGTCCTCTTTCCGCTAAAGTTGCACCCCAAACTACAACTAGGTCAACGATACTACTGGTGAGTCCTGGCAAGACTGCTGGCTCTCAGAAATTGCCATCTACTCCACGTGATAAAGGAAAAAGGGCCCCACACGTACCAATTGTTACAAGGCCGACCATGATAGTGCCAATTGGCATGTATCCCTCTCGAGATGTCAGAACTGCCGTGCCGGAGGCTACTGTGTACGTTAATGACTGATTTTAACCTTTTGTCCAATCGCGTTTATTTGTTTTTACGTTTATATTTATTTACTGCATTGGATTATTTCATTGAATCTTTTGACTTGAGTATACTCTAGAGGTATTTCCTTCCCCGTGTAGCTACTCAAGGTCTATTGTGGTTTTGATGCAACGCTTTGCGGTGTTTTTGGGTGAGCTTTCCATTCATCCGCTTTGGGCAGTTATCCCTCTGTCATGTCGCTTTGCGGTGTTCTTGAGGTGAGCTTTGCATTCGGCCGCTTCGGGCAATCATTGCGGTGCATGAGGGGTGATTTTTTGTTCGACCGCTTTGGGCCAATTGTACCTCCATCATGACGCTTTGCGGTGCATGATGAGTGATTTTTTGTTTGACCACTTTGGGCCAAATGTACCTCCGTCATGACGCTTTGCGGTGCATGAAGGGTGATTTTTTGTTTGACTGCTTTGGGCCAAATGTACCTCCGTCATGACACTTTGCGGTGCATGAGGGGTTAAGTCTTGTTGCTAAACTCCTTGGTTCCTCATTTGGGGTTTTTAGCATCATATCTATAAGACTCCACATGCACTGTTCACATAGATAGATACATTTAATAATCTGGAAAGGACTAGGCTCAGTTTCTTACCGAGGTGCCTATGTTTCCCCGTCTTTGCGTGAGACTCAAGCCTTCGTAGTTCATACAGTTTATTAGCTCCTGATCGCAATTGTCTCTACTCCTATGCATAGTAACGCCTAAAATGTTGCACATTCCAGGGTCACTTTAGCTTTTCACCCTGCATAGTTTCTAAGTAATAATAGCCTCGCGAGCTGGCTTGTATGATCTTGAAGGGCCCCTCCCATTTTAGTTCAAATTTTACGATGCGCTATTTTTCTGCTATGCTTCTGAGTACCAGATCTCCTACTTCAAAATTTCGTAATTGGACTCTTTTGTCGTAGCTTTTAGCCATTGCTGCTTTGAAAGCTATAGTGCGTTGGTACTTGGTACGCATCTTCCATTATTGAGCCTATCATATCCAGATCCATCTGACGTAAGTGGGCTGATTGTTTGGGATCATAGTCGTGAATCCTGCGTGTCGACATTCCTATTTCGGCAGGCACGACAGCCTCAGTGCCGTAAATAAGAACGAAAGGTGTTTCACCCGTCGATGTTCTCGGGGTTGTCCTATACGCCCATAATATTCCTTGAAGCTCCTCTGGCCAGGTTTTTCCCATATCTTTCATCCTCCTCTCAAGGTACTCTTTCAATGTCTTGTTGGTGGACTCCGTTTGGCCATTTGCTTGTGGATGATAAACTGAAGTCACATTGTGCGATATGCGTAGTTCTTCGAACTAGGATTTGATCTCCTTGCCAACGAATTGCGTACCGTTATCACATACCATATTTCTGGGAATTCCGAAGCAGCATATGATATTTTTCCAAATAAATTCAATCATGTTCTTTTCGGGGATTGACGACATAGCTTCTGCCTCGACCCACTTGGTATAATATTCAACTGCCCCCACCAGAAATATTTTTTGTCCTTTGGCCACAGGTAGTGGTCCCACGATATCGATTCTCCATTGATCAAAGGGGCACGCCACATCGAGTGGTTGCAGCGGTTGTGTAGGACTGTGAATAAGGCGAGCATGGTATTGACAGCTATCATATCGCCGCGAAAAAGCTATTGCATCCTTTAGTAAAGTTGGCCAATAATATCCATGGCGCAGAATTCGTTAGGCCAACGCCCTTCCCCCAGAATGATTCTCTCAACATTCAGCGTGGATCTCTTTCATTACGTATTCAGCCTGAGTTGGAGTCAGGCAACGGAGCATCGGTCTCTCGAATGAGCGTTTGTATAGTTCTACATTGTGAATTGTGAACCTGTAAGCCTTGTATCGCATTCTGTGACGCGCATTCGGCGCCGTTGGGAGTATCCCTTCCCGCAGATATGTTATAATTTCGTCCTTCCAAGAAGGATCTTCTTGAATCGACATTATCTATTCCACTCTTGCAGTTGTGCCGTTATATTTTGATATTCCGATTGAAGGCTTGTTGTGGCTAGTAACGTAACTCGCTTTCTTACTAAAATCTCCAAAGAGCTAGCGAATTTTGATAGCGCATCGGCCTTGTCGTTTTCATCTCGAGGGATCTGAGTGATGTCGAAGAAACTGAAGCGTTCAGCCAGTGCTTTAACTTTGGCAGCGTACAATTTCATCGTCTCTTCTCTCGTCTCATACTTTCCTAAAAAATGATTTGTCACCAATAATGAATCTATAAACACATCCAAGTATTCAATGTTGAGCCCCAACACCAGTTTGATTCCTGCTATAAATGCTTCATATTCATCCTAATTGTTAGTCACCATGTAATTTAGGCTAATGGCAAAATCAAATTCTCTGCGATCAGGAGATAAAAGGTGGATCCTCACCCCTCCTCCATGACTGGTGGCGGATCCATCTATATGTAGCATCCATGTGGTGGCGGCTCGGCTAGTTCCTGCTTGGTCTGATATGGAAAAAATATAATTTGTGGAGCCGGCCACGCTGTTTCCCAATGTCTCGGCCATGAAATCTGCTAATGCCTCCGCTTTAATTGTGGTTCGCGGTTTGAATTCCAACCCAAACTCGTTGAGTTCAATTGCCCATTTCACCAGTCTATCGGAGGTTTATGGTCTTGCTAGCACCTGCTTCAGTGGCTTATCTGTTACAATCGTGATTGGATGAGACTGAAAATATGGTCTCAATTTTCGAGCGATGGCCACGATAGCCAAGGTGAACAACTATATCTCCAAATAGTTCATCTCTGCCCCTTGCAACACTCTACTTACATAGTGAATGGGTAACTGTTGGGTTCCTTTTTGTTTGACTAGGACTGTACTACTGGCATGGGAAGACACAGCCAAGTATAAATACAACATCTCACTTTCCTCCGACTTGGCCAATAGCGGTGGGCTCGCCAAGTATTTTTTCATCTACTGAAAAGCTTCCTCACATTCCGGGCCCCAAATGAAATCTCTGCTCTTTCTCATGACCTTGAAAAAAGGTAAATTCTTTTCTGCAGAAGTTGATATGAATCTTCACAGGGCCGTCAAGCGGCCTACCAAACATTGCACATCCTTCACCGTTCTTGGCGATGGTAAGTCCAGTATTGCCCTGATTTTATCCGGGTTGGCTTCTATTCCTCTTTCGTTGACCACATATCCCAAAAATTTTCCTAATGTTACCCCAAACGTGCATTTTTTGGGTTCAACTTCATCCCGTATGTTCTCAAGATAGCGAATGCTTCATCTAAGTGGCGCACGTGCTCTTCGGCCTTAAGACTCTTGACTAGCATGTGATCTATGTACACTTCCATTGACTTTCCGATCTGATGGTAAAACATTTTCGCGACAAGTCTTTGAAAAGTCGCTCCAGCGTTCTTCAAACCAAAATGCATTACCCTATAACAATACACCCCTGTTTCAGTTACAAACGCCGTTTTGCTCTAATCCTGCACGACCATGAAAATCTGATGAAAACCACTTTTTGCATCCATCATACTCAATAGTGCACATCCTGCAGTCGAATCGACTAATAAATCTATTCTGGGCAAAGGGAAAGGATCCCTAGGGCAGTGTTTGTTTAAGTCTGTGTAATCCACACATATTCTCCATGTTGCCTCATTTTTCATGACCAGAACGACGTTGCTCAGCCATGACGAAAACCTCAAGATGTATATATGTCGAGCCGCTAAGAGTTCTTGTACCTCTTTTTCGGCCGCTTCATTCTTCTCATTACTAAAGTTTCGTTTCTTTTGCCTTACTGGCTTTGCGCTTTTGTCCACGTTTAGCCTGTGCACTATGATTCTGGGATCTATTCCTTGTAAGTCGGAATCTGTCCAGGCAAATATATATGAATTACGCCTGAGACAATCTACTAATGTGACCTCTATCATTGGTTCCAATCCTACTCCAATCTTTATTATTTTCTCGATGCTTTCACTGAATAATTGAACGGTTTGAATTCCTCTAAAGGTTCCATTTTACATTATTGCCATTGTTTTAGTAGTTGGTTTTCTGCTTTTTCCCGACTTTGCTTCTGAGACTCGGGTTGTTTTCCATTCTCATCTCTAACCTCTTTGGTTTTCTTTTTTGGTTTGGGTGAACCATCGGCTCGCATCCGATATCTCTTTGTCATCCTAGCTACTTATATCTTAAACCAATTTAAGCGGTGTTCCCACATACGACGCCGATATTTTGGTCTTATTTTATTCGGATAATAAAACGCCGTGAAACGTTACAAAGGACTAATCAATTGCCAAAATAATGTTAATCTATTACAATGAACGGACTAACTTGGTCCGGAACACCTACTGTATATTACAAACAATGAATTACTTTTGATATCCTATTTAGACAAAGATTCGGGTAGATCGAGCCGATTGCGTTCGATCTATGTGTATCGAATGGAGATAATTCGATGCTGTTGCTGATTGAACATGTGTTGCATCGAATGATGTGGATTCGATGCTATGAATCTCGAATAGCTGCGGTTCGATCTTGGTCAAAGTCAAAATGGGTAGTATCAAACTGGGTCGAGAATTGAACTGTAAAGTGTATCGAACAGAGTTGGTTCGATATACTAGAGTAGGTAGTCAGTGTTGAATGCCCGTGAAAAGGCGAAGAGACGGGATATTTATAGACCCCGTCCTGTGGGCCCGTGTAGCGACTTGCATATGAGTATCGAACTTGAGTCGTTCGATTGATCATTTAGATCGAATCGAGGCCGTTCGATACTCGATTAACATCGAATCGTGACTGTTCGATGTACTACTGCAGTGAGTCTTTCTACTTGGGTCGGCCCAATATTAGTATTGGGTCACCCTTAAAATATCCCTATCAGTACATATATGGCTTTATCAGATATTTCCAGATATACGACTGATGTTGGTCTAATTGTGCAACATATAAGCCGACCTAATTATAGAAGATTAAAAAAGAAATAATATGCCGACCTATGTTTCTTTTTATTTGTTTTTTGATGAATTTGGGGACCTATAGCGGAAGGACAAGTTTCGTGAGGGAACAAAATTCTAAGTAAAAATATCTAATAGAAGAGTACTTTATATTATTATATGCAAGAGATATTAATTTGCAAACATGTGATTCTCAGACATGCAAGTATGCGACCTGACTGCCTCGTACCCACTATCTGCTTCTCCAATTGAAAAAGAACAACTCTTGTTGTTCCACTGCGGAAAAGGTCGTTGGTCCATCACTTTTTTCCAAATAACTGATGAGTTGGATATTTATATTAATAAATATAGAAAGTTTAACCTTTTATTTTACAGCATCAAAATATAATTTCTCTACATCAACAAAGTCAAAAACCACATCGAAGACTGTTATATTGTAAGAAACTTTAGTTATTGAAAATTTTGCATTTGGCGTTCTTGTTTACTACTTTTCAAAAGACGTCATTTATATTGACATTTGTTACAGGAAGTCCCATATGTTGTATTAATTATCAATTTTCGTTCTCCGCTTCATTCCGGCAAGGAAATATTCCAAGATTTCTCAGAAAGTAGCATTTGACGAGCACAAGACTCCTAATTTGATTCTTTTATTTGCATTTTCACTCTAACTTTTTCATATAATTACACTCACATATCAATATATTTTAAAGTAATCACACTTACACCCCCCAAAAAATTTATAGTTAACATTTGACTTCCATTCTTTTGAAGTATTATATTTTCACCCCCAAGTCTAATAATAATTATATTTAATATTTTAAAAAAATCATATTATTAGTATTCCCCAATTTAATTAAATTTGAGATAAACTTCTTACCTTTAGACTTTTTACAAAAATAAACTTAATTTCTCAATAAAACTTAAAACTAAAAAAAAGAAAAAGAAAATAGTAACTTATTACTTCTAATCTTTTTATAAAGATAAACTTAATTTCTCAATAAAAACTATAACCCAATCCGATTAACACCAAAACCCGATGGAATTGCAGATCAGAGCCCGATTAACTCCGTCATCTCTCGTTATTGGACTGGACTAACAACACCTCAAAAGCGGCGAATCAAATCGAATCGAAATTCCTCGAATCCACGTCACAGAGGTTGGGAGCTTTTCGACATCGAACCGAAACTCCTAATTTCAATCATCTCCTTCGTAGCCTCTTGAACTTGATATTGGTAGTAGCGATGGTGGTGGTGGTGTGGCGGGGGAGGTGTGTGGGGGGGGGGGGGGGGGGGGAAGGAACCTGGTTTATTTTATTTTATTTTATTATGTTTTTATTGAGAAATTAAGTTTATCTTTATAAAACGATTAAAGAAATAAGTTACTATTTTTTTGTTTTCTATTTTATTTATTTTAAGTTTTAATTGAGAAATTTAGTCTATCTTTATAAAAAGATTAAAAGTAATAAGTTACGATATTTTTTTGTTTTAAATTTTTATTAGAAAATTAAGTTTATCTTTATAAAAAGTCTAAAAGTAAGAAGTTTATCTCAAATTTAATTAAATTGGCAATAAAATAATAATAGGATTTTTTTAAAATGTGAAATATATTTATTATTAAATATGGAGGGTACAAATATAATAATTCAAAAGATTGGAGATCAAATGTAACTATAATTCTTTTATGGTGTGAGTGTGATTATTTTAAAACATATTGATGTGTGAGTGTAATTATATAAAAAATTGGGGTGAAAATACAAATGAAAAACTCAAACTAGGAGTCATGTGCTAGTCGCATGCTACTTTTCGGAGAATCTTGGAATATTCCTTTGCCGGAATGATGCGGAGGACAAAAATTGATAATTAATACAACATATAGGACCTCATGTGACGAATATCAACATAGAAGACGTCTTTTAAAACGTGGTTAACATAAATGACGCCAAATGCGAAATTTCCTTTAGTTATACCGTCAGATTAATCCAATTTGAAGGCTGCAAAAGTAATAATTTTTTTAAAAAGAAAGTAATAAAAAAAACATAAGATTTGCTTACAAGAGGATCTCGTCCAAGAAGCAAATCTATTTCTCCTTTTAATTTCTTGGAAGTCTTGCATTTGAATTCGGGCAACCATCGTCCATCTGATACTACTCGATTATTAGCATAATATCTGACAAACAGGTACCCTTGTTAGTCAATTAATTACGATTACAATACGATATTTTTTTAACAAATAATCCAAGAAACATATATAAGTCCTGTCCACATTCTACCTTATTTCTACTGATTATCATTACCGCCATGATTAGCAGGAATGAGTACGTGGCAATAACTAAAAAATGTATAGTCCAAAAGAGGTGATGTGGGCTTATTCGGTCACTGGTGCATAATGACATTAATCACTCCAAAACTGAGGCGAAACGGCTCTAACACTTCATTATAGTTTAAAGTATGCTTATGTACCAAAATCACACTCTAAACTGGGGGACTAGTGATATGGTATAATGTGTCATGTCGAAGAAAAGCCACGATGGCACGAAATTGATCGGTGTGTGTCGAGAAGGCTTAGAGGTAAAGCTATCTTAGCCGTAATTCGGTCACCATTATATCTATATAGCTAATTAGACATTGAGTAATATGTCATTGGAAAACCACATGAGTCTAGGTCGCAACGCAACAAGCGGAATGCGATTCGGAGGTCCAGAGAGAAAGTTATGCTCAAAATAGTAAAGCTGCGCAGAGCACATCGAATTTGCACAATTCGATGCGGATTGAGCACATCGAATTTGTACAATTCGATGCGGTCCTAAAATGACCTTTAAGCCCCTCTAATCATGCCTATATATACCCCCTCACTCCTCACAAGTAGGGGGGACCGACGGAGATGCCACGCATCGAATCCAAGTCGATTCGACACGCGCATCGAACCAAGTAGGTTCGATGCGCAATCTATCATGCCTCGAATTCACCTTGTTCGACATGGACGCATCGAATCAAGCCAATTAGATGCGTCCTAAGATCGAAGCCTTACATGCCCGAAAATCCACGAGAGTCAGGGTCCCGAATCAAGAAGCGGAATGAGGTTTTGATCATCCGTTAGGGAGATATGATCGAAACCGTGAAGTCGCGCACAGCGCATCAAATTCACCCGGTGCAACATTGAGGCATCGAATTCGATGCGCACGCATCGAACCAAGCCAATTCGATGCACATTCCCAGAAAGCCACAGGAGTCAGGGTTCCGAATCAAGAAGCAGAATGAGGTTTCGATCATCCGTTACGGAGATATGATCGAAACTGTGAAGTCGCGCACAACGCATCGAATTCACCCGGTTCGACATTGATGCATCGAATTCGATGCGCACGCATCGAACCAAGCCAATTCGATGCACATGCCCAGAAATCCACGGGAGTCAGGGTTTCGAATCAAGAAGCGGAATGAGGTTTCGATCATCCGTTAGGGAGATATGATCGAAACCGTGAAGTCGCGCACATCGCATCAAATTCACCCAGTTTGACATTGAGGCATCGAATTCGATGCGCACGCATCGAGCCAAGCCAATTTGATGCACATGCTCAGAAATCCACGAGAGTCAGGGTTCCGAATCAAGAAGCGGAATGAGGTTTCGATCATTCTACAAAGAGATATGATCAAAACCGTGCAGTCACTCTAATGCTGAACCAAATGAACCAAACAACCCTATCAAGGGTCGACCATAGAGAGGCAGCTCAAAAGAGACAATTGAATTACGTTCGGCTTGATTCCCTTAATGGGATACGTAGGCAACTTGGCAAGTTCCCAAGTTCAGTCCGATATCATAAGAACCTAACGCCCGCAAGTCAACAATCAAAGAGTACCAAATCTCTCACGTTCGACTGTTCCCTCAACTTGGCCATTTAGGGATTATTTCTTGCAACCTTATATTTCTCTATGTATAATAGGTGTTCTGGACCAAGCTAGTCCATTCACTGTAATAGGATAGCATTATTTTAGTTAAGTCAGGCCCCACTGTATCGATTTCTCGGTGTATTGTAACCTAGACGAAATAAGACCAAAATATTGGCGCCGTCTGTGGGAACACCATTTCGCTTACGCTTAAGAGTCTGTTTAGGTAAAATGGCAAAGAAAGGGAATGAACCAATGAGAAAAGAACCGCGAAGAGTCCCAGTAGTTGTATCGAGATTGAGAAACAACTACGGAGTTGATAATATGGAACTCAGTCCCAAGCAAAGAAAACTAACATTATCGGAGAGAGATTAGGGATTCTTCAATCCCAATCCTACACAGACAAGCGACTGTACCCCGAATAGTGTCATGATTTGTCTTACCTTAATGTGATATCGAAGAATCTCACTCTTATGTGGTATCGAAGGTCGGATTGCATTGATTATCAGACCCAACAGGAACTAGCAGGGCCACCACCACATGGATACTACATACAGATGGATTTGCCACCAGTTATGGAGAAGGGCTTGGGATTCACCACTTATCTCCAGGTAGCAGAGAATTCGAATTCGCCATTAATGTGAGTTACATGGTAACCAACATTGAGGCCGAGTATGAAGCGGTTATAGCATAAATTACATTGGCGTTGGGGCTAAATGTTGAACATTTGTACAATGGCACGCAATTCATTGTCGAATGGACAAATGGAATCCACCAACAAGACATTGAAAAATTATCTCGAGAGGAGGTTTAGAGACAGAGGAAAAACCTGGCCAGAGGAACTTCAAGGAATATTATGGGCATATAGGACAACTACAAAAACATCGACGGGTGAAACTCATTTCATTCTTATTTACGGCACTGAGGTTGTACTGCTTGCCGAAATAGGATTGCTAACACACAAGATTCATGGAAATGATCCCGAACAACCAGTTCATTTACGTCAGATGGATCTGGACATAACATGCATAACAAGAGAAGATGCGTACCAACGCACTGTAGCATTTAAAAGCAGCAATGGCTAAAAGTAACGACAACATAATCCAATTCTGAAATTTTGAGGTAGGAGATTTAGTCCTGAGAGGCATTGCGACAAAACAACATATCGGGAAGCTCGAACCGAATTGGAAGGGGCCTTCCAAAATCATACAAGCAAGTTCGCAGGGATGCAATTACTTGGAGACTATGCAGGGTGTTCAACAGAAGCGTCCTTGGAATGTGTAACATCTTAAACGCTACTATGCATAGAAGTTAAAAAAAATAATATATATATATATATATATAATTGTATGAGCCGCGAAGGCTTGAGTCCCATGCAAAGACTGGGAAGCGTGGACCCCTCGGTAAGAAACTGAGCCCAATTTTTTTCTAAATTATTAAATGTATCTATCTACGTGAACGACGCAGGTGGAGTCTTATATAAATGATACTAAAAACCCCAAATGAGGAACCAAGAAGTTCAGCAACAAGACAAATATGAGAATCATGACGGAGGGGTAAGAAGGCCCAACGTGGTCCACCCCCGCATGCCAGAAGGAAGAACATGACGGAGGGGTAAGAAGGCCCAAAGTGGTCCACCCCCGCATGCCAGAAGGAAGAACATGACGGAGGGGTAAGAAGACCCAAAGTGGTCCACCCCCGCATGCTAGAAGGAAGAACATGGCGGAGGGGTAAGAAAGCCCAAAGTGGTCCACCCCCGCATGCCAGAAGGAAGAACATGACGGAGGGGTAAGAAGGCCCAAAGTGGTCCACCCCCGCATGCCAGTAGGAAGAACATGACAGATGGGTAAGAAGGCCCAAAGTGGTCCACCCCCGCATGCCAGAACGGCGAGATAAAGGCCCAAGTGATCCGATCTCTCAGGTAAAACATGAATGCCCTAATAATAATAATAACAGCTCAAAGTGCTCATATTCATGGCAAGTACAATCATAATATTAGATATGCACCATGACATCAAAAACCACTGCGAAAAAGTTACAAAGATTCTATGCAAAACAAAAAGGTCTAATATCGTCAAAATAATATAACCTAAATACTGCTCATCACTCGAAGACTGGGGGGACTCCTAACGAATGATCACACCCACCGAACGAGCGAAATTGGCACAATTTTCATGAATCTGATCCTATGCGGTACGTCAAACATATCTAGAGTGGCACCAAGAATGTCCACACAAAGCGACACGGTGCAAACCTACCCGAAATGGAGCGAAACAAACTTGTCCAAAGCAATACCAAAAGCATCAGCCCGACAAGATAAACGTAAACCTAAAATTTCAAAAATAAAATAATGGCCCGAAGTGGTCAGATGAATAAATGGAATATATCGAAAATGGACATCAGTCCATCATGGTCTGAAACAAATTAGACATCGCAAAGGATAGACATTCGCTAGTAGAAGCATGATGCAAACAACATATCCATATGCTTGAAAGGCTGGATATGGCCATAGACTTCACGTGGTAAATCAGTTACATCTATCCAGCTTAATACGATGAAAATCTGCCCAAATGAGTGCATATTTAGACTACTATAAAAGGATTATCACCTTAAGAGGTGCAGATATCCATTCGTTGAATTAGCCGTCAACGTCGAAGAGCAATAACATGTGACAGCACAAAGTTCCATAAACAGAACACGAGAAATCATTGGGCAAGAATGCAACAAAATATCCGAATAAATGCGACACAATGTCCAGATAGACAAAGATCTCTACCAAGCGTAAACTACAAGATCAATGCAGGAAGCTTGAGAAACTTGGCACTAGATCGCTTTAGATCCATCACTTATATATCATTTCTATCATAATCGAAGGTCTCCATTGAGACGATCTCTTGCTCGATCGAGGTGCTTAGCAACACAATCTACGTGTTATCTAAGCTGTCTATCTCTCAAAGACAACAACGATTAATTCAAAAGATAACTACAAAACCGTATTGGGCAAATAAACGCCGCACCTTCGCACTATCCAGCAACGCTAATGCAGCAATTGGGACGCACCAATCAAAAATATCAAAAAACCTATACCCGAGTGAGGCCATAATCCTCAAAGCGCAAATCATACAAGGTTAAGAAACGATGGCAGCACTGTCTCAAAAATGCAGCAGAAGCATAATCACGCATTGCGAAATTATTTGCATAAAAATAACACCATACATGATCTAAAGGAGACCAGCGATGAGAAAGAAACGAGATCGACACTCTGTCTCAAATGACAAGTGCTAACCATTAAATCCCTAAAAACAAAGCAACGAGATGAGGAAGTTTGTCTCAACAGACAACTGTCTATGAAAAATCTAATGAAATTGATTACGCCGACATAACAAATGTCCGATGCGGCAGAAAGAAATGAAACACGCGCGATACCCCACGATGCAATATGGTATATGAATTGCCAAAATTAAAGTAAATTTCGAAAGCGCTAACAACAAGTTCCGCAAAAAATAAAGACAAAGGGGATATACACTCTGCCCACAAGTGGCAAGTGCACCCAAAGAAATCTTGCAGGATGGAAAACCTCAAAACAATGATATGAACATTGAACTAACTTAGCAAAAGATGCCATAGCAACTCTGCAACATGACGTGGCATTGAGTTGACAAGTAACATAGAAATAAAAAAAAAATGTTGCTGAAAGAAAATAACCGCAAAAAAGAAAGTAGTATAGACCCATTGAAAATCAATGTTCAAAGCATCATGGTGACGCAACGCCAAAATAGACATAACAAATTGTTCATTAGAGCAGACCCGTCAGAGTGTCAATCGAATCCAAACGCATTCGATCGATAGTAATCATCCAAATTTCAATTTTTTAACAACCTTCAAAATCAAATTAGGTTGAGACTGCGCAATGACGATCGAATTCCATCCATTCGAAGCATGCCATAAGTAATACTAATCAAATTCCGAGATATGGTAAAGTAACACTACCGATTTGTTTTCGCTTCAAACATGAAATGACTATCAAATAGTCTCAGTATGAATGATCTGGAGATTCATCAGATTCGATCTAGCATTGATATAACAGCTCAGATTCGGCCTATCATGTAAAGCCTTCGCCCTCAATGGAAGCAATGCACTCCATAAAGTCTCACGACTATGGGTAAAGATCTAAACCAAACATAACTGCAAAATCAGTGCACAACACCGACGCAAAAGACTCCAAAGTCAGAGTTCATTATGCTTGTCACCTTTTTATCAACAACATTGTTGAAACAGCGATAACATCAAAATTGGAGGTAAAAACCCCGTATGATCATACAACTAGATAACACACCCAAGGTCGAGCTTTATTGCAACCAGTAACGAGGAAGAATACAAAGCTATTCTCGTCGGAACCTCAATGGCAAGCTCGTCACGAGTTGAATGGCTGGCGGTCTTTATAGACTAGCGACTGGTGAAATCATTTCACAGTCTTAACTATTACCGAATCCCCAAAGGCGGGAATGTAACTACGTGCGCTGTCATAATTTGCAACGAAACCACGATCTTCATAGAATTGAGAGTCGTCCTATTGGCGGCAAAAGAATATGTCATAAGAATGACAAGATGCATTAGAACAATGAAAAGAATCGATCAGATTATGCCTATATGCATAAGCAAAGTGGAACCACGAGTTATTTGCATGAAACTAAAGTCATGCAGGATCTAAAAAGGGACGGATACTTTGTCTAAAACGACACGAGATACCGCAACTCCCTAAATAACTAAAAAGGGACGGATACTTTGTCTAAAACGACAAGAGATACCGCAACTCCCTAAATAACTAAAAAGGGACGGAGACTCTGTCTAAAAGGACACATGATACCGCAACTTCCTAAACACCTAACAACAACAATAACTTTCCGTGATTATGGAAGAATGCTCGAGTTGTCAAAATAAAGTAAAAAGCAACGATAGCAATTGAAAAAAAAGGCAACGATTATGATCCTTCGATCAAACAAACAAATGAATAGTCATAAATGACAACCATGCGACTAATAAAAAGGCGACGCAGCGCCACAAAAATAGAAAATTAGAAATTGTTCATTACAATCAGAACTTGAGCCTTACGGGCCTAGCACACACACCTCCGAGCGCCAATCTCCACTAAGCGCTAGTCGCACACATCAGACTGCCTCCCAATCAGGGGCATGATTTTAAGCATTATCAAATAACTAGCATAAAGCGGTAAGTCAAGAATACATCTTATAAGTTTGGCACCCGCTCTCTGATCGACACCGTCTCCCAAACTGGGGGGATTATATGATGTTGGCTTATTCGGTCACTGGTGCATAATGACATTAATCACCCCAAAACTGAGGCGAAACGGCTCTAACACTTCATTATAGTTTAAAGTATGCTTATGTACCAAAATCACACTCCAAATTGGGGGACTAGTGATATGGTATAATGTGTCATGTCGAAGAAAAGCCACGATGGCACGAAATTGACCGGTGTGTGTCGAGAAGGCTTAGAGGTAAAGCTACCTTAGCCGTAATTCGGTCACCATTATATCTATATAGCTAATTAGACATTGAGTAATATGTCATTGGAAAACCACATGAGTCTAGGTCACAACGCAACAAGCAGAATGCGATTCCGAGGTCCATAGAGAAAGTTATGCTCAAAATAGTAAAGTTGGGCAGAGCATATCGAATTTGCACAATTCGATGCGGATTGAGCACATCGAATTTGTACAATTCGATGCGGTCCTAAAATGACCTTTAAGCCCCTCTAATCATGCCTTTATATACCCCCTCACTCCTCACAAGTAGGGGGGACCGACGGAGATGCCATGCATCGAATCCAAGTCGATTTGACACGCGCAACGAACCAAGTAGGTTCGATGCGCAATCTATCATGCCTCGAATTCACCTTGTTCGACATGGACGCATCGAATCAAGCCAATTCGATGCGTCCTAAGATCTAAGCCTCACATGCCCGAAAAGCCACGAGAGTCAGGGTCCCGAATCAAGAAGCGAAATGAGATTTCGATCATCCGTTAGGGAGATATGATCAAAACCGTGAAGTCGCGCACATCGCATCGAATTCACCCGGTTCGACATTGAGGCATCGAATTCGATGCGCACGCCTCGAACCAAGCCAATTCGATGCACATGCCCAGAAATCCACGGGAGTCAGGGTCCCGAATCAAGAAGCGGAATGAGGTTTCGATCATCCGTTAGGGAGATATGATCGAAACCGTGAAGTCGCGCACAACGCATCTAATTCACCCGGTTCGACATTGAGGCATCGAATTCGATGTGCATGCATCGAACCACGCCAATTCGATGCACATGATCAGAAATCCACGAGAGTCAGGGTTCCGAATCAAGAAGCGGAATGAGGTTTCGATCATCCTACAAAGAGATATGATCGAAACCGTGCAGTCACTCCAATGTTGAACCAAATGAACCAAGCAGCCCTATCAAGGGTCGACCATAGAGAGGCAGCTCAAAAGAGACAATTGAACTACGTTCGGCTTGATTCCCTTAATGGGATACGTAGGCAGCTTGGGAAGTTCCCAAGTTCAGTCCGATATCATAAAAACCTAACGCCCCCAAGTCAACAATCAAAGAGTACCAAATCTCTCACGTTCGACTGTTCCCTCAACTTGGCCATTTAGGGATTATTTCCTGTAACTTTATATTTCTCTATGTGTAATAGGTGTTCCGGACCAAGCTAGTCCATTCACTGTAATATGATAGCATTATTTTGGTTAAGTCAGGCCCCACTGTATCGATTTCTCGGTGTATTGTAACCTAGACGAAATAAGACCAAAATAGGAGGGGTCGACATAAACTTTCAGATCAAATTCGTGAAATGTTAACGAAAGTATTTCTTCTACTCGAAATTATATTTTCAAACTTTGATTAATAGACTGCAAAGAACACCCTCACTCGTAAGTCGTAACACACATGACACAACTTGGCAAACTAACAAAATATTTTACTTACAACTTTGCTTCTATTTTATTACTTTTTTTATCAAAGAAAAACGGGAGTAGACAGGAGTTAAGACATAAATTACCTCAAGTTTTGTTTTCTTTCTTGAAAGTTATATTTCTATTCCTTTTATCTTATCATTTCCTACTGTAGCTTACTTTGTTTTCTTTTTTCCCTCTATTTTTCCAGAAAAGATTACTGAATATAAATTTATCTAACGATCAGTTTGATGGAAAAGAAACTATCATAATAGGAAACATTAAAATCCTACGCAAAATGAAATGTTGTAGCTACAAAGGAGCCAATAATATAAACGTGCTACCAAAAGTTTGCCCTTCCTACAGAAAAATATTAAATAGGACACACGCATTATTCTGCAGTCCTTGAGCCTGTAAGTGACACTTTTTATGTACATGCTAAGGAAACTATTACAACCACAACTTCCAGGCTAGCAAATTCCTCTCTTCATTCTTATCCCAACACATAAAACAAAGCTATGAATTTAAGAAATTCAATATTTTCTTTCATCCACAAAAGTGTGGTCTCTTAATCAAGAAAGGGAAATTGGAAAGCAAACAAACTTTTGTAGGGTTGGCTGCGTCACGGCCAACAAAGCCACACACCTTAAACTTAGCTTCCTTCTACATATGTACCTTTCATTACTTTTACATTAACATCTTTTACGTGTTATGTAAATTAAGCCGTCGACATTAAAAATGAGAATGTTATTCTCTTAACTTCACATAAAAGTAATTGCATGATATGATAGCAAAGAGTTATGCATCAATAAATCTCTTAGATTTATTAAGATCACATTAGTCTGTAAATAAGCATGAAGCTTCTTAATGATGCCAAAAGACTAAGCTAATGCACTGTACATGGAATTGTGAAGCTACAACAAGAATGAGGATAAATGGACAGAAAGCAGTCAAACAGATACAGGAGTATTCATTCATGATTCATTAACTATATTTCATACTATATAATATTTCCTAGTAAAATAAACAGACACAGTGTTCCGCACCTTAAGATAATCAAAAAGAAGAATTAAAGCATATATGGATAATATAGGATGTCTCTACTAAAACAAGTATGGTTAGCAAGTAAAAACACTTGTTAAATGTTAATGTAACAAAAGCAGCAATTGTTACCACATCAAGGCACTGAAGCGCCACGGGGTGGTTACATTCAATCTACGAAAAGACATATATTCTATGCAGCAGAGCCATGTTATTACAGACAAAAGATTTCGACCACAAAGTAAAAATTAATCGCAAGCCTAGAAAGTGAGAAAGGTTATTTTCCCAAGCAAGTTTTTAAATTTTCATATAGCGCGTTAATTAAAAAGGTCACTTGAATTGATATTTTTGCACTTTTTCCTTTTCAAAATAGAGCCCACTGAAATTGTTTTCTTGTTCAAAGCAAGGACATGGTATCTTCATAAATACGCACTGGGAGCCTTCATCATTTCCTACATCTTCTTTACTTGCCAAGGATAATATGGCATTAACGCTTCGTTCAACAATTTCTTTTACCAATCTAAAAGATAGCAGAAGGTTTAATAAATCACCTGAAGATTCTTCCAGCATAGTTCGCTTTGCCCCAATCAAGCCATCATGCCAGCTGCAAGCAAAGAATTCAACACAAGAACCAAATTCAACACAAGAACTCCAGCTCTCATGGCCAGGAGGAACCCACTCACTTTTAGGAGTGACTAAACAGGAGCAAAGAGAAAAACTTCATGGAACGGCAGCACCTCATGGTCACAATAGTTTAAGGGTGCCTGTCTTTGTGATGCTACCACTTGATACCGTATCAATAGCGGGAAAGCTGAATAGAGCAAGAGCGATGCTAGCTAGTTTGATTGCCTTAAAGACTGCCGGAGTTGAAGGAGTCATGGTTGATGTCTGGTGGGGATTGGTAGAAAAAAATGGGCCTTTGAAATACAATTGGGAAGGTTATGCGGAGCTCATCAAAATGGTTGGACTACTCGGCTTAAAGCTTCAAGTTGTCATGTCTTTTCATCAGTGTGGAGGAAATGTCGGAGACTCTTGCTCGTAAGTAGATTTCCCGTCTTCTTTTCTCTCTTTTTTCCGCTTTACTTGTTCATTAAAACCCTGAGCTATATACCTTAAACATAGCCATCTGTAATTTGTAACAAACAACCTTCTGTAGAATTTTACTTCAGCATGCATAAACCTATCTTCAAGCATACTAGCTTCGCCTGTGTCTTTCCTGTTCATACATACTTCTATTGATCCATGGTATCAGGTTTTACTTGTCTTTCTAAACAATAGGCTACATGTGAAAAATTCTTCTGGCTAATTGTTTCAGCTGTTCTATATCAGAAGCTGTTATGATTATAGGCATTGACTTAATCTTGACTTTTGAAGTAGTAGTTGATGCAGTTGATCTTCTAATGATTATGATATGAAAGGTCGTGTCATATCACAACTGAAAATTCACCTTCTTCCAGTAAACCGGACAGAAAAGTTTAACAGGTTGCAGATGATATAAAAACTGAATTCTTTTTTTTCTTTTGCAGAATTCCTCTTCCCCCATGGGTGCTTGAAGAGATAAGCCAAAACCCAGACCTTGTCTATACGGATAGATCAGGGCGCCGCAACCCTGAGTATATCACCTTGGGCTGCGACTCACTACCTGTTCTTGGAGGAAGAACGCCAATTCAGGTCTATTCTGACTATATGAGGAGCTTCCTAGCAAGATTCAAGGACTACATGGGACATGTTATAGTGGTGAGCTTCTGGTTTCCTGGCTTTTCCTCATCTTTTATCACGAACTGGCAGATTTAATGAGTAAACTTCCTCCGAAAGCATTTTATAGCTTCAAGGAATTATTAATTTAATTGTACTATATGCAAAACATAGGATAACAAATACAAAGAGAAGATTTAAAAAGACACATGAGTTTTCTTTCCCCAGTCCATTACCTTATTTCTTTCTTCATCATGTGACACAGCCCTTCAGAAAACATAGGCAGCAAAAGGATTTGAAAATCAGATAAACAATCAAGCTTAAACTTTAGACCAGAGCCAAAATTTGCATCAACTTGACTAATTAATCCAACTCGGTATAAAGATTATATAGCCTTCTCTGTCGAATAATTTGCAATCTAGCTGGACAAAACTTAGGTAAGCTCTACAGAAAAGATACAGGAGGGTACACACACCACAAAGAAGAAGATAAAGATATACACCATAGGCAGAATAATACATGGTACAATGCCAGTATACCACAAAACAGTAAGTTTAATATCAGTATCCAAAATGCAAACCATTCTAGTTATAAGAGTAGTTTAAAATATCCCATGATGAAGATCAATGATGGCTTTGGTGTTATTTTCTAACCTATAAAGGAATATCTAGTTTTCACTGATCAAAACTCACACACGTTTCTCATAATGCAGGAGGTCCAAGTCGGGATGGGACCTTGTGGAGAGCTTAGATATCCATCCTATCCAGAAGGCAATGGTTCCTGGAGATTCCCAGGAATTGGAGAATTCCAATGCTATGACAAAGTAATTTCCATACATAAAATATATTATTTTCAGAGAAAGCATCAACTCACTCAATATTCCATGTGAAACAGTATATGAAAGCTTCACTGGCAGCAACCGCAAAGGCACAGGGGAAGGATGACTGGGGAAGAGGTGGACCCCATGACGCCGGCCAATACAACCAATTTCCAGAAGACACTGGATTTTTTCAAAGGGAGGGTACATGGAACACTGAATATGGGCACTTCTTTTTAGAGTGGTACTCAGGCAAGCTACTTGAACATGGAGAAAAAATTTTGACAGCAGCAGAAGGAATATTCCAAGGGACTGGGGCCAAATTATCTGGAAAAGTGGCTGGAATTCACTGGCATTACAAAACAAGGTCACATGCTGCAGAACTCACAGCAGGGTACTACAATATTTGGCATCACGATGGCTATCTGCCAATAGCAAGAATGTTGAGTAAACATGGAGTTGTATTGAATTTTACATGCATGGAAATGAGAGATGGAGAACAGCCAGAGGAAGCTAACTGCTCACCAGAAGGTCTAGTAAGGCAAGTCAAGATGGCAACCGAAACCGCTGGAACTGAACTTGCTGGAGAAAATGCACTTGAGAGGTACGATTCCGGAGCTTATTTGCAAGTTCTGGAAACAAATAGGTCAGATGCAGGAAATAGGTTGAGTGCCTTCACATATTTAAGATTGAACAAGAGGTTATTTGAAGCAGAAAACTGGAGGAATCTGATTGCATTTGTGAAAAGTATGTCAGAAGGGGGTCAAAACACAAGAATACTAGGCATCGACAGAATCGGGACAGACATGTATGTAGGAATTATCATCAAAGATAGTGTGAAGAAGTTAAATGAAGCTGCTCTGGTATAGATGTATATCTGTGAAGATTAGTGCTCTATTTAAGCAAATATATGATAGAGCCACAGAAAAGGTAAAAGAAGTTACTAATATATCATCAAATCAACTTCTTCTCTTTGCTTTAGCCAAAGTCAAATCTACCAAATGCATATTGGCTACATCCATGGAAGATAAAAGGGCAGAGACTCAAGGAAATCAGCAACTCCATTGAGGAGATTACAGCATCCTGCAGACTCAAGCATATGAGGAATTTCGTAATTTATATCTTGTTCAAGGAATAAATGAATATTGTCTTCCTGTATAAAACTTTTAGATATTCTTTTTCCGATTTGTATAAGCGACAAAGGATTATTATAAACTTTGCCACTTTCAGTTTAGATAAATGGCTATAATTTTATGCACTCTAGTATTCTGTTTTGTCCTATCATTAATTATACAATCACTCTGGGGTAAGATGACTTGATGAAAGCACATGCAATTATAGGATTGCACATCAGAGGTGTAATATCGGAAACAACCCACGGTACGCCGAAACATAAAAGGGAAAATCATGAAGAAGTGCATCATGAAACAACACATCTCATCCAGGCAACAAGATATCTATTATATTTTCATATCATTGATTTACACGTCTAGACATCACAATTTCAAAGAGGTATTTTGTGTGCTGTGAAACAAGACTCTTGACCCAACAAAACATGTAACATTCATATAGAGTACAATTAGTTACAACATGAAAAGAACAATTTCATAAAAACAACTACGTATCTATGTTTACAGTCATCCCACATAACTGGCGACGCATATTTAGAATGAACATCTGAAAAAACTAACTCTATTTATGGAAATTAGAAGAATTGCATTACAATAAAAGACTAAAAGAATTATCACAATGAGGAAACAGTTCCTTGACTTGGGCATTAATCTGGTGTTAGTAGACAAAACAGAATACATTGTTAGTAAATCAATATCCGTAGTAGATCGATTTAGGTCCTTGCGCAATAATGCAACAAGCTCTCCACAGAAAAGTGACACCACCTGACCAGTTCCCAGTAGTTTGATCAATATTTTCACAATGAACCTTCCTCTTGTTGCCCCTTTGCCTCCCACTTCTACCCCTATCCAGGGTATCCCAAAAACAAAAACAATGCAACTGTTCCATCTCAAAAAATAACAATATATTTTAATTGTTTCTAGTCTTTTTCCTCAGTAATTTTCCATTGAACAAATTGATGGAATTCGAATTATGAAGATGTGAGACAGGGTATAATTACCTCTGAAGTCGATGCATAAATGAGTTTTGAGTTAAATACATGTTACTCTCAAAATAAGCTACATTCATCGTGAGGAAAAAGCTTCTACTCACATCAATTGCGATATCGAGATCGGAGCAAGTAACATTCAGAACAAATGCATTTTGTTTGTTGTCCGTTCCATTGTAGTTGAAATCCCATCATCAGTTACTGGAAGAAATCAATCTCTCCTCCCAAGGTAGTGAATCATCACACAAACAAGAAAAATAGCCATCGCAAGAACTACTGCAGCATGTTATGTAAATAGCAGGTTTTGCAAAGCGAGTCTGTATTACAGCCTAGCAATGACAGCTAAGCATGGAAACCAATCAATGTTACAACATAACACGCCCATGTTCAGTTTTCTGGTTTAACGCCAGAAATCATGCTTATAAGAAAGTAATCATTGGCTCGTGAAAATGATAGTTCAGCAAGACAAAACACGTTGCTCCCAATTAACATTACAAAAGAAGCTTCAACTTTGTTCCTAGTACATCCAGCGGCTGAACTTCTAGAATAAATACAGGTGATCATTTCTCCCAGGTCACTTGATGCCTGCTAACACATAACAACAATATATACGCTTGAACCCAATTTGTTGAGTTAAGAAGTAGAAATATCGAAATCCTAAGCTCGTAGCGACTCATAAAAAAGCCGATCAATGTAAAAAGCTTGTAGTTTAAGGAATGTGTAGTAGTTCATATTTGAGGGCTAGGGTTGTGACATTTCTTCCATGACACTATTTTCTTTATTCCACACTACCGAGGATTGGATGCAAAGCGATGATCTATTGAAGCTCTAGAAATTATGAACATTCAGAAATCGAAGGTGTCATCAGCCTTAAACTAATTCTAATTGCCGTTTATTCATTAGATGTGAAATTCTAACAGGACGCCGAGAATTCAAAGATCGCATACTAATTATGAAATGCATCGTGTTACCAAAATGAAACTGCGAATCTCTAACAAAAGACTAAGCACTAGTTAGGTTGATCAGATTCTATATTATATTTAAATTATCATAATAAAGCAGGTTAATAAGGGATTCACCATATAACAAAAATGCTCAAAGACAAGCAGGATTCACCACATAACAAGTTAACAACGACGACGACACGACCACGCGACATCGATGAGTATGAGTATGACAGTGCCAATCCTCTGCTGAAATTGTAAAACCAAAATAAGAGCTAAAATATAATATGAAAGGTCTACCTATTTTACGAATGTTGGGAGGAGGAAGATGTGGGATCAGGATTGGAGCGGCGGAGGGTTTCAATCAGATCGCCGAGCTCCTTACGAGCAGATTCTCTCCCGAACATGAATCCGTACCTGATGAAGAAAGAAAGGCTCAATTTTATAATGAGAAATTGAAATTGAAAACTTAAGCTAAAAATGAATATACCAGAAAGACACGGCGGAGAAGACGCCGGCGGTGGCGACTGTGTGTAGCAGAGTGAAGCTCTTCTCCATTTTTCGTCTGTTTTTCTTTTTGGGAAAAAAGAGATACTAGACTCAATCTATTAGCGTTTTTGCGATGTTGTACCCAACCTTTCATTTTTTACAACGCTGTACCCAACCTTTCAAATTTAAAACATGTTGCACCTAAACTAAGTTTCCGGCCAAAAATTTGAAAATCGAGGGTTAAAATCGTCTAATCACTGTAGCCAACGGATAGTTCAGTCTTCCACGAATTATTTAAATGACGATTCTTTCCCCCAAATTCTAATTTCTGAAACCCTAAATTCCATAGTCCTAAATTCATCAAATTCTTTCGATTAAGCATGGAATGCGCGGAATTGTGCCATTGTGGTATCAAGGCTTCGAATGAAACATCCTGGACGAACTTAAATCCTGGGCGAAGATTCTCCCAATGCACCAAACCGCGGGTGAGTCTCGGTTTTTAAAAGTATTGATTTTTTTTTCAAATTTCAGCTTTTTATTTGATTAAATTTTGAAATTGGCAGGGTAGGGGTAGGTGCAACTACTGGGTTTGGATTGATCCACCAATGTGCGAACGTTCTAGGCAAATTATACCCGGTTTGTTACGTAGGGTAGGAGCCATTGAAGAAGAACTTGCTCGGGTGAAGAAAAGGGAGAAGGTGCTTCGGGTTGTATTGTTTATTTCTCTTTTGTATGTTATTTGGTCACTGTTCTAGCCTATTAATGTTAGGGTTGTAATGTTGTGTTAGTTTAAGGTTGTAATGTTGTATTAGTTTAAGGTTGTAATGTTGCGTTAGTTTAAGGTTGTAAGTTTGTAAGGTTTCATTGGGAAGTGTTGGTTTTCATGTTGGTGGTTTTTGTGGGATTGGCTGATAATTCTGTTGCTTTGACCGAAGAGACACAAAGAATGTGAAGAGTCACCAATTATGCCTATAAATACTCTAGTCTTATGTTCATTGTTCATTCACCTTCTTTAAGCCTATTCACATCTCTGTTTTAACATAAGCATAAAGATGATTCGCAATGAAAACGACGTGCATCTGTTGTACACCGATTTTGAATTCAACCAATATTTTGAGGTTGAACTGCTCCGCCGCCTGTCGACTTACGCTGCAGTTTATGAACTTGACTATCTCCCGTCTCTGGAGCGAGCTTTGCGTCTGATCAAGCCGGAGCTTGACGCCTTACGTTGGGGAGGAGGGCATCACAAGATGTCCAAGATATATTCAAAGATATAAGAACTGCGGGAGAAGTGGATCTCCTTCACTGCCTTCCTTACCCTCCCTGGTGTTCGCATAAACCGGGACATCAAGACTGTCACCATCTCCGCTCCATACTGGGACATCGATCGTGAAGTAAGTGGCCGAAAACGTTTATTAGTGTTTGTAGGAAAATGACCAAAATAATTGTGTGTCATTGATAACATTTATTATTTTTTGTAGGAAACTGATCAGGAAAAACATTTCCGACTCTATGGCTGCGAGAACCTTGTTCTCCTCACCGACTTGTTTGCGGTGCGCTGCTTGGCAAGGCTACCGGAGTATCTAGACGACTAGGGTGGTGACGAAGAGAGGGGAGTGGCAGGGGCGGTGAAGAGTCTTTTTACTGCTGTTGTTTTTATGAGTTTGTTTAAGAATGTTGTTTTTATGAGTTTGTTTTAGAATGGAGTTTTTATGATTGTGGTTAAGAATGTTGTTTTTATGACTGTTGGATGTTTGGTTTATTGATGGTTGTCCATTTGATTCTCAGACGTTTTATATGCCTTCTGTCTTTTGAATATCTTATGATGTTTATGGATTTTGAATCGTGTATTAAACTGGCAAACACATCAAAGTAGATGCAGCAAACACAACAAAGTAATTTAAGCCAAAGAACAATTGCATCAAACTAAATTGTTCACATGACAAAACTTCAAACTAAAGTGTACCAACAAATTAGAAAATACAATCACCAAGTGTACCAACAAAATAGAAATTACATTAAGAGACCCACTATTGGAAATTGTCCTCCGCCGTTCTAACAAAAGATCTGGTAACAATTCTCTTCGGAACACCAACTTGAGGCCTTGGACTTGGGGCTTTAAATTTCTTTCTCCCAGGAGGTGTTAACCCTCATGTTGCACTTGTTGAGGCATTGTTTGGCTTTGATGGCCTTGGTGGTTCAGGAAACTATTGGATCAAAGACATCATGGTTTCTGTAGAGCTCCCATGCAGCTGGTGCCACCACAGCTTTCTTCTTCCTCCTGACACTGTTGTCTCTTGTGATTGTAGACTCAATAGGGCCAGCATCATCGCATGTGGTAGCAGCAGTAGGGTCATCTGCATTTGCTTCTTCATCCCTAGTACCAGCTCCTGTTTCCATATTCCCAATCCCACTTGCAACAGTTGCAATCTCACTTGTGTCAAGATCCACATTTTCAGTTTCAAACACATCATCATCTACAACTACATTATCCGGATCAATGTACCCATCTGAGTATTCAGAGTCAGATCCCAGGGAAACCTCTCCCTCACTATCATCACTGTTCACAAGGTCAATCATGGAGGCCACTAAAGGTCCACAATGCTTCAAGATAAAGGCTGGTAAATCCCTTACCCTATTCTGCCCATCTGAATTTCCTTCTTCATTTACTTCAGGTGTTTCATTGAATGTTTCCTCAATCCTCTCACCAAATGCATTGATAGTTGCTCTCCTCCTTCTCTTTTTTTTCCCAACATCACCAGCACGATTCTCTTCTTCTACCCCTTGTTCAACCTGACTAGTTATCTTCTCAAGTTCATCTTCAAAACCAATAGGATCTTCTTCACCCCCAAACTCAGAACCCCCATCATCATCACCAACATAATTTAAGGGCTCAGATATAGGAGGTAGAGGATCAGTATGTCCACCAGTATTCAACTCCAATCTCGACATCTCATCCTCAGTGCAATAATCCACATAAGTAACTTGACCCTCCATGTAGCACATTCTGTCAAAATTGAGTAAACTCCCAGAATGATGGATCATGATTGAAAAGTACTCCGTGTCATTACCTGGAAAAACACAACAATTACAATAAACCTTAAGTTTATTAACATATCATAAACCCTAAATTATACAACTGGCTACTTTATGCATAAAATGTCGAAAATCAAACAATAAACACTAGGATAACATCTACCTCGTACCAAAAAGTGGGAAAATGATGATATTCAAAAGCAATTACTCACCGTAGTCGGGTACGAGGGATAGGTCCGGAATCGGGTCATTATTGCCTCTAATTTTCCACCCCATTTGCTGTGTGCGTGCTTATGACAGTAACAAAGGTCGAAATCGTGAAGAATCAGGCAGTGATTTGGGCGAATTTTGCAATTTCGTGAAATCGGGATTCTAGGGTTAGGGCTATTGATCGATTTTGCCGCGGAAATAATGATGAGAGAGTGCTGTTGTTCCCTCCTAAATCACCCATGTGCGAAAAGACTAAATTGCCCTAAAGGACAGTTGATAAATGACGTGAATTCGACTACTAATGACGTTTTTTTGCCGGAAACTTAGTTTAGGTGCAACATGTTTTAAATTTGAAAGGTTGGGTACAACGTTGTAAAAAATGAAAGGTTGGGTACAACATCGCAAAAACGCTAATAGATTGGGTCTAGTATCCCCTTTTTCCCTTTCTTTTTTTACGAGTTCCTTTTTCTTTTTTGGTTTGGTGAAAGGTAATTAATATGAGCTCTTTTTTGGGGGAAAAAAAACTGCTCTTAAAACAAGTAGAAAAATTCAATTGACATTTGCTTTAATCTATTCATAATTTTTGTTAACAAAAACTAAGCAAGATTTCAATATGCTTCTTAACTCTTCTACCATATTATTTTAATTCATCATTTTAAAAGGCTAATCAAATGAGCCCAGCCCTTAAAGTATCAACGTAACTTGGAATACGGATACAAAACGTAAATTGTTTAAAACTCGATTTTCCTTAAATGACTATATTACCCTTTATTATACTTCTCTTGGTAATCTTACCGAGATAAAAATTTGTTTTGTCCATTAAGTTGGCCACCTCACCATTTTTGTCCATTATTTTGGCAGCCCACCAAATTTGTCTATTATGTTGGTTTTTTCACCAATTTTGTCAAGTACCCCAATCCGCGGTAGTTTTCGACAGAAATAGCTGATTTGGCCACCGTTGACCACCCAACCCTAATTTTGACCATCAATTTTTTTTTTAAATACACCTGGAATTGCCACGTTGATAAAAAAAAGGAAAAATGAGACTAATATATATCAGTTCTCCCGCCACTATAATTCATTTCCACTCCACACAAAGCCCTTTTCCCGCTAATTCTTCTTCTCTGACCTCTTGTTTCGTCACCATTTTTTTCGGCGAGCTTTCCCGTTGCTGACTAGCACTGTAACAATGGCGAGGCGCGCGTGTAGATCCAATCTGAAGCCCAAAGTTCGACATGCGTCGAAAGTGGTGGACCCAATTCCTATTTACAGTAAGAATTCGCGTTCTTTCTAATTTTTGTTAATTCTCTTCATTTCTATAGATATAGAACCCTAATTTTGCCCTATTCGTGAAGAACCCCAATTTCCCCCAATTTTCGACGAACCCAAATTTTCCCCAAATCATGACGAACCCTAATTTTGCCTAATTCCCCAATTCGCCTGAACCCCCTAACTCCCCTAAGTCGACTTAACACCTTTATTCCCCCAATAATACTTCACTTAAATGCATGTAGCTAACTCACTATTTTTATCTATACAAAATGTGGTGATCTATATGTATCTGTACATTTTTACTATGGAGGTAATATGAAGACTGAGGGTTTGGTTGAGTATGAGGGAGGGCAGAAGTGTGTAGTTGATTATGTTGGTTACTCAGATATTAGTATGGAAGGATTGCATGTGCTTTGTGACAAGTTGGGTTCAATATTTGTGGAAGGTTTGTACATAAAAGAGGATTTTAATTGAACAAGACAGTGAGTTGCAAAAATATTACTCTGGTTGCCAAAATAGTAGATTGATGGAGTTGTATGTAAAGTGTGAGGGGAGGATGGCTATGGATTCAGAAGATGTTATGGATGGCTTGAATGAGTTTAATGAGAATGAAGCCATTGATGAAGAAGATGAAACAAATTCTGAAGATGAAGAGGGTAATGTTGAACTGGATTGTTTCTCTGATGGATCATATGGGATGAGGGATGATGAAGACATTGGTGATGATATAAATCAAGTTGCTGCTGACAACATGTTTGAGGTGAATGTTGGCATTGATCCTGGAAGAGAACAACCAAATTTGCAGTTCAACTAGATACACAAGTTCAACCAGATAGCCAAGTTCAACCCAATGAAGTAAGTCCAACCGATAAGAGGAAGGAGAAGACAAGCAAGGAAAAGCAACCCAATAATATAGTAAAGAAAGTCCATAGAAGAGCTAATGAGAAGAAAGGTAAAACTAATGTTATAGAACAAGCTGAGAAGTCAACATCAACAAGTAAAGATCAAAATAAAGGAAGTCAGGAGCAGCTAGTTTGTGGTGAATATGATACATATGAGGGAGATGAGGAGAATATTGTATTAACAGAAGATGAGTTTGACAGTGTTAAAGGGTCTGATGAAGAAGTAGAGGATTGGAAAATTGGAGAACTATTTGATGAGAAGAACATCTTTTATCCCAACCTTAAGTTGGCAATGAGATTTACATCCAAAAAATTGTTGAAGGAAGCCATCAGATCAAATGCCATCAATCTTCAAAGAAATATAGAATTTCACAGAAGTAATAAGGAAAGGTTGTATGCCAGATGTCTTGGAGTGGATTGTGATTGGAGGGTGCATGGGAAAAAAATGGAGGGTGAAGTAAAGACTTTAATGATAAACATATATCATTTCAAGCACATGTGTCTTGCTCAAACCAATATCAAGATTTTGAGGTCATCTTGGGTTGCCAAAAAATTCCAGCATTTGTTTGTCTCTGATCCTAAAAGAAGTGTGAACGTATTTTGTAAGGATACTGGCCAAATTCTGGGGTTTGAGTATTCTATAAATATTGCTTACAAGGCCAAGGTTAAGGCTTTAAGAGCTTTGAATGTGAGTACAAAAGAGCAATATGACAAGCTGTGGGAGTTCAAAGCTGAGGTGAAGAGAACCAACCCTGGATCACTGGTTCTGTTAGGCACTAGCATCCAAGATGGTCAGAACAAATTTGATAGATTCTACATGTGCTGATGGGCCGTGAAACAAGGATTTTGTCTGGTTGCAGAAAGATAATATGGGTAGATGGTGCTCATTTGAAGTGGCCTCATAAAGGGATATTGTTAACAACAATAGGTATAGGTGCTAACAATAACATCTATCCCTTTGCATGAGTTGTTGTTGACAAAGAAGATGAAATGAACTGGCACTGGTTTCTTGCTGTTTTGAGGCTTGACTTGGGTATGAAAAATAATGATCAATGGACATTCATGTTAGATAAGCAGAAGGGGTTGTTGAATGCATTTCAAATGGTCTTCCCAGGGTTCGAACATAGGTTCTGTGTTAGACAGTTGCATGGCAACTACAAATCTGCAAGTTTCACTAGAGATGCCCTGAAAGATGCACTGTGGAAAGCAGCAAGAGCCACAACAGTGAATGAATTTCCTGAAAAAATGAATGGATTGAAGAATCTAAATCCAAAGGCATGGCAATGGTTTCAAGACAAGCCATCAAAGAATTGGAGCAGATCACATTTCAGTACAGATCTGAAATGTGTTATTTTGTTGAATAATGGTTGTGAAGCGTTTAATTCCTGCATTCTCTAGGCTAGAGATATGCCTATATTGTCAATGGCAGAGTGGTTGATGCAGTATGTCATGGCTAGGCAACAGAAGAATAGAGATATGGCTAATCAGAAATGGAGTGGAGAATGGTGTCCCAAGATTAAAAAATAGTATCTGCATTTATGGAGAATCATGCTAGAGTTTGCACTCCTAGGAAATATGATGACACTCAATATCTTGTTAAAGAGTGGAAGACAGTTAATGAGTGGGTTGTTGATCTTGGTGCAAGAACATGTGGATTTAGAAAATGGGATAAGTGGCATCCCATGTATCCATGTTGTGAGTGCAATCAGTGCTCAAGGACTGAATGCTTTGGATTTTATTGACCAATGCTACTCAGTGGGCCATTATATTGAGGCTTATGAAAGAGCAGTTATACCAATGAATGGTAGAAGGGAATAGAGGCCAACTGGATTCATGCCAATTGAGCCACCAAATGAAGGTAGAACTGCAGGAAGGCCAGAGAAAGTAAGGAGGGGTGAGCCAGGTGAGAAACCTAAAAAAAAGAAGAGAAAGTGTAGGGGTCAACCTGTTCAAGTATCTAAAGATGATCCTAAAGCACTGAAGAGACCATATAAGACAGTGAAATGTGGTTACTGTAAAGCTCCTGGTCATAACAAAAGGAGTTGTGAGATGAGACTGGAGGATGACCTGATATTAGAGGCAGCGGATTTGCAGGAAGTAAACCAGCTTCAAAACTTGATAGTGGAGCAACTTGAGGCAGAAGATATTGGTGTTTTGGTTGCTGATGAACATGTCAGAGTTAATAAAGAAGGTGGTACTTCAGAGATCCCATGTACTGGATCACAACCACAGAACACTCAAGAAGTTAATTCAACTTAGGAACCTGATATTGAAGATGTAAGTCATCTAGTTAATTACTTTTTTACAATGTATTAATCCTTCTGGTAATTGAATTTATAACTTTATGAATACAGGTTCGGGTTTTGAATGTTCAATGTGGTGTCAATCAAAACCCTTGTGGTATTACCAAATCATAAGCATTCTAGAGTGCAAAAAGTAAGCAATGTATTCTTCTAGAAGTTTCTCTACCATTCTTACAAATAGTTATTATATTAATCTTATTATTGATCTCATTGTTTCAGAAAAAGAAATCTTGGAGTAGGCCTAGGAAGTCAAGAAAGATATGTAAGTGTGGGAGAGGATTGATTGAGGTGGGTCTAGATCCAATACATAATGGAGAAGATGAAGTGAGACCAACTCAAGTACCTAATGCAGTGAGTGAAGTGGAGCCACATCCAGTACCTAATGGAGTGAGTGAGGAAAATGGCATGAATCCAGCCTATTCATCTGCTAATCAAGACCTTGGTATAAAGAGGAGTAAGACTATCAGTGAGTATATTGATGAACTTCAGTATACATCAGGCAATGTGGTGCAAGCGTGTCCTAGTATCTCAGAACAGATGAGAAAAAGTGGAAGGAGGGGAGACTCACAGGTGAGGAAGATTATTGGAAGGGATGGAAGACCAGTTATGTTCATGGTAGATCAGAAAAAAAAGATAAGAAGGATTCTTCTAAACCAGCTTGGAAGTGAACTGCCTATCTTGGTGCAACTTCTTTTGAAGTAACTTGTGTATAAACAATGTTGCTTAATTTTTTTGTGTAGCACTATGTTAACATCTAGTTGCTTATTCTTCATATTAGATTGGATAGAGTTGAACAATGCTAGTTGTCAGTATGGTTGTTGTGACATTGGAATTGGCATTTAAGTGTTCAAAAGTAATGCATTTTGAGTACTGACATAGGCATTTGAAGTGTTCCAAAGTAGTGCATTGTGTTGTTGCTATATTTGCTTTGAATTCTGGTAATTTACAGGGTCTAATGCAGATGGAATTCAATTAGCTACTTGCAATAAAACAATTCATACACAAACCAAATAAAGACCAAAATGATAGACAAAGCATAAACTTCATTAAATGATCTCCTTAATAATTGGCATGATGTAGCAGAAACCATACACCAAAAAATAAAGACCAAAATGGTCAATCCACATTATGTGGAGCAGATTGTTCTTCACACCAAACTAGGGGTAAAAACCACCATAAAACTAGTTCAACAGACCAATAAAACAACACATAAACAGACCAATAAAAAAAGATGTTTAATCAACATCATTAAGCCCCCCACCACTGTGAGGAGCAATTGAACCAGTCCCATCATCATACACCACCATAGCCAAGCTGTTATCAACCTCACCCGCTTCTTCATTCACATGCTCATCATCAGACAACTCCATAGGATCATCCGTCGTGGTGTGGCGTTCATCTTGAAAGCTGTAGACACCAATCTCCTCAAAAACCTTGTACAAGAGGGGAGTATGAGCAAGACCAACCATACGAAAGTGATAATCAATTGCAGGTTCCTGCAATTACAACCAACCATTCTTTTATAAAGGTTATAAACTAACAAAACCAAGCACTACAACGTTAAGGATCAATTTATTTACCTCATCATTTTGCAGGAAGTAGAGATGATCCCAGAAGACTGCATAATCAGGCCCCACACATTGCACACGAGGAAGAGACCTGAAGTGGTTGAACAGCTCCAACTTCAATCTCAGTTTTCCAATACTCTCCTTCAGTATACCAACACTCAACCAGTGCCCAATGGCCTTCTCTATCTCTGGTATAACAAGCCTCAGGCCCCTCAACAAAGGACAAAATTGGTGAAAAAATCAATATAATGGACAAATTTGGTGGGCTGCAAAAATGGTGAGGTAGCCAACTTAATGGATAAAATAATTTTTTATTCCAATCTTACCCTCTATTATCATTTGGCAAATGATATAGACACATCATAATCATAAAAACAGAGCAAATCAGTGTAAAATATTACTTTTGCCCTTAACAAAATATCTAAATTACATGGTAAACATAATTATAGAAAAGCTATGCATAATTACGAAAAACCTGTTTTACAACCAAAATTAGAACGAATAATTAAATTTACCCCCTAACTTTTTTTTAAAAAGTTAATATGCCCCTTTTTTTCAGGCCTCGAATAAATGCCCCATATATTTTAAATTTTTTAACAAAAATTTCCTCGGCCCTTATTCGGGCCGAAATTGCCTACGTGGCGGTACAAAATTGCACTTTGCACCCCAAATATTTTAGGAGTGCAAAGTGCAAGTTAATTTGGGGTGCAAAATGCAATTTTGTACCGCCACATAGGCAATTTTGGCCCAAATAAGGGCCGAGGGCATTTTTAGTAGACTTTTTAAAAGATATGAGGCATAAAAACAAGGCCCGAACAAAAAGAGCATATTAACTGTTAAAAAAAGTGAACGGGCAAATTTTATTATTCGTCCCCAAAATTAATGGCTGAGCATGAAATAATTAGAATTGATCTGATTGTACTAATGGATCTTGTAAATCCTCTCTTTCGTGGATGTGCACGAATAATTATGTATACCAATTTGATTATTACTTTTAAATTACTGAAAATCTAATTAAGGTTTAATTAGACAAAAAAATCTCAAGATGTGTTTTTTTTTTCTTAAGCTCAATACGTAATTCGATAGCCGTTGATTTGATATTTTGATTAAAAAACTAAGGACTCCAGAATCTTTATATAGATCCACTACTTATGTTAGAGAGTGTTTGGTTCGGGTGATTAGGTGAAATAACATGGCTAATTCGAGTTAGTGTCGCAGGTCTTATTCCACTTAATAGTGCATATTATAATCCCCCCCTCGCGATTATTTTATCTTCGTTTTTTGCACAAAATCTATCCACTCGAAAAGACAATTATACCCCCACTTAAGTATACCTCTCCAATAGCATTTCACATATCATTTCACACGAAATCAATAGCGGGAAAAAGGTAGGCGATTTTTAGGCGAAACCCTAATTTCTTCACCATTTTTTTCTTCTCTCGTTGAAATCTGTTGTTGATTTCTCTGCTTATACACATCTTGTAGGTTGCGTAACGTATTCTTCATGTATTACATTTCTCATTTTGGTAATTTTGTTTGGTTTGGTTGTTTTGGTGACGACATCTGGAAAAGCTTGCATCTGAATCACATAACACTGAACAATGAGGTGAGCAGTTGTTCTGGCAAATTTTTGATGCATTCAATTTTTCGTACTAGAAATCGAAATCTAAGGTTAGGTTTTACACAATTGGGGGTTTTTCGAATAGGGTTTTAAAATGATTTAGAGTTCTGAATTGGTACTCAATTTTGAAATTAATTTGGAGAAAAAACCTGGTCTTGCTGTAATCTGCATTGTTAATTCAGCTTCTTAACCTATAAACCCTTTGATGTAATAGAATTACGCATAGATCGTTTGTTTTAAGGGTTAAGGTTTACAAAATTGAGGTTTTTTGGTATAGGTTGATAAATTGATTTAGTGTTTCGAATTGCTACTTGATTTCTGGTAAATTCTTAGAAAATTACTGGTCTTGCTTTAATCTTCAGGGTTTGGTCAAGAGTTTGGACATAAATATCCTTCTTTTTGCTAGAAACTGGCTTGTTAGTTTGATTAAAGGGTTAGGGTTTACAAAATTCGGGCCTTTTATGTTTAGTTGTTTATATTAATCACTGGTTAGTTGATCTGTATATTGCTGTTTTAGTTGCTTTTTTGATCAATGTACTTGTTTGAGGATATTGGGGATTGAATGTATGGCTTGTATGAGGATATTGGGGATTGAATATCTATGTATGCTTTTAAATTGCATGATTTGATTGTTGAGCAAGTTTTGTTGGATTGACATGTGACGTGACTGAAATGCACATTGAAGTTCTTTACAGATTTCTATGATTCGTACATGTCAGATGGAGCCTTGGAGGCAAAACTTGATTTAGTTTGGTGTCAACTATTTGTTTTGCGTATATATGTGATTTTGTTGCTGGTCGTTTTACCACATCATGAAAGAACCACCCGAAAGTGACACCAGTCAGGCATCACATATAGTTTGTTGGAAAAAATCGAATATATACATGGCTACATGGATCTGCTTACTAGTGATAATGATGAAAACTGTATGCAAAAATTCGAATGGATCGCAATTGCTTTTTAAGACTGTTTGATGTTGAGGGAGGTAGGAAGGCTCCGCGACGAGAAGTATGTTACTGTTCGTGAAAAAGTGACAATATTTTTGAAGATTTTGGCACATCATGATACAAACAGGGATATGGGTATTAATTGGAGGCGTTCAGGCCAAACAGTGAGCAAATACTTTCGGAAAACATTAGATGCATTGCTGAGATGTAGTTCTTTATTGCTGGTTACACCAAATATGCGAAGAGAACGACAATGTTCATGAGCCTTGGTCGCACTTCAAGGTAACCATATCGATCTTCATATGATCTTATGTTGATATAAAAGTAGTCTTCTGTTGAGTAAATTAATGATATGCACTACTTACGTTTTTATGTTCATGGCGAATCACAGGGATGCTTGGGGCGTTGGACGGAACTATGGTCGACGTTATTGTCCCTACTGGAATGCAGATCAAGTACATGTAGCGTAAGGGCAAAATTCAAGTGAATGTTTTGGGTGTTTGCGACACGTAGATGCAGTTTGTCTACTTGTTATGCGGTTGGGAAGGATCTGCAGCTGATGAAAGGGTGTTATGTGATGCAATTCATAGGCCAACACCAAATGGTTTAAAAGTTCCTATAGGTACAAATGCATTCTGGTAGTCCAATGTGCAATGAGTAGTTTTATTATGAATTTAAATTAATGTCATGTTTACCCTTGAATGAATGTAACTATTATCTTGTGGATGCTGGTTATGCAAACTGTGAGGGCTTCTTAGCACCCTATCGTGGGAGGAGATACCATTTGAAAGAGTACGGTGAGGGTTGTGTAGTCCCTAAAGATCAGGAGGAATTATTCAACATGAGACATGCAAGAGTAAGGAATATAATTGAGAGGGCCTTTGCAAAACTAAAGAATCGATGAAAGATCCTGAAAAGACAATATCAATATCATTTCAAGATACAAAATCGGTGTATCATGGCTGCAGCTCTCCTGAATAACTTCATCAAAGCTCAAATGCCTGTGTACCCTCCAAGGACCGATGGACCAGATTCTGATGATGAAGCAGGAGATAATCGTCATGTTGAGCCTCCCACAAACTTTGTTGAGCAGATGCAAAATACGGATGAGTGGACCAATTTCTGGAATGAGATGGCTTTGCAGATGTGGAACGAATTTCGTGCCAATCGACGCAGAATGTGTTGAAAAATGGAACCATGTGGCCTTAATGCTCTAAATAGTTGTCTGTTATATAGATCTATTATGGAGGAACTTTTATGTGCTGATAGTCGGTTGATTTCTAACATTTCTGAACATCGTGCTATATATATTTCATATGTACTAGTTTTATTTGGTTATGTTTGTTTGTGGGTTATTGATTGCTTATTTGATGCACTTGGTTGCTATGTGGATTGAGTTGATAGTCACTTGTATATTTGCAAATGTTGTAGATTATCTACAGTATTGTAAGATTCATGTTCTATGGACTTATAATTATATGACCAGGATTAATGGCAGCTCCCACATGCGACTCTGCTGCTGAGAAGCAAGTTAAGGAGGAAAAAAAACCAAAAGGGAGTAAACGCGCATGGACAAGGGAAGAGGAAGATGCTCTGATTGCTGTTCTAAAGGAGTAGAAAGGGCAGGGATACAATGTGGACAACTTCTTCTGGACAGGATATCTGGAGAAGTTGGAGACGGGGATGCGTCTGATCATACCTTCTCTCACATTGAAGGCCGGGCCACAAATTAAGTCCAAGATGACCGTGTGGAAGAAAACATTTCATCACCTGTACCAGATGTTCGATGGAAGTGGTAGAGGTGCTTGGTTGAATCCGAAAACTAATGAAATCACATATGCTTCTAGGATTGGTGGAAAGACTACATCAAGGTATGGCACATTCACCACACCTTAATCCATTTTGACTGATCTAGCCTAAAAACAATGATTGTTAGACTTCACCTCACTATAATCAAACTATATGTTTTTCAGATACATCCATACTATGGCCCATACACAACCAAAAAATTAAATTTTATGATGACTGGATTGAGATATTCGGTAAGGACAGGGCTACACGAAATGCTGCTGAGGATATAAGTGCAGCGGTTGTGGATGTCATCAACAATCCAGAAGATGCGGATGTCACACCGCCCTCCAATCGCAAAAGAAATGGAAATGCTGGTAGCACCAATAATTCTCCCGAGTTCTCATTCCATGACTTAGATGAAGGCGGGGATGAAAATGGTGTTCCACAGACATCTGCACCTGCTCCAGATATGTTTAGTCCTCACCACCTTCGCAAAATAATTAAAAAGGAGCCCAGTCTACAGAGGACAAAGAATCCGAACGGTGCGAGTTCTTTTGCTCCTGTGATACCGCCGTATGTCGATGCTTTGATAACCAAGATGGATGAAACAATGGACATGATTGCATCCAAAGCTATGGCGCCTGCAGAGATTTATGTGGATTCAGCATCCCAACATCGCAAGGGCCTGTATAACATTCTGAAGGAAGTGACCAACATCACTGAAGAAGAGAGAATTGACGTACTTCACAAATTTGCTCATTCCAAGGAGGATGCAAATGTGCTTGTGGATCTTCTTGAAGAATCAAGGGCTATGTATTTGAAGGTTATGTTGAAGAGGAACAAGGGGAAGTTGAATTTAATTTGTCGAATATTTAATGGTGATTTTTTTATGGAGAATGTTTAAAATAATGGTTTGTAGTATTTTCTTCAGCCGTAGTTTAGACCTCAATGCGTTGGCGTTACGTACTACTTAGTGGTGGTATATTTTGAGGCTTTTGCCTGAGCTTGCGGTTGTTATTAGTACTAGAACTAGGAGAGACTTGATAAATTCTAGTCATGTGGAGCTATTTCTGTTAATATGAGTAATAGCTATCTAGAATTACTGGTGAATGTGTTATTGTTATCGTACATGCCAAGTCCAGTTCATTTTAATGTCGAATACATAAGCATAAACCACGTCTTGACTTCAAATAAAATTTATTTAATTGGGAAAGACGGAGAACTAAAACAGAGTTCCAGAAACTAGATGAGTGCTTAGAAATTGAAAGATAACACATGGAACTTTGGAGACAACAACACAAACTAATACTTAGAAATCATATGATAACGCTGAACATGACACCACCGAACTAGTATCATCACCATAGTAATCACTGACCATTCTTTCTCTCATACAAGGTTTTGGCATCTTCTTGTTTACACCATTTGTATCTGAAAAATGGTCGGATGCAGTCCCCGGATGAGGTTCTTTAAAGAAACGCGGGGCTGATGCCCTTGATCCTATAACAGTTTAACGAGTTAGATCTGGGTAGATACACGTACGTACCATGAATATGAATACAAGAATATTACATGTTAATGCGATGATTTCCTCAGTTGTGCGAACCGGTCTTATTATTGGCTGTCTAACTCGAATGACATTTGCACGAAGCTTTGGTTTTTCAAATAGAGCCTGTAGATCCCACCATGCGAACTCTCATTTTTCCTTGTAGCAATGCCCCAGTAGGTGTTCTTTTCAATACGAAAAATAGGTCTCACCATAATATTAGAACATGTAATGTGAGATAGAGTAATATGATCCAAAATGTAGTTAATACCTCGCAAACGTCAAACCATATTTTGTCGTTCATGGATACAGTATTTGTGTTCAAGTCCCATGTTACGCCCTTTAGAGCTAAGATATGCTTGAAACAGAAGTGTCGGTCAGACAGAACATCAAACCTAGCTTGGATGTCTTCGTGTTTGTATGAAGTATTCTTCGTATAGTTAATTTGATCCATTGCTTTATCCAGAGATTTATCAAGCCACTTCGAGTTGCTTAACGGAACACAACATCTTCTCAGATTTGACCTCGTTCTTTAGAATATCAATTAGCAAACAGTCAAGCTCCTCATTCCAATTATCACCATAGAAATGTTTCGCCTGATACTCAGTAGGGTGTCGAAGAGCTTCCATAATATTGAGTGGAGGGGTTGTTGAGCAAATATGGAACAACACCAAGAATATTTATAGGGGAAACGCATTATCATGCAACCAATAGAAATCAACTAAACTTCACGGGGTTCATGGTGAATATATTCTTTGTGACAAAAATATTTTCAACTTCCCTTTACTCAACATGCAAGTACAACAAAATATGTGTCCAAAAAGCTGTTAGACGAGAGAGTAGATGATATCTTTTTGCTGCATGACAAAAGAACATGCTTAGTGATTCCTTATATGCCCAATCGACTCACGAGTTGTGGTAATCGAAGTACACACTAAATCCTAATGATATATTCTCTATGATGTTACAAGAAAGACACAAAACTTAACCACGTGTATGTACAATGTTCTCAAAGTTAGAGTAATCCAAATGTAGCAAAAAAACATAGGTAAGTGTTGCCCTTAACATACTCATAGGAATCCAAATAATCAGAATGAAGCATGCCCTAAACTTAGAGGCCTATAATGCACGCTACGACATTTTA
Organism: Linaria vulgaris; assembly: GCA_948329865.1. Classification (NCBI taxonomy): domain Eukaryota; kingdom Viridiplantae; phylum Streptophyta; class Magnoliopsida; order Lamiales; family Plantaginaceae; genus Linaria; species Linaria vulgaris. Next base: position 41,302,238 of record OX415251.1, read on the forward strand.
AATACATTATACAACAAAACAACTTAATAAGCGCAACATGAATCAAAGTTCATGAATCGACAAGGTACTAATCATTTGCGATCATTAGTAGATGTACTTAAGAATACAACATTAAAAATATCCAGATAAATTAAAACATATAGAGGGCTTAGACTTAGGAGAGATAGCAGCTAGTGATATCCTCATTGTTAGTGCCACAATCGTTAGAATGGGTGTAGCTTGGTCCATATAGGTAAGTTCTTGCAGCATCCTCACCGGGAACAAACATTTCATCCGAAACAAATGGGTCCTGAATTGTCCCCTTAGTTTCCTCTGGTAGCAAAGCGACCTCCAACTCCTCAAATACCTCGTAGTAAAGATCCATGTGAGGGAATCCAAGTAAACGGAAATGGCGCTCTAAGAGATTTTCCTACAACTCGACACCCATTTGTTACGCTAAATTATGGTAAAACACGTAGATGTAATGTCGAATTTACTACATTCAGAATATGAGGAGCATATTCTGGGCCAATTGAGATGACAATCTTGTTATCATAGTCGAGTTTAACACCAGGTAGCCTAATGAAGTTGTTATACACCTTCAACCTTTGTCTCAGAGCAGCAACATTTTCCCTTATTTCCCAAATGCGGTAACGATCATGAGTCCCCTTAGTCATTTTTAAAGCCATTTGCATAACAACCATCTTCTAGTTGCAAAGGATCAAACAAATCTAACTTCTTCCCTATCCCTTTCGTAAACAGCAAGACCTTGAAACTTCTATCATGCCCAAAATCTAGCTCGTTGAAGAACTTGCGTAGGCATTGCAACCTTGTAAGTGGCATTCTTCTATAAAACATGCCATTTGAATAGTAAAACAGTTGATATCAGTACAGACAAAGCAACAAACATGATGATTGGTATATAGAAATTTACAGGCCCAATTTACATGCCCAATTTTCAAATGTAGTGTAGGTGACAAATCACATGCCCAATTTACAATATTAGTCTAGAAATCAGACCCAATCATATTCAATCAACAGTTTTAAACGAGTTGTGAGTACACAATAAACAACAACCTGACACAATTATCTAACAAGAACAACATTATGACATATTTCCATAAACGAATGTTCAATCTGACATAAAGTGGTAATAATTAACATGGCTACATGTAATCCTATGACTATGTCAGATCAATTAACGAAGATGAAAAAAACACAGCCTCTGGTTCATCGTAAACAAAAAACATTCAAAATCAAAGGAATCAAAAGTACAAGTGAAAGGAAACTATTATCGGAGAGCGTTGTTGGGTTGAATTTGGGAATTTGGTGGAACGGTCGACAAAGAGCGCAATTGAGAGCGATAGCTAGGGTTTCGAGATTTGGGGGAAGATGATTCGATTCGATTGATAGGTTTGCCTCATCTGGTGTATTAATGTGGCGTAAAATTTTGGATGGTATTTTAGGAATTTAACGTTAGGCAATAACCGGTTATTTCTAGTTTTAAACGAACCAAACGAGATACTATGGTGCATTTAATTTAGTGGCGGATAATATCTTGCAAAGCAAACTGGCTATTATAGCCTAAATATTAAATAATTCGCGGAATTATTTCACTTATAATAACAACTGCAATAAAACAGTATCGAAACCAAACACACTCATGAATCCATGATAAGATTATAATAATCATATTAAATATGTTAAGTTATATATGATTATACCATGCATACATATAGAACTCAATAAAAAAGGCCCGTTTTTTTATACGAAAAAGGCTATATTAGCAATACGAAGGATCCACCAAAGAAAAACCTCCATCACAAAAAAATGTTTACAGGAATCGAAGAAACATGAACAATCCCCTACCAAGATTGTTCCCAAGCCCACGCGGTGAGGCGGTGGGCTGCAAAATTACAATGACGGGGAATAAAACGAAAGCGCCATTTTGGCCACCCATTCCAATATTTTCTAATACAAGCAACAACCGGTGCCATACTCCATTCGAGATCAAGCGCCTCGTTGTGGATCATACGAATCACAATTTGAGCATCCGATTCAAAAATAGCTTCTTTAATTCAACGAACATGAGCAAGTTTAACTGCTTCAAGAATAGCTAAGGCTTTCGCCATACCAGCGCTGATACAATCCACAATTTTGGTGTAGCAAACCAAAACTGATCCATTTCTATTCTGAGACACCACGCCAACAGACGCTCCTTTTGAATTACAGGCCGCGCCTGAATTAAACTTTGTGCAACCTTTTGGGGGTCTTTTCTAGCATGTTTGCGAGTTATTTGCCGATTTAATTGCAAGCCGATCATCTCTTCCTTTCATAAATTCAGCCACTTTTTTTGTAGATAATATGAAGTGTTTCAATAGGGCTTAAGTGATGACCATGACGAATCTTCTGATTTCTTTGGAACCAAATAGCCTCCATGGCGATCACCGCAAATGAGAGGAGTTCGACTTGATCAACGGAGTTAGGAATCTGCTCTTTCCTGCAAGAGAAAAAAAATGAAACCAATCAGACATTGTAAAATCTGAGAACGCTTCTAATCTAAGGTTCCACTTAGAGCAAAACTAAATAATGGAGGCCTATTTGCGTTTGAAAAAAAGGGGATCAAGGGTCTCAAGCTCATGGCAACAAAGAGGGCATAATTTATCCTCGATATGGAAACCCGAACTGAGAATGTCGCGACATGGGAGGGCATTTGCAAAGCTTTTCCAAAGAAAAACTTTATGACGGAAGTGAATATTTGTTCTCCATATCAGATTCCAGATAATGCAAGGGACATTTTGAATACACGACCTGATAATCTCAAGGTAGGCCTGTTTCGTGGAGAACTTCCCCGACGAAGAGGGAATCCACAAAAGTTTGTTAACCTCCGGAGAGTTAGCAATAGGAATCTTAGAGATTTCCTTAGCCAAATTCGGACCAAAGCAACGAATGACAAGCTCCAAATTCCAACAATTATCAAGGGGCAAATGAGGTCACGAACTTTCCTCACAGTCGCCACCAGATTAAATGGGAAGGAGACTGATGAATGCACAAATCCTTCAATTGTTGGAATCCATGGATCAGACCACAAATCCAATTCGGAGTCCTTTGAAATATTGAAACAAGCTCCTTTATTAATGATGTCCCTGCTTTTAAACACGTCTCTAGCGATCCAAGACAAATTGCTCTTCGGAATTTCCATGGAAAGGTAATTAATTGTTGCATCATTTTTATTTTCATTTTTGTGTGAATATATACCGGGTAAATATAATATGAAAATAATATATGATTGATATTTTGATAGCTTCGAAACTTTATCAAACTTATTATAATAAAGGGTGAAAAATATGATATTAAAATACTGGTTCTGTTATACACCCTTTTGACATGTTCAACGATGCCTCAAAAATATGCATATATATGGGAACTCGAGATAATTTGAAAAACATATAAAAGCTAGTTACGTACTACATGTTGATCGTAACGGGTGTATAACAGAAAACAAACCAGTATTTAAAGTCGAGGCAAGAGTTGAACTCTTTCTCTTTAAAACGATATTTGCCCCGCTCGGTGCTTACGGTTTGATCGGCAATTCGTTTTCCAAGATAACTCGACTATCTCTTAATATAGCAGCACTTCAAATATTAAGAACGGCGAACTAAAGTATTGTTTTGAACTCTCGGAACAAAACAGATATAAAGAAAGAATATTTTTTGATTGAATGAAAAATGAAGAAGTAGGGGGGCCTATTTATAGTTTACGAAAGGGTCCGGTCCGGACGGACGGCGGCGGCGGCGCGCGTGTGTGGGCTTGAATTGAAGCATAGCCCATCTAAGTCTTCTCCCCTTCAAAGACTAGTGGTACCCCTTGGGGCCCAAACCCTTATCACAAACAAACAATTTATTAGGTGTACTAGTTTAGCTCAAACTTTCCATGTGGGATGATGACTTTTCACCTTCCCACCTATTTCCTTTTATTTCTTCAAGATAACTTATTTCAACTAGCTTACTTGTTCATTTAATTTCTCATTCATCCCACAATGGTTTTGAATAATTAAATATACTAGATCCATCTACACGAAACGTAGATTTCATTAAGCTAAAGAAGTTCCACTTTTATAAAAAGGAACCTACTCAAATAAATTATCAAAATCATGGAAAAGTCATACTTTTCCAACACTACATGATTAATTTCGAGTCAACATGAAAACAGGTTGCTTACAAAATGAGTACGTAACTTTTTCCCACAAATACACTCGTTTCTCTTATCTCAATTCTCAAGTGTTTGATTCTTTTACAAAAACCAAAAAACAGATCTCGTAAATACAACTACAATCCAACGAAAGAAACGTATAACTCTGTGACCAAAAAGAGCATACAGAATGCAGAGGAATGGATATACAAGGTTCTCATATATACATGTGATATGAATCGTGAAGTCCCAGTAGTCCCACCTCTTCAAAAGATGGCCGCTCCAAGCCTCCAACATCCACTGACTACAAGTTTGCATCTATCTAGTGTTGCAAATAGCAACATTGTTATTTCCAAATATCCCGTAGGTCTACCCTCCCCATGATATCAAGGTTATGTTATCCAACAACCTCGTCGTAAATCCTAGTTTTCATCTTGCCTTAGCCGCATGACCCATGCGTCCAGCAGCGCTGGAACTAGCTTCTCCTCTACTAAAATACTTATTAGGGGCATCCAAGTTTGTTCTTGTTGGGGTATTTCTAACGTTTGAACTAGTTACTTCTGATTCTTGAATAGCTTGTTTCAATATCTCGACAACTTGAGTCATAGATGGTCGGTCTTTTGGATTTTTGTCAAGGCAGCTATCGGCCAATCTTGCAATTCTCTTTGCTGCATCCAGGGAATATTGATTCTGGAGACGGGGATCCATTATCATGCTAAATCTTTTGCTGGTGACTGGGAATTGTTTCACCCATTCAAGGAGTTTTTGCTCGGGGGTTGGGCGGTTTCTTTCTAGTGTTCGTCTGCCTGCAAGTATCTCGTATAGTACGACTCCAAAGCTCCATATATCACTCTTTATTGTCAAATGACCTGTTTCTACGTACTCTGGGGCAGCGTATCCTCGTGTTCCAACGGGCTAACAACACAGAACAGAATACTTGTTAAATTAATAAGCCCTAGATATGCTTTGGTTATTTAATCTCCCAAAACGCTAGGTATATGCAAAACACAATTAAGATATTATATCCAAATAAGTAAAGAATGCCGGTTAAATGAGCAAAAATGCAAAAGTAACCCCTCTCTTATTCTTAATGAACAAAATGCAAAGAAAATACGAGCTTTTTGTACTAAATTAAGAGTAACTAATGATGTATGATCAAAAAAAAAAAAAGAGTAACTAATGATGTTTGGATTACATAGGATAAATTGTAAAAACCACCCATGTGTTATATGTGGTATATTTTATTAGCCTATTCAATTTAACAAAAGGTAAGTTTGCAATATAATTCCTAGTTATCATCTTGATTATGACTAAAATACATATATACAAAAAAGTAAACTTGGGTTCGTTGTATTCTACTTATTGGCATAGCGCAAACTCTCTTCTGAAAGTGTATATTTGCATGTTCAACAAGTGCAAGAAACAACAGGAGTACTTAAAAGAAAGAGTGAAAGTGGATCAAACTACCCCAAGCAATGTTAAGAGTAGCTGAAAGTGATAATGGATCAAACACAATCTCTAGCTAGTTGCACGAGTGAACTTTATTTTCGTTCCATCTATGTACTTACCGCAGTAGAGACGTGAGTTCGGTCGCCAGATGGACCTTCCCTAGCAAGCCCAAAGTCGGATAGCTTTGCATTGAAGTCCTTATCCAGTAGCACATTTGAGGTCTTGAAATCTCGATAAATCACCTTTTCATCGAAAGATACTCACACATTAGGCTTGCAAAGACATATTGAGTTCGAAAAGTAGCATGAGATAAGTACCTGAACTTCCAATCCCTCGTGTAGATAAGCCATTCCTTCAGCCGCCCCTAGAATGATGTTAAGTCTCGTTATCCATGGAATAGTCGGCACGGCCCTATTGAAGAGATGATCCTCCAAGCTTTTATTAGGCATGTATTCGTATACCAAAAGCCGTTGGATTCCTCTTTCTCCATCCATAGAACAGTATCCCAAAAGCTTAACTAGATTGGGATGGCTTAATACTCCAAGGTATTGCACCTCAGCTACCCACTGCTTGTGCCCCTACATGACATACATCAACAAATAACAGTACATACATCAAATTTAAGAATCTCCAAAAAAAATCTAAGGCTTGATGCAAAATATTCATCTGATGTTTGTCATGCAATAGAACTATTATATAAAAGAAATTAAAAGTGATTAAGGCCCTAGATATGAACTACACATCACTGGATCTTGAATTCCAAGTTACCTTATCATTTTGATTAATTATGGCATGTCTGCAGCATTATATTGAATTGCAAAAACTGATCTTAAAATGTAAAATCACATGTAAGGATTATATCATCAAAGTTCAATGTTTTTTTCCCAAAGTTCAGAGTTAGTGACACCAACCTCGTGATCATGAAAGTAAATAGTCATATAGTTTGGAAAATCCTAGTTGATTACATAAATATATATAAGGGTATGATTTTTTACTCATGAATAAATTAAACCAGGCTTGATCTTAACTAACAATGAGAACAATGCACGTGCACGTCAAATAAGATATTTTTCTTAGCAGGAAAATGAAAATGCAGACATTGATACTTTTGTTTATAAATTGCATTGATATTATATTACGCAGCAACAATCCTTACTTTTGTTCACACTGGTCAATTGCCTTACTATGATATTACGCATCAATAAGTAATAATCCTTTCCAGATGACACATAAGGTCCGTGGCTAATAATATATATAGGCCATTTATTAACATACTTATTGTTTAATATATAGTCCACAAATGATAAATGTAATCTAGAGATTCTATTTGCTAATGCAACGGGGGTGCAACAACCGAGACTCGGGGACCGTTAATGGATTTATTCTCCCAAATAATTATTCAAATTTGTCCCCAAAACTACTACAATATAGAATACATCTAACATCTATACCACTAATCTCTCTTTCCCTAACCAAGGACTAAAGAAGATCTTGATGGACTTGTAATTTCAAACTAATGAAGTTCACATACCAATCAAACTCATATGTTTCGGTCTGCTAAAAATAAAAATAAAAATCGTGAGGGTTTCAGGTGCACATAGGTTTTTTTTTTTTTTTTTTTGAAAATTCGTAAAAAACATAATTGTAAATAACTTAGAAAAATTGGTTTGTTCTATTCCGATAGAGCACTTTTCAATCCTTTTGAGAAAGAGAGAAAATAACTTAAATCCATGAGTTTAAAAACATACAATGATAGGTGAAATTAGATGCTAGGGACGAGAGCCGTTCAGATGGTGACACGTGTACAAAGAATAAGTAGACGAAAAATCTTAATTAATGATGATTACGACTCTATCACATCTCTGTGTTCCTCATAACACACGCGACATTATCGATATTATCTCGAAACCATAGTGATTCTTGATTTCCGTTAAGACAGTGCTTCAGAATAAGTTTATCTAAACTCGATTAACATCGAAGTAATATATTATAAAGCAATTAGCATGGTATAATGTGATTAGTAAAATTGAGAATATATAAATAGAAAGAAATTAACCTGCATTCCTTGTGTGTTGAGTTTTTTGATGGCAACAATGGTGGGTGGCTTATCCTTTTGTAAGGTAATGGAGCCTTTGTATACACTCCCAAAGCCACCTTCACCTATTTTGAGCAACCTGTTGAAATTGGTGGTGGCTTCTTTCAGCTCCGAGATTGAAAACACCCTCAAATTCTGCTCTCCTCTTTCTTTGTACATGTCTGGTATGCTCCGATGCTGCTCGCTTGGCGCCGAACCAGCCGATTTCGATACTCGATTTGGTCTGCTGGTTGAGTCTCTTGATGATCTCCTCCTGTTGTTGTTCAATTCTGGTGCTGATTTTCCAGACCTTGATTTCTCTTTCAATACTTTGAAACAGTTCATTTTTAATACTTTTGTTGCAGCTTCAAGTAAATTACCAATTTGATGATGAAAAGAAAAGAAAAAAAAAAGGTTTAGATACAAAATTGCAGGGGAAGAAAGACAAAAGGGATATAATTAATAACAATTATAAGGTGTAAAAAGTGTGGAAACAAAAATGAAAACTCAACTTTTTTTGATCAAAATAGTGTAATATATATATATATATATTTTTTAAGGAATAGGGAGAGAAAAGTGAGTTAGGGAAGGAGCACAGAAATAGATGAATAAGTGGGGGGTGTTGTAAAGCAACTGAAATCCTTTCCTGGTTGCTTCACCAAAGGCTTCTTTTTCCTTATATATTTATTTCTAAAGAACAAATGATGAGAGCAAAGCCCAAAATGGCTAGAAGTTACCAGCAGCAGCAGAAAATAAGAGATCAAGAAATAAAAGTATATATGTAAGTGAAAATAACACAGTTAATCATCAATCCAATTCAAGATGGGAACTTCATAACTTGCCAGGATTAGGAATAGGATGATGATAATAATAATAATAATAATAATAATAAAGGACCACAGATGGGTGTGATGTGCTATACTTAATTATTAAGGGAGGATGAACAGCAAAAGGTTAAAATAAATATCATATAAACGAGTTTGAAGAAAAGTAGTGTGTGATTATGAAGTATTTTTTATATGAGAAAGAAAAGAAAAGTAGTGATTTCGTGAAATAGAGTATAACGCTGTAAGAGAATAGAGAGAGAACAAAAGACTCACGCGGAGTTGTTGAAAAAGAAATAAAGAATCGTTCAGAAAAAGTTAGAGAAGCTTACCGGATAGATATTAATGTTGATGTTGGGGGTTGTTTTTCTGATTTCTGAAATATATTATTATATTAACTTCAAGAAAACAAACCAATAGATAGCTTTTTCTTGTTTTGATTAATCGGTGGGACTAATTAATTATTGAAATAGGAATTTCCAAATTATTATAAATAAATAACGCCTTCACACTGTCGAATTTAGTCCAGATTTTTAAATGTTTTTCTGTTGCCATAACGTCAGTTAGTCGTGTCATTGTTGATGTCAATTTTAAGAAAAAAGAAGAATATATAAAATGTTGTTATTTTTGTTTTCTCTGACACGGCATGTGAATAGAGGACGTAGATGGGACTGGTTAGATGTGACTCTTCGAACCACCGTGGCTTGATTTATTTTGATGTCAAAATTTCATGCATACACATCAAAATGATAATTCGTTTTACACCTTTTTTTTAGATTTTACAACGCATATACACACTGCAAATGGTCAATTTTCATTAGAAGTCAATGCTGTGTAGGGGATAGTACGATTTCATCATCATTCATAAAAAGAAATACGCTAGTACGTTTTCACTCTTGCGTCTTGAGGTTTTCAATAATAATATTATTCATATATGATCTTGATGGGGGTATTTCCGGATTGACCCAGCACTGTATATTGGGTCGGCCCATTAACGTATCGAATAGACATTATTCGATGCGCACATCGAATCAACCGGATTCGATTCGATGTGCATTCCACAGCTGTCTAGGGGTCCTGCGAGACGCGACCTATATATAGCAAGACCCTTGACCTTCCAGAGGCGGATCGAACCTAAGTTCAACCACTACCACATTGAATGAGCCTATTCGATACATTTATTCGTTCGACACCTTACTTCATTCGACACACTGCATTCGACACCAACATTAATAGTTCATATTGACATCGAATCAATCCAATTCGAGTTGTAGCAACATCGAATCTTAGTGATTCGATATACTCACATCGAACCAGTGATAATTAAACGAACTCATCATCGAATCGACCCCGTTCGAGGCACACTTCGAACATTCAGAATTCGATATGCTCGTTAATTTGTCTTGTTAGGATATTTAAAGCAATTAAGTCTCTGTAATAGATATTAGGTGTTCCGGACCCAGTTAGTCCGTTCATTTGATTGGATTAGCATTATTTTGGTTATTTATATTTCAATTGTACCGATTTACCGTGTTCTATTACCGTGACGAAATAAGACCAAAATATTGGCGCCGTCTGTGGGAACACCGTTTACATTATTTTAGATATAAGTAGCTAGGATGACAAATAAGCGACGCATGTATGCGGTCGAAAAGAGGGAGACAGAGAAGAAGACCAAAATGGAGACAGATCAGAGTCAAAAGGGAATTCAGCCTAAAGAGCAGGCGCGAGATAAAGTAGAAAGTCAATTGCTAAAACAGTGGCAAGAATGTAAGATGGAGCCTTTTGGGGAATTCAAGATTGTGCAGCTGTTTAGGGAGAGCACCGATAAAATAATAAAAACTGGAGCAGGAATGGACCGAATAATAGAGGCGGCCTTGGTGCATTGTCTCCGGCGGAATTTAGATATTTTTGCATGGTCTGATTCTGATCTTCTTGGGATAGACTCTATGATCATAGTACATCGCTTGAATGAAGACAAGAGTGCGAAAGCAATACGGCAAAACAAACAAAATTTTAGCAAAGAAAAGAATGAAGCCGCTGAAAAAGAGGTACAAGAACTTTTAGCAGCACGACACATTTATGCTATAAGGTTCTCAGAATGGTTGAGCAATATTGTTTTAGTCTTGAAAAAAAAGCTACATGGAGAATGTGCGTGGACTATACAGACTTGAACAAGCATTGTCCAAGGGATCATTTTCCATTGCCTCGGATAGACCTACTTGTCGATTCGACGGCAGGATGTGCGTTGCTAAGCATGATGGATGCAAAAGCGGATTTCATCAAATTTTCATGGCAGTGCAGGATCAGAACAAGACGACTTTTGTCACGGATACCGGAGTGTATTGTTATAGGGTAATGTCGTTCAGGTTGAAGAATGCAGGAGCAACATTTCAAAGGCTGGTAGCTATAATGTTTTACCAGCAAATCGGAAAGTCAATGGAAGTGTATATTGATGATATGCTAGTAAAGAGTCTCAAAGCCGAGGAGCATGTGCGACATTTGGATGAGGCTTTCACCATCATGAGAACCTACGGAATGAAATTAAACCCCAAGAAATGCACTTTTGGGGTAACGGCGGGAAAGTTTCTAGGTTATGTGGTAAATGAAAGAGGAATTGAAGCTAACCCTAATAAAATAAAGGCATTGTTGGATCTACCATCACCAAGAACGGTTGAGGGACGTCGAATGTCTGGTGGAACGTTTAACAGCTTTGGGAAGGTTCATATCGACATCTGCAGAAAAGAATCTTCCTTTCTTTAGAGGGATCAAAAGAAGCAAGGATTTCATTTGGACGCCGGAGTGTGAAGAGGCTTTTAGACAAATGAAGAATTATTTGGTGAGCCCGCCACTATTAGCCAAACCAGAGGAAAATGAAATGATGTATCTATATTTAGCAGTATCCACGCTCGCGATCAGTACAGTACTACTTAAGCAAAAGGGAACTCAGCAATTACCCATTCATTACGTGAGTAGAGTACTATAGGGGGCAGAGAGGAATTACCTGGAAATAGAGTTGTTCGCATTAGCAATTGTTATTACGGCACGAAAATTGAAACCATATTTTCAATCTCACTCAATCACTATAATAACAGACAAACCGCTGAAGCAAGTGTTGGCAAGACCTGAAACTTCTGGTCGATTGGTGAAATGGGCAATTGAGCTCAGTGAATTCGGATTGGAGTTTAAGCCGCGAACCGCAATCAAAGCACATGCTTTAGCAGATTTCATGGCTGAGACTCTGGGAAATAGTGTATCCGAGACATCAAGCTGTATCTTTTATATATCAAACCAAGCTGGAACCAGCAGGGCAACCACAACGTGGATATTACACACGGATGGATCTGCAACCACTCATGGAAAAAGGATTGGAATCCATTTTCTGTCCCCGGAACGAAGTGAATTTGAATTTTCTATCAGCCTAAATTACATGGTGACGAATAACGAAGCCGAGTATGAAGCAGTTATTGTCGGTGTCAAAATGGCACTCGGACTCAACATTGAACATCTGGACATATTCACCGACTCGTTCTTGATGGCAAATCATTTTTCGGGAAGATATGAGACACATGAGGAAACAATGAAGTTGTATGCCATGAAGGTAAAAGAATTGTCAAAGAACTTCAAATTCTTTGACATAACTCAGATCCCTAGGGACGATAATGCAAAAGCAAATGCGCTTTCTAAATTCACGAGTTCTCCGGAGATTCTGGTGGAGAAGCGAATCACACTTATGGTTGCTGATAAACCTTCGATTGGGATATCAAAATACATTACCACGGAAGCACGAGTGGAGTTTATATTGGCAATACAAGAAGATCCCTCTTGGAAGGACGAGATTATGGTTTATCTTCAGCAGGGTACCCTCCCAGCAGATCCAAATGCACAACGCAAAATGCGATATAAGGCCTATAGATTTAATATCAGCAATGGAGAGTTATACAAAAGATCTTTCGAAGGACCATTGTTGAGATGTTTGACTCCAGCTCAAGCTGAGTATGTTATGGAAGAAATCCATGCATGTTGTTGTGGAAATCATTCCGAAGGACGAGCTTAAGCTCAGCGGATATTGCGTCAAGGATATTATTGGCCAACTCTATTAAAAGATGCGACAGCTTTCTCGAGAAAATGTGACAGCTGCCAATACCACGTCCGTCTTATTCATAGACCAGCACGCCAGCTACAACCCATTGACGTGGCGTGTTCATTTGATCAGTGGGGAATTGATATTGTGGGACCTTTTCCGCCGGCCAAAGGTCAAAAACGATATTTGGTAGTGGCTGTTGAGTATTATACTAAATGGGTTGAGGCAGAGGCTATGTCGTCAATCACAGAGAAGAATGTGATCGAGTTTATCTGGAAATACATCATAGGTCGTTTCGGGATTTCGAGGTCAATTGTATGTGACAATGGCATGCAATTCAGCGGAAATAAGATTAAATCATGGTTTGCGGAATTAAAAATATCATACAATCTGACCTCAGTATATCATCCTCAGTCTAATGGTCAAACAGAATCCACTAACAAAACATTGAAAGATTATCTTGAAAGGAGGGTGAGAAGCACAGGAAAAACATGGTCGGAAGAGCTTCAAGGAATATTATGGGCGTATAGGACAACTCCAAGAACATCCACGGGGGAGACTCCGTTTGTTCTTGTCTACGGCACCAAGACTGTTTTACCTGCAAAAATAGGTATGCCGATGCGCAGGATTATTGATTACGACCCAGAGCAGTCGGCCAGGTTAAGACAAATGGACCTGGATATGATAGGTTCGGCAAGGGATGATGCGTATCAACGTACTGTTGCTTTTAAAGCAGCAATGGTCAAAAGCTATGATAAAAGGGTTCAATTCAGAAATTTTGAAGTAGGAGATTTGGTCCTGAGAAGTATTGCAGCAAAACAACATATCGGAAAGCTTGAACCGAAATGGGAAGGGCCTTTCAGAGTCATACGAGCAAGTTCACGAGGATACTATTATTTGGAGTCTCTAAAAGAGGTTCAACAGAAGCGTCCATGGAATGTGCAACATATCAGGCGTTATTATGCATAAAATTGAATAAATTTTATCAGATATTTTGATACATACACTTCGATCGATATCAATCTTTTGTGAGTTACTAACTGCAATTTTTTATCCGTCAATTGATGCAGGTGAACATTACGGTGGGATAAGAAGGTCCAAAGTGGTCCAACCCCTCATGTCAGACGGAAGAACATGACGGTGGGATAAGAAGGCCCAAAGTGGTCCAACCCCTCATACCAGACAGAAGAATATGACGGTGGGATAAGAAGGCCCAAAGTGGTCCAACCCCTCATGCCAGACGGAAGAATATGACGGTTGGATAAGAAGGCCCAAAGTGGTCCACCCCCTCATGCCAGACGGAAGAACATGACGGTGGGATAAGAAGGCCCAAAGTGGTCCAACTCCTCATGCCAGACGGAAGAACATGACGGTGGGATAAGAAGGCCCAAAGTGGTCCAACCCCTCATGCCAGATGGAAGAACATGACGGTGGGATAAGAAGGCCCAAAGTGGTCCAACCCCTCATGCACGTTACCGACACAATAATGGCGAGATAAAAGGCCCAAGTGGTCCGATCTCTCAACAAGCAAATAAATGAGACAACATGCCTTGGAATGCATTAGGAAGAAACGTTGTGCGAGTAAAACATAAATCAAAGATTATGATATCAATCGGCAAAGATTATCATAAACCAATGCGAAAGAGTTACAAAGACTCTATACAAAGCAAAAGGCCTAATATCGTCAAAATAATGTAACCTAAATATTGTTACTCACTCGAAGACTGGGGGGGGACTCTTGACGAAGAATCACACCCACTGAACGTGCAAAATTGCCACAATTGCCGTGAATTTGATCATGTGTAAGAATCAATTCATCCGTTTGTGCCCAATCATCGGGCAAAACAACTTCAATTCTTTCAAATGGGTCGTCAAGCTGATATCTGCTCGGAGAAATCAGATTTTGAGCATTAAATGATTGACCAGGAACATTACTTTCCAGCACATAAACTTTGTCATCTCGAGAAGGGTGCGTTCCACTTGGCACGACCGTTGTTGGACCAGAAATATTAAGTACGATTTTCACCTTACTTCTTTTTTCTGCGGCCGTAGGAGGAACATTTTCAAAACCTGACATCTTTGGGGGACTCCGCAGAAAAACTGTGGACCTGGACTTTTTTAGAGGCAATTCTGCTTCATCATCACTCAGACCAAAAGCATCGTGAAGAGCATTCTTGATGCTCTCCGAATCGCTCAAAGTAGCGTTAGGTGCGCATTTCTCCTTTCCTTTATGCGACAGAGGAGAGCTTGACCCTGCACATTTTGTTTTTTACGATCGCGCCACACGACATAAAATGAATCATTGGGCCTAGGGATATGTAAATCGTCATTATCATCACTGCTGGCCTCTGGGATCTCCAATCTCGAATTACGACTCGCATCAAGCATATCTTTACAATAACCCTCTCCGAGGTACCCAAGATACCCCGCTTGATCGACGCCAAGTTCCATTCCATATTTCATGTCTGCAGCTCCGCGGAGTAATTCGAGAAATTTACAAACATTACTCTGCATAAAATTTTGGGCAATGGAACATTTATATTCTTCAGACTCATAATGTTGAATTAGGCGACGCAAATTGGAGATGACATTGTCCGCATCAACATTCGACGCTTTGAGAGAACAATTCTCACGCTTCAAGGAATCATTCTCCTTTTTTAGCGCGATTATTTCAGCGCGCAATGCTTCAGCATTCTCTTCCGATTTCTTAGCCTTAACTTCGGCATCATGTGCGTCTCGTGCGGCTTTAGACGCTATTCTTTCTGCCTCTCTGGTGCGCTTCAGTGCATTGCGACGGCTATAATCCCCAATACGAATATTAGCACGTAGATTATCGACGACAATATTGTGCTGGCTCTACACCTCAGCCAAACCACCATAATCCCTGCACAGCCGAAATACTGCTAAAATAACGGCAGCAAGAAATAAGCGCCCAAAGCGGGCCAAACCTTGATATCCTAGCCGATTTATTACGGCTTGGCGATCCAACTGAGGCTATAGACTCTGCATTATCTCTCTTGCTTGCTCCTCTCTCAACATATACCCGCCCAACATGGCGCTCAGCGATTCTGAATTCTTGTTATTGAGAAAATCATAATTGACAAGGCTCTCTAGAGAGGCCGATCTCAGGTTCCTTGAAGGTCGAGGACGCTTAAGTGGAGGCGGAGGTATGTCTTGGGCTTCGCGAGTAGATTCTTCCCCTGTCAATTTCCTTTAGCGGAGGTGTACCAGTCTTCACCGTCTGGACGGGAAGAGCTCGCTTAATTTAAATTTCGCTCAGTCCTGAACGTGGGATGAGACGCATTGAATCTAGCCAACTTGGCAGCAATTCTCTCGTTTTCAGCATCAATATCTTCCATTATCTGGATCTGACGATTAGTCCCAACTTTTATACTTCCACCAGTAGCGGTTGGCGTCAACACCAATCTCCGTGTGACAACATTTTCATGACGTTCAAAATTGCTCACAATAGGTACCCGAGTATCAGCGCTAACACCACCTAGCCTCATTGTAGAACGATCTACTTTAGAACTATCAGAATAACCCGCACCGCAATTATCGGAGAGATTGCCAGGGGCTGCAGTCGCAAATTCATTTCTGGCGGTATCGCTTGGATTATCTTTCGAAGCAATATTGGCCGCAGACGGGCCCACATCGGAGGCCTCAATTTCCTCGCTCTCTCTCCAAGAATCATAAATATTCTCGGGCGACACCACATGTTTACTTTGATTTTTAGATTTAGTCCGTGCCATGTCAAGAAAATAACGGATAATATATTGGTTGCGGTATCCAGCTAAAATCAAACGCGCATCGAATCCAAGAAATTCGATGCATTTTGACGAATCGAACACGGCAAATTCGATGCAGACTGTGTTGAACAGACACCGTTCGATGCGATTCAAAAGCGAACAAAAACTGCTTTTGGGAAAAAAGACAATATTGACGTAGAATGTGTCCCCTTATATAGGAACCTGCACCGCCAAATACCGCAACCACGTCGAATACATACTATTCGATGTGTGCACATCAAATTCATCAAATTCGATGTATGTGCTAAAACGCGTCGAACTGTAGTTGTTCGATGTGTTACCATCAAATTTTTAGAATATCATATTTTACGCAATCACATTAAAGCAGCACAACTCCGCGAGTTCCGCAAAAAAAGTATCTTGCGAGACCTTTTAAAGTTTGGAAATCGCTCTCTACTCGACAGCGCCTCCCAAACTGGGGGGACTATGTGATGGGGGTATTTTGGGATTGGCCCAACACTGTATATTGGGCCGGCCCATTAACGTATCAAATAGACATTATTCGGTGCGCACATCGAATCAACTGGATTCGATGTGCATTCCACAACTGTCTAGGGGTCCCGCGAGACGGGGCCTATATATAGCAAGACCCTTGACCTTCCAGAGGCGGATCGAACCTAAGTCCAACCACTACCACATCTAGTGAGCCTATTCGATACGTTTATTCGTTCGACACCTTACTTCATTTCGACACACTGCAATCGACACCAACATTATTGGTTCATATTGACATCGAATCAATCCAATTCGAGTTGTAGCAACATCGAATCTTAGTGATTCGATATACTCACATCGAACCAGCGATAATTAAACGAACTCAGCATCGAATCGACCCCGTTCGAAGCGCACTTCGAACATTCAGAATTCGATATGCTCGTTAATTTGTCTTGTTAGGATATCTAAAGCAATTAAATATCTGTAATAGATATTAGGTGTTTTCGACCAAGTTTGTCCGTTCATTTTATTGGATTAGCATTATTTTGGTTATTTATATTTTAATTGTACCGATTTACCATGTTCTATTACCGTGACGAAATAAGACCAAAATAGATGTGTAGATTCTGAATCTCTTACTTTTTTTATGAATAATATATCTTACTTATTGTAATTAAAGAGTGATGTATATCTTTAGAATATTTCCTTTCGAACTGTTGTACTCTACATCTTAGTGAAGTTTAACGAGAATTGATCATAGAACAAATTTCTACATTGTATCGCGAGACTGAACCTAGTCACCGCCCACCACCATCGTCGTCTCTCTTCTCCTTATTTTTCATCTCTTCTTTTCCTTGGCTGATTCTAAATTCCGTCCGACCCTCGCCATCTCCAATGTACGGGATTTTATCCGTATAAGTCTCAAGATGGAAAAAGGCCAATACTCTTCATGGGTGGTGGTGATGCAATATTGTCTGGGGCCTGTAGAGTTGGAAATTTTGAGGGTATTATCACTGAATATTATTTGGAACGCCTATCTCGAGTTTGAGGAAAAAGGAAGCAATATTATTTTATTAAGGATCTTGAGTGAATTACAAGGAGGGTCGTGTGAAGAGATAGCTACTTCTTATAGAGAACGCCTTTTTGCTATTTTACTAAATACAACCGAGTGTTTTGTGTAATGATTTTGGCGGAAAAGTGCACTTGTCCTTTTGATGCTAAAATGAGGGGACTATTTATAGTGCTAGCCTTGAGGTCTTCGTCCAATGAGGATCGGCCTTCCGCCTTAACTCCTGGTGGTGGCGATGGTCAATGCTACGAAGGTCTTCTGTGCCAATCATGAGTGGTCTTTCATCTTAACTCCGAATGGTGGCGATGGCCAATGCCGCGAGGGTCGTCTGCGCCAATGGGGGTCGTCTGACACGAGACGCCCAATAGCGTGGGCATGGTTTGAAATTTTGAGCCGTTTTGCACGAAACGGCCGAAATAATTCGGTTTCTCATGCGACCGAAACGGTTCCTTCATGTAATTTCGAAACCAACCATTACCTTAATTGTTTGATCTCTGTCTCGTTAATGAGCTGCTGCATGTATGAGCAAATAATATTTTTTTAATGTAACTCCTAATATTTTTGCTAGTTACATATTTCATGCTTTTGAGTTTTGACCTTTGATTTTGTTTTTACGTTTTTTCTTATTGCAAACTGTAGCTGTCCAATAATAAACGTTCACAGAGTAATTTTATTTGTAGAAAATTAGTTAATTTATCATATTTACGATATAGGTTACAATAAATAGTTTATCTTTCTTAAATACATCTTTTAATTACAAAGTTATTCTTTTAGGCTTATATAGTTGTCTATGTAAGATATTTATGCATATTGGTTTTTTAAATATATATGATTTCTTAATGGAGAACAATCAATTTATTTATTAACAAGAATACAATATCAGTATATATTAAGTAATATCTTATTTTTAAGTTGTGTTTGTTTCCGAAATATTTTCGAAACTCTTCGACACGTTTCCGAAATTTTTAGAAACGTTTCTAATTTTTCATTTACTGAAACATAATATTGTAACCAAATTTTAATCCATGAGCGTGGGTTAACTGGGTTTCTTGGCTCCTTCAATCGCTTTGTGGGTTGTTCTGAACCAATGAGGGAGAGTCGGTCCTGCTCCAATCGTTGGTCTGAACTGGTAGGATTTGTCACTTCTGCTCTAATAGTTGTCTTAGACCAATGAGGTATGGTCTTTTATCATAATGAGGGGTGGTTGCGAGCTGCTTTAAACATGGGTAGTTGACACTTCCTTCAAGTTGGATCGTGTTGTCGTGATGTTCGTTCCGCCTGGAGGACCTGGCTATCCTCCGTGTCGTGTTTATCCCTGTGTATTTCGAGAGGGTTCTTCCAAGTCGCGTTTCGTCCGAGTAGTTGTGAGATCTTCCGAGTCACGCTTATCTTTGTTTTGTTATATTGAGACCGTAGATGAGAGGTCTTTTTCCTTCGAGCCTTCCTTGCATTCACTCGTTTCGCTATTGTATTGTATTCTCTTCTTTCCTTAAAGATATTTTGGCTAAGTGTTGGATATTGCCACCAGGGGGTCCCTTATCGCGGCTCATGTGAGATCCGAATGGAGTTAGCCAATTAGGAGTCGGCGCATCTGTCTAGGGGGGACTCTCGTGACTTTTCTTGTGGGTACCCCAGATCGTTGTGACTCTGGGCCGTCAGGTGAAGTATGCCAGGGTCTTTTGATCTGAGCCGTGTACCTTTATTAGTGCGTTAGCTGGTCGTGACTCGGGGGCACCTTCTTCGGGTATTTAGACCGTGTACCCTTATTGGGGTGTTAGTTGGTCATGAACTGGGGGTACATTTTCCTTAGCCTTGGTCGTTTTTGTGGGGTACCCGTTTTGCCTCTTTCCGAAGGCGTGGTAGATTATGCATCATCAGGTGGAACTCTTTAAGACCCACTGTTGTGCATATCAGGTGCTCGGCCACTTCTTTGGGTTCTCCTTATGATAATCCGACTCATTGTCGAAGTCTTGTCCGGGCCTTGCAATACCTCACTTTCACTCGCGTTGATATCTCTTTTGTCGTCCAACATGCTTGTTTACATATGCATGACCCGAAGACCAAACACATGGATGTCGTTAAACGAACTATTCGTTATATCCATAGCACCCTCGACTTTGCTCTTCATCCCTACAAGTCTCGGGTCACTGGTCTTGTTTCTTACACTGGTGCGAATTGAGGAGATTGTCCTAACACACGCCACTCCACCTTCGACTACCTTTCTAACGATCTCGTGCAACATCAACGCACCAATCATATTGAATTGGACATGAGAAGTTTTCTTTTGAACAAGTTCGCGTTCTACATGTTCCTTCAGATTGCCAAAATCTTTACTAAGGGAATTTCTCGGGTTCTATTTGAAGATTTCGTTCTAGTCTCAGCATTCAGAACCTCATCATTCAACTTCGAGGGTGTAATAGTCATATATTATGTGTAGATTATGTATATCCCTGATTTATTGGAATTGGAGATTGATGTATATTTTTAGAATATTTCTTTAGGTAGAATTGTTTTGATCTATATGTATCTTGTGAAGTTTACCATCTTAAACAAATATGATAAACCTATCAAGTATGTCTAATTGTTAATTAGTGACCTGTTTGACGAGAAATTATTATATACATCTGATGGTTGAGATTAAAAAAAGATCCTTAAATTGTAGGAATAACCACCCAACACCCCATCCCCACCGTGTATTGGTAGTGGATGCACATACAACGGCTGCACCAAGTAATCTCTCCTGTTTGACATGATATTTTAATAAATAATGATCTTTGTCTCTAATATTATCTTGAACTTAAATTCTATATATAAATATTACTCTTTTGTTAAAGACATCCTTCGGATATAACAGTTAACTTTGGCGTAGTGTAGTTTCATGTTATCAAAAATGCATATAAATAATTTCAAAAACCTCATAAATTTTCCTCTATGGATTAATGTTAAGTAAATAGATTTCAACAAAGTACCTATTTTTATTTTATTTTTATTCAAGCTTCATAAGAAATAAAAGTCTAAATAGCTTATAGGTTTCATGACTATATTTTATTTTTTATTTAAAATCTGAAATACTTCATAAAACCTTACTTTTTGCTGAATTTTTTGTATGAGTGGTGGAATCCTTCTCTATTTATCAAAATTTTAAGCTATCGGTAATCGACGCATTAATTTGGTTGGATCAATTTCTAGAATATTTCATTTTAAAACCCTTTAAACTTTGTTAATTCGTGCACATAAGTCGGATGTTGTGTTCTGAAACATGGGTATCTCTGGATAGAGTGTACGAGATAGTGTCGCCTTGGGTTTTCAAACTTTTGTATTGCATTACAAAATGTATGAATTGGGATGTTTGGGTTCTATGGAATTCGGATTCCATAGAGGTAGATATTAGGAACATTGATGATGAAGGTATTCATGCATTGGTAGGGCTGAAGCTATAGGATAAATGGACGCTTTCTGTAATGGATGTTAAACCGAAAAGATTGATAAAATCTGAGTGTTTGACAATTTGGAGGGGATGGCACGTTATATGAGAGTTATGTGGCTCATGCAAGGAGACTTCAACAAGATTTCCTATGCGTCTGAGAAACTTAGGGGGAGTAAAAATTTGCATGCGCGGTGCATAGATTTTCAGCAAAGGACTCACTCGTGGAGATTGCAGGATTTTGGTCTTAACGGCCCAAAATTCACTTGGACGAATAAACGAGAAGGGAATGTTATTATTATTCATGAGCGTATTGATAGAGCTCTCGCTAATGACCTTTGGGTGAATAACTTTTCATCGAATGAAGTATTTCATCTACCCCGAACTCATGGAGACCACCATCTGATTATTACAATTATGACAAGGCCATTTAGATTCGAAGCTATGTGAAAAAAAACCCAGAGTGTGGGGGGCTGCTAAAATAAATTTGTGAGGAAAAGAAGGAGTTGATTCAAGCTATTAATCGTATACCAGATGTTCAGATTCCATGGAACAAGAATCGGTATATATTCTAACGTAAAAAGGAATTAATTAAGCGACTTGAGGGAATCCAGCAGGCGATGACTAGAAAGTCGAATCAATTCCTTGCTGATTTAGAGAATGTTTTATTGGAGGAGTTCAATGCGATTTTTAGACGAGAGGAAACCTTTTGGAGGCAAAAATCTAGAGTTTATGAGCAACTTTCTTTGCTTAGAATTTCTAGTTTTTAGCTCACCTTGAGTTCAGATGAGGTTGCGCATGTGGGTCAAGACGTGTTAACGTGCGGGCTAAATATCACGATCAGGAAAACCCATCCGAACAAGGCCCTGGGACACGGCGGTATCCAGCCTATAGTTTACCAACGATATTGGGAGGTGATAAATAACTCGGTCATGGAGTTTGTTCAGAATGCTTTCCGAGATGGTAGTTTTGACCCACGAGTATGTGCGCCTTACCTGTGTTTAGTCCTGAAGGTGCATGACACCTCGCTTATTTCTTAGTTTAGGCCTATATCACTTTGTAATGGGATTTATAAAATTATTACTAAGTGTATTACGCTTAGACTGGGGGATATTATGCCGACCATTATTTCACAAACGCAATCAAGTTTTATAAAAGGGGAAAGCACACATGACAATATTTTTCTCATGCAGGAGGTCCTTCATTCTTTGTGGTCGAAGGAAAATAACAAGACAATTTGTATGATCCTTAAACTGGATTTGGAAAAAGCATATGACAAGATTAACTGTTATTATCATGAGGATACTTTGTATGCGTTTAATTTTCTGGAAAATATTATCAATCTTGTTATGTTCTGTGTTCGCGATGCAACTACTAAAATCCTATGGAATGGGGAGCCCATGGATGAATTTAAGTAGGGTTGTGGTTTGAGGCAAGGAGGCATGCTTTCTCCTTATCTATTTGTTCTAGTGTGGAGAGGTTGGCTTATTTAATCGAGGAGGCATTTGAAGAAGTAGAATGGGAAAATATTGTTCCATGCCTAGATGGACCAAAAATTTCACGTGTATTCTTTGCCGACAATCTAATCCTTACATGGGAAAGCGACCGTGAAGACTACGAAGTGTTTGAAAAGAATTCTTGATGAATTTTTCAATTCCTCTTGACTTAACATCAACAAAGAGAAATTCAAGGTGTATTTTTGAACAGGGAGAACGCGGGTCTTAAAAGAAGGATATGTGTTAATCTTGGATTTTCTCAAACCTTAAATAAATAAATTCAATTTGAAATTGGAAATCTCGGAAAGTACCTTGGCGCAAATATGGTTCATGGAAGAGTAAACAATGATCACTATAACGAGTTGTTTGATAGGATTCTTGTGCGTTTCTCTAGCTAGAAAGGAAATAATTTATCTCTCGCTCAGTTTCGACGACGCTTCAAATCCACATTAGGCAAGAAACTTGGTTGTCGGAGAAAGTGTTTAAGCGGCTAGACAAATTGAATCAAGACTTCATGTGGTCTAATAATCAGGACATGAAACAAACACATCTTTTCGGGTGGGGAAAGGTGATGCGCCAGAAAAAGAAAATGGGCTTGGTTTGTGCACGGCACGCCTGAATAATGAAGCTCTCTTATCCAAGTTCTATTGGAGGATTATGCAATAAAAGTTGAGCCTTTGGTCGTAACTTATTGAGGCTAAATATCTGAAGAAGTTAAACCTTACTAACTATATTGTTAAGCCTTCAGATAGTTCGACTTGGAAGGGAATTGTTTAGTGTATAGCGTTGATTTCTCCCTTCATTAGGTGGAAAATTGGGAATGAAAGATCTATCTCTCTTTGGTTCAATAATTAGTTGGGATGTTCTAAGCTTTGCAATGTTATTCTGGAGATTATGCATGCGGGTTATGGGTTGGTCTTGGCTGTTGTGATTGATGATGCAGGTAATTAGGAATTCAGGAATATTTCTACTCGAGTTCCTGATGAGTGGAAGGAGGAGGTACAGGCAAGACGGTTTGTATTAAGCAAAGAGGGTGACAGAATATTGTGGAGCGAGATGGCTGGTGTGCCATAATTTCGCTATCTTAATAAAATGCAATTTACTTATCCAGATCGCCACGGACATGAAGGCAAGTAGCACTCGACTCGATAAGCCTAAAACATGCTGAGACGATGTCTAAAAGACACGACTCTCAAAACGACACAAAAGGGATAGCATTGGGCGTCTCCGACCACGTCAATCCAAATCCGACGTGCCACGGGCACGTTGGTCCAAATTCGACGTCCCACGTGGCACGTTAGTCCAAATCCAAAGTGCAGGTTGGTCAAAGTGCCACGCAGGGGCCCCGACCCGGTGTGGTACGGGTACCCCAAACCTTTGGTGCACCCCATCCATAGAGAGATACGGAGGCAGCTTGATCCCGTGTCAAGTTCAGTCGCAACACCCTGTATCCTCCTTTTAGTTTACTTATATATTTCAATATTATTTCCTAACCTTGTTCCTTGAAGTGCAGGTTTCTATCGTACTAAAAGATATTCATGTATCCTATAAGTTGCGAGAGAGTCTGGTTAGGGAGTAATCTCGAGACTAGTGAAAACACCCCGCGCTAGAGGCGTCGTCTGTGGGAAACCACTACACGCACTATGCAAGGCACAATAACACAATAACAACCTCGCAATGTTTCTT
This sequence comes from Linaria vulgaris, assembly GCA_948329865.1. Lineage (NCBI taxonomy): Eukaryota > Viridiplantae > Streptophyta > Magnoliopsida > Lamiales > Plantaginaceae > Linaria > Linaria vulgaris. Next base: position 41,326,758 of record OX415251.1, read on the forward strand.
GTTGGTGATATGTCGTACATGCCTATAGGTTCTTAGATGGGAGCGCTCCAACAACACAAAACTTGGTTGCCTTAGATGCGTAAAGTCATGCAAGATTGGGTTTTCATTGAGGCATAAAGCTATACAAGAATTTGGTTGTTTAAATGCGTAAATATAAGGATTTGGTTGCCTTAGATGCATATAACCATATCAGATCAACAGAGCCATGGTTGCATCCGAGTGTGTAACATCTTTCAAATAGGTTGTACTCAAGATTTCGTAAAGCCCCATTAAATTTGAGGGGTAGCACATGTGAGGATCGCACCTCGAGATTTAGTTAATAGCAAACTCGTCACATGTTCAAACAACAGAGAAATAAACTCTATATTAATTTATTCTAAAGGAAAGGTCTCACGGTCAGGATCATACCATACATAAAGAAAATCAATTTATTACATATCACAGCGGAAGTCTTGATAAAATACAAGTAACAACGTCATAGTTGAATAAAAGTGGCAATACTCAGTTATTTAAAATCTTTATGATTATTGAAATGCATACTCAAAATAACACTTAACAAAATAACTTCTTGATTTGGAAAACCGCCCACACCAGCCACACGTAAGTCGCCTTTTATTCTGAGAAATGGACAGATAAAACAAAAGGGGAATAAGTCTTTAATGACTTAGTGAGATTTATAGGTTTAGGCGGTAAATTAAACAAGAATAAGTAGAATCCAAAAATTTTCTGAACGGTAAAGAATGGCAAGAAATAACTATTAAGCGTTAATAACATATGAATATGAAGTAATGAAAATGAACATGTGCACATAACAACTAGATTCAACCTTATATCAACGAGTATACTACCTCGCAACAAAATGAAAAGACATGCTCGAGTACATCTATCTAGCATGCGAGATATAATCAACTTCTGACTGTACGCAGCGCCTAGATCGATGGGTATTATGCAAAAATACTTAAACCGACAGCCCTTGCTGCCCAGCAGTAAATTAACATAATCTTGGGCCCAACTTCCCAAAGGTGTCCCAATGGGTTAAACATAATATTACATGAGCTAGTAAGTCGGATAATATCCGTTGCTCGTTCGCAGAGTCCAGGAATCAATATATAGGTTATCAGATTAGGTCAGGTAATACGATTATGAATTGACATGTCATAGAGATTTAACATTTGAACATGATGTAACAATAGATAAAAGAACTGAATCGCCAACGAGAACAAGTAAATGAAAATTAAAGGCAATATAAAGGATGAAAAAAATTGCTCACGATTCGGAAATAAAATCACGATTTTTCTGTCCAAGTTCCTCAATGTCAGGTTCCAAACGGGGCTGGAATAATCAAAATCAAACCTCACCTTTTCCACACAATTGCCTCTAGTTGCCCTCGTTAACCTTGTCGATCCCTAAATATGTTTATAAAGTGTTAATAGTTATACAATTAGCTAATAAGTTTATATTTTTCATAAGTTGCTCTAACTAGTAATTATGATACCCTTTAATACTAAGTTAAAATGTAAGCGAATCATGTTCTAATATACATCAAAGATTCATACACATGATTAATATGAAAGCAAACTAAGATCACTTAAAAACATGTATCATCATTAGTAAAAATAAAACATACTCGGCTACTACTATCTTTACCTCCTAAACTATGATCTAATGAGCGATTTGCTTAAATAACCTTCAATATAGTAGATCTATCATGAATTCATTATTTACACATTTCAAATCTTCATATTAAGCAATCATATAAAGAGATTAGTGAAATATTACGTAGTGTTCTAAAATAAATAACTAAAGTAGTGACATGCTTCGATTCTTATACTAAATTGACCATTGTAAACAAATGAATATCATAGTTAAATATTTTTGAAAGAATCAACATATATATAGGAATAATTTCATGGAGTATGAGTGATTGGGAAAGAGTTTTACTATTCTGTAAAATCCTTGTGTAATAGAAGCTGTTTTTGGAATTTTTGGACAGAGGCTGATTGTTGCTTGCTTTCAGCCTTCAAAAACTTCTCTTTTGAAAATGGTGTCTTAATATGAAAGATGCCTAACTTATAGGGAAATCTGGATATAACATTTTAGAATATTTTGACTTGATTTTGATGAGTTATGATGTTTTTAGTGCTCGGATTCGAAAGTAGTTTTTCTGCGCAATTAAAAGTTTTGGTCTTTTTGGGATAGAAGGACGATAGGAAAAATTCTGAAACAATTTTTTATGAAACTAGACTCGAAATGGTTGAAAACAATGAAGAAAAACAATGTATGAACGTGAGTTAATCTGGCAGCTAAAATTGTTCAAAGTCAGATCTGGAGTGTAGACAGGTTCATGTTCAATTATAGTAACAAGTTGGCAACTTGTATAGCTGTCTCCTTATCACTTTTTTTTTTACTTTATACACCTTATAATATCAAATTCAGATCATATATTCATCTTAAATAAATTCACAACTTTGTAATTGATTAACTATTATGCAATTATAGCTACTATATAAAAGGTATATATACATAATTAAGTAGATAACTTTGTAATTAACATGTTTTAAGCTAATTTCAAAACAATCATAATTATTTAGGATCTATGAACGTAATTTAAGAACACATAAATAGTGTAAAGGTTATCATAAGCTAATCATAAACGTTTAGGACTAAATTTGCAAATTCTAAAACTATTTGGGGTCGAAATCCTAATTTGTGTAAGTTAAAGGACTAAAGTGCAAATTAACTAAAATCAATTGAAAACATTTTTTTTTGTGCGTGACAGCACAAGTTGCGTAAAACCTAAGAGAACTACATACAGCTGGCAGGAGCTAAGGAGTAAAATCACAACGGATGAAGACCTACACAACGCCATAAATGACACACCACGAGTTACTAGAAAGTGCAATAAGAGATCAAATATCGCTCAACGCACCTACTCGGTGTCTCAACTAGATCGAGCCTAGTTGTCATCTATAAGAACAACTCATTTGCCACATTCTACGACATCAGAATCGTGAGACTAATTATCCAAGCATACAATCAGGAATGCTCTAGTTGTGGTATAAAACTCTGCATCAACTAGGCCACATCAACAAGAATGTGAATTCTACAGTTTTACATTCCCCATAAAAAAATAGGCTTGAACATGCTACATAGCTTCAACACATGCAGATCTTACCCTAGAGGTTATCGTGATGAACAATCTTGTCGATAAGGTAAAGATGCATGCCCCACAAGGGTTGACTATTTGCAACGATCCCAAGAAGTCCTTGAGATTGAAATCTCGACAGAGTTGGAGAATAAAAAAACTCCGTAAAATTTGACTGCAATTAGACATCACCCCCATATGCCTAAATTGGAGGACTCGCGTCTAAATAATCTCAACTTGGCTCGACATGTGGAAAGATACATCCACCATGAAGACGACTTGACGAAGGTCATAACCAATACAAAGAAAGGAACAACACCACTACGCTTACAACGCCAAAAGTACTTGTCTCGTTGTTTGATGAAAAAAGGAAGGAGTATCACTCTTTAGCTAGAGCTTCCACTAAGACTTTATATTTTGAAGCAAAATTACACAAGATTTGGTTGCATCCGAGTGACTAAACCAACCGACCTAAGTCACGTAAATTCATGTTCAAGAGTTGGTTGCACCCAAGTGCCTAAATCCAACACATGGTTGTGACCCGAGTTATGTAAAGCCATGTTCAAGAGTTGGTCGCTTACCTGATTGCCTGAATCCAACATATAGTTTCGAATCAATTCACATAAAGCCATGTTCAAGAGTTGGTTGCACCCAAATGCCTAAACCCAACATATGTTAGTGACTTTAGTAACACGACAAAGCGTTGGTTGCACCTAAGTGCCTAAACCCAACATATGGTAGTGACACAAGTCACGTAAATCCATGTTCAAGAGTTGGTTGCACCCAAGTGCCAAGATCCAACATATGATTGTGACCCAAGTCACGTAAAGTCATGTTCAAGAGTTGGTTGCACCCAAGTGCCTAAATCCAACATATGGTTGTGACCCAAATCACATTAAGTATGTTCAAGAGTTGGTTGCACCCAAGTGCCTAAACCCAACATATGTTAGTGACTTTAGTCACACGGCAAAGCGTTGGTTGTACACAAGTGCCTAAATCCAACATATGGTTGTGAACTTAGTCACATAAAGCCATGTTCAAGAGTTGGTTGTACCCAAGTGCCTAAATCCAACATATGTTAGTGACTTTAGTCACACGGCGAAGTGTTGGTCGCACCTTCGTGCTTAAAACCAACATATTGTTGTGACTTCAGTCATGTAAAGCCACAATGTGAAGTTGGTCGCGCCCAAGAGTTCCAAAATCTAGCATGTGCTTGTGACTTTAGTCACACGACGAGGCACTGGTTGCACCTTAGTGCCCAAAACCCAACATACGATTGTGACTTTAGTCACACGGCGAAGAGTTGGTTGCACTCGAGTGCTTAAACCCAACATATGGTTGTGACCCTAGTCATGTAAAGCCATAAAGCGGAGTTGGTCGTACTCGTGTGCCTAAGCCTAACATATGATTAAGAATTTAGTCACAAGGCTAACCATTGGTCGCACTCAAGGGCCTAAACCCGACGAGTAACTATGGCTTTGGTCTGAGCATATTTCATGCAAGGGCAAAGAGTCCTACGAGTCTTTGCTCATCAAGTTGGCTTTAAGCCAATAGACTTTATTCAAGGGCAAAGAGCCCAACAAGTCTTTTCTCGTAAAGTTGACTTTATGCCAATAAACTTTATTCAAAGGTGAAGTGCCCAACGAGCCTTTGCTCGTGAAGTTGGTCTTGTGCCAACATACTTTATTCAAAGGCGAAGAGGCCTACGAGCATTTCCTCATATAGTTGGATTTATGCCCACAAACTTTATTCGGCGGTGAAGAGCTCTACAAGCCTTCGCTCGTGAAGTTGGCTTTATGGCAACATACTTTATTTAAGGTCAAAGAGCGCCCTACGAGCATTTGTTCGTAAAGTTGACCTTATGCCAACAGACTTTATTCAAGGGCGAAGAGCCCTAGAGCCTTTGCTCGTAAAGTTGTCTTTATGCCAACAAAGACTTTATTCGAGGGCAAAGAGCCCTACGAGCCGTCACTTGTGAAGTTGGCTTCATGCCAATAGACATTATTCAAGAGCAAAGAGCCTTATGAGGCTTTGCTCGTGAAGTTGGTTTTATGCCAACAAACTTTATTAAAGGGCAAAGAGCCCTACGAGCCTACGCTCGTAAAGTAGGTACTATTCCTACATAAATAAAACATGCTAGGTGAAGAGCCTATTGGGTGAAATTCCCACAAAGTAGGCAAACCTTCAAAAGTCCTACTAAAACACGTTAGGTGAAGAGCCTATTGGGTGAAAATCCAATAAAGTAGGCGAGCCTTTAAAAGCCCTACCCAAACATGCTAGGTGAAGAGCCTATTGGGTGAAAATCTCATAAAGTAGGTGAGGCTTGAAAAGCCCTACTAAAACATGCTAGGCGAAGAGCCTATTTGGTGAAAATCCTATAAAGTAGGCGAGCATTAAAAAGCCCTACAAAAATATATTCTTGTGACTTAAGTCATACGGGGAAGTGTTGATTGCACCTTAGTACATAAACCCAACATGTGTTTGTGGCCTTAGTCATACGGCGAAGCGTTGGTCGCACTGAAGTGTCTAAACCCAACATATAATTTTAACCTTAGTCACGTAAATCCACGATAACAAGTTGGTTGCGCTCAAGAGTGCCTAAACTCAATATGTTCTTGTGACTTAAGTCACACGGCGAAGCGTTAGTCGCACCCTAGTGCAAACACCCAACATATGATTACGACCTTAGTCACGTAAATCCACGATAACAGGTTGGTTGCGCCCAAGAGTAACTAAACCTAGCATATGGTTGTGGCTTAAGTTGCATGACGAAGTGTTGGTCGCACCTAGTGCATAAACCCAACACGTGTTTGTAGTCTTAGTTACACGGCGAAGCGTTGGTCACAATTAAGTGCATAAACCCAACGCATGGTTGTGACCTTAGTCATGCAAATCCACGATAACAAGTTGGTTGCACCCAAGAGATCCTAAACCAACATGTTCTTGTGATTTAAGTCACACGGCGAGGTGTTGGTCGCACCCTAGTGAATAAGCCCAACATATGTTTGTGGACGAAGCGTTGGTTGCACTTAAGTGCCTAAACTCAACATATGGTTGTGACCTTGGTCACGTAAATCCAAGATAACAAGTTGGTTGCATCCAAGAGTGCCTAAATCCAACATATGTTTGTGGCTTTAGTCACAACATCCTTTATTTTCAACTAGGCATTACGCCTACGAAAGAAAATAAGATAGGCAAAGAGCCTATTGGGAGAAACTCCCATAAAAAAGGCACACAATGTAAATCCCTAAGATAATTAAGATGGCTTACCGCCTTGACATATCAATATGAGTCTAAAGCTCATCAATATGTGTTCCCTTAACTAAGGGATGCTTTACATTTTAGGCTCTAATGCCATATTTGCTTACTTTACATAAGAGTTGAGATCAGGTGAAGAGCTCATATATATGATCTCCCTTCACCAAGGGATGCTTCACATTTTAGGATTTCACACCTAGATATCTATGTGGTATCATACCAGATAAAGTGAAAGTACTCATCTATCTAATATCCCATTTATAGTGGAGATTTTACTTGATAGAAAATGGAACCTTTCTATCCACGTTAAGCAAAGATCAATTGTTGTATAAATACACAACCCACCGCTCGCTCAATATGCCAACAGATCTCCTCCACATATGAGGATAGATAAAATACAAGTCGCTCTATCAGCAAAGATAAGTGACCCAATAACTTGAAGAGTTGTTCAAAGAGTGTCAAAACACTTGCAAGATGCCAAGTGAAGCACAAAAGGTTACCAAGCCAACGTACTTGCATATAAATCCAACAACTATGGCTAACCTCAGAAATTCAAAATACGCTCATTAAAAATAACGACCATATCTCAAAATGGGGGACTAATGGCATGCCATAATATTGCTACCTTAAAAAACGCAAATTACTTTAACGCTTATCCAGATCTCCAGGGACGTGAAGGCAAGTAGCACCCGACACGATAAGCCTAAAATATGTCGATACGATGTCTGAAAGACAAAACTCTCAAAATGGCACAAAGGGACCACATCAGACATCCCCGGCCACGTCAATCCAAATCTGACGTGCCATGTGGCACGGCGGTCAAAGTGTCACGATGGGCCCCGATCCGACGTGGTGCAGGTACACCGAATATGTGTGTGTTCCCACACACCCATGCCTTACCTATATTCTATAAATATCACCTCACTTATTTATTTGAGGGGTCGGTCACTTGAGAGACAACTCACTTTAGATGTTGAAGCTTTGTGTGTTTTGACTTCTATCTAGAATTCTAGTGAGAGAAAGTACGTCAACCATTCCACGTCAACATGTTTGGCACGTCAACCATTCCATGTCAACATGCTTTTTACTTCAACCTGAGGCATGTCAACACGTTTGGCATGTTAATTCATCTCACGTCAATTGATTCCATATCACTCAATTCTACGTCAATCAAAAGTACGTCAACCAAAACACTTCAAATATTTCCTACCCTACTTCTCCATCGACATTCAAATGTCAACAATTAGACTTAAGTATGAGAAACCTTTGACACGGTATTTGACCACTTTGTGGTGCAAATCGCCTGAGGTCCCCATTCCGAGCCTCCCCGGCTCGATGAATTACAACGCTGTCAGGCTGCCCAGGTGATCTCCTAAAGAGACTAACGCCCAACAAGGGTTTATACTACGACCCACTAGGCCTCGAATATGAGACGTATATTTCAAGAGATCGTCCAAAATGAGCCTAAGAGCCAAATACTACACGGGCGGCTTCTAAGTTAACGTGGCATCTCCAAAGACCTCTGAGGGTCGTTCGATAAGTCTTCAGGATCTATATATGCTCAAACGCTACTTGGCATGCAGAATATCAGAGACAACCTCATGCGGGCTCTATGGATAACGAAGTACGTCTGACTTGATTCTCTCTCCTTAGAGAGATACGTAGGCAGCTTCACCCCGTGTCAAGTTCAATCGGAACACTCTATATCGTCCCCTTAGTTTACTTATATATTTAACTGTTATTGCCTAACCTTGTTCCTTGAAGTGCAGGTTTTCATCGAATCAAAAGCTCTTCCCGTAGCCTATAAGGTGCGAGAGAGTCTGGTGAGGGAGTAATTTCGAGACTAGCTAAAATACCATGCGCCAACGGCGAATGGGGAATTCTTGTGCCAAAGTGCGTACAAAGCTCTCCATCCTACGTACACAAGCACGCCTCCTCTGTCAAACCGGATTGATCGGGTTTGGAGATTACCGTGCAACAATAAAATCAAATACTTTATTTGGTTAGCATTGCGAAATAAGCTTGCGACAAATAAGCTTAGGAGGAAAAGGAGAATGATGGAGGTAGAAAATTGCGAGGGGTGCGAAGGAATTGAGGAATCGGTAGTTCATATCCTTAAAAACTACACACTTGCTAAAAGAGTTTGCAGTAAATTGGTACCTCCACACCTACTAGTTTATGCGAACAGATGATGAGGTTTGGTTAAAAATCATTTTGCTTTAATCAAAAACTCTTTCCACAGGTTTTGGCACGACCGATTGGAATGTTGTTTTTAGTTCTAGTTTGTGGGAAATTTGGAAGGCAAGGAACAATTGTATATTCACTGGAAAGGTAGCGAGTCTGAGCGCGACTTTGAGTCATATTAAAATTCTGGTGATGGACCTTGCGCGGATTCATGGGAAAAGATAAATAAAGTCGCTACTAAAATGGAAAAAATCGAAAAAAATATTGGTTAAGTTGAACGTTTATGGGAGCGTCATGAGTAATCAAAACAATGGGTCAATTGGCAGAGCATCTGTAACGAAGACAGGGTGTGACAGTGGATTTCGTGGTGCAAATCCAAAGTCCTATGGCGTTGGATACGGAGGTGGAAGCCATGAGACTAGGACTTCAGACAACATGAATAAAAGAATATAAAATATAGAAGTTGAGACAGATTCAGAAGAAGCATACAAAATTATTGGAGATGAAACAAATAAAGATCACATATTGACGAGTGTCATAAACTGCTACACTAGCCGTGGTCTATCAAATTTGAATGGATACCGAAATTGAAGAATTCACTCGCCGATGCGATGATGAAGTATGCGTGCAGTACAAGTAGAGATTTTGCATTTTACTTATTTTGCCCCCTATTGTTATTTCTGTTTTAGAGACACGTGTAGCTTGATTAGCTTTGTTTGCTTTGTTTTACCAAAAAAAAAACTTGAATTTAAATTTATCTATATATATATTACTGTTTTGTTAATTAAGACATCCCTTGAATAAAATAAAAGGGCACTGTTCATCGGCCCACTGCTATTCGAGTCACTGTTCAACGGATTACTGTTCATCGGCCCAATGAACAGTAAATCGAGCAGTGACCAGGAAAACGCTGACGTCCATCGAGCACTGTTCATCGGATTACTGTTCATCGGCGGTACTGTCCATCTCCGATCTCCGATTTTCAGCGAGTGTGGTGGGGGGGGGGGTTGCGGGTGGGGCTGCAACTCGCCGTTGCAGGGGTGACGGCGTCAATCGACGCGTCGTTGCAGCGGTGTGGTGGGGTGGGGGGGGTCGCGATCTGACGCCGGGGGAGGGGGGGGATTGACGCCGCCACTGCTGCAACGGCGAGTTGCAGCGGTGTGGGGTGGGGTGGTTGCGATCTGACGGCGGGGGTGAGGGGGGTGGAGGGGGGGGGGGGGTGATGAAGATGATGATTTTTATTTTTTATTTTGTTAAAAAGTTTATTATTATTATATATATTTGTTTATATCTTTAATTTTATTAACATATATATACATTATAAACGTTTTTTAGTCAGTGAACAGTAAACGCGACTTTTTGATTCATCAGCGCGCTTTATTGATTCGGATGCCACGTCGGATAAAATGTCCGAATTTTTCAAATCGGACATTTTTGTTAGAAAATTTAGAACTTACCGGGCATTTGTGGCAGGTTTGGGAAAATTGGGCATTTAAGGTTAATGGCCAAACTTATCGGGCATTTTTGATAATTCATCCTAAAATAAACTTAGTGAGAAATTTCGTACAATATCAGCTCTAACGCGGCAAAAAGGACTTGAAAACTTCTTTCTGATGCATTTCGTGCGTGATGTCATGGAGAGCTCTTTTCAACAGCAATTTTCTGTATTGTTTTCTTACTGCAACAATATTTTTAGGGAAAAAAAGGTCTTAACCGTAATTTATTTTAGGGAGAATTACACAAAGTACCCCTCAACTATGGGTAAATTACACAAAGTACCCCTCCTCTTTGGGAAATTACACAAACTACCCTTATGGTCAAAAAAATTAAAATAATTAAGACAACCTTTCAAATTCAAATCATAGCCGAGACTAAAATTCGCGGATAATTTATTTTTTCTTAGAAGAAATTATTTGTTATCAATATTTTTTGTCTTTTTAAACGAGATAAATGAGGTTTAATGCAATAATTTTGACTTATTTTTTATTTTTTGTGCAAAATAATTGAAGAGCATGAATTTACATTCAATAGTTTGAAATAAAAAAATTACAAAAAATCGATCATAAGGGTAGTTTGTGTAATTTCCCAAAGAGGAGGGGTACTTTGTGTAATTTACCCATAGTTGAGGGGTACTTTGTGTAATTCTCCCTTTATTTTATGTTAAGATATTTCAATCAAAGTTCCGTCATACATACGTTGATATAATTTGACCCAATAATTTTAATTTTTTGTAAAAAAACCTGAGTCCAAGTAGGAAATAATTATTTTACCAAAAGAAAAGAACGAATTTTGTAACCCAAAACATCAAGTTCTCGTATGTATTTGTTTCATACTTGTTATTTTACTTTATAACATTTTAATGTTAACTTTAAGATATAGCCGCAATTATTAACTTTTGAAGAAATCCCATTTAAGCAAAAGTAGCTCGTCAGAACGTATGTCAAGGCAAAGGATTGTGACGATTGTGATAAGATCATAAGACCATATCTCATTACTTCGTTAAATGCTTTAAATGCTTAACTTCTATTTCCGTACATGTGATAAGGTTGACATCTTCCGTATACAGGATGCTTAAATTTGAAGACTACTGAAACGGCGTTGATGTTTGTTGAACTTATTCTTATAAATATATATATATATATATATATATATATATATATTGGTCTTATTTCGTTCGCATTACAAAATACAGTAAACTGTTACAAATGAGCTATTTAAATGCCAAAATAATGCTAATCAAATAGAAATCGAACTAGCTTGGTCCGGAACACCTATTACAAGTTGACTAAGCAATATAAGTATAGTTATAAATCTTGATAGTATATCGAATTGGTGAGATTCGATCTAAGGAGTATCGAATCAGGTATGCACGATATTGGGTATACTGAGTAGTCCAATATCGAATCGTGAGACTTCGATGTAGGGTGTATCGAATTGAGATGCCTCGATATCGAATCTGGTAGGTCCAATTAGTTTGAGTTGCTGAGTATCGAATCTGGTAGGTTCAATCGAATGCGGTGTATCGAATACAGGAACTTCGATCGAGTGGTGAGTATCGAATCCAAAGGGTTTGATACTGAGTTGGTGAGCGCTGATCTTGAAAGCGTGCTGAGAATGTCAGAGGACGGAGTATTTATAACCCCCATTTCGCGGGCCCCAATAGTAGTTGGAAAACGAGTATCGAATCGGGACGATTCGATCTATGTAAAGATAATTAAATGTATATACTTTTAATGTTTATGTTATCGATCGAATGGGTTTCATTCGATTTTAGCTTCTATATCGAGCGGCGGTGGTTCGATTGTACATTTCGCCTTTTTCGCACATCGATCAAATTGTCATAGTTCGATACTCGAATGTATATCGAATTGGTTTGATTCGATGCTCGTTCTGGTGGGCCTAGTGGGCTTTTCCACTTCTATATAAAGGGGGAGAGGCTTGAAAAGCTCATTCTTCATTCCGCAGAAACTCATGCTCAAAAGTGAGTAATATCGAACGAACACAATTTGATACACCCTGCCTCGAATTTGATTGATTCGATGCTGGTTGTATCGAACCAAGATCATTTGATCTAATGCCTCAGGAAAAAAATTCTTACTTTTTGCTGAAAATGTAGATTTTTGCCTCTAATTTCTTTTAACATTGTTTCTATTTGTAGGCAATTACTTTCGCAATCGTTTGTTGATTTTCCAGCTATAATCAATGTAAATGATTATTCGCTTACTTTGTGTGTCGTTATTTGCTTGCATAGTAAATGGTGTTTAAACATATCGCGCAGTTGTCGTAAGTGTCGAGAGTGACGTATTCGTAGTTAGCTTCCTTTTCTTTTTTTATTTTATTTTATTTTGTGTCAATCAATATGGTGAGTTCTGAATCACCGTCGGGGAGTGAGTCTATTAGCGGGTCAAGCTCTGGTTCAATCAACTATGTGGTGGGCCATGTAGGTGCTCACGTGGGTTCGAGCTTACCGCGAGGAGATGATAATGATCTAATCGATATCAATTATGTCGATTCGCTGAGGGATGATCGTTTTGATAATAATGATGACCAACCGTCCCCGTAAGCTGGGGAAGACAATTCACTATCATTTTCTACTGAGGTTAGTCGTGCCCCCAGTGAAGCAGGCGAAGAAATTAAAGTCATCAATAGGGAGATTGATGACTATGTAGAGGTCACAGGGATGGCGTACAATGCTTATGTATCACGACTACAGCATAGTCGCCCTTTCTTGCGCGAAACGTACAACATTGGAAATAGATATAAGATAGTCATCCTTGGCACGGACGAGCACATGGATACTTTCCCCATGGTCACCTCATAGTGTTTGTGGGTCAGCTGGCCAACGGGTTGCGATTTTTGATACCAGTAGAGGTAAAACTCATTCTTAGGTCCATCGGGGTTGTGCCGAGCCAGCTGACACATAAATCGTTTGGGCACATTATTGGTTTCATCATCTTGATGAAGGCCTTAGGTGAGCCGCAAGGTCCCAATGAGTTTCGGGCTCTTTTCGAGGTTTGTAGGAGGGAAATTAGCTTTTATCACGTTAAAGCATTGAGACACCACAAGTTTCTGAGTGGCGAGGCCTCTAGTTACGGGAAGGACTGAAAAAGACGATACTTTTACATCGAAGAGAGCTATGAGGGTGAATTTGATATGTATCGTCGCGATTGGTTTGATGGTGCGAGAGTTGCAATACCACGGGGTTTACGCCCTTCTTCATGGGATTGCAATTTTATCCTGAACTTAGTTCGTGATCACTAGTTTAATGTTAAAAGATTAGTAGAAATCGTGTGTTGTCCTTAGTTGGGTTGTCTCTAGTTCGTTATAATGGGAGATTTACGATTGGTATAGATTCTGTGTCTTTAGTTGATTTTCTATTCTAGTTTCAACCTTATGATGTTACTAATGCTCGTTTATCCTTTTAGGAGAATTCATCATGAACCGTCATGCCCACGTAAGTCAAGCTCTAGCCACTGAGAATGAAGGTTCTCAAACTACCGTTGCTCTCCCGGTACCACCTCCAAGGAAGAGGAAGAACAAGGGTAAGAAGGCCACAGTTGAGACTTCCGCCTCTGCCCAGGTTGACGCCCCGTCTAATCCTTTCGAGGATATTATGGGCCAGGGTCGTGCATATACTCCTCCCCTCGCCGAATTAGTCATGTGTGAGGTTTTGATGGTGCCGGCGCGGACCAGAGTGAGAATGTCAAGCACGCTGATGTTGCAGCTCATGCCAGATGAATGAAGGTTTTGCATACCCATTCTCAAATCGGGGGTACTATCCCTCATGTGCCGCGTATGGCCGCTACGGTTGTTGCTGGAGGCTCGGCTCCCGCTGATGGGGCAAGTACTAGAGCGGGGCTAAGTCATGGTCCGTGGGCCTGCGTTGCAGATTATGAGCTTTCCGAAGAGAATGCAATCAATACCTTGAAAATCCTTCTCCCGAATCCCGCAGTCTCTTATGCGGCAACCGCCGAGGAAAGGAAGATGGTGGAGCAGAATGTGCTTCACCTGGTCGGCGCAGTAATATTACACTCTATCGGATAATGTCGTATATGTGATTCGTTGTTTAAACATTTTCGTAATCATTTTAATCTCTGTTGTTCAGCCTAGTGGAGTTGTGGATACCATGATCGCGGGGTTAGTCCAGGCTCACGTGATAGTAATCTCGAGTGAGTGGACAAGAGCGCTTGAGAGTTGAGTTCCGGGATAGTAATCTCGATGCTCTGAGAGCGGCATTGGAGGATAAGGAGAAAGCCATGCAGCAGGTAAGGGACTACGCCGCTCGAGCTGCCAACGCAGGAGAGACCGTTGATCGGCTCCAATTGCAAGTCTACAACCTTTTTTCCAGTAAGGGTTTGCTGGAGAAACGGATTACTGAGCTTGAGAAAGAGCTTACTGCTGGAAAAAAAAAGAGCGATGAGGCTGAGGAAGTCGGATACGCTCGTGGTATAAGCGAGGTAAAGGATTTTATACGACTTTAGGTAGGTATCTTTCTATTCTTCCTTCTTAATCTTGTTTTGTCACTCAAGTAGGCTCCTACTGTGCAACAAAGGGTGGAAATTTCCGAGTAGTTCCTCCGAGGCAACACATTTCAAGAGATCTGCCCTTAGAGAGGGGCTCGGGATGATAGGAAAACCGAGGTCCTTACTGTCCAGCAAATCCAGAGCACCAAATATCTTCGTGGCAGTTTTAATCCAGAGTGGTTAGACCTCACGTTGGGGCCCAACGGAGAAATTCTTCTGCTTTCCGCCGATGAGCTACCTGCTGTCGAGGACGAATTTGTGAGTCTGCTAGAGAGCGAGAACCTCGTCATTAGGGGAATGTCTCTGCCTCCTCCTATGCCTCATGTTTATCCCTCTTCTGAGGATGAGGATGACGCCGAAACCTAAGGGTTTCGGTTTTAATATTTTGTTTTTATGAACAATTTTAATTTGTTTTGGCGCTGCGTCGCCCTTTTACGTTGAACAATTTAAATAGTTAAATTACTGTCGTACTTTTCCCCTTGAATCATGCGATACTTTGCACGCTTGTTTGGCTCATATTCGTTGTCTTTTCTTTCTAATGCTATCGCCACATTTTACTTTTATTTTGGCAATTCGAAAGCCATTCTGTATGTGTGGAGAGTCGTATATTTTTCGTTTAAACAACTGCTTTGCTTGGTCATTATGTTTTCCCATTCATTTTTTGAATATACCATAGGATTTTGTCTCTTTGGACATACTTGCTTCTCTCGTGGTTGTATAGTTATCATCTGTCATTCTAGATAAGATGTTTGCCCACCGTATCTTCTTTTTTGGGATTGGCGGTTATCACTTGTCACTTTGGACGGAGTGTATGTCCCATTTTCATCTGTAGGGATTCGCGGGTCCCTAATTCATCTCTTTGGATTTACGATTAGAACTTGTCACTTAGGACAGAGTATTCGTTCCCACTTCATCTCTTGGGATTTACGATTAGCATTTGTCACTTGGGATAGAGTGTTGGTCTCATCCTTCGTTGGGCCGAACCTTCTTTGGTCCTGCACTTTATCAATGTTATGCATTTCATCACATAACAAGGTATTTCACATTTTGCATTTTCTAAGACAATGACATAATCGACAAATCAAAAGTGTCTCACGTGGAGACATAATCATATTAAGAAAATAGGCCAGAGCTTGACGTTTAAACCCGTTTTCCTATGTTCCCCAAGGCAGACCTCGGGGCTCAAGTCTTTGGTGTCCCTGTTTTAGGTTAGTACATGTTTTCCCATCATGCTTGTCAGGGCAGAGGGGACGAATAAATGTTGTTCAAAATATTCAGAATATTAAAGATTTGCAAAAAATTGAGACAAGAGCGATTCAGTCGATCTGCTCCATCTCCATTGGTCCCAATGCTTCCATCGCTTCTTGCTCCTTATGTGGTCGCAGTCGAAGCGATGCCGCATAGCATTTCCAGCTTTCTATATGATCTGTGATGACTTCACCTGTTCCGGCAGAAGTTGGAAACTTGACCATCTAATAGAAGGTAGATGGCAATGCCCGGAATGCATTCAGCGATGGCCTTCCTAGAATGGCGTTGTATGGGAAATTCATGTCAATCACGGCATACTCTGCCAACAGTGTTCTTCTTCGAGGCGCGGTTCCCAATAAAGTTGAGAGTGAAACCATCCCGCGGGGCACTATCTCTGGTCCTCCAAAATCGTGAAGCGAGGTTCGGACTGGTTGTAGTCTCTCGTCATGCAGCCCTATTTTCTCCCAAGTCGACCTCATCAGAACATTCATGGAGCTTCCTTGATCCACCAACACTTTCGTCATGCCGAAGTTGGCTATGTCAACCGTTATCCTAACGGAGAGTTCAGATTTACTGTCTACAAGGATTTGGCGCTCAACTTGTGCATATCTGCCGTTGAGAAGGTAATCTCTTCATGCGGCATTTCCTCGATTCTCAGTAGGTCAACAAAGCCGACAAAACGGTCCGACTCAACAAGCCTAGAGATCTTCTTCATGTCGTGTGTGGAATCCACCCCCACTTGGCCACCTGATATCATATTTATCATCGCCTTCCTAACGTTGCTATCTACAATCTGAGGGTAGTCCAATACATGCAGATGGTCGACTATTTTTTGCTTGTCCTTTTTAGGCGAGCGAGACATGTCCCTATCTGCGTTGTCCTCCCGCTCCTTCATCTTTCTGACAAACTCCACGAGTTTGTTGTCTTTATCAATCGTTCGATTTCATCCTTGAGATCCTTGCAATCCTTGGTTTCATGTCCATTCTGCTTGTGGTATTTGCAGAAATTGGTTGAGAACCTTGTTATCTTGGAATCCCTCATCTGTCTTGGCTTCTTCTGCCCACCTTTTTTTTTGCCGTCCCGAACATCGTCATGATGCTAGCATTCAGAGGCGTGTATCGCCTCGGCGATGTATCTCTATACCTATTATTCATGTTTCTATTGTTGTTGCGGTTTTGGTCCTCTCTTCCTCTCTCTTTCACTTTTGGCGGTGCGACAATGTCTGCCTTGGTCGCCATCATCTCCTCACGGTGCACAACCTATTGTGCTATCTTGTTTAACTCTTCAATACTTCTGGGGTTCAGCCTGAGCAAATCCTCGATGAAGGCTACGTTGTTGGTTGCGCGAAAGAGTATACTCATGACCATTTTACCCCTTGACTTTATTTGGTGTCTTGCTAGAGAGAGTATAGATGGGAATGGTCCAGAACCAGACTTGCCTGACTTGAGAATTGATCTTCGAACATCTTTCTCATATGTTTGTAACTTTTGATTGACCCTGGAGCAATTCGAGTGAACCAGTCCATCGTTACCCCAGCCAAAGTAGTGGCAAATATTCTTGAACCCGTACAAGGTCAGCTTGCTATCCAAATGGAAGAGATGATCATGGGATCTGTCTTTCCATCGTAAGTTTTCAAATCGGGGATTTTCTCCCCGTACCCCAAAATCTCTGCTTCGATTTCCTCACAAAATGAGGTGCTACGGAGAGCACTTCCCATGCGTTACATCTGGCTTTCAACCACCGTTGTCTCTCTCTCAAGCATTTCTAACTTCCTTGACCCCTCGTCATGCTCCCTCCTAGAGTCGCGGCTTTCCCCGCTTCTTCTCTCATTATTGTCCTCTTGTCTTCTTGGTTCATCCTTTCGATTTTCCTCTCTTCTTCTTGAGTCGTGGTGCCTCTTTGACTGCACCTCCACCGAGTTAAGTCTGCCTCTTCGGTCATCCATATGAGATTTTTCCTTGTTTCCTCCATCTGGACCTCTAGCCACGGAAACCATGTTCTCTCAAGGCCTCAGCGCAACCCAATGGTGGTTGTGTTTGTATCGGCAGTGCGGGGGCCAAAGTCGCAGCCACCGCGGATTTGACCATTGCCACAATTTCATCTCTCATATTATTTGAGAGCGAAACTGTGGTTGATGTCGCGCCCGCGTTCGGCGCAGGTACGCCCTCTTATTGTGGTCATAGTGTCTCTCGCCTCGCGTGCGTTGGTACCCCAGCGGGTGACGTTGATGGTCCCACAACCTCCAGGACTGTCTGACTTGCGGTTACTCGTTCAACTTCTACATTTTTGCTTTCTACGGCTCTACTTCGCGATCTGGTAACTCTAGATGTCATGCCTAATAAATTGGGAAATGTGGTGTTCCCGCAGACGGCGCCAATATTTTGGTCTTATTTCGTCCGGGTTACAAAACACCGTAAACTGTTACAAATGGGCCATTTAAATGCCAAAATAATGCTAATCAAATAGAAATCAAACTAGCTTGGTCCGGAACACCTATTACAAGCTGACTAGGAAATATAAGTACATTTATAAATCTTGATAGTGTATCGAATTGCTGAGATTCGATCTAAGGAGTATTGAATCAGGTATTCTTGATACTGGTATAATGATTTGTCCAATATCGAATCGTGAAACTTCAATGTAAGGTGTATCGAATTGAGATGCCTCGATGTAGGATTAGTTTGAGTTGCTTAGTATCGAATCTGGTAGGTTCGATCGAATGTGGTGTATCGAATACAGGAGCTTCGATCGAGTGATGAGTATCGAATCCAAAGGGTTCGATATTTAGTTGATGAGTGCTGGTCTTGAAAGTGTGCTGAGAATGTCAGAGGACGGGGTATTTATCTCGCGGGCCCCAGTAGTAGTTGGAGAACGAGTATGAAATCGGGACTATTTGATTTATCCCTTAGATAGAATCTAGCGCATTCGATGCTCGTTCAATATCGAATTCCTCATGTTCGGTGTACAATTTTAATGGGTCTTCCTTCGTGGGTCGGCCCAATATTTATATTGGGCCATTCTTAAAATACCCCATCTATATACATATATATATATATATATCGTATAATGAAATACCATTTCGATTTCTTTTGTTGGTGAAGTAATAGCTGAAAAAGTTGCTTGGAGATTCTAGTTGGCTTTTATTAATTTTCAGATTACAAGCATTTCAAAGAGCCGAGCAGTTAGTAAAATATGTAAATAACTCATAGCATTAGTTTTTTTTTACCCATAGCATTAGTTAAAATGGTCATGAAAACTTGTAGCTTAAAAGACTTTCTTTTCCTATTTTTTTCTAAATTAACTAAGGTAGTTGATCATGTATAAATAATTTGTCAGCTTGCTTAAGGGACATGAGGTAATTCTTCACCATTATATTCCCTTATGACCACTCAAATGCTAAAAGCAAGACTTTGGCATACAAGGACTTAGTCTCGTAGAAACGATGTTACTATACTTAAACCCTTAAGACACCAACAAGTGGCTTAGCATGGTGCATTGTTGATCTCTTATTAAAAGATAATATTTCTCGATGGATTTCTCATTAATAAATGAAGAGTATACATACTAGTACAAGGAGTCCTATCAATAAGGAAACTATCTAACCATATGCTTATATCTTGCCATATCTTTATACAAAAGATAATATTAACATATTTATACAAATATATTCTAACACACCCCCGCAATCGAAGTGGGAGGTTCTCGATCGTTGAGACTGGACCGAAAGTCATCAAACAAGACACGGGCGGGACATGAAGGACGCGTACTTGGCCGCGAGCCACCTTCTCTCGGACAAAATTGATGTCCGTCTCTATATGGTTGGTACGCTGATGATGAACTGGATTTTTGGAAAGATAAACGACGCTTACATTGTCACAGAAGACCAATGTAGTGGATGGTATTGGATGATGAAGCTCCAACAAGAGATTACAGAGCCAACAGGATTCCGATACAGCATCGGCGACACCACGGCATTCGGCTTCGGCGCTAGAACGGGATAAGATGGGATGTCGTTCGGAAGACCAAGAGATCAAGTTGTCACCAAGAAAAACACAATAACCCAAAGTCAAACGTCGGGTGTGGGGGCAGCCCCTCCAATCAACATACATGTAGGAAATAAGCCGAGTAAGAGAAGATGGAAAGAGGTGAAGGCCGAGATAAGGTGGAACGCCGGGTGTCGGGATAGCCCCTCAATCAACATACGTGTAGGAAATAAGCCGAGTGAGAGAGGATGGAAAGAGGTGAAGGCCGAGATGGAGCGTCCCCTGAACATAACGCACAATCCTTTTGAAAGCTTGCATGTGGGCCAAGCGAGGATCGTGGATGTGTAGACAAATTTGTTGAACCGCATAAGAGATGTCTGGGTGAGTGAAAGTGAGATATTGGAGATCCCCAGCGAGACGACGAAATTGAGTGGGATCATCATAAGGCTCGTTGGCCGAGGCTGTACCAATTTTGGCTTTGTATCAACCGGTGTGAGACTCAGTTTGCACGAGCTCATGCCCTCTCGCTCAACAATTTCCTTAGCATACTTGCGTTGAGAAAGGAATATGATATGGGCATTTCCCGCATATTGGGTCAGGCCCAAACCAGGCCCATATTGGACTATATCGGGGATCATATTCGATGTCATATTGGTAATAATCACCGATATGTTACTGTGGTCCCCGGATCCCGAGGTCTATAAATACGCGGTGCTCGGATCCCAAAACAAGCAATTATTATCCCTCAGCTACCACACGTCAGATCGAAATACATCCCCGATATCCCTTTTGATATCTTATTCGATATCGGGATTATCACATGCACCTCTGACACGTCACACCAGCTCATCACCGATATCAGATCGGAGGTCATCCTCGATATCACATTGAAGACAATCATCGATGTCCGTTCGATCTAGTTACCAATATTCCACTCCTATCCAAGCATCGAGGCGTAGGTTTGAGGTGTTTCGGACCCAGTCTACACGAGACACGTAGTGTAGGCCTGATTTGAGATAGACTCGTTGTACATCCAGACTACTCACTTGTAACCGACACTCAAATATATATAAAACGATCTATTGCCAAATCAGTGGTGTCGTATGTGGGAACACCAGTTCCCAGAAAAGGATGCCAAGATGCAAGGAAGGAGGACCCGATCTGAGTTTAGCAGAATTGTGACTATGAGCGCCAGGATGGAGGACACGCGACTCCCTCAACACCCAACTGACCAAGAATAGACAGTGGCTCAAACCGAGATGGAGCTTCCTCTACCACAGAACGAGCCACGACGAAGGCGCGGGCCCGGGAGGCCACCGCAAGCCGCGAATGCAGGTCCGACCCTTGTTGCACCAAGTACGGCGGAACCCGCGACTGAGGACCCGCCCGCTGAGAACCACCTAGCAGACATTCCAATGATCGAGGTGCCAAGTGTGGATTTTCCCGGCCTCGAAGAGACAATGCCCGCGGGACAAAGTGCCTTTCTCCTCGCTGCCATAACCCCGGAGATGAAAGCGCAGATCAACGTCACAGTGAGAGCGACGCTGGATTCCACATTGGAGACCTTGCTTCCACGGCTAGTGGAGTAAAGGGCAAAGGACATTCGGGAGAGGCCCCATGAATCCGGAGTGGGTGAGAGAATGACAAGTCAAGGATATGAGGAACAAGAGGATACGGGGGACTCCTTCAGAGAGATATCGCCCGCTGCTTACGATAGGTCGGAGAGAGGGACCTGAGGACCCTGGACCAAGAAATAATCAGGAGAATGGAACGCGGTTGCGACCGCGCGGAGATTGCACGTTCGAAAAATGAGGATGCAGAAGTATTGTAGGTAATATCGAGGAGGATGGAGGAACTAGACCGCGAGTGGGCAGAGTTGACGAGGAAGGTGACTCATAGTCATTGGAAGGGTCGCAGTAGGACCCCGTTTCCGAATGAGATAGAGGCTAAGGTATTGCAAAGAGGGGACAAGATCCAAGTGATCAAGCCATACGACGGAAGAAGTGATCCTCCAGATCATCTCCATCAGGTCGATAGCATTTTGAATCTGCACAACTACTCAAGAAACATAAAGGCGAAGATCCTATCCACCACTTTAGCGGGCGCTGCACTAGATTGGTTTGCTAGGCTGAAGGCCAGATCCATAACGGACTACGAGCGGCTAAGGGAAAAGATCGAGAACTAGTTCTCTAGCCGAAAGAGAATGACCCATCGCAGGTTCGCCGGTGAGTTAATCAAATTGGTTGAGCCCACCGTAGCATAGATCAACATGCTCGTGAAACAAATTTTTACGAGGACGAGATGATGGCAACGCGTCTAGGTTCATTTCCCAACAGGAATGCGGACATAGATTGCAACAGAGAAAGGCCCCCCAGGACGTACACACCGTTGAATAGAGGCATCCTGGAAGTGATGGCCGTGGTAAGAAGAAACAGATGGTTGATGGAACCCAGGCCATTGAATGAGACTCCCGGGATGAAGTCGTCGGACAAATACTGCGCGTACCACCGTCAACCTTAACACAGGACAGAGGGTTGTACGCATCTGAGGAATGAAATTGAAAGATTGATTAAAGAAGGAAACTTGGTCGAGTTTGTTAGAAACGCCAAGGAAGATGCTAAGGGGACAGAACATTCTTTATCCCCTAGAAGAGATTACTTACCCAGGAGAGGAAAGCAGAAGATGGTTAAGGCACCCGAGGAGTGTGGTAGCGCTATAGAGAATGCCCCGAGCAGAGGCGTCATAAACATGATCAATGGAGGAGCCTTGGGAGCCGACACCGCTCGCAGTCAAGAAACTATAGCACGAAGAGTCCAGGGCGGAGCCTACCTGGGGTACACAAATGCAATCATACCAGAAGCGTACTTGGAGTAGAAGATCTCTTTCACCAGGAAAGACTTGGATCAACTTAGCCCATTGTCCTTAACCGCAGGGAAACTAGATTGCCCATTGGTTATCACGATTAATGTGGATGAATATCAGGTGCATAAAGTTTTGGTGGATAGCGGAAGCTCCGCAAACCTGGTATTCTCAAAAGCCTACGAGCAGATGGGGATAGCCCCGGACCGGCTAAAGCCGATATCCACCCCGTTGACCGAATTCGGCGGAGCAGAGCTAGAGCCGCTTGGACAAGTTATATTGCCCACCATGTTTGGCAGAAGCCCACGCACCCGGGTGACACCGATAGAATACACAGTTGTCGACACCCCGTTTCCCTACCACGCCATAATTGGCCGACCGGCGCTCAACCATATCAGGGCAGTGGTCTCTATTTATTACCAGAAGATTAAATTCCCGACACCTCAAGGAGTCGGCGAAATTCTAGGTAACCATGTACAAGGATGGATGTGCTATGTGGAATCGCTGAAGCACCCTAAAAATCAGAAGAAAACATGAAATACAAGTCCCACACCAAGAATACATTCCGCGCACGGAGTACGCCCTCACGACCCCTCTTCTTGGTAAGTGGAGGTGCGCCATCTGTGGCGGCTTCGGCCCCCAGCTGTCTACGTTCCGCTATCGCGTCCAGACTACAGTACTCTACCAAATCGGCTGCAAAATACATGAAACATAAGATCAAGAGATAAATTGGGAGGAAGCTATCGATTTGTAAAGATATGACACTTATCGAGAGTAGAGGGACCGTTATAACGTACGGGAGATATCCCACTTGCTCGCAAAACTATGTCACTGCAACGCAGGGTACCATCGTACGGATGGTTAATCAGAATCCTCAGAAATTCGAAGATATGTGCAGTTGTCCCGATAGCGGCTCGTCTCTCATATTTGGTGACTTCCCACCACACACTAGGAAGCACATCAAATTCACCAGACGTCCTCTCCTGGATGTACATATACTCACACTTATTGCCAAATCCATAACTGGACTGAGTATATTGCACGAACATAAGACCCGTCTGGGCCCGCACGCAAAAGAATAGGGAAGCATAGTCCGTTCTTAAAATGCGTGACATTAACAGTAATGCAGCCTTTCAGTGGAGTATGCATTCGTTGATCCGCACTAGGGAATATGACCTTATACACCTCAGAGATGTCATACTCGTCGGAGTAATAACCAGCATGATGAGGAGCATGAGACGTCATATCCTCATACTTCTCCGAGGCCTTATATTTCGGGGGGCTGATCCCCAAGCCCCATTCACCTACATTGGGACCGTCAACTTCCAGCGGAGAAGAGAATTCAGCACCAGACTGGTCGCCAATCAACTGGTCAGACCCGAACATCCCGTTTTCAAAAAATCCCACTCCGATCTCTTCGAAATCCATCTCGAGCAAACCTGAGCCAACACTGTTCTAGGCGAACGACATACTGAGGCACTAAGTGAGAAAATCCCCTGTGATAACGGGGTCGATTCAACAAAAAATCCCATGTGATAACGGGGTCGATTCAACAAAAAATCCCCTGTGATAACGGGGTCGATTCAAGAAAAATTTCCCTGTGATAACGGGGTCAACACAAGAAAAAATCCCCTGTGATAACGGGGTCGATTCAAGAAAAATTTCCCTGTGATAACGGGGTCAACACAAGAAAAAATCCCCTGTGATAACGGGGTCGATTCAAGAAAAATTTCCTTGTGATAACGGGGCCAACACAAGAAAAAATCTCTTGTGATAACGGGGTCGATTCAAGAAAAATTCCCTGTGATAACGGGGCCAATCCAAGAAAAACTCCCCTGTGATAACGGGGTCGATTCAAGAAAAAATTCCCTGTGATAACGGGGCCAACCCAAGAAAAAATTCCCTGTGATAACGGGGTCGATTCAAGAAATGTTTCCCTATGATAACGGGGTCAACACAAGAAAAAATCCCCTGTGATAACGGGGTCAATTCAAGAAAATTTTCCCTGTGATAACGGGACAAACACAAGAAAAAATCCCATGTGATAACGGGGTCGATTCAAGAAAAATTCCTTGTGATAACGGGGCCAATCCAAGAAAAAATCCCCTGTGATAACGGGGTCGATTCAAGAAAAATTCCCTGTGATAACGGGGCCAACCCAAGAAAAAATCCCATGCGATAACGGGGTCGATTCAAGAAATATTTCCCTGTGATAACGGGGTCAACACAAGAAAAAATCCCCTGTGATAACGGGGTCGATTCAAGAAAGATTCCCTGTGATAACGGGGCCAATACAAGAAAAAATCCCATGTGATAACGGGGTCGATCCAAGAAAAAATAGGGGGAACTACGCCGGTCTGATTCCCCATTCAACGGGATACGTAGGCGGGATAGGTTTACCTAGCCTTCGACCATTATCCTTTATTAACTTTTTATTTGTTGCTTGGAGCAATCTCATATTCCATGCAAGGATATGTCCTAAGCGGACATTACAGAAGTGTAGAGAATGGCACAAAGAATTGGGAGTGTTCCCCTAGATATATGTTTAACACATCGCCCTCTTACAGGTACATGGCTCGAAGGATCACACATTACTATATCCGAAAAGGACATAGAGAATATTAAAAGGGGGGATTCAGGGGCATTGCCCCAAATTATTCAATATTATCTATTCAAACAGGTATAACAGGTACAAACAGGTACAACATGCACGATAGAGCACAGTGGAAACACTGTTTCTCGTTTAAAACTGATATTCCCAGAATGAGGGAACATCCCGCAGATAACACATGCACATCATTTCATGCTTTCGTATTAGCTTCTACGTCGAAAATTTTTCTTGTATGTGCTGTTTTACATGGCTTAATGACCTACAGAGTCAACGACGACAGAGCCACCTAGAGACATAGTCAAAAAGTCAAAGAAAAAGCTCACCTACAACAAGAAAAATATCCCATGTGATAACGGGGTCGATCAAAAACACTTCAACGGTAGTAGGTTCCCTGTGATAACGGGATGCGCCCCTACCCACGCGAACTGTCAAGCTAGGTGAAGAGCCTATTGGGTGAAAATCCCATAAATCAAGCTAGGTGAAGAGTCTATTGGGCGGAAATCCCATAAAATTACGCTAGGTGAAGAGCCTATTGGGTGGAAATCCCATAAAATTACGCTAGGTGAAGAGCCTATTGGGTGGAAATCCCATAAAATTACGTTAGGTGAAGAGCCTATTGGGTGAAAATTCCATAAATCAAGCTAGGTGAAGAGCCTATTGGGTGTAAATCCCATAAAATTACGCTAGGTGAAGAGCCTATTGGGCGAAAATCCCATAAATCAAACTAGATGAAGAGCCTATTGGGTGAAAATCTCATTAATCAAGCTAGATGAAGAGCCTATTGGGCGAAAATTCCATAAAACAAACTAGGCGAAGAGGCAGGCTCTATGGGCCCCTAACCACAAGAAGAATATCCCATGTAATAATGGGGTCGATCCTAAACACAGAAGCAGTGGCAGGTTACCCACGTCTCGACCAACCCCAAGGAAATTCTGATCATTCCTTGATTGACAACAGACAGATTAAATCTCATCAAATACGAGAACGAAATGAATACGGCTCAGATAGCGGAATATTGCATACGCTATCGTCATGACAATAAAAATTCAACAAGTTATCAGACAACAGAGCCACGAAGAGTCACATATTATGAAGACCACAGAGAAATAAATATTCAGTTACAGAACCACGAATCGGAAATAATCCGGAAGGGGATAAATTCAAGTTACAATAAGGGCAGCAGACAGCTACTCCCACAGGGACCCTTCAATCTTTTTCTCAACGACCGTGGAAAAACACCTAGGGATCACCCCGTCATATCTATATCAAAATGTACATCGAATATCATCCCCGATATGCCATATTCGACATAGACCCCCGACATACCTTCGACATACTGCAATACCTGATATTATATCGAACATAACTACCGATATACTTATCCATTTGACATGTATAATATATGTATGGAAAGCTACATGTGTCAGATACCCATAGGAAGAAGCAGATCGAGGTTTCGATATACCGATCTCGAGATATGGCCGATATGGTGGAACCTCGACATATCTCCGATGTACGAGAATACCCGATATTATATCGGATGTCACTACTGATATACTTATATCCCCAACATGTACCTTATATGCTCGGAAAGCTAAAGGAGTCTACTTTCCATATCAAGAAGCGGTATGAGATTTGGACCTTCCTGCAAAGAGATATGGTCCAAACCGTAAAGCCACACAGTGCAGAATAGACAAATGAACTACGTCCGACTTGATTCCCCCAAAGGGATACGTAGGCAGCTTGGGATAACCCGAGTTCAGTCCGGAATCATCAACGATCCATCCATCCCCTCACCACGTCGCTTGGAGTACATGTGGGTAAAGGGCAAAGCTGGCTCCAGCACAGCCTTTCATCAGCATACGACAACACACCAAATCATCGAAATATACTTTCGACATCATATCGAATATGCGTTTCGACGTAATATCGACGATGAAACCCGATATGCTATCCTATTATGCAAAAAAACCTCGAAAATGCAACAATTGCATCGGCGGCCCCATCGCAATTTTCAAAGGCAATCCCCATATTTACAACAAACTCAAATGCCAAGAAACGTAGAATTCAAACGAGGACCTCAAACTATGCGTCCACTGCATTAGGGGACCCATCGAAGTTCATCACAAAGCGCATTCCCCGCATATTTGATCTCTGTCATTTGAACTGGCGGGACGAGGGGTACAGGTAACCCAGAAATTTAAAATTAAATTTGCGAATTCTTATCTCTAAGACAAGAATCCCCAAATTGGGGGACTACATGATATGGGGATTTCCCGCATATTGGGCCAGGCCCATATTGGACTATATCGGGGATCATATTCGATGTCATATCGATAATAATCACCGATATGTTACTGTGGTCCCCGGATCCCGAGGTCTATAAATACGCGGTGCCCGGATCCCAAAACAAGCAATTATTATCCCTCAGCTACCACACGTCATATCGAAATACATCCCCGATATCCCTTTCGATATCTTATTCGATATCGGGATTATCACATGCACCTCTGACACGTCACACCAGCTCATCACCGATATCAGATCGGAGGTCATCCTCGATATCACATCGAAGACAATCACTGACGTCCGTTCGATCTAGTTACCGATATTCCACTCTTATCCAAGCATCGAGGCGTAGGTTCGAGGTGTTCCGGACTCAGTCTACACGAGACACGTAGTGTAGGCCTGATTTGAGATAGACGCGTTGTACCTCCAGACTACTCACTTGTAACCGACACTCAAATATATATATAACGATCTATTGTCAAATCAGAATAGGCCCTGAGAATTATGAGCCACAACTATACCAAGAAAATAACTCAACGTACCTAAATCCTTCATAGAAAACTCGAACGAGAAACGGCGCATGATGGAGGTGCGCAAGGGAGAAGACGAGGTTGTGAGTAATATGTCATCCACATATAATAAGAGATAGGTCGTGTCTTTCCCATGACGGTAGATAAAGAGAGAGTAATCTGATGTGCTATGAAAGAAACCAATAGAGGCGGCATAATCGGCGAACCATTGGTACCAAGCACGAGGAGCTTGCTTGAGACCATAGAGAGACTGCTTCAAGAGACATACGTGGTCCAGAAAAGAGGGATCACAAAAACCCAAAGGTTGATGCTAGTAAACGATTTCATCCAGATCTCCATGTAAAAATGCATTCTTGACATCCAATTGGTGAATGGGCCAAGAATGTGAAAGGGCAATGCTAAGTACCGTACGGATGGTCGCTGGTTTCACCACAAGACTGAATGTTTTCGTGCAACGCACTCCAACTTGTTGAGACCTTCCATCACCTATAAGACGAGTCTTATACCGCTCAAAAGTACCATCAGAGTGAAAATTATGACGGAAAATCCACACAATGAATAATTTTGACATTAGGAGGACAGAGGACTAACTCTCACGTCTTATTTTTAATAAGAGCATCAAATTCATCCATCATGGCCGATTTACAGTGGAGTTCAAATAAAGCGGCCGAGGGGTTAGAAGGAATAGGAGAGGGAGAAGATGAGGTATGGAGATTAAAGAGTTGTTTGGGATGAAAGATGTTGTGTTTGCTACGTGTGTCCATTTAAGGAAAGAGAGGAGGTAATGGCGGTGTAGGTGAGGTAGGAGAAGTGGGTCGTGAGGGTGGAGAAGAGGGAGTCGCGGTGTGAGGAACAGGGTCCTGGTTGCAATGTTGTCCCAACATCGACCCAACATTGGGAACATAAGGTGCAGAAACTGGTGCCAAAGTTTCTAGTTGCAATGTTGCCCCAACATTGGACCCAACATTAGGAACAGAACGTGCAGAGATCGCAGGTTGTGGTGCAACGTGTTAGGGGCGTGAGGCCGAGTGTTGTAGTTTTTGATGTAAGATGGGAGAGAGTGGTGTATCAAGGAACTCGTAAGAGGGGGAACGAGTTAGACTAGGTTGAGCAAAAGAGAACATGTTTTCATCGAATACAATATTGCAGCTCATGATAACTTATTTAGTGGCTAGGTTATAACACTTGTAACCACGATGATTAGTAGGGTAGCTTAAGAAGACGCAAGGAGTGAACCGGGCTTGGAGTTTGTTGATAGTAGTGAAGGAAAAGAGAGGGAAACATAAGCACTCAAACTCGCGGAGATGAGTAGGAGGGGTCTTTTTGGAAGAGGAGTTGAAGTGGTGACTTGGACTCGAGACGTGAGTTGGGGAGGATGTTGAGAAGATAGGCGGGCGTTTGAAATGTGTGAGGCAAGAATTCGGGGGTACCAATGCATGAGCAAGAAGAGTCATGTTCTTTATAGTGCAAATTTTCCTTTCGACTTTGCCATTTTGGGGAGAAGTATGAGGACATGAGAGACGAAATTGCATGTCGCGATATTCAAAGAGAGGGTGAAATCTTTTTTGTTGTATTCAGTGCCGTTTTTGCATTGGAGTGTTTTAATGTCACGTTCAAACTGATTTTTAATGTAGTTTCATAGTGACAAAAAAATATTGAAAACTTGTGATTTTCGAGTTATAGGAAAAGTCCACAAGATCAGTGGGACGACGCCCCCGAATCCATATACTAATTATCGTCGTGTGGAGTGAGGGTGAACGTGTGCAAGGCAGCGTCAAGATCAGTGGGAGCATAGGCGGCCGGTTGGGCGTAGTACATCTGTTGTGGGCGCGGTCCGAGAAGGCGTCGTTGGCGAGAAGGCGTCGCGGGCCGTGGTGGCTACCATTGGGTCGTTGGATAGGGCGACGGTGGTGCGACCCAAGTATGTGGGTCGTAGGAGGCAAGCGGACATTGTTGTTGGGCCCAAAGGGCGGCTGCAGATGATATAGGTCGCGGTTAGGGTTTCCTCGGCTGCCGTGGCCTGATCCACCGCGTTCGGCTCGACCCCTGTTTCGACCGCGACCGCGACCACTTCCCCGATACCCTGAGTTAAGTTGATAGGGCAGATTAGGGGCAGGGTCCGGTGTTGGTTGATGAGCTGCAGTGAGGAGGGCAGTTTCAGTGGTGCGGGCAGAACGCTTTGCAAGACTAGTCTCTTCAAGAGTAAGCATGGATCGGGCTTTAGAGAAAAGCGAAAGAGGGTCGCTCTGGTGAATAAGAGTCGCAACACCATTGTAGGAGTCAATGAGGCAGGCCACCAATTGAAGAACGAGGCATTGGTTTGGAGCATGGGCCCTGATGTGGACTAATTGATCGGCCAACATCTTCAATTTTTGACAATAGGCGCCAACACTAGAGAAATCATCAAGAACCGTGCGAGAGAATTAGTTCTCGAGGTGAACAGCGGGGGAGTTCTTATTATCTTGAAAGATGTCATCGAGCTGAGTCCAAGCGCTCATTGCAGTAGACTCAGGTTCGATGATAGTGTGCAACAGATCAGTGGAGATTGTGACATAGATCCATTGGCAAACGATGGCGTTAAGACGATCCCAGAGATCATTGTGAGGGATGGCGTCGACGGAAGCAGGGATTATATGATCGAGAACCTGATACGCAACGTGAATTTTGAATAACTCAAACCAAGAGGTGTAGAGGCTAGTTTCGGCATCTAACGTGATAGGGATGAAGTTCTTCACGTTAGAGACGGCTAGCGCAGGATGGAATATAGGATGAGCATCTGTCGAGGAGGGGAACGCGACGGCGCCACTGCCACCGTTGGTGGTGTCGGAGGAAGAACGGGCTTTAGAGGAGTCGGTCATGATTTAGAGAGGGGAGAGAAAAAAAGAAAATATGGCTTTGTACCATGGAAGATAATATTTCTCGATGGGTTTCTCATTAATGAATGAAGAGTATATATATACTAGTACAATGAGTCATATCAATAAGAAAATTATCTAATGAAAGGCTTATATCTTGACATATCTCTATGCAAAAATAATATTAACATATTTATATAAATTTATTCTAACACATATGCTCGCAGTTACCCAGAGAAATTAGTAAAGAAAATGAGGATTAAACACATAAAAGCCAGAGAACTACTAATTTGCTTGGTATATAATGTACTGTAAAATACAACCGAATTGTACGAAACAAAAAATTCACAAGTTTCAACCTACAAACACATTACAAATACCAAATGTTGTGGCCTAAACGCCATTGAAGGAATCAAATTAAACTGAAGCGCTTAACTGTTTGTTAGACTTTGAATTCTTCAATAAAACTAACGACAACGTCTCTGAATTGGCACAACCCATGCAATTGTAAATTGATCATCTTAAAACTAATTTTGTTTTTATAAGAGAGAAAAACAATAGAAGTTAAAAGGTCGAACGAGTTGTGCATAGGGAAACAACCCTCATCACGGGAAGAAATTAAGATCAAGAGAACCAACATACTAATATAAGGAAGCCCAAGAAGCTAAGTATGTACCCTTCGGTTAGCGTTTCGATGGACATGCTTGTTCATTTTGGTCGCTTATTTCAAAATCTTCAAATTTCTAAAAATTACGGCCCAGGCTTTCCAAGCAAGAGTGAAAGGTTTGTGATGAGCAAAATAACTTGAAAACTATCGCTCTCGAAAGAGAGTAAAATCAACATCACGTACAAAAAACCGCTGCAGAGAAAAGAAAAAACGGTTATTGTCTGTCTCTTGTCTCTTCCATGTGTAAGGGCTGCGTCTTCTCCTTAGTGAGGTGTGTGTACCTTCTCTTGTAAGGCCTTCTCGAGCCCATCGTCTCTGCCTTGTCCGGTGAAGGTGATGTGGATCCTATTACGCTTGTTTCTTCTCTTTCATATTGGTTAATCTTTCTGTATGGTCGCGCAACTTTTAGGTTTCTGTTAGGTTTTTCTTTTTCGTCCTTTCTCTCTTAGTGTTATTGCTTTAGATTTCTTTGTTTGTTCTTTGTTTTCCTGTGTTTTCTTCTCTCGGCGCTTTCAGGTTTTCGACTTTTGATTCACGTTCAGACTACTTGCTAGAGTTGTCTTGGTTGAGTATTGGTTGTTTCATCATTTGTGGGGTTATGGAATCTGAATTAGAAAGATTAGGACATCGGCTTATAATCTCTGAAGATGAAAGTGGGGGTCTTTTAGTTCCTGACTCGATCTGGTTGAATGAAGACGGGGTATCGGAGTTATCTTTAGTTGGGACACTAATTACTTCGAGACCTTACAACTTTGGGTGAGTTTGTGGATGAAGACAGAGAACCGGGAAGAGGGACTAGTATGAGGATTAGGGTCAGGATTGATGTTACTAAACCGTTGATGCGCTGTTTGAAATTGAGAGGTTTGAGGGGGAGGAATTAATGGTTGGTTTTACGTATGAGCGTTTGCCAAATTTTTGTTATTTGTGCGGCATAATCGGGCATATCGCTGCTGATTGCAACATTCAGTTTGAGGTTGGAGAAAGAAGTATACAATATTTCCATATGGTGCGTGGCTTCGTGATTCTCCGGATAGTAGGGGGGTTATCGGGCGAGTAGAGATTTGCAAAGAATAATATGGATGACACCACTACGTCATCAGTCCAAAAAGATAAGCAGGTGATGGATTTGCAGAATTGTAACGATTCACTGTATGGGGAGGCAACTGAAAATCAGAAGCAGATTTTAAATTTCATAAGAGTGCTGAATCTGAAACTAAAAATCAGGAGCATATTTTTAAATATCATCAGTTTGCTGAATCTGAAAATGAAAATCATGAGCAGATTTTTCAATCTCATCAGAATGTTGAATTTGAAAATGAAAACCTGGAGCAGATTTTTACATCTCAGAAGAATGCTGAATCTGTCAATGATGTTTTAAATAATGATATGCTTGCTGATTTTGAGCAGGTTAGTGAGGGGTGTGCGACAGATTTTGAACAGAACTTGGGTGGGAATTTGAATAAGGGTAAGAGTGTTCTTATGGTTTCGTCAACTGAAGTTGTTGCTGGAAAAGATGGAGCGGGTGCTGGTAATGTTAAATCTGTCCGTGTTTTTCAGGATCTCACTAGTTGGGGGAAGGCTGGGGTCTGATTCTAATTTGTTTAATGTGCCGATTATTGTTGGAGGTATGGGGAAGGGAGGGAGATGGCGAGGTAGGGGCAGTGAACGAGGGAGTTCGTTAGGAAAGGTTCGAAAAGGGAGGGTGGAAAAGTCAGGGGCTTCGGTCCAGGTGAGGGGAAATAAACGAGTGAAGGATGCTAACGAAAATTCGGGTCCTCCATTGAAAAAGGCTAATATTTCAGGGAATGAGGACACCCAGATTATCTGCTATTCGGCGAAGACTGCAGAGCAGTCTCGCCGATCTCTATGAGTATCCTAAGTTGGAACTGTCAGGGTTTGGGGACCCCTTGGACAGTTCGAGAGCTTCGGTTTGTTGTTGCCCGATATAATCCCTCTCTTATCTTTCTCATGGAGACGAAAAGCTACACGAGAAGGATTGAGAAACTAAAACAACAAATTAATTACTTTGGTGTATCAGTTGATGTTCAGGGCAAGTCGGGGGGGCTCGCCCTGTTGTGGAGAAAAGATATTAATGCGAGACTTCTGAGTTTATCTCGCTATCATATTGATATCATGATTGAACATGATGACACCAAGTTAGATTGGAGGTTTACTGGTTTTTACGGGGAACCAGACTTGAGTTTGAGGCACAGATATTGGTCGTTGCTGAATCGTTTGAAGCATTCCTCTACGAAGCCGTGGATTTGTGGGGGTGACTTTAATGAGATTATGAGTCAAGATGAGAAGAAAGGGGGTATCCCGAAGGCCGCTTGGTGTATGAGAAATTTTAGAGAGGCTCTTCTTGATGCTGGTCTGACAAATTTGGGGTATGAGGGTAGATGTTTCACTTGGTGCAACCGGAGGGAGGAGAAGGATACTATATGGGAGAGACTTGACAGAGCGTGTGCTTCAGATTCTTGGCGTGAGTTGTTTCTGGGGGCCAAAGTTGAGAATTTATCCATGAGACATTCGGACCACTCGTCTCTGCTTATCTCTCTTGAACTGAATGTATCTTTCAAAAATGAGTGGAAGAGAGATAAGTTGTTTAGGTTTGAGGCGACTTGGGCTAAGGCGGCTGAGTGTAAAGGCTTGGTTGAACAATTTTGGAACTCGGGTAGGAGTGGGGAACAAGCACATGATCTTTCAGAAAAGCTTGAGCGTTGTTGTGTGGGGTTGGTGCAGTGGAAAGATTATTCGGGATCTGAAATTAAGAAATGTATTGAGGAGCTGACTAAGAGGATTAAGGAAATTAGAGAAGGAGTCATCACAGCCGAGTCGAAACAGACTGAGGCGGAACTCACTCGGGATTTAAAAGTTATGCTTGACAAGGAGGAACTTTTCTGGAAGCAGAGAGGAAAGGTTCAATGGTTAAAAGAGGGAGATAGGAATACAAGATATTTCCATAGAAAGGCAAGTGAAAGAAGAAGACATAATAATATTAGGGGGATCCGAGACTCGGAGGGTAACTGGAGAGATTCGAGAAAAGGAGTCGAAGAGGTTGCAGTTGACTACTTCCAATCTATATTCAGTTCCAATAACCCTACAAGCGATGAGATTGACGATGTTTTACAAGTAATTCAGGCAAAAGTGAGTCCGGCTGTGAATCGAGAGTTGAGTCAACCTTTTAACAAAAGCTCTATTCGATATGTACCCTCTCAAATCTCCAGGTCCAGATAGCTTTTCTCCTGTTTTTTATCAAAAAATTTGGGATATTCTGAAACATGATGTGATATGTTTTGTCCTTAATTTTCTGAATAATCGTGTCTTCCCTTCTACTATGAATTTTACCCATATTGTCATTATCCCTAAATGTACAGATCCGGAACTTATGTCTCAGTTTCGGCCTATCTCTCTGTGTAATGTGTGTTATAAGATAGCATCTAAAGCAATAACAAATAGGATTAAGCCGTTCCTCCATGATATCATATCATATGCGCAATCCGCTTTTGTTCCGGGGCGGCTTATTACTGATAATATACTTGTGGCTTTTGAGATTAACCATTTTTTTAAGAGTAGAAGAACAGGTAAGGTGGGACATATGTCACTCAAGCTAGATATGATCAAAGCTTACGACCGGGTCGAGTGGTCCTTTCTTGAGAAGGTACTTACTAGATTAGGTTTTGAGAGTCATTTTGTCGCCCTTATAATGATGTGTGTTAAAACAATTTCTTATTCTCTTTTAATTAATGGTTGTGAGTTTGGTCATATTGATCCAGAGAGAGGATTACGTCAGGGCGATCCTTTGTCGCCATATCTTTTTCTGTTTGTTACTGAAGTGTTCTCAG
Source organism: Linaria vulgaris (assembly GCA_948329865.1). Classification (NCBI taxonomy): domain Eukaryota; kingdom Viridiplantae; phylum Streptophyta; class Magnoliopsida; order Lamiales; family Plantaginaceae; genus Linaria; species Linaria vulgaris. The sequence continues at coordinate 41,362,255 of OX415251.1, forward strand.
GTTTAATCCGTGATGCGGAAAGGACGAGACATGCGCTGAAAGGTGTTGCCGTGAGCAGACACGCACCAAGGGTGTCACATTTACTTTTTGCTGATGATACCTTGGTTTTTTGTGAGGCAGGGGCGGATGCGGCTCGTGAAATTACTTCTATTTTGAGTCGATATGCACGTGCTTCGGGGCAAGTGATTAATTTAGAGAAATCAGTGGTGGTATTTAGTAAGAATACTACAGGTGAATGCCAAAGGGAAGTAGAACAGATTCTTGGGGTCCGTGTAGCTGAAAAACATGATATCTATCTTGGGATGCCTGCTGTAGTGGGCAGATCAAAAAAAAGAACTCTTTAATTATCTTAGAGATAGATCATGGAACCGGTTTCAGGGTTGGAAGGAACTCACGCTTTCGGGGGCGGGCAAGGAGGTCCTCATCAAATCCGTGGCCCAAGCTATGCCTTCCTTTGTCATGAGTTGCTTCCGTTTACCAGATTCGTTGGTTAAAGAACTTGAAGCTATGATAAGTAATTATTGGTGGAGTAGTGGCGCAAAAAGGAAAATACACTGGATTGCTTGGAATAAGATGTGTGGTAGCAAAGAGAAAGGAGGTATGGGGTTCCGTGACCTTCGTGCATTTAATTTGGCGCTACTTGCTAAACAGGCATGGAGGATATGGAAGTATCCAGACAGTCTAGTGGGACAAATCTTCAAGGCCAAATATTTTTCTAATTGTTCCATTTTTTAGGCTAAGAGAGGGAGTGGACACTCTTTTTCTTGGCGTAGTATTAGGGAGTCTGTTCACATACTTGAACGAGGGTTACGGTGGCGAGTTGGGGATGGTAACTCGATTGGGGCTTGGCGTGACGCATGGCTGCCGCGTCCAGTGTCTTTTAAACCGATCACACCTGTGCCTGTGGAATATTCAGACTTAAGAGTGAGGGATATTATCGATGAGGAGACGGGGTGGTGGAATCAAGTGCGGGTTCGAGAGTTATTCTTGGAGGTCGATGTTGTGTTAATACTTTCAATTCTGTTGGGATCTTTGGAGGAGCCGGACAATCAGATTTGGCACTACACTAAATCTGGATATTTCTCTGTTAAAAGTGCATATTACCTTATTATAGAGCAAGGGCTATTGTCAGATGTCGCGGTGACTTCAAGTAGTTCGGTGTTAGATTGGCGTAAAATCTGGAATTTACCATGTCCAAATAAAATAAAGCATTTCCTCTGTCGTGCGTGTTCTAATATTCTACCTACTCGTAGTTTGTTAACTCATCGTCATGTGGGAAGGGAATCGGAATGCGGGATTTGTGGGAATGAGAATGAAGATGCGCATCATGCCCTTTTCTCGTGTCATGTGGCGAGACAAGTTTGGGCGTTATCCCATATGCCAAGCGATTTCTTTCCTAAAGATGGGGAGGGGGTAGTGAATTGGTTTTTCAGAATTTCAGCGCTAAAGGAGAAGGATTTGGTGGTAAAAGCAGTCATTTTGTGTTGGGCTATTTGGTTAAACAGGAACAAATTCATGGTAGGGGAAAAGTGTTCAACACCACTGGATATTGCTACATTTTGTGCGAATTATCAGCATATGTGGAACATCTTTACTGTCCGCCCTTCGAGAGATCAAGTGGAGGAGCAGATTGTGTGGACTCCACCGAGCGAGCCGTGGATCAAATGCAACTTCGATGGTGTTGTTTTTGAAGAAGAGAATGGTTCGGGTATTGGTATCTTATTCCGTGACTCTGAAGGAAAATGTCTTGCAAGTATTCAGAAACGATTTTCTGGAAATTTAGGTCCCCTTAACTCGGAAATTATGGCTGTGTATAATGCGGTTCAATTTGCCATGTCGCGGGATTGGAAGAATGTGATTTTTGAAGGGGATAATCTGGAGGTAATCAACTTGATTTTGCATGGGAATTTCCTAGGAGCTGAAGGAGGAAACTTGATCCGAGAAATTAGAAATTGGAGGAATGATCACGCGGCGTTTTTCTTCAGTTGGGTGCGTAGGGAAGGAAATGGTGATGCTCATATTCTCGCACGCTCAGCTAAAGCAGATTATACTTGGTTACTCCGTCACGTGATAAATCCTGATTAATTTATGTTACTTTCTGTATTCCTAATGTTATGCTTGTATTGGGTTGTAGCATGTTTTATCATGCATTACACTTTTGGCTTGTGGCCTGTTTCCTTAATGAAGGTTTTTATTTCAAAAAAAAAAAGAAATTGGAAGAGTTTTTAAACTAGTCTTGATTAAGCTAAGGATTGACCTAATCAACGTGGACGTTTCTCGCTCCTAATTGATTGGACAATAATATGTTATCTAACAAGGCTGTTCGGATTCCGTAAATGGTCAGAATTAATAGCTTCCTTATATCCAGGCACATTATATAACTTTGAAAGGGTGATGGTTATCTTGCATTTTAAGAAACCCATCGAGTCAAACTGATTACGGATGTTAGTGTTACCCTAAATTAATTCAGTATGTGTGATGTAAACAACCACCTTTTTCTTGTTTTTGATAAATTAGTCTCAACAACGTAAAATTTAACGAACAAGATCAAGCTTTTTAATCAAGTGTAATTAGATCTCTTTTCGTTCGTAATTTGTCGCATCATTAAAATATTTGTTTATGCATAATCAAACCATAGTACAGTTTTTGGAGAATTGATCTCATCACTTTACAACGGTGGACTTCCAATATTCCATAAACAATAAAACAAACCTGAAGTTGAATTTGGATTTCGACTTGAGTTGAAAAGAGATGGAATAATAATTTCACAACAAGAAGATCCAAAATCTCAACCATTAACTCGCCAAACAAAATCTTTAAAAGGCTTACAACAAATTCCAAAGGTTTTACAATTTATCTTGTGACCAGCGCAGGGGAAAAAAAAAGGAAGTTTTAATATTTATGGCGACCTTTGCTGACGAGTGTACTCCCAAAGTGCAATGGCACCACTGACATGAACATTAAGTGACCTGACGATTCCTAACTGCGGAATTTCAATACAAGCATCCAACATATGAATGAACTCCACTGGTATTCCTTCCTTCTCACGCCCAAGAACTAAGACCTGTCACCAAACACCATCGAGTCATTGCGATTTATTCGTAAAAACAACATATCGACCTTTTAATGTAACTTTGTGATACTAGCAACAAAAGACCATCCAATTCCATGTCATAGACGTAACTGACAATCCATAAGAAATTACAACTAGTCTGACAGATGAATTTGGATGCTAATGGGACCAATATCTTTAGGATATTAAGGCATTTGCATCCATATAACAAATTACATTGCAAGTATGATGCAAAGAACAATCTAACACACCATTGTTAGAGCCCTCTTATACCTGTTTGAGTCATCTTGTTTTCAAGGTGTTAAATAAGGAAAGATGTATATAGTTAATACGGTTCTCTTACCTCAACTGGTCGATATGGATTTTAAACACTTCGAGCAAGTTTACTAGAATGTAACAGTATTACGAAACCAGATCTATCATCCTGGGTTGACTTGAAAATCCTCTATAACGACTCTCCACAATGAAATGTAAGCTATACAGCTCATTATAGCATTTTACCATTATCCAGTGGCATCTAAATCATGTTGAAAAACAGTTGTCACAGAAAACAACTGCTACAAAATGATCCGAAGCAGCAAATAAATAAGAAGCGTGTGAGAGTGACTTACTGTCTTTGTAGGAAACTTGTAGTGGTCCAGTGGTATGCTATTGGCAGTTTGCTCCAAACCCAGGATTGCAAATCCCTCTTGCTTCTTTTTCTCTAGAAACACTTTCATACTTCCCAACGGGACTTCCAGAAGAGGGACCCACTTTTCTGCTGTTACGCTGAAAACAGAAGTGCAGTTTAGCAGCAAGTGTTTATATCATGAGTTCATGACACAGGACTGCTTTACAAAATGAGATCCATTATACTTACGCAATACATTTCAAACAAACAACTATTTAGCAGCAAATAATGGTGTATGCATTAAAGATTATTATCAATCCCATCAACAATTCAACATATATGAACTGGAACGAAATAGTAAGGCATTCCTCGAATCATGCAGCAACAAGTCACAGCCACAGTAAGTGCTATAATCATATACATTTCAATATTCTATTGGAACTTGCCTAATTACTAGGCAGATCCCCTATATAAATATATATAAACACCTCTCCGAGATTTCTCTCCAACAATGGGTTGAACCAGAAGCTACAAACCAATTTTTCTGACAAGGGCAATTATTCTAATTGCAATTCTTTGTAATCATTCATTCACATTCTTTAAGATGGAAAATGAAGCTAAACTAAATAAAAACGAAATATGATAAAGATGTGATTGATGAAACTATAAAGTAGCAAAAAGTACGTTAAGACTTACACTTAAGCAAAACCTACAACAGTGTATCAACACCTATTTTCTTGTTCACAAAGATGACCAAGTCCGTTCAAAACCTTAATGGAATATCTGATCGTACAGTTTCTATCCCAGTATAATCTTCCTGCTGTATCATATAGAATCGACAAGAGTAGTTACAATACCAAACACCACTGGAGCATTTTTCTACTGTGTTAAATGCTAGCTCATACAAAGCTATGCTACTTTAGCATACTCGACTAAAACTATTTATGGATAGATGTTAGTTGGCTATATGTGTCATTTCTAACTGTCCAAAAACCTTCCTTTACACCTGATGCTCTGCTCCAAATTGCTCACAAACAAAAAAGCTATTTAGGTGCTGACCACCAATAGAATAACTGTAATTGTGTGCCTTATGCATAGTTGACCGTGACTCGATTTCTGTTTGACTAGTAAAAGCCCAGAATTGCTCCACCACAGAAATTAAAAAGAAAAAACAAAACAAAACATAAGTTCCAACACAGGGAGGTGTGTGTTAATTACTTAATTGAGAAGTGTTTATATCATAACACAGGACTGCTTTACGAAATGAGATCCATAATACTTACGCAATACATTTCAAACAAACAACTATTACAGATTAATAAATAGGAACATTTGACAATATGGCAGTAATAATACAAAACAAAAAATGATGTCACAGGCATACACAGCACAAACATCAAATGTAACAATCAAGTTCATTCCCTAAAACTTTTGAGGAACTCCTAATAAAAAGTACATGCTAATTAGATTTGAAATACTGGGCATTACAACACAATATGACTAAGATTTGTATCAGTACGCAATCCTAAAAAGCATAATTCTGTGTTTCAATGAAACAGAAAAGCAGAAGGCCACATAGGTATCCAGTTGTGATCGATACACAAGCAAATACTCAACAAGTAGAAATTACAAGAACCTGATAAGTTGAAACTGCTTGTCATTTAATATGTTTTTGTCAGCAATAGCTAGTCCAGCTGCTCTAAATACCTGGTAACAGTTGAGATGTCAACATAACTCAAGGCCAAAATTGATAGGGTTCAGATGTGGCAGCAAAATTTAATAACAAAAGGGAATGATCAATATGGAAAGTATCCGTGTAACACACCTCACATGTCCGTGCCAATCCTGCAAGATTGGGTATCCTATCAATAAGTGATGCCATGAGGATTATTTGTTGCCGACTTGCTTTTGACTTCTCTACAACTACTCCTCTTGAATGTAGCAACTGGTCAAGAAGCTGGTCTTCATTTTCCATATCTGCGTGTAGGAGCAACGAAATAGTAAATGCTACAGTTCAATTCGTGCGTGTGTGTGCATGCGTGTTTTTTATTTTTTAGCTGATTGGCAATATACATTTGCTTATCATCTTCGCCAAACTGGAGGATATGATTTACAACTGAAGGCAACAACCAGCCACACAAATGAGGGAAGATAAAACATTAACGTCAAATGTGTTTTCACCCTGACTCCTTGCTTGAGTTTTAGCAAAAGTAGCTCTCTGGTTGAAGCGTAATATCGTAACTTTGTGCATAGTATGTCCCCTAATAGGTCACATTATTTTACCGTTTCTTAGGATTCGATGACTATTCAGAGCTAGTACCTTGATAACAAAGACAAGTTCGACCTTGTTTTTTTTCCAATAACCGAGAATTTTTGTCTGTAAATACTTCATATATGATTCCATCCATAAATCTATTTTCTTCTCCGTGAATTCTAGTCTCAATAAGAATGCTTCTTCAACTATACTTTCGCAAAGGAGACAATCTGGTTAATCAGTCATGAGATCCTTAAATTCATCGAACATATACGATAAAGGTATTTCTTTCAAACGTACTGGCCAGTAAAGTAAGCAAAATTTTGAAGCACTCATCTCCCCAACAGATGTAGCTATTCTAGTGTTGCTATGTTTCTTGTATTGTCGGATACTGTGTTCTTAAGAAGTGACAAAAAGATCTTTCAATCCTTGTCCAATACATGAAGTATTTTCCTAACCATTACGGTTTGCACTATGATCATATAGCTCAAACAAGCTATATGTGATGACATGTTCATGGTCAAGCCAACTTATGTCATTCATGTATATAAACAGCATCTGAAAGAGCTCCTTATCGAAGTACATATTACCAACAGAAAAAAGACAAGACATATCCTCCATGAATCTACAAGTTATTATAGATAGGGAGTGGTAAAACATCAAAAAATGGTGTTTTTTTTTTGGATCCTCGAAGTTAACTTTTCATTAAATAAAAATGCCAAAATTTTCAGCCTCGGCAAAACAACATCGAAAGGTAGTATACTAATAAAAGTTCTAATATCTTGTGACATTTAGCAACATAACAGGAGCCAGTAAGTGCCCATCTCACCTAAAATTATACAGTGACTTTAACAGTTGAATTTAAGCTGGAAGGCAAGCATAGCACCAACTAATCTCATCAGCGACCAAGAAAATTGGGGTTTCGCATAACCGACCAACCCATGGTTATAGTGATTGACACATATTTTTGTTAATTATATTATACATGAGAAAAAGGAAACAAAGAAAAAACTTACATCAATTCAAGCCAATAATAGAGATTAATTTTCTTTAGTACTACTTTCCTGTAATATGTAGAGTTGCAACTCTATATATTTCAAGGTTGATGAATGTAAACCAAAGAATTAAATGAGCAATAGATAAAAGAAGAGTAATTATGATAAGTTCCCAATTAACTATCTCGGAACTTTTTAAATCATAACATAATAATTATATTTGTTAAGATCCAACAAATTATAGCTTAAGCATCCAACCATGCATACTTGTCACGCATTTGCTAAAAGTCTCTACTTTAAAATACAGATGTTAAGGGCCTGCTGAGAATTATTACAAATTTTGGACGTAGTCTACACTGCCTTGAAGTTCTTGAGTAGCAGTTTGTACCCCTTCTATAATTCAACAGAACAATGTTGAGAGATATGAATCACAGGCAAGTACGAGAAAAAAGAATCACAAACCTGTTATGTAACCATCATTAGAAACACTCTTCCTAAGCCAAACAATCTAGCAGGCCGGACAAAGGATCTAGAGTTTGTGGTGTACTGTTATCTATTTGCAGCATTTGGAGTACTCAGTTGACACAAACCATAATAAGAGGATTTGTTTTTGGCATACTGGGAAGTGGTTTTATTAGATCTCGGACGTGCAAGAACAAGAATTATCAGCTTCTAAAGTTCACTTACCCAAGAGCGATCTATACAATTCTTTGTCGTCAGAAAAAAGAGTGGAAGCGTCTTGCACCCCATGTTTGGAGACAGTAATTTTCTTTTGGAAGTCGTATATTATCTCTTTTGGTGATTGTAGCACTGATTCTTCTCCATTGGAGCCTAGTTTTTCACTATATCGTGGACCTTTAGCAATGTGAAGACTCTCATTCTTGATAGCAGCTGCATCTTTAGCCATTGAGGATCTAAGATCCTCCCGAGTATTCTGTAAGAATTAGTTACTTATGAGCAGCAAATCTACCAATCACAGAGAAAAAGGAAAGAAACAAGATTGAAAACTGCTTACATTTAGAAATTCAATAACTCGCTCCATGAGTGTTGCTGGAGCGCATTCAAATTCAGATTCCTAGATAAGTTGCAGAAACAGGATCAAAATGGAGCAAATTAGGACCAGAAAACTTTTTGCATTTTTTTTTAAAGATATTTATGACAATGGAGATTTAGGCAATAACCTCATTAGAAAGAGCCGTTTAATAATCAAGAAATCAAACCTTTTTAAACAAAGAAGTGACCTCACATTCAAGACCTAAAGATAAAAATTATTATCACAACTGACCTCCACTCTATTTGTGAATATTCCTGCTGGTGATATAGACATCACTGGATCAAAACCATCAAGATAACTATCCATGGAGGCTCTTAACCTGCAGCAACGATGGACAAAAGATTACACACTATCAGACCATCATAAATCATTTAGTGAATTCCCCAGCATCTGCAACCAGAAGAAATATAGCAACTATTCTAACTCTGGACTTCATCCATCATGTTGAGAGGCAAATCATCTCGTTCTTCCTCCCCTTCATCACATTGTCTTTCTTTTCTTAGCTAAATACGTATATGATTCAAAAAGCACTAACTAAAAGTTATTCTGAAAAAACACTAAAAGTTCACATAGTCTATGTTACTCACACACATCATACTAGTTCGGGTCTTAATGAAAATCAAGACTGAGTTACCACCATATTTTCATGAACCATGAGTTAACCAAATCTAGTGATACTGACCTCAAGTCAAAAGGAATTGTGTATAAGCTCCAAGCTCATTACACGAGACATAAGGCCATACTCCCCGTAAAAAGGTTTCAGGTTATTGTGGCCTTATTTCAACTTGCCCAAAATTATATCGAATTCCCTGTATTAGAATTAGGCCAAAACTTTTCTCCTTCCATATGAAGGATTACCTTCACTTCCATATGGACTGACCATGTCCTCAGTGGGATATCTTCCATAAGGTTTAGGGTTCCTATGGCACATCCAAACAGTTTCCAACCAACATGCTGACATCACCATGATGTCCATCTTAATTTCCAGGTTCACATTTTCAGCTTTATTTTGCTCTTGCCATGAATAGATATTTGTTCTCCAATAGTTATAAAGTTTTTTCAAAAAAAGAAAAACTAATAAAACAGATAATGTCACTGATAATTTTAGGTTCCTACAGCACTTGTATGTCTACGTCTCAGATCACCATACCATTAAACATGATTTTCTCACATATTTCCCTAGTAGGGATGTTATATCTATTTTGGTCCAATTATTTCTGAATCATCCCTTCTTGTTCTACTGCAACATTCAACGTAACATGAACGCAACTGCACTCGTTTCTTGACAGTTATGCACTTCAGGGACCATATTTAGAACCATGCTGTAAAACAGGTCCAACGTTAGTCTTACAAAACTTTCTTTTAACTTGAACCAAAAAGTTACAGTGGTACCAAATCTGCGTGCTTCATATTTCATCCATTAGCTTGGATTTGAATGATCAACATCTCCATACTGTTTTTCATTCACTATTGGAACAATTTCAAGTTCGCATCCATTCACACAAAGAGCTACAAGCTACAACAATACATTTTGCCCAGTCATCTAGTATTTTATATGTTTCTCAAATATTGTGAAAACGGTCTATTAACCACATCACACTTATCTCTCTCACGTTTCCCCTGCTTTCATCTTCTCTGAGTAATACAAAACTTAAATTATCTTATACTTCGCATAAAACTATGGTGCAGAACTCACAAGTGATGAAATTATGGCTTTGCATAAATTATTTTCAATATTGGGGGCAACAACAACAAAAACTAAGCCACTTATTCCTAGCTTAGTAGGCAGGATACATGATCAAAATGTAAATAATAATGGGTCAGACACATAAGTTCTTCATAGCTCCCATTCCTCTGGGCTATGTCTTTAGATTGCTTATATATAGGCCAAAGTCACACAAAACAATCATTACAAGTGGTTTCCACAAATCATCAAAGTTACAGAAAAGTATCTGAAAGAAGAAAATATAGAGTCAATTGAAGATATTTTAGAATATTGCAGATTGATTAGAACTTACCTAGCGCAATCTGAGTTTTGCTCCAAATAGGATCTCAGATCTAGAAAGCACCTTTTCTCCAAGGATATGCTAGCACATTCACCAGAATTCAAATCAGGCAACAACGTCTGAAGAACTTTATACACCAATATCTGTGAGAGAACATATGGGACACAGATATCATCACATGTCACCTACATGGATTAAATAGGAAACTGAGAATTTTTAACTTTTGGCAGACTACCTGAGTAAATCCACGTAATGTATGATGATGTGAGGTCAACAATGGAATTATAGGAGGAAGTAATTCGCCCAGATTCCGGGACTGCATCTCCTTTGAGTGAAGAATGACATTCGCAGCTATGAATACATAGGATGACAAAGCCTGCATTCGTTATATGTAAATAACATGCCCATGGTATTAGGAAAATATTGGTTAAGTTCACAAAAACCATCTATGCACAAAGACCCACCGTAATTTCCTTTCATAAAAGTTTTTTGACAAAACTTAAAATATAACACCAAAGTCGGAATTTCATTGTCATGTGAGGTATAATTTTATTACAATGTTCTCTGCATGCTATGAGAACAACACTGGTGCACAAGCAACAGCTGACGTACATTAATTCGAAGAATTACACAATGGCGTATTTCATCACAAGAGAATAAAACTGTAAAACATGATTCTTTTGTTATGAAGTGTTGAAAACATATTGTCCTCAATAAAATGGTTACTCTCTACAGGCGTACTTCATAAATTTTGAAAAATAAATAACGAAAAGTCAAATATATTTATCATTTAGTACTCACATTAAACTGCAACAGTCACAATGAGATCGCAACTATGAGTTTCTTAGCGTCCCTTGATACTCAGTTTGATTTTGCCAAATATTAGATTATCACGAGAACCGATATTACCTCTTTACATGAGGCATTAGCGAAATAAATACAAGTGCAGTGGTTGCTTCTACTACTCTAATCTCTAGTGCACTTGTAACACGGATAATGAATATGAAGCGATAAAACCTTCATGTAAAAAACAGAGAAATAATCAACATAAAGATCTCAAGGGAGCCGAATTCCACTATCATCACGATCGGGTTAAGCGTACTAGCTGCAAGCTCGAGAAAGGTTGTCTCAATACAAGCAGAATCAATCTCATTCTACACAAGCGGCCACTATTACAACTCCACCATGTACATCATTTAGACAGACAATTGAAATTTCTGCAGATGACTTTGCTAAATATCACAAGTGCCAAGAATCTTTAAGGAATTCATCTCATGGGATCAATGTGAAAAATGAATCAGGTACCATGTTCGCTAATAGGTCATTAACATAGATGTTACTGACCATATGACTGGTAACTTTAATTTTTTCACATCTCACCTAATTGTCTTCCCTTATACTGTTTGAGTCTTCCTAACTTCTCATTTTCATTAGGCAAATTACCCATGCTCTCAATCGTATGCGCTTTTTCTCCTAATTTCAGGAAGACTATACATTTTGGGCCGTCGGGATGAGGTACCCAAGCCTATTGCTTATTGTCAATCAGATGTAATCATCATGCCTTAATTGCAGCTTTGTATCATTTCCAGGGATTCTTCGAGTTGTTTCCTTGTATATATGTTGTTGTTTCCACTATATAATTGAGAATAGAAAACAGAAGAAGTTATACTTGTTAATAATCCTTGGCTCAATATTGTATCGAGCCAAATTGAACACATTTGTCATGAGTGGCTTGATAATTCAACTACAATTTCAGTTCAATATATAGACTACAAAAACATATGCCTATGGAAAGACTACAAATCTACGACTAAACACAAATTGATCTAACTGCACTAATCAAGCCTCTAACTACCCTTGAAGGATGTTCCAAAGAGTTGTGCACCATCTACTAGAGGAATTCCATGGCCTTGACCACATGTTTCTGCTTACCAAACGTTGCTTAGTAATTTAATCAATTTGCCCCTGGGTACAAGTGCAACATCACAGGTGAAAGAAATGACACTGGAATTCGAAATAAGAAAAAAAAAGTATATCAAACTTAAGAATCCAACCAACAATGATATAGGAATACGAAAAAAGAAAAAAATATATTAAACTTAAGAGTTAAACGAATAAATAATAGTTTCGTATAATTTTTATCATATAAGAAAATATTCATTAAGCCGTACACATGTATCGCAAACCAAAGTACATAGTTATGTTTTTACCTGGGGCCGCAAATCATAGCTCCTCAGAAAACAAACCAATTGTTGCCCAACCTGTAAAGTGAATAAGAGCCAAAGGATCAGAATCACACTGAAATAAAAATTTAAAATAAAAATAAAAAATCTACAACTCAAACCTTCTTGTCCGTAGACTTCAATTTTTAAGTTATTATTTCATAATTTGCACCAAGGAGGCTATTCCCTTTATAGTGAAAAAAAATTATTCCCTTTTGAGGAATTTCCACGATGGTGTTCAAGCCAGAAAAAGGAGCAATGCAGGAACTCTTTCTTCAAGTAATTCACAGGCAAAACTGTAATATGAACATTGCTCTCTCCATAACATGGAAGCGGCTAATAGAGGCATTTTCCCAACACCGAAAGCACAAACTTTATCACAACTAAATACTAACTAAAACTTCTAAACTTGTCGTTCCTAACATCATGGGAAGAAGTCGTATTTCATTGATGCTAAACATCCCACATAAATAGGATAGAAGACCATGCAACAGACGTGACTAACATTTTTAGCCACCAACCACATTTACCTCCTATTGAGAAATATATCTAACAGTAGGGAAATAATAGTTGTTCAAACTGATCAAGAATGGTTAGGTATGGATACTAATGAGGCAGACATCACAAAGACCATAATACTGCCGACTACACAGACATCACATGATATAATATTTTCAACTTATATCATGTAATCTAATGCAGCTCAAAACATGAGATTTAATGCCAAAACGATAGTGTTGAATATTGCCTTGTAGCCACACTATTTGCATTGCCAGCTACCCAAACTTCTATTTGTGTTAAAAAATAAAATTTGCGGGGGTTAAAAAAACCTTCCTGGAGAAATAAGTTTAGCTAGCAGCTCAACATCAACTGATAAGTTTGTGATCATATAAGTATCTTCATCAAGAGAAATACATAGACAGATTTATAGTCACTACAGACACATACCGAATTCATGGTCACCATCTATTCAGTGGAAGAAAACAAAAACATTTACAGAGTACAGAATAAACGAAAACTTCATCCAGCCATAATTAAAACGTCTTTTTCTCATACAATTTACTGAGAAGTCCAATAAACATTTAAAGGAGAAATGGATAAAGGAGAAAGCAAAGCCTTGGGAAGCTTCTCACCAGTACTGGGAATTTTAAATATACACGGATAGCAAATGTCTCCATGTACTGTCGAACTGAGGGCAGATTGTTCCTCTACATAGACAAGAAAAGGAACACCATAAGATCAGCAACTGGGAAATTTTTACTGTTGGCAACAGTTGTTGCAAAAAGAGCTAGAAACATATAAAGCATAAGAGTACAGTAAAAAATTCACACATTTCTTCAGCTCCAAATCCCGTGATATACTTCCCTCTTCTTTAAAGAAATTTCACATTATACACTAATATTCCGTATCATGCTATAAGTCGCCACAAAGATTAACTGTTCCAGAACGATGGAAACGAACATCCAGTCATATTCTAGGAAAATATAACTAAGCCATTTAATACACATTAAAAATCATAACTAAATTTCAGCATATGACAAACCAAGCCTTGATTAGAAAACATAACTGGGAGTTTGAAACATTAATAAGAACTAATAGAGCAGCTCAAAGAAAAACTTAATAAAGAACAACTTCAAGGACATATCTCCAAGAGGTATATACGGTGAGAGCATAATTTCAAATAATAAGTAAAAGTCAAGGTTAACGAAGCCAGCCTTGGGCCACTATCAGGGTTTGTTATTAAATCATGAATCCTCGAATATCATTGAATAGCCTTCTGATAGCAAATATGATGTGTGTAAACTTTTAAGAGTGACCAAAACTGAAAATTAGAACCGGAAAACAGTTGATTCATTGCCACCGATAGTTATTTAAGATGAGACCAGAAGTAAGGAACAGCAGACGGAGGTGGTGAAATAAGCAAAAACAAAGGTGCGTAAATATATGTTTTACTGTAGTCATCATAATCATACATATGGGAATCTGTTTTACCTCGACATACCCACTTCAACAGGAAAAACATGGAGATTTAATTATTGGTTATTAACTCTAGTTTGATACCATACATGAATAGCACCAGTTCAATGTTGACTATTCTATATCTCAGTTTTGTAGCCCAATCATTATCTTCCGGTTGTTGTTTGCCATTACACTGCTAGAAGAAATGAAAAACTAGAAACCCCTAACTCTATACTTTCTAGGCAACGTCTTCCACTTCAAGTAACATGAAATTTCAGAATGTAAAACACATGTTTTGAATGAAAGTATAGAGTACCCAGTCGTCCAATTAACTGGTTCCATTCTTTTAAATTTGTCCGTGGCGCGTGTAAGTTGTACATAAATAGATAAGATTTGTTCATTTCTATAGTCTTTAGTGAAATGAAACAATTCCAGATTTGAAGTTTAGTCCATTTTCATTAAATATTGTTTTTAAGTATCATCACTAATCACTTGAGCGGTTGAGCCCAAATGATCAAAATCCCTTTTCATGATGTCAAAGGCTTCCATTTAAAATATGCTAATCAACAGGCCAGGTTGAAGAAAACAAGCTGAGAATCAGAAGTTTTGGCGAGTAAAATACCCACATAAATTGAAGTGTGCAAGCTAGATGTAACTTGATCAACTATATCTACGTCAACAAATCGTGACAATACACAAATCATCTGCCACGCACGAACTTTCCGCCTATGAATCTGCAAGAAGCAAAGTAATGCAAAAAAAGGAAATGGTCAGAAAACATTTTTACAACAACAGCCTCTACATTAAGCAACTACGTTAAGAGATGAAAATGATAATGATACTTCACATCCCATTACATTATCAAAATAAGTTTCCAATCCATGTCTGTCATACAAGGACACTGAAGGTCCGACAAGAACTTGGGTTATTTTGTAGATTTTTTCAAGAAAACAATACATAAGGAAGAACTGATATATCTATCACGATAGCATTTAAATCAAAAAATACTCAACAGAACCAACACCAAATAAAATTTTCCAGAGGAAAGAAAATAATAATCAGTTGTAATTGGTATTTTCTTTTCATGTCCATAGGACCTAAATGCTAAGTGTCAGCTAGTAAAGGAACTCACTGCGCTATACTTTTTATACAGCTCCTTGGAGAGATCTTTGTCATTTACCTGCGAACAAATCAGAGTCAGCATTTGTCAAGCATTTTGCTTCTCTTCGCTCAAAGAACGGGAAACATAAAGCTCCAGTAAAGATGAAAAAGACCGCGGTTAAAAGAGGTAATTCTAGTAAATCACAATCAAGGAAATTGTTTAGAGCTTATTTCATTAGAGAAGTCTCAGCCACAGATATAACTAGACAATGGCCATACACATATGCAAGTTGCAACCAAAGGCTTTCTGTTTTCATCAGCTTTTTTCCTTATTGGTAGAGTGCAATGATTTGTCCGGAGTCGAAGTCCGAGTGAAGGAGTTAAAAGAAAAGAAAAACTAAAAAAAAAAGAGGTACCACGGAATCGAGAAGTTCTAACAAAAACATTTTGCCAGATGCAGCAATAAGAAGGGTGTCCTCGTCTCCAATTGTTGAATTGGCCAAATCAACCATGTCTGCAAGTTTGGAAAACAAAACTGCAATCGATACACGGGCATACAACTCTGTATTGATGAAACCCTGATACAAGAAAGCATTATATATAAGGTAAGGTACAAAGTAAACACACAAAGTGAACAGCTAATATAAAAGAAACGTAAAGTGAATTCAAAATGCTAGAAAAGCCAAATTCCATCGGACTGTGACAAAAATATCAGATCAATGCATTGGAGATAGGCAATCCAACTAATGTACAAATTAAGTAATAAATTGAATAACCTAAACCAATTCTATCAAGTTAGAGAGTTATTTTGTTAAAGAATATTTACAAAAAATTTATGAGTAATATCAAGACAAGTGAAAAAGTTTAGTTGCCCGTGGATGAACTGAAGCATATACACTGGTTCTACAACAAATTCTAGAAAATTACTGCGAGCAGCAAAAGACGTAAAAAGTAACATGGACTGTAACTTTAAAAATCTCCATATTCAGTAACGTACTTCAGTTAATTCAGGATCCAGGCTTCTTGATAGCACTGATACTTCTGTACTTGCTTCAAAATTCTCAACCAGCTCAGCTTCAAAATCCTCATCAAAAGCAACTGAGGAATGAAGCAATCAAGAAAAGGTCAGAAAAAAAATTATGATATCTGAGAGGGGAGAGCCTATAGTCTATACTGTCGCATGAAGCTGCGGTCAATTAGCAAAAACTCTTCTCCAATTTAATATTGTCAGATATAAGCCTTTACAAAAGGTAGATGTGGTAGCTAGCATCATAAACTTAGCGATGGGTGTTCATCAATACCTTACCTAACTTGGCTTATTTCATGTATATTTATATTGGATTACAGTTAAGAATGAATACACAATCTATTTCCATCTCTTCTACTTTCACAAATATAAACACAGAGAATTCAAACCGTACCAGAACCATAAAATGTTAGCAGCTTCAATTCTTCCATATAGTATCTTAACGTATTTGGATATGCCAGCCAAAGTCCTGATAAATGCAATGCAGCAAGACGAATAGTCCGCGGACTTTTTGTGCCTTCCTCGAGAATTTTCTCAACAAACTGCCAAAAAGGGTGATTACAGTTTCCATGTGCATCCGAAACAAATCACCATGGAACATACTTAAAAAGGAAGTCTGAAGGACGAGAACTTACCCACTTCAGAGGCCCAGGTTCACCATCAAATTCATGCATGGCCTCATTGCCAAACAGAGAGGAATGCAAGACTGAAGATAAAAGTGCGGCAATAGGAGCCACCCTTCTTTTGTTGCAGCTGACGTGCAATATCCATGATGAATGAACCAAAAGCCACATCATCTGAGAAGGAAGTATCTATTAATAGTGGTCTAAGCAAGACAGGCGGGATCTGAACAACTTAATCGCATACAAAAAGAAAAGCTATGGTTTAATCTCTTTTATATACAGCACTATTCTATTTCAGTTATCTCCGTGATGTATCCACTTAGAACATGAAGTTTTTGACCCTCTACAAGGATGCCCTTGCATCTCATTACCTTTATAATTGACAGTATTCAACTCAATAAGAAAAACGAAGTTGCTGCCCTGCATCCACGTCAGAGGGGGATTCACAATTTCATTATTTCCTAGACTCAAGCAAAAAGTTGTTGCTCTTTAATCAGGGTTGACTGAACCCAAAGCCTAGAAAATAAGTAGATTTCTCTATTTTTCTGTTTCACCACTTCCGGTGTACATAGCATAGTACTGTGACAGCTTCAACCCATAAAAATTACAAATTTCAATGTAACATCAAAACAAGAAAACGTGTTTTTTTACGTAATTGCAGACTGTCATTTGCCATACTATAAATCCTCCCTTCTTTGCCCAATTTTGAAAAATTATCACGGTATCATGTTCTTAGTCAAAGAGAAAATAAAGAGAACCAAAAGAAAATAGGTTGGGGGAAGAAGAAAATGAGAGAAAGGAACTTATGTTGGTGAGATACTTTGAATCTCCCATATAATACACTAGAAATGGCTTGTCACAAGTGGGATAATGAGCCATTCTGGAAGGATAAAAACGCAGTCATTAATCACTGGAACGCCAAAGTTGATTCTTCCATTAAAAGGGCAATTGAAAACAACCAGCGACATGAAATGTCCAGTAAAAGATAATGGTTAAAAGACAAAATTAACACATTATGAAGGGAATTTCTGGGATTGAACACCCAAGAAAAGTCAAAGTTGAATTACCACTAAAACAAATAAAAATTACTTACAGGTAACAACCTCAAATTTGAAGCTAAAATGACAAATCAACAGAAGAACTAGAATTCATCATAAGAAAGAGCTATGCAAGGACAATTAAGAAAAGAAGATACGAAATAACAGAATCTAAATGTGATAGGATAAAGATGCAATTTTTATATTAAAAAAAAAGTCGATTCCAGCTGCAGTAAAGAGACTGGTAACCATAGTGACATAATAACCAAAAGAATGAAGATGAGCCTGTTCCTTTCTTAATTGTGTACTAGTTGCTCCGGGAGGAATATAAACAAGTAAGGCATAGCTACCTAAATTAGCTCAACATAATCTGTTTTTGAATTAATTTGTAAAGAATAACTAAAATAACAAAACACTTTTTGTTCGAAAATCGCAATTATCACTATAAGTGAAGACATCTAAGAGATTAAGCCCAAAGAAGCCAGATATTTATGATACTATATACTTGTATACGTGTGTTTTCAGTATGCCCCTTACATTAATGCAGTAATCTTTTTGCCAGAACTGACACCTAGATGAATGGCTAAAGGTGAGAGAACACCTGGCCTCTTTCTATGACTTTAGTACCAATATCGTGCTCTTGCCTGATATAGACGTATGTAGAAAGGACGAACATTTGTTATTTTGTATATATTCTCCAAAAATATCTTTGATATATTTAACAAAGGATGTTAACTATAGCCAGTCGCTGGAGAGAAGATAAGTTTCATTTTTGTCAAAATTACACACTTATAAAACAACAGTAGCATGTGTTCGTGAATCGTTAGAAGATGAGGAATTACAGACTACTAGAACGTGTGTTTGGTCAACCTTATACTAGTACTTTAAGTTTGAAGCATACTATCATGAATAAAAGCTATCATTGTTGTTGATTCTAGGCCTCTGTATGGAAAACTTTTGATTTTTTTTCTGAAAAGTGGTCAATTTCCGAAAAAAAATTATGGGTTTGTGTGCACACTTCAAAAGTCTTTTTGGACAGAAAGGTGTTTACAATGAAGTCTGAAAACTGTTTTTTGGGTTGACAATTACATTTTGGTGGTGTCAAATCAATATATGATAACTTGGAAAATAAGTTGAATAAGAAGTAAAAACCAAAGAGAGAATAACATCATTCCGGACGAGAAAGTGGGGGCTCTCATATTACTCACTTCCACAGCTGGAAATTTTGGGCAGTGAGGAAATACAATGAATGCCCGACATTTTTTTCAAAATATTAATTGAACGTAAAATACTTTTTCAGTTACTTTTCAGAATTTTGTCAGCCTAGAGGTGATAGGTTTATTCTCAAAATTCATAGGCCCGCTCTCAAATTCTAAAAGTACCATTTTCTGAAAATATTGTTTTTTGAAAAGCACTCCAATAACATTCAGTTTTTGAACATAAAAGGGTAATATCTAAAATGATCCACTCAAGGGCTAAGAGTTTTCCTTCTTGAGAATATTTGAATATAGTGATTTCATTTGTTGACCACAAAATGATTGAATCTGGGCTAAGCGGAGCGCTAAAATAAACAGTTACTAAAGCACAAAGAAAATTTCACCAACGAACTAAAGAAGATTCGGAGAAGCTGCATGTGACTGGAATAATTGCCAACTTCAGTAATATAAATTAGAATAACAAATGTAGAAAATAATAATACCTGGATAGTTATGCCCTCAGAGGACGAAAATAGTGGACCTGATCTTTCTGAAGCTAATAGTTTGATACTTATTCTGACTGATCTAAGCATGGACAAGACAGAACTTTCCCCAGCATTTTCAAGGCTACGATCGTTCAGCAAGACAATAATGAGCATACAATATGAATGGGATCAGAAAGCACGCATGTCAAACCAACTTAGGAAAAGACAAGCTTCATTCGAGAAAAAAAATCTCCAAGCCTCAAGGCGATGCGAAATTCCTAATAGTTCATGTCCAAAAGCATATAAGATAAGCGCAAAACCCATATCAAATTTTACTTTTAAATCTTAGATCAATTTATTCAACACATATTACAACCTGAGAGAGGTGTGCCCATGAGCTAACCATGTTCAACACTGCATGTGAACATTTAATGACGCTCGAATCATATCAAACTCTGGAAGCAAAATGAAACTTATCCTAACTATAGCTTACTGTATAGTAAGAGTCACATACGACCAGTAAGAGTATCTTACCTTCCGATAAGATCATCAAAGATCTTTTTAACAACTGTGCCTGAGAATATATTCTTGCACATCCCCGGATCAACTCGACTGCGACGTGCATAATTTGGCCGCAATAAGAGAGATTCTAGACAGCTCCACTGAGTTTACCATGAAACATTATTTTAGTATTATAATTTCACCAGCACAATCAACAGCCAAAAACTATATAGGTTAATAGAAGAAGGTGAACAATGAACCTCAAGGAGATGGTCTAAATACAAAATTTCCACACAAACAGAAGATAGAGCGGGATAATTAATCCCAAAACAACAGAATTAAACACAATAGGGGTACCCTTTCAGAGTCAAAATCATAGAAATCGTAAGGTAGCAAAGATAATATCTAAAAGATAACAGTTACAGCTTCAATTCAAGCCCAGCAAGATTTAAAGATTAGCAAATCACGGACATAATTGCGGAACACATAAATATTAAAAAGAAACCCTATTTTGTTTAATACTTTGAGCTATCAGAAATGCTGAGTTTCAGCCGAACCATGAGATAAGAGATCAAGTATTGGCATCATAAATTCTACACCAGCGAATACTTTCTTCAATTAATTTCCATCAAAGATTATAAACTCCAGCCATTCAACCTGACAGCATTCCCTTGCCAGAACAACTGCTAGAATAACTTTATCAAATATCAACCGCTTTGTTAGGTTTGCCTTTCATTTAATAACATGTTTCTCAAATTAATTGAATGATCTTTCACAAAAGAGAAAAGGAATCTCACTGAATGCAGGCTACCAGATAAAGATAAGGAGAATCACCTTCCACTTCATCAAAATAGCCCTTCGTGTCCGTGCCAAACTTCCCCCATCAATGACATTATTGATATTCTCGACAAAGGTACTGATAAATGCATCTAAGAGACCTTCATATTCAGCTTCTCTTGGAAATGACGCATCATTGTTTACGACAGGATCTATTGAAAATAGAGAGAACATGGGCGCCAAATACTTCAAAAGGTAGGCACATGATTCATGAGCGCCTATGCATATCTCGGCTTCAACCTGCTTTACACAACCAAAAAACCCACAAGTGTGCAAAATAAGAAGAGCGTAATATGAGATAGGATCGTCAAGACGAAGTTCATCACCTGCAGACAAGAAGGCATTTAGGCTCTACAATACCTCTGATTTACATGTTGGAAGTTTAATAATCTTCCAGCAGAAGTCCCAGAGAAAGGCATTAGCACAGTTGATTAAAACATCAGATCTAAACTGAGCACACCACCATGAGATAAATGCAAGCGTCTTTATGGATGTTATCTGCATGCCCAGAAGAATCAAACACAGAGTGGAAGTCATTGAATTAGGCATGATATCTTGGGCAATCACGATATGAACTACTCTGTTAAGTCTACAGGCATAACTGAAGAAGTACATCACACTGTCACAATTTTAACGGGAAACTTAATGGGTGTTAATTCATGGAATAAAAACACCAATAATTAAGAGCAAATAAGCAGAAAATGTATCTTATTAAATATCAAATAAACGGAAAACAATCTTTGTAGCATGACTATGAGAAAAGGTTAAACCAACCACACCACAGAGTCTTGGCCTCTGCGATATACTTCGTGTGATTTAAATAAACAACCCTGGCAACAGCCAGGCAATTTCTCTTCATGCATTTCAAAAGATAAGTGGATTTAATACAAATAAAAGGCTATGAACTTTGCACGTTAACTCTATGTCCATGTTGATGTATAATATTCAACACATAGTATCTTAGGGTTCGACAAAACTGACAGTTTTATTTCATTATCTCATTCATAACTATTCATCTATGGAAAGAACTCCAATCTAACGTTGTCATCAGTACTATCTACAATATGATTGAGGGTCAAATTACTTTTTTATTAGTAGTTAAGGCCTAGCATATTCTTCCTCAAGACCATGACTGACCTGCATGACTCAAGAGAGGAAGAAAAGTATATGTAACGAAGACCGAGAACTAGACAAATAATGTCATTGTTTCATGCCATCGCAACGACATGTATGCACTTAAGCCACTTTTAGGAAAAGACATCCTTGCTCAATATCTTGCTCAGTTTGTAACTCTGGGCGCGTTACAGATGAAAACATGATGACACCTGCGAATGATTGTTCTGTGTGCTTCAAGAACTTGCTAATTGCCTAGAGAAGAAGAATTATTCAATATAGAAAACAAAACTTTTCCATGACCAGGTACCTTTTAGCACTCTGGAGATACTTTTTCAGCATTCAGCGAGTCGACATATAAAGCAGTAAGCATGTATAACATCAAATTCTCATCTTGCAATAAATGATAAGGCTGGTTTATCTCTTAACTGATGTGTGTGTGTGTGTGTGTGCAGAACGAATCACATTAAGCAAAACAAATTGTTAATAGTTGAACTTAATTATAATAAAGAAACTTAAAAACATAAAGTCATCCAGACCGAATATTATAAAGGCTTCTGGCAACCATGTAATAAGAACCACCAAAAGAGTCTTGAGAATACAGAGAGAATCTAAATGACCGTACAGCTTCCAAGACAGAGGAACACAGAGAAGATGATAACCGACGTTGACTTGGGCCGCCTAATCTCCCCCTGATGGAGCCTGGAAGAGTCACATCCCCTGTCACCACAGGCAACCAAAAGATGGAACATGATAACTTGGTAAATGAGACCAGTTCTTCCTGTAAACACATGGAAACAATCATCACAAGTATTATCTAAATTTGAGAATATTACATTAGGGACAGGGAGGGATCCAAACCATGCAGGAGAGCAGTACAATAACGAACTTGTCAAAAATTAATGATTCTTCTTTGGAATATGGATGATCTATAATCCCCGGAACATCAAAATCCGTCTTTTTTCTTCTCGTCATCCGACTTTTAGCGGTTCTCTCTTGGATTACTTGAAGTTCCTGAACCAAGCTAGAAACAAGGATGAGAAATTTCACGGCCAGCCACTCTGAAGTGCTATTGTGTTTGCAGATGTCACGTCCGTGGTCCTCAATAAACTGCATAAAAGGGATTAGAGCATCAAAATCTGCTGAAGTGGCAAGAAGCACCTGTCTGCCTAATTAGAAGATTCAGTTAGCATTGATCATGAAAATGTAAGGAAATCCTACAAAAGTGCTTGTAAACACTCCATTTAAAACAGTCATGTCCCGAAATTAGAATTCTTTAAATATTAGTCGAATAGGTTCATTGAATAAAAACGAAATTCATTCAACCAAAGAGGTATTACAAAAGGGGGACGGACCCGAGCAAACACGAGTAGCCAAACAAGCTCCATTCTTCTCCGGAAAACAACAATATGGTTAGCAAAAAATATTTTAGGGTATCTTGTAAGCTTAACCTCTAAAATCTGCTTTCCTTCATCTCCTAAACTGTTTGCTAATAAATGAAGGTTTTCATTTGATACCCTTGCAATTTCTGAAAGTGAGGAAAAAGAAACGCTACCCTCTCTCAGCTAATAGCTTTTGTGCATATTTAGCCTAAGTATGCAAACCAGCCTATCTTTTAAGATGATTCCACAAGGTTAGAATAATCTCTGATAACAACAAAGAACATGTGTGAGGTCATCCGAAATAAGGCAGGTGTTAATTATGCTTGCAAGAAAATTATGCTGATTCAGTTGACAGACCAAAGCCACCTGGGATGGGAATGGATCAGTGGCTAGGAGCCTTAATGAAGTTACGATGATATAGTATGTCTAGGGGCATAAAACTTATTTACAGAAGTGAAAACCTTATCAAAATAAGGTATTTCACCAATCCCGTTTTAGGCATCGACCTACTTCTGGGTTAGGACGAGCTTTTGGAAATCCTGTTTGTGACCGGTTCAGGAGAATGTAAAGCTTTAGAGCTGTGGCTTGTCTATCAGTAAAAATGGGCCGATGACCTTTAGGCCCTGGGCGGGATCGATCAATTCTCTTTTCCAAGCTGTACATTAACTAAAACCAGAGAAGTTGCTCAACTTTTTCTTAAATATGACAATTACTAATTGCAAAAGTACAATGGAATTCAGTCACTTCAATCCACACATAACATTTGAATAAATAATTCTGAAAGTGTGCATAAAGTAGATGCTTTCCATACGACGGAAAATATATAAAATTCAAGACAGAGTGATGAATGTTTTTGGTCTTTCAAAAACTCCATTAGCATGATTCTCTAAAGTAAAACATCAATCCTTGTTTAGCCGCGGAACCACCAGGCAACGTAAGTAGCTCTGTGGAAATTGCGCTACAATTCCAGGGCACTTAGATCTTAATTTTTGAATGATGTTTACAGAAGAATACCCACAAAAAAAAAAAGAAGAAAAAAACACGATGGTTGAGCAAAATGTATAAATGTTGTATTATAGATATACACGTAAATATAGGTAGATTGCTACATGCAGAACTTTGAATATATAAAATCAGCATCCTTCGATGTGATGATTACATGCCTGTGACGTGTGAAACCAATAAAACAGTTCACCAGTACCAATTTTAGGAACATTGATGATATATATCTCCCAAATGTCAAAAGTCACAGCTGGTTCCAATTTTAGGAACACTGATTTTCACTGGGTTTTGTATCTGCGCTCAAATTTGTTTTGGATTTTCAGTTACATAAGGTACAACTGAATCTTAATTAAAGAAGATACAAGTTAATTTAAACTGCTTGTATTTGATAAATACATTATACTTGTATAATATCTGAAGAAATGATTATATAATAAAAATATGGTTCATATAGGAAAATTTGGGTCAAGACGACACGTGGTACTAATGAACAGAAAAGGTTAGGTCAAGATAAAGTGGTAATAATGAAAGGAGACCATCTTTTACAGAAGTAGGATCAATATAAAATTGTGCTAGTATGTGTTAAACCTTGGTTATTGGGTAGAATTGTTCCTCCTCGACTAGAAGAAAAAGAACCCGAGCCCAGCGTTTTGCTTCAGATTCCCACGCATCCAGTTCCTCGTCATTGTATGTAACAAAACTATCTCGCGGGTTCTGGCAACTGACAAAGGTTTTAGGAAATCCACAAATATCTGACAAAAGCTGCGACTTCGGACCACAGAGCCATTTTTGAATTGCACATCTCAACGAACCTAGACCATGAGATGGGTTCAGTAAATATAGATGCAAGAAATACAAATAATAACTATTAATCAACAGTAGAAAAGCAGATAAGCATGTAGAATAAAAATAAAATGTCATACCACCATAATCAGTATATTCTCGAGGCATGCTAGAAACGAAATTCATAAGGATCTCCAGAGGAACATCATTTGCAGGAATCAATATAGTGGCAGCAGCTAAGATCTTTCCACAAACTAAAAATAACAGTGGAGTCAGTATAGTAATACCGAATATACTCATCCTTCATATCTGAACATTAAAGGACACAAACCTTGACGACGATATTTTGGATTAAAATGATGTTTACTACACTCAAGAACAAATCTTAAACCATCCAATAAGTCAGATCTATCATTTTGACAAGAGCTCCACCCAGAATGAACTACGACAATGTCAGTGATGGCATCAATAAGTTGCTCGTTTCCGCTACTACTTTGTTTTGGAGCTCTGTAGGCAGCAGAAGCAATGCATTCTGCAAGGCACATAAGCCCAGCTCGTCCCATTGAATACGTTTTGGGAACAGATGCCAAATCAACCAAGAAAAAAATATGCTCCCTGAAATCAAATGAAATGCTTCAAGTCACACAAAATTTCTTCTGAAGTACTCAATAGATGTTAAGTAAAATGAACCACGACAATAAACCAGTTTAACATATTCCAAAGAATGAACACGTGTTACAGAGAAAACTAACAGTAAGGAACACTGCTTTTTATGCAACAGTACAAACATATGTACGTCTCCTCAAGAGAGAAGGCAACTCTGGAAAAGTGAGTTATTTACAGAAACGCATAGAGAAAAGTAGTAAAGACAGTTCCCGCTCTATATAATTTCGAGGCTTCCGTCTATACCTCCTTATTGAATTATCTAGACTGAACGATAACAGAGCAATTAACTTTGTTAATAAAGACCAGTAAATCCTAATCTTCATCAAAAACTCAAGTGAAACTAACAGGGAAATGAATTAAAGGCAGGCATACCTCACGTCCATATAGCTGACATATTCACGTAGAAATCCAGCTGCAGCATCAATTGTCAATGAAGAGTAGAATTCCTTTAAACCTATGACAGAAGAAATATTTCACACAAGAAATGATCAAAAGTAAGATATCACCCAAAGGAACCCAACTTTCGCTTAACATTTTTGAATTATATCACTGATTCATGAAAGGAATGAACATACCAAAACCTTTGTGATGCACAGGATCATTTAACCCTCGTATAAGTGGACCAAGAATGAAATCTTTGGGCATTAATTTAACATAGTGTCCGTAACTTTCCCACTCAACAGCCAACAACGATTGCATGATAAGGCATCTTACTGCACAGTAGTTATCATTTTTTTCTCAGAAAGATTAACCAATATGTCCATGTAAATAAGTGACACCCATGCAGCTCCAAGCATCATAAACATTGACATCAGTTAAGACGAAAAGGTAAATACCTTGAGGATTATCATGACAAAGACCGCGTTCCCACAAGACTGCCAACCATTCGAAAAGTTGCTTAGCAGTAGTCATCCTATCACATTGCGGATCACTGTTTACTGAATTCTCTGATGGAAATGAAGATTGAAGACACGTCCTAATCTACAGAAAGCAAAAGAAAGAAACAAGGATGGTAAAGAAGATAATAATCTACATTCTGCTCAATGATAGAATGTCACTAAAAATGCCATGTTATAGCTAGAGCTTAATGCAACAATAAGAATGTTTCAGTACGCAATAAAATAATTAATAATTAACATAATAATAATTATTAAAAAATAAAAAACAAAAAGGCTGACATCCAAAGACTGTAAATAAGTACATATGCTGAAAAGAGACTAAAATTCCACAAATTATGCATTGTGCATCAGAGAGAGATGATAGTGCAAAGCAACGAATATCCGACTGTACACGTAAGGATAAGAAAAGGTATACAACATGATCCCGGCCTTTGCTAACTCAATCTCAACCAGGACATTCATGATTGACTTGTATTGCATTTTGCAGGTCTGCATATTTGCTAAGTTTCTCTATAAATAACAAGCAAGATGCATATTGACTGCTGCATGAAGAGAAACACATCAAAACATCCAATGAGTCCCTTCCAAACTTTCACAGATTTTCCTTGTCCAGTTGTTCTCTCACTTTGTACAGAATCGGCTAAACGGAAGGATTTCTAAGAAGAACGTGACAAGCCATATGCAGGAAATCTAACTTACGTGCAGTAATACCTGTGTGTAGCTGTGACTCCACTTAAAGGGAAAAGTACCGTTATAATCCCTATCATTCAGATATTACAAATTTTTCAACTACTGACATAAATTAGTGGAAGTTTACCTGGTGACTCCATGCAGCTTCAACCAAATGGGTACCATATTCTTCAAGCATTTCATATAGAAAAACAAATGTCTCCCACCTCTGCCGACCAGTGTCATTTGGTTCGGTGTGATTACATATTCTTCCAATTCCCAGTGACTTGGCTTCATTGTCAGCCCACCTCCCCCTTTTGCTCATCATGGGAGTTTCAGAACTTTTCAAATCTGAAACTTCCTCAGATACGACATTTCTTTCTGTATTCAAGTTTAATGTTGTTTTTAGTATATGTAGAGACTGCTTCCTCACAAGGCTCTCCTTATCAAGCTTAATTATGAAATAATACAGGAAGTTAGTGAAGAAGAATATTTCGAAGTATGATCTGTGGAAATGACAAACTTGAAAAGGGCCCATTTACCAAGCCTCTCTTTATTTCATCCCAGAATTGTTGATCAGCTCTTATATCAAAAGTCTTCTCTCTTCCAGACACATCAATATTTTCAAGTTCACCAATCAGTGATGGAAAGGATAAATATAGTGAAAGTACATCATAAGCATCTCTGCGCTCCAAAGACCCCAAAGAAAACAGTAACTTGCAAGACTCCCATATTTTCACGAAAAACTCAGTCCTGTAAAGCCAACAGAATATTTTTAGTTTGATGCTGAGAATTAACAAAAACACACTACGAAATTTGTAAAGCTAATTTTGTGGATTTGTGCATAGAGATGATAGTATATACCGTGTCAATAGATGATGCCTTCCACAAACTGAGACTTCGAATGTAGACTCACGTGAAAATGCTTTAAATATAAACGGAAGGAGAAGTTTGATTGCTGAAGAACGATGCTCCAAACTTGTCGAAAGCATTTGAAGTGTCAAATTGGTAAGGTCCCACAGAACATTTCCAGCAAAAACTTTTGCCTGGAGGACATCTTCTGAAGTTGACACAGAAACAACTCCTTCATGGTCGCTTCGAAGAGCAGCATCCAATGTCAAGGTTAATACATTGCAAGACATGGTTAATGGTAAATCACAACAATAAGATGCGCTGAATTCTTCATATGTGTTCTTTTCAGTCAATTGATCGTGAAAAGATTGAGGACTCACTTCCCCATTATCTAACCCACTAAATGTTGAATCTGCATTCCATTTATATATTGCCAAATCTTCGCTTTGAAACATTCCCACTGATAGGCCAATAGATCTTAAGAGGAGAGGCATCATGATCATTTCAAGAACCTCCCAGCTTTTGGTTTCCTTTACGACATCAAAGAACAAACGTGCCACCTAAATTCAGAAAAAGAGGAAGACATCAGAAATAGCAGAGAGATGGAAAATTCTCCGACATTTGTTGAATTTAGCATATCTTATACAGATTATATAAGCTGAATGTTTACCTCATTAAACAACTCACAGTCACTTGCATGTAACAACTTCAACAAGGGAATCAGCATCTTCCAGATAAACATAGGCATATGAGGGGCACCTGCAGAATACCTTTGAACTTTAATCAAACAAGAGCTTTCACCCATAATTAATGGATAACTACAAAAAGTTATGTTCTGTGTTCGACCAAGCTGTCCGGTAAGGTGAGGACAAATAATATTCCCTATTCCTAGCGGCTACCCCCCAGCACAGGAAAACGAGAAAGGCCTCAGAAAACAGTAAATGGCTTACATGCACACTTCAATTACGTGTTTTGCAACACCCGGAACAACCATAAAAACAAGGGATATAAAAACCAAACCCCCTGAACTATAACGACTTTTGGACACCACCCCCTAAACTTTGTAAATAAGCACTTTGCCCCCTAACCTTCGCCAACTTGTTCGAGTCCCCTCCCCCCGGCAATTTTCCGACCAAAATATCGCCGAATTTTTTTTTCCATAATCTCCTCTCGTCAAGACGGTTCCGAAGTGTTCTTCACATTTTTTGGGAATTTCTCGAATTAAAACTATATTTCCCGTGTAATGACTTTGAATTTTGCGATACCGTCACCACTACCGGAACCGTCTCGACGAGTATAAGATTCTGAAAAGGAAAAAAAAATATTCCGGCGATTTTTTGGTTGGAAAATTGAGGAGGGCAACTCGAACAGGTTGGCGAAGGTTCGGGGGCAAAGTACTTATTTACAAAGTTTAGGGGGTGGGGCCCAAAAGTCGTTATAGTTCAGGGGATTTGGTGCTTTTATCCCTAAAAACAATAAGAAAGTTATAAAGTTGAAAATATTCCAAGTTTCTGCCCATATGCAATTAATACTTAAAGAGGACAACATCAAGGAAAGTGATGACTCAAGCAGATTATATGACCAATGACCATTTCTGAGGTAACAGAATAAATTTACCAGACTTCTTTAGGAAATGAGATAGGGCAGCCACATATGAAACAATAATATTACACCACTCCAACACGATTGTCTCGTTTCTTTCTCTAATGACCTACATAAATGAAAACACACCATTATTACTCAAAATGGGAATGCGGCCATCAATTCAAATTCAGACAAAGTCAAATTTCCAGCTTGCTCTCATCTCACAAAAAAGGTACAAATATGTACATTTCAGCAGTTCATGTCAAGCAGACTTCTCATTGAGTTTACAGCTTAACACGTCCAAATCAAACAGTTAGGACCAATATACCATTCCCAGATTTAATCACATCGGAGAAATAGAAACAACAGCACTAGCAAAGTAAACTTATATTTCGACCGTCACATGTAAAGATATGAATTTCAACAAAATACTAATGTGCATGTGGTTGGTTTCTATTTTGCATAGTTTGACAAATAATGTTTCATGTATGCTGTTCACATAGATATCAAGATGAACATTAATCTTTTTTCTCATAGCCAGCCAATTATTGACTTTTTGATTGAAAAATGCAGCATTAGTTGAGTATGGCTGGAATAACTAACTGTGAAGACCAGTGAGATAGACAAATACATATACATTGATTCCTAAGAGCCAGCATGCAATCTCATGAAAGATTTACCAGCATGTATTCTTACAGCGTAAGGTGACATGGAGAGAAACATGAAAAGTAGGATGTGAGACATGTTTATTTCTCAAAACTTGATCCGTATTAAAGTCACCAAACAAACAAAAAAAGGAGAGCTTCGTGAAGCCATTAATCTAAAATTCCATGTTGCCAATTCAGAATAATAACAAAGGAATTGAGAATTGGCTAAAGAAACAGGTTTTGATAATCATTTCCCTCAGCAAACTACTACTCTTTGACCATCTCTTAATGCACTCGCAGACAGGAGCTCGAAAAGACATTCAACATCTCACTCATTCACAAAAGCTACCGCAGAATTTACGGGCAGTACAAATCAAGTTCAATCTCAACACCAATTGACGAGTAACAAGAAAGTATATATAAGCAGCAGTAAGTATACCTTGGTGATGTTAGGGAATTCATTGAGAAGAGCAGAGAAAATGGAAGAAGGAGAAGCAGAAGTGGAAGCCAATACGCAGTCCAGCATTGCCGGCACCGCCGCCGGAGGGACATGCCGGAAGCTGCTCCAAAGTGAGGCCACGATAGCTTCCATTGTTGCCATAATAATGCAATCAAAATAACTAACAACAAGTGGAGTGGTTTAATTTAAACCCTATGCTGTTGAGTGAGGAATGAGGCAAAAGGGTTTTTGTTTGAACTTTGAAGAATAGAAAAGGAAAAAGCCCTCTGTGTCTGTGTTAATAAAATAAATGGTTTATTACATCAACCCACCCGGGTTTCTAAATAAAACTACCAAGCACCCTGCACCTATTATATACTATATTATCTGTTGGCGGGAACAAATGTCTACAAAAAGTTGAGTGAGTATTAGGGGAAGAAAATTTCATTTTTTGGGGCAAAAGTGAAGTTTAAAGAATATTCAGAGCGGTGAAGCCAACTTTAAATATCTAAATTTGATCGAATATGAAGTTCGCGGTGCGGTTTGGAAGCACAAAAAGTCCTGGTCGGATGGGTATAATTTACCTTACCTTTACGAAGAAGTTTTGGACAATTTTGAAGAATAATATTCTAAACTTCGTCAATGTTATGTTCTTCATCGCTCTTGGAAGCTCACTTGAGGTTTAATCCTTCTTTCATCGTACTTATTCATAAGAAACATACTCTACAAGAAATTGAAAAGTATCCTCCTATTTGGTGTGTGTATAAAATATTGGCGAAGGTACTCCCCAATAGGCTGCGGAGGATTTTGGATCATATTATCTCGTTTGAGCAGTGTACTTTCGTTGCATGTAGACAAACTTCATAAAATATTTTGATTGCCACTGATATTAAAAAGCATGATTCCTGATGCTTGATCTTGAAAGCAGTGTTCGACAGTGTTAATTGGAGATATTCGATCTCGATTCTCGTGAATGGTAGTCCTATTGGGCACTTCCAGGCATCCCGCGGTTTACGATAGAGTGAATCAACTTCTTTTTTTATTGCGATTTCAAGCAGCATCTTCAAATCAAAAAAGAGATAAATATGTTAAAGGGAGTTGATGTCAGAAGCTATCACGGTAAAGTGACCCACGTCCAACATGCAACTAACATAATCTCACTCTGCAAAGTGATTTTCAACATATTCGAGCCTTGTAGTGTATCCTTAGAAACTTTGAACTCGTTTATGGCTTAAAGATTACTGATAACATGAAATTAATCGGGTTTGGGTAATTCTTTAATTATCGGGAAGATGTGGTTCTACTTCACATTTGACCATCCGCCCCAATACCTCATGTTGATTCAGTATTGACCATGACCAAATGGGATAGCTGAACAAGACGGTCGTAAGATGTGCCAATAAATAGGGTCAGAGTTTTCTAGCGGCTACCACAAGGGCGCATGCTATCTTTTCTACCAAGGGATATCGCAGTTCCGCATCCTTAAGCATTCTTCCCGTGCAGTAGATAGGTTGGTGATCTCGGCCTTCCACTCGAACCAGGACGACACTAACTGGTTCTCGTCCTGCAGCTAGGTAGACGTAGAGTTGTTCGCCATCCACGGGTTTCACTAGCACCGTGGGACTTACGAGATATTACTTGAGGTCCTCGAAAGCCTTCTAGCATTTCTCATTCCAGTGGAAGTCTTTAATTTTTCGGAGGATTTCGCATAATGGAAGCCCTCGTTCCGCAACTTTTGGGATAAAGCAATGGAGGGCCATTACTCGCCCATTTAACTTTTGTACTTCATTAGGTGTTTTAGGTGGGGGCATATCTATTATGGATTTCACTTTCTCGAGGTTTTCCTCTATTCCCTTTTGTGTGACCATGTAGCTAAGGAATGTCTATGATTTACCTTTATTCTGAAATTTCTCCATTACGTCTACGTAGACTTCCATCGTGTCGCATATGAGGTCGGCGAACATGGTGTTGGCCAGCCGTTGATACGTGGCTCCGACATTTTTTAGCCTGAATGGCATGACTAAGTAGTAGAAGACCCCTAGTTCGTGATGGAACTAGTTTTCTCACAATCTTCTTTCAACATGAGTATTTGGTTGTACCATTGGTCTTCGTCCATCGTGGAGAGCAGCTCGCATCCCGCTGTGGAATCTACCAATTGGTCGATGTTGGGCAAAGGATAGAAATCCTTTGGGCATGCCTAGTTTAGATTCATGAAATCTATGCACATCTGCCACTTCTTGTTTGTTTTGGGGACCAAAACCACGTTTGACAGCCATTCGGAATATACGACTTCCTTGGTGTGGCCAAGTTTTTTTAGCCTGGTTATCTCTAATTTGATGATCTTGATTCTTTCTGGACCCATATTTCTTTTGCTTTGTTTCACGGAGTGTGCTTCGTATTTTACGTTTAGCTTGTGCATACATATTAGGGAGTTTATTCTTCCCGATTGTTCTCCTTTCTTCCCAGGCAAATACGTAGGCGTACTTTTGGTGGACTTGCATAACTTGGTCCTCCACCATGTCCCCCATATCCTTTCCTACTTAGACCTTTTTGTGAGGCTGGTGGGGTACTATCTCGAGCATTTTGAGGTCTCATACTGCTTTCATCTTGATTTCCTCCGTCTTTCTTCGTTTATACATCCTTGGTTGGCAATTGGACTGCTCCGGAGGGGCTGTTGAGGGATGGTTGGGAATTTAACTTTAAGATGCATGGTGGAGGGCACTACTTTGAAGGTGTGCAGCGCTGGCCTTTCACAAATGATGTTGTAGGGCTCTGCCGACACCTTTGATTATTTGGAAGTGGAGGGTCTCCATTTGTTGGTAGGGTCCTGTCCCCCTGGTCACGGGGAGGGACTGGGCCTCTTGGGTAAATAGCCTTTCTTTGGAGAATCCTTGGAGGGGGATCTGCGTGGGGCTTATTTGGGATAGGGTGAATCACATGGAGTGGAACGTAGAGTGATACATAATGTTGAAGGCATTGCCTATATCAATGAGGATGTCACTCGCCTTTCCCACATGGGCCTGAATCACGATTGGGTCTTCGTAAGGATATACGACCCCCATCATGTCCTCAGGCCCGAGGTTGATGGTCAAGTCTAACCGCTTTTGGGGTATGTCCTTATGAACTCTTTTCTCCGTTGCGTTTTGTTCCTTTTATGGCCTACTTGGGCCTGGGTGGATATCCCTCCTTCTATTACGTAGGCCACCATCGTGGCCTGCTTTCATGATGATTTCTTTCTGACTCGTACTCAAGGAATTTTATCTTATGGCGTTCTCCAAAATGATAACATCAAATTAACGGTGCTTGGGTAATTTCTTAATTATCGAAAAGATGTGGTTTAGAACGCAATTCCCGTGATTCGCATAGAGAAAGTATATGAATAGGAGAATTTATACGTGGGGGGATTTCTGAATTACGAAGGTCCTTTAATTATAAATGAGTGAGATAACTGAATAATAAAATGGGGATGTATTGTTTTCTATGGTGAATATAGAGTACAAGTACGTATCTTCAGTTGAGTTTCCTTACGATGATGATCTATTCTTCTACTTATATGACTCCATGTATGCAGATGGGGATAGCAGTATACCCCCCATTAATGGGAAAATGAGTGCTTATAAGTGTTGCTTCGTGGTAGATGGATCTGTTGGCAGTATTTTAATGTGGGTCGCATGTGAGTTTAAGGAGATCTCGTGCTAATAATGTCTGATGTTACTTTATGATACACATGGCTTCTCTCCATGTGGGTATTCCTCGAGATCTGTACAGGTGTCGGTGATTCTTCGTTGGATGTGGACAAACTGTTGATCTCCTCTTCAATATACGAGCCCATGTCGATACTTCTTACAAAAGACCTTCGGCGAGGCCTCCTTGCAGGATATTCTGGTGTTTTTTGTGTCTGGTATATTTATGCATTATCAATAACGAAACTATAATTTTGTAGTGTCATATGGATCAAAGCCTGATTCCGTCTACAAAGATAGTACTGAATCGTTAGGTAGTGCTTAGTTTTTCCTTTGACCCCCGTAAACTTTTAGACACTCAATCGCCAACACGACATGTCATGATTTTTTTTAAATTATGCCACATGCCATTGTCAAATTATGACACATAAGAATGTAACAAAAATATGAGCAGGTTAAAGTAAATGCCAGTTGATTTCTTCTTTTTCTTTCCGAAAACCATCTTTCTATCAATAATCAAAATTGGTCTTTAAAGGTAGATAATTCGACTACTGAATGAAGTGTAGATAAACCTACAATTAAAGGGGACTAAGCTTATAAATAGGGATAGAAAGTGGGGGACAAGTTAATTCTGGTAATCAGTGTTTTAAAAGGCGTTGGCGTAGGGCGGGGCATCCTAAGTTCCTCGGGGCGAGGGCGTAAGCCCCGTAAATTTTAAAATTTATTATTTAAAATCATATAAATAATGATAATTCCTAATAAAATATAATATATCACTTGAATATTTACAGTAAGTCCAAAAGGAAATGTCATTACTTCAATAATCACTCTTCTTTTTTTTAACAGATGCAGCTTCATTCGTAGGCTCCGTCATTTCCTGCAAGATAATCATTGTTTGATTAGAAGTTCAAATTTAGAATTAAAACGTAAGGGTGGAGTATACAAGTTCATAAGGAAATTAATAATAAATAGATAAAGCATATCTGGTAATTAATAATAAATACATAAAGCATATTTAGACAAAAAGTACAAACCCTGCAAAAACTAAAGATTCAAGAACCAATTTTCGAACTCCATATTCGTACGGATCGTACCTTGATGTTCTGAAAAGGAAGCCGCCGCACGGAGTCGCCGAAATTTTATTTTACCAGTCTAAGAGATTGTATGTTGTTGAAGAAGAAGAGTTAACTTCATTTTGGCTTTTGGGGAAAAAAAAAACCCTGATCGATTGTTTAAGGAAGAGAAATCAGATTTTTATTTATCTTCAAAGTCAAAACTTTTTAAAAAAATACTTATTTTACCACTAATAAGACAAAATTCACCATTTTTCCCCATAAGTTCTCAAAAACGTTGGTTTTCTACTTGGGGCGTTAAAAATGCGTTTTTTCACGCCCTGGGCGTACGCCCCAAATGTCGGGGCGTACGCCCCGCGAATGAAACGCCCCAAACATGCGTTTTGGGGCGTTTTAGTGTAATTTGACTCAAAACGCGCCCCAAAACGCGCCCCGGGGCGCGTTTTTTTTAAACACTGCTGGTAATACAAATACTGAGAACAAAATCTCTCTCTTGTAAATTGTAATACTTCATTCTCTCACATATATTTATATACACTTGTGAGGACATACGCCCCCCATGAGAATTCTTCCTCCCTTGTAAAAGTGATATTTATTTCTTTTGCTCTTTTTTGTGTCTGGTATATTTATGCATTATTAATTATATTTTAAATAATAAATTGTATGAGATCAATGTCCCCAACACTCTAACTGCCTATTTTGCATACCATCTTAGTTATAAAGTGAAAAATATGTCATTTCAATACCTTGGTTTTCCTATAGGTACTAATCACAATAGAGATATCAGCTGAAAATGGATGCTTTTGGAGAGGAATGCAATCAGAGCACTACAACACCACTTCAAGTGCCACAACCCTACGCAAAATGATGCAACCCTAATATTTTGTACAAGAAGAAGCCCAACAACCGACCCAGAGGAAGCAGATCCGAGCGACATGGAAGAAGTCGCGCGACTCGCGCAGTCTATACCGTACGTCGTGCAACCCGTGCCATGACCGGTGGGACGCGCTCAATCACAAGAAGACCGACGCAATAGTAGCCATAAATACGCGAGTCGCGCGAACCCATGCATAACATGGTCGCGTCACATGACATGTCACGCGTCCCTAGGGCAGTTCTATCTTTTATGCAGTTTAAGAAGCGACCGACTTTGAGTACCAAGGCAACACATTTTTTTGATTTCATTACCTTTCATCAAAAGTTTATTACCTAAAGTCTTATAGTAGAGTTATGAGAAAGTTGTGTAAATAAGAAAAAAAGAGAGAAAACACCATTGGAATCCTCTTCTAGTTCTGTTTTCACGTTTAAGAGTCAATAATTCGTGAAGAAGAGGATAGCAATGAGTCAAGAAGATAACAACGCGTTAACATTTCGTTGAATCTGATAAGCTTTTCTTATCTCTTTTAATTATGTTCATGCTATTTAACTCTTTATTTTGTATTGAACTCAAGACTGTGAGTAGCTAAACTACTCCGTGTTTAAAGTAGGGAGGTAGCTCTGCTTTATGAATATTGTTATTTGATTTGTTTGATTTTTGTTTGAGAGTTCATGTGTCTAGATTGCTTATTTCTGATTCTGCATGAGTAGTCTTACTCTCGCTGCAAGAACATAAACACTACCAAAAGACCACCATAGTGTAGATGTTAAGATAATTATGTATACATGTGATTTGTGACTTTAGTACGCTAATACAACTACTCTGCAACCCATATATCACACTAAATCAATCTTAATTATGTAGTTTTAGTTAACACGAATTGGATGAGTTAATTGACTTGCTGACTTAATATCTCTTCCAAAAAAACTAACAACTGGACAAATCTTGCTAACATGATAAGTCATTAGAGACTTCAGGACTTTATAGTTAGGATAGCTCGAGATATAGGCCACGTATCCATTAGACACTCATAACTCTATATATAATCAAACATCTCAGATAAGTATATGTAGTTTACCTATGAACTATTTCTAGGCTGCCTCCAAACACCTTTTAATCATATGTTACAACTACAACAATCAATCATCATCTGAAATTATGTCTTGTTTACTTCTGCATTTAGTTATAGTTTGTTTTTCTCACATTCAATATGCTCAATAATTGTCTTCTTACACTCAAACAATTCTTTGCAT
Source organism: Linaria vulgaris (assembly GCA_948329865.1). NCBI lineage: Eukaryota > Viridiplantae > Streptophyta > Magnoliopsida > Lamiales > Plantaginaceae > Linaria > Linaria vulgaris. The sequence goes on from OX415251.1 coordinate 41,400,157, forward strand.
TCATTTAGTTACTAGTTTCCATGGCATTCACATTATTTTCATTGCATTACAGTTTAGTAGTTCATTGCATACAAATTTATTTTTCACATAGTTTTTTGAATTAACAACAATCTACATTCACATGACATTCATCATGCAACATAGAAGACAATACATGTGACAACCATTAGTGGTTTTACATTTAAGTGATTATGATAAGCAATCCACCAATCCATTGGGATACGATACTTGGTTCGTAACTATACTTACTATTTTATTATCACTTGATCGTGCACTTGCGAAAAGGAACATAGGTGTAATAATTCATTTTCATACTAAGTTCATAAACATCGTCAGTGTTCCCATAAATCTCTCAAAAACTTGTTTTAATTAGAGGAAAAATCACGCTTGTAAGTTCTTTTTTAGGTTACCCGTTTATCATCTATCTTTCTCTAGAGCGCCGAAAAATGTGCAATTTTTTTTGACAAGCACTCAACGTCATTATTGTCGGAGTACTGGTGAAGACCATAATAAGATCATGTTGGTCAAGTGGGGGAATGTTTTGCTATAAAAAGAAGTCGAGGGCCTCAATGTTTGTGATCTTGAGAAATTCAATTATGTGTTGTTGAAGAAGTGGAAAAGGCGAATTTTATAACACGGAGGCCTGCTTTAGAAACGAATACTTGTTTCAAAATACAACTGTTTTGTTACGCAACTCTTGCTTGGATGAAACGGAATGCAGCCTAGAACAAGCTCTTCATTGTGTGGAAAGACATCCTAAATGTTGGTATAAAGTTAGGGACAAGGGATTGGTTAAAAGACGAGGTAACTAGGATGATCGAATACGAGAAAATATGAGTTTCTCGAATGATAATTGGGAAGGAAGAAAACCATTTTGTGAATAGTATAAGATGCCCTCGTTATTACTAGTGATAAGAAGTCAATAACTTATCAATATTTGAGAAAAGGGTATGAGAACAAGCTCAATGGACATGTACTTGGAGTTCTATACATACTTGGACAATAACTTATCGATCTTTATGCAACTATTCGCTTGAGAACAAACGCTTCTTAAAGAACTAATTATCTTTAATTTCTAGCCGCAACCACACGTGGAGGACAAGTGGAGATAGCTTCATGATAGCCCGAGAGAATATATTACCCGATCAACTTATGAACTTGTGTGCGACAACTCAAATGTTTTCGTTAATGGTTTCTCCACCAAGCTTCGGGATGGGATGTGAAAGTTCCTAAGTAGATCTCATCATTTGTGTAGAAAGCGGCGTTCGACAGAATCATGACTACGCCAGACCTTTTAAAAGAGAAGTCGTTTTCCCAAGTATTGAAGATAATTGTGTTTTGTGTGGTGCTTTCCGTGAGACGTGCGTCGATTTCTTCTACAGGTGTCACGACATATACCAAATTTGGATGAGAATATACTATTGGGTTGGTATTAGAACCATTCTTTCGCAAATATCAAAGATCACTTGTGGCCGCACTAACATGTTTTTTTTTTTTTTTACCTTTGTACCATCGATTTGACTGAAAACCATGGTTAACCACATATTAGTCAACTTGGTTGTTTTCGCCACGCGTCGTCGTCCAACTGGTTTGAGCATAAATGCCAAAACCTAAACAACATATGATGCGTGCCACGCAGAAGGGAGGTGTATGCACCACATATAATCGGAGCTAAAACTCTCCCCAAAAACTCAAAAAACCAACCTTTTGTACTCAATACCAAATATTCGACCGAGTCCCTCCGCGACTCTCTTTAGAAAATACTCAATGTAAAATTTCAAATTTGTTTAACAACTCTCTCACACTATAATTTCTATTTGAAAATTATGAATATAAGCTGTATTATAAACAATTTTTATAGATCTATAAGTTATATACTTCACAAAAAATCTGCTTAAATTCCTTATACTCTTTTTTTTTTCAATTCTAATACGTGATAGTTGTTGATACATGAAATATTCTTTTTTTTTTCTATCTTTTTCAGTAAATACACTTTATCAATGAGAAGTAGTAGAAAGTATTTGTTATCAAGTGTAAGGGGTATATATGCTAATAAATCACACAGGGTCATCTAATAATTTTAAATAATATTAGGGGTGAGTTCTGCAATTCACTTGTCTTTTTGAATTGCCTTATTGACTGAAGTCGCCTTTTTCTGCAGTTATACTACCAGAAAAAGTACCTACAAAGCCCTAATCCCAACAGAAAGTTGAAATCCCGCCGGTATGTATGTGTCTCTTTTTGGAATTCTAATTATCTCCTTAATCCGATTTTTCTGAATTTTGTGTATCTTTATATGTAAAGTTGGAATTGTGGGTTTCTGTAACTTGTGTTATTGACTGCTGGTTAATTTTATTGTGGTTTCCCTTGTAATTTCAGTAATTATTTGGGGTTTCTACGTAATTTCGTGTAGTTTGAGGGTTCTCTGTAATTAGGTACACTGGATGATGAATCTAGTAGGTTTATGTTTCGGTGAGTATGTATGGAGGTTGAATATGCTAGGGTTTGCTTATTTTCTGAAATTTACGCATGGTTTTTATATTTGCTGAATTTCGTTAGTTTTGCTTGTCGTTTTTGAGTTTGGTTTACGGTTGAAGCAGTATATAGAAAACGAAGTTACCGCAATATTGGGTTAAGTTGCGTACTGTTACGCAACCTTTTTATACGTTTCACGGCTATACCATTGATGTGCAAGCAGTGATTTAGTCTAGTCGTCCCCCAGATGAAAAGGACAATAAGTTAAGTTATGTTGTTAATTTAGAATTCTATCTCTAACAACATCAATCACAAAATTCTATTAAAGTTTAAGTTCAACGTATTTGACATACGACCATACCCTGTGTAGTGAATGGTTTGATAAAAATTGGCTACAATTTTCATATGAAGCGCTTCACTTCCATCCACGTAGGTGATTTGTGGAAACCACTCTTGTAGCTAGGCATTACCTTAAGTGAACCAGAGCTTTGTTTCGTGCTTCCGTTAATCCTGTGTATGTTTCGTGCACAGTGTTGGAAGTTTCTACATGGATTAATTGTTGTATGTTACCTTATTTTTTATTCTTGGCTGGTTGTGGATCCTTTTCCATTTTTTTGTTGTGATTGCTTGGAAACTTTACTTTCGCCCTATCCCCCTTATGAGTAGCTAGTTAAATTTAGTGTGTCTCAGGAATATTTGATTGCATTATTTTTATTCTAATTTGCTTTTATCTATCTAACTACAGTTGTACATTGAAGTGGCATAATGAGTGGAACAATGGAGAAAGCTTCTACAACCTCAAAGACTCCAGCTGATTTTCTCAAATCAATTCGTGGTCGACCTGTTGTGGTCAAATTGAATTCAGGGGTTGATTATAGAGGTAACTCATGATTGTTTTTTCCCATTTTTCCTGTCTATTTCCATTGCTATCCTTTGTTTATACTATACAGTGTTACTTTACGATCAGCATTATTGATATTTACTTGGCATCGTTCGCTCTTGTTCAACATATGTTCCTCGACAAGCAACTTGTACCAATCAAAACGTTTACTAGCCTAATGAACTTTTACGAAATTAACTTTTAGAAAGAGAGCAACCAGCTTAATATTGTAGCGTTACACATTGCAAGTTTTTGGCTACGCCTTTGACCTTTATATTGTATTGATCTGCATTAATATTTTTTTTTTGGAGTCATTGTTCAAGCTAGAATACTTTGGTCTGAGGAGATATAGGTAAAGCTCTTGGTATATGAAAGGCAGGCTAAACAGTTATGCAACATTATGAAAGTAGTTGCTTTGAGTGCGCTCATAAGAACATATCCTTCATATTCATTTGTAGTATTTAGTTAAAAAATATCACTTTATTTGGATGGGAATTCTAGAAACTTTATCTATCTCATAATTGTCTTTGTTGCTGTGTAAATCTCGTGGCCAGTCTATGGACCATTTATTTAATTTGGTGCTATTCGGTGTTCTTTCAAACAATAGGATATCCTTGTGATCTTATGTTAATTTCTATGTACCTGCTGCTAAGCTTAGCCAGGAAGCTAGTCATTATTTTCCAATTTCTAAGTTAATTTTAAGCATGAGATATGTCTTAGCCCCATGATATCGTATGAATTTGCTTATGTAATTATCTTGATTGTAATATGAAGTAGTACTTCTACAATACAGACCAATTGGGTCTTCATCAAACGAATAATGGACTTGGCACCAGCTAAAAAAAGAAAATACTGTTTACATCTTTCTGTTAATTTTGCTCATTACTACTTATTCTGACAGGGATTCTTGCATGTTTGGATGGATATATGAATATTGCGATGGAACAAACAGAGGAGTATGTAAACGGCCAGTTGAAGAACAAATACGGGGATGCCTTTATTCGAGGAAATAATGGTAAATGCTTGTTCATAACACAAGTTCCCATTTAATTTTAAATCACGACATAGTACTTATTTCCTTTTCTCCCGTTAAATGCAGTACTCTATATCAGCACATCAAAGAGAACACTGGGAGAAGGGGCTTAACATTCTTAATCTAGTAAGAACAAAAGGATACTGCAACTGTGTTTTATTATGAGGCTCTCATTACTTGTTTCTGTATGTACCATCTGTTACATTTGAAGAGCACAGTTTCAGTTGGATTCCTTTTGCTGATTCAACCCGGAGATCGTTGACTAATTTCATTTATGTATAATATTTGATATAGACCGATTTATTCCCGGTAGATCCCTATGTAATAGATGATAACTTGATTTTGGGAATTCCTGTTTTGGGAGCTATTAACGCTTTGCACTATTTGAGTCATTTTTGCTATTTGCACCATTACATTATTATAAACAGTCACTTTACACCTTCATATGCTTCTTTCGCATTTTGCACCCATGTTTTTTTAGGTGAAGTCAACAATTTCAAGGGGTAAGTTTTCTTTTCCTATTTGGGCACAATTTTGGTGGATGTTGCATCCCCGAATACCCCGCGGAGAACGTGGTTGCAGCCACATGTTTTACCTGTCAAAAGAAAAAGGTAGCAAATTGCATTGCTTAAGAGAAGATTTCTTGGGAATATTTTGTAGTATCTTTTTTTCTTATGTATAATCAATAAGAGAATATCTATTCAACAAAGTTTAATAATTTTTAAACAAATGTTAACCCCAGGAGTATTCCAAACATAAGGGCGCACATGTGATTGCCCATATCTAAACGAGTGTTGTCTCTCTTTTTCTATAAATGTGGTTGCACTTGAAAACGACGGTGGTTGTAAACTACTGAAATACTGTGCCCAAATATGAAAAGGTAAACCTACCCTTAAAAAGTGTTTGACTTCACCAAAATATAATCTCATAATGCAAAAGTGCAAGATGATTGCAATTTTGGTGTGCAAACATCAACATACCTACTTTTACAATTGATGGTGCAAACTGCAAAGTACCAAAATAGCTCAATATAAGGAGAAATCATTTCAGGCAACCGTGTGACGCAACATTTTGATTATTATGAGATGATAAAACAGTTGGTGCTTTTAACCTGAGAAAATGCTATCATCTTGACTGTCGTCCACAATTTATTGATTGAAAAAGAAATAGTTTTTCAATATGAAGGTAAGCTTAGCTTTTTGAAACTACGAATAAGCAACTTAAGAGGAGAAGGTGTCTATGCTTCTACAGATGGCTGAAGTATTTTATCAAATAATCTTATTTGCTGCAATACTATGCACCTGATTGGAGACGCCTTGACTGACCCCCCTCTTAATAAGAAAAATACTGAAAAAAACTGGGCGAATATGATTGCATACCAACGATATCATCAAAACATTACAGAACAATTTACTACAAATCATATAGAAAATTAGGACAAGAAGATTAAGATTATGCCGCTCTGCAACTTTCTTAGTTCTTTCCAGGAGTCTCATCCTGCCAAGTCGCTTGCCACTGCTTATCGTAAAATGTCGTCTCATCAATTAATTTCTTGAGTTTTTCAACATCTTCATTCTTCCTTATTAGAAGTACACCTGCCACAGCTACAAACAGCAGAGTTTTGCAGAAGAAGTTGCCCATTTGATCCACAAGACCTACTCCAGTCAAACTGTCAACAAAGTATGCCATGAAGAAACCTACCATCGCTGCACGGCCTGCATTTTTTTTTTGATAACAACAATTAGCATATGAAGACTTTTTAAAAACATTAACTACGCGCTAGATCCCAATGAAAACTAGCATGAGAACTTTCTAATAGAAGTTTCTTGAATTTGTGGAGTGCTTAGACTAGGAAACCTGCCTTTATTACTACCAAGTTAGTATAAGCCTTTACCCACAAAAAAAAAAGTTAGTATAAGCCGAAACTAATGTTGCTGAGAAAGAAAGCATAGAACAGTCGAGAAGAATGTGGGAAAACTTCACTCTTACTCCAAAGAAATTGCTCTATATTAGGATCACATTTATACTACTATACCTCCTAAACCAAAGGTTGAGCTTGTTGTAATCCGAAATCGACGAGGAGGTTTGTGGCAATTGCCTCTTAAAATATCAAAATCATATCGAGTCGAACTGTGATATTTTTTCTGCCATAATCATTCTGATACATTTTGCTAGAGCATCTTTCTTGATATTTTTTAGCAATCATAACCTTATGTACGACCTTCTTATAAGTTATATTCTGTTCTTTGTTCACTCGATTGATCTGCTCTAAATTAGAAGTTCTACTTTTTGCATAAGTGCATCTAGACGTCTACATTTATCAAACTATCACTAACTTATTTGTCTTCTATAAGGTTACACCACCTGAGAGCAAACACCCCTGTAGTGTTACACATGAAGTTCTTTCATCCATAGCTAATCCAAATTCAAATTAATTAAATACCGAATTACAAAGTAAAGGGGGGAGGGTGGAGGGGAGAAGGGAAAGAAAAGTGCCAACCATTAAGCAATTCAGCTTCTGGGAGATGAAATCTCTTCACCCACGCCCACCAAGGGACAATGGAGGTGTCAAATACTACAGGGTTTTCATTGCTTGATGATTCTGGATTGTCTTCCATCCACTTCCTCCTCTTCACCTCTGCGAGCAATAAAAACTTAGTTATACCACAACGTGACACCAGAAGTAACAGAAGTATTTTGAAGAAACCAGGGATTGGAAATGTGTGATAAATAGCATGACAGATCAAAATATAATGATTGAACATATAACTTTGATTCCATCAACATAATACCAAAGATATTTTCGACCACAGAGGAAGGAAGACTTGTTCCAATATGTCGTAGAGAGTAATCTAGCTAAAACAAACATAACGAAATATAAGGTCACGTGGAACAAGAACTCATGCCATGATTGCATGACAAGCACAAAGTAAAAGAAGTTAGCCCATTTTTGAGCACACATATACATCCTTCTAAAAATTAGATATGCAAAAGAATGGGAAGTATCTTGACCATCACTAAAGAAAAATGAGTTAGGCCCTAATGAGTTTTCCGTTGCAGTAAGAGACGTGTGTACAAAAGCTTAAATAGCTAATACACAGTTGAACTAATAGGGAATTAAATAGCCCCTGCGGTTGATACGATAGTTTAACCTCAACTACCTGGATTATCGAGTTGGAGAGAGTCTCTGCTGCAAAATGTACACTAGTAACACAAATATCAGCAAGCAACTGATTCAACTGCTTTCTTCTTTCCCACATAAAACATGCACTTCACAAATTTATACAGGGATATTCTGGTGGTCGGGAGGAGGCGTGGTATAAACTAATCATGATTTCATGACAAATTAGATCAGTGATCCCATTATTCGTGCAAAAATATACAGAAATTCACCGATGTCTAGGCCTACTGAATAAATAGGCCATTCTGGCCAAGATCGAGTTGTTGAAAATGTTCATAGATCTCATGGATACAATGTTATCTCGCTATGGAAAAAGTTGTGAGGGTAAAACAACAAGAAATTTCAGGATATATCTTGCATCAGACAAGTAAGAATGTAGAAACCAATACTCATAAAGCCAGGTAATCCTTATGCAGAAAGCAAAAAGTATATTCATTGGTTAACAGTTTGTTAGGCTAAACTTTAATCTCACTAAATTCCCATTTCCCACACACACCAACTTATAACAGGAAAGAAGTGATTCATACTTTAAAGGCTGGTTTTATATCAGCACTTATTCTGGAAAGTTGTACATTGTAAACTTACTAGATGATCTAAAAATTCAAATTGCAATAAATGAACAACATCTACCAAGTACCAAGTAACAATTTTGACCGTAGGCTGAGGAGGGTGCAATAAATTTAGTATTTTTGGAAGTAAATAGAGAAGACAACCTCATGAAGTATGTTATGTCTTAAATCTAGGATACTTACCATTTACTAGTACTAATTCATAGTATAATGTTGGTTTTTGTCATAACAAACCGTGTTCTGGTAAATAGCCAACCCGCACATAAAAACCACTGAAACATTATACCCCCTATGTATTAACATGTAACAAAATACCCCATTTATACGCATGTGAACTCACTTGCCAAAAGCTAAGTGGGGGAATTATAACTCAGAAAAATGACATTTTTCACCATTTCTATGAAAAAGCATATTGCTTTTGGTTTTCACTGTTGCATTACCAAAAGTTGAGCAAATACCAATCAACCAGGAGCATTACGGTCATTTTAGGAAATAAATGAGAAAAACAAATAGGCAGGGGTGTGACCAACTTATTAGAATCACACAGCTGATTTGCCTGATTTCTCATAAGGAGTGAAATATTATAATTATTTTTGGTAATTATTGGGTTTCATGTACTTATATCCCAATAACCTCCATAATTTTTGTTTCTCCCCCAAAATGTAGCAATAAAATTGGTTAAACAATATGTTGGAATTTCAGAAAGAAATGATAATGAAAATAATCTATAAGCACAGTCATGCATAAATAAAGAAATTAATGAGTATATGAATGTATTGTAGAGGTAAGAAGATATTGGTGACCAACCAGCATCAATGACAGAATCCCAATCAGTGGTCCCATTTTTGACAAACTGGGTCAAATCCCATGTCCCTCCAACCCACCTCCCATCCTCAAAGCTCTTCACACTCTCAACTACCGCCGCCGCCGCAGCAGCAGCCGGAGGAGGAGACCCATTTGAGCCGACAGTCTGCTCAACACTCACAGTAGGAGGAGGAGGAGGAATTTCATCGGCGACGGTAACCGCCACACCGGAATCTCCGTCAGCACTGACCAAGAACCGTAAATGGTGCTTTTTGTTGGGTCCCAGATGAAGATAAGGCGTGAAACTGAAATGGGTTTTGCCATATGGATGAGAGGCGAGAGCTGGGAAGAGTTTGGGAGAGAAGATGGCCATGGTCATGTTGTGGAGTGGAGTGAATTTCAGCCGTAGAATCTGGTTTGGGTTTTCTTGTTTTTATAACTTAGCTACTATATGTCGTCAGTCAGTCTGTCTGTTTACTACTTTACTTTCACTTTTCTTGTTTCTAATTAAATAATAATTTGGACTTAAGAGTATAATAGTGGTTGGGTGGAAAGATTTGAATTTTTAGGTAGGTATTGGGTTTCGGGCCCCCAATTTTGTTTTTACATATTATTATTAATAATATCCAAGATTTTTTTTTATTTTATTTTAAGAGCTAGTACTTTTTCATAGTAGTGGCATATAAATATTTCAAAAGATACAATTCAACATACTTGTACCAAACACATTCATATTTGTTAGTATTTATTAGAAAATTGTTTGAAGAAAAAGAAATCGGTCCGGTTTGAAGACATATTTACCAAAGCACTTGATTCCACGACATTTGAGCACTTGCGAAACGTTGCTAGGGATTTGCCTCATGTAACCCGCAATAACAACATTGTCAAAAAGATGATCAGACTTGTCTAAAATACATGCAGTCATCCATTTGTGTTGTTTATTGTCAAGTTCTAAACACGATCAAATGTGAGCACTATAGGTTTCTAGAACTAAAGTCCAAGTTGCATTTTACCACTTAGATATTCTATGATCACTCACTTAACCAAGTTTTTTTTTTTTTTTTTTTCAAAGTTTCAACTAGAAAAAGCTACCATATCTAGAAGAGATGACCGTAAAAGCTTTTAATTCTTATATCACGCATTAAAAAGAGAGCTACTCTATAGTACACATGCTGCTGGCACAATGTGCAAGTTTTCCTTTCTAACTCTAAGTCACACGCATGGTTGCAATTACAATTATTGATATTTTTGTTGGACAATTCTCTTTCAGCGCATTTTTTTTTTAAAAAAAAACTGTTAATTATCTTACCTTTGTCTCAAAATCTTAGTGCTCTTTGAGCTAACCCGTGATTTGGTAAGTGGATCGAATTGTATTTTTTTGGGCGGGATATCTAGTAAATTTTGAGATCTCCCCCCTTGCACGATCTCTTAACTTCTCACTAAGAGTTGTAGTTATTGTGATCAATTGTCGTGGCTATTTGAGTGTTGCTACCATAAATTTTTTTTTTGTTTGTAATCTATTTTCTATTTTTCTTGTAATTTCAAAGAAAAATACAACTCTTTGTGTAAGAATGAGTGCCACAACAAAGAAAGTCGCCTCTTCCGCTCCTCGGTGTCAATCATCTTCTAATGAAGCATTGAACATCCCACCGCTTCAGACCATCCCTCTATCATCTATGGCTGCTTCTAATAAGGATGAATCAAAGGGTTCCACTACAAAGGAACAAATCATGGAGCCGACCATTGCCCATGAAGAATTCCCCGCACCAATATGGAGATTTTTCGCCGTTAACAAAAGTATGTCAAAGGTTGAAGAAACATTTGTGCCATGGCCACATGTTGCAACTTCTAATCCTTTGGCAAAATCATCAGCTCCGAGAATTAACCCTGGACTTTAACAAAATGCGTGAAGCTTTGTGCCTACTCAGGTGAAGCACTACTGAGGTGAAGCAGATCCCATAAAACCTAAAAAGAAGGTAAACTCAAAAAAGAGTTTGCCAAAAACTTTTCAGATGAAGAGAAGGAACCAATTAAGTTGTTCCACTCCTCTTTTGATAATTTACCAAACCTCATACTTTTGTTCCTGCTACTAACCCTCTGATTCAGAAAAAGTTTTGGTACAATAAATTTTAAACTTTGGCTCACATGAAGAAATGTGATCAATACTATGCTTCTATAGTGGTTCAAGAACGAATTTTGGTTGGCGACTCCTTCTCCTTCACCAAAATTATTGCTTTCCTCAATATGAGAAAGTTTTTGGTGGATGGGTACGTTCCTAATGTGATCCAAAAAATTTATGCCAACTTGTCTGAATTTTTAAGGATCTCCCTAGCACTTTCAAGTCTTTGTGCATTAACACGTTCTCACCACTGCCGACTGGCTGAATAGTCACATGAGAACCCTGATGTGAATAGCGAAAGAGACCTCTGAGTTGAAACTAGAACCAAACTTGAAAAAGTTGCAACAAAACTAATAGGGAGCCAAATAAAATGGCCAAAGTTAGTGCATTATAGACAAGTTCCCTGACTGTGAGGTACAACCTTAATTTCTTATTCGAATCTCTTACTCAATGCTTGGCGCACAATTTTCGACGCTTAATCTATCCTTGCACATGTGCTTTATTTCATTGGGATAAACACGGGAGGAATTGATTTTTGAAGGAACTACTATAAAACTTTTTACGTTGTTGTTCGTTTGTCTCTTGACTTCCCATCTTTGATCTTCATGATTTTAAGTGATCTACGCCACGTGAGTGAGCCAAATGAAGCGCTTGTCCATGCAAAGCCTATGCGGGCTTCAGTAAAGGTACTCAAGAAATCGTCCCTTATGATGTGCCACCTGGGTCACGACAATAAGAAAAACCAATGCTTGGTTCCTTCTCCCGCTATCAGCTTGGAAGGAATACAACTTGAACCTAGCCATCTTGTTGCGAATTAAGAGAAGATGCCGACTATCCTTGAATAAATCAATGGCAATCTCCTTGACACTGCTCCATAATTTTGAAGTCCATCCAATTATCTTGTTATGACAAAAAGAAGAACAAGTAGGCATGGGAGGAAAGTACAAATTTAAGGGAAGCTACCCTAAAAACTCAATATTTAATTTAAGTTTGAATTAGGGTTGTCTAAAACCTTATTTCTTAGTGGTTTAAATGGTTGAACCAGTAATAACATTTGTATTAAAGTATTTACATTTTTTTTACATGAACTTTTAAATATTTTTAAGTTATTTTATGCAATATAATAAATAATGTAGGTGATTTTCAAAATGAACAAATATAAGAATAACATTGCTAGTTAATAACTTTATTTTATTTGTAATCTAGTTGTTAGTCCAAATATAATAATAATTAATTCAAATAATAATTATATCTGAATTATTGTACTTATACTCTATACACTTAAGTAAATTATACTAAATATAATAAGCTTTATTGACTAATCCACATTGATTATTGTTAACATGTTTGGAATTTCGACCTAATTAACTGAATTATTTATTTGGGTTGGAACGTCTTTGTCCGTTGTTCAACAACTAAATGCTATTTAATGGGAGAGAAAAATTGACAAAAACATTCCTTCCTTTTATTCACTATGATCCACTCTCTTTTCCGAGTCGATAGGCGTATTTCCGAGTCTATACGTGTGTTTTTCCTTCATTTTTTTCGTCCGACCTCCTCCTTTTTCTTTCCCTTCTTCCTCTGTTTATATAGAGTTTTTAGGGACATGTGTCGTTATGCATGTTTTTACAGGTGTCGTTATGCATGTGGTGGTGTTCTACACGTGTTACAATGTTCATTTAACCAATAAGATAACGTCTATCTTAAGTGCTGACTGTATCATTTCTTCTTCCGTGGGCTTTGGTCTTCTTTATGATAAGGGGTAGACTGCCTTCTTTACTTCCGAGAGCTCATTGCTTCTAATGGTGAGTCGAGGGCCGAGTCTGAGTGTTCTCTTAGTGACAGTGCTTCTCCGAGAGGTGTGTATTATGGTGTGTTTATTTCAGGATATTCTCCGAGGGGGTGTTTGCTCATGGGTTGATCTCCGAGAGGTTTTTAGCTATCGTGGGCAGGTGTTTTCTTTCTCTGGGTGCCCGGAAAGTGTTGTTCTGTAGTTGTTGCGTTATTGTGAAGTTCCGACCTCTGGGTTGGTCGATCGGGGTAGTATTCCGAGAGCATTTGTGTTGGGAGTGCGTAGCGGGGAAGTACTGGGGTAGTGTTCCGAGAGCATTTGTGTTGGGAGTGCATAGCAAGGAAGTGTTTTTGTCAAGGTTCTGGGACTTTGTTGATTTCCGACAGCTCTAGTGGGCTTTGATAGATTGGTTCTTTTAACTCATCCTTTCCGAGAGTTCATACTTTTCGGAGAGGCAGAATGAGTGGAGCGGTGTGTTTGTCCGATGCTGCTGTAGTTCCGATAGCGGTTAGTCTGTAGAATGCTTTCTTCGGATGTATATTCCGATAGGTATTTGCCTTGGTTTCGGATTCCTCCTGTTGACTTTGCTCCAGTATTTGATGTTTGGAGATGTGTTCCGAGGGATACTTGGGGTGTGATACCTGTATCGTGAATGCAGATCGCATAATCATATAATAATATACCTGGTAATTCCAGTAATTGATTTATTGTTTATTTCAAGCAGGTGAATTTCCATCTTGTTAACAATTATATTTAATTAGTTTGTAGTGGTTACCTAGAAAAGGGGAAAGTGTGATTACGGGATTTTTTTTTTGGTTTGATGAATTATTAACGTGCCCTATAAGATTCCTTGTTTTGAGGAAGTTAGCATAAATAAATTTATACATAAACATAAGATTAAAAAATTTCAAAACTAAGATAAGTGATGTCACCTTCTGCGGATATCAAGTTCAACTACAACAAGTAACAAATGTAGAGGATTTCAAGAATTATTTTTTATTACAAATCAAAACAACAAAGTTTCGATATTAAAAAACAAATCAAATAAAATCAAATATAATACGGTCATACTATTAATAAATAAATTAAACAAATCAAATCACATATCAATCTCTTTTTTCTACAAAAATATCCTTCCCTAATTTTATTCCTTATTTAAGCAACTTCTCAAACAACCTACTCATCTACCACTTCTTTTTTCCCACTTTCTTCTTACGCCACTTTTTCTTCTATTTTGCTTTTATTTTCCCCTCAAATTTTTGTGTTTATCTTTTGTTAGATGAACATTGAAGATATCTTTACACCGTTGAAATTTGTGAATAATCCTAAAGTTACTACGATTTTGGATATGTTCTTTTTTTTTTCTCCATCGTTTTAATTTTCTTAACAAATATTTATATTTAGGTAGAATATAATTATTTAAAATATTTATAACTTATGCTCTTTTTACTTTCTGTCCTGTAATTCTTTGGGCCGTTATTTTGCCCATTAACTTTCAAAATATTGACCAAAAATGCTCTGACTGGACTTTGTGCATCCATGTCAAAAAACACCACGTTTAGGAACCGTGAAGTAATTTTCTTACTCAAATTATAAACCCTGACATATAAATAGTTATTATATCAGAGGGTTAAGGGTTTCTCCATATAGCGCAGCTTTTTACTTTCTCCATGTCATCTCTTTGCGTCTCAAATTTTGTTTCTCTCTCGGTCATCCACTGCGGGTATTGTCTTCCTCAATATATTAATAAATGATTCAACTCTTATGGATTAACGTAGGCATATACTTGGTGTAGAAATTGATCCAAGTGAATTGTGTATTATAAACAAGTGTGGCGGCCCGCATTAATGTTGATTGTAGGAAATTGTAAAGTTATATTGTTTTCTTGCCAAAGCCTGCACGTAAGGATCAGAATTGGTGTGATTAAAATTCATATTTTAATGGAAGCATGCATAGTTTAATGTAAATTATAGTTTTTTTTAACAGACCTTAGTCAATTTCTTTAACGTAAGCAAATGTTTTTAATACATGGAACATTCGAATGAGAAATACGAGAAACAACATTATTACAATCATAATACAGTAAAGGCTGAAGCCAAGGTGGACAAGTTATCCAAACTTGGTATGGAGGTGTCCCAATAGCTTATGGATTCATGAGAGACGCGCCAAACTTAGCCAGAAAGTCTGCTGTTTGATTTATTTCTCGATACGAGAAGGTGCATGTAACTTTCTAAAAGTAGTCAACTCTATTCTGAATCTCCTGAAGAAGACCACTCAGGTGAGTCGGCGGAGATTGTGTCCTGGAAAGACAATCTACCAAAAATAATGAATCTGAAGTAACGATGAGATGCGTGATACTCAATGTCTGTGCCAATATCAAACCATCTCTAAGAGCCCATAATTCCGCCTGATTGTTAGAAGTGTATCCCACCGATGCACAAAACATCGCAATGAAGTTTCCATAAGAGTCACGGAGTATGCCCCCAATCCCTGCTTGGCCTGGGTTACCATAGGACGAGTCATCCACATTTAACTAGACAGAACTTGAGGGTGGGTGGTATCCATTTTAAGTGAAGAATTGACGTTGGAGAGTTGAGTTGTGCCTGATCCAATTGGCTGTCATGGGTTAAGTAGTTGATGTGGTATTGGTATTTGGCTTGAATGATCGAGGTAGTAAATGGTTCGTTATTGAACACACAGTCATTTCGTTGGCGCCAAATCGTCCATGCAAAAATACTTCAGAGTTTGCGGAAAAGAGGTGGAAGTGCGGTAAGGTGGATAAGAGGGTGAGAGTGTTGAAGGAGAGGCAGTGTAGGTAACACTTGTCGGATCACTGGACCTGTGATCGTACATTCACTAAAGAGATGGTGAATTGTTTCTGGTGCTTCTTGGCATAATGAACATTGTGGATTTGACACCAGTTGTTGGAGAAAGAGTCTTTGCTTGGTCGGGAGCTTATCATGGCTAAGAATCCAAACGAAAGATTTCACCCTCAGATTGATTTTCAGTTTCGCAATCGTAGCCCAAGGTAAAGATGGAGAATTCATTTTCTTATTATTATGAGTAAGGGCATGGAACGCATTGTAGATGGAAAACTTACCAGTAGTTGACCAGGCCCAAGAGAAAAAATCCTCTTGGTCGGTATTTGCTAGTGGGGTGCCCAAGATGGCGAGAGTGATGTGTGGTGGAAGAATATCGGTGAGAGTATGAAGATCCCAAGTGAGAGTAGTTTGGTCAATGACATCAGCAACTCGAAGATCTAAGAGATGGGGTGGAATTGTGTGTATGTAATCCGCAATGACATAGTTTCCTAGCCACTTAGTGAACCAGAAGTTTATGTATTGTCCTTTGTGAATATGCCATCTGATGGATGATGGGAGATGTTTAGACACCGATAGAATGGATTTCCACCCCCAACTGTGATGTGTTTTGGGTTGTGCCAAAAGCAAGTGGGTGTTAGGGTAGTATTTAGCTCGGATAACTTAGGCCCACAGAGTGTCGAGTTTGGTAAGCAGACGCCACCCAAGTTTCAAAAGAAAAGCATCATTCATGGCAATCAGGTTTCGCACCCCCAGTCCTCCCAAAGATTTTGGGAGGTAGATAATGTCCCAATTAATTTTTGCTCGAGAATTCCTGCTTGGACTTGTGTTCCATAAGAATTTGTGAGTGTGTTTCTGGATTTGGGATAACGTTGATCTTGGCAATTGAAAGACAGACATCGCATGCGAAGGGATGGCGGACAAGGTGGATATGGACAACACCGAGCATCCAGTGAAGGACAAGAGGCGTGTGTACCATGTGTTTATTTTGCAAGAAGCTCGTTTAACCAACGGAATGTGGCTGTTAGTTTTTGATCATCCGAACTAAACTGGCAGTCCCAAATATTTATCATTAGTGGATATGGTTGCCAAATTGAGAGTGTTTACTAGCTCAATTTTGTGTTGTGGTGAGACATTTGGGGCAAACAAAACTTTTGATTTGGCCAAGTTAACTGTTTGTCCTGCCGCTGCTGCAAAGAGATGAAGGTTCTGTTGGAGGGTGGAGATAGTTCTTGACTTCGTGGTGAGGTATCACAAAACAAAAGCAGTCATCAGCAAAACTTAGGATGGGGATACCAGGTCCTGATCTATTTGCCCTCATTGCACCATACGATCCATTTTGGGTGCTTTGTATCGTGAGGTGGATGAACATGTCCATACAAAGTATGAACAAATAAGGAGATAAAGGGTCTCCTTGTCTGAGGCCGTTAGTAGGAAGCCACGGGGCGAAAGTGGCCCCGTTAACAGACACAGTAAATGTAACAGAACTGACACATGTCATAATCTGTTGTATCATGATTGCTGGAAACTCAAAGGCTTCAAGGGTCTTTCGAAGAAATTCCCAACTGAGGTTGTCGTAGGCTTTCTCTATGTCTAGTTTCAAAGCCATATGACTTTTTTTGTGTCTGCGTTTTGAATGCAAAGTGTGAAGCAGTTCATGAGCCATGAGAATATTATCAGTAATTTGTCGACCCAGAACAAAGGCATTTTGGAATGGGGAGATGAGCTCAGAAAGGAAAGGACGAATACGATTTATAAGGATTTTAGAAATGATTTTGTAGCTGACATTACACAGGCTAATGGGGCAAAAATCAGTGACAAGGGTGGGATGGACACATTTGGGGATAAGAATGATGTTAGTATCATTAATGTGTGGTTGAAGGGTGCCATGTGTAAAGAAGTCAGCTACGAAGGACTGGGTCGATGTCCCCACCTACTGCCAATATCTTTGATAGAAGTGAGCATTTAATCCATCAGGCTCATGGGCTTTAGATGGGCCAATACTCTTGACAGCAAAGAAAATGTCCGCCAGCGTTGGCGGCCTCGTAAGAGAATCGTAAGACGACAGGGGGACATGCGGGAGGTGGAAATAGTGGAAGGAGAATTGAATAAAGGTGGAAACGTTTGGGTTGGCTTGGAAGTGGGCTACAAATTGTCTCAGGATTTGAGGTGTTTCTGTAACCAAATGGCCTGACGAGTTTTTAATGCCCTGGATCAGATTCATTCTCCAACGGTTGGTTGCATAAGCATGATAAAACTTGGTGTTACAATCTCCATCTTTGATCCACTGATTTTTAGTGCGCTATGCCCAATAAGTTTGTTTTTGAGATATGAGGCGGTTGAGATATGTGCGAAGTGATCTTTCACGGTGAAAGAGGGCGGGAGGGGAGTTAGGGTTGAGAGTGGTAAGAGCTGAGGTAAGAAGAGATAGGGTTTGGGCAATTCGCTTATCAATGTTTCCAAAATATTTAGACTTCCAAGTTCTAGCCGCAGTAGCAAAAACAGAGCATTTCTGGAAGAAGGGAGGTTGGAGATTGGCTTCCGTAAATGGTGCCCACGTGGATTCCACTAGTGGAGGAAACGTCGGATGGTCATCCCACGTTATCTCGTATCAAAATGGACGTGAGAGACGTCGAGTAGGTAGGGATGAGCCGAGGAGAACCGGTGAGTGATCAGATGATTGAGAAACCATGTGGGTTATAGAGGTGTTAGGAAAAACAGACAGCCATGCAGTGTTAGCAAAGAAACGGTCCATGCGTTCACAAATAAAATGTCTACCAAATCTACGATTTGTCCAGGTGAATGGATGTCCTATGAAACTCAAGTCTTCTAAACCACATGTCTGAATGCAATCACTGAATCTATTCATAGCAGCAAGGGATTTGGGGCGTCCTCCAGATTTTTCATGAGAAACTAATATATTGTTTAAATCTCCTAGAACTATCCACTTAGATGTAATAGCAGGTGCCAATTGAGATAGTTCTGACCATACCTGTTCTTGTAATGGCGGCTAGGGCGGATTGTAGACGGTTGAAAAAATGAATGAATCGGCTGTAGTTGGGTGTACTGCTTTCATGTGTACAGTTCTGGTAGAGTTTCCGATCGAGTTGAGTGTTATTTTGACTGCATTCCACATAAGCCATATTCCACCTGAAAGACCAACTGAGGGGATAACATAGTAATCAGTGAACGGTAACCGTCTTACAATAGTCATAGCTCTTGACTGAGATAAGCGTGTTTCCAGAATAGCAACTAATGTAGGACGATGCGTCTAAACAAGGTGTCGAAGTTCATCTCAAAACTCAACACGTGCTGCACCTCTACTGTTCCAGGCGAGGATACTTATCATTGTGGCTTGTGGTGTTGAGCTGTTAGACTGTGCTCCAGTTGAAATATTCGGGTCGGCGATCTCCGGTTCGTTTTGAACTACTGGCAATCGAGAATGGCTTTGGTGTTCATTTGCAATGTAGATCAATCTGATGTGGTACTGTATGGCGCGTGAGACGGGTGGTGGTAGCGTTTGTTGGCGAATTTGCAGGACTAGATTGGAGGAAAACGGCTGGTGGATGAAAAGGTATATCATGTTGTTCGGTGGTGTCAAGGTTAGGTCATGAATGGGGAACGGGATGACGGTGACGTCGGGCATCTGAAGTGTGATTGGTTGCGACGGATTGAGCGGCATAGTGAGGTGGGCATGGGGAGTAGAGATTGTACGGGTCATATGTTAAATTATAGTTAGTTTGTAGTCTGCAAGATAATGGGAGTAGTAGCACATGATTATAGTAAGTATATTATATTCCATTAATTGGAAAATATAACTTGTAGACTATTTTGGGTAATTAGTTGGTAATTAATTATTGTTCATACTGTAGGTTGGCTGCACGTATATACGTGTACACATATTTCAATTATATCATTCTATTAGTTAGTACAATAGGTTATAATTAGAAGAAAACATGATTATTATTAGAAGTAAATTAGTTTCCTTTCAAGTATGTATTCTTGAAACTCAGTAGATACTGGAATTTAGAACCTATATTTGAAACGTAAATATTTAGTAGAGCTATAGTGAACTACTGCATGCAAGAGTAATAAATGACGATCACTCATATAATTGGGGACTTGGGGTATTCAGATGATCAATACATAAGTAGAGTAAGATTTATAGTTGTAACAATAGTTAGTAAGATCAAGACTAGAACTTGAATGCCTCTTGACGTTATATTTATGAAACTTTGATAGTCCTGAGTAGACGCGAGTGAGCAGCTATCACTCTTCTGCAAACGAGCAGCTATCACTCTTTGCTTTGCAGTCCATACCAAGTGTGTGTTCCCAAAACCATATTATTTTACGGAAAGAAAGTACGTGCTACGTGTATCTTAGTAGTAAATATATACGTATACATAAATCCATTGTTGACTGACATGATTGAAAATGCATTGATAAACTTTGTATGTAAATGATTGCTTGCTTCCGAGAATGTTATTTGATTAGAACTGTAACGTTATTGATTGCTTGCTGCGGGAACGAAGGGTTGAATAACTGCTGACTGACTGACTGATTTGTTTTTGACAGGCTGTAATGGATCCACGACTATGTGAGTGTGTTGTACCGCTGGGCAGCCACGGGCTTGCCAGATGGTCTTCATGCCATGGCCTCTCTCCCTTCGACATGCGGGAGTTTCGTAGCATCTAAGTGGGGTAACCGACGAGCATACATGTGTGGTATATAGACTGATTTCAAGGTAGCTCCTTGAATGGGAGAGATAAGGACCGACCGACTGATTAACTGATAGGAGTTATATGGATGGGATAATTTGATACTGAGGTTGAATATTGTACTGTACCTCGACCGACTGTGAACTGTTTGACTATTGATGTGCCTTAATTGTCGTTTCTTCATTCGTTTTTAAAATAAAAGTGCATGACATTTCCCTTGCACACACAACCCAAACACCACTGAGATTTTTTTCTCACGCATGCATTATTTCTTTCTTTCTTCCTCAGCTTAGGTTCGAACCATCAGAGGACGAGTACCTATAGGAGTAGGGCGACTGTCACCTTATGTTATTTTCCTTTTGATCGTCTAGTTTGTTTAAGTTTTAAAACCTTGATACTGGAAAACGTTCTAGTTCAGTTGTTTTTCTTAGTAGTTTTGGATTATTAAATGTTGAATCTTGTTAGCGTTGTGCGCAATTTATTTGATTGACATTAGTTTAATTATTTTTCTTGGAGTTATTACGGATTTTGTTTAGTTTAAATTACGGGGCGTCACAGTTGGTATCAGAGTCTGGGTTAATCACCACCCAGGCTATGCCAGGTTAGGATCTTTAGACCTAATTAGAATTGTTTGACCTACCATTAAAGCTTCCGCATAAGTCGTAGGGTGTGCTTAATACCAAGGGTTAGTGGATTATCGTTGGGCGGCCGGCCTTTGATAATCCATTGCGAACCAAGGTGTGGAGTACCAATCATCTTGAGTGAGTCGATTTAAGAAGGGGTCTAATTAACTTAGTTATTTGGTCTTTCATTTCTTTATAATTGTGTTACTTGACTTGCTTGATAATTGTGTTATAGTTTATTCATACTACTCCTTAGTAAATTATATGTGGACATCTGAACCTAGTTTAGTTTGATTTTGAACATATTTTCTTACTTAGAATTGATAAATTGAGTGCTCTTTGTTTCTTTTTTGATTCGTTATGTGCTACTTGATGAGTTATTGAGTATCCTGAAATGTGTGATTTTAAGATTTACCACTTCTTTAGAATTTACATAGTGAAACTTGGACGAGATCATGTTTAGGAATGTTATAGCTCGAATCTTTTAGTCTTGATATCATCTAAGAGAGAAGCGACATTTTATTTATAGACCCCATATGCCCTAATGGAGAACGGACGTCACCGAAGTAGAAGACATGCTAACGATTATCGAGCTTCAGAAGATAATGTACCACTTACGGCATATCGTCGGTGCAACAATAACGTTTAGAATGCAGAGCAACAAGGACCACCCTCCACAAGCTTCTGGCGAGGCACAACCAGTGGGAAACGAGGCAACAAACCAATTCGCCACAACATTGCAATAATTGGTCCAAACATTGCAAAACCCGGGTAGGGGAGGGGAGAAACCCTCTGCGGACCAGACTTTGGAGCGGTTCCTACGCTTTCATCCAAACCGTTTCCTTGGTGAACCAGCTGATCAAATTACAGAATCGTGGCTGGAGGGAATTGAGAACATCTTCAGAGCTTCGGATTACAACGATGAGCAAAAAGTGAGACTTACGACCTTTCTACTGGATGGAGCAGCCTGACACTGGTGGAACTCGATTGAAATCAGATAGGTACAACGCGCCACCGCGAGGACTTGGGAGACTTTCTCGAGAGAGTTTAATGACAAGTACATACCACGGATTGTTCGTGAATGCCGAGAAGATGAATTTAATCAACTGCTACAAAGAAACCTCAGTGGCGCAATACGATGCATAGTTTACTAGGCTTGTCAAGTACGTGCCATATATGCACGGTGATGAAAAGAGACTCGTACGAAAGTTTTGAAGGGACTTTGCCCAAGTATTTAGAGAGGACTCCTAGCAATGGACATCCCAAAGTACTCAACAACTGTGGAAAAGGCTTGGAAAATGGAGGTTGGACTTGCAGAGTTAGACGTTATTTGCCCACCAGAGAAGAAGGCTCGCACAACTCAGAATAACATGCAAGAAGTGGCTAATCAAGTTCTAACGCCAAACCCTTTACAACAATACTTGCCTAATTCTCATAATAAGACCAATCACCCTGCGGCGCAGAGTAATGTTGGCCAACAAGGTCGTGGCTGTGGATTTTGTGGGAAAGCTAATAACGAGATAGCTAACTGCTGGAAAAAGATGGGTATATGTTTGGTTTGTGGTAGTGACCAACACTTGAGGAACGAGTGTCCTAGGAAGAGAGTGCAATCAGGAAACCGGATTTATAAGAGCAGTAATCAAGAAAATGGTGAAAAACCAAAAGTACAAGCGAGAGTGTATGCTTTGGGAGGCGATGAACAACCAAACCCGAGTGCAACTATCCAAGGTATTTTTCTTATCCTTCATATATATGAGAAGCATGGTCTTGAGTTTTAATTTAGAGAGGGGTTGGAATTTGGGACCAGATTTCTTTAAGGGAGTAGATTGTAACACTCCGATTTTTTTTCATGAGTTCATAGGATTCCTTTTATTATTATTAAAAAGCTTTGCATAATTTGATCAATTGAGGGTGTTGTGTGTTATATATATATATGTGTGTGTGTGTGTGAGGGGGGGGGGGGGTATATTATGGTTATGTTAATTAATAAGTGCAACTGTAGTTTAATTAAGAACCGTGAAGTAATTTTATTACTCAAATTATAAACCCTGACATATAAATAGTTATTGTATCTGAGGGTTAAGGGTTTCTCTATATAGCGCAACCTTTTACTTTATCCCCGCCGTCTCTCTCTCGCATTGCGTCTCAAATTTTGTTTCTCTCTCGGTCAACCACTGCGAGTATTCTCTTCCTCAGTATATTAATTAATGATTCAACTCTCATGGATTAGTGTAGGCATATATTTGGTGTAGAAATTGATCCAAGTGAATTGTGTATTATAAACAAGTGTGGCGGCCCGCATTAATGTTGATTGTAGGAAATTGTAAAGTTATATTGTTTGTAGTCTGCAAGATAATGGGAGTAGTAGTACATGATTATAGTAAGTATATTAGATTCCATTAATTGAAATATATAACCTGTAGACTATTTTGGGTAATTAGTAGGTAATTAATTATTGTTCATACTGTAGGTTGGTTGCACATATATACGTGTGCACATATTTCAATTATATCATTCTATTAGTTAGTACAATAGGTTATTATTAGAAGAAAACATGATTATTATTAGAAGTAAACTAGTTTCCTTTCAAGTATGTATTCTTGAGAAACTCAGTAAATACTGAAACTTAGAACCTATATTTGAAACGTAAATATTTAGTAGAGCTATAGTGAACTACTGCATGCAAGAGTAATAAATGACGACCACTCATATAATTGGGGACTTGGGTATTCAGATGATCAATACATAAGTAGAGTAAGATTTATAGTTGTAACAATAGTTAGTAAGATTAAGACTAGAACTTGAATGTCTCTTGACGTTATATATATGAAACTTTGGTAGTCCTGAGTAGACGCGAGTGAGCAACTATCACTCTTTGCTTTGCAGTCCATACCAAGTGCGTGTTCCCAAAACCATATTATTTTACGGGAAAAAAGTACGTGCTACGTGTATCTTAGTAGTAAATATATACGTATACATAAATCCATTATTGACTGACATGATTGAAAATGCATTGATAAACTTTGTATGTAAATGATTGCTTGCTTCCAAGAATGTTATATGATTAGAACTATAACGTTATTGATTGCTTGTTGTGGGAACGAAGGGTTGAATGACTGCTGACCGACTGACCGATTTGTTTTTGACCGACTGTAATGGATCCAAAGTATGTGAGTGTGTTGTACCGCTGAGCAGCGACGGGCTTGCCAGATGGTCTTCATGCCATGGCCCCTCTCCCTTAGACCTGCGGGAATTTCGTAGCATCTAAGTGGGGTAACCGACGAGCATACCTGTGTGGTATGTGGATTGATTTCAAGGTAGCTCCTTGAATGGGGGAGATAAGGACCGACCGACTAATTGACTGATAGGAGTTATATGGATGGGATAATCTGATATTGAGGTTGAATATTGTACTGTACCTCGACTGACTATGAACTGTTTGACTATTGATGTGCCTTAATTGTCGTTTCTTCATTCGTTTTCAAAATAAAAGTGCATGACATTTCCCTTGCACACACAACACAAACACTACTGAGATTTTTGTCTCACGCTTGCATTATTTCTTTCTTTCTTCCACAGCTTAGGTTCGAACCATCATAGGACGAGTACCTAGAGGAGTAGGGCGGCTATCACCTTATGTTATTTTTCTTTTGATCGTCTAGTTTGTTTAAGTTTTAAACCATGATACTATAAAACGTTATAGTTCAGTTGTTTTCCTTAGTAGTTTCAGATTGTTAAATGTTGAATCTTGTTAGCGTTGTGCGCGATTTATTTGATTGACATTGGTTTAATTATTTTTCTTGGAGTTATTATAGGTTTTGTTTAGTATAAATTACAGAGCGTCACAGTCACGGTCTAAACGGTCAGACTGGCTGATCTGGCGCAATTTGTATAACACTGGTTTGAACAATCTTTTTATGCTTTTAATAGTTCATGCTTTTGTTGTTTTGTCAACATTTGCCACTCTCTTGGTGGATAGATGGTATACTTTTTAAGGAAGCTTTTAGTTTGTTTGCTTAAATTTGAACGAGTTGTCTAATTGTTTTTGCAGGATGAAATTTATTTTTGTCAAAATAAATCAAAGGGGGAGATTGTTAGGACTGATTAGTTAGTCTTAAAAGTCTTGTTAATTGGTTCTGTTTTAAAATCTAATTACATGGAATTTTGTCATGCATGGAAAGTTAGCCCTGTTATTATGATAATATAATAGGGTATTTTCATTATGGTATAACTGATTTCATTGTAATGAGATGATTTCATTATGGTAAAGTTTATGGTATAGCTGATTTCATTAACAATGAAATGATTTTATTATTCATTTTTTAATAAGGATTATGCAGGTTTGATTGAAAAACAAGCTCGACTGTCTTAGGAAATCCGTCCATCAATTGCAACTATGGATAGAAGAAGACACTACTCAAGTCTTATAAAACAACAAGACTCGAGCATTTAGAAGACAACCCTTAAAGAGAATAATTAAAGTGTTTATATTGTAAGTGTCAAAGGGTCAAAACACATGTTTTAATTAAGAAAACTTATCGCTGAAGGAACACCCTTACATAGTCGAGCAGAGATAAAATGACATCTTTGCCTCTCACACCAAATAAGGTTAATTATTGAAACACCCCTCAAACATCATGTTGATTACCATGAAGGTGAAACCAACATAGGTAATCATGCACTATCAAGCTATGAGGATCAATATCCCAGAAAAGTACAATATGCAACACCACTGCTAAACTACGATACAATCATTAAAATTATGAACACTACATGAAGTTTGTGATGACTTCATTCGATTGGGACCTATTCCAAACTAGGGATTTAATGGTGTGCCATAATTTGGTATGTCTCTAATCAACCAAACATTGCACTACAACTGCAAAAGCCGTTATGGGCTCACTTATGCCTCACCAAACACTAAAGTCAGCCTAATAGGCTCCATTTAGTGGTAGATATTCAGTTCATGTCCCACCAAAAGAAACGAGTCTTTCAAGTTGAATCAACCTACCTAATAGGACCAGTTCGGTCATGCCCAAGTCGCTCGTGAGCTATTGGGCCAAGTAGGCCAGTCAAATAAAACTAGACGACCTAACATACCTAGCTTGGGTTTGTCCAACTCGATCATACCAAACTCGATCAGCCTAGGTTGGTTATCCCAGCAACTGAACAACCGACCTGGATGTCCATAACCGAACTGGTTGAACCAAGCTAGGGGCCTCGTCTTTGCAAAGCCTATGAAAAAAACTCCGATAATTAAAGTAACAATTAGGCTATAATATCCACAAATCATCATTAAAGGTACATTTTCACAACTCCCGATACCGTTCGAGCATTTCAAATAAAAAAACTTCGACCCAGCTAAACTAGTCAACCCAACCGACTTGGTCAACCTAATCGAGCCGGTCAACCTAGCCGACATGGCTTGGACAACCGACATGGACCCTTTTACCGAGCTGATTTGTAATATTACTGTGCTTTAGTATCGCATTGCATATTGCACTATTTTGAGCTATACCTGTTTATAAGTTTCATTAATCAACGAGCATCGACTACTTAGGCATTGAAGTGCATTCGCTGGGTCATTCACAACCTAGTTCACGTGTCGTGTTTTTTAATGTAGGTTTCTCGAACTCAAAAGTTAGCTCAAGACGAATAAAGAACTTGAGTTAGTCTGATGTGGAGTGGCAAGTCAGCAGGTGAAATTACTCGACATCAA
The DNA here is from genome assembly GCA_948329865.1 of Linaria vulgaris. Classification (NCBI taxonomy): domain Eukaryota; kingdom Viridiplantae; phylum Streptophyta; class Magnoliopsida; order Lamiales; family Plantaginaceae; genus Linaria; species Linaria vulgaris. Next base: position 41,426,889 of record OX415251.1, read on the forward strand.
ATGTTTCAGCAATATTCATGAATATTATTATGGATTGTGCTAAGATTTCAAAAAGTATCACCTAAGTATAGACCTTTTCTTACAAAACTATTGGGCTTCAGGTAGTTCTTGGGAAACTTAACACAAATGATGATGCATTGATTATGGCAACAAATCTTGAATGGAAAATGGTCGTTGGCCATGTTTTTTTCCTTGTGTCTTGATGTCATCAATAGTGTCATATGGAGCACAATTCATTTTACTCCTATCAAGTGATCCAAACTAAATAATTAGAAGTATCAAATTCGCCCACATTCGAGTCAGGACACAACTCCTAAAGAGGAACAAGAGAGGAAGAGAAATAATAATTTGATAACTTCATTCAATCTATCAAATTAAAGTTTCTACTACATATGTAAAAGGAAATTACACAACTTCAACTAACCGCTAAATAACCGCAATTACCCACTAATATATAAATGGGGAAAAAACACTTACCCTCCTGAACTTTGCTTTTCACTTGCCCACCCATTCTTCAATATTTTTTTCACTTGCACCCACCCCAGTATCGTAATCTTACCACATGTCCCCAATCACCCGCTAAAGGCGCACATGCAATATAAGTAAGGGCAATACTGATATTTCATTTCCTATCACCACTCTCACCCATCAATATAACCCAAATTTAAACCGCTACCACCACTCTCACCCATCCATTTTCCACCACCCATTTAACCAAAACCTCAATTTTCATCACCTACTCACAAAAAATCTCCCCTCACCAACCACATTGGAATCTTTCCCTTATCGCTTCCTCCAATGAATGTGGCGGAGGGAGTGTTGGCAGAGACGGTGGCGGTGGTGGCGGAGGAGGAGATGGTGGTGATGGATATGCAGCGGAAATAAACAAGAAATAAGCTTTTCTTATTTTGGTTGAGGCTGGCTGATCACTGGACTTTACTCCTACGATTTAGCTAGTGCAATCGAGGCCGAAAGGATTCTGGGGCCAATCGTGAGTCGATTCCAGAGAAGTCGTCGTTTCACAATTGGTGGATGAAGTTTGGAGGGTTTAAGGAGAGATTGCTTGTTGATGATCTGTTCTTGACTAAAGTTGGGATTGAGTGTGGTGTTGGGATCTTCAACAAGGTTTAATCTTTAAATGTCTGGGTAAGATTTGGGGTAAAGTTCAACTGATTTTGGCCCATTTTATTGTTGTTACTGTTAGGTCACATGAAATGACATTATTGCCTCACTCATACCGCATGTGAGCCGCACATGCATCTTTAACGGGTGATTTAAGGGCTAATTACGTAGGTATGGGGAATGTGGTAAGATTAAGACACTTGGAGAAGTATCAGGGGACAAGTAAAAAGCGGGGCAAAGCTCGGGAGGGTAAGTGATTTTCTCCCATATAAATAACTACTACTAATTCTATCCAATACGTAATATTAATAATACCTAGTATAATATAAGAATAATTAAAGAATCATAATCGAACTTTGACTGTCTGTATGGCTAAACATTGAAATTATGCACTCGTATATCCTAACTTTTCTCCATTTGGCAACGTCGTATTTGAACTTTTAAAAACTAATCTTTTGACGAAAAAATGCCGCTTTTCGACTAAGTGGCGTCATAAAAACGGGCAAAATAGTAAAAATACCTCAAGTGTGTAATAAATTAATAGTGCAAAATGTGTAATAACTCAATACACCCCAAATTTATTTTTTTAACACATTGCACCCTAAATCAGCACCATCAATCTTCTTCTCCACGTCAATCACATTTTCAATAACCAACTCACTTCGCTTCCTTTCACCTTTTAAAAAATTAAAAATTCTACATTTTTTTTTTGTTTTCAAAACTTTCAGTTTTTTTTAATAGCTATAATTGTGTTTGAAAATGGCGGTTCATTGTTGCTCTACTCTTCATTTTTTCAATACAACAACAATGTCCTGTCGGTACGAATCGGATTGTGTTCGCATCACCGAGTTCAGTGACGACACAATATCGTACTGGAAAATCCGCACGTTGTTTACGTGTTTCGTGTAATTGTGATAGTAAAGGTATGTAATTAAATACCAGAATAAATTTGAATTTAGTGGGCTCTCATTTGTTATGATTCGTGATTGAATAGTTGATTGAGTTTATTTTTGTTGGAATCTAACTTTGTCGTGTTTGTTATGATTCTCTCGTGATTATAGATCCTGTTTAGTGATCATTCAATTTTTTTTTTGTTGATATGGTTTGCTTTAGTTACTACATTGATGGGAAGAAGAATTGAATCAAATGTTGATCGGAATGGATGACTTTTGAGAAACTTTAAGGGTGTGTTTGAGAATTGAGCTTGTTATATTGAATAACGAACGATTTCAGTCTTGCTTTATAGAATTTGAACTGATCCTTGTATTGAGAGAGGGATAATTTTGAGTATGTTGAATTCACCATTGTAAATTCTTGTTGCTTCTGATTATGCTAAAGCTTGGAGGAGGAGGTTTAGTTTCTTATCTTCTGCACGTTTAAATAATGGCAGTGGGATTATGAATCGCATGCCACGGTAGTAGTAGTGGTGGTGGTGGATTTTATTTTTAAGCACTTAATAAAGATTGTATTTTTGCTAGACAATCAAAGTATGTGGTTGCAATGTGTCAAAAAAATAAATCAAGGGGGTATTAATTTATTATACGTTTTGCATTGTGCTCCCTAATTTCTAAAATGACTAATTTTTCCTTTCGCGTGGTCAACACGCGCTCTAATTTGGCCAGAAAATTGGTTTTTAAAAGTTCGAATACGACGTTGATGACCGGAGGAAAGTTGGGATATACAAGTGCAAAATTTCAAAGTTCAGCCATACAGGTGCAAAAAGGGCCAAAATTTGGCTATGAATCTGTAACTTTCCCCACAATATATAATTCAACATAAAATAATGCCTTTATCATTTCTCCCCATGGAAAATGACATTGTCCACAAGGTGCAATGTTACAAAACAACATCAAGGGCACCCGTCAGAAAATGAAGAGATAAAGGGTTTAATTGCAAAATACATTTGTGGAACTGCTTCTTCAAGTCCCTGTTCTAGTCCGCATCTCAAAGGAATTTTCTCTTTTTCCTTTCCCTCCAATCCATCAATTCTTCATTTGCACCATCTTCGTGGAAACAAAAAAGCAGTGGTTTTTGACAAGTAGCTTATGTTCTATTTTTTCTTGAAATGGACCAAATCTTTTATATTTCAATTTCAATTTTAATCTTTTATATCAAGATTTAATCTATATAAAATATAGATGACCAATGTTGGCGGTTTATTGCCATTATTTGGTTGTGATGTTCGAGTGCACAACTTAAACCACCAAACTTTGACGGTAAGTTTGCAATGTCACATACTCGTTGTTGGTAGGCGCAAATACATCCACTTAACTTGTATTCTTTTAGATATGAGACTTTTGTGATTATGTTTTCTGCGTTGTGGTGTGATTTTGTTGATGCGTGGGCACTGTGAATGATGGTTCATTAGAATGGAAAGGACGTGGTGTTGTAGTGGTGGTGGGGCTGAGTGGTTGTAGTTGTTCCGGTGCCCGCATAGGTTGTTTTTATGGCAAATTGACTATCCATACCTTTAGATCGTGGATCTGTTCACAACCTTCGTTGCACAACATCTCAACTGTTGTCTTGAAGTTCTTTAGAACTGATTATTGTTTAAGCGAACTTGAGACAATTCTTTTAGTACTTGGCAGAGAGAATCTAACAAAGAAACGACGACAGACATAGATTGCGTCGTAGTTTATGAAGGCATGTTAAATGCAACTAAACATAATGGATACAAACTAAATAATTAAAGTATCAAATTTGTCCACAACGCGATAGAGAAAAGAGCTTCTCATTTATTGGATCTGTTACATGTCTAACAATTTTGGACATTGATTAGCACAACTAAAACTAGGGCTATTCGCGGGCGTATTTTGGCGAGTGTGTACAAAAAATTTCACCACACCCAAATTTAGCTGGTTACTATTTTTTTAAACCGTGTGGGTGTCTTTGTTTTACAACCTCTGGGGGTTCCGATTGGGCGGGTGGCGGCTTTAAAGATTAGTAAAAAGAAAAAAGAATAAACGAAAACAGTTTATATGCTTAATATTTATCAAAAACAATCATGTAACACTAAAAATAAGCATGCACAAAAAGAAAAGTATAGCATTTTTGACATATAACTTCTATATTTATAATATGACACAATTACGTACATAGATATATGCAAGAATGTTCAATTCGTAAATTGGAAGACATCCATTAGCAATTGAAATATAAAAGATTTAACATGATATATTAGGCATAAAACTATAAAACAAAATATTTTCATTAACACTTTAACTAAATAAAGTACTTTTGTAATTATAACTTGTCAACCAAAAGTGCTTATTCAAAATAAAAAACTGAGTATTGCTTTTTTTTTTTAAGAGTTTGCAAATACCACCATAATCTCCCTAAAGCATTAAGATATTCTAATGTTTTAGAATTATATTTGTAAATTTATACATAATTCATTTTGGGTGGATTATTGGTTTGGGCTTGATACCAACACAAATACGAACAGCCCAACCCAAAATTTACTCTTCAAAAAACACTTGCGGGAAGTAAATATTAAAATGGCGGGAAAAACAGTGGCTGTTATAAAAAGAAAAACCCCCAAATCGCATAAACCCTAATTTTCTCTCTCTCTCTCTCTCTCCATTTCTACGATGGTGAGAGACAATTAAATGGAAGAAGCAGAATTAGTACGCAACGCCGCCTCGATCGTCAAATCCTGTCATCCAACACCTTCACAGGAGCCGAATTTACAGTTTTGCCCCATGGCCTCCGAGTCATCGCAGAGCCTCGCTGGCTTCAGCACCTCTTCCACCGATACGGCGCCTTCAGAGCCTACCGGAATCGTCATGCTCACTTTACCCGACACCGCGGAGGAAGACGACGCCGTTTTCCACACCCCTCCAGAGCACCAGTTCCGCTCCTCAGCCGATGACCAAAATATCGTAGATACGAAAAAGGTTACGGTTTCTGAGGAAGGTTCTGGCGATGAGGGTAGATCGGAGAGAGCTAGGGTTGCGCAAGAGGCAGAATTGGCGGGAGATGAGAATCCGAAGAATACTGATGTTGCTGGTATTGGTGGTGAGGAGTCTGGTGAGGGAACTGTAGATTTGGGTGATGATGACGGTGTTAAGGTTGACGGGACTGATGGAGGTGGTGAGGGTGCTGCGGTTGTGAATGATTCTGCTTGTAAAGATCACGAGTCGAACGAAAATGATGAAAATAAAGAGGGTGATGAAGGGGATGCAACCGAAAGATGTGTTGAAACGCGAGAGGATAGTAATGTGGTTCGGTCCGAGGAAGTTGTTAAGGTTGCTGAAGATGTCGAGGTGTGTAAAGATGCCGCAATTGAGGATGAGGGTTTGGGAACTGTTCTTAAAAGTATTGATAAAATTGACGAGTTTAGGTTTGTTGGTGAAAAAGATGGTGAAAGGATGCCAAAGGTGAGAAAGGGTAAAGACGTTAAAAGGAGATCAAAGGAGAGAACTGGTAAAGATGGAGATTGCGGTGCAGGTAAAAAGCGTCAATTGCCTTTATCTATAAAAGGTAAAGAGAAGAGCGCTGAAGTGAGTCACAGGGCACAGCAGATTATATCACCAAAGGGTAAAAGGAAGAATGCCGAAGGGAGTGACAGGGTGCTGGAGACTGTATCGCCAAAGGGTAAAGAGAAGAACACTGAAGGTAGTGACAGGGTACAGGAGACCGTAATAGCAAAGGGTAAAGTGAAAAATGCTGAAGGGAGTGCCAGGGTGCAGGAGACCACAAAGAGTGGATTATTGGAGATGTTGGAATTGCTTAAGATGGTTGTTGGAAACAAGAATTACAGCTCTGAGCCAGTGGACTTGGTGGAGACTGCTAAAAAGCGGGGTGTAGTATTTCCGAGGCCAAGATGGTGGCCCCCTGAGGGTGAGGACTTCTAATCTCTGCTTGGAGTATAGTTGTTGCTTCAATAGCTTTTGCAAAATCAAAGAAAACACTTGTACTGATCTCGAGTCTTTTGACGTTTCCTATATACAAATATGAAGTCTCGAGTTGTTTTTCGTTTTCTAAATTACATTTTTAAGTCCGGGGGCATGCATTTTAATGATAGGTATGGCTAGGGTCAGACCTGCTAGACAGTCTTTTTTGTGTATACAACCCTAGAACACTGTGGGTTAACTTTGTATATAACTGCTTTGTACATCGACTTAAATAATCAGTATCTGTTGTGATATAAGTTTCATGTTTCTTTGAGAATCTTATTTGCTAATTCGACAGTGCAATTACTTATTAATTGTTACACCAGTGCTTAGTTCCATTGGAAAATATACACCTTTTTTTTTTGTAAAAGGCACAATAAATTCGTTCACCAGAGAGTATAGATGACGCATCTTTCAAAGCATCTTCTTTTACTAAGCAACTCCATAAGCATTTGCTACATTCATCTTATTTTCTAAACGCTACGATCAGAAGTGTTTGCCCACAACATATTTTCTTTCAAGTGATACTTCTGGTGAACATTCAGCGAATGGATAACTAGTTATGGTTTTGGCGTTTTGCTACAATGCAACAAGTCAATTCTTTTTGCGTTGACTATCTTATTCGTGATTTTGCTTTCTTGTAACCGTAACAATCATGGAACTATCAAGCAAAAACCCCCAGGTAACCAGCACCCCCAGTGAGCGAATTACTAGAACTTTTGCCATCATCACGTTAAGAACTACATCATATATTATGCAAATGGAAACTCATAAAACTAACTTGTTTTCATTTATATATAACACAACCTTTGTGCAGTCCATAATTTATACAAAAAACCCAGGTAAAGCCATCTGTCTCGCCATATCCCCACGTTTAAAGTGGGGGGAGGGGGGAGGGTTGAGGGGTTGAATGAGGAATACAATCACCTGATTGCAAAGAAACGTGCCAAGAAGACCCTGGCAATGCATGAAATCACGGGTTTGATAAAATACTATCAGGGAAAGCAAAACCTGTAGGTAGACCGAGGTCTACTAGTGCTTGCTCAAGTACTAAAACGTTAGAAGTCAAGAGAAGGAACTAAGCAGGCAGAACAGTAGCCATTGCATGACACACCTAGCAGTAAATCTTGGCTATAACTTTCCATGAGAAATGGGAAGAGCCGAGCTCGAGTGAAGCATTATCATTCTGCTAAGTAAAGAAAGTGCTAGTCTTATCTATAGGCATCTTTTTTATCGCGACTTAAACGCATCATAAACCATTTGGGGCTCTTCGTATCAACCTTGCTCCTGGAAAAAAAGACTCATGTGAGATAAATTCTTAAGTGCAAGAGGGGCATTCGCTAGTGTTGATGGTTCACTCAGAAACTACACTTAATAAACTACCGCCAGACAGTGATAAGAATAAAAAAAGTAACTTCTGAATTGAAACACGTAAAAAACATTTACATTGATGGGTTACATTAAAATGATTGTGTTGCTTGACTTTGGTATGATGTCAAATGCATATCTCATGTGAAAGTTCAAACTTGGAAAGAAAAGAACCACTCAATAATCATTTTCTCTGAAATTATTGCAAATGCTATTGGTCATAGAGGCATCTTCTTGATGAACTGCATATGCATGCAAATTTGTAAGTTGCAAGTCATTAAATAATTTGACACTATTATTTTCTCAGCATGATCAAACGTGTCAATAAAATCACATAACCACATTTTCGAAATTCCATTTAGAAATATCAGATGAGAAACTCTCATTATATGAATGTACCTTGGAGGTCATTCTTGCCCTGCTCCCAGATTGGCAGGGTTCTTGATTTTCTCAGTCCCTATACTTGATGAATTGACACCCTCGTCCTCAATAAGAGTAGAACTCATCCCCCTTGAATTTGCAGTATTTTGCTTGTGGCCAAATGACAAGGAGCTTGCTTCTGATTCTTCTTCTCGGATGAGTACACTTCCATGCCCAAACTCAACAGATACCATAGGTTCGTCAGTCTCAAAAAGCAAGTCATTTTCTGAAGATTCGGACAAGCATGAAGACTGTTGCTCGTACCATATGGTATACAGATCTTTGGTTAACTTCTCAATTGCGGATGGCTTTTGACGAGTGACAAAAGTTCTCTTCTTGGAAGGCACAGTTGAATCCCAGGCAGCAGGTTGGGATGGACCTTTAGCAAATGAATAAAAAGATATCAAGCTTATCAAGCATATCGAAAAACAAAAACATAAATGATTTGCACGTGCAATTAACGGTGCGAAAATATGTTGAAGTTATACTCATTGATCATAATGTTTCATATATGACATGTTACAGAAGGTCATAACAAAGAAGAAAACTGTAAGTTGAATCATTGTTTAGAATAAATCTTTCAGACATTTTCATGGTTTTAAAATGCATATAGATCCGACAAACCTGTCAAATCACTTGCATCGGCACTACCGCAAAGTGCAGAGCCCTCGGAGTGCGATATAGCGGAGCCAGAACTTGATCTATTACTTGTATCTTCATTGAAACCTTTACGAAACTCCTGGTTATAGTGAGGAGGAGCTACTGTATAATCAGCTATATCACTATCAAACTTCCGCTTGAGAACTCTGGCTTCTTTATTCTTGCTGGATATCAATCGAACCTCTGAGGCTCTGTAATCATTAAAGCCATCATTTCCTGCTCTTGCATGTAGAGGAGTATAGTTTACCAGAGATCCCTTCGTTCTCCACCTCGACCCACATGCATTGCATAGCACTGGCTTCTCAGGTGGCCCGTTGCGCCACAGAGGGGTGCCTGTCGCATAATTTTTCTATTTTGTCAAGTATTATTTCTACACATCAAGACAGCAAGCTTAGAAACCACACAATACGCTAAAATCTTGATACGTCTCTTTGGTTAAGCATCGAAAATCAAAACATACAGAGAATGCACAAAGAGATTGTACAAGACCCACAAGTTTTGAACAAACCAAGACCGGAAAGGCAATTGGAAATGAGAATTTATTGTTATCAGTTGGCAAGTATACACATTCCAGAAGCCTCTGAGACAATGGAAACTATGTGTGTGCTTAAATGCCCAACATTCTGAACACCGAGATTTACGGGTATAACGAAGATAAGCAAAATAGAGAAACACAGATAACTTAGGATTGCTTTAATTTACAGTACTCAACTGAATTCACTGAGAACAACACAGGACAAATGATAACACTCAAGAACAGGTGCACAACAGCAAATATGACTCAGTATACATTCATTTTCCATTATTGAACAACCTCAAGACCAATTATGAAATCAACTACAAGAAATTAATCCAAAAATTCCCAGATAAATTGAACACTCACTTGTAACACCACAGTGACAGCAAGGACCATGCTTTCCCATATCTCTTCTTCCTCAAATTTCAAAAAGCACACTTTTTTTTTTAAAATTCTTTTCTAAAAATATCACCACAAATTAAACAAATAAAAAAGTCCAAATTAACAAAAAGTTTTATTTTTTTGGTTTTTGTTTCTTTATAGCCTCTTTACAACATAGACGAGCCTGGGTTTCAAGAAAAACCCAGTTAGAAAAAGATCTGTGAAATTGATATTTCAATCAAATTGAGAGATAAAAGCAAACAATCGAAGGAGAATTGTGAAAAGAAGAAAATGGGGTTTGAGAAAAAAGGGAAAAAAAGGGGAAGGTGGTTTGTGAATGTGACTTCTTCTTCTTGTTCAACTGTGAAAATGTGTCATTTTTTTAACTTTCTTATTATTTTTAATCAATTTTGTGATGATAATTAGTTATTACCATTGGTATAAACGGATACTTTTTTCTTTTATAAACAAGTTCAATTTCCCTTTTAATTTTTTTTGGGTTTTAAATTATTACCTGGTATTGAGTAGTTGACTGTAGACTTTTCAGCTATCTGTAACACGTTCTCTTTTTCAAACTTTCACAGCCTAAGGAACAAAAAAAAAAAAGAATAAATTTTATTCGTTTGATATGTGATGTGAGCAATTCACCAAAATAATTATAAATAAAAAGAATATATTATTTTTTCTATTTTCCCTTCATTTGGCATTAATTTTGGGGGTCAAAACTCAAAAGAGTTTAACCATCCAAACCATTCTACTTTTTACATACTGTTCTCAAATAGTCAAATGTATGAAAATGAATTAAATATCACTCCCCTTGGAAAGTAATTTGATATAAATTCGTCCGCATTACACGTGGGACAACAAACAAGTACAATAGAGTCTAAGAACACCGAATAATGTTATATCTAGAGCTTCGTGGGTCTCGAGACCAGTTTTGTCCATAACAAACCAATTGTACGGTTTGAACAATGCAATAGGTCGAATCTTCAGGTATTTCGAATCCTCTGTAGGTCGAACCCCTGCTTGACCGAACCTCCTACAGTACAAGAGTAATATGTCGAATTATAAGATAGGCCGAATCTCGTATGTCGAATGTAAAGCTCGACGTAAGAGCGCTGCGTGTAAGTGTATTAATGACATACGTTGGTTATCAGACTCGCAGGTATTTATAGTCCTTGGAATACGGGACCATTTTCGTAACTCATGCATATATCAAATTCCGGGGACGGCGGGATCATAAAATATAATTAATTCCTCTAACGAGAGGCCGATTCGAGAGTAATGAGAGACATTCCTTGGATGGCGGGTAAGACACTCGAAACATCTTTATCGACCACACCAGTGGGAAGGCATCGGTCCGTGTCACTCATGCCTCCCCCGATCCTTTTCTAACATGTAGCCTTAACGAGAACCCTTCTCACGGTGACACTCTATGACTCCACCCGTATGGGAGACATATCCGAGTGCTTAGCTGAGACTCAACAAACCGAGATCTGCCCGCTCCTCGAGGATAATACTCGTTACATCCTCCCCTATTTGAAATCACGACCTCTAAAGGCCATATACATGCATATTACCCTAACGATACCATCCTAAGATACTCAGACTTTGAGTCCCACTACAACGGGAGTCATTTTGGCCCCGATTAATTTTCCTACCGTATTATCCTACGACCTCTTACGACAATTGCCCTTATCGAGCTCACACATGTCTTTTCACCAACTCGGATAAAAACTCCGATAAGCACTTGTCACGAGTGTGCCAATACTTTAGAAAATACTTCACTAACATTTTATTCTCACCTCTTGGCAGGAATGAGGAGAACGACATTGTCAGTTAACGAGAGACCTAAGAAACAACGAGGGGTTACAAGAAGGAACTCAGTGCAATTACTCCCTAACTCCCAACCACTCCCCATAAATAAGGAGAAGACCGAATCTGGTTGGTCACCATCCCGCAGAAGATAGAACATTGGGCCTGAAGGCAACAATGCCCATTGGTTCATAACGCCTACAACACCTACTGGATGCAGAGAACTTCGTTCGATTGGCTTCTCTAGTCAACGACCCACATTGGTGCAAAAGAGGCCTCGCCATAGGTCACCCCTGTCGAAAATGCTCACTGGAGCACAAGAAGACCCACCTCATTGACTGACCTGATCGAGGCAATTACTCCCAGTAGAAGACTAACAACGATTGGTCGAAGACCTCCATGAAAGTCCTATAAATAGGGGCTTGGTAGCACTCCCACAACAACTAAGTTGGAGATAAAACTTTCACTCACTCCTACTTACACTTTTTCCAGCTCTAGTTTCACCCTTTTTACTCACTCACACATATAGATTTCGGTACAACACTTGGTACTTAGCGGCTAAAAAGTAGCTATACTTGTAATCCCGAGGTTGACCTCGCAATAGCTCTCCCCAGCCTGACCGAGTCCCACCACTTGTAACCAACTCAACCCTTGTGAACATCAATAAAAAACATTACTCGCTTATCTCAGGCTCGGGATCAGCGTTTCGAATAAACTCACTCAATCAATATCCTCAATTTGTCCTCCCCGAGTGGTCGAACGATATTGCATCATCAATTAGTTTATGAAAGAAGTAATAGTTTGGGAGGTTTAATGCATTTGGTGGCTATTTGAGTCAAAAATTAACAAGTTATTTTTCTATTCGACGAGTAATATTTAAGATTCCAAATAAATGTCAGTCATCTAACCTTTACAATGCCTAAGGGATGTTCATCTCGTTCAGAAAAAAAATACGATTGCTCTAGTCTCTTGTATGCCCGAGGCCTACAAAAAGGGGCAGAACTTTGTAGTAACTGACCTGGGCTTCAACCCAGGTGAGCTTTTTGCAAGTTAAGTACATATTATACTATTTTTCGTAAGTATACTAACAAAAGGTATTTTATGTCTTTTTTACCCCATTATTCTTCACCGTAAACCAAAAATTTATACTATTTGAGTCCAAAACATATAAAAACCTTGTAAATCTTTTGTATAAACTATATCCTATTTAAAGACTAAGAAACATATAGGATTCTAAATTAAATTAAGAGAATTAAAAATGAGGCTCCAACAACCATTTTTCATCTTCATGTTGTAGCCCATCGTAGCCCAGGATATAATATTTTCTTGGGTCCGCTCCTGCCTACAAAAGTTAAAAATAATACTTTTTAAGAGTATTAAATATCTAAATCCAACCACAGAGAAATATCTAGTACCTAACAAAAATTGCTAAAACTATCGAGTGCTTTGAAATCTACAGTTAATATACAATCACGTGCTACTTTAAAAACACAAGAATCGCCTAATTAGTCTCTTTATTAAAAAGTATTAATGAAATATTTCATCTTAATTAGAGAGCATGTTTTCCAATTACACGTCTAATTTTTGACCATATTTAACCAATGAAATACCACATACATTTGATGCAATATCTAATAAAACAACTAACACAAAAATTCAAAATAATGTGAAGCTTCCACATCAAACTAAAAGTCCCAAGACAAAGAAAGGTTATGGTCTTTAGACTTATGTTCTCTTTTGCTTCTTCACCAAGCAACTTTTAATTTACATAACTAGAAACGCTGGCACGCGGTCCCCGCGTGATTAAGAATTTATTTTAATTTATATGGTAAAAGAATAATTTGAATAAGTAAAGATTAAATAAATAAGGATAGAGACTTTATATAGAAAGTTTTAGATTTTGGGAACTAAATATTCAATCACAATAATTACTATAGTTATTGATTCTACTTAAATTATAAGGCTAAATTAGGAACTCAATAATTAAACTATTGTGCTAACAATAAAATTATAAGGCTAAAACCGGAAATCAAAAGTTTGGTGTCACAGTTTGCCTTTCTTTATATAATAGTATAGATATTTATCATGGTGATACGATGGTATGCTAATCTGCACGTTCGCTGAGATTATAAGTGTGTTTTTGGTACGAATAATTTGTACGAATATTTATTCTTTCTTTAAGGTAACACACGAACTAAACGTCTTTAATTAAGTATAAGAGACATTCGATTATATCAGTCATATATACTAGTGAAATTATTTATTTATTTATTAAATTATTTATTTAATCATGAAGTCATTAGTCATTTATGTAACGGCTCGACAAAATAATCCGACCTAAATGTGAATCTATTCCCCCTTTTCTTTTTTCTTTTTTAATTATTTTTTGTTAAACTTTGCATTAGTTTTAGATTCTCTGTGTCTCTTCTAGTGAAACTTTCAACTTTTGTTTGCATGATATAATGATTTGTATGCATCAGATTAGTTGTAAAATAAACTTTTAACATTCATTGTCCCTATTTCCCTTTTGCACACCTATTTATTGGTATTGATAAAAATTGATGGTAACGACATGCGCTTTAGAAGCATGTTTTAAAAAGCGAAAAAACCCTGTCAATTAGCTTCTTCGAGTTCGTGAGCAGTATGTTGTGAGATTGTTGAAGTAAATTTCATAAATCTTCCACATAGCTTTTGGAAGACTACCTACGTTCAAAAAAGAAAAAAAAGTTCGCTCCATCATCGCCGGTAGGAGATGGCGGGGATGATACGTTGGAAGATAGTATTGAGCCTAGTGCCCAACAAGGAATGGGTGGTTCACCTATATTTGAGTTGCCCGATGATCGTAGTGATAGCAAATTAAGAGGGAGTGAGGTGGAGGGGGAGGAGTCGGATGACGAGGTCGAGGCAGCCGAAGTGTCGTATACAGATTACGTCTCACACCTGTTGATGGGCCATGCCATCTTACTGTTTTTGTTGGTCAATTGGTCAGTGGTTTGAGATTTTCTATACCGGTGGAAGTCCAGAACATATTTCGGACCATAAGACAGGTGCCAAGTCAACTCATACCCAATGCGATTGGGTGTATAATCGCCTTCATTCTTGTTATGAAGGGAATGAACGTCCCTTGTAGAATCAATGAGTTCTGGTCATTGTTTGAGGTTGGACGCAAAGGGGTTGACCTTTACCATGTGAATCCTTAAAGAAAACAAAATTTCTGCGTGGAGGACGGAGCGACTATGGTAAAAATTGGAAAAAGAGACTTTTATATCAAGGAGAGTTGGCCGAGTGAATTCTTGTCTCTCAAGAGAAAATGATTGAATGTACCAAATATTACCTTTCCTCTCAATGTGGGGGCCCCTAGGTGGGGTAATACCTTTAGGGCTAATCCTGTCACGAATCACAAGTTTGACATAATTATGTTGGTACAGGACCAAATGTTGAGCGCTGGTGGACTATCTCTGGTCCAGTACACCAGGGGCTTAACTATTCATATAGATTATGAGTTTGATTGGAAACATTATTAGGTGTATGTATTTCGTTATCATGTGTTTGAATTTGCTTAAAAATGTTTGCAAAGTATTTGATCATGGGTCGGCACGTGCGCATGGGTCAAGTTCTTGCTGTGGAGGCTCCAGAAGGTCAGACAAATGCTACCATCCCTGTTCCCCTACCGAAGAAGAAGTTTCGGGGTAGAGATGGTTTGAGAAGCTCACAAACATAGTCTCAGGCTGGGGCGGCCAACCAAGGCACTGGCACGGAGACCAGTTTGATGAAGTGGTGCAGGGCGGAAGAGAGCACGCACCTATATCGTTGATGGGAATAACTCTGAAGGATTCAACGTACTTGTGGCCGAGAATGTTGGGGGGATATTGAGGATAAGCGTATCATTAGGGCTAAGAGGAGACGGGTTCCTGAGACGAGGCCTCAAACTAGCGGAATCGAGCAACGTACGATCCCCTCTACTCCTGGGGGCCCAACCACTGAGACGAATGTTGGCGGTGTTTTAAGTTAGACGACAATGCCACCTGTTGTGGAGGACTCGGGTGCAGACGTCTTTGGTGGCGCTAGCTCGTAAGGAGTGCACTGGGCAGGCGACTTGCATGTTTGTTTTGTCGATTTTACTCAATCCGAGGAAGAGGCGATCGATGTGTTGCGCGCGCTGTTTCCCATTTTGGCTCTGCATTTTTCCCGTCTGTCGAGGGAAGGGAGGAGTTGGAGCGACTGGTGCTGCTATCCGTGAGCTCAATAATAATAATTCTATCATGCACTTGCAAATATCTATTTAGTATTCACTGTGATTCGTGTTTCATTGTGTTTGTCTCCTTTAGCAAGGTGCATTTGTTACTACCATGGTGCAATGCTTGAATCGCACTTATCAGGAGAGGAGAGCCGGAAACAACCAATTAAGGGCCAAATATCGTAACAGTAATCAAATATCTTTTGGGATTTTTTGATTTAGATGGCAAGAAAACAATTAAAGCAATTAGGACAATTAAACTAATAAAACTAATAAAAATAATTAAACTAAGAATGATTGGAAGAGAGATTGATTAACTAACTATACTAAACTAGAAAACATAATTTAATATTAATTATTGATTTTGGTTGTAAACAATAATTGAAAAGATTGTTTAGAGGTCGGGGTTCAGAATGATTTAACCATAATAGTTTATAGACAAACTACCTATATCTACTTACAATACCTGATAGTTACTTGATGTTTGCATGTCTAATCAATCCGTGACATATGGTAGGAGTTATCCCAACCATACACCTATGAGTCTCTAATAACATACCGTGTTAACGGATCAGCCCAATTGGCGGTTGTTTTAGAAGAGATATCAAATCTGCAATCCAATTAACTCATTCGAATCGTGTTAACAAAACGTACTCAGTGAAGATTGATCTAGTGTGAGGTTGCGCATCAGTTGCTTTCGCAAATCCAAAGTCACAAATCACACACACACACATACACACACACACATACACACACACATACACACACACACACACACACACACACACATATATATATATATATATATATATATATATATATATATATGTATCCTTAGATTTTTGTACGTGTTATTTGTGTTCTCTATTATGTTCATCCTCCTTTTCTATTTAGATTTTACTTTTTAGCTTATGCTTTTGTTTTGAGATTTTATCTTTTCCTCGTCCGATCTACTACATCCATATCTAGAAATGGGTAGGATATATATATATATATATATATATATATATATATATATTTCTTTTTCGGCTCATGGTAGAAAAGTAGGCTTCACAAACAAAGGCTCATAGAAAAAGTTTATTATTTAGGGGGATGTCAAGGTTCAGTCTTCGGTTCAGGCTTCAATGGGGTTTTATGGATATTCTTCTATTTATAAAAGGTTCTTGGCTTGAAAGGCTAAAACTTAAATTTTGAAACGATGGCCTATTTCATTTCCTCAACATATTTACCTCTACCCTTATCTCAAGCAATACTCAAGCAATTTGTTCAAGTTTCATAATCACATGCTTCATTACTATAATCTCATAAATAAGCAATATTCTCTTCACCATTATACACAACACCAGATTGAAAGGTGTAAATGAAACTAAAATATGCTTTTGACCATATTACGCCAGATGTACCAAATGTACTTCATCTCAAATTCGTACAATATTATGCATATACTATCATAGATTCCTACTTATTCATGCTTTTATGCTTCCAATTCCATTCTAATGACTTATTAAAAACAAAAACTAGACTATGTAGATAAATATATAGCAAATAAGCGTAGCTACCATCCCAAAAGCTAAAATATTGTGATGTCCTCATTGTATAAAATAGAAAGAATTAAAGTAAAGATCAGAGGACTCCCCTGATCGAACTCAAAGGACACTCGTTGGACTGGTGGTGGTGTTGCTTTCTCCATTTGCAAAACTCTACTCGATTCCTCTCAATTCTCTCCAATGGAGAGCGTTGTTGTTCTGAAAGTGCTCATTGACTTCTTAGAACTGACTCACTAACTCAACATTCTCTTTTTCCAGTCATTCTTTCACCTCTTGCAATTGCTCGCATGCCGACTTTTGTTTTTTTGGCGAAGATGATAGGGTTTCGTCAATTGACTCTATTGTTAATTTCTCGTTAGTGGGGAATGTAGTTTCCATCACGTGCCTTGCAACATGATTGATGTGATATGCATTTTGGTTGTGGATATCTGTATCAAGCTCTGGACAACCTTCTTTGATACAATGTGCGGTTATGAGTGCTCCAAAATGCATAAAGCGTGGAGGACCGTTTATGGTGTGATTCTCGATAGCTTTAATTATGATCTCCCTATGTTTGAAGTGTCTTCTTGTTTTATGCATATCATAATTTTTGCTTGTTCCCATGAAACTTTTCATTTGTAATCTTGTGGACATATCCGAGAACTAATAAACAAATATAATTCCTTACAAAGTGTTTATAGATCCCCATAATCAGCCTCCAAATCATCGTATTTATTTTTGTAAAACGTGAGGTCTCGTTGTAGAAGATATATTGAGACATGCTATCTTGTAATCTTGTGTTGTGAGCCTAAGTCCCAACGTATCATCTGATCTACCTTCAATTTGTAGTATTTGTTTATGTCTCTCTCTCTGTGATTGCAACCGATCTCTCTCTAAGCCAAACATTACCATCGTCTTCTTCATAGTGAGCACAATATTCGCGAATAATGGTGTCATACCCAATCTCCTCATCATGCGACCTAATCCCGCTTGCTCCAGTGTTTCTTCCAATCCTTGTACTTTTTGTTTATCAACAAAGTGGATTTTTAATAGTGCCTGATACAGTTTGAAACAGTTGTCGCTGAGGAATAGATAGCGATCGAATATCGGTTGAGCCAAAGAGAGCTTTGATTCCTTTCTTTGTGTTCCTGTTGCTGCTTCAAGAGTGTAGTATCTTCCAGATGCCATGTCCTTCTACAAAGAACAATTAGAAAAATTACATTTTCGAAAGAAAATAAATAGATAGGAGAAGTAAAGAAGAAATAGTCGTATGAATTCTGAGAGATAATAGAATTCTAAAAGGGACTAGAGTTATAAATAAAATAGTTCTTAATAGAATTTTAGAATTTTTCATTAAGTTACAAAACTCTACTATAATAAATAAAATCACAATGGGAACAACTCATGTATCAATCGAATTTAATCATAAGGGAAATATAAGTATGGTAGGAAAGGTAAAGATAGAGATTCCTCAGCCAAATCTTGTAGATTCTGATTTCTGCATGTCTTCTATTGCATTTCGGAATGAGAAACATGTACTGCAAGAAAAAGTTGGCACACGATATGGTTTGATCGCGCATCCTGATCGCAAAGTTGGGGCGTGATGTGAACTTTGGCGCGGTATTGGATGCAGCATATTCTGGAACTCTGGTGCCACAAAATTAGATTGCGCTTCTTGGATCACGCGACTGAGGCGCGATGTGAATAGTGTTTGCTTGTGTTACTGAAAAACATGTTATGTGTGCTCTAATTTGTGCAGTACTTACTTTTGTCAATATCGTCTTGCTTTTGTCCTTTTCGTCTCTGTACTTGTTTTCTTTCACTTTCTTCATTTTTCATATCTCAGTGTTTAGCTCAACAAGAAATTGAAGTAAAATGCTATATATAACTCGAAACAGAATTAAATTAAAGACTCGATAATTAAAAACTTACTATTGTGGGTTGCCTCCCACACATCACTGAGTTTATTACCGGTTAGCTCGACAATTTTGGTGAAGAATTAGTGGTTCTTTGGTGCACCGGTTGCACCGTGGTCTTTCTCCTCCTTTGCTCATTTCTTCAATTTTCCTCTTCTTTGTTGTTCATCTGCAAGAGTCGATTAACAATGTTGAAAGTTGCATTGCATGCTGTCAGAATGCCATACTCTTTGCTCTTGCGACATTGTACATCAAGTCGAATGCTGATCAAGTGGTAACCTTTGAAGTCCTTCTTCATGATATAGTTCTCCACTCAGCTTATCCAAAACATGGCGGCTAACTTTACTTAACCCCCAATAATAGATGTCATTCATATGTTTTTCTTCTAACCATGACACATCAAATCCAATGTTCTCTCTTTCAAGGTAGTGATCCTGTGCTTTTCTTAGCATGTCTTGAGAGTCTATTCAAGCTTCAACAAATGTTGCACCTCGTTTCTGCTTGAAACTCAAAATCCCTTCTTTCCATGACTTCGTGTACACATCTTCACGAAATCTAAATTGGAATTCCTTGATTGTTGTAGCCCAATCTCCTCCCCAATTGACTTCAATGTTATGCCATTCTCTTGCTTTCCTTATCAATGAATGAGGGGAAATTTTTGCCATCTTATACTCCTCTATAATACCAAAGAAGTTAAATGCTTCTTTTAATTCCTCAAACATGTATATGAGGGTTGTCAGATGGTTCTCTGTCAAATTGCTCTTTCTTAATCACCTTCAACAACTCTTCATCAACATCATCGATGTCAAATTTTGGATGTGACACAACAAATTTGTTGACGTGCTCTGTATACTTTGTTGTGTACCAGTCGGCTTGATGTTGTCCTCCCATGTATGGCGGTTGTAGAAGTGGTTTCTATATGTAAGTTCTTCCAGTGTTGCCGTACCTCATCTTGCTTTCCCATGGTGGTACTGCTGCTGACTTTCTACTTCTATCCATGTGTTACTCCAGGTAACAAAGAGAAATTAGTGTTTCGATAGACAAGCTTGATAACTCACACAAAACAATAATCATACCGTTACTCCCCGCCAAAAACGCCAAAAACTTGATGGCCGTGTAGAATATAATAAAATAGAATATAAGTTGAAATTGTGGATCGGTTGATACGTGTTTGTTGTTAACTTCTCAATGTTACTTTAACAACGTTCAGAATAACGGTGTAGCGAAAAATAAACAAACACATAATTTAAGAAGTGAATATATTGATATTAACTTTCGAGCCGTAGGCAAAATACCACAAGGGTTTATCAAAATATGTTTCTCATAACTCTCAAGCTCCTCAGTCTCGAATTGCTCGAACTCAACAAACAGACAAGAATTGCTCTCTCAATTCTGAACCTTGAACTAATTGAACAACTCACAAACTTTGCAAAAGCAAGACAACAATCAACAAATCGTGAATTGATCTCTTGGATTTATTAGCCCTTGTCTCGTATTTGTCTTGATGTACTTCACACCTATATATAGGTTCTTGACTTGGACTTCAAGATGTGTTGTACACGGTTGGTAATTTCTCTAGTTTCCTTGTCGAACTCCTCTTCCTTGTTCTTGCCGTCCTTCTTGAATAATAGTTCCTTTGTTAGTAAAATAACTAAGGAAAGACTCATTCTTCAAATCAGGACTCAAATTGGATGTTTTCTAGTTGCACTCAAACACATCTTTCTTTATATGTTGAGCGGTTAACTTTAATTAAGGAAACTTATAATTATGGAAACTTTGACCGATCAACCTATGACACGTTTGTTTCCTGAATAATAACCAAAGACAATCACAACTATGGAACTAGATTAGTTAAGTGAATAAGGCAAAAAAATAATTAAGATATTCAAAACAAGATTGTAAAACAGATTCTGCCAGCCAATGTTACTCTAACATTGAACTTCTAACATTGCCAGAATACTTGCACTTTCATAAGTAAACACAAGAATGTTACACCTAAACCCCACTTTGTCGCAAGTGCACGAATCAAGCAACAATAAAATGGTAAGTAGAGTTACAAATCAATTATCGTATCCAGGGGAGTGATGGTTGCATGTATGAATCGCTTAAATGCAAAAAATACTAATAATTGTCACGATCTTTTCTCTTGCGCTTGTAGGATGAATGCTTATGAATGATTTGAATGCTTTCTAAACTAAAGATGTTTTGAATGCTTTTTTATGCTAAGAATGCTTAACTAGAATGCAATGGAAATTAATCTAAGAATGCATAAGCAAAATTAAATTTGTTTTTATGTTTTTGGTTTAGATTGTACAAAAACAAATAAAGCAATTAAGAGAATTAAACTAATAAAACTAATGAAAATAATTAAACTAAGAATGCTTGGAAGAAAGATTGATTAATAACTAAACTAAACTAAAATAGAAACATAATTTAATGATTAATTGATTGATATTGGTTGTAAACAATAATTGGAAAGATTGTTTAGAGGTCCGATTTCACAATGATTTAACCACAATAGTTCATAGAAAACTATCTATATATACTTACAGTACTTGATAGTTACTTGATATTTGCATGTCTAATGGATCCGTGACATATTGCATGAGTTATCCCAACCATACACCTATGAGTCACTTATAACCTATCGTGTTAACAGATCAGTTCAGTTTACAGTTGTTTTAGAAGAGATATCAAATCTGTAATCCAATTAACTCATCCGAATCGTGTTAACAAAACATACTTAGTGAAGATTGATCTAGTGTGATCTAAAGGTTGCGCATCAGTTGCTTTCACAAATCCAAATTCACAAATCGCATATATATAACTATTCTTAGCATTCTACACTCCAGGCAGCCCCACACGAGTGCTTCCGTTTTATCCCATCGAGAGTAAGGTCAGTCACACATCATAAATAACTATTTAATATAGACATTCAAGGTCATCAAACACACATCAAGTAAATCAAATATATATATATATATATATATATTTTTATAAATCAGAGTTACTTCATTACTTTAAACAACGAGTAGGTTAACTCCTCATAGTCATGAGTTCAACAATCAATAAAGAAGTAAATATCATAAACAAAGTACAAAGGTTAAGAAAAGCTTCTCGGGTCCTGTGGAACTTTGTTGCTTGACCCTATTTGTACTCCCTTTTACTGTCTTCTTCTTCACAAACTTTTTTCTCTCTAACAATGACTCTACTAAACTAGAATAAGACTTTGATGGTGTTTTCTCTCATGTAACAAACTCTCAGGGTTTTTCTACCGGAAAGTGGGTGAAAGTGGTTTTGAGAGTTGTGAGTGTGGTGCCCTAACTGATGAACGTAGCATCCTATTTATAGTTTTTCTCTGCTTTGAGCTGTATTTTAGGATTTCTGAATTTCAGTCCAATTTCTCTCTGGTCACGCGACCCCCGCGCAATGTGACCTCGTGATCACACTCCTTTTTGATTTCCTCTGTGCGGTCTCCTAGTGTCTTCTGTTCATCCGCGCTATGTTTGAAATTTAACCTTTTTGTAGTGGCGTAGTGCTCGCGTAGTTTTTGAATATCTCAAAATGGTTTCTTGACCAATTATCGCACAAAACATCCATTTTTGGCCTTATTTAGCCTCACTTTAACTCGACTCCCTAAATACCTAATAAAGATATAAAAGAATACCATAACAAGTAAATATGTCATCATAAGTATTCAAAAGCATAAGTAAAATGATACTTAAATCACGCTAATGAGACGCTTATCAGCTATAAAAGTGTGTTGTTGTACTTGGAGATTTGTTTTTCGTTGGGCAAACAACAACATATATTCGGCTGATTGTCTAGTAGTTGTGGGTGGTCATAAGACTGCAAGCTCTCAATGGCTTTATGCTTATCCCTGCGCGACAATCTTGATCAGTCCTTGCTTGCCTTATTTTCCTAGTCCTTAAAGCCCCTAACATATTCAGCTAACTTCTCTTCCTTAATCAGATGCTCTATCTCTTCCTTTAGATATTTGCACTCTTCAGTGAGATGACCATGCCGTTTTTGGGATTTGTATACCTATCTGACCACCTCATGGCTGACGAGTCCTTTATTTTCCTAAGCTCATTAAACCAACCTTTCCTTTTCTACACCATAGACAATCATAATGTCCTCATCCAGAGGGGTATAACGTCTTGGAGACGAGTTCTTGTGCCTTTCGTGTCTGCTTCTATTCTGGCTTCGTTCTTCCTTTCCCTTACCCTTATGCGGATATTCCGCGGTCTTGGCTGCTAACATCTTCTCAAGATGCACCACTTGGTGCGTCAATTCGTTTATCTTTTCAATAGTCTTAGGACTCACTTTCATAAGTTCAACATAGAATGTGCGATTTCAGGTGGCATAGAATATTATATTTGCTACCATCTTCCCCATGGGCTATCAATCTTTAAGAGCTCCGAATTAAATCTCCTCATGAATCTCTCAGTGATATTTTCTCTCCCTGCTTGGCTGAGTACAAGTGTGAATGGTCCGCAATCCTCTTCTAACCGGAGAATTAGCTCTCAAAACTCTTTCTCAATTCCTCATAACTCGCTATAGTTCCGGCAGGGATCTTAGAGAACCCACCCAAGGCAACGCCTATCAATGTCATGGCGAATATGCGTGCTTGTACATTGTTAGTAAGCCCGTAAAAGGACAACAACCCATCCAAATAGAAGATGTGCTCCAGAGGATCCTATTTCTCGTCGTAAGTCTTCAGTTCTGGTATATTGTCTCCTTGATCTAGTATTTAGGTTTAATCTCGACAGTAAAGGAGGTGCTCATTCGAGTTATTCCCACCATTATCATCTTGCGTTGCACTTCATCTTTCTCTCTGTTTAACCTCTCCAACCTCCTAGCAATTTCCGCGTGCTCTGCCCTTAATCCCTCGACATTAGTACGACTACCCTCGCGTATTGCCTTCCCATGATCTGTTCGAGACTCTACCTCCCCCGAAATGGATCTAGTCCTAGGATTATCTAGGGCTCGCCTGTTCATATCCTTCTCATGATGAAGCCTTATTTATGAAGCTTGAGCTCGCGGTACCTCCATGTTGTAGTTTGGCGATGGCGCAATGATTTGCTGAATAGTAGGCAGTGCAACTATTATCGTAGTGAGAACCATCGCCATTATCTTGTTCCTCAAAGTCGGTATAAGCGCTGCAGTCGATGCGACTGCCGTGTCCAGATTAGGCAGCTGTTTGTTCTCAGTTCTCGGAACCGGTGGTTCATCTTGAGTTGGTATTGGGGCATGAACATGAGTGGGTGATAGCACATAATCCTAGCTATGGGATTCGGTCCTACTAGGCGGTGCATTTTAGCGTTTGAACTCTCTGTTGCCCTACTCTGTGATTGAGTTACTCTAAACATCCTTTCTTGAGTGACCGTGCTTGTGGTGTTCCCCCAAACAATGGCAATAATTTGATATTATTTTATATGGGTTACACATAAATTGGAATACGATACAACTGGGCCTGGAATACACCAAATTATGTTAAATCTATTACAAGAATGGCCTCACTTTGTCCAGAGCACCTATTACACAGTAGAAAAGCTTAAAATGACTAGAATAACCCTAACTATCGAATCTGAGAACTGTCGAACTAGGCAGATCCGATGCAGAGGTAACTATCAAATCTCAGGAATATTGAACAAACTCACAATCGATCGCTGAATAACTATTGAACTCACGGTTCGATACTTGCTCGATTTGTGAACAATAATTAATGACCTATCTTATGTCTCACGATCCGGGGTATTTATATACCTCGGATCGCATGCCTCTCTCTCGGATTTTTCAGAATAAGGTTGAATGTCGAGAACTATTGAACCGCTCGTTAGATAGTTCAAGAACTTTCGAATCATGCTGATTCGATACTCGCGCGAATGGAATTTTTATTGGGTGGACCACCAAGGAATTTTTCTTTTCTTGTTACAATTTACTCTACACACACCTAGAGGTGTTCAAAAAATCGCCCACCCGCCCGACTGATCCGCCTAAACCCTCCACCCTTGCAATCCTCCACCCGCATGTTTTAATTTTTATAACTTATGTAGCAGTTGACAAAGATGGAGACCCGCCCTTGAGTGGGTGGGTTGCGGGTTGAGGCGTACACCCGCCGCCCATCCGCCTACCCATATAAGAAAGCCAAATATAATTTTTTTAGTTCATTTCACCAAACCTACAATAAAAAAAAGAAGCAAAGTAGTAGTGTACTAGCAAATAATAGAAATAAGTACATAACATTATTGTTCATTTCTTCTATAACGTGACAAGTTAAAAATTTCACCTTGAGAGAAGACTTTACATACATATAGTTTTGAAATTCAATATTCATTAATATTAACATGAAAGTAATATAAGTATACGAAAGAAAATACAAGAAGAAAACATTTTTTTCTTTAATACAAGATTATAAGAGTATTGTATTATATAACTTGTGTGTTAAATACGACAAAAAAATATTATTTTGTAATTGCGTGTGTAACATAACCCGCTAACCCACCGGCACCCGCCTAACCCGCAATCCTCGTGGTTTCAAAATTTATTTCACCTGCACGGTTGAAAAACCCTATAACCCGCAAGTATTGGGTATAGCGACTCTTCCAATGACAACCTATCAAAACCTGCCCGCAAATACTTCTTAGCACATCTATATCTTAGGTGCACCCGGCGAGCCTTTGTGTGCCCCAACCATACTTTAGTCATTCTATGACAACCTATCAACCCCAACCCCCCCAAACACCCCTTAGCACATCTATATCTTAGGTGCACCCGACGCACCTTTGTGTGCCCTAAACATACTTTAGTCATTTTATGACAACCTATCAAAACCCGCCCGCAAACACCCCTTAGCACATCCATATCATACACCCTTTAGCACATCTATATCTTAGGTGCACCTGGCACATTTGTGTGCCCCAAACATACCTTCAACAAGTAGGCATAAGCCTCGTGATCCTTATGCCTTTTCTTTAGTCTTTGGGGATTGTTGTGCCATAATTTGGTAATGACACACGACAAGCTTACAAGTCACCAACGCATGGCATTAGGAGTTTCTGCTGCCGAAAATGTCCTAAGTGATTGAAGACTTGAATTTTGTGTAATATGGTTTCATACTAACAAGGTTACACGGTTGTACGCTAGCGAGGTAACAAGGTAACAGGGTCGCAAGCTAGCATGGTAGCGAGATAACACGGTTCCATGCTAGCGAGGTTGCACGTCGTAACAAGGTTGAATTCGTAGTAGCACAACTGCATACTAGCAAGGTAACACGACTGCATGCTAGCAACGTAACAAGGTTGCATGCTTGCACTTGGACCAGGCCCCTAAGATGGGCTCAAGTCCATCTT
This sequence comes from Linaria vulgaris, assembly GCA_948329865.1. Classification (NCBI taxonomy): domain Eukaryota; kingdom Viridiplantae; phylum Streptophyta; class Magnoliopsida; order Lamiales; family Plantaginaceae; genus Linaria; species Linaria vulgaris. Next base: position 41,453,101 of record OX415251.1, read on the forward strand.
AGGCCCGTGAGATATTTATAAATACCCCATCCTCAGAAGACAAATGACACACAATTCACATCTTACTTTCTCTCTCTAAGTCAGAGCTTTCTCTCTCTAGAGTTTTAGAGATCAAATTCCGTCCAACCTGCTCGGTCCGACGAAGTCTTATGTGACATGGTCCATTGGCCCAACAAGCTTCAAGCCCAACACAAAAGGCATACCCGTTCAACACGGTCCAACAAGCTTCAAGCCCAACACAAGGCATACCCGTTCAACACGGCCCATTAGCTTGACGCGCAACAAAGGCTGTCACAGAGAAATAATGAACTACGTTCGGCTTGATTCCCTATACGGGATACGTAGGCAGCTTGGCCCAGTCCAAGTTAAGTCCGAAATCAACAAACTCCAAGTTAATTCAGGTATATACTTTTCGTGTTTTTTAGTGCAGGTTTCTCGAACTGAAAGCTAACCCAACACCAGTACGGAGCTTGGGTTAGTCTGACGTAGAGTGCTTAGTCAGCAGACGAAATCACCCCGCATCAGTGGCGCCGTTTGTGGGAAACCGCTAAGTGCATTGTAGAAGAAACACACATGTCCATCACGATGGCAAGGTCTTCAAGAGCATCTGAGAGCACCATCATCACTAAACCTACTCAACAGAGAGAGGAATTTTTGATGAGAGCTTTTGAGAGAGTTGGAGCAACATGATGAGCCACGACGCTCTTCTTCAAGGTAGAAGCCTTACTAGACCGAACGATGGATAAGCCACTTAAAGGGACGCTAGATGCCATGGTAGAATCATTACGAGTTTAACACCTAAAGTCTTGAGCCACGCCACCGCGAGTCCCTTGAATCCCATTGGGTCCTATTCTTCCATGCGAGAGACGATCATCACTCATTTGGCATACGCCAAGGTTGGAACCATCATTCTTCTTAATCAAGGGGACGCGAGATGCCATGCTAGCATCATCACGTGTTTGGCGCCTAGAGTCTTGATTGAGAGCCACGCGACCACGAGTCCCTTGGCTTTCATTTGGTCCTCTTCTTTTATGCAATCAACGAGCTTCATGGTTGGCACCATCATCATTCCTAGTCAAAGGAACGCGAGATGCCATGCTAGTATTATCGTGTGTTTGGCGCCTAGAGTCTTGATTGAGAGCCACGCCACCACGAATCCCTTGACTTTCATTTGGTCCTCTTCTTTCATGCAATCGACGAGCTTTATGGTTGGCAGCATCATCCTTCCCAGTCAAAGGGACGCGAGATGCCATGCTAGCATCATCCCGTGTTTAACACCTTAAATCTTGATTGAGAGCTATGCCACCGCGAGTCCCTTTGACTCTCACTTAGTCCTCTTCCTTCTTTCGAGCGATGATCATAGCCCCTTGGGTGTACGCTATGAAGGAAACACGCGTGTTCATCACCATGGCAAGGTCTATAAGGGAAATCAAAGGGCCAACCCCATTAACTTTTGTCAAAAGTTGGACCAGTCCTACAATTGAACTCTCTTTGAGTGAGCTATGCTCGTGCAAAATGATTTTTCATGTGAACTCCTTACCTCGTTGCAAAAACCTGAAACAGAACGAAGAAAATAAAGATTAATTATTAAGGTTAAGTACTGCACAGTCCAGCAAGCATTCCGTTATGCTAATATTTACAGAAGAGTAATTTATAGTCATCAAAATAAGGAGCAGCCTAGCAAGGGAAATTCATTTAGCAAGGCGAATCAAGTCTATGACATAATGTAAATTCAACAATTGGAGTCTAATGCTATAATGACATTGATGAATTCTTTATTTGAATTCATTCAATTAAGGAGAATCAATTCTGATCATGTTTACAACAAAATACCAACTCAGCTACGGATTGGTTTATTATTCCAAGTCACTGAAATATGCAAATTACTACCATTATGATCAAGAACTCTATAGAAACATGCCGCCAATTCATTGATATTCTCTTTGTTATATTATTAGTTCCAAAGAGGAGAAGTTAAATTCATCAAAGCAAAGATGGAAATATTACGAAATTAAGTCAGCTCGAGCAAACTCTTTTCGTGCGAACTCACTAGAACGACGATAAAATCTGAGCAAGCTCCGACGACGAGCTCTTTGCCGCGAACGAACTTCACCTGCGAACAGCTAAGCAACCAAACCCCCCTGCACGAACTCTTTGCACGAACAGCAGCCCGCCGGAACTCCTTGCACATATAGCAGCTTCGCATGAATTCTTTGGACGAACAAAAACTCCATCGAAACTCAGCATACCGAAACTCCTTACGCCTACGAATGGCAGCATGAACTTTTCATGTCGATGAACAACGGCTAACTCTTCTCGCCGAACTCCCCGAACCGTGCAAACTCCTAGCAGCTGTGGCGAATGTACGGACTGATCGTCTGGCTAGACCTCTTCTTCTTCGATCTCCCTTGTAGCTGAATGGGCGAGTAGAGCGGAGAACTCCCACGATGTGTGACCTCCCTCAACTTGCGAACTCGTGCATGCAAACCTTTCCTCCAACGAGCTGCTCTCGGACGAACGGTTTGGAGATGGCTGGAATTTAACAAGAAAGAAGAGTGAGTCAGCTGCATATATATGGTTGCTACCAGAGAATTATGAACGACATAAATTAAATTATGGATTTCATGCAGAAGACGTTACGAGATTTTGGAAACAAAAGACGTTACGAGATTTATTCGGAAAAGATCAACAGAAGAAGACGTTTTCTACAATCTGATCTTCAAACAAATCTTAGTGGGTCCCACATATTATATAGATATATTACTTACATGGTATATAAACAGTGGAACTTGATAGGCACAATCCAATCATATTTAGTGTTGGGTTGGGTCCCACTCAAATATTTCAAACTTGTAAATATATAAAACACAAAGATATTAATTATATGTAAGCATGAGCCAGTGAGTTTAGTTGGAAAAGTCAACTTAAGACATACTTGCTATGAAATTGCAAAAAATCTTGAAATTATGGAAACTGTATATTGGCCCATCGAATTACACAAAGACGCAAATTTTGTCAGATCTTACTTGTTCGACCAGCATGGTCCGACTACTTAATACAACGTCTAGCTATTACAAGTTAATTCTATACAATTAAGTTGAGCTCAAGATTAAACCGTCCACGGTAAGAGTGTTGAATACTCGGCTTTCTGAGGCTAAGGAAGACATAGATTTCTCCAGCTCATGAAGAGCATCCAGCTTAGCAAATAGCCCAAGTTTACTCGTAAAATTGTTTCGCTTGAGAATGTATCAGAAACGTGCCATGTATGGATAGAATGCTCTATGGGTCTTCTTTTAAATGCAACAAGCTAGAGGTTATTGGGAATGTCTTAGGCATAGTTATTGCTATTGTCCTAGGATTGTGCAGACTAGACATGCCAAGTTTTAATCCATTCGTACTCCTTAATGAGTTGCCAGACAAACGAAGAATCATTGAATCAACTTCTCACTGTCTCATCTGCCTGATAACACACCGCGCAATGGGGGTGGGGGGGATTTATGATACCATTCCTTGAGAGGTTAATTCCACTCATCTAAGCGACGCAAAACAAGTTACTCCTAAAATAAAATTGGCCTTATCCGATGCCATTGTTCAAAGTCGAAGATCTCTTCGTCTACTTGCCCGACCATCACGGTCTACGTTTTCATTCAATCGCCCAAATACAAGGTCAAATCAATACAACTAAGTGGAGGTCAAGATTAAACCCTCACGCTCAAGAACTAATGACATAACTTTCTGAAACTGAAGAAGACTTGTCTTTTCCAAAGCTCATGAAGAGTTAGATTTTCTAAATCTCAACTAGTAACGACTTAGCTTCACCAAAGGCCAAGATGCTCAAGAATAGCTTCACAAAATTCGAATGTGAATTCCAAGCAATAAGCATTGTTGAAGAATCAATGCGGCTCGAAGAGAATGTGCAGGAGGAAGATTGAACTCAACCTCATAGAGCGCATGCAAATCAAGAATTAAATGTGACCCCCAAATGTGAAGCAAATAAGTAAGGGATGTTGCCTATGCTCTTATTATAGGCGTGAGCCTCAACTCAAGCAAAGCTGGTATAGCGTGGTTACTACATGTCGGCGAATCAACTACCTCAAGGAATGAAAAAGTTGGATCAAGCTACATAAAACTACAAACTAACATCTCTTCATCAAACTACGAAGAGTACGTCATGAAGGGTCTTACCAATCAACATTACTTCATTAAGTGGCTTATGTCAGAATAACACTTTATTAAGCGACTTAGCGTCAACAATGCTTCATTAAGATTCATGCCAAAATAGTGCTTCATTTAGCAACTTACACGTCAACATCGCTTCACGAAGCGACTACACCAAAAGAACGCCTCTTATGGCATTGACCACCTTATAAGGCTTTGATCACCTCTCAAGGTATTGAACACCTCTCACGACACTGAGTGCGTTGAAGCCTAATATGGAATCACCTTTTAAGTGTCTATAATACACTTATAAATGGGGTACAATGTTCAAGAGAATAAATCAACTCATCCAAGTGATGCACGATGATCAACTAATCAAGAAAAAGAGCCCAATTCAGAACACACGACCTCGTATAGAGGTGTCTCACTACCTCGTCATTCTACACAATGCAATAGAGAGCAGTCACATTCACTGCACAAGGCACAACATGAATCATCTTCCCTTATAGTAGAATGACAGATGAAAATCTTCTTGAGGCGACGGAGATGCTAATTTCATGGCACTTCCATCATTGTCAGCTCAACTGCGATATGGAATGGGGGACTCCCCATATGAGTGTAACAACTAACACAAATTGTTGCAGCTATGCAAGTGACAATGATAACACAAACGACATTCGTATTAAAGATCACAACTATTTCAAAATATCCACTCACCAAATACGCAAATGACAAAAGAGAAAGTTTACGTTGGCAAATCACTAAAATGTTCAAATCACTAGTCCACCTACAAGGAGACATTGTGAGGGGAAGAAACAAGGCATGGCACAAATCAAATCCTGAGAAACTAGGTGAAGAGCCTATTGGGTGAATATCCCATAAAGTAGGCGACCAATGTAAGCCCTACCAAAATAAACTAGGTGAAGAGCCTATTGGGTGAATATCCCATAAAGTAGGCAAACAACGTAAGCCCTACCAAAAATAAACTAGGTGAATAGCCTATTGGGTGAATATCCCATAAAGTAGGCGAACTACGTAAGCCCTACCAAAATAAACTAGGTGAAGAGCATATTGGGCGAATATCCCATAAAGTAGGCAAACAATGTAAGCCCTACCAAAAACAAACTAGGTGAAGAGCCTATTGGGTGAATATCCCATAAAGTAGGCGAACAACGTAAGCCCTACCAAAATAAATTAGGTGAAGAGCTTATTGGGCGAATATCTCATAAAGTAGGCAAACAACGTAAGCCCTACCAAGAATAAACTAGGTGAAGAGCCTATTGGGCGAATATCCCATAAAGTAGGCAAACAACGTAAGCCCTACCAAAATAAGCTAGGTGAAGAGCCTATAAGGCGAATATCCTATAAAGTAGGCAAACATCGTAAGCCCTACAGAAACAAACTTGTTGCTGAGCACACTAGGTAAATATCCCATGAACTAGGCCAATCAATTAGCCCTACACTCAGAAGTAGGATGGCTGACTAGTGGGAATGGAACCGCATATAGATGTTATTCAACAAAAAAACTACAACAAATTATGAACACTTATAAAGTTTGCAATGCGCTCATCTACATTGAACCCATTACAAACCGGGGGACTTACTGTTGTGCCGTAATTTGGTAATGACACACGACAAGCTTACAAGTCGCCAACGCATGGCATTAGGAGTTTCTGCTACCGAAAATGTCCTAAGTAATTGAAGACTTGAATTCAGTGTAATATGGTTTCATACTAACAAGGTTACACGGTTGTACGCCAGCGAGGTAACAAGGTAACATGGTCGCAAGCTAGCATGGTAGCAAGATAACACGGTTCCATACTAGCGAGGTTGCACGTCGTAACAAGGTTGAATTCGTAGTAGCACAAGTGCATACTAGCAAGGTAACATGACTGCATGCTAGCAACGTAACAAGGTTGCATGCTTGCACTTGGACCAGGCCCCTAAGATGGGCTCAAGTCCATCTTAGGCCCGTGAGATATCTATAAATACCCCATCTCCAGAAGACAAATGACACACAATTCACATCTTACTTTCTCTCTCTAAGTCATAGTTTTCCCTCTCTAGAGTTTTAGAGATCAAATTCCGTCCAACCTGCTCGGTCCGACGAAGTCTTATGTGACATGGTCCATTGGCCCAACAAGCTTCAAGCCCAACACAAAAGGCATACCCGTTCAACACGGTCCAACAAGCTTCAAGCCCAACACAAGGCATACCCGTTCAACACGGTCCAACAAGCTTCAAGCCCAACACAAGGCATACCCGTTCAACACGGCCCATTAGCTTGACGCGCAACAAAGGCTGTCACAGAGAAATAATGAACTACGTTCAGCTTGATTCCTTATACGGGATACGTAGGTAGCTTGACCCAGTCCAAGTTCAGTCCGGAATCAACAAACTCCAAGTTCATTCAGGTATATACTTTTCGTGTTTTTCAGTGCAGGTTTCTCGAACTCAAAACTAACCCAACACCAGTACAGAGCTTGGGTTAGTCTAACGTGGAGTGCTTAGTCAGCAGACGAAATCACCCCGCATTAAGGATTTTACTAGAATTTTGCCTTGAGGCGCTGTAAAACTGCATTTTGATACACGTACTAACGAGTTGGGCATCTCCTCATAAATACTGATATTTAATTATAAAACTTCACCAACACTATTAGCTATAAATAATGGTTATCGATTATTAGTTTTTCTCGGAGAGGGTGGGAAAGGGATGAGGTACCACCTGCAGGCAAGTTTCTTTTGTTTATGATTATGGATTCCTTTTAAATTCTGATTGATGAATCGTTGCCTCAAATGATATATTACAAAAATAATTTTTTAATTTAAACTAATATAAACTGTCTAAATTAATTGTTTATAGGCTGATTTGGTATTCATCAAGATACATGGCATATGAGGCAGAGAGGCAATCAACTTTCTTTTTAAATACTTCGTGATGACCAATCAATTGCCATATGGTGGCACTTTCTAACCAACTACAGATGCTTGAAGAAAAGTTCAAAAAGTTTGAAAGCGAATCTGATAAGAAGACCCTAATACGATATCGAAAAGCATGCTAAGATCAAGTCTTGTATGTAGTATTGACGGTGCTATTTTTCTTTTAACTAGATTGACGCGGAAATTGCAAATTAGTTATTTATAGCTACATTGCGTTTTTAGTCCGTTATTGTGTTCTTTTATAGGGATAGTCCGGTATAGTAAATATTTGTACGATATTAGTCCTTCGATGAAGTGTTTCGCCAAAAATGATACGCGAGGCACGTGACCACCAAAATCTACGAAAATTAAACAAACGTGCGAATTCAGATAACTAAATGCCTTATGGTTTCATCACATTAAATGCCTTACGCACACTTGCGGATTGCGACTCTCCCCACCACGTGTGGTGTCCTCACTTTTTTTTGTTATTTTTTCTCTCGTCGTACTATCATCGATCTCAACTCTCGGAATACGATACTACAAGCTCAAAAAAAAAAAAAAACAAAACGATGCCTTAAATGGCTCCACGATACCTTACTAGGATCTACAATGTCTTAAGTGACTCCACGATACCTTACAAGGATCTAAGATGACTTAAATGGTACCACGATACCTTACAAGGATCTACGATGCCTTACATGGTACCACGATATCCTACAAGGATCTACGATGCCTTAAATGGCTTCACGACACCTTACAAGGACCTACGATGCCTTAAATGACTGTACGATACCTTACAAGCATCTACGGTGCATTGGATGGCATGATACCTTAGACGGGTCTACGATGCCTTAAATGGCTCCACGATATCTTACAAAAATCTACGATGCCTTAAATGACTCCACGATACTTTACCAGGATCTATGAGACTTAAATGACTCCATGATACCTTGCAAAAGTCTACGATGCCTTAAATCGCTCCACGACACCTTACAAAGCTCTACTATACCTCTCTAAGGACCCACGATACTTTGCGAACAATTTTGATAGACTACAAATGATAATCGAACATGACTACACAAACTATTGAATACACGATACTAGTTGCCGCAGTAATCGAACAATCTTAACACCCAACTCTCTTAAGTTTTTAGTGCAGCCATAAGTCTATGACTACACTGAAAATCGGGGGACTTCTGTTAACACCAAAAAATATATACGCATAAAAAATATAAGTTACGATGGTTCGATTACCAACTTACTTTATATTTGTGACGACAACATATTATTACACTATTTATATTCAGAACGGCACCGTATTATCACAACGTTTGAATACTCATTTTACTTCATCTCATATTCTTAATTAAATTATATTGCTAAATTCATTATCGCTGCATGATTTATATTCTTATCGATAAATTACTTATAACACGATTTCTATTCATAATGATAATATATTACGACAATGCTTTACTAATTGACTTAATTCATAAAACTTTCGTGGTACATAATTTCGTCGCTATGCATTATTAAGACGGATCACATCACATATGCTATTACACAATTTATAGAGGCAACATATATTACACAAATTATATTTATAACGGTAAACGTATCACTACACGTCTTGGTAACAACAACACATTCGTAATTAAAGAATACTCGTACCACACTCGCCATATAAACTACGACACTATTAAGCCATCACTGTGACACACGCCATGCCCTTATTTCACATGACATTACAATTCCATCTCTTGACACTACACGTCACTTGTAATGTGACAACTGTTACTACATGCAAGAACAAACACACATTATATAAGATATGTTACCTACTCTTCCTAGGGAGAAGTCTTCTTCCACGTGAAAAAAACACAAGATACATTTCTCAAATTACATTAAAAGGAGGAGAGCTCACGACTGCTAAGTGAATTACAAAAAAAATCCTTTCACTATAACTAATATTATTCAACATCCCCTACTACTACAATACCATTGTTTTTCAGTACATCCTTCATCATAAACAAGACCAATATTCTCACATTTCTAACACAACACAACAAGTACGACAATTGTACGAATTATATTCAAACTACGAGTGGCTTGATTCTCCATTCGAGGAATACGTAGGCACCTCAAAATTCATTTGAGTTCAGCCGCAAATCTATCAAATTCATAGCTTTCCTCGGGCGGGGTTCGATGTTCCAAATAAATCAAACGCTCTTTCCCCGTGAAGCTAGCATGCATGGCGAAAAGAGTGCTAACAAATGATTTATTGTCATTATGTTCTACCAATCCATCTCAAAAGTCACGAGAGATTACAATTTATCCTAAATAAATATTCTTCTTTTGTAAGAACTAGTTTCAAATATAGCTTAAACATTTATAAAAAAGAATGTGCGAGTGAAGCAGATGGCGGGTGGGTTAGAAGGTAAACCCACCACTCGACCGGCAATGAGTGGGTTGTCACAAAATCGACCCGCCTATATACTTAAAAAAGTAAATCATGGCGGGTGCCAGTGAGTTCGAGCGGGTGCGGGCAGGATGGGCGGCTGATTCGACCAGGTTCTAGCTAAGAAGACAAAGATATACTAGCGATAAACTAAAGTCTCGAGATGTTTGTTAGGTATCTTGAAATTGATCTCGCACTTTGTGTACAAGGGAAAAGGAAGATTGAAGCTGAAAATGTCACCCTTAGAGAAAAAGTAGACACTCTTGGTAAAGAGAAAGACGATCTTACTATTGCTTTTGAAAATTATGAATATTAATATGTAAATTTTGGAAGAAGAATTACATGATACATAGGAGAGCAAAGTGCTATATAAAGAAATGCAAAAAAAGCTAGGCCCACGTACAAAGCTGGGCAAGCACTACGTGAGGGGCACGACTCTTCTCAGGCGGAGTGAGACTCAAGTCAGAGCGAAGATGTTTTTGAGGATCTATTTGGTCACTCATGAATTTCTTCAAGGTGGAATTGTTGGTATGTGCACATGACGGGACAACTCCCCTTTATCTGGATCCTTCCACATGCTTGAATTGTGCAACTCTACAATTGCACAACTGAATTGACGTGAGTCTTGGACATGGAGAGCTCTTTGCTCTACTACATATAAATAGCAGACTTGTCACCAATGTTGCGTCTTATGCATATTTCCTAATTTTTTGTTATAGGATATATTGGTGCGAGGTGTAAGTTAGAGAATGCTGTGAGTAAGTAGGCTATATAGGATTGTTGAAGTGAGTAAAAAATTATGTAGTTGTAATAATTTGCTATGTAGTGAATTTTTCTTAGGACCCTATGGTTTTACTGTAGTTTTAGTATTTCCAAGTTAAATCCTTGTTACTATAATATTTTATTCGTGTTACTTTGTATATATTCGATGGGCTAATTTTGAGATAGTATTTAATGACTAAAATACCTAACAATAAGATCAATCAACCTTATAGTTTATTTTTTTTTGGAAATTTTCAAAGTTAACCCAGTATGTTAGCACAATTTGAATTTCAACATACTATAACGACACGTTCCAATTTAAGTTCACTATGTTGGCACCAATTCCAATCTTGACCCAAATTTGACACGTGTTGTCAAAATTGCCATGCAAGCGGCGCGTGATCCTAACACCAAGTCACACATATATCTCAAAAATGTTAGAATTTTTTTTTTAATATATTTTCAAAGTTGTCCCACAATTCTGAATTCATTTTAGTCTCAACCTACTATATTAAAAAGTTTCAATTTAAATCCACTAAGTTGCCACTGTAAATGGGTCACGCGATGCTTGCGTGACAATTCCAATAATAAGTGTTAAAAATTGGTGAAGATTGACACCAATCTCAAATTAGTGAAAGAAAATTGAAACTTACCAATATAATGAATTAAATATAAAACGGTGCCAACATAATAAGTCGTAAATTCTTCTTTACTTTTGCACTCTGTTTTCCTCTTCTACAATTTCTAGATTCCAATGAATAGTTTATACTTTATACTTCAACGTTCCAAATATTTTTTACCGTTTTAATGAACTAACCAACAAAAACAGCGTCGGCAGTGGAAAAGATTCCCATCATGTCCGAAAGGAGACGAAATACTCTATTAGTTACTTTACATTCCGAAAAATTAGTACCGAAAGTCTCCTTTCCTTTAACTTTATCCTTCTCTAAAAGTTCCATCTTATCTTTCAATTAATAAGTCATTCCTAAATCCTGACTGTATAAATGCAATCTTGTTATATGAGGAGGTGTCGTCTCAATAAGTTCGTATGCGTTTGCACAATTTCTTTATGTGGAAATTAAAGCTCATTCGCCTCTCTCATTGAATAAAAAGGAAAATTGCTTTTATTGATTCACCTAAAAAAATTGGATAATGAATTGACCTAATTTTGTTCTTTTCATAGAGAATCGACCTAATTAGATTGTAGGCACATGAGCCGGTTTTTTATTGGACATGTACGAGTTACAATCATGCATAGTTATCAATTCCTTTGATAACTAACTAAAGCTGAATATGGCAAAAAAAAAAGGGAAAACAATCACTTACCCCTTGAACTTTGACCTCAGTTTCACTTACCCCTGTATTTTCAATTTTTTCACCCGCCACCCTCAATTTTTTTAATTGTATCACTTACCTCCCAAGTCAAAATTAGCTGATTAAATCCCTTTTAACTGTCACGTGCTCCGCATATGCTGTCCCATTGAGGGGGTAAGTGATACAGTTAAGAAACTTGAGGGTGGCGGGTTTAAAAAATTGAAAGTACAGGGTGTAAGTGAAACTGAGGTCAAAGTTCAAGGGATAAGTGATTTTTTCGCAATTAGTTTAATCAGCTAATTTTGACTTAGGGGGTAAGTGATACAATTAAGAAACTTGAGGGTGGCAGGTACAAAAATTGAAAGTACAGGAGGGGGGGGGGGGGGGGGGGCTAAGTGAAACTGAGGTCAAAGTTCAGAGGGTAAGTGATTTTTTTCCAAAAAAAAAAACTAAATTTAGTTACATCTATTACTAAAAAAAGGCGCCTTTGTGTCTATCTTGCCAGTTATATGAGGACTATTGACGAAAATGCCATTTAAAAAACTGATCCAAGCTTTTCTTACAAAAAAACCAAGGGAAAAATAGTCAAAGAAAATTGTTGATAGGATTTTTCCTTCTTATTGAGAAGGGGTCGTAACACTTATTTTTTTTTTTAGGGAAAGGGAAGAAAGTAGGGGTTTGAGAGAATAACGATTTTTACGAGGGAGACTTTTTCTTTGGGGGAATTATTATGTTATTAATAGAGGATGGATTAGTTTGTGAATGTTGTGATGTGTTTTTTCAGAAAGGACATCCCCTTTATATAGGCGGGGGAAGCTGCTCGTATATTACAAGGGCGGTGCGTCATTTATGAACACCTTATTAACTACAGTTTCATCCGGAGGAGATTAATGTATTAAGGACAAGATTTAATCATGATAGCTATGTTGAGTCATCCTTGCTTCGTATTACGGGGCTGCTTCCTTGGGGGGCCACCAGGTTTCATTCGTTTGGCATGGTATTTCTGTGGGGCCGGGGTTTTATGTCCTCTAATGGTTTTATATTATTTTATCAGAAGTCCTCATATTTTGCTCGTATGGATGGTAAAATACAAGGGAAATTTATAGTAGAGGATTCTCAGGAGCCCGCCGCTTCATTTGCCCGTTGGAGTAGCATTTATGACTTTGTCGGCTTAGTGACCGTTGGACATTCGTTGGGTTATCTCCACGTGTTGATACGTCCGATTTATTGGGGGACGGTCCCAATGGTACTTTATTTCGGCTTATATAAGGGGGACTGATACTAATTTGAGAGAGCATTCTTCTTTCTACTAAATTCTTCTTACTTTCTGAGTTTTTTCAAGAGTGTATATTTGCTTTTATTCATTCTTTTGATTCGGCTCTCTTTTTCTCCTTTCCCAATTACTTATGGAATCTCCTGCTCATCCTTCGACCGTTGTTCTTGAGGAGAGCTCGAATTCTCCTCGGTTTGTTGAGATGATGGATATTTCGTCCAAGAATTAAATTAGTTCTTCTTTGAGGAAGAGGAACACTATTGAGGAGGTGGAGGCAAAACAGGTTCCGATGAAGAATATTTCTTTGGTAGTGAAGGAGGCCCATACAACTTCACGTCTGAAGGAATTTGGTGTAGATTCTGCAGTGGTGGGTTCGAAGTTTTCCGAGCGTGTGGTTTGTCTCCTAGCCAGGTGACTCCCAACTGTTATACTTGTCTGGCGTGATTCGTATTTGTGTGCTTGATAAAAAGAGCAGAGTGTACGGTGGACCACTTCTTAGCCTCGTATGTGGTGAGTGTGTCGCCTGCAAGTATTCCTTTTTATGACTTTACTCCTCGTAATTCTAAATTTCATTTTCTTTGTAATATTACTTCCTCTTTTGGGGATTAGAAGTCTCGGTATTTCTACGTGCGTCCAACGCGGATCACGTGGAGGATTAACTATTCATGGCAAAAAATCTGATCGCTCAAAATGTAGATAGCTTGAAGGCTTTAGCTCAAGTGATGGTGGATGAGGGTTTTTTCTCTGTTCGGTATGATGCCGTAAAGATTCTCAAGGATAACGTATGTTCGTATTTGTACGAGAAAATTGGTTAGTCTTCGGTGAGCACGGGTTTGTCGAAGTTGCCTCAAATTGACTTTGCCAAGAATTGTAAGTGATTATCTATCAATCTTTTGATTGCTTGGTAGAAGTTTTCCCGTGTCTCATATGTCTCTGATTTAGGTGCGAACATTGATGCCAAGAGTTTGGAGGCATATATGCAACCGCATTTTCCTTTGGCCGGGCTGGGTTTAAACGAGGCCACAGAGGGGTCGGGCGAAGATATTGCTGCTGATGAAGAGACTGGTACGGTGGAGAAGAAAAAGAAGAAGAAGAAGATTCAGGAGAGGAGTGATCTTCAAGTGGGGAGTTCTATCCGGTGGACTCTTCCTCTTTTCAGTACGGAGGTAGGTACAAGATCACCGGATGGTAGTCCTTTTAACGATTTTATCATTCCAAACGAGGATATGCCTAATCTCTTTGCCAAAATTCCTGGAGAGAGAAGTTCCTTTACGGGGCTAGGAGATGAAAGCCCGCGAACAGATGGTGTATCGATTCCTCCGGGTGGGAAGGAATCCTCGTGTTTGGAGGAAGTTATCCTTTCTCAAAGGAGGTTGTCCGGGCGGACTTTGGTACCTCCTTCAGATCTTCCTTGGAGTAGTGTAGCGTTAGCGCCGATTGGGGGGGGGGGGGGGGGGAGAGGGGGAAGGGGATTACGGGGGGTTTTACTGAACACCTCTTCAAGAGGGGGAGCAAACATTCTTCGGGAGCGGTTGGAGGGAGGCATGGGATCTGTGAGTATTTTGTCCTTTGTTGAAGTTTTTTGTTAGGTACATATCTTATCTCAAGAAGGAATTTTTACGTGCAGGTGTCCGGGATTTTAGAGGAAGTATGGGTCTCTTTTGATGAGATGGCGGGGAAGATTGCCTTATTAGAGTCGCGCTTAAATGGAGGAGGAGTTGGGCGTTCATCTTCTTGAGAATGGGAGTTATGTTGCAGAGAACTAACAGATATGATGGGGAAGATTGAGGCGGAGAAGCGAGATTCAGCGAGCCGAGCAACGGAGCTGAAAGAAGAAGGTCGTCAACTTCGTCAATGAGAGAGTGAGTTAGGGAAGAAGACCAAAGTAGCCTCGCATTAAGTCTGAGAGCTGGAGACAGAGCTGGCAAGGTCCCGGTCCAAGCTGGAGACGATCGTGGTGCATTTGGAGGGTGATAAGGAGAGAATACGATAAGATTTTGAGCGAGAGATAAATGAGCGTTTCAGGGCGGCTCGAATCAAGGCCCTAGAGGATTACAAGGGATCGCCTCAACATTACGTCTTCTTTCGAAAACATTTTTTGGGGCATGCGACTTTTGGCTTCTGGGGTGCCGCGAGAAGGGCAAAGAGTTGGGTCTTTATAAAGACGAGGTGGATTTTTCGGCACTTCATTTAAAAGTCTTGTCCATTCCTTCCGATCCGAATGCTGTTCTTTCGCTCGTTACGCCTTGAGGGGAATCTCCTAGTCCAGTTCCCTCTACTCGACTCGCAAAGCCTCGATCGCCTATTCTTCCGGTGTCCTCAATGGCTCTGGAGTAGATGTATATGCCGACTCTTCTTCTCTTTATTTAATTTTTTTTATTGTCCTCGGGCTACTTTTGTAAAAATATTTTCCTTTTCTCTTTTTTTTTTTGTAAAGATAATGTGTACATAGTTGATCCCCTTTATGTATATATATAAAAGGTTATTACGTTTTGTGGATTTTGGAGAGAGTCACGAGTCTCTTTTCCTATTTTGTTCGGAGATCCTTCGTATTAGAAGAAGGGCTCTCGAATCTGATAGTGGGGGTTATTTTCGGAAACAAAGAGTTTCCTCAAAGCTTCTCCAGGGCCGTGAGACTCCTTCGATATGTGGCGTTTTTGGGGATCGCGGTTCCCCTCGGACTTGTTCCAGGATTGAATGGTCCCTTAGCGTGGGGTGGCATTCCGTCAGAGTCGCGAGTCTCCATCAGAGCCAAGAGTAAAAGAAATCTTAAGTTCATTCTTACGAGGGTATTTTTTTTGTCCTGAAAGGCTTTCGAAGGAGGCCTTAGGAGAGAGATGTTTAAAGGGTAGTTGAAGGGTTTTGTACCTTAGTTTTTGTCGTATCACGGTGAGATAGGGTTTTTGGGAAGGATGCTCGTTGTTTTGATCGAGTTAAGGACAATTTTTGTCGAGGGCATTAAATTCCCTTAATGATGGGTGTTGGCAGTTTCATAATTTAAGACGCGTGTGGTCCACATGGGCGTCTTTTTGTCAACTGACGTGACAGTTGTCGAATCGCTTCCTATTGGCGGGAATTTGTTTTGGGAGGAAAGGCTAATAAATAGGGATCCATTCATTCTGATCAAAACACTTTTCTTTTTCCAGAATGGTTTGTGTTTTATTCTTTCCTCTTTTAGTTCTCTTGCTGAGGAACATGGCTATCTCAAATTCTTCTTCTCCCTCGGTCTCGTCAGACGCCGAAGTAAGTCGCACTTCTTCCAGTTCTACTGATATGTTAGTGACTTTGTCGGTGGGAGACTCGCCGACCGATTCCCTACCTCCTTCGGATATGGTTGGCTCATCTGATGAAGAAGAGATGATTTTACGTTCTCGAGCAGACACAGGAGTTAGGAGATGCAGAAGTGCCAGGGAGTCTAGTCACTTGAGAAGTAGGGTGTTGCTTTCTTCCCCTAGAAACATTAATGGGTTAATACGAGCTTTTGCGCAGGAAAAAGATAATCACACCGTTCCTGTGGGTGCGAAGTTTGTGTGGGCTTCTTTCGATCCTCAATCCATTGTTCACATGGGAGAGATCGGTGTGATGGCAAGTACAGTTACATTGGAGGATATTCACGAGTTGTTCACTCGTGTAAATCTGAATATGGAGGAGTTTAATATCTTGGTTCCCTCGGGCGAGCAGAGGGCGTCTGACCCTCCTGCTTATTTTCTTACTATATACCTGGAGCAGGTCGAGAATGGATTGCGATGGTTCTTCCATTCTTGGGTGAATGAGGTGTTTCAATTTTTTCACATATGTCCGAGCCAACTAACTCCTTAGTCCTACATGTGCTTGATATGGTATATTGTATGTTGTACTGCCCTAGGAATAGAACTTTCTCGCATTCTTTTTGCCGCCGCTTTTTCGCCTTTGGAGGCTCCTGATGATCCTCTCTTTTTTCGTTTCTAGCCTTGAGATCCGAACAAGTATTTTTTGGATTTGGGTCCAAGCATTGGAAATCGAGAGGAGTGGAGGGGTTTTTTCTTTCTTAGTCACCATCGGGCTTCCAGTTATGCATTGGGCATGTGTATTCAGTGGAGCATCGCATACAATCACTCACTTCCAAAGGCTACGTGGGGTGCGAGGGAAGAAGTGGCTCGGCGAGGTCTTTTTAATGGGCTGTACAATGCATCTTCTATGTTAGAAGAGCCATTAGTCCTTCTTAAGACGGGCTTGCAACGGGACGTTAAGGGATTCTAAACCAAGTGTGGCCATCCCTTCCTTCGTCATTCATTTTGTGAGTTTCGTTTGGCTCATTTATTCCTTTTATTTAGCTCGTATGATGCTAGGCCGTCTTATTAATTTTTCTCGTCATAGGACGAGATGTATATACATACCTTGGATCCTTACCTGGAGTATACAACCAATCCTTTGCCTCATGTAGAGGGTTCAACTCCACCTTTTCCGTGGGTTCCTCGGGTGTCAACTTATCGAGATGGACCTTCGAAGGTTGCAGCTCTTCCCAGAAATTCCCCGGAGGAGGGTTTGGAGCTTTTAGGATCTCGTTAGCAGACGAAACGAGCTTGAGCTACTCGTTTGGAGGGAGGTTGGAGATTTTGGTGGCTCGGGCGGCTGAGTCCAACGAATTGCAGCGTTAGTCTTTGGTTGATCAGGAGGGGCCGAGGATTCCTTTGTCAGGGCCAGAGAGTGCTTCTCGTGTTGCCTATGAGCTTCTCCAAATGGGGTATAATATTTTCAAGGACGTGGTCCTTTCGCTTCCTCACTTTTCGAAGGGCTTGGTGATACTGGAATTAGTGGTAGTACTGTCTTTGCAAAGAAGCGGTGCTTTGCATGTTGGGAGTCCGAGGGCAGCGCCAATCGTAGGTGAGGCGAATGATGTCCCAGTGGTGACTGTGATTAATCCCACAGAGATGACACGAGAAGAGTGCCGAGCTGCGATAAGAGAGGGCAAACGTTCGGCTCGAGAGTAGGATATGCCTTTGGACTTTTTGAATTTTAAGGAAACGTAGGTAATAAGGAAGTATATTTCTTAGGAAGAGTCCCTCACAAGAGCATTTTTGTAATAGATTATGTATAAAACGACTGTTTATTTTATTGACTGGCTGTTATATTTTTTATTTACATTGTATTTACAATACTCTTGGTTTTAGTCATTCAAACATAACACGGTCGTAAGTTGACCACGTTCTAGGACAAATGGTTCTCTCTTCCCACCACGTCCTTTAGTAGGTATGTGGAGGGGCCCAATATTTTAGAAACTTGGTAGGGCCCTTCTCATTTGGGGTTGAGTTTTGTGACCTTGGTGGCTACCACCTTCCTTAGTACCAGGACTCCAACCTGGAATTTGTGCTCTCGTACGTTGCGGTTGTAGTACCGCGCCATGCGAGCTTGATAATGTTCCATTCGGATAGCAACGCGGTTTCTTCGTTCTTTCAGAAGGTCCAAGGCTATGTTGGAGCTATTATGCACTTCTTCATAACCTTGAGTTCTCCAGGTGAGGGATACCATTTCTGAGGGTAGTACAACCTTGCTACCGTAGGCGAAACTATAGGGGGTTTCTCCGGTGGCCGCTCGCTGGTAGTACAATAGGCCTATAGTACCCCTAGAACCTCTTCTACCCATTTGGAGTGGTGCTGATTTAGTCGGGTTTTGCTATTTCTCAGCAATGCTTGATTAGTCACTTTGACCTGCCCATTGGATTTGGGATAGTATACCGAAGCAAAGCCATGTCTTATTTTCCATTTATCACACCATTTTTCCAAAGGGTTGCTCGTAAACTGTAGTACGTTGTTGCTAACCAACTACTGGGGAATGCCGAATCAGTAGAGGATATTTCACCAGATGAAGTTAATCACGGCTCCCGAGGTGATTTGTGTTATGGGCTCTACTTTGACCTATTTGGTAAAGTAATGCGCTGCTATGACTAGGAACTTCTTTTGTCCCTTGTTGGGTATCATGGGTCCTAAGATGTTGATTCTCCATTTGTCAAAGGGGCATGGTACCGCGTTAGGCTCCCAAGGGGCTACAGGTTGATGCACTTGCGAAGCGTAAAGTTGGCATTGAGGACATTTCTTAGCATGAGTAGTACAATCACCCGTCAAAGTGGGTCAAAAGAAGCCTTGCCGGAGGATCTTGAGGGCTAGACTGGTGCCGCTGAATGATTTCTGCAGCTTCTTTCATGAACTTTCTTTATTATGAGTTTGACTTCGTCGGGAGCTAGACACTATAAATATGCTTGGCTGTAGAATTTTTGGAATAAATTCCCATCTTTTACGAAGAAAAGCGTAGCGCGCCGACTTATTTTTTAGGTGGCCTTCTTATTAATGGGAAAGTTCTCGGGGTAACAGATGTACTCAAGTATGTCGGTCATCTAATTCTAGGCGGCATAATTGAGACGGCTACCACCGAGGTTTGAGCCCGCTCAGGAAGGAGACAAATGAGAAAGGTGAATTTTTGTGTAGCGACTCGTAGTATCTGGCTGGCGATTTTGGACAGAGCATGTGCTTCACAGTTCTTAGAGCGAGGTATCTGGAGAATCTCTAAGCTATCATACCATGCCTTGGCTTGATTAATAACCTTTATATATTCCTTCATTCGTTCTTCTTTAGCTCCGTATGAACCATCTATCTGTTGTACGACGAGTTGTGAGTCACTTCAAAGGGATATTTTCTTCACATTGGCTAACCACAAATCGACGAGTAAGGCTTCGTACTAGGCATTGTTGTTGGACACGAGGAATTTTAGGTACTCCTCTGTGCATTCTGTGGCATTTTTTTGAAATACAATTCCAACTCCTCTAGGGGTGATGGCCGAAGATCTGTCTACCCATATGGTTCACGTAGGTTTAGTTGCTTCTATGCTTGATTCCTCATGCTTCTCCACAATGAAATCGGCGAGGACTTGTACTTTTATAGCCCATCGGAGGGCATACTGGATATCGTATTCACTTAGCTTGATGACCCATTTTATCATCCTCCCGGACATCTCAGGCTGATTGTGTATTGTTTGTAGGGGATATTTAGTGAGGACATTGATCCAATAAATGAGGAAGTAGGCTCTTAGTTTCCGTGCGACTGTTACGAGAGCTAAGCCCACATTCTCCATCTGAGTGTAGAGACCTTCGACAGGGAAGAGCTTCTTGATCACATAGTAATGGGTAGATGTTCTTTGTAGTGAGCGCATACGAAGACGTCGCTGATGGATTCTTTTCTTACCACCAGGTATAGATACAGTTCTTCCCCTATGACGATTTCACTAGGAGTTTAAGGGGGGGGGGGGGGGGGGGGAAGGGGGGGGGGGTGTGGGGTAAGGTAGGCCTTGAGATGTTCAAAGGCCTTGACACACCTCTATGTACATCATAATTTTTATATTGCGGAGGATCTTAAAAAGGGGGAGCCCGCACTCTGAGGATTGTGAGATGAACCGGTTAAGGGAGGCCATACGACTTGTGAGTCTTTGCATATCTCTGATGGACTCGGGCTGTGATATTTCTACGATAACTTTGGCCTTTTCGGGGTTTATCTCAATGCTTCTCTTGGTGACCATATAACCCATGAATTCTCCTCCACTTATCCCGAAGGAGCACTTTTGAGGATTTATTTTCATGCCGAATTGATCCATGATGCTGACAGTAAGGTCACGAGCGTGGTTTTTAATCTTCAGGTTCTTGAAAATCATATCGTCTATGTAAACTACCATAGTGCCACCTATCAAGTTGTCAAAGAATTGGTAGACCAAATGTTTATAGGTGGCCGCTGCATTTTTAAGTCTGAAAGGCATAACCCGTTTACAAAATTTTCCTGCATCTTTGACGAAACTAATTTTGTCTTGGTCTTGCTCGACCATCACTATTTGGTTATATCCTTGATCTTCGTCCGTGGTGGACAGAAAGCGCATCCTGCCTTGGAGTCCACCAGTTGATCGATACTGGCAAGCGACTTCGTTCATATTAGCGAAGTCAACTCACATGCTCCATCTTCCACCTGGTTTGGGGACTAGGACCACGTTGGCTAGCCACTGAGGATACATGACTTCTCGGATCTGGGATAACCCGAGTAGGCGTTGTACCTCCAATTTGATGATTTTGTTCATTTCTACTCCCATTGCCCTCTTCTTATGTCTTATAAGCTTGGCGTCTAGCTTGACATTGAGGAAGTGTTGACAATGTTCGGGGGGAGTTCTCCCAGGAGGTACTCCTTCCCAGGAGAACACATGTTTGTACTTCATTAAGTCTTTGAGTATCTCTTGCTCGTATTGGGGGATGAGGGAAGTTCCTATTTTGACCTTGTGTCCTTCTCCTTCGGAGATGTCCATAGTCTTAAGCTCTTCCACCGTTTGTATTTTAATCACGCTAGTTTTGTTCTTCTTTAACGACGGGTCCGAGGGCAGTAAAAAATCTTTTTCCATGGGAGCCGGTGTTGTAGGTGTGGGCAGGGAATTCATGTGGCATTCACGAGTGTAGGATTGATTGCCCCGAATTTCCCCTATTCCTCCC
Organism: Linaria vulgaris; assembly: GCA_948329865.1. Classification (NCBI taxonomy): domain Eukaryota; kingdom Viridiplantae; phylum Streptophyta; class Magnoliopsida; order Lamiales; family Plantaginaceae; genus Linaria; species Linaria vulgaris. The sequence goes on from OX415251.1 coordinate 41,474,482, forward strand.
AGTGTGGGGAATTTTACCTTAAGGTGTATCGTAGAAGGGACCGCTTCGAAGAGTTGTAAGAAGGGTCTTCTGCATATGGCATTGTAGGTTCTTGTGGGGGCGTGTATGACCCAAAATTTCACGATTTTGGTGCATAAAAGATGGTGTTGTACTCCATGATATGGGTAGGGTGATGGTTCCTATTGTGGGGCAACATTTTCCCGAGAACCCCACCAGAGGAACTCCTACGGCCTTCATCAATTGGTTGTGTAATTCGAGAGCTTGGAAAGTAGAAAGAAAGAGAACGTCCACTGAACTGGCGGTGTCTATCAGAATACATTGTACATCCATTCTGAGAATAGTGGCTAGGACCGCTATGGGATCTTAATGGGGGTATATGATTCCCTTTAGGTCTTCTGGTCCGAAGGTTATCCGTGAGATAAAGGTTGTTCCTACTGCTAATATTTTGTGGGTCTTAGGTCCCTGCCTTGGCTTATTCACATACTTCCTCTTCTATGTGGGCGAAGAAAGAGCCAAATTTCCCCCTTCGACATTGTAGACTGTTCGTCTAGTGGGTGGATTATGGTTGTAGGAATGGGGTGAAGAGGTAAGATATTTCATTCCATTGTTGAGGCTCCTTATTATCGGTTGGGGGTATTGTATTTGTCCTTCGTCTATGCAGCCTCGTTTAACAGGTGGGAGCAACTGTTCCTCTATTAATGTTGGATTACCTTCTCGAGAATCCTGTATTACGTATTTTTTTCAAGTATCCCATTTCTAACAACCTTCAGATTTCGTTTTGTAAATGGACACACTCGTTGGACCGGTGCCCGCAAGTGCTGTGATATAAGCAATACTTTATAGTATGCTTAAGTTGTTCAGGCTCTCGGGCGTCCTGAGACCATCATATGGCCCTGTTTTGCTCCATGATTTCCAAGACTTCTTTTAGTTTGATAGTTAAAAGGGGTAACGACATCGGGCTCAAGTGGTGCCGGGGTCTGGGTTTTTCTTCCTGGTGTCGGGGTGGCTTATCTTTCTTGTTTCCTTCATGGGTTTCTGGTTTGGTTGACTCTAAAGTTTGATCGCCCTCCAGCTGTTCATTCGCTTTACGAGCCTCATCGCAGAGGATAAAGATTCGCTCGTTGCATGAGGTCGTCCAAACCTCTAACCCTGGTGCAGACTAGGGAGTCCGCGAAATCCCCTTAATCGTAGCCCTTACACTAGTATTTCGAAAAGCATTGAAGGATCGACGAGGGGGACAATGAGCACTTCATCGGCAAAACGACGCATGTAGTCTCGCAAAATCTTGTCTTTCAATTGTTTTACTGGAAAGATGTGACTGGCAAACCTGGGATATATTTGGTTACAAAAAAAATAAATTCATCATTCCACTCCAATCGATTCAAGAACGCGAGAACAAACTAATGCCCCCTCAGATATCTCGATTGAAATCCCCCCAAAATGCATTTTCTGTAGAAATAGTATTCTTGCTTATTTTGATGATCCTCGCTACAGAAGAAAGAGCTCGAGCATTACAAAATACGGGACTCTAGAAATGCATTCAATCGTTAAAAAATAGGATTTGATTGGTGGATGAACATTTGTGTCAACTGTTTGAAGGTGTGGATGACCACTTTAGTTAGTTGGGAGAACCAGTTATGGGCTCTTTCTGTTAGGGTAGATCAAAAGACTCGATAGAGTACTGGGTCGGATGACGAGACTAAATCCATGCCGACTATGTACTGGTTGATATGATCTTGCAGATCACGATTGGCCTTATCTCCTGCGTATATAGGTAAATTTACGGGCTTCATGCCTGCGGGTATGTGGATCTGTGCCACCTCTGGGGCAAAAGGAGTTCCCCGGTGGACGGATTCTTTGTGGGGATTCACATTGTTCTGCAAGGATTAAACTTCTCTTTTAAGGTTATCCACCAATTCCCACAAGGGGTCCGGTAATTCTTGGACATGTCTTTCAGCCGTGTTACAATGACGTGGCTCCGAATCTGGACTCTCAGAGTAGTTTTGGAGAGGAACACTATCGGCGAATCTCGGGGGCTCTTCAGGTGGAGGTTGGGGTACGTACGTAGGGCATGGAGTTTGTACTTGGATCTGAGGAGAAGCTGGCATGGTTGGCCTATGAGAACGACGTCCCCGTCCCCATGAAGAGGAGATTGGGAAAGGCCCCCATGGACGAACTTTATGTCTAGCGTTACTAGTTGAGTGTCTGAACACGTCCTACGGTTGAGGGACTTAAGGCGGTTAGGCCCGAGTTTGTAACATGGACTCCATAAGGTCTTCGAAAAGACTACAGGGAATCCGCACAGCGTTGGAGGCTTCTTGGATTTCGACGGGGAGAGCTTCTGTCGGAGGAACTTCTGGGCCATTTTTCGACGGATGCGTAAGCTTGTTTGTGGATGATAGTTTTCCATGGCCACCGCAGGGACTTTCTTTTATGAATATTTTCTTGATTTTCCTTAAATGACTTTTATGGTGTTCTCACAGACGACGCCATTGTTGATAGGGTTTTTCTTTCGTATTGAGAGGGGGCCAGAACACCTTTTTTTTTAGGAAAAGGGAAGAAAGTAGGGGTGTGAGAGAATAAAAATTTTTACGAGGGGGACTTTTTCTTTGGGGGAATTACTATGTTATTAAGAGAGGATGAATTAGTTTGTGAATGTTGTGATGTGTTTATTTTAGAAAGGACATCCCTTTTATATATGCGGAGGAGGCTACTCGTATATTACAAGGGCGGTGCGCCATTTATGACTACCTTATTAACTACGCTCTCATCCGGAGGAGATTAATGTATCTAGGATAAGACTTAATCATGATAGTGATGTCAAGTCATCCTTGTTACGTAGTATAAGGCTGCTTCCTTTGGAGGCCACCAAGTTTCTTTCGTTTGGCAAGGTATTTCAGTGGGGCTGGAGTTTTATGTCCTCGAATGGTTTTATATAATATTATCAAACATATATTCCACGTAGTTGTCAGACCAAATTTTCACTTCCCCATTTTACCCTTGATTACTTAACTATACTCTTCAATCTTTAGGTGTAAATTTGTAATATTGCCCTGCACAAACCCACGACATCTCCTGCATCCATGAAACTAACATCTTAATAATCGTGCTTAACCATCATCTTCATCAGGATCAATATCATAAATTCTATTCTTTTGTAAGATTTCAAATCTATCTTTCCTCCGAAAGATTGACAAATTGTTCTCATTTTCTTGCCAATTTGTTGCGCTGGGTTATGCTTCTTCTTGGGGGTTAAATGAAGCAGTTTTCAGCAGTACGTATGCTAGGGATGATATAAGAAGAATTGTTTAGAATGTCAACCAGTCAGTCAGGCCGCTTGCTCTTCAGGTAAATTCTTGATTTATTATTTTTGCTGGGTTTTTGGCACAACACCCCCTGTGCAAAAGAGACGCATTGCCCCATGTAAAAAATAAATAGGCATATTACCCCTGCGTAATCTTAAATGGTGCAATATGCATCCTTATAAAAAGGAGTGTAACTCACTTGCCAAAAAGTGAAAGTAGAATTAATTTCTTCTAATCATTTCCTCTTAGAAATCTATTTTATTAATGGTTTTTTACTTTAAATTACAAAAAAGATGTTATAATGTTTCACTAACTTACTAAATATACAAAGTACACGTACATATATATGAAAAATTCAATTATCAAAAATAAATATATATGAAAAATTCGACCGGGAGGCGGTGTGCACCAATTTAGGATTACAGACGGGTAATTCGCCTATTACAAGGAGGTAATGCGCCTATTTTATATATTATAAGGGGTAATTTGCCATTTGTTCATTCTTGTTTTCTAAATTAAGTGTTTTGTTAGGCATGTGTGTTCTCTCAAGTGATTTTACTAGATTACTCAGATTATTGTTGTAAACATTATAACACTTTCAAATGTGTTTGTTAAAATTTATTATGGATTTTTAAATTTTGGATTTGAGTTATGATTTCCTTCTCCCACTTCTTTTGTCCTTTGATTAATTTTGATTTCATTTTGATTTCATATTCTATTCCCATTAGAAATGTCTATTCTTCTGGTTACTGAGACTTATGTTTAAAATTCTAAACTTTCAGATACACGAGAGGCGAAAGAGCAGAATCACCTTGACATTCTGGTTATGACTTATGCGTATTGGAAATTCTTCGCGAAAACTTTCTGGCTGCCGATCAAGCCTGGAGAGACACTTGATTTTTCGTGTCCAATAGTTAGTGTGAAATTTTATTGGAACTATTCATTTTTATAATGATTGGACGAATTATTTTTTTTGCCCTTTAACTTTTCTTCAAATTCTTAAAAAAAAAAAGCAGACTAAAAATCTCCCATAACTTTTATTTTTTCTACTAAAAATGTCCAATTCTCTTATTCGACGTGAAATGCTGATGTGGCCGTCCAGTCAATAAATTGCTCCTCCTAGTCAACAAATTGTCACTCCACCTGGATTAAATCACCACTCCACGTCATTTTTCTTATCATAAACAACATTTTTTAAAACTGCTCAAGAAAGAAAAAATCATAAAAGTACCAAAAAATGGGACTTATCTTCATCAACACCCCCACCCCGAGAGATTATTTGGTGCAGCCGCTGTATGTGCATCCACTACCAATACACGGTGGAAATGAGGTGTTGGATGGTTATTCCTACAATTTAGGGATCTCCTTTTAATCTCAACCATCGGTTGTATATACAACGGATGTATATAATAATTTCTCCTCTATCACCACCACCACCCTCCTCCTCCTCCACCACCACTACCAATTTCATCAAACACTTTCTAATTCACCTCCATATTCGCATACACTATACTCACACACGAACACACGATGTCCCATTCTCACACCTCCTTCATCCTCGTGGACAACAATGGCGATTCTGAGAAGAATCGCCCGGTTATCGCCGCGAATAATGCTAGAGAGGTTTTTATTTTGATTTTGTTTGTTGATTTGGATTCAGATTCGAAAAAATTAAGCTGCAAATCGCTCTTAATTTTGTCGCCATAATTCACGCCGGAGCTCGTATCTCAAATAAGCAGAGTCCCCAAAACTCATATATCAAATAACTACAGATCTGGTGTTTTTTCTCAATTAGCAAAACAAGTGTGTGAGTGTAGGAGGTGTGGAGGATGGCGGAGGTGCGACGGGTGAGGGGGAGGGGGGTTGGCAATTTGCGGTGGCGCGAGCATGACGCGGAGAGAGAAGAGTGGGAGCGCGACAATGTCGTTTAATTTGGGAGAGTTGGTGGTGGTGTTTCTAGCGGAGAGAGGTGGGTGGTTTGCGGCGGCGCATGGAGATTTGGGATTTGGATTTAGTAGCGGTAGTGGTGGGATTTGGTTTTAGGAGGAATTTAGGGTTTTGGTGATGGTGGTGGTGGTAAAAATGAAAGTTATGGGGCATTTTTAGTCGGCTCGAATAAGAGAAATTTGGCAATTTTAGTAGAAAAAATGAAAGTTATGGGTATTTTTAGTTGGCGTGAACCATATTGGGTATTTAAGAATCTTAGGCAAACTTAGTGCAGAAAACAATAATTCGTCCATAATGATTTAACTTGGAGATCAGATTTCTTAATGCTATTAACTATGCACTTAGTCTGACTCTTTCTTGATATCTTTCTCACATCACTTCTAATATGACAAGTTCAATAGAGGACCCCAATAGTGTGGCAAGGCTTTCTTGAAAATGCTTAATGATGCAGAAGAACTAGTATTTATAGGAATCCGACCACTGTACTGAGATGGGTTTCTTAGTTTATGTTTACCATGACAACGCACAAGCTTAGTACTATTTCTTGTAACAAAACAATAAAATTGATTCACAAATTACTCTCTCCCGAAATTCGTGCAAAAGTACCAGATTCGGTTTACAAAATGAAAAAACTCATGAAGAGTTTGGAGCTAGGTGTAAGAACTTATGACGCGTGCGTAAATAGCTGTTTCTTGTTCTACGGGGCATCCAAGTCCATCGAACACACCACTTGTCCCGTTTGTTATGAACTTCTTTTTGAACCGTTTTGAAATTCTAACAATAGAAACAAACCAATTGCGCGTAAGAAGTTGCAGTACTTCCCGTTGACTCCTAAACTCCAACGGATGTACATGTCTCGCTCAATAGCTCAGCATATGACGTGGCATACCAATTGTCGAGAGAATTGACATAACATGATACATCCGACAGCCGGGCATGCATGGAAATACTTTGACAATCGCCATCCTGATTTTGCCGTTGAGAACAGAAATGTAAGTCTAGGATTATGCAGTGATACTAGATAAATAGATACATGCATTTAATATAAGTTCATAGAAAATAACATAATCCCAATACTACAAATTACCATCTTGTTCGAATAGAACATATAGCAATAAAGACGTAGTTTGAATACAACAAATTACAACACAAACATAGTTTTAACAAGTTCCAGGCTAATAAGACTTAGTCCAAAAATGCAACAAAGTCCAAATCAATACATTACCAACACATGAGATCCCTCTCTACTCCTTAGGGGCGTGATCAGGGTCACGCCGTGGAGGACGTGGGTGTAGCTCATCCCTAAGACCCTCAAGCGCATCCTCATAATCCTGCCCCAAAAAAATCGAAACTAGTGTCGTGGTGCGGCTGCCGAGGTGACTGACCCTCCCTAAAAGTGGCATGCACCCCTCTTGCCTCATTAGTTGACCTGCCTGTATCGTGAAACAGATGAGCCGGCTCCTGATGTGAACGCTGATATGTCTGACGATGGGGCAGCTGCCGGTAAGTATGCAACTGCTCATCTCTCTGCTGGTATGCCCGTCCCTACAGAAGAATGTATGATGTGTGCGGAAGGTAAACCACTCCCTGCTGGTATTTGTTATAAACTGGATGCGGTGAGAATGATCTAGACAACTGCGTATAATGTGTACTGGCCTGAAGTGGTGGTTGCGTATTCTGTGTGAACTGAGTACTGGGGTGCTGCGCACGCAGTACATGACTCCCTCGCTTTGTGGGCTGCGATGGTCGCGAGCATGGTGGATAAGAACTACCATACATAATTGATGGTGAGTTCTACACGGGTGGGACATCAAGTGGGAATGCCTTGTCTAGTTCCTCTGGTGGCTCTGGCCTAGGCGGGTTGGGTAAATCAAGAGGGTCATGTCCTTATCGTATCCCACTGCTCCTCAAGTGATCCTTTTGGTGCTCCCACTGTCGTAGCTCACTCGTATAGGACATCCTCAACGCTGCTCGGGACCTCAAATAGGATTGACGCGCTTTTTTTGTAATGCGCACTATTGCAGTTTCGTGCTTCGCTTCTTTAACATCTGCCAAATCATCATGGCCGCCATCTCGGCAGATGCAGTGCCACTACTCGATGCCCCGCCCCTACAATACTTGTGGGTCTCAAACTCTAAAAAAAATACCATTTTGAGTAGTAGGAAACATTAGTATCTGACCTTTCTTCAAGGGTTGAGCCTTCATCTATCTATCAAAGTTCCATGAAGGCCACTAACTCTTATCAGAATCATATGTAGTCCGGAGCTGAACTAGGTATTTCCACTGTGCAAGGATAAATTAAGTAAAACTCACTACATGTACTATAATGTATGGACCAAGATTGGTACCCTTTTGCTATGATTCACACACTGTGTGTACACTGAATGTTGTGCCAACGCCGATTGTATTTGGTGTTGTCCCAACACTCGTTGTAGAGTATTTAAGCAGCGCAATAAAGAAAACAGTGAGATGAATTTTAAGCAGGTTATATGAATATAACCTGCCAAGCCTTACGGTCAAATAATCACTAAACGTTAATTCAATGACTTTACCAAATACAACTAAGTAGAAACCCAATCCTGACACTAACTAATCTACGAGCTATAGCTTAGCTAGATAAAACTCAGTAAAAACAAGACCAACACAATACAAGAATAACTTCTCAACTTTTAGAACTTAATTCTAGTCTTGTCGTTGTTCTTGATGTCGAGCACGCCTCTTTATAGGATTTGATCGTCCTTGAACCATATCGTGATAAACACGAGTTGTTAACTGCTCTCTTCTTCACTCGGATAATTCCAAAATCTTCTTTGGTGTTATCGTTATAAGATCTCCAACTCTTATCTTCAAGATTCTTTGAGAATCTTCGGCTTTTATCCCTTTGTTCCATAGCAATGTTCTGCACGTTCCTTAATACTCTGAAATAATCACAGATAACTACAACTTGTGGAACTAGGTGAGTTTGAGAATAAAGGCAAAATAATATATTTAATATAATTAAACCAGACAGAACAGTGTTGAGTTCAGTGTTATGCCAACATCTTTTTCCAGAGTGTTAGACCAACACTTCTTGACAACACTTGCACTTTCAATCTTTCCCTTTTTGCCTTTCTTCAAAAAAATCCACCTGCAAACAATTTTCATTAAGTACCTGTATTTCAGAATATCAGAACCACTAGTTATTCTAATTTGCTCCCCCTTAATCTAAGAATGAAACACTGCAGTGTTGAGCTAACACAGTTATCCTATGTGTTGTCCCAACATTTTTATCTGATATTTCAACACCTGCAATTAGTTCAACAATACAAATCCAAGCAAACTAGAATAATAATGTGCAGAATATTGTCCAGATTACAGCCCAGAAACAAAAATAGAGAACATGCTCTCTGTGCCAAAATATTGTTCAAAAATAACTTAAAGTACAAGAAACAAAAAAATTGGTGGCTAATCTCCCTCTTTTTGTGAGGAAAGCACCACCAACAGGTGCTTCTTGATAATGTACAACTCCTTGATCTCCTTCTCCCTGTCAGTAATCGACCTTCTCTTGTCAGCAACCATTATGTCACACCACTACATCTTTTCTTCAATGAAGGCAGTGTTGATGGCCATAGAAGGGGTAGAATCATCCTCAGCAACTGAGGCAGTGATGAAGTTGTGTGCCTTCTTCTTCCCCTGCTGAGCACCACTACTTTCTGGAGCATGTGGATCCTTCCATGGAAGATCAATGATTTTGTCTCCTCCAAAGTAGTTCTTGGTGATGGGCAGCTGACCTGTTCTTTTCACAAGGGTCTCATTTTCTCCCTTTTTGAAGCCTTGATCAGTGAGTATCTTGTAGATCAGAGAAGGGAAGGGCAAGATTGCATCCTTCTTATGCGCAGCCTCAGTAATCATCCTGAAAATTCTTTCTCCCGTGTTCACTAGATGCCCCTTCAGCAGTTTGTATATCAGCACAACCATCTCACGAGTGAGGACTGTAGAGCTGGTTGAGGGTATCCAGTTGTATGAGGCGGCTTTGCACAGGACAACAGTGAGGGAAGTGAGTCTAGTCACCTTCAGCTTGTTCTTCCATTTCTTCTGAAGTCCCCCTGTCAGATCTTTCATCATGTTGTCATCATCAATTTCTACCTCTGTCTTTTGTCTCCCACGCATCCTCCAAGCTTTATTAATGATTGAGGGATTGACCTTGTAGAACTTATCCCTCACATATACTCTCCCATACTTGAGAGACCCCTTGGTGTGCACAAACTTGGACAAATTACTATAAAATTCCCTAGCAACAACCGAGACATAGGGGACAATCTCTATAAATGAGTAAACCAAGCTCCTAGACCCAAGAAATTCAAACACCTTGTACTTTTTAAAGTCATCAATAACAATGTTCCTTTCTGCCCAAATTTTCCTTGCATTCATAATGTCATAATTATCACTCGCAGTTTTAGTTGAGAAGTACCTATTATAATGCTCAGTGAGAAAATTGGCCTCAAATATTTTTGGTGGTTCAAGCTGAGACTCCTCGTCGGACTCCAGTGTTGTGTCAGCATCTTCCTCAGCTGGTGTTGGATCAACATTCTGATCAGGTGGGTGTTGGTCCAACATTTCTACCAGTCGATGTTGGCACAACATCAAGCTGAGTTTCGTTCTCAGCATCCTCCTTCGTTCCTTAATCATCCTCTTCCTCTTCTTCCTCAGAACCCTCCTCTGCATCCTCATCTACAGAGTCATCTTCTTCAGAGGATGAGGATTCCTCTTCTTCAGCAGCATTCTCATTTTCCTATGTTGATTCATCCTCATCAACTTCCTTCTCAGCACCTTCCTCTTGATCTTGTACCTGTTCATCTTCCTTCCCCCCTCAATTTCAGAAGGAGGAGCAAGTGGTTGAATCTCCTCAGGCTGCTTAGTCTCTTGAATCACCTGTTTGTCGGTCTGGGGGGCCTTCTCAGAGATGGCCGGCGGTGCACTCTCTTATGTGGTGTCAACACCCTCAGAAGGCAGTGTTGTGACCACATCAATGGGTTCGCGTGCTGGCGCAACATCCTCAGGAACTGATGTTGGCTCAGCACTGGTAAAGGCACCCTTCTTGGACTTGACGTTCCTTTTGGTATAAGTAGGGGCCTTCCTTTTTGGTGGTTCAATGGTCACCACCGTGTCGCGAGTGCGGGTGCTTCTACGAGGTTGAGCTCCCCCTGCTTCTGATGACATGGTAGCAGTGACGTTGGCAAAATCAGTAATTATGGATTTCTTTCCCATTATAGCCTGAGTGGGTGAGTAAGGTATGAAGAGAGAAATTAGGGTTTAATTAAATTTGCAGAAGCTAAGCTCAAGTAAGAAGATGAATAAGGAAAGTGGGAATTAATAAGGAGTAATGGGTAGGTAAATAATGAAGACGTGTGCCACTCCCACCATGTTGAGTCAACACGTGCTGAACGTGACCGTGTTGGCATGACACGTGACCGGAGCAGTTGTTGCGTATAACTTATGAATCATTATAGTTGTGGTGAGTGTTAAGAAAACATTCGCAGATCCAGTGTTGACCCAACATTCGAATTCCACCTTCTCAACATATAGTACTGAGCCAAGAGTCTGTGTGGTCAGGGTCTTACCAAGGTATTCTTCATAAATTGGCATAAGCAGAATCTAAGCAAGATGACTGGAACTCCAAGAGTTAGAATGAACCATACAAAACAATAGGTTGCCTTAGATCTGAATCAGGAGTGGGAGTTAGATAACAAAAAAACACACAAGAACATTGTAAGGGGATTAACATCACATAGATAATTAAGCTACTATAGTTCAATGAGAAACAGACTTGTGCGTTACTGGCTGCTAATAACTCAGGAGATATGCCCTGCATATGACATTCATGAATTTGAAGAAAACCAAGAGATACTCCCCCTAAAAATCATGGCAACACAGTAGGATAAGCAAGCATAGAAGAAACAAGCGAAGATGAATGTTAGTCAAACATTTATGAGCCCAGTGTTGTCCCAACACGACATATCAGCAGTCACAGACAAAAAATCTTTACTTATTCAATTCAGACTTGATAAACAAAAATAACTTTCAAGCTTAGCATGATGAGGCAGGAAGGATCATGTCTTCACTGAATGTAGGCAATAAAAGGACCCCTAACACCCTATTGTCAACATAATCAATGCATATGCACATGAAAGTACATAGGGCTGAATGCAGGTAGCTCAGGACCCCTACACCCCAGTTACCTAACACATACTTGTTTACTGAGCATTAATAAGAAGGTTTTAGCACAAGTGAAATACACTGCATGAAAGGCAGTATAGGACCCCAGTCACCCCAGCATACAAGTTCACCATAATATGCCCCTTCTGCAAGTAAAACAACATAAATAAGTCACAACTAAATACAACATAACTGTCAACTCTGTGCACCTCAGCTTTTTATATTATTTTGTGTATCTATCACTTGAATAGGACACAACTGAATACACCATAGTAGTCAGCTCCGTGTACCCAGCTTTTTCAAGTGAAGACACTACCTCAAAGGCAAGAAAGTTTTAGCAAAGAAATCAATAAGCATTTGTAAAGAGTAAGTTTTCTAATCATGATGTCATGCAAGGGAGCCTCCAGACAGGTCAACAATATAGAAAAACAAGCACGGGATAATAAGAAACTCACAAGAACTAACCAAATAAACAAGAGAACAATCTGGGTACATCACAATCAGTCACTGGTGTTAGCCTGTGATATTAAGGCAACACCTGTATGTTTAGTGTGTTCATAACACACTCATCCCGAGAGCCTTCCTCAAACTGAAGAATCTCTCAGTGTATAATGGTTTAGTAAACATGTCAACCAGTTGGTTGTTGGTTTCAATATGTTCAATTGTGATTGTTTTATCTTCAACCAAATCTCTTAATAAATGATGTCTTATATCAATGTGTTTGGTTCAGGAATGCTGCACAAGATTTTTAAAAATACTAATAGCACTCAAGTTATCACAGAACATCAACAGAGTATTACTAGTTAACCTATAATCACAAAGCATATGTTTCAACCATATCAGTTGGGTTACACAGCTGCCAGCTGCAATTTACTCTGACTCAATAGTAGATAAGGAGACACAATTTTGTTTCATTATGTACCAGGAACCCAAATTATTTCCTAGATAAAAACACCCCCCATTAGTGGATTTTCTATCATCTAAGTCCCCTGCCCACTCACTATCACTAAAGACAACCAAGTTTGAATTAGTATCATGAGAGTACCAGATTCCTAACTCAGCAGTTCCAAAGATGCATCTTAAGATTATTTTTACTGCAGTTAAGTGAGATACATTTGGTGATGTCTGATACCTGGTACAGACACACACTTAGTACACTATGTCTAGTCTGGTTGCTGATAAGTACATGAGACTTCCAATCATTGACCTGTAGAGTGTTGATTCAACATCTTCACCAGCAACATCCCTCTCAATCTTCACTGTAGTGGACATTGGTGTCTTGCATGTCTTAGATTCTAGTAACCCAAATCTCTTCACCAAATTCCTGGCATACTTCTCTTGAGACAAGAACATTCCTGTTTCTTTTTGCTTCTCTTGTAGTCCTTAGAAGAAGATGAGCTCCCCAATCATACTCATTTCAAATGTACCTGTCATAGTATTCACAAACTTGTCCAAGGTGGACTGGTTAGAGGAGCCAAATACTATATCATCAACATAGATTTGAGCTATACAGACTTCTTTATTATTCTTCATGATAAACAGAGTCCTATTACCCTCACCCCTAGTGAAACCAAAACATAGTAAGAATTCAGTAAACCCCTCATACCAAGCTCTAGGAGCTTGTTTTAATCCATATAAGGCCTTTTCAAGTTTGTAGACATAGTCAGGGTGATGGGGGTATGTGAATCCCTTAAGTTGCTCAACAAAGGCTTATTTGTCTATATAACCATTCAAAACTGCACCCTTAACATCCATTTGGTATAACTTGATTTTTAAGAAACATGCAATTGCAAGAAGTAGTCTGATAGATTATATTCTGGCCACATGAGCAAATGTTTCAACAAAATCAATCCCTTCTACTTGAGCCTTATTCCTCACTATCACTCCATTCTCATCACTTTTATTTTTAAATATCCACTTTGTTCCAATTACATTAGCATGAGAAGGCCTAGGAACTAGTTTCCACACTTTATTTTTAAAGAATTGCATGATTTCTTCCTGCACAACATTTATCTAGTGAGAGTCTTTAAGAGCCTCATTAACATTCTTAGGTTCTACAGCAAAAACAAAGCAAGTAACAAAGTTACACACATATGACATACAAACACTAAGTTTAGCCATATTCTTATAGTTTAGTCTTTCTTTGTTTCTAGTTCTTACTCCTTCAGTAAGATTTCCTATAACCTGAGAAGTAGGATGATCTCTCAGTATTCTAGCAGGAGTGTCCCTTCTAAGTCTTTCTCCAGCAAATTCTTCAGTGTCAGGATCTGTGAGTTCTGGTGTTGGTCAGACATCAACATCTGCCGGTGTTGGCTCAACATCATTCCCTGTTTCTTCTGTGTCAATCTCTGGTGTTGAGTGCACACTGTCTCATGCTGGTGTTGTCATCACGTCGCCAGTCTGGGGCAATCTCAGTTGTCATTCAGTGATACCTGGAGAAACATCCTGATCATCAAATACAATATTTACGGATTCATGAATAGTATTTAATCTAGGATTAAACACTCTATATGCACAACTATTCACACAATATCCAACAAAAATGCACTTTTAACTTTTGCATCAAACTTTCCTAATGGCTGTCTATCTTTCAGAATATAACACACACAACCAAAATCATGAAAGTGGCTCAAGTTAGGTTTAACTTTCTTGACAATATCATAAGGTGTCATTGTTGTGCCTTGTTTAAGATAAACTCTATTTGAGATATAACATGTAGTACTAAGTGCTTCAGCCCAAAGTCTTTTAGTTATTTTTCTGGAGTTCAACATAGCCCTAGCCATTTCTTGCAAAGTCCATTTTATTGGGGAGTGATTGGGGCAGAGTATTCATGAGAGATCACTCTAGATACACACAGATCATCAAACTTTCTATTTTCAAATTCTCTGCCATGATCTGATCTAATTCTAATTACACATGCATTGGCAAGCACTTTAATACTATCAGTAAGTATCTTGAAAGTCTCTACAACTTCAAATTTTTCTCTCAAGAATTTAACCCAAGTGTACCTAGAGAAGTCATTAACAATCACAAAGAATACTTCTTACCAGCAAGGCTACAAACCTCTATAGGACCCATCAAATCCATGTGCAACAATTCAAAGCATTTTGAGGTTCTAGAAGTCTGACCTTCCATATGTATGGGTGCATGTGTAGTATTAGTTTGTTTACCTTACATGCAATCACCACAGACCAGTTTACCTAGACTGGAAAGTTTAGGTATGCCTCTCACAGCTTCCAACTTGATGATCTTCTCTAGATTTATGTAGTGGACATGGCCTAACCTTCTGTGCCACACTACTGATTCGTCAACCTTCACATGTGAGCATTGAGCATCCTCATCCACCAAGTAGCAGTTGTCTTTTGACCTTTTTCCTGACATAACACAATTGTTAGATTCATCAAACACATCAGAGGAATACTTGTCAAATTTCACAATTAAATAATCATCACAAAGCTGACTAATGCTGATGAGATTAGCCTTTAGACCATCGACCAACAGAACCTCAGTAAGGTGAGCGAAACCATCCACATGGAGAACCCCTTTCCCTATGATATTTCCTTTGCTTCCTCCACTACATGTCACAGTACCAGTGAACACGAGTATAAGTTCCATAAGATTTGTCTTGTTACCTGTCATATGCCTAGAACAACCACTGTCAAAGTATCAGTCATCAGTAATAGTATGAGTAGCTGAGAACACAACATTATAGACAATCTTTATTTTACGAGACCAGAGTCTATTCCTTTGAAAATAATTGTTTTGTTCCCTGGTGTTGCTTTGGAATGTTGAGCCAACATCAGAGCGACCTAATATTGTCCCAACACCCGATGCAACACTACTGCTATAGTTATATTTTTCACAAAACTTTATGTACTTATGGCAGTATGGTTTAAGTGACCAGGCTGGAAATAGTATTGACACATGTAAGTTACCTTCTTAGACTGTTTAGTGTGACCATTATTTCTGTTAGAGCCAGCCTTTACAAAGCTAGGAATGACATTTTCATGTTTATATGACCTTTCATGGCATTTCCAGTGTTCAGTGCTTCATCTAGCCTGCTTGTGATGGAGTTCCATTTGGCAATGGTTCTCTCTGCCTCTTCAAGATTTATTTCCAATTTTTCAATTTGGCACTCCTTTCTGGTGAGGTTCTTCTCCAGTTCGGTTATAGTTTCAATCAAGAAACTGTTCTCCCTGATTTGTTCTTTTTCTCTTTTTTATGATTTTCTTTACCTCATCAAGCAGTTCTCTGAAGACAACTTTCAACTCATCTACCACCTTGTCTTGATCCATTTCCTCTTCAAGAAAGTATTCTTCATTTAAATCTACAGATCCACCAAAGCAAACAAAGTTAGAATATTCCTCAGATTCATTTATTTGAGAAATAAGACATTGAGGGTTAGCAATATAGTCATCATCCTCCCAATTGTCGAAGTATTCCTTCTGGTCCTCTAGTTCAGTCTGAGTATAGCGCCAATATCCATTTGGCCCGATGTTGTCCTGACACTATGTCCAGTTGACTTCTACAGACAGAGCTGCTGTGTGAACTTCTTTAGACACCTGTTCTTCTGGTAGTTCCTCCAAACCTGTCTCATCATCAATATCATCGATGCATACCCAGTTAGAGCTACATTTGGTTCTCAAGGTATTAACACATTCATATGACATATGTCCAAAGCCTTTACATTCAAAGCCTTGGAGTTCTTTCAATTTTTTGTGTCACTCTCAGTAGGCTTTTTGAAGGAATACTTAACCATTTTACCAGGAAAACTTCTTCTTAGATTAGGAGGCACATTCTTCTCTTTTCTGAGTTTATCACTTAAAGCAATTTTATTGAACTTCTTTACAACAGAACCTAGATAAGCACTTATTTTAGTTTCATCATCTACTTCTTCTTCAATGGCTTTTAGAGCAAGGATTCTGTGTTTTGTAGTTGGTTCTGAGTTCATTTCAAATTCTTGTAATACATTCAGAAGAGTGTGAAAGTTAAGTGATGACATGTGTCTGGCTTCTTGCATAGCAATCTTCTTGACCTCAAACCTAGGAGACAGAGTTCTCATAGCTTTGTAAACAAGTTGTTTATTAGTAAGAGGATCACCTAGACTTTGACATTCATTAGATAAATCCATTAGTTTTGCGAAGTATGAACTAACTGACTCTTCATCACCCATCCTAATGCTTTCAAATTTCTATAAAGCAATTTGAAGTCTAGCTTCTTTAACACTGGCATCTCCCTCACAATGAGTTTGTAGGAGCTCCCAGGCTTTCTTGGCAGTTGTACACAATTGTACTAACCTGAACATATGTGGATCAATCCAGATGAAGATGGCATTCAGTGCTTTCTCATTGTTGACTGCTTCAGTGACTTCTGCTTGAGTCCAGTCAGCTTCAAGTTTCAGGTGTACATCATTGTCGTCGTCTCTGGCCGTCATTAGTGGAGTGTACCCATCAATGATTGACTTCCATGTCCTGAAATCTAGGAATTTGATGTACTGTCTGAGCCTGATCTTCCAATAAGCATAGTTTGTCCCATCCAACACTAGTAACATGTTGTTAGTATTGGGGTTCGCATTATCCATGGTATGGTACCAAATCCAAACACCAATGAAATTAGGTGCTTGGCTCTGACGCCAATTGTAAATGTATGGACCGGGATTGGTACCCTTTTGTTATGATTCACACACTGTGTGTACACTGAATGTTGTGCCAACACCGACTATATTCGGTGTTTTCCCAACACTCGTTGTAGAGTATTTAAACAGCGGAATAAAGAACACAGTGAGATGAATTTTAAGTAGGTTATATGAATATAACCTGCCGAGCCTTAAGGCCAAATAATCACTAAACGTTAATTTAGTGACTTTACCAAATACAACTGAGTAGGAACGCAATCCTGACACTAACTAATCTACGAGCTATAGCTTAGCTAGATAAAACTCAGTAAAAATAATACCAACACAATACAAGAATAACTTCGCAACTTTTAGAACTTAATTCTAGTCTTGTTGTTGTTCTTGATGTCGAGCACACCTCTCTATAGGATTTGATCGTCCTTGAACCATGGCGTGATAGACACGAGTTGTTGATTGCTCCCTTCTTCACTCGGATAATTCCAAAATCTTCTTTGGTGTTATCTTCATAAGATCTCCAACTCTTATCTTCAAGATCCTTTGAGAATCTTCAGCTTTTATCCCTTCGTTCCTTAGCAATGTTCTGCACGTTCCTTAATACTCTGTAGTCTGAAATAACTACAGGTAACTATCTGCTCGATTATTCTCTTCAAGGTGTTCAGACTTTCGTTATAACGCCGGTTGCCAATCCACAACCATGCGTCTCTAGTACGCCATTCATCGTCTTTGTCCCAATGATATTGAGCATGTACATTGTAAATATTTGAAATGATTACAATAAATTATGGATAACAAATAATCATAATTAAATATGTTAAATATTTAATGCTATTTTTGATTAAAAGACTTAAGCAAAAGTCTCGCCAGGCTCTATCACGATAAGGTCTTGGAAAGTCCGACAATCTAAACTGCGGGCCCTTACACAGCTTCTTTAGCGTAGCTGAAATAGACGCACTAATGAACGGTTGATTCCTCATCTATCTACTATAGACAAAATGTGATCCACTGGTTATCATCGGGGTTCTCTGGAATAGGTGCCCCCTTCCCTGACCTCGACAATTTCTCTGTACGGCACCATCAACGGGGGCCTGTCAGGGTCCTGCCTCGTTTGTGCCGAGAGACGATGTAGCCCATACATCACTAGTAGACATTGCGGGTGAAACTCCATACATATCTTAACCTGAAGCGTTCGCTGAGCCAGAAGCTGACTCGCTTGTCGCAGTGCTAGGCGGTGACATCGGCTCTATCTCCACGTCATCGAGAAAGGAAAATGGGTCATAGCCCGTCAAGGTAACTAGTATATCATCAGACAGGGGCTCGAACTCATACTCCGAGACTCTACGTGGCTACTAATTTCTAACCAGCTCATTCCCAAGCCTTCTCCTTTGACCTCCTCTACTCCTGGAAGATCCATCGTCTCTACCTGCCGTCTAAATTAACCAACAAAAATATCAATCTAATTGTCCCTAATTTTACTAAAATAAATTTCAACCTCAAAAAAAGTTAATCTTCATAAGTGAATCCTAATTCGAACCTCTACCCTATATTCTTCTCAATAACTAACAAATCTAATTACATTTTCTACCCTACTTTTGTTAACTCGCTAAATATTTGAAAATTACCACAAACTTTTAATTAATAAGCATATTCCTACAACAAAGTCTCAATAAATTATATTTGTACCCCACAAAATACTTTAAACTAGACAATTGAGTCCAAACTTTGTTTCCACTATACACTTTCTACCCCGAAAGATTTTTTAAACTATCTATATATTGTCAAACAAGTAATAACTAAGATCATCGAATTATATTTTCTCCCCTACAGTTTTTCTAACTCACTATATCCTTTCTACCCCAAAAGATTTTATAAACTACAAATTAACCCCTAAAGTTCAATATTTTAAAACCAAATACTAACTAATAAGATCATCTAATTACATTTTCTACACTATAGTTTTCTTAACTCACTAGATATTTGCAAACAAGCCCAAATTTTTCTAATTATCTTATTTCCAACAAAGTTTCAATAAATTACATTTCAACACCAGAAAAGCTATAAACTTGACAGTTAATTCCTTTTTTCAACTATACTTTTCATCCCTAAACTTATTCTAAAATCTAAATTAAACCTAAAGTTTTATCTTTTTAGAGATATCAGAAATTAATTTGAAAACCAACGTAGACAAAAACAATCATATTCAAACGAACATAAACCAACAATAATCAACAAGTATAATCACAAAATTATCAATATATAATCGAAAATAATCAAAACATGATTCTTTGAAATTTCACAATCATAAATAATAGACGAAATTTTAAAAATTCACATCAAAATGTTGCTTGGGTTGAGTAGAATTACTTATCGGTGATTTTTAGATGAAATTCGCTAGTGCACGACTATTCCACGATGGTCAAATAGCGGTTCTACTAAGGGTTTTGCTTGTGTTGTGTGTGTGCTGCGGAGAAATTGGCAGCATGTGTAAAATAGGATGCAACACAATTTTTCGTTGTAGGTACCCTGCAACGAAAAGCTGCGTTGCATACTTTTATTTAAGGGTTTTTGACACATTACCTCCCTTTGTTATGGTAAATTGGTAAATTACCTCCCTCTGAAAAAAAAAAAGTTGGCCAAATACATGTTGGTGATCTCAAAAGTTGGCATTTTACACCCTTATGCATGGATGTGTAGTTCACTCTCCCTTAAATGAGAGTGAGAGTTTGATTTTTCTTTTTAAAAAGACATTTGTACCCCTATTACTTTAAGATAATATTAGATCTTTTAGTTCAATATTTTAAACTATAAAAAATTTTAAAACTAAATAAACTTTAAATAAAAATCTAATATATATACATGTAATGCCTTGTTTCTTAAATTTTTTTTTATGAAAAAAATAGAAAAATACAGTAAAATCAAATTCGAAATTACACAAATGAAAATATTAGTATTGATAAGGGTATTTTAGCCTTTTAATATAAAATCTACAATACAAAGTTTTTCAGGGAGGTGGTGTGCCAACTTGTGAGAGCATAGGGGGGGGGTATTCGACCAACTTATTTTTCACATCGAGGTAACTTGCCAATTTACCATGACACATGGAGGTAATTTATCAAAAATCCTTTATTTAATAAGGCTACAATGCATCTTTTCGGTACAGGCACCACTGCACCTGATAATTGCATTGCAGTCTTTAGTTATGCAACGAAATCTTTCGCTGCCAGGCTGGTAACACAAAATTTCATTGGATAAACTATACTGCAACGCATTTTTGCGTTGCAGGCTCTTTATTCGGGCCCACGTATACAATTGCAACGAAATAATGCAATGTAACGTGTTATGCAACGGAAATTAAATTTTGTTGCATAATATTTTCTTGCAATTGTGCTGTTATGTAGTGGTGATTGAATTATACGTTAAAAATATATTAAAAAGACATTATATTAGACTGATTAATATATTTATTTCTACGTTCTTCAAATTATTTTATGTATATTCATTACAACTTTCATAACTTTATTTAATAAATACTATGATAATTAACTTAATTTACTTATTTATTTTAACAAATCCGTGATTAAAGAACATAAATAAAAAAAAAAAACCAACAAAAAATGTTCTAGGAGAATTGATTTTAGTATTTATAGAGAGTTATAATAATAAAAAGAAATTCACGTTGGTGGAAATATGAAAAATTTTGGAAATTTAGAAGATTTGGAATATATGGATGATACTTTTCCAACCTTTTTATAGGAGAAAAGATGAGATGTAAATATATTAAGATAGGCTTGAATATTTTTCATGATTTTTCATATGAGGAAATTAGAAAATCTATTCCTCTCTTTTTTGAAAAAAAAAATTCCAGGAAAATTAAGAATCGCCAAACAACTGAAAAAAAAGAAGATTTTCCCTTATTTTTTTTCCCACACTCTTCCTGACAACAAGATTGGTTGAATTGCATAAAGTTAATTTTATCCTTAATATGTGAGCTTGAGTTTCCCCTGTCTGCCGATTTTCCGGTTTGAAAAGTGCCATGGAACCATCAAATATCGGGGATGCAAAGTGCAACCAGAGAAGGATCAAGAGACCAGAAGAGAGCAGGCTACCAAGGTACAAATACTCTCCACGTCCGGTTACCATTGCTGCTGTTGAGAAACAAGCAAAGGCCATAGCACATCCAACGAATGCACCAGTAAGATTGCTGGAAGATCGTAGAAAACACGTTAAATGAGGGCCTAGGCCTAAGCACCAAGAGAAGGCTGAGGGAACAAGTAAGCTTTTAACTAAATTCTGAATGTTTGAAACATGAAAATTAAACAAGTTATTCTGAAAGCTACATTACGCGACTAAGCAAGTCAAGCTTGTATAACTTCATGGGTGATGAAAGTAGCAGGGGTAAAGATTCCCTCTCTTTCCTCCTACACTTGTTTTACGCCAATAAGTGATGAGTTGAGTACTTTATTTGAAGCTGTCTCATTCATATAGATTGGAATACTACATGATCCCGACAAGCAAAATCACAAACATACAAGTAATAACGAGAGACATGTCTTGCAGAACCTTAGTTCAATAACATGGAAAGTATTGTTAAGCCACAGAAAAGGCCTCCACTAAACAATCCAACAACCATGAAATGACTCAAAGTGAAAACTGCCAAAGGAACCCAAAACCAACTAGCAACATAAAGAATAATACAGTCACATCAGGTAAAAAGGATAAGTAAAATGATCAAACAAAAAGGTAAACGACATTGACCTTTGATTAAATGCAATGGCCAATTTAACCAGAGGACCAATGGAAGCACCTTCCAAGAGTGCTGCGCCCATAAGAAGCGAGTCTATTTTGCTGTACATCATTTGTATATTTAGACCTCGTTAAAATTTAGCATCAACAATTATGCAACTCAAAAACGCATGCGTACTTGTGTGCGCATATATTAAAGCTGGATGCAATGAAATATAGTTGAGATAACATGTGGCAAGTAGATTAATGAAATGCTTGAGGTTGTCAGAACTCTACAGGATCCAGTGACCTTGGGAACATCAGAGGTACACCAGAATGTAGTACATTCCTCTCTCACAAACATGTGAGCTCCACCACCATGACACCCACAAGGAACCCACACGTTTGAGAGAGAGATATACTACATTTTGTTGTACCTTACTCATTTTCTTATCCCGAAGGTAATTTGTCTGAGATCAATGGCTCATCAGAACAGGTACAAAATCTTCCTGTCTAGTGCCGATAAATTAACATCCGTGTCCTTCCTCGTTCATTTTCATATTATAAAACTATTGTTAACTTGTTCGTTCATCTCCATCAGAATAACAAAAATATTGTCTTACCACACATGGCCACAATAACACACCAACCTATAACCATCTTAAAATTCAGTTATCCAACTTCAAGCCCACGATACCCTGAAGATATTTGAAAAACACAAGTCCTCCAAGCGACATGAACAACTTTTCCTAGTGCTCCTAATGAATAACAGAGTTTAACGTAATATTCAATATGAAATACATATGCCACACAAAATCTTGCATATCCCTCGTCTTTTGCTAAACATTCTGTAGAACATCATTTGTCAAAATATTCCGTCAAATGTCAATTCACAGGCAAATTGCACATTTTTTCGTTAAGTCGGAGAAGCAAGTTTCTCCTAACCTTGAGAGGTAAATTTCCTTTTTTTTTTTTTTTTTCTTTCCAATGAAGTTTGCACCAAGGCCTATAAAACAAGAAAACTTGACGCTTTTTACCTTGAATAATGATTCATATCATAGTCTTAACAATAACAACTTTTGAAATTCACGCAGTCTATATAAACATCGGCACATAACAAAACGATGGGCATGACTGAGAGAGATACTACAGCTTGCTTTATTCTCAAACGAGATGCAGAAGAGTTTTCAAGCTTCCTAAATGCCAACACATGGAACTGCACGAGCAAAACACAACCAATCACCAGCTACAAAGTGTTCTCAAAGGTTAAACGCACACCATATTCAGTTTATTCACAAGGATTTTTGGTATCTTCTTCACTTGTCATTGCACGAACAAAACTCATTCCCTTCTCTTCTTCTTTCTCTCTTCCCTGTCAGATCCATTCTTCAGCTGCAAACAGAGTCATGCAAAATCTTAATAAAGTGATGATGAAAGGGACAGGTGTTAAAAAGACAATTGCAGTGCACAAACAGAAAATTTGCTCACCATGATAATCAGAATTCGGACAAAGACAGCCATAAAATCAGTAAAAAGAGTCAACGCATGCTTCACGTAGTCGAGATCTCCAAAGTGAGCCTTCTCAATAATATCCTGAGTGTCAAATACTACGTAGCCCACAAACACCAAGAGTCCAAAATATAACTGCAAGAGAAAAACCAGAGATGATGCGGTCACAAGATTCTAGTTTACTTTAATGATTACAATGCATACCCAATTTACAGATATATTTATTACACCAAAAAAGAAAAAAATCAATTTCACACCTGAAATTTGAAAAGAGCCATGGAACCACCAAATATCGAGGACGCAAAGTGCAACCAGAGAATGATGGATAGACCAGAAGAGAGCAGGCCACCAAGGTACAAATACTCTCTGCGTCTGGCTACCATCGCCACTGCTGAGAAACAAGCAAAGGCCATAGCACATCCAACGAATGCACCAACAAGAATGCTGGAAGAGTAGTAAATAAATTAAATGAGCGTGTAGACCTAAGCACTAACAGGACGCTGAGAAAACAAGTAGACTTTTAACAAATATTGTTTTAAGGTATGATCACTCTCAAAGCTTCATTACACGACTAATCAAATCAAGCTTTTATAACTCTACGGAATGATAAAAGTAGCAGGGGTGAAAAATGCCTCCCTTTCCTCCGACAATTATCATAAGCCAATACGTAATGAGCTGAGTAATTTGTTTGAAACTATCTCATGTTGGAGGTACTTCTCTTATGGATATTATCCTATTATGCAAAATCACAAACAAACAAGGAATAAAATGAGAAATACTTTCAAAGCCTGAGTTCAATGACATGCAAAGTATTGTTAGCCCACAGATGAGTAAAAGATCCTACAGAACAACAAAATGACTGGAAGTGAAAAATGTCAAACTAGCCTCACACAACCAGCAACATAAAGAGGAAAAGACACTAGAGCAATCACATCAGATAAAGGGGATAAGTAGAAGATCAAACAAGAAGGTAGACGACATAGACCTTGGGTCAAATGCAATGGCCAATTTAATGAGAGGACCAATGGAAGCTCCCTCCAAGAGTGCCGCGCCCATTAGAAACGAGAGTCTCTTTCGCTGTATACCGTCAAAAGAAAATTTAGGACTGATCCAAGGAGCATACAAAGTAGAGAAACACAAAATAAAACCTCTTCATAAGGAGGCGTGTCTAGTAGCCAGATGATGCTACCCATGCATCCAAGAGTAGTGAAAAATCCACCAATGTTCCATAGAAAGTGGAAATAAGCTCCAATTGCTGATGCCACCAGTGCACAACATAGTGTGAGGTAGACCTGAAAATAAAGCAACCAAATACATGAGTTGTTTATCTTCTCTCTCGTTTACGATTTAAATGTAAAAACTAAAAATACAGTAAACTCAATAAACAATGTAGCTCATCCACAAACAGTATGTCAGCAAGATATTGCAAATGAAAATAAGAATCAATCGAATAATGTAGAAACAAAATCGAGCAAGTAAGATTGATTCTCTTTCTCTCAATAAAGCAACACAGTTTTTCAAGATAACCACTGAGTCTGATTCTAGACCATTCTATGCCATCAAAGACTTTATTCAGCTCTATCCATCGAAGATCGAATGCAAGACGACAACACTAGAGAAATCAGCTTGAATTGTCCTGCAAAAACTAACAATATATATTTTCTCTAGTAAATCGATTACGATTGCTCCTCGTGGCACGCTATGACAAATAAACAGAATCAATTATATGCGAAACCTCAATCTTAATTACTCCAAATTCCGATTCAAGAAACTAACTCAGGAACAGAACTCGGACACAACTACGGAAAGTCAATAATCTAGGCCTCTCTCAATGCACAAGAAAAGAACTTAATTACATTTCAATCTCTAGAATTAAAAAAGAAGTTAAAATTGGAGTTACTTGAATGAAAAGAGAGAAGAAGAAACCTTTTTGAGATGAGTTCGAACAGCGGGAGAAATGAGGCGGACATTCTTGAGAGAATCGTAACCCCAGCTGTAAGATGAGAAAGACTCCATTTTTGATCTTTCTGTTTTATTTTCCTTCTTTTGATGATGATGATGATGTTTAACAGTTTAAGTAAGTTAGTTATCAATTTGTTGCAACGAAGAAGTTTATTTATATAAAGAGCGGGAGAAAGGAGGATACTTCTAAGAAGTTTCTTTGCTAATTTTATATGTTGGTTATATATAAAATAGGAAGAAAAAGATCAAACCTTGTAAGTCAGAACTTTTTAGCAGTTTACTTTTATAACTCTGTTTTTTTCAAACTTATTATTTTCTAGTATGTGTAAAAAAGGTAAACTATCGCATAAAGCTAATTTAACGATCGAAAATACTGACACGTCTACAAATCATACTGTAAAAATGTATGTTAAGAAGGCTTTGCACGTTATTGCAGATGTTGGAAAATGAGTTGGAAAAAAAGTAAATCTTCTCCATTATAACATATATGAGTTAAATCGTCATTTTCTGTACTATGATCCATTTTGGAGTTACCTGTTAATTTATTTTAGGGATAATTACATTAAACCCCCCATCGTATGGTCCATTTCTCAGTCAACCCCCCATCGTTTGCAAAAATCATCACTTTGCCCCAAGTCAACTTTTTTGCATTTTTTCCAGGGGTATTTTCGTCAAATGTTAAAAATTTTAATATTTGTTTTAAAAAATGTAAAATTTAAAAAATTTTAATATTTGTTTTCCGAAATTTTTTTTTCAGCAAATTTATTTCCGAAATTTTTTTTTCGGCAAATATTTTGTTTTCGAACAATTTTTTTTTTCGACAACATTTTTTTTTTCGAAAATATTTTTTTTCAGAAATTTTGTTTTCGATAATTTTTTTTCGAAAAAAGAACTATGTCGAAAAAAAAATTGTTGAAAAAAAAAATTATCGAAAAAAATAATTTCTGAAAAAAAATATTTTCGGAAATAAAAATGTTGTCGAAAAAAAAATTTGTTCGAAAACAAAACATTTGCTGAAAAAAAAATTCGGAAAAAAATTTGGCTAAAATAAAAATTTGCTGAAAAAAAAAATTTCGAAAAACAAATATTAAAACTTTTTAAATTTTAAATTTTTTAAAACAAATATTAAAATTTTTAACATTTGACGAAAATACCCTGGAAAAATGCAAAAAAGTTGACTTGGGGCAAAGTGATGATTTTTGCAAACGATGGGGGTTGACTGAGTCAAAACAATGTTAAGGGGGTTGACTGAGAAATGGACCATACGATGGGGGGTTTAATGTAATTATCCCTTTATTTTATTAGCAATTTACCTAAGATTTGCAGTATTGTGCAATTTGTTCTAAGCTGACATTGTGGCCAAAGAGTTCGCTCGATATATCGTACTTCTAACTATACATATGTACAATAGTACCTACTAGCATTTTGTATGGTGATGATTTCTGAAGTAGCGGAAGAAAACTATACAAAGAATTTTATAACTTTTTTTTCTTTCTTTCTTAGAGATGCAATACAGAAGCGAAATTAAGCGAAATCATGTAACTTAATATTGATGTACCGTTGATGAGATTTAAAAAATAAAGGAAAAAGTTAGTAAGTAAATCGTTTTCTCACTTTATATACAGGATAAAATGAACTTTTTTTATGTTTAATACCTCCTCGCCCGTGCAAAAGGCCTTCGAGGCGTAAAATAATTCTATAGCATTTATGTAATTTAGCTTTAATATATGAATGTTATATGGTATATACAAAATGAATGAAGGTCTTTTCCAAATAATATCTAAACTTTACTGGTTCTGGTGGACTCTGGAAGATTCCCAACATTTAGTTTTGAGTTTTGACTTTAGCCTCAAGCAAACTGAATTACCAAAAAGTACAAAAAATGTAGACTATAAAATGATTAAAATCCAAACGCGTTACTCGCTTATGGCGAAGTCAATGTCAACTCTTTCATGAGCCACGCGATAACCATTAAAAGAACTAGCAAGTAGCAACACAATTGAATAAATCAGAATTTCAGTGTACATCATCAACGAACTCGTCGTGGGTACTTATTAAGTTATCAGAGGACTGAGGGTGAGAATTCTCTACTAGTTTCACAGCATTTCTCCTATTATCATCACCTTTAATTTATTATGACTACTATTTGTTCAATTTTTTCTTTTTTTAATACTAGAAACATTATCTTAATGTTTGAATTTATAATATTAGTAATTGACATGTTGCCTCCCTAGAATACAATTTCTTGTGGGACTTCAATGCGAAAAATGTTTGTTTATTCAATTGTATATATGCCATTATTTAAGTTGATACAAATATTAAACTAGTATATTTTGGTCTTATTTTGTCCGGTTACAAAACACCAGTCAACTGTTACAATGGGTCTCACTATGCCAAAATAATGATAATCTACTACAAGGTATGGACTAGCTTGGTACGGAACACCTACTGTATAATACAAGTGCAAAATTAGTCTAGATAACGTTATAGGACAAAGAAACGGATATATCGAATGGATGACACTCGATCCACGAATCTCGAATCGCCGCGGCTCGATGCAACTCTATGTCGAATTTGATGAATCTCGAATGATATCAGTTCGATGCAGCTCAATCACGAATCTGACGAGTTTCGAATGTACTAGGTTCAATGTTACTGAACCTCGAATGGGAACGATTCGATTGTCACCTGGATCGAATCGGGTCTAAGGTCGAATCAAGTGGAAGATCGAATCGGTTGTGTATCCAATCGCATAATTTGATCGATATGAAAGTAGGTCGAGTATCCAAAAATCATCTGTAAATGTTGGGGGACGGGGTATTTATAGAACATGTCCCGTGTGGCGATCCTGGACGTCGAATTGGGAAGATCGAATGGACATGGTTCGATCTAGCATCGATCGAACAACCACCATTCGATATAGAACCTGTTGGGCCTTATCTGATTAGGCCGGCCCAAAATGCTATTATGGGCCTTCCTACAATATCCCCATCATATAGTCCCCTACTTTGGGACTCGATGTTGGTACAAGAGTGTGTTCCAAACTTTTACATTTGTTATGTTGCACCCAATTTTCCGCATCGTACTGCGTTGTCATCTGCGGACTTGATTATCTTTCTTGGCAAAACTAATTCGAAAATATCCCCCCATTTGGTAGCCGTAATTTTCATATTCGGGTGGCAAACTTACCGATCATTAAGTTTGATTTGAAAAATC
Organism: Linaria vulgaris; assembly: GCA_948329865.1. Taxonomy (NCBI): domain Eukaryota; kingdom Viridiplantae; phylum Streptophyta; class Magnoliopsida; order Lamiales; family Plantaginaceae; genus Linaria; species Linaria vulgaris. The sequence goes on from OX415251.1 coordinate 41,502,970, forward strand.
ATCATTTTTCTTTTTTCAGTGCATTCATTTTTATTTTTTTTTGTATATCGAATTTCAGTTGTTCGATCTATCCAAGGAGCAAAGACCGAATCTATCGAATTCGATATTGTTGTGTCGAATCAGAGGAAAGGCGGTGGTGGGGCTATATAAAGGCCCACTTTCCACCTCATTTTCATTTTCTTTTCCGCGGAAAGCTTTTTGTCCGCTTTTCAGCATTTGTTATAACATCGAACGATCGAAATTCGATCTACCAGTTAGGGTCGAATCCTGTCGATTCGACATTTCTTTATAACAATTTTTTTTTCCTTTTAAGCTTATAACTTGCTAATGGCGCGCAAAAAGTCTGAGAGCCACAAAAAGACAGTCATTTCCCCTGAGAACATGTATGCTTCTCAAGCGAATGCCAACAGAGCTAGTTCTTCGAATGTAGACCCATGAGTGTATAACATTGCCCATGTCAAAGACTCTGCGCGATTTGCCGCAAGAAGTCGACTTGCTGTGAGGCCTCCCGGGAGCTTATATGATAATTGGGGTGCTGGACATACTGTTCCGGCATCGTCATATCACTCTACTGTAAGGCTAGTAGGAGTAGGCGTTGGCACTTGAGTTCCCTTAGTGAGAAATTTCGAGAGGCATGAAGACTTCGTCTCGCGAAGGTTAGTCATGACTCCAACTGCCTCCAAAGGATGGATTAAGGTTGGGGCGAATTCCCAAATCAGAATTATGGAGAGGGTGATTCAATTTATGACAGGATTGCTGCCAATCTAGCACGATTCAATGCCGAGAATCCAACTTTTAGACGTGTGCCACAATTTTTCGTCGAAGTTTCCTCCAGTTCGGGTGGCAAAAATTGGTATATCGCTGCGAAGAGGCGTGTTTTAGAAGCAAAAGTTGTTGCCGAGGCCGAGAAAATTCCAATGCCCTCGCACAAACGACCTCAACCATCTGGGAATCCAAGGTCAGTGCCACCTGGTAGCATTGTCGATTTTGTATCTTTGAATGATGAAAATTTAGAATCATTAAATATCAAGTTGATGGGATACCGGTTGGAGGTAGAGTAATCTACAGAGATCATTAAAGGGATGTGGCCTCAATTGGATCGTGGTGCTGTAGTGAATAAGCTGGGATATCTCGATTTAGCGCACTTTGGGCATTTATTTTTTGTTGCTACCGCGATAGTGATGTACTGACTGTGTCGGTATTATAGCAGAGAGAGAGAGAGAGAGAGAGAGAGATTTTTAATTTAATTTGAAATGGGGCTTAGCTCAGTTTCTTACTGAGGTGCCTACATTTCCCGGATGTTGTGCGAGACTCAAGCCTTCGTAGTTCATACAGTTTGATAACATTCAACCCGTTATTCATTTTAATGCCTATGCATAATAGCGTCTCAGATGTTGCACGTTCCATGGGCGCTTTAGCTTGCGACCTTGTCACCACCATTATTCCTTATTTCAGGATAAAATCTTCTTGTGTAACCTTCCTTCTCACAATGATAACAAATGAATAGTTTCTTCCCATTCTTACACTGTGACTTGGACTTCTTATTCTCACTCTTACCTTTCTTTCTCTGACGCTTTCTCCTTATTATTAGTCCCTCACCATTCTGGGATTTCATTGCATTCCCTCTCGCATTCAAATTCCTTAGAATTTAGAGCAAATTGCACTTCATCAAGTGTTATAAAATCCCTTCCATGTATCAATGCTTCCTTAAAGTTAGCATGGAATTTAGGCAATGAACTTAACAACAGTAAAGCTCAATTGCAACATCAAGATTCTTAAGATCCAGAATTAACTTATTGAACATATGAATTTGTTCCTCAATCAACTTGTCACCGTACATTTTAAAAGAATACAGAGCATGTTTAAGACGTAAACGATTTACCAACGATTTGATGTACAAGCTTTCAAGCTTCAACAAAACACTTACAATAATTTTCTCCTTCAAGACCTGTTGCAACACCTTATCGCCCAAACTCAGAATCATAGCACTATGAGCTTTCTCTATCATGATCCTTTTCGATTTATCATCGAGATCCTAATCGATGTTCGCCTCATCAAGTGCATCAACCAATCCTTGTTGAAACAACAATGCTCGCATCTTCAACCGCCACAATTCGAAATCATTTTGCCCTGTAAACAATTCTACATCATATTTTGTTGTCGCCATGATCAGATCCACGTTCACCGCACCAATTTGTAGTGAAATCTAATATGTGCAAAATTAAGCTACTTCAGTCGCAATTGAATCGCAACGAGTTGGCGAACATATTATACATAAATCGCAACAAGAAAGTAAAAAAACACGAAGTCCAATGCGTGTTTACTTGGTTCGGCGTTCTCTCATTAATGTGATGAAGAACCATAATCTGAGGGAGAAATCAAGATCCAATTTTATTGATTATGCAGAGCACAATGGTGTGAAAACCCGTTCTTAAAAAGTGGCCGCCAAAGAGAGTATTTAAAGGCCCAGTCTGTTATAACAAACTCTCGTGCCAAACACGTGAGTTAACTGTCTGCTCTAACTAACTCTCTGTTTCCCCAATTGCAACAGCCATAGTAATCACCAACAGTTGCAACGATGTTTTCAACCGAGGTAGAATTACGGAAATACCATTGAGCCAAAGTCAATAATTTCCACTATTTGGATGGTGCCCATCGACCCATCGACAAGAAGATGCGAGAAACTCGTTGTAGATGGTTTGGACATATTAAACGCAAACTCTTAGATGTACCGGTACGACGAGTTGAAGACCTCGACTTAGAGCGTACAACTAGAGCTTGTGGAAGGCTGAAAAAAACGTTGATGAAGGTCATACTGAATGACATGAAGCTGAAAGATCTAAATAAAGTTATACTTCTCAACCGTAACGAATAGAGACAGATGATTCAAAGTAGACGACTCGACGTGATTCATTCATGATGCAAATAGACTACCCTAATTTATTGGGATTAGAGGCATGATTGTTGTGGTAGTTTGAATCTTTGGTAATGCCGTGTCTTCAATATAACCGTATAGAAAATATCTTTTATATAAGAATAAGATAGGACAGGAAATTATGAAAAAATAAAGCGAAAATTTCCTCTAAGCATCAACGTGTGTGAATTGGAATGTCTGGTGCAGCAAAACTTCCACCCGGCTAACCCTCTGCCACTTATTTCTTTTCCATGCAATTGCCAAATTAACATACACACAAAATTGTCTCAATTCGTCCATGGCGACTCTAACACTACCACAAAAGTGGCACTTCACGCCGCACAAGCTTCACCACCCACGACGAATCAGAGCCAAACCCATTTGCGTATCAATGGCGGAATCTGCAGCAAATGCTCGAAAAGAAGAAATAGTCATCGTTGGAGCTGGGATTGCAGGCCTAACTACTGCCGTCGCTCTTCAAAGGTTTGATTTTTATTGCAGCCCATTAGTGGAATTCTCTTTGTAGCGCTGTTAAATTTCTAAAAATATATTTATTCAGTACAGATTAGGAATTGGGTCAGTTGTGCTTGAGCAAGGCGAGTCACTTAGGACCGGAGGAACCTCTCTTACACTTTTCAAGAACGGTTGGAAAGTGTTGGATGCCATTGGAGTTGCAAATGAGCTGAGGACCCAGTTTCTTGAAATTCAAGGGTATTTATGTTTGCATCCTTTTTTTTTTTTTTTCCTACCCCTTAATTATCTTGCATGTGTGCACAATTATGAAAGCATAACATTTGATTCTTCGTTAAAGCATAATGTTGAGAATCCTCTTGAAATGGTCACCTACTAGATCGATATATTTGGAAAAGAGTAGTGAGTTCCCAGGATAAGATCAGTGAAACTTACATGGCGCCTCTTTTGTGTTTTGTTTCAAATAGGGGTAAATTTAATTTCTTTTGAACAATTGACGCAGAGAGTGGCCAATTTAATTGCATTAGGAAATGCTAATACTAACATGCTTAATCACACGTGGTGTAACTCGTTAGCTATTGATACACGAGAGTTTTTATGGGCTATGAAAATGAGAAGAACATCTATCAACTTTCTTTCCACTGGTTCTGTTGCTAACCTTTTCTTGATTTTGTCTGGTTGCAGGACATCAGTGTCATTTTCTTAGAACGGCATAAGATGAATAAGGAAGCAGTAGATTTTGTTTCATTTTAACGTTACTTGTGCTGTTGGTTATTCTGTTTCTTTGCAAGGTGTTTATCTTTCTTAAACTATGTTGTAGTCCTATCCTTGGATAAATTATTCTATGGAGAAAGTTACTACCTGCAAACGTTTGTTTTCTACTACTCGACATTTTCTATGAAATCGAGATGCGATGTAATGTGCACATAGCATATTAGAAGAAAAGGTTCTATCTCGAACTACAATCTTGTATAAAATGCAACTTAGGTAGCTTAAAACATTACATAGTTTTCGAACATATGGATTTTACACGCATATGAGATTTCAAACATGCATTTCTCCGAACTTTGGCAAAGATAGCACCATAACTGGAAAAACTGGTATTCCTGAACTATTTCACCTGATCAGCTGTGCAGGATGGTGGTGAAATCAGAAGATGGAAGAGAATTGCGTTCCTTCAAATTCAAGGACGAGGATGAAAGGTAATACACATTGATATTCAGGTTGGCTTGTTTGTAACTTCGTATCAAATGTCTGGAATTTGACTTTTTGATGGGAGCAGTCAGGAGGTTCGTGCTGTGGAAAGAAGAATTCTGTTGGAAACCCTTGCTAACCAACTATCGTTGAATGCAATTCGTTTCTCCTCCAAGCTGAAAAACATTGAAAGAATCAAGAATGATGAGACCTTACTGACACTTGAGGATGATTCCGAGATATCTGCTAAGGTAACATGACTTATAATCTTGGTAGGCTATATGCTTTCTTCATGTGTCTGGACTTGTATCTGTCCCTTACGACAGATTAAATTGAAAAAACTTCACTGGCCTTATCTGTCATCTGCAAATAATTCCCATGTAATTTTTTGTTGATCTATATTCTATATACACCCTCCTGCCAGATTATTCCAAAGAAAAGAAAAGTAAGTACACCGGAAAGCTCTTATTCGAGTATGTACCAAACTAACCCCTTAGTTGTTGTACCTAAATGAGAAGAGGAAAATGAGAGGGCGAAACGGTTTTTCTCAGAGGTCGAATCCAGAGTCCACTCTCATTTGAGTGTGCGTCAACATGAAGAGGCATATTTCTATAACGCATCTCACATAGTATTTGTGAGTAAAAATTATGTTTAATGTATTTACCAATTAGGGATAACAGATCGGTGGTTTATGCAATTTACTTCCAAGTAAAAGTACTGTCCCAAGGACTATAAAATATCCTTTGCATTCTTGCATGAAGCTGAGCTCAATTACTTTGTTCTGCCAAAGTTGATGATTATTTGATGGAAATTGCTCAAATGCAACTTGCACCAGATTGTTATTGCTTGTGACGGGATTCGGTCGCCAGTGGCCAAGTGGATGGGCTTTTCTGATCCCAAATATGTTGGGCATTGCGCTTTTCGTGGCCTTGGATTTTACCCTGAGGGGCAACCATTTGAGTCAAAGGTAAATTACGTCTATGGAAGAGGTGTGCGTGCGGGATTTGTGCCGGTTTCTTCTACTAAGGTGTATTGGTTTGTCTGCTTCAACAGTCCTTCACCTGGTATGCTTTGAAATTGTGTTGTTGTTTAGTTATAAATAATTGCCTCGCCTACAATATTGTAAATAATGAGATTCTAAACTTTTTCCGAAGTTATGACAACACAAAATTACGTCTCCGAAAATGAAAAGCACACACCTCATGTTTAATGGTGGATGATATTTTCAACTTGGCACTTAATTCCATTGATGGAGAAGCTTATTAGGAATTGTGACTTTTTTAAGATATTGAAATCTGAATTAAGTTTTAGTTTCTTCAGAGTTTTTTTTTCTATCTTTTTTTCTCAATTTTATCTTCTCCTGGTCACATTATCCTTATACATATTAGTTAACACAACATGATTCAAATATTTTCCTTCATGCTGGATTCTGTAACCCATTAAGGGTCTTGCAACAACCTATTATTATATATTCTGAAGCACTGTAACTTGTTCAATAGCATTTGGTAAACCCTGATTAACCACAAGTCAGCCATAAACAGATAAATATGCGTATAATAGTAAGAGATTTTGGGATGTTATAACAGTAAGCCTTTCTCTACAGCCGGTTTTACCTAATCTTTTGAAAGTATACATTACAAATTTTGGGCAGCTAAAAAATACACTGGTAGTGAATAAGCTCATTTGGGTGTTTCTATAATTTCTTAGACATGAAGGAATGTAATTAGCTAAGCAAACTTCCTGTTTTTTTTTTTTTTTTTCCTAATAACTTTTTGGCAATTCCCAAATTAGTATATAGCACAAACATTACCCTTTGACAGGACTTACGATTCTAGTTTACTGTTTCACATATTTGTTTTTTGGGGGGTAATAATACAGGTCCAAAGATCACGGATCCATCTGTTTTGAGGCTGGAAACTATGGAACTAGTCAAAAGCTGGCCGTCAGAGCTTTTGAACATCATAAAATGTACTCCAGATGACACCATTATTAAAACTCCTTTGGTGGACCGTTGGTTGTGGCCCGGGATTACTCCTCGAGCTTCATCAGGAAACGTCGTGCTTGTCGGGGATGCATGGCATCCCATGACACCAAATCTCGGGCAAGGCGCCTGTTGTGCACTAGAAGACGGACTTGTTTTGGCCAGAAAACTAGCACAGGCACTAAAATTCGGAACTTTTTCAGTAGAAGATGCATTTATCTCGTATGGGAGTGAGAGGTGGCCACGAATCTTCCCGTTAACGGTACGTGCAAATCTTGTGGGTACTCTATTACAGCTTGAGAATCCCTTGGTGTGTAACGTTAGAAATAATATTGTTATACCGAAGTTAGTAAGGCTTGGACCAATGCTGGAACATACAAATTTTGAGATTGAGCCTTTGATGTAATTATATTGATTCAGTTGCTGAAGGAGATGAATTGTACTGTCTGGGAGTATATACATGTATATCTTTTTTTTTTTTTTTTTTTCTCATTGTATATACATATATATCACTTATGAAAGGAGGCACATGTCCGAGTTTATCTATTAGTTAAGTTCTGCCCTGTTTATCCATTAATTATTCTATGTATTCAGGCAATTAGCTTATGCAGTCAAAGTCGGCATAAGGTGAACCTTAGATCCCAAATCAAACCGTTTGAGTTTGATTTGGTTCTTGGTTCGTGATTTTTTACCATGAAAAAAAAAGGAAAAAAGAAACATAGGTAGCGTAGAACACTTTTCAGGCATCACCATGGATGCGATGAATCATTCTATTTTGTTCCCTACATTTCAAATGCCTTGTCACGTGCTTAGCAATTCGGCGTGCCATGTACGACCTCTGCAATCTAGGGGTCACCGGGAAGTACCATAATTTCTTCCGTGAAATATGCTTCTTCTTACTCGTTGACCCAACTTGTTCCTCGTACCTTTTTGAACCACACCTGGAACAATTAGTGTAATTAGTACTTTCATAGTGATCGTAGTATAGAAAACAATTGTTCTTACAAACATTAAAATTCTATGCGCAAGCTCCAAAGTTCTAAGAAGTCTTTTCATGCCGTACACATCTACAACAAGTGCACTTGTTCTATGATCTTGTTACAATACGCAACCAAAATATTGTGTTCATTATTATTTGCCAGAAACTCAGCTAACACAATATAGTAATATTAGACTCATCGTTCAGTGGCGTCTATGTTTCTCGTAACAACTCAAAGAACATTTGCTCCTCGTTGTTCAGCTCTTCGATTGATGCATTATAAAAATTTACGCTTTCAAAACATCCACCAAAACCATCATCAATCATTTCTCCAAAATATTTTGACGTAGTATTACTACAAGGCTCGTTGTCACACGTATTAGGTTGTATAAAGCACTATTTTCAGACCCGGTCCAGTCACAAAATCGGTGAGATTACTGGTTAGTGGGTAAGCAGGTTGGATCGGTCGAACCACTGGTTGAACCAGTCTAGTCAGAGGTCAACAAAATACATAATTCATACTTCAATAACATAACAAAATACTCAATTTGCATAACATCGTGAGAATTATTTTAAGTCACTAATATTTTGTTATGTTATAAGAAAATTAGGAATATGGTTACCACAATACTAGGAGTTGAACACGTGACATCCAACAAAATAAGTTCTTGTAAAGTAGTGGAAACTATTGAGCTATACAACAATATAATAAATAATTCAGCAAACCATATATTCAATAAAAGCTAAAAAAATTATTTTGGATTTTTAAATGTTGACCAATCGCATCACAAAATTCAATACAATAACAACAATATGTGACACTAAAATCTAAATAATGAACTTCACAGCAAACCAATTACTAGGCGTGAAATTGTAGGATGTATGCTCGTTTTGCTTCAAAATGAGATTAAAAATGGAAAGCGACGTTTTTTTAAAAATTTCTTGGCCCAATGGATAGATCTTCTCGAGATACCCCTAATCAAAAACAAAATCGTCCAAAACGGATGCTTCTACGCAAAGTTATGGCATTTCAAAGTTTTGTATTTTTTCTTTCTTTCTTTCTTTTTTTAATTTTCGAGGCAACTTTATAATTAGCAAAACAATAGGAGCTGGTTCGCAATTTGACCAAAAGCCAAAAAAAACAAAAGAAAAAAAAACACCAGACCAGTTCACTAGCCGAATCGGTCGACCGACGAATTCGCCGGTTGGCTCGCTTGAGCGCAGCAACCCGCAAATGAGGCAGAACCAGACCGGCAAAGCCACCGGTTCCCGGTCGCATCGATTCTGAAAACAGTGGTATAAAGTTTCTACGTAACTCCCTGCCTCACGTCCACACATAATGAGCAACAAAACCTACATTGTAACATGTATTCAGATTCTATTCGATTCTAATCGCTTACTATTAGAACATCTACAACAAGGGCATCAAGCTTTGCCGTTGTTCAATAAATTGATTCTTGAAAAAATATATTCGAGAATCTTCCAACACCTTCATCAAAACAACTATTTAAATAATTACTATCACTAAGCTTATCATACATCCAACTTCAAGCTTCACAGTTATACATTTAATTTAATAAAACAAAGACACAAACATGTACATCAACTAAGGAAATTTTGCATTTGACGTCCTTTACATTAACCACTTTTCAAAGAAGGTCATATATGTTGACAATTAGCAGAAAACGTCCTATATGTTGGCATAATTTTCATTTTTTGTTCTTCTCCAATGGAGTCCTGTGGAGAATGACGAAAAACAAAAATTACGCCAACATATAGGACGTCCAGTGATAGATTTTCATTAAGTCCATCGGATTCTAGCGGAGAAGAACGAAAAATAAAAATTATGCCAACATATAGAACGTTTTCTGCTAAATGTCAACATAGAGGACATTCTTTAAAAAGTGGTTAACATAAAATAAGTCAAATGCAAAATTCTCCATCAACAAATATGTCAAGCATCATCTCATTTAATTAATTTTTAATTACAACTATGTATAAACCTAAAATAGTTTCAAATTCAAATAATTGACCAAAAATCATTAAAAAGTAACATGCCTTTAGGTAAATGATCCATGCCTAACAGAAATTGATGTTTAAGACTTACTATATATGACTCAAATAAAATATTAAATAATAAATAAATATACAAAATGAAAAGACTAAAAAATAAGACTTATTACGTGGGTTGACTTCCACGAAGCGCTTAGTTTTACGTCAGTTAATTCGATGCTACGGTGAAGAATTAAAGGTTCTCGATTCCACCATTTGTGCATAGGTTCTTCTCTTAGAATTCTTCCTTATTCTAGTCCACCTCTTGGATTTGAGGTGGAACGTCTTCCTCAAGCTTTGCATATCCATTGACGATGATCGTCACATATCTATCACTATGTTGAAACTTGTGTTGGTGTAACCATGAATACTTGCTTCTTTGAAACTCTTACGACATCGTACCTCACTCTAATGTTGTGTCGAGTGGAAATTGTTAGAACTTATTCTCATGCATCAATTCTCCATTTAATTTAGTTATTAGAAGACGATTAATCATGCTTAGACCCTAAGTAAAAGATATCAATATCATGCTTGTCTTCCAACTAAGATGTTGTGAATCCAACTTCCCCTTTTCTTCGTGAAGATTGTGTGTCTTGTGTCTTACTCATCATATCTTGCAGATCGTTCCATGCATTGATGAAGGGTTGGCTCCATGTTTCAGTTTGAAATCCATAATTCGCTTGAATTAAGTTGTCAAATCCATTTCCGAGTTGGCCTCCAAATTGTACCATGCTCCTACCTTCTTGAGAGCGAGGGAGAGAATATGCTTGCCAGCATGTAGTCATCTTCTGCCTCAAAGTGACGACATACTCCCTTGAAATCTTCAAGATGGGTGTTTTGATTGTCATAGGGCTCTCCTTCAAATTGCTCTCTGGTAACCACGTGTATCAATTACTCGTTCACCTTCGTGATGTCGAAAATTGGTGGTGGAAAGGTTGCTTGTTGATGTGTGATGTGCGCATTTTCACGTGTTATTATTTAGTGATACACACTTTCGCAAGTGTACGAGTCAAGTAATAATACAATGGTAAGTTAATATACATAACCAAGTATCGAATCCCTCTAGAGTATGTATCTTAAATTAGCAAGTGCAATTGTTGATGATTAAAGAAACAAAGTTTTGAATGGTTTTGTAAAATAGAAAGAACTACTTAAACTACTTCTAAAACTAGGAAAGTAAAACAAAGACATACTTGAATTGGTTTATTGGTTATTTTTGTTGTAAAAAAGTATAAGGAAAATGTATATGGGGTTTGGATTTCTTTAATCTCGGATGCGGGTATTTTATTGACAAAATACCAATAATTCTTAGGGAAAAAATCAGTTAACCCCCTATACTTTTGCCCGTTTTTCACTTCACCCCCTGAACTTTAGATTTTATCGCTTAACCCATCAAACTTCGCTAATCATGTCACGTTACTCTAATCTGCATAATTATATTTTTATTAGAAATAATATATATAATTTAAGTTTTTATTATATTTTAATTAGTATTATTAAATAAAAAATGTCATCTTCTTCTTCCGCACCAGCGCCATGGCCGCCACCACCACTACCCACCACCAATTTGTTTTTCACCCCTCCTCTCCTCCCCCCCCCCCCTACCACCTACCAGCCACCACAACACCACCACCATTGTTTTTCTTTTTCTATTTTTCTATCCCCCTCCTCTCCTCCCCCACCAACACCACCACCAATTATTTTTTTCCACTTTTCTCTCCCCCTCCTCTCCACCACCACTATCGCCATTTTTTTTTCTTTTTTCTCCGCCTCCTCTCCTCCCCCACCCACCACCAACATTTTCTTTTTTTCTTTTTTTCTCTCTTTCCCTCATCTCCTCCCCATCAACAACACCACCATTTTTTTTTTCATTTTCCTCTCCATCACCACTACCATTTTCTTTTTTTCTTCAAAACAATAACCTCAATATTTACCTTTATTTTATGTGTTCGAATTTTGTGGGATAATATAAAGATTCAATATCTAATTAGTTAGTTATATTTGTAAGTTGACAGTTTTAGAGGTTATTGTTTTAAAAAAAAAATAGAAAATGGTGGCGGTGGAGGAGAGGAGGTGGAGAAAAAAGAAAAAATATAAAAAGAAAATGGTGGTGGTGGTGGTGGTGGCGGTGGCGGTCGTGGTGGTGGTGGTGGTGGTGAAGAAGAAGATAACATTTGCATTTATAATAGTAATTAAAAATAAAAATACTATTTTTTCAGCGAAATGTCCATTTGCCCTTAATTTTTTGCTTAATTATGCAGATTAGAGTAGCGTGATATGATTAGCGAAGTTTGGGGGTTTTAGTGATAAAATTTAAAGTTCAGGGGGTAAAGTGAAAAACGAGCAAAAGTGTAGGGGGTTAACTAATTTTTTTCCTAATTCTTATGATAAATTAAGCACAATTTCGTATCACTTAAAGAACACTCTAACTTCTAACACTTTCCCCTCTTCATAAGTTCACCTTGTCAAGGATCCATACAGAGGTTTAGAAGAGAATTGGAGTAGACAATTATAACCTAGATTCAGCGGTAGACGCAAGTGCAAAAGGTCTAGAGATTAATTTACTTGATTTAATATGCTAGAGTTGTGTTAACAATCTCCTATGCATAATTCAACATAATGCATGGTATTTTAACATCACTACACTGAATTAAAGAAACACGTGTAGCATAAACAACAATATAGGTTCAAGGTGCATCCATATGAGACAACTGAGAGATTTAGCTACTCATGGTCAAGATATCAACTACAACAAAATTATCATTTTATGGCATTGAAAAATGTTAGCAAAAGATTAAGATAGTGGCGTTTTCACATTTAATGGCGTTTTTTGGAAATGCCACTTGTAGCGGTGTAGCTAAAAGTAATAATGTCACTATCACATTAATTAATGACACAAAATAAAGTGTGAGAATTACTACATTAAATGATACTATAAAATGCCATGAAAAATACATTAATGACACGTTAAAAATGCCACTTAACCTAATTTTAGTGATGATTTAAGATGACACCATAGTTAAGTAGAGTGACATCTATAAATGGCAACATAAATGAATTAGATGGCTTGATAAAGCGCCATACACAGTTAATTGAATGGCACAATATACTGACATAATATGAATTAACAGTGTCACGTAATAGGGTCACTACCTGTCAATTTTATGGCACACCTAAAATGACATAGATATTGTCAATCCTGACACTTTCTAATGCCACTGTAAGCAAACAAACAAATTAAAAAAAATGGGCAACCAAAACCATTGGTTGCCCAAAAATCGTAATATTGCATATTGCTATAGTAAATATTTTAAAAACTAAAATGTACACTGTTATATGAAAATAAATGGGGACAAAATAAAAATTCACTGGAATTCAAATCTGATACAAGAGTAAAAAAGAAAAACCAGAATCCTATGACATATTAAATACAATTAATGTATTGTTGAGTAATTATTGTAATAAACTACAATATCTAGACTAACAACAACGTACTACATTGCTAAAATCATCTGTAACATTCTTAATGTTCAGACAATCGACATTTGAAAAAATCTTCACGCAACAGTTATTTAAAACCTCAGATTTAGACCAGATAACAAACAAACTCCTGCTGACTTGTGAAGAAACTTGTTTTATCACCAAGTGCACACCTGTGTGAGTATTCCGGTGAACTTGCCTTCTGATTTTCCATTTGCAAATAGTTGCAGACAAAAGTGAATTGATTGGATACTGCAGATGCCAGATCATGAAAGCACAAAAAATTCCAAACTCAAGCTGAAATCAGTATTGAATTCCAGAAGATGATCCCAATCTGATATTGACTAAAACAAATTAGTTTCGGAATTTTTATTGCTAGCCTATTTACGCGTCAGTGTAATATTTGGTATTATTTAACTTACAACTATAAAACAATTACTATCAACACTTCCTTTGAGATAAATGCCTTGGATTGTAAAATGGAATTGGGTAGTGTGGACTGTGGAACATATTGACGTGTTAATAAATAAGAACTTCATTTTATAATAAGCTTTCAAAATATTCTATAAATTGATGAAGAAAAGTTACGAGAACTTCTGGTGTGCATCAGGGGGCACCACTCCCCCCACTCCCGCATTTGAAATCAGTAATTTAGTACAAACATACCTGACACTGCCATAACGTTTCTCCTGCAATGAAGACCAAAAATAATTGAAATTTGCTAAACGCATATCCAATGAAATAAAGGTGGTCCATAGCCAGACTCTAGTACATAGTCGATGTGGTAGTCCTACTTAAACTGGACAACAACCAAAGAAATCACACGTTAACAAGTACTATATACTAAAAACCTTTAAGGAGTATAGATCACGGCTGCTAAGTAAGGATAAAGTTCTAGCAACTATGTAGTATAAGTAAGGTGTTGAGGAATACCTAATCACAGAGTATCACTGTTTGGCGGTCAAACGGCCATCAAATTTAGCAGCAATGAAGTCCCGTAATTTCATCTATGAGACAAAAAGAAAATTAGTTTGGAGGAATTCTGTCTAGCAACTACAACCTTCAGGATCACATAGGACCGAGAATATTCAACCCATACTTAATTCATTGCAAAGGACCACCATGTACCTATTCAACCTGTACATTTCAAGTGCAACAGAACGATCATGTAACTAGAAGTGTCTGATGAATTATTGCAATGAGCCAGGGGTCAGATTATAGTTAGATCTCCAATGCTCTAGAACTAACAGCTTAACTTTTAAAATGATGTTAACTCCATTGAAACTTAAAATCCCAAGAAGAATCAAATCTTGGTGCTATAAGAAAAATGGATGCTATAAGTAGGCTTCAAGGCTCAAGCATCAGATGAATCAACATGCAAAAGATTACAGTTAATAATTCAAAAATGAATGATAACCTGAAAAACAAAAAAAGTTGTTTTATTCTCTTATCCAATATCTTGACATAGATTTAATTTTCTGTATCAGGGATACACTTTGCCATTTTAGAATAAGAGACATCATGCTCTATTTTTCAGTCACATAAGTGTATCACCACCTGCTAAAGGTTTTAGAAGAGACATCATGCCACTCAATTTTCTAAGCTGGTAGTTAAGAATTCCAACGATATAGACTTGAGCTATTTGTTAACACCTTCAATACTTAACGCTGGTATAAACTTGTAGAACAATATATGTTGAGTATATAAGCACTAACTAGATTCATCATACAATTCATCACTTTTACTATGTCCTAAATCCAAAAAATAGTAACCTAAATCATTTTAGTCTATTACTTGATTCAAATATTTGAAGATGAAGAAAGTCTACCTCAGATACTAATGGCACTAAAAAGAAAGGCACTCAAAAGATGAGCTGTTAGAACCCTAACTATTCTTCTCAGATTAAAAAAACAAAAAAGACGTGCTTTATGGTATTGCAAGAGTAATTAAACACAATTAAATCATTATGTGGAACCTGTGATAAAAAATTTATCACTTTGGATTATCACTTCACTTCATACATCCCGTATAGTGTTTCAAGAAGGAGTGAATGCAACAAATTATTTAATTAAAATAACAATTTATATCCACATGAAAATGGCTCTAAAAATAAATAACCTTAAAATTGTCAAAAGATCGGAGTTGAAAATGAATCGGAAACAAAATTACCTTTCGTTTGCCGTGTAGATGAATGGACTGTGGTCGAGTGGCGGAACCTATGTTTAGATGAAAAGTTTATTTTTTCTTGCTATAAAATGTACTGGAAAGTAATTTTATTAAAGTATTACACGCCAGTCTTCGTGAAGCATTCGTTAACAGCGTGATATTATTTATTTTTATAATAATGTTGAATTTACTTAATGATGCTATATATGCATCATATGTATATGTACCGCAATGGAATAAAGAGTTAAGATATTAAACCAATAACATTGAAATTGCACTACATCACTACAAACTTGAAATCGCGGGACTTCCTATAAAAATAAAAAATAAAAAAGAAATCACGGTACATCCGCACCACATACTCACAATGCCATGCCACTATAAAAATAATATAGTGTGGTATTTCTTAAAAAATGCCATCACGTTACCTAAGACCAAATATCATTAATTGGTATATAGTTGTAGGTGTCATTTTTTTAGAATGACAATATATTAATTTACACTAACATCCTTAAGCTGATATTTATTATTTTAAATCAATGTCACTGATTTGTTGATAATAGGTGACATCTTTTAAAATGACAATATATAAATTTAAAGTGATATTTTTGTACTAATGTCATTAATTAACTTAAACCCGTGCCACTTTTAAGAATGACATTATTTAAATGTAGAGTGACCTTTTCAAACTAATGTTATTAATTGGTATAAGCTAATGCCACTAGCGTATTGGATATAGTGATAGGTTTTAAAATATCATCTACTCTGTTTATCGTGACATTTCGATATAAATGCCACCAGCATAATGTCACTATAAGTCATTTTTGTTGTAGTGAAAATAATAATAAATTTGAGCAATAAATAAAGGAAAATATCTCTTGATCTCAGTGAGATTTCGATGTGTCTTTTCCTTTTGACTCTTTGTTGCCTTCTTCTAATTGATTATGTCTTCCTTCTGATCAAGTTTCTTCCTCAATAGTGATCGCAATACTTCAAACGGTGGAATTAATCTATGAATACTTTGTATCAAATATAGTGAGTTACCGTGAGCTATGAATCGCTATACCTGATGAGCATTTATTTAAGGTCATTTCAGTACTCATTTACCCATGCTTTTGTATAATTCATAGAGCATATTTATGAGTTTTAGTATTGTTTTGTGTTTTCTTAAATTTTATCTAGTCTTGACGAAACGAAGTTAAAAGATCACAAAATGGAGGTTTTGTAACAAGGCGTCACGACACTACTTCAAGGGCTCCAATGCTACGCAAAGGAGGCAAACCCTAATCGTCACACGTGAAGAAACCTACAAGGTGGCCCAAGCCGAGGATGGAGCGGAGCGATAGGGGGGGAGCTGCACAATAACGCTGCTAAAGTCAAAGGTAGCGCGAGTAACAGAAGGAAGTAGAAAGTCGAAGGAGAAACAGAGATTGACGCGGGAGATGCCAAAGCAGTAGGAGTCGCGCATGCAGCGATGCTACATGGCAACGCGACACGACAGGTCGTGCGACTCAAGGACAAGAACATGTTTTGTGTTGATTAAGTTGCATCTGTGTGTGAAATTAGGGAATCAAGACTTTTCTATATATAGAGGAGGACGGCCATCACTCAGAAGACACACACGATTACAACGTTTAACGACTTTTACAGCTCATAAAGCGCGTAACTGCTTTCAGAGAGAAACACCATTGGAGTTATGTTCTAGTTTAGTTTTGTCATTATGTGAGACTCAATAGTTCTTAAAGAAGCATTCCTCTATCTCTTTACTTTTTTTTTTCTATTCGTTGTTGATTGTTGAACTCATGACTATAAAGAGCTAACCGACTCGTTGTTTAGAGTAGGGGCATAACTCTGATTTATGAAGATCTTTATTTATTTGGTTTGATGTGTATTTGATTAACTTCTTTGTGTTAATTGAAGTTATTTATTCCTAGTCTTGCTCTCGTTGGAATAACGGATGCACTACCCTGGGACCTATAGTGTAAATATCGAGCTAGTTATATATACACGTGATTTGTAACTTTGGTACACTAAATCAACTGATGCACAACCCTTAGATCACACTAAATCAATCTTGACTATGTACGTTTATGTTAATACGGTTCAGATGATTTAATTGGATTGCAGATTTGATATTTCTACGAAAACAAGTCACAAATGGGCTGAATTCCCTAACGCGGCAGGTTATAAGAGACTCATAGATTCTATAGTTAAGGCATGTCCAACTATAGGTCACGGATCTATTAGACATACAAGACTCAAAATATCATTAAGAATCTCAAGTAAATTTAGGTAGTTTGTCTATAAACTAATTTGATTAAATCAATTGTGAGATCCAACCTCTAGACAATATTGTTTACAACTTAAACATTCACCAATCACTTTTTATATTATGTTCATTTACTTTCCTGCATTTAGTTTCAATTCATTCCTTGCATTCAAATTATTCTCTTTCATCATTCTCATTGTTTTCATTGCATATTAGTTTATCTATTCTTCGCATCCAATACTGTTTTCATAAAAGTTGCATTCATAGTTTTTTACATTAAAAGCATCTTGCATTCATCCTGCATACATAAGAGATAGGACCAGTGACAACCGTTAGTGTTTTTCATTTAAGTGATTTACTCATTCATTCAACACTTTCTTGGAATACGATACTTGGTTCGTAACTATACCGGTTTATTATTACTTGATCCATACACTTGCGATAATAGAAATTTAGATGTAACAATTAATTTTCTCAGGATTGTATTGTCTAATCTGGATTGTATTGTCTAATAGAACGATCCATATGACTGCTCTGGATTGTATTGTCTAATCTAATATGTTTCCTCCCCCGTCACCTTCAAATTCAATGCATTGATCCTCCATGGTCACTCCTCTTGAGCACACCTCACATAGATCCTTCTAGGATCACTCTTTTCCACCCACACACTTCTCCTATTTTTTATAGCTTTTGATGGGGTTGCTTTCTTATTGCTTCTTGTTTATGAAAAACATCTTAAACTTGAAAGTGGGATTAAACATTTCATCCTTATTAAAGGCCACTGGTCCATCATCTTCTTCATCCTCATCATCCTAAGACGTTGTATTAAAAAGTTCCCTTTGCAGAACAGTAACCACATATGCATCATCATCATCATCTTGTGTACTAATATTATTCATCACAAACTCTTCTCCTTCTACATCCACATCCACATTTTTCTCATATTTAGTGTCATCAGTGTATTCACTTGAAGCTTCATACAGCTCATCATCACTGCCACTCTCAATATCATTTTCAAGGATCCCCTTACCTATATCCTTCCCAACACCCACACCCTCATTAGGAGTTACCAACCCTATCATTATCAGTAGGAGTTACTCCTTCAACACCCTCAACTCTATCAATCTCATTTGTACTTACTCCCTTGACACCATCAACTCTATCATTCTCATTAGCAGTTACTCCCTCACCATCCCCAACCCTATCATTATCATTAGGAGTTAATCATTCAACACCATCAACTCAATCATTCTCATTGGAAACCACTCCCTCACCACCCACAACCTTATCATTTTCAGTTGCAGCCAATCTCTCACCACCCACCACTTCATCATTTACCCTAGCTTCCACTCCATCAACTCTATATCAAATAACCCTATTTCAAACTCACAGTACAATGAAAACTTCCTACTTGGTAGAGCATCCAACAAAGCATTTGTCAACTGCTTGTCATCTGTTATGAGCTTAAACCAACCTTGCTTTTTGAAGTAGAAATTTTTTCCCCTTGGCTTTCATCTCATCAACATAACTGTTGCACACCTGTAAGGTGATCACGGCAATCTCTGCGTAGTCATACTTCATCCTGTCACCACCAATGTAAGTATCAAATGAAGTGGCCTTCAACTGCCCACCGTAATATACAATGACTGTAGGACTCTTGTTGACAGGATCTACAAATTAGGAGAATACAATTTTATTAGAAAAAGAAGTAAAATATTTACAAAATAAAGTACAGTAAAGTTAAAAGATGTAACCTCTTTGAAAAATAGACAACTACGCAACACAACACAGTAAAAAATTGAGGAAAATTAGTAACTTGTTTATCTAAAAGCAGCAAACCCCACTTAAGTATTGTAAATATGGTGTAGCACATGCAAAGGGGACCCTGTGCAGTTAAAATGCACTCAACCCCACTAAACAAAACTATAAAATACAACAAAGACAAGACCTTTATCTAAAAATAGACACAATCGCTTCGATTTAATATCCCACAAGCCATATTCTTATACTAAAGGATAAAAAATACGGAAATCGAAACCCTAAAACTACATTAACTTAATGGACGAAATATTAATAATGCCCGCTAACTTTTTTTAAAAAGTTAAAATGCCCGTGTTTTGGGAGCCTTGCCAAAATGGCCATATGTTTAAAAAAAAAATTTCAAAAATGCCCGTGACCCTTATTCGGGCTAAAACTGTCTACGTGGTGGTACAGTGGCTGCCACGTCAATAAACTACCCCGCCACGTCAATAAACTACCCCGCCACGTCATATTTTTAGTTTAAAAATATTTTTAAACAAACCCTTCTAATTTTAAATATTCTATTGGCACCCAAAATAAATTGCACTTTGCACCCCAATATATATATATATATAAATAATAAACATATATATAATAAAAAAAAAATTCAAAGTGTTGGACGATTTGTATTTTTAAGGGATAATAACATGTAAAAATGTTTGAGTTCGAAAGCTGACAGGGCACGCATTTTTTCCAGGCGGCGTGGAGTTTTATCGAGTTGGTAGCCACGTCAGCAAAAAAGTCCAAATATGGGCCTAATGTCATTTTTAATGAAAACTGAAAAGTTACGGGGATCAAATCCCGCCTAAAAACTTAGAGAGCACTTTTATAAAAGGTCAAAAGATAAATGACATTTTTAATAGTTTTTTCATAATTTTCTTAAACTTTGACAATATTGTGATTGTTTTTTTTTTTTAACTGTTTGACACACAATTCATAAGTGGTGCATTTTTGTTCCTAAATGAAAAAAGATGTAAAACTATCCAGATCCTTCAATTCTTATTTTTTTAATAGTTTTACCACATATAATTGGACTAATATGGTTATTTTGTCTATATCAAATTTATAATAAATACAAAAGAACAAAAATACGCAAAATTACATATATAAATTAATATGTTGACAAGTATAATACGAGACGGAATTATATTTATCATCACTCTTAACCCTAGCATCTAAACCATTCCGCCGCTCTCTTATCTGCAACTGCGGACTTTCCTAAGCTCTAGCACTCGATTCATTGCCAAGTTGTTTTTTCTTGCCGTTGCACACATCTATCATATTGTTGTGTTGTTATCAAAACTGGGAAATTCAGATTTGACTGTGTTCTTCGAGTCTCATCAAACAGAAGATCTTGTGCGGTATGCCCTATCTAATGCTACATTTATTTCTTTGTTTCAACTTGAAAGCTCTATTTCTCTTATTGGATTTAGGTTTTAGGATTGCAATTTTTAATCTTAAATTAATTTGGATTTTAATCAATTCAATTTTAGAAATATATGTTCTTTTTTCCTAAATGAGGAACAATTCAATCAATTCATCCACGGTCAACATTAACACTACATAGCGTTAATATCAATAAAAATCACATCACAAATCTTATGTGTGCCAAATAATATGTCAAGTTCTTGTGTTGTGGTTAGATTTATTCGTGCACAATAGTTTTTATATATCGATGGATAAACATTTTTAAGGGTTTTCAACAAATTACCTCAATTTGTTATGATAAATCAGCAAGTCACCTCCATGTGAAAAATAAGTTGACCAAATACCTCCTTGTGGTCTTCAGTGTTGGTATTCTACCCCCTTATGCAGGTCGGTTTTCAACAAAAAATCATATATATCTTTTATTTCTATAAAATTAAATTAACATAAAAAAGAATTATAAATCTAAGATTTATACATGTATATGCCTTGTTTCTTAAAATTTTATTTAAAAAAAATGGTAAAATCAAATTCAAAATTACACAAAAGAAAATATTATTACTATTAAAGGTATTTTAGTCTTATATATATATATGTCTACTTATTAGAAAAATGCATATATCGGATATTTTAAATGACAATACATGTACAAATCAACTTAGTTATAGTTTTATATAATCAGCGCATGCATATCCAGTAACGCATTTACATGCTCTGAAAATTACTGTCACTCCATACAACTCATTAATATCATATATAACGTTACAAAATAATACTATTTATCTATACTTAATTTACCATTCTAATTCACTGGCCTTTTGAGAAGAAGTAAAAACATCAATGCAGATTATAGTAGAATCACAATTAGAACAGAAAGAAATCAGTCATACCATTTTTACTTGTACATTTTATCTAAGAACTATGATTATATGGTATTTGGAGTATCAAAATAATTAACTTTCTCTTAATATGCACAACAAATAGAAACCCATGATGAACATTCTTTCAGGTAGGACATTGGTGTGAATTGACGAAATGAAAATAATGAAGGATCAAAATCGTAACGCACTTAGTGCATGTGATCAAGATTCTGGTTCAAGAGATTCTACAAGAAGGCAGAACAAAAGAGACAATACTTCTGAATTTGAGGGCAAACGTGCACGTTGCCGCCTCACGAGGAGAAAGAGAGTTCATGAAGGTGAGAAATCATTGACATGTGATGCATCCGCTAGTAGAGAAAGCAACTACAGTTCTAGGAAGAAAAGAAATTCCGCGAAGGATACAAAGCATCAAAAACAATGTGAGAAAGGGAACGCAAACTTTACCATATTGTCATGGTTAATTGATGGAAAAACTATACAAGAAAACGAAGAAGTATTTTCCGGGGTACGTACTGGAAAAATTCAACGAGATGGAATATTGTGCTCTTGTTGCAAGAAATCTTTCACGGTCGAAGGATTTGATGGCCATGGTAGGAGCCATAGCCATAAACCTTATGAAAGGACATGTATTGCACAAACTGGAGTTTCTCTCTTATCACATGTCCTTAGCGCTTGGAATAAGCCCGACGAAGTTGATTGTTGCAAGACCAACAATATCAACACGGAGAGCAAATTAGGTGATCCTTACGATGATGCTTGTATATATTGCGCTGACGGAGGTGATTTGATGTGTTGCGAGGGTTGCAATTCGACTTATCATCCACGGTGCGTTGGTCTGGGTGTAAGTCTCTCCTCTTTTGTGACAACATAAATGTTTTTACTTTTCTTCTATTGATTAATAATGAAGAAATCTATTATTATGCATTGAAGAATCTTATGTCTTGCTTTATAGGATTTTCCAAAAGGTTCATGGTATTGTCCATACTGTGTGTGCAAGCTTTGTGCAGATCCCACACATGAAAACGATGACAACTACTCTATTATTTGTCTACAATGTGGAAAACGATGTAAGCGGTTGTTTTTCAGGAGTGATGTTAATATTTATTTTTATCTTGGTAATGAATGTGCATACTTCCAAATATGATATCAAAAGCAGCTTTGGGTACAAAGATTATAATGATACCACCTTCAATCTTAACATGTGTGCCATTCTATATATATAGATCACTCGAATTGTCACCAAGAGAAATATGGAAGAATAATCGATCTCAATAGCATCCCATTCGATCAATTTTGTGAACATAGCTGCCAAGAGGTACAGTTTTCAGTTTCTTTTGCATTCTTTCAGCATTCAATTTTTTGAAAAGTGATTTGTATATTAAATTATATGTAGCACAATATATAGTTGGACTCATATCCAAATATGTCTCACCTACGGGAATAGATGAGTTCATATTTCTATTAGAAAAAACTGTTAAACTTTAACTACTGCATGAATCAACAATTTGCA
The DNA here is from genome assembly GCA_948329865.1 of Linaria vulgaris. Taxonomy (NCBI): domain Eukaryota; kingdom Viridiplantae; phylum Streptophyta; class Magnoliopsida; order Lamiales; family Plantaginaceae; genus Linaria; species Linaria vulgaris. The sequence goes on from OX415251.1 coordinate 41,526,092, forward strand.
CCAATGGTCTTTCTGTATGTTATGTTTGATATAAAGCCTTCTCCGTGTAACAAAATATTTGCACCAAACACATGCTCTATATATGTAACGAAGAGTGGATTATACGTACTCACTATCTTTGAGCCTGTTTTTTGTACTTTATGGTGATTGATGTAGGATTCTTGATTATGAAACGAGATTTGGTGAAAGTTTTGATGGAAGAAAAATACAAGAGAGTTTGGCGCGAGTTTTAGAAAGTAAATGGGGATTTTGTGCAATATTTGTTTGATTGAAAAGAGACGTTTGACGGTTTGAGGCAGGGATTTTGATAACATGAGCGAGTTAAATGTTCAACTGTTCATTACAATTTGCAGGAAAACATAATAACTTGGTGTATTGGTGCAGATATAGCGCAACACACAGAAGTTTTATGCATTTTTCTATTTTTCTTTCAATAATGCGACACGCATCCTAGACGCTAGTTGCAACGTGTTTAACACTGATATATACAAAGTGATGGTTTTAGATTGATATGAGTCTTGCTTTTATGTTTTGAAGGTGTATGATAATTTGCTACGAAACTTTGTTGGGAAGAAAAATAAATTAGACGAAGGCTACTCTTGGACTCTACTTCATCGAATAGATGGTTATTTCGAGGATGAATATCTAAGAAAAATGTGCCATGGTAAACTGGCAGTTGCAAGAAAACTAATGGAAGAATGTTTTGAGCCAATTCAAGATAGGCACACAGGAATTAAAGTAATCCCAAGTGTTGTTTACAATTGTGGGTATGTAACCTAAACTAAGCATAAACATCTTGAAGAAAAAATAATCTTAGTGAATTCTCATGAACTTTCTGATACACATGTTTAATTTCAGAGCAAATTTTAAGCGTATCGACTTTAAAGACTTCTACACTGCTGTTCTGGAAAAGAATGAGGAGATTATTTCAGTGGCATCCATCAGGTATCAAAGTTAATTAGTATCTACCATGCACTGCAAATTAAACAACCTTTTTCTTGATTAATTGCCTTAAAATGTCCCATCTAATGTTTGCGAATAAAATCTTTTTCTTTATAAATTATGAGCACCTTTGGCACCTCTAATTAACTGAGAAATGTGTGCCCCAACCATGCATTAAGTGGAATAATTTTTTTAACTGGGAATGCCCATATGCTTAACTTATTAATCAATTCATTTAAGTTAATGTTGGCTAACGAATGTGCTTAATAAGCTATTTGCAGCTATATATAATCATCACGGTTATTATTGCCTTAGTGGCAGTTGTATTTCTTCTCTCAAGAACTATATTTCTTCAAGTGTATTTTTTGGTTGTTATGCCTTTTTGACCATATCTGTTCCACGTTCTGTTTCCCATTGCTAGTTTGAAGTTACAAAAATTATATTATAGCAGGATACTTGTATTTATTATTTTCCTATTATCTTAGGATTCATGGAACAAAGCTTGCTGAAATGCCATTCATAGCAACAAGTGAAGAATACAGACGCAAAGGAATGTGCAAAAAATTGATGGTAGCTATTGAATCAGTAAGTTTCTTGATATATGCATATGTTATTTAAATTTGTCCCTGTGGAACTTTGATACATGCACATATTTTAGTTATGTAGCATTTTATAAGAAACTATAACAACAAATATATTGCCTAACAAAAAGCTTTGGCTATTCGATATTTAATTAGTACTAACCTCATGAATTCGCTATTTAATTTCATTTATAACCTAAGTACCCTGTTCAAATTAGGTTTAGTTATAGACAACCAAACATATTATCTAATAAAAAAAGAATATAAAACTACAGGAGATGATTCATTATTTTTTATATTGCCATTTCATCAAATAGATTAATTAAAACGTCAAAACATCTGGCCCGATCTCTAACTTACCATAACAACATAGTCAACACAAACTATGTAAACTTGTGAAATACATTATTTTTTAAAATCATATGGTTATTTGTTCGATTTGATTAATTGGTGAAATAGAACTGATGCAAATTCGAAATGTATAGAATGCAAGAATATTGCACAAGGAAAAAATGGGTGAAAAGCTTTGCTCTTTGCTCAAAAACACAAATGTTATTCAATTTTGTTTGGCTGAATAATGTATTACCGTACCCTGATCTACGAGTTTTTGTTTCTAAGTCCTAATAACCCAGTTTGACCTTTCGATGTATTTTATTTTTTTAACTCTACTATTATTTTACATCTATATATATATTAAGGTTAAATTGTAATATTGTATGTTATAAATCACAGGCACTTTACTATCTCAAGGTTGAAACTCTCATTATTCCTTCTGTTCCTGAAAGAAAAAAGAGTTGGATTGATGGATATAAATTTCAAGACGTAAGTGATTCAATAAAGAAAGAAGCCAGCTGTCTCCATAACACATTAATGTTCCATGACTCAGTCAGGCTACAAAAGACGTTACACTCATCGTCATCTCATACATAGCAAACATCTCCCGCTCAAGGTATTGATTTTTCTTGTTTTCTCTTAATTTATTTCTCCCAATTTTCAAACTGAGTAATTTGTTGTATTGGTGATGTAATAAGCTTGTGAATAATTTATTTGTTTTACAATATTTGGCTTTTGTTGTTTTTGTTTTCGTGATTTTTACTTTTTGTTTTCCCCCCGGCTCCAAGTAGATCCAGATTACCGAAACTCGTGAGACTTTATCGAGACCTGTGAATGATTTTTGGACATCTACTAAGGTAACTTATTTTACAATCTTGATTTCTCTTGTGACCTCTTCTTCCTGAGGGGTAAAATCGTTTTTATGCTAAAAGTCTTTTTTTTTTCTTTCATCAAGGTCAAGAAAGGCTTTCGATATTCAAGTAATTTGCGATCAAGATTAGGTCAAAGAACGTACGCAACTTTGATGAACACAGCACCAAACGCCTTCAAAGTACGTATCACAGGTGACCAAATGTTGCCGCGGACTCCTCGTGGCGTTTGCAGTATTCCATCGCCTTTGGCAGTATCTTCAAGGTGACGTTAGGAAGAGGGATGCTTGTGCCGGTGCAATCGTTTGTGCATGCGATAATTCGAGCGTCACCATCTTCTCTACATTGTAAAGTTCATCGTCTGCTCCTCTCTCGGACGACATTGGTTAAATGATCAACCGAAAGAATTCCTATTGCGAAAGACAATAATCTCTAAATTAGGGAATTACGCCGCAATTGATAATTCACAGAAATATACTGCCAAATATATGACGATCAAACTTGTGATGGCTATTTGCGTATACTTTTTTCTCCTTTGGACCAATTCTAGCGCATTATAGCTGCACTTAATTAATAAAATGTAACTTGATTATATTACTACCAACCGCATTATATTCCGATATCAAACGCGCTTAATGGCATACTGTGGAGAAAAACCAAAAAGTATGCCAACATATAGGACGCCCAGAAAAATTAAGTCCACCGGGCTCTGGCAGGGAAGGATGAAAAATAAAAATTATGCCAACATATAGGACGTCCAGTGATAGATTTTCATTAAGTCCATCAGATTCTGGCGGAGAAGGACGGAAAATAAAAATTATACCAATATATAGGACGTTTTCTGCTAAATGTCAATATACACTACAAGAAAATTGGCATTTTCCGTCGAGCCCGGCGTTTTGGCCCTATGCAAAAGGCCCAATTATTACCGTCGGGCCCAATCCCGACGGTAATGGGTTATACCGTCAGCTTTGGGCCGACGGTACAAATGGGCTGGCTTTACCGTCGGCCCAAATCCGACGGTAAAGCCCATTCCCGTCGGGTTTGGGCCGACGGGAATGGTCCATTTAATAAAAAAATAAAAAAAAATAAAATAAAATTTTGGTAGCGTTTTTCTTTAAAAAAAAAAATAATAATAAAATTAAAAAATGATAAAATCTGATCCGTGTGATTTTATCACACGGATCAGATTACGCCACGTCAGCGATCCGTGTGATAATTCACACGGATCGCTGACGTGGCACGCTCCACCCCCTTTTTTTTTTGGTTTTTTTAATATAACCCATACTCCTCCTAAATATCTATAAATATCCCTTATTCTACCCACTTAATTCATTCATTCTTCCCATTCTCCAAAAACTATCTACTTTCTCTCCAAAAAATTCTTAATAACTAACAAAAATTTATTCATATTCACTAACTTATAATTAGAGTTTATTATTTGTTTTATTATTTTATTTCTACTTATGTTTTATTCATTATCTAACTAATAATAACTATAAAAAACTTATATTATCAAGAATTTAATTTAAATACAAAACTTTATTTATTATAATAAAACTAATAATAACGCTTGAAAATGTGCATGTTATTATTTAAATCGAATTCTTTTAAATTAAATGGACAAATAAACATAAATTTAATTATTTTAAATTGTTTTTTTTTAAATCGCCAAAATATTATATTATAATGATTTTAAATCGATTTCTTTTAAATAAATCTGCAAAAAACTATAAATTTATTAATTCAAATCAATTTTTAATTAATTAATATTTTTTTAAATATTTTAAATGCATTCCCGTCGACTTAAAACCGACGGGAAAGACCTATACCGTCGGCTCAAAGCCGACGGTATAGGTCATTTCCGTCGGCTTTGAGCCGACGGGAAAAGGTAATACCGTCGGCTTTGAGTCGACGGTATAGGTCAAACCTTTTCCCGTCGGCTTTGAGCCGATAGGAAAAGGCATTTCCGTCGGTAAAAGTCCGACGCAAAAGCTCTTTACTGACGAGCTTTTTTCCGTCGGCTTTTGCCGACGGAAATGGGTATTTCCGTCGGCAAAAGGGCCTTTACCGACGGTTTTTGAGCCGTCGGTAAAGGCTATTTCTCTTGTAGTGATAGAAGACATTCTTTAAAAAGTGGTTAACATAAAAGAAGTCAAATGCAAAATTCTCCGTCAACAAATATGTCAATTATCATCTCATTTAATTAATTTTTAATTACAACTATCTATAAACCTAAAATAGTTTCAAATTCAAATAATTGACCAAAAATCATTAGAAAGTAACATACCTTTAGGTAAATGATCCATGCATAGCTGAAATTGATGTTTAAGACTTACTATATATGACTCAAACAAAATATTAAATAATAAAGAAATATACAAAATGAAAAGACAAAAAAAATAAGACTTACTACGTGGGTTGACTTCCACGAAGTGCTTAGTTTTACGTCGGTTAGTTCGATGCTACGGTGAAGAATTAAATGTCCTCGATTGCACCATTTGCGCCTAGGTTCTTCTCCTAGAATTCTTCCTTATTCCGGTCCACCTCTTGGATTTGAGGTGGAACGTCTTCCTCGAGCTTTGCATATCCATTGACGATGATCGTCACATATCCATCACTATGTTTAAACTTGTGTCTGGTGTAACCATGAATACTTGCTTCTTTGAAACTCTTACGACATCGTACCTCACTCTAATGTTGTGTCGAGTGGAAGTTATTAGAACTTATTCTCACGCATCAATTCTCCATTTAATTTAGTTATTAGATGACGATTAATCAAGCTTAGACCCTAAGTAAAAGATATCAATATCATGCTTGTCTTCCAACTAAGATGGTGTGAATCCAACTCCCCATTTTCCTACGTGAAGATTGTGTGTCTTACTCATCATATCTTGTAGATCGTTCCATGCGTTGATGAAGTGCTGGTTCCATGTTTCAGTTTGAAATCCATAATTCGCTTGAATTAAGTTGTCAAATCCATTTCCCAGTTGGGCTCCAAATTGTACCATGCTTTTGCCTTCTTGAGAGCGAGGGAGAGAATATGCTTGGCAGCATGTAGTCCTCTTCTACCTCAAAGTGACGACATACTCCCTTGAAATCTTCAAGATGGGTGTTTTGATTGTCATAGGGTTCTACTTTAAATTGCTCTCTGGTAACCACGTGTATCAATTACTCGTTCACCTTCGTGATGTCGAAATTGGTGGTGGAAAGGCTGCTTGTTAATGTGTGATGCGCGCATTTTCACGTGTTATTATTTAGTAATACACACTTTTGCAAGTATACGAGTCAAGTAATAATACAATGGTAAGTTAATATACATAAACAAGTATCGAATCCCTCGAGAGTATGTATCTTAAATTAGCAAGTGCAGTTGTTGATGATTAAAGAAACAAAGTTTTGAATGGTTTTGTAAAATGGAAAGAACTACTTAAACTACTTCTAAAACTAGGAAAGTAAAACAAAGACATAATTGAATTGGTTTATTGGTTATTTTTGTTGTAAAAAAGAATAACGAAAATGTATATGGGGTTTGGATTTCTTTAATCTCGGATGCGGGTATTTTATTGACAAAATACCAAAAATTCTTATGATAAATTAAGCGCAATTTCGTATCACTTAAAGAACCCTCTAACCCCTAACACTTTCCCCTCTTCATAAGTTCACCTTGTCAAGGATCTATACAAAGGTTTAGAAGAGAATTGGAGTAGACAACTATAACCTAGATTCAGCGGTAGACGCAAGTGCAATAGGTCTAGAAATTAATTTGCTTGATCTACTATGCTAGAGTTGTGTTAACAATTTCCTATGCATAATTCAACATAATACATGGCATTTCAACATCACTACACTGAATTAAAGAAACACGTGTGTCAAACATATCAAGTAGCATAAACAACAAATAATATCCAAAAAAACAACGTCTCAATAGAATTAATTAAAACCTAGGCTCAAGGTGCATCCATATGAGACAACTGCATCCTTTCCGAGACACAGAGAGATTTAGCTACTCATGATCAAGATATCAAAATAATAATGAATTTGAGCAATAAAAAAAGGAAAATGTCTCTTGATCTCAGTGAGATTTCGGTGTGTCTTTCCCTTTTGACTCTTTGTTGCCTTCTTCTAATTGATTATATCTTCCTTCTTATCTACTTTCTTCCTCAATAGTGATCGCAATACTTCAAACGGTGGAATTAATATATGAATACTTTGTGTCTAATATAGTGAGTTACTGTGAGCTATGAATCGCACAAGTTGGCCCAAGCCGAGGATGGAGTGGGGCGATACGGGGGGAGCTGCACAATAACGCCGCTAAAGTCGAAGGTAGCACGAGTAACAGAGGGAGTACAACGTCAGAGGAGAAACAGAGATTGACGGGCGAGATGCAAAAGCAGCAGGAGTCGCGCAGGCAGCAATGCTACGTGGCAACGCGACATTACATGTCGTGCTTCTCAAGGGCAGAAACGTGTTTTGTGTTGATTAAGTTGCATCTGTGTGTGAAATTAGGGCATCGAGTCTTTTCTATATATAAAGGAGGATGACCATCACTCAGAAGACACACACGATTACAACGTTTAACCACTTTTACAGCTCATAAAGCATGTAACTGCTTTCAGAGAGAAACACCATTGAAGTTATGTTCTAGTTTAGTTTTGTCATTATGTGAGACTCAATAGTTCTTAAAGAAGCATTCCTCTATCTCTTTACTTTTTTTTTTTCTGTTCTTTGTTGACTGTTGAACTCATGACTATGAAGAGCTAACCGACTCGTTGTTTAGAGTAGGGGCATAACTCTGTGATATGGCCATTTCCTACATATTGGGCCAGGCCCAAACCAGGCCCATATTTAACCACACCGGGGACCACTTTCGATATCATATCGGTGATAACTACCGATATGACACAATGGTCCCCGGATCCCGAGGTCTATAAAAACGCGATGCCCGGATATCAAAAGAAGCAATTATCATCCCGCAGCTACCACGCATCACATCAAAAGAAATCACCGATCTCACTCTCGATATCGTATTCGATATCGAGATAACCCACGTGCTCCGCTGACACGTCATACCCCCGCACTACCGATATCATATCGAGAATGGTCCCCGATATCATATCGAAGATGATTACCGATATACATCCGACCTAATTACCGATATACCCTTGCCGTCTAAGCATCAAGGCGTTAGTTCGAGGTGTTCCGAACCAAGCCTAATCAAGACAGCTAGATTAGGCCTAGTTTGTTAAGATAGATTGTATTTCCCTTTATTCCATTGTAACCAACCCATACTTATATAAATGATCTATTGTCAAACTAGTGGCGCCGTCTGTGGGAACACTAGTTCCCGGACGAGGACGTCAAGATGCAAGGAAGGAGGACCCAATCCGAATTTAACAGAGTTGTGACTAGAAACACGAGGATTGGGGACACACCACTCCCTCAACAGCCGACTTACCAAGAATAGACAATGACCCAAGCTGAGATGGAGCTTCCTCCAGCACAGAATGAACCGCGACGTAGGCGCGGGCCCAGGAGGCCATCGCGAGCCACGAATACAGGTCCAACCACTACCGCGCCAAATACGGCGGAACATGCTACTGAGGGCCCAGCCACTGAAAACCCGACAACGGATGTCCTAATGACCGAGGTGCCAAACGTGGATGTTTCCGGCCCATAGAAGACGATGGCTGCAGGGCAGAGCGCCGTTCCCCCTGCCGCCATAATCCCGGAGATGCTAGCGCAGATCAACGCTTCTGTAAAAGCGGCGCTTGACTCTACACTGGAGACTTTGCTACCGCGCATAGTGGAACGAGGGACAAAGGCTGTTCAAGAAAGGCCCCATGAATCCATGGTTGCTGAGTGGAGGACAAGGCAAGAGCCGGGCGAAGAGGAGACCCCGGAAGGGGGTCGAAGGGACAACACTGGAAGAGGGCATTTGACAAGGGCGAAAAGTGAAGAGAGGGTAGAAGTAAGTGATGATACAGAGAACGACCAGAGAGCCAGGACGTTTGAGTAGGAAAAACGTAACATGATAAGGGAGATAGCTAATATGAATAAGGACACAAAACCCGGGAGAAGGAACGTAAACCGTGGAACGATAGCGGTTGGATACCGACGACCGTTGACTCCCTTCTGTTGTGAAATCGAGAAAGAAGTGTTGTGCAGAGGAGACAAGATTTCGACTATAAAACCATTTGATGGGAAGAGTGACCCAAGGAATCACATCCACGCCGTGGAGAGCCTCTTGAACTTACAAGACTTTTCCGAAGGCATTAAGGCAAAAATAATGGCAACAACACTAATAGAAGCGGCGTTAGACTGGTTTAATAGAATCGAAACGGGATCTATCTCTAGCTTCGAGCAGATGAAGGAGAGGTTGGAGAACCACTTTTCCAGTCAGAAGCGAATGAAGACAAGCATGTACCCTCTGGAAGCGTTAAAACAGATTCAATGAGGAGCTACTGAAGTTGGACAACCCCTACGGAGGACAAGTGTTACAGACCTTATTCAGGGCAACGACACACACCAGATTTGCCAAAGAACTGATCAAGCTCACGGAACCTACCACAAATCGGATAAACGAGTTGGCACATACCGTGATTTATGAAGATGCAATGATGGGAGCTAAGCTTAGTCCCCAGGAATCCGGCAGGGAAAGGGGTATAAAGGCATGGAACAGGAGTAGGAGAGAAAGAGACAGGTCACCGAAGAGATATACTCCCCTCAACCAGGACATCCGTACTATCTTGGTCGTCGCACAAAGCAAGAATTGGTTAAATGCGCCTCGGAAAATCAAGGAGACGGACTTCACCAAGAAATCTAGGCGCTACTATGAGTACCACCGCCAGAAAGCCCATGACACAAAATATTTCTATGACCTGAAGGATGAGATCGAGGGGTTGATTAAGGACGGGAGGTTAATAAAGTTCGTTAAGGCGAGCGGGTAGTATGCTGAATCAAGAGAGCGGTCCCAATCCCCAAGAAGGGAGGGCCTTAAGGCAATTGAGAGTGGACAAGGACGAAATACAATAAATAATGCACCTTCGAGGGGGGGGGGTGATTAATGTGATAAGCGGCGGGACTGCAGGAGTAGATTCCACCAACCAGAGGAAGAAGATAAACCGTGGTTGAATGAGGACCGTTTCGTCGGATTCACAACGCTAATTGAGGAGCTTCCAGACGAGGTTATTACGTTTTCCAGCAGGGACCTCTTGGATCTTAACCCCGAAGCCATCCAGGCAGGCAAGCTCGACTGCCTCTTGGTGGTTAAGCTTGATATCGCTAACTACGTTGTACAAAAAGTACTTATAAACAATGGCAGTTCCACCAATGTTATATTTGCACATGCTTTGGAGAAGATGGCACTCGGCCACCATATAATTGAACAGGTCCATATGCCACTGGTGGCATTCGGTGGAGCAGAAACAATCCCTCTAGGGCAAGTGAACCTTCCCACATCATTTGGACAAGAACCACACAGACGAACTATCAATGTTCAATATACGATCGTGGACTGACCATTCGCATACAATGTCATAATCGGTTATTAACTAGAAAGAGGATTGATTCTGCTACATTACTTCTCTTACGTTGCCAAAAATTAGGGAAGCGGAGGAAGAAGCAATCGGGCCAAATCAGGATCAACAAGCTATGGAGTAATTACCATGATAAACAACCTGTACAATCATTTAAATTTTCTTAGTTTTTAAAATCATGCTTGAACAATTAGAACATTGCTCCATCGTGGGTCGGTTTGTAACTTAAAACAGGGGGAACTACGCCGGTCTGATTCCCCACTCAACGGGATACGTAGGCGGGCTAGGATTACCTGGCCTTCGACCGTTATCCGTTATTACTTTTTATTTTTATTTTCTCAGATATATTACTGTATCATTAAATCTCCCATTTCATGTAGGGGCACATCCTAATCGGATATCAAGTGCAAATTATGGCACATAGAATCGAGGAAGTTACCCCGCAAATATGTATTTGCTATATCATCTTCTTACAGGTAAAAGCGTACAACAGGTACGCCAAAACATACTGCGAGCATCACTTTTGCTCGAAAAATTGAAATTCACAGGTTAAGGGAAAATTCATCGGATAACAAAGCCGCATCATTTCATGCTTTGATATAAGATGGTATAGTGCAAAACCTTTTTTGTCTATGTTATTTTACAGGTGCCTAATGACCTATCATCGTGACAACTACAAAGTTACCGAGGGGCACAGACAAAAGGCAGGCTCCTATCCATGAGCGGTAATGGCTTCCCCTGTGATAACGGGAGGGGCTCCTACCCATGAGTGGTAACGGGTCACCTACGAAGAAAAGGCAGGCTCCTACCCATGAGCGGTAACGGGTCCCCATGTGTTAACAGACGGGGCTCCTACCCATGAACGGTAACGGGTCCTCTTGTGATAACGGGCGGGGCTCCTACCCATGAGTGGTAATGGGTCACCTACGAAGAAAAGGCAGGCTCCTACCCATGAGCGATAACGGGCCCTCCTGTGAGAATGGGCGGGGCTCCTACCCATGAGTGGTAACGGGTCATCTACGAAGAAAAGGCAGGATCCTACACATGAGCGGTAGCGGTTTCCCTGTGATAACGGGATGGACCCCTACCCACAAGAGAAAGATTCCCTGTGATAACGGGATCGGTCTTAAACATTTGAACGGTAGCGGGTTCCCTGTGATAACGGGATGGGCCCCTACCCACAAGAAAAATATCCCCTGTGATAACGGGGTCGATCCTAAATATTTGAACGGTAGCGGGTTCCCTGTGATAACGGGATGAGCCCCTATCCACAAGAAAAGATCCCCTGTGATAACGGGGTCGATCATAAATGTTAACAGGATGATAATTCACCTGCTTAAATAAAACAATGAACCAATTACTGGAATTACCAAAAATATTATGCGACCTAATTCTGCAATACAGGTATCACACCTCTCGGAGCGCATTTCCGACAAAAGCCAACATGAAGAATGCAAGGCTAAGGCAGAATCTCATAAATGAAGGCTCTCGGAACTCATGCTACTGACCAAGAAAAGTAAAGCTCTCGGAAACAGGGCCCCAACGGACAACAGTCCCAGAACCTTGACAAAAAAACCTTCCTTGACTATACATTCCAAACACGAAAGCTCTCGGAACACTACTCTCAACGATCAGACTAAAAATCAGAACGTTACTCAATTAACCTCTCTGGACACTCGGAGAAAGAAAAACACCTACCCACGATAGCTCAAAAACCTCTCGGAAACCAACTCACCCCCACCCTCTCGGAAAATACCTTGAAACACTTACTTCAGAATACGCATCTCTCGGAAAAGCACTATCATTAAACAGGAATGCTCCAAACTTGGTCCTCGAAGCTACCATTAGAGACAGCAAAGAAAGTAATCTACCCCGTATCACAAAGAAGACCAAAGCCCTCGGAAAGGATACAGTCAGCACTCAAAGTGAACACGTTATCTTATTGGCTGAATAAACATTGTAACACGTGTAAACATAACCACATGCATAACGACACCTGTAAACACATGCACCATGACACCTGTCCCTATCAAAACCTATATAAAGGAAGATATCAGAAGGAGAAAAAGGGGGACGAGACTGAAAAATGTAAGAAAATCCACTCGGAGAAAAGAATGAAGTATAGTCAATAAAAGGAAGGAAAATTCTTGTCATAGCATTTAGCCTTTTGAACCACGGGCAAAGGCGTTCCAACCTTAATAAATAATTCAGTTAACAGGAAATAATTCTAAACTCGTTAACAAAATGGCGCCGTCTGTGGGAACTACACAAGATTTGTCTCCAGGAACGTCCAGATTCGAAGGAATTAACGAGTGCTACAGTATTAACACAGTCACGCACCAAAGATAAGTATTCTTCTTTCACTATTATATGATAAATTAGATTATAATATCTCTGTCAAGAAATCACGACTCATGTAAATACGTGGAAAAGGAACAGAGCCCAGGTAAGTATTTCCGAGAGCGGTCATTCTAGGAAATTTCACCCTCTTATCAAAGGCTTTCCGAAAGTCTAAATAAGTAAAAGAGAAAGGTATGAACAAATCTACTCGGAATGATTCTTTGAAAGGACGTGAAAATATTTACCACTCTAAGCATCAACGACTACCTATGCTTCTCTCCTCGAAGATAGAATTATGATTGAGCTGCCCAAAGTATAATAGGCTACGAAGGCGTGCCAGGGGATACTCCTATTTAGGAAAGTATATTCCCCTCAAAATTGCACTGCAAATAGACACGCTATACTAAGAAAGTTACTTGGCCAGTAAGAGTGAGAAGTTTTCTCATTTCTGTAAACTCAATCTTAAAAAATTCTACAATAAAAGGAAAGAAACTAAGTATTCACAATATGCAGAAGAGTTGTGTGATTATAAACACGGAAAAGAAAAAGTTTTGTTCCAAGTAAGAAATGTTTCATCCCACAATAATACCATTACAAAAAAAAAAAAAAAAAAAAAACTAAGTACCATTACATAAAAAGCGTTCACAAATTAAAAACTACTGAGATTGGGGGGGTTGAGCATTCGATGAATCAGGGATTGGCTCCGAAGTAGGGGGGGTAGGAACACCCACTAAAGAAGGAACACCCGAGGAGGTAGCTTGAACTCCAACGTGGAGGGAGTCCGCCGAGGATCGCGGGAGGATAGCAGAAAAAGGCACTCGAGATGGAGAGGAGGAAGTGGGAGGACGTCGAGTACTATTCTTCTGATAGAGGTCGAAGGCCTCTTCCAAAGTTGGCCTTTTCATCTCCGCGATATTAACAACTCGCGGGTCCAAGCGGGGGTTAACCTTCTGCCGTACCTGCCCGAAACACTGAAGGAATCCCCACATAGCAGATCCCGCCAAGTACCCCTGGTGTTTGCGGAGGTACACATCCCCCACTTGGATAGCAGTCTCCTCTCGGGCCTGCTTAACCGCCGTGTCCACCCTTTGTTGCACCTCCTCAGGGAGAACGCCTCCCGTAGCCGTAGCCTGTGCCAGCTTCGCATTAAGAATATCCACCTGGCCCAGTGCCTCCGAGAGGTGCTGCTCCAATTCTTTTTGCTTGGTCTCCCAAGCCGTCTTCTCGCCCTCGAGAGAAACTACCCTGTCCTTCAGCACTAGACCAGAAGCTTCCATCTCCTTTACGGAGGAGAGAAGCTGCTTGTTCTCCCCCCTCAGGTCTTGATTGTGCCGCGAGACCTTGGCAAAAGCCACCTCATACTTCCCTACCTTCTCCAGCAGGCTATTCTGTTCTACCTCCAGTTTCCGAGACCTCTCCTCAGCCGCACTCGCCAATTTTTGTAACTTCTCAACCTCGAGTAACAGAAGGGGAAGCATTTTAGGTGCCTAAGAAAGCAAAATAGAAGAATAAAGATCCCGACAAAGGATCTTAAAAGTAAATTATTAATTAGATAAAGAACTTACCAGCATGGCCACGTTGTTGACACAAGCCCGGGTAAACTCCCACCCGTCTGCTGGCAAGGAATTGGCGGCAGTGAGGTATCGAGTCACCGTCTCGAGTGCCTCCTGAGCATCTTCGGTGCTAGGCTCTCGTCCTAAAACGGGAGCCTTGGAAGACGAGGGCCTCTCAGAAGATACCACCCCCGCCAATGGAATATGGGTGACTATGGGACTGTCGGATTGGACAGCCGTGAAAGGTCCCGGGGGAGGAGCACTCGCAAGCGGAGGACCCGCAGCCAAAATCTCGTCCAGCAAGCTCATGGTGTCGAATGTTGGAAGGAAAGCAGAGTCGGCAGGAAGTGATCCCTCTTCCACACCAAAAAACTCTTCGCCTCCTACAGAATCAGAAAGTTAGTATAAATAAAAATACCTTTCTGACTACCTAAAAGCAGTTATCTAAAGCACACTTCTATACTCCAAAATATTTCAAGAACACGTACCTTTCGGAGGGGTCGCCAACAGGGCGTAAGAATCCCCTGATAACTCCGACGACGAGGGTATGCGGATGACGCCAGGAGCTGGTAAAGCCGTCTCCTCTATCCCAACTTCATCTTCACCATCCCCTATGGTGAATCCCCCCTTTGGACCTGCACTGGCAGAGGTCACAGTTAACTCTACTTCCTCGGGGGTATCGGATGTCCCGCTAGATGACCGGGACGTAACCTCCACAGTCTTGGAAGGAGTTCCTCCTTGCTCCCCTTGTGCGACCTCAGCAGTTCCACCCTCTCCTAGGGTAAACTTCTTCTTCTTGCCCACCACAACCTCACTATCCACCATAAAGGGCTGTAGAACACTCACTATCAAAGAGATCATAAGTTAGATAAAGTGAAAAGAAAAACCAGTAAGATGGTAGATAGGAGAGTAAAAAACTCACCAAACGTATCAAACAACTTCTCGGGAACAGCCAAAGGAGTGTTGATTTTGTCTATCGGGGAGATATACTTTAATCATGCGGTCCGATAGAGGCGAATAAAATCCTTTGACTCCACGAGAGGCTTCGCGGAGAACACCGGTGAAAACACCAGCGTGTCGTCCATCACTCTGTCGGGGAATGTAGGCACCCTCCAGGTCATAGGTATGTCCCACGACCCCACAGCTGGGTTGATGAAGAAGAATTTATTCTTCCACGAGCTATGAGAGGTAACTATACCCTCGGAGATCCTGTCATCCTTGTCTCGATGAGTGAAACAGTAAAAAGGACCCCCCCCGGGAGATTGCTTCAGCTCGAATACAGCAAAAAACCTATCCCTCGTACACTCGAGACCTCTCACCAGGCACCAGAACACGAACAGAGCCAGTGACGAAAACGAGTTTGGAGCGAGCTGACTCGGACAGAGATTGCAGTAATTAAAGATGTCACAGAAAAAAGGCGGGAAAAAAGTACGTAGCCCCGCCTTTACCTGCGGGTAATACACTGTCAGGTACCCCTCAGGAGGAGCATCACCCCGTTGATGAGCCTCCGGCACCGTTATCTCAATATTACGGCCGGAAACACCATGCTCCTTAAACAAGTTCTTGATTTCTTTCTCGGTGGCGGTGCTAGCAGTGTTACCCACTTTCTGGGTAACGCATGGAGCGCCACCTTTCTCAACCGTCTTCTTCATCCTTTTCAATTTCCCTGCGCCACCACTACCGCTTGCCCCCACCACCGCAGAACTTCGCTTTCGCGAAGATTGAAACCCTAAACCCGCCGCCCCTCCAGTACCGGAAGCACCCGAAACCAAATTTGTGGTAGATTGCGACGCCATCAAAACATAATTTTGGAAAGAAAAGATTAGCAGAAAATTGCAGAGAGGAAAAAAGTGCGCCTTGAGAGAATTTGCTTAGTATGCAAGTGAAAGTAATGGTTGAAAAAGAGGGTTTTTAAACCCTACGCCCACTACACGTCTTAAATGACCATTAAGCGTGCCACGCCTCACGATTGAAAATCGTGCGTGATAACACGTCTCCTCGGTTTATGAGAGAATAACGGTTAAAACTCTTCGATTTCTGCACCCAACTTAAAGCGTGGCATTAAAATCTCCACTAACTGCATTTAAGTTGCAGACAATTAAAATTATACCATAAATTATAATTAATGACCCCAAATAATGACCTACGAGGGTACATTTGAAAAACACGACGAAAAACACTCGGAGAGTATCACGATACTCCTCGCCTTTTTAAAAGCCAAGCCAAGAACGAGGGAATTGTCAAACAAAATATACATGTCACTGACTAGTCAAATGACGAATGTTTACGACACCCCTGAAGAGTTCTACGAGGCCTTATGAACTGTTCCCCGCATACAAGACAAAATCTACGATACTAGATTTCCCCTACCCCTCAAAAGTTTCTAGTACAGTAGCAATAACTAACTGCACTAGAAACTGGGGGGGTTTGTTAACAGGATGATAATTCACCTGCTTAACTAAAACAATGAACCAATTACTGGAATTACCAAAAATATTATGCGACCTAATTCTGCAATACAGGTATCACACCTCTCGGAGCGCATTTCCGACAAAAGCCAACATGAAGAATGCAAGGCTAAGGCAGAATCTCATAAATGAAGGCTCTCGGAACTCATGCTACTGACCAAGAAAAGTAAAGCTCTCGGAAACAGGGCCCCAACGGACAACAGTCCCAGAACCTTGACAAAAAAACCTTCCTTGACTATACATTCCAAACACGAAAGCTCTCGGAACACTACTCTCAACGATCAGACTAAAAATCAGAACGTTACTCAATTAACCTCTCTGGACACTCGGAGAAAGAAAAACACCTACCCACGATAGCCTCAAAAACCTCTCGGAAACCACTCACCCCCACCCTCTCGGAAAATACCTTGAAACACTTACTTCAGAATACACATCTCTCGGAAAGCACTATCATTAAACAGGAATGCTCCAAACTTGGTCCTCGAAGCTACCATTAGAGACAGCAAAGAAAGTAATCTACCCCGTATCACAAAGAAGACCAAAGCCCTCGGAAAGGATACAGTCAGCACTCAAAGTGAACACGTTATCTTATTGGCTGAATAACATTGTAACACGTGTAAACATAACCACATGCATAACGACACCTGTAAACACATGCACCATGACACCTGTCCCTATCAAAAACCTATATAAAGGAAGATATCAGAAGGAGAAAAAGGGGGACGAGACTGAAAAATGTAAGAAAATCCACTCGGAGAAAGAATGAAGTATAGTCAATAAAAGGAAGGAAAATTCTTGTCATAGCAATTTAGCCTTTTGAAACCACGGGCAAAGGCGTTCCAACCTTAATAAATAATTCAGTTAACAGGAAATAATTCTAAACTCGTTAACAAAATGGCGCCGTCTGTGGGAACTACACAAGATTTGTCTCCAGGAACGTCCAGATTCGAAGGAATTAACGAGTGCTACAGTATTAACACAGTCACGCTCCAAAGATAAGTATTCTTCTTTCACTATTATATGATAAATTAGATTATAATATCTCTGTCAAGAAATCACGACTCATGTAAATACGTGGAAAAGGAACAGAGCCCAGGTAAGTATTTCCGAGAGCGGTCATTCTAGGAAATTTCACCCTCTTATCAAAGGCTTTCCGAAAGTCTAAATAAGTAAAAGAGAAAGGTATGAACAAATCTACTCGGAATGATTCTTTGAAAGGACGTGAAAATATTTACCACTCTAAGCATCAACGACTACCTATGCTTCTCTCCTCGAAGATAGAATTATGATTGAGCTGCCCAAAGTATAATAGGCTACGAAGGCGTGCCAGGGGATACTCCTATTTAGGAAAGTATATTCCCCTCAAAATTGCACTGCAAATAGACACGCTATACTAAGAAAGTTACTTGGCCAGTAAGAGTGAGAAGTTTTCTCATTTCTGTAAACTCAATCTTAAAAAATTCTACAATAAAAGGAAAGAAACTAAGTATTCACAATATGCAGAAGAGTTGTGTGATTATAAACACGGAAAAGAAAAAGTTTTGTTCCAAGTAAGAAATGTTTCATCCCACAATAATACCATTACAAAAAAAAAAAAAAAAAAAAACTAAGTACCATTACATAAAAAGCGTTCACAAATTAAAAACTACTGAGATTGGGGGGGGTTGAGCACTCGATGAATCAGGGATTGGCTCCGAAGTAGGGGGGGTAGGAACACCCACTAAAGAAGGAACACCCGAGGAGGTAGCTTGAACTCCAACGTGGAGGGAGTCCGCCGAGGATCGCGGGAGGATAGCAGAAAAAGGCACTCGAGATGGAGAGGAGGAAGTGGGAGGACGTCGAGTACTATTCTTCTGATAGAGGTCGAAGGCCTCTTCCAAAGTTGGCCTTTTCATCTCCGCGATATTAACAACTCGCGGGTCCAAGCGGGGGTTAACCTTCTGCCGTACCTGCCCGAAACACTGAAGGAATCCCCACATAGCAGATCCCGCCAAGTACCCCTGGTGTTTGCGGAGGTACACATCCCCCACTTGGATAGCAGTCTCCTCTCGGGCCTGCTTAACCGCCGTGTCCACCCTTTGTTGCACCTCCTCAGGGAGAACGCCTCCCGTAGCCGTAGCCTGTGCCAGCTTCGCATTAAGAATATCCACCTGGCCCAGTGCCTCCGAGAGGTGCTGCTCCAATTCTTTTTGCTTGGTCTCCCAAGCCGTCTTCTCGCCCTCGAGAGAAACTACCCTGTCCTTCAGCACTAGACCAGAAGCTTCCATCTCCTTTACGGAGGAGAGAAGCTGCTTGTTCTCCCCCCTCAGGTCTTGATTGTGCCGCGAGACCTTGGCAAAAGCCACCTCATACTTCCCTACCTTCTCCAGCAGGCTATTCTGTTCTACCTCCAGTTTCCGAGACCTCTCCTCAGCCGCACTCGCCAATTTTTGTAACTTCTCAACCTCGAGTAACAGAAGGGGAAGCATTTTAGGTGCCTAAGAAAGCAAAATAGAAGAATAAAGATCCCGACAAAGGATCTTAAAAGTAAATTATTAATTAGATAAGAACTTACCAGCATGGCCACGTTGTTGACACAAGCCCGGGTAAACTCCCACCCGTCTGCTGGCAAGGAATTGGCGGCAGTGAGGTATCCGAGTCACCGTCTCGAGTGCCTCCTGAGCATCTTCGGTGCTAGGCTCTCGTCCTAAAACGGGAGCCTTGGAAGAAGAGGGCCTCTCAGAAGATACCACCCCAGCCAATGGAATATGGGTGACTATGGGACTGTCGGATTGGACAGCCGTGAAAGGTCCCGGGGGAGGAGCACTCGCAAGCGGAGGACCCGCAGCCAAAATCTCGTCCAGCAAGCTCATGGTGTCGAATGCTGGAAGGAAAGCAGAGTCGGCAGGAAGTGATCCCTCTTCCACACCAAAAAACTCTTCGCCTCCTACAGAATCAGAAAGTTAGTATAAATAAAAATACCTTTCTGACTACCTAAAAGCAGTTATCTAAAGCACACTTCTATACTCCAAAATATTTCAAGAACACGTACCTTTCGGAGGGGTCGCCAACAGGGCGTAAGAATCCCCTGATAACTCCGACGACGAGGGTATGCGGATGACGCCAGGAGCTGGTAAAGCCGTCTCCTCTATCCCAACTTCATCTTCACCATCCCCTATGGTGAATCCCCCCTTTGGACCTGCACTGGCAGAGGTCACAGTTAACTCTACTTCCTCGGGGGTATCGGATGTCCCGCTAGATGACCGGGACGTAACCTCCACAGTCTTGGAAGGAGTTCCTCCTTGCTCCCCTTGTGCGACCTCAGCAGTTCCACCCTCTCCTAGGGTAAACTTCTTCTTCTTGCCCACCACAGCCTCACTATCCACCATAAAGGGCTGTAGAACACTCACTATCAAAGAGATCATAAGTTAGATAAAGTGAAAAGAAAAACCAGTAAGATGGTAGATAGGAGAGTAAAAAACTCACCAAACGTATCAAACAACTTCTCGGGAACAGCCAAAGGAGTGTTGATTTTGTCTATCGGGGAGATATACTTTAATCCTGCGGTCCGATAGAGGCGAATAAAATCCTTTGACTCCACGAGAGGCTTCGCGGAGAACACCGGTGAAAACACCAGCGTGTCGTCCATCACTCTGTCGGGGAATGTAGGCACCCTCCAGGTCATAGGTATGTCCCACGACCCCACAGCTGGGTTGATGAAGAAGAATTTATTCTTCCACGAGCTATGAGAGGTAACTATACCCTCGGAGATCCTGTCATCCTTGTCTCGATGAGTGAAACAGTAAAAAGGACCCCCCCCGGGAGATTGCTTCAGCTCGAATACAGCAAAAAACCTACCCTCGTACACTCGAGACCTCTCACCAGGCACCAGAACACGAACAGAGCCAGTGACGAAAACGAGTTTGGAGCGAGCTGACTCGGACAGAGATTGCAGTAATTAAAGATGTCACAGAAAAAAGGCGGGAAAAAAGTACGTAGCCCCGCCTTTACCTGCGGGTAATACACTGTCAGGTACCCCTCAGGAGGAGCATCACCCCGTTGATGAGCCTCCGGCACCGTTATCTCAATATTACGGCCGGAAACACCATGCTCCTTAAACAAGTTCTTGATTTCTTTCTCGGTGGCGGTGCTAGCAGTGTTACCCACTTTCTGGGTAACGCATGGAGCGCCACCTTTCTCAACCGTCTTCTTCATCCTTTTCAATTTCCCTGCGCCACCACTACCGCTTGCCCCCACCACCGCAGAACTTCGCTTTCGCGAAGATTGAAACCCTAAACCCGCCGCCCCTCCAGTACCGGAAGCACCCGAAACCAAATTTGTGGTAGATTGCGACGCCATCAAAACATAATTTTGGAAAGAAAAGATTAGCAGAAAATTGCAGAGAGGAAAAAAGTGCGCCTTGAGAGAATTTGCTTAGTATGCAAGTGAAAGTAATGGGTGAAAAAGAGGGTTTTTAAATCCTACGCCCACTACACGTCTTAAATGACCATTAAGCGTGCCACGCCTCACGATTGAAAATCGTGCGTGATAACACGTCTCCTCGGTTTATGAGAGAATAACGGTTAAAACTCTTCGATTTCTGCACCCAACTTAAAGCGTGGCATTAAAATCTCCACTAACTGCATTTAAGTTGCAGACAATTAAAATTATACCATAAATTATAATTAATGACCCCAAATAATGACCTACGAGGGTACATTTGAAAAACACGACGAAAAACACTCGGAGAGTATCACGATACTCCTCGCCTTTTTAAAAGCCAAGCCAAGAACGAGGGAATTGTCAAACAAAATATACATGTCACTGACTAGTCAAATGACGAATGTTTACGACACCCCTGAAGAGTTCTACGAGGCCTTATGAACTGTTCCCCGCATACAAGACAAAATCTACGATACTAGATTTCCCCTACCCCTCAAAAGTTTCTAGTACAGTAGCAATAACTAACTGCACTAGAAACTGGGGGGGTTTGTTAACAGGATGATAATTCACCTGCTTAACTAAAACAATGAACCAATTACTGGAATTACCAAAAATATTATGCGACCTAATTCTGCAATACAGGTATCACACCTCTCGGAGCGCATTTCCGACAAAAGCCAACATGAAGAATGCAAGGCTAAGGCAGAATCTCATAAATGAAGGCTCTCGGAACTCATGCTACTGACCAAGAAAAGTAAAGCTCTCGGAAACAGGGCCCCAACGGACAACAGTCCCAGAACCTTGACAAAAAAACCTTCCTTGACTATACATTCCAAACACGAAAGCTCTCGGAACACTACTCTCAACGATCAGACTAAAAATCAGAACGTTACTCAATTAACCTCTCTGGACACTCGGAGAAAGAAAAACACCTACCCACGATAGCTCAAAAACCTCTCGGAAACCAACTCACCCCCACCCTCTCGGAAAATACCTTGAAACACTTACTTCAGAATACACATCTCTCGGAAAAGCACTATCATTAAACAGGAATGCTCCAAACTTGGTCCTCGAAGCTACCATTAGAGACAGCAAAGAAAGTAATCTACCCCGTATCACAAAGAAGACCAAAGCCCTCGGAAAGGATACAGTCAGCACTCAAAGTGAACACGTTATCTTATTGGCTGAATAAACATTGTAACACGTGTAAACATAACCACATGCATAACGACACCTGTAAACACATGCACCATGACACCTGTCCCTATCAAAACCTATATAAAGGAAGATATCAGAAGGAGAAAAAGGGGGACGAGACTGAAAAATGTAAGAAAATCCACTCGGAGAAAAGAATGAAGTATAGTCAATAAAAGGAAGGAAAATTCTTGTCATAGCATTTAGCCTTTTGAACCACGGGCAAAGGCGTTCCAACCTTAATAAATAATTCAGTTAACAGGAAATAATTCTAAACTCGTTAACAAAATGGCGCCGTCTGTGGGAACTACACAAGATTTGTCTCCAGGAACGTCCAGATTCGAAGGAATTAACGAGTGCTACAGTATTAACACAGTCACGCACCAAAGATAAGTATTCTTCTTTCACTATTATATGATAAATTAGATTATAATATCTCTGTCAAGAAATCACGACTCATGTAAATACGTGGAAAAGGAACAGAGCCCAGGTAAGTATTTCCGAGAGCGGTCATTCTAGGAAATTTCACCCTCTTATCAAAGGCTTTCCGAAAGTCTAAATAAGTAAAAGAGAAAGGTATGAACAAATCTACTCGGAATGATTCTTTGAAAGGACGTGAAAATATTTACCACTCTAAGCATCAACGACTACCTATGCTTCTCTCCTCGAAGATAGAATTATGATTGAGCTGCCCAAAGTATAATAGGCTACGAAGGCGTGCCAGGGGATACTCCTATTTAGGAAAGTATATTCCCCTCAAAATTGCACTGCAAATAGACACGCTATACTAAGAAAGTTACTTGGCCAGTAAGAGTGAGAAGTTTTCTCATTTCTGTAAACTCAATCTTAAAAAATTCTACAATAAAAGGAAAGAAACTAAGTATTCACAATATGCAGAAGAGTTGTGTGATTATAAACACGGAAAAGAAAAAGTTTTGTTCCAAGTAAGAAATGTTTCATCCCACAATAATACCATTACAAAAAAAAAAAAAAAAAAAAACTAAGTACCATTACATAAAAAGCGTTCACAAATTAAAAACTACTGAGATTGGGGGGGTTGAGCACTCGATGAATCAGGGATTGGCTCCGAAGTAGGGGGGGTAGGAACACCCACTAAAGAAGGAACACCCGAGGAGGTAGCTTGAACTCCAACGTGGAGGGAGTCCGCCGAGGATCGCGGGAGGATAGCAGAAAAAGGCACTCGAGATGGAGAGGAGGAAGTGGGAGGACGTCGAGTACTATTCTTCTGATAGAGGTCGAAGGCCTCTTCCAAAGTTGGCCTTTTCATCTCCGCGATATTAACAACTCGCGGGTCCAAGCGGGGGTTAACCTTCTGCCGTACCTGCCCGAAACACTGAAGGAATCCCCACATAGCAGATCCCGCCAAGTACCCCTGGTGTTTGCGGAGGTACACATCCCCCACTTGGATAGCAGTCTCCTCTCGGGCCTGCTTAACCGCCGTGTCCACCCTTTGTTGCACCTCCTCAGGGAGAACGCCTCCCGTAGCCGTAGCCTGTGCCAGCTTCGCATTAAGAATATCCACCTGGCCCAGTGCCTCCGAGAGGTGCTGCTCCAATTCTTTTTGCTTGGTCTCCCAAGCCGTCTTCTCGCCCTCGAGAGAAACTACCCTGTCCTTCAGCACTAGACCAGAAGCTTCCATCTCCTTTACGGAGGAGAGAAGCTGCTTGTTCTCCCCCCTCAGGTCTTGATTGTGCCGCGAGACCTTGGCAAAAGCCACCTCATACTTCCCTACCTTCTCCAGCAGGCTATTCTGTTCTACCTCCAGTTTCCGAGACCTCTCCTCAGCCGCACTCGCCAATTTTTGTAACTTCTCAACCTCGAGTAACAGAAGGGGAAGCATTTTAGGTGCCTAAGAAAGCAAAATAGAAGAATAAAGATCCCGACAAAGGATCTTAAAAGTAAATTATTAATTAGATAAAGAACTTACCAGCATGGCCACGTTGTTGACACAAGCCCGGGTAAACTCCCACCCGTCTGCTGGCAAGGAATTGGCGGCAGTGAGGTATCGAGTCACCGTCTCGAGTGCCTCCTGAGCATCTTCGGTGCTAGGCTCTCGTCCTAAAACGGGAGCCTTGGAAGAAGAGGGCCTCTCAGAAGATACCACCCCAGCCAATGGAATATGGGTGACTATGGGACTGTCGGATTGGACAGCCGTGAAAGGTCCCGGGGGAGGAGCACTCGCAAGCGGAGGACCCGCAGCCAAAATCTCGTCCAGCAAGCTCATGGTGTCGAATGCTGGAAGGAAAGCAGAGTCGGCAGGAAGTGATCCCTCTTCCACACCAAAAAACTCTTCGCCTCCTACAGAATCAGAAAGTTAGTATAAATAAAAATACCTTTCTGACTACCTAAAAGCAGTTATCTAAAGCACACTTCTATACTCCAAAATATTTCAAGAACACGTACCTTTCGGAGGGGTCGCCAACAGGGCGTAAGAATCCCCTGATAACTCCGACGACGAGGGTATGCGGATGACGCCAGGAGCTGGTAAAGCCGTCTCCTCTATCCCAACTTCATCTTCACCATCCCCTATGGTGAATCCCCCCTTTGGACCTGCACTGGCAGAGGTCACAGTTAACTCTACTTCCTCGGGGGTATCGGATGTCCCGCTAGATGACCGGGACGTAACCTCCACAGTCTTGGAAGGAGTTCCTCCTTGCTCCCCTTGTGCGACCTCAGCAGTTCCACCCTCTCCTAGGGTAAACTTCTTCTTCTTGCCCACCACAGCCTCACTATCCACCATAAAGGGCTGTAGAACACTCACTATCAAAGAGATCATAAGTTAGATAAAGTGAAAAGAAAAACCAGTAAGATGGTAGATAGGAGAGTAAAAAACTCACCAAACGTATCAAACAACTTCTCGGGAACAGCCAAAGGAGTGTTGATTTTGTCTATCGGGGAGATATACTTTAATCCTGCGGTCCGATAGAGGCGAATAAAATCCTTTGACTCCACGAGAGGCTTCGCGGAGAACACCGGTGAAAACACCAGCGTGTCGTCCATCACTCTGTCGGGGAATGTAGGCACCCTCCAGGTCATAGGTATGTCCCACGACCCCACAGCTGGGTTGATGAAGAAGAATTTATTCTTCCACGAGCTATGAGAGGTAACTATACCCTCGGAGATCCTGTCATCCTTGTCTCGATGAGTGAAACAGTAAAAAGGACCCCCCCGGGAGATTGCTTCAGCTCGAATACAGCAAAAAACCTACCCTCGTACACTCGAGACCTCTCACCAGGCACCAGAACACGAACAGAGCCAGTGACGAAAACGAGTTTGGAGCGAGCTGACTCGGACAGAGATTGCAGTAATTAAAGATGTCACAGAAAAAAGGCGGGAAAAAAGTACGTAGCCCCGCCTTTACCTGCGGGTAATACACTGTCAGGTACCCCTCAGGAGGAGCATCACCCCGTTGATGAGCCTCCGGCACCGTTATCTCAATATTACGGCCGGAAACACCATGCTCCTTAAACAAGTTCTTGATTTCTTTCTCGGTGGCGGTGCTAGCAGTGTTACCCACTTTCTGGGTAACGCATGGAGCGCCACCTTTCTCAACCGTCTTCTTCATCCTTTTCAATTTCCCTGCGCCACCACTACCGCTTGCCCCCACCACCGCAGAACTTCGCTTTCGCGAAGATTGAAACCCTAAACCCGCCGCCCCTCCAGTACCGGAAGCACCCGAAACCAAATTTGTGGTAGATTGCGACGCCATCAAAACATAATTTTGGAAAGAAAAGATTAGCAGAAAATTGCAGAGAGGAAAAAAGTGCGCCTTGAGAGAATTTGCTTAGTATGCAAGTGAAAGTAATGGGTGAAAAAGAGGGTTTTTAAACCCTACGCCCACTACACGTCTTAAATGACCATTAAGCGTGCCACGCCTCACGATTGAAAATCGTGCGTGATAACACGTCTCCTCGGTTTATGAGAGAATAACGGTTAAAACTCTTCGATTTCTGCACCCAACTTAAAGCGTGGCATTAAAATCTCCACTAACTGCATTTAAGTTGCAGACAATTAAAATTATACCATAAATTATAATTAATGACCCCAAATAATGACCTACGAGGGTACATTTGAAAAACACGACGAAAAACACTCGGAGAGTATCACGATACTCCTCGCCTTTTTAAAAGCCAAGCCAAGAACGAGGGAATTGTCAAACAAAATATACATGTCACTGACTAGTCAAATGACGAATGTTTACGACACCCCTGAAGAGTTCTACGAGGCCTTATGAACTGTTCCCCGCATACAAGACAAAATCTACGATACTAGATTTCCCCTACCCCTCAAAAGTTTCTAGTACAGTAGCAATAACTAACTGCACTAGAAACTGGGGGGGTTTGTTAACAGGATGATAATTCACCTGCTTAAATAAAACAATGAACCAATTACTGGAATTACCAAAAATATTATGCGACCTAATTCTGCAATACAGGTATCACACCTCTCGGAGCGCATTTCCGACAAAAGCCAACATGAAGAATGCAAGGCTAAGGCAGAATCTCATAAATGAAGGCTCTCGGAACTCATGCTACTGACCAAGAAAAGTAAAGCTCTCGGAAACAGGGCCCCAACGGACAACAGTCCCAGAACCTTGACAAAAAAACCTTCCTTGACTATACATTCCAAACACGAAAGCTCTCGGAACACTACTCTCAACGATCAGACTAAAAATCAGAACGTTACTCAATTAACCTCTCTGGACACTCGGAGAAAGAAAAACACCTACCCACGATAGCTCAAAAACCTCTCGGAAACCAACTCACCCCCACCCTCTCGGAAAATACCTTGAAACACTTACTTCAGAATACGCATCTCTCGGAAAAGCACTATCATTAAACAGGAATGCTCCAAACTTGGTCCTCGAAGCTACCATTAGAGACAGCAAAGAAAGTAATCTACCCCGTATCACAAAGAAGACCAAAGCCCTCGGAAAGGATACAGTCAGCACTCAAAGTGAACACGTTATCTTATTGGCTGAATAAACATTGTAACACGTGTAAACATAACCACATGCATAACGACACCTGTAAACACATGCACCATGACACCTGTCCCTATCAAAACCTATATAAAGGAAGATATCAGAAGGAGAAAAAGGGGGACGAGACTGAAAAATGTAAGAAAATCCACTCGGAGAAAAGAATGAAGTATAGTCAATAAAAGGAAGGAAAATTCTTGTCATAGCATTTAGCCTTTTGAACCACGGGCAAAGGCGTTCCAACCTTAATAAATAATTCAGTTAACAGGAAATAATTCTAAACTCGTTAACAAAATGGCGCCGTCTGTGGGAACTACACAAGATTTGTCTCCAGGAACGTCCAGATTCGAAGGAATTAACGAGTGCTACAGTATTAACACAGTCACGCACCAAAGATAAGTATTCTTCTTTCACTATTATATGATAAATTAGATTATAATATCTCTGTCAAGAAATCACGACTCATGTAAATACGTGGAAAAGGAACAGAGCCCAGGTAAGTATTTCCGAGAGCGGTCATTCTAGGAAATTTCACCCTCTTATCAAAGGCTTTCCGAAAGTCTAAATAAGTAAAAGAGAAAGGTATGAACAAATCTACTCGGAATGATTCTTTGAAAGGACGTGAAAATATTTACCACTCTAAGCATCAACGACTACCTATGCTTCTCTCCTCGAAGATAGAATTATGATTGAGCTGCCCAAAGTATAATAGGCTACGAAGGCGTGCCAGGGGATACTCCTATTTAGGAAAGTATATTCCCCTCAAAATTGCACTGCAAATAGACACGCTATACTAAGAAAGTTACTTGGCCAGTAAGAGTGAGAAGTTTTCTCATTTCTGTAAACTCAATCTTAAAAAATTCTACAATAAAAGGAAAGAAACTAAGTATTCACAATATGCAGAAGAGTTGTGTGATTATAAACACGGAAAAGAAAAAGTTTTGTTCCAAGTAAGAAATGTTTCATCCCACAATAATACCATTACAAAAAAAAAAAAAAAAAAAAAACTAAGTACCATTACATAAAAAGCGTTCACAAATTAAAAACTACTGAGATTGGGGGGGTTGAGCACTCGATGAATCAGGGATTGGCTCCGAAGTAGGGGGGGTAGGAACACCCACTAAAGAAGGAACACCCGAGGAGGTAGCTTGAACTCCAACGTGGAGGGAGTCCGCCGAGGATCGCGGGAGGATAGCAGAAAAAGGCACTCGAGATGGAGAGGAGGAAGTGGGAGGACGTCGAGTACTATTCTTCTGATAGAGGTCGAAGGCCTCTTCCAAAGTTGGCCTTTTCATCTCCGCGATATTAACAACTCGCGGGTCCAAGCGGGGGTTAACCTTCTGCCGTACCTGCCCGAAACACTGAAGGAATCCCCACATAGCAGATCCCGCCAAGTACCCCTGGTGTTTGCGGAGGTACACATCCCCCACTTGGATAGCAGTCTCCTCTCGGGCCTGCTTAACCGCCGTGTCCACCCTTTGTTGCACCTCCTCAGGGAGAACGCCTCCCGTAGCCGTAGCCTGTGCCAGCTTCGCATTAAGAATATCCACCTGGCCCAGTGCCTCCGAGAGGTGCTGCTCCAATTCTTTTTGCTTGGTCTCCCAAGCCGTCTTCTCGCCCTCGAGAGAAACTACCCTGTCCTTCAGCACTAGACCAGAAGCTTCCATCTCCTTTACGGAGGAGAGAAGCTGCTTGTTCTCCCCCCTCAGGTCTTGATTGTGCCGCGAGACCTTGGCAAAAGCCACCTCATACTTCCCTACCTTCTCCAGCAGGCTATTATGTTCTACCTCCAGTTTCCGAGACCTCTCCTCAGCCGCACTCGCCAATTTTTGTAACTTCTCAACCTCGAGTAACAGAAGGGGAAGCATTTTAGGTGCCTAAGAAAGCAAAATAGAAGAATAAAGATCCCGACAAAGGATCTTAAAAGTAAATTATTAATTAGATAAAGAACTTACCAGCATGGCCACGTTGTTGACACAAGCCCGGGTAAACTCCCACCCGTCTGCTGGCAAGGAATTGGCGGCAGTGAGGTATCGAGTCACCGTCTCGAGTGCCTCCTGAGCATCTTCGGTGCTAGGCTCTCGTCCTAAAACGGGAGCCTTGGAAGAAGAGGGCCTCTCAGAAGATACCACCCCCGCCAATGGAATATGGGTGACTATGGGACTGTCGGATTGGACAGCCGTGAAAGGTCCCGGGGGAGGAGCACTCGCAAGCGGAGGACCCGCAGCCAAAATCTCGTCCAGCAAGCTCATGGTGTCGAATGCTGGAAGGAAAGCAGAGTCGGCAGGAAGTGATCCCTCTTCCACACCAAAAAACTCTTCGCCTCCTACAGAATCAGAAAGTTAGTATAAATAAAAATACCTTTCTGACTACCTAAAAGCAGTTATCTAAAGCACACTTCTATACTCCAAAATATTTCAAGAACACGTACCTTTCGGAGGGGTCGCCAACAGGGCGTAAGAATCCCCTGATAACTCCGACGACGAGGGTATGCGGATGACGCCAGGAGCTGGTAAAGCCGTCTCCTCTATCCCAACTTCATCTTCACCATCCCCTATGGTGAATCCCCCCTTTGGACCTGCACTGGCAGAGGTCACAGTTAACTCTACTTCCTCGGGGGTATCGGATGTCCCGCTAGATGACCGGGACGTAACCTCCACAGTCTTGGAAGGAGTTCCTCCTTGCTCCCCTTGTGCGACCTCAGCAGTTCCACCCTCTCCTAGGGTAAACTTCTTCTTCTTGCCCACCACAACCTCACTATCCACCATAAAGGGCTGTAGAACACTCACTATCAAAGAGATCATAAGTTAGATAAAGTGAAAAGAAAAACCAGTAAGATGGTAGATAGGAGAGTAAAAAACTCACCAAACGTATCAAACAACTTCTCGGGAACAGCCAAAGGAGTGTTGATTTTGTCTATCGGGGAGATATACTTTAATCATGCGGTCCGATAGAGGCGAATAAAATCCTTTGACTCCACGAGAGGCTTCGCGGAGAACACCGGTGAAAACACCAGCGTGTCGTCCATCACTCTGTCGGGGAATGTAGGCACCCTCCAGGTCATAGGTATGTCCCACGACCCCACAGCTGGGTTGATGAAGAAGAATTTATTCTTCCACGAGCTATGAGAGGTAACTATACCCTCGGAGATCCTGTCATCCTTGTCTCGATGAGTGAAACAGTAAAAAGGACCCCCCCCGGGAGATTGCTTCAGCTCGAATACAGCAAAAAACCTATCCCTCGTACACTCGAGACCTCTCACCAGGCACCAGAACACGAACAGAGCCAGTGACGAAAACGAGTTTGGAGCGAGCTGACTCGGACAGAGATTGCAGTAATTAAAGATGTCACAGAAAAAAGGCGGGAAAAAAGTACGTAGCCCCGCCTTTACCTGCGGGTAATACACTGTCAGGTACCCCTCAGGAGGAGCATCACCCCGTTGATGAGCCTCCGGCACCGTTATCTCAATATTACGGCCGGAAACACCATGCTCCTTAAACAAGTTCTTGATTTCTTTCTCGGTGGCGGTGCTAGCAGTGTTACCCACTTTCTGGGTAACGCATGGAGCGCCACCTTTCTCAACCGTCTTCTTCATCCTTTTCAATTTCCCTGCGCCACCACTACCGCTTGCCCCCACCACCGCAGAACTTCGCTTTCGCGAAGATTGAAACCCTAAACCCGCCGCCCCTCCAGTACCGGAAGCACCCGAAACCAAATTTGTGGTAGATTGCGACGCCATCAAAACATAATTTTGGAAAGAAAAGATTAGCAGAAAATTGCAGAGAGGAAAAAAGTGCGCCTTGAGAGAATTTGCTTAGTATGCAAGTGAAAGTAATGGGTGAAAAAGAGGGTTTTTAAACCCTACGCCCACTACACGTCTTAAATGACCATTAAGCGTGCCACGCCTCACGATTGAAAATCGTGCGTGATAACACGTCTCCTCGGTTTATGAGAGAATAACGGTTAAAACTCTTCGATTTCTGCACCCAACTTAAAGCGTGGCATTAAAATCTCCACTAACTGCATTTAAGTTGCAGACAATTAAAATTATACCATAAATTATAATTAATGACCCCAAATAATGACCTACGAGGGTACATTTGAAAAACACGACGAAAAACACTCGGAGAGTATCACGATACTCCTCGCCTTTTTAAAAGCCAAGCCAAGAACGAGGGAATTGTCAAACAAAATATACATGTCACTGACTAGTCAAATGACGAATGTTTACGACACCCCTGAAGAGTTCTACGAGGCCTTATGAACTGTTCCCCGCATACAAGACAAAATCTACGATACTAGATTTCCCCTACCCCTCAAAAGTTTCTAGTACAGTAGCAATAACTAACTGCACTAGAAACTGGGGGGGTTTGTTAACAGGATGATAATTCACCTGCTTAAATAAAACAATGAACCAATTACTGGAATTACCAAAAATATTATGCGACCTAATTCTGCAATACAGGTATCACACCTCTCGGAGCGCATTTCCGACAAAAGCCAACATGAAGAATGCAAGGCTAAGGCAGAATCTCATAAATGAAGGCTCTCGGAACTCATGCTACTGACCAAGAAAAGTAAAGCTCTCGGAAACAGGGCCCCAACGGACAACAGTCCCAGAACCTTGACAAAAAAACCTTCCTTGACTATACATTCCAAACACGAAAGCTCTCGGAACACTACTCTCAACGATCAGACTAAAAATCAGAACGTTACTCAATTAACCTCTCTGGACACTCGGAGAAAGAAAAACACCTACCCACGATAGCTCAAAAACCTCTCGGAAACCAACTCACCCCCACCCTCTCGGAAAATACCTTGAAACACTTACTTCAGAATACGCATCTCTCGGAAAAGCACTATCATTAAACAGGAATGCTCCAAACTTGGTCCTCGAAGCTACCATTAGAGACAGCAAAGAAAGTAATCTACCCCGTATCACAAAGAAGACCAAAGCCCTCGGAAAGGATACAGTCAGCACTCAAAGTGAACACGTTATCTTATTGGCTGAATAAACATTGTAACACGTGTAAACATAACCACATGCATAACGACACCTGTAAACACATGCACCATGACACCTGTCCCTATCAAAACCTATATAAAGGAAGATATCAGAAGGAGAAAAAGGGGGACGAGACTGAAAAATGTAAGAAAATCCACTCGGAGAAAAGAATGAAGTATAGTCAATAAAAGGAAGGAAAATTCTTGTCATAGCATTTAGCCTTTTGAACCACGGGCAAAGGCGTTCCAACCTTAATAAATAATTCAGTTAATAGGAAATAATTCTAAACTCGTTAACAATAAACATTTGAACGGTAGTAGTTTTCCTGTGATAACGGGATGGGCCCTTATCCACAAGAAAAAATCCCATGTGATAACGGGGTCGATCCTAAACATTTGAACGGTAGCATGTGTCCTGTGATAACGGGATGGGCCCCTACCCATAAGAAAAAGATCTACTGTGATAACGGGGTCGATCCTTAACACATGAGCGGTAGCAGGTTTCCCTGTAATAACGGGATGGGCCCTTACCCACAAGAGAAAGTTCCCATGTGATAACGGGGTCGATCCTAAACATTTGAGCAATAATGGTTTCCCTGTGATAACATGGTCGGACTCTAAAGAACAGAAACAGAAGAACCTCATTGTGATGAGGGGGATTATCCAATATAATCCGGTATAACCGATAGGCGACACAACAAGGAGGCGTAATAATAAGACAAGCAAACACACCATTGAATACGTATGAACGAATATAAATCAGGACACGCAAGAAGGATTGATTGAATTAAATTGGACCAAAAGGGGAATTACAAATCCTTAAATTCTCAACCGGGATAACGAGGGACTCCTTTAATATTGATTAACGCCACAATCTTCTGGTCGATAATCTCACGATAATCCACTTCCGGCTACAGGTCTTCGTCATCACCGTCAGAATCTTCAGGAAATTTTCCGTCCGGCCCCTTCAACGGATTTATGGCTGACGGATCATAACCGTCCTTAAAACCACATTCCAGCTGAATTTGACCTATAATGGAGGCTTTGGCCTCCTTCCGCTCGAGCAAGCCGCGCTCGGCGCATATTATCTTATAAGATCGACTCAGAAGGAATTGTTTGGCCGCACTGGTCAATTGGCTCTTGCTCAGCGTCATGCACCGCATGTGCATTTCAGCTTGGGCTAATCTGTCCTTTAGAACTGCGGCCTTGGCCTCAACTGCCTCCCGTCGGGACGCCTCACTACCAGCAATAAATCGAGCTTCATCGAGCTATGCGATTAACCTTTTATTATCGTCATACAGGCCTCTCACATTACTCTCACTGGTTTTCAAAATATCCAGGGCCTCGTCTCTCTCGTGCTGGAGCTGCACGGCAGCAACGGGATCGTATTCACCCAACTTCTTGAGCAAACCGTTGGTAACCCGGAGCGATTCCGCGTAATCCGATTGGCCCTTAACAGCCATCTCCAAGAAACCTTTCAAAAAGCTCGCCATCTGCACATTCACAATAAGGAATTAGCTACTCAATTGAATAAAAAACCAAGAAGAAATACGCATCCAATAGACACAAAGATTACTTACAGATCGGAATAGACCGTTGTGATCCTCGCTTGAACTACCCATCTCCCTCCTTCTTTTTGGTCTCGTGGACGTCCCGGCATCAACATCATTTTGAGATTGCGAGGCGCCACCCACGCCTGCAGTATTTCCACCCGACGAGGGAGCAGTCTTCTTTGCGTTCTTACGTACGCCCTCACGGCCCCTCTTCTTGACGAGCGGAGGTGCATCTTCCGCTGCGGAGTCGGCCCCCAGCTGTTAACGTTCCGCTACTGCGTCCAAACTACAGTACTCTACCAAATCGGCTGCAAGATACATGAAACATAAGGTCAAGAGATAAATCAGGAGAAAGCTATCGGTTTGCGAAGATATAGCACTTACCGAGAGTAGAGGGACCGTCATAAGGTATGGGAGATATCCCACTTGCTTGCAAAACTATGTCATTGCAAAGCAGGGTACCGTCGTACGAATGGTTAATCAGCTTCCTCGGAAATTCGAGGCTATGTGTAGCTATCCCAACAGTAGCTCGTCTCTCATATTTGGTGTCTTCGCACCACACACTTGGAAGCACATCACATCACATCAAACCCTAAACCCAAGCCCCACTCATCTACATTTGGTTCGTCAGCTTTCGGCGGAGTAGAGAATTCAACAACAAATTGGTCGCCAATCAATTGGTCAGACCCAAACATTTCATTTTCAGTAAATCCCACTCCAATCCCTTCGAGATCCATCTCGGGCAAACCTGAGCCAACATTGTTCCCGGTGAACGACATACTGAAGCGCTAAGTGAGAAAAATCAAATTGAACGTTAAAGCCTGAAATGAATAAACATGGCAAGGTTAGTCATTTAACGTAAAATATCTAGGCACATATATATACATAAATATGGAAATAACTTCAGGACCAAATCGAAAAACACATCGGAAAACATATCGAAAGAGATATCGAAAGTGAAATTCGACGTACTTTTCGGAGGGACAACAAATTTTCTCTAAAAGGCAAAGTGAGTTTCACTTCCCTGGAGGCCCTATTTATAGACATCGGACATGCTAGATCGAAACAAAATTTCGATCTCACATCGGTACTGATATTCGATATAGATAAAAGGACATTATAGTCAAGTATGTAAAAATAACAAACGAGCACAGACGCATTGGGGGGTTCACCAAGTTTATCAAAGAGTGCAATCCCGATATGAGCGAGCAATTCAAAATCTCGTACGGTGTCCGAAGAATTCAAATGAGGACCTCAAATTATACATCCACTGCACTGGGGAGTCCAACGAATTTATCACAAAAGCATTCCCCGCAAATTTGATCTCCGTCATTTGAACTGGCGGGACGAAGGGTACAAGTAACCCAGAAATTTAAAATTAAATTTGCGAATTTTTATCTCTAAGGTAAGAATCCACAAATTGGGGGACTACATGATATGGCCGTTTTCCGCATATTGGGCCTGGCCCAAACCAGGCCCATATTTAACCACATCGGGGACCACTTTCGATATCATATCGGTGATAACTACTGATATGACACTATGGTCCTCGGATCCCGAGGTCTATAAATACGCGGTGCCCGGATCCCAAAAGAAGCAATTATCATCCCGCAGCTACGACGCATCACATCGAAAGAAATCACCGATCTCTCTCTCGATATCGTATTCGATATCGAGATAACCCACGTGCTCCGCTGACACGTCATACCCCCGCACTACCGATATCATATCGAGAATGGTCTGCGATATCACATCGTAAATGATTACCGATATACATCCGACCTAATTACCGATATACCCCTGCCGTCCAAGCATCAAGGTGTTAGTTCGAGGTGTTCCGGACCAAGCCTAATCAAGACACCTAGATTAGGCCTAGTTTGTTAAGATATATTCGTTGTATTTCCCTTTATTCCATTGTAACCGACCCATACTTATATAAACGATCTATTGTCAAACTACTGTGATTTATGAAGGCATTTATTTATTTGCTTTGATGTGTATTTGATGAACTTCTTTGTCTAAATTGAAGTTATTTATTCCTGGTCTTGCTCTCGTTGGAATAACGAATGCACTACCCTGGGAC
Source organism: Linaria vulgaris (assembly GCA_948329865.1). Lineage (NCBI taxonomy): Eukaryota > Viridiplantae > Streptophyta > Magnoliopsida > Lamiales > Plantaginaceae > Linaria > Linaria vulgaris. The sequence continues at coordinate 41,561,974 of OX415251.1, forward strand.
CTATAGTGTAAATGTTGAGCTAGTTATACATACACGTGATTTGTAACTTTGGTACACTAAATCAACTGATGCACAACCACTGGATCACACTAAATCAATCTTGACTTTGTATGTTTATGTTAATAAGGTCCATATGATTTAATTGGATTGCATATTTGATATTTCAACGAAAACAACTCACAAATGGGCTGAATTCCCTAATGCGGTATGTTATAAGAGACTCATAGATTCTATAGTTAGGGCTTGTTCAACTATAGGTCACGGATCCACTAGACATACAAGACTCAACCTATCATTAAGCATATCAAGTAAATTTAGGTAGTTTGTCTATAAACTAATATGGTTAAATCAGTTGTGAAACCCAACCTCTAAACAGTATTGTTTACAACTTAAACATTCACCCAATCACTTTTTAAATTATGTTCATTTACTTTTCTGCATTTAGTTTCAATTCATTATTTGCATTCAAATTATTCTCTTTCATCATTCTCATTGTTTTCATTGCATATTAGTTTATCTATTCTTCGCATCCAATACTGTTTTCATAAAAGTTGCATTCATAGTTTTCTGCATTAAAAGCATCTTGCATTCATCCTGCAAATATAAGAGATAACACCCATGACAACCGTTAGTGTTTTACATTTAAATGATTTACTCATTCATCCAACACCTTCTTGGAATACGATACTTGGTTCGTAACTATACCATTTTATTATTACTTGATCCGTACACTTGCGAGAATAGAAATTTAGATGGAACAATTAATTTGCTCAGGATTGACGATCCACATGACTGCTCTGGATTGTATTGTCTAATCTGATATGTTTCCTCCCCCTTCACCTTCAAATTCAATGCATTGATCCTCCATGGTCACTCCTCTTGAGCACACCTCACATAGATCCTTCTAGGATCACTCTTTTCCACCCACACACTTCTCCTATTTTTTTTATAGCTTTTGATGGGGTTGCTTTCTTATTGCTTCTTGTTTATGAAAAGCATTTTAAACTTGAAAGTGGGATTAAACATTTCATCCTTATTTAAGGCCACTGGTCCATCATCTTCTTCATCCTCATCATCGTAAGACATTGTATTAAAAAGATCCATTTGCAGAACAGTAACCACATATGCATCATCATCATCATCTTGTGTACTAATATTATTCATCACAAACTCTTTTCCTTCTACATCCACATCCACATTTTTCTCATATTTAGTGTCACCAGTGTATTCACTTGAAGCTTCATACAGCTCATCATCAATGTCAGTCTTAATATCCATTTCAAGGATCCCCTTACTTGTATCCTGCCCAACACCCACAGCCTCATTAGGAGTTACCAACCCTATCATTATCAGTAGGAGTTACTCACTCAACACCCTCAACTCTATCAATCTCATTAGTACTTACTCCCTTGACACCCTCAACTCTATCATTCTCATAAGCAGTTACTCCCTCACCATCCCCAGCCCTATCATTATAATTAGGAGTTAATCATTCAACACCATAAACTCTATCATTCTCATTGGAAACCACTCCCTCACCACCCACAACCTTATCATTTTCAGTTGCAGCCAATCTCTCACCACCCACCACTTCATCATTTACCCTAGCTTCCACTCCATCATTCTCTATATCAAATAACCCTATTTCAAACTCACAGTACAATGAAGATTTCCTACTTGGTAGAGCATCCAACCAAGCATTTGCCAACTGCTTGTCATCTTTTATGAGCTTGAACTAGCCTTGCTTTTTGAACTAGAACTTTTTTCCCCTTTGCTTTCAGCTCATCAACATAACTGTTGCACAATTGTAAAGTGATCACGGTAATCTCTGCGTAGTCATACTTCATCATGTCATCACCAATGTAAGTATCAAATGAAATGGCCTTCAACTGCCCACCGTAATGGACAATGACTGTAAGCCTCTTGTTGTCAGGATTTACAAATTAGGAGAATACGGTTTTATTAGAAAAAAAGAGTAAAACATTTACAAAATAAAGTACAGTAAAGTTAAAAGATGTAACCTCTTTCAAAAATAGACAACTACGCAACACAACACAGTAAAAAAATGAGGAAAATTAGTAACTTGTTTATCTAAAAGCACTAAACCCTACTCAAGTATTGTAAATATGGTGTAGCACATGGGAAGGGACCATGTGCAATTAAAAGGCACTAACCCCCACTAAACAAAACTATAAAATACTGCAAAGACAAGACCTTTATCTAAAAATAGACACAATCACTTCGATTTAATATCCCACAAGACATATTCTTATACTAAAGGATAAAAAATACGGAAATCGAAACCCTAAAACTACATTAACTTACGGGACGAAATATCAAAAATGCCCGCTAACTTTTTTTAAAAAGTTAAAATGCCCGTTTTTTTGGGGTCTTGCCAAACTGCCCCATATGTTTAAAAAAACTTTCAAAAATGCCTGTGAGCCTTATTCGGGCTAAAACAACCTATGTGGTGGTACAATGGCTGCCACGTCAATAAACTGCCCCGCCTCGTCATATTTTCAGTTTAAAAATGTTTTTTAAACAAACCCTTCTTATTTTAATATTGTATTTGCACCCCAAAATAAATTGTACTTTGCACCCCAATATATACATATAAATAATAAACATATATATATATATATAAACATATATATAACTATTTTTTAAAAATAATAAAAATATGTATAAATAATAATAATAATAAACATATATATATATAATAATAAGAATAATAAACATATATATAAATATAATTTAAAAATTGTCATATATATATATATAAACATATATGTAACTATTTTGTAAAAATAATAAATATACATATATATATATATATATTAATAATAATAATAAGAGTAATAAACATATATATATATATATATATATTAATAATAATAAAGATATAAACATATATATAACTATTTTGTAAAAATAATAAATATGCATATATATATATTAATAATAATAATAGTAATAAACAAATGTATATTGAAAGTGCATGTATTTAGTCAATGTTAGATCAAAAGTGTACATGCAATGTTAGGGTAACGCTGAACACAGAAAAACTGCACATTCGGGATTATTGCTATAATTGTGTTTTGCCTTTATTCACTTACTAACTTACTTCCACGAGTTGTAGTTGGTATTTGTATGTGCTTCAGGTCAAGAGACTTCAAGGAATGATCTATTTCCTTAAAGAGAAGTTGACATTCAAAGAGAAGTTTCCAAAGAAGAACTTTTCATAATTAAATAAGGAAATATGTGTGTGGTGCAATGGAAAGATCATGGCGTGTGAATTGCAAGAAGGAATGAAGATTACTGGCAGTAAGATTCTTTCTATAGAAGACTACAAGATGGAGAAGGAGTTTTTCCTTAGAAGTCTTCTAGTCAAAAAAGGAAACATTTCCATTGAAGACTTCTAGTTAAAGAAGGAAATCTTTCCATTAACTTCAAGTTGGACAAGGAAACATTTCCCTATTGAGGGAGACTTGCTATGAACGAAATTAGAGTCATACAAGGAGATCTAATAGCAATCAAAAACATGCACAACATGTTTAGGCTATCAAGGAAGACTACACTATAAATAGGCATGTTGGGCATCAAGAAAAAGACACGAAGACAAGAGCGAAAATCTCCCGTGAGAAAATCTTTATAGTGGAGTGTCTTTGTATTGCTTTAGCAAAGTTTGTGAGTTGTTAGAATAGATCTAAGAGTGAGGAGGTTTTAGAGATAGTCGAAGCAATTCTTGTGTGCTTTGCTTAGTTCGATTAATTTGAGAGTGAGGAACTTGAAAATTGAGAGAACGACTTTTGTTAAAACCTTAACGGGTTATTTCGCCTACGGCTCGGAAGATCATATTAACATATTATCTTCTTAAAATTACATCTACTTGTATTCTTTATTTATCTGTTGCGTTATATTCTCTGTCAAGTAGATTTGTGCTAACGATTAACTGTTGTTAAACGGATGTTAAGATAACGTCGAGAGTCCAACACCAGCTTAACTTTGGAAGAGCTGATCAGTGTTAGACTAACACCGAAGGGTTAACACTGTGCGACAAGTATCAAGTCCCGATCCAAAATTTCAATTGGTATCAGAGCCAAGCACCGACTTTACTGGTGTTTGGATTTGATATTAAAGGATGGACAACCGGAATCCGAACAACAACAAATTGCTTGTCTTGGATGGATAGAATTCATGCACTCATTAAATCATTCGGTTGGTGATCTTAGAAGACAGTGATCGAAGGGTATGCATTCCCTATGTCTGCTCCAGATCAAGAGCTTTCATTATTAGCCTCAAATTCTCAAAATAACGATGGTGAGGATTTCAATTATGGATCACGTACTGTGGCCGAAGGAAAATCAGATGAGATTCATACAGTTGCGCTACTCGCTCATACTTACTGGACAAAAGAAGACTCCCAGAACTGCCACGGATCTCAATGTTACTCTAACATCAAGGATCCAACACCAGAACACGAGTTTTTCTTTTGAATTTGGAATAAATATAATTCTTGTATTAATTCTGATTCCTTGTCTATTATTGATGAATCTAACTTTGATTACTTTCATGGCACTATAGATCCAGATGAGAATCATGACGATGTTCCTAAGCCAAAATCAGAATGGACTCAAACTGAGGTAAGTAACGCTTTCTTCAATGAAAAAGCCCTAAATACCATATTTAGTTTGGTTGATAGTCACATGTTTAAGTTAATTAAAAATTGTTCAACTGCGAAGCATGCTTGGGATATCTTACAAAATCATTGTGAAGGTGATGTATGCACTAAAAACACTAAGATATGCATTTTTTGAGCAAATTTGTTAATTTAACAATGGGCGAAGATGAAAGTATTACTGCTTATTTTGAGAAACTCATGGATCTTGCTAATAAAATTCAAGACTTAGGTGAGTCCTTGTCTACTAAGCAATTGGCGTACAAAGCTGTGAGAACTCTTTCTAAGAAATTTGAGGTGATTGCTATGCAAGAAGCTAGGAATATGGACACTTTAGACTTTCATGCCCTACTTAGCACTCTGAAAGAATTTGAGATGAATCTTGAAAAAATAGATGATGAAGAAGAAATCCAAGCTTATAATGAAACTGTGATTGAAAAGTTTAATAAGCTTAGTCTTAAAAATATTCTTGCTGATCTAAAGAAAGATTTCTCTGAAGAGATGATCAGATATTCTTGTAAACCAACTCCTCATAATGATACACATCTCAAAATGATTCAATGTTATGAATGTAAAGGTTGGGGCCATTTTTCTTATGAATGTGGTAACAACCTTAGAACAGAAGGGAATTCTAACTTGGTTTGTGTAGATGATAATGATGAGACAAGTTTTGAAGAATATGGTGATGGACAGGTGTCAACGATTGAAGAAACTCAAACAACAGCGTGTGCAAAGGTGGACAAACCCGCTGGTGTCAAGGCTTGGTGTTCTGCCAACATCCAGACAGCTCGATGTTATGTTAACATCTAGAAGACAACACCAGTCGAGGATATTTTTGTTGACAATTGGGATGAAACCATTTGTTTAGAAAACTCTGAATGTTTGATTTCTGATTATGATGAGTTTGATGATGATTTTGACTTTGAGTATTTCCATGATTCTATAGGTTTGGAAGATGATAGGGTCCTTGAAGGTAAATTGATTCAAGAAGAGTTTCTTGATGAACTGAAGATCATCTACCAAGACCTGCTCAAGGAGAAGGACAAGTCGAGTAGAATTGAGAAGGTTATGGAAGATAATGAAAGCTTGAAGGCTACAATCACTCAACTTGAGGTTAGTTTGGATAGAAAAAATGATGAAATAGAAAAGGTAACTTCTAAGTTAGGAATTGCTGAACATATCATTGCTAAGAGGAATACATGAACTTACGAACTTGATGAAGTTTTATGTTTAGGCAATGATGGTAGTTCTGGTTTAGGATATCAAAGTCAAGTTACCCACTCCACTAATTCTGTTGAATCCACTATTCCTGGTTTTGAAAAGGCAAAGGTACTTTCTAGAGAATCTAAGAAAATGGCTTATATTTGTCAATATTATTTTCAATTTGGACACTTTAAACCATATTGTTATAAATATAGAAAGTCTCTTAAAAAGAAAATAGTTGAACGGAATAGGGATTCATGCAATGCTGATGCTGGTGTTAAGCCAACACTAGAATTTGAACATTCCAATGTTGATACTAGTTATTCCAGTGTTACCTTAACATCCAGTTCCAACATTGCTGAACAGAATAATGGGATGAGAAACACTAGATTTTGGTTGCCTAAAGCTTATATTGTTTGCAATATTATCTTTCCTAATGTGCATACTAACCTTGCAGGTAAGAGGTACTCTGATTGTGGATGTTTGAGGTATATGACAGAATACAAATTTGATTTGATACGGTTATACGCGATGTTAAGACAACACTGGATAACCAATGTTACCTTAACATTAAGAACAATTTGTATTGCCTTAACACTGCTTAAGATACATGATTGGAAAGAAAGCAAATCCAATTTGAAGAAGTGTGCACCACTAACCACTGGAACCTTCACATATGAAGATGGAAGTAAAGGAAGAATCATTGGCAAATAAGTGTTGAACGTTGATGGATCCCCACCCTTGAAGGATGAGATGTTGTTGGATGGATTCTATGAAAACCATATAAGCATCAGTCAATTGTGTGATGATGGCTTATTGGTAAGGTATAATAAAGATTATTGTGATGTAACTGATTGTGCAAATGTGTGTGCTTTGACAAGTAAAAGGTTTGAAGACAACTACTTGGCGAGGGATCAAGTGACTTGCTTTCAAACAAAGGTGGACTATTCAATTGCCAAGAACAAGAGACTTGGACACATGCACAACAAGAATCTGGGCAAAGTGGTGAAACTTGAAACCGTGAGAGGCATTCCCTATCTCTCGGGTATTGGTAAGATGGTCTGTTATGATTGCTCGAAAGGTAAGGTGACCAAAGCTTCTCATAATCCAATCCAAGTGGATGAACAGGTTACAAGTACCTCTAATTGTTTTCATCTACTTTATATGGATCTCTTAGGTTTTATTGAAGTAAATAGAGTTGGGGGTAAACAATATGATTGTGTGATTATGAATGATTTTTCTGGATATACTTTGATTAAATCTTTCAATGAAAAATCAGAAGCTCTTAATACCTTTTGAACATTGCATGCTAGTATTGATAACTTAAATGATGTTTTTTTTGGTAATATTCGGTCAAATCATGATAGAGAATTTGAAAATAGGTCATTCTCTGACTTATGTGTGTTTAATGAAAATATTCATAAATTCTCTATTCTCGTGACTTCTTATGAGATGATGAAAACGAAGAAACATGATCTTGCTCATTTTCATGAATTTGGATATGTTGCCTATACTTTAAATGACAAAGATATTTTGAGTAAATATGATCCAAAAATTGAAGAATGTATCTTTGATGGCTATTCTTTGAACAATACTATTATTAGGATGTTTGATCCAAGATTAAATATTGTTCAAGAATTTGTATATGTGGTTTTTGATGGTTTGCCAAGTGCTGCAGGTGAGTTAGAGGTTGATATGCCAAGTCTACTAGATTCTGATGTTACTCCAACATTGACTCCAAACAATGTTATTCCAACATCACCTGCAGATCCAAAACTTGAACAGGAACATGAACCAGAAGATGATGTTATGACAACATCGACGAGTCCTGATGTTGACACAACATTTGAGCAGTCAAACTTACATGAAAAGGTTCAAGTTCAAGGGGTTTGGAGGGATACAACTGATAGGATTCAGAGATATCGTCTTACATCTCAGGTTATGGTTCAAATCATTAATGACATCAAAACACACAACAAAAAAGAGTAAATTATAGAAATATGATAATGTTGAGTGTTTGTATGTTTGCCACATTCTGATAATTGCTTAGCTCAAAGATATGCTGATGACATTGTCTTTGTTTATACTAACAAGTCTATTTTAGACAAGTTTGTTGAGGCTTTGATAGGTACATTAGTGATGAGCGTGATTGGTGAACTGTATTTCTTCTTGAGTTTGAAAGTGATGAAAAGGGAGGATGGGATGAGCATGATTGGTTTGGAGGAGTCAAAGTCGAGAAAGACTCAAATGTCTTCTACTTTGGTGATTGAAAAAGGAGACACAAGCTTGCTATATCTATCCATCACTTGCCCATATATAATGAACTCGATTTGTGTCTGTGCCAGGTATTACGCTGAACCTAAAGCTCTTCACTTAATTGTTGTGAAGCGAACACTGAAATATATATCTGGTACTGAAGACTTAGGCATTTGGTATACACATGATGCAAATACAAACCTTGTCGGTTTTGATTCTGACTGGGCTGGAGATTTAGTTGATAGAATATCTACATGTGGGGGGTTGTTTTTCTTTGGGAAATGATCTTTCTTCATGTTATAGCAAGAAACATAACTGTGTGTCATTGTCAACTGTTGAATTTGCAGCTAGCAGCTGTGTTACCCGTTTTATATGGCTTAAACACATGTTGCATGATTATGGGATAAAAAGTGACACAGTGTTGTTGTTTAGCGATAACCTTAGTTCCATTAACATATCAAGAAATCAGGTGCATCATTCTAGACTAAATCATATATTTTCTATGCATTATTTCTTGAGAAAACTGGTAGATGACAAGGTTATAAACATTGATCACTTAGAGACCAACAATCAGTTAACTGATTTGTTTAATATGGTGTTAGATAGCAAGAGATTCTTCTATTTGGGGAAGACTCTCGGCTTGGATGTTCTGTGATTCAGTGTTGCATTTCGGTGTTTCCATAACACCATTGGCTAACACCGTAGTCTGTTTGTGGTGTGTAGGATTGCATTAGATTTTTCTATTTGATTTATATTTTGTTCTTGTTTGTCTTCATGAATGTTTGTTATTATTGGTTTGTGTGGTTGACCAGGATTATTAGCTAAGTTTACTGGTGGATAGGTTCATGTCAAAAGTTTTGTAAAGTAAAAACTATGTTGTTAGTCTGCAAATGTTAACCTAACATCAGGAGAAGCTGGGATGCACAGAGTTCACTACTTTGGTGTTATTTAGTTGTGACTTATCCATGATTAGGTTAAACAGAACATGAAGAGAAGCTGGGGTACATGTGTTGAGAGCTTCAATGTGATTCAGTTGTGTTTATTTTCACGTTTCTGTTATAGTTAGCCAAGGAAATGTATGATAGTGATCCTTTCTACTGGGATGTTTGGAGTTTCGACTGCCTCACATTCAGTAGCACTGATCATTTGGTGTTTCTCTTGTAAACAGGTTGGTCAACAAGTATGCATAAGGAGTTGGGGTGATGAAGTATATGATAAGTGTATTATCTTCATTCCATTCCTTTGTAGTTGCCTAATCTGTAGCTGATAATAGTGTTACTGGGGTGTGTGGAGTCTTGTGCTGCCCTCATTCAGTGATGATATTATCCTTTTGTAACATTCTTCCGTTTTAGTTCAAAAAGAGTTTATGATAATTGATAAAGATTTGAATTGATATGATCTGTTCCTAGTCTATAAACTCCATGGTTACCATCTACTAATGTTAACTTAAAATTCTGTATTCTGCATTTCACTTAGGCTTGCATTCATTAATCCTTTCCTTGATGTGTATGTGTCAGTTTGAGCTTAAGGGGGAGAAATAGTTATGTTATCATGTGGATGCATATATTTTGGGTGATTCAGTTGTGGTGGCACACTTCGTTGTCTCTTGTTATGACTTGAAAGTAGATTAACTCCTTTAATTTAATTTATACCCAAAATGTTGGATTTTATGTTAACTAACTCTCCTTTCCATGTACATGTCTGATATATCTGTGGTACTAATTTTCTAATATGTCTTAAGTTTCAGATTTGTGTTTTCAGATCTAGCTCATGCTTTTAATTGAAAATATCTTGAGGGTAAGCTCAATATCTCCACATTCACAAGAACCAACGTTGATTCAGAACAAGTGTCAATGTTGTGCCAACATCAGTCTGTAAGCATGTTGTCTCAACATCCAGGTTTAACCTTATGACTCATAAGTTGTTTTTAGTGAACTGCTCTGGTCATGTGTGAAGTAACTCGGTGTCACTTGTTGTCCCAACAGACGGTGATTATGCATGATTTATTTTAAGAAACCACTCATTACTTCTTTTCACTTGTGATTCTAAATCTCTAATCTCTTTGTCTCCAATTCTCTGAAATACTATGAATTTTCACTTGCAAATTTTTTTGAAATCCTTGGCATGCATCTCTGATCTTGATTGTGGCCCGTGGTATGGTGAATCAAGGATATAACCCCACCCCTACTCCCGTAGTTCTTTCTCGTAGGTACAACACTCGTTTCGGACATTGTTGCTGAGACAAAACTAGTTAAAACTGAGGAACAAGGTGTTGTTTTTGTTGTTACTTTAAACACAGTTGAGGAGACAGTGCTGTGGAACATTTTGCAGAGACAACTGATTTGATTGAGGGGGAGAACATGTTAGTTGCTGGAGAGACTAATGTATGTGATAATGGTGGTTTTATTGCTGGTTTTTATAAACTCTTGTGCAGGTACATTCTGGTTTCAATGTTAAGACAACATTGATAAACGTCAATGTTAGAACAACATTATGGATTCAATGTTAAGTTAACATTGATACAGTCTGATGTTATGACAACATTAATAGATGTCAATGTTATGCCAACACTGAGTTTGATAGCTTGCATTAAGGGGGAGCAGTGATATACCACTGGTACTTATAAAGAAAAAGAGATGTTGATGCTGCTGGTTGATTGCAAGGTGACAATGAGAATGAGAAAGAGAATGAGGACATAGAGGTAGAGAATGAAGATGAAGTGGTGAAGAAAAAAAAGATGGTTCTGAGGAAAAGAATTTGGAAACTGCGAATGGTGACGATGAAATCGTTGAGAACAAGAGGATAAGGAAGAAGGTTCTGAGAAATCTGATGATGCTGAGTCTGAGCTAGTTGTTACGACAACATCGCTGGAGAACAATGTTGACTCAACAACAGAGGTAACACTTGAGGTAATATCTACAATTGAGGCTAACTTTAATTTCCTGTTGGGAGATAAGACTGTGGCTATGGAGGATTTTAAGAAATAGTGGATGATAAAGTTCTTAAATTGAGAAATGGAAATAGGTGCTAAAGAAAGAGCTATAGAACTTTATCTCATGAGGTAATTCGTCAAGATTTTGCTTTCCTCACAAAAAGGAGGAGAAGGAGGCCATTTGATCTTCATGTTTATTCTACTGGTTCTACAATTTTTATATAGTTAATGCCTTCTTAGTTATGCTTATAATTGTGATGTTTAACTCGTTGTGTATTCTTATTAGTATCTTAAAGCTACTTGGTTAATAGTGTCATATTAAGGGGGAGTAGCTTAAAAATATTAATGATGTTGTGTTGCTGGAGCAGTGTGCATAATATGAATTGTGAACATGTTTGGTTTTGTGAAGAAAGGCAAAAAGCGGGAGATTGGAAGTGCAGGTATTTAGTCAATGTTAGATCAACATTGTAACTGCAATGTTAGGGTAACATTGAACACAGAAAAACTGCACATTCGGGATTATTGCTATAATTGTGTTTTACTTTTATTCACTTACTAAATTAGTTCCACGAGTTGTAGTTGGTATTTGTATGTGCTTCAGGTCAAGAGACTTCAAGGAATGATCTATTTCCTTAAAGAGAAGTTTCCATTCAAAGAGAAGTTTCCAAAGAAGAACTTTCCATAATTAAAGAAGGAAATATGTGTGTGGTGCAATGGAAAGATCATGGCGTGTGAATTGCAAGAAGGAATTACTTGCAGTATGATTCTTTCTATTGCAAGATGGAGAAGGAGTTTTTCCTTAGAAGACTTATAGTCAAAGAAGGAAACCTTTCCATTGAAGACTTCTAGTTAAAGAAGGAAACCTTTCCATTAACTTCAAGTTGGACAAGGAAACATTTCCCTATTGAAGAAGACTTGCTATGAATGAAATTAGAGTCATACAAGGAGATCTAATAGCAATCAAAAACGTGCACAACATGTCTAGGCTATCAAGGAAGACTACACTATAAATAGGCATGTTGGGCATCAAGAAAAAAACACGAAGACACGAGCGAAAATCTCCCGTGAGGAAATATTTATAGTCGAGTGTCTTTGTCTTGCTTTATCAAAGTTTGTGAGTTGTTAGAATAGATCTAAGAGTGAGGAGCTTTTAGAGATAGTCGAAGCAACTCTTGTGTGCTTTGCTTAGTTCGATTAATTTGAGAGTGAGGAGCTTGAAAATTGAGAGAACGACTTTTGTTAAAACCTTAACGGATTATTTTGCCTACGGCTCGGAAGATCATATTAACATATTATCTTCTTAAAATTACATCTACTTGTGTTCTTTATTTATCCGCTGCGTTATATTCTCTGTCAAGTAGATTTGTGCTAACGATTAACTGCTGTTAAACGGATGTTAAGATAACATCGAGAGTCCAACATCAGCATAACATTGGAAGAGCTGATCAGTGTTAGACTAACACCGAAGGGTTAACACTGTGCGACAAGTATCAAGTCACGATCCAACAATTTCATATATATATGTTAATAATAATAAAGATACAAACATATATATAACTATTGTGTAAAAATAAAATATACATATATATATATTAATAATAATAATAGTAATAAACATATGTATATATATGTTAATAATAATAAAGATATAAACATATATATAACTATTTTGTAAAAATAATAAATATATATTAATAATAATAGTAATAAACAAATGTATATATATGTTAATAATAATAAATATAGGAGAAATTTTTAATTCTACCCATTAAGTTTGCCCGTTTTCTAAATCTACCCAAAAGAATTTCGGGCTTCAAAAATACCTCGTAACTATTGGTATACCTTGTCAAAAATACCAATTTTCTCTTATTCGGGCTATTTCGTCCACGTGGCTGCCAATGCGATAAAATGTCGTTCCACGTGTAAAAACGTCGCGCCATGTCATTATATTCCACCCTAAAAAATGTTTCTCATTCAGTACCATCGAAATATAAATAAACCAACACTTATATAAAAAAAGAATCCCCCAATAAGAGAAAATGGGTATTTTTGACAAGGTATACCTATAGTTACGGGCTATTTCTGAAGTCCGAAATTCTTGTTGGTAGATATAGAAAACGGGCGAACTTAATGGGTAGATTTAAAAATTTCCCCTATTAGTAATTTATCGCCTTGGCAGCTACGTGGACGAAATAGCCCGAATAAGAGAAATTGGGTATTTTTGACAAGGTATACCTATAGTTACGGGGTATTTCTAAAGCTCGAAATTCTTTTGGGTAGATTTAAAAAACGGGCAAACTTAATGGGTAGATTTAAGAATTCCTCCATAAATATATATATATATATATAAATAATAATAGTAAAGATTTTATATATATATATATATATAACTATTTCTAAAAATAATAAACATATAAATAATAATAATAATATACATATATATATACAGTTCATCCCCTTCCCGTACACCCCCACGCCCCCCCCCCCCCCACTCCCTCCCCCACTGTCGCCGCGTACCATCACCAATCTGTACATTGAAATCGCTGAAAGTTGGCGGGTCTCGCCGGAAATCGATGAGAAATCGATGGAAATCGACGAAAATCGAAAACAATCGCCCAAAAATTGAAGCTCATTCCCGCCGGAGATTTGTGTGATGAAGATGATGACGATGGGGCGTGTCGGCGGCGCGACGCGGGCAGATGGCAGCGGGGGTTGGGGGTACGGGTGTGTGATGAAGATGATGACGATGGCGTGCCGGCGACGGCACATGGTGGGCAGGTGGTGGTGATGGCAGCGGGGGTGGGGGGTTACATGTGTGTGATGAAGATGATGACGACGGGGGTGGCGGCGACGGCGCTAGGTGGGCAGGTGGTGGTGATGGCTGCGGGGGTGGGGGGGATGGGTGAGGGGGGGGGGGGGGGTACGGGTGTTGTGGTGAAGATGATTATTATTTATTTTTTTATTGTCTTTTTTTTATATATATTATTAAAACATTTTTTATTTTACGAATAATTATATATATGTTTATGATTATTATTATTTTTATATATATTTATATCTTTATTTTATATATATATATATATATATTTTAGGGTGCAAAGTGTGATTTACTATGGGGTGTAAATACAATATTTAAAATTAGAAGGTTTGTTTAAAAAATGTTTTTAAGCTGAAAATATGACGTGGCGGGACAGTTTATTGACGTGGCAGCCACTGTACCGCCACGTAGGCATTTTTAGCCCGAATAAGGGTACGAGCATTTTTGAAAGTTGTTTTAAAACATATGGGGCATTTTGGCAAGACCCGAAAAAAACGGGCATTTTAACTTTTTAAAAAAAGTTACCGGGTATTTTTAATATTTCGTCCTAACTTAAGATAAAAGGACAGGGGAAAACATGGACAATGTGTGGCTTCAACATTGACATTCTAGTGCATACGTGCGCGCAATAAATTCCTTTTAGCAAAAAAATGATGGTATTGGTGATTTATTCAATGAATCGTGCAATTAGGGTTAGGGATTTGAAATAAGAGTGTAAATTGGTTTGGGATTTTTTGCAAAGTGTTAGGATTTGTGTTTTTAAGTGATAATAACATGTAAAAATGTTTGAGTTCAAAAGCTGACAGGGCAGGTGTTTTTTCCAGGTGGCGTGGGGTTTTATCGAGTTGGTAGCCACGTTAGGAAAAACGCCCAAATATGGGCCCAATGTCATTTTTAATAAAAATTGATAAGTTACGAGGGTCAAACCGCGCCTAAAAACTTACAGAGCACTTTTATAAAAGGTCAAAAGATAAAGGACATTTTTAATAGTTTTTTCATAATTTTTCTTAAACTTTGACAATATTGTGATTGTTTTTTTTAACTATTTGACATACAATCCAGAAGTGGTGCATTTTTGTTCCTAAATGAAAAAATTTGGCAAACTATCCAGATCCTGCAATTCTTATTTTGTTAATAGTTTTTCAACATATAATTGGACTTATATTGTTATTTTGTCTATATCAAATTTATAATAAATACAAAAGAACAAAATACTCGCAAAATTACATATATAAATTAATATGTTGACAAGTATAATACGAGACAGAATTATATTTATCATCACTCTTAACCCTAGCATCTAAACCATTCTGTCGCTCTCTTATCTGCAACTGCGGACTTTCCTAAGCTCTAGCACTCGATCCATTGCCAAGTTGTTTTTTCTTGCCGTTGCACACATCTATCATATTGTTGTGTTGTTATCAGAACTGGGAAATTCAGATCTGACTGTGTTCTTCGAGTCTCATCAAACAGAAGATCTTGTGCGGTATGCCCTATCTAATGCTACATTTATTTATTTGTTTCAACTTGAAAGCTCTATTTCTCTTATTAGATTTAGGTTTTAGGATTGCAATTCTTAATCTTAAACTAATTTGGATTTTAATCTATTCAATTTTAGAAATATATGTTCTTTTTTCCAAAATGAGGAACAATTCAATAAATTCATCCACGGTCAACATTAACACAACATAGCGTTAATATCGATAGAAATCACATCACAAATCTTATTCGTGCCAAATAACATGTCAAGTTCTTGTGTTGTGCCCTTTATTTTATGTTAACTTCAAGTTTAACCATTTAATTTTACGGGCTTAGTAAATGCCCGTTAACTTAATTATTTTTTATAAAAAATGCCCGACGGGCTCCAAAACTGGGTTGGGCTGAATTATGCCTACGTGGCATTTGACTGGGACGCCACATCAGCCATTTTTTTTTTTGACTGGACGAGAACGTGAAAATACCAAAATACCCCTGCCAACATCTTCCCAAACCTAACCCATCACCACCACCACCACCAACTCACCATCATCAAAACCCTAAATCCATACTAACACACTCACCACCTAAAATCAATAACCACCACAAAACTGGGGAAGGGAGGGGGGAGGCGCTGTGCGAAATCAGGGTGGTGGGGTGGGGGCGGCGGCGGGGAGTGAGACCTAGAGAGGTGGTTACGGGAAGGGGGTGGGGTAATGCAAAATCGGGGTGTGGTGGTGGGAGGCGGTGCGATTTCACGGGTATGGCAAAGGGAGATGGTGGTGGGGGGTGGGTGGATGGGTGGGCTAGGTGGTAGAAAAACTGGTGGGGATTGGGGAAGATAATGAATAGTATTTTTTGTTATATGTTTTTTGTTTTTTTTTTTGTTTTTTATAATGTAAATAGTTTTTGTAAATTGTTATTAAAAATATAAAAAGGAATTGGAAAAGATAAAGGAAAAGTTGCATATATATATATATATATATATATATATATATATGTGTGTGTGTGTGTGTGTGTGTGTGTGTGGATGATATATTTTTTTTCTTTGAATGTATTTTTTATTATAATTTTTATAACTATTATAAATTTGGAGATACAGAAAAAGTTGTGTATACATATACATATATATGAAGATGCTAGAATTATTCTATTTTTTATTTTTTTATTATTTTTATTACCATTTTAAATTGTATATTATACAAAATTTTGTGTATATATATATACATATATGAAAATGCTAGAATTATTCTTTTTTTGCTTTTTTATAATTTTAATCACCATTTTAAATTGTAGATTATAAAATAGTTGTGTATATATATAATATATATACGCATATATATGAAGATGCGAAGAATTATTCTTTTTTTTATTAATTTTTTATAATTTTTATCATCATTATAAATTGTAGATTATAAAAAAGTTGTATATATATACATATATATGAAGATGCTAGAATTATTCATTTTCATTTGTTTTTTTTATAATTTTTATCACCATTATAAATTGTAGATTATAAAAGAGTTGTATATATATATATGTGCAAAATTTTTTTTATTACGTGGCATCCCAGTCAAACGCCATGTAAGCAAAAATCAGCCCAACCCAATTTTGGAGCCCGTCGGGCATTTTTTATAAAAAATAAAAGAGTTAACGGATATTTACTAAGCCCGTAAAATTAAAGGGCAAAACTTGAAGTTAGCATAAAATAAATGGCAAAAAAAATATTTTGCTCTAGTTTTTATATATAGATGGAGATAAACACTTTTAAGGGTTTTTAGCAAATACCTCAATGTGTTATGATAAATCGGCAAGTCACCTCCCTGTGAAAAATAAATTGGCCAAATGCCTCCCCGTGGTTTTCAATGTTGGTATTCTACCCCCCTTATGCAGCCCGGTGTAGTTCACCCTCCCCTAAAGAGTGAGGGTAACAATTTGTTTTCGAGATAATACATTTATACTACCATTGTTTCAAGAAAAAATTATATATATATATATATATATTGTTTATTTCTATAAAATTAAATTAACATTTAAAAAGAATTCTAAATCTAAGATTTATACATGTATATGCCTTGTTTCTTAATTTTTTTTTTTAAAAAAATCGTAAAATCAAATTCAAAATTTTACAAAAGAAAATATTATTACTATTAAGGGAATTTTAGTCTTTTAATATAAAATTTGCAATACAAAGTTTTTCAGGGAGGTGGTAGTGGGTATTTGCTAATTTATTTATCAAAGGGAGATAACTTGCAAATTTAGCATAACACATGGAGATAATTTTTTTTTTTGATCAGCAAAAGTAAAAATACTATGGGAGGACAAGGGGTCCTCCAACCCCAAGAACAATACAAGGAAGGTCCACAACAATGTAACATCATTATTACATTAGTAGGGAACTGAAATAAATCATAAAAGGAAAAATCAAAAGCAGGATCATGTGCTTTCCTCCATTTCCATACTTGAACAAAAATAAACTCCATAATTCTTTCTCGGCCCACCGCCTCGTTGTGAAACACCTTTTTATTTCTTCCCCACCAAACACATGGAGATAATTAATTTATCAAAAACCCTTTATGTAAATCTAAGGGCGATTAAAAACCCTTTAATGTACCATTTTGTACATTAAGATAAAATCTGGTGTTATGTCAATCTAAGGGCGATTTAAAGTCTTTTCACTTGCACTGCTAACATGTATATACCAAACCCTGCAAGCAACACACTTTGATGACATAGAATTGGAGTATTCTTATTAAATACTTAATTTTAATTTATCTATAAAATTAACGCAATCTACTATAATAATTCGTTGGTATTTGTTCCTGAGTGTACTTTCGGGAATTATATTGAATGTTGCAAAATGAAATACACTGAAAACCATATTATATTTTTATAGAAGTCCATATATATATATATATGTATTATACTTATACTACGATATAAGAGAAAGGGTATTTGACACTCATACACCTTATCTTTTGATTCTTCATATTTCCCTTCATTACACGTTAAAAATTGAATTATAATATATTTTTATTTTATTTTAGATTTTATATATAATTATTCAAATCTTCTCATTAAATTAAATAAAGAGTCGCTTCTCTATTGCATGAAAAGGAATCTGCGTAGCTTAGATGTCTAATCTTTAAATATTTAACTTATTTTCTGCAATATAATTACGCTACACTCAAATAGATTTAGACTTGGTGGGCAACCACGTGTCAACGTTTTTTATATTTTTCTTTATATAACACACACACACACGCACACATATATATATATATATATATATATATGTGATTGAAGTCAGTATTACGTTTTGCGAAGTATACATATATAAAGTCATTTAGTAGCTACAACTAATAAACTTTGTATCATTGATAGGACGAATTATCAAAAATGCCCGCTAACTTTTGCCTTTAATCTTAAATGCCTGTTATTTCCAAACCTGCTAAAAATGTCCGTTAAGTTTTTAATTTTCTAACAAAAATGCCCGATTTTAAAAATTCGGACTTTTTATCCGACGTGGCATCCGAATCAAAGAGACGCACTGCTAAATCAAAAAGTCGCGTTTTAAAATTCGGGCATTTTTTGTGAAATTTTAAAAGATACATGACATTTTTAGCATTATTTTTCAGACAAAATAAGTTTTTTTGTGCTGATTTTTTATTTCGGGCATTTTTAGTAGAAATTTTAAAAGATACAGGGCATTTTCAGCAGATCTGGAAATAACAGGCATTTAAGATTAAAGACAAACACTACAACAAATCATAGCAATAGCATGGAAAGTCTTGCATCCGAATTTTTATTTTCGGATGCAAGATAGGTAGAATCGGAAAATTGGGATGCAATTATATTGCATCGCAAAATTCGGATGCAGCAGCGGGCTTTGCATCCGAAAAATCGGATGCAAAGATAGCCTCGGATAAATCCGAGGCAGCCTTTTTAGGCTGCATAGGAAATTTCCTATGCAGCCTTTGCATCCGATGATTCGGATGCAAATGACTCTGCATCGGATTTATCCGATGTAGAGATATAAAATATCTCTGCATCGGATAAATCAGATGCATCATTAAAAAAATAAAAAATAAAAAATTAAAAAAAGGCTTCTGCATAGGATTTATCCAATGCAGAGATATAAAATATCTTTGCATCGGATTTATCCGATGCAGCAATAAAAAAAAAAAAAACGTATTGTTGTAATTTGAAATTTTGGGACAATTGTTATTTTTCGTGGTATAAATATAAACAAGAAATTACATATTAACGATATGAGCATCTATGTAAATAACTGTAAATTCCGTTGGTTAATACCTCTCAAGGGATACATCCATCGATAGTGCACCGGTCCTCCCATTTTTGCCTTCCATTGATTTACTTGTACGACTTTCAGAGATTGTACGATCAGCTGGCTGACGAGATTGAGCCTTCTTAGTATTTTCTAATTATTGTAATTTTTATTCCAAGTATGTTATTTTTATTGGGACTGTTGTTATTGTGACTATTGTTATTGGGATTATTGTTATTCCAAGTATTTTCATTTTTAAGTTGTTATTAAATCAAAAAATAAAACAAATCATAAAATTAAGACATAGTCGAACAATACAATGAAACCATATATAAGAAGTTCAATATTGAAATACAAGTACATATTAGAACAAAACATAATCTGGGTCGCTACTGTCATTATCTTCGACTACCTCCTCTTCTCCCTCCTCATCATCCCCCTCCTCTTCATCATCCTCGTCAACCTCATCGTCATCATCATCCTCGCCACTGCTCACTGCCACGGGTTCCTCCTCAATTGTCACTGGTATAGATTGGCCATCCACTGCTAACTCTGTCAATTTAAATGATGTAAAGTCAACGAACAATCTGGACACAGGAACATTTTCTTCTTGGAATACCATTTCGGGTACACCTTGAACTCCTGGAGCTTCTGTCGCTTTATTAGTCATAGAACTCATGTAATTATTCAAAAGTTGCAAAACAACTCAAATTTAACTTTTTTTTCCACCAACATCTTCTAAACCATAAGTATGAGTGTTGTTTCAAATATCGTCAAAAACGGAGTAACGAAAGACACAAAGAAATATTTCGGGGTGAAAATGTAATTATTCAAAAGTTGCAAAATAACTCAAATTTAACTTTTTTTTCCACCAACATCTTCTAAACCATAAGTATGAGTGTTCTTTCAAATCTCATCAAAAACGGAGTAACGAAAGACACAAAGAAACATTTTGGGGTGAAAATGTAATTATTCAAAAGTTGCAAAACAACTCAAATTTAACCTTTTTTTCCACCAACGTCTTCTAAACCATAAGTATGAGTGTTGTTTCAAATATCGTCAAAAACGGAGTAACGAAAGACACAAAGAAACATTTCGGGGTGAAAATGTAATTATTCAAAAGTTGCAAAACAACTCAAATTTAACTTTTTTTTCCATAAGTATGAGTGTTCTTTCAAATCTCGTCAAAAACGGAGAAACGAAATACGCAAATAAATATTTCGGGGTAAAAATATAATTAGTAAAAAGTTGCAAAACAACTCAAATTTAACTTTTTCTTTCACCAACATCTTCTAAACCATAAGTAGGAATGTTTTTTCAAATATCGTAAAAATCGGAGTAACGAAAGACATAAAGAAACATTTTGGGGTTAACATGTAATTAGTAAAAAGTTGCAAAACAACTCGAAATCCACTTTTTCTTTCACCAACATTTTCTAAACAATAAGTAGAAGTATTATTCCAAATCTCGTCAAAAATGGAGTAACGAAAGACGCAAATAAACAATATAACACTATATGATCTTCAACTCTAAACTCTAAACCCTAAACCCTAAACCCTAAACCCTAAACCCTATATAGGTATACTCTATCCTACTAAAATTGTATTTTCACATGTAGAGAGTGTCAAGCAACTCCACTCGTCAATTTTTTTTACCATATGCTATGTTATTAAAAATAACAGTGTTCTTCAAAATTTCGTCAAAAACGGAGTATGGAAAGACGTTTAAAAAATATTTAGGGTAGAATATCTAATTATGCAAAAGATGGAAAACGACGTCAAACCTCCGTTTTTATTTACCACTATTTTTAATAACACTTATGAGTCATATGTACATTTCAAATTTGTCAAAAATGCAAAACGAATGATGTTTAAAATACTTTTGGGGTCGATAATGTAAATATAAATTTAATAAGTATTGGTTTTTTTATAAATAGTAATAATTTACGCATATAAATTTTTCTATGCAAATTGTACTTGCATGGGAAAATTCCTATGCAGTACATGTTGCATTGGAATTTTCCCATGCAGTAGATGTTGCATGGGAATTTTCCCATGCAGTAGATGTTGCATGGGAATTTTTCCATGCAAAAGAAATCCTGCATGGCAATATTGCAATACAGTTGCTATTGCATCCGAATTTTTCGATGCGAAATCTGCATCCTTACCCTATAAATACCCACACCGCATTCACTTATCATTCATCCATTTCTATCTCTTCTTCCTCTCTACTCCTCTTCTCTCTAAATTTACAATAGAAATATATATGTATATATATGAAAAATATAAATATATATATACACGAAAAATATAAATATAAATATATATATGAAAAATATAAATCTAAATATATTTATGAAAAATATAAATATAGATATAAGTCATCATCAATTTTTTTTAATATAACTATACAGAAAATTTAAATAACTATGTATAGAAAATAATTATACTTGAAATTTAATATTTATCTATAAAAATAATCAATATGTATTATAAAAGTATTTTATAATTTAGTATGAAATATGTGTTTATTTAATAAAAATAAAACTTTAAAATTTAGAAGAATGTACTTTTAAAAATTAATTATATTAATAAAAACAAAAATATTTAAAAAGTGGCGGAGAAAATCCCGCCACTTTTTTTTTAAATTTTTTTGCATTTTTTGCATCGAAAATTTCCGATGCAATAGCAATTGCATTGGAAATTTTCAATGCAAAGAATTAAGAATTCTTTGCATCCGAAATTTCCGATGCAAAGAATTAAGAATTCTTTGCATCCGAAATTTCGGATGCAAACAATCATTTACCGAGCCTCCCCGAACTGCCACGTTGCGCGTTCACTCTTGGCTATGCATGGGAAATTTCCGATGCAGGACTTTTCTGCATCGGATTTTTTTGATGCAGGGGGACCCTGCATTGGATGTTTTCGATGCATCTTATTTTGCATGGAAAATTTTCCATGCAACTTTGCATCCAAAAATTTCAATGCAGAAGCCTATTGCATCGGAATTTTTCGATGCAATTCTCTTGCCGGGACACCAATAGCATGGAAATTTTGTATCTGATTTTTTCCATGCAATTGATCAATTGCATGGAAAATGTACCCAATTGCATGGAATTTTTTCCATGCAATTGATAGGTTTTGTTGTAGTGAAAAGTTAGCGAGCATTTTTGATAATTCGTCCTCATTGATACAAAGTACTTTATGTATACTTCACAAAACTTAATAATATTGCGAAGTTAATTATATAATAAGATATGAAGCAGTTTTTCAGTAACGGAATCATTCATTATTTTTCTTTGTCCGTGCATATATATATATATATATATGTCTACTTAGAAAAATGCATATATCGGATATTTTAAATGACAATACATGCACAAATCAACTTAGTTATAGTTTTATATAATCAGCGCATGCATATCCAGTAACGCATTTACATGCTCTGAAAATTACTGTCACTCCATACAACTCATTAATATCATATATAACGTTACAAAATAATACTATTTATCTATACTTAATTTACCATTCTAATTCACTGGCCTTTTAAGAAGCAGAAAAAACATCAATTAGAACAGAAAGAAATCAGTCATACCATTTTTACTTGTACATTTTATCTAAGAACTATGATTATATGGTATTTGGAGTATCAAAATAATTAACTTTCTCTTAATAAGCACAAAAAGAGAAACCCATGATGAACATTCTTTCAGGTAGGACATTGGTGTTGACGAAATGAAGATAATGAAAGATCAAAATCGTAACGCACTTAGTGCATGTGATCAAGATTTTGGTTCAAGAGATTCTACAAGGCAGAACAAAAGAGACAATTCTTCTGAATTTGAGGGAAAACGTGCACGTCGCCGCCTCACGAAGAGAAAGAGAGTTCATGAAGGTGAGAAATCATTGACATGTGATGCATCCGCTAGTGAGAAAGCAACTACAGTTCTAGGAAGAAAAGAAATTCCGCGAAGTATACAAAGCATCAAAAACAATGTGAGAAAGGGAACACAAACTTTACCATATTGTCATGGTTAATAGATGGAAAAACTATACAAAAAAACGAAGTATTTTCCGGGTACGTACTGGAAAAATTCGACGAGATGGAATGTTGTGCGCTTGTTGCAAGAAAACTTTCACGGTCGAAGGATTTGATGGCCATGGTAGGAGCCATAGCCATAAACCTTATGAAAGGACATGTATTGCACAAACATGAGTTTCTCTCTTATCACATGTCCTTGGCGCTTGGAATAAGCCCGACGAAGTTGATTGTTGCAAGACCAACAATATCAACACGGAGAGCAAATTAGGTGATCCTTACGATGATGCTTGTATATATTGCGCTGACGGAGGTGATTTGATGTGTTGCGAGGGTTGCAATTCGACTTATCATCCACGGTGCGTTGGTCTGGGTGTAAGTCTTGTTGGGACCGAAAACGAAACCCAAGAGCGTTCATGTCAAATCATCGAGAATTAAATACATAAGTCAAATAACTGGATTGCGGAAGCGTACCTTACACCGTATGATTAATTGCTTGCGAAACGTCATGTGGTTGATCTTCCAAATCAACACGAACCTCTTGAGAGTTCCTTTAGTTCTCTCTTGATCTAACTATCGATGGGATGTAGTATAGAAAGTGACTCGTGTGATTTGGGGACCATGACCACCTTTATATATTAGGTCACCAAAACCCTGGTGCCCTAATTCCGTAACTTGGGCTTCGGCCCATCATCGTAAGCACAAGTTACAACAGTCTCTACCCATTAAAGGCCCACACCCTATTAGATACATTAAGCCCATAATTTAACCGAACTTTAGATCACTTTTATCGGGCTTATTATTAATGACATTTCGTATTACATAATTATTAACATATACGCCCAACGTTGGATTAACGATCCAACATTATTGGATAAATGATCCAACAATCTCCCACTTGGGCTATATGTGAACTTCATAATTATGCTTAACCGAATTGAGCTCCTTTACTGTCATTACCGAATGTATCTACAACCAATCCCGTCCATCAATCATACCAACATAGAATCGAAGGGGTCTTTGTCACATTTATCGTGACTCGACCCATCAACGGTCACGTATGTCAATATAACTGAATGACATAGATTGTGATGTGGATGCGTAGCATGGAAACTTCATGTAACGTGACCATTAACATGCATGTTTCCAACTAGTCCTCCCTTAAACCTTAGTGAGATCGAACCTCAAACTGAAATCAGAGTATAACTTTACTTGAAACTTTATTTCTGCAGAAACAACCTTAAAATCCTTAAACTGGATTAACCGAAAGCGTCTATATTGTAAAACATCAACAAACTCCCACAGAAGCTGAATTTCCTTAACTGATGCGTCATCCATACGAGCAAACCGCTCATAAAACCTTTTGGGTGACACTTCTTTAATTAGTGGATCCACGATATAGAGTTTGTGTTGATGCGCTTTATAGACAACTGTTTACTCTGAACTCTTTATTCAACAACTAGGAATATAATGTCTTCTGTAATTTGACATTATCAATATCCTATTGTTAAAATGTATAACTGTTGATTATTGTCACAAAATAACTTTAGTGGTACGTTTCAACGCTATCCACTTCACGCAGCCCCGTGACAAAAGTATACAATCATACTTTTATAATTGGACGCCTTATAACACACTATGGACACCGTTGTCATGAAAGTATTTACCATACGAGACGGTTAAGTACTCTTTCTAAAATGACTCTCATAACAAGCAGATGAACATAGCTTGATGTAAAATCATACTTTTAGGCATCCACCTAAATCGGAGTCAGTATACTTTACGATCTCAAACTGACCTGACCTCCGACATGTAAGCATGTATCCTTTAAATTACTTTAAATACTATAAGACTCTATTAGGCTGCTTACTAATGGTCTTTTCTGAGTAACTCAAATATTTGACCAACATTTATTATAATTCGAGCATACTTAAGAATCTCCATTGCTAAGGCATATGGAAATTTCTTTATTACCTTTTTGCAACTTTTAGGGTATTAATTAAATTGTACTAGTCTCTTTTAAGAAAGAGTATCAAAAGCAATGCAATTACATTATAGTTTTACTCCCACGGACCTTATGGTATTTACTAAATTCATCTCAAAATTAATTGAGATAATTACTTGATAAACTTGAAATACCATTTATAACTTTACTGAGATACTCAGATGGATTTCCTAAACTTGCAAACCACAATCTTTCTATCTTTAGATATAAAGCATTTGGTTGCCCTATATAGATCGTATCATCAATGTTGTCATCGAGAAACACTATTTATATCCATCGGTAATAATTTCTAGAGATGAATTTTCTAAAATTGCAAGCCATAATCTATGCATCTTTTGACACAAGGTTTTCAAGATTGCACTATATATATTGTCTCACAATGTCGCCATTAAGAGACAATAATCATATCCATATCATAAAATTCATAGTATATCTTTAATGTTATAAGTTCTTGAGATGCTGAAGTTTGTTCTTTTGAAACTACTCTCTAAACGGGAGTTTCCTTGACATTGTCTTAACTTGCACAGTATTGAATAGAATGACAAAGAAGTCAAGACCCATTCAACATCCATAAGAATACAAACATATTCCTTCTGAAAGACAATGTCTTTAACTTTATCTCCCCCCGCAAACTTGGCATCCTCAAAGAACCAAACATTTCTTTCACTCTTAAAAGTTAACTTTAATGTGGAATTTAAAACTTTTATCTTAGACTTCTTTAGAATACTTAAAGTAACTTACCGCTATTGAAATCAAATTATGTTCTTAAAGTCACTAAGACTTGACTTTTAATTTAATATTCTCAAACACGTAAGTACTTTAGGAAAAATTCTATATAATGCAAGCTGCAATCTCAAGTGTTCCAATTTAGAGAAATTCTAATTGTCATATTTCATCTTTTAAGTGACACCATTATTGTGGAATTATCCCTTTATGATGTACCTAAGATGATATTACATTTCTCTATAGGAATTTAACAAACTATATTGGGTGAACTTGAAACATTAAGTATACCAAATAAATTAATATTTTGGATGAACATAATGTTTTGATCCTTAAGTTGAGTAAGCTCTCCACTTTAACAACACACCCAAAGTTTGAGAATTATAGTAACATGAGTTCTTATTCTCCTTTAAGAGGGAGGTATTACTTGATCTCATATACCATAACTTGACTGAGTTTTCACAGATCAATATAACTTTTGTACCTTAAGTACTATAGTAAAAGATTTACGAGGCAATTATATTATTTTGAAAAAATGATTTTCGCAACTGTAGAAAGAACTCGAGAACTTTTAAAACCAAAACTTTTACAAAAAAACTGAATTTTCTTTAGTAACTTGATAAATCAAGAAATGTCTTAATTTATTTAAAAGGTAATGATTTTCTCCCAAAAGACGAAATAGAAAGACTTTACCAAAATAATCTTGAAAAATAGTTCTTTCATAGTAAACTAAATTTCTTTATTGCCTCAACTTGAACTTATTGTCATCACGCAAATAGATGCATCTTTCAGCATCATTTGACTTTAGACATTTTAGAGAACATATCATAGACATAGTGATGTAAGATACTCCGACTTAATCTATTCATCACATGAGTCTATGTAACCAAAATGAATTTAATCTGTGAAATTATCAAATTAAGAAGTACACCATTTGGCACGCCTAACATGACAATTAGTGCACTGTTTCTCCTTAAGATTAAAACTCAAATGAGAAACAACTTTTTTCTTTTCCAGTTTAATTGGTGGCTTTTGTTGTTTCTTCTGAGTTGCTATATTTGCAGCTTTTGCAAGATTGCATTTTGCTTTGTCCTTAGGTATTAAGGTAATACGAGATATTTCGAGATGTACTCCCTAATATCATCCTTTCCTCATACATATTTAAAAATTAAAATTGTCAAGAATGTATATATCTTAGACTTATCATTCTGGACAACGTTATTTTTATATCCTTAAGGAACTTAACTTTAATATATATATATATATATATATTAAACAATACCCCTAAAAGTTACTAAGATTGTCTTGTTCATGACCATCCTACACATGCGTTTAATATTTTCTCCCACAATTTTATATTACCCTTGTTGCAAAGGTAAACTTTATCCTTAAGATGTGGTAGAGAAGTAATCCGTAAAGCAAGATGAAGATTCATGATAAAAATTGAAGTGCTTTAACACCGAAATATAATTTATGTTGGTAGTTTTGTTGGTAGTTATAAGTAGCATGTGCTACAACAGAATACATCTTATACATGCTCACATTAACCTTGAAGCAAAATCAAATTCAAATATTGGTAATTCCCATCTCAAGATACCGGAACTCCATTAACATTTTATCTTTGACCAAATGTTAACTTGTAAGTGGTATCTTGAAGCAGTAATTAAACTTTGACAATAAATGTCGAACATAACTCTACCTTTGGCCGATATTATGTTCACATGCAAAACCGCGTAATCATCACAAGTTTAATTCTGCAAGTATGCATGCAATTCTGATAAACATCGATCTTCCTTTTGGCCGATGGACATTCACATAAGTTACATGCACATTACCATTTATATTTTCAAATAAATTAATTTTCACAAGAGAGCTCACTTTTGCGAGATGTTGCTTCAATTAACATATTTAAAAATATATATATAACTTTTCCAATATTAGAATTCAAGATTGCACCGAAAAATTGGGCTTCTATAAAAGGTTATCCTTTTTAATCACAAGTCAATGGTCAAGGTTTTGACCTTTGACTGAGTCGGGACTGGACAAGTCAAACTCGACTTGTATCCTCCTCCAGTTTCTTGACCCCACGCCCAAATTTTTAATCTTTTGCTTTAATTTTATTAAAGGCTAAAACTTTAATTCTTTAACTTTAGTTATAGTTGGGCCATATAATTTTATTAAACTTAAAGGCCAATTTGGGATTGGAATTATCTAGGACTGTTTTGTAGTAATAAGAAACTTATCTACAATATATTAGGGCTTCTTTGCAATTTGCAAGATGTAAAGACTGGAATTGCAATATAACTAGACTTGATTCCAATTCGGAAAAAGATCTTGGCAGAAATTGCAATTGTCAGGGGACGTTTTGCAATTAATAGGAGAGGGATGGACTGGGATTGCAATTAACGTTTAAAAGGGGGTTTATTGCAATTTTTGGCCTCTTCTTCTTCAACAGGCAGCAGCGCCTCTTTCTGCAATTTGCAGCAACCGCCCATCGTCTTCTTCCACCGTGGACTTTCGAAGCTAATTTCGTCGGAGTTCGTTCAATTCGACGGTGCAATAAGTTTTTGGAACAACGCGGTGGCGGTGGAACCACCGCCGCCACCCGCCTTACACCGCTTGGTTGAAAGATTGAATCTTGACGCCGCCGTGGTCGGGCGGCGATGGTTTACCTTATCAACGCCAAAGTTTCTTAGTTCCGGCGGAAGTTGTCCGCCGGAGCCTCTTTGCCAATTCCCCCTTTTGATAAAAATCAATTTCTTGATTTTCCTTTTCTTTAATTTTAATTTACCTTTTATTTTAATTGAACTGTAGCAGCGGCGGTGAACTGCTGTGCGTGCCTCATCCGCCGTGGTCGGGCGGCCATAGGAAAATATATATTAAATTTTCTTTGCACCGGCGGAAGACGTCCGCCGACGAATCTTCCGATATCCTTTATTTGACCGAAATCAATTCTTTATTTTCTTTCCTTTCTTAATTCCCGTAATAGAGGGAACTTAAAATTCCTTTTGTTATTCTAATAGGTATTCCACTAATTATGATTTTCTTGATCAATTTCAATTGCAGAACAAACAAATTATGTAATATTCTTCATTTGATTTCACTGGAACCAAATCAAAATTAATGCTATAATCGTAAAGTCAACCACATCACACGGATTGTTAAACTTAACTTCACCACATAGGCAGCAGAAAGAAAAAAAAAGTCTTGCCAGTACATCATAATGCAAATTAAACCAAATCACGCATAAACACGTTCTCAAATATAATTTCCAGAATCGACATAATCTTAAACCTTAATACAACTTGATACAACTGGAGACAAAAGAGGATATTCTCAAATTTCAATTCCTAGTGAATAAGTAAAACTTAATTCCAGAAATTTTGAAAATCCGTAACCATCAATCGGATAAGCTGTTCTCAAATTTAATTCAAAGGGAGAATTCAATTCAAGTAGTCATAATCCGTAATTCAACCACAAACAAATATTCTCAAATTTAACTTACACCAAACCGTATCATCAATTTGAGAACATAACAATTAATCATTGAATCATAACTTAATAACTTTAATCCCAATGATTCAACATGAAGTAGCTCTGATACCACTTGTTGGGACCGAAAACGAAACCCAAGAGCGTTCATGTCAAATCATCGAGAATTAAATACATAAGTCAAATAACTGGATTGCGGAAGCGTACCTTACACCGTATGATTAATTGCTTGCGAAACGTCATGTGGTTGATCTTCCAAATCAACACGAACCTCTTGAGAGTTCCTTTAGTTCTCTCTTGATCTAACTATCGATGGGATGTAGTATAGAAAGTGACTCGTGTGATTTGGGGACCATGACCACCTTTATATATTAGGTCACCAAAACCCTGGTGCCCTAATTCCGTAACTTGGGCTTCGGCCCATCATCGTAAGCACAAGTTACAACAGTCTCTACCCATTAAAGGCCCACACCCTATTAGATACATTAAGCCCATAATTTAACCGAACTTTAGATCACTTTTATCGGGCTTATTATTAATGACATTTCGTATTACATAATTATTAACATATACGCCCAACGTTGGATTAACGATCCAACATTATTGGATAAATGATCCAACAAGTCTCTCCTCTTTTGTGACTACATAAATGTTTTTACTTTTCTTCTATTGATTAATAATGATTGAAATCTATTATTATGCATTGAAGAATCTTACGTTTTGCTTTATAGGATTTTCCAAAAGGTTCAGGGTATTGTCCATACTGTGTGTGCAAGCTTTGTGCAGATCCCACACATGAAAACGATGACAACTACTCTATTATTTGTCTACAATGTGGAAAACGATGTAAGCGGTTGTTTTTCAGGAGTGATGTTAATATTTATTTTTATCTTGGTAATGAATGTGCATACTTGCAAATATGATATCAAAAGCAGCTTTGTGTACAAAGATTATAATGATACCACCTTCAATCTTAACATGTGTGCCATTTTATATATAGATCACTCGAGTTGTCACCAAGAGAAATATGGAAGAATAATCGATCTCAATAGCATCCCATTCGATCAATTCTGTCAACATAGCTGCCAAGAGGTACAGTTTCCAGTTTCTTTTGCATTCTTTCAGCATTCAATTTTTTGAAAAGTGATTTGTATATTAAATTATATGTAGCACAATATATAGTTGGACTCATATCCAAATATGTCTCACCTACGGGAATAGATGAGTTCATATTTCTATTGGAAAAAACTGTTAAACTTCAACTACTGCATGAATCAACAATCTGCACCAAACATCTTTCTGTATGTTATGTTTGATATAAAGCCTTCTCCCTGTAACAAAATATTTGCACCAAACACGTGCTCCATATATGTAAAGAAGAGTGGATTATACGTACTCACTATCTTTGAGCCTGTTTTTTGTACTTTAGGGTGCTTGATGTAGGATTCTTGATTATGAAACGAGATTTGGTAAATGGGGATTTTGTGCAATATTTGTTTGATTGAAAAAGATTATTTGCCTTTTATATATCATTTTTTAATCTTTTCCCTTAAAAGAGACGTTTGAGGCAGGGATTTTGATAACATGAGCGAGTTAAATGTTTAATTGTTCATTACAATTTGCAGGAAAACATAATAACTTGGTGTATTGGTGCAAATATAGCGCAACACACAGAAGTTTTATGCATTTTTCTATTTTTCTTTCAATAATGCCACATGCATCCTAGACGCTAGTTGCAACGTGTTTAACACTGATATATACATAGTGATGGTTTTAGATTGATATGAGTCTTGCTTTTATGTTTTGAAGGTGTATGATAATTTGCTACGAAACTTTGTTGCGAAGAAAAATAAATTAGACGAAGGCTACTCTTGGACTCTACTTCATCGAATAGATGATTATTTCGAGGATGAATATCTTAGAAGAATGTGTCATGGTAAACGGCGGTTGCAAGAAAACTAATGGAAGAATGTTTTGAGCCAATTCAAGATAGGCACACAGGAATTAAAGTAATCCCAAGTGTTGTTTACAATTGTGGGTATGTAACCTAAACTAGCTATAAACATCTTGAAGGGAAATTAATCTTAGTGAATTCTCATGAACTTTCTGATACACATGTTTAATTTCAGAGAAAATTTAAAGCGTATCGACTTAAAGGCCTCTACACTGCTGTTCCTGAAATGAATGAGGAAATTATTTCAGTGGCATCCATCAGGTATCAAAGTTAATTAGTATCGCCGTACCCGTACCGTACCGTATCTGTATCTGTACCCGTGCAACATAGCCTTCAATGCATTGATCCTCCATGGTCACTCTTCTTGAGAACACCTCACATAGATCCTTCTATGATCACTCTTTTCCACCATCTCATATTTTTTATAGCTATTGATGGGGTTGCTTTCTTATTGCTTCTTGTTTATGAAAAGCATCTTAAGCTTGAAAGTGGTATTAAACATTTCATCCTTATTAAAGACCACTGGTCCATCATCTTCTTCATCCTCATCATCATAAGACCATGTATTAAAAAGTTCCCTTTGCAGAACAGTAAACACATATGCATCATCATCATCATCATCTTGTGTACCAATATTATTCATCACCAACTCTTCTCCTTTTACATCCAGATACACATTTTTCTCATATTTAGTGTCATCAGTGTATTCACTTGAAGCTTCATACAGCTCATCATCACTGTCACTCTCAATATCTTTTTCAAGGATCCCCTTACTTGTATCCTGCCCAACACCAACCCTATAATTATCAGTAGGAGTTACTCCCTCAACTCCATTAATCTCATTAGCAGTTACTCCCTTGACACCCTCAACTCTATCATTGTCATCAGTAGTTACTCCCTCACCATCCTCAACCCTATCATTATCATTAGGAGTTAATCATTCAACACCATCAACTCTATCATTCTCATTGGAACCACTCCCTCACCTCCCACAACCTTATCATTTTCAGTTGCAGCCAATCTCTCACCACCCACCACTCTATCATTTACCCTAGCTTCCATTCCTTCTCTATATCAAATAACCTTATTTCAAACTCGCTGTACAATGAAAATTTCCTACTTGGTAGAGCATCCAACAAAGGATTTGCCAACTGCTTGTCATCTTTTATGAGCTTAAACCAACCTTGCTTTTTGAAGTAGAACTTTTTCCCCCTTGGCTTTCATATCATCAACATAACTGGTGCACACCGTAATGGACAATGAGTGTAAGCCTCTTGTTGACAGGATCTACAAATTAGGAGAATACGTTTTTATTAGAAAAAAAAGAGTAAAACATTTACAAAATAAAGTACATTAAAGTTAAAAGATGCAACCTTTTTAAAAAATAGACAACTACGCAACACAACACAGTAAAAAATTGAGGAAAAATAGCAACGTGTTTATCTAAAAGCACTAAACCCCACTTAAGTATTGTAAATATGGTGTAGCACATGGGAAGGGGACCCTGTGCAGTTAAAATGCATTAAACCCCACTAAACAAAGCTATAAAATACAACAAAGACAACACGTTTATCTAAACATAGACACACTCGCTTCGACTAATATCCCACAAGCCATATTCTTATACTAAAGGATAAAAAATATGGAAATCGAAACCCTAAAACTACAGTGACTTAAGATAAAAGGGCAGGGGAAAACATGGAAAATGTGTGACTTCAATATTGACATTCTTGATATGGGTATTTCCCGCATATTGGACCGGGCCCAAACCAGGCTCATATTAGACCATATCGGGGACCACTTTCGATATCATATCGGTAATAATCATCGATATGTTACTTTGGTCCCTGGATCCCGAGGTCTATAAATGCGCGGTACCCGGATCCCAAAGCAAGCAATAGTATCCCTTAGCTACCACGCATCACATCGAAACACATCCCTGATCTCACTCTCGATATTTTATTCGATATCGGGATTACCTTGAGTTCCTCTAATACGTCATACCACCACACTACCGATATCACATCGAAGGGCATCTTCAATATTATGTCGAAGACAATCACCGATATACATCTGATCTAGTCACCGATATATCATTGCCATTCAAGCATCGATGCGTTAGTTCGAGGTGTTCCGAACCAAGTCTATGCGAGATACATAGTGTAGGCCTGATTTGAGATAGACTCGTTGTATTATTAGATCATTCACTTGTAACCGACACACAAATATATATAATACGATCTATTGCCAAATTAGTGGCGCCGTCTGTGGGAACGCCATTTCACGGACGAGGACGCCGAGATGCAAGGAAGGAGGACCCGGTCCGAGTTTAACGGAGTTGTGACTAGGAACGCGAGGATGGAGGACACGCCACTCCCTCAACAGCCGATTGACCAAGAACAGACAGTGACCGGAGCCGAAATGGAGCTCCCTCCAGCACAGAACGAACCGCGACGAAGGCGTGGGCCCGGGAGGCCGCCGCGAGTCACGAATGCAGGTCCAACCTTTGCCGCACCAGATACGGTGGAACCTACTGCCGAGGGCCCGACCAATGAAAGCTCGGCGGCGGATGTCCCAACGAACGAGGTGCCAAACACGGATTTTTCCGGTTCAGAGGAGGCGAGGGCTGCAGGTTAGAGCGTCGTTCCCCTTACCGTCATAACCCCGAAGATATTAGCGCAGATCAATGATTCTATAAAAGCGGCGCTTGACGCTACACTGGAGACCTTGCTGCCACTCATAGGGGAACGGAGGTCAAGGCAAGAGCGGGTTGAAGAGGAGGTCCCGGAGGGTATTGGACCAGAGCCAGAAGTGAAGAGAGGGTAGAAGTAAGTCATGATATAGAGAACGACCGGAGAGCCAGGACATTCGAGGAGGACAGACGTAACATGATAAGGGAAACCGTTAAAATGACTAAGGACATGGAAGCCGGAAGAGAGAAGGAAGACCGTGGAGCAACAGCAGTTAGGCACCGATGGCCGTTGACTCCCTTCTATTGTGAAATCGAGAAGAAAGTGTTGTGCAGAGGAGACAAGATTCCGACCATAAAACCCTATGATGGGAATAGTGACCCGAGGGATCACATCCACGCCGTGGAGAGTCTCTTGAACTTACAAGACTTTTCCGAAGGCATTAAGGCAAAAATAATGGCAACAACACTGATTGGAGCGG
The DNA here is from genome assembly GCA_948329865.1 of Linaria vulgaris. Taxonomy (NCBI): domain Eukaryota; kingdom Viridiplantae; phylum Streptophyta; class Magnoliopsida; order Lamiales; family Plantaginaceae; genus Linaria; species Linaria vulgaris. The sequence continues at coordinate 41,597,011 of OX415251.1, forward strand.
CGTTAGACTGGTTTAACAGAATCAAAGCGGGATCTATTTCTAGTTTCGAGCAGATGAAGGAGAGGTTGGAGAACCACATTTCCAGTCAATAGCGAATGAAGAGAAGCATGTACCATCTGGAAGCGTTGAAACAAAGAGAGAGGGAAACTCTCGGTGAATTCATGAACAGATTCAATGAGGAGCTACTGAAGGTGGATAACCCCTACGGAGGACAAGTGTTATAGACCTTATTCAGGGCAACGACACACAACAGATTCGCCAAAGAACTGATCAAGCTCACAGAGCCTACCATAAATCGGATAAACGAGTTGGCACATACCGTGATTTATGAAGACGCAATGATGGCGACTAAGCTTAGACCCTATGAATCCGGCAGGGAAAGGGATAGAGAAGCATGGAACAGGAACAAGGGAGGAAGAGACAGGTCACCAAAGAAATATACTCCCCTTAACCAGGACATCCGCACTATCTTGGCCGTCGCACAAAGCAGGAATTGGTTAAATGCGCCTCAAAAAATTAAGGAGACGGATTTCACCAAGAAATCTAGGCGCTACTGTGAGTACCACCGCCAGAAGGGCCATGACACGAAGGATTGCTACGACCTGAAGAATGAGATCGAGAGATTGATTAAGGACGGGAGGTTAATAGAGTTCGTTAAGGCGAGTGGGCAATATGCTGAATCGAGAGAGCGGTCCCAATCCCCAAGAACAGAGGGCCACAAGGCATTTGAGAGTGGACAAGGACGCGATACAATAACTAATGCACCTTCAAGAGGGTGATTAATGTGATAAGCGACGGGACTGCGGGAGCAGATTCCACCAACCAGAGGAAGAAGATAACTCGTGGATTGAACGAAGACCGTTTCGTCATATTCACGAAGCTAATTGAGGAGCTTCCAGACGAGGTTATCACGTTTTCCGGTAGGGACCTCTTGGATCTCAGCCCCGAAGCCATCCAAGCAGGCAAGCTCGACTGCCCCTTGGTTGTTCAGTTGGATATCGCTATCTACGCAGTACACAAGGTACTTGTAGACAATGGCAGGTCCACAAATGTTATATTTGCGCATGCTTTGGAGAAGATGGCACTCCGCCACCATGTAATTGAACAGGTCCGTACGCCATTGGTGGGATTCGGTGGAGCGGAACCAATCCCACTAGGGCAAGTAAACCTTCCCACATCCTTTGGACGAGAACCGCACAGGCGAACTATCAATGTTCAATATACAATCGTGGACCAACCATTCGCATACAATGTCATAATCGGCAGGCCGGCCCTGAACGCGATAAGAGCGGTGGTATCCACATTCCATCAGAAGGTGAAATTCCCAACAGGAGGAGGGATCGGAGAAGTGGTCGCTAACTAGAAGGAGGCTTGGTTCTGCTACATCACTTCTCTTACGTTGCCAAGAATTAGAGAAGCGAACGAAGAAGAAATTGGGCCAAATCAGGATCGACAAGCTATGGAGTGATCGCCATGAGGAACAAACAAGACAATATTTTAAATTATGCTTGAACAATTGAAATGTTGACCCATCGTGGGTTAGTATGTAAACCTAAAATAGGGGGAACTACGCCGGTCTGATTCCCCACTCAACGGGATACGTAGACGGGTTAGGTTTCCCTAGCCTTCGACCGTTATCTCTTATTTTGCCCCTCCGTGAGTTGGCATGTAACTAAAATAGGGGAAACTACGCCGGTCTGATTCCCCACTCAACCGGATACGTATGTGGGTTAGGTTTACCTAGCCTTCGACCGTTATCTCTTATTTTTCCCCTCCATGGGTCGGCATGTAACTAAACCAGGGGGAACTACGCCGGTCTGATTCCCCACTCAACGGGATACGTAGGCGGGTTAGGTTCACCTAGCCTTCGACCGTTATCCGTCACTACTTTTTTATTTTATTTATTTTCCCTATAATATGATTGCTTTATGCAATCTCATAGTTTATGCAGGGATATGTCCTAATCGGATATTGTAGAAGAGCAAAGAATTGCACGAAAAATTTGGGAAGTATTCCCATAGATATATGTTTAACACATCGCCCTCTTACAGGTACATAACCCGAAAGATAACACATTGCTATGTCCGAAAAGGACAGAAGGAATATTAAACCCTCGCTTCTTAAAAAAAGGGATTCATGGGGCATCGCCCCAGATTATTCAATGTTATCCATCTAAATAGGTACAACAGTCACGTTAGAACACAACAGAGACTGGAACTCCCAGATTGAGGGAGCACTCCGCAGATAACACATGCGCATCATTTCGTGCTTTCACATAAGCTTTTACATTGAAAAACCTTTCTTGTCTGTGATGTTTTACAGGGCCTGACGACCCATAGACTCCACGACGATAGAGTCACCAAGGGACATAGACAAGAAGACAAAGAAAAGGCTCCTACCCATGTGTGGTAACGGGTTCCCTTGTGATAACGGGCGGGCTCCTACCCATGAGCGGTAACGGGTCATCTACAAAGAAAAGGCTCCTACCCATGAGTGGTAACGGGTCCCCCTGTGATAACGGGCAGGCTCTTACCCATGAGCGGTAATGGGTCATCTACAAAGAAAAGGCTCATACCCATGAGTGGCAACGGGTTCCCCTGTGATAACGGGCGGGCTCCTACCCATGAGCGGTAACGGGTCTTCTACAAAGAAAAGGCTCCTACCCATGAGTGGTAACGGGTTCCCTGTGATAACGGGCGGGCTCCTACCCATGAGCGGTAACGGGTCATCTACAAAGAAAAGGCTCCTACCCATGAGTGGTAACGGGTTCCCCTGTGATAACGGGCGGGCTCCTACCCATGAGCGGTAACGGGTCATCTACAAAGAAAAGGCTCATACCCATAAGTGGTAACGGGTTCCCCTGTGATAACGGGCGGGCTCCTACCCATGAGCGGTAACGGGTCATCGATAAAGAAAAGGCTCATACCCATGAGTGGTAATGGGTTCCCCTATGATAACGGGTGGGGTCCTACCCATGAGCGGTAATGGGTCATCTACAAGAAAAATATCCCTTGTGATAACGGGGTCGACCGTAAAAAAAAAAAAAAAAAAAAAACTCTGTGATAACGGGGTCGACCGATAAAATTTCAACGGTAGCGGGTTCCCTATGATAACGGGATGCGCCCTTACCCACAAGAAAACATCCCTTGTGATAACGAGGTGGACCTTAAAACATGTGAGCAATAACGGTTTTCCTGTGATAACGGGGTCAGACTCTAAAAAAGAGAAACAGAAGCACTTCCACACGATTAAGGGGATTAGTCAACATAATCCGGTATAACCGATAGGCGACACAGCAAGGAGGCGTAACAATAACACAAGCAATCACACCATTGAATACATATGAAAAAATATATATCAGGACACGCAGAAAAGATCGATTGAATTAACGGGTAAAACCATGAGTTATATTACAGAGGCAATTGCGCCAAAAGAAAAAGTACAAACTCCTAAACTCTCAACCGGGATAACGAGGAGCCCCTTTAATATGGATTAACGCCAGACTCTTCTGCTCGATAATCTCGCGGTACTCCGCTTCTGGCACCTAATCTTCGTCCTCATCGTCAGAATCCTCAAGGAATTTCCTGTCTGGCCTCTTCAACGGATTTATGGATGAAGGGTCATAACCGTCCTTGAAACCACCTTCCAACTGAATTTGACCTATGACGGAGGCCTTGGCCTCCTCCCGCTGGAGCAAGCCTCGCTCAGCACACATCATCTTGTAGGACCGACTCATAAGGAACTGTTTGGCCGCACTGGTCAATTGGCCTTTGCTCAGCGTCATGCACCGCATGTGCCTTTCAGCCTGGGCTAATTGGTCCTTCAGAATTGCGGCCTCGGCTTCAAGTGCCTCCCGACGAGATGCCTCTTGACCAGCAATAAGTCGAGACTCATCGAGCTCTGCGATCAACCTTTTATTATCATTTAACAGGCCTCTCACATTACTCTCGCTGGCCTTCAAAATATCCATGGCCTCGTCTCTCTCATGCTGGAGCTGCACGGCAGCAACAGGATCGTATTCACCCAGTTTCTCGAGCAAACCATTGGTAACTCGGAGCGACTCGGCGTGATCCAATTGGCCTTTAACAGTCATCGTCAAGAAACCTTTCAAAAAGCCCGCTACCTGCACATCCACAATAAGGAGTCGATTACTCAATGAAATGAAAACCCAAAGGAAATACACATCCAATAGACACAAAGACTACGTACAGCTCGAAAGAGACCGCTGTGATCCCCACTTGAACTACCCTCCTCCCTCTTTCTTTTTTGCCCCGTGGATATCCCAACATCAACGTCATGTTGAGACTGCGAGGCACTACCCACCCCGGCGGTATTTCCACTCGATGAGGGAACAAATTTCTTCGCGTTCTTGCGTACGCCCTCACGACCCCTCTTCTTGACGAGTGGAGGTGCGTCATCTGTAGCGGCTTCGGCCCCCAGCTGTCTACGTTCCGCTATCGCATCCAGACTACAGTACTCTACCAAATCGGCTGCAAGACACATAAAATATAGGATCAAGAAATAAATCGGGAGGAAGATATCAATTTATAAAGATATAACACTTATCGAATGTAGAGGGACCGTTATACCGTACGGGAGATATCCCACTTGCTCACAAAACTATGTCACTACAAATTAGGGTACCGTCGTACGGATGGCTTATCAATTTCCTCAGAAATTCGAGGCTATGTGCAGTTGGCCCGACAGCGGCTCGTCTCTCATATTTGGATGTACATATACTCGCCAGTCGTCCTTTCCTGGATGTCCATATACTCGCATTTATTTCCAAATCCATAACTGGATTGAGTATATTGCACGAACCTAATTCCCGCCTGGGCCCGCACACAGAAGAACCATCTATCACCAGCCTTCCTATTGACCATGACACTAAAGAGTTCCCAGAACTCACTCAACGCTCTCATGACACAAATAAAAGCCACGATGTACCCCAGAGAATTGGGGGATAGCTGTCCCAAGCAGACCCCGATGCTCGCTATGATAGCACTAACCGCAGTATCAATCGGGAAGCGCAGTCCGTTCTTGAAATGATTGGCATTAACAGTAATGCAGCCTTTCGGTGGAGTATGCATTCGTTGATCCACACTAGGGAATATGACCTTATACCCCTCAGCGATGTCATACTCGTCGGAGTAATAACCAGCATAATGAGGAACATGAGACGTCATGTCTTCGTACTTCTTTGAGGTCTTATATTTCGGGGGACTGACCTCAAAGCCCCATTCGTCCACATTGGGGCCGGCAGCTTTGGGCGGAGCAGAAAATTCAGCACCGCCGTGTTCGCTAGTCAACTGATCAGGCCCAAACATCTCGTTTTTGGAAAATTCCATTCCGCCCTCTTCGAAATCCATCTCGGGCAAACCTGCGCCAACACTGTCCCCGGCAAACGACATAGTAACGCGCTAAAGGATGAAAGTCAAAATCGAACGAGATATCGAAAATGATAACGAATACGATATCGAAACTTAAAATCAAAGAAAGATATCGAAACTAATATCGAAAACGATATCAGAAGTCAAATTCGATGTGCTTTTCGGAGGAACAACAAAATTTCGCTAAAACCCAAAGTGAGTTTCACTTTCCCGACAGCCCTATTTATAGATATCGGAGATGCTAGATCGAAACAAAGATTCGATCTCACATCGGTACTGATATTCGATATAGATAAAAGGGCAGGGGCAAGGACAGACGCACAGAGGGGATCACCAAAGTGCATCGCAGAGCGCAATCCCGAGATGTGCGGGCAATTTAAAGTCCCGTGCGGCGAACTAAAAATTCAAATACGGACCTCAAATTTTACATCCACTTTACTTGGGAGTCCAGCGAAATTTATCACAAAGTGCATTCCCCGCAAATTTGATCTCCGTCATTTGAACTGGCGGGACGAAGGGTACCGGTAACCGAGAAATTAAATTTGTGAATTCTTATCTCTAAGAAAAGAATCCCCAAATTGAGGGACTACATGATATGGGCATTTCCCGCATATTGGGCTTGGCCCAAACCAGGCCCATATTAGACCATATCGGGGACCACATTCGATATCATATCGGTAATAATCACTGACATGTTACTGTGGTCCCCGGATCCCGAGGTCTATAAATATGCGGTACCCAGATCCCAAAGCCATTCAAGCATCAAGGCGTTAGTTCGAGGTGTTCCGGACCAAGTCTACGCGAGATACATAGGGTAGGCCTGATTTGAGATAGACTCGTTGTATTATTAGATCATTCACTTGTAACCGACACACATATATATATAATAAGATCTATTGCCAAAACAATTCTAGTGCATACGTGCATGCAATAACATCCTTTTAGGAAAAAATGATGGTAGTGGTGATTTATTTTGTGAATCCTATAATTAGGGTTAGGAATTTGGAATAAGAGAGTAAATTGGTTGGGAATTATTTTCAAAGTGTTGGACGATTTGTATTTTTAAGTGATAACATGTAAAAATATTTGAGTTCGAAAGCTGACAGGGTCGACGTTTTTTTCCAGATGGCGTGGCGTTTTATCAAGCTGGTAACCACGTCAGCAAATATAGCCAAATATGGGCCAAATGTCATTTTCAATGAGAAATTAAAAAGTTACGGGGATCAAAACCCGCCTAAAAACTTACAGAGCACTTTTATAAAAGGTTAAAAGATAAAGAATATTTTTTAATATTTTTTCCACAATTTTTCTTAAACTTTGACAATATTGTGATTGTTTTTTTTTTTTAACTATTTGACATACAATTCAGAAGTGGTGCATTTTTGTTCCTAAATGAAAAAAGTTGTAACATTATCTAGATCCTTCAATCTTATTTTTTAATAGTTTTACCACATATAATTGGACTAATATGGTTATTTTATCTATATCAAATTTATAATAAATACAAAAGAACAAAATACTCGCAAAATTACATATATAAATTAATATGTTGACAAGCATAAAATTGCGATTTTGATGTATGAATATTATTAGGGTCCGCAATGCATTCTCAAAAGCTTGTTGTAGAGAACGCGTTGCGATTCCTTCTAATATTTATAATATATTGTTATTTTTTTTTTGAGATTTTATATAGAATTATTCTAGTCTTCTCATTAAAGAAAACAAAGAGTCGCTTCTCTCTTGCATGAAAAGGAATCTACGTAGCTTAGATGTTTAATCTTTAAATATTTTACTTATTTTCTGCAATATAATTATGCTACACTCAAATAAATTTAGCCTTGGTGGGCAACCACGTACGTGTCAACGTTTTTGATATTTTTTTATATAACACACACACACACACACACACACACACATATATATATATATATATATATATATATATAATTGGAGTCAGTATTACGTTTTGCGAAGTATACAATATAAAGTCATTTAGTAAACTAATAAACTTGGTATCATTGATACAAAGTATACTTTATGTATACTTCACAAAACTTAATAAGATTGCGAAGTTAATTATATAATAAGATATGCACTACAAAAAAATTGGGTCTTTCCCGACCGCAAAATCGGTCGGGAATAACCCCTCCGCGGTCGGGAAAGACCCTTTCCCGACCGCATTGCGGTCGGAAAATCGCAGTCGGTGTTGCTTCGGTCGGGAAAAATTTTCCGACCGCCTTCCGGTCGGCACGGACCTTTCCCGACCGCATTTCCCGACCGAATTATGGTCGGGAAATTACCGACCGATTATTCCGACCGCAAAACGGTCGGACTATTTCCCGACCGCATATCGGTCGGGAAATGATTGAATGTTATTCCCGACCGCTTTGCGGTCGGGATTATATGAATTTTTGTCTCGACCGGAAGGCGGTCAGGACTTTTCCCAATTTTCCGACCGGATGGCGGTCGGGCTTTTTTGCGCCAATTTCCGACCAAACGGCGGTCGGTATTAGTCCCGACCGCGGGCCGGTCGGAAGTACTGTGAATATTAGTCCCGACCGCTGGCCGGTCGGGACTAATATTCATATTTATCCCGACCGGCGAGCGGTCGGCACTAATATTCAAAGTACTTCCGACCGGCCCGCGGTCGGGACTAATATTCAAAGTAATTCCGACTGGGACGCGGTCGGGAATAATAATCATCAGAACAAAAAAAAATAATATTCCGATAATAAATTACCGGAATATTATTTTTTTAATATATTGTAAGATTTTAAAAACATTATTTAGTATTTTTGTGTTTTAGATGAGCAATTAAATCTTTGATTCATTGCTCAGTCTCAAACACAAAAAAATTAAATAAGTTTTTGATTATTGAGAATTTGAATAAATAAGTGAAAAATTTTAATTTTGAAGTTGAAAGAAAGAAGGTTTGAAAAAGTGTTTGACAATGAAAAAAGTGTTTAAAAATGAAAAAAGTGTTTGAAAAAATTGTGTGGAGATGAAAAAATGAGGAGAATAATGAAGTGTATTTATAGAAAAAGTTGAATTTTTTTGAATTTTCGTCAAATTTGGTTTCCCGCCAAGTTTTTCGATTATTCCCGACCGATTATCAGTCGGGAATGTTTATTTTTTTCAAAAATTTCAAAAAACCGCCAAATTTTCAAAACTCTAGCGACCGCATGCCGGTCGGGAAAAATATTTAAACTTATTCCCGACCGCATGCCGGTCGGGAATTACTATGAATATTATTCCCGACCGCCATACGGTCGGGAATAACTTTAAATATTATTTCCGACCGCCTTGCGGTCGGAAATAAGTTTAAATTTTATTCCCGACCGGCATGCGGTCGGCAATAATGGTCAATGGCGACCGCAATGCGGTCGGGAATGTGGTTGAATATTATTCCCTACCGCGTATCGGTCGGGAAAAATAGTAAATTTTACCTTTTTTCAATCTTTTGGAAAATCTTGATGTGTTTGTTAAGTATAACTATAGAATCTCATTAAATTCATGAATTGCACTATTAGTTAGTTAGTTTAATGTACTTTTAATTATTAAATAATTAGTATAGTTTATCGGAGTATAGGTTAAGTTAGTTTGGAGTGTTACATTTAATAATCATACGTAGTATATAGGAGTTCACAATTGGCCATTCAAAATTTGTTACGAACGTTAGTATAGAGAGGCTAATTGTGATATATATATATTAACATGTGTTTAACATAATCGTAAGTAGTTACATTATTAGCAACTACATATACTAATCTATTTATAAGTGACAATATGAATAGACGCTTCAAACGATTTATCAACGGGCAACTAAATTTATTGTTTTTTTGAGATTTTTAGTAATATATAACTAATATTGTTTTACTTGATCATTAAATGAACGATTTATCTAAAATTGAGAGCGAAATTGTGAAATTAAGAATATGAATATTATTCCCGACCGCGGGTCGGTCGCCAATAAGTCTAAACCCTAAACCCTAAACCCTAAACCCTAAACCCTAATATTCCCGACCGGGTTGCGGTCGGGAATAACAACGGTTATTATTATTCCCGACCGCAACGCGGTCGGGAATAACAACGGTGTTTTAGTTAGTTTTTGTCAATGAAGATCGTTTTTATTAACTTTTTTTTAATGTTTCTTTGTTTTAGATATTGCGGTTAATGCAGCGAGGGGCGTGTGTTTGCAAAGAATACTTGATCTAAGTATTTTCTACGCTACAACAAGTAAGTATTAATTTCCTTGGCCTCGTCGTACTCGAGTTTTAAAATTTTTCTATAAATGATAAATATATTGATTGGTGAAATTAATTGTAACAATTTAATTTGTTTTTAATTTTCTTAGATTAGAAATGGATTATCGTCCCGATAGAGCTTGGATGTACGATAGGATAGATAGTAACACTGGTTATTTGAATCAACATTACGTGGTTGGGGTTCGTGAATTCATACAATACGCATCACAACAGACAGATTACGTAGATCTAAGAAATCGTATTAGGTGCCCGTGCCAGAGATGCAATAATTTAAAGTTTTTGGATCGAAACGTAGTACGGGATCATCTTCATAAGTGGGGGTTTGTGTATCAATATTGGATATGGGTGTTGCATGGAGGGATGGAGAGCGAGGCAGCTACATCATATGTACATGAATTACCGTCTACTAGTATTCACGTTGATAGTCCGGTTCATGCCGATACTTCGTTTAGAGAATTGGTTGTGGATGCATATGGGGGTCGATTTGTTGAGGGAGAGGTGCGCAACGAAGATCCAAGTCCCGAGGCAAAGGAGTTCTACAAATTGATGCAGATGGGAGACATAAAAATGAACAGTAAGAAGTCGAAGACTGTGCTCAAGTGGTTTGCTGAGTTCTTAACTACCAAGACGATGCACAAAGTAGTTAATGTCGCTTGCGAAAAGTACTTAATTTTGTCTAAAGATATTATTGACCCAGAGATTGAGGAAATGCTACCGAATACGGTTCCAGCCATGAATAAGATGCTCGCGAGTTTGGGTTTAGGGTACGAAAAGATTGACGTATGTTGGAATTTTTGTTTCTTGTACTACGGCGATAATGCCAACAAGGATCTCACATCGTGTCCGATTTGCAAGGAAGATAGGTACGAGGTTGGTAGAAAGTCCAGGATCGCAAGGAAGAAATTGTGGTACTTCCCCCTAGGCCCTCGATTACAGAGGTTGTTTTATACTGTAGGCACTTCGAGACATATGACTTGGCATTTGAAGTGTCGAGAGTCAACAGATAGAATGATTCACCCAGCTGCAGGCGAGGCGTGGAGACATTTTGATCGTACGTATCCGGACTTCGCATCAGAGCCTAGAAACGTTCGACTCGGCCTATGTACTGATGGGTTCACACCATTTGGGGCATCTGGGAAGAACTACTCATGTTGGCCTGTGTTTGTTACCCCTTATAACCTTCTGCCAGATTTATGCATGCGACCGGAGTTCATTTTTCTGAGCCTTATTATACCCGGTCCAAAGAGTCCTGGAAAGAACTTGGATCTTTTGCTAAGACCGTTGATTGATGAGTTGAATGATTTGTGGAGTAATGGTTTGTGGACATATGACAGCTCACGAAAGGAAAACTTCCAAATGCGAGCGACCCTAATGTGGACTATTAGCGATTTTCCTGCTTACGGAATGTTGTCCCAGTGGAGCACGCACGGTAAGCTGGCGTGCCCTTATTGCATGGGTGAGACAGATTCTTTTACACTAAAGCATGGAGGAAAAGCCTCGTGGTTCGATTGTCATCGTCGGTTTCTACCAGAGGGTCATAAATGGAGGTACAACAAGAAGGATTTCTACAAGGGTAGGGAGGTCCTTGATGCGCCCATTCCAAGGAAGACAGGAGCGCAGATGAGGGCAATTGTGGATAGGCTAGGATCGGTTAGATTTGGGGCAAACTCCACAAAGCTTCCGGGCTTTAACACAACTCATAACTGGTGTCGTCGAAGCATCTTTTGGGAACTACCATATTGGTCCACGAACTTGATTCGCCACAATCTAGATGTGATGCATTGTGAGAAGAACTTTTTTGAGAACATCATCAACACGGTGTTGGACGATGCTAAGTCGAAGGACAACATTAAGTCGAGGCACGATCTTAAGTTGTTGACCAACCGTAAAGAATTGTTCTTGAAACCCAGTGGCAGAGGAAGTGAGTACATAAAGCCAAAGGCAAAATATTGTCTTACGAGGGATCAAAAGAAGATGGTGCTTGATTGGCTGACTGAACTGAAGTTTCCTGATGGATATGCATCGGACTTGGGACGATGTGTGCAAAAACAACAAGGAAAATTGTATGGAATGAAGAGTCATGATTGTCACGTCTTCATTCAGAGATTGATCCCCATAGCATTTCGCGAATTCTTGGAACCCGAGATTTGGGGGACCTTAGTAGAGATTAGCCTTTTTTTTAAGGCGATTTGCGCGTCAGAGGTGTCGGCCGAAGATATGGAGCGATTGGAGGAATCGTTTATTGTTACCATGTGCAAGATGGAAATGATATTTCCCCCTTCATTTTTCGACTCTATGGAGCATTTAGCCATACACCTTCCGTATGAGGCTAGAGTTGGTGGTCCAGTTCATTATAGATGGATGTATCCATTCGAGAGGTACAATCTTATATTTATAATAGCAATTATCTTTTAAAAATATCTATTCTTTGCCTAATCTTTGATTTATATGAACTAGGCGGATGTTCGACATGAAGGGTTCAGTAAAGAACAAGGCGAGGGTGGAGGGATCCATAGCCAATCAATACCTACTTGCTGAGCTCTCCAATATGTGTTCTCAATATTTGGATGTTTCTTTTCAGACTAAATATAAAAAACTCAACAGGAACGAGACACTAGAAAGCACGGAGTGGGATGATGAGCTTTCAATATTTCAAAATAAAGGGGCGCCAATAAGGGCACTAAACAAAAGGCGATACTTGACTTCCGATGAGATGGAGCAAATAGAGCTTTACGCGCTTCTAAACTGTCCAGAGCTTGACGAATGGGTGGAGTAAGTGGTAGTTAATTATTCTTAATAAAAAAATGATTAAGCGCTTTAAAGACCACTAACTTATGATGATTTTTCTATGCAGACTGTTTGTAGAAGAGGAGTGCGGTGGACTAAGTCCAATGGAGATACAATCCAAGAGGAACCAATAGTATGTAGCATGGTTCAAGCAGACATATTCAAGTGGAAAATACGAGACCGATATACGAATAGATCCTCTAATCACAGGTCCGATGTATTCAGTGACAACCTACGAGGGATACATTGTGAATGGGTTCAGATTTCACACTGATATGATCTTGGGCCCGAAGAAGAGTGATTGTAGCGGTGTTTATGTGACGGGAGACATGGGAGGATCCGATGCTACCAACTTCTATGGAACGTTGAAAGACATTATACAGGTGGAATATTGGGGCAGAATCCGGCCCCTATACATTGTCTTGTTCAAATGTGTTTGGTATGATATAAACGCAGGTACGCAGGAGCATTCAACGTACAAGTTGGTTGACATCAACACGAGGCGTGCCCTCAAGACCAATGAGCCGTTTGTATTCGCTAACCAAGCAAAACAGGCGTACTATGTGCCCTATCCAAAAAAGACATCAGGGCGACCAGGACAGAGAGGATGGTTGGCCGTATCCACTATTCCTGCCAGACACATAATCGATATGTCATCAGTTGCAGGATCAAAAGATGTCGACCCAGGGATGCCAAACCAAGTGCTACAAGAGAATGCGTCTGAAGGGTTTAACTTATGCGTGGACCTTTCCTCATTCAATATGAATATCCAATTGGCCAACGAGGGATTTGATGTGGTTGTCGAGGAGGCAGCAACGGAGGGCAACGAGGTAGAGGAAGGCTACGAGGAAGAAGAGGGCAATGAGGAAGAGGAAGACGAGGGCAATGAGGAAGAGGAAGAGGAAGAGATAATGAGTGACTCAGAATCTGAGGATAGTATGTATGACTAGCATCAAGACTGGTTTAGTAGGTCGAATTTTATTTTATAAAAAAATTTGATTCACGTTATTTAATTTCATATTATAGGCATGATTACCAATAAACAAACAACTAACACAATGTTCAATACTTAGATTAAACGAACAAATAATACACAACATAATGACAAAATAAATACAAAACTAGTTTAACATTACATAATCGGTCCGAGCATCAAACAAATTACATAAATACAAACAACTAACACAATATTCAATACTAAAATATCCCTAAAATAAATTAAACTACTACTACTACTCATAGTCCTCGTCATGAAATCCAAATGTATCAGGAGCTGTGGCGGGTCCAGCACCATCATCACCATCACCGGCAAGATCGGCTGCATCACCACCGAGAGTGTCATCCTCGGGGTTCTCATCGGGGACATCCTCGTACTCATCATCATACAGCGTGCAATCTGGAGCACCATATGCAAAAGGATCAAGAGTAGGTGACGAGGAACGCTGGTCGGCTCGACGAGCATCACGCATGAGTCCCCATGTAGGCATGGGTCGAGATGGAGGAGTACCTGTAGTCTGGGTGATGTGCTGGGTCAAGAAATCTACCTGAGTAGCAAGCTCGTCAATCCTCGCATCAGTAACAGTCCTAATACGATGGTTCTCCCTCTCCAACACCCTCGCATAATCATGTGTCGTGTCTCGATGCCTCTTCGTTGAGAAACCAAACCCATCGTGACGTGCATCCGAAGGGAGACCCACAGCCTTCCCCTTCTTCAAGCCTCCTATCGCCTGACTCCACAGCTCCTGATCTAGTGGTGGCCACGTAGAACGATTCTCCTCGTACCTCTCGGTCATAAGGCGCATGTACTCCTCCTGTTAATTTTGTCATAATTGTTAGTACGTAATTAAGGAAGACATATATTAATACAGTAATCAAAGAATGCTATATAAGTTAAATACTTACGTAGATAGCCCTATACTTGGGGTGAACCCAAACACGGCGAAGTGGAGCTCCCTCTGGCAGACCACTCGGCACATGTGTGTGCTGATAACGATATGCCTCATCGTGCCGAGGTGGAGGGGCCCCTGGAGGTCTAGAAGCAGCCTGCATATTGATATACATTTGTTATTATAGATATTTAAATTTAAGACAATTATATTATTTTTATAGAAACTCAATTTAATAAGACATACCATCCTACGTCGAATAGCTGTGTAGCTCTGGGACCCACTAGCATGACTAGCTCGTGCAGGACGATCAGGGTCTGGTGCCTCACCAGATCGCCTGTTCTTCTGGCCTGCCACGGATTTCTTCGCATGGCCCTCCGACTCCCAATGCGTCACCCACATTTTTTCTAACTTGTCGCTCATCCAACTGTTCTTTGGACGCGACGCCCACATCGGATCATCGAGCCTGTCGTAATAGTTCTTCTTTGCATTGTGCACGATTTCCTTGTAACACTTCTTAACCTTCGCATCGTATGCGGAATGTGCACGAAGCCTGTCCCCCGGAGGAATGTAGTATATGCTCTACAATTAAATAAGGTTTTTAATTAAGGTTTCGTTAAAAAAATCTTACTATATATATATATATATATATATATATTTAGTAAACTTTCTAAATCTCACCTTAAACTTAGCCCACATCTGTCCCTGGACTATCGGATCGACCTCGGTGTATGAAGGAACACACGTCTTCATAAACTCCCTAATGATCGAGGTAATCACCGTCGATATCTTTCTCCCATCCATAAATACGTCGTGCTCATCCAGCTCGATCCTACGACGGGCACTACGGTCAGCCGGAACCTGCGGCCCTCTCGATACACCTCGGCCCGGTCTCTGCTGCGTCGCTGAAGATGGTCCTGCACCGGCAACGTCTGCAGGGGAAGAAGTACTAGGACCAGCCGGTGTAGACTCTGTAGAACGTGGCGTAGGTGCCGTAGGTCTCGATGATGACGGTGGCCTCGATGAAGACGATGGCCTAGATGAAGACGATGGCCTAGATGATGACGATGGTGTCGATGCTACGTGATCATCATCAAGTCGAAATGGTACTACTAGATCTGGTGGAGTACCGCCGCTCGATCTGATACGCCTATGTGGATGTGAAGAAGTAGGGGACTCGCCAAGATCGAGATCAGGTGCAACGACAGGAGCGGGTGGTGCACCGCCAGAATGAATGATCCGTAGACGAGGACCTAACCTCGGTGGACCAGTCGTAGGTGGAGTACTCGATGGAGTGCTCGATGGACCACTACGCCCTCTCTTCGAGGGCTGGCCACGATCGCTATCATGGGACGACATGTCGTCGAGGAGGAGTGCTACGAACTAAGTAAAAGCATCTAAGTTAGAATTTTTCTAATTGTAGAGATGACCTAAGTTTAATCAATACTAAGTTATTCCTAAAGGTATAAATATTTCACAAAGCCCAATAATTTCTAAAGGAATTTACAAATTAAATCCTAACAATTTCTACAATATCTAATAATTCATATTAAAACATTAAATATAACATTAATAATTAATATTAAAAATTAAATCTAACATAAATAACTCCATAATTAATGTCCAAATAAATAAATTAACACATATAAAAATCATATATAGTTTTCCTAAAGTCATAAATAATTCCTAAATTGTAACATTCGTAAAGCCTAACAATTCCTAAAGGTATAAATAATTACTAAAATCATAAAATTATAACATTCCCTAAAGGCATAAATAATTACTAAAATCATACAACTATAACATTTCCTAAAATCTAACAATTCCTAAAAGCATAAAAGTCTAACATTTCCCAAAGCCTAACAATTCCAAAAGACATTTCCTAATTAAAACTATACTATTTCCTAAAGCCTAACGATTCCTAAAGGCATAAAAATCTAATATTTTCCAAAGCCTAACAAAATCCTAAAGGCATAAAAATCTAATATTTTTCCAAAGCCTAACAATTCCTAAAAGCATTTCTTAATTAAATCCTAACAATTTCTACAATATCTAACAATTAAACATAAAAAATATATATTAAAACATTAAATATAACCTAAAAAACAAGAAAAAGCGAAAAAAATTACCGATTTTGCAGCGCCGACGGAACTGCGGTCGCCAAAGGGCTCCTGGCGGTCGGAAAAAAGAGGAGGGAGAGAGAAATTGAGGGTGTGAGAATGAAGAGATGGAGGGAGGTATTTATAGAAATACCTCCCTCTTTCCCGATCGCCGTGCGGTCGGGAATAAGGGTATTCCCGACCGCATTGCGGTCGGTAAGTCTCGGCCCAGCTGGGCCGAGATTAGGGCGACACTCTGGGCGGGAAATTTCCCGCCCAGAGTTGTCCCGACCGCATTGCGGTCGGGAATAGTAATCCCGACCGCGTTGCAGTCGGGATTAATATTTCCCGACCGCAATGCGGTCGGGAATGGTTTTTTAGAACGTACCGACCGCAATGCGGTCGGGAAAAGTTTTTCCGACCGCATTGCAGTCGGGAATTCTCCCGACCGAATTCCGGTCGGGATTTTCCGGTCGGGAAAGGGCGAAAAATCTTGTAGTGATGAAGCAGTTTTTCACTAACGGAATCATTCATTCTTTTTCTTTGTCCTTGCATATATATATATATATATATATATATATGTCTACTTAGAAAAATGCATACATCGGATATTTTAAATGACAATACATGCACAAATCAACTTAGTTATAGTTTTATATAATCAGCGCATGCATATCCAGTAACGCATTTACATGCTCTGAAATTTACTGTCACTCCATACAACTCATTAATATCATATATAACGTTACAAAATAATACTATTTATCTATACTTAATTTACCATTCTAATTCACTGGCCTTTTAAGAAGCAGAAAAAACATCAATTAGAACAGAAAGAAATCAGTCATACCATTTTTACTTGTACATTTTATCTAAGAACATTCTTTCAGGTAGGACATTGGTGTTGACGAAATGAAAATAATGAAGGATCAAAATCGTAACGCACTTAGTGCATGTGATCAAGATTCTGGTTCAAGAGATTCTACAAGGCAGAACAAAAGAGACAATACTTCTGAATTTGAGGGAAAACGTGCATGTCGTCGCCTCACGAAGAGAAAGAGTGTTCATGAAGGTGAGAAATCATTGACATGTGATGCATCCGCTAGTAGAGAAAGCAACTACAGTTCTATGAAGAAAAGAAATTTCGCAAAGGATACAAAGCATCAAAAACAATGTCAGAAAGGGAACACAAACTTTACCATATTGTCATGGTTAATAGATGGAAAAACTATACAAGAAAACGAAGAAGTATTTTCCAGGGTACGTACTGGAAAAATTCAACGAGATGGAATATTGTGCGCTTGTTGCAAGAAAACTTTCACGGTCGAAGGATTTGATGGCCATGGTAGGATAGGAGCCATAGCCATAAACCTTATGAAAGGACATGTATTGCACAAACTGGAGTTTCTCTCTTATCACATGTCCTTGGCGCTTGGAATAAGCCCGACGAAGTTGATTGTTGCAAGACCAACAATATCAACACGGAGAGCAAATTAGGTGATCCTTACGATGATGCTTGTATATATTGCGCTGACGGAGGTGATTTGATGTGTTGCGAGGGTTGCAATTCGACTTATCATCCACGGTGTGTTGGTCTGGGTGTAAGTCTCTCCTCTTTTGTGACTACATAAATGTTTTTACTTTTCTTCTATTGACTAATAATGATTGAAATCTATTATTATGCATTGAAGAATCTTATGTTTTGCTTTATAGGATTTTCCAAAAGGTTAATGGTATTGTCCATACTGTGTGTGCAAGCTTTGTGCAGATCCCACACATGAAAACGATGACAACTACTCTATTATTTGTCTACAATGTGAAAAACAATGTAAGCGGTTGTTTTTTCAGGAGTGATGTTAATATTTATTTTTATCTTGGTAATGAATGTGCATACTGATGGGTGTAATTTAGGGTTGGCCCAATATAACGTTATTAGGCCGGCCCAAAAGCGCATCGAATATGGAGAATTCGAGGCGCGCATCGAATACGCCCGATTCGATGCGCGTATCGAACAACCATGATTCGATACGGTTTTCTATATTGGATTGTGGGTTCCACGGGACGGGTTCTATAAATAGCCCGTCCCCTTGTATTCAAAGGGTGGTTGTTGTTGAGATCCGAACCAGCTTAGTACAGTCAGCATCGAATCAGCCCTATTCGATACGACCCGTATCGAATCAACCCCAGTTCGACACGCACAGAAATATCGTACCTCTGTTCGACACCTAAGTACGCATCGAATTCGACATCTACAACACATATCGAATTCGATACCTTCCAGATTGATTTTCATTCAGTGATACTTGTACCGCATCGAATTGACCTTCATTCGACACGTCAGTATCGAATAATTGAAATTCGATACGTTTTATTAACATTGTAATTCAGTTATTCTGTCTAGAAAACTTGTATTAAGTGTTCCGGACCAAGCTAGTCCGTTAATAATATTGGATAGCATTGTTTGATCTCATTTTGTATAATTTATTGTGTTCTATTACCGTGACGAAATAAGACCAAAACATTGGCGCCGTCTGTGGGAACACAAATTATATTAGTTTCGTAGGCAGTATGACTAGAATAACTCGATCCAAGAGTAGAGCTCTAGAAGGTAATACGGGAGAAGAACGATCGGGTACACCTGAACGGGGAATGCCAGATATAGTTGGACCATCAACATTACCTCCGGCGGTGCCAACTCCGGCTAGGAAAGAAAACCAAGGACCTCAAGCTGAGAAGGTACCCATTAATGAAGCCGAGGTGAGTGGAGCTTCAGCGACAAATGCTGCAATTCCAGATAAATTCAAGAGTGAATTATTCGCAATGATAAAAGCGGTCGTGGCTGAGGTGCTCCCTACCGCGCTTCCCGCTATGATTCCATCTCCTGTTGAATATTCTGAGAACTTGAGAGAACAAGGTTCAGCTGTCCAAAAGCAGAAAGGGAAGGAAAAGGAAAAGTCACAGCAAGACGACTGAAGAAGTAGACATACTTCGGAAAGGATGAACAGCAAAGGGAAATCAGTTCATGAAGAGCGAGGAAAGAAGCTAGTATCTGTAGAGATACAATCGAAAAGGCCTCATGAGAAGATACAAAAGGAAAGAGAGGCAGAATGTGCTGCTGAACGAACTAGAAGAGAAGACAGAAGACGGTCGGAGAGCCGAAATTCCAGGAAAGATAGGAATGAGGAAGAGGATCATAGAGAGGAATCGCGGAGAAGAAAACGGAGAGATGATCAAAGACAGCCAGAAGGTCTTGATTTGCATGGCAAGCATAACACAATAAGCAGAAACGTTGGAAGATTGGAAAAGGGTAAAGCAATAGCCGAGACTCAAACGGCAACGGAGGACAATTCTATAAATCGCAGTCCTTTTTGCCGAGAAATAGAGTCGGAAATTCTAGGGCAAGGAGATAAAATCCCGGAATTAAAAACATACAACGGAAAATCTGATCCCCGAGATCACCTCTTCCAATTAGACAGAAAACTGTCCCTCTACGGTTTCAGGGACAATATGCAAGCCAGGATATTTGCAACGACTCTATCAAAAGTGGCTGCTGACTGGTTTAATCGAATTCCTCATGGGCACATTGAGAGTTATGCCCAGTTGAGAAAGATGTTTGAGGATCAGTTTTCTAGTCAGTCTAGACTGGTTTTGGATCACTCCCACTTATACACGATGAAACAGGAAGTTAATGAAAGTCTAAAGGACTTCATGAAACGCTTCAATACAGAGCTATTAAGAATTGATAGTCCGACGGGAGAAATGGTTGCAAGCATAGTTTTTCGTGCAATTACCAACACCATGTTTGGCGGTGAGTTACTGAAACGAAAACCCACCACAGTTGAAGAAATAAACAAGATAGCTCGAGATGTGGTTCATTTCGAGGAAATGATGGCAACCAAAGTTCCTAACAATGTGGCAGTAAGAGATAGAGAGAGAGGCAGAGAAGATCAAAATCGCCACAACAGCAGCAGCAACAGGAACAAAAATTACAAAAGGGATAGTTCGCCTCGAAGGTACACCCCACTAAACGCTCACATTATGGCAGTATTTGGGGCAGCAAAGAAAAAAGGATGGTTAAAGGATTCCAGACCGATGAGAGAGTCCAAGGCTACAATGTACTCAAATCAATTCTGCCAGTACCACAATCAGAAGGGGCATAATACAGAGGAATGCATAAATTTGAAAGATGAGATTGAGCGGTTGATAAAGGATGGCAAATTGGTAGAGTTTGTCAAGAAGGTGCAAGAACAAGAAAACAATTCCAACCGTAAGAGAACTCCATCTCCTAGAAAAGATAAGCAGAGGGCAATCGATGAACCGCAACTTTTTCAATACCCCCAGATTGAGGACGGAAACACCAGGAGAGGCATCATCAATATGATAGCAGGAGGACCAGGAGGAGCAGATTCTACCAACGGTCGTAGAAAGATCACAAGGTTTATTGAAGCAGATAATTAGGTTCATATGGCTAATATGCTAAGAATCGAAGAAATGCCACACGAAGAGATCACATTCTCCACTGCAGACCTACGGAAACTAAGTGCACAAGCTATACAGATGTCAGATTTAAATTGCCCTTTGGTGGTAACTGTTGATATAGCTAATTTTGGAGTCACCAAAATGCTTGTGGACCATGGGAGTTCCGTAAATGTACTATTCAACTCTACGTTGCTCAAGATGGGATCGAACAACCAGGCACTGGAACCGGTGAGAACGTCGCTTCATGGTTTTGGAGGTCCAGCGATAGTACCGCTAGGAATGATCAAGCTCCCAACTTCATTGGGGACAGGTCCAAAGAGAACGACAATTTGGGAGAACTATGTAATCGTTGACATGCACTTCGCATACAACGGAATCATAGGAAGACCGGCATTGAATGCATTTCGAGCGCTACCATCAACCTACCATCAGATGATAAAATTCCCCACCATTGCTGGCACGGGAGAAGTCATTGCAGATCACATTGAAGGTTGGAAGTGCTATGTTAACTCGCTCCGGACGCGGCCGCAACCAGAAGAAAACGCAGCAATAGCCTTGGCTCCGGGGCGTATGGAGCATATTGAATAAATATTCTGTTTTAAATTTACAAGCTTTGTTAGCATTTTGAATATTTTAAACAAGTTTTTATTCGTTCTCTCTGCTATAACACGCATGAGGGACAATAATGTATGAACATAAAACAGGTACCACAAATCCTGGATCTGAAGGACAGCACTGGAAGTCATGCAAATGAGCAATGATCAAAGCTCAGTTCAATTTACATAATCTAATTTGAATTATTCAAAGAAGATTATGTCGAATTATTTGATTTACATAAATTGTGTATACTTTGCATAATGTAATCAGTGCAGGTCTAGAAAATCAGAAGAACGGAAACTCGGCCCCAAAGTGGCACGAGATACCGAAAATCCCAGAAAAAATCAGAAGAACGGAAACTCTGCCCCAAAGTGGCACGAGATACCGAAAATCCCAGAAAAAATCAGAAGAACTGAAACTCTGCCCCAAAGTGGCACGAGATATCGAAAATCCCCGAAGAAATCAGAAGAACGGAAACTCGGCCCCAAAGTGGCACGAGATACCGAAAATCCCAGAAAAAATCAGAAGAACGGAAACTCTGCCCCAAAGTGGCACGAGATACCGAAAATCCCAGAAAAAATCAGAAGAACTGAAACTCTGCCCCAAAGTGGCACGAGATATCGAAAATCCCCGAAGAAATCAGAAGAACGGAAACTCGGCCCCAAAGTGGCACGAGATACCGAAAATCCCAGAAAAAATCAGAAGAACGGAAACTCGGCCCCAAAGTGGCACGAGATACCGAAAATCCCAGAAAAAAATCAAAAGAACGGAAACTCTGCCCCAAAGTGGCACGAGATACCGAAAATCCCAGAAAAAATCAGAAGAACGGAAACTCTGCCCCAAAGTGGCACGAGATACCGAAAATCCCCGAAGAAATCAGAAGAACGGAAACTCTGCCCCAAAGTGGCAAGAG
Source organism: Linaria vulgaris (assembly GCA_948329865.1). Lineage (NCBI taxonomy): Eukaryota > Viridiplantae > Streptophyta > Magnoliopsida > Lamiales > Plantaginaceae > Linaria > Linaria vulgaris. The sequence continues at coordinate 41,619,427 of OX415251.1, forward strand.
ATACCGAAAGAAGCCAGAGGCAACAAAGGGACGGAAACTCTGCCCCAAAGTGGCAAGAGATACCGAAAATCCCTAAATCAATCAAGAAAACGGATACTCTGTCCCAAAGTGGCACGAGATACCGGTAGAAGTCAAAGACGACATAAAGAACGAAGACTCTGCCCCAAAGAGGCACGAGATACCGATTAAAGTTCAAGACAAGAAGAATGAGAACCTGCCCAAAGTGGCATGAGGTACCATAAACCCCTCAAAAAATATATATATATATATATATATATATATAAGGGAGGGACGTGCTATGTTGCGACAAACTCGGAAAATCACGAACGAAAAATTGAAACAAACATTTTGCCACAAAATGACTAAGGTCATTGAAGTAGAAGGCAGATACTACGGAAAATATTGATAAACAATTTTCAATGAAAAATAATGAACCAGCAGGTTGTCAAAATAAAGTAAAGGACTGAGATAAGAAATTGAAAGAAAAGACAACAATCAATATCCCACAAATTAAGCAACGGATATTAAATTGTTTCAAGCACATTAAGGCGACGCAGCGCCCTACACAAATTAAGTTACAAATGAAAATTGTTTATAAACACAAAAATAATAGACAGCCTCAGTAACGACCAGTCTTATTCTTCATCTTCTGATGAGGGATATGGTTCGGGCATTTCTAACGGCGGTGATAACCCTCCGAGAACGAGATCCTCCCTATCCAGCAGAGGAGCAAATTCATCAGATTCTGTAGCCTCAGAAGTTTGACGAGGTGGACGTTTCTTCAAATCTGGCCCCAGGGACAGGTCTAACCATTCTGGTTCAAATTTGCCACGAACATAGCCAGAAGTATAGAACTGATGCACCGTAAGAGCTTGAGCATTTCGAGCCACATGATCATCTTGACGAGTGCACAGCCTTTGAAACGTATTGCCCCGGAGGAACTTTTCAGCAATTTCCAATGTTTGCTCGGAGGAAACCTTTTAGAAGGATAAAAGATATTAATAAGGTTAAAAATAAGAGAATAGATGCCAAATTGTAGGAATGATATATCTTACATCTTTGAGGCCTCGAATATAGCCATTGAAATCAGCATTGTGGGCTTCCTCTTTGGCTGCAGCAACCTCCATCTTCAGCGCAGAAATTTGCTGATTGAGATCTTCTTCGACCTTTTTAGCTTCCTCTCGAGCATCTTTTGCCGCTTGCAAAGTTTTTTCTTTGGCATCGAGAGCAGCTTGAAGTGCAGCGTTATCAGCGTTAGTGGCGGTCTCCTTGAAATCCATTAAGGCCGAGGCCATAACATCCACGAAGCCGCCCGCCTGACAACACATGAAAGATTAGATAAAAATTTGCAAAGCAAAATTACAGAAAATGTAAGTCAAACAAGACGTCATTACCGCTGTCAGCAGATGCAATGTATTTCGCTCCAGCCTTTTCCTCTCTTCGTCAGAAATTGGAAGAGGGACGGATAAACCAGGCAATATTGCCTTCAAATGATCGATGGTTTCGGCCTCCGATAGTTGGTATCCAGCGACTCGAGCTCGAGGACCCTGGCTAGGACCGGCCGCGTGACTTGGACCGGATGCACCGACAGGAGGGTTAGAGGCGCTTGGCCTGGCAGCTTGGCTAGTCGTAGCAGCAACCCCTGCGGTCTGCGATAAATTTGGCGGCATTCTTCGTCTTTTACAATGAATGAGATTGCCGGCATCCTCGCCAGTCTCGGTTGCTCTGCTTTCCAACTCCTCGCCACCGCCTGGATTATCCTCAGGATTACTCCCCAATAAGCCCTCGAAAGCGTCAACTGGCTGAACACTAGCAGCAGCAGCTGCAGTAGCAGTTGAGGGTTCAGAAACCTTCTTCTTACCCTTACTCTTTCTCTTCCGAGGAGGAGGAATTGTACGTGCAGTCTCCGTCTGGGAACTTTCCATATCCGCGTCTAGAACCCGGTTCATCCTTGCGTGTCGACTCATGAAGTATTTTTCTGCAACAAAGACAAATCGTTAGAATGCATAATAAACGTAAACAAGAATATCAGAAAGATCAGATATATACCAAGGGTCATTTTTCCCTTGTACTTCACTGGTGACAACCCAGCCAAAGAAAGGACTCGATTTTCAACGAGCTTTTTAACATCAAATTGATGTTCTCTAACTAGATTGGGAATAAACTCGCAATTCCACAGGGTTATGGAAACTCCACTGGGAATTGTTACCCTTGATCCGGTGAACCACTCCCGGCGGAATCCCAAAAACTCGTTTTGATAACTCTCCTTAATGAAGAAGTATCTTCTTTTCCAATCCTTTCCGTACCCGGTTGCCCCACCGTTTAAAAACTTTCGGTTAGTTTGAGCTTTTACATGGTAGAAGCCTTCTTCGCGTCTCGCAATCTCGAATAACGCGTAGAATTCATTAGGACTGTGTCGTTCGCCCAGAGCCTTCATCACTATGATGAAACCAATCATGCTCCCGTAAGAATTTGGCGTGAGTTGAGCAGGAACGACATTTATCTTCCGCAGAAGCCATTTCAGCTCATAAGGAATTGGAAAGCGCAATCCGTTTAAAAGTTGTCCGACAAACACAGTGATGTGACCGGGTGGTGGAGTATGCATCCGATCATTTGGGCCAGGAATGACGATTTTATACTTGTCAGGAATATTAAATTTTTCGCGCAATCCCCTACGATTATGCTGGAGACGAGACACGTATTGGTCATAGGTCATTCCTGGGATCTCGATATGATCGTCAAACTCCCTATTAATATAATCTACATCTTCCTCACCCTCGCTCACAGCACGATTATCTTTATAGGGCGAAGATTCATTACTATTGACCTCAGTTGTCGGATTCAATTCTGGAGCAGGATTATTATTCGCCGGGGAATCGATGGATATACTGTCTATTAAATCATAGACATCTGCATCGCCTGGGGTCGGAACTGCGGGTGCGTTTGAAAGATTCTCTTTGTTAATCGAACTGGAGCTAGAGCCTGAACTCGAATCACTCCCGGATTGGGTTTCAATGCTCACCATCTTTGATAAAGAATTAACTGAAATATATTTAAAAAACAAGACTGACTAAGGACGCATACGTCACTACACACTCTCGTATATCACTCATATATATACAATACCGAACGTGATAAAAAACTAAATGATAAGATACAATAAAAACAAATTTTTTACCTTAAATATATTCTCGGTAAAAGAAAGTTTTGCTTGGTTGCTTATATCCTGCACAAAGTAAAACAGCAAATCAAAAGCGCGTAACGATAGGATCATTACAAGGATAACCGAAAAATTTAACGCATCGAATTTATACAATTCGATGCTGATCGTATCGAATCACTTATCATTCGATGCGGGACGCATCGAATGACACAAATTCGATGCGTATTACCTGAAGAGCAGCGTCTGTTAGCAGAGTAATGATTGAGCTGATGCAGCACCCCCTTATATAGGGGACGAGAGGCCCATCAGGCCCAGCTAACCTGCCGCATCGAATAACCGCATCGAATAGCTGGAATTCGATGCGCGCTATTTCACGCATCGAATAGTGAACTATTCGATGCGTCGAAAATTATCTTTTTATTACAAGAACGGTGAGCTGATCCGATTTTACTATGATTAGAAATATCTCAAATCAGTACAATTATATTTTGCAAAGTTTGGAAGACGATCTCTAAATTGATATCGTCTCCCAAACTGGGGGGACTATATGATGGGTGTAATTTAGGGTTGGCCCAATATAACGTTATTGGGCCAGCCCAAAAGCGCATCGAATAGGGAGAATTCGAGGCGCGCATCGAATACGGCCGATTCGATGCGCGTATCGAACAACCATGATTCGATACGGTTTTCTATATTGGATTGTGGGTTCCACGGGACGGGTTCTATAAATAGCCCGTTCCCTTGTATTCAAAGGGTGGTTGTTGTTGAGATGCGAACCAGCTTAGTACAGTCAGCATCGAATCAGCCCTATTCGATACGACCCGTATGGAATCAACCCCAGTTCGACACGCACAGAAATATAGTACCTCTGTTCGACACCTAAGTACGCATCGAATTCGACATCTACAGCACGTATCGAATTCGATACCTTCCAGATTGATTTTCATTCAGTGATACTTGTACCGCATCGAATTGACCTTCATTCGACATGTCAGTATCGAATAATTGAAATTCGATACATTTTATTAACATTGTAATTCAGTTATTCTGTCTAGAAAACTTGTATTAATTGTTCCGGACCAAGCTAGTCCGTTAATAATATTGGATAGCATTGTTTGATCTCATTTTGTATAATTTATTGTGTTCTATTGCCGTGACGAAATAAGACCAAAACACATACATCCAAATATGATATCAAAAGCAGCTTTGGGTACAAAGATTATAATGACACCACCTTCAATCTTAACATGTGTGCCATTTTATATATATTCCAGTTTCTTTTGCATTCTTTCAGCATTCAATTTTCTGAAAAGTGATTTGTATATTAAATTATATGTAGCACAATATATAGTTGGACTCATATCCAAATATGTCTCACCTACGGGAATAGATGAGTTCATATTTCTATTGGAAAAAACTGTTAAACTTCAACTACTGCATGAATCAACAATCTGCACCAAACGTCTTTCTGTATGTTATGTTTGATATAAAGCCTTCTCCCTGTAACAAAATTTTTGCACCAAACACGTGCTCTATATATGTAACGAAGAGTGGATTATACGTACTCACTATCTTTGAGCCTGTGTTTTGTACTTTATGGTGATTGATGTAGGATTCTTGATTATGAAACGAGATTTGGTGAAAGTTTTGAAGGGAAAAAAAATACAAGAGAGTTTGGCAGGAGTTTTAGAAAGTAAATGTGGATTTTGTGCAATATTTGTTTGATTGAAAAAGATTATTTGCCTTTTATATATCATTTTTTAATCTTTTCCATTAAAAGAGACGTTTGAGGTAGGGATTTTGATAACATGAGCGAGTTGAGTGTTTAATTGTTCATTACAATTTGCAGGAAAACATAATAACTTGGTGTATTGGTGCAGATATAACGCAACACACAGAAGTTTTATGCATTTTTCTATTTTTCTTTCAATAATGCGACACGCATCCTAGACTCTAGTTGCAACGTGTTTAACACTGATATATACAAAGTGATGGTTTTAGATGGATATGAGTCTTGCTTATATGTTTTGAAGGTGTATGATGATTTCTTACGAAACTTTGTTGGGAAGAAAAACAAATTAGATGAAGGCTACTCTTGGACTCTACTTCATCGAATAGATGATTATTTCGAGGATGAATATCTAAGAAAAATGTGCCATGGTAAACTGGCGGTTGCAAGAAAACTAATGGAAGAATGTTTTGAGCCAATTCAAGATAGGCACACCAGAATTAAAGGAATCCCAACTGTTGTTTATAATTGTGGGTATGTAACCTAAACTAGCTATAAACATCTTGAAGAGAAATTAATCTTAGTGAATTCTCATGAACTTTCTGATACACATGTTTAATTTCAGAGCAAATTTTAAGCGTATCGACTTTAAAGGCCTCTACATTTCTGTTCCTGAGAAGAATGAGGAGATTATTTCAGTGGCATCCATCATGTATCAAAGTTAATTAGTATCGTCGTACCCGTACCGTACCGTATCTGTATCTGTACCCGTGCAACATAGCCTTCAATGCATTGATCTTCCATGGTCACTCTTCTTGAGCACACCTCACATAGATCCTTCTAGGATCACTCTTTTCCACCCACACACTTCTACATCCAGATCCACATTTTTCTCATATTTAGTGTCATCAGTGTATTCACTTGAAGCTTTATACAGCTCATCATCACTATCACTCTCAATATCCTTTTCAAGGATCCCTTTACTTGTATCGTGCCCAGCGCCAACCCTATAATTATCAGTAGGAATTACTCCCTCAACTCTATCAATCTCATTTGCAGTTACTCCATTGACACCCTCAACTCTATCATTCTCATCAGTAGTTACTCCCTCACCATCCTCAACCCTATCATTATCATTAGGAGTTAATCATTCAACACCAACAACTCTATCATTCTCATTGGAACCACTCCCTCACCACTCACAACCTTATCATTTTCAGTTGCAGCCAATCTCTCACCACGCACCACTCTATCATTTACTCTATCATCTAAGACCGCAACTTAGCAACCGCAATGCGGTTGCTGAGTTTCTGAGACGATGCGGTTGCAACGCAATTGGGACCACAATGCGGTCTCAATTGATCGGTTGGACCAATTGGGACCGCGACGCGGTCTCAATTGTTAGGGTTGGACCAATTGGTTGTGGTCCCTAATAATATTCATACAATTAGGGACCGCGACGCGGTCTCAATAACTCTTATTTCAAATTTTTAAACTTTTAGAGACCACGTTGCGGTTGCAATTGACTCAAAAAATTCAAAATTTTCGGCAGGATGGGTGGGGGAAATTTGAATTTTCGCGATTTGAACAATTTCTGGCAGTGTTAAAGATAGTTTAATGTTTAATTTTAAGAATTTTAAAAATAAGTTTTAACAATTTATTAAATAAGTTGAGGAGTGGGTAGTTAAAATATAGATCAATTACAAATCGAAGCTCTTCCCTTAGATTTTAGTATATATTAGATTTTTGCAACCGCAAAGCGGTCTCAGAATCTAAAAACTAGCAATTGAGACTACCTGCGGTCTTAGATACCAACGACTAATAATTTCTGTAAAATTTGTAATTTTTTAGTCAATTGCAACCGCATCGCCGTCCCTACATGTATGAATATTATTAGGGACCGTTATGCTGTCTCAAATAGAGGCTATTGACACCGCAATGCGGTTGCAATTGAGAGTATTTGTAACCGAACTGCGGTTACGAATAATATTCATACTTCAAAATGACGTGTTTTTGATGATTTGAGGAACCACCTTTTTAGTTTAGTTGATAATAATCCTAATAATGGTAAAAATAACCATAACTTCAATGTCTTATTACAAATTCAAGCATTATATATGTGGGACAAACTGTGATGAAGATTCTTATGATTTCGAACGATAACGATCATATACATATATATATATATATATATATATATATATATATATATATCATGCGTAGATACATATAGAAATTAACGTAATGTGAAAGATTATCTTCGATTAATCATATTATTAGTGACGTAAATCATAATAACAAATCAACAAGGTGTGTATGATGATGAGTAGTGGATATAACATAAAACAAGTTCAACACTAATAACTCATTCGATCATTTCACATTCAGTCTACTCTTTCATTCCTCAATTACTTATTTTGTAACCATTTATTAGTTCATTTCACATATAGCGTTGATGTTTGTTGCTAAAAATCGCAAACGCATTGAGATAGTTCCATAAAATTGTGATTTTGATGTATGAATATTATTAGGGTCCGCAAGGCGGTCTCAAAAGCTTGTTTTAGAGATTGCGTTGCGATTCCTTCTAATATTTATAATATATTGTTGTTGTTTTTTTTTTTTGAGATTTTATATAGAATTATCCAAGTCTTCTCATTAAAGAAAATAAAGAGTCGCTTCTCGCTTGCATGAAAAGGAATCTACGTACGTAGCTTAGATGTTTAATCTTTAAATATTTTACTTATTTTCTGCAATATAATTATGCTACACTCAAATAAATTTAGCCTTGGTGGGCAACCACGTACGTGTCAACGTTTTTTGATATTTTTTTTATATAACACGTATATATATTTATATATATATATATATATATATATATAATATTGAAGTCAGTATTACGTTTTGCGAAGTATACAATATAAAGTCATTTAGTAAACTAATAAACTTTGTATCATTGATACAAAGTAGTTTATGTATACTTCGCAAAACTTAATAAGATTGCGAAGTTAATTATATAATAAGATATGAAGCAGTTTTTCAGTAACGGAATCATTCATTCTTTTTCTTTGTCCTTGCATATATATATATATATATATATATATATATATATATATGTATACTTAGAAAAATGCATATATCGGATATTTTAAATGACAATACATGCACAAATCAACTTAGTTATAGTTTTATATAATCAGCGCATGCATATCCAGTAACGCATTTACATGCTCTGAAAATTACTGTCACTCCATACAACTCATTAATATCATATATAACGTTACAAAATAATACTATTTATCTATACTTAATTTACCATTCTAATTCACTGGCCTTTTAAGCTAAGACGCAGAAAAAACATCAATGCAGATTATAGTAGAATCACAATTAGAACAGAAAGAAATCAGTCATACCATTTTTACTTTTACATTTTATCTAAGAACTATGATTATATGGTATTTGGAGTATCAAAATAATTAACTTTCTCTTAATATGCACAACAAAGAGAAACCCATGATGAACATTCTTTCAGGTAGGACATTGGTGTTGACGAAATGAAGATAATGAAGGATCAAAATCGTAACGCACTTAGTGCATGTGATCAAGATTTTGGTTCAAGAGATTCTACAAGGCAGAACAAAAGAGACAATACTTCTGAATTTGAGGGAAAACGTGCATGTCGTCGCCTCACGAAGAGAAAGAGTGTTCATGAAGGTGAGAAATCATTGACATGTGATGCATTCGCTAGTAGAGAAAGCAACTACAGTTCTAGGAAGAAAAGAAATTCCGCAAGGGATACAAAGCATCAAAAACAATGTGAGAAAGGGAACACAAACTTTACCATATTGTCATGGTTAATAGATGGAAAAACTATACAAGAAAACGAAGAAGTATTTTCCGGGGTACGTACTGGAAAAATTCAATGAGATGGAATATTGTGCGCTTGTTGCAAGAAAACTTTCACGGTCGAAGGATTTGATGGCCATGGTAGGAGCCATAGCCATAAACCTTATGAAAGGACATGTATTGCACAAACTGGAGTTTCTCTCTTATCACATGTCCTTGGCGCTTGGAATAAGCCCGACGAAGTTGATTGTGGCAAGACCAACAATATCAACACGGAGAGCAAATTAATTAGGTGATCCTTACGATGATGCTTGTATATTTTGCGCTGACGGAGGTGATTTGATGTGTTGCGAGGGTTGCAATTCGACTTATCATCCACGGTGCGTTGGTCTGGGTGTAAGTCTCTCCTCTTTTGTGACTACATAAATGTTTTTACTTTTCTTCTATTGAGTAATAATGATTGAAATCTATTATTATGCATTGAAAAATCTTATGTTTTGCTTTATAGGATTTTCCATAAGGTTCATGGTATTGTCCATACTGTGTGTGCAAGCTTTGTGCAGATCCCACACATGAAAACGATGACAACTACTCTATTATTTGTCTACAATGTGAAAATCAATGTAAGCGGTTGTTTTTTCAGGAGTGATGTTAATATTTATTTTTATCTTGGTAATGAATGTGCATACATCCAAATATGATATCAAAAGCAGCTTTGGGTACAAAGATTATAATGACACCACCTTCAATCTTAACATGTGTGCCATTTTATATATATAGATCACTCGAATTGTCACCAAGAGATATATGGAAGAATAATCGATCTCAATCCCATTCGATCAATTCTGTGAACATAGCTGCCAAGAGGTACAGTTTCCAGTTTCTTTTGCATTCTTTCAGTATTCAATTTTTTGAAAAGTGATTTGTATATTAAATTATATGTAGCACAATATATAGTTGGACTCATATCCAAATATGTCTCACCTACGGGAATAGATGAGTTCATATTTCTATTGGAAAAAACTGTTAAACTTCAACTACTGCATGAATCAACAATCTGCACCAAACGTCTTTCTGTATGTTATGTTTGATATAAAGCCTTCTCCCTGTAACAAAATTTTTGCACCAAACACATGCTCTATATATGTAACGAAGAGTGGATTATACGTACTCGCTATCATTGAGCCTGTGTTTTGTACTTTATGGTGATTGATGTAGGATTCTTGATTATGAAACGAGATTTGGTGAAAGTTTTGAAGGGAAAAAAATACAAGAGAGTTTGGCACGAGTTTTAGAAAGTAAATGAGGATTTTGTGCAATATTTATTTGATTGAAAAAGATTATTTGCCTTTTATATATCATTTTTTAATCTTTTCCATTAAAAGAGACGTTTGAGGCAGGGATTTTGAGAACATGAGCGAGTTAAGTATTTAATTGTTCATTACAATTTGCAGGAAAACATAATAACTTGGTGTATTGGTGCAGATATAGCGCAACACACAGAACTTTTATGCATTTTTCTATTCTTTCAATAATGCGACACGCATCCTAGACGCTAGTTGCAACGTGTTTAACACGGATATATACAAAGGATATATACAAAGTGATATGAATCAAGGTAAAGTCTACCAAAGTAGAAAGCTTAAGAAGAATATCTCTTAATTATTTATTTTCTAATTAGTTTATTTCCTAGTAGTTAAGACATTATATTTTTTTTTTTGGTTTTAGTTAAGACATTATTTTAAGTATGAGTTTATTTTGGTAAGTTTGATAGAATTAGGGCTCTAATTACCTTTTAGTTAGAGTCTTAATTGGAGTAGGGTTTTTTTATCTAGACCTTGTTTTGACACAGATTTTGATGATTATTGATATTGTTAATTTAGTTTGTTTATAGTTTTCTCTAGTTCTCTTTGTGTTCTTCGTTGTCGTTCAAATTGGTTGTCAATCTCTATCAAATTGGTATCAGAGCCATACGATTTTTTTCCTCGATTTTCGCTGCCGTCAAATTTCAGTTTTTTTGAGTTAATTTTCGTGTTACTTTTCTGTTCTTTCATAGTCTAGGGTTTAGGTTGCAATTTCTGGAAAAAAAAAAATCACAACAGCAACTTGCACGGCAAAACCCTAGGCACGGGCAGCCGCCTCCGTCGCCGGCGTTCTCCATCATCGGCGTTCGCGCACCCGCCATCACCGCCGGTCACTAACACTGTTTCCGCCACCCTATCCCTGCTTCACGTCGCCGTCGTCCGATCGTCTTCCTCCTTCATCAGTCGTCGCAGCGATCGCATCTCTCCAGGCGTCCTCCACCAGACGCGCCGCCATCACTCCGCTCGGAACCCACTGCCATTCAGCTTACCATTCAGCCTGTGAAGAAGAAGGACCACAATTGCAATTTTAGTCCCTATTTGGTTATTTGCAGTTAAATCCCAACATTTTGCTAATATTTTCATCTTTTGATTTTCAATGGTGTTTGGAATACTAAAGCCCTAAATCGGACTAGGCGTGGACTACGGTGACATCGGGATCTTGGTGTACTCAAATTTATTTCGGTAACCATCTTTTCCCGTCATTGACTTTAGGACTTTTTGTTCGTTGGCAAGTTTATCTTATTTATATTATCTAAAAGACAAAAAAAAAAAAAAACACACAAAAAAAAATATCTTTGAATAGTTGCTTAATTGTTTTTCTTTATTTCGATCTTTTGCGATACAATTGGCTCTAGTTTATAGTTGTTTTACTTGTGCTTTCAATTTGGTATTAGCAAAAAAAAAAAAAAAAAAAACCTTCTTGTGTATGCCTTTTACGAGATCAATGGCACTAGAACAAAAGATTGAGGAACTCTCCAAAGCTTTCACTCAAGGACTCGAGACGATGAGAGCCGAATTTCATAGCACCCTTACCACACTTGACGCTAAGTTAGATGATCACATCTCCCAGTGCCACCAACACGCGTCCAGTCAAGTCCCTCCACCCTCTGACCGTCCTCATGGTACAGGCGTCGTATACGGCCCTGAGAATTCCACTCATATTCATCAAACCTTAGGTCAGGCCAGTCATGCAGGTGTTAGAAGCCCCCGTGATAACCATGATGCACCTAGGAGGCAGACCATCAACGCCGATCAGTATGGTGAGGATAGTTTTGACGAACATTATGACATTAGGCATAGGTCTCACGGTAGACGCCCTTATGTTCACCATAGGTATCCATCTCGTGATGATTCTTACGATATTACGCGGCGAGTAAGAGTTGACATTCCTGACTTTGAGGGTACAAACGATCCTAATTTCTTCATAGATTGGCTAGATCGTCTTGAAGATTATTTTGTCTTTTATGGCTTGAACAACACACATAAACTTTTCTTTGTCAAAATGAAGCTAGTAGGATCAGCCCAAAAATATTGGCAAAATGTCGAGTGCGATCGTGTGTATGATAATGAGCCACCAATCACTTCGTGGGAGGAGATGAAGCGCATTCTAACAGCTGAATATCTTCTGTCTTTCCATGAGACTCAGATGATGCAAGACTGGTTCAATCTCAAATAATGGACCCTCAGTGTCACAGAGTACTTTCCTCGGTTTGAAGATTTGAAGGCTTGGTGCAAGATGAGAGAACATCAGTGGATCACAGTCACTAAGTTCATTAATGGACTTCGGGATGACATTAAACGCGACGTTACCTTGCATCTCCCTCGTACCTTGCATGATGCCCTCCACTTAGCGAGAGAGATAGAAAAGCACCTAAGGCCGCCATTTTTCTAGAAAATTTTCTTCTTCTGCCACTGACTCCAGATTTCCTAAATCTTCGACCTTCAAGCCACCTCTTAATTCTGTCAAGAATAGTGGCCAACCATCTCAACCATCTCCGCCTGTTCGTTCCGCTATGGGTAGCTCACTCTCGTCTTCATCTGTCTCTTTTGTTATATGCCACAAGTGTCATGAAAGAGGTCACATAGCCTCCCGTTGTCCACATCGTACTCTTCACTTAGGCATCGACACCCACGACGACGAGCCAACTGAAGAATTCTTCGTGGAATCTGAAGAATGCGATGCCACACTTGATGGTGAAGACGTTGATGAAGGTACCCTACATGTCATGCGATGTATCTTGTCCGCCACATTCGACCAAGACTCTTGGAAACGCACTGCCATTTTTGAGATTAGGGTTCGATATGGGAAGAAAATCTTGCGAGTCGTCATAGATAATGGTAGCTCCATGAATGTGGTCTCTACTTCTGCCATTCGGCTTCTTGATCTAAAGCCCGAACCTCACCCTTCCCCTTTCAAGGTCGCTTGGGTTTGTCAGACTTCTTTGACCGTTTGTGAGCGTTGCTTGGTTCCTCTTCGCTTGGGACCCTACTCTGAAGGCATTTGGTGTGATGTCTTATCTATGGATGTGGCCCACATCTTATTAGGACGTCCATGGCTTTATGATAAGAATGCTATTAATTATGGTAGGGACAATAGTTATGTCTTCACTCACAAGGGCGCAAGGGTTAGGCTAGCTCCGGGTAAACCAGTAAACCCTTCCTCACGATTTCCGCCCAAGGTCCAACCCACCCAGAAACTACATTTTTTGTCTGGCCCTGAATGTGAGAAAGAGGGTGTTGAGTCCAACTTGTTGCTTGCCATAGTTGCTAAGGCTCCCTTAGAGTTTCCTGATGACACATCTTGCCAATAACCTTCGGATCTTAGTGCTCTTTTAGAGGAGTTTAAGGACATCACCCCTGACGAATTGCCCGACCAGTTACCACCTATGCGCGATGTCCAACATGTCATAGACTTAGTTCCAGGCTCCCAGTTGCCAAATTTACCTCACTATAGGATGAGCCCCACTGAGCGGGACGAGTTGAATAGGCAGATAGAAGGACTTTTGGGTAAAGGGTTTATTCGTCATAGTCTTAGTCCTTGTGTTGTACCTGCACTCTTAACTCCTAAGAAAGATGGTTCATGGAGGATGTGTATCGACAGTAGAGACATTACTAAGATCACTGTTAGATATAGGTTTCCCATACCTAGACTTGATGATATGTTAGATCACATGGCAGGATCAAAGTGGTTCACTAAGAATGATTTGCGGGCCGGATACCACCAACTACAGGTTAGGCCAGGAGATGAGTGGAAGACCGCCTTTAAGACTCCGGACGGACTATTTGAGTGGTTAGTCATGCCTTTTGGGTTAACTAATGCACCTAGCACCTTCATGCGAGCTATGACTCACATTCTACGCCCCTTCATTGGGAAGTTCTTGGTGGTCTACTTTGATGATATTCTGCTATATAGTGCCACTAAAGAAGAACACTTGCGACATGTTAAGTTAGTTTTTGAAGTTCTTAGGGCTCAGAAACTTTATGTTAATTTGGGTAAGTGCTCGTTCTTTCAGTCCCGTGTGATATTCTTGGGTTTTGTCGTCTCTGATCTAGGTGTTTCCGCCGACCCTGACAAAATCAAGGCAATTGTTGAGTGGCCTTTGCCCAAAACTGTGTCTGAGGCTCGTAGTCTTCATGGCTTGGCTACCTTCTATAGGCATTTCATTAGGGATTTTAGCTCCATCATGGCTCCTATCACTAATTGTCTTCGTAAAGGTGAGTTCAAATGGAGTCCCGCTGCTACAGACGCCTTTGAGTTGGTGAAGAAGAAGATGACGGAAGCCCCGTTGTTACGCCACCCTGATTTTAACAAGGTCTTTGAGGTTGCTTGTGATGCATCTAGCATAGGGATAAGAGGCGTTTTGAGTCAGGATAATCACCTGATTGCGTTCTTTAGTGAAAAACTCAATGAGTCTCGCCGTACAAAATACAGCACATACGAGAAGGAGTTTTATGCTTTAGTTCGTTGTTTAGAGCATTGGCGATACTACCTCCTTCCTAAGGAGTTTGTTCTTTGGAGCGACCATGATGCTCTTAAGTTCATCAATGATCAAAAGAAGCTCAAAGAGAAACATGCTAAGTGGGTTGAAACGCTACAAGACTTCTCTTTTGTTCTTAAACATCGTTCTGGTGTTGAGAATGTGGCAGCTGATGCCTTAAGGCGCATAGGACTTCTATTGCAAAAAGGGTCTACTACGGTTGTTGGTTTTGATAGGATGCGTGATGCTTATGTCTCGTAGGGGTGGGAACGGGAGGGAAACCCGTCCCACGGGATCAAGTTCCACGGGATCCCGTGAACACGGGAATGGGAAATCCATTCCCGTTCCCGTCCCACTGGGAAATCCATTCCCGTCCCCGCGGGAATCCCACAATTTCCAGTGGCCTGGAAGCTTTCCAGTCCACTGGAAATTCTGGAAATTGGCGGGATTCCCGCGGGATTTCCCGCCAATTTCCAGTATATATTTTGGGGAAAAGTGGGGAAAAATGTTTCCCCACTTCTTTTCCTTCGTTTGGCTCACAAATCACGAAAAAAATATAAAACCTCCGACTCTGCGGCTCACAAATCACAAAATAAAAGGACTCTGCGGCTCACAAGTCAAGGATTATTTAACGATTACAAATATCACAATTCAAATAACTAGAGTCTAAAATTCGTCCAAGTCCAAACAATAAAACCATCAATAGACAATAATCATATTCATAATACACTTACAAGTTCACAACCATCAACATTAAACATCCAACCACAATTTTTTACTAAATGAATAAAGGATACCATATCCACGTCTCCACTGCTATTATCCTTGAAGGAACGATGCATCCGGAGTGTGTGGGTCTGTGCTCTGTGGGCGACGGGATGAAAGATTGACAGGAGAGAAAGAGAATAAAGATTTGGGGTTGTTCACATTTTAATATAAATGTGTGTTATTTTTATTTTATTTTTATTTTTATTTTTTGCCCCAATGTGTTGTTTATCTACTTATATCCCTCATTTTATTTTATTTTTTGCAATAAACTCCTAAACCCCTCTAACTAATATATAAACTGGAAATTGGCGGGATTCCCGCCTCCCGCGGGAATCCAAAAATACTTCCCGTTCTCGTCCCGTGTTTGACGGGATTCCCGTCCCGTCTCGGCAGACGGGAACGGGAACGGGACCGAATTTTTCCGGTAAGATAAAATTCCCTCGGGACGGAACGGGAACGGGATTTTTCCCGTCCCATTCCCACCCCTAATGTCTCGTGTGTTGATTTCTCTGAGATTTATTCTGAGGTTTCAGCGGGTCATCGTAGTCAGTTTCCTGATTACCAAGTGGTTGATGGGTACTTGTTTCATGGGACTCACTTATGTATCCCTAGCACATCTCTGGGGGATTTTCTTATTTGGAAGCTTCATGATGGGGGTCTTGCGGGTCATTTGGGGAGAGACAAGACTACCATCCTTGTTGCTGATTGTTTCTTTTGGCCATCCTTACGCAAGGATGTGGCTCGGGTTGTGTCACAGTGTCGTGTTTGTCAACTTAGTAAAGGAAGAAAGCAAAACACTGGTCTTTATACTCCTTTACCTATCCCTCACTCCCCTTGGAAGCATGGACTTTGTGTTAGGCATTCCTCGTACTGCTAGAGGTCATGATTCTATTTTAGTTGTGGTGGATAGGTTTTCTAAGATGGCCCACTTTCTTCCTTGCAAGAAAACCGCTGATGCTTCTAATATTGCGAGGATCTTCTTCAACGAAGTGGTACGTTTACATAGGTTACCCTCTTCCATTGTGTCCGACAGAGATGTGAAGTTCGTGAGTCATTTTTGGCGCTCTTTGTGGAAATTATTTGGTACTCACTTGAAGTTCTCTAGTGCTTTTCACCCTCAAACTGATGGTCAAACTAAGGTTGTCAATCGTACGTTAGCTAATCTCCTTAGATGTCTTGTGGGGGAAAAGCCTAGTACTTGGGACTTGATTTTACCTGTTGCTGAGATGGCTTACAATAATTCCACAAGTAAGTCCATTGGTAAGAGTCCTTTTGAGATTGTTCATGGGGTAGCTCCTCGACTTCCTATTGATTTGGTGCCATTGCCTATTTCTCATAAAACCGCTGAATTTGCTGAAACTTTTGCACAACATATTCATGATTTACATGCTGATATCCGAATGAAAATAACACAAAGTAATGCAAATTATAAATTGGCTGTTGATTTACATCGTAGGAAGTTGGAGTTTAAGGAAGATGATTTTGTGATTGTTCGTATTCGTCCTGAACGTTTTCCAATTCAAGATAGGCATACAGGGATTAAAGTAATCCCAAGTGTTGTTTACAACTGTGGGTATGTAACCTAAACTAAGTATAAACATCTTGAAGAAAAATTAATCTTAGTGAATTCTCATGAACTTTCTGATACACATGTTTAATTTCAAAGTAAATTTTAAGCGTATCGACTTTAAAGGCTTCTACACTGCTGTTCTTGAAAAGAATGAGGAGATTATTTCAGTGGCATCCATCAGGTATCAAAGTTAATTAGTATCTATCATGCACTGCAAATTAAACAACCTTTTTCTTGATATTAAGTGCCTTAAATTGTCCCATCTAATGTTTGCGAATAAAATCTTTTTCTTTATGAATTATGAGCACCTTTGGCACCTCTAGTTAACTGAGAAATGTGTGCCCCAACCTTACATTAAGTGGATTAATTTTTTTAACTGGGAATGCCCATATGCTTAACTTATTAATCAATTCATCTAAGTTAATGTTGGCTAACGAATGTGCTTAATAAGCTATTTGTAGCTATATATAATCATCACGGTTATTATTGCCTTAGTGGCAGTTGTATTTCTTATCTCAAGAACTATATTTCTTCAAGTGTATTTTTTGGTTGTTATGCCTTTTTGACCATATCTGTTCCACGTTCTGTTTCCCATTGCTAGTTTGAAGTTACAAAAATTATATTACAGCAGGATACTTGTATTTATTATTTTCCTATGATCGTAGGATTCATGGAACAAAGCTTGCTGAAATGCCATTCATAGCAACAAGTTAAGAATACAGACGCAAAGGAATGTGCAAAAAATTGATGGTAGCTATTGAATCAGTAAGTTTCTTGATATATGCATATGTTATTTAGATTTGTCCCAGTGGAACTTTGATACATGCACATATTTCAGTTATGTAGCATTTTATCAGAAACTATAACAACAAATATATATATTGCCTAACAAAAAGCTTTGGCTATTCGATATTTAATTAGTACTATAACCTCATGAATTCGCTATTTAATTTTCATTTATAGCCTAACTACCCTGTTCAAATTAGGTTTAGTTATAGACAACCAAACATATTATCAAATAAAAAAGAATATAAATTAAAACTAGAGGAGATGATTCATCATTTTATTTATATTGCCATTTCATCAAATAGATTAATTAAAAAGTCAAAACATCTCGCCCGATCTCTAACTTACCATAACACTACAAGATTTATGGGTCAATAGAGACCGCAAAGCGGCCCCTATTGACCCCCAAGCGGTCCCTGATGGTCAATAGGTACCGCCTTCGGGTCGCTATTGCGCGGTCCCTATTGACCATGGTCGCTTGTCAATAGGGATCGCACGCCGGTCGCTATTGAGGGTCAATAGGGACTGGAAAATCAGCAACCGCTTTCCGGTCCCTGATGACTTAATATCAATAGGGACCGCATTCTGGTCCCTATTGCCTTACAAAATTAGGAACCGCGAAGCGGTCCCTATTTTTTTTCATGAAGTAGCGAATGTAATTAAGTCGCTACTTCTTGAAAAAAAAATAGGGACCGAAATGCAGTCCCTAATAACCAAAACAGGGACCAAATTGCGGTCCGTAATAACAAAAATAGGGACCGCAATTCGGTCCCTACTAATATTCATAGAGTTTCTATGAATATTAGTAGGGACCGAATTGCGGTCCCTATTGACCCCCCAGAAAAAATAAAAAATATAAAATAATATTTCGGATTAAATCCAAAATATTATTGTTTTTTTTTTGTAAAATTATGATTTTAACAAGATCAAAACAATAAAATAACGAAGAAAAAGTTAATATACTGTCATGAAAGTATTAATGATGTAAAAATATGAATAAAATGACTAATAATAGAAAATAAAATATGAATGAAAACAAAAAAAATGAATGAATAAAACAACAAGTGAAAGAAATGTAAGAAAAGAAAGTGTAGATCCAAAATAAAAAAAAAAGTGAGAAAAGAAACAAAAGAAAGATTGTGTTGGTGATTTGTCTTTTAGATTTGTGTTGCTAAAAAGAAGAAAAGTTTTTGTGTTGGGTGATTTATGGAGAAAAGAAGATAGTGTGTTTGTATTGGAAAATAAAATAGAGTTTTTGTGTTGGGTGTTTGTTGAACATAATGAAATGAGATGTGTAAGAGTGGTGAGCATATATAGAGGGAGGGTGAAATTTTCAAATTTTTGAAAAAATTCAAATTTCCCACTTAAAATGTTTGCCAAAATTTAAAAATTTTGGATTCAATGACCGCATTTAGGCACTAATAAAAATTAGGGATCGGATTTAGGTCACTAAATTTTTGCAGTGACCGCAGGGCGGTCCCTGTTGCGATTTTAGGGACCTAAGTGCGGTCCCTAATAATATTCATCGATTTTAAAGTATGAATATTAGTAAGGACCGCAATGCGGTCCCTGTTGAGTCAATAGTGACCGCAATGCAGTCCCTATTGAGTGCTAATGTCAATAGGGACCGCAATGCAGTCCCTATTGACAACGCTTATGTCAATAGGGACCGCATTGCGGTCCCTATTGACAACGGTAATTGTCAATAGGGAACGCAAAGCGGTCCCTATTGACTCAACGGGGACCGAATTGCGGTCCCTACTAATATTCATACTTTAAAATCGATTTTTTTTATTGATGTTGGTGTGTTTGTGATTCTTAGCAACCAAACTCATTCTAACATTTGAATTGAAGTAATAAATGATTGCAAAACCAACATTATAGTAGATTAGTTGTGAATTAATTGATTGATTGAGATTGAGCGATTTATTAACGTTCAATATATATTTAATGTTCTACAACTAATCATCACTAGTTAGTTGTAGTTGTTATTCGTTTTTATGATTTACTTCACTAATGTTAGCATAGATATGATTATGAGGTATAATCATTAGATCAAGTAATCATTATACTTATATATGTATATCGAATTAGTTTGTCATTATGACATTCGTTGTACAAAACAGTAAGAGAATCTTCAAAACGGTCCATTCTCCTTATATAATGTTTGAATTTACAATGAGTCGTTGTAATTATTGTTATTTTAACTATTACAATGGTTATTATGAACTAAACAAACAATGCGGCACCTCAAACCATCTTAAAATATCGATTTTAAAGTATGAATATTAGTAAGGACCGAAATTCGGTCCCTGTTGAGTCAATAGGGGCCGCTTTTCGGTTCCTATTGACAATGCTAATGTCAATAGAGACTGCAATGCAGTCCTTGTTGAGTGTTAATGTCAATAGGGACCGCAATGCACTCCCTATTGACAACGCTAATGTCAATAGAGACCGCATTGCGGTCCCTATTGACAATGCTAATTGTCAATAGGGACCGCTTTGCGGGCTATATTGACTCCACAGGGACCGAATTGCGGTCCCTACTAATATTCATACTTTAAAATTGATTTTTTTTATTGATGTTGGTGTGTTTGTGATTCTTAGCAACCAAACTCATTGTAACATTTGAATTGAAGTAATAAATGATTGCAAAACCAACCTTATTGTAGATTAGTTGTGAATTAATAGATTGATTGAGATTGAGTGACTTATTAACGTTCAAGATATATTTCATTTTCTACAACTAATCATCACTAGTTAGTTGTAGTTATTATTCGTTTTTATGATTAATTTCACTAATGTTAGCATAGATATGATTATGAGGTATAATCATTAGATCAAGTAGTCATTATACTTATATATGTATATCGAATAAGTTTGTCATTATGTCATTCGTTGTACAAAACAGTAAGAGAATCTTCAAAGCGGTCCATTCTCCTTATATAATGTTTGGATTTACAAGGCGTCGTTGTAATTATTGTTATTTTAACTATTACAATGGTTATTATGAACTAAACAAACAACGCGGCACCTCGAACCATCATAAAATATCAATTTTAAAGTATGAATATTAGTAGGGACCGCAATTAGGTCACAAATATGGATATTAGGGACCGCATTGCGGTCTCTATTGACAACTCTAACATCAATAGGGACCGCATTGCGGTCCTTATTGACAACGCTAATTGTTAATAGGGACCGCTTTGTGGTCCCTATTGGCAACAGGTCAATAGGGACTGCATTGCGGTCGCTATTGACAAATGCAGTTGCTGAAGACCAGCGACCGCAATGCAGTCCTTATTGATTGCTAATGTCAATAGGGACCGCAATGCAGTCCCTATTGACAACGCTAATGTCAATAGGGACAGTTTTGCGGTGTCTATTGATTCAACAGGGACCGAATTGCGGTCCCTACTAATATTCATACTTTAAAATTGATTTTTTTTTATTGATGTTGGTGTGTTTGTGATTCTTAGCAACCAAACTCATTGTAACATTTGAATTGAAGTAATAAATGATTGCAAAACCAACCTTATAGTAGATTAGTTGTGAATTAATAGATTGATTGAGATTGAGTGAGTTATTAGCGTTCAAGATATATTTCATGTTCTACAACTAATCATCACTAGTTAGTTGTAGTTATTACTCGTTTTTATGATTAATTTCACTAATGTTAGCATAGATATGATTATGAGGTATAATCATTAGATCAAGTAATCATTATACTTATATATGTATATCGAATTAGTTTGTCATTATGACATTCGTTGTACAAAACAATAAGAGAATCTTCAAAACGGTCCATTCTCCTTATATAATGTTTGAATTTACAATGAGTCGTTGTAATTATTGTTATTTTAACTATTACAATGGTTATTATGAACTAAACAAACAACGCGGCACCTCAAACCATCTTAAAATATCGATTTTAAAGTATGAATATTAGTAAGGACCGAAATTCGGTCCCTGTTGAGTCAATAGGGGCCGCTTTCGGTTCCTATTGACAATGCTAATGTCAATAGAGACTGCAATGCAGTCCTTGTTGAGTGTTAATGTCAATAGGGACCGCAATGCACTCCCTATTGACAACGCTAATGTCAATAGAGACCGCATTGCGGTCCCTATTGACAATGCTAATTGTCAATAGGGACCGCTTTGCGGGCTATATTGACTCAACAGGGACCGAATTGCGGTCCCTACTAATATTCATACTTTAAAATTGATTTGTTTTATTGATGTTGGTGTGTTTGTGATTCTTAGCAACCAAACTCATTGTAACATTTGAATTGAAGTAATAAATGATTGCAAAACCAACCTTATTGTAGATTAGTTGTGAATTAATAGATTGATTGAGATTGAGTGAGTTATTAACGTTCAAGATATATATTTCATGTTCTACAACTAATCATCACTAGTTAGTTGTAGTTATTATTCGTTTTTATGATTAATTTCACTAATGTTAGCATAGATATGATTATGAGGTATAATCATTAGATCAAGTAATCATTATACTTATATAAGTATATCGAATAAGTTTGTCATTATGTCATTCGTTGTACAAAACAGTAAGAGAATCTTCAAAGCGGTCCATTCTCCTTATATAATGTTTGGATTTACAAGGCGTCGTTGTAATTATTGTTATTTTAACTATTACAATGGTTATTATGAACTAAACAAACAACGCGGCACCTCGAACCATCATAAAATATCAATTTTAAAGTATGAATATTAGTAGGGACCGCAATTAGGTCACAAATATGGATATTAGGGACCGCATTGCGGTCTCTATTGACAACGCTAACATCAATAGGGACCGCATTGCGGTCCTTATTGACAACGCTAATTGTTAATAGGGACCGCTTTGTGGTCCCTATTGGCAACAGGTCAATAGGGACTGCATTGCGGTCGCTATTGACAAATGCAGTTGCTGAAGACCAGCGACCGCAATGCAGTCCTTATTGATTGCTAATGTCAATAGGGACCGCAATGCAGTCCCTATTGACAACGCTAATGTCAATAGGGACAGCTTTGCGGTGTCTATTGACTCAACAGGGACCGAATTGCGGTCCCTACTAATATTCATACTTTAAAATTGATTTTTTTTTATTGATGTTGGTGTGTTTGTGATTCTTAGCAACCAAACTCATTCTAACATTTGAATTGAAGTAATAAATGATTGCAAAACCAACCTTATAGTAGATTAGTTCTGAATTAATAGATTGATTGAGATTGAGTGAGTTATTAACGTTCAAGATATATTTCATGTTCTACAACTAATCATCACTAGTTAGTTGTAGTTATTATTCGTTTTTATGATTAATTTCACTAATGTTAGCATAGATATGATTATGAGGTATAATCATTAGATCAAGTAATCATTATACTTATATATGTATATCGAATAAGTTTGTCATTATGTCATTCGTTGTACAAAACAGTAAGAGAATCTTCAAAGCGGTCCATTCTCCTTATATAATGTTTGAATTTACAATGAGTCGTTGTAATTATTGTTATTTTAACTATTACAATGGTTATTATGAACTAAACAAACAACGCGGCACCTCAAACCATCTTAAAATATCGATTTTAAAGTATGAATATTAGTAAGGACCGAAATTCGGTCCCTGTTGAGTCAATAGGGGCCGCTTTTCGGTTCCTATTGACAATGCTAATGTCAATAGAGACTGCAATGCAGTCCTTGTTGAGTGTTAATGTCAATAGGGACCGCAATGCACTCCCTATTGACAACGCTAATGTCAATAGAGACCGCATTGCGGTCCCTATTGACAATGCTAATTGTCAATAGGGACCGCTTTGCGGGCTATATTGACTCAACAGGGACCGAATTGCGGTCCCTACTAATATTCATACTTTAAAATTGATTTTTTTTATTGATGTTGGTGTGTTTGTGATTCTTAGCAACCAAACTCATTGTAACATTTGAATTGAAGTAATAAATGATTGCAAAACCAACCTTATTGTAGATTAGTTGTGAATTAATAGATTGATTGAGATTGAGTGAGTTATTAACGTTCAAGATATATTTCATGTTCTACAACTAATCATCACTAGTTAGTTGTAGTTATTATTCGTTTTTATGATTAATTTCACTAATGTTAGCATAGATATGATTATGAGGTATAATCATTAGATCAAGTAATCATTATACTTATATATGTATATCGAATAAGTTTGTCATTATGTCATTCGTTGTACAAAACAGTAAGAGAGTCTTCAAAGCGGTCCATTCTCCTTATATAATGTTTGGATTTACAAGGCGTCGTTGTAATTATTGTTATTTTAACTATTACAATGGTTATTATGAACTAAACAAACAACGCGGCACCTCGAACCATCATAAAATATCAATTTTAAAGTATGAATATTAGTAGGGACCGCAATTAGGTCACAAATATGGATATTAGGGACCGCATTGCGGTCTCTATTGACAACGCTAACATCAATAGGGACCGCATTGCGGTCCTTATTGACAACGCTAATTGTTAATAGGGACCGCTTTGTGGTCCCTATTGGCAACAGGTCAATAGGGACTGCATTGCGGTCGCTATTGACAAATGCAGTTGCTGAAGACCAGCGACCGCAATGCAGTCCTTATTGATTGCTAATGTCAATAGGGACCGCAATGCAGTCCCTATTGACAACGCTAATGTCAATAGGGACAGCTTTGCGGTGTCTATTGACTCAACAGGGACCGAATTGCGGTCCCTACTAATATTCATACTTTAAAATTGATTTTTTTTTATTGATGTTGGTGTGTTTGTGATTCTTAGCAACCAAACTCATTGTAACATTTGAATTGAAGTAATAAATGATTGCAAAACCAACCTTATAGTAGATTAGTTGTGAATTAATAGATTGATTGAGATTGAGTGAGTTATTAGCGTTCAAGATATATTTCATGTTCTACAACTAATCATCACTAGTTAGTTGTAGTTATTATTCGTTTTTATGATTAATTTCACTAATGTTAGCATAGATATGATTATGAGGTATAATCATTAGATCAAGTAATCATTATACTTATATATGTATATCGAATTAGTTTGTCATTATGACATTCGTTGTACAAAACAGTAAGATAATCTTCAAAACGGTCCATTCTCCTTATATAATGTTTGGATTTACAAGGCGTCGTTGTAATTATTGTTATTTTAACTATTACAATGGTTATTATGAACTAAACAAACAACGCGGCACCTCGAACCATCATAAAATATCAATTTTAAAGTATGAATATTAGTAGGGACCGCAATTAGGTCACAAATATGGATATTAGGGACCGCATTGCGGTCTCTATTGACAACGCTAACATCAATAGGGACCGCATTGCGGTCCTTATTGACAACGCTAATTGTTAATAGGGACCGCTTTGTGGTCCCTATTGGCAACAGGTCAATAGGGACTGCATTGCGGTCGCTATTGACAAATGCAGTTGCTGAAGACCAGCGACCGCAATGCAGTCCTTATTGATTGCTAATGTCAATAGGGACCGCAATGCAGTCCCTATTGACAACGCTAATGTCAATAGGGACAGCTTTGCGGTGTCTATTGACTCAACAGGGACCGAATTGCGGTCCCTACTAATATTCATACTTTAAAATTGATTTTTTTTTATTGATGTTGGTGTGTTTGTGATTCTTAGCAACCAAACTCATTCTAACATTTGAATTGAAGTAATAAATGATTGCAAAACCAACCTTATAGTAGATTAGTTGTGAATTAATAGATTGATTGAGATTGAGTGAGTTATTAACGTTCAAGATATATTTCATGTTCTACAACTAGTCATCACTAGTTAGTTGTAGTTATTATTCGTTTTTATGATTAATTTCACTAATGTTAGCATAGATATGATTATGAGGTATAATCATTAGATCAAGTAATCATTATACTTATATATGTATATCGAATAAGTTTGTCATTATGTCATTCGTTGTACAAAACAGTAAGAGAATCTTCAAAGCGGTCCATTCTCCTTATATAATGTTTGAATTTACAATGAGTCGTTGTAATTATTGTTATTTTAACTATTACAATGGTTATTATGAATTAAACAAACAACGCGGCACCTCAAACCATCTTAAAATATCGATTTTAAAGTATGAATATTAGTAAGGACCGAAATTCGGTCCCTGTTGAGTCAATAGGGGCCGCTTTTCGGTTCCTATTGACAATGCTAATGTCAATAGAGACTGCAATGCAGTCCTTGTTGAGTGTTAATGTCAATAGGGACCGCAATGCACTCCCTATTGACAACGCTAATGTCAATAGAGACCGCATTGCGGTCCCTATTGACAATGCTAATTGTCAATAGGGACCGCTTTGCGGGCTATATTGACTCAACAGGGACCGAATTGCGGTCCCTACTAATATTCATACTTTAAAATTGATTTTTTTTATTGATGTTGGTGTGTTTGTGATTCTTAGCAACCAAACTCATTGTAACATTTGAATTGAAGTAATAAATGATTGCAAAACCAACCTTATTGTAGATTAGTTGTGAATTAATAGATTGATTGAGATTGAGTGAGTTATTAACGTTCAAGATATATTTCATGTTCTACAACTAATCATCACTAGTTAGTTGTAGTTATTATTCGTTTTTATGATTAATTTCACTAATGTTAGCATAGATATGATTATGAGGTATAATCATTAGATCAAGTAATCATTATACTTATATATGTATATCGAATAAGTTTGTCATTATGTCATTCGTTGTACAAAACAGTAAGAGAGTCTTCAAAGCGGTCCATTCTCCTTATATAATGTTTGGATTTACAAGGCGTCGTTGTAATTATTGTTATTTTAACTATTACAATGGTTATTATGAACTAAACAAACAACGCGGCACCTCGAACCATCATAAAATATCAATTTTAAAGTATGAATATTAGTAGGGACCGCAATTAGGTCACAAATATGGATATTAGGGACCGCATTGCGGTCTCTATTGACAACGCTAACATCAATAGGGACCGCATTGCGGTCCTTATTGACAACGCTAATTGTTAATAGGGACCGCTTTGTGGTCCCTATTGGCAACAGGTCAATAGGGACTGCATTGCGGTCGCTATTGACAAATGCAGTTGCTGAAGACCAGCGACCGCAATGCAGTCCTTATTGATTGCTAATGTCAATAGGGACCGCAATGCAGTCCCTATTGACAACGCTAATGTCAATAGGGACAGCTTTGCGGTGTCTATTGACTCAACAGGGACCGAATTGCGGTCCCTACTAATATTCATACTTTAAAATTGATTTTTTTTTATTGATGTTGGTGTGTTTGTGATTCTTAGCAACCAAACTCATTCTAACATTTGAATTGAAGTAATAAATGATTGCAAAACCAACCTTATAGTAGATTAGTTCTGAATTAATAGATTGATTGAGATTGAGTGAGTTATTAACGTTCAAGATATATTTCATGTTCTACAACTAATCATCACTAGTTAGTTGTAGTTATTATTCGTTTTTATGATTAATTTCACTAATGTTAGCATAGATATGATTATGAGGTATAATCATTAGATCAAGTAATCATTATACTTATATATGTATATCGAATAAGTTTGTCATTATGTCATTCGTTGTACAAAACAGTAAGAGAATCTTCAAAGCGGTCCATTCTCCTTATATAATGTTTGAATTTACAATGAGTCGTTGTAATTATTGTTATTTTAACTATTACAATGGTTATTATGAACTAAACAAACAACGCGGCACCTCAAACCATCTTAAAATATCGATTTTAAAGTATGAATATTAGTAAGGACCGAAATTCGGTCCCTGTTGAGTCAATAGGGGCCGCTTTTCGGTTCCTATTGACAATGCTAATGTCAATAGAGACTGCAATGCAGTCCTTGTTGAGTGTTAATGTCAATAGGGACCGCAATGCACTCCCTATTGACAACGCTAATGTCAATAGAGACCGCATTGCGGTCCCTATTGACAATGCTAATTGTCAATAGGGACCGCTTTGCGGGCTATATTGACTCAACAGGGACCGAATTGCGGTCCCTGCTAATATTCATACTTTAAAATTGATTTTTTTATTGATGTTGGTGTGTTTGTGATTCTTAGCAACCAAACTCATTGTAACATTTGAATTGAAGTAATAAATGATTGCAAAACCAACCTTATTGTAGATTAGTTGTGAATTAATAGATTGATTGAGATTGAGTGAGTTATTAACGTTCAAGATATATTTCATGTTCTACAACTAATCATCACTAGTTAGTTGTAGTTATTATTCGTTTTTATGATTAATTTCACTAATGTTAGCATAGATATGATTATGAGGTATAATCATTAGATCAAGTAATCATTATACTTATATATGTATATCGAATAAGTTTGTCATTATGTCATTCGTTGTACAAAACAGTAAGAGAGTCTTCAAAGCGGTCCATTCTCCTTATATAATGTTTGGATTTACAAGGCGTCGTTGTAATTATTGTTATTTTAACTATTACAATGGTTATTATGAACTAAACAAACAACGCGGCACCTCGAACCATCATAAAATATCAATTTTAAAGTATGAATATTAGTAGGGACCGCAATTAGGTCACAAATATGGATATTAGGGACCGCATTGCGGTCTCTATTGACAACGCTAACATCAATAGGGACCGCATTGCGGTCCTTATTGACAACGCTAATTGTTAATAGGGACCGCTTTGTGGTCCCTATTGGCAACAGGTCAATAGGGACTGCATTGCGGTCGCTATTGACAAATGCAGTTGCTGAAGACCAGCGACCGCAATGCAGTCCTTATTGATTGCTAATGTCAATAGGGACCGCAATGCAGTCCCTATTGACAACGCTAATGTCAATAGGGACAGCTTTGCGGTGTCTATTGACTCAACAGGGACCGAATTGCGGTCCCTACTAATATTCATACTTTAAAATTGATTTTTTTTTATTGATGTTGGTGTGTTTGTGATTCTTAGCAACCAAACTCATTGTAACATTTGAATTGAAGTAATAAATGATTGCAAAACCAACCTTATAGTAGATTAGTTGTGAATTAATAGATTGATTGAGATTGAGTGAGTTATTAGCGTTCAAGATATATTTCATGTTCTACAACTAATCATCACTAGTTAGTTGTAGTTATTATTCGTTTTTATGATTAATTTCACTAATGTTAGCATAGATATGATTATGAGGTATAATCATTAGATCAAGTAATCATTATACTTATATATGTATATCGAATTAGTTTGTCATTATGACATTCGTTGTACAAAACAGTAAGATAATCTTCAAAACGGTCCATTCTCCTTATATAATGTTTGGATTTACAAGGCGTCGTTGTAATTATTGTTATTTTAACTATTACAATGGTTATTATGAACTAAACAAACAACGCGGCACCTCGAACCATCATAAAATATCAATTTTAAAGTATGAATATTAGTAGGGACCGCAATTAGGTCACAAATATGGATATTAGGGACCGCATTGCGGTCTCTATTGACAACGCTAACATCAATAGGGACCGCATTGCGGTCCTTATTGACAACGCTAATTGTTAATAGGGACCGCTTTGTGGTCCCTATTGGCAACAGGTCAATAGGGACTGCATTGCGGTCGCTATTGACAAATGCAGTTGCTGAAGACCAGCGACCGCAATGCAGTCCTTATTGATTGCTAATGTCAATAGGGACCGCAATGCAGTCCCTATTGACAACGCTAATGTCAATAGGGACAGCTTTGCGGTGTCTATTGACTCAACAGGGACCGAATTGCGGTCCCTACTAATATTCATACTTTAAAATTGATTTTTTTTTATTGATGTTGGTGTGTTTGTGATTCTTAGCAACCAAACTCATTCTAACATTTGAATTGAAGTAATAAATGATTGCAAAACCAACCTTATAGTAGATTAGTTGTGAATTAATAGATTGATTGAGATTGAGTGAGTTATTAACGTTCAAGATATATTTCATGTTCTACAACTAGTCATCACTAGTTAGTTGTAGTTATTATTCGTTTTTATGATTAATTTCACTAATGTTAGCATAGATATGATTATGAGGTATAATCATTAGATCAAGTAATCATTATACTTATATATGTATATCGAATAAGTTTGTCATTATGTCATTCGTTGTACAAAACAGTAAGAGAATCTTCAAAGCGGTCCATTCTCCTTATATAATGTTTGAATTTACAATGAGTCGTTGTAATTATTGTTATTTTAACTATTACAATGGTTATTATGAACTAAACAAACAACGCGGCACCTCAAACCATCTTAAAATATCGATTTTAAAGTATGAATATTAGTAAGGACCGAAATTCGGTCCCTGTTGAGTCAATAGGGGCCGCTTTTCGGTTCCTATTGACAATGCTAATGTCAATAGAGACTGCAATGCAGTCCTTGTTGAGTGTTAATGTCAATAGGGACCGCAATGCACTCCCTATTGACAACGCTAATGTCAATAGAGACCGCATTGCGGTCCCTATTGACAATGCTAATTGTCAATAGGGACCGCTTTGCGGGCTATATTGACTCAACAGGGACCGAATTGCGGTCCCTACTAATATTCATACTTTAAAATTGATTTTTTTTATTGATGTTGGTGTGTTTGTGATTCTTAGCAACCAAACTCATTGTAACATTTGAATTGAAGTAATAAATGATTGCAAAACCAACCTTATTGTAGATTAGTTGTGAATTAATAGATTGATTGAGATTGAGTGAGTTATTAACGTTCAAGATATATTTCATGTTCTACAACTAATCATCACTAGTTAGTTGTAGTTATTATTCGTTTTTATGATTAATTTCACTAATGTTAGCATAGATATGATTATGAGGTATAATCATTAGATCAAGTAATCATTATACTTATATATGTATATCGAATAAGTTTGTCATTATGTCATTCGTTGTACAAAACAGTAAGAGAGTCTTCAAAGCGGTCCATTCTCCTTATATAATGTTTGGATTTACAAGGCGTCGTTGTAATTATTGTTATTTTAACTATTACAATGGTTATTATGAACTAAACAAACAACGCGGCACCTCGAACCATCATAAAATATCAATTTTAAAGTATGAATATTAGTAGGGACCGCAATTAGGTCACAAATATGGATATTAGGGACCGCATTGCGGTCTCTATTGACAACGCTAACATCAATAGGGACCGCATTGCGGTCCTTATTGACAACGCTAATTGTTAATAGGGACCGCTTTGTGGTCCCTATTGGCAACAGGTCAATAGGGACTGCATTGCGGTCGCTATTGACAAATGCAGTTGCTGAAGACCAGCGACCGCAATGCAGTCCTTATTGATTGCTAATGTCAATAGGGACCGCAATGCAGTCCCTATTGACAACGCTAATGTCAATAGGGACAGCTTTGCGGTGTCTATTGACTCAACAGGGACCGAATTGCGGTCCCTACTAATATTCATACTTTAAAATTGATTTTTTTTTATTGATGTTGGTGTGTTTGTGATTCTTAGCAACCAAACTCATTCTAACATTTGAATTGAAGTAATAAATGATTGCAAAACCAACCTTATAGTAGATTAGTTCTGAATTAATAGATTGATTGAGATTGAGTGAGTTATTAACGTTCAAGATATATTTCATGTTCTACAACTAATCATCACTAGTTAGTTGTAGTTATTATTCGTTTTTATGATTAATTTCACTAATGTTAGCATAGATATGATTATGAGGTATAATCATTAGATCAAGTAATCATTATACTTATATATGTATATCGAATAAGTTTGTCATTATGTCATTCGTTGTACAAAACAGTAAGAGAATCTTCAAAGCGGTCCATTCTCCTTATATAATGTTTGAATTTACAATGAGTCGTTGTAATTATTGTTATTTTAACTATTACAATGGTTATTATGAACTAAACAAACAACGCGGCACCTCAAACCATCTTAAAATATCGATTTTAAAGTATGAATATTAGTAAGGACCGAAATTCGGTCCCTGTTGAGTCAATAGGGGCCGCTTTTCGGTTCCTATTGACAATGCTAATGTCAATAGAGACTGCAATGCAGTCCTTGTTGAGTGTTAATGTCAATAGGGACCGCAATGCACTCCCTATTGACAACGCTAATGTCAATAGAGACCGCATTGCGGTCCCTATTGACAATGCTAATTGTCAATAGGGACCGCTTTGCGGGCTATATTGACTCAACAGGGACCGAATTGCGGTCCCTACTAATATTCATACTTTAAAATTGATTTTTTTATTGATGTTGGTGTGTTTGTGATTCTTAGCAACCAAACTCATTGTAACATTTGAATTGAAGTAATAAATGATTGCAAAACCAACCTTATTGTAGATTAGTTGTGAATTAATAGATTGATTGAGATTGAGTGAGTTATTAACGTTCAAGATATATTTCATGTTCTACAACTAATCATCACTAGTTAGTTGTAGTTATTATTCGTTTTTATGATTAATTTCACTAATGTTAGCATAGATATGATTATGAGGTATAATCATTAGATCAAGTAATCATTATACTTATATATGTATATCGAATAAGTTTGTCATTATGTCATTCGTTGTACAAAACAGTAAGAGAGTCTTCAAAGCGGTCCATTCTCCTTATATAATGTTTGGATTTACAAGGCGTCGTTGTAATTATTGTTATTTTAACTATTACAATGGTTATTATGAACTAAACAAACAACGCGGCACCTCGAACCATCATAAAATATCAATTTTAAAGTATGAATATTAGTAGGGACCGCAATTAGGTCACAAATATGGATATTAGGGACCGCATTGCGGTCTCTATTGACAACGCTAACATCAATAGGGACCGCATTGCGGTCCTTATTGACAACGCTAATTGTTAATAGGGACCGCTTTGTGGTCCCTATTGGCAACAGGTCAATAGGGACTGCATTGCGGTCGCTATTGACAAATGCAGTTGCTGAAGACCAGCGACCGCAATGCAGTCCTTATTGATTGCTAATGTCAATAGGGACCGCAATGCAGTCCCTATTGACAACGCTAATGTCAATAGGGACAGCTTTGCGGTGTCTATTGACTCAACAGGGACCGAATTGCGGTCCCTACTAATATTCATACTTTAAAATTGATTTTTTTTTATTGATGTTGGTGTGTTTGTGATTCTTAGCAACCAAACTCATTCTAACATTTGAATTGAAGTAATAAATGATTGCAAAACCAACCTTATAGTAGATTAGTTCTGAATTAATAGATTGATTGAGATTGAGTGAGTTATTAACGTTCAAGATATATTTCATGTTCTACAACTAATCATCACTAGTTAGTTGTAGTTATTATTCGTTTTTATGATTAATTTCACTAATGTTAGCATAGATATGATTATGAGGTATAATCATTAGATCAAGTAATCATTATACTTATATATGTATATCGAATAAGTTTGTCATTATGTCATTCGTTGTACAAAACAGTAAGAGAATCTTCAAAGCGGTCCATTCTCCTTATATAATGTTTGAATTTACAATGAGTCGTTGTAATTATTGTTATTTTAACTATTACAATGGTTATTATGAACTAAACAAACAACGCGGCACCTCAAACCATCTTAAAATATCGATTTTAAAGTATGAATATTAGTAAGGACCGAAATTCGGTCCCTGTTGAGTCAATAGGGGCCGCTTTTCGGTTCCTATTGACAATGCTAATGTCAATAGAGACTGCAATGCAGTCCTTGTTGAGTGTTAATGTCAATAGGGACCGCAATGCACTCCCTATTGACAACGCTAATGTCAATAGAGACCGCATTGCGGTCCCTATTGACAATGCTAATTGTCAATAGGGACCGCTTTGCGGGCTATATTGACTCAACAGGGACCGAATTGCGGTCCCTACTAATATTCATACTTTAAAATTGATTTTTTTATTGATGTTGGTGTGTTTGTGATTCTTAGCAACCAAACTCATTGTAACATTTGAATTGAAGTAATAAATGATTGCAAAACCAACCTTATTGTAGATTAGTTGTGAATTAATAGATTGATTGAGATTGAGTGAGTTATTAACGTTCAAGATATATTTCATGTTCTACAACTAATCATCACTAGTTAGTTGTAGTTATTATTCGTTTTTATGATTAATTTCACTAATGTTAGCATAGATATGATTATGAGGTATAATCATTAGATCAAGTAATCATTATACTTATATATGTATATCGAATAAGTTTGTCATTATGTCATTCGTTGTACAAAACAGTAAGAGAGTCTTCAAAGCGGTCCATTCTCCTTATATAATGTTTGGATTTACAAGGCGTCGTTGTAATTATTGTTATTTTAACTATTACAATGGTTATTATGAACTAAACAAACAACGCGGCACCTCGAACCATCATAAAATATCAATTTTAAAGTATGAATATTAGTAGGGACCGCAATTAGGTCACAAATATGGATATTAGGGACCGCATTGCGGTCTCTATTGACAACGCTAACATCAATAGGGACCGCATTGCGGTCCTTATTGACAACGCTAATTGTTAATAGGGACCGCTTTGTGGTCCCTATTGGCAACAGGTCAATAGGGACTGCATTGCGGTCGCTATTGACAAATGCAGTTGCTGAAGACCAGCGACCGCAATGCAGTCCTTATTGATTGCTAATGTCAATAGGGACCGCAATGCAGTCCCTATTGACAACGCTAATGTCAATAGGGACAGCTTTGCGGTGTCTATTGACTCAACAGGGACCGAATTGCGGTCCCTACTAATATTCATACTTTAAAATTGATTTTTTTTTATTGATGTTGGTGTGTTTGTGATTCTTAGCAACCAAACTCATTGTAACATTTGAATTGAAGTAATAAATGATTGCAAAACCAACCTTATAGTAGATTAGTTGTGAATTAATAGATTGATTGAGATTGAGTGAGTTATTAGCGTTCAAGATATATTTCATGTTCTACAACTAATCATCACTAGTTAGTTGTAGTTATTATTCGTTTTTATGATTAATTTCACTAATGTTAGCATAGATATGATTATGAGGTATAATCATTAGATCAAGTAATCATTATACTTATATATGTATATCGAATTAGTTTGTCATTATGACATTCGTTGTACAAAACAGTAAGATAATCTTCAAAACGGTCCATTCTCCTTATATAATGTTTGGATTTACAAGGCGTCGTTGTAATTATTGTTATTTTAACTATTACAATGGTTATTATGAACTAAACAAACAACGCGGCACCTCGAACCATCATAAAATATCAATTTTAAAGTATGAATATTAGTAGGGACCGCAATTAGGTCACAAATATGGATATTAGGGACCGCATTGCGGTCTCTATTGACAACGCTAACATCAATAGGGACCGCATTGCGGTCCTTATTGACAACGCTAATTGTTAATAGGGACCGCTTTGTGGTCCCTATTGGCAACAGGTCAATAGGGACTGCATTGCGGTCGCTATTGACAAATGCAGTTGCTGAAGACCAGCGACCGCAATGCAGTCCTTATTGATTGCTAATGTCAATAGGGACCGCAATGCAGTCCCTATTGACAACGCTAATGTCAATAGGGACAGCTTTGCGGTGTCTATTGACTCAACAGGGACCGAATTGCGGTCCCTACTAATATTCATACTTTAAAATTGATTTTTTTTTATTGATGTTGGTGTGTTTGTGATTCTTAGCAACCAAACTCATTCTAACATTTGAATTGAAGTAATAAATGATTGCAAAACCAACCTTATAGTAGATTAGTTGTGAATTAATAGATTGATTGAGATTGAGTGAGTTATTAACGTTCAAGATATATTTCATGTTCTACAACTAATCATCACTAGTTAGTTGTAGTTATTATTCGTTTTTATGATTAATTTCACTAATGTTAGCATAGATATGATTATGAGGTATAATCATTAGATCAAGTAATCATTATACTTATATATGTATATCGAATAAGTTTGTCATTATGTCATTCGTTGTACAAAACAGTAAGAGAATCTTCAAAGCGGTCCATTCTCCTTATATAATGTTTGAATTTACAATGAGTCGTTGTAATTATTGTTATTTTAACTATTACAATGGTTATTATGAACTAAACAAACAACGCGGCACCTCAAACCATCTTAAAATATCGATTTTAAAGTATGAATATTAGTAAGGACCGAAATTCGGTCCCTGTTGAGTCAATAGGGGCCGCTTTTCGGTTCCTATTGACAATGCTAATGTCAATAGAGACTGCAATGCAGTCCTTGTTGAGTGTTAATGTCAATAGGGACCGCAATGCACTCCCTATTGACAACGCTAATGTCAATAGAGACCGCATTGCGGTCCCTATTGACAATGCTAATTGTCAATAGGGACCGCTTTGCGGGCTATATTGACTCAACAGGGACCGAATTGCGGTCCCTACTAATATTCATACTTTAAAATTGATTTTTTTTATTGATGTTGGTGTGTTTGTGATTCTTAGCAACCAAACTCATTGTAACATTTGAATTGAAGTAATAAATGATTGCAAAACCAACCTTATTGTAGATTAGTTGTGAATTAATAGATTGATTGAGATTGAGTGAGTTATTAACGTTCAAGATATATTTCATGTTCTACAACTAATCATCACTAGTTAGTTGTAGTTATTATTCGTTTTTATGATTAATTTCACTAATGTTAGCATAGATATGATTATGAGGTATAATCATTAGATCAAGTAATCATTATACTTATATATGTATATCGAATAAGTTTGTCATTATGTCATTCGTTGTACAAAACAGTAAGAGAGTCTTCAAAGCGGTCCATTCTCCTTATATAATGTTTGGATTTACAAGGCGTCGTTGTAATTATTGTTATTTTAACTATTACAATGGTTATTATGAACTAAACAAACAACGCGGCACCTCGAACCATCATAAAATATCAATTTTAAAGTATGAATATTAGTAGGGACCGCAATTAGGTCACAAATATGGATATTAGGGACCGCATTGCGGTCTCTATTGACAACGCTAACATCAATAGGGACCGCATTGCGGTCCTTATTGACAACGCTAATTGTTAATAGGGACCGCTTTGTGGTCCCTATTGGCAACAGGTCAATAGGGACTGCATTGCGGTCGCTATTGACAAATGCAGTTGCTGAAGACCAGCGACCGCAATGCAGTCCTTATTGATTGCTAATGTCAATAGGGACCGCAATGCAGTCCCTATTGACAACGCTAATGTCAATAGGGACAGCTTTGCGGTGTCTATTGACTCAACAGGGACCGAATTGCGGTCCCTACTAATATTCATACTTTAAAATTGATTTTTTTTTATTGATGTTGGTGTGTTTGTGATTCTTAGCAACCAAACTCATTCTAACATTTGAATTGAAGTAATAAATGATTGCAAAACCAACCTTATAGTAGATTAGTTCTGAATTAATAGATTGATTGAGATTGAGTGAGTTATTAACGTTCAAGATAT
This sequence comes from Linaria vulgaris, assembly GCA_948329865.1. NCBI lineage: Eukaryota > Viridiplantae > Streptophyta > Magnoliopsida > Lamiales > Plantaginaceae > Linaria > Linaria vulgaris. The sequence continues at coordinate 41,656,600 of OX415251.1, forward strand.
ATTTCATGTTCTACAACTAATCATCACTAGTTAGTTGTAGTTATTATTCGTTTTTATGATTAATTTCACTAATGTTAGCATAGATATGATTATGAGGTATAATCATTAGATCAAGTAATCATTATACTTATATATGTATATCGAATAAGTTTGTCATTATGTCATTCGTTGTACAAAACAGTAAGAGAATCTTCAAAGCGGTCCATTCTCCTTATATAATGTTTGAATTTACAATGAGTCGTTGTAATTATTGTTATTTTAACTATTACAATGGTTATTATGAACTAAACAAACAACGCGGCACCTCAAACCATCTTAAAATATCGATTTTAAAGTATGAATATTAGTAAGGACCGAAATTCGGTCCCTGTTGAGTCAATAGGGGCCGCTTTTCGGTTCCTATTGACAATGCTAATGTCAATAGAGACTGCAATGCAGTCCTTGTTGAGTGTTAATGTCAATAGGGACCGCAATGCACTCCCTATTGACAACGCTAATGTCAATAGAGACCGCATTGCGGTCCCTATTGACAATGCTAATTGTCAATAGGGACCGCTTTGCGGGCTATATTGACTCAACAGGGACCGAATTGCGGTCCCTACTAATATTCATACTTTAAAATTGATTTTTTTTATTGATGTTGGTGTGTTTGTGATTCTTAGCAACCAAACTCATTGTAACATTTGAATTGAAGTAATAAATGATTGCAAAACCAACCTTATTGTAGATTAGTTGTGAATTAATAGATTGATTGAGATTGAGTGAGTTATTAACGTTCAAGATATATTTCATGTTCTACAACTAATCATCACTAGTTAGTTGTAGTTATTATTCGTTTTTATGATTAATTTCACTAATGTTAGCATAGATATGATTATGAGGTATAATCATTAGATCAAGTAATCATTATACTTATATATGTATATCGAATAAGTTTGTCATTATGTCATTCGTTGTACAAAACAGTAAGAGAGTCTTCAAAGCGGTCCATTCTCCTTATATAATGTTTGGATTTACAAGGCGTCGTTGTAATTATTGTTATTTTAACTATTACAATGGTTATTATGAACTAAACAAACAACGCGGCACCTCGAACCATCATAAAATATCAATTTTAAAGTATGAATATTAGTAGGGACCGCAATTAGGTCACAAATATGGATATTAGGGACCGCATTGCGGTCTCTATTGACAACGCTAACATCAATAGGGACCGCATTGCGGTCCTTATTGACAACGCTAATTGTTAATAGGGACCGCTTTGTGGTCCCTATTGGCAACAGGTCAATAGGGACTGCATTGCGGTCGCTATTGACAAATGCAGTTGCTGAAGACCAGCGACCGCAATGCAGTCCTTATTGATTGCTAATGTCAATAGGGACCGCAATGCAGTCCCTATTGACAACGCTAATGTCAATAGGGACAGCTTTGCGGTGTCTATTGACTCAACAGGGACCGAATTGCGGTCCCTACTAATATTCATACTTTAAAATTGATTTTTTTTTATTGATGTTGGTGTGTTTGTGATTCTTAGCAACCAAACTCATTGTAACATTTGAATTGAAGTAATAAATGATTGCAAAACCAACCTTATAGTAGATTAGTTGTGAATTAATAGATTGATTGAGATTGAGTGAGTTGTTAGCGTTCAAGATATATTTCATGTTCTACAACTAATCATCACTAGTTAGTTGTAGTTATTATTCGTTTTTATGATTAATTTCACTAATGTTAGCATAGATATGATTATGAGGTATAATCATTAGATCAAGTAATCATTATACTTATATATGTATATCGAATTAGTTTGTCATTATGACATTCGTTGTACAAAACAGTAAGAGAATCTTCAAAACGGTCCATTCTCCTTATATAATGTTTGGATTTACAAGGCGTCGTTGTAATTATTGTTATTTTAACTATTACAATGGTTATTATGAACTAAACAAACAACGCGGCACCTCGAACCATCATAAAATATCAATTTTAAAGTATGAATATTAGTAGGGACCGCAATTAGGTCACAAATATGGATATTAGGGACCGCATTGCGGTCTCTATTGACAACGCTAACATCAATAGGGACCGCATTGCGGTCCTTATTGACAACGCTAATTGTTAATAGGGACCGCTTTGTGGTCCCTATTGGCAACAGGTCAATAGGGACTGCATTGCGGTCGCTATTGACAAATGCAGTTGCTGAAGACCAGCGACCGCAATGCAGTCCTTATTGATTGCTAATGTCAATAGGGACCGCAATGCAGTCCCTATTGACAACGCTAATGTCAATAGGGACAGCTTTGCGGTGTCTATTGACTCAACAGGGACCGAATTGCGGTCCCTACTAATATTCATACTTTAAAATTGATTTTTTTTTATTGATGTTGGTGTGTTTGTGATTCTTAGCAACCAAACTCATTCTAACATTTGAATTGAAGTAATAAATGATTGCAAAACCAACCTTATAGTAGATTAGTTGTGAATTAATAGATTGATTGAGATTGAGTGAGTTATTAACGTTCAAGATATATTTCATGTTCTACAACTAATCATCACTAGTTAGTTGTAGTTATTATTCGTTTTTATGATTAATTTCACTAATGTTAGCATAGATATGATTATGAGGTATAATCATTAGATCAAGTAATCATTATACTTATATATGTATATCGAATAAGTTTGTCATTATGTCATTCGTTGTACAAAACAGTAAGAGAATCTTCAAAGCGGTCCATTCTCCTTATATAATGTTTGAATTTACAATGAGTCGTTGTAATTATTGTTATTTTAACTATTACAATGGTTATTATGAACTAAACAAACAACGCGGCACCTCAAACCATCTTAAAATATCGATTTTAAAGTATGAATATTAGTAAGGACCGAAATTCGGTCCCTGTTGAGTCAATAGGGGCCGCTTTTCGGTTCCTATTGACAATGTTAATGTCAATAGAGACTGCAATGCAGTCCTTGTTGAGTGTTAATGTCAATAGGGACCGCAATGCACTCCCTATTGACAACGCTAATGTCAATAGAGACCGCATTGCGGTCCCTATTGACAATGCTAATTGTCAATAGGGACCGCTTTGCGGGCTATATTGACTCAACAGGGACCGAATTGCGGTCCCTACTAATATTCATACTTTAAAATTGATTTTTTTTATTGATGTTGGTGTGTTTGTGATTCTTAGCAACCAAACTCATTGTAACATTTGAATTGAAGTAATAAATGATTGCAAAACCAACCTTATTGTAGATTAGTTGTGAATTAATAGATTGATTGAGATTGAGTGAGTTATTAACGTTCAAGATATATTTCATGTTCTACAACTAATCATCACTAGTTAGTTGTAGTTATTATTCGTTTTTATGATTAATTTCACTAATGTTAGCATAGATATGATTATGAGGTATAATCATTAGATCAAGTAATCATTATACTTATATATGTATATCGAATAAGTTTGTCATTATGTCATTCGTTGTACAAAACAGTAAGAGAGTCTTCAAAGCGGTCCATTCTCCTTATATAATGTTTGGATTTACAAGGCGTCGTTGTAATTATTGTTATTTTAACTATTACAATGGTTATTATGAACTAAACAAACAACGCGGCACCTCGAACCATCATAAAATATCAATTTTAAAGTATGAATATTAGTAGGGACCGCAATTAGGTCACAAATATGGATATTAGGGACCGCATTGCGGTCTCTATTGACAACGCTAACATCAATAGGGACCGCATTGCGGTCCTTATTGACAACGCTAATTGTTAATAGGGACCGCTTTGTGGTCCCTATTGGCAACAGGTCAATAGGGACTGCATTGCGGTCGCTATTGACAAATGCAGTTGCTGAAGACCAGCGACCGCAATGCAGTCCTTATTGATTGCTAATGTCAATAGGGACCGCAATGCAGTCCCTATTGACAACGCTAATGTCAATAGGGACAGCTTTGCGGTGTCTATTGACTCAACAGGGACCGAATTGCGGTCCCTACTAATATTCATACTTTAAAATTGATTTTTTTTTATTGATGTTGGTGTGTTTGTGATTCTTAGCAACCAAACTCATTGTAACATTTGAATTGAAGTAATAAATGATTGCAAAACCAACCTTATAGTAGATTAGTTGTGAATTAATAGATTGATTGAGATTGAGTGAGTTATTAGCGTTCAAGATATATTTCATGTTCTACAACTAATCATCACTAGTTAGTTGTAGTTATTATTCGTTTTTATGATTAATTTCACTAATGTTAGCATAGATATGATTATGAGGTATAATCATTAGATCAAGTAATCATTATACTTATATATGTATATCGAATTAGTTTGTCATTATGACATTCGTTGTACAAAACAGTAAGAGAATCTTCAAAACGGTCCATTCTCCTTATATAATGTTTGGATTTACAAGGCGTCGTTGTAATTATTGTTATTTTAACTATTACAATGGTTATTATGAACTAAACAAACAACGCGGCACCTCGAACCATCATAAAATATCAATTTTAAAGTATGAATATTAGTAGGGACCGCAATTAGGTCACAAATATGGATATTAGGGACCGCATTGCGGTCTCTATTGACAACGCTAACATCAATAGGGACCGCATTGCGGTCCTTATTGACAACGCTAATTGTTAATAGGGACCGCTTTGTGGTCCCTATTGGCAACAGGTCAATAGGGACTGCATTGCGGTCGCTATTGACAAATGCAGTTGCTGAAGACCAGCGACCGCAATGCAGTCCTTATTGATTGCTAATGTCAATAGGGACCGCAATGCAGTCCCTATTGACAACGCTAATGTCAATAGGGACAGCTTTGCGGTGTCTATTGACTCAACAGGGACCGAATTGCGGTCCCTACTAATATTCATACTTTAAAATTGATTTTTTTTTATTGATGTTGGTGTGTTTGTGATTCTTAGCAACCAAACTCATTCTAACATTTGAATTGAAGTAATAAATGATTGCAAAACCAACCTTATAGTAGATTAGTTGTGAATTAATAGATTGATTGAGATTGAGTGAGTTATTAACGTTCAAGATATATTTCATGTTCTACAACTAATCATCACTAGTTAGTTGTAGTTATTATTCGTTTTTATGATTAATTTCACTAATGTTAGCATAGATATGATTATGAGGTATAATCATTAGATCAAGTAATCATTATACTTATATATGTATATCGAATAAGTTTGTCATTATGTCATTCGTTGTACAAAACAGTAAGAGAATCTTCAAAGCGGTCCATTCTCCTTATATAATGTTTGAATTTACAATGAGTCGTTGTAATTATTGTTATTTTAACTATTACAATGGTTATTATGAACTAAACAAACAACGCGGCACCTCAAACCATCTTAAAATATCGATTTTAAAGTATGAATATTAGTAAGGACCGAAATTCGGTCCCTGTTGAGTCAATAGGGGCCGCTTTTCGGTTCCTATTGACAATGCTAATGTCAATAGAGACTGCAATGCAGTCCTTGTTGAGTGTTAATGTCAATAGGGACCGCAATGCACTCCCTATTGACAACGCTAATGTCAATAGAGACCGCATTGCGGTCCCTATTGACAATGCTAATTGTCAATAGGGACCGCTTTGCGGGCTATATTGACTCAACGGGGACCGAATTGCGGTCCCTACTAATATTCATACTTTAAAATTGATTTGTTTTATTGATGTTGGTGTGTTTGTGATTCTTAGCAACCAAACTCATTGTAACATTTGAATTGAAGTAATAAATGATTGCAAAACCAACCTTATTGTAGATTAGTTGTGAATTAATAGATTGATTGAGATTGAGTGAGTTATTAACGTTCAAGATATATATTTCATGTTCTACAACTAATCATCACTAGTTAGTTGTAGTTATTATTCGTTTTTATGATTAATTTCACTAATGTTAGCATAGATATGATTATGAGGTATAATCATTAGATCAAGTAATCATTATACTTATATAAGTATATCGAATAAGTTTGTCATTATGTCATTCGTTGTACAAAACAGTAAGAGAATCTTCAAAGCGGTCCATTCTCCTTATATAATGTTTGGATTTACAAGGCGTCGTTGTAATTATTGTTATTTTAACTATTACAATGGTTATTATGAACTAAACAAACAACGCGGCACCTCGAACCATCATAAAATATCAATTTTAAAGTATGAATATTAGTAGGGGCCGCAATTAGGTCACAAATATGGATATTAGGGACCGCATTGCGGTCTCTATTGACAACGCTAACATCAATAGGGACCGCATTGCGGTCCTTATTGACAACGCTAATTGTTAATAGGGACCGCTTTGTGGTCCCTATTGGCAACAGGTCAATAGGGACTGCATTGCGGTCGCTATTGACAAATGCAGTTGCTGAAGACCAGCGACCGCAATGCAGTCCTTATTGATTGCTAATGTCAATAGGGACCGCAATGCAGTCCCTATTGACAACGCTAATGTCAATAGGGACAGCTTTGCGGTGTCTATTGACTCAACAGGGACCGAATTGCGGTCCCTACTAATATTCATACTTTAAAATTGATTTTTTTTTATTGATGTTGGTGTGTTTGTGATTCTTAGCAACCAAACTCATTCTAACATTTGAATTGAAGTAATAAATGATTGCAAAACCAACCTTATAGTAGATTAGTTGTGAATTAATAGATTGATTGAGATTGAGTGAGTTATTAACGTTCAAGATATATTTCATGTTCTACAACTAATCATCACTAGTTAGTTGTAGTTATTATTCGTTTTTATGATTAATTTCACTAATGTTAGCATAGATATGATTATGAGGTATAATCATTAGATCAAGTAATCATTATACTTATATATGTATATCGAATAAGTTTGTCATTATGTCATTCGTTGTACAAAACAGTAAGAGAATCTTCAAAGCGGTCCATTCTCCTTATATAATGTTTGAATTTACAATGAGTCGTTGTAATTATTGTTATTTTAACTATTACAATGGTTATTATGAACTAAACAAACAACGCGGCACCTCAAACCATCTTAAAATATCGATTTTAAAGTATGAATATTAGTAAGGACCGAAATTCGGTCCCTGTTGAGTCAATAGGGGCCGCTTTTCGGTTCCTATTGACAATGCTAATGTCAATAGAGACTGCAATGCAGTCCTTGTTGAGTGTTAATGTCAATAGGGACCGCAATGCACTCCCTATTGACAACGCTAATGTCAATAGAGACCGCATTGCGGTCCCTATTGACAATGCTAATTGTCAATAGGGACCGCTTTGCGGGCTATATTGACTCAACGGGGACCGAATTGCGGTCCCTACTAATATTCATACTTTAAAATTGATTTGTTTTATTGATGTTGGTGTGTTTGTGATTCTTAGCAACCAAACTCATTGTAACATTTGAATTGAAGTAATAAATGATTGCAAAACCAACCTTATTGTAGATTAGTTGTGAATTAATAGATTGATTGAGATTGAGTGAGTTATTAACGTTCAAGATATATATTTCATGTTCTACAACTAATCATCACTAGTTAGTTGTAGTTATTATTCGTTTTTATGATTAATTTCACTAATGTTAGCATAGATATGATTATGAGGTATAATCATTAGATCAAGTAATCATTATACTTATATAAGTATATCGAATAAGTTTGTCATTATGTCATTCGTTGTACAAAACAGTAAGAGAATCTTCAAAGCGGTCCATTCTCCTTATATAATGTTTGGATTTACAAGGCGTCGTTGTAATTATTGTTATTTTAACTATTACAATGGTTATTATGAACTAAACAAACAACGCGGCACCTCGAACCATCATAAAATATCAATTTTAAAGTATGAATATTAGTAGGGGCCGCAATTAGGTCACAAATATGGATATTAGGGACCGCATTGCGGTCTCTATTGACAACGCTAACATCAATAGGGACCGCATTGCGGTCCTTATTGACAACGCTAATTGTTAATAGGGACCGCTTTGTGGTCCCTATTGGCAACAGGTCAATAGGGACTGCATTGCGGTCGCTATTGACAAATGCAGTTGCTGAAGACCAGCGACCGCAATGCAGTCCTTATTGATTGCTAATGTCAATAGGGACCGCAATGCAGTCCCTATTGACAACGCTAATGTCAATAGGGACAGCTTTGCGGTGTCTATTGACTCAACAGGGACCGAATTGCGGTCCCTACTAATATTCATACTTTAAAATTGATTTTTTTTTATTGATGTTGGTGTGTTTGTGATTCTTAGCAACCAAACTCATTCTAACATTTGAATTGAAGTAATAAATGATTGCAAAACCAACCTTATAGTAGATTAGTTGTGAATTAATAGATTGATTGAGATTGAGTGAGTTATTAACGTTCAAGATATATTTCATGTTCTACAACTAATCATCACTAGTTAGTTGTAGTTATTATTCGTTTTTATGATTAATTTCACTAATGTTAGCATAGATATGATTATGAGGTATAATCATTAGATCAAGTAATCATTATACTTATATATGTATATCGAATAAGTTTGTCATTATGTCATTCGTTGTACAAAACAGTAAGAGAATCTTCAAAGCGGTCCATTCTCCTTATATAATGTTTGAATTTACAATGAGTCGTTGTAATTATTGTTATTTTAACTATTACAATGGTTATTATGAACTAAACAAACAACGCGGCACCTCAAACCATCTTAAAATATCGATTTTAAAGTATGAATATTAGTAAGGACCGAAATTCGGTCCCTGTTGAGTCAATAGGGGCCGCTTTTCGGTTCCTATTGACAATGCTAATGTCAATAGAGACTGCAATGCAGTCCTTGTTGAGTGTTAATGTCAATAGGGACCGCAATGCACTCCCTATTGACAACGCTAATGTCAATAGAGACCGCATTGCGGTCCCTATTGACAATGCTAATTGTCAATAGGGACCGCTTTGCGGGCTATATTGACTCAACGGGGACCGAATTGCGGTCCCTACTAATATTCATACTTTAAAATTGATTTGTTTTATTGATGTTGGTGTGTTTGTGATTCTTAGCAACCAAACTCATTGTAACATTTGAATTGAAGTAATAAATGATTGCAAAACCAACCTTATTGTAGATTAGTTGTGAATTAATAGATTGATTGAGATTGAGTGAGTTATTAACGTTCAAGATATATATTTCATGTTCTACAACTAATCATCACTAGTTAGTTGTAGTTATTATTCGTTTTTATGATTAATTTCACTAATGTTAGCATAGATATGATTATGAGGTATAATCATTAGATCAAGTAATCATTATACTTATATAAGTATATCGAATAAGTTTGTCATTATGTCATTCGTTGTACAAAACAGTAAGAGAATCTTCAAAGCGGTCCATTCTCCTTATATAATGTTTGGATTTACAAGGCGTCGTTGTAATTATTGTTATTTTAACTATTACAATGGTTATTATGAACTAAACAAACAACGCGGCACCTCGAACCATCATAAAATATCAATTTTAAAGTATGAATATTAGTAGGGACCGCAATTAGGTCACAAATATGGATATTAGGGACCGCATTGCGGTCTCTATTGACAACGCTAACATCAATAGGGACCGCATTGCGGTCCTTATTGACAACGCTAATTGTTAATAGGGACCGCTTTGTGGTCCCTATTGGCAACAGGTCAATAGGGACTGCATTGCGGTCGCTATTGACAAATGCAGTTGCTGAAGACCAGCGACCGCAATGCAGTCCTTATTGATTGCTAATGTCAATAGGGACCGCAATGCAGTCCCTATTGACAACGCTAATGTCAATAGGGACAGCTTTGCGGTGTCTATTGACTCAACAGGGACCGAATTGCGGTCCCTACTAATATTCATACTTTAAAATTGATTTTTTTTTATTGATGTTGGTGTGTTTGTGATTCTTAGCAACCAAACTCATTCTAACATTTGAATTGAAGTAATAAATGATTGCAAAACCAACCTTATAGTAGATTAGTTCTGAATTAATAGATTGATTGAGATTGAGTGAGTTATTAACGTTCAAGATATATTTCATGTTCTACAACTAATCATCACTAGTTAGTTGTAGTTATTATTCGTTTTTATGATTAATTTCACTAATGTTAGCATAGATATGATTATGAGGTATAATCATTAGATCAAGTAATCATTATACTTATATATGTATATCGAATAAGTTTGTCATTATGTCATTCGTTGTACAAAACAGTAAGAGAATCTTCAAAGCGGTCCATTCTCCTTATATAATGTTTGAATTTACAATGAGTCGTTGTAATTATTGTTATTTTAACTATTACAATGGTTATTATGAACTAAACAAACAACGCGGCACCTCAAACCATCTTAAAATATCGATTTTAAAGTATGAATATTAGTAAGGACCGAAATTCGGTCCCTGTTGAGTCAATAGGGGCCGCTTTTCGGTTCCTATTGACAATGCTAATGTCAATAGAGACTGCAATGCAGTCCTTGTTGAGTGTTAATGTCAATAGGGACCGCAATGCACTCCCTATTGACAACGCTAATGTCAATAGAGACCGCATTGCGGTCCCTATTGACAATGCTAATTGTCAATAGGGACCGCTTTGCGGGCTATATTGACTCAACAGGGACCGAATTGCGGTCCCTACTAATATTCATACTTTAAAATTGATTTTTTTTATTGATGTTGGTGTGTTTGTGATTCTTAGCAACCAAACTCATTGTAACATTTGAATTGAAGTAATAAATGATTGCAAAACCAACCTTATTGTAGATTAGTTGTGAATTAATAGATTGATTGAGATTGAGTGAGTTATTAACGTTCAAGATATATTTCATGTTCTACAACTAATCATCACTAGTTAGTTGTAGTTATTATTCGTTTTTATGATTAATTTCACTAATGTTAGCATAGATATGATTATGAGGTATAATCATTAGATCAAGTAATCATTATACTTATATATGTATATCGAATAAGTTTGTCATTATGTCATTCGTTGTACAAAACAGTAAGAGAGTCTTCAAAGCGGTCCATTCTCCTTATATAATGTTTGGATTTACAAGGCGTCGTTGTAATTATTGTTATTTTAACTATTACAATGGTTATTATGAACTAAACAAACAACGCGGCACCTCGAACCATCATAAAATATCAATTTTAAAGTATGAATATTAGTAGGGACCGCAATTAGGTCACAAATATGGATATTAGGGACCGCATTGCGGTCTCTATTGACAACGCTAACATCAATAGGGACCGCATTGCGGTCCTTATTGACAACGCTAATTGTTAATAGGGACCGCTTTGTGGTCCCTATTGGCAACAGGTCAATAGGGACTGCATTGCGGTCGCTATTGACAAATGCAGTTGCTGAAGACCAGCGACCGCAATGCAGTCCTTATTGATTGCTAATGTCAATAGGGACCGCAATGCAGTCCCTATTGACAACGCTAATGTCAATAGGGACAGCTTTGCGGTGTCTATTGACTCAACAGGGACCGAATTGCGGTCCCTACTAATATTCATACTTTAAAATTGATTTTTTTTTATTGATGTTGGTGTGTTTGTGATTCTTAGCAACCAAACTCATTGTAACATTTGAATTGAAGTAATAAATGATTGCAAAACCAACCTTATAGTAGATTAGTTGTGAATTAATAGATTGATTGAGATTGAGTGAGTTATTAGCGTTCAAGATATATTTCATGTTCTACAACTAATCATCACTAGTTAGTTGTAGTTATTATTCGTTTTTATGATTAATTTCACTAATGTTAGCATAGATATGATTATGAGGTATAATCATTAGATCAAGTAATCATTATACTTATATATGTATATTGAATTAGTTTGTCATTATGACATTCGTTGTACAAAACAGTAAGAGAATCTTCAAAACGGTCCATTCTCCTTATATAATGTTTGGATTTACAAGGCGTCGTTGTAATTATTGTTATTTTAACTATTACAATGGTTATTATGAACTAAACAAACAACGCGGCACCTCGAACCATCATAAAATATCAATTTTAAAGTATGAATATTAGTAGGGACCGCAATTAGGTCACAAATATGGATATTAGGGACCGCATTGCGGTCTCTATTGACAACGCTAACATCAATAGGGACCGCATTGCGGTCCTTATTGACAACGCTAATTGTTAATAGGGACCGCTTTGTGGTCCCTATTGGCAACAGGTCAATAGGGACTGCATTGCGGTCGCTATTGACAAATGCAGTTGCTGAAGACCAGCGACCGCAATGCAGTCCTTATTGATTGCTAATGTCAATAGGGACCGCAATGCAGTCCCTATTGACAACGCTAATGTCAATAGGGACAGCTTTGCGGTGTCTATTGACTCAACAGGGACCGAATTGCGGTCCCTACTAATATTCATACTTTAAAATTGATTTTTTTTTATTGATGTTGGTGTGTTTGTGATTCTTAGCAACCAAACTCATTCTAACATTTGAATTGAAGTAATAAATGATTGCAAAACCAACCTTATAGTAGATTAGTTGTGAATTAATAGATTGATTGAGATTGAGTGAGTTATTAACGTTCAAGATATATTTCATGTTCTACAACTAATCATCACTAGTTAGTTGTAGTTATTATTCGTTTTTATGATTAATTTCACTAATGTTAGCATAGATATGATTATGAGGTATAATCATTAGATCAAGTAATCATTATACTTATATATGTATATCGAATAAGTTTGTCATTATGTCATTCGTTGTACAAAACAGTAAGAGAATCTTCAAAGCGGTCCATTCTCCTTATATAATGTTTGAATTTACAATGAGTCGTTGTAATTATTGTTATTTTAACTATTACAATGGTTATTATGAACTAAACAAACAACGCGGCACCTCAAACCATCTTAAAATATCGATTTTAAAGTATGAATATTAGTAAGGACCGAAATTCGGTCCCTGTTGAGTCAATAGGGGCCGCTTTTCGGTTCCTATTGACAATGCTAATGTCAATAGAGACTGCAATGCAGTCCTTGTTGAGTGTTAATGTCAATAGGGACCGCAATGCACTCCCTATTGACAACGCTAATGTCAATAGAGACCGCATTGCGGTCCCTATTGACAATGCTAATTGTCAATAGGGACCGCTTTGCGGGCTATATTGACTCAACGGGGACCGAATTGCGGTCCCTACTAATATTCATACTTTAAAATTGATTTTTTTTATTGATGTTGGTGTGTTTGTGATTCTTAGCAACCAAACTCATTGTAACATTTGAATTGAAGTAATAAATGATTGCAAAACCAACCTTATTGTAGATTAGTTGTGAATTAATAGATTGATTGAGATTGAGTGAGTTATTAACGTTCAAGATATATTTCATGTTCTACAACTAATCATCACTAGTTAGTTGTAGTTATTATTCGTTTTTATGATTAATTTCACTAATGTTAGCATAGATATGATTATGAGGTATAATCATTAGATCAAGTAATCATTATACTTATATATGTATATCGAATAAGTTTGTCATTATGTCATTCGTTGTACAAAACAGTAAGAGAGTCTTCAAAGCGGTCAATTCTCCTTATATAATGTTTGGATTTACAAGGCGTCGTTGTAATTATTGTTATTTTAACTATTACAATGGTTATTATGAACTAAACAAACAACGCGGCACCTCGAACCATCATAAAATATCAATTTTAAAGTATGAATATTAGTAGGGACCGCAATTAGGTCACAAATATGGATATTAGGGACCGCATTGCGGTCTCTATTGACAACGCTAACATCAATAGGGACCGCATTGCGGTCCTTATTGACAACGCTAATTGTTAATAGGGACCGCTTTGTGGTCCCTATTGGCAACAGGTCAATAGGGACTGCATTGCGGTCGCTATTGACAAATGCAGTTGCTGAAGACCAGCGACCGCAATGCAGTCCTTATTGATTGCTAATGTCAATAGGGACCGCAATGCAGTCCCTATTGACAACGCTAATGTCAATAGGGACAGCTTTGCGGTGTCTATTGACTCAACAGGGACCGAATTGCGGTCCCTACTAATATTCATACTTTAAAATTGATTTTTTTTTATTGATGTTGGTGTGTTTGTGATTCTTAGCAACCAAACTCATTGTAACATTTGAATTGAAGTAATAAATGATTGCAAAACCATCCTTATAGTAGATTAGTTGTGAATTAATAGATTGATTGAGATTGAGTGAGTTATTAGCGTTCAAGATATATTTCATGTTCTACAACTAATCATCACTAGTTAGTTGTAGTTATTATTCGTTTTTATGATTAATTTCACTAATGTTAGCATAGATATGATTATGAGGTATAATCATTAGATCAAGTAATCATTATACTTATATATGTATATCGAATTAGTTTGTCATTATGTCATTCGTTGTACAAAACAGTAAGAGAATCTTCAAAACGGTCCATTCTCCTTATATAATGTTTGAATTTACAATGAGTCGTTGTAATTATTGTTATTTTAACTATTACAATGGTTATTATGAACTAAACAAACAACGCGGCACCTCAAACCATCTTAAAATATCGATTTTAAAGTATGAATATTAGTAAGGACCGAAATTCGGTCCCTGTTGAGTCAATAGGGGCCGCTTTTCGGTTCCTATTGACAATGCTAATGTCAATAGAGACTGCAATGCAGTCCTTGTTGAGTGTTATTGTCAATAGGGACCGCAATGCACTCCCTATTGACAACGCTAATGTCAATAGAGACCGCATTGCGGTCCCTATTGACAATGCTAATTGTCAATAGGGACCGCTTTGCGGGCTATATTGACTCAACAGGGACCGAATTGCGGTCCCTACTAATATTCATACTTTAAAATTGATTTTTTTTATTGATGTTGGTGTGTTTGTGATTCTTAGCAACCAAACTCATTGTAACATTTGAATTGAAGTAATAAATGATTGCAAAACCAACCTTATTGTAGATTAGTTGTGAATTAATAGATTGATTGAGATTGAGTGAGTTATTAACGTTCAAGATATATTTCATGTTCTACAACTAATCATCACTAGTTAGTTGTAGTTATTATTCGTTTTTATGATTAATTTCACTAATGTTAGCATAGATATGATTATGAGGTATAATCATTAGATCAAGTAATCATTATACTTATATATGTATATCGAATAAGTTTGTCATTATGTCATTCGTTGTACAAAACAGTAAGAGAATCTTCAAAGCGGTCCATTCTCCTTATATAATGTTTGGATTTACAAGGCGTCGTTGTAATTATTGTTATTTTAACTATTACAATGGTTATTATGAACTAAACAAACAACGCGGCACCTCGAACCATCATAAAATATCAATTTTAAAGTATGAATATTAGTAGGGACCGCAATTAGGTCACAAATATGGATATTAGGGACCGCATTGCGGTCTCTATTGACAACGCTAACATCAATAGGGACCGCATTGCGGTCCTTATTGACAACGCTAATTGTTAATAGGGACCGCTTTGTGGTCCCTATTGGCAACAGGTCAATAGGGACTGCATTGCGGTCGCTATTGACAAATGCAGTTGCTGAAGACCAGCGACCGCAATGCAGTCCTTATTGATTGCTAATGTCAATAGGGACCGCAATGCAGTCCCTATTGACAACGCTAATGTCAATAGGGACAGCTTTGCGGTGTCTATTGACTCAACAGGGACCGAATTGCGGTCCCTACTAATATTCATACTTTAAAATTGATTTTTTTTTATTGATGTTGGTGTGTTTGTGATTCTTAGCAACCAAACTCATTGTAACATTTGAATTGAAGTAATAAATGATTGCAAAACCAACCTTATAGTAGATTAGTTGTGAATTAATAGATTGATTGAGATTGAGTGAGTTATTAGCGTTCAAGATATATTTCATGTTCTACAACTAATCATCACTAGTTAGTTGTAGTTATTATTCGTTTTTATGATTAATTTCACTAATGTTAGCATAGATATGATTATGAGGTATAATCATTAGATCAAGTAATCATTATACTTATATATGTATATCGAATAAGTTTGTCATTATGTCATTCGTTGTACAAAACAGTAAGAGAATCTTCAAAGCGGTCCATTCTCCTTATATAATGTTTGGATTTACAAGGCGTCGTTGTAATTATTGTTATTTTAACTATTACAATGGTTATTATGAACTAAACAAACAACGCAGCACCTCGAACCATCATAAAATATCAATTTTAAAGTATGAATATTAGTAGGGACCGCAATTAGGTACACAAATATGGATAATTGGGACCGCATTGCGGTCTCTATTGACAACGCTAATATCAATAGGGACCGCATTGCGGTCCTTATTGACAACGCTAATTGTTAATAGGGACCGCTTTGTGGTCCCTATTGGCAATAGGTCAATAGGGACTGCATTGCGGTCGCTATTCACAAATGCAGTTGTTGAAGACCAGCGACCGCAATGCAGTCCATGGTAAACTGGCGGTTGCAAGAAAACTAATGGAAGAAAGTTTTGAGCCAATTCAAGATAGGCACACAGGGATTAAAGTAATCCCAAGTGTTGTTTACAACTGTGGGTATGTAACCTAAACTAAGTATAAACATCTTGAAGAAAAATTAATCTTAGTGAATTCTCATGAACTTTCTGATGCACATGTTTAATTTCAAAGCAAATTTTAAGCGTATCGACTTTAAAGGCTTCTACACTGCTGTTTTTGAAAAGAATGAGGAGATTATTTCAGTGGCATCCATCAGGTATCAAAGTTAATTAGTATCTATCATGCACTGCAAATTAAACAACCTTTTTCTTGATATTAAGTGCCTTAAAATGTCCCATCTAATGTTTGCGAATAAAATCTTTTTCTTTATGAATTATGAGCACCTTTGGCACCTCTAATTAACTGAGAAATGTGTGCCCCAACCTTGTATTAAGTGGATTAATTTTTTTAACTGGGAATGCCCATATGCTTAACTTATTAATCAATTCATTTAAGTTAATGTTGGCTAACGAATGTGCTTAATAAGCTATTTGTAGCTATATATAATCATCACGGTTATTATTGCCTTAGTGGCAGTTGTATTTCTTATCTCAAGAACTATATTTCTTCAAGTGTATTTTTTGGTTGTTATGCCTTTTTGACCATATCTGTTCCCCGTTCTGTTTCCCATTGCTAGTTTGAAGTTACAAAAATTATATTACAGCAGGATACTTGTATTAATTATTTTCCTATGATCGTAGGATTCATGGAACAAAGCTTGCTGAAATGCCATTCATAGCAACAAGTTAAGAATACAGACGCAAAGGAATGTGCAAAAAATTGATGGTAGCTATTGAATCAGTAAGTTTCTTGATATATGCATATGTTATTTAGATTTGTCCCTGTGGAACTTTGATACATGCACATATTTTAGTTATGTAGCATTTTATCAGAAACTATAACGACAAATATATTGCCTAACAAAAAGCTTTGGCTATTCGATATTTAATTAGTACTATAACCTCATGAATTCGCTATTTAATTAGTACTATAACCTCATGAATTTGCTATTTAATTTTCATTTATAGCCTAACTACCCTGTTCAAATTAGGTTTAGTTATAGACAACCAAACATATTATCTAATAAAAAAGAATATAAATTAAAAGTAGAGGAGATGATTCATCATTTTATTTATATTGCCATTTCATCAAATAGATTGATTAAAAAGTCAAAACATCTCGCCCGATCTCTAACTTACCATAACACTACAAGATTTATGGGTCAATAGGGACCGCCTTTGGGTCGCTATTGCGCGGTCCCTATTGACCATGGTCGCTTGTCAATAGGGACCGCACGCCGGTCGCTATTGAGGGTTAATAGGAACTGGAAAATCAACGACCGCTTTCCGGTCCCTGATGACTTAATATCAATAGGAACCGCATTTTGGTCCCTATTGCCTTAAAAAGATAGGAACCGCGAGGTGGTCCCTATTTTTTTCCATGAAGTAGCGACTGCAATTAAGTCGCTACTTCTTGAAAAAAAAAATAGGGACCGAAATGCGGTCCCTAATAACAAAAACAGGGACGAAATTGCGGTCTGTAATAACAAAAATATGGACCGCAATTCGGTCCCTACTAATATTCATAGAGTTTCTATGAATATTAGTAGGGACCGAATTGCGGTCCCTATTGACCCCCCAGAAAAAATAAAAAAAAAAACAATAATATTTCGGATTAAATCAAAAATATTATTGTTTTTTTTTTTTGTAAAATTATGATTTTAACAAGATCAAAACAATAAAATAATAAAGAAAAAGTTAATATAATGTCATGAAAGTATTAATGATGTAAAAATATGAATAAAATGACTAATAATAGAAAATGAAATATGAATGAAAACAAAAAAAATGAATGAATAAAACAACAAGTGAAAGAAATGTAAGAAAAGAAGGTGTAGATCCAAAATAAAAAAAGTGAAAGAAAAGAAACAAAAGAAAGATTGTGTTGGTGATTTGTTTTTTAGATTTGTGTTGGTAAAAAGAAGAAAAGTTTTTGTGTTGGGTGATTTATGGAGAAAAGAAGATAGTGTGTTTGTATTGGAAAATAAAATAGTGTTTTTGTGTTGGGTGTTTGTTGAACATAATGAAATGAGATGTGTAAGAGTGGTGAGTATATACAGAGGGAGTGGTGCGGAAGTGTGGTTATGGATCTTTGCAGTGAGAACAAGACTCACAGCTCTGATACCATATAGAAAAACTGAATGTAAACATATATTAGTTGCAAGGAGAATGTAATGTTCATTGCATCAGTAGAAGAAGGAAATTTTATTGATGACACAACTGTTACAGAACTCATTATATTTATAGGATTGAAACTAAGAAAGGAGACAAGACACACATGTTAAAAGGAATCTAATCTGACAGCTTTCCAACTCATTTATGTTCTATCAGCTTAGTGCATGTGCATAAGCTTCTCCAGGTGATTCCTACGTTCTTAGATGCTCCTCACAGATCAGTTGCATTCCACATTGTTGTCAGGATCATGTGCATTCCATGTTCTTATCAGATGAAGTCGATTATGCAGTCCACATTCTCTTTCTTCTGATTTCTCTTCTTCTTTTTCTTCTCTTCCTTCTGATTCTTCTTCTTCTGGATCATATGGATCAGTCTTCATAGGCTGCATTTGTATCATGCTTTTGATATATAACACACACACACTATATATATATATATATATATATATAATTGGAGTCAGTATTACGTTTTGCGAAGTATACAATATAAAGTCATTTAGTAAACTAATAAACTTTGCATCATTGATACAAAGTACTTTATGTATACTTCGCAAAACTTAATAAGATTGCGAAGTTAATTATATAATAAGATATGAAGCAGTTTTTCAGTAACGGAATCATTCCTTCTTTTTCTTTGTCCTTGCATATATATATATATATATATATATATATATATATATATATATATACACATAGAAAAATGCATATATCCGATATTTTAAATGAGGACGAATTATCAAAAATG
The DNA here is from genome assembly GCA_948329865.1 of Linaria vulgaris. Classification (NCBI taxonomy): domain Eukaryota; kingdom Viridiplantae; phylum Streptophyta; class Magnoliopsida; order Lamiales; family Plantaginaceae; genus Linaria; species Linaria vulgaris. The sequence continues at coordinate 41,676,094 of OX415251.1, forward strand.
CCCGATAAGTTTGCCCTTTAATCTTAAATGCCCGATTTTCCCAGACCTGCCAAAAATGCTTGGTATATTTAAAAATTCCTACCAAAAATGGCCGAAATGAAAATTTCGGAAAAAAATTCCTACGTGGCATCCGAATCAAAGAGGCGCGCTGCTGAATCAAAAAATCGCGTTTACTATTCACTGACTAAAAAACGTTTCTAATGTATATATATGTTAATAATAATAAAGATATAAACAAATATATATAATAATAATAAACATTTTGAAAAAAAATAAAAAAAAATATAAGAAATCATCATATTCATCACCGCTCCCCCCCCCCTCCCCGTCCCCCCCCCCCCCACCCCCTACCCCACACGTTGCAGCGGTGGCGGCGTCGATTGACGCCGCCCCCTACCCCCCCCCCCCCCCTCCGCGTCAGATCGCGACCCCCCCACCGCACACCGCTGCAACTCGTCGTTGCAGCGGCGTCGGCGTCGATTGACGCCGCCCCCCTCCCCCCCCCCCCCCCCACACTCGCTGAAAATCGGAGATCGGAGTTGAACGAAGATAGAAATCGGATCGGACCGTGAACAGTAACGACGGCGGTGGTGAATAGTGACGGCGGTGAACAATGATGGTGGTGGGCCGATGAACACTGGTGGTGGTGGGCTGTTAAACAGTGATCCGTTGAGCAATGGGCCGATCACTACAAGATTTGGGGGGCATCCGCAATCGCCCCCCCAACCGCCACGGCGGTCGCCATTATCGGCGACCACCCAGCGACCGCCAGGCGGTCGCCCGTAATAGGTGGCGACCGCCTAGCGGTCGCCACCAAACAATATGGTGGTGGCAACGGCTGGGTCGTCGCCATCTATTATATGGCGACGGCCCAGCTGTCGCCACCTGGGCCGGAGCGACGGCCCATCTGTCGCATCGGCCCACTAGGGTTAAAACCCTAATGGGGCGACCGCCCCGCCCGTCGTCTGCCCCGCCCCGCCCCTCTCTCTTCTTCTCCTCCTCCTCTTCATTTTTTCTTCCATTTTTCTTCTTCTTATCTTCTCTCCTCAATACCCACCCACCAACACACACCCCTACCCGACCCGATCCATCGCCCCACCACCACGCGACCTCACCTCCATCGCCCCACCACCACGCGACCTCACCTCCGTCGCCACACGCCACCACGCGACGTCCATTCGGTCGCCACGCCACCCCCGCCACCACGCCTCACCTCCGTCGCATCGCCACCACTCACCTCCATCGCGTCGTCACGCCACCACGCCACCCCCGCAACAAACCTCCATCACCACATCACCACGCCACCACCGCGTCCCTACCCCCGTCACCACCACACAATCGCGACTCTACCACCGTCACCACGCCATCGCAACCGCACATCTGTCACCACGCCACCATCACGACCGCCCGCGCGGTCACAACGCCGCCACTCCGACCGTTCCTCTGTCACCATCACACCGTTGCGCGCCCACCTCCGCTACCACGCCATCACCGCGGCCAATTAGCTATCTTCGGATTTTTGTAAGTTGTCCCAATTTTGAATTTTTTTATATGTATGATTATATGTACGTATTTGTCGAATTTATATTCTAGTTTATCGTATTTGTCAAATTTATAGGTAAGATTTATATATGTGATTATATGTATATTTCGCCGGATTTGTTTGGTACGAATTGTTGTAAGTTGGATCGTTTATATGAATTTGGATATTAACTTTGATATGATGATATGAATTTGAATATGAACTTTTATATGAATGTTGATATGATGATATGAACTTTGATATGATGATATTAACTTTGATTATATTGTAGTTTATATTGTTGTAAGTTGGATCGTTTATATGAATTTGGATATGAACGTTGATATGATTATATGAATTTGGATATGAACTTTGATATGATGATATGAATTTGGATATGAACTTTGAGATGAATTTGGATATGGACTTTGATATGATGATATGAACTTTGATTATATTGTAGTTTATATTGTTGTAATTTATATGAATTTGTATATGAACTTTGATATGATGACATGAATTTGGATATGATGATATGATGATACGTTCATTATTTTTGTAAGTTAGTTTTTCTCGTTGGATTAATCGTTTATATATATGAACTTGCATATGATGATGAGATTTTCTCTTCGAATTATTATTTTGAAATTGTATGTTGTTGAGGAATGATATTGAGTTTATTTGTCGACACGTTTAGGGATCATGGCAGGCAATAGTTCACGTAAGAGGCCACGTTCGTCAGACAGTGCTCGTTCTCATGGTGTTGGTTCTAGTAGTGAGATTCGGGGTAGTCTTAGGCCTCGGCTAGCTAGTGATGATGTTGTTCCGGCCGAGCTTCCCACCCAGGCAAAGACTCAGGCATCACGCGAGGGATCTACCGGGGTGACTCCCTTGCCACAGCGATACCTTTTTGACGACTCTGATGCCCCAGCTGCAGCAGCACCTCTACGTACTTCATCTGGTTCAAGGGCTAGACCACCATCGGCAGAGTCCACTGGAGCGCATAGACCATCTGGGTCCGATGGCGCTAGCCCGAGCGAGAGGACCGACGTAGCTGGTCTGAGCCAGAGGGTGACCAAGATTCCAGCATCGGAGGTATGCACAGGCACGCAAAAACGTCCCGGTAGGGGACCATCGCTTGGTGTTCAAAACCCCACTAGTCCGAGTAAGAGGCCAGTTATTCGATTGGATCGGAGGGGCCTATTTCAGCATCCCCCGTCTAACGAGGTGCTGACGACGATCACTGAGTTGATCCACAAGTTCATGTCCAAGTTTTACAAGTCATATTATAAGGTGCCGAAGGAGAAACGAGATGCAATGTGGATTTCGTTCACGGTGAGAAATTATTAAATGAATATATTATTGAACTTATTGTATTAATAAATCAAGTGACAATATAAACTATCTTAAACACTAACTAAATTATTTTGCAGGAAAAATTTGCGATCCATAAAGATGATTGGCTCAAGGTACATGAGTTGTACGAAAAAAAGGCCCCGAATTGTTACAAGTATTTGATGCATCGCACGAAGAATCAATATTTTGAAAATAAGGATAAACTGGAGTTAGCTGATAAACAGAAGACGTGGATGAACTCAAAGGTGGAGAAGATGGCAATAAAACATTGGACGAAGGAGGAAACCAAGAAACAAGCATTGCAGGCTCGAAAAAATCGGAGGGGAGGCATAGACCCCGAGAAAATGAAGAAGGCACCTGCTACTTTTTACGGTGGAGCCATAGACTTGGAGGAGATTAAGCGTCGTTTGGTAAGTTATATTATAATTAAAGCATTTAATCTTAATTTCACTTAAGAATATGTGTAATTGAGTATACTTACTTTTTTTTCAAATTTGTAGGCTAAGGTGGATCCCAACCGCACGACCCGTATTCGACATGATGAGGCATTCAAGTATGGATTTACGAAGCAGGTCGATGGTACGGGCGGGAAAACCAATGTGCCGGCGAAGCGCGAGTGGATAGATCAGGGCGGCAAAAGGATTTACGTGAATGAATTAAAATACAAATTCATTTTAGCCTACTAATTCGTTTAATCTCCTTATTCATTTATTTTCTTATTATAAATACTAATTCTTTCACAATTTCACAATTAACAGAAGAAGTACATGAAGCTGATGAGGACACAATATGGCAAGAACAAGTTGGTGTGGCCCGAGATTGACGGGCCACTATGGAAAAAGGCCCAAGGGAAAATCAAGAAGGGGAAGGCGAGGGGTATACTTGGCGGCTCAGCTCTAGGGGCATATGATATTGAGTTTAGGAAGAAGCCAGACTACATGAGGGCTTACGCCAAGGAGTTGGAGGAGACGAATAAGGAGTTGGAGCAGACGAATAAGGAGCTGGAGGCTAGCCTGCGAGATCCGCGAGTGGACGACATTTTTACAATTTTGCAGGGCTGGAGGAATCATCAGATTGAGCATGGATATGTTCCACCACCGGAGATTCCCGCTTCGATGTTAATGCGCGATGCAGTAAAGACCGGAGCTGCTTCTAGGACTGCCAGGCTGCCACGTCAGAAGAAGGACCCATTTGCTCTCAGTTCTTCTGTTGCGCCCAACTACGTCGTGGTATACTCAAACAGTTCCGATAGTGAGGATGACCACATCTACGACAACCTTGATGATGTTGTGGAGTTGGGCAGAGATGGGGTAGATGCACATCGAGTTGGTGGTGTTGTGGACTTGGCGGAGAGCTCTGGTGACGAAGATGATGACGAGGATGATGACGAGGATACCGATGATGAGGATACTCAGTCGGATTCCAATGATGCTTAGGCCGAGTAGTTGGAATAGTCTATTTCGAACTATTTGTTATGTTGGACTTTTTAGTATGTTGTGTATTTTGCTATTTCGTTGTATTTGTTGTGTTGGATTGTTCTATGTTGGACTGTTCTATGTTGGACTTTCAGAACAATTATGAAATACTAGTCTAATCAATTATCAATTATTGAGAAGATTTACATTATAAACTTTTTACAAGTCTAATCATCTTCATTAGAAACAAAGTCAACATCATTTGAATCTATTGCGTCACCTTCTTCCTCATCCACAAGCTCAAACTCCCCAGCACCCAATTGGATATCCATATTAAACGAGCTGAAGTCTACAAACAAATTTAGGCATGTAGATTCGTGGTGTTGAAAAACTTCGGTAGGTACCTCCGCTTCTGTTTCACCACCCTCACTCAAAGACGACATGTCGATGATGTGTCTCGCTGGAATAGTGAATACTGACATCCAACCCTTTTGACATGGCCTTCCGTTCGTGAGTTCTGGGTACGGCGCGTAGTAACACTGTAGTGCTTGGTTTGCAAGAATAAATGGTTCGTTGGTTGTGAGTGACCGGTATGGGTTAATATCAACCAAGTTGTACGTATCGTGAACCGTCGTCCCACGTCTAGTAATATCGTACCAATGACACTTGAAAAACACAATGTACAATTGCTTCCCAGTACTACCTCCCCAATACTCCAATTCTAGGATCTCTTTCAAAATCCCGTAGAAGTTGGTGGCATCGGCATCTCCCATGTCTCCCTTTACGTAAACACCGCTACAATTAGTCTGCTTAGGACCCAAATGCGTATTTGTGTGGAATCTGAACCCATTCACCTTGTAACCATCGTACACCAATGTTGTGTTTAGAGGACCATTGAGTAACGGTTTTACACGATCATCTAGCATGTACTTTCCACTAGAGTACGTCTGCTTGAACCACGCCACGTAATCTCTGTTCCTCTTCATTTGCACCTCCATTGGACTCAATCCATTGCACTCCTCATGTATGAACAACCGGCAAGTAAAAAAAACGTGTTATTATTCTGACACATCGCAAGACCAAGAAAATTCAATAATTTTATATTAAAAAAAACACTTACTCGAGCCAACCATCCAACTCTTCACCATTGAGCAGTGTGTAGAGCTCAACTTGTTCGATTTCTTCGGACGAAAACCGCTTCTTCTTGTCAGGCCCAAGTGGCTTCCCTCTCTTACGAAACAATAAAAGCTCTTCATCCCATTCTGAACTTTCTAAAGTCTCGTTCCTGTTTAGTCGGTCATATGTAGAAGTGGGGGATATATCGAGGTATTGCGAGCACAAATTTGATAGCTCTTCAAGTAGGTAGGCATTGGTTATGCATCCCTCGGGTCTCGCTTTATTCAAAACTGACCCCTTAAACTTAAACATGCGCTTGATTAATAACAAAGGAAACAATGAATACACTATAGAATAAAGTATTAATAATAAGTGTCACCAACCATTTCACGAAAAAATTACCTCTCGAATGGATACATCCATCTGTAGTGAATCGGACCACCCACTTTCGCCTCGTACGGTAGGAGTATTGCCAAATGCTCCATAGAATCAAAAAAAAATGAGGAAATATCTGCTCCAGCTTGCACATTGTTACAATGATAGATGCCTCTAGTCCATTCATATCTGTGATAGAAACCTCTGAAGCGCAAATGGCCCTGAGGAACAAGCTAATTTCCACTAATGTTCCCCAAATTTCTGGTGGCAGAAAGTCACGAAAAGCAATGGGAATCAATCTCTGCATGAAGACGTGACAATCATGACTCTTCATACCGAACAACCTCCGTTGCTGCTTCTGTACACATCGTTCCAAGTGGGATGCGTATCCATCTGGAAACTTTAGATTGACCAACCATTCAAACACCTTTTTCTTTTGCTCCTTCGTGAGACAGTAGGTTGCCTTTGGCTTGGCAGAAAGCCCGTGACGACCACCTGGCTGTAAAAACAGCTCAGTACGGTTCGTCAAGATCTCCAAATCTTTCCTCGACTTGATGTTGTCCTTTGTCTTAGAGTCATCCAACACCGTGTTGATGATGTTATCGAAAAAATTCTTCTCGCAGTGCATCCGATCGAAGTGGCGCCATGCCTCGCCTGAAGCTGGGTGAATCATTCTATTTGTAGCCCCTCGACACTTCAAATGCCAAGTCATATGTCGAGCAGTGCCTATAGTATAATACAACCTTTGAAGACGGGGAGTTAAAGGGAAATACCACAATTTCCTCCTCCCGACCTTTGATTTTAAACCGGCCACGTATCTATTCGTCCCGCATACCGGGCATTTGTCTAAGGCCTTATTCGCCTCCTCGTAGAACAAGAAACACTGTTTAGTACAACAATCAATCTTCTCGTTGCCTAACCCCAATGTTCGCATCATACGAAGCATCCCTTTCTGTCCTTAGGTAACAACTTCACTGTCTCATCCAAGAACCCTTCCTTCGCCTTGTTAAAAGCCTTATCAGAAGAAATATTACTCATCTTGTGTAGTGTCTTGTCCCTCAACCACTCTGCGACCCACTGAAAGATAGATGTATTTTTTCTAGGATGAATATTCACCTTTCCTAGATACATCAAATTGTAAAATGCTTTTGCGTCGGGATTTGGATCCTCGTTACGCACCTCATCCTCATCAAATCGACCTCCACGTGCATCTACCACCTTGTCTCTAAACGAATCATCACAATGAACAGAGAGGTCGGGAATATTGATGTGTGATGTGCTTGGGAGGTCGGGCATATACGGCATGGCAGGCCTTGAGTACTCTTCCCCGTGAAAAACCCAAACGTGATATCCTGGCGTAAATCCTGACTTATGAAGATGATCACGGTCTGAGTATTTAGGAAAAAACACTCTATTTTTGCATTTCTTGCACGGGCACCTTATACGGTTTTCTAGATCTAAGAATCCGGATGCTTGCGAAGCGTATTCTATGAACGAACGAACACCAAACACAAAACTTTCTTGTAAATAACCATCGCTATCGAACATATTGTACATACAAGATTTATCGGCTTGATATTCCATTGTTTATCTACGTTAAAATAAATATTTATAATTTACACTACTAACAATTTTCAATTTAATTAAAACTAACACACACATAATTAATCATAAACAAATAAAATAACAATGTACCTCTTGTAGCGTAAACAAACGAATGGTATAAAAAAATTCAAGAATGTTGTATCCACAACAAGTTCCACGATACCGTTTCGACAATACCTATAAACAAATGAAATAAATAAAAAAGCATTAATTAATTAAATATAAATTTTATAACATTTAAATAAAATAAGATATTTCTAATATTATTAAGGGAGAAAACGTATGTACCTTAAGAGTAAGTGGTGGTGAGAATGAATTATGCAAGTGAAGTGGGGAGGTATTTATTACAAAAAATCTGCAACTTCGCAACCGCCTGGCGGTTGCAGATAACAACGGCTAGTAGTTCTTGCAACCGCCAGACAGTTGCGGATAACAACGGCTAGTAAGTCCGCAACCGCCTAGCGGTGGCCAACAACCATAGCGACCGCCTGGCGGTTGCAAGGGTGCAGCGCGACTGCCTAGCGGTTGCAAGAGTGCGGAGTGACCGCTAGGCGGTTGCAATAGTTATGGGCGACCGCATAGCGGTCGCGGTTACTGGGTATCAGCAATCGTTAAGCGGTTGCTGATAATATTCATACTATAATTCTTACATTTTCACAACCGCTATGTTTGACAAATTGCTAATTAACCTAATCAAAGTTAAAATAACTGCAATTATAAGGTTTATCAGCAAAATCAAGCTTGGGACAACATTAAAGACTACGTATAATGATTAGTTGTTGAACATAATATATATACCGTGTATCGTTGATAACTCGCCTTATCACGTCAAATCTACTATTTTACTAACTCAATTACTAGTCTTGTAATCTTTTACTACTAGTATTCACATGTAATAATAATATTGGAGTTTACAAAACATCAACACATCAAGATACTTACCAAAAATTAATAATTTCAAATATGAGCATTATCTGCAACCGTTGGGCGGTTGCAGATAACCAGTATAAGTTACCGCCTGGCGGTCGCCATATCATATTGCAACCGCTAGGCGGTCGCTTCGTGGAATGGCGACCATCTGAGCGGTTGCTGATGCTGGTTATTTGCAACCGTCAGACGGTTGCAAATAATATTCATAAATGAATATTTACTATTTTGGCTGATTCGTTGTGACACGTTGTTTGATCATTTGATAATTACATTAAAATAGTTAAAAACAAGTCAAATGATAAGATTTCATTGCAAAATTAATCTTGGGGACAACATCATGGACTAATTATGATGATTAGTTTAACATAATATATACGTGTATTGTTGATAACTCGCCAAATCAATCCTAATATACTATTTTACTAACTCAAGCAATAGTTTTGTAGTCATTTATTACTGATTTTAGAATTAATAATGATATTTCTTATCTATAAACACAAACTCATCAAGATACTTGACAAAAATCACTAATTTTAAACATGAATATTAATTGCAACCGCTTGGCGGTTGCAATAATCAAAGGGTTGCAACCGCTTAGCGGTTGCGATATCTGCTAATAGCAACCGCCGGGCGGTCGCCATGTATATTTGCAACCGCTCGGCGGTTGCCAATTTTGCTGAAATTGGGCGGGTCTGGGGGGGGGGAATTCAAAATTTCACAAAAATTCAAAATTTTCAATACATTGCAACCGCCGAGTGGTTGCAAATTCTGCTGAAATGGGGGGAATTTCAAATTTTCACGAAAATTCAAAATTTTCACCCAAATCTTATATACCCACCATTCTTCCCCTAATTTTTCATTCACAACTCATACACTCTCAAAAAAAAACCCAAGACTTCATTTTATCTCCAAATCAAAACACAAACACTCTCTTCTATTCCAATCCACAAAAAAATCCAAAAACTTCTTCTTATCTACAAAACAAATAATCAAACACTTTTTTTTCCTTTATGTCTTCAACAAAACACTCAAACACTCTCTTATTTTTTATCTCCGACAAAACACCAAACACTCTTTTTTTTCAATCCACAAAAACTCAAAAACTTCTTGAATGTATATCTTCAACAAAACACCAACCACTTTCTTTTATCTTCATAACAAAATACCAAACACCATTTTTTTCCAATCCACCAAAACCCAGAGTACCTCTCTTTTATCCCCAAAACATAACACCAAACACTTTTTTCAATTCTTATCTTTTTGTTTCACTTCTTTTTGTTTGTATGTTTTTCAGTTTTACCATTTTATTTCGACAAAAAAACAATAATATTTTGGAAATTTCACGAAATATTATTGCTTTTTTTTATTTTGAAAAATATTATTTGCAACCGCTTGGCAGTTGCGAGCTTGAACTCGCAACCGCGACCTTTCTCTTGCAACCGCTAGGCAGTTGCGAAGTTTTGAATTTGTGAACCTCCAATAACACTATTTAATTAAGGACTTCGCAACCGCTTAGCGATTGCCATGTCCGTACATAAAATAGCAACCGTTTGGTGGTTGCGGCCTCGTATTCCTTGGCAACCGCCTCGCGGTCGCCATATTCTTTGGCAACCGACTAGCGGTCGCCTAATAGTTGGCAACCGCCAGGCGGTCGCCTCTAAAGTTGGCAACCGCTAAGCGGTCGCCCCTACCTTTGGCAACCGCTAGGCGGTCGCCCTGTAATTGGCAACCGCTTGGCGGTCACCCCTTAGGTGTGGCAACCGCTATGCGGTCGTCCTATAGTGGGCAACCGGCTAGCGGTCGCCACCCCTAAGGGGCGACCGCCAAGCGGTTGCCAATGTTAGAGCGACCGCCTAGCGGTTGCCAACCGTAGGGGCGACCGCTCGGCGGTCGCAATCAATGGAAGGGCGACCGCGCGGCGGTTGTAAGGCACCCACGACGAGGGGTATCCGCGACCGACGCGGCGACCGCCCCGGCGGTCGCAGATACCCTTCGTGCGACCGCCCATGGGCCTTCTGCAACTGCCCGGGCGGTTGCAGATGGCCCAAAAATCTTGTAGTGGATTGGTGGTGGGCTGATGACCAGTGCCCTTTTTTATTTTTATTAATTTCTAGAAAACGTTTTTATGGACCAAAAATCCTAAGTGTCGGGCACGTTTTTTTGATTCAGCATCATGTTTTTTTTATTCGGATGCCACGTCGGATAAAATGTCCGAATTTTTAAAATCGGACATTTTTGTTAGAGTTTTTAGAATTTAACGGGCATTTTCATCAGGTCTGGAAAAATCGGGCATTTAAGATTAATTAAAGGCCAGACTTATCGGGCATTTTTGATAACTCGTCTTTACACTACAAGATTTTTCGCCCTTTCCCGACCGGAAAATACCGACCGGAATTCGGTCGGGAGCATTCCCGACTGCAATGCGGTCGGAAAAACTTTTCCCGACCGCAATGCGGTCGGTACTTTCTAAAAAATCATTCACGACCGTATTGCGGTCGGGACTAATATTTAAAGGAATTTCCGACCGCGGTGCGGTTGGGAATAAAATTTAAACTTATTCCCGACCGCAATGCGGTCGGTATGTCGCGGTCGGGACTAATATTTAAAGGAATTTCCGACCGCGGTGCGGTCGGTATGTCGCGAGTTTCTGGGCTACAAAGTATTGCCGACCGAATTTCGGTCGGTATTTTTTGAAAAATTGACGGTTTTTTGAAATTTTTGAAAAAATTCAACATTCCCGACCGAATATCGGTCGGGAATAATCGAAAATAATGGCGGGACTTGGTGGGAAATTCAAATTTGACGAAAATTCAAAATTTTTCAACTTTTTCTATAAATACACTTCATTATTCTCCTCATTTTTTCATCTCCACACACTTTGTTCCTCTTCAAAAAAAATTTCAAACACTTTTTTCATATTCATACACTTTTTCAAAACCTTCTTTCTTTCAACTTCAAAATTAAAAATTTTCACTTCTTTATTCAAATTTTCAATAATCAAAAACTTATTTTTTTTTTTTGTGATTTAGACTAAGCAATGAATCAAAAATTTAATTATTGCAAACACAAAAACTAAATAATGTTTTTCAAATATTGCAAAATATTAAAAAAATAATATTTCGGTAATTTATTACCGGAATATTATTTTTTTTGTTCTGATGATTATTATTCCCGACTGATATTCGGTCGGGAATAAGATGAATATTTTCCCGACCGAAGCAACACCGACCGCGGTTTCCCGACCGCGAAAGGGTCATTCCCGACCGGATTTGCGGTCGGGAAAGACCCAATTTTTTTGTAGTGTTAAATGATAATACATGCACAAATCAACTTAGTTATAGTTTTATATAATCAGCATTTATGTAAACGCAAATCGCTTTTATATGCATGCATATCCAGTAACGCATTTACATGCTCTGAAAATTACTGTCACTGCATACAACTCATTAATATCATATATAACGTTACAAAATAATACTATTAATCCATACTTAATTTACCATTCTAATTCACTGGCCTTTTAAGACGCAGAAAAAACATCAATGCAGATTATAGTAGAATCACAATTAGAACAGAAAGAAATCAGTGATACCATTTTTACTTGTACATTTTATCTAAGAACTATGCTTATATGGTATTTGGAGTATCAAAATAATTAACTTTCTCTTAATATGCACAAAAAAGAGAAACCCATGATGAACATTCTTTCAGGTAGGACATTGGTGTTGACGAAATGAAGATAATGAAGGATCAAAATCGTAACGCACTTAGTGCATGTGATCAAGATTCTGGTTCAAGAGATTCTACAAGGCAGAACAAAAGAGACAATACTTCTGAATTTGAGGGAAAACGTGCACGTCGCCGCCTCACGAAGAGAAAGAGAGTTCATGAAGGTGAGAAATCATTGACATGTGATGCATTCGCTAGTAGAGAAAGCAACTACAGTTCTAGGAAGAAAAGAAATTCCGCAAGGGATACAAAGCACAAAAACAATGTGAGAAAGGGAACACAAACTTTACCATATTGTCATGGTTAATAGATGGAAAAACTATACAAGAAAACGAAGAAGTATTTTCCGGGTACGTACTGGAAAAATTCAACGAGATGGAATATTGTGCGCTTGTTGCAAGAAAACTTTCACGGTCGAAGGATTTGATGGCCATGGTAGGAGCCATAGCCATAAACCTTATGAAAGGACATGTATTGCACAAACTGGAGTTTCTCTCTTATCACATGTCCTTGGCGCTTGGAATAAGCCCGACGAAGTTGATTGTTGCAAGACCAACAATATCAACACGGAGAGCAAATTATGTGATCCTTACGATGATGCTTGTATATATTGCGCTGACATAGGTGATTTGATGTGTTGCGAGGGTTGCAATTCGACTTATCATCCACGGTGCGTTGGTCTGGGTGTAAGTCTCTCCTCTTTTGTGACTACATAAATTATCAAAATCGTGCAACTGGTAAGAAAAGAATGCCATTGATAGAACTTTAAGAATGAAGATTATGTGTAATAATTCGAATTTTCGAACAATGTTTCGGGTTTCAATGTTGTGATGATGTTGGCACAACATCCATCCAACATTTATATCAAAACATCTTACACTTTCAATAGGTATATACAAAAGGTAATGATGGGCATAATACTATAAAAACATTCCACTTGTTCCTCAAGATTCTTCCAGCCTTGTTCTTCTTTCTTCTCCTAAGTTAGTGGCGCCCTACTGCAGATCTTGGCATCCATGTGATCTTCTTTATTTGCTGTCAAGTCTGGCCACTTTATCAGCTCACTTTCCAGGCTGCCATTGTCTGCCAGTTGTCTTCTATCTCTTCTGCAATGTTGCAGACTTCCATTTGCTTCATTCTTGTAATGTAGCATCATGTTTTGCTTTCTGATCTTTATTGTTTCTTTCATACTCCCCCTCAAGATGAGAATATATGTTATATATTCCCATCTTGTCCAGCAGCTCATGAAATCTCTTCATTCCCAATGCCTTAGTAAATATGTCTGTCAGTTGAGTTTCTGTTGATACATGAATCAACTTTATTATTCCTTGTTGTAACCTCTCTCTCACTACATGGCAATCTATTTCTATATGCTTTGTTCTCTCATGATAAACAGGATTGTTAGCTATAGGAATAGCTGCCTGATTATCACAGAAAAGAAGCATATGATTACTGTGATCATATCCAAGGTCTGCCATTAAATTTTTCATCCATACTAACTCACACACAGTTGTGGCCATGGCTCTATACTCAGCTTCCGCTGAGGATCTTGACACTGTTGCCTGTTTCTTGGACTTCCATGACACTAAGGCTTCCCCAATGAATACACAATATCCAGTTATTGACTTCCTGCTATCAATACAAGCTCCCCAATCTGCATCACAGTATGCTTTGATTGTTACATTGTTGTTGCTTGGAAACAGCAGTCCTTGTGCTGGTGCTCTCTTGAGATACTTCACAATTCTTAATGCTCCCTTCATGTGTTCTTCTTTGGGATTACTCATAAATTGGCTCAAGGTCTGGACTGCATAAGATATATCAGGCCTTGTTACTCCTAAATAAAGAAGCCTACCAATCAATCTTCTAAAAGTTGTAGGATCCTTCATGTGTTCTCCTTCTTGTGTGAATTTGATATCTTGCTCTTGTGGAAAACCAGCTGGTTTGGTTCCTATGAGTCCACTGTCATGTATGATCTCCAAAGCATATTGTCTTTGACATAGGTATATTCCTTTATTACTTCTTGCAACTTCAATCCCCAAGAAGAATTTTAAAGGACCTAAGTCTTTTAGCTTGAACTGTTGATTTAAGAACAATTTCAGAGAGCTAATTTCTTGATCATTGTCTCCTCCAATAATTATGTCATCAACATATATCAGAATAACAGTAGTGCCTGACTTTGAATGCTTTGTGAAAAGAGAGTGATCACATGAAGATTGTTTAAAACCTTGAGTGAGAATGACAGATGTTAACTTTTGATTCCACTGTCGAGATGCCTGTTTGAGTCCATATAAAGACTTGTGCAGCTTGCAGACTGTGTTCTCCCCCTCAGTAGCAAGACCAGGAGGTGGTGTCATGTATACCTTTTCTTGGAGATCACCATATAGAAAGGCATTGTTGACATCCAACTGGGATAATGACCATTGATTGGATGCTGCATAAGCAAGAAGACATCTGATAGTGGTCATTTTTGCTACTGGAGAAAAGGTCTCAAAGTAATCCAAACCTTCTTGTTGATTGTAACCTTTTGCAACCAAACGAGCCTTGTATCTCTCAACATCACCTGTAGATGTAAACTTAACTTTGTACACCCATCTACATCCTATAGGCTTAATACCAGGAGGTAAAGGTTGCAAAGTCCAGGTTTTGTTGTCTTGAAGAGCCTGTAATTCAGTGTTCATGGCTTCTTTCCAAACAGGATTAGTAATGGCATGATCAAAACATGTAGGCTTAGGATTAGAGGCAGTTGACAAGACATATGAGAGATAAGCAGGAGATAAGGCAGCAAAAGAGAAATCAGTGAGACTGTCAATACCTGTCATCTGAACTTTAGAACCAGGAGAATGAAGAGATGCAGTGGCTTGAGCTATCCTGTATTGGTAGTCCTGAAGATGAATAGGAGTTCTTTTTGGTCGAACAGACCTTCTAAGAATAGGACTAGTTGGTACAAAGATGGGAAGTGAAGAGGGAAGGTCCTCATCAGAATGGTGAGGTGAGGCAGGAGGATGAGGATTTGTACTGTCATCTGGAAGTGAGACAGAAGATGATGAAGGAGCTATTTGTGGAGATAAAGATGTGTCAGTGGTGATGTGAGGAATGGGAGTAGAGAAAACAAATTCATCCATGTCAAAATTGTCAGTGTTATCAACAATAGGGAACATAGAATCATGTTCTGAATTTTTGCTGTAAGGAAAAGAATCTTCATAGAATACAACATCTCTTGATGTAAAAACATGCTTTGTGTGGAGATCATACAGTGTGTATCCCTTAATATTGGCTGGATAGCCTATGAATATGCATTTAGAGGCTCTGGGATGAAATTTATTGTGAGGTTTGGGAAGTTTTGTTGCATAACATAGGCAACCATAGGCCTTTAAGTGGGAGTAATTTGGAGCTTTTGAATACAGTAAGTGAAAAGGAGTATGATTATGCAGCAAAGGTGTTGGTGTTCTGTTAATTAAGTAAGCAGCAATGGTAACACAACGTCCCCAGAATTTGTAGGACAATTTTGCTTGTAATCTTAAGGATCTTGCCACATTAAGGAGATGTCTATGTTTTCTTTCAATAGCTGAGTTTTGTTGAGGTGTATAGACACAAGATTTCTGGTGAATGATACCCTTGTCAGCATAATATTCTGGCATGTCAAACTCCAATCCTTGATCAGACCTTATGATTTTTAAAGAAGTGTTAAACTGATTGGTGATCAACTATATGAAATTTTTGAGAAGTGTTCTGGCTTGTCCTTTGTTATGCAATAGGAACACCCAAGTGAATCTACTATGGTCATCAACAATTGTAAGAAAGTAATTTGAGCCATTAAGAGATTGTACACTGTATGGTCCCCATATGTCAACATGAATCAAATCAAAGCATGCATTGGCTCTATGAGAATGAATAACAAATGGAGTTCTGTGTTGTTTTGCCAAATGACATGTGTCACATGCCACACTTTCAAACTTCTTAGGAAATTGAATTTCTTTAGAATCTATTAAAGACAGTAAATCAATAGAAGGATGGCCTAATCTGAGATGCCATAGCATGGAAGGATTGATCACAGATGAAACCAAAATAGAAGCTTGTGAATCTTCGTTCATGGACATCCAATACAGGTTCTGCTCTTCCTTAGCAATCCCAATCACCTCCTTGGTGCTGAGGTCCTGAATAAAACAGATATTGGATTGAAAAGTAAGGAAGCTGTTGGAATTAGATATCAATTTTCTAACTGATATCAGATTGAAATGAAAATCAGGAACACATAGAACATTGCTCAAAGTTATCTTTTCATTTATCTTTACTGATCCCATATGAGATGCAATGACATTAGTTCCATTTGGTAATTGGACCTGACTGTCTTGCAGAACATATTTATGAGTGAGGAGATGAGGTGAGCATACTACATGATTAGTAGCCCCAGAGTCTAATATCCATATAGATCTTAGCTTGCTGTGTTTATTTGAAAGAACGGAATTGAAAAGAATTGAGCTGGAAACAAAATATCTACCTGAGTTTTCACTAAGATGAGAAGTAGTGGATTTTGAAACCTGATTGATCATACCATCACCATTACCAGTTTGAAGTAAGTTGCAGAGGTACTGAAATTGTTCTTGTGAGATTTGAGCATTCTTGCTTACCTCTTGATCAACAGCATGTGTGGTCTGATTTACATGCATTCTGGGGTTGGAAATATTAGGTTTAAATTTTGAGTACCTGTGACCAGGAGGATAACCATAGATCTCAAAACAAGAGTCAATTGTATGGTTGTTCTTTCCACACTTAGCACATATAGGTTTCTGTTTTCCTGCTCCTTGTTTGTTCCAAGGCTTGTATCCTTGTTTCTGTGGATAGCTTTGTATAGCAGCAGCCTTTGGAGCTCCATATAACCCTTGTTGTCCATGTGTAAATCTATTTATATTCATAGCAGCCATATCAGTGTTCATAGATTTATTTGACAACTCAAAATTTGCCTCCTCTTGTAGAACCAAGTTGAAAACATCATCTAACTCGGGCATAGGGTCTCTGAGCAGTGCTTGGTTTCTAACTTGTCCAAAAGGCTCATCTAACCCCATAAGGAACTGCATGATCTCCTTACTTTCTGACTTCTTTCTCATTCCAATCAGCACACCACATTCAGAATTTGCACAGATCAAATGTTCATCATAATTACTTATTTCATCCCATATGGCTTTGAGATTAGCAAAATAAAGGCTGACAGCTTTACCTTCCTGTTTGGTGTTGATGAGTTGTTGTTCCAGCATGTAGATCCTGTTGTTGCTTGTTTTTGCAAATTTGCGCTTGATATCATTCCACACTTTGAAAGTTGAGTCTCCAAAGAGTGTGAAGTCTGAAAGATCAGATGAAAAAGATGCTGTAATCCATCCAAGGACAGTGTAATTGCATCTGATCCATTTTCCATATGATGGATCTGTGATTGGTGGTTCTGGGATGGTTCCATTGATGAATCCCAACTTGTTTTTGGTTAACAAGGCTACATACATAGATCTGCTCCACTTATGGTAATTCTGTGTTGTCGATTTTTTACTAACCAGACAATGAGATGGATTCTCACCATGATGCAGGTAGAGAGGATCAGATGGATCCTCATGGTGACTATTGTTGTAATAAGATGTGTTTGTTCTTTGTGAGTCTCCTGATTGTGTTTGTTCTGACACAACAGGAGCTAATGTATTTCCAGACATGATAATAGATAGAAAGGAGAATGAAAAGAAAAAAAAAAGGGTGAGGAGTAATGAAATCAAATGATTTCAGAAGCTTTACTGCTGCGGAATTGCAGTACAAATTTGCTCTGATACCATATCAAAATCATGCAATTGATAAGAAAAGAATGCCATTGATAGAACTTTAAGAATGAAGATTATGTGTAATAATTTGAATTTTCGAACAATGTTTCGGGTTTCAATGTTGTGATGATGTTGGCACAACATCCATCCAACATTTATATCAGAACATCTTACACTTTCAATATGTATATACAAAAGGTAATGATGGGCATAATACTATAAAAACATTCCACTTGTTCCTCAAGATTCTTCCAGCCTTGTTCTTCTTTCTTCTCCTAAGTTAGTGGCGCCCTACTGCAGATCTTGGAATCCATGTGATCTTCTTTATTTGCTGTCAAGTCTGGCCACTTTATCAGCTCACTTTCCAGGCTGCCATTGTCTGCCAGTTGTCTTCTATCTCTTCTGCAATGTTGCAGACTTCGATTTGCTTCATTCTTGTAATATAGCATCATGTTTTGCTTTCTGATCTTTATTGTTTCTTTCATATAAATGTTTTTACTTTTCTTCTATTGATTAATAATGATTGAAATCTATTATTATGCATTGAAGAATCTTATGTTTTGCTTTATAGGATTTTCCAAAAGGTTCATGGTATTGTCCATACTGTGTGTGCAAGCTTTGTGCAGATCCCACACATGAAAACGATGACAACGGTTGTTTTTCAGGAGTGATGTTAATATTTAATTTTATCTTGGTAATGAATGTGCATACTTCCAAATATGATATCAAAAGCAGCTTTGGGTACAAAGATTATAATGACACCACCTTCAATCTTAACATGTGTGCCATTTTATATATATTCCAGTTTCTTTTGCATTCTTTCAGCATTCAATTTTCTGAAAAGTGATTTGTATATTAAATTATATGTAGCACAATATATAGTTGGACTCATATCCAAATATGTCTCACCTACGGGAATAGATGAGTTCATATTTCTATTGGAAAAAACTGTTAAACTTCAACTACTGCATGAATCAACAATCTGCACCAAACGTCTTTCTGTATGTTATGTTTGATATAAAGCCTTCTCCCTGTAACAAAATTTTTGCACCAAACACGTGCTCTATATATGTAACGAAGAGTGGATTATACGTACTCACTATCTTTGAGCCTGTGTTTTGTACTTTATGGTGATTGATGTAGGATTCTTGATTATGAAACGAGATTTGGTGAAAGTTTTGAAGGGAAAAAAATACAAGAGAGTTTGGCACGAGTTTTAGAAAGTAAATGTGGATTTTGTGCAATATTTGTTTGATTGAAAAAGATTATTTGCCTTTTATATATCATTTTTTAATCTTTTCCATTAAAAGAGACGTTTGAGGCAGGGATTTTGATAACATGAGCGAGTTAAGTGTTTAATTGTTCATTACAATTTGCAGGAAAACATAATAACTTGGTTTATTGGTGCAGATATAACGCAACACACAGAAGTTTTATGCATTTTTCTATTTTTCTTTCAATAATGCGACACGCATCCTAGACTCTAGTTGCAACGTGTTTAACACTGATATATACAAAGTGATGGTTTTAGATTGATATGAGTCTTGCTTTTATGTTTTGAAGGTGTATGATAATTTCCTACGAAACTTTGTTGGGAAGAAAAACAAATTAGATGAAGGCTACTCTTGGACTCTACTTCATCGAATAGATGATTATTTCGAGGATGAATATCTAAGAAACATGTGCCATGGTAAACTGGCGGTTGCAAGAAAACTAATGGAAGAATGTTTTGAGCCAATTCAAGATAGGCACACCAGAATTAAAGGAATCCCAACTGTTGTTTACAATTGTGGGTATGTAACCTAAACTAGCTATAAACATCTTGAAGAGAAATTAATCTTAGTGAATTCTCATGAACTTTCTGATACACATGTTTAATTTCAGAGCAAATTTTAAGCGTATCGACTTTAAAGGCCTATACAGTACTGCTGTTCCTGAGAAGAATGAGGAGATTATTTCAGTGGCATCCATCAGGTATCAAAGTTAATTAGTATCGCCGTACCCGTACCGTACCGTATCTGTATCTGTACCCGTGCAACATAGCCTTCAATGCATTGATCCTCCATGGTCACTCTTCTTGAGCACACCTCACATAGATCCTTCTAGGATCACTCTTTTCCACCCACACAGTTCTACATCCAGATCCACATTTTTCTCATATTTAGTGTCATCGGTGTATTCACTTGAAGCTTTATACAGCTCATCATCACTATCACTCTCAATATCCTTTTCAAGGATCCCTTTACTTGTATCGTGCCCAACGCCAACCTTATAATTATCAGTAGGAGTTACTCCCTCAACACCCTCAACTCTATCAATCTCATTTGCAGTTACTCCATTGACACCCTCAACTCTTATCATTCTCATCAGTAGTTACTCCCTCACCATCATCAACCCTATCATTATCATTAGGAGTTAATCATTCAACACCATCAACTCTATCATTCTCATTGGAACCACTCCCTCACCACCCACAGCCTTATCATTTTCAGTTGCAGACAATCTCTCACCACGCACCACTCTATCATTTACCCTAGCTTCCATTCCATCATTCTCTATATCAAATAACCCTATTTCAAACTCATTGTACAATGAAAATTTCCTACTTGGTAGAGCATCCAACAAAGCATTTGCCAACTGCTTGTCATCTTTTATGAGCTTAAACCAACCTTGATCTTTGAAGTAGAACTTTTTCCCCCTTGGCTTTCATATCATCAACATAACTGTTGCACACCGTAATGGACAATGAGAGTAAGCCTCTTGTTGACAGGATCTACAAATTAGGAGAATACTATTTTATTAGAAAAAAAGAGTAAACCATTTACAAAATAAAGTACATTAAAGTTAAAAGATGCAACCTCTTTCAAAAATAGACAACTACGCAATACAACACAGTAAAAAATTAAGGAAAAATAGCAATTTGTTTATCTAAAAGCACTAAACTCCACTTAAGTATTGTACATATTGTGTAGCACATGGGAAGGACCATGTGCAGTTAAAATGCATTAAACCCCCCTAAACAAAGCTATAAAATACAACAAAGGCAACACGTTTATCTATAAATAAACATAATAGCTTCGACTAATATCCCACAAGCCATATTCTTATACTAAAGGATAAAAAATACGGAAATCGAAACCCTAAAACTACATTGACTTAAGATAAAAGGGCAGGGGAAAACATGGAAAAATGTGTGACTTCAACATTGACATTCTAGTGCATACGTGCACGCAATAACTTCCTTTTAGGAAAAAATGATGGTAGTGGTTATTTATTTTGTGAATCCTATAATTAGGGTTAGGAATTTGGAATAAGAGAGTAAATTGGTTGGGAATTATTTTCAAAGTGTTGGACGATTTGTGTTTTTAAGTGATAACATGTAAAAATGTTTGAGTTCGAAAGCTGACAGGGCCGAAATTTTTTTCCAGATGGCGTGGCGTTTTATCGAGCTGGTAACCTCGTCAGCAAAAAAGGCCAAATATGGGCCCAATGTCATTTTTAATGAGAAATTAAAAAGTTACGGGGATCAAAACCCGCCTAAAAACTTACAGAGCACTTTTATAAAAGGTTAAAAGATAAAGAACATTTTTTAATATTTTTTCCAGAATTTTTTTTAAACTTTGACAATATTGTGATTGTTTTTTCTTATTTTTAACTATTTGACACACAATTCAGAAGAAGTGCATTTTTGTTCCTAAATGAAAAAAGTTGTAACATTATCTAGATCCTTCAATCTTATTTTTTAATAGTTTTACCACATATAATTGGACTAATATGGTTATTTTGTCTATATCAAATTTATAATAAATACAAAAGAACAAAATATTCGCAAAATTACATATATAAATTAATATGTTGACAAGTATAATACCAGACGAACTTATATTTATCATCACTCTTAACCCTAGCATCTAAACCATTCCGCCGCTCTCTTATCTGCAACTGCGGACTTTCCTAAGCTCTCGCACTCGATCCATTGCAAAATTGTTTCTTCTCGTCGTTGCACACATGTATCACATTATTGTGTTGTTATCAGAACTAGCGAATTCAGATCTGATTGTGTTCTTCGAGTCTCAGCGAACAGAAGATCTTGTGCGGTATGCCATATCTAATACTACATTTATTTCTTTGTTTCAACTCTAAAGCTCTATTTCTTTTAATGGATTTAGGTTTTAGGATTGCAATTCTTAATCTTAAATTCATTTGGATTTTAATCTATTTGATTTTAGAAATATATGTCCTTTTTTCCTAAATGAGGAACAATTCAATCAATTCATCCACGGTCAACATTAACACAGCATAGCGTTAATATCGATAAACATCACATCACAAATCTTATGAGTGCCAAGTAACAGGTCAAGTTTTTGTGTT
Organism: Linaria vulgaris; assembly: GCA_948329865.1. NCBI lineage: Eukaryota > Viridiplantae > Streptophyta > Magnoliopsida > Lamiales > Plantaginaceae > Linaria > Linaria vulgaris. Next base: position 41,698,308 of record OX415251.1, read on the forward strand.
GTGGTTAGATTTATTCGTGCACAATAGTTTTTAGATAAAGATGGAGATAAACATTTTTAAGGGTTTTCACCAAATTACCTCCATGTGTTATGATAAATCGGCAAGTCACCTCCTTATGAAAAATAAGTTGGCCAAATACCTCCATGTGGTCTTCAATGTTGGTATTGTACCCCCCCCCCCCTTATGCAGGCCAGTGTAGTTCACCCTCCCCTAAAGAGTGAGGGTAAGAATTTGTTTTCGAAAAAATACATTTATACTACCATTGTTTCAAGAAAAAATCATATATATCTTTTATTTCTCAAAAAATTAAATTAAAATTAAAAAATAATTATAAATCTATGATTAATACATGTATATGCCTTGTTTCTTAAAATTTTATTTTAAAACAAATGGTAAAAACAAATTCAAAATTATACAAAAGAAAATATTATTATTATTAATGGCATTTTAGTCTTTTAATATAAAATCTGCAATACAAAGTTTTTCAGGGAGGTGGTAGTGGGTATTTGCTAATTTATTTATCAGAGGTAGGTAACTTGCAAATTTAGCATAACACATGGAGATAATTAATTTATAAAAAAACCCTTTATGTAAATCTAAGGGCGATTAAAACCCCTTTAATGTACCATTTTGTACATTAAGATCAAATCTGGTGTTATGTCAATCTAAGGGCGATTTAAAGTCTTTTCACTTGCACTGCTAACATGTATAAACCAAACCCTGTAAGCAACACATTTTGATGAAATAGAATTGGAGTATTCTTATTAAATACTTAATTTTAATTTATCTATAAAATTAACACAATCTACTATAATAATTCATTGGTATTTGTTCCGAGTGTACTTTCGGGAATTATATTGAATGTTGTAAAAATGGGCCTCATCTAAGACCGCAACTTAGCAACCGCAATGCGGTTGCTGAGTTTCTGAGACGATGCGGTTGCAACGCAATTGGGACCACAATGCGGTCTCAATTGATCGGTTGGACCAATTGGGACCGCGACGCGGTCTCAATTGTTAGGATTGGACCAATTGGTTGTGGTCCCTAATAATATTCATACAATTAGGGACCGCGACGCGGTCTCAATAACTCTTATTTCGAATTTTTAAACTTTTAGAGACCACGTTGCGGTTGCAATTGACTCAAAAAAATCAAAATTTTCAGCAGGATGGGTGGGGGAAATTTGAATTTTCGCGATTTGAACAATTTATGGCAGTGTTAAAGATAGTTTAATGTTTAATTTTAAGAATTTTAAAAATAAGTTTTAACGATTTATTAAATAAGTTGAGGAGTGGGTAGTTAAAATATAGATCAATTACAAATCGAAGCTCTTCCCTTAGATTTTAGTATATATTAGATTTTTGCAACCACAAAGCGGTCTCAGAATCTAAAAACTAGCAATTGAGACCGCATGCGGTCTTAGATACCAACGACTAATAATTTCTGTAAAATTTGTAATTTTTTAGTCAATTGCAACCGCATCGCCGTCCCTACATGTATGAATATTATTAGGGACCGTTATGCGGTCTCAAATAGAGGCTATTGACACCGCAATGCGGTTGCAATTGAGAGTATTTGTAATCGAACTGCGGTTACGAATAATATTCATACTTCAAAGTGACGTGTTTTTGATGATTTGAGGAACCACCTTTTTAGTTTAGTTGATAACAATCCTAATAATGGTAAAAACAACCATAATTTCAATGTCTTATTACAAATTCAAGCATTATATATGTGGGACAAATTGTGATGAAGATTCTTATGATTTCGAACGATAACGATCATATACATATATATATATATATATATCATGCGTAGATGCATATAGAAATTAACGTAATGTGAAAGATTATCTTCGATTAATCATATTATTAGTGAAGTAAATCATAATAACAAATCAACAAGGTGTGTATGATGATGAGTAGTGGATATAACATAAAACAAGTTCAACACTAATAACTCATTAGATCATTTCACATTCGGTCTACTCTTTCATTCCTCAATTACTTGTTTTGTAACCATTTATTAGTTCATTTCACATATAGCGTTGATGTTTGTTGCTAAAAATCGCAAACACATTGAGATAGTTCCATAAAATTGTGATTTTGATGTATGAATATTATTAGGGTCCGCAACGCGGTCTCAAAAGCTTGTTTTAGAGATCGCATTGCGATTCCTTCTAATATTTATATTATATTGTTATTTTTTTTTTTGAGATTTTATATAGAATTATCCAAGTCTTCTCATTAAAGAAAATAAAGAGTCGCTTCTCGCTTGCATGAAAAGGAATCTACGTACGTAGCTTAGATGTTTAATCTTTAAATATTTTACTTATTTTCTGCAATATAATTATGCTACACTCAAATAAATTTAGCCTTGGTGGGCAACCACGTACGTGTCAACGTTTTTGATATTTTTTTTATATAACACATATATATATATATATATATATATATATATATAATTGAAGTCAGTATTACGTTTTGCGAAGTATACAATATAAAGTCATTTAGTAAACTAATAAACTTTGTATCATTGATACAAAGTAGTTTATGTATACTTCGCAAAACTTAATAAGATTGCGAAGTTAATTATATAATAAGATATGAAGCAGTTTTTCAGTAACGGAATCATTCATTCTTTTTCTTTGTCCTTGCATATATATATATATATATATATATATATATATATATATATATATATATATATGTCTACTTAGAAAAATGCATATATCGGATATTTTAAATGACAATACATGCACAAATCAACTTAGTTATAGTTTTATATAATCAGCGCATGCATATCCAGTAACGCATTTACATGCTCTGAAAATTACTGTCACTCCATACAATCAAATTTAATTATTTATAACTGTTGTTATTAATTGTACATTAACATTACCAGGAAACTGGAAACCTGTTTGTTTGATAATTTCATAATTTCAACTGTTATCGTCACATACTATCTAATAATAAACATATTTGGAGTATTGCCACAGATGATCGATTATATATTTATATGTAAACAATTTGTTAGTTACATGCATTAGTAGATTCATATTAGCTTAATTACTAAAAACACATTTCAAAGAATATAAATTTTTAGAAACTCAATACAGCATTTTAATACACCATCATAAGTGCAAGTGGGAAGGGAGCTTCGTTTCGTTTTGAATGAAAGATCTGGCCTAGAATTTTGTAAAAGTGAAAAGTCGGCTTTCATTGCCGATTTTTCTTTTTTTGTTATTGTTTATTTTACCTTTTTCAAAGAGAAAGCACTCAAATTCTTGGGAGGTGGTGAATCTGTCCTGGTTTTTGTGTTAAACGATGCTTCCCAACGGGCCTTTTTATTTAATAATGATAATATCAACAATTTTATTCTATACCTAAAAAGAAAAAGAAAAAAGGGCCTTTTTAATTTAATAATGATATCAACAATTTTGTTCTATTTTAGAATGGAAAGTAACATGCAGTAAGGCGTGTTTCAAGCTGGATGAATTGATGAGCAGCTTTTAAGGGAGTTCGCTCGTTGTCCAAACATATGCTTTTTCTTTGTAATTCTTAGAATTAGAGGACTTGGTCTTAAGTTGCTAGTATTATAATACGCTCATCAAGATTTCCTCATTGCCGTATTAATAATAATAATATTGGAAAGATGTGATGACATAACATGACACGTACAATGAAAAATCATAAAAAAAATAAGAATAAATATAATGACATGTATAATGAAAGAGAAACACGTGACTATGAATTCTTCATATTAATTATTACTCATTATTACTCAGTACAAGTGCCTTACCCATAGAGATCTTTATTTTCACTCACCACCACCACATGTTTAATGATAATACACAAAAGCCCAATTCTATGACAGACAACATAGCCTCAACTGCACTATTCTCGGACGCTAAGTAATTAAACTTATTGCTGGTGCACACAAATTACTGGTGTAAATATATATGCAGGAATAGACTATAACTTGGCGGTGCGGATCTGTTGCTTGAGCAAAGGCTTCAAGTATTCATGGTAGCCATCAGGCACAACTGATTCATTCAAAGGATCCTTCCAGGCTGCCTCGTAAAGTTTCGGGTACACATTTCCATCATAGCGGCCGAGAATTGAACCCAGGAAGTGATCAGTGTAGTTGAACGAGTCGACAAGAGCAATAGCATTTGGACGAACCTGAAACAATTTAAGTTCAAATTTGAATTCAAATAAAGAAACTATACACATATAAAAACATTTTAATGCAGTCACATATATATCACGGCCAAATGTAGACCATCCCTTCTTTTCGACCTCTTTCCAAAGACAATAATGCAGACTCAGCCACTTGAGCTGACTTTACTATGGCCGCGCCGAAGTGCAATGAGAATCAATTATCCATTAGCCTTCTTGATACCCGCTGACCTCATTTAGGTGAGTCGGAAGTAGATATGTTTAGTCTAATAACATAAACATTTCTTAAGGTTTGAATAAAAAAAAGCCACTCCTGAAGCCTTACACATGTGAAAGAATAACATACCTACGATCTATCTGTAACAATTTTCAACTTCAGGAGGTTTATCTATAATAGCTCAACCCTTAGGAAATTTCCCTATGATCTTTAATTTTCAAGGGGTTTTTATAATTGTTTAAGAATAGAGAAAAAAAAAATCTATTTAGCATATTGACTGTAAGTGTAATAATCCAAAATAAATATTATTGAGGACAAACCTTGGTGTACAAAGCCCTGAGCTGTTCGTTAGCGAGTGCTGCCTGTTTCGGGGTGAGGTAGCCCGTGGCAAGGAACTCGCCTTGGTGCTTGTGGAGGAGTGAGAGGGAATAGATGCCACAAAGTGCTTCTAATTGCTGCTTCACCCCTTCACCAGGAAAGTCTTGCTGCAATTTATCAATAAACCTATGCAAGGAAGAAGTTTGTTACTAGAACAATAAACTTGTGTTATTTGAACGAGAAAACATTATTCGAGACAATTGTAACTCGTTAAATTGCAATACCTATGCTCTAGTAACTTTTGTAATAGTTTTGTCTCAATCACAATTTACCAGTAGAAGCTTACTTGGAGACAACAATTAATTGACAGTGAGCTACTGCTGCCTCGACTAAATCTGCTGATAACTCTGCAAAGCCTGAGAAGTTCGAAGTACAAGAAAAAAGTAAGAGCACTGTATGCAAGACCAAAAAAAAGTCGTAACCTATTACAGCTAGTCAGCTACAATAATTCCTCCATTGCAAAAAGAAGAGCCACCGAATTGTTTACTTCATGCTGGCTTTCTTGCCATCTTTTATGCAGATTTTTTTTCCAGTAATAAGTTTTTCCCAGTTTTTTCAATTCATCAAATATAATTAGACATAAAGTCCAAACATAAATTAAGGATTTGTTATCAGGAAAGAATACCTTCTTCAGGATTATCAAATTTGCTGAGATTCTTAGCACAGGAAACTGACATTCTGGCTGCTCTTGCCTCAAATGCCTCCAGTACTAGACTAGGCTTCAACCAATCCTCAGCTGCACCAACAAGATTCGAGTACCAATCGTTACTCATGCATTTCGTAAACCATCACTCAAACAGCGTATTTTCAGTTCATCACAATTCACAAGCTGCAACTAGCAAGTACTGTATTCAAGTAATAATCATAACCGTGCAATGAGTTCCTCTTTGAGAAACTACATTCGTCTTTTCATATCAGATACTACAAAGTTCTTGTCATAGATTTCAAAGAGGAATTAGTGATCTTTAGCTGCATTTTGGTGATATCCTTTAAGACCAGATCATAACCATTGACAAGAATTTGCAAGCATCTTTTAAAATTATATTCCTGAAGAACTCTTGTTATAGACTTTAAGGAAATAGGGCATGTTCATAGAGAAAACGGAAAAAGATGTTTACTATTTTAATGAAGAAAAACACACCTGTTTGAACATTAGAATGGGATTGCATCAGATGCTCAATTCTTCCCATGTAAGCTATTGTCCCCGCAGGCTGTTGTCGACTTCCAAGCTGCGAAACAGTCTTCATGAGAAACCTAGCAACCTGAAGGATAAACCAAGACATCTTAGTTACAGCACGTCAAATTAGCATTTATAACACACAATGAATATTACTGTCAACTTCGTAATGTTTATGATGAATTAAGCAATGAATATTATTGTCAACTTCATAATGTTTATGATGAAATTAACAAGATATCACAAAAATCGATCCACGATTGTCCAACAGCTTGACATGTGCCACAACAATCTCATTTAATATACTATATGCGGCTGGTGAAATCCAAAATAAAAAATTTGGGCCAGCCATAAATCAGCCCTGTTTACAGCTTGCAATCAGTCTGTTAGCCATAAACTTCTTGAAACATATACATCCTCAATGAAAATGTCTGTAATTGCCTTTAGAGAAACTATATATAATATATATAAAAAAAGTATTTACTTTTAAACCAACAACGACAAGACAACACTCAATGGCTGCACGAGGAGCACACATGCACAGTGAAAGGAAATTCCAAAGCTAGTAGTAGGGTTTGTAAACAAAAAATCAGCGCACATACGGATCTTGCTGAAGATGAGTTCCAGAACCCACAGACTCAAGAGACAGCCCCGTAAACAGTATAAGAGTGAGTAAAGACATCAAACAAGAAAATACAGATACGATATTAGAAAGCCCTAAAATACGTTCTTGTGACATGATACAAAAGTGTTCTTACACTTATAAAAACCTTATGATCACTCAATAACCATAAACCTTAAAACACATAAAGAAAGAGTACTTCAAAAGCCTGATACACAATAATAACAAACAGAGAGTATACTTTGCAACAAGCAATCAAGGGAAGTCTACGCTATCAATTATCTTGCAACAAACACATATCAACTACACCTGATCATGGTTGGTCAGTTTAAAAAAGTAGACTCCAACCGGCGATGCAATTTTGAACAAAAATAACAAATGAACCTCAAATCTTTAAATGCACAAAAGTTCCACATGCCTAATAAAAATACCTGTAGAAGCAGGACAACATTGTCCCCTTCATATGTACAAGCAGGCACATAAACTGCAAATAATTCTGGAAGCCCGCTGCTGCATAGATAACCATGGCCTCCACACAGCTTGCGGCATTCTTCAATTCCATCCTGTGAAGTAAAACCCAACACAGAAAAACGCAATAATGTCAACTTTTTTTGCAACAGTTAAACTTTTGCCCATAAATTCCAGATATTGTGAATGATCATCTGAAGAAAAGTTCAAAGAATGAGCCATATACACAGTAGGATGAGTATAGGCTTTAATGACAAATATACAGTGGAGAAATAGATTGACAATCAGAAAGAAAAACAAAGATTTGTTAATTGCTTACAGCAGTAGCAGACGTAGTAAGAGACTTCAATCCAGCAGTGCATGCATGCGCCTCAGGCAATGTTGAGAAGTCATTGGCTTGCAATCTTCGGGTTACATCCGTGTACAACCACGCTAGCCATTCACCAACAAATCTGAAGGCATATGCGGAAGCAAGCAAGGGGAACAGTCTACTTTGCTGAGTTTTGTAGTCAATGACCTGCAAATCGGACAGTCGTCACTTTTAACAAAAAATGCTTTAGGTATGTTGTGCCTCGAATAAATTTAACCAAAATCATTGGAAGTTGATTAAATCCATTAAATTTGTGCATATTTCAGTTTCGAATACTTCCAAGTAATTTTACTCACAGTACGTTGTATTACATCTTTGTTCTCACAAATCACCATCATAAATAACTATTAGTGGAAGAAAAAAATAATACAAGCCCCTCATAGTAATAGAAATCCTGACGTAATTATAACCAAAGAAAATATTTTGGTATAGGCAACGCATTGGGAGTCAGCAAATCGTTTCACCTTTTCACATGACAGCTGCTGCACTATACTAAGCAATAATCCTAAGTAACTCGTGTGAGGGGAAAAAAAAAGTTATCTCTTACCTGTGTTTCAGGTCCACCATTATGTGATCCAAACTGCCTACGCACAGCACTGTACCTTGTAGCAATGCAAACGGCTTTGGATAAAGCACAAGAAGCATCCTTTACAATTTGCTGTCGCACATATACCATCGTGCCGTATACTAATTGTCGTGGCACGTCTGATTGCTTATATTTTCCATCCCTTGAAACCTCTGAAACCCTGAAACAATTAAAAAAACTTCACGGTATATTCCATTTTGCCAAAGTAAAGACATACATTAAAACAGTTTCAAAGAGGTCCAACTGAGAAATAGAAACAATATATGTCGTACTTGTTTTCAGTTTCATCTTTAGACCATTCCTACAGAAGTTTCTAAGTTAGTACACTTGAAACAGTAAGAATACAGTAACCAACACAATGTCACAGACTTCGCCGATAACTCTTAGAGCTTAAGGTTTAGCGCATCCACCGTGAGGGTGAAAACTATTTTGAGGTCAGGAAAAAGTGGGAGGGGTGATAATAGTAATAAGTGGCACATGTAGAGTTATCACCATCTAATTGCATTCTAGGTTTTAATATAAGTTCTTTTGTCAAATTTATCTCTTGCTTGCCCACAAGGCTAATGCAGAACTCTTAAATTATATTGCACTAGTAAGACTGAGAAATTTGATAAAGATCTGATGATTGAATTAACTCCTAATCACACAGTGTAACTGAATCAACAGCCACATGGCATACAAATGACATGACCGATGAAGAGCTCAAAATCTCATCAATCACATACCCTGACCCTCCTTTTCTTTGACGAATACCATGCCCAATTCAGGTATAAAACTTTCTGAATTCATTTTTTCATGTTTAAACATTACAAAATTAATCTGTTCATAATCATATCATTATTTTTCCGCTGCAAAATGATATGGTATGAATAAGAACGAGCTTAACAAATTTTACTTACAAGGATAATGACTAAAGCTTCTAGTGTGTTTTACTCCTACACATCAATTACGATGCAGAAATCTCCTCCTTGAGAGTCGATACAGTAAGCGAAAAAAACCAGGAAGGGAAGAGTATCAAATGAAAGGTAGAGAATGGTCATGAAATGTACTTTGATCAGTTATTACATAAAATTGTCATTTAAGGATGGAAACAATTGCCTTAATTTGGGCACATATGTGCTACTTAAAGCTCTATTTCAGTTGTAGAAGTTGGCTGTCGCGATTTAGAGGAATGATGGTTGATTGAGATAATACTACCCACTTGATAGCCTTTACGAAAGAAACCTGTTTTTGGCCTCAGTATAGGGACAGCACATACCGCTATATCCATTATCCCAACCACCTATAATGTAATTATACATGTTGAAATGTCAACCTACATCTTGTTATTAGGCTTTCATTTAAATACCTATCCCACAAACTACTTAAAATGGGAGGCAGACACACATATCAATACCACACAGTCATTTAACAATGATGACTTCACTTGATTAAGCATACGTAATATTTAAATAGGTCGAGGGGCAATTACAGCACACAAAAGATCAGGAAACTAGCACGGCATAAGTGGAGTTGCCTACCTCATCAACATTTGATTTCTCGGTATACGAACGTGATCAAATCTCAGTACCCCATTGTCCATGGTGTTGTATGCTCCATTTCCAAATTTCATTCCAATATCACCAACTGTGATTCCTGGAAGAGGAGTGTGGTCTTCCAAGCTCCGTAGTTGGACAATGAACCCTGAGAAGATTACATGATTACTTTAACATGGAGAGCACCATAAAGGACTTCAATCATAGAGGCCCATACAGAAAAATCACTATTACATACCATGAACACCATGATCTTTGCCATCTGTAATGAGACGAGCATAAACGACAGCGTGGGTAGACACTTTTCCCAGTCCACCAGGCCACCACTACGTATAAACAGTCACAAGAAAATCAAAACCAGGACTACGAAGAAAAAATGAAGACCGAAACCCCAAGCTATAAGTCAACAACTGAAATTACACGAATGAAAATTTAAAGAACTTATGTAACAAACAACAGGTGACAAAGCAACATCTCTGATTATTCGCACCAACGTAGTAAAAGCACAGTGGTCGGATCTTCTACTTACTTTGCTGGAAGTCAATGTAGGACTGTGTATTACAAATTCATCAGTCTGGGGATCAAAAGTTGCAGTGGTTTCAAGACCTTGTACATTAGATCCGTGACCAAGTTCAGTTTGCGCATAACATCCAATTATTTGCATCTTATAAGCCAATGGCAGCCATTTTTTCTGCTGTTCATCAGTTGCCTGGCCCTTTAGAGCTGGCACAAACATTCCCTGCCCATAGAAATAGTGCAAGTAATTTTTAGAGACCTAACATAATACTAAGTGTCACAGATAGGAAATCTTGGGACTTGGAATGAGTGTGATGATCGACGAAATATAGAATAAAAAAACAGAAAGTTTGAAGTTGTAAACCGAGAGCTACCCAATGAAGGTCAGTGTAAGCTGGCTCATCCACATAAAAGCGCAACACGGATCCTTCCTCTTCTGCAAAAACAGAAAGCATAGGGATGAAAATCTAGCAATTCCTGAGGAAGTGATGGAAAAGAAGAATGAAGAAGAGAGGTTTTATTACCAGTTAGACGAAGCTGAGTGAGCAGTTTGAGGGCATGACCTGCCTTCTTAAGGGTAGTTTTGAACAATTCCTTTCTTGGTAGCATACTTCTATCATCTTTCTTGAAAATCTAATTGAACAACAAAGAAAACAAAATTCAACAATGGATCCCTGGTAATGCTTTTAGTGTAAATGACACCCAATAATTCTTCATTGATCAACTCATAAGGATGGACACTTACAAATACTGCAAACATCTATCTATACATTCTAACAATGTGTGCCCGTAGATAAACCCGAGGTATATGAAGTCATTTCCAGTGGAGGACAAAGATATAACACAAATTTAGAGTTAGTGGTAAAAAGTCTGAATGTGATGGTTCAAGGCATATACACCAAATTAAGTAGAAGGAGTCAGTAGTCATTGAAGAAGAAGAAGCCGTTAGGGAAATAATAATAAATAATAATAAACAACAACAAATTAAAAGAATAAAAAAAAACAGTAAAGTTGGGAGAGTGTTAATTTTTTAACAACAAAGAAGAAGAGAAAGGAGAAATTGAATTGAATTGAATTTGAGTATAATATAATATACAGACAGGATCATTGGCGACTAGCTTTGAAATCCGATCAGAGACTTGAAAGTTGTGGCGCGAACCAGCCCACACGATTTTCATGGCGTCCACATCAAACGCCGCCTGCTTCCGCTCATCACAAAGGTGATCGATTATTCCCTCCATATCTCTCCTCTCCTCTCCTCTCCACCAAATTCAGTACCAAAAGAAAAAAGAAATTGTAATTATGATTTACAATTACAATGAATGAGAAGATATTATTATTATTATTATTATTAGTAAGAAAAAGAAAGAAAGAAAGAAAGAGAGAGATAAGGTTAAGGTTGTTTGCAATGAATGAATGCCGACGAATGACGATTGTGATTTGCGATTCCCGAGGTGGGATTTGGGATTTTACTTGTAACTTTTAAAGGTGAGTGTGTGTGTGTGTGTGTGTGTGTGTGAGAGAGAGAGATTTTTGTATTTTGCCTTTTGTTTTAGTTTTATTTAGTGCGTGTTGCTGTTCTCTACTTCTCTCTTGTGTAATGTGTGCGTAAATATTAATGTTGCTGCACCTGCACCCACCAGCCAGCTGCTGATATTGACTCCCACCTTACTACTCCTTCATAATAATAATAATTATTATTATTATTTATTATTATACCTTCTAGAAACAATTCTTTTACATTTTACTCTCTTTCCTTTATTACTAATAACTAATTGTTTGCTTTATTCTAATTAAGACAGACTTCTAATTAACAAATCGGACACGAGTCTCATTAGAAAAACATTTCTTTTCCTTCTTCCAACTGATCTGGAAAAGCTACCACGTACATACATACATACATACATACATACTGCAACGTCACCTCGCTAATCATCATCACTTCTATTCCTAAAAACTCACCGCTACTCCCATGCATTTTCGTATCTATTTTACTTTAATGCATATATATTGTTTCTACCATAATCTCTATTTGATCACCTCCACGTCCCACACCACGTGTCAATATGGGCCTAACACAAAGGCAAAACAACATCCTCACCAAATATACTTCGAAGCCGTTTGGTTTCAAAGATGAATTTTATCTCAAAAACATGTTATAGATTAGAAATGAGATAAAATGTTAGAATTTATGTGATAGATTTGGGTCATTAACATCCGACTAACCATTTTTCTTGAAATCCCTTTTTTTTTTAAAGTGGAGACATATTGTTGTTTTCAACTCAATGACATTTGTATATTTTTTTCACTATTATACATTACCAAAAAGTTATATAAAAATAAGTTATGATAATAAACGTATTTTTAAAATGCGGGTGATAGGTTCGACTAATAGGGGGAAAAGAAGTTAAAATCTTTTTTCCTTTTCTATTTTGATTTTACGAATCAATAAGAATTTTCATAATTATAAAAAAAAATTCGTAATTTTTTACTTATTTTTATCATAATTTAATCACCTTTAAAGAAGAAGAAAAAACTAAGACAAACGAAATTGAAATTTTTGTTGCATGGTGTAAATTAAAATTTAATATATAAATCATGTGACTAAATAATAAACAACCTGAAAATAAACAATCAAAAAAGTTTTTTTCTATATATTTGACCAATAAACTATGAAGTTGTTGTCCACATAATCTTATAAATATAGCATATAATGCTTTTTGTTCAAAATTTTAATTTGGAGCTTTAATATATATTATATCTAATTATGTAATGGAGAAGTGAAGTAATTTATAAATTTATACATGGTTTAATGGAGAATTTCAATGAAAAGTAAAAATAAGGCAAAACCAAGATTATTTATCTTAGGGGGAGAGGTGAGATTATTTATCTCAAATTCTGAGATAAAACCAAAAAATCCGGGCATATCTCACATCTGCCCGAAAAATTAATCAATAGAACCAAACGAGAGATAAAATGAGATAAGCTGAGATATCTCACTTTATCTATATAACCAAACGGCTTCTTCGAATATTTAAGGCGTTATCCAAGCGAGGCTCATCAACCCCAACTCACTCTCCTATTTATTCTAGAGACCTATTTGTTGCATCCATCTATTTAGCTCTAAATTCGACATATTTTGTTTAACTCGCTGATTATGTTGGAGATAATATATATAATATTAGAGTATTATGATAATTGTTTATATTAGAGTTTAATCTCTTATAAATACTCATATATATATATATATATATATATATATATATATCATGGCAACCTAAAAAGTTGGAGACATTCACTCTCATTATATTCTTGTACATAGTATAAGAGCCATCAAAACTCTTTAACCTAGTCGTCACTTAAAAAAAATATTGGCGTGCACCAATGTCGACTTCTCCATCATCCACCATTGGAGTTTCGACTTTCCTCGAAGAGCAGTTGGCGTCGTCGTTGTTCAACACCACAACGTTGCCTTCTTCGGGGTTTTCTCTTCCTGGCCCGTGGTTCCCGTCGGAATTCGACGCAACCTACCGTCCCAACGTCGCTGTTCAGTTCTTTTTCCGCTGCCGCATATCTGAACCCAGCTTCAAGCCCTATTGGCTCTAGATCATCTTCTCGGACAGCCCTGCGTTTTTCGCCGGGTTTTCAACAGCCGCTCTCCAGCAACGCCAACCGTTTTTTGTCGCCTAAGATGCCTCCATTCTCTCCACATCTGTCAACGCCGAATGTCACAAACCTTGTGACGGTTCAACTTGCTGCTCCTGAGGACTATCTTTCTTGGAAGACTCAATTAACTTGTCTCCTGCTTTCTCATCAGTTACTTGGCATCGTTTAAGGCAGTATCCCTGTTCCGTCGTCCACTCTTCTCGATGAACATGGTAATATGGTTCCGAATCCTCAGTTTTCTAAATGCATAGTTATTGATCAGCATGTTAAGTCTTGGTTGTTTGCTACGTTGTCTCGTGATGTTTTAACTGATGTCCATGAATTGAGCACCTCGGTTGAAGTTTAGAATACGTTAAAATCTCGTTTCATGCATGCCAGTATGGCTCGTTCCATGGAATTAAAAAGTCGTTTGACGCACTTTAAAAAAGGGAGAACAACAGTCCATGGATGCGTGTTTGCGTGAGATAAAGGTTTTGCCAGATTCTTTGGCTGCTATTCAGTCTCTTGTTTCGCAGCATGATCTGGTCCAATACACTTTGTTTGGGTTAGATTGGGCATATGATAATCTTGTCACCACTCTTCTCCAATTTCCATTTGCCCTTACTTTTGATGATTTGCGTCCCAAATTGTTATTGCATGAGCAACGCCTTTGTTCTTCGAGCATGTTAGATGAGGTCAATTCGCATCAACAAGCTTTTGTTGCGGTGCAATCCAACTCTGCTGGTTCCTCTTAGTCCTTGTCTTCTCGTGGTTCACGGTGTGGACGAAAATCGTGGTAAGAACAAGGGTGGTCGTGGCTGTGGTCGAGGTAACGATACTGGCCGTGGCTATAGTGGTTCGCCACAGAGTCATTCGGGGAGCATGCAACATTCTAGACCCCGTGCGAATAGTATGAATTCTCATTCTAACTTGTCATGTTCACATATTTATCGCCCTTTCTCTGCTACTAATAATTTGTCTTCAGTAGGAAATAATCCGTGTAGTGGCATTTTAGGCTTTACCCCCTCTTCCGATACTTGTGGTCTTTGTTGATTTCCAGGTCATCAAGCCGCCTATTGCCCGCATCATTTTAATCCCAATTTTGTCCCTCCTTCTCCTGATGGTGTCACATGTGCTTTTGCTGCTATGTCTGCTGGTGGGGAAACGAACGACTCTGTTTGGTATCCAAATTCTGGAGCTGCATCTCACATGACCCCTCATGATGGTAAGCTTTCAAATACAGTCGCTTATACTGGGTCACGTTCTGTTGTAGTTGGTGATGGTACCAGTCTCCCGAAAAAAAACATGCGTAACTTAAATATTACTTCCCGTGTCCGTCCTCTTACATTGTCTGACGTGTGTCATGTCCCTAAACTAAAATATAATTTGATGTTTGTTCATAAGATTTGTCGCGATAATAATTGTGTCGTGTGTTTTGATGTCAATTATGTTTGTTTTAAGGACATGACAACGGGAGAGGTTCTTCTTGGGGGGCCAGTAAAAATGATGTTTATCCTATTCAACCTCAAGTTATCCTCCCAGAGTTGTCCATACCTGCTTTTCTAGCTACTCAAGAGTCTGGTGATGTTTGGCATGCGCGGCTTGGTCACACTTATGCTAGAGTCTTAGGAAATTTATGCTCTACTAAAGTTATTTCTTGTTCTTCAAGATTTAAAGACGGTTGCGTTTCTTATAATTTGGGTAAAGTCCATTGCTTACTTTTGAGACAGTGACTTATCAATCTCCATATCCCTTATATTTGATTCATTGTGATGTGTTGGCAATCACCTGTTTTATCAAACCAAGGTTTTAAATATTGTGTTATTTTTGTTGATGATTATTCACACTTTTTTTGGTTTTATCCTTTGAAATTCAAGTCAGATGTTTATGCGCAATTTTTAAGTTTTCAAAAGATGGTGGAAAATATTTCAAAGTGATGGAGGGGGTGAATTTGATAATGCTGATATGCTTCGACAATTTCGTGATTGTGGCATACTATTTAGAAAATCTTGCCCAGGAACTCAAGCCCAAAACGGCGTAGCAGAAAGGAAGCATCGCTCTATTATTGAGATGGCCCATACTTTTCTTATTCAATCTAACTTGCCTGCTCAATTTTGGGTCGATGCTTCTTATACGACTGTTTACACCATTAATAGGCTTTCGAGTTCAGTTTTAGGAGGGGTTAGTCTATTTGCTAAACTTTTTCACCGCCCACCATCATCTGCTTTTCTGAAAACCTTTGGTTGTGCTTGTTTTCCTCTTCTTATGGATACGTCCATCAACAAATTACAACCTAAGTCAAAACACTGTGTTTTTATTGGTTATGCTTCAAACTATAAGGGATATCGTTGTCTTGATCCGGTCACTGGAAAAGTTTTATTAGTCATCATGTTGTCTTTCTTGAGCAAAAATTTCCCTGTAGCTCTCTAGTTGCCTCCGTTCCTAGTCCTCCTTTGTCGCCGTCTCGTGCCACCAACCTGGTTCCCGCTCTTCGTATTTGATCTCCTACTTGTGTCACCACTTCTAGAGTTGTTAGGGATCCTTTAGTAACGAATTTGGGTTCTGGTTTTAATGTTGGGCCCAATCTTAGGGTAACATTGAAACCAATGACTTCGACCCCTATCTCTTCTGAACATTATGTTTTCAATGTTGGACCTGATGTTGGGGCAACATTAAAACCAGTGACTTCGGACCCTGTCTCTTCTGAACATTCTGTTTTCAATGTTGGACCCGATGTTGGGGCAACATTGAAACCAATGACTTTGGCCCATGTCTTTTCTAAACATTATGTTTTCAATGTTGGACCCGATGTTGGGGCAACATTGAATCCAGAAACTTCGCCCTTGCATGTTGATTCGGGTGTTGTGTCCAATCCGGTTTTGTCTCCTTCCCCGATCTTTTCCGCATCTTTGTCGTCTAATACTCACAACATGGTTACGCGTTTTAAGTCCGGTATCATTAAAACTCGTACTTCAATGAATCTTAATGTGGACGTTCTTATAAGCAAGCATCTCAGGATTCTTGTTGGCGTCAAGCCATGCATGATGAGTATAAGGCCTTAATTGAAAATGACACTTGGGAGTTGGTACCTCGTAACTACAACTGTAATGTGCTTGGTTGTAAGTGGGTGTATAAGATTAACTATCATTCTGATGGTACTGTGGAGCGGTTTAAAGCCCGACTTGTCATTTTTGGCAACCACCAATAGGTAGGTATTGACTATTTTGACACTTTCAGTCCAGTTTTTAAGCCTACTACCGTGTGTTTAGTTCTTACCCTTGCTGTTACTTCAAAATGGATTATTCGACAATTAGACGTTAAGAATGCATTTCTTCATGGCTCCTTGCATGAGGAGGTGTATATGAGGCAGCCTCTGGGTTTTGATTATCCCTCTAAACCTAATCATATTGTCGTCTTCGTAAGTCTATTTATGGTTTGAAACAAACCCCTCGAGCTTGGTTCTCTCGTTTCAGCAACTTTTTTTTATCTATTGGTTTTCTTTGCAGTAGTTGTGACACCTCTATGTTTACTTTCAAATATAATGGTCATGTCATTATTTATAACTTTACGTTGATGACATAGTCCTTACTGGTAGTTGTCCTAATCTTGTTAGCAAATTAATTTATGTTCTTTCCTCACAATTTGCCATGAAGGACTTGGGGGATCTCCATTATTTTTTGGGTATTCGGGTTGTGCGTACTTCTCAGGGTTTGTTCTTATCTCAGCATAAATATGTTTTTGATCTCCTTCGCAAATTTCATTTACATACTTTCAAACTTGTGCGCACTCTAATTATTTCTAGAGTTACTTTGTCACTTCTTGATGGTGATCTTCTTGTTGATCCGACAAATTATCGTAGTATGGTTGGGACTTTGCAATATTTAACCATGACTCGTCTGGATATTGCTTATGCTGTTCATATGGTGTCTCACTTTATGCATGTTCCTCGTACTACTCACCTTCATGATGTGAAAAGAATTTTCAGGTATTTGCAGGGTTTCTCGGAAGTTGGATTACTTTTTCATCACGATAGCTCTCCCGATATTGTCCTTGCATATTCTGATGTCGACTGGGGAGGGTGTCCTGATAGTCGGGGTTCCATCACAAGTTCTACGGTGTTTCTAGGTAAGAACCTAATTTCTTGGCGTTCAAAGAAGCAACCGACAATGTCACGATCCTCTACCGAGGCAGAGTATCGTGTTGTTGCTTATACCGCCGCTGAGACTATTTGGACTCGGCAGCTTCTTGCGGATCTGGGTCTTTTTCTTTACCGTCCAGCCACTCTCTACTGTGGGAATATTTCTGCTACATATCTTACTGCTAATCCGGTTCAACATGATCGCAGTAAGCATATTGATGTAGATTATCACTTTTTTCGTGAGATGGTGTCGAAAGGTGGCCTTTGTGTTCGTCATGTTCCTATTGAATTGCAAGTTGTCGATACTTTTACTAAGGGGCTGTCCACTGATTTGTTTTGTAAACATCGTTCCAATCTATCCGTAGCTGCAACTCGTAAAGATTGAGAGGGTGTATTAGGGTATTATGGTAATTGTTTATATTAGGGTTTGGTCTCTTGTAAATACTCTTATATATATATCATGCCAACCTAAAGGTTGGGGGCATTCACTCTCATTATATTCTTGTACATATAAATATTAAATGCCTACCCTCTTTAACAGCTTAAGCTTTTAGATGAGATGTCAATTCAATATGGTATCAGAGCTTAGGCCAAGGAGGAGGTCCTGGGTTCGAATCCAACCCATCCGATTATCAAAAAATTGACACGTGCCAGACGTAACAAAAGATGTACAACTTGCACGTGAGGGCGCGTGTTGGAGATAATATATATAAATATTAAATGCCTACCCTCTCTAAAAGCTTAAGCTTTTAGATGAGATGACAATTCAATAGATTATGGGTCAATTCGACCTATTTGGTCTATTTAGAGCTATTTAGCATGTTTCGACCTATTTTACATAATATGAGTTTATTTCTTTATTCGTTGGGTCAGTCCCAATTTAGTTCACGTGATGTGTTTCTTAGTAAATGTTTTGTGAACTCAAAGTTAGCTCAAGATCAATGAGGAACTTGAGTTAGTCTAACGTGGAGCAACTAGTCAACAAACAAAATTACGCATATCTGTGGAAAACCATTAAGTTCATTGTAGGAGAGATACGCTGATGCCATTACTAATACCCAACAGTGAGAGGAAACTTCAACCCAAGCTTCTCAAAGAGATGCTACAACAGTTTCCACGCAGAAGCGTGATGAGGCTTTAATGGCTATATATGAGCATGCCAGACTGTTCTCGCTACAGATTAGCAACCGCAAGCCAAGCAGTCGTCAAACCCACTACCTTCTTAACATGTAACGCATCTACCCAAGCCATGCAAGCTACATTAGGAGGGGCGATACCTTTCGTTCCAGTAGCACTTTGTACCCTCCATATTAATAAAGCGAGAATAGAGGAACAAACATAGAACCCTCTTAACATTTCTAGAGTTGGTCGACCTTAACATCAATCCTCTAGACGTGATGCAACAAACTCACGATTATCTCGATTCACATATCATGGATTATCAAATGTGAGAGGTTTGCAACATGATCCTCATTCTCATCATCACACTGGTAACCTCAATGACCAGAGCACCCCTTAACCCTACAGAAGGTAAGCAGAAAGAAATGTGAAGGTCAACTATTATGATCGAGCTCAAAGGGGCGGTGAATTTGAGAGGGTGATTAGATACGAGAGAGTGTATCTTAGCCATTCACGAAGAGAGTATTGTTAGAGTTACCGTGAACCGACTACAACAAGACACAATGAGGATATAAGAAGAACCAATTGGTTATAATCAGAATGATGAAAGGGTGAGTGAACCTTTGCCTTTTTGTAAAGAGTTGTAGAGAGTTGTCTTGAGAAAAGGTCAATACATTTCGAATGTGCCCACATACAACAGAACCACAAATCCATCATCCCACTTGCACATCTTGGACAATATTCAGAGTTTAGGGGGATATGTTACCAGGATTCATGCACGACGATTTGCCATTACCTTGATTGGCATGGTGCACGAATGGTTTGCACGGATCCCTTAAGGGACTATATATAGCTATGAGAAGGTGTGAGAGATCTTTCTATCTAATTTTTCTACCTTGTTGGTGGTTATTCAGACATAGATATTATGTGCCAAATAAAGCAAAGAGATAAGAAGATCATGCAGGAATGCATGAAGAAGTACAATTCAATGAAGTTGAGGAAGCTATAAAGTCTAAGGGCTACTATGCCATGAGCAGTTCGACCATGATACATTGAACTTTAAAGCTCTATTTGTAGAGATTGATTAGTTGATCAAATAAGGTTATTTAACGCAATATGTGTGAGAAGCCCTAAAGCATGATCAAGGCAAGAGAGGTAGAACTCGGCCGCGTTGGCATTCTCGTTTACCACATGACAAATATAGGAAGAAGGAGGATTGAACCTAGTACATGGAGGGAATAGATTAAGAATCTCCAAGTGCGAGGTGTAATAAATATGATTTCTGGCCCCCAACTGAAGCTGGCATCGTGAGAGCATAAAAAAGGATTATGAGACAACTCGATGATGAAACATTCAAGAGAGATACGTCACTTATGGCATCAGTAGAAGAGTTAGAAGGTTCCATTATGTTTGATTAGAGCGGCATGAAACAATTAGATTCACAAGTTATAGAAGTTGAACAATTAAACAACCCACTAGTTGTAATAGTCGATATCGCTAATTATTCAATAATGAATGTCTTAGTTGACAAGGAAAGTTTGGGAAATATCATTTTGTTTGAAATGCTCACAAGAATGGCACTTGGAAACATTTTTATGAAAAAGGTAACCACTATGTTGTATGACTTTGGGGACGCAATGATAAAGCCTATTGAGTTGTGGCCTTGTAAACATCCTTTAAAGACTACCCATACGAGACGTACTAGGAATCTTTAGTACCTAGTGGTTGATACACCTTTCAGATACAATGTCATAAGCTTTTGTCAAATATAGTAACATTCTCTTTTGAATCAGTATTTACCGTGAGCCAATTAAGATTTGCAATAACAAATCAAGACCAAAATAGAAGATGTACTCTAGAGGATCCTGCTTCATGTCATAAGTCTTTAGTTGCGATAATTTCTCTCATCAATCTAATATCTCAGCCTCAATTCTCAATAGTAAAGGGGGAGTTCCTCCTACTTCTCCCCACAATTATCATCTTGCATTGCACTTCCTCTTTTTCTTTGTTTAACCTCCCTAATCTCCTAGAAATTTTTGCATGCTCTGTCCTTGATCGCTCGACGTCAACACGACTATCCTCGCTCATGCCCTTCCATGATCCCTTATGGACTCTACCTCCACTAACCAGGATCCCACACTAACATTATCTGAGGTGCGCGTCCTCCTCACGATGACGCCATGTTGCTGAAGCGTGAGCCCATGGTACTTCCCTACGACAATCCAATGATAGTGCGATCGTGGGTAGTGCAATTGGTAATGCGACGGTTACCGCACAGCGGACCATCGCCATTATCTCGTCCCTCATAGTTGGTGGTAGTTTCATAGCTGGCGCGACTGTTGCATCCTAATTTGGCAGTTGCTGATCCTCAGTCACCGGAATTGGTTCCTGTCGAGTTGGTTGGGCGACGTGAATAGGAGGCGGTAATGGCACATGGGCATCTTTGCGGAAAAGGCAATAACTATCGAACGCTCCCGTTCAATTGTCGAAGAAGTGTCGAACTACCCAGGTTCAATACTTACCTGATTGGCCTGTTATGAGGAGGGGCCGAACCAATTTGTTACTGGGCCACCTAAATAACCCCCTCTAGTCTATTAACATGTTTATATAGAAGACGAGAAAGAAGACCACAACCTCTCAGCTTATGTTACTCTACATGGTGGCATCAATAGAGGCAAACATAAGTATTAAATTAATATGAACTTATATGTCATTTGATGAATTAAGCATGCATCATACTAATTCTTCGTTAATTATATTTAAAAAATAGTTGAAGGAAATGATATATGAATCAGCATCACAACCTGAGTGTCAAGAAAGTGCGCCTATAATCAAATGGAAAACGAAAAAAATAATCAAAGATAAGCCAGTTGCATCATCTTTAGCTGGAAAAATGAACGACGAAGGGCAAGAAGCCATGGGTTTATTGGCTTCTAGACAAATATTTATTATTTTGGTCTGTTTTTGGCAATCATGCAATGTGTAATTGTGTCTTGTTTTGGTCGTAGGATATGATGCCCTACGCTGATATTTTGTAGTGTACTTGTTCATGATAATGTCAACATGTGATGTACATGGCATGTTTGAATTTTTATGATTGGATTTTTGATTGTACTAAATTGGAGTTTGTGTCCTACCTTCTTGCTGCAAATGATACTTGTTGGTGTTTTTTTATTAATATTATATTGTTACTGATTTTTTGATGTCAGCATACTTTTGATTGTATTCTTGTGTTGTAACAAGGTAATGTATATACTTTTTGTTTCTTGTTATTGGTTGTTGTAGTTACAATTACAATCTCAGATTCTGTATAGAAGTTCAAAATGTTTTTGCTAAATTGTACATGACAAGAGTATTAAATACATTTAATTTGGATCTTGTTCATATATTACTTTAGTTTGTACATGTCATTGCAAGCTACATATTTTCTTGTGAAAAACCCATGGTGTGGTATCTATCCTTGCAAAGACAACTTTTTCATATCAATAGGTAAACAAGAATTTTTATGTGTTGAAAAATTAACTTGACTAACTATTGGTGTTCATGCACATTCTTAAGTTAATTAAGTATACTCTCATCCTCGGTGATTATTTTGGTCTTATTTCTTTTAGGTTACAATACACCGAGAAATCAATATAATGGGGCCTGACTTAACCAAAATAATGTTATCCTATTACAATAAATAGACTAGCTTCGGGAATACCTATTACACATAAGTAGATATAAGATGACGAGAAAAATCCCTAAATGGGCAAGTTGAGGGAACAGTCAAACGGGACAGATTCTTTGATTGTCGAATTGAGGACGTTAGATACTTATGATTTCAGACTGAACTTGGGATCGTGCCAAGCTGCCTACGTATCCTATTTAGGGAATCAAGCCAAGCGTAGTTCATTTATCTCTTTTGAGTTGCCTCTATTGGGTCAACCCCTGGTAGGGCTACTTGGTTCACTTGGTTCTGCATTGCGCGACCACACAATTTTGATCATGTATCTTTAAAGGTTGGTCAAAATCTCGATTCGATTCTTGATTATGGACCCTGACTCATGTAGCTTTCAGGGAATATATGGGTTCGATCTATGTGAGTATCGAATCACTTAGATTTGATCTATCAATATCAAATCAGTGAAGTTCGAGAATGCATAGCGCGACTTCACAGTTTCGATCATATCTCTTTGTTGGATGATCAAAATCTCGATTCTCTTCTTAATTTGGGACCCTGACTAGTGTAAATTTTAGGGCATATATGGGTTTGATCTATATGAGTATCGAACTGACTTGATTCGATCGATGATAGATCGAATTGGCTCTGTTCGAGGTACAATCAAACTGCAGTGCGCGACTTCACGGTTTTGATCATATCTCTTGAATGGATGATCGAAACCTCGATACGTTTTTTTGATTCGGGACCTTGAATCGTGTAGATTTCAGGGTATATATGGGTTTGATCTATATGTGTGTTGAACTATCCTTGTTCGATCGACGATAGATCAAACTGGCTTCAGTTCGATCTATCAATGTCGAATCGACATGGATTCGAACTAAGGTTTCTCCGTCCGTCCCCCTTACTTGTGAGGAGTGAGGGGGTATATATAGGCATGATTAGAGGGTCTTAAAGGTAAATTTGGGCTTAGATCGAAATGAGGTGGTTCGATCGAACTCACGAAATTCGATCTACTTTTAGTATCGAATTGCGCAAATTCGATACTGACTTGTGCATCTCTACTATTTTGAGCATAACTTTCTCTTTGGATCTCCAAATTGCATTCCGCTTGTTGCGTTGCAACCTAGACTCATGTGTCTTTACAATGACATATTAGTCAATGTCTAATTATATGTATAGAGATAATGGTGAACCAAATATGGCTAAGGTAGCTTTACCTTTAAGCCTTCTCGTCACTCATCAGTTCGCGCCATCGTGGCTTCTTCTTAACATGACACATTATGTCACACCATTTAGTCCCGCAGTTTGGAGTGTGATTTTGGAACATAATCATACTTTAAACTATAATGAAGTGTTAGAGTCGTTTTGCCTCAGTTTTGGCGTGATTAACGTCATTATGCACCAGTGTAGCCTACCGAATAAGCCCACATCACATAGTCCCCCCATTTGGGAGTCGGTCTTGATTAAAGAGCTGGTGCCAAATTATAAAAATCTTACATGGCTGCAAATATCGGTGGATTCGATACAGAGTATCTAGAAATGGCCTATATCGAATCTGGAGTGTATCGAATTGAGGGAATTCGATCTAGGCTGTATCGAATCAGGTATGTTCGATACAACAAGCGCTAAGTGGTCCAGTATCAAATCTGGGTCCTTCAATCTATAAGTGTATCGAGTTGGTGTCCTTCGATGTAGGACTGAGTAGAGTTGTTGAGTATCAAATCGATTCGCTCCGATCGAATTGCGAGTACTGAATGTAGAGACCTCGATTGAATGATGAGTATCGAATGCTAAGGATTCGATCTTGAGTAGCTAGTCTTGAATGTGCCTTTAGAATGTTAGAGGACATGTATTTATAACCCTCATCCCGCGGGCCCAAGTGGTAGTTGGGAAAAGTGCATCGAATTAGGATGATTCAATCGATCCCTTAGATCGAATCTGAGCCGTTCAATGCTCGTTCAACATCGAATTTATCATGTTCGATGTACAATTTCAATGGGCCTTGAAGATATGATTTTTTTATGTTGAAAATCATGCTTCTGATTGGGATGCAGGGTCTGAAAGGCGCGTATCTCAAGCATACTACCTCAGATCTATCGAGTCGGGCTTTAAATCATGTTCGAAACCTCTCTTTTTATTTGCATTTGTTATGATAAATAATTAATGTGTATCATTTTTTAATGTTGGTGTTGCGATCGAATGAGTTTTGTTCGATCTTGCGATGGTTTGCCTGCTTGTTTGGCTCATTTTTGTTGCCTTTTCTTTCAATTGTTTTTATCGTATTTTACTTTATTTTGACAATTCGAACGCCATTCCACACTTGTGGAGGGTTGTATGTTTTCCTTTTAGTCAATCGATGTGCGTGGTTACTATGTCTTCCCACTCCTTCATTGAATATTTTATATGATCATGTCCGTCGTGACATCCTTGCTTCTCTGTGGTTGTATAGTTATCATCCATCTTTTTTGATTAGATGTCTACCCACTGTATCTTCTTTTTGGAACATATGATTAGCACATGTCGTCTCAGACTTGGTGTGCGTCCCGTTGTCTATTTTCTGAGATTTGCGGTTATCACTTATCGCTTCAGACAGAGTGTCTGTTCCGTTTTCATTTTTCAGGATTTAATATTGGAACTTGTCACTTGGGACAGAGTGTTCATCCCGTTTTCTTCATCTCGTGGGGTTTTCGGTTAGCACTTGCCGTTTTAGGCTTTCGAGCTCTATGACTTTTGCGTTGAGCTGAATTCCCGCATACCAGTACTCATTTTATCATCTTCACTTGCGCAGCACGAACATGTGTACTGCATTGGTAGCCCTTTGTTTGTCTCTTGAGCGATATGTGAAATCTCAATTTTGTGCAACTTCGTACATGTCAAGTATTTTTGTTTCTCGACGATGGAGTAAATGTGTATTAGCCTTTTTGCGGGGACTTGGTCGCTCAGAAGTTTATCCGCTTTGGTTCATAGTCTACTCGATTCTTTTTATTGATCTGGTGCATACCCTTTTTGGCTTCTTAGAAGCCAATGGAATGATTAGCCATAAGCCGCAAGTCTGAGAAGACTACTAGGTGCTCTTTTCTTAAGGAGCTCTCCATTGAGTAAAGTTATTAGCATAATATGATTTTGCGAAATGTTGTTGACTTTGAAAAGTTGATGGTTTAGATAACACATGGTCCTTCCGTTAAGAGCATCGACTGAGCGAGAGGTCATCTTGACGAAGGCCTTCGATTTACCTTTATCCAGGTCGAATACGGTCAAGAAAGGCGAAGCTGTGCCAAGATGTGAATCACGAGGCTCTGGCATAAATATCTATTATGCAATTTCAATTTTTGACTATCCGGAATTGTGTCGCTACAATTTGGATATTTTGTTGCATTCTTGTTCAATGATTGCTCGCGTTTAGTTTATGGAACTTTGTGCTGTTAAATGTTATTGCTCTTCGACGTTGATGGCTAATTCGACGAATGGATATCTGCACCTCTTGAGGTGATAATCCTTTTATAGTAGTCTAAATATGTACTCATTTGGGCAGATTTTCATCGTACCAAGCTGGACAGTTGCCCGTGCTTCTGCTTTGGACACGTTCTCATTGTATTGTGATAAATAGATGTTTATCGTGTTATTTTGGGTAGATTTGCATCGTACCATGCTGGGTAGATGTAACCAATTTGCCATGTGAAGTCTATTGTCTTATCAAGCCTTTCAGGCATATGGATATGTTGTTTGCATCATGCTTTTGCCAACGGATGTCTATCCTCTGTGATTTTTGGTTTGTTTCTGACCACGATGGGCCGATGTCCATTTGCGATATTTCCTATTTTCATCTGACCGCTTCGGGCCAATATTTTATTTTTCATCTCGCCGCTCCTGGCCAATATTTCATTAGAATTTTTCTAACCATTTCGGGCCAATATTTCATTTTTGAGACTTTAGGTTTGCATCTTATCTTGTCAGGTTGATTCTCTTTGTGCCACTTTGGACAAGTTTACTTCGTACCGCTTCGGGTAGGTTTGCATCGTTCCACTTAGGGTAGACGTTTTGGTGCCACTTTGGACACGTTTGTCGTACCGCTTCGGGTAGACGTTTTGGACACGTTTGTTTCATACCAAAGGGAAATGTAATTGCATTGCCCGAAGGTTGGGTGTAAGTGGATGAACTTGTGCTTACAGATGATCAGATTCAGGGAAATTGTGCCAATTTCGCTCGTTCAGTGGGTCTTGTCCTTTTTGAAATTTTTGCATGTCACTTCTGTAACAGTTCTCTTATGAAACCGATTTTGTGGCTTGATATTACTGTCTTTTGATACATGCTTTACTGTATAGTTTACCGTATCATTGACTAAAATTATTTTTTTGCTCAATCGCATTTTATCTATTTTTAATTGCATATCCATTTAATGCATTGCATTCTTTTATTGAACCTTTTGAATTGTGTATGCTCTTAGGGTGATGCCTTCCGCGTGTGGCTACTTAAGGTCTAATGTGGTTTTGACATAACGTTTTGATGTGCAAGAGGGGTGAACTTGTGTTCAACTACTTTTGGGCCAAACGTACCTCTGTCATGACGTTTTTGCGGTGCACGAGGGGTGAAATTTGCGTTCGACAACTTTTGTGCAGTTGTACCTCCGTCATGACGCTTTGCTGTGCATTGCATTTGGCCACTTTGGGCAGTCATACCTCCGTCATGACGCTTTGCGGTGCTCTTGGGATGAGCTTTGCATTTGGCCTCTTTGGGCAATCATACCTCCATCATGAATGGACTAGCTTGATCCGAAACACTTATTACACATAAGTAGATATAAGATGAAGGAAAAAATCCCTAAATGGTCAAGTTGAGGGAACAGTCGAACGTGACAGATTTGATGCTCTTTGATTGTCGAATTGAGGGCGTTAGATACTTATGATTTCGGACTGAAGTTGGAATCGTGCCAAGCGGCCTACGTATTCCATGGAGGGAACCAAGCCGAGCGTAGTTCATTTATCTCTTTTGAGTTGCCTCTATTGGGTCGACCCCTAGTAGGGCTGCTTGGTTCACTTGGTTCTGCAGTGCGCGGCTTCACGGTTTCGATCATATCTCTTCAATGGATGATCAAAATCTCGATCCGCTTTTTGATTCGGGGACCCTGACTCGTTTAGATTTAAGGGAATATATGGGTTCGATCTATATGAGTATCTACCTGACTTGGATCGAATAGAGGGATTTAAAGGTAATTTTGGACTTAGATCGAATTTAGGCGGTTCGACCAAACTCACCAAATTCGATCTACTTTTAGTATCGAATTGCGCAAATTCGATACTGACATGCGCAACTCTACTATTTTGAGCATAACCTTCTCTCTTGACCACCGAATTGCATTCTGCTTGTTGCGTTGCAACCTAGACTCATGTGGCTTTTCAATGACATGTTATTCAATGTCTAATTAGCTATATAGATATACTGGTGAGCCAAATACAACTAAGGTAGCTTTACCTTTAAGCCTTCTCGACACTCATCGGTCAGTTTCGCGTCATCGTGGCTTCTTCTTGACATGACACATTATGTTACACTAGTGATGATGTTTACATTTAACTTTTGCACTTTAGCATTTTTTTTCCTTTTGTAAATTTGTAAGAATATGCAACAAAGGTCCATCATGGGTGCTATATTGTTGCATGTTTTCTATTTTCTATTGACGTATTCAATTTTATTTTTAACACCAAGCAAATAATTGAGACAAGAATAATAACAACAAAAAATGTAAAGCACATTAACCTGTAAAATTTTATTATCCATAGACAAAAACAACACCACGATAACATGACAACTCATCTCACACTAGTTTCAATGAATTAATATAGACAACAGCAAAAATAATATAACACGTAAAGAAAATAATAGACTCAAAAAAAGTTTTGTCCACAACCATCTCATCTAAACTCTTCTTTGTTGTTTCTAGACAATTTTCGTGTTTTTTGTTTCTTTTTCTAGTCTCTCATTTGCCTTCTTGAGCTTATTATTTACCGTCTCAAATCTTGCATGCATCTTCGCGACACATTTAATTAGTTCGTTGAGCCATATCTTCAATCTCCTTTTTCAATTTGCAATTAGTCCCTACAACCGTCGTCGGGAGGTCCTCCCAAATGTAAAAGTTACAACCTCCCTGCATAAACACCGAAATTCTGCTAAGTATCACTAAACAAACTGGAATTTAACTGAATTGTAATTATCAAATGCATACAAAACGATTTATGCATCTCTTCAGCTTTAATGGATACCAAGGTTCTAAAACATATTCCGACCCAAATTTACAGCAACAAGCTCAACAAAAAGCCAAAAGTTTGACATCATCAATCAACAAACCAAAATTCAACTCAAATTGGAGAAAATAACAACCCATACTAAATCTAAATAATAATCATAACATAAATAAAATTATAGTAACGAAAATAAAAAATAGGACATGATAAGGAATGTAAACCTTAATCCCATAACGGGACATCCATGAAACCTCCACACAACATTTACTTTCATGTTAAATGTCCTCGCTATTTTTCTGCATTCACACTTGTAAGAAGAAATATTAGATGAGATAAAAGATATTTTCCAAAATTAAATGAAATCGCCTATTGGACAAATTGGGTTTATGATGGAACAAAATGGTTGTACTAGGAAGATATAGACAAAACCAATGTTTTCTAGCAAGAAATTGAAAGTTATAAACGAAATTGAAATACCTAGGGCTTAGAAATTGAAGAACTTTTAGGGTTAGTGTAGAGCAACGTTTGGAGGAGTTTCATCGAGTTTAATTTTATGAAGTTCGAAAAAATTGATGTAAAGGTCCTCAGAAATTCGCACACGTGTCATACACGTGTTCAGTTCCAATGAAAATTGACTAGTTTTCGTCGAAATTGAAGTACCAAAATTGAAAACAGTGATTTAATATGGGATCAAAATTTAACTCGAATTATTATGAGACTATAATTGACAAATGCGATCATTATGGGTCCACTTTTGAAGTTTTCCCTCATGATAATTAACCGAATCTCAAAGGGATGTGGTTGAATTTAAGGGTGTTCGCGGTCGGGTTTTGCCTGATTGTCATAAGAAAAGACACCATACATAACCTTGCGATTTACCAATTTTTCTAATTGGGCGGATGGATTTATTTTAAAGACCATGCGAGTTGCGGGTTAGGTGGGTGCGGGCGATTGGCGGGGGGATTGACATGTTATGTTATACATCAAATCACAACTAAAAAAACAATCCATGTTTTAAAACAAAAGTTATATGCCGCAATGATCCTATATTATTCGTATTTAAGAAATATGCTCTCATTCTTTTTCTTGTTTTTTCTTTCGTATGTTTATACTATTTGCAAGTTCAATTATGCATTATTATTATCGAGCTTCAACTACGGGGCCGTTTGATATCCTTCAAGGGATTAAAAGTGATTAGAATACTTGATGGATTACAATCAACTGATCAACATATTAAGACCCAATTTGATAGTCTATATTAGATATTCTTATAAAGATCTAATCATGGATAATCTATTTGGTTATACAAACTATATTTAAGACTGAGTAATCAAATGACAAAAATGCCCTTCTTTTAAAAACTAGCAGATTTTTATTTTTCAAGCTGATATACTATGTTTGCCAAAAAAAAACCCTAATATACTATGATTTTATGGCAGAAACAATACAGAATAGTATGCATTTGTTCTGGCACACAAGAACTGTTTAAAGGAAAAACTGGGGTATGAGTTTTGTATCCGTATACACTGATAAAGGAGTTGATGAATTTCTAGTCAACTCAGTAATGATTCCTTCACATAATCAACTTGGACACTCTCATTATTGAAAATTATTGTCAAACGACTGACTAGAAAGCAAACCTAAACTGGCAAAACAAAATAACATGACTTAGCATAACATTTTCGATTTCTACGCATGACTTGGCATTTGTGCAAAAGGTAGTAGCAAATGAATATAAAGCAAATCCTTAAGCGAACAATCATAACAAGCATGGATACACTAGTAATAAGTTTTGTTCGCGAATCCATGATGGTACCTAATTTGGCAAATAAAAGTGACTTTAATTCAGATTACATGTTCATAGGCAACAAAAGGCATCCAAATTTCCATGTTAAGAAAAGAAAAAAAAACATAAAATGTACTATATGCAGAAGTATATATGCCTACATTTTCTTCATGGAGATAGTTTAATAATTGGGCTTCTCTGGTCAAAGCACTAAATTATTTTTTTTTTTTGAAAATCTAATGTATTATGTTAAAGTAATTAGAAAGACATGGTGCTTCTGTCACATCACACACCTTAATAGTAAAGTACTAAAATACTTGCCACTATCAAAAGCATAGTTAAGTGTATTAGCAGTTACAGTTTTTCTGCAAGTTAGCAACACCACACTTCATCTATAGGTAACAAAAATATTTGTTAATTTCAAATTTGCAACACATAGTTGCACTTCACAGTAAAATAAAGCACAGAATAGAAGAGTTGAGTGCTTTTTGGCTAAGAATGCATCAGCAAAAAATTTTATGAATGCATAAATACGAATGAAAGGATTTTTTTCCTCGTGGATCATGAATTTATCAATATGAACGAAAAAAAAGCATCACAAATTTCATTTCTAGTACCTAAGAATAATTGCCTTTGTGCTTATGGAGATCCCCAATTTGTGTTCTACATATTCACGGGGGTATTTATAGATTGGAAAAGAGGAGAAGATCATCATCGAAAAAGAGAAAAATCGGAGCTGATGACCATGAATTTGATTGTGTAGAGAGTAGATGAACAAAAATTTTGATTGTGGTGATGACGATGATGAACAAATTCTGATTTTGTGGTGATTATTGTTTATCTTAAAATCAATTTGTGGGAAAATTTGTAAATTCTCGTATTTAGTACAAGCTTGTGGAAAATTGACTGATTGTAATCTGCTTCAAATGGACAAACTCTAATAGGCCTTAGAAGCGGGCTTTTGTTATTAAGTCAAGCAAGCCCGTGTTTTGTTAAGCTCCACCAAATGGGCTACTAAGGCATATTAGTCCTTTATTTCTGGCCTATTAGCCCCCTATTAGGCTCCAGCAAACAACCCCTACATGTATGTAAAGTATTTTCTTAATACACATCAAATTATTAAATTTTCACTTCATAGATAAACTAGTGTGTTGTGTAGTTATCTCTATTATTTTGTTATATATTACACAATTACTTTCTTTTCTCATGAACAATTATAATTTTTATTTTCTTTCATATGCGGGTGGACGAATGGCGGGGGGGGGGGGGGGGGGGAGTGTATGTCTCAACCCGCAACCCACCCGCTCCATGACGGGTTGTCATCTTTTCCAACCGTGACACAAGTTACAAAAATTAAAAGAATGTGAGTGGCGGTTTGTGCGGATCAAGTTTAGACGAACTTATGAACACCCTAGCTGATAGTATATATGTCCTTTATTGACTTGAAGATATTTAGTCATTTCAAAATATTCTAACAAAATATTCTAACCTGGATTAAGGCTGAAAAATGCCCCCACAAAAGAGTAGTATTAGTCGGGCATAGGTAGCCCTTATTTTATCTTTGAACCGCTTTGCATGGGCATGGTCCCCCCAATTCCCTTTTTTATTGGGTGGCCGTGTTAGGCCTATTTAATGGAATATTTCTTTTCAGTTCTTTTTGTTCTTTTAAGTCGTTAGACTTTTCTTTAGCGTAGTTATTTTATTTCCGATAGTAATGTTTTCTTTTACACGGGTATAACCGTTCAGTCAAGATACAAACACAATAACTACGCGAACAAATTGGGTCGCCATGAGCGGTCGACTACAGAGTGTTCAAAGATAATATTTCTGGAGATTGAGGCTATTCCAAGCTCGATCGGACTCTTGGCCATTCTTGTCCTTGAGTAAACAGGTGGCGAGCCCAAGGATCTCAACGATCTGATAGGGGTTGTCCCACTTTGGGTCTAGTTTGCCAACATTCTTGGAGGCCTCTTCCCTTTTTAGGACGAGTTCTATGACTTGAAATGATTAGAGTCAGACCCAGGTATTGTAGAACTTGGCCATTCGGACTTTATAAAACTCCACATGGGTGGCGGATCTGATCTGCTTTTCCTTCAGGAGGTCTAGGGCTAGGGCTAGATTTACATTGTTTCGAGCTTCCTCTTACTCCTAAACCCGTAGAGTTTGCTTTACCACCTCGGATGGGACTTTTGACGTGGCGCCCTAGGCGAGGTTGTATGGGATCTCCCCCGTCACCGACAATGGGGTAGTGAGGTAAGCCCACAATACTTCGGGGACTTCTCTGACCCATTTCCATTGGTACTGGTCTAGACGGGCCTTTAACATTTTTCAGGAGAGTTTTGTTAGTCGCCTCCACCTGGCCGTTTCCCTGGGGGTATCTGACCCCTGTGAAGTGGTGCTTGATTCCTCACTTATTCCACCATTTTCCATAAGGTTGTTACGGAATTGCATGTTGTTGTTGTTCACCAACTGTTGCGGGACCATGTATTGGCTTAGGATAATACTCCAAAGAAAGTTTATTACGTCCTGACTAGTTATCTCAGAGAGGGGTTCCGCTTCGACCCATTTAGTGAAGTAATCCACTGCTAGTAAAAGAAATTTCTTTTGGCTTTATCAGGGATCATGGCTCCCATGATATCTATTTTCCAGCGATCAAATGGGCAGGGGACGTTATCTGGTTCCCAAGGGGCAGCTGGGTGATGTCTCACGGGGGCATGCAGTTGGCAGCTCTAACATCTTCGAGCGTAGTCTTCGCAGTCAGCTGCCATGGTCGGCTAGTAGTACCCTTGGCGAATAATTTTGCCCGCCATGCTCCTTCCTCCCGAGTGGTTACCGCAACATCCATCATGGATCTTCCTCAGGATCATGCGTGCTTCTTCCTTGTTAACGCACCGAGAGGTCGGATAAGACCATGATCTTCGAATTAACACCTAATTCTGTATGTAGTAACGGGCAGTGCGTCGGTACATGGCGCACTATTTAGCTCGTTCATGGGCGTATTTTCTGAGGTTCCTAATGAAGTTGATGATCTCTAATCTTCTTCGATGGCCGCAACCATTTGGATTTCCTTGTCTTGTCCCTGCCTTTCTGATTTGTGGGCTGCAAAGAAGGTTATTCTCTGAGTGCTGACGGTTTGGGTTTGGCTGGTGAGCTTAGAGTGGGCATCAGCATCTTGATTCTCCGACCTGGGGATTTGTTTAATTGAGAATTCTTGGAATAGAGTCGTTCCCGCTAGGACTGCTTTCAAGCGTTTCTTCATATTTTCTTCACGCGCCTCGTAGGTCCCGTGGATCTGTTGAACCACGAGTTGATAATTGTTGTGGACCAGTATCCTTCGTATTTTTGCCTCGTGGATTCCTAGTAAGAGGGCTTCATACTCTGCCTCATTATTGAATACGGGGTACCCCAATCGTACGACAACCTCCAAGATGGTCTCCAGCTCATCCAGAGCTGTTTTCTTGAAGATTATACCTACCCCATTGTGGGTATTGGTGGATGACCCATCGATGTAGAGGTTCCACAAGGGTTCAGGTTTGTCCACCTCAAGTTCCTCGTACATCTCGGTGATGAAGTCTGCGAGTACCTGGGCTTTGATGCCCGACCAAGGGGAGTAGGTGATGTCGAATTCTCCTAACTTTATGGCCCATTTGATCATCTTTCCTGAAACCTTTTGGGTCATTAAGAATGGTCCAGAGGGGGTGCTCCATGAGCACGATGATTGGATGAGCGAAGAAGTAACCCCGGAGTTTCCGAGCAGCGAAGACAAGGGCCAATCCAAGCTTTTCGATGCAAGAGTATCGGGTCCTCGCATCCAGAAGGATCTTGCTAATGTAGTAGATTGGTAGGTGCTCCCTTCCTTCGGCTTAGACCAGGACGACACTTACCGATTCTTTTCCCACGGCTACAGGAAGAGCATTTCTTTGGGGACGTGTTTTACCAGGAAGGGTGGCTTGACCAAGTATTCTTTTAGCGCTCTTAAGGCTTTTTCACATTGGTCAGTCCACTGGAAGTCTTTTATGTTTCTGAGGATCTTGAAGAAGGGAAGGCTTTTCTCCGAGGAGCGAGAGATGAACCTACTTAACGAGGCCATTGTGCCCGTCAGTTTTTACACATCTCGTACGGTCTTTGGTGATTCCATGTTGAGTATGGCCTCTGCCTTCTCCGGGTTGACCTCAATTTCATTATGGGTAACCATATACCCTAGGAACTTCCCCTTGGATACCGAAAGAGCACTTTCTAGGGTTGATCTTCATTCTGAATTTGTCCATGATTTCGAAGGCTCTGGGAAGATTACGGGCATAATCCTCCTCCCGCTGACTTTTTACAATCATGTCATCGACATAGACTTCCATTGTTTCTCCGATCAGACCTTTGAACATGAGGTTAACCAGCCTCTGGTACGTGGCGCCAGCATTTTTGAGCTCGAAGGGCATGACTAGGTAATAGAAAGTGCCGATGTCCATGATGAAGCTGGTCTTTTCTTGGTCATGCCTGCTAATCGGGATCTGGTTGTAACCTTGGTATCCACCCATGGTGTACATGAGGGCACAAACTACTATGGATTCGACCAACACATCGATGCTAGGAAGTATGTAACAGTCTTTAGGACAAGCACTATTGAGATTGGTGAAATAAACACACATACGCCATACGACCCCTTATTTTCAGAACAAGGACCACGTTGGCCAACCATTTCGGGGACCGTACTTTACGAATTTGGTGGAGGTCTATTAACTGTTGAACTTCTGCTCGAATTATATTATTTCTCTCTGGTCCCATGTTCCTCTTCTACTATTGGACCGGGATACACGTTAAGCTCATGTATGCATAACTCCTGGCTGATTCGTCCATGGGGACTATCCTTCCAAGCGAATAGGTGGTGGAATGACTTAAGGGTGGCCGTGATGGCCTTTTCTATATCTTCCATGATGTTGGTGCCGATCTTAACCGTTTTTCCTTCGGCACCATCCACCAGTTCTATCATCTTGAGTTCTTCGGTGAGCTAGACCCGGACCACCTTCGAGCAGGGCTTCTTAGTCGGGGGCTTGGCCTCAGAAAGGTCAAACTTGATTGGCAAGGCATTCATGTGGCATTCATGTGCTAGAGTTTGATCCCTTTTGACCTCTCCCACCTCAGAAAAGGTCGGGAAATTAATCTTCAGATGAAGGGTGGACGCGACCGCTTCGAAGGTCCGAAGGGCGAGTAGCCCGCAAATGGCATTGCACGTCCGGGAGGGAGCGTCCAGTAACCAGAATTTGGTAGGCTCGGTACGGCGCGTAGCACCCTCTCCCCGTGAAATCGGCAGAGTTATGAGTCCCACTGTTTGGCATTGCTCTCCTGAGAATCCCACGAGGGGGGACCTCTGCGGACTCCATTCGACTCTGGGGGATGCCTAGGGCCAAGAATGTGGGCATGAATAAGACGTTAACCGAGCTTCCCATGTCCACGAGTATTCTTCTTACTTCGGTTCCAAATATGGTGACTGTGACCAAGAGGGGATCTTCGTGGGGGTACACGATGCCAAGAAGGTCTTCTGGTCCGAATGAGATAATTGGCTGGTCAATTACTCGGGCGGCAAAGACCTCTAGCTTGCTATCGGCATTTCGTGCTTTTTGGATGTAATTCCTCTTTTCTTCTTTGGTTACAGACAACACTCCTCCTTCGATCATGTTGACTGTGCAGCCCGTGGGGGCATTGTCGCGATAGGTACGATAAGGTGGAGGTAGACGTTCCTGCTCCAAGAGCTCTTGTTCGTCGTCCTTGGGGGTGTTCGAGCATTGCTTTTTATTCTTAGGCATCTCCTCTCGCCCATGCTTTCCTGCGGGGTTACCCCTGTCGGGTACCACATATTCTTTCAAGTAGCCTAGTATTAAGAGCCTGGAGATCTCTTATTGGAGGTGGATGCAATCGTTTGTCAGGTGTCCATACACCCGGTGGTAAGTGCAAACTTTGTGTGTGTTTGAGCCTCTGGGTATCTTTCGCAGCTCGGGGCCACTCTTCCCCCATAATGGTCATGACCTCAGTAGGAGTTACTGTTATATGGGGCAAGGGTATCGGGTCCAGGTTCTTTTTGACTTTCTCCTTGTTTCCTCCATCCTTATCATATTTTTTCTCTTTTTCTTTGGAGGGAACTGAGGCTCGTGAGGCCTCCGTAGCCTCCAGGACCTTACGTGTTTCCTCTAGCTCCATGAAAGACTCTTCCTTCTGCATCAAGTCCTCCATTTTTATCAGCTCGATTTCTCATAAGGTAGGTGGAGAAGTCTCCGGGAAACAACCCTCGAACAATGATGTGGGAGAGCATGCCGGGGTTGAAACAGGCTACTTCACCCACGACGTGAGAGAATTATCGCATGTAGTCTTTGATGGGTTCATCCACATTTTGCCGAATGCTGAATAAGTGCCCTCAAGTCTTAGAAAAGACCTTGTTACAGGAAAATTGCCTCAAGAACATCTAAGTTAGCTGTTCAAAGTTGTGGATGGTTCCCGACGGCAGTTAGGAAAATCGGGACTAGGCTCGTCCTGTGATAGTCGTTCAAAAGACTCAGCACATGGCGTGGTCAAGGGCCAATGCTAGGTCCATCCATGCCAAGTATTGGTTGATGTGATCACGAGGGTCGCGATCACTGCTTTCTCTGACGTAGGTCGAAATTCTTGCTGGCTTCAAAGTAAGGGGGACTAGGCGGTCAGCTATATGGGGTGCAAAAAGCGATCCCCTATACGCTGCCTCCTCCCCTGGGTTAAGGTTATGCTAGAGATCTCATAACTCTCTTTGCATTATCATTCTTCGTAGGGGGGCCTTCGGGGTTGGCGAGCGTTGGAGCCTTCTAACGGGCTCGGGATAGTAGAGATCATGATGGCCCGGAGGATTCCAGACTGCCCCATGAGGACGAGGTGGTCTATGAGGCCCTTCCCCTGAAGGCGCTTCAACCGAGCTTGCCGTATACAGCGACAGTGGTCCCCTTCTGTGAAAAGAAGGAGACGCACGGGCGTCACCTTGCGACAATCCTTCAGATCGAGCCCTTGGAAGAGGCGCAAATTGATGGCATAGAGGGTGCCTCGATTCCTCGCGGTATTTCGTGTTACGACCGCATCAATTCTCCAAGGTCGTGGCTCTGTTTTTGTTGAATCGGGAAAACATGTTACGATACATGTCCCATGGTACTTGTACATAGCCCATGGTGGGTCCTGCCCTCAACGGCGCTGGTTGAGCAGCTGGTGGCCCCAGGGCACCGGTAGCAGGTGGTGCTGGAACATCAGGGCGAGGCACAAGACCATCTTGCTCTATAATTTCTTCAGGAGGGGGTGGGAGGGCTCTGTTTCCCCTCTGTGTCATTGTCGTGAATCGATTCAACTTCTGGGTTAGATCGGGACGACGCACGCACTGGTACTCTTCTAGCTCTTTTTCTGGCCATGCAACTTTTCCTCAACTTTTCTGAGAGAACTTAAGGCGTTCCCACAAACGGCACCATTTCGTGAGGCAATATCGTTTGGGCCCGTGTGGTCGGTATATTCGAGGATATTGTTACTCAATTATTTTTATTCGGAACGCCAATCTCGAATTTGAGGGAAATGAGGCACTGTGATTTTATTAAAGACTTTGAGTGGATTACAATGGGTCGTGTGATGACATAACTTTGAGCTAGAAGAATGCGATAAATTCCAAGTACAACTGAGTAAATAAAATTGTGAAGAGTGTTCTTGAGCTGATTCTTGTGGTGAATAATAGGAGTTCTTGAAGTCTCTCTTTTCTGCTGAAATGGGGGACTATTTATAGTGTTAGTCCCAGGGGTCTTTAACCAATGGAGGCTGATCTTGCCGTCTTTACTCTGAGTAGTGCTGGTGGCCAATGGCGTGAAGGTCTTTTGCTCCAATAGTGTTTGTCTGTCTAAAGGTGTCCAATGGCGTGAGTTGACCGTCGTTCGTCTGAGCGGATATTGATGATATCTGCTCCAATGGTCTTCGGAGGAAGTACTGAGCCAATGAGGGGAGATTGATCTGCTCCAATCATTCATCAACACCGATAAGATTTGTTGCATTCTGCTCCAATGAATGATTCAAATTAATGGAGTGTGGTCTTTACTCATAATTAGGGTGGTTGGGAGCTAATTTGAATGATTATGGTTGGTGCATCTTCTGAGTCGGGTTGTGAACTATAGTCTGCCTAGATGATCGAGTGGCCTTCTAGGTCACTTGCTCTGAATAAAACCCTGAGGTCATTCTCCACTGTTGGGTGAGTTGTCTCATGTAGTGGGAATATTGGTGGTTCTTGACTTCTCCTTGCATTCACTCGTGTCCTTAACGTTTGTTATGTGCTCCTTTTTCCTCAATATTTGGCTAAGTGTTGGAAATCACCTCTTGGAGGGTCCGAGAGAACTTAGTGAGAAGTGTCTGATCCTCGATCTGGGGTTTCCCTGGTCTTTCCTCATGGGTACCCGAGTTTGGACTGATACCAGGTCGTTAGGGAGGATGTGTCCAAGCCTTTGGGTCCACACCGTATTCCCTTCGAGGGGTATTGGTCGGACAAAAATTGGGGGTACTTTCTTCTGGTGCTTAGATTGAGTACCCACTGGGGGCGTTAATTGGTCGTAACCCGGGGGTACCTTCTCCTAAGCCAGGACCTTTTTCTCCAGCCCGGGTGGAAGTTGGCTATGACTTAGACGTATCCCTCCATTAGATGGTTAGTCAGTTTTGTAGGGTACACCTTTTTCTGCCCCCGTCTGATAGCGGGGCAAATTACAGATCATCAATGAGGAACGTGGGATACCATGCCTTCATACTTAACGACAATCTTATATTTCTTCCCTTAGGGCAAATCGCGGAGACCCCATTCATTGTATCTCGCACCATCATCCCTGCTAAACTCCTCGCCTTTCCCGTCGGATCCATCTCCCACGTCATCACCATATAACTCTTCCACAACAAACAGCTCAGAATCAAAGAATTTAGATTGAGACCTTACGACCTCTTCAATCTCCTGCCCCAAGACAAAGGCATCAACTCTTCTTGCGCCTGACATCGCTAGTATGAACAAAGAAGCGGGGGTACAATTCGCAAAAAACTCTACGGCGGGATAAGACTAAGACAAACGCAACCTGAAAAATCAAAATTTGAATAAGGGTTTAGCCCAAAATTCCTATCAAACATCATACCGAAGAAACATATCGAATTCGTATATCGAGTATCATGTCGAAAATAGATATCGAAGTCGGATATCGAGTATGTAAATTGAAAATGAATATCGAAAACAACATATGAAAATTATGTCGGGTATCCCCGACATACCTCATCAGAAGAAAGGCAAATTTTGCTAAAAGACAAATGACCTTTATCTCTCCAGAAAATCGCTATTTATAGACATCGGGTCCTTCGATACACATTTATGATGGCCTATATCAAAATCCGAATTCGGTAAACATATCGAAAGCAATTCGATATAGTCTCTAAAATTCCCTAAAATCCTCTAGAATCCTCTGTTTTCACGATGACAGTAAATTATGTCACGAGAGATGCCTACACGCGATAATTCAAACGAGGACCTCTCGACTACGCCAATTACATTGGGCGTCCACCAACATTTTTGAAATGAATTCCCGTAGCCAAGCTGCATCATTTGAACTGGCGGGACAAGAGGTACTAGTTATTCAAACTCAGATTTAATTTACGAATTATTATTTATAATAATAATTCCCAAATTGGGGGACTACATAATATGGACATTTCCCGTATTGGGTTGGCCCATAGGCCAGACCCATATTTTACCTATATCAGGAGTAATACCCGATATATATATCGAATGTGACATTCGATATGGTACGGCTCACGTGTTTATCACGTGTGCGGTCCCCGCTTCCCGATGTCTATAGATACCCGAATTTCGCTAATCAAAGTAAGCTTTAATTATCCTAAGATATTGTACATCGATATCGAGCACCCCCGATATCGAACCCGACATAATACCCGATATATATCTTCGATATATATCATCGACATACCCATCGACATCCTATTTGACATCATACCCGACGTCACCCCCGACATACGTTAAGAGATCATATCCGACGTAGAAGGTACCCGATATCACCTTCGACCTTCTGTTTGACATCACCCTCGATATCCACCAAAGCATCTTACCGTCAGTTCGAGGTGTTTTGGACCAAGCCGCCTACTTAGCACTAGTCATAGTCAAAGTAGGTGTAATTTGTAATAGAATCGTAGCACCACACTTGTATTATCCCACCTCGTTATATAAATACGATTAATTGTTAAACTAATGTTCTTGTTTGAATTCTCAACTTGGACTTAATAATATTATTTATGCATATGAATATGATATATTTTGCTATAAAGTACTGCCTCGTTGAGGCGTGTCTTATAACTCTTTAAGAAATAACTTATGTATTTATATATATCCGTAAATATATATCCGTAAATCATGCACCCCCAATTTTTGAAAAGGAGGAAATTGAGAAGACTAAAATGAAATATTTTTAATTTTTTTATCGGCAAAAGAGAGAATATATTCGAAAGTATGCTAGTAATTTGCTACTAAAGTTTGCCCAAGTATCGTAATCTCTACGTTGCTATACTTGAACATATTAAGTTTTAAGTTAATTACTGACATTCAAATTGCTTAATAATTTGGTCCAGGGCTAGCATGGTGTGCTGAAACCGAAAGTTCATAGTCTCAAGCTTTAGCTATTATCAATTAAAACCTAAAGGCTAGCCTCTAGCTTGCCATGCAAAGATTAGCTGAAAAAACCAAATAATAACATTTTTTAGTTTTTAAGGAAAATGATTGATTTGGAAATTGATTTTTGTCAAATTTATGATATAATGTAAGTACAAAGCTATGATTTTCGGATGTCTAGTTAAAATTGCTAGTTAAATTGGTCTCATTTTCAGAAAAAGAAAATAAAAAGTATGGAACTGCATATGGCAATTATTTGTTCCACTTTTACAAATTAATAGGTAACTGCACCAATTTAGACAATAACGTATACTTGGCCCTCCTCCAGGCTCCAACTAACATTATTTAGTACTAGCAACTTTGGCACACTGCGTATAAACTATATGAACCCGTTTGGTTGGCCCTTGTATGGCTTAATATGGGTTTTTGAGTGACTTTATCAGGACAACCATTTGCTTTGGTTCCTATTTCTTAATCCAGGGTTTCTGCTACTTAAAATAGGTGCCCCGGGTTTCATACACGAAAATAGCAGGCCCAAAAGTGGCCGTTTTGGGAAAACGACTTCTACAGTAAAAAAATAAAATGCGGCGAGTGAAAATACCAATTTGTCCCTGAAAATTGACCCTTACCCCCAATTTCTTCACGCTCTCTTCTCTCTCCTCGTGTTCATTGTTGAGGCAACGATTCCCCTCTTTTTCGGTCGTTGAAACGAGTGATTCTCACCTTGAGAATCATCTTGTCTTCTTTATTGGATCGAGGGCTTCGATTTTCGTAGTGTGTTGGGGGTTTTGGAGATCTAGAATTGGGTGTCAAGTTTTGGGGGGTTCTGTTGTGACGAAGTTGCCGTCTCTGACTCCGTCGCCGGTTAATCGGAGAATGGGAAACAGTTATTCGCCGTCGAGTAGTGGTGAAAATAAAACTTTACGGTGTTACGAATTCGCCGGTTTTTTTTTCTCTTTCTCGACGGCGTTCTTGAGTTTCTCTCAAAGCCGAGGATCCTCCACCTCTTAGCGTCTCTTTTGAGGTTAGTTTTCTAATCCCCTCACGATTACAAACATTTTGGTGGTGGTTTTGTTGGATTCCATTCAGTTTCATATTTTTCTCGCCGGAGTTGGTTTAGTTTTTCTCAAAGCCGAGCTTCTTCCTCCCTTTTGCATCCTTATTGGTTGTAATTTTTGGGTTCTCCTTGGAATTTCACGTCTTTTGATTCCGGTCCCTTTTTGTTCCGTCGTGTTTCAACCTTTTTCGACGTATCTCCTTTCATGGCATCCCTTGAAAGAGAGTTATGATTAAAAATAGAAGGTTAAAACGGGCATTTCACCATAAAATGCGTTAAAATGGGGTTGGAAAAGAACAACTAAACCAAAATAAAGGACGAGAGCTACAGTGAAAGTCGGCGGCTTAAGTTGTCAACCAAATCTATGTAAAAGAGTGCTAATATGGGTTATAGTAGGAATTACAATTAAATGACTTCCACATTTAAAAATTAACCAAACGAGCTCTATAAATTATCAAAGAAATTTTAATGCAACACATGCTTTAATATAGTTTATAAGTATGTTGTATATATGCCTAAAAGTTTATAGAAATTGATGCAAATAATTAGGAGGCTACACCGTTCCAACACATATTAAGAATTCTGTAAGAATAAAATTTGCTAAATATGTGGAGGAATTTTAGGAGTGGGTAGTTATGTTAATTCCTTATTTCTTTTAATTGTTGA
Organism: Linaria vulgaris; assembly: GCA_948329865.1. Classification (NCBI taxonomy): domain Eukaryota; kingdom Viridiplantae; phylum Streptophyta; class Magnoliopsida; order Lamiales; family Plantaginaceae; genus Linaria; species Linaria vulgaris. Next base: position 41,741,356 of record OX415251.1, read on the forward strand.
AAAGTCAAAATAGAGGTATTTTTGGAAACTCAGGATTCGATATCAAAACTACCACTTTTTGAGTGGAAGAGCTTTGCTTTTAATATAGTAACATACTTTTTTGATACAGAGGAAAAGGGGGAAGGGGGACCCAAAAAAAAACACTAAGCCGAAATAACCCGTGGCATAAAGCCACCAACAACATCGTATAGAAGAATGCTAGCTATAGGTAGCGGAGGCCGCTCAAGAGTTTGGATGCCATAAGTATGGGAGTGACCAATGAATGCAAGACAATCAACTACCATGTTGGTTTCTCGATAGTCGTGATGTATATCACAAGATAGGAACATTCCTGCGAGTCTTCAACATGATTCAATAAGGTTGTGTTGAGGATGTTGATCATGAATATGGTCCTTCAAGAGGTGAACCACAACTTTGGAATCACATGCCAAAGTAACATGGCGGATGTCATGACGAATAGCTTCGGAGAGACCATAATGAACCCCCCAAAGTTCAGCTGCAATTATGCTAGCGTAACCGAAATTTGCCGTGAATCCAAAGAGCCAATGACTGTAACTATCACGAGCGACGCCTCCACAAGAAATTAGACCAAGATTCCAGAGCGCGCTTCCATCCACGTTGATTTTTACAATGCCTTGTTGAGGTCGGTTCCAACTGAGATTGCACGTCATTTTCTTATGACTAGGGTGTTGGAGCATAGAAAGCTTCGTCCAGGTGGTTGTTTCATCATGTGCAATTTGTAGAATAAGGCTTGCAGCGCGGGCTAGAGTTATATCATGATTGTCGAATGGTTTTTTAGATCACCAAGTCCATATCTTCCAACAAGTCGTGGCAAATATTGTAGCCCATTGTGTAATGTGGCCGTAGATAGTGGCATTCTGATATAATTTATCACGAAGCCAATCGCGGAGTGGCAAGGCAAAGAAATCACTAATTTAGACCAAGGTAAGAGATTGAGCCAAAGAAAGCACTATTCACATTGAGATACAGTTTCTTGTAGAAAATTCTTGACTAGTTTGTAGGTACTCTAGTGTTCCATCAAGAATAAGGTGATATCAACTATCCCACCAGGTCTAATTTATTTTAGAGTATCAAACTTGATTAAGGATAGTTAAATTCTATTCAACTTATAAAATCTGAATCTCAGACATAAATAATTAATACCACGTTGTTCGATTTTTTATCGTTTGCAACACCAAGTTTAAGAACTTAATCTTTTAAAATATGGAGCTCCATCCAATTCTTATAAGTTACTTACACTACACATCTCAAAGAGATAAATGAGGCTTAGTGCATTAATTTTAATATATTTTTTATTTATTGTGCAAAATAAATGAGGAACATGAATTTACTACAACAATTTTTAATAATTTTTATACGAAAAATCGGTCATAAAGATAGTTTGTATATATAATTTCTCAAACAAAAGTGGTAGTTTGTATAATTACCATATAGTTCAAGGGTAGTTTGTGTAATTCTGCTTAAAATTAATTGTTCAATCAGCACGTATGCATTTTAGCCCGTGTTTATATACATTTGGGAGCAATTTATAAAAGGGATAAAACATCAAACCCCCCAACCTATTGCCACTTTTGCGCGATGCCCCTTAAACTAATTTAATCACCACTTTGGTCCTTAAACTATAGGGTGTCTGTTCGTTTTGCCCCATCAGTGGTTTTCGGCGAAATTCTGACGAAATATTCCCTTCACGCGCGGTGCACGTGTCTGACAGAAGGGCAATTTCGTCCAAAAATATGGGAGAATTATTTGTATTGATGTCCCCCTCAACCTATTAGGTAATGAGCGACTTTCCACCTCAACCTATTGTAATATGAGCACGTTGCCCCCTGACCTATTATATAACCGCATGGCATATCAGATTTTTTTTAAAACTTTTAAACTAAAACAAAAAATAATACAATTGTTTACATCATTGAAACCTTATAACTTCAGGGGGTAAAACGAAAACACTTACATTCCACACTTAGGCAAATTTGTCGCACAAAAAACTAGGGTTCATACAAAATTGCACAAAATCGCCCGATTTTCTTGCATCCCACTACAAATCGACGCCATCACACTTGTTTACATCAATTAACCCTCACATCCACGGTTAAATCTCTTTGATTCGACGGTTCATAGTGTATTAGGTTTTGATCGGATTTGGGGAAAACACGCTCTATGGTTTAATTCGCCTAACGGCTTAGAAATTGCGCACCCAAAAGTTACGATCGGGCAAGAAAATGCCCAATTACGGTAAATTTCAAACCCATTTGTAAAGTCTTGGTTTTAGAAAGTTTATTTGTACTTTTTAGGATCAGTTTTGATTTCTTTTTTTGAAAAGTACGACTTTTTAAGGAATGTTTGTGTTTGGGGACCACTTTGTTGATCTGATAGACTTTAAAGATTTGATTTTTTAAGGATCCGAAAGAGTTTACCTCAACTTTGTGATCCCAAATGAGTTACAATAGTATGTGAATGTGTGAAGTGTGTTGTTTTATGCATTTGATTGGATTCTAAACCACTTTTGGGACCATCTTGTTGCCACTAACTCATATGATTGATTAATCTATTTAATGTTGATATGTATGTCAAGAAGTACATGTTGCGCAGCGGCAGATTACTTGACAAAGCGGTTGCTGGAGTGCTCAAGAAATGAAGACCCATGAACAGACATAAGTCTGGTTTTTGTTATGTCTGGTTTTTGTTAAAAATATGTAAGGCATAATGCCCAAATATTTTTTGCAAAGTGCGAAGACGAAACTTTATTTTGTGCTAAATATGTAAGGCATTTTGCCATAATATTTTGACTTAGTATGATCAACTTAATGGAGGCATGCAGAAGAGGTTACCTGTATAATTTTTGCATAATCGATTAAGAGATGTTGGTTTTCTCCATAAAAGTGATTATTGTTACTATTGTTACGTGATTATTAAATACACACACGGCCAAAATAAACGAAATTAACAATAATAAAAAATACCAAAATGAGTAAACGAAAATACTTCATCTCAATACAATACTTCAGGGGGCAACATGCTCATAATCTAAAAGGTTGAGGGGGCACATCGCTCATATATAATAGGTTGAGGGGGCACATCGCTCATATATAATAGGTTGAGGGGGCAAATCGCACACAAATAGGTTATATAATAGGTCAGGGGCAAAGTGCTCATATTACAATAGGTTGAGGGGGCAAGTCGCTCATTATCTAATAGGTTGAGGGGGACATCAATACAAATAATTCTCCCATATTTTCGGACGGAATTGCGCTTCTGTGAGACACGTGCACCGCGCGTGAAGGGAATATTTCGTCAGAATTTTGCCGGAAACCGCCGTTGGGGCAAAACGAACAGACACCCTATAGTTTAAGGACCAAAGTGATGATTAAATTAATTTAAGGGACCTCGTACAAAAGTGGCGATAGATTAAGGAGTTTGATGTTTTTATCCCTTTATAAAAATAGACATTGATAATTGGTTGAGGGTTTAGTGCATTTATCCCTTTGGCATATATACTAGAGGATTTATCTATTGGATCAAGTCTTTATTTTATACTTTGCTCTTACATTCCAGATGTGTTAGGAACATATGTATTTACAAACTAAATTAAATTGAATTAGTAGTATTTTTTAATTATACTATTAAAAGATTTAGAGAATATAAATATATGAGTAAAACTAAAAAAATAAGAAGAAAATTTGTCAGTTCCGTCATCCGTGCAATACTTTCAGATACTATCTATTGTTTTTTTTTTTTTTTTTTGGTAAATAGATATCTACTGTTAATTACCGGCTTACCGCTACAGTTTTAGCATCATTTTTACTTTTATATAAACTGATTAGACTTCAAAACTTAGAGTATGTGGTCAAAAAATGTTTTCGTAGCACGTGTGCTGGAGTTTCAAATTAAAGAATTGGGATAAAATTGAAATCTCCTTAAAGAAATTTCGCAGCTAGGGTGAAAGGTAGCTAGGGGGACATCCTCTATTTTTGGCACCTCATTCTTGAAAACTTAATTGGTTGTGCCCCCAGGTACCCTAGGATTTTAATGTTTGGTCCACACACCTTAATTAAAACCTATGGTTGAAAATTTTGCCACTTACTAATTATTATTAGCAATTAAGGTTCGTGATTGTTTTTCCTCCAAACCAAGGAAAAGACATTTCTCAACAGGTTAGCAGATATTTAAGAAAATCTCCAAAAAGAAAAAAAGAGATGAACATTTGATGTGACATAGTCAAATGCAAATCTAATATCTCCAAAAAGAGCAGAGATAAACATTTGACCCGACATGGTGAAACGCAAACCAAATATCTCTAAAAAGGAAAGAAATGGACATTTGACCCGATGCGGTCAAATGTAAACCTAATATCTCCGAAAAGGACAGAGATCTACATTTGACCCGACGTGGTCAAACGCAAAACCTAATATCTCTAAAAAGGTAAGAGATGGACATTTGACCCGACGTGGTCAAATGCAAACATAATATCTCCAAAAAGAGCAGAGATGAACATTTGACCCGACATGGTCAAACGCAAACATAATATTTTCAAAAAGGAAAGAGATGGACATTTGACCTGACGCGGTCAAATGCAAACATAATATCTCCGAAAAGGAAAGATGTGGACACTTGACCCGACACAGGCAAATGCAAACCTAATATATGTAAAAAGAATAGGGATGGACATTTGACCCGACACGGGAATATGAAAACTTAATATCTCATCCAAAGAACAGAAACGAACGTTTGACCGCGGTCCAGCGCAAACCCGAGAACTTTGTCAGAGAAAAAAGAGGTAGGCACGGTGGGCCCAACGTGGTCGAATGCCTACCTACGACCTCACAAGAAAGAGGGACGAATATTTAACTCAACAATGTCCAATGCAGACCTAATGTATCATTACTTGCCCCACACTAGGTGAGCAACACACTTGCCCCAACCCAATAGGGAACGAACTACGACCGCCACAATACAAGGGCATAAGCTTCACCTCCTACGGTAAAAGGTGCATTATATCAACATAAGCAAGATCAAGAGATAAACAATATCAATAAATAAGATAAATATGACTTTGCCCCTCGAGCGCGAATGCTCAAACACACAAGGGGCACAACACTCGAATAAGCATACCATAAGGAAATGAAAGTGTTAAAGTCTCAAAACGAGGCATAGTAGCGCACAAAATTAAAACCAAATTAGAAATTAAAAATTGTTCATATGAGCAACCGATTACAAGGAAAAAGACATGCCTCGGCATTGTCATTCGCATCATCACACTCCTCTTCAGAGTCGGGAAAGGGAGGAGGCGATGGCGACATGCTAACAATCACCAAATCGCTCTTATCCAGCAGGCTGGAAAACTCATCCGGCACAAGAGGCTTATTGTTGTCGAACGGTGAAAGCGGTTTTAGACCCGACCCCAGCCCCAGGTTTAGCCATCTGGCATCGAAGGTACCAAGAAGATAACATGTGTTATGGATCTGGTTGACCGTCAACACCTGGGCTTTCTTGGATCTTTGATTCCTTAGCGTATACTTATCTCCTGGAACGTATTGCTTCGAATGAACTCCTTGGCTATAGCCAGCGTTGCTCCACGGTAGGATGCCACATTCATTGACTCATAGTTAGACACCTAAACTGAGACATAAAGCATAATGGGTAAGATTGATGCATCACATACCTCATTGAGGCCGCGAGAGTATCCTAGGTTGTCAGCCATAGTCGTCTTCCCTTTCTCCGCCTCTAATTGCTCTTCAAGCTCCTTAAAATGTGCCTCAAGTGTTGTCTTCTCGTCCTTTAGCTTGACGACCTCATCATGAAATTTCTTAGCCTTATTCAAAGCAACCATGGGCGTTTCACGATCAGCGACCGCTTAAGTAGTGGCATCATTGGCACGACTAAGCGCCTTATCTCTCTCATCTTGAGTAGACTCAAGTGCCTCGAGATTACTATCTCGATACTCGATCCACAGTTGATAGGTGCCAGGCCTCCTCTCTTCATGAGCACGCTCCAAGCCTTGCGCCATGACATCGACGAGCCCCCTAACTGAAAAAGCAAACATACTGACATAAGTCACAATCTTGAGCAAAGAGCACATATATATAAGTTCATGTCAGAGGTATCATTACCGAGATGACCATTAGCAGCACAAGCCTTTCCAATTGCTCCCTCTCTTCAACAGACCCGGGAAACTGCTTGGTTCACGCTATATCATTAATTACTGTTCACCAACTCTCAAGCATCGAACCAAACGTTCGACATTTTTCGTTCGAGTGTTCTTCTGTTCGATCGATCAACTCTTATGTTTGATTGTATTCAATGAGTCTTCCCGTTCAAGAGTTCTTAGTATCGAATCCAAACCCGTTCATAGTTATTGTAGCATCGAACCTGTCTCCGTTCGACAATCCCCGATTCGACTCTCTAGGGTTATTTTAGTCATTCTAGGTTTTCTTACCGTGTAATGGGTGTTCCGGACACTAGTCGATTTCTTATAATAGATTAGCATAGTTTGGTATATTTTAGGCCTATTTATATCATATTTTTATTATCTTGTAATTCAGATTTTATTTCCAAATGGGTGTTCTCCATTTAATATGATCATGCGTAATGGGATAAGAATACGCACTGTTGTATCTCAGGTTTGGTATTTCGGAGCGGATGTATGTGTCAAATCTGTAAACTCATGCATTGTTTTGAAAGCTAGAACAGTTCATCTGTATCAACATTTCAAATTTGAGAAAGAAAGATTGGGACATTATGTCATTGTATGTCTCACTTAATCCACTCTCAATGTATTAAAATCGGGAAAAAATCGAAATTGGTCCTTTATTGTGTCTTAGTTACAGTTTTCGTCCTTTATTGTGTCCTTGTTTTATTTTGGTCCTTTATTGTGTGTTTCAGTACGATTTTGGTCCTTCAGATGGAATCTCAGCCGAAAATGTCATGTACGAGCACGTGTTGCCCTCAATTCAATTTTTTTGAATTTTCCACGAACATATTCGCATGTTGGAACAACAATTTTAATTTTTTTATTTAAAATTTTGACCCGTCCGATCCAGATAACCCGGTCAAATCGGGTTGGCCGGGTCAGAATTTTAAATAAAAAAAATTGAAACCAGCGTTTCCACATGTGAATTTGCATGTGGGAATTAAAAAAGTTTTTATTTTGGCCGGCAAGTGCTCCCACGTGATATTTTTGACTCTGACTTCTTCATGAGGACCAAAATTGTAGTGAAATACACAATAAATGACCAAAATAAAACAAGGACACAATAAAGGACCAAAACTGTAACTAGGACACAATAAAGGACTAGTTTCGATTTTTTCCCTATTAAAATCTGTAACATGTGTAGTGTGTTATCATTACGAGAGAAAAAGAGACTCATAATGAGACAGAGAAGAAACGATCCAAACCTGCTATATAAAATATCAGTATTTTGGAAATTGTTGTATTGTTAGTTTTTTTTAACAGTATTTGTTGCATTGCTAGTTATAATGAAATAATGTAAAATTGGACATTTTCGCGTATAGTAAATAAAAGAAATACGTGCCATACATTTTAAAAACCCATTCCAAACTTGATTTGCCCAGGAGAAGTTTTAAATCAACTGCATTTGCCTTCTCACTTCTTTGTTTATTTGACAACGCACTTCTTTTTCTGTGCAGAATTTAGAAACGCCTTTCGATCTAAATATTCATTTATACTTTCTCAAACGCAGAGAATTCCTACAGTAATACTAAATACACTTTCCAAATTAAGTAGTTACGTTCATTTTTTACATCGTATGACTGTTAAGTGGATAAATTATACAGTGTTTAAGCACATTAATATTAAAAACTTGTAATAGCAACGTATATCAGCCGATGCACAATAAGATGGCACCACAAGTTGATTTATTTCTTTCAACACACGATAGGAATAAAGTTATGGGGTGTTACACTGGGAAAACATGCTAAGGCTACAGAACTTTGCAGTTACACATGGCTCCGTACTCCATACCATCCAAGTTTTTAACCTATCCTGATACTACCCCAAGAAAAATTAGAGTAATTCCATGGCTTTCAATTTGAAAATAATGCGCTTGCCAATTACAGAAACAGAGCGAGCTGAGGCGTAAAACACATCTACAACCATGGAGACATGTCGAAACGTCGTGGAAAGACAAAACAACCCAAAAATGAGCCAGATGATCTTGTTAAGTGTAATGGTTTTCCAAATCAATGAGTCAAAGAAGTAAAACATCATTCAGATTTCTCTGCAATATCAAATCACCACAACTTTGTTCACAAATCCCAGGCCTGTATATAAGCACCAATGTTATCTAAAATCATGTCCCCTACCCTTCCATCTTTACCATGTACCACCCTGTACAATATAAAGGAACTAGGAAGGAAGAATCATGTTACATGATTGGAGAATTAGAGAAAGAAGGAAATTAACAAATAGAGAAGAGGGGTGTAGAAGTAGGAGAAAATTAGAAGAATAGGGGCAAGGGCCGGGGGTGAGGATAGAATTAGAAGAGGAAACGAAGAGAAGATAGAAACCAGGAGCGGAAAAATGGACTTGGCAATTGTATGAATATTGATCATCTAAGGTTCTTCAATAATAAAATCTAAGCCCTACATTTGTAGGCTACCAACAAAACCAACAATAAGTCCTGAAACATATATAATATAGATATAAAAATGAGAGAAAAATAAGCTCATATTCCAAAAACTCCTCAAATACAAGGAAAGGATCTTGATTTCCATCACTATGTAACGAACTTCATTGCACCATTAGATGGTTACTTGCGTGACAGACTTTACCAATCAATCCAAGTCAATAACATGGTGCTGGATGAAAGAGTTGCTCACTGGCAATTTAATGTATCGAGAGCGAGGCAAATTTTTGGAAAGCATCTTGTACCTTCACCTATTATGCATTCTTATAATTAATAAAATGAAACATTCTGGTCAATGGTGAAAGATGCTGAGTGAATATACAACTATCATCACGGAGTGTCAATGTCGCCGCTACTGAAGAAAATCCGGAGTCAGAACTAAGCAAGACAACGAGTTAAGCTTCAAGTAAAAGCAAGATTTTTCATTTATAACAAAAACAAATGCATAAATAAGGACATAGATTGACATGTAACTTGATGAAGTAGCAGAGTGATATATATAATGCGTAAAAGGCAATGATCGTATTTTATTATGATTAATGTCCCGAAAAAATGAAATAAGCACACTGATCATTCAACTCATTTACAACAAAGAAGAAATACCCTTTATGCAAGAGGATGCTAATCATGCTTTAGAACCATAAGCTAAAGCATACCTCTCAAACATGTCTGAGTAGTACCATGTAGCCTCCTCATCAAACACGAAACCATCCTTATGATACAAACCTTCCATCCAATTCAATCCTGTGATGGGTTATTAAGTTTCCTCAAAAATAACAAGCCAAACAAAAATTGACAATTTGGTCTCCCTCCACATAATACAGACTTGCTAACCATGTATGAAGATCGAAGTCTTCAAATGTATCGATGTAGAATGTAGCAACGTGTGAACCAGTTGTGCAAGTATTTATAATTCGAATGCGACCAATTATCATCTTGAACATAAGTTGTTTTTCCTCATCATTTCTATATTGTCAGAGATCGTTGACCCAGAAGTTCCAATAAAACCTAAAGAAGCACAGCTGCACACAGTTTCTTCTATATACAGAAGAATATCAGGTAATGACATAGTACTGCATTGAACACCCGCCCGATCAAAATTCCCAGAAAGAGAATGAAACTTCATACTGTGCCTTGCATTTACAAGTTTCTTCGCGGTTTGACTTACTAAATCATCTTCCTTTCTTAGAAAATACAGCTTAAACGCATCGAAATCTTTTATCATTTCCCGCAAATAACTTTCTGTTCCACTATCCTGGACAAGATCAGTCATTACAAATAGATGAATTGGAAGAGCAGCCTTCTGTTTCAGCAAGTCCAACTTCTGCTTCACTTCAAGAAAAGTAGCTGCCCTGTGGTTCTTGAATTGACCGTCCAATAATCTAAGCTGTATGCACAGGAATGGAGCTTTAATTGTTTGGAGGGCAAACTGCTTTCCAGCATTTAAGATTTCTGGGACAAATGGAAGAAATTCGATAGCCTGAATTAATGATTGAATTTGTTTATCTCTTGGAGCTTCGTGGATATCAATATGTGATTCAGAGCCCTTATAAGGCGCAGTAAAAAGACTACCAAATGTAAGAACAGTGGCCTGTCCTGCTGCAGTGCCAGGGCCTAGGGTGTTATACACATCTTTCCTCGTCCTCATGAGAGTGATTTTCCTTTTCTTCTTGATCTCATCGTCAGCTTGAAATGAATCCAAAATCCCATCTTCATCATCTTTCTGGAATGTCCACACCGTTGTTGTACAATCTTCTTGAGCAGCATATAAACAAGTACTACTAGTATTGGTTTCGTCGTATCCAGATAGTAATAATCCACATTGTTTGAGCTTTTCAAGCGAAGACGACGAATGCAAGATTGATGAGTCTTGAGCACAAACCAAATTGACATTCACCCCACACCACATAGATACAAAACTTTGAAAATCTATAAACCTTACAGATGAAATAGACACTAGGGATGAGAGATCAATTACGTCGGCCATAGATTGGTACCTGCAATTAATTATCAAGAAGAAAATCAGAAAAATATATAAGTTTCAAATATTAATGCAAAAATGAGGTGAATAATAAATAATAATGTAACTTGCCTGGCATCGCGAATAAGTTGAATAGTGTGATTCCATACTTTGAATCTAATCTGATTAGGAGTCAAAACCCTAAATTTGGGGCAACTGCCAAGAGCAACAGCATGATGATCGAGAACGGGAGGGACAATCAAAGTCCGATTGAGTATTGCGGCGAAGAGAAGAGCGTTCTTGAACTCCATGAGCTGGTTGCTGAAGCCGCTGTGGGGCGCGTACCAGAGGAACTTTTCTCCAGAGCCGCCATCGCACTTAAGGACAGATCGGGAAATGGGGAGGGCAAAAGGGAAATTCGATTTGGATTTGGAGAAGAAGAAGAGAGCGATGATGGTGATGAAGGAAGCAGAGAGGATGAGGGGCTTAATGTAATTATGAAGAATTTTGGGCCTCTTTCTGGATTTTGTGGGACTTGTTGCAACACTACCTGTCGTCGTCGTCGTCTTTCGCATTTTCTCAACACCACAATTCTTCTACAACTCTTTGCTCTAATAATAAGTTAATAATAAATCACGTGCTTGCTTGCTGTTTTTCTTTCATATTTCTTATAAAACACATAAAATCCCACAATGGGTGAAGGCGTCGTCCTTTTGAAAACGGTTGATATTGCTCATGATCGTAGAATTAATGAAACTACTTTTGTAACGGTCTCTCAAGCAGTGGTTATTCGAATGATAGGATCTCCAATTTGACTGGAGTGTTAAGTCGTCGTTTGGAGCGGGTGCCCAAGATGGTGATTTGGGTATATATCCCCAATCATTGTAAAAAAGCGCCTCGTTGCGTGGGCATGGGAGAACAATCATGGCACGGGGTTGTTCTTTTTTTTGCGATTCCTATAAATGTTCGTTGCGTTGCGATTGCCATGGAGGTTTCCCTTTGTAATCCATTATAGACTTGAAGATTTATATATGTCTTGCTCCACCTATTGAAAATATTTTTTAAAATTTGAAATTTTGTAAAACAGCTACTTGTTTCATTAGATATACACAATTAAATATCTCGGTTGCCTATATGGAGTCCATGCTACCGAATCATTGAGCAATATACAAATTCTAGAATCAACACCACCAAAAAAAGCTACCCACTTAAATTTGTCTTAAGGGTATGTAAAGCTCAAGAATCAACTTAATTTAAGACATAAAATTGTGATTGATGCACAAGTCATCAAAGATTCAAAAAGAAATCCACAAAATACTGTATGGTGCCTACAAAGTAATATATCTCTTATTGCGACAGACCTAAACATTAAAACCATAGCTTGCTTACCCAACAACTCTAAACACTATAATTTCCTATTTACAAGAGAGCTCTAGAGACGCTCAACGAGAATTTGACTCCAACTCTCAGGAGAGTTTTCTTCAGAGGGCATGAATAGGATTATGACTAGATTTTAAACCTGGACCACCAGAACTTGGATTATTAGCATGAAATGCCGATGGCCTTTCAGAGCCTTCTACTAGTTCGAGTGACACAGTCGATGGCCCAGCATCGGCAAGCTTCTCCCCTATGCTTAGTTTTGACATACTGACTAGCTCATCCACATTGATCGGGGATTTTGAGTGGACGGGTGTTGGCTTCAGAACTTCATGGGTTTCTTCTTTAACAGGCTCCGCGCTGTAACCTGCCCAGACTGGAATGGGCATCGGGTAGAATGGGGCAACATAAGCAGGATACATGACAGGGTAAGGATATTGCAAGCCCTCTGGAACTGGCAGATCATTGAAGCTTGCTGATTGGTAGGGGTACTGTAAGCCCTCTGGAGCAGGTAGATCATTTGAACTTGCCGACTGGTAAGAATATTGCAAGGCTTCTGAATTGGGAAGTGTAGCATCACCGTCATTAGAGTCTGCAGATTCCATATATTCACATTCTTCATCCAAAGCAGGTGGCGGTACCGCGAAGTTGCTCTGTGTTTCTATCTGGTCAGGGTTGGCTGAGAAAAAATCTCTGGACATAGGTGGAGTATCCGCCGACTACACCAAAATGATAGAAGTGTGATTAGTTTTACGCCTGATACTGATGGGAAAAAAGGGGCAACAAATTCTTCCTCAAAATCATAAAACACACACAAATTCAAGGGATAATTACATCTACACCTCCTGTGGTTTGCTCTAGTCACAGAAACTTCCCATAAGGTTTCAATAATTATAGAGGTTATCTATGAAGCTTTAAAAACACTAAAAGATAGAGGGCCTAGTTGAAATGTTTTCCAACTAGAAAGGTTTCTCCATAACTATTCAAACTTTTGGGCCAGCCTATTGTCTGGTTTTGAATTGCTTTTAGCTTTTGTTTTTCAGAGGGTGTTTCCATAGTCACTCAAGCAGTAGGGAACGCTTATTGAAATTAACCAAACATAAATGAGGCTAAATAACTATCCCAAATCAAATAGGAGTTCTCTGATGACCCCAAAATCCTTATAGCATTTAGAATAAGAACAGTATTTTCTGCCCTTAGCACTGGACCCATTACAAATTTGGATCCAGGATGCAAAGCAAAAACTAAGCATCTGCCTTTCTGTTATAATTAAGACATGCCAACATTAAATTCACCTTTACACAAAACAAAATGTCCCACTCAATCCGCCAATATAATTCTTTGACCTAAAAGGTTATAAGTTTCATGTTTATAACTTATACGTACGTTTGCAGACTTATTACTTACTATCATGTGGTCACCTAGTGCAGAAGTTTAAGTTGATAGAAAAACTACTTATCAATTAACAAATCCCATCACATGCAGGTACTATCTCTTTTCTCATTAGCCACGCGAAAAAGAAAACTATTTCCCGGAAATGGTTAGTAAAGAGACTCAAAGATGTGTTCGTGTCGTAGCCTAGTCAATCATGCCATATTGGATAATCAGTACATATCGAAGGTTAAGCTAATAGAAAGAAGAAGAATTTGGTTTTATATACTGTAACAAATACATCTAAATAGAAAGTAAAAAAAGAATGCTCACATCATCAGCAACAATATCAAAAAGGCTTGAGCGTCTTTTCCTCCTAGACACATTACTCTGCCTTATGAAGTATTTCTGTGCATGGCTAGCAACCTGAGTAGGTGTTCTGGTGATCACATAGGTCCGTGCAATGCCACGCCAATCACCTTTACCAAGCTTTTGTAAACCAAGTAAAAACATCCTATGTTCTTCTTCCGTCCAAGGAACACCTGGAAAATAGAAATAAAGACCATTTCTAATACAATACATATACACTGAGCATCAACATAAGCCATCCAGGACACAGGGATTCCACATTACAAAGTTCGAAAACAATAATCAATCAAACGGGGAAAAAATACACTGGCAGAAGTAGGATAACTATTAAATCCTGCCACAAGCAGAATCTCAGCCCCAACAAATGCTTTCAGATATGCAAGATAGTAACACGACCATATCCTCATATGACTACTTCCGGTACCAAATGTATCTAACCGTGCTAATTATTTCACATTTATATGCATAAATGGTCAACTTAGAACCACAATATTTTCTGGATATAGCACTATGTAAGTATATCAGATAGAAGTAGGAGCATTGCTACTTTTTGTTAACAAGTATTACAAATAAAGTAGACCAGCAAACAAACTTGCGTAAATAATTTCACATGATTAATTTGCGGGAGCAGTTATCTCAGACTAGTTTGCTAGACAGTAAAGCAAGTAGTTGTAAGCAACAAACAAGTGACCAAACCATAAAATTCTAGTTTCTATAGTGTCTTGAGAAAAATAGTATATAACATAGAACCTCGACAATCTTCTCAGTTATTATTCCGTGTATATATAAAATTCAAACATTCTCTATAATGTTATGAGCATGGAAAAAAACTAGTCCTACATAAATCCTATGAAAGCAATTTATCACTTCATATATATGCCATGTTGCCAAGATGTCCAAGAGCAAATCACTCAAACGCAAAACGAAAGATCGATTACACTCCTTAAAGCACAACACATGCAGAACCAAACCAAAAGCGGAGACGCACACATTCAAATCACGACTAATATATCAAAAAGCGTGCACAAAACAGGCGAGTTTTACACATTGCAATGAATATCTTCAAAAAAAATATAAACACCAATAATTATAATCCCAACAAAAGCAGTTAGTTAATCAACATAAATAATCCAAAAAAACCTCTCTTCCTCTCGCGACCGGAACCGGAGCCAGCAACGAAGTCCTCGGAGGCGTAACCGTCGGGGCCATCGGCAGAGGGGTGGTCAGGTGTATCAGCAGGGGAGCCATGAACGACGCCGTTTTGAGGGGTTGTGCTACCACTGCCACTACCACTACCCATGTAATGGCTCAAGTTACCCATACTAGCACTCTTCCTTATCAATCCATCGCTCAATCGAACCCCAAATATCTTCACCCCTCGATTCGGACACGTCCGAGAATTGTGCCCGTTGTGGCTGCAATGCGAACACTTGCGAGTCATCTTCCGCTCACCAATTTCAAATCTCAGCCCTCGGATTGGATCAATTTTGGATTTTGAATGAATGAAATAGGGTTTTGTTGATTTTGTTGTTGAAGCTTTTTGTAACGAAGAGAAGAAGATGCTTTGCTGTGTGTCGAATGGATATTATTGTTAATATGTTATACACACACACACACAAAAATAAAAAACAAAATCTATTTAATTTTTCTATTCGAGCACGAATTTAAGAATGATTATCTGCATTTTGTGGTCCCCCTAACCTAAATTAATTTAATTCTTTCTTTTAGTGAGATCAGATCACGAGATCTTAAAAATACACTACGATTTTACGAAATATATTTTGGGTATACTATGTTAAATATAATAATTTCGCTTTTTACACAAATAGTGAGTACCTAATTATTTAGGAAAAACTGCGATACTAGACCCAATCTATTCGCGCTTTTGCGATGTTTTACCCAACCTTTGATTTTTGACCCCGCTGTACCCAACCTTGACGGGGAAGGAGGGGGGGTCTATTTTTTTTTATTTTTTTTGTTTTTTTAGTTTTTTTTTAATTTTTATTATAAATAAATGAAATAACTATTTTGCCCTCGTGCAAATCGGATTGCTGATGTCACAAGATCAGAATATGACGTTTTTTTGGCCGGAAAGTTAGTTTTGGTACAACATGTTTTAAAAATGAAAGGTTGGGTACAGCGGGGTCAAAAATCAAATGTTGGGTACAACATCGCAAAAGCGCGAATAGGTTGGATCTAGTATCGCCGTTTTCCCAATTATTTATGGTAACAGAGTTCTTCCTTACGTCAGAAATAATTATCAAATGAATCTAACTAGGGTTATTGTGCTAAATATATTTGATATAATTGCACAAAATAATTTTACTTTTCTATAGAAATAGTAAGTATCGAATAAAGTCCATGAATTATTTATGGTAACAGATTTCTTACAAGAAAATTACAGAATCTTTTCCTCTGACACCCTCTCAAAACTCAAGTCTTACATTTTTTTTGTTTATGATGTTAAAATTATAGTCTACAAACCTCGTTAATTGGACAAATAATGCTAAGTTAACCATGTATAACAGACACAAATATAAAAGGAAAAAAAAATCTAGTCACTTCATGGGAGAGTTGAACATGTGACAAATGAAAAAATTCTGTATTTTTAATCAACGAAGCCATCTTTTAGGTTTTTTTATTAAACCTTTTCAAACTTCAAAGGTTATTATTCTTACTTTGTAGAATATAGATAATTTCTGATTAATTATCAACATATATTGACATATTGTCAACGTCAAAATAGATTGCACAACTCGTGTAGTCATTATGTCTCTTGAAATTTTATTGCATAAGAATAAGTAAAGAAACGAAAGACAGAGAAACGATTAAGGGCAAGTTTTAATAGTACCGAATAAATATCTTGTGGATAATGTTTGTTCCTTCTCTAATTAATTAAAATACAACAAATAATTGTACGCATCAAAAGAATAAGTTCGGGGAGATAAAATAAGTGCTAAATTTCTGTCGGGGTTACTTTGGCAATTAATCCATCCTTTTATCGTAGCGCAAAAAAAAAAAAGAAAGAAAGAAAGAAAAAAAACCATCATTTTTTCTTATGTTTCCGAATCGGGTACTTGCGTGTCTTCCGGTGTTTGTGCATTTTTAGAATACAAGACATTGAACTTCTGCCTCAAAGCATGTATCTTCTGATTGAGTATTCTTTATAAAATAAAAAATATAAGAAAATAAATTAGCACCTTTCCTGGAGTAACAAGTCGCGTCATATTACTTTTTGAAGAAGTTTAATTTACTTTTTTCTTTGAGAATTAGATTTTTTTTTAAACATGACCTGTTTATTTATTTTGGAGGCAGTAGTCAGATAATGTATAAACATAGGGGAGCGGGGTCTAGATTTTCGCGATAGGCACGTATAAGTACAAGGACATATTAGACGAAACTAAATTTTCTAGACCGGGCGAGCAACTCATCCAGGCTGCACAAAAAGGTAGGTGCATGGGGCAAACTAGCTGGGCTCGGCTGGAACTCTGTCGGCCCTGATAACATTCATGAAGAAAGCCATGATCTTACAAGACAAAGATGAATCTTAGAAAACAATGAATGTGTGAAGTAACTAGAGTTTACAAGAGAAGGCATATATCTATATACAAGACAACTAAAATACTAAACTACCCTTAAGACAATTAATATATAAATATAATATTATGCTACCCCCCCCCCCCCCAAACTCGAGAAGGTACTGCAATAAGTAACGAGAGTTTGCCAACAAAGAAGTTGTGTCGTTGAATCGTATGTGCCTTCGTAAAGAACTCAGCCAACTACACCGAAGACGAGATGAACGGTAGAGAGATAACACCATGCTGAAAATGATGTCGAGTCACATGACAATCGATCTCAATATGTTTGGTACGCTCATGAAAAATAGAGTTATGAGCAATCTGAACAGTACTTTTGTTATCACAATACATGGGTGTGGTGATGACACCAACACCCCCATATCACCTAACAACTGTCGTAACCAAACAAGTTCAGTTATGGTGGAAGCCATAGCATAATACTCTGCCTCGGTAGAAGGTGAGAAACAGCATCTTGTTTCTTGCTTTTCGAAGAGATGAGGGAATCACCTAGAAAAATACAGTATCCAGTGGTAGATTTTCTATCGGATGGATCACTAGCCCAATCTGCATCCGTATATGCTCGAAGTTCTAAGGAAAAACTCGAAGGAAACAATAGACTATGACAAATAGTACCACGAAGATAACGAAGAATGCGAGTAAAAGCAGCCCAATGATCAGATGTAGGTGCAGCAATAAACTGGCTAACAACATGGACCGCATAAGCAATATCCAGTCGGGTAATAGTCAAGTATACCAAACTACCAACAATAGACATGTACAAAGTGGGATCCGGAATAAGTGTGCCGACAGTACGAGTATAACGAACATTTACCTCTAAAGGAGTAGCAGCAACACGAGTGTCTGTAAGACGAGTGATTTGACAATAGATCGTATTATATATATATGTGTGTGTGTGTGTGTGTGTGTGTGTGTGTCAGTTACAAGTGAGTGACCTAATAATACAACGAATCTATCTCAAATCAGGCCTACACTATGTATCTCGCGTAGACTTGGTCCAGAACACCTCGAGCTAACGCCCTGATGCTTGGACGACAGTGGTATATCGGTGACTAGATCAGATGTATATCGGTGATTGTCTTCGACATAATATCGAGGACGCCCCTCGATGTGATATCGGTAGTGTGGTGGTATGACGTATCAGTGGAGCACAAGGTTATCCCGATATCGAGTACGATATCGAGAGTGAGATCGGGGATTTATTTCGATGTGATGCGTGATAGCTGAAGGATAATAATTGCTTCCTTTGGGATCCGGGTATTGCGTATTTATAGACCTCGAGATCCGGGTACCACAGTAACATATCGGTGAATATTACCGATATGATATCGAAAGTGGTCCCCGATATGGTCAAATATGGGCCTGGTTTGGCCCAGGCCCAATATGCGGGAAATACCCATATCAACGAGCTAGCTCTAAAATATCTGAAGTGTACTTCGACTGACACAAAAGATAGCCCTTTGGAGATGAGACAACTTCAATACCTAAAAAGTAACGAAGAGGACTCAAATCTTTTATATCAAACAAACGAGATAATGTGTGTTTCAACACCTTGATACCCTCAACATCGTCACCTGTAATAATCAAATCTTTAACATACAGTAAAAGCATTATGCGACCAGCAGAACTGCATTTAACAAATAAGGCTGAATTATTTAGACTAGAGGAGAAGGCAAGAGAACAAACTGTTATAGAAAATTTCTCAAACCAAGCTCTTGGAGCTTGCTTAAGCCTATATAATGCTTTCTTAAGTCTACACACCTGCCTTTTGTCATGAGGAACACCCGGAGGAGGTGTCATGTACACTTCCTCATGTAAATCACCATTCAAGAATGCATTTTTTCACATCTATCTATGAAATATACCATTGTCGTACTGATGCAACTGCAATAAGAACTCTGACAGATGTCATCTTAGCAACAAGAGCAAAGGTCTCCTCATAATCCATGCTATATTGTTGAGAATTTTTTTTTGCCGTTAGACGAGCCTTATATCTCTCAACTTAACCATCATCTTTGGTTTTAATTTTATAGACCCATCGAGAACAAATTGATTTGTTCCCCACTGGAATAGGAACCAAGTCCCAAGTGTGATTTTTGTCCAAAGCTGATAGTTACTCAGCCATAGCCTCTTGCCAAACAATATCTTGTGCCGCCTCAGAATAAGAGGTAGGCTCACAAAGATGCCAAACAAATGCCAAAAAGGAAACAAAAGGCTGAGAATAACAAGAGTAAATGAAATCGGGCAGTTGAGTAGACTTACGAGTACGCCTGAGATACCGCTCCTGAGCTGGATCTGAAATCGTAAGAGAAGGGACATGAGTGGGTAACTCTTCAGCAGCACCCAAGTCATCTCCATCACTAACACCAATATTGTCATCCCCAACAACATCACTAATACCAATATTCTCACCAGTTGGATCATTAGTTCCAATATCAGAACCATCAAGAGTAAATGGGTCAATGTGAATAATATCAGACCGTGTCACATTATGGGAGCTTCTCGAAATGGAAAAATATAGAATATGCTCAATAAAGTGAACCTGAGGAGAAACATAATATTTTCTAGCAACTGGATCATAATACCGATAACCCTTTTGACCATTTCCATATCCCAAAAAGACATATATTGCAACACGTGAAGACAACTTAGTTCGCTCAACATGTGGACGAAGAACAAAATATGTGGACCCAAAAACCCACAAATGAGAATAATCAGGAGTTTGACCAAATAACTTAGCATATGGAGAGATACTTGCGTTCTTAGGAGTTGGAACTCTATTTATGATATGAACATCATTGAGAACTGCTTCTCCCCAATAGTCACTAGGTATACTAGCAAGCATAGAACCTGCCGTTTCAACAACATGCCTATGTTTTCTTTAAGCCACACCATTTTGCTGAGGTGGTCTGTATAAGAGGATTGGTGCACATTACCATCGCTAAGAAGAGTGTCATAGAGTGCCTTACTCGTATATTCCCCACCCAAATCAGATCTAAAACATATTATGACTTTAGAGTGTTGAGTTTCACATATGCAGCAAAGTGAGCATAAACATCAATGAATTCAGAACGGTTTTTCATCAAGTAAACCCAACAATAACGAGTATAGTCATCAATGAAAAAAATATAATATCGTGAATCCCCCTTTGTAGGAATAGAGGCAGGTCCCCAAACACCAGGATGAATCAAATCAAATGGTGCAAAAAAAGTGGATGTACTGTGATTAAAAGGTTTTGCAGAAAACTTCCCAAGTTAACATCCACTACAATCAGAAATATCCTAAGACTGCAAGTCTCCCAAAACACCACTATTACATAAAAACCTCAGACAAGATCCAGATACATGACCTAGTCTAGAGTGCCATACGTAAAACTTCGAAGAAGAAGAATTCAAATGAAATGTAGATAGATCAATACTCGTAGCTGTAAACTGACCATCAACCTTTATGCCATCCAAAACATAAAGCCCCCTCTCTACTTCCAGTCCCAAGTATTCTCGTTGATTTCGGATCCTGTACATGACAAGAAGTAGAGGAAAAGTGAACATTAAGACCACGATCACACAATTGACCAACAAAAATAAGATTCATAGCCAATTTAGGAATATAATAAACAGTAGGTAGTGAGAGATTTTCTGTTTGAATTGTACCAACACCTACTACTGGCATATGAGTGCTATCAGCAGTCATAACAGATGTAGATGGTAACACATGAGACATAGATATAAATGAGTTGCGATCAGGAGACATGTGATGAGATGCTCCAGAATCCAACACCCAGAAGGACGAGTTTCTACCTGATGTGGATGGAGCAGACATAACATATGATGGAGACTGGTTTTTGTTTGTCTAAAGAAGGTTCTGTAATAGATTAACCAAAGATGCATTGTCTGACAAAGATGACTCGGCAGAAGCCGGATCCAATGTAGGCATTACATCAGCTGTATTAGGCTGCCCTCCAAAACGAAGATTCTATGAATATAAAGGTTTGCCATTTGGCCTCTTACCATATTCCTGTTGTGGTTTGCCTTTCTAGTGCAATAAAGGACACTGATTCTTCCAATGACACTTTTCATGACAATAGAGACACTCATCCTTATCATAACTCTTTTGTTTAGATCTGATATGACTAGGTTGAGTAACCAAAACAGAACCAACAAGAGTGGACTTCTCAATTTGAGTCTTAAGGCGGGTTTCTTCAGCTAACAATTCATGCACAACTGAATTAACTTAAGGCAAAGGAGTACGGTGTAGAACTGATCCACAAATGCCTTCATACTCAGAGCGGAGATTGTACAATAGTTGAACCAAACGTTGCTGTTCTCGCCTTTCAATATACAAACCGAATGCTTTTAGTTCAGCGAATTCTGTCATAGCCAACTGATCCCAAAAGTTTGTCATCTCAGAATAAAACTCTTGAATACTTTGATCACCCTGTGTAAGAGCACGAATTTCTTCTTCAAGTTGATATTGAACAGCAAAGTTGGACCTCACATACAACCTCTCCAAATGGTCCCAAACTTCTTTCGCAGTATCAAACTTAGCTAACTGAACACCAGTCTTATGCTCAACATAATTATTAATCCAAGTAATAATTTTAGAATTATTAGTATCCCACACATCTAATAACTCAAAAAAGTTAGCATCATATGAGTTAGGAGCAACCAAAACACCAGAAATATAATTCCACATCTTCTTCCCTTTTAGAAAGTTTTTCATAACATAACTCCAATACCCATAGTTTTTCCCATCAAAACGAACACTAATAGACTGCAACGAATCATCCCCTCCCGTCATGATAACAAAAATCGAGAATTGCAGCACACAAAGCAAGACTAACTCAGAAACATAATCGGGGCAACAAATCAAACAAAAATTGCACCAAATCAAAATCACAATTAACACACCAACAAGTTCAGAGAGTGCAACGAATTACCAGAAGCCAGTAGCAATACGAAGACGAAAAACCCAAATTTTTTTTGATCGGTGTGGTGTCGTGTTTGCCTACCGATTGGGCCAGAGATTTGGCTTTGATACCATGATAACATTCATGAAGAAAGACATGATCTTGGACAAAGAGGAATCTTACAAAATAATGAATGTGTGAAGTAACTAGGGTTTACAAGAGAAAGCATATATATACAAGACAACTAAAAGACTAAACTACCCTTAAGACAATTAATATACAAATATAATAATATGCTAACAGGGCCAACACATCCACGATCTTGTTCGTCTCTTTATATGTACATGAGACAGTCAGGGAAGTGAAGCTAGACCATTCCTTCTTATCTTGTGGATAAGTGTTTGTGTTGCTGCCAAGGTCATACGATCTTGCAGCCGTGATGGGCTACTAAACACGAACTCAGAGTCTGTCTCAATAATGAGGCCAGAAACTGAAGTACGTGTAGCAAAAAGGACAACTTGTCGGATCGCCTGCAATTCAGTGATATTGTTGGTGCTGTATCTCTTTGCTTTAGAAAAAGCACCAATTATCGTTCCTGCACAATTCCGTAGTACGCCCCCAATCCATGTAGGTCCTGAGTTGCCCAGTGTTGAACCATCACAATTAAGCTTGATGACCCCATTCGGGGGTAGGTCCCAAGTCAGCAAGAGAAGGTGGGATTTGGGTGGTTTAAGGGGGCGGGGTAGGACCTAGCTCAATCAAGGTCTTCTAAATGTAGGTAATGATGCTCGAGGCCGAGATAGATTGTTGGTGAAAGAACAGCTCATTTCAAGCTCACTAAAGTGCCCAACTCCCGATCAGGGTTATCGTCGGGCAACTAATGTGAGTTAGGTGGGGAATTATGTTGTTCCCCCTTGGTGGTGTTGACAGGTCCGGAAAGGCTGCCCGTACTTCCGAGAAGAGGGAGCATTCTCCAAAGAGGTGGTATGTAGATTCAGGAGCCGAGTGGTTGGGCATAGGTTTGATATTGGCATGTGGCGTCGGCATAGGAATTCACGAGTGGCCAAAGCCCCTAGCCCCAAAGCCACCCGAAGAATTTAACATGGAGGAGGACCCGAGTGTGCCATAAGGCACTCTAGGGGAGAGCTGGGCAGGAGGACCCTCCAACTGATTTGGAGAGCCACGGGTAGACATACTTGATCGTGAAGGTTCCACCAGGGTTCTAGGCCCAACTACTGATGTCGGGTGTATCAACAACAGGTAGTAGAATCCCACGAATTCATTCGGAGATGTGGCGGGGAATGAGCTGACTGACCATTGATAGGTCCCAACAGCCGGGAGGGTTAATGATGTCACAAACGATGATGTGTAGCAGATGAGGATGAACAATAAAAACATACTCCGCAATTGTGAAAGGGCCCAACCAACAACCAAGCCAAAAGTAAATGTTGCAACCGTTCCCCACCACCCACCTAAGGAAGTTAAGGACAGTAGGAAAGATACGAGAAATAGACTTTCATACCCGACTGGAGTTGCCGAGTGTTGGGGCCGTAAACAGGCTGCAGTCAGGAAAGTACTTCGACCGCAAAATCCGAGCTAGAGGGACTTTGGGTTGTGAAGTAGTCGCCACCCGAGCTTAAGCATGTAGGCGTCGTTGAGATGGTGTAGGTGCTTGAAATCGAGTCTTCCAAGGCGTGTTGGAGCACAAATAGTGTTCTTGCTGACCAGCCCTTTGCGGTGCCCGTGGGGGTCTACATTCCATATGAAGGATTTGGTGAGTTTGGTAAAGGTGGTTAGGACCGTACGGGCGAGATGTAGCATGGTCATGGTATAGTAGGGGATGGACATAAGAGTGGATAGGGCGAGGATGCGACATGTGGCGCAAGAAAGATGTCGGGTGTACCAGGCACCTAGTCGACGGGGTAAAGCGATTGATGAGCGGGTCAAAGAATTGGTGGCGAAGGTGACCCTGCCAAATTGGGATCCCCAAGTACTTATCATGGATGGACATGTGATCCATGTGTAAGAAGGTATGGATATCAGCCCATCGACCAATGGTGATGTTAGGGGAGAAAAGAACACGAGATTTCTCGTAGCTGACTCTAGGGTCTGCCATGTCGTGGAAGGCTTCCAAAAATTGTAAAAAAGGTCGAGAGTCCCAGGATGGTATTCGCAGAAGATGAAGCAGTCCTCGGCGAAGCTGAGGATGGGGACTGGTGGGCCACCACGACTGGCACGTGCCGCCCGAAAACGGCAAGAGTCAGTGACCTGAACGAAGGCAGCGATGAGCAGTTCAATGCAAAGGATAAACAAATACGGGGATAGAGGGTCTCCCTGTCTGAGGCCTCGCGAGGGGTGCCAACCCGCCGATCGAGTACCATTCACCGCAACATTGAATTCTATCGTCTGCACGCATTCCATGATCCATGCGATAAGAGCGGGGGGGGGGGGGGGGGGGGGGAGACAAATTGTTTGAGTGTGAATTCAATGAATGACCATTTGATGTTGACCAAAATTTCCTGACGACGGTTGTTGATAGTGTGTAGGAGCTCATGGGCTATTAACACGTTGTCAGAGATGCATCGATGGGAACAAATGCATTCTGGTACGGGAATATGAGGGAGTCCATGATTGGGCGAAGTCGAATCACCAATAGTTCGAAGATAATCTTGTAGCTGACGTTACAGAGGTTAATTGACCGGAAGTGGTGAGGGAGTTTATTTTTCATACCAGGTATATGAAAACTTTTAACTTCATATGTTTTAACGTAACTTAAGTGAATGAATTGTGGTTTTGTAGGTTTGTAGTCATATTACTGTGTCATTCAATAAATACAACAACCAAATGATGGTATGATTGTTCATCTTAATAAGTCTGCATGTCACTAAAATATAGAAATTATCGTACATTCAAACAAGATTCTTATAATAAGGTGACGTCTGTTGAAAACCTTCACCTTAAAGAAATATGTTTTTGAGTTATCATTTTGTCGGCACATCACCTTTCCCTGAACCCAATTGCAAAGTTTGTCTTGGGCGCAGTACTTGGGAGAACTAAAAAAAAAGTTATTTAGCAGTGAGATCAAATCAATAATTGAGGATAAAACCAAAGATTAAAGATTGCTTAGATATAAATTATTTAATTAACTATAAGAATGTGTATTATTATTGGACATCAAATGAGATTCCACATGTTAGAGAGCTACGTGTCAATTTATTATGTCACATAATTTTGTGCACTAAAACTAGAGGTGAAAAAATACGACGGATTAGATTACTAATGGAGAAAATAGTGGTGATATAAATAAAAGGAGGACTATACATGGCGTGTCAAGTTTGGAGTCATCAACCAAGCAAGACCGAGAAAAAGAAGAAAAAGCTAGAGATGCTTATAATTGTGCCTCTCAAAACGAAGCAAGCCAAAATGAAGTTGCAAATATGTATCACAAAAGTTTCGCATCCGAAGCTCACACCCAAAGATGGAGTGTACAAATCGGCTTTGAGCTTTTGTAATGGAACTTGTTTGCTTCTTCTCACATGGGGGTTAACAAAATGGTAAGCCCACTTAGGATCATAAAAATTTTCTCCAAAAGTTTTACGGCCGAGGATCACACCTAAATGTGGAGTGTGCAATTCGGATTTGAGCTTTTGATATGGTACTTGTTTACTTTCCATATGGAGGTTACCGAATAGGAACATACAAATAAGAGCATGCCCAACAACGTGGCACCTCAAAATAATAAAAAGATACATGAAAATAAAGGAGCATAAATGACACCTAAAATCCTTATAGTTATTACAATCAAAAGCATAGTAGATACTAGTAAACAACCACCAATAGATAGCTAAGTGATCGCACAAAAGGTGCGGGTCTCCAATCCAACGGACCTTCGACCACGCAGCGGTGGGAGCGCTCGGGACAGCATCACCGCCGAGGTGAATCTCAACCGCAGCGCAAGATGAGTGGCCGCGTATCAATCTCGTCGATTTTTGGATGACAAGACCGCTGGAACTGTGCGGTCTGGAATGTACAAAGATCAGCGAAAAATCAGGAGATTCCACAAGTGACCAACCAACGATCCAACGAAGGCGCCTAGCGGTCGTGGAGCCCGGGAGCCTATGGTTAGGCCATATTTTCTCTAGAAAAATCGCGTGAGAGTGACCGTAAAATCCATGCCAACAACACCAAAACAAAATATAAATACCACTCATCCCCAACTCCAACACCTAAGGAACTCAATAAGTAACTATATATATCATGAATCACAATCGATCTCAACAAGTAAACCGAATGACCAATCCCAAAACTGCAAATGGAACGCGGTTCCAATAGCCAAACCACAAGAATGTCCACAATAATATAATCATCAAATACAACCAAATCGAATTCCAAAAAGCACCAAACCGAAGTAATCAAACCAACAAGCTAAGAATCGTTGTGTGCAAGGATCTTCAAGTACCATAGACCGAAAAGAGATGAGAGAAAAGATGAAGCCGTGGTCAATTTACTTGAGTGAAGGAAACACTAACAAAACAATGTCGTGCAATCACATGAAAAATGTGATTTTGTAAAGGCTATGTTATGGAACAAATAAATTGTGGTACTCCCGAGGGTTCGAGTGGTGTTTCTTGAGATGGGAGAAGAGCCACCAATATGTACCATTCAACCAATGTAAAGTAACCAAGTAGTGTGCAAAGAGTTGAGTGAAGCCAATATCAAAAAAGTGCTCAAGTGTGTGCAAATTGGCCAAAGAAAACAAATTACCTTCACTCGTTTAAAGCCGAATGCAAAATAATACAAGTTGTGAGCCAAAAGGATTAACAATTGGCAAAGAATACCTCATCCCAACGTGGAGGACGGATGTAGTAGAGAAAATGTAGAGGACTGATGTGGTATAGAGGACGATGAGGGAAGCCGTCAATTCAATACTTTTGGAACTCGAAGATAGGCCCATTCCTCCTTATCTTTCATAACAAGGGATTTAACTTTCAAACTAGCCTCATTTATAGGAATTCTCCCATTCAACCGAAGTGTGCAAGCCTCATTAGCAAGTTGATCCGCCACAAAGTTTCCTTCGCGGAATACATGTTTGATGGTACCATGTAATTCCTGAAGAAAAAACTGAATCTTATCAATATATTCAATGATTTTTCAAGGACCACCGGACTCGGCATAGATAATAGGAATAGTGATACTAGCATCCGTCTCAATCTCAACATTAAAAATGTCAAGTTCATAGAAATACACAAGTCCTTGATAGATAGCCATAATTTCCGCTTCAACATTAGTAGAATGATCTAACGCCAAGTGAAAACACCACATACCATTGCCAAGGTGATCACGAAGAATGCCCCCAGATCCGGCCAACCTCGGGTTGCCTTTAGAACTACCATCAGTGTTCATCTTGAAGTGGCCAAATTTCGGTTTCTCCTAAATAACAACAATAAGTGGCTTTAAGACCACACTACTAAGCCTAACTCCCCAATCATTGGCGATATTTTTATCTCCAAGCCAAAATTTTTCGGGGCACGGAGTAATGACGAAAAGATCCTGAATCTGACTAATAACCTTGCCAACAATTTTCTTAGCATCTATAGGAATTATTCTATGTCTCGCATCATTACGAGCCGCCCATATGAACCAAAGCACAAGAATTGGAATTAAAACCAGAATATGGCCCGGAATGATCTTCCTTTTCGAGTAAATCCAATAAGCAAAGATGTTCCGCCACGAGACAACTCTCGGCCTCATAATTAAGAAGGTGTCAAAAAATATCTTCCACACTTCTTGAGCAAGCTCACTTGACAAACATATGATCATTAGTTTCAGCATTCTTGCAACAACAATTGCACATGGAGACCAATTCAAACCGCTTAAGATTACCATCGGTAGGAAAAAGATTTTGCATATATCTACAAATAAATAAGGAAATATTAGGCATAATAAATTTGTGCCAAAGGAATTTAACCACACCTTGAGATTCATGCGGTCCTTGAAGGGCTTTCCACGCCGATTTAGTAGAAAATTGACCGCTAGATTCATGCTTCCAAATATGAGTATCTCTACCAACTTGAAGAGTTGGTTTAGCCACCACTTTAATGAAAGATTCCTCAAAAAGTGCCTCATCAAGCTTAACAAGATCCCATTCATCATTCTTCCCAAAACCACAAATCTTATGGTTGTTATCAATATCGGCCCCTTCCTTTGGTTGTAAAAGGCCATCCCCAATCCAATGATCTTGCCAAAAAAATACTTCACCACTTTTCACAAGCCAAAAAAGATGAGGTTGGGCAACAACCGCTTCTCTAGTAAGTCTTTTCGAACAACTTGATTCCCAACCTCGAATGCTAATAAAATCTTGTCGGTTAGTGTATCTAGCCATCATGTACCGAGTCCAAAGGGAATTTTGCGCCCAAAATCTCCACCATAATTTGATCCCAAATGCCGCCACCATACTCAAAGATTTCACATTGAGGCCGGCCAAATCATAAAGCGCACAAATGTGCTCTCAACTTCTCCAATGCATCCAACGCTTCACATCATTCGAACCCCATAATAACCGAGCAAAGATTCTTTCAAGATCCTCCAACACACAAAGAGGGGGTTCCAATATTTGACAAAGATATATCGGGATCGAACAAAGAATTCTTTTAATAAGGGTGAGCCTACCTCCAAAATTAAGGAACTTCATCTTCCACCCGGATATAATCCCGCAGACTTGATCGATCCACTTTTTGAAGTGTGTGGAATTAAGTCGGCCACGAATAAGCGGAGCACCAAAATATGAGATAGGAAAATCACCACGAGAGAAACCCGTGACTTCACAAACTCTTCGAATATGAGCATCACTCACAAAAATAGTGGAATGTGATACTCTTCGCGGCATTAATATGTTGTCACGACACCATTTCATAAAGCAAAAGGAAGTCCTTAAGCACTTTCATGTTCTTCACATTGCCACGAACAAATATAACACAATCATCAGCATATGCTAAGTGAGAAACCAGATTTACTCCCCCCGTGTCCAAGAACATATAATTCCGAGCATATAATTGATCAAGGCCGCGGGAAAGGAATTTCGCCTCAATAATAAAGAGCCTGGGAGAAATGGGATCTCCTTGCCGAACACCATGTTTAGATTCAAAGAATCCATTAGCTTCACCATTCACAAGAATAGAAAATAAATAATGCTCAACACAATTCTTGATATACCATATCCAATTCCGAGAGAAACCGAATTTTAAAAGGTATTGACATACGGAATTCCAATCTAGACGATCATAAGCCTTTTCCATATCCAATTTCACAATCGCATTGTGTTTATCATGTCTCCTCCCAAGGTTAGAAACCATTTCTTGTGGAAGAAGGATATTATCACCAATGAGACGATCTTTCACAAAACCACTTTGAAAAGGAGAAATAGTTTTCGGAAGAATTAATCCAAGCCTATCATTCAATAACTTAGAAATAATTTTATAACTCACATTGCATAGGCTTATCGGTCGGTAGTCTTTCCATTCTCGTGGATTCTCCTTTTTGGGAATGAGAGCAATATTTGTGGCCTTATACATCCGCATGAAAGCATTTCCCTTGAAGAAATCAAGGACGGCCATAAAGAGATCAACATAAATAATATCCCGACACTTTTGATAGAACAAAGCATTTAAACCATCCAGACCGTCCACGCTATCGGGGTTGAGGCCGAACACAATATGTTTTAATTCCTCAAGAGATGGCTCACGGGACAAGCATATATTGTCATCATGAGAAACAATATGAGGAATAAAATTAAGATCATGGAAAACAAGAACATCCACGGGACCGGCAAGGAGATTCTCAAAATAGCTAGCGGCCGAGGGACCAATCGCATCCAGATTATCCATAAGCACCCCATTCTCGTATATTTTGAAGATACGAGCCTTTGCTTTTTTTTGCTTTCGCCTTAGCTTGGAACATCCGAGAATTTCTTTCCCCTTCAACCGTCCATTTGCAACGGGCACGTTACTTCGAAAATGCTTCCTCCATTTTCCTAGTAAGAGTGAATTCCGCGAAGCATTTTTGGAGATTGGTGCGAGAGGTAGGAGAAGGATTTACATCAAACTCAGTCTCGGCTTTCTTGAGGCATTCCTCCTTATCAATGATCTTTTGAAATATATTACCAAACTTCTCACGGTTCCAAATCTTGAGATATTTTTTCAACCGAATAAGTTTCGCACCAAGAATGTACATGCCAACACAATTAACAGGTTCCTCCCAACTATATTTCACAAGATCTAGAAAAGAGTGGTGATTCACCCACATACTTTGAAACCGAAACGGACACAGTTTCCTCCTCGCTTCCCTTTCAAAGGAAATGATAAGGGCATTGTGATCGGATTGCTTTCGAGGAGAATGTTCCACTTTTGTTTTTTCAAACGTCGTACCTCATTCAAAATTGACAAGGTATTGGTCAAGTCTAGTCCTCATACCATTACTCGACCAAGTAAAGGGGTTTCCTTCAAAACCAACATCTTCAAGATCACGATCATCAATACAATCATGAAAATCCGCCATGTCTCTAAGAACACAATTAAAATCCCCCGCCACTATCCACGGCCTAAGGTCATCACTCCATCTCAAACCATCCCAAAGAGGACGCCGAAGTAAACGACTTTGCTTGGCATAAACAAAAGTGCACATAATCGAGAAGGGGATTAAAGCCGATCGCACCACACAATGTATAAATTGATCATGAAGCTCAATAATTTCAAACTCAATATCACAATCACCAAAAACCCAAATCTTGTTATTCGGGTTCCTAAAAGCTTTATTATATTGAAACTCCTCAAATATCTCCTTTCATCAAAAGCCACTTTTGATTCAAGAAGAACAAGAACTTTCGGCTTATATCTCGTAATCAAATCATAGACATTTTCACAAGCTTTTTCATTACCGACCCCGCGAATGTTACAACAAACAAGCTTCATTTATTTACAAGATTTGGAGGACTTACTTCTCAAATGACGAGCTGATTTCTCAATCTTGCGTTGCCCTCAGTTTGTGGAAGAGGTTCGTCCAACGGTGCGGCCAAGAAGCCTATCACAATTCCTTCCCGATAATAATCTTCCATCGTCTTTCCTCGTGCTCTTTTGGACCTAGAGTCCTCATTTGCCTCCATCTCATCATCACCATCCAAACTAGAATGCAGCAATGCATCCGTACTAGCACCCTAGACTTCATGCCTAGTAGTATCACATTGAAAGACATCCTCATTTTTCTCCAGTTCTTCATGATAAGTTGCGGTGTGCTCATCATTTTCATTAAATTGTTGCACACGTCCAACCCTTCCATGAACTTTCGGAGGAGAACATTTTCGGGATGAGAGAACTCGAGAATGTTTTTGTACTTGAGAATCCGAAAGCTTTGCATTATCATATGCGTCATTGAGAATATCATCACTAAGAAAATCATCATTCTTAGAAGCTTCGGCCTCAACATGACTATCCGATGGCAAACTTTCTCCAACATTTGCTTTCTTAGAACCACCTTCCTCCACATTCACAATTTCTACTACATCATCATTAGTATTTTCTCCCTCTTCCACCTCAAGACTAGCAAAATAGTTATTCTCCCCTCGTTGAAGAATTTTAATAGGTGAGAAAGAGCCACTTTTCTCCTTTGAAGCAACCTTTGTGTTGGAAGTACTATGTCTCTTGTCAACTGGATGCCACTCCATTTTTTGAGGATCATTTTGCTTTGCCTCAAGTACCATGGGATCATTAGATTTTTTCTTATTCCCACCACAATCAGCAACCAAATGTCCAAGCTTTTGACACTTAGTACAATAAGTAGGATAATTTTCATACACTACTTTTTGTGTTTCATAATACATCCTTGGACCAATGGTAAAACTCCATTCAATGATATCTTTTTTTCGGCTTGAGCAAATTAACCTCAACACAAACCCGAGGATTATCGAACATCGTCATAGTAAGAGTTTCTTCATCAACTCTCAAAGGCTTCCCAATGTTTTGTGCAAGATTAAATAAAAACCTTTCTCGCAATATCTCATGTTTAAACCCAGAAATGTCACCCAAAGAGCCATGCTAGGAGGATTCGAATCCGGATTAAAATCCTTAAAAAACACGAAACCGTTTTGGTTATAACTCTGTCTCTGTATCTGCACGGCTTCACCAGTTTGGTTATAACTCTGTCTTTGTATCTCAAAATTAAGATCCGTTTGTTGCATTGGAACATTGTCTTTCCTTGTCTTTCCAATGGTATACAATACGCCCTGGGATTCTTCACGTGACTTTATCACCTTGTCTGTGAATCAATGGCTTCATTTGAATTCTCCTCAATGCAAAGTTCTGTCGCAAAGCCATGTTTTCAAAAGCATCAATTTTAGGCTATGTTAGCTTCGTTTCATTTTAACTCACGAAAATCCTTAAAAAACATGAAACCATACTAACACCAATAAATATGCACCAATACTTGTACAAAATCATAAGAAACAAGTACTTAAATTGCGCTAAATAAATGCTCATCAGAGACACCGCGTATACTCGTGAGAAGCAAAGTCGCCGCAGAACAAGAAACTATTATTTAAGCATGCGTCATAAGTTTTTACACCTAGCCCCAAACTCTTCATGAGTTTTTTCATGCTGGAAACAGAATCTATCAATTTAGCACGAAGTTCAGGAGACACCAATTTGTACACCAATTTGATTGGTTTGTCACAAGAAACAATACTCAGCTTGTGCATTGTCTTTTCGACATAAAATTAGAAACCCATCTAAGTATAATGGTTGGACTTCCTATGTTTACTAGCTCATTTGCTGCACTAAGCATTTTAAAGAAAGCCTCTACTTCACTATTGGGCTCCTCTATTACACTTGCCATATCAGAAATAAAGTTTAGAAATTGACCACCAAATGCATCACCCACCAAATTCCTTGTTTGGTCATTTACTTGACCCCTATTACTATGTGTACATGACTCATCTTTGACATGTGAGTTAATATTAGCCCTAGAGGTGGTACCCGACTCACCGTGTAAATCTCACAACATATAGGGCGGTACAAACCCACATTTGTACAAGTGCATATGAAAGGTATCTTTTTGAGTATTTGGTATTATTGCATTTTATACGTGGACAACGAACTCTACCACGAAACAAGTTACTATTTTGCGAGAATGCAAAATCGACAAAGTTCGACACACTAACCTCAAAATGATGATTCAAGTTTCCACTTTCTTCAAGTCTATCGTACATCCAACTCCAATCGTACATCGTCCGTGCAATTTACTAGCATAACAACAAAATGAGAGATTAATATCCAAGTAAAATAATTCATTAATAACTATTATTAAAAAGAACAATTAATACAGGTTAAAATGATGTAAATACATTTGTATGACTAAGATTGAGCTTCAATGAGTTGTAATATAAATATGTTAATGCCATTTGTTGGAATATTTAGGAAGAAGAAGTGAGTGAGAAGTGAATGATTTAATAGAGAAGTGAGTGCTAAAATAGAAGAAGAGTTGGGGGAATTCTACAAATAACTATATTGGATAGGAGGAAAAATTTCAATTCAAAGTAATATATGTAAGGGGATATTTTCTTGCAAATATAGCCATTGAATTGAATTTTTTTTGATGCAATAGCTATGAAAGGAATTATTTAGTTGTAGAAAAAGGCATGAGCGCAAAAAGTTCAATGCATGCAATTGAAAGGAAAATAAACAAGTGTAAGGGAATTTTGCATTTCAACAGAAAATGCTGGTACATTAAAAGAAAAAACCGTTGGGAGGAAAATGTAGTTCTGTGAAAGTTGTAAAACAACTCACAATAAGGATGTTCCCAAAATACACTTAGTCGTTGCCAATTATGATAGTTACCAACTCCATGGACAACTTTATTTGTTTTACCAAAAGAAATATCAGGGAGGGAACTCACGTGGTCCCACATTTCTGGACCCAATCTCCGATGCAGCGGCATATCGGTTTCAACTTGACTGTTGGTGAAATCTGTAGTATTCCATGTCCATTCATGATTATGGGAAGAAATTACTTATGACAATAGAACCAAGAGTGTTTCTTTCCATGGGGAGCCAAAAAGACTTTGTGGTTTCCATTCAATATGGACAAGCAAACTTACCGTTGGTACTCCACTGTGATAGCATACCATAAGACGGAAAATCACCAATTGTCCACATCACATGAGCACGCATAACAAAAGTTTGTTTTTGAAAGTTGTCGTAAGTATGAGCTCCATGCTTCCATAATGAGCAGAGTTCGTCAATCAACAGCTGTAGCAGAACATCGATGTTCTTGCTGGGACTCAATGGACCAGAAATCAATAAGCTTAAAAATATATACTCTTTCCACATGCACATACCAGGGAAAAGATTGTAGGTGGTCACGAATACTGGCCAACATGAATAGGCATTAGAAGAGTTTCCCCAAGGACATAATCCATTAGCGCAAAGTCTGAGCCTCACGTTTCTTGCCTCAACTACGTTATCGGGATGCATTGCATCAAAAGATTTCCACGCTTTACCAGCAGCAGGGTGTATCATTGAATCGTTATCCCCTCGATATTTCAAATGCCACGTCACTTGTTGAGCAGTGGCTCGTGACATGTACAACCTTTGCAATCGCGGGAAGGGGTGAGCGGGAAGTACCACAATTTCTTTCGTGGGATGCGTTTGGCACGACGATTTGTACTAGTTCGATCCTTGTACCTTGGTTTTGTACACCTAGGACAAGCAGTGTTACCATCACTTTCGTATTCACCGTGATAGATGAAACAATTGTTGGACACACATTCAAATTTATCCATGCCATCTCTAAATATTTTAGTAGTCGCTTACAACGATACATAGTATTAGGGATTTTGTGTCGACCCTCATGTCTTAACAAGTTTCTTGATAGATCTAGCATCTTGTCACAACTTCTTTTAGTCCAATCGTGTATTATCTTGTTTGTCATGAATTTGGCGACACATTCTAATATAGTAATCTCAACACCATTGTGAATCTTTTCCTCTACTTTCTGCAACATTTCAAAAAAAGCTGTTGCCTGCTCTGTTGGCTCATCATTTACGGCCATAACATAATTAACATTTTCAAAATACCCCCCAAATGCATCGTCCACCATGTCTCTTAAACGACCCGTGGTAGCAGGACCCGTGTTATACGTATTTTTAAAATGCCCCCAACATTACCAGATGTCTGTTCAACGTCGTACGTATTCGACCCCAAATTGTTGTTACACGTAGTCTCACCATGACCAATACATAATAATGTGGAACAAGCCCCTTACTATATAGGTGACATATAATCTTGCCGAGTTTCATAAAATTGCTATTACGACACCTAACCTTACCTCGACATAAAATTATTGCTAATATTTTCACCACTTATTCTATGATGCATCCAACTCCGATCTGTGTTGTTGTATATTTTCAATCTACACATATAACACAACAAACACCACCCAAATTCATGTCAGTAAACATATGTGAATGGATTTCACTTTCAATTTCATAAGCAATGATAAATCAAAGTACATAAATTAAACTATTAACTCACAAATGAACCAAATTAAGCTGCTAAAAGAAAAAACTTACACAAAACATACCTCGTCGACCCGAGCTTGTTGAGAAGGAATACCACTAAAGATTTTAGACTTCTTTTTTTTATAAATTGCAAAAATGAGGGAGCTTTCTTTATGATAAGGGAGTAATAAAAATCTGGATTTGTAATATGAGGCTTGAAATGAAGAAGAAGAAGAAGGATATCTCGTGCAGTAAAGATAACAAAATCTTGCAAGAGAAATAACGCTTGCTATTGTGCTTGTTGGACAGCTGCAACTGAATAACCACTTGCAAAATGCGGACGGGAGAACATTGCAATTGAAAATATGCTTGCTAAAGTCCACGTCAACGATCCACTTCTCATATGCTTGTTTGTGCTTCTTCATCAGACAAGTCATCGATCCGTGTGACATGGGTAGCGAAAATTTGCTTGCCAAATACTATATGTATACGAATTCTATATCATGATTCATGGCCTCTTATAAATACCCCACTTCCACCATTTCATTCTTCATCAAAAAATCTCTCCCACATTTTTCACATATAAATTCTTCATCTATCTTCAAATTAATCACTTCAAATTTGTTATCTTCTTGTTTTGGTAATATTGGTGATATATTTTGGTTTGTGTAATCATACCTTAGTATTTTATATTTTGGTTTGATTAATCTTTTGTTAAACTTTATTTTTTTTTAACTTTGACTCATCTTTCAATTTCTTTTTTTCTTTTTGATTTATCTTTTGTTACACTTTATAGTTTTTATTTGTTTGCGGTTAATACTTTAGTGATAACTTTTGCTAGACTTTATGATTATGTTTGTTATTAATTATATGTTTAATCTTGTATAATTGTTACTTTCGCTAAAGGTTTATATATATATAATTAGGCTGTGTGTATAGTTTATATATAATATAATTATAATTAATTAAGCTCTGAATTAGCTCTTAGGATGTATAATTTACCTCTTAATTATAATGGAGACTTATTATGCGCCAATTTGTTTTTATTAATCTAGAACTAAAATCTGCAAGCGAATTTTCTCTTGCTGATTTATTCAAACATAAACGTGGCAAATAATTGCCGCGTATTGTTTTGTATTTTGTTTCAATTTTTTGACATGTAAAAATACATTTTAAGAGAAATTTTGCTTGTTGGTTTTGGTACAATACTGAATACTGTACGTATATAATTTTATTTTTTTGGTACATAGTACGTATGTATAAACATTTAACAAGTGAATTTTCACGAGCTAATTCTGTACTATATTGAGTATCTATACTAATTAAAGTATTTTCCACTTGGACAGTGCAAGCGAGATTCCGCTTGCTGATTCCTGTTGGACACTGGCAACTGCTTTTTCGCTAGCTAAATTTTACATAGGATGCAGTCAAAGTGTCACTTGCTATTTGTTACCTTCGACACGAACAACTGGGAAACCTAATGACCATATTTTCGCTTGCTGATTTGAAATCAGCAAGTGATCATTTCGTTGTTTAATAAAGAACAAAATCTAGTTAAAATTGATCATTCTTGTAGTGTTCGATTGCTGTATGAGGATATGAGACAATGATCCTTATATTTTTGGATGATTTTATGATGTAATGTTATATTGTCACACTCAAAGTAAACTTGGAAAACTAAAGGTATGGTTATGTGACAATCTTTGAATTAGATTTAGTTTATGCCTTTATTTTAAAAAAATTAAGTCAATTTATCCATTACGAAAAATAAATTCATAAATAGCAAAGTGTATGCAATGTTTGTACGCAACGTGATTTAATTGTTACTTAGTGACACTTATATTATTGTAAAATCCAGCATATATTATATTTAAGTGCATTAAAGATTTAGTCTCGATTTCATCTCCAATACACAAAAAATATGCGTACGACAATTAAATCTCACATCATATTTAAGTGCATTAAAGATTTATTCTCGATTATATTAGACAAGCTTCGATTTTAGTCACTTAAGTTGGCACTGCACTTCAATTTTACACTTTCTTCGCCATAATTTCTAATTTCCATCGAGAATGTCCTAAGCGACATAGCTGTTGTTGACCCTTAACTAAGCTATTTTGACCAACTTTTGGACCCACACTTACACTTGGCATCCACGGGGACGCCAGGTAATTCAAAACTATTTTTTTTTGTTTATACCCAAAATCTACTTTAAAAAAAATCAGAATAAAAAAAATGACAATGTTAAATTTTGCGTCCTTCAAAGAATTATAATGCTATGAAGTAGATTCAACCTTTTTTTTAAAATAAAATTAATTATCTACCCAAGAAAATTTGATTCAAATATTATTAGACAATTAATTTTTAATAATGTCTGTCAAAAATTACTATCTTTTATCTTGTAGTTAATAATTAATGTATTATTTGATCTATTTGTTCGTACATATTTATATTTATCGCAGAAACGATGACCATAACATAAAAGAAAAAAATAGTAAATTGTAATTCATAATTTTAAAAAGAAAAACTCAATTGTCATCTAACATCCCCTACCCCCCCCCCCCCCCCCCACGACACCCCAATTAAGTGATTGAAATTAAGGCATATCTAATTCATGGACTAAAATAGAACAAGCGGCAACTTAATGGACCAAAGTCACTAAAGTGGCCTAGAGGTAAATCTTTTATTAAACTCTTTGAAATATCATAGTTTCTGCATGAATGGCTAAGCATTTTCACATCTTGAGATTTTAATTCAATATGTATTCGTGAAATAAATGTGCACAAAATTTTATATTGTAAATGATAGATAAATCAGCTTACTTGGTAAAGCATTAGAGTTGACGCAAACGAGGCTCGCTTTTGCATAGTAAACATTATTGTACCTTAAATTATATGATCAAAATGAGCTTGTTTCTGGTATAATTTATTTTAGAATGACCAACTGAGGCATTTTATAAGAATTAGAAAATGTTAGAACTCCTAGAACTGTTAGGTTTATATCCCTTTCAGATTTATGTGCTTATCTAAAATTAGTGGGAGTACAGTTGAATAGACTATATGTTCGTCACGTTCTCTTGACGATCTTTATTGCTAAGTATTTTATGATGGTGGGAGATAGCCTATGTAAGAGGTTTGTTCGAAAAGCTACATCATAAAATTTTTATATAGTTGAGATGAATAGTACACGTTTAGTGTGGTCCCAAATTATGAAAATAAAGATTTAGCATTGAACTATGTCAAAAGAATGTTCTCATGCAAAAATAAGTTATAAATACATAAAAAGTATTTTGATAGTTCGAGTTTGATGTATGCTCGTAATGGTCTTGAGCAACATCTTTTTATGATTTGTTGGTATGCTTGGTCTTTACTAAAATATTCTTGAAAGTGGATAACTATTGCAAGAAACAAATGACTAATACTTATAAAAGACACAGTAAGTATGAGATGATTGGATAGACTGATTCCAATTATATCAGATGTATAGGCAATGTTTAGTTTTGGCTAGTATACGAGACAGTGGTAGTGTCATCCTTGGTGATATCTTATTAGTATTATGTTTAGATGCCACATTATGGATTAAAGTTGTATAATTTGCTATTAGAACTTGGGTTGTTAACATTATTACCAAGTCATTAATAATTAACGTAATGCAACAATATTATTCGTAAAACACAATACAATATTCAAATGTGAAATACATTTGAGATTATAGTTTTATTGTTGTTCAAGAAGTTCAGAAACATGTTATATAAAAAACAAGTACTAGTTTTGTGGGTTCCACACTCTAAAGCCTCGTTTATGTCCAGAACAGGATTTGAGAACTTTCAGTTTGAACCTCAACGCTACCTCATGGTGGCTCACTAAATGGTATGATAATAGAACCAAGCATAAACTTAGTTATTACAGTGGAAGCTTTCAGGTTTATAGAGGTTTTATTATAATCCACACCACACTCAAAACAAAAACAAAAGACTTAATATTTCATATAATGACACACGATAAGTGGACGTGTTAATTTAACCCACACTTTCAACTTTTATTTATATTTCCACACGTCCACTATAGTTTGATCCGGCTACATCCCTATCCCACGCTTACTCTAACGAATGGACAAAGAAAATAAAAAGAGAGGTAAGTCTTTGGTGATTTAGTGAAATTCTTAGCAACAATAAAATATTCAAGGTGTAGATGAAAATTTATATGGTATGAAGCAACTGTAAGAGATTATAATTAACAAGACCAAGAAAAGCAAAAAGTGAAACTTGATAACGTACTTGTGCTTTATATATAACCGATCCGATCTTGTTTCAACAAATATATTACCTTGTACCTCCCTACGAGGAGCGGTCTCATAAAAAAATCAAGAGATATGCTCGAGTACATGTCTGTCTAGCATACATAAAGTTACAATTAACTTCTAACCACAAGCGGCATCTAGACAAATGGATATCAAGCATATTTACTTAAACTAACAACCCTTTGTTGCCCATCAGTAACTCGACTCAATTCTTGGGCCCAACTCATTAAATGCGTCCCAATGGTTATAATATATTAGCATATAAGCTAGTTCACTGGATAGTATTTATTATTTTGTGAGCCAAATGTCTTAAACATAGTTCATTGCTCTTTGCAGAATTCAAGAATCAGCAAATGGGGTAGCATATCAAGAAACTATCACAATTTTGTATTGATTAATACAATTCAATGCCATGGTATTTGATTTTAAGCGATGGTATAAATATGAAATATTGTCCCAAGAGAACTATTAAATTAAAGTAGTTTGTGATTTGGAAAGAAAGAATCACAATTAATTTGCCCAAGTTCCTCATGCCGTATCTCAAATGGGCTCGAATAAATATTATAATCTCACCTTGTACAGTAATTTCGTGTTTGGAATAGTCGGCACTATTTTCTATATATATTCAGATATGTTATTAAATTTTATAACTATTTCTCTTTACATTTTCACATGTGTTCCGCATCGCTATCAATACTTAAGTATTATTAGGTCAAAGTAATAATATCATAAGAAAATAATATTGAGTTATTATATATAGGTTAATTTGAAGACAAAAAGGGTATGAGTAAAAAATAGTTGTAGTCTCAAGTTTACCTCAAAGAACTTCTTACTTTATCCGAACTCAGAAATTGATTGAGCGCTTTTGTTCTAGACACGTCTAGGAGTGCGTAGTTAAAAGGGTGCCCCAAAGTAATAAGTTTTGATAGTGTTCCGGAACTTTACAAATCTGGGCATAAACTGTTTTTAGTAGCAGTTTCTAGATTTTTGCTTTTTTTTCCCCCAAAACTTTTGAGTTAGGCAACCCCTATGATAAATTTTTTATGATAAAAGAGTTAAAAGTGAAGAACCTTTTTGAAGAAATTATGGCAAAATTTAAACTGGATCGAGGTGTGAAAAATCAACAAGAGAAGACATAGTATTTATAGGAAAATTTACACAACTGGGGTGATGAAAATAAACAACCAAATTTTGTTATTTTAGTGAAAATATTGATGTATAATCAAGACTTTCATATTGACTGATGTATATCAATTATTAGCCAAATATTGTTAGTGTACACTATTATGGCAAATATGTAACTTTGATAGGAAAGACCATATAAATGTTTCCAATTTCAGACCTTGTGTAGTATGTCACTTGACTCGTAGTACGTATAAGGAAGTTTGTCAAATATTATAACATAGAATCGCCACGACCCGTGTTTGTGATTTGCTATGCTTAGGTGATTTTAGTTTGTTTCCTCATTGCTAAGTGGGAGAATGTAAGATATGTCCCATGACCAGAAGAGTGAGACAAACGAAAGATGTGGTAGACGAAGGGACTAGTAGAAGAAGAGTCTTAATTAATGAGGATTATACCTTTAGTAGGTTTATATATACGAGGAAGCTGTTCCTTTCACCACATTACTACACTCTTTGAAACCCGTCTGTGTGTTCCCTCATAACACACATCATTATCGTTAGTATGTCGAAACCTATAAAGGAAGGCGAAACCAGTGTTTTCACAAGGTGGTTCTTGATTCGAGTGCATCGTCGCTGATAAAACGATCTCAACGAAAAGTTTGTCTAAACCCGATTAACAACGGATTACGTTCTAAAAAATATAGCATGATTACTCATTAGCGTTGCATGCTTATGTATCATATAATTGCTTACAACATGTATGCATGAATGTTTCTCCTATATTTTCTCGAATTATCATTGTAATAACTCAAAATGGATCATGTAAGCTATATCTTTTGTATGTCTGTCTTAAGTATTAATTACAAGGATACCAAAAAATAAAAATAAAAATAAAAAGGTATCACTTTACTCTTCGAGGCTTAGACCACAAATTTGAAGGACACCAACAAATATTCAAACTTGAGTAATAAATTGTAGGTTGTTTATAAACTTAGGTTTTATAACAAATCCTTCTATAGATTCTCATGCAGATGACAACATATGATTGAGAGCAGAATATATAAAACAAAGAAAAAAATCCGAGTCTACCTCAAAAATACGAGCAAAGTTGACAGAATCGACGAAATAGTTGTGTGCCATCAGCAGTATGGAAATACTAAGTAGTAACTTTTTGATAATTAATCAATTTATACACACACACACACACACACACACATATATATATTCAAATGGTAAAGTCTCGCATTATTAATTCCGTAACATGCTTGCAGGAGTACTCACTTTGATGAGGCGTATGAAAGTCTGAGACGCTCTTCCACATGATCACCACTACGGATTGGGGGAAACTATTGAAACACAACTATAACGGAAGCAAAAAAAACCACTAATGAAATATGGGCGATTTATTTTTTTTGCCCTTTAATTTAGTCCAACTTCAAGTTTTGCCCTTTATTTTTTCGGACTTAGCAAATGCCCATTAACTTTTTTTTATTAATAAAAAATACCCGGTGGGTTTTTATTTGTGCTTGGTCCA
This sequence comes from Linaria vulgaris, assembly GCA_948329865.1. Classification (NCBI taxonomy): domain Eukaryota; kingdom Viridiplantae; phylum Streptophyta; class Magnoliopsida; order Lamiales; family Plantaginaceae; genus Linaria; species Linaria vulgaris. Next base: position 41,784,100 of record OX415251.1, read on the forward strand.
AATTAATTTAAACAAAAAAATACTAAATCATAAAACATTTGTATACATTCAAGTTCAATAAAAATTATATCTTAAATGTTTAATAATTTATATTTACTAGTAAAAATAAAAAATAAACTTATATTTACTTGTAAAAATAGAAAATAAATTTATATATACTAGTAAAAATTAAAAATAAATTGATATTTACTAGTAAATATTAAAAATAAATATATTACAATTATATACATTTTCTCTTTTATTCCAATTATAAATATTAAAAGTAAATATATTACAAATAAATATTCTAATTATTTATTTGGCTCAAATAATGTAAAATAAAATAAAAAACAGAAAAAAGTAAAAGAAATCAGATTGTCTTCTTCCCAATTCTACCACTGTAGAAAAAGAAAAAAAATTTGGAAAGAAGAACGTTGCACCCCCACCCACCTCCAAACCCACCACCACCAAAATATTGAAAATGCACTAGACACACATTTTCTCTTAAAACTATTATGAGTTTAAGCATTAGTTATTTGCAAGTACTTTAAATTTCTTTCGATTGTAGTGTAAGAGTGAGAGAGAAGATATTTAATAATTTATTTGATAAATAGCTTGATAGAGAAAAACCAGAACTGAGGAGTAAGAAGAAGGCAAGAATTGATTTGTGATTTGGGCAAAATACTTGAGCTTATAGTTTCTTAATGTTGATTCTGATTTTTGGCGATCGCATGTGATTCCAAGAAGAGAGACGCCGAATTTGCCCTTGGAGGCAGCGATCACTACAAGAAAAGAGTAAATTAGGGACAACTAATTAGTAGAGAATATAGATGCCTACCAAATATTAAGTATTGGGGATGAAATTATTGTACTAAAAACATATAATACCAAAAAACTTACAATATACAAGTTGGTACTAGAATTTCCTACCTAATATTGGGAACAACAATTCCCTACTAACAAGTTATAAAACATCAAACCAAAATACTGGAATAACGCGCGGCAAATTAGCGCGCGTGATTACGTACATATTTTTTCTACCGAGTAATTGGGTCGAACATTCTGTACCGATAAATAAACAATTGGTACAGAATAATCCCTCCTATTTAGTTGGTACATATATTTTGTACCAACTAATTTATTCTTCACTCACTTAAAAGGGGGTCAGCATTTTTTTTCTTCTCTCTCCGCCGTTCTCGAAGGTCTCAGCCCTAATTCCCTTTCTTCTCTCTCCGCCATAGCTCTTGAGTATCAAAAAAAACCATAGATTCAGTAAGAAATCTTTCTTCTAAATCTTCAGGCCTTCTGTAATTCGTCCAAATTCAACCGCTGAAAGGTTAGTGTTAATCTTCTTTCATTATTTCCTAATTATTCATGGGTTTTTCGTGAGACTTTGTTTGTGAAATTTTAGTCATGTAATATCGTTTTGTTTCTTCAATTGATGTGAAACAGATGTAGATTATACATGTATAGTTTTGGAAAAGTTATTGTTTTGCTTAATAACTGAATTGTTTTTTGATTCCAGTGCTTCTTTTAGGATTTAGGTATCAATAGTGTTATGTTGTTATACCAGGGTGATGTTGGGGGGAATGGGTGGTTTGCTTGTTGCTTTTATAAATTAACATGCCCGTTTCTCTTCTTACTTTGTTTCTTCCCTTCACTCACAGCATTTTTCGTGAAATTTGAAGATCCTACCAGTAGGCAATTATTGGAAGCTCGAAAAGCACTCCATTTCGGGTGAGTTTTGAGTCACTGATTCAGTGCTTCATCGTCTTTACTTTGATGGGCGTTACATGTTGCTGCATCATACATCTATAATTTCTTTGCTAATTAGCTCCAATCTTGTTTTCGTATTAATTTCCTCTGATTCGTAGCTTTCTTTTTGTGTGCGTGTGTGTGTAAAATACATCATTATACTTGACTATAGCTGTTGTTATATATTTTTCTTTGAAAGAACTACATTTTTGGAGTATATGATGGAAAACTTGACTTGACTACATTTTTGGAGTATACTTGCTGTTGTTAAACTTGACTTGACTACATTTTTGGAAAACTATAGCTGTTGTTAAACTTGACTACATTTTTGGAAAACTATAGCTGTTGTTAAACTTGACTACATTTTTGGAGTATAGTTGTTAAACTTGACTACATTTTTGGAGTATACTTGCATGTCATTAGCTTTCATAATTAAATGAGACATGTCTTTTTGTAGAATGGCGACAACGAAATGTATTAATGGAGCAGGTAGGGGTCGTGCCAAAGCCAAACCGTCTTCACAAGTTGATTACATACGCCCCAGAGTTAGGCCCACTACAATTGGTCGACCGAATCCATCAACATCTCCAGAACTTGCGAGGTCCAATATTTCAGGGGGGTCGACATCCGCTGCACATGGCGCCCCTGGCCTGAACCCTCAGTTCAGCACTGCCGCAACACCTCGTGTGCGTTTGAGACAGTCACCACGAGCAGCAGGTTCTCCACCAACCCTTGAGCCCGCAACTCGTGTGCCTTTGAGACAATCACCACCATAATCCGTCCCTTTCCAGGCCATGCAATCACAATCTCGTTCTGCATCGTTGAACCAATCGCGTCGCCCACCAGGAGCAGCAGATTCTCCGCATGTGCCTGCGCCCGCAACTCGTGTGCCTTTGACACAGTCACCACCACAATCTGTCCCATTCCAGGCCATGCAATCACCATCTCGTTCTGCACCTCTGACCGAACAGCGTCACCCGACGCGAGTAGTACATGCTCCAACAGCCCCTGCATCTGCAACTAATGTTCCATTGACACGGTCACCACCACACCCAACAACATCTATAGGCTCACCAGAATCCCCTGCCTCGGCCTCAGCTTCTGTAGATGGGCCAGTTGATGACCACCAACACGTTCATCGACGACGTGCACGTGGACGAGCTATTAGTTTGCGTGCTCCTTCTGATCCCACAAAGAAAACACATTTGTACGTGACAGATGTCGGAAAGTTCTCGTGTCAATTTGCTGTGAGAGAGATCAGTTCCAATCTAAAGACTTATTTGCAGGAGGCGTACTTAACATACAAAACTTGGTCGTCTGAGCACAAGGCCGACTTGTTGGAGGCTTTTATGGTATTAAGATCTTCATGTATTCAGATTATGAAATAGTTCAATAAGATCTTTTTTTTAAATTACTAATAAATCATTTTTTCTTGTAGGATGTATATCAGTGGCGCGAAGAGGATGAGGACCAGGTTCTCACTCTCTATGAAATTCATTGCCGTCAGAAGTTCACACATGAGCTTAGCTCGGGAAAAAAGAACTACTACAAGGGGCTTGTCGATCCAGTTCATAAATTGAAACATCCGACATGGATTCCGCCTTTCTTGATACCTGCCTACACGATCTTGTGGGAAACCCCTGAAGTAAAGGCCAAATCTGACCAAGCAAAAAAAACCGTGGCACGAGTAATTGTACACATAGGGGCGGGTCTGTTAGCCTCGAGGACCACCGTGCCAAGAAGGTACTGATTCTTTTAATTTTGTGATTAAACTATGTTAATTAAAAGCTTGGGCATATTTATATTCTGTTCGATATAATTTTGATAGGCAAAGTTGTTGGACACGACACCGGATAAAATTTCTCTCGCTAGCGTGTTCAAGGATACCCGAAGATATGTTGATGATGATGGCGAATTTGTGTGGTGTAACGAAATGGCCTTCCATCAATATGTAAGTTTCAGTTCAACTGTTCAAAGTGCCATTTTAATGGCTTATTATGATAGCAAAATGATTTTGATAAGTTAGTTGGCTAATTGGTCGATTTTGATTTATCATTGCTTAACATGGTAAATTTTAGATTTTCTGAATCGATATACTTATACCTCACTTTGTGTAATATGAATTTATCTTATTCAGGTCAATAGTTTTTAAAAAAAAAAATCTAATGGCTAGATTCCCTTTAATTTTTCTAACGATTTGTTATCTGTAAATCATAGATGGCTTACAAGAATCTACTACCAAATGCTGATGAACTTGATGAAAACGGATTAATCAAGTGGGATCCCCAATTGTGGCTCAAGGCGGCAGAGCCTCTTAAATATGTTCCAGGGGTTCCTGTACATTCCAGACCAGAGTTCTACGGCATAGTCGTTGCTAGGCAGCGGATGCGTTTACTGCCTCCATCTCAGATCAATGCTCAAAACCAGCAACTTCAAGAAAAGGTGGAGATGTACCAGGGGTTGGTTGATATGTTGAACGTGAAAGTAAGTACGTTCGAGAACACTCAGGCTGAGTTGTTAAGGAAAGTGATGGAGATGAGTACTGAATTGCAGGTCCTTCACCAGGCGCGAGTTGATCCCGCAAATGCAATACAACAACCTGACGGATATAGGCCCCCAACTGGTGAACCAGGAAGGGCACCTGACAGTAACCGATTGGTTGATGGATGAAAACGTGGTTCAGTAGCTTTCTATGAAACTGACCACACTTTATTCCTCTCATCTGCAAATTTATTTTGTCTCCTGTGAACTGGGTTGCTTGTTTGATTACAAGCATAAATCAGGGAATAATGCAGATGAGTGAATCTGAAGTTGTATGATTTTGTCTTCTATAATATGGGCTCTTTGAATATTACAGATTGTGTTTTTATTTTATTTTGTGCTTTGATGATGCATATGGATGTGCTTTGATGATATTACAGATTGTGTTTTTATTACAGATTATGCTTTGATTTTATTTAAATGTGCTATTTTTCATAACTTAGAAGGTAAATTAGAGACAATGAAGATAAATATTCTGAAAATAGTGATGGTCCATTAGGCAACTCCAAAATACATTACAGAATCCAAAGAAGGTAATTAATTAGCAAAACAAAAGCAAAACAAAAGGCTAAGAAGGCACGTAGTCGCCATCATCTTCGTCGTCGGCTACATCCTCGACTTCATTAACATTGTCCTCCTCATCGTCATCCTCAGATCCACTAGTCACAACTTCAGGTTGATCTTCCTCTTGAATTGGCAAAAGTTCTTCGTCGGCGAGATTAATTAAATTAAAAGAACTCATATCAATGGACAAGTTAATTATTGGTGTTTCATTCTCCTGATACACAGTATCTTCTTCAGAAGTACGAACATTGTCGACATTTTCTTCGCTTATTGAGGACGTATCAATGATATGTCTTGCTTTAACTGTACAGACCGCCCATACATTTCTTCTTTGTGGAGAGGGATAAGGCGTGTAATACACCTGTTGTGCCTGATTCGCCAGTATAAAAGGTTCAGACACCCCCGTAGACAGAAGCATTGTAGGAGTAATGTCAATTAAATGGTGTGTGGGATGTACAGTCATTCCCGTAGTGATGTCATACCAATAACATTTAAATAGAACAATGCTTGGCTTCGGTTCACCGCCTCGATAATACACCTCTAGCACTTCCTGCAACGTACCGTAGAAATTGGTTTCTTCTAGAGCCCCAATACTTGCTTTGACGCACACACCACTGTTCTTTGTTGTTTTACCTGTGGTATGGGACTCTGTTTCGAATCGAAACCCGTTGATAATGTAGTCTTTGTGTATACGGGCTTTAGAGAATGGTCCCTTCGCCAAAGCATATACTCATGGGTCTACTTGATATTCACCAGACTTAACACGCCGTTTGAGCCATGGAACAAATTTTGAGTAGCGCATTCTTTCACGTTGTTGCTCATTGAGATTTTGACATACTTTTTCTTCAAACAACCTGAAAGTACTATTAGATTATTTAACTGCACATATAGTAATTATAGTACAATTTTTATTGAACATTTGTACCTCGCCCAACAATCAACTTCAGGACAGTTTGAAAGCACGTACAATTGAGCAGCATTGTACTCTTCAACAGTAAGATGTCTGTATTTTTCTACTGAACTAATAGGTCGACCGTTATTTTGAAATACAGACAAATGCCCAACATTATCAGGATTCGTCCCTGTTTCATTTCTGTTTAAACGGTTTAATATTGTTTCGACCCCCATCTCAAAAAAATGAGAACAAAAGTTCGTGATCTCAGATATCAAGTATATCTCACAGATTGAACCTTCAACTCGAGCTTTATTACCCACTGATCCTTTTAGCTCGAACATACGCCTATAAAATATGGAGATTCTATTATATATCAACAACATAACTCAAAATAATATGTGTGTGTGATTAAGAGTTAGTTACCTCTCAAAAGGATACATCCATCGATATTGGACAGGTCCACCTACTTTTGCTTCCCATGGAAGATGAATTGCCAAATGCTCCATTGAATCAAAGAAAGATGGTGGAAATATCTTCTCAAGCTTGCACATAGTTACTATAATTGAGCTCTCGAGTGATTTCATGTCAGATTTCCGAATTTCAGTACCACTTAATGCTCTAAAGAAATTACTTACCTCAACGAGTGGCTCTCAAACATGATTTGGTAATAAGTCACGAAACGCAATCGGCACCAATCTTTGCATGAACACATAGCAATCGTGACTTTTCATTCCAGTCAAACGGAGTTGTTGCATTTGAACACAACGGGATATGTTAGATGCGTATCCATCTGGAAATTTAAGACCACATAGCCATTCACATACAAGTCGTTTTTGCTCTTTACTTAGACAATACACTGCTTTGCGTTTGTTTTGCTTAGTACCTTCCACTTGTGGCTCTAAAAACAACCCACTTCGGTTAGTAAGCAACTGTAAATCTTTTCTAGCATTTAAGTTGTCCTTGGTTTTTTGGGGGTCGTCCATCACTGTATTTTTGATATTATCAAAAAAGTTCTTTTCACAGTGCATCACATCTAAGTTGTGACGGATCATGTTGGCAGACCAATATGGGAGTTCCCAAAATATGCTCCTACGACACCAGTTATGCATTGTGCCAAATCCCTGAATAAATTTTTTATGATCACCAAATGGCATATTAGGTAGATCGATAACGTGATCTTTCATTTCATTACCCAATCTTCTAAGTAGAGGCGCATCATGCTCTACTATGCCTTTCTGGAAATTCGTTATGTTTTCTCTCCACGAGTGACGAAGAGGTAGAAATCGACGATGGCAGTCGAAGAAAGTTGTTTTTCGACCATGCGACAACTGAAATGATTTCGTGTTCTCCATACAATACGGACAAGATAATTTTCCATGCGTACTCCACTGAGATAACATGCCATATGCGGGAAAATCACTTATTGTCCATAACACACACGCCCGCATTTGAAAATTTTGTTTCCTAAATGAGTCGTAAGTTTGAACACCATCACGCCATAATTGGCACAATTCATCAACTAAGGGCCTCAATAGAACGTCGATATTTTTCCCAGGACCTCTTGGACCAGATATCAGTAAACTCAGAAAGATATACTCTTGTCGCATACACAAATCAGGGGGAAGGTTATACGGTGTCACAAAGACCGGCCAACATGAGTAAGATACAGAAGCGTTTCCAAACGGATTAAAACCATCCGTGCAAATACCGAATCTAACATTTCGTGCCTCACGCGCAAAATCCGGAAATTTTCGATCAAAAGACTGCCATGCTTCTCCATATGCCGGATGAATCATTCGATCATCTTCCGTATGACATTTCAAATGCCAGGTCATGTGCTCAGAAGTGTGACGTGACATGTATAGTCTTTGTAGTCGTGGACCTAGTGGAAAGTACCATAACTTCTTACGTGAGATAAGTTTTTTATTGGAAACAGTATTTCGGCTAGTGTCGTACCTTTCTGCTTTGCACTGAGGACATACGGTACAAGTACTAGTCTCAAAATCACCGTAGAACAAAATACAATTATTGACACACACATCATACATCCTATGGGCAAGGCCCAATCCATCTATCATTCTCCTCATCTTGTACACACTACTAGGAAGTTTCTTTTGATCTTCCGGACTAAGCACCTGGTGTACTTGCCTAAGAAATGTGTTGCAACCATTCCAGCTTTGCTTAAAAAGTATCTTATTTTTTAGAAATTGTGTAACCCATGGTAAAACAGTAGTCTCCATTTTTTCAGTTATCCTTTCTTCACATTTTTGTAACATTGCAAAAAAGGCACTCGCCTCCTTATTCGGCATCTCATCCTCTAAATTATCACGATTTTTTATTTCATACTGATCACCGAACGCATCATGCACCATATTTCTATATTCATCAGTAACAGAGTGACGAGACGATTGCCCCATGTCCGAATAATCTGGAAAGTTCCAATTATGCGTTTCACCGTGTAGTATCCATACATAATATCTAGGAACGAAGCCCCACTTACAAAGATGCATATAGACCTGATCCCAATTTAAGTATTTTGCATTACAACATTTTCTACATGGACACTTGATTTTTCCATCGGGTACTAAGTGAGTCTGAGAAAATGCAAATTCTAAGAATTTATGGACACCAAAAATGAAACTCTCAGTGAAGTCACCGTTCTCGTTCTTTCTATTATACATCCAACTTCGATCTTCATCGAATGACATTCTATATCTATTTTATTATAAAACAAAATAGGATCATCAAAATAAACACCAACATTAATAGCAATATCCGAAATGAAACATACCTTATGGTGTGGACTTTGATTAATGTTATGGCACTACACCTGCATTTATGCAAAATTGCTCACTTAGCTTATAAATGAAAGTGTAAATATTATATATGAATTATACAAATATATGTTGTAATTATTAATCAAAATATATATATGCAAGCAATTAAAAACTACGGACAAAAGAGATAGTATCCATACCTCTTTAACTGAAAATGCGAAATACCTCTTTAACTGAAAATGCAAAATATATAGTGGAACAATAATTAATTTGTCAATTGAAAACGAATTTAAGAGCCATTTCTTAAAGAAAAAAAGAGTTTCCAGTCCGGATATAATATATGGTTGAAGTTGAACACGATTTGTGAGAAAGAATATAATTATTTATTATAAACAAATAAGCAAAAGAAGATTCTAGCGTATGATAATGTACAAGTATCTATACCAAATAATTGTACTAAAGTTTTCTCACAAAAGTACAAAGATTCTCGAGCCAAGAGCTTGAAGCTAGCTAATAATTAACAACAGCTTTCTGACAAAAAGTACACAAAGATTTTGGAAGCTTTAGGTACAAAATTCTTATACCAAGTAATTGTTAGAGGATCTTTGTACCAAGTAAATACTTTTGGTAGAGAAATAGTTGTACTAAATAATTGGTACATAAAGAATGGTACCTAAATGTATTTTGGCGGCCAACTGAAAATTTCATACGTACATCAATGTATTTTGGCGGAAAATGAAAATTTCGAAAGTTTTCAGCATAAAATTTCTTGTACCAAGTAAAGTCTATTTTTCCCTATAAATACAACTCCCTTTCTTCACAACTTTGCAAACTAAATATTTTCTTTCTTCTCAAGATCTCTCTTTTTAATATAGGAATTCTTCTCATCATCTTCAAGCTTCCTTTACTAACTTTCCTAACATGTAGATTTTTCAATATTTACATAGGTTTAAATATTTTATTAGTTGTGCATATATATACTTCTTCTCTTCCATGTCTCTCTTTGTCCTCTTTCTATCTTTTATAATAATTTTGTAACATGTATTTAATTTTTTCAAAAGACTATTAATTATATACATATTTAGTTAACCTATTTGTGGTGTATAAAGTGGGTGTATGTTTAATATTGTGTTTCAGTTTAATTAGTTATTTTTGTGATACTTTTGATATTTCTTGCTATATATATATAATATATAAAAAAGAAGTTATTTTGATACGTTGTAGTTATTTGCTATACAAAAAACGAGTTATTTAGTTATTTGCTATAAAAAGGAGTTATTTTTTCAAAAAGGAGTTTCTTGCTATACTTTTGATACGTTGCAGTTATTTTTTTAAAGTTAAAACTTAGTAAACCATTACATAGTATATATTACTTTTCACTAAGTAAACTCTAGCAATTTAATATAATATAATAATTTCGTAATATGTATTTAATTTTTTTCAAAAGACTATTATATACATATTTAGTTAATCTATTTGTATATTTTCGTAATATGTATTTAATATGTTTCAAAAGACTATTATATACATATTTAGTTAATCTATTTGTGGTGTATAAAGTGAGTGTATGTTTAATATTATGTTTAAGTTTAGTTAGTTATTTTTGTTAGCTCCACTGTTATAAGACTATCTAAAGATAAAACTAAGTCTTTTCGGAATCGTTTGTTTACTATTAAAAGGAGTTCTAGTTACTTTTCACTAAGTAAATCTAGCAATTTAATATAATATACATAGAATTTTAGCACTAAAATTTTACAATTCAAGGCAGTGTGCAGGTCTTTCTGCCGCTGCCTATTTTAATTTTCAAATTTTTGATCAATTGGTACAGATATATAAGAACTAAAAGATATAAATTTGAATTTTAAATTGGTTATTTGGTACATATTATTTTGTACCGACTAAATATATATCGAATTCCGTGCAATGTTTTTGGTTCAACTTGTTGTACCAAATATTTGGTACAGAATCTGTCTACCGAAAACTAAATAAAACAGAATTATCTCATGTTGAAATCTTCAATTTTAGGTAGGGATTATTTGTACCGAATAATAGGCACACCTTTATTGGTACAACATTTCTCTACCGAAAGCTTTGCTTATGCGGACGGATTATATGTACCGAATAATAGGTACAGAGTTTTTGGTACAAACCTCGCGTCCTAATCGTTTAGGACACATATTCCGTACCAACAGATTTGGTAGAGTTATTTTCTACCAAAAACATATTGGTATAACTCGTCTGTACCAAATATTACTAGGGACATGCTCTATAGGGATGAAGATTAGTACTCAATTTTAGTACCAAAAACTCTTTTGGTACTGCTTTGTAACTAATGGTAGGAAATATGTTATACCAAATTTACTCTTTTCTTGTAGTGGATGACGGAGAATTCGTGGCTGCCAATCGTCGGCGATGATATGACGAAGATGCTGACATTCTTTTTAATATTTTTTTTGTTTTATTTAACTAATATAATTCTAAAAGTACAACTTGTTTTTCAGATATTTATAATTCCAAAATAAAATACTTTGTAATATAAATAGATAAATTACATTTTTATATGTAAAAATGTGGATAGTTTTTTAGAGAAATTAAGTTTATTAAGAAAAAATATACAATTAAGTTTTATAACTTAGACAAATAAAATAATTATACTTTTTGAAATGAGAAAAAATATATATCATTGAAATATTTTAATTTTTAATATTTACTAGTAAATATTAATTTTTTAAACATTTAGAAATAAACTTTATATTAAACTTGAATTTATTTTTGGATGATTTACAACAATATATAATAAAGTCTAATTTAATTTTGAATTAAAAATAAGAATGCAAAATCTTTACTTTTTTTGTTTTAAATTATTTAAAAAAAAATTTATGTGGCGCCACGTGTCGTCCTAGTGGCATCTTATTCAGCTGCCATGTAAGCTAAATTTGGACCAAGCCCAAATAAAAGCCCGCTGGGCATTTTCAATTGAAAAATAAGAAGTTAATGACATTTACTAAGCCCGAAAAGATAAAGGGCAAAACTTGAAGTTGGACTAAATTAAAGGGCAAAAAAAATATTTTGCCCATGAAATATTTATACGAAATTCATATTTTGGTTAAGTCACATAGCAATAAAGCAAGTCTCTGATTTCTTTGTTGATGTAAAGTTGGTCCAATTATTTGAACCATAGAATTATCTTATAAACTAGTCATGATCATGCGCTTGAGTTGCTAAACATGTTTTCCATACCGTGGAGGGTTTGAATCATCACAACAACTCTTTAAGCATTCCACCACGCAATCAGGATTGGGATCCAAAAAGAAAGCCATCTACTTCAAAATAATTTTTGAAAAAGAATATAACAACTAAGAGATCTGCTTCCCCAAACATCATTTCAACACAAAGTGATTACTGAATATCGTAATACTATCATTTAAAACACTGGAGGCAAAAGCAAGAAGTGATTACCGAATATCGTTCTTGCCCTGTAGGCATCACACGATGCAACGTTGACCTGCACATCATAGAAACATAAATGAGCACCACGAATCCCATTTGTTCCAGAGAGGAACAAAGAACTATCGAATCCTAGGATTGAAATACTATGAAAGACCTAACTCAAGACCCAAAATACAAACTGAAAATTGTTAAAGTTTCACTATTCATATGCCTCACTGTGTCCTTATTCAGAGCTGAAATTCAGTAAACCTACCAGTAAAGTGCTGCACATCTTCCCAAAGTTGTGGGTCCACCCATTTTTCCCTACAGACCTGTTAACGCGGAAATAGCTTAATCATTACATTAACATGTGCTATTTGGCAAAGTTACAAGAATAGTTACAATTGAGTCCGAGCACGCTGGACAAACATACCTGAAGTCCACCTATGCCATCTGTAGCTAGAAGAGTTACCATTCCATAACCTGAATGAGCAGAAGCTCCATATAATTCTTCATCAGATGAGCTCAACTTCCCTTCACTCCAGAACAACAATAAAACTAGTTTATATTTCTTCATCCAACAAATTTCACGACAAAACATAATATCCAGCCACATGTTTTCTACAAAATGGAATAATGGAAACAAAAGATTTGAAGCTACAAGCCTACAATGTTAATGTGACAAGCTATACAGATTATCTAGTTTCTATGAGGATGATGTAAAGCAGTGATAATGCTGCACTTTAAACCTGGAGATGGTATAAGGCAGTAATAACACAGCACCCAACAAACCTGGATAATGGATCAAGCGGAGAAAAGCATTTGGTGGACTTAGTGCCCCGATATCATAGAAGAAGCTCTCCTCCATGTTCAAAGCCAAAGCAATTAGTGAGATCAGTCTTTCTCCATCATTCCTAATGCAGGTAAAATAAAACGTAAACATCAGTCAAAACGAGGCTCTCACACAATAAATTAAACTTGCTAGCAGGGAAGTTAATGAAAGAGTAAGACTTAGGTAACACTTACATGACTTTTTTATAGTAATCCTCCATGGTAGACCTCCACCTTGGCAGATCCTCTAGGGATCCCTAAGAAGTTACATTGGTCAATATAACAAACTTCCATCTAATTAAGGAAATGCTCCTCCTTCCAAAGAATGTTGAGTTTCCTATACAATAAAAGTTGTTCGTGTAAGATAATGAATTCCTTGTGTTATTCATTGAATAATGTCCAATATATATACAAAGGAGATCATCTCTAATAAGATAACTATCTATCACTAAAGACATATATCAATCTACAATAATTACCAAATATGCATATTCTATATCTAATATACCCACGCAGTCGAAACGGGAGGAGGACGAACGTTGAGACTGGACCGAAAATCGTCAAAAAGAACCCGTGGAAGTCCCTTCGTAAAAATGTCAGCTAACTGATAACGTGAGGGAACATGTCGAACACGGACTTGGCCACGAGCTACTTTTTCTCGAACAAAATGAATATCCATCTCAATGTGTTTGGTTCGTTGATGCTGGACCGAATTGCTCGAAAGGTAGATGGCGCTCACATTGTTATAGTATACAAGAGTCGCTGAAGCAATAGGACAGTGAAGCTCCAAGAGTAAGTTTCGAATCCAACATGACTCAGACACTGCATTAGCCACACTACGGTACTCTGCTTCGGTACTAGACCGTGAGAGGGTCGGCTGTCGTTTGGCGGACCAAGAAACCAAATTATCGCCAAGAAAAACAAAATATCTCAAAGTCGAACGACGAGTGTCTGGGCACCCCCCCCAATCAGCATCAGTATAAACGGTCAACCCCATAATCGAGGAGGGAGAGATGTGAAGACCAAGATCAAGAGTCCCCTGAATGTAACGTACAGCCCGTTTAAGGGCCAACATGTGAGCATCACGGGGATCATGCATGAAGAGACAAAGCTCCTGAACGGCATAAGAGAGATTCGATCTCGTGAAAGTGAGATACTGAAGGGCACCAGCCAGACTGCGGTAAAGAGTAGGGTCCAAAAACTTGGCACTCTCGGGCATTGCGCTAAGTTTGGGTTTTGTGTCAACCGGCATTTGACTGGGTTTACACGACTCCATACCGGTGCGGCGAATATTATCCTTAGCATATTTCCTCTGAGATAGGAAAAGACTATCAGTGCAACGCTGAACTGCAATCCCCAAAAAGAAACTCAAAGGACCCAAGTCCTTCATGGCAAATTCCCGACCAAGCTGAGACATAATAGACTGTCGTAAAGAAGGAGAAGAGGCCGTAAACAAGATATCATCCACATAAAGAATGATGGAGGCCGTGTCCAAACCACGACGCAAGATAAAGAGAGAGTGATCTGAGGCACTGTGCGAGAAACTAATGGTAGCAACAAAATCAGCAAACCGTTGATACCAAGCTCGAGGGGCCTATTTAAGGCCGTAGAGAGAACGCTTCAATAAACACACATGATCTGGTCGAGATGAGTCACAAAACTCGAGGGGTTGGTGCATAGATACGGTTTCATGAAGATGACCGTGTAAAAAAGCATTCTTCACGTCGAGCTGATGAATGTCCCAAGTCTTGGACACTGCAATACTGAGAACCGCCCGAATAGTCGCGGGCTTAACCATGGGACTAAATGTTTCATCACAATTAACCCCAACCTGCTGAGACCTGCCATCACCTACAAGTCAGGCCTTATGCCTCTCAAAGGAACCATTAGAATGAAACTTGTGACGAAAAATCCACATAGACCGAATAATATTGACATTGGTAGGACGGGGTACCAACTACCACGTCTTATTTTTAATATAAGCATCAAACTCATCAGTCATGGCCAATTTCCAATTAGGGTCGGATAACGCCACTATAGGATTACGTGGAAGAGGAGAGTGAGAAGAGATGGAGTGGATATTGAAGAGGCGGGTTGGCTTGAAGATGCCATGTTGGCTACGAGTTGTCATGGGGTGTGTAGGGGGCGGTGTCGCTTGACATGGCGTATGAGATGGGGGAGGTGTTGCCTGAGGTGGCGCACGAGAAGAGGACATTGTCGCCTGAGATGGCGTGCGTGGTGGAGACGGGTTGCCGTGTGAAACAGGGGACGTGGACGTGGGAGGAGGAGCGAACAGTGGGGGGTTTGTGTTTGGAGTGAGAAGGGGAGGATTGAGGAGTGGTGACCGATCATCATCGAGGAAAGAGGGAGCCACAGTGGGAGGAACATGGTTTTGGTTGTAATGTTGCCCCAACATCGACCCAACACTTAAAACAGAAGGTCCAGAAACTGGTGCCACTGGGTTCTGGTTGCAATGTTGCCGCAACATCGACCCAACATTTGAAACAGAAGGTCCAAAAACTGGTGCCACAGGGGTCTGACTGCAGTATGAGGGGGGAGAGGAAGAGAACTTCGAGAAAGGGAATGAGCTTTCATCGAAGAGAACATGCCGACAAAGAATTATTTTGTTGGTGGAGAGGTCGAAGCATTTATAACCATGATAATTATGGGGGTAACCGAGGAAGACACAAGGAGTAGACTGCGGTTTGTAGCTTATGTATTGTAGTCGAGGGGATGAGAGGATGGCAAAGACACCCAAAAATCTTGAGATAGGCATAGGAGGGAGTTTTATGGTAGAGACGTTGGAGTGGGGTAATATAGTGAAGACTTTTAGAAGGAATTATGTTGTAGAGATATGTGGCGACTTGCAAGGCGTGAGGCCAAAAAGTCGGCAGAACGGAAGCATGGGAAAGAGAAGTACGAATTATATTATTTACTGTACATATCGTGCGTTCGAATTTTCCATTTTGAGAAGAGGTGTATGGGCAAGAAAAGCGTTGATGCATGCCATGTGTTTTGCAAAAGTTAGAGAAATAGGCATTTTTTTATTTCGCGCCATTGTCACTTTGGAGAATTTTAATATCACGTTCAAATTGTTTGTTGACATAAGCACGAAAAGATAAAAAGCTAGGAAACACATCATTTTTGTGAGATAAAGGAAACGTCCACAAGAAACCCGTATAATCATCTAAAAATAAAACATAGTAACGATGCCCCGAAGAGCTCAAAACGAGAGATGTCCAAACATCACTATAAACTAAATCAAACGGTAAACGAGTCGTAGTAAGCGAGTAATAAAACGACAATTTAATATGTTTCCCTAGGGGACACGAATGACAAAACGATGTAGAAGAGCATTTATTACAAGTAATTTGAGAACTATGCCTAAGCAAATAAAAAACGTGATCGCCGAAGCGGCCAAGTCGTGCGTGCCAATGGTCTGTCGAGAAAGAGAGAAAGACAAAAGGTGACGGGGCAGAGCGAGAGGCAGCGGGTGGGACAATATGGTAGAGATCACCTGAGCTATTGCATCGCATGATGGGGGTGCCCGTCCGAAAATCCTTCACAGAAAAACCAAACGGATCAAAAAAGATAGAGACAAAGTTATCAGTGGTGAATTTTCTGACAGAGATCAAGTTTTTGATGAGGTGAGGAGCATGGAGAACATTATTGAGACAAAGAGGAGGGGAGGGGGGAGAGAGAGAGGAGTGACCCGAGCCCTTAATTGGAAGAGTGTGACCATTACCAACAATTATATCACGTTTGGTGCGCAAATTAAAGTAAGACGTGAGATTACCTTGGTTAGAGGTCATGTGAGACGAGGCACCCGAGTCCATGTACCAATTTTCTTCCGGTTGGCCGAGAGACAGCATATGCATCGCTGAATCAATGTTCGTATGAGCATATGGAACCACCTCAGTCTGATATGCATGTTGAGGACGTGGGCCGAGGATACCATGTCCGCGCGAGTTGGGGTTTGGCGGACGCGACTGGGCCGTAGGGTATGGGGATGGCTGATCGACCCATTGTGGCGGAGGAGCGGCCCGTTGCTGCTCTATAGGGTAGGCCCAAGGGGGATATGACCACGACCATTGATACGGGGGAGGTGCGCTGCGATAGTTGTGGCGGCCGCCACGACCTCGCTGACTCGTGAAGCGACCGTGACCGCGACCTCGTCCTCGTTCTTGATTTGCAAGATACGGATCGTGTTGCAGAGCCGAGTTCGTGGGAGCGGCCTGAGGGGCGTGATGCGAGACTAGGGCTGCATCGGGTTGTCACGAGGCATGCTTGGCAAGGCTCGTCTCCTCCTAAGATAACATGGAACGAGCTTTAGAGAAGAGAGGAAGCAGATCACTTTGCTGAATTAGGGTTACAATGCCGCCATATGCATCTGTAAGACCCGTGACCATTTGAAGAACCAACCTATGGTTAGAGACGGGGGAACCAACATTGGCCAATTGATCAGCGATCATCTTCAATTTTTGACAATAAGCACCGACATTCAGAAAATCATCAAGAGTGGTAGAGGAGAATTGATTTTCGAGGTGCACGACCCGGGAATTTTGATTGTCTTGGAAGTAATCCGCAAGATTCGTCCATGCCATTACGGCAGTAAAGTCTTTTACTATAATGGTGTGGAGGAGGTCGTTGGTGATGGTGCCATAGATCCATTGTAGCACGATGGCGTCCAAGTGATCCCACATCTCGGGGTCGGATGGGGCGACCACAACGGAAGGGGGATGATGTGGTCGAGAACTTGATAAGGGCATAGATTTTAAATAACTCGGACCAAGTAGAATATTGCCCGGATTCAACGTCCAACAAGATAGGGATGAAGTTCTTGATGTTAGTGACGGTGAGGGCGGGGGGAAATTTTGTGGGCGCGGCCTCGTGAGGAGGCGCGTCGTTTTGCCGTCGAAGGAGGTGGACGACTTGGAGGCGGAGGTATCGCCACTAGGGTTTGTCATAGTTTAGGAGAGAAAGAAAAGAAAATAAGGCTTGATACCATGTAAGATAATGAATTCCTTGTGTTATTCCATGAATATTGTCCAATATATATACAAAGGAGATCATCTCTAATAAGGTAACTATCTATCACCAAAGATATATATCAATCTACAATAATTATCAAATATACATATTTTATATCTAATAGTTCGACAAGAGAAAGAAGGCCTTTTACGGTTGAAAAAGCCTGTTATTCCATTCAGTTCAAGATGGAAAGGACTCATTATAGACAGAAAAAAATGAAATAAGAGATTATGAGGTCCTTTAAATGCTTTCTTCACTTAATTAACATGTTATCTTAATCTAATAGTGGCGTTTATTATGATTACATATTAATCAACATAATTTCTTGCGAATTTTCAGATTTTAATGTAAAGAGATTTTGGAAGACTGGAATTGAATTTTAACTTTTGATACTTCCTAGAAACTTCAAACTTGACATCCTTTGTGTAGAAGAAGTGCTAACGTCAAATACAACACTTATGGCAGCAAACTACAATCGGAAAGCAAATCCAGTGCCGTGCAAGAGTAATTTAAATCAAGAATTCATTATTCATAAAGGCCACAATAATAATTGAATTTCCAGAAAGCAAGACTAGAAATAGCAACGGCGAATTCCAAATACCCTCTGGTGGCCATTGATTCAACTGTCAAAGTATGACATATCTTCAAGTGGTCCAACGTCGAAGCACTCCTTCGAGTCACCTAGCCTGCACTTGCATATTCAAATTGTAAGCTGTTCAAATTTACTTGCCGCCGAATTTCAAGAATCACATTGGATGTTATCTTGAAGAAAATCTTAGATAGAGAATCCAACAGGAAAAGCATCTTATGATCTTATATACCGTGCATTATCATGTGTTATCACGATCACTACGGAGACAAGCCAAACATATTAATTATTAAGCATTAAACTCTTAAACCGGAAGATGGGTCGAGATTCTCGGCATACAACAGCGAGTAACCTCTTATCTCTCTGCGAGCCAATTTTATCTTCTCCTCCATGGGCACAGAGAATAATAATGACTTATTCGCCTCAAGCACCTCTCGGAATATGTTTTTCTCCACGCCATGAGAACCAATAAATTGTACTGTGCTAAGGTTGTCTGACTGTCAACTTGATTTTGAAGAACCAATAAATTGTACTGTGCTAAAGAAGTTGTTCAAGTATCACAATTGCACCCCAAATGCTAATTAAGTTAATTAATGGATGAATTATCAAAAATGCCCGCAAACTTTTTTTTTCAATCTTAAATGCCTGTTTTTTCAAAACATGCTAAAAATGCCCTGTATCTTTTAAAATTTCTACTAAAAATGCCCGAAATAAAAAATAAGCACAAAAAAACCTATTTTGTCTGAAAAATAATGCTAAAAATGCCTCGTATCTTTTAAAATTCTACAAAAAATGCCCGAATTTGAAAACGCGACTTCTTGATTCAGCAGCGCGTCTCTTTGACTCGGATGCCACATTGGATAAAATGTCCGAATTTTTAACATCGGACATTTTTGTTAGAAAATTTTAAACTTAACGGACATTTTCAGCAGGTTGGAAAAAAAACGGGCATTTAAGATTGAAAAAGAAATTAGCGACATTTTTGATATTTCGTCCTTAATTAATAGAGGGTCACATATGGGCCAATAGAAACATATATAAATGCAGAAACTTACACGGACCAGTTCTATCAACATACAAATAATACATCTCTTGAAAACAAGCTTTTGACAAGATCTGCAAATATCGAGTACGTACATGCATTTATGACACTAAAAATCGGACATTTTTAGAAACATCTATTGACTATTCTAACTCCTTATTTTGGTTAAGTCAAATGGCCATAAAGGAACGTGCCTATTTTCTGAGTTGATGTAAAACTGATCCATTAATTCAACCACAAGAAACTTAAATAGCATGCAAACGTGCGTGGTTGGCTTGATTTGGCAATAGACCGTATTATATATATATATATATATATATATATATATATATATATATATATATATATATATATATATATATATATATATATATATGCGTGTCAGTTACAAGTGAATGATCTAACAATACAACGAGTCTATCACAAATCAGGCATACGCTATGTATCTCGCGTAGACTTGGTCCGGAACACCTCGGACTAACACCTCGATGCTTGGATGGCAATGGTATATAGGTGACTAGATCAGAGGCATATCGGTGATTGTCTTCGACATGATGTCGGGGATGCCCCTCGATGTGGTATCGGTAATGTGGTGGTATGACGTGTCAATGGAGTACGTGGTTATCCCGATATCGAGTACGATATCGAGAGAGAGATCGGGGATGTATTTCGATGTGACGCGTGGTAGCTGAGGGATAATAATTGCTTACTTTGGGATTCGGGTACCACGTATTTATAGACCTCGGGATCCGGGAACTACACTAACATATCGGTGATTATTACCGATATGACATCGAAAATGGTCCCCGATATGGTCCAATATGGGCCTGGTTTGGGCTAGGTCCCATATGCGGGAAATGCCCATATGCGGGAAATGCCCATATCATGTAGTCCCCCAATTTGGGAATTCTTGTCTTAGAGATAAGAATTCGCAAATTTAATTTTAAATTTCTGGGTTACCTGTACCCTTCGTCCCGCCAGTTCAAATGACGGAGATCAAATATGCGGGGAATGCGCTTTGTGATGAACTTCGATGGGCCCCCTAATGCAGTGGACGCATAGTTTGAGGCCCTCGTTTGAATTATGTGTTCTTTGGGGTTGAATTTCTTATAAATATGGGAGTTGCACTTCGAGGCTTTTTTGCGTAATAGGATATGATATCGGGGTTCATCGTCGATATCACGTCGAAACGAATATTCGATATGATGTCGAAAGTATATTTCGATGTAGTTAAGGCCTCCGTCTATAAGTAGGGCTTGTAAGAGACTTTGAAGGTCATAGTTTTCTGCGTTATCTCTGTCGTTTATCGTAACCACATCGGTATGTATATCGGTAATCATATTCGATATATTCCCTGACGTGCGTTTCGACCTCAGCGTTGTACTTGAATTATTAATTATTATTTTCTCATGCTGATACTCTGATTATTCTGCATGTGCATTATCTTTTTCTGAGATACTCCGTTAGAATGGGGTTTAGACAATTGATGCGTAAGCTTCAAGCCGATCGTGATGCTCAGAAGGCTGCTGAAATGGCGGCAGTCGCGGTGGGACCTGAAATAAGGTCTGTGTCTAGCTTTGACCTGAATAATGCAGCCGCTGAGTTTCTGGCAGAGGTGTCGGGAGTCGAGCAACCTCCCCCTAGCACTGTAGTGCCTGAACGTATTAATGAAGAATGTTTCGACAATATTCCTGCAACGTTTGGGTCCCTTAGCGAGGACATCCTTGATGTGGTGGGCGGTCTGGATGGCGCGACAACCCTCTTTGAGGTGTTGACCTCGAAATAGGAGGGTGTGGTTCCTTCGCTTGATATGGCTGTGTCGACAGAGAGACCAGTTGCAAGGTCTCCTTCTGGTGAATACGTCGCTCCACGTTCTGAGTCGTTGGCCAACATTCCTTTGACCGAGAACGTTGGAGATTTGGAATCGAATACCCATGTTAACTTGGTTAACTCTGTGGATGCGCCTTTTACTGTGGGGTCGAGTTTTTCCAGTCCGAACCCTATTAGTGGCAAGGGAAAAGCAACCGATTCAGGTATGACCGACAAGGGTAAAGGGCCACTGCAGGAGCCCTCGACATTGGGGGGCTTTGTCCCTATTTTTCCTGGGATTCCGGTTACGAAGCCTGCCGTTGACCTGACTAGGATATCAGGTAATAAAATGTCTCGTGAGGGGACTGTCCACAGTGTCCACTCGTCTTCGAGTTTGGGCCCTCGGAAGGCGGGTGCAGTCAAACCCTCAAAGCGAGTAGCATTCCCTGAAGCAGATGCTGTATGGGGCATGATGCGGGCTTTTCTTCCTCCTACGAATGTGCAGGTGCTCACAGAATTTGAGCGGGCCCAGAATATACGCCGCAACACTCACCTGTTCCAAAGTGTACGTATCTAAACACGACCTCGATCGTTTTTATTTGACTGTTTAGCATAATGGTATGTATTGTATTGTGCAGACTGCAAAGCTGGCGGTCTCGTGTTTGAAGACAATTTGCGAGTCCAAGGGTGACCCTAATGCTGTTGCTGCCGATCTCGAGGCTGATATCCTGAGGATGGGGGAGTTCAACCCCATGGTGTTAGAGAAGTTGGAGTCCGAAAAAGAGGATGCGCTGAAGACATGTCGTAAGCTCCGGGAAGAGTATGATTTGTTGAAGGGCAACTTCAAAACATTAGTGAACTTGCGGCCAACAGGGAGCTGGAGAAACTGAAGACTGAGGTGGCGGCGGTGAAGGCTGCTAACGAAAGTCTCTCGTTGGATCTCTCCACTGCCAAATTAGCTCCCTTAGACTTGGTATATATCCTGTTTATGATATCTGCTTCTGTTTTTTCCTGCTGTTTTTTATAGCGTTCAATTTGTAGGAGCGCCGTCCTGATCTCCTCCGGGCTGGAGCGGAGAAGTTAATGGAAAGTTCGAGCTTCCAAGACTTAGTTTTAAAGGTTCGGGAGGTGGCATTTCATGCTTGTGCGGGGCAGGTACTGAGAAATGACGGTTTCAAGGACTCCCTCGAGTTGAGTGGGTTGAACCCAAGGCAAGATCATAACGACCTGCCAATTTGTGGGTTAGACGAGGTGGAGGAGGGTACGGTCGACCCTAACGTGCTTTCCGAGGTCCTTGAGAAGAAGACTGAAGGGTCCCTATGGGAGTAGTTGTTTGTTGCCTTTATTGTAACTTGAATTTATCCCTTTCCGGACTATCTCCAATTCGTGGTTCTGTTACCGAATATTTATTTCTCTGTTGTCTCCATAATATGTGACTATTCGTGGCCTTGTTGTCTAATAACTTGTTGATTTTTTTATTATCATGATGATAGAGTATGCAGTATTCCGATATCTGAGCCGCATTCATTTTGTTCTCGTATTTGATGAGATTTTTTTAATCTGTTTGTTGTCAACAAGGAATGATTAGAATTTCCTCGGGGTTGGTAGAAATATGGGTAATCTGCCACTGCTTATGCGTTTAGGATCGACCCCATTATCATAGGGGATATTCTTCTTGTGGTTAGGGGCCCATCCCGTTATCACAGGGAACCCGCTACCGTTGCAATGTTTATGGTCGACCCCGTTATCACATGGGATATTTTTCTTATGGGTAGGGGGCGCATCCCGTTATCACAGGGAACCCGCTACCGTTGAAATGTTTATGATCGACCCCGTTATCACATGGGATATTTTTCTGGTGGGTACAGGAAACCCGCTACCATTAAAATGTTTATGATCGACCCCGTTATCACATGGGATATTTTTCTTGTGGGTAGGGGTGTATCCCGTTATCACTGGGAACCCGCTACCGTTGAAATATTTATGATCGACCCCGTTATCACATGGGATATTTTTCTTGTGGGTAGGGGCACATCCCGTTATCACAGGGAACCTGCTACCGTTGAAATATTTATGGTCGACCCCGTTATCTCAGGGGATATTTTTCCTGTGGGTAGGGGCGCATCCCGTTATCACAGGGAACCCGCTACTGTTGAAATGTTTATGATCGACCGCGTTATCACATGGGATATTTTTCTTGTGGGTAGGGGCGCATCCCGTTATCACATGGAACCTGCTACCGTTGAAATGTTTATGATCGACCCCGTTATCACATGGGATATTTTTCTTGTGGGTAGGGGCGTATCCCGTTATCATAGGGAACCCGTTACCTTTGAAATATTTATGATCGACCCCGTTATCACAAGAGATATTTTTCTAGTGGGTAGGGGCGCATCCCGTTATCACAGAGAACCCGTTACCGCTCATGGGTAGGACCATTTTCTTTGTCTTTTTGTCTATGTTCCTTGGTGACTCTGTCGTCGTGGAGTCTATGGGTCATTAAGCCCTGTAAAACATCACAGAAAAACAAATTCGATCTAAAAGCTAATATGAAAGCACGAAATGATGCGCATGTGTTATCTGCGGAATGTTCCCTCAATCTGGGAATTTCAGTTTTATGCAAGAAAATGTGTTTCCATTGTGTTCTAACGGGCATGTTGTACCTGTTGTACCTGTTTAGATGGATAATATTGGATAATCTGGGTCAATGCCCCCTGAATCCTTCCTTTTAAAAAGCGAGGGTTTAATATTCCCTATGTCCTTTTCGGATATAGTAATGTGTGGTCTTTCGGGCTATGTTCCTGTAAGAGGGCGATGTGCTAAACACATATCTATGGGAATACTCTCGGATTCTTCGTGCAATTCTCTGCACTTCCGTAATGTGCGATTACGACATATCCCTGAATGAAATATGAGATTCCACAAAGAAACAAATAAAAATGTAATGACGGATAACGGTCAAAGGCTAGGTAAACCTAATCCGCCTACGTATCCTGTTGAATGGGAAATCAGACCGGCGTAGTTCCCCCTGTTTTAAGTTACATGCCCACCCACGAAGGGACACAATAAGAGATAACGGTCGAGGGCTAGGTAAACCTAACCCGCCTACGTATCCCGTTGAATGGGGAATCAGACCGGCGTAGTTCCCCCTGTTTTAAGTTACATGCCGACCCACGAAGGGGAAAAATAAGAGATAACAGTCGAGGGCTAGGTAAACCTAACACGCCTACGTATCCCGTTGAATAGGGAATCAGACCGGCGTAGTTCCCCCTGTTTTAAGTTACATGCCGACCCACGAAGGGGCAAAATAAGAGATAACGGTCGAGGGCTAGGTAAACCTAACCCGCCTACGTATCCCGTTGAATGGGGAATCAGAACGGCGTAGTTCCCCCTGTTTTAAGTTTACAGGCTAACCCGCGATGGGGCAATGTTTCAATTGTTCGAGCATAATTTAAAAACTATTGAAATTTAAATTACTGTTCTCTTTGCTCCCAAGGGTGATCACTCCGTGCGCGGAATGTACTCTTGGTGTGGGACTTGTATTTCCTATCTTCTTCTGATTCTAGGGTGCTTCAGCGAGTCCACATAGCACATCCATCCTTGTATTTGGTCACCTAGAATTTCACCGACTCCCTGAGGTGGCGGGAATTTAATCTTCTGATAATAAGTAAAGACCACTGCTCTGATCTGGTTGAGTGTCGGTCGGCCAATGATGGCGTGGTAGGGAAATGGGGTGTCGACTATTGTATATTTTATCGGCGTCACCCGGGTGCGTGGGCTTCTGCCAAACATTGTGGGCAATATAACTTGTCCGAGTGGAACTACCTCTGCTACGCCGAATCCTGTCAATGGGGTGGATATCGACTTTAGACGGTCCGGGGCTATCCTCATCTGCTCATAGGCTTTTGAGAATATCAGGTTTGCGGAGCTTCCGCTATCCACCAGCACTTTATGCACCTGATATTCATCCACATTGATCGTAATAACTAATGGGCAATCTAGTTTACCTGCGGTCAAGGCCAACAGACTAAGTTGCTCCAAGTCTCTCCTGGTGAAAGAGATCTCCTTCTCCAAGTACGCTTCCTGCATAAGTGCATTGGTGTACCCAATGTAGGCTCCACCCTGGACTCTTCGTGTTATGGTTTCTTAGCCGTGAGCCGTGTTAGCCCCCAAGCCTCCTTCGTTGATCACGTTTATAACGCCTCTGCTCGGGGCATTCAATATGGTCCTACCACGCTCCTCGGGTGCCTCAATCATCTTCTGCTTTCCTCTCATTGGCGAGTAATCTCTTCTAGGGGATAAAGAATGCCCTGCCCCTCTAGCATCTTCCTTGGCGCTTCTGACAAACTCGACCAATTTTCCTTCTTTAATCAGTCTTTCAATTTCATTCCTCAGGTGCGTACAATCCTCCGTCCTGTGTCCAGGTTGACGGTGGTACGCGCAGTATTTGCCCGATGACTTCATCCCGGGTGTCTCATTCAACGGCCTAGGTTCCGTCAACCATCAGTTTCTTTTTGCCACGGCCATCACCTCCAGAATGCCTCTATTTAACGGGGTGTACGTCCTCGGGGGCCTTTCTCTGTTGCGATCTATGTCCGCGTTTCTGCTGGAAAACGAACCTTGACGCGTTGCCATCATCTCGTTCTCGTAAACCATTTGGTTCGCGAGCATGTTGATTTGTGCTATGGTCGGCTCAGTCAATTTGATTAGCTCACCGACGAACATGCGATGGGTCGTACCCTTGAACAACATCATCATGACCTGCCCGCCATGCGGCTCATCCACCTTCAACAGTTCATCATTCAACCTCTTCATATATTCCCGGAGGTTCTCCTTTTCCATCTGCTGCACCGCGCCGAGGTGTAGCAGGTTGGTCTTCATTCTCTTTTGGCTAGAGAACTGGTTCTCAAACTTTTCCCTTAGTTGCTCGTAGTCCGTTATGGATCTGGCCTCTAGCCTAACAAACCAATCCTGTGCAGCGCCTGTTAGAGTGGTGGATATGATCTTTGCCTTTATGTTTCTTGAGTAGTTGTGCAGGTTCAAAATGCTATCAACCTGATGGAGATGATCTGTAGGAACACTTCTTTCATCGTACGGCTTAATCACTGGGATCTTGTCCCCTCTTTGCAATACCTCAGCCTATATCTCATCCGAAAACGGGGTCCTGCTGCGACCCTTCCAATGACTCTAAGTCACCTTCCTCGTCAACTCCGCCCTCTCGCGGTCTAGTTGTTCCATCCTCCTTGATATAACATGCAGTACTTCTGCATCCTCATTATTTGAATATGCAATCTCAGCGCGGTCACGACCGCGTTCCATTCTCTTGATTACTTCCGCTCTCTCGCGGTCAAGTCGTTCCATCCTTCTCGCTATCTCTCGATCCAGGGACCTAGGGTCCCGTCTCCCGACATGTTGTAAGCAGCGGGCGATATCTCTCTGAATGAGTCCCCCATATCCTCATGTTCATCATATCCTTGCCTTGCCCTTCTCTCACCCGCTCCGGATTCATGGGGCCTTGCCCGAATGTCCATTGTCCTTTGTTCCGCCAGTCGTGGAAGCAAAGTCTCCAATGTAGTGTCCAACGCCGCTTTTACAGAGTCGTTGATCTGTGCATGCATCTCCGGGGTTATGGAGACAGGGTGAAAGACACTTCGTCCCGCGGGCATCGTCTCCTCCGGGCCGGGAAAATCCGCAATTGGCGCCTCGGTCATTGAAACGTCTGCCGCGAGGTTCTCAGTGGTCGGGCCCTCAGTCGCAGGTTCCGCCGTATTTGGTGCGACTCCGTTAAATTCGGATCGGGTCCTCCTTCCATGCATCTTGGCATCCTTGTCCGTGAAATGGTGTTCCCACAGACGGCGCCACTGATTTGGCAATAGATTGTATTATATATATATATATATATATGCGTGTCGGTTACAAGTGAATGATCTAATAATACAACGAGTCTATCCCAAATTAGGCCTACGCTATGTATCTCGCGTAGACTTGGTCCGGAACACCTCGGACTAACGCCTCGATGCTTGGATGGCAATGGTATATCGGTGACTAGATCAAAGGCATATCGGTGATTGTCTTCGTCATGATGTCGGGGATGCCCCTCGATGTGGTATCGGTAATGTGGTGGTATGACGTGTCAGTGGAGAACGTGGTTATCCCGATATCGAGTACGATATCGAGAGAGAGATCGGGGATTTATTTCGATGTGACGCGTGGTAGCTGAGGGATAATAATTGCTTACTTTAGGATCCCGGTACTGCGTATTTATAGACCTCGGGATCCGGGGACCACAGTAACATATCGGTGATTATTATCGATATGACATCGAAAGTGGTCCCCGATATGGTCCAATATGGGCCTGGTTTGGGCCAGGCCCCATATGCGGGAAATGCCCATATCATGGTTAAGTGGCTACTTCTCATGATCATGCACATATTAATAATGCAAGGTTCTAATTTCTAAGTTGCTGTAAAGTTGGTCCAACTTTTTGAACGACCACTAGAAAGAATTCTCTGCTTATAATGGCTATAGACTTGTCATGATCATGCTCTTCAGCTGCTAAACATGGTTTTCCATACCTTGGAGGGTTCAACTCATCGCAACAACTCTTTAAGCATTCTACCAGGCAATCAGGATTGGGATCCATAAATTATTAAGAAAGCCATCTATTTCCAAAATAATTTGGGAAAGCAGTTTGAGTGGAATGTAAAAACGGGAAAATCAACCGAGCTCAGGCTATAATTCACTAGAAAACTCCTAAATATTAAAATTTTCCATCCACATATCATGAACAACAAAAAGAAAGAAAAAGAGAAAACGGCCAACAATTCTGTTCAAGAGAAAGGAGAAAAAAATGTTGAATAAATAATTTGCAACCGTGATTGAAGAACATTCTAGCTACAAGATATTTTAATAAACAATCTTCCATGTTTGATAGGTTGAGAAAGAAATGAAGATAAGTAGATATTTAAATAAAATATTGTTTCTAGAAAATGCTAAGTTCCCTATAAATATGGAATTAGTCGTGCATTGTAACTCAGGAGAGAAAATAGGCAAGAAGCTGTGGATGGCTTCATCATGTACCAAAATAATCATATATTGCATATTGCAATAATTGCCACATCTCTCCTCAATTTATAAAATATTAATATCTAGCCCCAAATACTTTCATAATATATCCCCAAACACCCAACATGTGAACTAGACTTCTGATGAAATTATGTCGCAGTTCGATATGCTTCGATCTTGCGTAAAATACTGGATTCTTCGTCATTGCAATAGTTGACATGTCTTCTTTAGCGGCTTCGCCAAATGTGTGTGGCTCAACGATATAGAATGCTACATCACATGATTCATAAATATCTCGTAAGTTGCGTAGACTTTCTGATTCTGGATAGAATTCTCCGGATGGTCCCTCAGCACCTGGATTTGAACCATGGCCTGGACTTGCACTTGGACCGGTACTTGATTCATCTTGTTGAAACGAGGATGGCGGTGATTGATAGACATTATTTGTCTTTGTATTCTCTTCCCAGTTCTACGACTGCTTTTCATCAAAAATAGCATCTCGAGAAATGATAAGATTATTTGTTCTTGGGTCTAGTAAATGATATCCCTTGGATTCGTCACTATAACCAATAAAGATTAACTTTTCTCCTTTTTCATCAAATTTTTCACGTTGGCGGGAAGGAATACAAGAATAAGCAATGCATCCAAAAACTTTGAGATGATGTACCTGTGGCTTTTGGTGAAACCACGCTTCATATGGTGTCTTGCTTGGTAAGGCCTTAGTTGGTGACCGGTTCAAGATGTAAACCGCAATTGTCACAACTTCTGCCCAAAAACTTTTAGGAAGTCCTTTTTCTGTCATCATGCTCCGGGCTATTTCAGCAATCGTGCGGTTTTTCCGTTCGGCAACTCCATTCTATTGTGGGCTATAACGAACTGTTAACTGCCTGTGGATGCCTTTTCTCTTTGTAGTATTTCATGAAGTATCTTCCAATGAACTCGCCACCTCGATCAATTATGAATGTCTTTATTTTGATGCCACTTTGATTTTCGACTCTCACCTTGAACTCCAAGAACTTGGGAAATACTTATGATTTCTGCTTCAAAATGTATATCCGCATCATTCTTGTATAATCATCGACAAACAGAAGGAAGTACCTATTGTCGTTTAGTGATGGTGTCTGAGTTGGTCCAAAAACATCGGCGTGGACTAATTCCAAAGGAGCTTTGGCTGTGTATGAAACCTTTAGAAATGGCAGGCGATGCATTTTTCCATAAATGTATCCTTCACATGGTTTGTCCCTGTCTGGAATATCTGAAAGGCCAAGAACCATATTTTTCTTTTTCAACATATTTAAGTCTCTATGGTTTAGATGTCCGTACCTCAAATGCCAAATCATGTGATCATCGGTAGTGCTTTGAAGTACCATCTTCTCCGTCAACGACAAGGTAAGCGGACAGTTTCTCAAAAGCAGTGGCCGCAGAAAAAATCATGCAACTACGAAATGAAGTTCAAATTATGAATTAAGGGGGGATGTTAAAATTATAATTCATAATTCTAGATCCTTCAGTTTTTCTTGACCAACAAGAAATTCTAGACTTTTCTATCAATTGTTTAGTCTGGATAATGGCTAATAATTGTGTGAATTCTCTAGAAATAAAACTACTACCTAATATGTAATTAATGAAGGAATTTCTGGCTACGAATTGTGGAAAGAGCCGATAGTGCTGCCTATAAATAAGGCTCTCACTTGTGTTTTGTAATCAAGCAAGAAAAAGCAAAAAAGCCAAAGTGAACCATCACTCTACGTAAGTAAACAAGGCACTAAAGATTTTCTCATTGTTTGTCTTTACGTGGATGGCTTCATCGTGTGCCAAAATAATCATATATTGCATATTGCAATAATTGCAACATCTCTCCTCAAGTTATAAAATATTAATATCTAGCCCCAAATACTTTCATAATATATCCCCAAACACCCAACATATGGTATCAGAGCCACCACTGACTCGATATCTTTCCAAGAAAAAAAATAGAATCGAACCCTTTCCAACGAGCTCACCGTCGCATATTCGCAACAAAAAAAAGAAAGATTTTTTGATGTAAAAGCTAATATGAAAGCACAAAATGATGCGCATGTGTTATCTACGGAATGTTCCCTCAATCTGGGAATTTCATTTTCACGCAAGAAAAGTTGTACCTGTTTGTACCTATTGCACCTGTTTAGAGAAATAATATTGAATAAGCTGGGGCAATGCCCCCTGAATCCCTCCTTTTAAAAAGCGAGGGTTTAATATCCCCTATTTCCTTTTCGGATATAGTAATGGGTGATCCTTCGGGCTATGTACCTGTAAGAGGGCGGTGTGTTAAACATATATCTATGGGAATACTCCTCAATCCTCCGTGCAATTCTCTGCACTTCCGTAATGATTAGGACATATCCCTGCATGAAATATGAGATTCCATAAAGCAACAAATAAAAAGGTAGTGACGGATAATGGTCGAAGGCTAGGTAAACCTAACCTGCCTACGTATCCCGTTGAATGGGGGAATCAGACTGGCGTAGTTCCCCCTGTTTTAAGTTACATGCTGACCCACGAAGGGGCAAAATAAGAGATAACGGTCGAAGGCTAGGTAATCCTAACCCGCCTACGTATCCGGTTGAATGTGGAATCAGACCGGCATAGTTCCCCCTGTTTTAAGTTTACAGGCTAACCCACGATGGGGCAATGTTTCAACTGTTCGAGCATAATTTAAAAACTACTGAAATTTAAAATACTGTTATGTTTGCTCCTCATGGTGATCACTCCGTGCGCGGAATGTATTCTTGGTGTGGGACTTGTATTTCTTTTCTTCTTTTGATTCTAAGGTGCTTCAACGAGTCCACATGGCACATCCATCCTTGTACCTGGTCACCTAGAATTTCGCCAACTCCCTGAGGTGTCGGGAATTTAATCTTCTGGTAATAAGTAGAGACGACTGCCCTGATCTGGTTGAGTGCCGGTCGGCGAATGATGGCATGGTAGGGAAACGGTATGACGACAATTGTGTATTTTATCGGCGTCACCCGGGTGCGTGGGCTTCTGCCAAACATTGTGGACAATATAACCTGTCCCAGTGGAACTACCTCTGCTCCGCCGAATCCGGTCAATAGGGTGGATATCGGCTTTAGCCGGTCTGGGGCTATCCTCATCTGCTCGTAGTCTTTTGAGAATATCAGGTTTGCGGAGCTTCCGCTATCCACCAGAACTTTATGCAACTGATATTCATCCACAATAATAGTAATAACCAATGGGCAATATAGTTTACCTGCGGTCAAGGCCAATGGATTAAGTTGCTCCAAGTCTCTCTTGGTGAAAGAGATCTCATACTCCAAGTACGCTTCCAGCATGATTGCATTTGTGTACCCAATGTAGGCTCCACCCTGGAGTCTCCGTGTTATGGTTTCTCGGTCGCGAGCCGTGTCAGCTCCCAAGGCTCTTCCTTTGATCACGTTTATAATGCCTCTGCTCGGGGCATTCACTATGGTCCTACCACGCTCTTCGGGTGCCTCAATCATCTTCTGCTTTCCTCTCCTCGGTGAGTAATCTCTTCTAGGGGATAAAGAATGTTCTGCCCCTCTAGCATCTTCGTTGGCGTTTCTGACAAAATCGACCAATTTTCCTTCTTTAATAAATCTTTCAATTTTATTCCTCAGGTGCGTACAATCATCCGCCCTGTGTCCAGGTTGACGGCGGTACGCGCAGTATTTGCCCGTCAACCATCTGTTTCTTTTTGCCACGGCCATCACCTCCAGAATGCCTCTATTTAACGGGGTGTACGTCCTTGGGGGCCTTTCACTGTTGCGATCTCTGTATGCGTTACTGCTGGAAAATAAACCTTGAAGCATTGCCATCATCTCATCCTCATAAACCATTTGGTTCGCGAGCATGTTGATCTGTGCTATGGTGGGCTCAATCAATTTGATTAGCTCGTCGGCCAACCTGCGATGGGTCGTACCCTTGAACAGAATCATCATGACCTGCCCGCCATGCGGCTCATCCACCTTCAACAATTCATTATTGAACCTCTTAATATATTCCCGGAGGTTCTCCCTTTCCCTCTACTGCACCGCGCCGAGGTGTAACAGGTTGATCTTCATTCTCTTTTGGCTAGATAACTGGTTCTCAAGCTTTTCCCTTAATTGCTCGTAGTCCGTTATGGATCTGGCCTCCAGCCTAGCGAACCAATCCAGTGCAGCGCCCGTTAAAGTGGTGGATAAGATCTTTGCCTTTATATTTCTTGAGTAGTTGTGCAGGTTCAAAATGCTATCGACCTGATGGAGATGATCTGTAGGATCACTTCTTCTATCGTATGGCTTGATCACTGGGATTTTGTCCCCTCTTTGCAATACCCCAACCTCTATCTCATCCGAAAACGGAGTCCTGCTGCGACCCTTCCAATGACTATGAGTCACCTTCCTCGTAAACTCTGCCCTCTCGCGGTCTAGTTATTTCATCCTCCTTGATATTACCTGCAGTACTTCTGCATCCTCATTCTTTGAATATGCAATCTCAGTGCGGTCGCGACCGCGTTCCATTATCCGAATCATTTCTGCGCTCTCGCGGTCAAGTCGTTCCATCTTTCTTGCTATCTCTCGATCCAGGGTCCTAGGGTCCCGTCTCTCCGACCTGTCGTAAGCAGCGGGCGATATCTCTCAGAATGAGTCCCCCGTATCCTCCTGTTCATCATATCCTTGCCTTGCCCTTCTCTCACCCACTCCGAATTCATGGGGCCTTGCCCGAATGTCCCTTGTTCTTTGTTCCGCCAGTCGTGGAAGCAGAGTCTCCAATGTAGTGTCCAGTGCCGCTTTCACAAAGGCGTTGATCTGCGCTTGCATCTCCGGGGTTATGGCGGCAGGGGGAAGGGTGCTTCGTCCCGCGGCCATCATCTCCTCTGAGCCGGGAAAATTGGCATTTGGTGCCTCGGTCATTGGACCGTCTGCCGTGGGGTTCTCAGTGGTCGGGCCCTCAGTCTCGGGTTCCGCCGTATTTGGTGCGGCAAAGGTTGGACCTGCATTCGTGGCTCGCGGCGGCCTCCCGGGCCCGCACCTTCGTCGCGACTCATTTTGTGATGGAGGAAGCTCTATCTCGGCTCGGGTCACTGTCTGTTCTTGGCCAGTCAGCTGTTGAGGGAGTTGCGTGTCCTCCATCCTCGCGTTCCTAGTCACAACTCCGTTGAATTCGGATCGGGTCCTCCTTCTTTGCATCTTGGCGTCCTCGTCCGTGAAATGGTGTTCCCACAGACGGCGCCACTGATTTGGCAATAGATCGTATTATATATATATATGTTTGTCGGGTACAAGTGAGTGACCTAATAATACAACAAATCTATCTTAAATTATGCATACACTATGTATCTCGCGTAGACTTGGTCTAGAACACCTCGAACTAACGCCCTGATGCTTGGACGACAATGGTATATCGGTGACTAGATCAGATGCATATCGGTGATTGTCTTCGACATGATAAATAGGACGCCCCTCGATGTGATATCGGTAGTGTGGTGGTGTGACGTATCAGCGGAGTACAAGGTTATCCCGATATCGAGTACGATATCGAGAGTGAGATCGGGGATTTATTTCGATGTGATGCGTGGTAGTTGAGGGATAATAATTGCTTACTTAGTGATCTGGGTACTGCGTATTTATAGACATCGGAATCCGGGGACCACAGTAACACATCGGTGATTATTACCAATATGATATCGAAAGTGGTCCCCGATATGGTTAAATATGGGCCTGATTTGGGCCAGGCCCAATATGCGGGAAATGCCCATATCAGCGGGTTACAATTAAATCTTATCCACAAGTGGCATCTAGAGAAATGGATATCAATCGAATTTACTTAAACTAATAACCCTTTGTTGCCTAGCAGTAACTTGACTCAATCCCAATGCGCAACTTTTCAAAGGCGTCCCATAAGGGATAACATATAAGCATATTTTAGTTAGTTAAACGGATAAATATCTCGAACATAGTCTTTTGCTCTTTGCAGAGTTTAAGAAACATCATATGGGATATCAAATCGAGAAATTATCACAATTATGAATCGATAAGTGGTTAAAAATCAATATGGAATATAATTCAATGACAATGTATTTTATTATAAACGATGGTATATATATGAAATAATGTCGCAAGAAATCTGTTTAAGGAAGGTAGTTGTGATTCAGAAAGAAAGAATCACTATTAATCTGTCCAAGTTCCTCAGACCCAATAATCTGTCCAAGTTCCTCAGGCCGAATCCCAAATGGGCTCGAAGAAATATTATAATCTCACATTTTGCAGTAACTTCGTGTTCGATATAGTCGACATCGTTTTCTATATAAATTCAGATATGATAATAAATTTTATAACTATTTATCTTAATGTTTTCACATGTGGTCGACATCACTTTCAATAATTAAGTATTACTAGATTAAAGTAATAATAGCATAAAATAATATTAACTTAATTTTATGTAATTTTGTCATAGAGTTATTATATCCTTAAAATATATGTGAGAAACTATTTATAAGTACATATTTTATTTTAAAGTTAAAGTAAATTATAACAACAATAAGTATTTCATCTATATATAAAATTTATGTTTCATAACCTATATTGCTTTTGGGTATTAACTAATAATACCTAATATAACATATATATTAGGTATAAAGATTCATAAAATTATAAATACTTGAAAATCATGAAGTGATTTTAAGACAAAACATAATTACGGAACTGGTCATTCAGGCCATATGATTAAATCATAATATAGTTGCTAACACCTTGAGAGAAATTGAAGAAAAGAGAAATTAAGCATGAGACTTATTCCCTAAACTATGTAAATGAAACAAAATTTACAAATGATATATATATGTACACATGATTAAAACTTATAAAATAAAGAGTTTCAACTATAATCATGATATGTTATTAAGGTTAATTTGAAATAACAAAGAAGGTATATCGATTAGAGTTTAAAATTGTTGTAGTCTCAAGTTTACCTCAAATCGAACTTCTTACTTTATTCGAACTTAGAAATTGGTTGAGCGCATTTGTTCTAGACACATCCAGGAGTGTGTGGTTAAAAGGTACCCCCAAAATAATAAGTTTTGATAGTTTTCCCGAATTTTACAAAATCTCGGCATAAATTGTTTTTTGGTAGCAGTCTAGGGTTTTTGCCTTTTCTCAAAACGTTTGAGTTGCGCGACTCCTCGATAACTCTTTTATGATAGAAAAACTTAAAAAGTGAAGAACTTTGTTGAAGAGCTATAACAAAATTCGAAATGTATTGATGTATGAAAATCAACAAGAGAAGGCCTAGTATGTATAAGAAAATCTATACATTTGAGGTTATTAAAATATACAACTAAATTTTGATAATTTTGTGACAATATGGATGTATAGTTCAAGACCTTCAGATTGGGTGATGTGTATCATTTTTTAGCCAAATGTGTTCTTGATTAGGTATAGCAAAATTACAATTTTGTTTCAAAACTAGCGTTAAACACATTAGACCCCCTTTGGACATTCCAGTTTCTAGCCTACCAATTGGTTGTTTTAGCCTAACACCCATTATTTGTAATATGACTGATTTGATAAGATAACTAATAAATATTTTTATTTATTATCAGATTGGAAAGACTAATATGATATTTCTCAAAGCTTTTCAGGTTAAAATATTTTTTTTTTCAAAAAATGAAGAACTAAAATGTAAATAGCAATTAATATTCCATTTTTTTAAATATGGGCTAATTCCTTGAAACCTCGCAAACTATAGGCACTGTATGATTAAGTGTGAGAAGTTTTTCTATATTTTTTTTTAAACCTGGCAAGGCTTAAACTATGATCATTTGTGACATTTGCCTCAGTGCATATCTAGCGAATTTCCGATTAAAAATCGTCGGGAAAATTATTTTGAGCAAAATCTTCCCATCGCTGAGACGGCTCCGATGGTCGTGATGGCATTGCAAAATTAAAATCTATTACACGAATAATTTGATTTAAGTTCAAGAGATATCCGGATAATGTGAAGAACACCTTCAAAGTGTTCTTCATATTTGAGAGAAATTTCTTGAATTGAAATAAAATTTCCAGTGTAATAGCTTTTAATTTTGTGATAGATTCACCACTATCGGAACCATATTGACGTGTGGAAGAGTCAATTTGAAAAAAATCACCAAAAATGTTCCGACAGACACGCGAATTACCGGCAATTTTTTGTCGAAATTTTTCTAGTTGGTCTCAATATTTCCTTGTTGAGACGGTGTCAATGGTGGTGATAGTATCGCAAAATCCAGAGCCATTACAAGAGAAGTTTAATTTAAATTCAAGAAATTTCTGGCAAATATGAACAACACTTTGAAGGTGTTCTTCAAATTTTCCAAAAATCTCTTCAATATAAATTTGATTTTCCGTGTATTTTGCAATGCTGTCACCACCATCAAAATCGTTTTAACAAGAGAAAAATTATGTCCAAAATATTTTTTTCAATGATTTTCGATTGAAAAATTGCCGAAAACATGCACTAGGACAAATAGCACAAAAGAGCAAAGTTTAAGCCCCACCAAGCCAAAAAATAAAAGCTTCTGACCCTGAATATACAAAGTGCCTATAGTGTGGGGGGTTTGGTAAAATTAGCCCTTTAAATATTTTGGGGTGTTACAAGATTAATATGTTGAATGTGCATTACTACGAAAGATTCCTTAAGTCATGGTAAATGAATGGGTCTAGGTAGTAAATGATAATATATGGGAGAATGATGTGTAGTCCTCTTGTTGACACAATGAGCTCAACTTGGTATTTCTGAAAATTTACAGTTGTACACCTATTACTAACAAGTACACTATTATGGAAAGTATGTAACTTTGACAAAAATGGACCATATAAATGTTTTCAATCAAGACCTTGTGAACTATGTCACTTATATCGTAGTACGTGGAAAGAAGTATGTCAAATATTATAACGTAGGACCCCCACGACTCGTGTTTGTGATTTGCTATGCATAGGTGCTTTCAATTTGTTCTATCATGGGTCAAGTGGGAGAATGTAAGACATGTCCCATGCAACGAGGAGTCAGACAACCGAAAGTTATATGGTAGACAAAGGGACAAATAGACGAAGAATCTTAATTAATGAGGATTATGACTCTAATTTGTCTATATATACCAGGAAACTGGTCCTCCCTTCACACTACTACACTCTTTAAAACTCCTATATTTTTTTCCTCAACACACGACATTATCGTTAGTATCTCAAAACCTATGGAAGAGGGAGCAGCCAGTGTTTCCACCACTGATTCTTGATTCTCGTAGAGGCGGTGCATCGCCGCTGATAAACGATCTCAACGACGATATTGTATTAACATAGAATGATGTTCCAAAGCAATTATAGTTTGATTATTGTTGATACTGATTAGCGTTGTATGCTTACCGTATTATATAATTGCTTACAACATGTAGACATGAATCTTTTTTCTACATTCTCTGAGACTATCACTGGAATAGCTCAAAATAGATCCTCTAAGCTATATCCTTTGTATATAACTCTATGTGCTATATAATCATTTATCCAATATGTATAATCGAACTCTTTTATGTTTTAAGATTTAGAACTCATGTCAAGTCTCAAATTGTGGTACATCGCACAATGAAGTGGTGTGGAAGATCTTCATCATGTATAGCTAGCTAGGTTGCAATTTCTAGCAACTAAGGTTGCATTGGACATATTAAATTTCATGACTTGAAAGTTTCGTGTGACTTACTGACAAAACATAAATCAAAAACAAATTTGCAGTCGTCTTAAGTATTACAAGGATACAAAAAAAAGGTCATCTTTTTACTCTTGCAGACTTTAACCACAAATTTGAAGGACACCAAAAAATATTAAAACTTCAGTAATAAATTGTGGGTTGTTTATAAACTTAGGTTTATAACAAATCCTGTAAGAAAATCTCTAATTGGTTCAAATGCCAATTAATTCTATAAGGTAAGATGTAATCATCTTATTCAAGGGATTGTAATTGATGTATTAAAGGAATGATTTAATTCTATTAATTTTGATAGTGATTAGTCAATCCCATGATGTATGGGATTTTCCATAACGTGAAAGGGGTCTTGATTTAAAAATATAAGCTTATGTTATTCCATCAAACACAAGCATCAAGACACAAAATACTAGATCAAAAACTCTATTTCATTTCATCACTTTAGCATCAATGGGTGGGGGTAATATTCCGCATTAATTAGTATTATAGTTCTATCAAATGGCATCAGAGCCAAACTCCATGCCTTATTGTTTTGCATTTCTATATCGTATCATACGACTAATGTTTGAGACGGTATAGAGATTGCTCGTTGCAATGTTTCACTTGTTTCAAAAATTCAGGGATGTGAACTTTGTAGTTCTCGTTGCCGTGCTAGAATTATAAAATTTGGAGACGTGAACTTTGTAGTTCTCGTTGCCAATCTAAAATATCATAACCTTTACATTAATCCGTATGTAAAGGAGGGTGTATGTTGAATTTCGTTTCTTCCCTTTTCTTCTATTAAAGAAAATCTTCCCGTTTTTCTTTTGTTTTGTAAATTTATATCTTGGAATAAAGAGAATGAATTATAAAAACGGGCAAAGAAGAAGAAAATATGGATATGATTTGTAAGATTGTTAAGTTATTTTTTGGGCAATCTATATGCATATACATATAATTGAATTGAAAGATAGTTTATGTTCAAACATTATTTTGTTGCTCAAGTACTGCAACAAAGCTACATAATAAATATATATGTATTGCATGTTCTTTGTCTTTAATTTTTATGCAATTAAAAATGGTCAAATTTAATGGTTTGTAATTTACGGAATGGGTGTAATATTAGAATAATAAAACATTTTTTACACCAATATAAAGTATGACCACAATTTTTATGAACACTTTAAAATTGCATACTTTGTGGTTATTGGGGTTTATTCACCCTTAAAGGCTTTGAAGTGCAATTAACATGTTTAGTTGTTTTGCTTTGCACATATGACGTAAAGTAATTTGTTTGTAAGTGCAATTTTTTTTTGGGTACTGGTCATGATTAAAGTAATAAACTCCTTGTATAAGATTAGCCACAGCATCTTATGACACATGTTTATTCCATGACTATATGGTAAAATTATCCAATGCTCGATTAACACATTTAAAATGATTTCTTTACCCTACAGAGAAGTAATGATTTTATATGTTTATTTTTTTGGGAATAAGATAGTAATATTAATAGAAAACCTAAATGCCCACAGGTATAGGATTTCTTTTGCATAACATTCGGTGAATTCACTATTCTTATTAATAATGGGTGAACAAATCTTATATAGTAGCCTTTGCCCACATGGAGGTTTAGGTTTTGTTAATAAATCTTAATGATTTATATTCATATTCAAAGCACTAATACTCATCTGTATATATTTGCAACTGCACTTTTGAATGATTTCTCTTCCCACATTCCATCGCTGGTGGTGATAACTTCTCTGAATAGAAGGAAAAGATCTTACTGCAATTCGGGTGCATGGACCTTGACTTAGCTCTCCGTGAGGCAAAACCCGCTGTCCCTATGGACGAGAGCACTCTGGCTCAAAAATCGGCTCATGAGAAATGGGAAAGATCCACTCGGCTGAGTTTAATGCTCATTAAGTCTTTTGTCACAAAGAGCATTAGAGGATCAATCCCTGAGTGCGATAATGTCAAGGATTATCTTGTAGCTATTGAGGAACAATTCACTGGTTCTGTAAAGGCTTTAGCTGGCACCCTAATGCGCAGGCTGATCACCATGAGGTTGGATAGGACTAAGGGTGTGCGTGCACACATAATGGAAATGAGGGATATATCATCCCAATTGAAGTCTCTAGCCATGGAAGTTTCAGATGAATTTCTTGTGCATTTCATTCTTGACTCCCTTCATGGTGAATATGGAACTTTTAAGATCACCTATAATGCACAAAGGAAAAATGGTCAATAAACGAGCTCTTGACCATGTGCGTTCAAGAAGAAGGAAGATTGAAGCATGACACTCTTGAGAGTGCTAATTTGGTGGAGCACAAGAAAATAAAGGAAAAGAAAGGCAAAACCTTTGATCCCGCTAAGGCACCAAAAGGTGGGAAAGTGCCATTCAAGCGTTCTTTTAACAATAATGCATGCTTCTTTTGCAAGAGGGATGGGCACAAAAAGAAGGATTGCTTGAAGTATAAGAATTGGCTAGTGATGACAGGTAACTCTTACTCTTTTGTGTGTTACGAATCAAATTTTGTTGATGCACATCAAAATACTTGGTGGGTGGATTCAGGAACTACTATTCACGTTGCAAATATCATGCAGGGATTTCTAAGCCTACGGAAGCCGACGGGAAGTGAACTAGGCATCTATTCCGGAAATAGGATGTGTTCGCACGTCGAAGCTATTGGAACATTTAGAGTTATTTTGAATAATAAGTCTATTTTAGACTTGGAAAACACTTTTTATGTACCGTCTTTTATTAAGAACTTAATTTATGTTTCACGATTATCAGTTGTTGGTTTTAAGTTTGATTTTGATTTGAAACTTACTATTTATTAAAATTCTCGTGTTTTTTGTTATGGATCTTTGGTGAATGGTTCATACAAGTTAGTGCAAGATTCTGCTTTTGAACAAAGTCTTTTAACTGTGCATGATAATATTATTGGTTCTAAACGCAACGTGATGGAAGAATCTTCCTCTATGTTATGGCATAAAAGATTAGGCCATATATCCTAAAAAAGAATTGAAAGATTAGTGAAAGAAGGAATACTTAAATCCCTCGATTTCTCTGTTCTTGGCTCATGTGTGGCTTGCATTAAAGGGAAGCAAACCAATAAAACACATAAGGGTGTCGCTAAGAGGAGTGATGAAGCAATACAAATAATACACACAGATATATGTGGACCATTTAGTTCTCCATGCTTTAATGGACAAAGATATTTCATCTCCTTTATAGATGACCACACAAGATTCATGTATCTCTATCTTCTTTTTGAGAAATCCGAAGCACTTGATGCATTTAAGACATATAAAAAAGAAGTAGAGAAACAATTGGAAAGAAAAATAAAGATTGTGAGATCAGATAGAGGTGGAGAATACTATGGAAGGTACACAGAATCTGTTCAAAGATCGGGTCCTTTTGTGGATTATCTTAGAGATGAAGGTATTGTGGCTCAATATACTTTGCCCGAAACACCAAGTCAAAACGGAGTAGCCGAAAGGCGAAACAAGACTCTTATGGAAATGGTGAGAAGTATGTTGAGCAACTCCACCTTACAAATCTCATTATGGAGTGAGGCCCTTAAAACTGCAGTGTATATTTTAAACCGGGTTCCATCTAAGGTTGTTGACAAAACACCTTTTGAACTATGGAAATGATAGAAACCGAGTTTAGCACACTTACACATATGGGGATGTGCAGCTGAAGTAAAGGTTTATAATCCACAATTAAAGAAACTAGATATGGGAACAGTAAGTGGTTACTTTATTGGGTATGCTGAAAAATCTAAGGGCTATAAATTTTATTGCCCATCTCATACACCAAGAATAGTTGAGGCTAGAAATGCAAAATTTCTTGAGGATGCTAATGTCATTAAAGAAAATATTCCTCCAAAGGTTGTGTGAGAGGAATCACGGGATTTAAACCCCATCCTTAGATTGGTAACGACTCAAGACGATCATAATGATCTTAATTAACCCATCCTTAGATTGGGAACTACTAAAGCAGATCATAATGATCTTAATGAACAACCAATTGAGGAACAAACTCCAACTCAAGAAGAACACATTGACACAAGTTCTACAAACAATGATTCTCACGTGAATGATGTTGTGATGAATGAGGTTGTGGAAGTCACGAGATCCTTAAGCCAAAAAAGGCCAGCTATTTCAGAAGAGTATCTTGTATACCTTTCTGAGTCAGGATTCGATATTGGTCCTAAAGATGATCCTCTTCTGTTTTCACATGCCATGAATGGAGAGAACTCAAGTTATTGGTATAATGCCATGGTTGAAGAAATGAATGCGATGGCTAATAATCAAGTTTGGGAAATCGTTGGTTTACCGAAGGGAGCAAAAGCCATTGGCTGTAAATGGGTCTACAAGACCAAAAAGGACTCAAATGGTAACGTTGAGCGATATAAGGCTAGACTTGTAGCCAAAGGATTCACCCAAAGAGAAGGCATTGATTACCAAAACACATTTTCTCTTGTGTCTAAAAATGACTCATTCAGAATAATTACACTAGTAGCTCATTTTGACCTTGAGCTACATCAAATGGATGTGAAAACCGCATTTTTGAATGGTGAACTTGATGAAGAGGTGTACATGAGACAACCTGAAGGATTTCAAGTTGATAAAGATAAAGACTTGGTTTGCAAATTGCGTAAATCAATATATGGGCTAAAATAGGCCTCCCGCCAGTGGTACTTAAAGTTTCATAATGTTATAGCCTCTTACGGTTTTTCAGAAAATATTATGGACACTTGCATATACCTTAAGGTCAGTGGGAGTAAATTTATTATTTTAGTCCTATATGTTGACGACATTTTACTTGCCACTAATGATCTTGCATTACTATAAGACACAAAAGAATTTCTTTCGAAAAAATTTGAAATGAAGGATTTGGGTGAAGCTAATTATGTTATTGGCATAGAAATTCACAGAGATAGATTTAAAAGACAACTAAGTCTATCTCATAAAGCCTACATTGAAAGAGTTTTAGAAAGATTTAATATGAGTGGATGCAAACCAAATGCAGTACCTTTGTTAAAGGGTGACAAGTTTAGCCTAGATCAATGTCCGAAAAATGATTTAGAGAAGAAAGAGATGGAAAATATTTCTTATGCATCACTAGTAGGCACTCTAATGCACACCCAAGTGTGTCTTCGGCCAGACATTGCCTTTGTAGTAGGAATGTTGGGGAGATATCAAAGCAATCCAGGAAAGGATCACTGGAAGGCAGCTAAGAAAGTCACTAGATACTTGCAAGGAACCAAAGATCACATGCTCACCTATCGACATGTTGAGAATCTTGAAGTGGTAGGATACTCTGACTGAAACTTTGCTGGGTGTCAAGATTCTAGAAAGTCCACTTCAGGGTATGTTTTCTTGCTTGCTGGAGGTGCTGTTTCTTGGAGAAGTACTAAACAAACCATAATGGCATCATCAACTATGGAGGCAGAGACTATAGCGTGCTTTGAAGCCACTTCACAAGCTAAGTGGATAAAGAATTTCATCGCAGGGCTTCAACTTGTTGATACAATATTGAGGCCGTTGAAATTAAATTGTGATAACTTAGCAGCGGTGTTCTTTTCGAACAACAACAAAAGTGGGAGCAAAAGTAAACACATTGATATCAAGTATCTTGTTGTCCGAGAAAGAATCAAGGAACAAATAGTATCC
The DNA here is from genome assembly GCA_948329865.1 of Linaria vulgaris. Classification (NCBI taxonomy): domain Eukaryota; kingdom Viridiplantae; phylum Streptophyta; class Magnoliopsida; order Lamiales; family Plantaginaceae; genus Linaria; species Linaria vulgaris. Next base: position 41,827,803 of record OX415251.1, read on the forward strand.
ATTGAGCACATTAGGACACATTACATGATAGCTGATCCTATGACTAAAGGGCTATCCATTAAAGTGTTTGTCAACCATGTGAAAAGTATGAGATTATTGAAGTCATCTTAAACTTAGGTGTTTCTTGAAATGTATGGTACCATTTATGAAAATCAATAAAAAATTTGTTTGTGCACATAAAGTTTATGCTCCATATAGAAATTGTCGATTTAGATAATTTGGACCCGAAGGGACTATCAAAGTCATATAAACACTACATAAGGAGATTACCATAAGAGATGGTACTTTGTGATACATGGCATAATAGTGTGACCGCCATGATTCAAGTATTACATCTTAATTGGTGACATACGAAGTTTTAACTCAATTCTTAAAGTTTGGCCAAATAAAGTTAATATATCTTTTACTTTCCAAATGCATTGGCATATGAACCAAGTGGGAGAAAACAATTTTGAACAAGAATATAACAATCGAAAAATAAACCAATCAATTCATGCCACTATCCACTAGAAAAAATCTGAATAAGAAACATCTCAATGCATAAACCAATGGAAGAAAAATTAATTAATTATATTCAAGAGAAAAGGCAAAATTTGGTAAACCACTGCCTTCGATTGCCCAAGGTATGTAACATAGAATAGGCTTCCAGTAACTTCATTTTAATAGAAATCAAAACTATCGTATGTGAATATATATAGGATAATATTATTTATCATTTAAACATAATTGGCAGTTGAAAGTTGTAAAGTAAATCTCAATTATTCTTGAATCAACTAACCCCCAAAACACCATTTCAACAAAGTATAAAAGTACTTTATCTTAAAAATAACAACTGTATCATTGAAAACCCTGGAGACAAAAACAAGAAGTGATTACCGAATATCGTTCTTGACCTGTAGGCATCACAGGATGCAACGTTGACCTGCACATCATAGAAATATATAAATGAGCAACACGAATCCCATTGTTCCACAAAGAAACAAAGAACTATTGAATCGTAGGATTGAAATACCAGTTGAAGGCACTAATTACCGGAACAAACAATTGGTCCATCTCTCCATCATGTCTCCAATGTTAACTACGAAAGACTTGACTCAAGATCCAAAATACAAACTAAAAATTGTTAAAGTTTCACTATTCATATATATGCCTCACCGTGTCCTTATTCAGAGCTGAAATTCAGTAAACCCACCCACTATGCTGCACATCTTCCCAAAGTTGTGGTTCCATCCATTTTCCCTACAGACCTGTTAACACGAAAACAGCTTAATCATCAAATTAACATGTGGTATTTGGCAAAGTTACAAGAATAGTTACAATTGAGTCCGAGCACGCTGGACAAACATACCTGAAGTCCACCTACGCCATCTGTAGCTAGAAGAGTTATCATGCCAACATCTGAATGAACGGAAGCTCCATATGTTTCTTTTTCAGATGAGCCCAACTCCCCTGCACCCCAGAGTAACAATAAATCTAGTTTATATTTCTTCATCCAACGAATTCCACGAGAAAACATAATATCCAGCCACATGTTTTCTACAAAATGGAATAATGGAAACAAAAGATTTGAAGCTACAAGCCTACAACGTTAATGTAACAAGCTATACAGATTATGTAGTTTCTATGAGGATGGTGTAAGGCAGTAATAACACAGCACCCAACATACCTGGATAATGGATCAAGCGGAGAAAAGCATTTGGTGGACTTAGTGCCCCGATATCATAGAATAAGCAATTAGTGAGATCAGTCTTTCTCCAGCATTCCTAATGCAGATAAAATAAAACGTAAACATCAGTGAAATAGGTTAGTTGTTTTTGGAACAAGGCTCTGACGCAATAAATTAAACTTGCTAGCAGGCAAGTTAATGAAAGAATAAGACTTAGGTAACACTTACAAGACTTGTTTATAGTAATCCTCCATGATAGATCTCCAGTTTGGCAGAACCTCTGCTAAGAAGTTACATTGCTCACGTTATTCTTCAACATAACAGACTTCCATCTAATTACGGAAATGTTTCCCCACGTATTTCCTATATCCATACAATAAAGTTGTTTGACTAGAAAAAAATGCCTTTTATGGTTGAAAAAATATTTAGACTCGTTACTGCGATATAATAGGGAAAAAAGTTCGTTTGGTCCCATAAGTTGGCACCTTCACGCATTTGGTCCCGTAAGTTGGCACCCCACGCAATTGGTCCCGTAAGTTGGCACCCCACGCAATTTTAGTCCCGTAAGTTGGCACCCCACGCAATTGGTCCCGTAAGTTGGCACCCCACGCAATTGGTCCCGTAAGTTGGCACCCCACGCAATTGTAGTCCCGTAAGTTGGCACCCCACTCAATTTTAGTCCCGTCAGTTGGCACTCCACGCAATTTACGGGACTAAAATTGAGTATTTTTACCAACTTACGGGACTAAAATTGCGTGGGGGTGCCAACTTACGGGACCAATTGCGTGGGGTGCCAACTTACGGGACTAAAATTGCGTGGGGTGCCAACTTACGGGACCAATTGCGTGGGGTGCCAACTTACGGGACCAAATGCGTGAGGGTGCCAACTTATGGGACCAAACGAATTGTTTTCCCGATATAATAATCATCAAACACTGAAAAAAAGATTAAAGAAAAAAGAAAGAATTATGAGGCTATTTAAACGCTTTCTTCACTTAATTACCATGCTATCTTAATGTAATATATAGCAATGTTTATGATTAGATATCGATCAACATAATTGGGATTGAATTTTAACTTTTGATACTTCCTAGAAACTCCAAAGTTGACATCCTTCGTGTAGAAGAAGTGCTCACATTAAATATAACACTTAATGCCGCAAACTACAGGTAAAGAACCGGAAAGCAAATGCAATGCCGTACAAGAGTAATTTAAATCAAGAATTCTTAACACCATAGTAATTGAATTTCGAGAAATCAAGACTAGAAGTAGCAATGGCGAATTGCAAATACCCTCTAGTGGCCATTCACTACAAGAAAAATGGGTCATTAGGGACTGCATGGGCGGTCCCTAATGACCCCCCAGGCGGTCCCTATTGACCAATAGCGACCGTTAGACGGTCGCTAAGCAGCGGTCGCTATTGACAGCGGTCGCTTGCCAATAGCGACCGTTAAGCGGTCCCTATTGAGGTCATTAGGGACCGCAATTTAGCGACCGTTAAGCGGTCCCTAATGACCTCAATAGGGACCGCTTAACGGTCGCTATTGGCTTTTTGTAAAAATTAGGGACCGTCTGGGCGGTCCCTAATGTGCTACATTAGGGACCGCCCAAGCGGTCCCTATTGTAAAAAATTAGGGACCGTCTGGGCGGTCCCTAATGTTCTACATTAGGGACCGCCCAGACGGTCCCTAATTATTAACAATAGGGACCGCCCAAGCGGTCCCTATTGTATCACATTAGGGACCGCCCAGACGGCCCCTAATTATTTACAATAGGGACCGCTTGAGCGGTCCCTAATTTCTACATTAGGGACCGTCTGGGCGGTCCCTAATGTGCTTCAGAACATAGCGACCGCTTAACGGTCGCTATATTCTGAAAAAAAATTAGGGACCGTTAGACGGTCCCTAATTTTACAATAGGGACCGTTTAACGGTCCCTACTAATATTCATAGATTTTCTATGAATATTAGTAGGGACCGTCGAACGGTCCCTAATACCAACAACAGGGACCGTTTGACGGTCCCTAATATCAAAAATAGGGACCGCTTAACGGTCCCTACTAATATTCATAGTATGAATATTAGTAGGGACCGTTAAGCGGTCCCTAATGACCTCCAGAAAAAAAAAATATACCATTATATTCCGGATTAAATCCGGAATATAATTTTTTTTTTTTTTTTGTAGAATTGTAATTTTAACAACATCAAAACAATAAAATGATGAATAAAAAGTTAATATAATGACAATTGATATGAAAGAATAAAAGAATGTGAAAATATGAATAAAATAAGTAATAATATAAAATGAATGAAATAAAAAACATGAATAAAATCAAAAGTGAAGAATAGTAAATGAGATCCAAAATAAAAAAAAAAGTATAAAAAGAAAAGATTGTATTGGTCAAAAAAAGAAAATAAAAATCCAAAATAAAGAAAGTGAAAGAAAAGAAAATGAAGAAAAGATTGTGTTGGTGAAAAGAAGAAAAAAAAGATAGTGTTTTTGTGTTTGTGAAAAGAAGAAAAAAAGATAGTGTTTTTGTGTTTGTGAAAAGAAGAAAAAAAGATAGTGTTTTTTTGTGTTGGTGAAAGAAGAAAAAAAGATAGTATTTTTTGGAGATAATGAAATGGGTGTAAAGAGTGGTGAGGTTATATATAGGATTCAATTAGTTTTTGTCCGTTGGATGATTTTAGATGATCGACGGTTTGAGATGGCGATCCGTGTTAAAGACATGATGGGGTACTTATGACCGTAGATTAGGATTTAATCGACGGTTGAGAATTGCTTTTGTGAAATTCAAATTTCCCCCTCATTTCCGCCAAAAATTTTTGCCAAAAATTGTTAATAGGGACTGCTAAGCGGTCCCTAAATTGACAATAGGGACCGCTTAACGGTCCCTAATATGACAATAGCGACCGCTAAGCGGTCGCTAATGCCAAAATAGGGACCGTTAAGCGGTCCCTACTAATATTCTTACTTAAAAATCGATTTTTTTTATTGATGTTGTTGTGTTTGTGATTGTAAGCAACCAAACTCATTGTACTATGTAAATATAAGTAATAAATGATTGCAAAACCAACCTTATAGTAGATTAGTTGTGAAATAATAGATTAATTGAGATCGATCGAGTTATTAACGTTCAAGATATATTTCACAAATGTACAACTAACTAATTAGTTAGTTGTAATTGTTATCCGTGTTTATGATTTACTTCACAAACGTTAGCATAGATACGATTATGAGGCATAATCATTAGATTAAGTATTCATTAATTATACGTATATATGTAGATCGAATTAATTTGTCATTATGTCATTCGTCGTACAAAATAGTAGGAGAATCTTCAAAGCGGCCCGTTCTCCTTGTATAATGTTTGGATATACAATGTGTCGTTGTACTTATTGTTATTTTAACTATTCCAATGGTTATTATGTACTAAACATACAACGCGACACCTCGAACCATCGAAAAATTCATAATTTTGATGTATGAATATTAGTAGGGACTGCCAAGCGGTCCCTAATTTTACAATATTAGTAGGGACTGCCAAACGGTCCCTATTGTCAAATTAGGGACCGCTTAACGGTCCCTACTAATATTCATACTTAAAAATCGATTTTTGGCGATCCGTGTTAAAGACATGATGGGTACTTATGACCGTAGATTAGGATTTCATCCACGGTTGAGATTTGATTTGGTGAAAATTCAAATTTCCCCTCACTTCCGCCAAAAAATTTCGCCAAAAATTTAAAATTTTCGATTTTAGGGACCGTTAAGCGGTCCCTAATGTCAAACGGATAGAAAATCTACGAATATTAGTAGGGACCGTTAAACGGTCCCTATTGTAAAATTAGGGACCATCTAACGGTCCCTAATTTTGTTTTTCAGAAAATAGCGACTGTTGAACGGTCGCTAAGTTCTGAAGCACATTAGGGACCGCCCAGACGGTCCCTATTGTAGAAATTAGGGACCGCCTGAGCGGTCCCTATTGTAAAAATTAGGGACCGTCTGGGCGGTCCCTAATGTGCTACATTAGGGACCGCCCAAGCGGTCCCTATTGTAAAAAATTAGGGACCGTCTGGGCGGTCCCTAATGTTCTACATTAGGGACCGCCCAGACGGTCCCTATTGAGGTCATTAGGGACCGCTTAACGGTCCCTATTGTCAAATTAGGGACCGCTTAACGGTCCCTACTAATATTCATACTAAAAAAGCGATTTTTTTTATTGATGTTGTTTTTGTGATTGTAAGCAACCAAACTCATTGTAATATATAAATTGAAGTAATAAATGATTGCAAAACCAACCTTATAGTAGATTAGTTGTGAAGTAATAGATTAATTGCGATTGATCGAGTTATAAACGTTCAAGATATATTTCACAAATGTACAACTAATTAATTATCATTAGTTAGTTATAATTGTTATCCGTGTTTATGATTTACTTCACAAACGTTAGCATATATACGATTATGAGGCATAATCATTAGATTAAGTATTCATTAATTATACGTATATATGTAGATCGAATTAATTTGTCATTATGTCATTCGTCGTACAAAATAGTAGGTGAATCTTCAAAGCGGCCTGTTCTCCTTGTATAATGTTTGGATGCACAATGTCTCGTTGTACTTATTGTTATGCGGCACCTCGAACAACGAGTCACCTCGAACCATCGAAAAATTCATATTTTTGATGTATAAATATTAGTAGGGACTGCCAAGCGGTCCCTAAATTAACAATAGGGACTGCCAAGCGGTCCCTATTGTAGAAATTAGGGACCGTCTGGGCGGTCCCTATTGTAAAAATTAGGGACCGTCTGGGCGGTCCCTATTATTCCACATTAGGGACCGCCCAGACGGTCCCTATTATCAAAAAGTATGGCGACCGTCAAGCGGTCGCTATATTGCGGTCCCTATTGAGGTCATTAGGGACCGCTTAACGGTCGCTATTTTGCGGTCCCTAATGACCTCAATAGCGACCGCTAAGCGGTCGCTATTGACCAATGCGGTTGCTGAAGACTAGCGACCGCTTGACGGTCGCTAATTTGCGGTCCCTAATGACCCCTTTTTCTTGTAGTGATTGATTCAACTGTCCAAGTGATGACATATCTTGAAGAGGTCCAACAGTGATGACATATCTTGAAGAGGTCCAACGTCGAAGGATTCTTTCCAGTCACCTGCACTTTCATATTCAAATTGTAAGTTCTTCAAATTTACTTGGCGCGGAATTTCAAGAATCACATTGAATGTTATCTTGAAGAAAATTATAGATACAGAATTCAACAGGAAAAGCATCTTATGATCTTACATACCGTGCATTATCATGTGTTATCTATCAGGATCACTACGAAGACAAGCCAAACATATTAAGCATTAAACTAATCAGAATTAAGCTCGTTAACCTCTTAAACCGGAAGATGGGTCGAGATTCTCGGCATACAACCGCGAGTAACCTCTTATCTCTCTGCGAGCCAATTTCATCTTCTCTTCTATGGGCAGAGAGAAAAATGACTTACTCGCCTCAAGTACCTCCCGGAACAGGTTTTCCTCCACGCCATGATTTATAAGATAAAAGAAACCACATTCCATGCACGCCTACATCACAATATTATTCATCACACTCATGAACAAACTAACATGAATTCTTTCCACATCATTTTATTTTACACAGTAGAGAAACTTATTAGCAACTTCCTTTGTAACGATTAAATACAATAAATTACATACTACCAATCCATTTCATCAGTATATACATCAATAAAGCAGTATTACCATCATTATCAGTTTAAGCAACTCATTCACTTGTTCTATATAAAAAATGATTTTGTGAACAGAAGTGAAATTAATCTCTCTGATTAAATTAAATCTTTTTTCCAATCAGAACCTGGCAAATGGATTTAACGGAAGAGCTGCGGTCGGAGGAAGATAAGTCGATTATCGGAAGCTCTAGGATTTTCCCCATTTTCACTGAACTAGGGTTGTTATTACATTTGAGTACAACTACGTACAAATTTATAGGGTAGCTAACGTTGTCTGACAGTCAACTTGCTTTTGAAGAACCACTAAATTTTTTTTTTATCAAACAAAGAAGAACCACTAAATTATGCTAAAGAAGTTGTTCAATTGTCATAATTGCGCTCATGCTAACTTAATGAACAGATGGTCACATACGGGCCAATATAAATGCACACACTTACAAGGATCAGTTCTGGTAAGTTAATGAATTATTTGTGTTATTTAATGAATAATAGTCAATATATATATACAAAGGAGATCATCTCTAATAAGGTAACTATGTATCACTAAAAATACATTAACAATCTACAATAATTACCAAATATACATATTCTATATCTAATACAACCCCGCAGTCGAATCGGGAGGAGGACGAACGTTGACACTGGACCGAGAATCGTCAAAAAGAACCCGTGAAAATCCCTTCGTAAAAATGTCGCCTAACTGATAACGTGAGGGAACATGTCGAACACGTACGAGATGTGTTTGGTTCGTTGATGCTGGACCGGATTGCTCGAAAGGTAGATGGCGCTTACATTGCCACAGTATACGAGAGTCCCTGAAGCAATAGGATAGTGAAGCTCCAAGAGTAAGTTCTGAATCCAACATGACTCAGACACTGCATTAGCCACGCCATGGAACTGAATCTCAATGTGTTTGGTTCGTTGATGTTGGACCGGATTGCTCAAAAGGTAGATGACACTTACAATGTCACAGTATACGAGAGTCGCTGAAGCAATAGGATAGTGAAGCTCCAAGAGTAAGTTCTGAATCCAACATGACTCAGACACTTCATTAGCCAAGCCACGGTACTCCGCTTCGACGCTAGATCGTGAGAGGGTCGATGGTCATTTGGCGGACCAAGAAACGAAATTGTCACCATGAAGAAACCAGTATCCCAAAGTCGAGTGACGAGTGTTAGGGCACCTGCCCCAATCAACATCAATATAGACGGTCAACCCCTTAACCGAGAAGGGAGAGATATGAAGACCAATATCAAGAGTCCCCTTAATGTAACGTACAATCGGAGTTTGATTGGCTTTACACGACTCCATACCGACGCGGAAAATAACATCCTCGACATATTTCATCTGAGATAGGAAAAGACTATCAGTGCAACGCTGAACTGCAGTCCCTAAAAAGAAACTCAAAGGACCCAAGTCCTTCATGGCAAATTCCCGACCAAGCTAAGACATAATAGACTGCTGTAAAGAAGGAAAATAGTCCGTGAGCAAGATATCATCCAAATAAAGAAGGTTGTAGGTCGTGTGCGAGCCACGACGCAAGATAAAGAGAGAGTGATCTGAGGCACTATGTGAGAAACCAATGGTAGCAACAAAATCAGCAAACCGCTAATACCAAGCCCGAGTGGCCTGTTTAAGACCGTAGAGAGAACGCTTCAAAAAGTACCGATGATTTGGGCGAGATGAGTCACAAAACTCAAGGGGTTGGTGCATATATACGATTTCATAAAGATGACCATGTAAAAAAGCATTCTCCACGTCGAGTTGATGAATATCCCAAGCCTTGGACACTGCAATACTGCGAATCGCCCAAATAGTCGCGCGCTTAACCACGGGACTGAAAGTTTCATCACAATCAATCCCAACCTGCTGAGACGTGCCATCACCTACAAGTAGGGCCTTATGCCTCCCAAATGAACAATCATAATGAAACTTGTTATGAAAAATCAACATACACCGAATGATATTGACATTAGTAGGACGGGGTACCAACTCTTACGTCTTATTTTTAATAAGAGCATCAAACTCATGAGTGATGGCCAATTTCCAATTAGGCAGGGGTTTGGCTTGAAGATATAGGATTACGTGAAAGAGAAGAGTGAGGAAGAGGTGAAGCGAAGATTGAAGAGGGGTTTGGCTTGAAGATGTCATGTTGGCTGCGAGTCGTCATGGGGTGAGTAGAGGTTGTGTTACCTGACGGGGAGCTCGAGACGGGGGAAGTGTTGGCTCAGTTGGCCCACGAGGAGAGGGCGGTCTTGCCTGAGATGGTGTACGGGGTGGAGACGGGCTGCCACACAAAATAGGGGACGCGTGTAGTGTGGGCGGCGATGTGGGGAGTGATTGTGTCATCGCGGGTGTGGGAGGCGGAGCTACCCGTGGGGAGTCCGTGTTGGGAGTGAGAAGAGGAGGAATGAGGAGGAGTGACCGAGCATCATCGAGAAAGGAGGGAGCGCAGTGTGAGGAACAGGGTTGTGGTTGCAATGTTGCCCCAACATCGACCCAACATTGGGAACAGAAGGTGCAGAAACTAGTCCCATAGAGTTTTGGTTGCAATGTTGACTCAACATCGACCCAACTTTGGGAACAGAAGGTGTAGAAACCAGAACCACTGGGTTCTGGTTGCAATATTGGAGGGGAGAGGAAGAGAACTTTAGAAAGGGAATGAGCTTTCATCAAAGAGAACATGTCGACAAATAATTATTTTGTTGGTGGAGATGTCGAAACATCTATAGCCACGATGATTAGGGGTAGCCGAGGAAGACACAAGGAGTACACCTCGGTTGTAGCTTATTTATTGTAGTACAGGGTATGAGAGGATAGCAAAGACATCCAAAAATCATGAGATGGGTGTAGGAGGGAGTTTGATGGTCAAGACGTTGAAGTGGTGTAATATAGTGAAGGCTTTTAGAAGTAATTATGTTGTAGAGATATGTGGCGACTTGCAAGGCGTGATGCCAAGAAGTCGGCGAAACGGAAACATGGGAAAGAGAAATAGTAATTATATTATTTATTATACGGATAGTGCGTTCTGATTTTCCATTTTGAGAAGAGGTTATTGGCAAAAAAACATATGTTTTGCAAAAGGTAGAGAAAAAGGCATTTTTATATTCCGTGCTATTGACACTATGGAGAATTTTAATATCACATTCAAATTATTCGTTGACATAAGCACGAAAAGATAAAAATCTAGGAAACACATCATTTTTGTGAGATAAAGGAAGCGCCCACATGAAACCGTATCACCATCTAAAAATAAAACATAGTAACAATGCCCCGAAGAGCTCGAAACGGGAGATGTCCAAACATCACTATGTACTAAATCAAACGGTAAATGAGTCGTAGTAAGCGGATCATAAAACAAAAATTTAATATGTTATCTCATGGGATAAGAATGACAAAACGATGTAGAAGAGCGTTTATTACAAGTAATTTGAGAACTACGCCTAAGAAAATTATAAACGTGATCGTCGGGGTGGCCAAGCCATAAGTACCAACGGTCGGCCGAGAGAGATATGAAATCGAAAGGTGACGGGGCGGAACGAGAAGCGGCGGATGGGAGAACATGGTAGATATCACCCGAGCTATTGCATCGCATAATGGGGGTGCCCATATGAAAATCCTTCATAGAAAAACCTAACGAATTAAAAAAGATAGAAACAGAGTTATCAGTGGTGAATTTTCTGACATAGATCATGTTTTTGATAAGGTGAGGAGCATGGATAACGTTATTGAGACGAAAAGGAGGGAAGGAGAGAGTGAGAGTAGTGACCCGAGCCCTTCATTGGAAGAGTTTGACCATTACCAACAATTATATCATGTTTGGTGCGCAAATTAAAGTAAGACATGAGATTACCTTAGTTAGAGGTCATGTGAGACGAGGCACCCGAGTCCATGTACCAATTGTGATCTGGATAGCATATGCATCACCGAGATAATGTCCGTATGAGCATATGGAGCCACCTCAATGTGGTACGCATGTTGGGGACGAGGGCCGAGGATACCTTGTTCGCACAGAATGGGGTTTGACAAACGCGGCTTGGTCGTAGGATATGGGACCGAGAGAGCGACCCATTGTTGTTGTGTAGGGTAGGCCCAAGGTGGAGAGGGCCACGACCACTAATACGGTGGAGGTGTGTCGCGACCCCGCTGACTCGTGAAGCGACAGCGACCGAGGCCTCATCCTCGTCCTTGATTTGCATGATACGAATTGAGTTGCGGAGCCGAGTTCGTGTGAGCGACCAGTGGGGCGTGATGCGAGACTAGGTATGCATCAGTTTGTCGAGAGACATGCTTGGCAATGTTCGTCTCCTCTAAAGATAACATGGAACGAGCTTTAGAGAACAGATGAAGCGGATCACTTTGCTGAATTAGGGTTGCGATTCCGCCATATGCGTCGGTAAGACCCGTGACCATTTGAAGAACCAACCGATGGTTAGAAACGGGGGAACCAATGTTGGGCAATTGATCAATGATCATCTTCAATTTTTGACAAAAAGCACTGACATTCGAAAAATCATCAAGAGTGGTAGAGGAGAATTGATTTTTGAGGTGCACGGCCGGGAATTCCGATTGTCTTGGAGGTAATCTGCAAGATTCGTCCATACAATTACGGCAGTAGAGTCTTTTACCATAATTGTATGGAGGAGATCGTTGGTGATGGTGCCATATATCCATTGTAGCACGGTGGCGTCCAGGCGATCACGGGGTCGGATGGAGCGACCACAACGAAAGGGGGTGATGTGATCGAGAACTTCCTAAGCTCGTGCATGGATTTTCAATAACTCGGACCAAGTAGAATATTGCCCGGATTCAACGTCCAACAAGTTAGTGATGAAGTTCTTGATGTTAGTAACAGTGAGGGCGGAGGGAAATTTTGGGGGTGCGGCCTCGTGAGGAGGTGCGTCATTTTTGCCGTCGAATGAGGTGGACCACTTGGAGGCGGAAGTGTTGTCGCTAGGGTTTGTCATAGTTTAGGAGAGAAAGAAAAGAAAAGAAGGCTTAATACCATGTAAGATAAGGAATTCCTTGTGTTATTCAATGAATAATGTTCAATATATATACAAATGAGATCATCTCTCATAAGGTAACTATCTATAAAAACCGTTTTTGTTTTCCTATCACTAAGGCCTTAAGGTTATCTTTTTATGTAATTGCGTCCTAAAGGAAAATTATCCACTTTTAAAACACCTATCGCATGATGATTATTTTATTTCACTACAATATCAAATTTAATCAAACTTGAATTTGCTGTATTATATCCTCAATCATTTTGTGGGTTTAATAAATACAAGCAGATAATCTGATAAATTTGTATTTAAAAGGGATTAGAAAATAGAAAAATCATGTATGAGAATTGGTGCACAAAAATCTATAGCCCTTATAATTTAACGTCATATTTGTTTTCTCAAATATATTTATTTAAGAAATAAATAAAATTCAAAATCACGCTTAGTTAAGAAGTGGGGTTGTGAAAAATTAGATACAAAATAAATAAGATATAATATATGTGTGTAAAAATAAATAAGATATTCTAAAAAAAACGATAATGAGCATAAAATCAGTTTTCCAAAGTGTCAACAAGGTCAAATAATTAACATACTATCATACTATAAATTCATTATTTTGAGCCTTAATTATAGGAAAAGATAAATTAACGATCTAATACAGGAAACACAAATTCTAGTAAATCTGTACCGATAAAAATAATCAACATGCTATATATATAAAATGATTCAAATAAGCTGAATATTCTTCATTAAGGACAATTGTAGAAAAGGATAAGAGCTATGGGCTTTAATTATAGAAAACATATATAAAAGGGTGGGGCTTGACTGCACATGCAGTTAACAGCAGCCCGACTCCCCCATGCATTTATGCCACTAAAAATATTTTGGAAAAAGCTATTTACTATTCCAACTCCTTAAACGTGCCTATTTTCTAGTTGACGTAAAACTGATCCATAAATTCTAGATACCACAAGAAATTAAATAGCATACAAACGTAGTTTGTTAAATAACCACATAATTCATCTACTAGCTTTTAAATGGATAGTTCTGAAGATCATGCACATATTAAATATGCAAGCCTCTAGTTTCTAAGTTACTGTAAAGTTGGTCCAATTAATAATGGCTATAGACTTGTCATGATCATGCATGCTCTTCAGTTGATAAACATGTTTTTCCATACCTTGGAGGGTTCGACTCATCGCAGCAACTCTTTAAGCATTCTACCATGCAATTTCATAAATTATATTAAGGAAGCCATCTAATTATATTCCAAAATAATTTGGAAAGCAGTTTGTGTGGAATGTAAAAAGGGGAAAATCAACCGAGCTCGGGCTGCAATTCATTAGAGAAATCCTAAATATGAAAATATTCCATCTACAAATCAGTAACAACAAAAAGGAAGAAAAAGAGAAAACGGCCAACAATTCAGTTCAAGAGAAAAGGGATAAAAGAATTGTAACCGGAGCCATTGATTGGCCAAAATATATATGTAACATCGAATTTGGAATTGATTGTTGGAAAAATATTATGGGAATGGTACTGAGTATGTGAACAAAACAACAATAAATGAAAATGACTTATCGAACAAATTGCTGCGCCGTGAAAAGCCACTGCCTTAAAAGCGATTTTCGGCGAACCCAACGGTGCAAGTGTTTATGCCGGTCGCTTCCCAAGGTTCACGCAGCTTTCTCCAAAAACGTGCACTCGTCGCTAGAGAAATTGGAGATCAAAGAAGTGTTGCCCAGAACCTTTAGAACTCAAGAGTTTTGTTTTTGTTTTGAGAAAGATAATGAAGAGGGGTTTTTTCTGTATCTCAAATTCTCTCTAAACCCACATATATATAGGCACAAGAATGAATCACAACTCCAGTAAGTAACTTACTTGCTTGTGACCCGGAGAAGAATTCGTCGTGGTAGTTTTTGGGATTGAGTTTTGGGTTGAATCCGTTCAAGAGAGAAAGAGGGGTTTTCTGTTTTCTTATGACCAAGTCAAAGAAAGGAAGAAGAAGATAAGAGAGTCGTACTTTTCTCTTTATTTAGAAATAGGATAAAATAAAAGGTGGGGCCTTTAGAGTAGAAAGAAAGTCAAAGCAGGTGATAAAATAAATGCCATTTCCAACAATCCCCCACAAATGGCAGCAACGGCAGGCTTTTGAGTTTTGAAAGTTCTGGACAAGAAAAGAGCAGATTGCTTAAGTATCAATATCTTTCGATTGAATTGATACATAGTGAAGTGAAGCAACAAACAAGTACATGAAGTGAAGTACTCTTGAACTTTAAGTACATTGTTTGAGACCCCCACAACACGCATCAAAACCCTTACACTTAAATGATCTCCGCGATACAATAATTAGCGCCTTTTATGGCCATGCGCACACCTCGGGACTCATGGGTGCTCTAGAAAAATGTAATCAACATTTTTTTTCATAAGAGGCGGCCAAACCTCTACACTCACGTAGGTGCATCCATCAAGTGCGTCTCAATAGCACCACCAACAAAGGCTATGGATACATTAAGAGCCTCTATATGCTCAACCTCACAAATTATAATAAAGCTATCAAGTCCGTCTCATTAGGACCACTCAAAACGAGCTATAGCAACATGTACAGCCCATGGCTCAATAAAAGTAATTTACAAAGACGAAAAGCATCTTAAGAATTAATATAGCTTCGTTTGACCATAAAGAAAAGGTATCAACCACATTTATTCCTAAGCACAGGGTTTTAGACCCATCCCTCTTGATGAATCCAAAACAACTTTTCTTGTTAAACCTTTCGTAAGAGGATCAGCCAAATTTCTTTCGGATCTAACAAAATTCAAAGAAATGACGCCATTTTTCAATAACTGTCTAACAACACCATGTCTAATGCGATTGTGTCTTCTTTTACCATTATAAAAACTGTTCTTGGAAATTCCAATAGCCGCTTGTGAATCACAATGTAGTGAAACCGGAACACTTGATTTACCCCCACAAAGGTACATCTGCTAGCATGTTCTTCAGCCATTCTGCCTCTTGACCGGCTAACTCAAGGGCAATAAATTCAGACTCCATTGTAGAGCGAGCAATACAAGTCTGTTTGGCGGATTTCCAAGAAACAGCTCCTCCACCTAAAGTAAAAACATAACCACTTGTAGAACTCACTTCATCATCATCAGTTACCCAATTAGCATCACAAAATCCCTCTAAAACAGCAGGAAACTTGTTAAAATGCAATCCCCAATCTGCAGTTCCTTTCAAATATTTAAGTAAACGATAAAGTGCATTCCAATGTTCATTGCTAGGATTATGAGTGTAACGACTCAATCTACTAACTGCATAAGCTATGTCAGGACGAGTATAATTCATAAGAAACATCACACTACCTATGATTTTTGCATATTCAGATTGAGAAACACTGTCCCCTTTATTCTTTTTAAGGTGTATGCTCGGATCATAGGGAGTTCTTACAGGCAATACATCAAAACAGTTAAATCTCTTTAATATTTTCTCTACATAATGAGATTGACACATAGAGAAACCATGTTCTGATTTTGTCAGTTTAACTCCAAGAATAACGTCGGCTTCTCCTAAATCTTTCATATCAAAATGAGAAGACAAAAACTTTTTGGTTTCATTCACCATATTAATAGTAGTACCAAAAATTAACATATCATTTACATAAAGGCATATGATTACACAATCAGATCCAAGCATTTTTGAATAAAGACATGAATCCGAAGTATTTACTATATAACCATTAGTCTCTAAAATATGATCAAATTTTTCATACCATTGTTTTGGAGCTTGTTTAAGACCATAGAGAGACTTTTTCAGTTTACACACTTTGTTTTCTTGACCTGAAAATTCGAAGCCCTCGGGTTGTTCCATATAAATTTCTTCGTCTAAGTCTCCGTTTAAAAATGCGGTTTTCACATCCATCTGATGCACTACTAAGTCATTAATAGCGGCTAATGCAACTAAGGTTCTAATAGTAGCAATTTTAGTGACAGGAGAATAAGTGTCGAAATAATCAATGTCCTTTCTTTGGGCATAGCCTACTACCACTAGTCTAGCCTTAAATTTATCAATAGTACCATTAGGCCTCAATTTCTTTTTAAATATCCACTTACATCTAATAGGTTTGCACCCTTTAGGCAAGTTTACTAAGTCCCAAGTATGATTTGTTAAAATAGAGTCAAGCTCACTTTTGATTGCTTCTTTCCAAAAACTAGCATCTATACATGTTATAACTTCTTTATAAGTCTTAGGATCTTCATCAATTAAGAAAGCAACCACATTTTCATCTATTTTATCAGAGTACTCAGACAAAAAGGTAGTAATAAAGTCTGGTCCGAAATTCTTTTCAATTCTTTGTCTTTTACCTTTTCTAGGTTCAGCATGCTCAACAGAAGAATAAGAAGGCAAAGATACAGGTACAGTAACTGGTATAGTAACTGGATTAACAGGCACATGCTCATAATTATCAATAGGTTTCTTTAGAGGAAACACATGTTCAAAGAATTCAGCATCTCGGGATTCAGAAATTGAACTATCATCTAAGCACATAAATCGATAAGCAGCAGAATTTTGTGCATAACCAATAAACACTGAATCATACGTTTTAGGCCCTATAGTTGACCTTTTGTAAGGAGGCAAGCTCACTTTAGCGAGGCACCCCCACACTTTTAAAATATTCAGATTTGGTGCAAAACCTCTCCATAACTCATATGGAGTTTTATCTAACTTTTTATGTGGAACTCTATTAAGAATATAACAAGCAGATAAAACAGCTTCTCCCCACATATTATCGGCTAAACCTGAGCTTATAAGCATGGCATTCATCATATCTTTAAGAGTTATATTTTTCCTTTCAGCTATACCGTTTTGTTGAGGAGTATTTGGTGCACTATGTTCATGAATGATCCCATACTTTTCACATATTTCTTTAAGGTAAATACTACGATATTCGCCTCCTCTATCAGACCTAATCCTTTTTATTTTTCTGTTCAATTGATTTTCCACTTCTGACTTATATTTCAAGAACATTTCTTTAGTTTCATCTTTGGATCTCAAGAGATAAACTTTCGTAGATCTAGAAAAGTCATCTATAAAAGTCACATAGTATTTCTTGCCGCCTTTACTTGAAGTGTTCTTAAAATCAGCCAAGTCTGTATGAATTAATTCCAGAAGTTCTGTTTTTCTGTTTTCGACAGATTTGAAAGGTTTCTTTGCATATTTAGCCTCTACACAAACTGAACATTTAGAAAACTCGTTCATGTTCACAGCAGATATTAAGTTTAATTTTTTCAATCTTTTCATAGATGATATGTTCACGTGACCAAGTCTTCCATGCCAGAAATTAACAGACTCAACAATATAAGCAAAAGAACTTTCATTAGCAATTTGAGGAACAGTGTTAAGCACAAAAAGACCATCAGCTGCATACCCTTTCCCCACAAATTCCTCATTCTTAGTCAGGACTACTTTATCAGCTTCTATGACAATTTTTAGACCAACCTTATTAAGTAAATAACCAGAAACTAAATTTCTACGCAAAGAAGGGACATAAAGTACGTTGCTCAAAG
Source organism: Linaria vulgaris (assembly GCA_948329865.1). NCBI lineage: Eukaryota > Viridiplantae > Streptophyta > Magnoliopsida > Lamiales > Plantaginaceae > Linaria > Linaria vulgaris. The sequence continues at coordinate 41,845,794 of OX415251.1, forward strand.
CTAAAGTCTTTCCAGAAGTAAATTTAAGGAAGATCTTCCCTTTACCGAAGACTCCAACGACACTTTGGTTGCCCATGTAGACGCATTCTCCTTCTGCACCCTCTTCAAAATCATGGAAAAATTCTTTGTTGGTGCAAATGTGTCTTGAAGCTCCAGAGTCCAGCACCCAGTCAGTTTTGTTCTCCACCATATTTGCTTCTACAACAACCGCATCGACGATTTCTTCTGACTCGACCAGGTTTGCTCTATTTGTGGTTTTGTTGTTAGCTTTTCCATTTGCATTGTCCCTTCCATGACGATGGTAGCATTTATTGGCTTTATGACCAGCTTTTCCACATACGTAGCACGGCACCTTATCTTTTTCTATTTTGTTGCTACTTTTGTTGACATGATTATGTATTTTGTTTTTCTCCTGATAGTTGCCCTTTTTGTGACCACGTTGGAATGTTTCCCTAGCTGAAAAGTCACCGGTAACAACCAGGTTAGCTTTAGAAATATAAACAGAGGGAGAAATTTGCTTATATTTTAGGCGATTGGCCTCTTCGGTACGCATATGGCTGATCAGCTCCTGCAATGTAAGATCCTTTTTCTTGTGCTTTAACTGGTTTCTGTAATCACTCCAGGAAGGTGGGAATTTCTCCAGTAACACATTTGCTTGCAAGATTTCGCACATTTTCATTCCAGCGTTGAGTACATCAAGTGTCAGATTCTCATACGTATAAACTTGTTCCATGATAGGCTTGCAATCAACCATTTGAAATTGAAGCCATTTTCCTACAACATATTTCTTTTGCCCTGCATCATCAGCACCATACTTCTTTTCCAGTAAGTCCCATATCACTTTTGAGGATTTATACGGGACATACAGATCAAACAGAGGATTAATCATATGGTTGAGAAGGTGTCCCCTAACAACTTTGTTGTCTTTTTCATATTTTCTCATAGTTTTTTCATTCACAGAATTAGCGACAACTGTAGGGGGTGTGGAAGGAGGTGTTGTATCAGTAGGACTGATTCTAACTGGTGTGGTAACAGGGCTGTTAATTTCACTGGATGCAGAATCCAGAAACAATACATAATCAACTTCAAGTTGCTCAAATAAAATTAACAGCTTTTGGGACCAACGTTTGTAGTTTGATCCATCCAGTGGTTCAAGCTTAGACAAGTCGGGCAAGGTTTTGTTCAAATAGACAGCCATACAAAAATCGCTTTTAAATTGTTGGAAAAATATTCTGGGAATGGTACTGAGTATGTGAACAAAACAACAATAAATGAAAATGACTTATCGAACAAATTGCTGCGCCGTGAAAAGCCACTGCCTTAAAAGCGATTTTCAGCGAACCCAACGGTGCAAGTGTTTATGCCGGTCGCTTCCCAAGGTTCACGCAGCTTTCTCCAGAAACGTGCACTCGTCGCTAGAGAAATTGGAGATCAAAGAAGTGTTGCCCAGAATCTTTAGAACTCAAGAGTTTTGTTTTTGTTTTGAGAAAGATAATGAAGAGGGGTTTTTTCTGTATCTCAAATTCTCTCTAAACCCACATATATATAGGCACAAGAATGAATCACAACTCCAGTAAGTAACTTACTTGCTTGTGACCGAATTCGTCGTGGTAGTTTTTGGGATTGAGTTTTGGGTTGAATCCGTTCAAGAGAGAAATAGGGGTTTTCTGTTTTCTTATGACCAAGTCAAAGAAAGGAAGAAGAAGATAAGAGAGTCATACTTTTCTATTTATTTAGAAATAGGATAAAATAAAAGGTGGGGCCTTTAGAGTAGAAAGAAAGTCAAAGCAAGTGATAAAACAAATGTCATTTCCAACATTGACTTCCAGTAGTTTCACTTTTACTAAAACTATCTTATGCGAATATCTAGCCGTCGTGGATCAATAAAATATACCGGCACCAACGGTTGACGAATTAATAGGAACTAGGAGCACTTAAGCATGGTTTGGAGCTTGCTTGGAAACAGAGGAGGCCTAAAATCGAAGTTGAAACTGACACGAAAAATGTCTAAACGAAAAATACATTTAAATAGTTTCTCATAAAATCCATCTTTTATGGTTTGATTTTCATCAACCAAGGTAAAGTCATTTCCATCACCTTACTTCATCATACTTTTAATATCGCGTTTTAAAAATAATTTCTATAAAATCTCTGTTCACGTGATTTTTCCTTTTCTTCGAAAAAAAACAAAGCAAAATATTTCCATAGTTTTGAAAATATTCCCTAAACGCTTCAAAGCAATGTTAAATCTCTTCAATTACATTTTCCTCCTGGGTATATTTTTTCTGAGAATTGAATTTATACGTGTGAATATATTCAAAATTCATAAACTTCTACTGCATTTTCGATTACATTTACTCGTGGTTTTGGTGCTAGTTAGTTGTGATTATTAAATTAGTTGTAATGAGCTATTGGTAAGAATATCGGCTAAATATTATTCCACGAAAGTATTTCAATAGTACTAACTGTGAACAATTTCTTGACCAATTCATTTTAAGCTCGCCATTTAAACATGTTCTCGTTCTATATTTTCAGATTATTATAAAGTTTCACGCAAATGAAACATATACACCTTCAATCTTAATGTTTTTTGATGGTCATATCATTAAAAAATTAGTTTTTATTTAAATTTTGTTTCTCTCAACGGCTATAAACGCCTACATTATATTGGTTATATATGTTCTGATAAATACCCCAATTTTATACCAATTCTAACTTATGTAATTCTTACTGTAATTTTAAGATTTTTTCCAGTTTTATTTTTCTGTAAAACAATTAAGAAACATATGGTTCTGGGATGATATTTTGAAGGTTTACAACAGTTATTTCATTAGTTTCTTTCAATATGTGTTTTGTACGCGATAAGTTAATTAAATTGATATAATGAATGCTCAATGGAGAAACACGTTTTTTTTCTTACAGACACAGATTATAATGCCTACAATGGAAAAACTTGATTTATACACTGTTTCTCTCAGAAGCAAATGACGTCGAAACATATTTCAGATCTAGTATTTCTTTTTTCTTTACAAAAATGCAAAAATTAAAAAGATTTATGAGATGAAGCGAAACTACAATAGAAATCCACATTTAGGTTAGGCAATAAAATACAGTTACCACTCACCAACCGTTAGAAAATTTTAATTTACAATTGAATCGTTACTGAAGATTTAAGTCATCATAGTCGACCTCGATGGACGAGGGACTGTCAACTAAACTGAAAACTAACAAACGTGCAAGTCTCTAGGTCACATAACCCTTCACATCGTCAAAATTTTTGGCGCACTGGTCTCGCACTGGAGCATTCAGTGCCCGTGCTTCGCACTGAAACGCATAATAAATTATTAGTTCTCGCACTAAAATTTCTTAGTTTTTTTATTCAAATTTAATGAATAATCCTAAAAATTTTGTAAAGAACGAAACAAATAAATGCTAACAAAGAAGAGTCGAAGGAGATGGAAAACAAAATTAGGTTGAAAATAAAATAAATATAAAATATTGGAAGTAGTTTAAGACTTACATCTTTGTCTTTCCACCACAATAATTTAAAAGATATTATATAAAATTAATTATCATGAGTAGTTATTAAACAATACTCAAGTATATACGAAATTATATATCAATATTTAATATTTAATTATTTTTAATACACGTATTAAGGCGCATTGAAATTTATATAGTTTTAAATTTGGCGAACTGGCGCGCCCGCATCCGCCCTCGCATTCACACCCACGTCTGCCTAATGTGACCTAAGTCCCACAGGGTCTTTTTTTGTACCACGTGGTTTAACGTATTAAGTATCAACTTGTCAACCGTTTATCCAAAAATATTAAACAAACACATATACAGCCATGCGCTATTATTAAGTTTGAACGGGTCTACGTGTATAGTTTATTATTGGTACTGAAATAAAATCTCAGTAACATTATCTGTATTATTTATCAAAAAAACTAATTGCACTATTTTTGGTGCAGCCATGATTTTTCTCGGACATAGTCTGAGATTATCATAGTTAAGGCATTTCCCAGCAAGTAAGATGTCATAAAGAGATTGGTAGATCCGAATTGAGGAAGCAAACAAACATGATTCAAGGACACAAACATCCTTAGATTCAACAATAAGACTTCATAGCTTCGCGAAATTTGCTCATTACATATATAAATCCAAAATTCAACCACTAGAGGCTTGGAGGCAAACACACTTAACTAAAAAATCACAAATCTATCAACTTTGAAATAGCTATTTCTCATGATCACGCACTTATAGAGTTACTAGAGATCTTCATACCTTGGAGGGTTTGACTCATCGCAGCAACTCTTTAAGCATTCCACCAGGCAATCAGGATTGGGATCAATAAAAAAAGCCATCTAGTTCCAGAATAAAATTAGAAAAATAGTTTCGGAAGAATGTGAAAAATCGGGAAATAAACCAAGCTCAGGCAACAATCAGGCCACTAGAAAAACATCTAAATGTGAAAAATATCAATCCATAGATCAGAACAAACTAAGAAAGAAAGTAGCGAGAAAAGTGGCATGAGAAAAAAGAGAAAATTGCTACCATTGCCATAGATTGGCCAAAAGTAGGAATAGTCCTCCATTGCATGAAATTGCACGTATGCCGCACGTGACCGGTGTTTTCCGGCGAAAATTGGCTGAGAACCACTGTAGGACTAAATCGCACATACACCATAAAGGTTAGGGAGCAAAGCGCTAGTAAACATAGTTTAAGGACCAAAGCGCAAAACAGCCAGTAGGTTATGCGGTTTAATGCTTTTATCTCAATTTTATTTTCAACAAAACTATCTTCAATGAATATGTATCTAACCCTCGATAAGAAAAATGTACTGAGTCACTAATTTCATATAGTCCCTGACTCATGATGGTTGATTCCGATAAATTAATTTATCATTTAAAACGTACGCAGCAGTTGAATGTTGAAAACTAAACGTCAACCATTCTTGTATGATCAAATAAAGAAGAAATATCAAAAAAGAAATTTAAAACTCAGTCATATGCATCCCTCTCTAAGTATCAACCAACATAACTTCTTTCCTGATACTTATTTCAACAAATATAAAAAGTACTCAATCTTAAAAATAATAAAACCTGTATCATTAGAACTATTGGAGTCAAAACGAAGAGATTACGAAATATCGTTCTTGACCTGTAGGCATCACTCGGTGCAAAGTTGGCCTACACAACACAGAAACATAAAACAACATAATGAATCCTTTTGTTCCTAGAAGAAATAACAAACTAAGGAATCCTAATGCCATTAAGTTACCGAAACAAGCAATTGGTCCATCTCTCCATCATGTCCCCAATGTTAACTATGAAAGACCTGACTCAAAATTCAAAATGCAAACTGAAAATTGTGAAAGTTTCAGTGTTCAAATACCTCAGTGTGTCCTTATTCAAAGTTCAAATTTAGTAAACCCACCCTGTTATATACTGCATATCTTCCCAGAGACGTGGCTCCTTCCATTTTTCCCTACAAACCTGTTAACACGAAAATAGTTTAATTATTACTTTAACATGTACTATATGGCTAAGTAACAGGAATAGTTACAATTGAGTACGAGCACACTGGACAAACATACCAGAAGCATCTAAGTTATCATTCCATAATCTGCATTAAGTAATATTAAGGACAAATTATTATTTGTGCCTTGTATGTTTCACTTTTTTATGAAAATGCACGTTATCTTTCGAATTATTAAAAATGCCCTGGATCTATGCCATTTTTTTGTAGAAACTGCCCTAAGGGCTATATAATATCAAGCTATATATCCATATTATTCTCCTTTCTACGAGGATGGTGTAAAGCAGTGATAATGCTGCACTAATTAAACCTGGAGATGGTATAAGCCATTAATAACACAACACGACACAAACCTGGATAATGGATCAAGTGAAGAAAAGCATTTGGTGGATTTAGTGCCCCGATATCATAGAAGAAGCTCTCCTCCATGTTCAAAGCCAAAGAATTAATGAGATCAGGTGGATAGGTTATTGTTTCTGGAACGAGGCTATCATGCAATAAACTTTATAGCAGGCAAGTTAATGAAAGAATAAGACTTATGTAACACTCACAAAACTTGTTTATAGACTATGGGATCCCATGACGTGAGGAAGGGGTGGGGAAGGGATGGGATTCCAAGACGTGGGATCCCTCGTCAAGGGATCCCACGTCGTGGGATTCAAAAACTCACTCCCATTCCGTCCCTCCAGTTGAAGGGATCCCTTGCCGAGGAATCCCTTAATCCTGCCATTTTTTAGTCTCGAATTAGTCACTTTTTAACACTGGAAATTGGAGGGATTCTCGCGGGAATCCCTCCGATTTCCAGATTGTAGTAAGTTACATTCTGAAAATTGGAGGGATTCCCGCGAGAATCCCTTCCATTTCCCGATTGTAGTACGTTGCAATCTGGAAATCGAAAAAGTCTAGTTTTTTCTCCTTCTCCACTTTTTCTCCCGAATATTTCATCTTTAAAAGATATCTTCTTTTTGACATTAATAACGAGTACCGACATGTTAACACGAATCACAATCCAATAACTAGCCTGAATCACATTCAAAAATCGGAATCCGCTATCACAAATCCCAAAAGAAAACCCATCGCAACCCAAAAGTCATAAGACACAAGACACAAGTCACACATTGTCTAACCATTACAAATAAATAAATATCACAATTTAAATAACTAGCAATAAAAAGTTGTCCAATTCCTAATATTTCTCATATGAACTCGCATCACATGTGTTTTATATTTTGCAACTAAACCCCCAATAAACCTAGTAATTATAGCTTATAAAAAATGGTGGGATTCCCTCCTCCCGTGGGAATCGGAGAATGACTCCCGTTCCCGTCCCTTGACTGGAGAGAATCCCGTCCCTCGTAGTCCCGTTGTGAAGGAATGTGATAGAAAATTTTCCCGCGGGAACATTCCCCTGGGTAGGTACGGGCAAGAAAATTTCCCTTAGACCTCCAGCTTGGCAGAACCCCTGGAGATCCCTAAGAAGTTAATATGGTCAGGATATTGTTCAACATAACACACTGCCATCTAATTAAAGAAATGCTTCTCCTTGCAAAGAATGTGTAGTTTCCTAAACAATAAAACTTGTTGGACAAGAGAAAGAAGGCCTTTTACGGTTGAAAAAGCCTTTTATTCCATTCAGTTCAAGATGGAAATGACTCACTATAGTCACAGACTGAAAAAAGGAAATAAGAAATTATGAGGCCATTTAAATGCTTTCTTCAATTAATTAACATGTTATCATAATCTAATAGTGGCGTTTATGATGATTATATTTGATCAACATAATTTCTTGCGAATTTTTAGTTTTTTTTTTTGGTAAATAAAGAAAATCTAAAAAAATTACATCATTTACTTAACGACTAAACCGTTAATAAAACTATAAGGAGGTTCATCCCATAAGATGAACTCCTCATTACAAGAACTATGCATTTTGGACAATGCATCAGCAACACCATTAAGATGCCTCGAAATCCAGTTGAATGATGAATTCCATGGCGAACGCAGTAGTCTTTGACATTCCTTTACCAACTCAGTGAACTATGGTAGAGGTTCTGTTTCTTTAGTAACCAGTTTATGGACTGTAAGAGAGTCGACTTCCACTTCTATGTTGCATATCCTTCTGTTCCAAGCCATCAACAATCCTTCCTTAAGAGCAATGATGATATGGGGGCTTCTAGCATTCGGGCCCATTCTGGACCACGACCCATGAACGACCATATCAGATATCACCCCCGATATGATATCTAGAATTGGATTCGATGTGGACCAGCCGCGCCTATAAATACCCCGCCCTGCGCACCGAGAAAGGCAGATTTTCCTCATCTTGATTTACATGCTGCACATCGAATAGCAATATTCAATATTATACCCGACACATATATTCGATATGGTTTTGTCCACGTCATCACTCAGCCTCCTATAACTACCTGATCACTGACATCATATCGAGATCCATCCCCGACGTCATATCGATATTCATCCCCAACGTAGCATCAGCAGACATTTCAGTGAAGTCCCGACCTCGAGCAACAGGTTCCGGACCGAGTCTACACGAGATACCTAGTGTAGGCCTGATTTGAGATATATTTGTAAAGCTATTAGATTAATCTCTTGTAACCGACTCGCATACATATATCATATGGTCTATTATCAAATCAGTGGCGCCGTCTGTGGGAACCAAGGTTCTCTAGATCGGGAGCTCATCATACGAGATGTCAGGGAAGAGATATCAAGGCATTGAGGGGCAAGAGCTGAACAAGGCAGATACCAATATGACGAAAAGTAGCAAGAGATTGAGGCTTGATCATAAGGAGCAATGCGCCAAGATAGAAAGGGAGGTTATTCCTTGTCAGAATGAACAGCGAATGGAGCCGGTGGGAGATTTTATCACGATAGAGATCGACCCGAGACAACCGAAGCACACGTTGAGGATATGAGCTACAATGTCGCCCGATATTCGAAAGGCGTTGATTGACTGCTTAAGAAGGAATGTCGATATATTTTCCAGAAGCGACTCTGACTTGATTGGAATCGACCCAAAGATCATAGATCATAAGCTGAATGTTGATACACGGGCCAAACCAATACTGATTTGGCAATAGATCGTATTATATATATGTGTGTCGGTTACAAGTGAGTGACCTAATATTACAACGAATCTATCTCAAATCAGGCCTACACTATGTATCTCGCGTATACTTGGTCTGGAACACCTCGAACTAACGCCTTGATGCTTGGACGGCAGTGGTATATCGGTGACTAGATCAGATGCATATCGGTGATTGTCTTCGACATGATATCGAGGACGCCCCTCGATGTGATATCGGTAGCGTGGCGGTATGACGTATCAGTGGAGTACAAGGTTATCCCGATATCGAGTACAATATCGAGAGTGAGATTAGGGATTTATTTCGATGTGATGCGTGGTAGCTGAGGGATAATAATTTCTTGCTTTGGGATCCGGGTACCGCGTATTTATAGACCTCGGGATCCGGGGACCACAGTAACATATCGGTGATTATTACCGATATGATATCAAAAGTGGTCCCCGATATGGTCAAATATGGGCCTGTTTTGGGCCAGGCCCAATATGTGGAAAATGCCCATATCATGTAGTCCCCCAATTTGGGGATTCTTATCTTGGAGATAGGAATTCGCAAATTTAATTTTAAATTTTTGGGTTACCTGTACCCTTCGTCCCGCCAGTTCAAATGACGGAGGTCAAATTTGCGGGGAATGCACTTTGTGATAAATTTCGCAGGACTCCCAAGTACAGTGGATGTATAATTTGAGGTCCTCATTTAAATTCTTCGTTCGTCGTACGGAATTTTAAATTCCTCCCACATCTCGGGATTGCGCTCTGTGATAAACTTTGGTGAACCCCCCGGTGCGTCTGTGCTTACCCATGTCCTTTTATCTATATCGAATATCATTACCGATGTGAGATCGAAACTTTATTTCGATCTAGCATCTCCGATATCTATAAATAGGGCTTCCTAGGAAGTGAAACTCACTTTGGCTTTTAGCGAAAATTCGTTGTTCTTCTGCAAAGTACGTCGAATTTCAAGTTCGATATCGTTTTCTATATCACTTTCGATATCTCTTTCGATTTTGATTTTCTTCCTTTAGCGCGTCAGTATGTCGTTTGCCGGGGACAGTATTGGCTGAGGTTTGCCCGATATGGATTTCGAAGAGGTTGGAATTGGATATTCGGAAAACGAGATGTTTGGGCCTAACCAGTTGACTGGGCGATGCTGAATACTCTGCTCCGCCAGAAGCTGACGGCCGCAATGTAGATTAATGGGGCTTTGTGGTCAGCCCCACGAAATACAAGACCTCGGAGAAATGCGAGGATATGACGGTTCATGTTTCTCATCATGCTGGTTATTACTCCGACGAGTATGACATCCCCAAGGGGTATAAGGTCATATTCCCTAGTGCGGATCAACGAATGCATACTCCACCAAAAGGCTGCATTACTGTAAATGCCAAGCATTTCAAGAACGGACTGCGCTTCCCGATCGATCCTGCGGTTAGTGTTATCGTGGCGAGCATCGGGGTCTGCTTGGGACAGCTATCCCCCAATTCTCTGGGGTACATTGTGTCTTTTATTTGTGTCATGAGAGCGTTGGGTGCCCATTGCGAAGCTAATGAGTTCTGGCAACTCTTTAGTGTCATGGTGAACAGGAAAGGCGGTGACAAAGGGTTCTTTTGTGTGCGTGCCCAGGCAGGACTTAGGTTCGTGTAATATACTCAATCCAGTTATGGATTTGGAAATAAGCGTGAGTATATGTACATCCAGAAGAGGATGGCTGGCGAATTTGATGCGCTTCCTAGTGTGTGGTGTGAAGACACCAAATATGAGAGGCGAACCGCTGTCGGGCCAACTGCACATAGCCTCGAATTTCTGAGGAAATTGATTAACCACCCGTACGACGGTACCCTGCTTTGCAGTGACATAGTTCTGCGAGCAAATTGGATATCTCCCATACGTTATAATGGTCCCTCTATGCTCGGTAAGTGTTATATCTTTATAAATCGGTATCTTCATCCCGATCTATCTCTTGATCCTATATTTCATGTGTCTTGCAACCAATTTGATAGAGTACTGTAGTCTAGATGTGATAGCAGGATGTAGACAGTTGAGGGCCGATGCCGCTACAGATGATGTACCTCCACTTGTCAAGAAAAGTGGTCGTGAGGGCGTACGCAAGAATGCGAAGAAAAATGTTCCCTCATCGAGCGGAAATACTGTCGGGGTGGGTGGTGCCTCGCAGTCTCAACATGACGTTGATGTCGGGACGTCCACGGGGCATAAAAGAAAGAGGGAGGAGGGTAGTTCAAGCGGGGATCACCGTGGTCTCTTCTGATCTGTAAGTAGTCTTTGCGTCTATTGGATGTGTATTTCCTTTGGGTTTTCATTCAATTGAGCAACCAACTCCTTATTGTGGATGTGCAGGTGGCGGGCTTTTTGAAGGGTTTCTTGGCGATGCCTGTTAAGGGCCAATCGGATCACGTCGAGTCGCTCCGGGTTACCAACGGTTTTCTCGAGAAACTAGGTGAATACGATCCCATTGCTGCTGTGCAGCTCCAGCACGAGAGAGGAGAGGCCCTGGATATTTTGAAGGCCATCGAGAATAATGTGAGAGGCCTGTTAAATGATAATAAAAGGTTGATCGCAGAGCTCGATGAGTCTCGACTTATTGCTGGTCGTGAGGCATCTCGTCGGGAAGCAGTTGAAGGCGAGGCCGCAATTCCGAAGGACCGATTAGCCCAGGCTGAAAGGCACATACGATGCATGACACTGAGCAAGAGCCAATTGACCAGTGCGGCCAAATAATTCCTTATGAGTCGATCCTATAAGATAATGTGTGCTGAGCGGGGCTTGCTCGAACGGGAGGAGGCCAAAGCCTCCGTTATAGGTCAAATTCAGTTGGAAGGTGGTCCTAAAGACGGTTACGACCCTTCAGCCATAAATCCGTTTAAGGGGCCGGACAGGCAATTTCCTCAAGACTCTGACAATGACGACGAAGATCTAGAGCCGGAAGTGGAGTACTGCGAGATTATCGAGCAGAAGAGTATGGCGTTAATCCATATTAAAGGGGCTCCTCGTTATCCCGATTGAGAATTTAGGGATTTGTATTTTTTCTTTTGGCCCAATTGCCTATGTATCTTACCTTATGGCTTTACCCGTTAATTCAATCAATCCTTTCTGTGTGTCCTGCTTTATATTTGTTCATACGTATTCAATAGTGTGATTGTGTGTGTTATTATTACGCCTCCTTGCTGTGTCGCCTATCGGTTATACCAGATTATATTGACTAATCAACCTAACCGCATGGAGGTGCTTCTGTTTCCGTTCTTTAGAGTCCGACCCCGTTATCACAGGGAAACCGTTATTGCTCACATGTTTCAAGGTCGACCTCGTTATCACAAGGGATGTTTTCTTTTGGGTAGGGGCTCGTCCTGTTATCACGGGGAATTCTTTCTTGTAGGTAGGGGCCCGTATCGTTATCACATGGGATATTTTTCTTGTGGGTAGGGGCGCATCCCGTTATCACACGGAACCCGCTACCGTTGAAATGTTTATGGTCGACCCCGTTATCACAGGGGATGTTTTTCTTGTGGGTAGGGGCGCATCCCGTTATCACAGGGAACCCCCTACCGTTGAAATGTTTATGGTCGACCCCGTTATCACATGGGATGTTTCCTTGTGGGTAGGGGCGCATCCCGTTATCACAAGGAACCCGCTACCGTTGAAATATTTATGGTCGATCCCGTTATCACAAGGGATATTTTTCTTGTGGGTAGGGGCGCATACCGTTATCACGGGGAACCCGCCACCGTTGAAATGTTTATGGTAGACCACGTTATCACATGGGATATTTTTCTTGTGGGTAGGGGCGCATCCCGTTATCATAGGGAATCCGCTACCGTTGAAATGTTTATGGTCGACCTCGTTATCATAAGGGATATTTTTCTTGTGGGTAGGGGCGCATCCCGTTATCACAGGGAACCCGCTACCGTTGAAATGTTTATTGTCGACCCTGTTATCACAGGGGATATTTTTCTTATGGGTAAGGGCGCATCCCGTTATCACAGGGAACCCGCTACCGTTGAAATGTCTATGGTCGACCCCGTTATTACAGGAGATATTTTTCATGTGTAGGTGACCCGTTACCGCTCATGGATATGAGCCTTTTCTTGGTAGAAGACCTGTTACCGCTCATGGGTAGGAGCCCGCCCGTTATCACAGGGGAACCCGTTACCACTCATGGGTAGGAGTCTTTTCTTTTATCTTCTTGTCTATGTCCCTTGGTGACTCTGTCATCGTGGAGTCTATGGGTCGTTAGGCCCTGTAAAACATCACAGACAAGAAAGGTTTTTCAATGTAAAAGCTTATGTGAAAACACGAAATGATGCGCATGTGTTATCTGCGGAGTGTTCCTTCAATCTGGGAGTTTCAGTTTCTGCTGTGTTCTAACGTGCCTGTTGTACCTATTTAGATGGATAACATTGAATAATTTGGGGTGATGCCCCCTGAATCCCTTCTTTTAAGAAGCGAGGGTTTAATATTCCCTCTGTCATTTTTAGACATAGTAATGTGTGATCCTTCGGGTTATGTACCTGTAAAAGGGCGATGTGTCAAACATATATCTATGGGAATACTCCCCAAATTCTTCGTGCAATTCTCTGCACTTCCGTAATATCCGATTAGGACATATCCCTGTATGAAATATGAGATTCCATAAAGCAAAAACAAAAAGTAGTGACGGATAACGGTCGAAGGCTAGGTAAACCCTACCCGCCTTCGTATCCCGTTGAATGGGGAATCAGACCGGCGTAGTTCCCCCTGTTTTAGTTACATGCCGACCCAAGAAGGGGCAAAATAAAAAATAAATGTCGAAGGCTAGGTAAACTTAACCCGCCTACGTATCGCGTTGAGTGGGGAATCAGACCGGCGTAGTTCCTCCTGTTTATGTTTACAAACTAACCCGCGATGGGGCAATGTTTCAAATGTTCAAGCGTAATTTAAAAACTATTGAAATCTAAAATATTGTCCTGTTTGTTCCTCATGGTGATCGCTCCATAGCTTGCTGATCTTGATTTGGCCCAATTGCTTCTCTAATTCTCGGCAATGTAAGAGAAGTGATGTAGCAGAACCAAGCCTCCTCCTGGTTAGCGACCACTTCTCCGACCCCTCCGCCTGCTGGGAATTTCACCTTCTGATGGAATGTGGATACCACCGCTCTTATCGCGTTCAGGGCCGGCCTACCTATTATGACATTGTATGCAAATGGTTGGTCCACGATTGTATATTGAACATTGATAGTTCGCATGTGCGGTTCTTGTCCAAATGATGAGGGAAGGTTCACTTGCCCTAGGGGGATTGTTTTTGCTCCACCAAATCCCACCAGTGGCGTACGGACCTGTTCAACTACATGGTGGCCGAGTGCCATCTTCTCCAAAGCATGCGAAAATATAACATTGGTGGAACTACCATTGTCTATAAGTACCTTGTGTACAACATAGTTAGCGATATCAAGTTGAACAACCAAGGGGCAGTCAAGCTCGCCTGCCTGGATGGCTTCGGGACTGAGATCCAAGAGGTCCCTGCTGGAAAACGTGATAACCTCGTCTGGAAGCTCCTCAATTAGCGTCATGAATCCGACGAATCGGTCCTCATTCAATCCACAAGTTATCTTCTTCCTCTGGTTGGTGGAATCTGCTCCCGCAGTCCTACCGCTTATCATATTAATCACCCCTCGAAGGTGCATTATTTATTGTATCGCGTCCTTGTCCACTCTCAATTGCCTTAAGGCCCTCCCTTCTTGGGGATTGGGACCGCTCTCTTGATTCAGCATACTGCCCGCTTGCCCTAACGAACTGTATTAACCTCCCGTCTTTAATCAATCTCTAGATCTCATCCTTCAGGTCATAGTAATCCTTCGTGTCATGGCCTTTCTGGCGGTGGTACTCACAGTAGCGCCTAGATTTCTTGGTGAAATTCGTCTCTTTGACTTTCTGAGGCGCATTTAACCAATTCCTGCCTTACGCGACGGCCAAGATAGTGCGACCTGTCTCTTCCTCCCCTGCTCTTGTTCCATGCCTCTCTACCCGTATCCCGACCGGATTCCTGGGGTCTAAACTTAGCTGCCATCATTGCATATTCGCAAATCACAGTATGTGCCAACTCGTTTATCCGATTGATGGTAGGTTCTATGAGCTTGATCAACTCTTTGGCAAATATGTTGTGTGTTGTTGCCCTGAATGGGGTCTGTAACACTTGTCCTCCATAGGGGTTGTCCACCTTCAGTGGCTCCTCATTGAATCTGTTCATGAATTCACCGAGAGTTTCCATCTCTCTCTGTTTCAATGCTTGCAGATGGTACATGCTTGTCTTCATTCGCTTCTGACTGGAAAAGTGGTTCTCCAACCTCTCCTTCATCTGCTCGAAGCTAGAAATAGATCATGCTTCAATTCTGTTAAACCAGTCTAATGCCGCTCCTATCAGTGTTGTCGCCATTATTTTTGCCTTAATGCCCTCGGAAAAGTCTTGTAGGTTCAAGAGACTCTCCACGGCGTGGATGTGATCCTTTGGGTCACTCTTCCCATCATATGGTTTTATAGTTGGAATCTTGTCTCCTCTACACCATACCTCCTTCTCGATTTCACAACAGAAGGGAGTCAACGGCCGCCGGTATCCAACTGTTGTAGCTCCACGGTTTTCGTTCCTTCTCCCGGCTTCCATGCTCTTCGTCACTTTAACTGTTTCCCTTATCATGTTACGTCTGTCCTCCTCGAATGTCCTGGCTCTCCGGTCATTCTATGTATCATCACCTACTTCTACCCTCTCTTCACTATGGCTCCTGTCCAACACCCTCTTCCCGCGTTGTCCCTTCGACCCCCTTCTGGGATCTCCTCTTCGTCCCGCTCTTACCTTGTCCTTCGTTCTACTATGCATGGCAACAAAGTCTCCATTGTAGCGTTAAGCGCTACTTTCACAGAAGCGTTGATCTGCACTAACATCTCCGGGGTTATGGCGGCGTGTGGAACGACGCTCTGTATTACAGCCCTCACCCCCTCTGAGTCGGGAGGATCTGTGTTTGGCACCTCGGTCAATGGGACATATGCCGCCGGGTTTTTAGTGGTCGGGCCCTCGGTAGTAGGTTCTGCCGTATTTGGCGCGGTAAAAGTTGGACCTGCATTCGTGGCTCGCGGTAGCCTCCCGGGCCCGCGCCTTCGTCGTGGCTCATTCTGTGCTGGAGGAAGCTCCATCTCGGCTTGGGTCACTGTCTGTTCTTGGTCAGTCGGGTGTTGAAGGAGTTGCGTGTCCTCCATCCTGGCGTTCCTAGTAACAACTCCTTTAAATTCGGATCGAGTCCTCCTTCCTTGCATCTTGGTGTCCTTGTCCGTGGAGTGGTGTTCCCATAGACGGCGCCACTGATTTGGCAATAGATCGTATTATATATATATATATATATATATATATATGTGTGTGTGTCGGTTACAAGTGAGTGACCTAATAATACAACGAATCTATCTCAAATCAGACCTACACAATGTATCTCGCGTAGACTTGGTCCGGAACACCTCGAATTAACGCCCTAATGCTTGGACGGCAATGGTATATCGGTGACTACATGAGATGCATATCGGTGATTGTGTTCGACATGATATCGAGGACGCCCCTCGATGTGATATCGGTAGTGTGGCGGTATGACGTATCAGTAAAGTACAAGGTTATCTCGATATCGAGAGTGAGATCGGGGATTTATTTCGATGTGATGCGTGGTAGCTGATGGATAATAATTGCTTGCTTTGGGATTCGGGTACTGCGTATTTATAGACCTTGGGATCCGGGGACCACAGTAACATATCAGTGATTATTAACGATATAATATCGAAAGTGGTCCCCGATATGGTCAAATATGGGCCTGTTTTGGGCCAGGCCCAATATGCGGAAAATGCCCATATCAAATACGATGAAGAAAATGAATTTTAGCAAGGAGAAGAGCGAGGCAGCAGAGAAAGAGGTTGTAGAAAAGCTTAAAGCAGGGCATATTTATGAATTACGTTATTCGGAGTGGCTCAACAATATTGTCCTAGTTCTGAAGAAAGCAGCAGAGTGGAGAATGTGTGCGGACTATAAAGACTTGAACAAGCATTGCCCGCGGGACCCTTTCCCATTGCCAAGGATTGACCTTTTAGTGGACTCAACAGTCGGGTGTGCCCTATTCAGTTTCATGGATGCCAAGAGCGGCTTCCACCATATTTTTATGGCAACGGAGAATCAATCGAAAACAGCCTTTGTTATGGACACTGGTGTATACTGTTATCGTGTAATGCTTTTGGTTTGAGGAACGCCGGCGCGACATTCCTGAGATTGGTGGCGAAGATGTTTTATAACCTAATAGGAAAGTCAATGGAGGTATACATAGACGATATGTTGATCAAGAGTTTGAAGGCGCAGGATCACGTGGAGCATTTGGAGAAATCGTTTGCCATTATGATAAACTATGGGATGAAGCTCCATCCCAAGAAATGTATCTTCGGAGTGGCAGCGGGGAAATTTTTGGGATATATGGTGAACGAGCGCGGGATTGAAGCCAACCCCAATAAGATAGAGGCCATGATGAATCTCGCTTCCCCACGCTCGGTACGAGATGTGCAATGCCTCTTGGGGCGTATAACAGCCTTGGGGCACTTTATCGAGACATCGGCAGAACGGAGTCTTCCTTTCTTCAAAATCCTGAAGAAAGCCAAGGATTCCCAGTTGACCGAAGAATGTGAAAGGGTTTCAACAGTTCAAGAAGTATTTGATGGCACCACCACTCTTGGCGAAACCAGATCCAGGGGAGACGCTCTATCTATATCTCGCGGTCTCCGCCAACGCCATTAGTACAATATTAGTAAAAGAAGCAAACGAAAAGCAATCTCCGATCCATTATGTCAGCCGCGTTCTCCGCGGAGCGGAGAAAAATTATCTGCAAATTGAACTATTTACCTTGGTCGTCATCATGACGACTCGTAAGTTGAAGCCCTATTTCCAGGCTCACCCATTAGTGGTCGTGACGGACAGACCACTCCGTCAAATCATGGACAATCCGGATACCTCAAGGAGATTGGTAAAATGGGCTATAGAATTGGGCGAATTTGGGATCGAGTATCGCCCCCACACGGCTATTAAAGCACAAGTACTAGCCGACTTTATGGCGGAGACACTAGGTATCAGTTTAGACCATTCATGCCACCATATATTTCCTATAAGTCAGGACCCCGGTCCCAGTTCGAGACCCGCGGCGTGGTTACTTCATGTGGATGGCTCCTTCACAGCAAATGGCGGCGGAACGGGTATTCACTTGGTGTCCCCAGATCGTAGGGAATTTGATTTCGCTATTAGCCTAAATTTTCCTATAACGAACAACGAGGCGGAATATGAAGCGGTGCTGGAGTGAATCAGAATGGCTAAGACCCTCTGTTCGGATCATCTGGAAGTCTTCACGGATTCACAGTTAGTGGCTAATCATTTCTCGAGGTTCTTCGAAGCGAAGCAGGAAACCATGGTTTTATATTTGGCAAAGTTGAAGGAATTGGCGGCCGAGTTCACTACATTCAGTCTGACGCAAATACCTCGATCTGAAAAATGCCAAGGCCGATGCTTTATCCAAATTTGCTAGTTCCTCAGACATTTTTATGGAAAATCGTGTGACTTGGCTGACCACCTCTAGGCCTACAATTGGAGTAACAAAAGCCAGCAAAAAATAGGCTGACGTGGAGTTTATCTTTCCTATAGCAGGTACACCGTGTAGGAAGGATGAGATATATAATTACCTTGCAGATGGAACCCTCCCGGACGACCTCAACGCACAAAGACGACTGAAGTTCAAGGCGTACATGTTTACCATTTACCAGGTTGAACTCTATAAGAGATCTTTTGAAGGCCCATTGCTGAGATGCATATCACCAGTTGCTGCCCAATACATACTGAGGGAGATACACTCAGGCAGTTGTGGAAATAATTCAGGAGGGAGAGCTTTAGCCCAGAAAATATTAAGACAAGGATATTTTTGGCCAACATTACGACAAGACGCAACCCTATATTGCCGCAATTGTGAGAATTGTCAATACCATGCCAAACTTATACACAGGCCAACTATACTGATGCATCCCCTAGAGATCACTTGCCCATTCGATCAGTGGGGGATTGATATAGTCGGTCCCCTACCAATGGCCAGAGGTCAGAAGAACTTTCTTTTAGTAGCAGTAGAATACTTTACGAAATGGGTAGAGGCTGAGGCTTTGATGCACATCACGGAGAAAAATATGATAGATTTTGTCTGGAAAAATATTGTATGTCGCTTTGGACTACCCCGAGTGTTGGTCTCAGATAATGGTACCCAATTTAGAGGAAATACAATGGTTGCATGGTGCAAAGGATTGAACATATCCCAGCATTTTGCTGCGGTATCTCACCCACAGGCAAACGGACAAGTGGAGTCCACCAACAAGACTCTTAAACAATATCTGGAGCGACGACTCGACGCCACCGGAAGAAGTTGGATTGACGAACTCCCAGGGATTCTATGGGCATATAGGACTACACCTAGAACATCTACAGGAGATGCACCGTTCACTCTAGTATACGGGTCCGAGGCAGTAGTCCCAGTTGAGATTGGCATGCCAACATACAGAATAACGGAATATGACCCGCAACACGCCGCATGACTTCGAAAAATGGACCTCGAGATGATTGGTTCCACAAGGGAACAAGCTTACCAACGGACAGTGGCTTTCAAAGCGGAAATGGCCAGGAGTTTCGATAAACGAGTGCACCTCCGAGGCTTTCAAGTGGGTGACTTGGTGTTGAAGAATGTGAAGGCAAAGAAGCATGATGGGAAGCTACAAGCCAATTGGGATGAACCCTACAGGGTTACCCACGCCAGCGCAAAAGGTTATTATTATCTCGAGGACATGTATGACAAGCCCCTGCCTAGGCCATGGAACGTGCAACACCTTAGGCGTTTTTATTCTTAAAAAAAATTAGTATTTCAATTACTATTAATGATGTAAAGAACTACGCGAGGCTTGATTCCCTACACGGGATACGTAGGCAACCGAATACGGTTCAACACAAATATATTATTAAAGCTAGAGTTCAAAAAAAATAAATGGGAAGGCATGCTCCTACCCATGAGCGGTAACGGGAGGGCTCCTACCCATGAGCAGTAACGGGTTCCCCTGTGATAACGGGATGGCTCCTACCCATGAGTGGTAACGAGTCACCTACGAAGGAAAGGCAGGCTCCTACCCATGAGTAGTAACGGGTCCCCCTGTGATAACGGGAGGGCTCCTACCCATGAGCGGTAACGGTCACCTACGAAGGAAAGGCAGTCTCCTACCCATGAGCGGTAACGGGTCCCCCTATGATAACGGAATGGCTCCTACCCGTGAGCGGTAACGGGTTACCTACGAAGGAAAGGCAGTCTCCTACCCATGAGCGGTAACGGGTCCCCCTGTGATAACGGGAGGGCTCCTACCCATGAGCGGTAACGGGTCCCCCTGTGATAACGGGAGGGCTCCTACCCATGAGCGGTAACGGTCACCTACGAAGGAAAGGCGGGCTCCTACCCATGAGTAGTAAAGGGTCCCCCTATGATAACGGGAGGGCTCCTACCCATGAGCGGTAACGGGTCACCTACGACGAAAAGTCAGGCATCTACACATGAGCGGTAACGGGTCCCCCTCTGATAACGGGAGGGCTTCTACCCATGAGTGGTAACGGGTTACCTACGAAGGAAAGGCAGGCTCCTACCCATGAGCGGTAACGGGCCCCCTTGTGATAACGGGAAGGCTCCTACCCATGAGCGGTAACGATCAACTACGAAGGAAAGGCAATCTCCTACCCATGAGCGATAACGGGTCCCCATGTGATAACGGAAGGGGTCCTACCCGTGAGGGGTAACGGGTTACCTACGAAGGAAAGGCAAACTCCTACCCATGAGCAACAATGGGTCCCCCTGTGATAACGGGAGGGCTCCTACCCATGAGCGGTAACGGTCACTTACGAAGGAAAGGGAGGCTCCTACCCATGAGCGGTAACGGGTCCCTCTATGATAACGGGAGCGCTTCTACCCATGATCGGTAACGGGTCATCTACGAAGGAAAGGTAGGCTCCTACCCATGAGCGGTAATGGGTCACCTACGAAGAAACGACAGGCTCCTACCCATGAGCGGTAACGGGTCCCTCTGTGATAACGGGTCGGGCTCCTACCCATGAGTGGTAACGGGTCACCTGCGAAGAAAAAGATCCCATGTAATAACGGGGTCGATCTGAAACATTTGAAGGGTAGCGATTTTCCTGTGATAACGCGATGGGTCCCTACCCACAAGAAAAAGATCCCCCGTGATAGTGGGGTCGATCCCACCCATGAATGGTAACAAGTCACCTACCAAGGATAAGTAAATCCAATGCCAATAACGCCAGACAATCACCAAACTATCACAGCTACTATACGACAAGGATACAATATTTATGATCACAGAAAGAATTGCACAAGGTAAGATTTCTGCAAATAAACACCCTTCATTAAACATGGTAAAAGCGACTTTCAGGCAATGGCCCGGGGTATACTTTACATAGAAAAAATTTCCTGAGGAAATAACTGCTACGGTATCAAAAAGAAACTAGCTGACAACATAACCTACATATCATAAAGAAACTCATTCCTCTCGAGATCAGTGAATAATTCGGCACGAATATCGTCCCGGTGAAAGGGCCCAAGCCCGGATACATTCATTTCAAATACTGGAAACTTCCAGGGCTCCGCACATATATCGTCAGCAAGTTCATCCATTCCCAGGGGAGACAAAACCTCTGGATACTTATTCCACTTCGGACTACTACTCTCTGGATCCGGTGACAACCTGGAATACCGCATCGCACGGGGGACCCTATAACATTCCCTAATGGCCCTGAGATAGCCCAGATTGGCACCCTTCCAGCATAAGGCTCGATATTCACATTCATATCAGCACCGATGGGGGTACCATCATATGGTTGGGGAGAACTATGACCTGAGGCAGTGACCTCGACAGTAAAATAATTATCCCTTACAGAGCCACCAGCACCTGCCTCAGTACGAGGGGAAGATAAAATTACCCCATTGCGAGCTAAGGTTTCGGTTAATTTTGCATTTTGAATTTCCATGTTTTCGAGGGATTCTCGATACGCGTTGCATTCATGCTCTAATTTGAGATTCATAGCACGCAAACCTCGGGTCTCAGCCTGTCTTCTAGCCAGTTCCTTCTTCATATCCTCTTCAGCAACTAATGCTTTCCATGCTTCGTCACGTGCAATGCATTTCTGAGTCTCAGCACAATGAGCCCGATTGTTAGCACGATCACGACTAACCTCGCTCCGCGAAATTATCGCGCGCATCTCCTTCACCAAAGCATCATGACGAGTCTGCACCTCCCCAAGCAGCATATAATCTCTGCATAGTTCATGGAACGTGTGCCCAAACTGTCAAGGAAACGAAGAATCATTAATAAAGAATAGGAGGGATGAACATAGGTAACGACCCAGAAGCAACAAGGCAAAACACTTATCGTATATAGCAGCATCCTACATATGTGCGGTGCTAATTCCACCCCCAGATCTCGACACAACTCAGAAGGATCAAAATTTCCATACATATTTTCCAAGCCGTGAATAACGTCCTCCTCACGGATATCATTATTCCCAATTCGCATAATTAACCATTCCGAAAAGGGATCACTTAAAAAAGAATAATCTTCTTTCGATGGCGCTCTATTTTCGAATGACTTCCCAGTATCATTATTACCAGGGGGCGTTGCAGCACGCCTAGGGGCCGAAGTAGACGAGCTCGAAGCAGCCGACACAGGGGGAGCCCCATCAATACCTTCTTTGCCAACACCAGAAGAGGGTGATAACCCATCAGGACCGAGCTCCTCACTCCCAGCACCGGCTGACCCCGCGAGATGATGCGCGCCAGAATGAGAACTTTTCCCAACTCCTCTTTGCGACGCTTCAAAGCGAGCCCGAGCCCGAGGGTGCCAATAATTAGATGGTGCACCTTCTAGCGGCAGAGTTACTCTGACCCGTGGAGGGTGAGCAGCCATACGGTGATGGGAAGCATAATCCACGGTCATAGCATTAATCCTATACTCTTCTACCCGAATACCTCTCGATACGGCAGCGCGATCTCCAACAATAACGCTGCCACCATAAATATTTGATTGCATCGCGAGATATCGATCAGGGAACCGAGAGTTCCGTTCATGAAGACGAACTCGGGGTAACCTAAGATTTTCAAAAATCCCGAAAACTTGCATTAAACTGTCATCCAATGGCGCATCCCTCGTAGGGATTTCAGAGTTAGAAGACTCGTCGTCTGATACGACGAAAGCATTTCGCCTAGCAGGGCCAGCTTCACCATACTGCGACGATACAACAAATTTTTTCTTCGCAGATTTTTTAACATGAACCATCCTTTGGCAAAACAAGTAAGGCGATTTATTACAGAAACACGCAAAATATCGAAGAAATATAGAAAAATAGATCAAAATTGAGATCGAATAAGATATCGGGGAAATTTACCGACATCAAATTCGACATAACCCGACAGCGACAACACAGAGCAATAAAATAGTGAAAGATGACACATCATGGACCGGCTTTTATAAACAAACAAAACCTGGGGCCCACAACATTAAATGCACATATCTATAGTTACATCGAAACTCATATTCGATATGACTTTCGACATGAGTTCATCCTACAAACAAGAAATGGCACTACGCGTGACAGAGGGCTCGACCCAAACTTAACACTAAAAAATGGGGAACTTTTAATTGTTTGTATTCGTATTTGCAAAATCGGGTATTTTAAACAACCTAGAGTTCAAACGAGGACCTCATACAATTCGGTAACTACACTGGGGGAGCGCACAAAACTAGTTCCAAGTGCACTTCCAGTATTTTTGATTTCCGTCCTTCGAACTGGGGGACGTGGGGTACAGGTAACCCAAAAATTCAAAACTAAATTTGCAAATTCTTATCCCTAAGATAACAATCCCCAAATTGGGGGACTATATGATATGAGAGCTTCTAGCATTCGGGCCCATTCTGGACCATGGCCCATGAATGACCATATCGGGGTTCACCCCCGATATGATATCGAATATTGGATTCGATGTGGACCAGTCGCGCCTATAAATAACCCGCCCTGCGCACCGAGAAAGGCAGATTTTCCTCACCTCGATTTACCCACTGCACATCGAATAACAATATTCGATATTGTACCCGACACAGATATTCGATATGGTTTTGTCCACGTCATCACTCATCCTCCTATAACTACCTGATCACCGACATCATATCAAGATCCATCCCCGGCGTCATATCGATACTCATCCCCGACGTAGCATCAGCAGACATTTCGGTGAAGTCCCGAGCTCGAGCAACAGGTTCCGGACTAAGTCTACGCGAGATACCTAGTGTAGGCCTGATTTGAGATAGATTTATAAAGCTATTAGATTAATCTCTTGTAACCGACTCGCATACATATATCATACGGTCTATTGTCAAATCAAATGAGCTCTGCTTCATCAACAGAGGGAGACACTAACTTCATCATGAAGCCGCTAATCCAACTGCGATCTTGTGATCTCAGAATTCCTACACTACCACCACAATTGTTCTCCTAGATCACGCAACCATCGGTGTTAAGTTTGAACCACCCTTTTCTTGGTTTAGACCATTTCATCTGTTTCTGACTTTGAAGTCCCTATATTCTCCTTAAGAACAGCAACTAATGCTGGTTCTTGATCTTGAAGATTCTGGCCTGAATGTTAGCTTCATTGTTGTTCTTGACCTCGTCATTTCTGTGTAACCAGCAGTGCCAAATGGTTGCCATAAATATCCATTTCCATTGAGCATTTGGTCTTATCAAGTTTTAGAGTTGGAGTTTCTCCAGATTGCTTTGAAGCCACTGCTCATCAGCAAGCGCATCACAAGTTGCAATATCCTCAAGATGGATTATCTTTAACCAAAGATTCCCGACTTCCTTATAGTATCTTAGCAAGTGTACGCCTGCTTCTTCATGGGAGATATAGAATGTGCAGATGGGAGATAATACTACAAACCTCTTGTATATAATTGAGTTGTTAGCCAATATTTTTTGAACTCGGAGCCACAAGAAGTGGTGGAACTTGTTACTTATATCAACATTCCAAACCCAATGAATAGTAGAGGGATTTGTTGCCTGGCCTGAGTGCCTCTCCTAGAATAGTTTATAGGTTGATTGGCAATTGAATCTTCTTGTTCTATTAGTAGAATCACTCTCCTTCTGGTATCTTCTTGAATCTCTTGAGGAATAGTAGAGTTAAGTTCCTCCAATCTCCACTCATTATTATGGTCCAGCTTATCAGAAAATGTAAGATTCTTTTCTGATTCTTGAATTAATATTCCCTCCTCACTGAGATAACCAGCACCCCTCCAGTTGTCATACCATAAAGAGATTTTAGTCTCTTTCCCAACTTTCCATCTTAAGTGTAGTTTCATCAACTCCATACATTTCACTATTCCCTTCCATGTACTGCTATGAGATGATTTAACAGTGTAATGAGGGAACTGCTGGTTTTTCAAATATTAGGCTTGCACCAGTTTACTCCATAAAGAGTTCTCCTCTTTAGTAACTTCCAAGCCAATTTAGCCAATAGTGCTTCATTAATCAGTTCTTGAGACCCTGAGTCCAAGATCTCCTTCTTTCTTTGGTTTGATCACTCTCTGCCAATTAACTAAGTGCATTTTATGAATACCAAAATTGGTAGACCACATGAAGTCTCTGTTGAGTTTATCTAACCTCTGGCACACATGTTCTGGAAGATATGATGATTAAATTGAGTACACTGGTGAAGCAGAAGAAACAGATCTAATGAGGGTGTCTCTTCCTACAAGAGACAAGAGCTTAGTCTTCCATGAATCAAATCTTCCAAGAATTTTGTCAAAGAGCTCTGTTGAATCAGATCTTGAATTTCTGCCATGAATGAGCTTAATCCCCAGATATTTCCCCAAGTTAGGAGTTTGATAAAAAGCCCAGGATGTCACAAATGTATCTCTTGAGGTTGGCTCCTTGAGTTCTTGAAAAGAAGACTTCAGATTTATGGCAACTTAGCTTCAATCCAGAAGCTTTACAGAACTTATCTAGAATTCTTTTGATTACCTGAGCATTCCTAGTAGTAGTCATTCCCATGATGATAAGATCATCCGAAAATAAGAGGTTACATAGCTGAGGTCCTCCTCTGCATGGGATTAAAGGCTTTCATTTTCCCCTCTGGACTTCTTTATGGATCAAGTAAGAAAGTCTTTCTACACATAAGACAACGAGATAGGAGATAAGGGATTTTCTTGTCTTAATCCACATTTGTGTTGTAAAGGCTCCAGGGGGACTCCATTCCACATGATACTTGTGGAAGCACTCCTGACACTGAACATTATCAGTTCAACAAGTTTTTTGGGAAATTGGAAAGCAATGAGAGTTTCTTCCAAGAAATCCCTGCTTATCTTGTCATAAGCTTTCTCCAGATCTAACTTCATGATCATTCATTCTTTTCTATTCTTCTTTTTAGATCTTATGGAGTGTAGGACTTATTGTATCACAGCAATGTTGTCCTGAGTGTTGCGGCCTCTGATAAAACTGCCTTATGTAGGCGCCACTAAAGTTGGCATAAGGTTTCTGAGTCTATTAGTAATGCATTTTGTGATGAGATTGTAGAGAACATTGCACAAAGACATGGGTCTAAATTGAGTAATGTTCTTAGGAGATTGAATCTTTGGTATCAGGCACATGAGGCCTCACACAGTTTACTATCAAAGGTTATGTTGAGAAAATCTTCTTTAACAAAAGACACCACTGAGTTTTCCAACCATTCCCATCCCTTCTAATAGAATCTGGCATAAAGACCATTTGGTCCAGGGGCTTTTAAGGGATGCATAGAGAACATGTCTTCTTTGATATCCCATGTATCTATCATAGCACCTAGGTTATCCTACTCTTCAGATGACAGCTTTGGAATCTAGAAGTATGGAGTATGTTAGCTTGTGAAAAGCCAGGGGTCAGGCTATCACCAGCAAACAGATTTGAGAAGTATTCTAGAGCATGTTCTTCAATAATACAATTTGTATTTTCCCATTCTCCTGATATCTTCAGTCTTGTGATCAGGTTTCTCTTCCTCCGTACCATAGTAGTTCAATAAACTAACTTGGTGTTTCTGTATCCTTCCCTGATCCGATTCACTCCAGATTTCTACAACTAGAAGAGCTCCTCATGTTTTAGAATCACACTATATTCATGTAGGAGTTCTTCTTCTAGATTGCGGAGGTAATCAATTGGTCTGAAGCTCAAGGACTTTTTAATCCCTACAAATCTTATCATTAGGATTCTTTTATTTTGGAAAATAATTCCAAACCTCTCTTTGTTCCATGGAAGTAAAACTCTAGGGACTTCTTGGATACCTTCTAGTAGACTAGAGTTTTTCTCCCAGATTTTTGTCAACAGTTCAGCACACTCAGGATTGGAGTGGCACATATCTTCAAGTCTAAAGGGTGTTTGAGACCTTGATCTTCTCCTGCCCATACACCAAGTAATTATAGGATGGTGGTCACTATAAGTTCTTGGCAGATTCTCCACTTCTTCTACATTAAAATGATTTAACCATGCAGGATTGGCCATGGCTCTGTCAAGTCTGGCTTGGATTAGAGCTCAATTTTCTCTCTTGTTGGTCTAAGTGAATTTGGGACCAACATATCCAAGATCATAAAGATTGCATTGAGCCATAAAATTTCTAAAGAACTGCAATCTGCCCACTGTTTTGGTTCTGCCTCCTCTCTTCTCATGAGCATACTCCACTTCATTGAAATCTCTAGTAACTAACCAAGGCATAGGTTGTTCTTTAGACAATATTATCAGGTCATCAAATACTTTAACCTTGGCAGTTCTCCTTGGTTGAGCATAGACTCCAGTGAGTCTCCACTTATCCATGTTACTTGGTCTAATGACTGCAGAGATGGCTTGGTAACCAGTGTCAATAATCTCTACATCTACACCATAGTCATTCCATAACATCCAGAGACCACCAACCATCCCTTAGCTATTGTATCCCAAAAATGGAACTATGTTCCATGCTTGTGCTTCTGAAACTCTAGTTTCAAGAATAGAAATAACTGTAGGATTATGAATCCTTACAAAATTTCTGAAGTTTATGTGGAAATCTTCAACACGAGCCCCTTGACAATTCCATGATATGACTCTCATGATTGAGTTGTACAAGTGGTGGGGTAACACATGATTCTCAACTGGAATCATGTTCCATTGCGCGTGAAGTTGGTTCATTATCTCCACTGAGAGAGATATCTGCATGTTGCTCTCCCAAGGGGTCAATGCAACCCTCTCCCACCATATATGATGCATCTATATGTTCCTCTCTGTGAACTTGTAGACTGGTCTCCCAGTTGGTTATTGGTATTGATAGCACTGATCTCAGTGGCATATCGCCTGGGTCATTATTAGTGCCTGAAACTGAGAATGTTGAGTTAGAAAGTCCCAGGTGTTGATCCAATCCCACGGATCCAATGCATTCTCCATCAGGAATGAGTTCCGGAGTTGATGAAATTTCACAATCAACAAGATTGGGAAATTCTTCAGTGTTTTCTGGATTCAGAATACCAAATGAATTGTGGTTTTGGTTCTGAACCGTTCTAGAATTTTTATTTAAGTTTGAGACTCTTGGCATTCTTTTCATTTTTGTAACCGCCCCTCTCTTGTTATTAACCGATTTTTTTCTTAGACTATGATTCAATGAGGCTAGGAGAATCCTTCTATTTGGGGAAGCTATAACAAGACTGCCCCTGGGAATCACATGAGTTTCTTTTCTTTGTGACACTCGTTTACTAACTATGTTCTGAATAGGAGACTTAGTGATAGATTCGGTATTAATTGTTCCTTTGTTGACATTCTCGGGAGGTTTCCTCTTACTTACTAACATCCAATTTCCATACTCTTTAGATTTAGCTTTCTCCATAAGCCAATGTTCTTTCTTTTCAGTAAAAAAATTGCCATTCAAATCCTAAATTGTTGCATCTTATTGTTTGGACACTCAGACTTCACATGTTCAATATTTCCACATATATAGCACGAAGAGGACACGTTCTCATAAACAACCTGGTATACTTTGTTATCAATCCATATACCTAACTCCAATGGTTAATTAGTGCGGATTTGAATGCAGACTCTTGCAAAATTGCCAATAGCATTGAAAGTGTTACCATCTATTTTGATAGGATCACCTATGCAAGAGGCCATAGATTGGACTACTGCTTCCCTTAAGTATTCAGTAGGAAGATTTAGAATCCTAACCCAAGTAATGGAGCTTTTAATCTCATCCCTTCCTGCACAGAAGTTAGGAGACCACTTCTTCACAATAATAAAACTTCCTACCAATTGCTAGAGTCCCTCGGTGAGTATGAATTCTCTTTTGGATTCTGAGAGTCCTTTGAGACAGTAGCAACCATGTCCTAGATCCCCCAGATCTAAATCATTATATAGCTTCCCCGTGACATCCAAGTGTGTCTGAAGAGCCATATAGTAACATGGTTTGCCTGTGATCATGATGATGATTGCATTCTCCCATTGTTTGTTCATCGTTTCTTTTAACTCTTACATGATATGGGTTTGCTTAAATGGGATAGAATCATTAGCCTATTTGATCTCAATGAACTTGCGTTCCTCTAACGTTTTGTTGCAATCCACTCTAACATCCTGGTTTCTCAAACGTTGTGCAATAGCATTTGCGTAAGAGAAAGGAATGTTGTTATCAGTTGTATCAATATTCGGAGAATAAAAGCCCGTTCCAAATTCAGACATATCAGTTGCGTGTCTTGGTCGTTTTTGGATCCTAGAACTTGTTGCATTTGAAGGTACAAATTTGAATACATAGATGATGTTATCGGTAATATTTGGTGGCAGCGGAGAATGACTCTCGTCCATTCCTGGAAAGCGGTTTCCATTAGCGGTTAAAACAGTTACTAACTTTTCCTAGATTTTTGGAGTAAAAGCGGTTATTCCTGAATTGCTAATTTTAGAGATTCAATGTAAGGAGATTTTGGAAGATTGGAATTGAATTTTAACTTTTGATACTTCCTAGAAACTTCAAACTTGACATCCTTTGTGTAGAAGAAGTGCTAACGTCAAATACAACACTTATGGCAGCCAACTACAATCGGAAAGCAAATCCAGTGCCGTGCAATAGTAATTTAAATCAAGAATTCATTATTCAACAATAGTAATTGAATTTCTAGAAAGAAAGACTAGAAATAGCAACGACGAATTGCAAATACCTGCTGGTGGCCATTGATTCAACTGTCACTACAAGACTATTGGGCCATCTGCAACCGCCCGGGCGGTTGCAGAAGGCCCATTGGCGGTCGCCCGAAGGGTATCCGCGACCGCCGGGGCGGTCGCCGCGTCGGTCGCGGATACCCCTCGTCGTGGGTGGCTTGCGACCGCCGGGCGGTCGCCCTTCCATGGATTGCGACCGCCGAGCGGTCGCCCCTACCATTAGCAACCGCTAGGCGGTCGCCCTATAGTGGGCAACCGGCTAGCGGTCGCCACCCCTAAGGGGCGACCGCCAAGCGGTTGCCAATTATAGGGCGACCGCCTAGCGGTTGCCATACCTAAGGGGCGACCGCCAAGCGGTTGCCAATGGTAGGGGCGACCGCTCGGCGGTTGCCAATGTTCGAAAATTTAAAAATTTCGAAAACTCGCAACCGCCCGGCGGTTGCAGATAATATTCATCAAAACAAAAAAAAACAATAATATTCTGGAAATTTTCCAGAAAATTATTGTTTTTTTGTTGAAATTAATATGGTGAAACAAAAAGAAAATATGTGAAACAAAAACGAAATGAAGGGAAACAAAACGAAAAGAAGAGAAACAAAAAGAAAAGAAGAGAAACCAAAAATAAAAGATGAGAAACAAAAAAGAAAATAAAAGAAATAAAAAGAAAAGAAGAGAAACAAAACGAAAATAAGAGAAACAAAACGAAAATAAGAGAAACAAAAAAGAAAAGATGTGAAACAAAAAGAAAAGATTAGAAAAAAGGGTTATGTTTTGGAGATAAAAAGTTTTTGAGTTTTTGTGAATTGAAAAAGAAGAGTGTTAGGTATTTTGTTATGAAGATAAAAGAAAGTGTTTGGTATTTGTTGGAGATATAAAAGAAAAGAATGTGTTGAGTGTTTTGTTGAAGATATAAAAGAAAAAAAAGTGTTTGATTATTTGTTTTGTAGGTAAAAAGAAGTTTTTGGGTTTTTTTTTTTGGATTGGAATAGAAGAGTGTTTGTGTTTTGATTTGAAGATAAAATGAAGTCTTGGGTTTTTCTTTGAGAATGTAAGAGTTGTGAATGAAAAATTAGGGGAAGAATGGTGGGTATATATAAGATTTGGGTGAAAATTTTGAATTTTCGTGAAAATTTAAATTCCCCCCAAATTTCAGCAGAATTTGCAACCGCTCGACGGTTGCAATGTAATGAAATTTTTGAATTTTCGTGAAAATTTGAATTTCCCCCCCAATCCCGCCCAATTTCAGCAAAATTTGCAACCGCCGAGCAGTTGCGAGAAGCCCTTGCAACCGCCTGGCGGTTGCAGATATCGAGTATTGGCAACCGCCAGGCGGTTGCTATGTGATCTAGCAACCGCCAGGCGGTTGCCATGTAATCTTGCAACCGCCAGGCGGTTGCCATGTTATCTCGCAACCGCCTAGCGGTTGCCAAAAAATCCATTTTGAAATTAGTGATTTTTGAGAAGTATCTTGATGTGTTTGTGTTTATTGAACTCAAATATCATTATTAAATGTGAATAGTAGTAGTAGTAAATAACTACAAAACTTGTAATTAAGTTAGTAAAATAGTAGATTATGTGATTAGGCGAGTTATCAACGATATACCTATATATTATGTTCAACAACTAATCATCACACTTATTTCTTAATGTTGTCCCTAAGCTTGATTTTCCAATAAAACCTTATAATTTCGCTTGTTTTAACTATCATTAAGGTAATTATCAACTGATGAAACAACGTACCACAACGTATCATCCAAAATAATAAAAATTCATGTATGACTATTATCTGCAACCGCCAGGCGGTTGCCAATGGCAGTATCAGCAACCGCCAGGCGGTTGCCAATGGTAGTATCAGCAACCGCCAGGCGGTTGCTATGTGATCTCGCAACCGCCCAGCGGTTGCGAGAAGCCCTTGCAACCGCCCAGCGGTTGCGAGAAGCTCTTGCAACCGCCTGGCGGTTGCAAGAACTGAATATTCGAAATTAGTGATTTTTCGGAAGTATCATGATGTGTTTGTGTTTATTGAACTCAAATATCATTATTACATATGAATAGTAGTAGTAAATAACTACAAAACTAGTAATTAAGTTAGTAAAATAGTAGATTATGTGATTAGGCGAGTTATCAACGATACCTCTATATATTATGTTCAACAACTAATCATCACACTTAGTTTTTAATGTTGTCCATAAGCTTGATTTTCCAATAAAACCTTATAATTTCGCTTGTTTTAACTATCATTAAGGTAATTATCAACTGATGAAACAACGTACCACAACGTATCATCCAAAATAATAAAAATTCATGTATGACTATTATCTGCAACCGCCAGGCGGTTGCCAATGGCAGTATCAGCAACCGCCAGGCGGTTGCCAATGGTAGTATCAGCAACCGCCAGGCGGTTGCTATGTGATCTCGCAACCGCCCAGCGGTTGCGAGAAGCCCTTGCAACCGCCCAGCGGTTGCAAGAACTGAATATTCGAAATTAGTAATTTTTCGGAAGTATCTTGATGTGTTTGTGTTTATTGAACTCAAATATCATTATTACATATGAATAGTAGTAGTAAGTAACTACAAAACTAGTAATTAAGTTAGTAAAATAATAGATTATGTGATTAGGCGAGTTATCAACGATACATCTATATATTATGTTCAACAACTAATCATCACACTTAGTTTTTAATGTTGTCCTTAAGCTTGATTTTCCAATAAAACTTATAATTCGCTTGTTTTAACTATCATTAGGATAATTATCAACTGATGAAACAAAGTACCACAACGTATCATCCAAAATAATAAAAATTCATGTATGACTATTATTTGCAACCGCCAGGCGGTTGCAGATATCCAGTATCAGCAACCGCCAGGCGGTTGCTATGTGACCTCGCAACCGCCCAGCGGTTGCGAGGAACCTTCGCAACCGCCCAACGGTCGCCACGTCTCAGTGGCGACCGCCTGGCGGTCGCTCTGCGGTCGCCGTTAATGGCGACCGCCCGAGCGGTTGGGGGGGGCGGTTGCGGATGCCCCCCAAATCTTGTAGTGTGTCCAAGTGATGACATATCTTCAAGAAGCCCAACATAGAAGGATTCTTTCGAGTCACATGGACTTTTATTTTAGGGGGAAGTAGTAGTCAGTATGCAAATCATCCAATCAGTTAGAAAACGCAAATAGCAAAATAAAAATCTCTAACTCTAAGTTGTTCTAAATTATTTTGATGGGGTATTTTAGAAATGGTCCAATAACATTATTGGGCCGGCCCAAGAAAGAAGGTCCGTTGAACTATTGCATTGAACACATAAAAATCGATATGAGTTGTGAATCAAACGGCCTCGATTCGATCTAATGGATCGATCGAACCGCCCCAATTCGATGCTCATTCTCCAGAAAACGCAGTGGCCCACGGGATAGGGTCTATAAATACCCCGTCTTCTAGCCTGCACTCACAACATACTATAGTGCATCGAACTAGCTGATTCGATACACTTTACTGTTCGCTACTCAACTCCATACTATACAATCTAGTTTGACCGCAACCAAGATCAAACCGTTCCCATTCGAGGTCCATCAGCACTTAAATCGGTATAATCTACAACAGCATCGAACCATCCCGATTCGATCCACAACAACATCGAACAACCTAGATCGAACGACAACGATTCGATCTTCCCAGTTCTTTCTCTTTATAGGATATCGGGAGCAATTCATTACTTGTAATAGACAGTAGGTGTTTCGGATCAAGGTAGTCCGTTCATTGTAATATATTAGCATTATTTTGGCATTGTCAGGCCAATTTGTATTGATTTCTGGTGTATTATAACTCGGACGAAATAAGACCAAAATATTGGCGTTACTATCGAATTGGAGCGGAATTTCAACAATAACATTGGATTACTACATGTATGTAATATCATAAGATGCTTTTCCTGCTGGGTTTTCTGTTCATGAAGACATTATGGTGGTCCATTATGTATCTAAAAATTTCTTCAACATAAGATCCAGATATGTAACCGTGCATTATCACGATCACTACGGAGACAAGCTAAACATGAAAACTATAATGAAGCATTCAACGGTGTGTAACCTCTGTTCTCTTTTCGAGCCAGTTTCATCTTCTCTTCCCGAGGCAAAGAGAAAAATGACTTATTCGCCTCGAGCACCTTGTAGAACAAATTCTCCTCCACCACATGGTTTATAAGGTAAAAGAAACCGCATTCGATGCGCGCCTACACCACAATATATTTATCAAACACACTCATGAACAAACCAACATGCAATTCTTTCCGCATCATTTTACACAGTAGTAAAAGAACTTAGAAACATGGTTTTTTATTTTTTTTTATTGATAAATAACAATAAAATATATGAGCTATTAGCAAAACTACCCATGTGTTTTCTCTAATTAGCAAAAACCTCCGTAATGACTTATTTTATAATGACAGTACCAATAACGAAGGATTTATAAGTATTATGATTTTATAATAAAAATACACTTATTACAATAATATTATAAATCGTGTTATATTTTTTTTAGATATTTTTATAATTATCAAAAAATATAATAAAATTAATCGGTACTTATATTTTTATAGATCTAATAAATATACATACAATTTAATTTGCACATCATTAGTTCCAATTTCATTACATTACTTCTTCTTTTTCTAAAATTTGTAAGTTTCCAAATTGTGCAGATCATGTGTTTGGATATTGGTATCAGACAGAAGAATAAAATAGGAGATTTTGATATGAGGTAAGGACCTATTTCACCCATCAATTTACTTTTGTTTCAAGTCAACTTTTTATTTTACTTTTGTTGTAGATGAACTTATGTTCACTAATCGTGCTAGGAAAGGAAAATGAGACGATCTTACCTTTTTCCGGATTTGAATATTAGGTAAGTCTATATTCAAAAGGATGAATTATCAAAAATGCCCACTAAATTTTGCTTTTAATCCTATATACCCGTTATTTTCCAACATGCTAAAAATGTCCTGTATCTTTTAAAATTTCTACTAAAAATGCCCAAAATGAAAAATAAGCACAAAAAAACTTATTTTGTCTGAAAAATAATGCTAAAAATGCCCGAATTATCAAAAATGCCCTTGTATCTTTTAAAATTCTACCAAAAATGCCCGAATTTTAAAACGCGACTTTTTGATTCAGCAGTGCGTCTCTTTGATTCGGATGCCACGTCGGATAAAAAGTTTGAATTTTTAAAATCGGGCATTTTTGTTAGAAAATTTAAAACTTAACTGCCATTTTCAGCAGGTTTGGAAATAACAGGCATTTAGGATTAAAGGCAAAAGTTAGCGGGCATTTTTGATAATTCGTCATATTCAAAATGTTAAATAACTTTTCTTTGATTTTATATTTATTAATAATGAATATACATCTTATTGAAATTGCTTATTTAACAAGTTTTTGTATAACATACTTCTTTTCTCTTTGAGATATGCAGGTTATCTATTGTATTTACTGGCTTATATCTACGAATGGAGTTTATTTTCTAAATCGTTTACTATTTGCGAGTCTTAGAGATACGTTACCATGAGGATTACTATTTGAAATTGATTTCAAAGTTGTTCTATTTACTTTTTCTCTTCTTCATAGTTCAAAGTAAACTAAAAACGTTTTTTTTTTTGTGCACCAATATGGGTGACGGTAAATATGATTAATTGAAATTATAATAATAAGACTAACAAAAAATATCTCCTAATCAAAACAAAGTGATGATGCGGATAAGGATAAATATAGATGTGAGGGCAAATATAGCGGTCCAGAAAAAATAAGATTAGGGAAAATATTATGAAATTAAAACAGATTCGAAGATAAAATTAATGTTGCGAAATATAATACACTACAAGAAAAATGGGTCAAATGACCCTCTGCCGGTCGCGAATTGTCATCCGCGACCGGCCGCCAATCGCAGATTATCGGTCACGGAAAACCCCGATCGTGGGTCCTCCGTGACCGCCGAGGTGTCACGGAAGACCCATCCGCGACCGCTGAGCGGTCACGGATGACCAAGGTGTCATTCGTGACCTCTTGGCGGTCACGGGGGTCATCCGCGACCGCCAAGCGGTCACGGGGATCATCGTGACCGCTCGGCGGTCACGAATAATATTCAAGTCATCCGTGACCGCCCGACGGTCACGGATGACATTCAACGAAAAAAAAAAATATATATTTTGGCAAAATGCCAGAATATATTTTTTTTTTTTTTCCGAATATAATGTATGGTTGGGCGATTTTTTGATATAAAACATCATTTAAGAGAATGATTTGGGTTAGAAGTATAGAAAGGAAGAAAATAAGATAGTTGGCGTTTTATTTTTTGGAGATATAAGAAAGAGGAAAATTGTTCGTGTTTGTATTTTGGAGATATAAGGAAAGAGGAGAAGAAAAATTGTTGGTGTTTTGTTTTGGATTGGGAAATGAAAAAAGGAGGACAAAGTGTTAGGTTTTTTAGAGAAGAATATTTGAATGTAGTGAAAATTAGTGGGTGGAATGGTGGGTATATATAGAATTTGGGTGAAAATTTTGAATTTTCGAAAAATTTGAATTTTCCCCCCAATTCCAAGGTCTTTCGCGACTGCTCGGCGGTCACGAGAGATCAATAAAATATATTTTTTATGAATATTATTCGTGACCGCCGGGCGGTCACGAAGTAGGTTCGTGACCGTCGGGCGGTCACGAATGGCCCTCTTTCGTGACCGCTGGATAAGTCTTATTCAAAATTTTTTATTTTCGTTCGTTTAATTAAGGTGTGATGTTTGTTAAATTGATAAAATGATTACTACTAAGTAAATTAAAAGAGGTTTTATCACAAAATCGCACATTACATCTAAAACAACTTGATGAATATGATGATTAGTTGTAGAACATAAAATAGGTTATTCGTTCATAACTCGCCTAATCACATCTAATCTACCATTTTAATATGATAATTACTAATGTTGTACTAAATTATTACTTCAATTCACATGTAGTAATGAGACTTATTGTTAAAAATCATAAACAAATCAAGATGGATCCATAAAATCATTTCTTTTTTATGAATATTATTCGTGACCGCCAGGCGGTCACGAATGACCCTCTTTCGTGACCGCCCAGCGGTCACGAATAAGTCTCATTCGAAATTTTTATTTTTCGTTCATTTAATTAAGGTGCGATGTTTGTTAAATTGATAAAATGATTGCTACTAAGTAAATTAAAAGGAATTTTATCACAAAATCGCACATTACATCTAAAACAACTTGATGTATATGATGATTAGTTGTAGAACATAAAATAGATTATTCGTTCATAACTCGCCTAATCACATCAAATCTACCATTTTAATATGTTAATTACTAATGTTGTTGTTAACAGGTTGGATATTATTCCTTAATTAACGAGAATATTTATAAGGGTTGGAACGCCGATCCCGACCCGAGGGGATTGTTGGTTATTACTAATTTGGGGCTGGACTCATATATTTTCCGAGGTGCCTACGTATCCCCCGATTGGGAATCAAGCCACTCGTAGTTCTTGTTATTGGTGTTGATTATTTGGAGTATGTCGATTTTATTGATTGTGTTGATTTGATATCTGTTGAAAGAGTTGACCTTTGTGAAGCCTTCAAAAAGAAATGAGTTCGCCCTCTCTTCTCAAGCATTTTTTAGTTTTATAGAGAACATGAGTTCCCTTGGGAGCGTTCCCCCTTTTTTTCTTGCGATCTCTCACCTCGACCTTTTATAGAAGTCTTCTAGGGACAGGTGTCACTGTGCATGCGTGCACATGTGTCATTATGCATGTGTGAAGATATAGGTTTTATTGTTTGGTATATCTGCTGACAGGGCGCTGACGAGGATGAATTATCCTCTCCGATAGCTTCAATGTTCTATGATGAACTGGCTCCTTGGTTTCCTTTTCTCCAATGGGCGGGACCTTTCAGAAACGCTGGACAAGTGGGAGGGAATGCTCGTCCGATGCTGTTGTAGTTCCGATAGTGGTCCATTGTTAGGTTGTCTTCTTCTGATGTGCACTCTGATAGGTGTTTCTATCTTGGTCTTGGATTCCGTAAATTGGGCATGTTTCTGAGGGCTCTGATTTGATTTCCGAGGGCTTTGCTTGGCCTTCGTGAAGTAGTGTTTTAGTATCCAAGCTCTCGTAGATTGTCTTCTAACATTTCTTGTGCTTAGACAAGGCTTTCTTGTTCAGACAGGGCAATGTTCTTGCATTCAGGTCTTTATGTCGTGCGCTCCGAGGGGTACCGGGTTTTGATAGTGCATGTTTATCGCGCTTTGGTCTTCGGGATGAGTTCTCCGATAACTTTTAGACATCGGAGGGTATAGGGGGTGTTCTCGTACTTTCGGGGATTCGGGGTCTTCGCCGTGTGATATGGGTACTTTGTGGTTACGAGTATAAATCATATAATAATATCTACGGAAATCTAGTAATCGAATTATGGTATATTTTAAGCACGTGAATTTTTACCCTGTTAACAGTTGTACTTATTTTATTACTTCAATTCACATGTAGTAATGAGATTTATTGTTAAAAATCATAAACAAATCAAGAAGGATCCATAAAATCATTTTTTTTATGAATATTATTCGTGACCGCCGGACGGTCACGAATGACCCTCTTTCGTGACCGCCCAGCGGTTACGAACGTGTCATCCGCGACCACCAGACGATCACAGATGCCACGAGGACAGCCATAGGCCGGATGTTTCCCGCCAATGGAATCCCATGATCGTTGGGCAGTCACGGGGTTCTTTCCCATGACCGCTGGGAGGTCGCGGGAGCATCCGTGACCGCTGGGAGGTCACGAGGTTGTTTATCGTGACCGCTGGGCGGTCACGGCTACATCCGTGACCGCCCAGCGGTCACGGAAGACCATTTTTTCTTGTAGTGCCATATGTATCAAATAAATAATAACAATCATATTTTGAGATTAATCTCAGTGTGTGCGAAATAATTCAATGTAGTAGAGAAATTTTTGCTAATTTTTGAATAACACGGGGGGAGGAGTGGGGGGTTACCAATTAGAATAACACAGGGGGTTGTTCGCCAATTATGTATAACACATGGGTAGTTTTTGCTATTTACCCTAAAATATACCCTTTAACACCACTCAAGCAATTTAATTACAAAACTTATTCTACAAA
This sequence comes from Linaria vulgaris, assembly GCA_948329865.1. Taxonomy (NCBI): domain Eukaryota; kingdom Viridiplantae; phylum Streptophyta; class Magnoliopsida; order Lamiales; family Plantaginaceae; genus Linaria; species Linaria vulgaris. Next base: position 41,884,907 of record OX415251.1, read on the forward strand.
GTAACGTTAATCTTTCCAATCAGAGTCAAACTTGATGTATAGATTTAGCGGCGGAGACTTGATCGAAGGAAGATAGGTCAATTATCGAAAGCTGTAGATTTCTCCCCATTTGCTGAACTACAGTTATTGCACTGAGTACAACGAGAGGTAAAGTTAGAATCCCAACTTAATTGAATGCATATCGAATATGAATTGGACGAGGATTCACTCCGAGTACTCTTGTATATTCTAATAAAAATAATAAAGTTAGGTATTGCATACATTTTTTGAGCATATGGACTGTGCATTTGGATCTCGAATGCAATCAAATCCCCAATAGTATTTGACTTCGGTCCTGACAAAACAAGAATCGAAATTAGATCAAATTGGACGATCCAATTCGATCCAAAATCATTCGATTTTGATAATTTTTTCTTTTAATTAATATTTTTGTTTTAAAGGACAAAAGTTATATAACATCTTTATTTTGCATGTCAATTAGCGAATATTTTAATTAAACATGATGGTTTATTAGTGTTATATTTAAACTAATCCGAATTAAACTAATTGTTAGTATTTCATTTTTCGTGTATTTATTTATTTATCAACTTAATTTAATATAATATTACATATTTATTAAAATTTGAAGCATTAAGATGATTATTCGATTTGATCTGATTCTTAACCCTTTAAATCGAGGATCAAATCAAAAGGTGTTTCGATCCTAGGACAAAAAATCAAAATAAAATCAAATATTCAATTTGATCAAATATTTGATCCAAAAAACGAATTATTCAATCGATTTTCAAACGATTTGATTGATCTGATCCATTCTGCTCACCCCTACTAACACGTACCCTAACAAAGTATGGTGTAGGTTGTTTTGTAAACTTTTAAACACTAAATCTAGTTTATCTCTATTATAAATATAAAAAATCCAGTTTATGAGAAATAATAGTGGATGTATCGATTATTTGGCTCACCACTTTCACATTCAACACTCTAACATAAAGCATAAAAGAAAATAAACCTACAAAGCGCACGCACCTTTCTCAAACCAGTTTCTACACTAAATCTTTATTTATATGCTTATATTTTTTAATTTTTTTTGAATAAATATGTATTATATAATATGAGACTGTGCACATGATTAAATATTTATTGTTTGCAATTAGTTCGGGGTACTTTCATCTGGGTTACACGTAAACTAACCAAATATACTAGATTGACTAATCTTGAGCTTCCAAGGGATCTTCTAGATTACCTTTGTCTTAATCACAACAACACAACAACTATACAAGATAACAAGTGAAGTCTCTAGAATAAATCGAGTATTCGGGATATGTCGAGTTTTCTGGTATGTCGAATATCCAAAATATGTTGAGTAATCTGATATGTAGGTGATTTGACAATAGATCGTATTATATATATGTGTGTCGGTTACAAGTGAGTGACTTAATAATAAAACGAATCTATCTCAAATCAGGCCTACACTATGTATCTCGCGTAGACTTGGTCCGGAACACCTCGAACTAATATCGGTGACTAGATCATATGTATATCGGTGATTGTCTTCGACCTAATATTGAGGACGCCCCTCGATGTGATATTGGTAGTGTGGTGGTATGACGTATCAGTGGAGCACAAGGTTATCCCGATATCGAGTACGATATCGAGAGTGAGATCGGGGATTTATTTCGATGTGATGCGTGGTATCTAAGGGACAACAATTGTTTCATTTGGGATCAGGGTACCGCATATTTATAGACATCGGGATACGGGGACCACAGTAACATATCGATGAATATTACCGATGTGATATCGAAAGTGGTCCCTGATATGGTCAAATATGGGCCTGGTTTGGGCCAGGCCCAATATGCGGAAAATGCCCATATCATGTAGTCCCCCAATTTGGGGATTCTTATCTTAGAGATAAGAATTCACAAATTTAATTCTGAATTCCTGGGTTACCTGTACCCTTCGTCCCGCCAGTTGAAATGACGGAGATCAAATTTGCGGGGAATGCGCTTTGTGATGAACTTCGATGGGTCCCCTAATGTAGTGGACACATAGTTTGAGGTCCTCATTTGAATTCTACGTTTCTTGGGATTGGAGTTTCTTGTAAATATGGGAATTGCACTTTGAGAATTGTGATGGGACCGCCGGTGTAATTGTTATATTTTTTAGGCTTTTCGCGTAATAGGATAGGATATCGAGTCTCATCGTCGATATTATGTCGAAACGAATCTTCGATATGATGTCGAAAGTATCCTTCGATGTGGTTAAAGCTTCTATCTATAAGTAGCGCTTGTAAGAGACCTTGAAGGTCATAGTTTTCTGTATCTTCTCTATCGTTAGCGTAATCACATCGGTATGTATATCGATAATCATATTCGATATATTCCCCGACATGTATTTCGATCTCGGCGTTGTGCTTGTTTTATTTATTATTATTTTCTCATGCTGATACTCTGATTATTCTGCAGGTGCATTATCTTTTTCTGAGATATTCCGTTAGAATGGGTTTCAGACAATTGATGCGTAAACTTCAAGCTGACCGTGATGCTCAAAAAGCTGCTGAGACGGCAGCAGTCGCGGTGGCGCATGAAATAGGGTCTGCATCTAGCTTTGACCTGAATAATGCAGCCACTGAGTTTCTGGCAGAGGCATCGGGAGTTGAGCAACCTCCCCCTAGCATTGTAGTGCCTAAACGTATTAATGAAGAATGTTTTAAAAATGTTCCGTTTGTGTTCCTGCAACGTTTGTGTCCCTTATCCGTGATGTGGTGGGAGGCCTGGATGGCGCAGCCAACCTCTTGGAGGTGTTGACCTCGAAACAGGAGGGTGTGGTTCCTCAGCCTGACGGGGCTGTGTCGACAGAGAGACCAGTTGCGAGGTCTCCTTCTCGTGAGTACGTCGCTCCACGTTCTGAGTCGTTGGCCAACATTCCTTTGACCGAGAACGTTGGAGGTTCAGAATCGAATACCCATGTCAACTTGGGTGACTTTGTGGATGCGCCTTTTACTGTGGGGTCGGGTTCTTCAAGCCCGAACCCTATTAGTGGCAAGGGAAAAACGACCGTTTCAGGTACGACCAACAAGGGTAAAGGGCCACTGCAGGAGCCCTCGATATTGGGGGGCTTTGCCCCTATCTTTCCTGGGATTCCGATTACGAAGCCTGTCGTTGACCTGGCTAGGATATCAGGTAATAAAAGGTCTCGTGAGGGGACTGTCCACAGTGTCCACTCGTCTTCGAGTTCGGGCCCCAGGAAGGCGGGTGCAGTCAAACCCTCAAAGCGAGTAGAATTCCCTGAAGCAGATGTTGTACGGGGAATGATGTGGGCTTTTCCTCCTCCTACAAATGTGCGGGTGCTCACAGAATTTGAGCGGGCCCAAAATATACGCCGCAACACTCACCTGTTTCAGAGTGTACGTATCTAAACACGACTTCAATTGATTTTATTTGACTGTTTAACATAATGTTACGTATTGTATTGTGCAGACTACAAAGCTAGCGGTCTCGTGTCTGGCGATCTTGAGGCTGATATATTGAGGATGGGGGAGTTCAACCCCATGGTGTTAGAGAAGTTGGAGGCTGAAAAGAAGGATGCACTGAAGACATGTCGTAAGCTCCGGGAGGAGTATGATTTGTTGAAGGGAAACTTCAAAGCCTTAGTGACTGAGATTGACCACGAAAAAGCGCGTGAATGTGCGGCTAACAAGGAGCAACAGAAACTGAAGGTTGAGGTGTTGGCGGTGAAGGCTCCTAACGAACGTCTCTCATTGGAGCTCTCCACTGCCAAATTAGCTCCCTTGGACTTGGTATATATATTGTTTACGATATATGCTTCTATTCTTTCCTCTTATTTTTAATAGAGTTCAATTTGTAGGAACGTCGTCTTGATCTCCTCCGGGTTGGAGCGGAGAAGTTTATGGAAAGATCGAGCTTCCGAAATCTAATTTTGAAGATTCGAGAGGCAGCATTTCATGATTGCGTAGGGCAAGTATTGAGAAATGACGGTTTCAAGGACTCCCTCGAGTTGAGTGGGTTGAACCCAAGGCATGAATATAACGACCTGCCGATTGGTGGCCTAGATGAGGTGAAGGAGGGTCCGAGCGACCCTGATGTGTTTTCCGAGGTCGTTGAGAAGAAGACTGAAGGGTCCTCGTGGGAGTAGCTTTTTTCTACCTTTATTGTAATTGAAATTTGTCCTTTTCCAGACTATCTCAGATTCGTGGTTCTGTAACTGGATGTTTATTTCTCTGTTATCTTCATAATTTGTAACTCTGTGTGATCTCGTTGTCTAATAACTTGTTGATTTTTATTGTCGTGATGATGGAGTGTGCAGTATTTCGATATCTGACATTGCATTCATTTCGTTCTCGTATTGATAAGATTTTTTTACTCTATTTGTCGTCAATAAATGATGATTTCAATTCCCTCGGTGTTGGTAAAAACATGGGTAATCTGCCACCACTCATTGGCAGGAGCCCATCCCGTTATCACAGGGAAACCGTTATTGCTTGAATGTTTATGATCGACCCCGTTATCACATGGGATATTTTTCTTGTGGGGAGGGGCTCATCCCGTTATCATAGGAAAACCGTTATTGCTCGTCAGTAGGAGCCTTTTCTTTGTAGATGAACTGTTACCGCTCATGAGTAGGAGCCTTTTCTTTTTAGATGACCCGTTACCGCTTATGCGTAGGAGCCCGCCCATTATCACAGGGGAACCCGTTACCGCTCATGGGTAGGAGCCTTTTCTTTGTAGATGACCCGTTACCGCTCATGGGTAGGAGCCCGCCCGTTATCACAGGGGAACCCGTTACCGCTCATGGGTAGGAGCCTTTTCTTTGTAGATGACCCGTTACCGCTCATGGGTAGGAGCCCGCCAGTTATCACAGGGGAACCCGTTACCGCTCATGGGTAGGAGCATTTTATTTGTATATGACCTGTTACCGCTCATGGGTAGGAGCCCGCCCGTTATCACAGGGGAACCCGTTACCGCTCATGGGTAGGAGCCTTTTATTTGCATATGACCCGTTACCGCTCATGGGTAGGACCCCGCCCGTTATCACAGGGGAACCCGTTACTGCTCATGGGTAGGAGCCTTTTCTTTCTAGATGAACCGTTACCGCTCATGGGTAGGAGCCTGCCTGTTATCACAGGGGAACCTGTTACCGCTCATGGGTATGAGCCTTTTCCTTGTCTCTTGGTGGCTCTGTCGTCGTGGAGTCTATAAGTCGTTAGGCCCTGTAAAACATCACAGACAAGCAAGATTTTTTGAGGTAAAAGATTATGTGACATCACAAAATGATGCGCATGTGTTATCTGCCGAAAATTCCATCAAACTGGGAATTTCAGTTTCATGAAAGAAAAGGTGTATCCATTGTGTCCTAACGTGCCTGTTGTACCTGTTTGTACATATTTAGATGGATAATATTGAATAATCTGGGGCGATGCCCCCTGAATCCCTTTTTTTAAAAAGCGAGGGTTTAATATTTCCTATGTCCTTTTTGGACATAGTAATGTGTGATCCTTCGGGTTATGTACCTGTAAGAGGGCGATGTGTTAAACATATATCTATGGGAATACTCCCCAAATTCTCCGTGCAATTCTCTGCACTTCCGTAATATCCGATTAGGACATATCCCTGCATGAAATATGAGATTCCATAAAGCAAAAATAAAAAGTAGTGATGGATAACGGTCGAAGGCTAGGTAAACCCAACCCGCCTACGTATCTCGTTGAATGGGGAATCAGACCGGCGTAGTTCCCCCTGTTTTAGTTACATGTCGACCCACGAATGGGTAAAATAAAAGATAACGGTCGAAGGCTAGGTAAACCTAACCCGCCTACATATCCCGTTGAGTGGGGAATCAGACCGGCGTAGTTCCCCATGTTTTAGGTTTAAAAACTAACTCACGATGGGGCAATGCTTCAATTGTTCAAGCATAATTTAAAAACTACTGAAATTTAAAATATTGTTCTGTCTGTTCCTCATGGTGATCACTCCGTGCGCGGAATGTATTCTTGGTGTGGGACTTGTATTTCCTGTCTTATTCTGATTTTAGGGTGCTTCAGCGAGTCCACATAGCACATCCATCACTGTACCTGGTCACCTAGAATTTCGCCGACTCCTTGAGGTGTGGGGAATTTGATCTTCTGGTAATAAGTAGAGACCACTGCCCTGATCTGGTTGACTGCCCGTCTGCCAATGATGGCGTGGTAGGGGAACAGAATGTCGACTATTGTGTATTTTATCGGCGTCACTCGGGTTCGTGGGTTTCTCCCAAACGCTGTGGGCAATTTAACTTGTCCGAGTGGAACTACCTCTACTCCGCCAAATCCGGTCAATGGGGTGGATATCGGCTCTAGCCGGCCTAGGGCTATCATCATGTGCTCGTAGGATTTTGAGAATATCAGGTTTGCGGAGCTCCCCCTATCCACCAGAACTTTATGCACCTGATATCAATCCACATTAATAGTAATAACCAAAGGGCAGTTTAGTTTACCTGCGGTCAGGGCCAATGGACTAAGTTGCTCCAAGTCTCTCCTGGTGAAAGAGATCTCCTGCTCCAAGTACGCTTCTGGCATGATTGCATTTGTGTACCCAACGTAGGCTCCGCCCTGGACTCTTCGTGTTATAGCTTCTCGGGCACGAGCAGTGTCGGCTCCCAAGGCACCTCCAATGATCATGTTTATAACGCCTCTGCTCGAGGCATTCATTATGGTCCTACCACGCTCCTCGGGTGCCTCAATCGTCTTCTGCTTTCCTCTCCTGGGTGAGTAATCTCTGATAGGGGATAAAGAATGTTCTGCCCCCCTAGCATCTTCCTTGGCGTTTCTGACAAACTCGACCAATTTTCCTTCTTTAATCAATCTTTCAATTTCATTCCTCAGGTGCGTACAATCCTCCGTTCTGTGTCCAGGTTGACGGTGGTACGCACGGTATTTGCCCGACGACTTCATCCCGGGAGTCTCATTCAACGGCCTGGGTTTCGTCAACCATCTGTTTCTCTTTGCCACGGCCATCACCTTCAGAATGCTCCTATTCAACGGGGTGTACGTCCTTGGGGGCCTTTCTCTGTTGCGATCTCTGTCCGCGTTCCTGCTGTAAAACGAACCTTTACGGGTTGCCATCATCTCGTCCTCGTAAACTATTTAGTTCACGAGCATGTTGATCTGTACTATGGTGGGCTCAGTCAATTTGATTAGCTCGCCGGCGAACCTGCGATGGGTCGTACCCTTGAACAGCATCATCATGATCTGCCCGCCATGCGGCTCATCCACCTTCAACAATTCATCATTGAACCTCTTCATATATTCCAGGAGGTTCTCCCTTTCCCTCTCCTGTACCGCGCCGAGGTGTAACAGGTTGGTCTTCATTCTCTTTTGGCTAGAGAACTGGTTCTCAAACTTTTCCCTTAGTTGCTCGTAGTCCGTTATGGATCTGGCCTCCAGCCTAGCGAACCAATCCAGTGCAGCGCCCGTTAAAGTGGTGGATAGGATCTTCGCCTTTATGTTTCTTGAGTAGTTGTGCAGATTCAAAATGCTATCGACCTGATGGAGATGATCTGTAGGATCACTTCTTCCGTCGTATGGCTTGATCAGTGGGATCTTGTCCCCTCTTTGCAATACCTCGACCTCTATCTCATCCGAAAATGGGGTCCTGCTGCGACCCTTCCAATGACTCTGAGTCACCTTCCTCGTCAACTCCGCCCTCTCGCGGTCTAGTTGTTCCATCCTCCTTGATATTACCTGCAGTACTTCTGCATCATCATTCTTTAAATATCCAATCTCAGCGCGGTGGCGACCGCGTTCCCTTCTCCTGATTACTTCCGCTCTCTCACCGTCAAGTCGTTCCATCCTTCTTGCTATCTCTCGATCCAGGGTCTTAGGGTCCCGTCTCTCGGACCTGTCGTAACCAGCGGACGATATTTCTCTGAATGAGTCCCCCGTATCCTCCTGTTCATCATATCCTTGCCTTGCCCTTCTCTCACCCGCTCCGGATTCATGGGGCCTTGCCCAAATGTGCCTTGTCCTTTGTTCCGCCAGTCGTGGAAGCAAAGTCTCCAATGTAGTGTCCAGCGCCGCTTTTACAGAGGCGTTGATCTGCGCTTGCATCTCCGGGGTTATGGCGGCAGGGGGAAGGGCGCTTCGTCTCGTGGCCATCGTCTCCTCCGAGCCGGGAAGATCTGCATTTCGCGCCTCAGTCATTGGAACGTCTGCCGCAGGGTTCTCAGTGGTCGGGCCCTCATTCGCAGGTTCCGCCGTATTTGGTGCGGCAAAGGTTGGACCTGCATTCGAGGCTCGCGGCGGCCTCCCGGGCCCGCGCCTTCATTGAGGTTCATTCTGTGCTGGATAAAGCTCCATCTCGGCTCGGGTCACTGTCTGTTCTTGGTTAGTCGGTTATTGAGAGAGTTACGTGTCCTCCATCCTCGCATCTTGGCGTCCTCGTCCGTGAAATGGTGTTCCCATACACGGCGCCACTGATTTGACAATAAATCGTATTATATATATGTGTGTCGGTTACAAGTGAGTGACCTAATAATACAACGAATCTATCTCAAATCAGGCCTACACTATGTATCTCGCGTAGACTTGGTCCGGAACACCTCAAACTAATATCGGTGACTAGATCAGATGTATATCGGTGATTGTCTTCGACATAATATTGAGGACGCCCCTCGATGTGATATCGGTAGTGTGGTGGTATGACGTATCAGTGGAGCACAAGGTTATCCCGATATCGAGTACAATATCAAGAGTGAGATCGAGGATTTATTTCGATGTGATGCGTGGTAGCTGAGGGATAATAATTGCTTCCTTGGGGATCCAGGTACCGTGTATTTATATACCTCAGGATCCGGGGACCACAGTAACATATCGGTGAATATTACCGATATGATATCGAAAGTGGTCCCCGATATGGTCAAATATGGGCCTAATATGCGGGAAATGCCTATATCAGTAGGAGTGTCCTATCTTGGCGGCTGAGATATATCCAGTTTTCTAATACCTGGGACAAAAATGTATATATCAAATATAATAGGTCAAGTATTATGCTTTCACTAAGAGATGTGAATAGAAAAACGTAATAAATGCTTGCCTTGACGGTGTTTATAGGCATCGAGATGCGGGACCACAATACGTAGTTCACGGTGACATCGAGTATTTCACATACATCGAGTGTAATACTCAATGCATGTCTTTTTGGATACATCCTGGGATTGCTATTGTCTGTTTGGGTCGTTAGGCCTAGTCTTATCTATACCAACCATATTATCCAGTATTATACAAAGCCATAATTTGAAAGACGCTCCTGTAAAGATCAATTTTCAAATTCAAATATAGTTACCAATTTTTCCATTGTATTTTTCTAATTCAGTCCTACATACCAACCCTCCCTCCTAGTTCATCAGGAAGTAAAGTATGTTTAGTGGATATGGACTTATTGGAATGCAACCATGAATATTTGAGTGAAAACGTGTATCGAGTTTGAAACTCAATATATTATTATTTTTTTTATAAATATATCGAGGTTTGGTCTCGATGCATATACTTTATTTATCCTGAAATAAATGGTTGAAACTTGGGATTTTTGCCAATAAATAGACGGGTAAGGCCTCACTTCTGCCATTCTGATGCTGAGCAAACACTTACAGCTTTTCGTTCTTATATCGAGTTTTTGTGGAACTCAAACTTTCTAGGTTCCTCAAAACTAATCTACGATGTAAACTGTTTTTTAATATATCCACAGGTACGCCATTTTTCTGCAATTTTCCTTGATTTTTCTTTTTCTTTGTAGGTGATCTTCGGCTAATCTCATTCAATTTTGTGTATTTGTATCATGAATCATAGTTTGCCTTTAGTGTAGTTTATTTTTATCGTTTACTTTCAGTATTCTATATGTCGGATCAAGTAATTTGGGGTCTAAGTTGAAAGAGAGATTCAACACGTCTAACAAAGAGGATGGCTCAGTCACAGTAACAACGGACATAAACCAATGGGATACAACAAACACAAGCACCACCAATTGCTGAATGGAATGGCCAGAATATGGGCCGAGGTATCTATATCCGACCATCCAAACCCAATACATTGCCTACTCTAGAAGGAACATGATCTTGCATCTTAGCAGACGAGTGTCACGAGCTTATCAATCTAGTCATACTTTCCATGATCAATCTAAACCAATTTCGAGGAGGGTCTAGTGAAAGAATTCATTGCGACTTGTTAAGTGTTCCAAATTAAATAAAGATGTGGCTATCCTAAAAATCTTTACATTCTCACTTATTGGGGAAGCGAATAGGTGGCTAAATGAGTTAACAACTGACAACATCGATAAATGGAAACAACTAGCACAACTATTCTTGCTAAAATTATATTCACGAGCAAGACCAACCAAGATAAGGAGCGAGATAGTCAACTTTCATCATATGGATGAAGAATCACTATCAGACGCATGGGAACAATTCAAAGGCATGGCGAGTAAGTGTCCAAAACACAAAATCCAAGACGAGGTCTTACTTCATAAATTCTACTACGGATTAACTCCAAGTTCCAGACACATGCTCGATGTTAGTTTCAGAGGGGGTGTCATGCTAATGACCAATGAAGATGCATTGGCACTGTTGGATTCGATCACAAGAAACATATCCAAGTGGAGTATAGAAAGAGCACCAATAAGGAGAATTAATGGGGTCCGTAAGGTGCACATAATCAGTCAATTGACTATAGAGGTGGAGCCCATGAACACCTAGCTGGAGCATATGAATTCTAACACACCTCTCATTGTGTGTACCAACTATGAAGAAAATCATCCAGACACCGAAGGCAAATGAGTAAATACAATGATGAATGACGAAATCAACTATGCGAGTTATTATTCGAGGGAAACCAATCCTTACTCGAATACTTATAATGTGGGATGGAGAAATCACCCAATGTTTTCTTGAGACAGTCAACAAAATCAACAATAAAATCCATTACAAAAGACAAAAAAAAAAACCAAAAAACAAAAAAACGAAGGTGAATCCCAGAAAGCATATGCTGATATGCATGCAATTTAATATTTAATATATAATAAACATTTCTGTCCAGGGGAGGCATGGAGAGAGGTCATAAACTCTCATCTTATTTTTTCACCAATTTTCCAGTAGAGTGGAGAGAGGAAGATCTCTATCTTTCAGAGATATGGAAAAGTTTGGGATGTCTTCATTCCCAAAAAGACAAATAGATGGGGACAACGTTTCGGTTTTGTGAGATTCGCTGGAGTTGAAGACATCAGAGTTATGTCAAAGAGGTTGGACTCAATTTGGATTGGTGGCATGAAAATGAAGGTTAACGTGCCTAGGTTCAGTAAAGAAAAAAAAGAGATTGGTAGAGAAACCTAGTGAAATAATCAAAGGAAAGATTCAACCCACTGGCCTAAGAAGTGGGAAATCTTAGTGGAAGAAAAGGATATGCGTTGGCTAGAAGGAACATATGTGGGGTTTATGAAGAAATTTGAAGACAAAGAAAAAGTTGATGAACTGCTAAAAAGTATGGGGTTTTACTTATCAGTAGTATTCCTATGGCTGGAAATCTTGTTCTTCTATCTGTAGAGGATTATTCATCTATGAACGATATATTTTCTAAAAAAGGAGACCATTTGGCGCAAGAATTTATTTCTGGACGAAAGACCGTGGAGTGCTGAAGAAACCATGAATGAGCGATGTTGTTGGCTGGAAATTTTGGGTGTCCCAGCGCATGCTTGGGTGGATGATGTCTTCAATAAACTAGTGGATAGAGTTGGTCGGATTGTCACTATAGATGATAACACCAATTCAAGGAAAAGATTAGACTGTGCAAGAATCCTCATTGCTACACAAGTTGTTGAGTGGGTTAATATGAGTTTTAAGGTTAGAATAAGTGGACGTTTCCATGCAATAAGAATGGTGTAATTGTTACAGGGAAATGTGATGATGGATTTGCAGAAGAGCTGCAACAAAAGACCTGTGGTAAAGAGTTGGGTCTCCGACGAGAATTGGTCGTAATCAGAATCTTCTAGTTTCGACGGCGCCGGAGATGATGAATGGGAGGTGGAGGAAGTCGCTGAGTCGGTCCTAGAATCTCATGAAAAATTGTTCGGTCACGATGTTTCATTAAAGGAGGAACTCCCAAGATATTGTGGAAGACCGATGAGATTGTCTATAGGCGTGACGAGAAAGGTCAGCACCAGGATAGGGGAAGTGTTATTCAATCAGACAAAATTCAAAATATCTCTCTTGGGCCTAAAACAACTGAGGTCCAACAAGATATTCATAAGGCCATGGCATTTTTAGATGATAGGAATATTGCGGATTATGTCAATAAAGCCCAAGCTGAAGAGGCCCAATTAAATGAAGATACAGAACAGAGATTGAAAACCAAGCCTAATTTAGATGATACAAATTCAGTCACGCAAGGACCCGGTGCCGATGGGATTTTGGAAGAGAGTGATGTTTCTAATGTAATGGGTCATGAAGAGTCAAACACAAGTCAGAATAATATCCCCAATACAGAGAATAGTCAAACTCATAAAGGAAAAAATAAAGAGAACATTTTTGATATAGAAGACACACGTGAAGAAACAGGTGCACCTTAGATAATAAAGGATTTTTTGTCGGAAGGAAAACCAAAAAATCAGTGACAATCTTTCATTTCAGGAATTGAACCGGTGGTAGGAGAACAAATGGAGACGAAGGCCAAAAATTTAAAAAAGAGAACGAAAAAGGCAGACACGGGAAGGCTCACAAAACCGGTGACGAATCGTGGCAGAAAGCGTAAAGTAAAAGGAGGTCAAAGCAAGAAGAAGCAAAGTAATGAGGTAGGCCCACCTTATCTGGATAATCATATCAGCGATAGTCTTATAGCTAGACGAAATGAGCTCATAATGAGGAACGATTTTGAGTGGTAAGCCAAAGAGATCTGGGCTTTCGAGAAAAAGATAGGGATTGTAGGGAGAGGGAACGATGATGAAATTATCAAAAAATTATGTGAAATGAATAAAAGAGAAAATGAGATGAAAAAAGATAAAGAGAAAAAGGAAGATGGAGATGGGGTTAGTAATAGTTTGATATGAAAATGGTAACCTTTAATTCAGAGGATTGGGGGGGAGGGTGAAAATAAAAGCAGTTCGTAGGCTGGTTAAATAAAATCGGGTGGATGTGCTTTGCTTACAAGAAACAAAAAAGGAGGAAGTGAATGACAGTTTTTGCAGTAAGTTGTGGGGGGATGAAAGTTGTGGATGGGCGTTCTGTGCAGCGACGGGTAACTCAGGAGGAGTGCTAACTTTGTGGAGAAAAGATAGCTTTGTGGTTGATAATCAATTTGGATGACAGAATTTGTTAATTATATCGGGTGCTTGGAGTTGTAATGGGTTGCATACCTATATTGCAAATACATATGCCCCTTGTGTTAGTAGAGGTAGAAAAGAACTGTAGGAAAAGCTAATTAGTATTAAAGCTATTGTTAGTCCAGGAGCTTGGTGCATTCTAGGAGATTTCAACGTTGTCAAAACGCTGGAGGAAAGGAGAGGAAGAGAGTTATCACAAACTTCAGGTGATATGATTGAGTTTGAACGCTTTATTGAAGAAATGGAGCTTCACGACTTTCCACTTGTTGGGAGAAAGTTTGCTTGGTATAGGATAGATGGGCCATCAGTCGTCAATGAGCAGGTTGGACCGTATTTTAGTTTCGGATGAATGGGTGAGAAAGTGGACGAATTTATCTCAGTAGGGTCTTAAGAGGACAATTTCTGATCATTGCCCAGTTTTGCTAAAGAATGAAGAAATGGACTGGGGTCCAAGGCCTTTTAAATTTCTCAATATTTAGATGGAAAATAAAGAGTTCTAGCCATTTGTGAAGATCTAATGGGAAGAGATGCAAATTGATGGGTGGGCAGCTTATAGGATTAAAGCTAAGCTAAAAGGTCTTAGAATGAAACTTAAGGAATGGAACAGAGAGGTTTTGGTCGAGTTCACTTGAAAATGATATAAGAGAGACAGATTTAAGAAGTGAGAATTGTAGTCTGTCAGTTGAAGAGATTATGCAAAGAAAGGAGAAGGTGGTTGAACTTTGGCTGAGCCAGGTGTAATTGGCTTAACGTAGGGGATCAAAACACTAGCTTCTTCTACAGATGCATCAACTGTAACAGAAAAAGGAATGAGATCAGGGGTCTACGATTTTGTTCTATATAAAAAATGATTTTGTGAACAGAAGTGAAATTAATCTCTCTGATTAAATTAAATCTTTTTTCCAATCAGAACCTGGCAAATGGATTTAACGGAAGAGCTGCGGTCGGAGGAAGATAAGTCGATTATCGGAAGCTCTAAGATTTCCCCATTTTCACTGAACTAGTGTTGTTATTACATTTGAGTACAACTACGTACAAATTTATAGGGTAGCTAAGGTTGTCTGATTTTCAACTTGCTTATGAAGAACAACTAATTTTTTTTTTTGATCAAACAAAAACAAGAAGAACCACTAAATTATGCTAAAGAAGTTGTTCAATTATCATAATTGAGCCCATGCTAACTTAATTAAGAGATGGTCACATATGGGCCAATATAAATGCACACACTTACAATGACCAGTTCTTGTAAAATAATGAATTTCTTGTGTTATTTAGTAAATAATGTTCAATATATATACAAAGAAGATCATCTCTCATAAGGTAACTATCTATCACTAAAGATATATATCAATTTACATTAATTACCAAATATACATATTCAATATTTAATACACCCCCGCAGTCGAAATGGGGGAGGACGAACGTTGAGAGTGGACCGAAAATCGTTAAAAATGACCCGTAGAATTTCTTTCGTAAAAATGTCGGCTAACTGATAACGTGAGGGAACATGTCGAACACGTACTTGACCACGAGCTACTTTTTCTCGAACAAAATGAATATCCATCTCAATGTGTTTGGTTCGTTGATGTTGGACCGGATTGCTCGAAAGGTAGATGGCGCTCACATTGCCACAATATACGAGAGTCGCTGAAACAATAGGACAATGAAGCTCCAAGAGTAAGTTCCGAATCCAACATTACTCAGACACTGCATTAACCATACCATGGTACTCCGCTTCGGCGCTAGACTGTGAGAGGGTCGGCTGTCGTTTGGCAGACCAAGAAACCAAATTTTCACCAAGAAAAACAAAGTATCCCGAAGTCGAGCAACGAGTGTCAGGGCACCCACCCCTTTCAGCATCAGTATAGATGGTCAACCCCTTAACCGAGGAGGGAGAGATATAAAGACCAAGATCAAGAGTCCCCTGAATGTAACTTACAACCCTTTTAAGGGCCAACATGTGAGCATCAGGGCCAACATGCAACGCTTCATTAAGCACACAAGTCCTTCATGGAAAATTCCCGACCAAGTAGAGATATAATAGAGTAAAGAAGGATAAGAGGTCATGAGAAAGATATCATCCACATAAAGAAGGATGTAGGCCGTGTCCAAACCACGACGCAAGATAAAGAGAGAGTGATCCGAGGCACTGTGCGAGAAACCAATGGTAGCAACAAAATTAGTAAACCGCTGATACCAAGCCCGATGGGCCTTGGAGAGAACGCTTCATTAAGCACACATGATCTGGATGATAATGAGTCACGAAACCCGAGGGGTTGGTGCATATATACGGTTTCATGAAGATGATCGTGTAAAAAAGCATTCTTCACGTCGAGCTGATGAATATCCTAAGCCTTGAACACTGCAATACTGAGAACCGCCCGAATAGTCACGGGCTTAACTACGGGACTGAAAGTTTCATCACAGTCAACCCAAACCTGCTCAGACCTACCATCACCTACAAGTTGGGTCTTATGCCTCTCAAATGAACCATCAAAATGAAACTTGTGACGAAAAATCCACATAGACCGAATTATATTGACATTAGTAGGATGGGGGTACCAACTCTCACGTCTTATTTTTAATAAGAGCATCAAACTCATGAGTCATGGCCAATTTCCAATTAGGGTTGGATAACGCCACTACAGGATTACGTGGAAGATGAGAGTGAGAAGAGGTGGATCGGAGATTGAAGAAGAGGTTTGACTTGAAGATGCCATGTTGGCTGCGAGTCATCATGTGGTGAGAAGGGGGTGGTGTCGCCTGAGTTGGCGCACGAAGAGAGGGCGGTGTAGCTTGAAATGGCGCGCGGGGTGGAGACGGGCTACCGCGTGAAATGGACGCGTGCAGTGTGAGCGCTGACCGTGTTGCCGCGGGAGGGGGAGAAGGAGCAACCCGTGGGGGTCCATGTTGGGAGTGAGAAGGGGATGAGTAAGGAGGGGTGACCGAGAATCATCGAGGAAGGAGGGAGCCGCAATGTGAGGAACATGGTTCTGGTTGCAATGTTGCCCCAACATTGGGAACAGAAGGTGCAGAAATTGGTGCCACAGGGTTCTGGTTGCAATATTGGGGGAGAGAGAAAGAGAACTTCGAGAAAGGGAATTAGCTTTCATCAAAGAGAACATGTCGACATATAATTATTTTGTTGGTGGAGAGGTCGAAGCATTTATAGCCACGATGATTAGGGGGTAACCGAGGAACACATAAGGAGTAGACCGCGGTTATAGCTTATGTATTGTAGTAGAGGGGACGAGAGGATAGGAAAGACACCCAAAAATCATGAGATGGGCGTAGGAGGGAGTTTGATGGTAGAGACGTTGGAGTGGCGTAATATAGTGAAGGCTATTAGAAGAATTATGTTGTAGAGATATGTGGCGACTTGCAAGGCGTGAGGCCAAAAGGTCGGAGGAACGGAAGCATGGGAAAGAGAAGTAAGAATTAAATTATTTATTGTACCGATCGTGCGTTCAAAATTTCCATTTTGAGAAGAGGTGAATGGGCAAGAAAAACGTTGATGCATTCCATATGTTTTGCAAAAGGTAGAGAAAGAGGCGTTTTTATATTTCGTGCCATTGTCACTTTGGAGAATTTTAATATCACGTTCAAATTGTTTGTTGACATAAGCACGAAAATATGAAAAGCTAGGAAACATATCATTTTTTTGAGAAAAAGGAAACGTCTACAAGAAACCCGTATAATCATCTAAAAATAAAACATAGTAATGATGCCCCGAATAGCTCAAAACAGAAGATGTCCAACCATCACTATGAACTAAATCAATCGGTAAATGAGCCATAGTAAGGGAATTAAAAAAACGGCAATTTAATATGTTTCCCCATGGGACAAGAATGACAAAACGATGTAGAAGAGCGTTTATTACATGTAAGTTGAGAAATACGCCTAAGAAAATCAAAAGCGTGATCGCCGGGGTGGCCAAGTCGTGCGTACCAACGGTCGGCCGAGAGAGAGAGGGATGAAAGCAGAAGGTGACGAGGTGAAGTGAGAGGCGGCGGTTGGGAGAACAGGATAGAGATCACTCGAGCTAGTGCATCGCATGATGGGGGTGCTCGTTTGAAAATCCTTCACAAAAAAACCAAACGGATCAAAAGAGATAGAAACAGAGTAATTACTGGTGAATTTTCTAACAAAGATCAAGTTTTTGATGAGGTGAGCAGCATGGAGAACATTATTGAGACGAAGAGGGAGGGAGGGGGGGAGGGAGAGAGAGGGAGGAGTGACCCGAGCCCTTAATTGGAAGTGTGAAGATTACGAACAATTATATCACATTTGGTGCACAAATTCAAGTAAGACGTGAGATTACCTTGGTTAGGGGTCATATGAGACGAGGCACCCGAGTCCATATACCAATTGTCATCTCGTTAGCCGAGCGACCGCGTATGCAACGTCGATTCAATGTCTGAAGGAGCATACGGAGCCACCTCAGTGTTGTACACATGTTGGGGATGTGGGCCAAGGATACCATGTCCGCTTGGGTTGGGGTTTGGCGGACGCTGCTGAGCCATAGGGCATGGGGCCAGCGAAGCGGCCCATTGTGGCGAAGGAGTGGCCCATTATTGCTGCGTAGGGTAGGCCCAAAGTAGATAGGGTCACGGCTAGTGATACGGGGGAGGTGCGCCACAACCGTTGTGGTGGCCTCCGTTACCCCGCTGACTCGTGACGCGGCGACGACCTCATCCTCTTCCTTGTCCTCGATTTGCATGATACAGATCGAGTTGCGGTGCCAAGTTCGTGAGAGCTGTCGGTGGGGCGTGATGCGAGACCAGGGATGCATTGGGTTATCGCGATCACGCTTGGCAAGGTTCGTCTCCTCCAAAGATAAAATGGAACGAGCTTTATAGAAGAGAGGAAGCGAATCACTTTGCTGAATTAGGGTTGCAATGCCGCCATATGCATCGGTAAGACCCGTGACCATTTAAAGAACCAACCGATGGTTAGAAATGGGGGAACCAACGTTGGCCAATTGATCATCGATCATCTTCAATTTTTGACAATAAGCACCGACATTCGGAAAATCATCAAGAGTGGTAGAGGAGAATTGATGTTCTAGGTGCACGGCCCGGGAATTCTGATTATCTTGGAAGTAATCCAAAAGATTCATCCATGCAATTATGGCAGTAGAGTCCTTTACCATAATTTTGTAGAGGAGATCATTGGTGATTGTGCCATAGATCTATTGCAGCCCGATGGCGTCTAAGCGATCCCACATCTTGGGGTCGGATGGGGAGACCACAACGGAAGGGGGGATGATGTGGTTAAGAACTTGGTAAGCTCGTGCATTGATTTTAAATTACTCGGACCAAGTAGAATATTGTCTGGATTCCACATCCAACAAAATAAGGATGAAGTTATTGACGTTAGTGACAGTGAGGGCGGGGCGAAATTTTGGGGGCGCGGCGTCGTGAGGAGGCGTGTCGTTTATGCCGTCGAATGAGGTGGACGACTTGGAGGCGAAAGTATCGTCGCTAGGGTTTGTCATAGTTTATGAGAGAAGAAAAAGAAAAGAAGGCTTAATACCATGTAAGATAATGAATTTATTGTGTTATTCAACGAACAATCACTACAAGAATTCGGGTGTTTTCCCGTTCGGAAAATCCCGACCGGATTTCGGTCGGGAGCATTCCCGACCGAATATCGGTCGGGAAAAGTATTCCTGAACGGATTTCGGTCGGAAAGTTTTAAAAGAGCATTTCCGACCGCGGTTCGGTTGGGAATACTTTGTTCGACCGAATTTCAGTCGGGAATACTTTTCCTGATAGAAATTCGGTCGGGAAAGTGGGCATTACTATTCGCGACCGAAATTCGGTAGGGAATTAGGGGTATTGGTGACCGATTTTCGGTAGGGAATAATATTCATATTTTTAATTTCACAATTTCGCTCTCCATTTTAGATAAATCGTTGATTTAATGATCAAGTACATCAATATTAGTTATATATTACCGGAAAAAAAAAATTTGTTGCACGTTGATGAATCGTTTGAAGCGTCGATTCATATTGTCAGTTATAAATAAATTGGTATATGTAGCTGCTAATAACGTAACTACTTACGATTATGTTAAACATATGTTAATATATGTCACAATTAGCCTATTTATATTAACATTTGTAACAAATGTTAATCGCCCATTGGGAATAATCTATACTACGTATGATTAATATATATGTGAAACTTCAAACTAACTTAACTTATATGTTAATCTATACTAATTTCATAATTAAAAGAACATTAAACTAACTAAATGTTAGTGCAATTCATGTATTTAGTGAGATTCTATAGTTATACTTAACAAACACATCAAGATTTCCCAAAAGATCGAAAAAAGTAAAATTTACTCTTTTTCCCGACCGAATTTCGGTCGGGAATAATATTCATAAGTATTCCCGATCGAATTTTGGTCGTAAATAATATTAATAGGTATTCCCGATGGAATTTCGGTCGGGAATACTTATTCGCGACCGACATTCGGTAGGGAATTAGGGATATTGGCGACCGATTTTCGGTAGGGAATAATATTCATATTTTAAATTTTACAATTTCACTCTCCATTTTAGATAAATCGTTGATTTAAGGATCAAGTACATCAATATTAGTTATATATTACTGAAAAAATAAAAAAAAAATTAGTTGCACGTTGATGAATCGTTTGAAGCGTCGATTCATATTGTCACTTATAAATAGATTGGTATATGTAGCTGATAATAATGTAACTACTTACGATTATGTTAAACATATGTTAATATATAACAAAATTAGCCTCTTTATACTAACGTTTGTAACAAATGTTAATCGACAATTGGGAATACTCTATACTATGTATGATTACTATATATGCAAAACTCCAAACTAACTTAACTTATATGTTAATCTATATTAATTTCATATTTAAAAGAACATTAACCTAACTAGTTGTTAGTGCAATTCATGTATTTATGGAGATTATATAGTTATACTTAACTAACACATCAAGATTTTTCAAAAAATCGAAAAAAAATTTACTATTTTTCCCGACTGAAATTCGGTCGGGAATAATATTCATAAGTATTCCCGACCGAATTTCGGTCGGTAATAATATTCATAGGTATTCCCGACCGAAATTCGGTCCGGAATTTGGCCGTTTCTGAGCATAAATAATTTGCCGACCGAAATTTGGCCGGTAAATTTGGCCGTTTCTGGGCATAAATAATTGCCGACCGAAATTCGGTCGGTAAATGTTGAAAATATGGCGGCTTGGCTAAATTTTCAAATTTTAAACTTCTCCCGAACGAAATTCGGTTGGGAATACTCGAAACAATTGGCTGGACTTGGGGGGAAATTCAAATTTTACGAAAATTCAAAATTTTTAACTTTTCCCTATAAATACACTTCATTATTTTCCTCGTTTTTTCATCTACTTTACATTATTTCTTCAACTTTCTCTTTATTCCAAGAATTTTTTTCTACAAACACAATTTATTCTTTCATCTTCAAACGAATTTTTTCCACAAAACAAATTTTTCCTCTTCTTTCTTCAACTTGAAACAAGCATTTTCTTCTATTTTAAATAAACACTTATTTAACTTTTTGTGCTTTAGATTGAGCAATAAATACAAAATTTAATTTTCCATCTACAACACAAAAAGGCTAAATAATAATATTTCGGTAATTATTACCGGAATATTTTTTTTTTTATTCTGGCGAGTTTTATTCCCGACCGAATTTCGGTCGGCAATAATATTTAAACTATTCCCGACCGAATTTCAGTCCGGAATAATATAAATATTACTCACATGATTGAGGTAATTAAGTCATCAACTACTTAGATACTATTTAGATTATTATATTCAAGTATTTTACTGTGCTTTCTCCACAATATTCAGCCAAGTTTGATGTAACAACAGCTATCCTAAAAAGCTTTCCGTTCTCACTTATTGGGGAATCGAATAGGTGGCTAAATGAGCTAACAACTGACAACATTGATAAATGAAAACAACTAGCACAACTATTCTTGCTAAAATTCTATTCACCAGCAAGAACAAGCAAGATCAGGAGTTAATCAACATTCATCAGATGGACGAAGAATCACTATCAGACGCATTGGAACAATTCAAAGGCATGGCGAGTAAGTGTCCACAACAAAACATCCAAGACGAGGTCTTACTTCAACAATTCTACTACGGATTAAATCCAAGTTCCAGACACATGCTCGATGTTAGTTTCAGAGGGGTTTCATGCTAATGACCAATGAAGATGCATTGGCACTGTTGGATTCGATCACAAGAAACATATCCAAGTGGAGTATAGAACGAGCATCAATAAGGAGAACTATTGGGGCCGTAAGGTAGACATAATCACTCAATTGACTACACATGTGAAGCCCATGAACACCAAGCTGAAGCATATGAATTCTAACACACCTCTCATTGTGTGTACCAACTAAGAACAAAATCATCCAGACACCGAGTGCAAAGGAGTAAATATAATGATGAATGACGAAATCAACTATCCGGGTTTCGGTGTTGGAGTGAGGGGGAGGGGGGGGGGGGGGGGGGAGAAAAAGAAATTACTACTTTAAAATACCAATTATAAATATAAAGTATTCTATTTTTGTGATTTAATTAGTGCGAATTCTATGTTTTTTCTATCTCATTTTTTTAATTTCTAATTTTTAAATATTTTATTTCTGAATTATTAGATATTATTTTGGTTTTTTATTATTGTTATTTTTAAGGCGATAAATATAAAAAAGAATTAGAGAAATAATGACATTTCTTTTCTTTATATATATATATATATATTAAAGAATCAACCGCTTTATTTTTTTAGAATATAAATAAAAGAGTTTAAAAAATAATGATTAATCTCTTTCCTTTACTAATTTACTTATATTTTGGGGTGTGGGTGCAATTTCCAAACTATAGGGGTAGTTTTTGGATTTAATTCTTCTATAATTATATAGTGGCAGAGTTGAAAAAAAAGGCAATTTTTTTCATATTTTTCACGTGGCGACGATGTGGTAGTCACACTTGCAAAAAAGTGAGAATAAGACTAGTTGGGCATTTTTGGTAGAAAAATCAAACTTACGGGGCATATTTATCAGCCCGAAAGTAAATTTGGCATTTGAAGATTTATTGAGAAGTTATAGGGCATAAATAGTAATTTGTCCTTGCAATTATTAAGTTAGTGGAGTAGTGGTTTTAGCGGGTCTTATAAGTTATTTTTATTTATTATTTATGTAAGGTTTTGTAAATATTATTTTCAAGAAGAAAATAAATTAAATTGTTTTAGTTAAATTTTGTCTTTCTCGTCTCCATTCTTATGAATATTGTTCTCACTCGAAGTAGAAAAAAATATGTTAAGACCATTTATCCTAACAATTTGGATAACCATGAAAGAACCTATGTATTGGCACGAATTTAACATGTAAACATCACATGACCAGAATTATTAGGTTGTGGCAATGAGCCATCGATAAACCCTTTTTTTTGTTGATATTTAACGCCATTATAATGATCTTACTCCAAGTGATATAGTTGTGGCCATTGAACTTGTCATTGACTATTGGAAAACCAGTGAAATTGTGCGTACCCAAGTTGTAGACTGAAGAGGAATCTTTGCTAGGATTCTTGACCAAAATCGTCGTACAACAATCAACATGGGACGTCATTTGATAATAATCAACGATATTTGACAGAATATAATATTGCAGATATGAGACGATCGGAGTAGACAACCAACAATCGTAGATGACTATCGCGATCGAAGATAAATTACAAAAGTAAGTTTGATAACTTTAACTCGAAAACTGATACCATGTTAACACAATCACATTGACAAGATTGAAATTCGTGATTGAAGAACAACTTTATTACACAATTTGAATCGAAGATTACAAAAGAAGGAAACAAATTCTCGAGGAGGGAATCGCACCGTTGGAGCGTGTATTATGTACAACCTATTTGAATTTGTGTGTGAGAGAGTATTCCTATTTATACAAAGGCCATAAGCTGATTAAGATAAATGAGATTAAATAACATAATTTATTAAAACAGGAACGTAGTTAATTAACAGATTAGCCAATATTTAACATATTGCCAATCAAGGAAAGTTGAGCGCCTGAGTAGTTTAACACAAATAATCATTGCCACACTTTTGAGGTCGTAGCTTTTTTACGACAATTTTTCGTAGTTGTTATTTGGCTGATTGGAGTGTCGGAATGTTCACCTCCATTTCCTCACTCATCCATCCATCATCGTCATTGTTCGCTTGTTCATTTTCCTCTGGTTCATCTTCGTGTTGCATTGGGAGATCATGTTGCGTTGTGTAATGCTTGCCGTTCATCAAATTCGTTTAATAACTCGTCCCTGTTGGATAAAGGCAATCAAGGTCCTCAGTGGTTGTCGGCTACAAATTTTGGTGCTCCACAAAGTTGTAACTTGCACCGAGTTCCTGTTGTCGAGGACAATTACTCATATACTTATCTTAATCGCGTTGTAAACCACCACTCACTGGTGCTTGTGGCGACGAAGCAACATTTGGTGGTGAACAGCCAACTCATTGGCATCATTGAATGAACATGAATAAGAGCGATGACCGGAATTGAAGGAATGAAATTTCAACATGGTCGACAAAAAACGAGAATTCGTAATGGGTATTAAAATTAAAATACTAAGTATAATAAATATTTTCTACCAATAAACAAAAAGTATCATATTTTTTTGGAAACTAAATTGAGAATAATAACAAAAAAAACTTTATTTCAAGGAGATAAATAACTATTTTGTTGGAGGAACTGTGAGAATGAAATGAAATGGGGCAGGGAGATATTTATCTATAGATTTTGGAAATTGGCAAATGAGAGAAAAGAGAAAAAAGGTAGATATCGAATATGCGTTTTTGATATCTCTCCAATATAGAAGGCATCTATTGTCGCTGGAGCCCAAGTGTGGTTATTATATAAGCTGATCCCCTCCACTTGTTCGGATGAAAATATTTGTCGAAGTGGTTTATCGTTGACGTCCTTGACCAAGACGGTGCTGATGGCGTTACTGGAGACCGCCAGCGGGTAAGTAGAGGTCGTAAACTCTATTTGTAACTTTGTTTTCAAGATATAGGCTCGACATTGACAATAGGCTCGACATCAAAAAGAGATTTCGATATCGAAAATAGGCCCGATACGTGAGTGAATAGGTATAACATAATTAAGTGCAGAATCTGTAGGTAAATAATATAATGTAATTAGTATGACTTATCTTGATGTAAGGCACATGTCCGATGGCGCTCCAATCCGCCTTTGTTCTTGATGATCTCGGTTGAATTTCACGGTTGTGTGCGTGTTTCCAAGTACATTCCAGTGTGTTCCCACATACGACACCAATGATTCGGTGCGTTATCGTCCGCTGGCTTGGCAGGCTGGTGAAATACTCCACATCATGTTGGAACCAGCTTTGTCCTTAGCACACATGTACTCCAAGCAATGTGGTGAGGGGACGGATAACTTTCATGATTTCGGTCTGGACTCGGGTTATCCCAAGCTGCCTATGTACCTCTTTAAGAGAATCAAGCCGAACGTAGTTCATTAATGATAGGTTAATTATGCAACCAAGTATAATGGTATGTCGAGTATCTCGTGGATATCGAATGTGACATCGAATGTGATATCGGAGATGATATCGAAGGCCTTTTATGTCGGGTACAATGTCGAACGTGATGTCGATAATATATATCGATGATATATATCGGGTGCTATGTCGAGAATGATATCGAGGGTCTTCGATACAGAGTGAGGAGTTTATGAATATCATTAAAGCATATCTTGATTAGCAGAGCCCGAATATTTATAGACCTCGAGATACAGGGACCATTGTACTATATCGAATGTTATATTCGATATACATATCGGGGGTCATCCTTGATAAAGATGAACATGGGCTTTGCCCATGGCCAGCCCAATACGGGAATTACCCATATCAGACTAATCTTGAGGTTCCAATGGATCTTCTAGATTAACTTTGTCTGAAACACAACAACACAACAACTACACAACAAGTCAAGTCTCCAGAATAAATCGAGTATTCGGGATATGTCGAGTATGCTGGTATGTTGAATATCCAAAATATGTTGAGTTATCTGATATGTAGGAGTATCCTATCTTGTCGGCTCAGATATATCGAGTTTCCTAATATGTAGGACATAAATGTATATATCCAATATAATAGGTCGAGTACTATGTTTCCAGTAAGAGATATGAACAGCAAAACGTAATAAATGACTTGCCTTGATGGTATTTATAGGTCTTGAGATACGGGACCACAATACGTAGTACCCGGGAACATCGAGTATTTCACATACATCGAGTGTAATACTCAGTGAATGTAGTTTTGGATACATCCTCGGATTGCCTCTTGTCCGTTTGGGTTGGCTTAGGCCTATTCTTATCTAGACCAACCATATTATCCAGTATTATACAGTGCCCTAATTTGAAAGACGCTCTTATAAAGAGCGATTTTCAAATTCAAATACAATTATCGATTTTTGCATTGGATTTTTCTAATTCAGTCCTACATACCAACCCTCCCTCCTAGTTCATCATCCAGTAAAGTATGTTTAATGGCTATGAACTCATTGGAATGCAACCATGAATATTTGGGTGAAAACATGTATCGAGTTTGAAACTCAATATGTTTTTTTTATAAATATATCGAGGTTTGGTCTCGATGTATATACTTAATTTATCCTGTAATAAATGGTTGAAACGTGGGATT
The DNA here is from genome assembly GCA_948329865.1 of Linaria vulgaris. NCBI lineage: Eukaryota > Viridiplantae > Streptophyta > Magnoliopsida > Lamiales > Plantaginaceae > Linaria > Linaria vulgaris. Next base: position 41,911,025 of record OX415251.1, read on the forward strand.
TTTGCCTATAAATAGACGTGTAAGGCTTCACTTCTGCCATTCTGATGTTGAGCAAACTCTTGCAGTTTTTCGCTCTTATATCGAGTTTTTGTGGACCTCAAACTTTCCAGGTTCCTCAAAACTCATATTCGATGTAAATTGTTTTTCAATATATCCACACTTAAGCCGTTTTTCTGCCATTTTCCTTGACTTTGCTTTTCTTTGTAGGTGATCTTCGGCTAATCTGATTTAAAAGGTAGGTTTTTGTAATTTTGTGTATTTGTATCATGAATCATAGTTTGCCTTTAGTGTAGTTTATTTTTATCGTTTACTTTCAGTATTCTACAAGTCGGATCACGAAGAGCGTATTATTGGTCAGGATAGGCCCGCGTCAAGTAGTTGGTTAAGTAATTTGCGGTCTAAGTTGAAAGAGAGATTCAACATGTCTAACAAAGAGGACGACTCAGTCACACTAACAAAGGACATAAACCAATGGGATACTACAAACACAAGCACCACCAATTGCTGAATGGAATGGCCAGAATATGGTCCGAGGTATCTATATCCGACCATCCAAACCTGAGACATTGCTACTCTAGAAGGAACAGGATCTTGCATCTTAGCAGACGAGTGTCACGAGCTTATCAATCTAGTCGTATTTTCCATGATCAATCTAAAACAATTTAATGGAGGGTCCAATCAAGATCCAAATGCCATCTCAGAGAATTCATTGTGACTTGTTAAGTGTTCCAAATTAAAGAAGATGCAGTTATCTTAAAAATCTTTCCATTGTGACTTGTTAAGTGTTCCAAATTAAAGAAGATGCAGTTATCCTAAAAATCTTTCTATTCTCACTTATTGGGGAAGCGAATAGGTGGCTAAATAAGCTAACAACTGACAACATTGATAAATAGAAACAACTAGCACAACTATTCTTGCTAAAATTCTATTCACCAACAAGAACAACCAAGATGAGGAGCGAGATAGTCAACTTTCATCAGATGGACGAAGAATCACTATTAGAAGCATGGGAACAATTCAAAGGAATGGCGAGTAAGTGTCTACAACACAACATCCAAGATGAGGTCTTACTTCAACAATTCTACTACGAATTAACTCCAAGTTCCGAACACATGCTCGATGTTAGTTTCAGAGGGGTTTTCATGCTAATGACTAATGAAGATGCATTGGCACTGTTGGATTCGATCACAAGAAACATATCCAAGTGGAGTATAGAACGAGCACCAATAAGAAGAATTAGTGGGGCCTGTACGGTAGACAGAATCACTCAATTGACTACACATGTGGAGCCCATGAACACCTAGCTGAAGCATATGAATTCTAACACATCTGTCATTGTGTGTACCAACTATGAAGAAAATCATCCAGACACCGAGTGCAAAGGAGTAAATACAATGATGAATGACGAAATCAACTATGCGAGTTATTATTCGAGGCAAACCAATCCTTACTAGAATACTTCTAATCTGGTTTGGAGAAATCACCCAATTTTTTTTTGAAGGGGTCAACAACAAGAAAGCAACAATGGAGCTCATAACCGCTAGGATTTCAACCAACCGAGAAGAAGTCTAATATTGAATAAATTGTGTTTAATTGTGATGCTAGATAAAATAATGACATTGGGGGGTCGGTCTTCCCCGATTCAAGGACTGATAAAGAAACTAGAAAGAAAAGATTTAGTATTGTAGCATTTTTCAAGAGAACTCGAATCCCCCCTCTTTTCCAAAAGGAGGGGGCCTATATATGTTATTGGGAGTTGTTTACAACTAGGTTTTGTCGAATGGCGGTGTATATCTGATCGAATAGGAGTCTGACAGGTGTCGTGTATTTGGATAAGAATTTTGAGGAGTTCTATGTCAGATTCGTCTTTGCTTCGTGCTGATCTTGAAATAGGATAAGAATTTCGAGGAGCTCTCTTCAACTTCGTCTCTACTTCGTGCTGATCTATAAATGGGATAGGAATTTCGAGGAGCTCTGTGTCAGCTCTGTCTCTGCTTCGTGCTGATCTTGGAATATGCTAGGAATTTCGAGAAGCTTTGTGTCTGCTCTGTCCCTTCTACGTGCTGATCTTGAAATAGGATAAGAATTCGAGGAGCTCTGTGTCAGCTCTATCTTTGCTTTGTGCTGATCTTGAAATAGGATAAGGATTTCGAGGAGTTCTGTGTCAGCTACGTCCCTGCTTCGTTAAGTGCTTCTTTGTAAGAACATAATAATATATTTTTAATTTGAGGAGCTTATTTCTGAGTATTATCAGGAGTCCCATAATTCGCCTCGTATTCGTAGAATCTGAGGGGAGTTAAAAATGTTGCTTTCGGAAATTGAATTGGGGAACTTTAATGGAATGCGACTCTTATTTCACGACGGCTGGTTTGGACGCATTGATTAGTGCCTAATTATGACTAGTTAGGGTCTCTTGAGGTGGTGCGACCTTTGGAGTTCGATCAGACACCTGCCTTTCCACAAAGTGATTCATCTTTAGGCGAGAATTAAATGACATTGTTTCCTCGTTTATAAAAAGGTGGTGTTTCGCCGGGAAAAAAAAACAAGTTTGGTCCCTTAAGTTGGCACAATTTCGATTTTCATCCCCTAAGTTGGCACACCTCGATTTTTACCCCTCAACTTGGCACTTTGCTGCAATTTTAGTCCCCCAATTTCAAAATCCCGCTGTGAAATGCCCATGTGACACACGTTGACCCGATTTTCATCGATTTTGACCAATTTCAGTACCTAAAAACACACGTGGATGCCACGTGTGTGCCACATAATATTAAAAAAAGTAAAAAAAATTATTTTACTTAACGTGAATCCAAATTAAAATAAAAGATTAATTCAAACAAACTTAAGCACTAAACTCCCGATATACGATGGCAGCTAGTTCTTATATCAAATATTTACTGTTAAGTGATGGTTGAATGAAATTTTAACTAGTTGATACACGCCTTAATCAACAAAATTACCTTGTGTTGGCCAGAGAAGATGAAAGGGTAGAGAACTGTGACATGGAACGGGCGATCATGGTGGTGGTGGCGGCGTTGGGAAGAAGAGGGAAAGTGGCGGGGAGAGAGAAATTGTGAAGCGTGTGTGCAGTATTTTAAAATTGTTTGAATTTTTTATTTTAATCTGGATTCAGTTTAATTAAAATACAAAAAGAAAATTATATTAGGTGGTATCCACGTGTATTTTCAGTTATTGAAATTGGTAAAACTCGGTAAAAATCAGGTCAACGGGTACCACATGGGCTTTATATGGCGGGATTTTGAAATTGGGCCAAAGAGGGACTAAAATCGTAGTAAAGCACCAAGTTGAGGGATGAAAATCAAGGTGCGCCAACTTAGGGGATGAAAATCGAAAATGTGCCAACTTAAGGGACCAAACTTGTTTTTTTTCCCAGTTTCGCCCTATCTTTTCCATATCTCAAAAAAACAAATTCTCTCTTCTAAGAAAGAAATTTATCTCTGCTCTTGTCTATTCATACTTCACGGTTTTAATCATCATTTTTCTTGTAAAATCTTATGGCTTTTGATACTCCAATTCCGGTGGTATCTTTCGAGAGGGAGACAAGAACCTCGGAGGAGACAATAACTGTGGGGGTGACGTCATCTGGAGTTGGAGACGGGAACTTTGAGAGATTAGAAACACTTGTGTCAAGTAATCCAGTCTTGTTTTTGCTGAGATTTATGTAACCAGTGAAAACCTATAAACTCAATAGCTTGTAGTGAATTAGTGTTAGGACTGAGTTTCTTACTCAGCTGCATTTTGTAAAACCAGTAAAATTAATTTAGTGGTTATTTGACTGTAAGGCTCGGCAGATTATATGATAACCTGCTTAAAATTCATTCACAGTGCTTGTTTTGTTCCGCCGCACTTTACTCTTTAGTGAATGTTGGGACAACATCGAATACAACCGGTGTTGGCACAACATTACAAATTGACACAACGTGTGAATCAAAAAGAGTACCAATCCCGATCCATACATTTACATTGAATTTTATCTCAAGGCTACATCATTGAGGCTCACTTAATCGAATCACAATAAAGCCAATCATAAACTTATTTATCACAGCGGAAGCTTCATGTTTTTAGACTTATTATTACAATCCACACCACACTCAAAACAAAAACAAAAGACTTAATAATTAGTATAATGATACACGATAATTGGACGGATTTATTTAGCACAAACTTGCAACTTTTATTGATATTTTCCACATGTCCACAGTAGTTTGATCCAGCTGCGTCATTTTCCCCCGCTTACTCTGAGGAATAGACAGAGAAAACAAAAAAAGAGGTAAGTCTTTGATGACTTAGCGAGAGTTTTAGCAACAATAAAATATTGAAGTCGTAGATGGAAATTTATATGGTATGTAACAAATGCAAGATATTATAATTAAGGAGACCAAGTAAAGCAAAAAGTGAAGCAAGATAATGAACTTGTGCTTTACATATAACAGATACAACCCTGTTTCAACCAATATACTACCTTGTACCTCTCTATGAGGAGTTCTCACAAATAAATCAAGAGACATGCTCGAGTACATGTCTATCTAAAATACGGGCTACAATTAAATCTTAACTGCAAGCGACATCTAGAGAAATGGGTATCAATCGAATTTACTTAAACTAATAACCATTTGTTTCTTAGCAGTAACTCGACTCAATCCCAATGCTCAACTTTCCAAAGGCGTCCCAACGGGTATAACATATAAGCATATTTTAGTTAGTTAAACGGATAAATATCCCGAACATAGTTCGTTTCTCTTTGCAAAGTTCAAGAATCATCAAATGGGATATCATGTCGAGAAATTATCACAATTATGAATTAATAAGTGGTTAAAAATCAATATGGAATATAACTCAATGACAAGGTATTTTATTATAAACGATGGTATAAATATGAAATATTGTTGCAAGAAATATGTTCAATTGAGGTACTTGTGATTCAGAAAGAAAGAATCAATATTAATCTGTCCAAGTTCCAGAGGCCGAATAATCTGTCCAAGTTTCTCAGGTCGAACCCCAAATGGGCTCGGAGAAATATTATAATCTCACCTTTTGCAGTAACTTCGTGTTCGATATAGTCAGCAACATTTCCTATATAAATTTAGATATGATAATCAATTTTATAACTATTTCTCTTTATGTTTTCACATGTGGTCGACATCACTGTCAATATTTAAGTATTACTAGATTAAAATAATAATAGCATAAAATAATATTAGCTTAATTTTATGTAATTTTGTTGTAGAGTTATTAATCTCCTTAAAATATGTGTGTGAAACTATTTATAAGTACTTATTTTATTTTAATGATAAAGTAAATTATAACAACAATAAGTATTTCATCTATAAATAAAATTTATGTTTCATAACCTATAAAGCTTTTGGGTATTAACTAATAATCCCTATTATTACATATATATTAGGTATCAAGATTCATAAAATTATAAATAAATGAAACTCATGAAGTAATTTTAAGACAAAACATAATTACGAAATTGGTCATTCAGGCCATATGATTAAATCATAGTATAGTTGCTAACACCTTGAGAGAAATTGAAGAAAAGAGAAATTAAGCATGAAACTTATTCCCTAAACTATGTTAATGAAACAAAATTCCCAAATAATATATATATATACATGATTAAAACTTATAAAATAAAGATTTTCAACTATAATCATGATATGTTATTAAGGTACATAGATGATCAATTTTAATTTTTGAGTTATTATACATCGTTTAATTTGAAATAGCAAAGAAGGTATATCGATTAGAGTTTAAAACTGTTGCAGTCTCAAGTTACCTCAAATCGAACTTCTTACTTTATCCGAACTTAGAAATTGGTTGAGCGCTTTTCTTCTAGACACATCCAGGAGTGTGTGGTAAAAAGGGTACCCCAAAATAATAAGTTTTGATAGTTTTCCCGAATTTTACAAAATCTGGACAGAAATTGTTTTTTGGAAGCAGCCCGGGGTTTTTGCTTTTTCTCAAAACTTTTGAGTTGCGCAACTCCTGTATAATTCTTTTATGATAGAAAAACTTAAAAGTGAAGAAATTTGCTGAAGAACTATAACAAAATTCGAAATGTATTGAGGTATGAAAAATCAACAAGAGAAGGCCTAGTATGTATAAGAAAATCTACACAATTGAGGTGATTAAAATGTACAACTAAATTTTGTTATTTTAGTGACAATATGGATGTATAGTTCAAGACTTTCAGATTGGGTGATGCGTATCATTTTTTAGGCAAATGTGTTCATGATTAGGTAGAGCAAAATTACAATTTTTTTCAAAACTAGCGTTAAACACATTGGACTCCCTTTGGACTTTCCAGTTTCTAGCCTACCAATTGGTTGTTATATCCTAATACCTATTATTTGTAATATGACTGATTTGATAAGATAATTAATAAACATTTTTATTTATTATCAAATTGGAAAGACTAATATGATATTTCTCAAAACTTTTGGGGTTAAAATATTTTTTTCAAAAAATGAAGAACTAAAATGTAAATAGCAATTAATATTCCATTTTTTTAAATATGGGCTAACTCCCCGAAACCCCGCAGAATATAGGCACTGTATGGATTAATTGTCAGAAGTTTTTCTATTGTTTTAAACCTGGCGAGGCTTAAACTTTGATCATTTGTGTCATTTGCCCCAGTGCATATCTTGCGATTTTCCGATTAAAAATTGTCGGGAAAATTATTTTGAGCAAACTCTTCCCCTCGTTGAGACGATTTCGATGGTTGTGATGGCATTGCAAAATTCAAATCTATTACATGGATAATTTGATTTAAGTTCAAGAGATCTCGGGATAATGTGAAGAACACCTTCAAAGTGTTCTTCATATTGGAGAGAAATTTCTTGGATTGAAATAAAATTTCCCGTGTAATGGCTTGAATTTTGTGATACATTCACCACCATCGGAACCATCTCCACGTGCAGAAGAGTCAATTTGAAAAAAAATCACCAAAAATGTTACGACAGACACGCGGATTACAGAAAAATTTTTGTCGAAATTTTTGTAGTTGATCTAAATCTTCTCCTTGTTGAGACGGTTCCATTGGTGGTGATAGTATCGCAAAATCCAAAGCCATTACAAGGGAAGTTTAATTTAAAATCAAGAAATTTCTGGCAAATATGAACAACACTTTCAAGGTGATCTTCAAAATTTCCAAAAATCTCTTCAATTTAAACCAGATTTTTCGTATAATTGATTTGCCGTCACCACCATCGAAATCATTTTAAAGGAGAATAATTATGTTCAAAATATTTTTTCCGTTGATTTTCGATCGGAAAATTACCGAAAACATGCACTGGGGTAAATGAAATCTTCTGACCCTGAATATACAAAGTGCCTATAGTTTGGGGGGTTTGGTAAAATTAGCCCTTTAAATATTTAGGGGTGTTACAAGATTAAATTGTTGAATGTGCATTAATACGAAAGACTCCTTAAGTCATGGTAAATGAATGGGTCTAGGTAGTAAATGATAATATATGGAACACAATGAGCTCAACTTGGTGTTTCTGAAAATTTACAGCTGTACACCCATCACTTATGTTAGTGTACACTTTTATGGCAAGTAGGTAACTTTGACAAGAATGGACAATATAAATGTTTTCAATCAAGACCTTGTGAAGTATGTCACGTATATCGTAGTACGTGGAAAGAAGTATGTCAAATATTATGACGTAGGACCCCCACGACTCATGTTTGTGATTTGCTATGCATAGGTTCTTTCAGTTTGTTCTCTCATGGGCCAAGTGGGAGAATGTAAGATATGTCCCATGCAACGAGGAGTCAGACAAACGAAAGTTCTGGTAGACAAAGTGACAAATAGACGAAGAGTCTTAATTAATGAGGATTATGACTATAATTTGTCTATATATACGATGAAACTGGTCCTCCCTCCTCACTACTACACTCTATGAAACTCGTCTGTTTGTTTCCTCAACACAAGACATTATCGTTAGTATCTCAAAACCTATGGAAGAGGGAGCAACCAGTGTTTCCGCCACTGATTCTTGATTCCCGTGGAAACTGTGCATCGCCGCTGATAAACGATCTCAACGACGATATTGTCTAAACTCGATTAACATAGAATGATGTTCTAAAGCATTATAGCTTGATTATTGTTGATCCTGATTAGCGTTGTATGCTTAGCGTATTATATAATTGCTTACAACATGTAGACATGAATCTTTTTTCTACATTCTCGGAGACTATCATTGAAATAGCTCAAAATAGATTCTCTAAGCTATATCTTTTGTATGTCACTCTATGTGCTATATAATCATTTATCCAATATGTATAATCTAACTCTTTTATGTTTTAAGATTTAGAACTCACGTCAAGTCTCAAATTGTGGTACATCGCACAATGAAGTGGTGTGGAAGATCTTCATCATGTATAGATAGCTAGCTAGGTTGTAGTTTGTAGGAACTAAGCTTGCATTGGACAGATTAAATTTCATGACTTGAAAGTTTCGTGTGTCTTACTCACAAAACATAAATCAAAAGCAAATTTGCAGTCGTCTTAAGAATTACAAGGGTACGAAAAAAAATAAAAAATTATCACTTTACTCTTGCAGGCTTAAACCACAAATTTGAAGGACACCAACAAATATTAAAACTTGAGTAATAAATTGGGGGTTGTTTATAAAGTTAGGTTTACAACAAATCCTTCTATAGATTCTCAAGCAGACGACTAAAAATATGATTGAGAGCAGAATATATAAAACAAAGAAAAAGAATCCAAGTCTACGCCTCACATATATATATACGTGCAAAGTTGATCGAATCCGAGTGTGGAATTACTAAGTAGTAACTATGTGATAATTAATCATTAATTCAGTAAAATGCAGGAGTACCTTAGTACTCAGTCTGATGAGGCGTATGCGAGTCTGAAACCCTCTTCCAGATAATCACCACTACGGATTGGGAGAAATCTACAAGTAACATCAATCCCATTATTTGGCAAACTATTGAAACACAACTATAACGGAAGCCAAAAACTCACTAATTAATGAAGTACTTTTTTTTTTATAACTAATTAGTGACGATGCTTACCCACACGAATATTTATTTCTTCTACAAAATCCATATTTTGGTTAAGTCTTATAGCAATAAAGCAAGTCTTTGATTTCTATGTTGATGTAAAGTTGGTCCAATTATTTGAGTTGCTAGACATGTTTTGCCATACCTTGGAGGGTTTGACTCATCGCAGCAACTCTTTAAGCATTCCACCAGGCAATCAGGATTGGGATCCAGAAAGAAAGCCATCTACTTCAAAACAATTTTGAAAAAGAATATAACAACTAAGAGAAATGCTTCCCCAAACATCATTTCAACAAGTATAAAAGTACTCAATCTTAAAAATAACAACATAACTCTATCTTTAAAAACACTGGAGGCAAAAACAAGAAGTGATTACCGAATATCGTTCTTGACCTGTAGGCATCACACGATGCAACGTTGACCTGCACATCATAGAAACATAAATGAGAAACATGAATCCCATTGTTCCACAAAGGAACAAAGAACTATCGAATCCTAGGATTGAAACACTAGTTGAAGGCACTAATTACCGGAACACACAATTGGTCCATCTCTCCATCGTGTCTCCAATGTTAACTATGAAAGACCTGACTCAAGATCCAAAATACAAACTGAAAATTGTTAAAGTTTCACTATTCATATGCCTCACTGCTGTGTCCTTATTCAGAGCTGAAATTCAGTAAACCCACCCAGTAACATGCTGCACATCTTCCCAAAGTTGTGGCTCCATCCATTTTTCCCTACAGATCTGTTAACACGAAAATAGCTTAATCATTAAATTAACATGTGCTATTTGGCAAAGTTACAAGAATAGTTACAATTGAGTACGAGCATGCTGGACAAACATACCTGAAGTCCACCTACGCCATCTGAAGCTAGAAGAGTTATCATGCCGCTATCTGAATGAGCGGAAGCTCCATATGTTTCTTCATCAGATGAGCCCAACTCCCCTGCACCCCAGAGTAACAATAAAACTAGTTTATATTTCTTCATCCAACGAATTCCACGACAAAACATAATATCCAGCCACATGTTTTCTACAAAATGGAATAATGGAAACAAAAGATTTGAAGCTACAAGCCTACAACGTTAATGTGACAAGCTATACAGATTATCTATTTTCTATGAGGATGGTGTAAAGCAGTGATAATGTTGCACTTTAAACCTGGAGATGGTATAAGGCAGTAATAACACAGGACCCAACAAACCTGGATAATGGATCAAGCGGAGAAAAGCATTTGCTGGACTCAGTGCCCCGATATCATAGAAGAAGCTCTCCTCCATGTTCAAAGCCAAAGAAATTAGTGAGATCAGTCTTTCTCCAGCATTCCTAATTCAAGTAAAACGATACATAAACAATTAAACATCAGTGAAAAAGATTAGTTATTTTTGGAACGAGGCTCTCACGCAATAAATTAAACTGTCTAGCAGTCAAGTTAATGAAAGAATAAGACTTAGGTAACACTTACAAGACTTGTTTATAGTAATCCTCCAAGATAGACCTCCAGTTTGGCAGAACCTCTGCTAAGAAGTTACATTGGTCAGGTTATTCTTCAACATAACAGACTTCCATCTAATTGAGGAAATGCTTCCCCACGTAAACAATGTCGAGTTTCCTATATCCATACAATAAAGTTGTTTGACTAGAAAAAGAAGGCCTTTATGGTTAAAAAAGGACAAATTAATATTTATGCCCTCTAAGTTTGCCCATTTAATTAATCTACCAAATAAGTACCGAACTTTTAAAACTAACCCAACTTTTGGCATTTTAAAATTTTTCTGCCCACCCTCTGCCACATAGGAAAAAAATCACTTATGTGGCTGCCACATGGAAGAAAGCCACACGCCACATCAATATATTTAAAAGAAAAATATATATTTTGTCTATGTGGCTGTCACATGTAAAATATTTAAAATATAAATATATTTATATTCATAATAAATATAAATATATAAAAACAATATCTTTATGTATTAAAATATATCAAATATATATAAATATATAAAAAAAATCATAAATATCATTTATATCCATAATATATATATATATATATATATCTTTATGTATTAAAATATATAAAAATCATATATAAAAAAATAATTAAAAAAATTATATATATACTTAAACATATAAATAATAAAAAAAATATTTTTATTATTAAAATTTTAAAAAACAAAAAAAAAAATAGAACCCCATCCCGCAAACCCCACCCACACACCCGTTGCAACTCGTCAGTTGCAGTGGTGGCGGCGTCGATCGATCTGCTGTGGCGGTGGCGGCGTCGATCTGCTGCAACTCGCCACCAGCAGTGGTTACGACGTCAATCAACGTTGTCACCGCTGCAACTCGTGGTTGCAGTGGTGGCAGCGTCAATCGACGCCGCCATCGCTGCAACACGCGGTTGCAGTAGTGGTGGCGTCGATCGACGCCGCCACCACTGCAACCGGCGAGTTGCAGCAGGTGGGGTTTGCGGGGTGGGGGTCTATTTTTTTTTTTTATTTCAGTAATAAAGATTTTTTTTATTATTATTTATATGTTTAAGCATATATATATAATTTTTTTAAAGTATTTTTTATATATGATTTTTTATATATATAATGTAATTTCAGTAATAAAAAATTATATTTATGATTTTTTTTCTTTTTTTATATATTTATATATATTTGATATATTTTAATACATAAAGATATATTTTTTTATATATATTTATATATATATTATGGATATGAATGATATTTATGATTTTTCTTCTTTTTTTATATATTTATGTATATTTGATATATTTTAATACATAAAGATATTTTTTTTATATATTTATATATATTATGGATATAAATATATTTATATTTTAAATATATTACATGCGGTAGCCATGGCGTGTGTCATTCCTTCCAACTCGATGCCACGTCGGATTTTTTTCCTATGTGGCAGTGGGTAGGCAGAAAAATTCAAAAAATGCCAAAAGTTGGGTTAGTTTTAAAAATTCGGTACTTATTGGGCAGATTCATTGAATGGGCAAACTTACAGGGGAGAAATATTAATTTGTCCGTTAAAAAAATATTTAGAGAGAAATGACTTGTTACTGCAATATAATAATCATCAAACACAGAAAAAAAGATTAAAAAAAGAAAGAATTATGAGGCTATTTAAACGCTTTCTTCACTTAATTACCATGCTATCTTAATGTAATATATACTATTAATGTTTATGATTAGATATCGATCAACATAATTGCTTGCGAAATTTCAGAATTCCATGTAAGGAGATTTTGGAAGATTGGAATTGAATTTAAACTTTTGATACTTCCTAGAAACTCCAAAGTTGACATCCTTTGTGTAGAAGAAGTGCTCACATTAAATATAACACTTACGGCGGCAAACTACAGGTAAAGAACCGGAAAGCAAATGCAATGCCGTACAAGAGCAATTTAAATCAAGAATTCTTAACACCATAGTAATTGAATTTCCAGAAATCAAGACTAGAAGTAGCACTTTCGAATTTTAAATCAAGAATTGCAAATACCCTCTGGTGGCCATTGATTCAACTGTCCAAGTGATGACATATCTTCAAGAGGTCCAACGTCGAAGGATTCTTTCGAGTCACCTGCACTTTCATATTCAAATTGTAAGTTCTTCAAATTTACTGGGCGCGGAATTTCAAGAATCACATTGGATGTTATCTTGAAGAAAATCTTAGATACAGAATCCAACAGGAAAAGCATCTTATGATCTTACATACCGTGCATTATCATGTGTTATCTATCAGGATCACTACGAAGACAAGACAAACATATTAAGCATTAAACTAATCAGAATTAAGCTCGTTAACCTCTTAAACCGGAAGATGGGTCCATCTTCCGGTCGAGATTCTCGGCATACAACCGCGAGTAACCTCTTATCTCTCTGCGAGCCAATTTCATCTTCTCTTCTATGGGCAGAGAGAAAAATGACTTACTCGCCTCAAGCACCTCCCGGAACAGGTTTTCCTCCACGCCATGATTTATAAGGTAAAAGAAACCACATTCCATGCACGCCTACATCACAATATTATTCATCACACTCATGAACAAACTAACATGAATTCTTTCCACATCATTTTATTTTACACAGTAGAGAAACTTATTAGCAACTTCCTTTGTAACGATTAAATACAATAAAACATACTACCAATCCATTTCATCAGTATATACATCAATAAAGCAGTATTACCATCATTATCAGTTTAACCAACTCATTCACTCGTTCTACATAAAAAATGATTTTGTGAACAGAAGTGAAATTAAGCTCTATCAATAAGAAGCTGATTAAATTAAATATTTTTTCCAATCAGAATCAGACCTGGCGAATGGATTTAGCGGAAGAGATGCGGTCGGAGGAAGATAAGTCGATTATCGGAAGCTCTAGGAGTTTCCCCATTTTCACTGAACTAGTGTTGTTATTACATTTGAGTACAACTACGTACAAATTTATAGGGTAGCTAAGGTTGTCTGACTGTCAACTTGCTTATGAAGAACAACAATTTTTTTTAAAAAAAAAAAAAAGAAGAACCACTAAATTATTAAAGAAGTTGTTCAATTATCATAATTGCACCCATGCTAACTTAATGAAGAGATGGTCACATATGGGCCAATATAAATGCACACGTTTACAATGACCAGTTCTTGTACGTAAGATAATGAATTTCTTGTGTTATTCAATAAATAATGTTAAATATATATACAAAGGAGATCATCTCTCATAAGGTAACTATCTATCAGTAAAGATATATATCAATTTATAATAATTACCAAATATACATATTCAATATATAATACACCCCCGCAGTCGAAACGGGAGGAGGACGAACGTTGAGACTGGACCGAAAATCGTCAAAAAGAACCCGTAGAATTTCCTTCGTAAAAATGACGGCTAACTGATAACGTGAGGGAACATGTCGAACACGTACTTGACCACGAGCTACTTTTTCTCGAACAAAATGAATATCCATCTCAATGTGTTTGGTTCGTTGATGTTGGACCGGATTGCTCGAAAGGTAGATGGCGCTCACATTGCCACAGTATACAAGAGTCGCTAAAACAATAAGACAGTGAAGCTCCAAGAGTAAGTTCCGAATCCAACATGACTCAGACACTGCATTAACCACGCCACGGTACTCCGCTTCGGCGCTAGACCGTGAGAGGGTCGGCTGTCGTTTGGCACACCAAGAAACCAAATTTTCGCCAAGAAAAACACAGTATCCCCCAGTCGAGCAATGAGTGTTAGGGCACCCACCCCAATCAGCATCAGTATAGACGGTTAACCCCTTAACCGATGAGGCAGAGATATGAAGACCAAGATCAAGAGTCCCCTAAATGTAACTTACAACCCGTTTAAGGGCCAACATTTGAGCGTCACGGGGACCATGCATGACGAGACAAGTTGTTGAACGGCATAAGAGAGATCCAGTTTTGGGAAAGTGAGATACTGAAGGGCGCCAGCCAAATTGCGGTAAAGAGTAGGGTTCGAAAACTTAGCACTTTCGGGCATTGCGCCAAGTTTGGATTTCGTGTCAACTGGAGTTTGACTGGGTTTACACGACTCCATACCGGCGCGGCGAATAATATCCTCGTCATATTTCCTCTAAGATAGTCAAAGACTATCAGTGCAACGCTGAACTGCAATCCCCCCAAAAAAAAACTCAAAGGACCCAAGTCCTTCATGGAAAATTCCCGACCAAGCTGAGACATAATAGAGTAAAGAAGGAGAAGAGGTCGTGAGCAAGATATCATCCACATAAAGAAGGATGTAGGCCTTGTCCAAACCACGACGCAAGATAAAGAGAGAGTGATCCGAGGCACTATGCGAGAAACCAATGGTAGCAACAAAATTAACAACCCGCTGATACCAAGCCCGAGGGGCATGTTTAAGGTCGTGGAGAGAACGCTTTAATAAGCACACATGATCATATATACGGTTTCATGAAGATGACCGTGTAAAAAAGCATTATTCACGTCGAGTTGATGAATATCCCAAGCCTTGGACACTGCAATACTGAGAACCGCCCAAATAGTCGCGGGCTTAACTACGGGACTGAAAGTTTCATCACAGTCAACCCAAACTTGATCAGAGCTACCATCACCTACAAGTAGGGCCTTATGTCGACAAAGCATTATTTTGTTGGTGGAGAGGTCGAAGCATTTATAGCCACGATGATTAGGGGGTAACCGAGGAACACACAAGGAGTAGACCGCGTTTGTCGCTTATGTATTGTAGTAGAGAGGATGAGAGGATAGCAAAGACACCCAAAAATCATGAGATGGGCGTAGGAGGGAGTTTGATGGTAGAGACGTTGGAGTGGCGTAATATAGTGAAGGCTTTTAGAAGAAATTATGCTGTAGAGATATGTAGCGACTTGCAAGCGTGAGGCCAAAAAGTCGGCAGAACGGAAGCATGGGAAAGAGGAGTACGAATTAAATTATTTATTGTACGGATCGTGCGTTCGGATTTTCAATTTTGAGAAGAGGTGTATGGACAAGAAAAGTGGGGATGCATGCCATATGTTTTGCAAAAGGTAGAGAAAGAGGCGTTTCTATATTCCGTGCCATTGTCACTTTGGAGAATTTTAATATCACGTTCAAATTGTTTGTTAACATAAGCACGAAAAGATAAAAAGCTAGGAGACATATCATTTTTGTGAGAGAAAGGAAACGCCTACAAGAAACCCGTATAGTCATCTAAAAATAAAACATAGTAACGATGCCCCGAATAGCTCAAAACGGGAGATGTCCAAACATCACTATGAACTAAATCAAACGGTAAACGAGCCATAGTAAGTGAATCATAAAACGGCAATTTAATATGTTTCCCCATGGGACAAGAACGACAAAACGATGTAGAAGAGCGTTTATTACATGTAATATGAGAACTACGCCTAAGAAAATCAAAAGCGTGATCGCCGGGGTGACCAAGTCGTGCATGCCAACGGTCGGCAGAGAGAGAGAGAGGAAAGCGGAACGTGACGAGGCGAAGCGAGAGGCGGCAGGTAGGAGAACAGGGTAGAGATCACCCGAGCTAGTGCATCGCATGATGGGGGTGCCCGTTTGAAAATCCTTCACAAAAAAAACCAAACGAATCAAAAGAGATAGAAACAGAGTTATCACTGGTGAATTTTCTAACAAAGATCAAGTTTTTGATGAGGTGAGAAGCATTGAAACGTTATTGAGACAAAGAGGGGGGGGGGGGGTGATCCGAGTGTGACCATTACCAACAATTATATCACGTTTGGTGCACAAATTAAAGTAAGACGTGAGATTACCTTGGTTAGAGGTCATATGAGATGAGGCACCCGAGTCCATGTACCAATTGTCATCTGGTTGACCGAACGACAGCGTATGCATCGCCGAGTCAATGTTCATAGGAGCATATAGAGCCACCTCAGTGTGGTACGCATGTTGGGGATGTGGGTCGAGGATACCATATCCGCGCGGGTTGGGGTTTGTCGGACGCTGCTGAGCCGTATGGCATGGGGCTAGCGGAGCGGCCCATTGTGGCATAGGAGTGGCCCATTGTTGCTGCGTAGGGTAGGCCCAAAGTGGATAGGGCCACGGCTAGTGATACGGGGGAGGTGTGCCACGACCGTTATGGTGGCCGCCATTACCCCGCTGACTCGTGAAGCGGTCGCGGTCGTCCTCGTCCTCGATTTGCATTATACGTATCGAGTTGTGGAATAGAGTTCGTGGGAGTTGCCGGTGGGGCGTGATGCGAGACTGGGGATGCATTGGGTTATCGCGAGCACGCTTGGAAAGGTTCGTCTCCTCCAAAGATAACAGGGAACGAGCTTTAGAGAATAGAGGAAGCGAATCACTTTGCTGAACTAGGGTTGCAATGCTGCCATATGCATCGGTAAGACCCGTGACCATTTGAAGAACCAACCGATGGTTGGAAATGGGGGAACCAATGTTGGCCAATTGATCATCGATCATCTTCAATTTTTGACAGTAAGCACCGACATTCGACAAATCATCAAGAGTGGTAGAGGAGAATTGATGTTAGAGGTGCACGACCCGGGAATTCCGATTATCTTGGAAGTAACCCGCAAGATTCGTCCATGCAATTACGGCCGTAGAGTCTTTTACCATAATTGTGTGGAGGAGATCGTTGGTGGTGTTTCTATAGATCCATTGTAGCACGATGGCATCCAAGCGATCCCGCATCTCGGGGTTGGATGGGGCGACCATAACGGAAGGGGGGATGATGTGGTTGAGAACTTGGTAAGCTCGTGCATGGATTTTAAATAACTCGGACCAAGTAGAATATTGCCCGGATTCAACGTCCAACAAGATAGGGATGAAGTTATTGATGTTAGTGACAGTGAGGGCGGGGGGAAATTTTGGGGGCGCGGCCTCATGAGGAGTGAATCGTTTTTTTCGTCGAAAGAGGTGGACGACTAGGAGGCGAAAGTATCGTCGCTAGGGTTTGTCATAGTTTAGGAGAGAATGAAAAGAGGAGAAGGCTTAATACCATGTAAGATAATGAATTTATTGTGTTTTTCAATGAATAATGCTCAATATATATATATATACAAAGGAGATCATCTCTCATAAGGTAACTATGTATCACTATAGATATATATCAATCTACAATAATTACCAAATATACATATTTTATATCTAATAGATCTATCAACAACAGACTATATAAATAAAATAAATTATTCCATTAAACCCCTTAAACTATGGCTACTTTATGGGTTCAAGGTCAGATCTTTATTTTTAGACCCAGTGAAGTCTAAACTTTGGTAGTTTGTGCAAATTGTCCATTTTACAGTTTTTGGCAATTTTCGGACCAAAAAACGTCGAAAAAATTATTTAAAGTTTGACTAAAACCTTCCTCTTGTTGAGACGGTTCCGATGGTGGTGACGGTGTCGCAAAATTCAAAGTCAATACACAGAAAATTTAATTTAAGTGTATTGAACTTAAATTAGAATTCCCGAGTTATAACTTTAAATTTTGCAACACTGTCACCACCATCGGAACCGTCTTATCAAGGGAAAGATTCTAGTCAAACTTTAAATAATTTTTTCGGTGATTTTTGGTTAAAAAATCACCAAAAAGGGAAAAATTGGGTAATTCGCACAGACTACCAAAGTTTGGACCTCACTGGGTCTAAAAACAAAGATCTGACCTTGTTTGCATAAAGTATCTATAGTTTGGGGAGTTTAGTGAAATAATCCCTAAATAAAATATGTCTTGAAAACAAGTTTTGGACAAGATCTGCAAATATCGAGTACGTACATGCATCTATGCCACTAAAAGTATTTTGGAAATATCTACTTACAAGTCCCATGACCATAAATAAAGGGAACGTGCTTATTTTCTGAGTTGATGTAAAACTGATCCATAAATTCTAACTCCCAAAATAAATTAAATGGCATGCAAACGTAGTTGGTTAAATAACCACAGAATTCATCTACTAGCTTTTAAATGGCTAGTTCTCGTGATTCATGCACATATTAATAATGCAAGTCTCTAGAATTCTCTGCAAAGTTGGTCCAATTTTTTGAACCACTACAATTCTCTGCTTATAATGGCTATAGACTTGTCATGATCATGCATGCTCTTCAGTTGATAAACATGTTTTTCCATACCTTGGAGGGTTCGACTCATCGCAGCAACTCTTTAAGCATTCTACCATGCAATCAGGATTGGGGATTCATAAATTATTAAGAAAGCCATCTATTTCCAAAATAATTTGGGAGGCAGTTTGAGTGGAATGTAAAAAGGGGAAAATCAACCGAGCTCAGGCAGCCTGAGCGGTGCCACGGTGTGGCTTCAGCTGGGCTGAAGCCCGGTACAAAACTTTAAAAACTAGGTAGTGATATAATTTAACATTAAAGTTGGCTTGACGGAGCGGTTTTCCCCTACTCTTAGAAGGTGCAGGTCTTGCGTTCGATTCCTAACATGAGCAGAGTTTACTTTTGCTATATTTTCTTTAAAATCAATATAACCAAAATGAAATCTCAATTCATTAGTTGTTGTTAAATGACTATCAATTCATATGTTAAATGACTATTAGAATCAATATTCCCTATCCCAAATATTAATATATCACTAATTGCTTTTTCTTTTAAAAAGTTTTCCTTTAAAAAAGTCAAAAAAACTAACAAAAGTAATAAATATAAGAAAAATATCCAGTTTTAAATCTCTTTACACTTAAAAAAATTTACCCTTTTGAGGCTCAAACCGATACCAAATCTTGAGATTTTTAGTAAAAGTGTACTAACTTATATTATTATATACTAAATTTCATGTTTAATTTTTTTTTAAGTATAGTCTTGTGCATTCAAACAAAATTTATTATTTGTTGGGGCTTTAAAGTAAGACTATTAAATTTTTAATATATGTCCATTAAAGTATTCTTTTGTTCTAGTATAGATAAAGGATATACTGATTAAAGTATTCTTTTACTCTTCACAAAAATATAGAGCTTAACTTCGATAATATATTTATTTGCGTGTATTTTTTATTGTATTGTACTTAATATAAGATATTTTTCATTTTATTTTACACTATATGTATATAAGTTAATAGCAGCCCGGGCTTCGAAAAAATTCTGGCTCCGCCCGTAGCCTATAATGCATTAGAAAATTCCTAAATATAAAAATATTCCATCCACAAATCAGTAACAACAAAAGGGAAGAAGAAAGAGAAAACGGCCAACAATTCTGTTCAAGAGAAAAGGGCAAAAAGAATTGTAACTGTAGCCATTGATTGGCCAAAATATATATGTAACATGGAATTTGGAATTGACTTCCAGTAGTTTCACTTTTACTAAAACTATCTTAAGTGAATATCTAGCCGTCGTGGACCAACAAAATATACCGGCACCAATGGTCGACGAAATAATAGGACCTAGGAGCACTTAAGCATGGTTTGGAGCTTGCTTGGAAGCAGAGGAGGCCTAAAATCGAAGTTGAAACTGACACGAAAATTGTCTACACGAAAAATACATTTAAATCGTTTCTCATAAAATCCATCTTTTATGGTTTGATTTTCATCAATCAAGGTAAAGTCATTTCCATCACCTTACTTCATCATACTTTTAATATCGCGTTTTAAAAATAATTTCTATAAAATCTCTGTTCACATGATTTTCCCTTTTCTTAGAAAAAAACAAAGCAAAATATTTGCATAGTTTTGAAAATATTCCCTAAACGAGCAATGTTAAATCTTCAATTAACTTTTCCTCCTGGGTTTATTTTTTCTGAGAATTGAATTTATACGTGTGAATATATTCAAAATTCATAAACTTCTACTGCATTTTCGAATACATTTACTCGTGGTTTTGGTGCTAGCTAGTTGCGATTATTAAATTTGTTGTAATGATCTATTGGTAAGAAGATCGGCAAAAGATTATTCCACGAAAGTATTTCAATAGTACTAACTGTGAACAATTTCTTGACCAATTTATTTTAATCTCGCTATTTAAACATGTTATCGTTCTATATTTTCAGATTATCATAAAGTTTCACACGAATGAAACATATATATACACCTTCAATCTTAATGTTTATCATTCGAAAATTAGTTTTTATTTAAATTCTCTTTCTCTCAACGGCTATAATCGCCTACATTATATTGGTTATATATGTTCTGATAAATACCCCAATTTTATACCAATTCTAATTTATGTAATTCTTACTGTAATTTAAAGTTTTTTTCCAGTTTTATTTTTCTGTAAAACAATAAAGAAACATATGGCTTTGCGATAATATTTTTAGGGTTTACAACACTTTTTTCAGTCTTTGCTTTCAATTTGTGTTTTGTATGTGGTAAGTTAAATTGATATAATGATGCATGCTCAATGGATAAACACGTACTTTTTTCTTACAGACACAGATTATAATGCCTAAAATGGAAAAGCTTGATTTATACACTGTTGAGTTTTCTCTCATGAGTAAATGACGTCGAAACATATCTCAGCTCTAGTATTTCTTTTTTCTTTACAAAAAGGAAAAAATGATAAAGATTTATGAGAGGAAATGAAACTACAATAGAAATCCACATTTAGGTTAGGCAATAAAATACATACATTGTTGTACTTCACTTACCAGTTACCACTCACCAACCGTTAGAAATTTTTAATTACAATTGAAGCGTTACTAAAGATTTAAGTTATCATAGTCCCTAGGTCAACTAAACTGAAAACTAACAAACGTGTAAGTCCCTAGGTCACATAACCCTTCACATACTCACCGGGTCCTTTTTTTACACTTAATTTTTTACTAGCAAATGGAGCACGCGGTTCCCGCGAGCATAATTATTTTTCCAATGCCGTTCTATGTTGGTTAAAGAAGAAGATTCATCTAGATGACTATTGTTTTTTACTTTTTTTTTAATCAAACAAAGAAAGAGTTTGACTAAATAAAAGCATGTGCCATAAATTTGGAGTAAAAAAATGAAAGAAAAGCAGAATATGGGAAA
This sequence comes from Linaria vulgaris, assembly GCA_948329865.1. Lineage (NCBI taxonomy): Eukaryota > Viridiplantae > Streptophyta > Magnoliopsida > Lamiales > Plantaginaceae > Linaria > Linaria vulgaris. Next base: position 41,932,543 of record OX415251.1, read on the forward strand.
AGTAAATCATTAATTATAATTAGTATTGTTATTAATTAGTCTAACTTAATTTGTAAGGCTACTTTGAGAATTTAATAATATATTTCTACAATGTAACTAAAATTCAAAAGTTAAAGTTGAAAATCAAAAGATTGGTATCACTGGTTTCTTTATATAATAGTATATAGATTACAAGTAGTAATCAGAGACATGTGGGTTAACGTATTAATTATTGCACCGACATGTGGGTTAACGTATTAATTATTGCACCGAATCAGATCAGATCGAATCAGTAGTATTCAATTTCAATTTCAATTCGATCTAGGCAAGTTTCGATTCTATCTAGGCAAGTCCCACTGGGTCTTTTTTTGTACACTTGATACTTGTTTATCCAAAAAGATTGAACAAACACAAATACAGCCATGCGCTATTATTAAGTTTGAACGCGTTTACGTGTATAGTTTATTATTGCTACTGAAATAAAAGTTCAGTCACATTATGTGTATTATTTATCAAAAAAACAAATTGTACTATTTTTGGTGCAACCATGATTTTTCTCGGACATAGTCTGAGATTACCATAGTTAAAGCATTTCCCATCAAGTAATATATCATAAAGAGATCGGTAGATCCGAATTGAGGAAGCAAACAAACTTGATTCAAGGACACAAACATCGTTAGATTCAACAATAAGACTTGATAGCTTCGCGAAATTTGCTCATTACATATATAAATCCAAAACAAATTTGAAGTCAGTTTAAGTGTTACAACCAGAACTATGTGTTTGGACAGAAGAACCGAATCAGATCGACGGTAGTATTCAATTTCGATCTAACAAAACAAAGATCAAATTCAGTCAAACAAAACTTGATTCAATTCGATCACAAATTGAAAAAAAAATGGATCAATTATTTGGTTTGATTTTTGAAATGAAACATCCGATCGATTCCAATGTATTTGATCAATATTTATAAAATTAGATTTTATAACAAATCCTTTTGTAGATTAATAAAAAAGATTATGGGAGGATAAAAGAAAGTTGCGACATAGTCAGACTAGAGATACTACGTAGTAATTAGGGATATTTAAATGGGAAAGTCAATCGCACGATTAATTCAGTAATAGGAGCACCTTTGTGATCACTCTGACGAAGCGTATGTAAGTCTGAAACACTCTTCTAGGTAATCACCACTGCGGATTGAGGGAAATCTACAAGTAACATCACTCCCATTATTAACACACAGTATAAGGGAAGCAAAAAGTTCACTAATGAATATTCTTACCTTGTGTAACGAATATTTATTTATTAAAACAATTCCTTATTTTGGTCAAGTCATGGCAATAATGAACGTTCCTAATTTCTGAGTTGATGTAAAACTTGATCCAAACAATTCAACCACTAGAGACTTGGAGGCAAACATACTTAACTAAAAAACCACAAATCCATCAACTTTGAAATCTTCATACCTTGGAGGGTTTGACTCATCGCAGCAACTCTTTAAGCACTTCACCAGGCAATCGGGATTGGGATCCATAAAGAAAGCCATCTAGTTCCAGAATAAAATTAGAAAAATAGTTTCGGAAGAATGTGAAAAATGGGGAAATAGACCAAGCTCAGGCAACAATCAGGCCACTTGAAAAAACTCTAAATATGAAAAATATTAATCCATAGATCAGAACAAACTAAGAAAAAAAGTAGCGAGAAAAGTGCCAAGAGAAAAAGAGAAAATTGCTAAACCATTGCCATAGATTGGCCAAGGTAGGAATAATCCTCCACTAAATTTTATTTTCAACAAAACTATCTTCAGTGAATATCTAGCTAGCCCTCGACAAGAAAAATGTACTCAGTCAGTAATTTCATTAATATATCATTTAAAACGTACGCAGCAGTTGAATGTTTAAAACTCTGATATGCATCCCTCTCTAAGTATCAACCAACATAACTTCTTTCCTCACACTTATTTCAACAAATATAAAAAGTACTCAATCTTAAAAATAATAAAAACTGTATCATTAGAACTATTGGAGTCAAAACGAAGTGATTACCGAATATCGTTCTTGACCTGTAGGCATCACTCGGTGCAAGGTTGACCTGCAAAACACAGAAACATAAAACAACATAATGAATCCTTTTGTTCCTAGAAGAAATAACAAACTAAGGAATCCTAATGCCATTAAGTTACCGAAACAAGCAATTGGTCCATCTCTCCATCATGTCCCCAATGTTAACAATGAAAGACCTGATTCAAAATCCGAAATGCAAACTGAAAATTGTTAAAGTTTCAGTGTTCAAATACCTCAGTGTGTCCTTATTCAAAGTGCAAATTTAGTAAACCCACCCAGTAATATACCGCACATCTTCCCAGAGACGTGGCTCCCTCCATTTTTCCCTACAAACCTGTTAACACAAAAATAGCTTAATTATTACGTTAACATGTACTATATGGCTAAGTAACAGGAATAGTTACAATTGAGTATGAGCACACTGGACAAACATACTTGAAGTCCACCTACGCCATCTGTAGCTAGAAGAGTTATCATTCCATAATCTGAATGAGCAGAAGCTCCATATAATTCTTCATCAGATGAGCCCAACTCCCCTGCACTCCAGAACAACAATAAAACTAGTTTATATTTTTTCGTCCAACGAATTCCATGACAAAACATAATATCCAGCCGCATATTTTCTACAAAATGGAATAATTGAAACAAAAGCAGTGATAATGCTGCACTAAGTAATATCAAGCTATCCATATTATTCTCCTTTCTATGAGGATGGTGTAAAGCAGTGATAATGCTGCACTAAGTAAACCTGGTATAAGCCAGTAATAACACAGCACGACACAAACCTGGATAATGGATCAAGCGGAGAAAAGCATTTGGTGGACTTAGTGCTCCGATATCATAAAAGAAGCTCTCCTCCATGTTCAAAGCCAAAGCAATTAGTGAGATCAGTCTTTCTCCAGCATTCCTAATGCAAGTAAAACAATACATAAACATCAGTGAAATAGCAGGCAATAAACTTGCTAGCAGGCAAGTTAATGAAAGAATAAGACTTAGGTAACACTCACAAGACTTGTTTATAGTACTGCTCTATGATAGACCTCCAGCTTGGCAGAAACTCTGGAGATCCCTAAGAAGTTAATATGGTCAGGTAATTGTTCAACATAACACACTTCCATCAAATTAAAGAAATGCTCCCCCTTGCAAAAAATGTTGAGTTTCCTATACAATAAAAGTTGTTTGACAAGAGAAAGAAGGCATTTACGGTTGAAAAAGCCTGTTATTCCATTCAGTTCAAGATGGAAAGGACTCATTATAGTCACAGACTGAAACAAGGAAATAAGAAATTATGAGGCCATTTAAATGCTTTCTTCACTTAATTAACATGTTATCTTTAATCTAATAGTGGCGTTTATGATGATTATATATTGATTAACATAATTTCTTGCGAATTTTCAGATTTCAATGTAAGGAGATTTTGGAAGATTGGAATTGAATTTTAACTTTTGATACTTCCTAGAAACTTCAAACTTGACATCCTTTGTGTAGAAGAAGTGCTAACGTCAAATACAACACTTATGGCGGCAAACTACAATCGGAAAGAAAATCCAGTGCCGTGCAAGAGTAATTTAAATCAAGAATTCATTATTCATAAAGGCCACAATAGTAATTGAATTTCCAGAAAGCAAGACTAGAAATAGCAACACCCTGAATTGCAAATACCCTCTGGTGGCCATTGATTCAACTGTCCAAGTGATGACATATGTTCAAGAGGCCCAACATAGAAGGATTCTTTCGAGTCACCTGCACTTTTATTGTAGGGGGAAGACCGGAAGTAGTAGTCAGTGCAAAGTATTTGCAAATCATCCAATCAGTTAGAAAACACAAATACCAAAAGAAAAACCTCTAATTGTAAGTTGTTCTAATTTACTTGGTACCATCGAATTGGAGCAGAATTTGAAGAATAACATTGGATCACTACATGTATGTAAGATCATAAGATGCTTTTCTTGTTGGATTTTCTGTTCATGAAGACATTATGGTGGTCCATTTTGTATCAAAGAATCTCTTCAACATAATAACATCCAGATATGTAACCGCGCGTTATCACGATCGCTACGGAGACAAGCTAAGCATGTAAAATATAATGAAGCATTAAACAACGAAACAAATGTAAGCTCGTTAACCTCTTAAGCTGGAAGATGGGTCGAGATTCTCGGCATACAATGGCGTGTAACCTCTGTTCTCTTTTCGAGCCAGTTTCATCTTCTCTTCCAGGGGCACAGAGAAAAATGACTTATTCGCCTGGAGCACCTTGCGGAACAAATTGTCCTCCACCCCATGGTTTATAAGGTAAAAGAAACCGCATTCGATGCACGCCTACACCACAACATATTCGTCAAACACACTCATGAACAAACCAACCTACAATTCTTTCCACATCATTTTACACAGAACTTAGAAACATGGGTTTTTATTATTATTATTGATAATTTACAATAAAATATAATTATCTTTAACACAGCTCAAACAATTTAATTTCATCAATGGAAAAGTATTTCCATCAAACTTTCAAACCTGACGTATGGATTTAGCGGCGGAGACTCGGTCGGAGGAAGATAGGTCGATTATCGGAAGCTGTAGATTTCTCCCCATTTGCTGAACTACAGTTATTGCACTGAGTACAACAACAAATTTCCAAGGTAGGTAAAGTTGACTCGACTCCCTCAATACTCTATAGTCTGTCTATTCACGTCGGATAACATATTCTAATAAAAAAGATGAAAAAAAAAAAAAAGTTATGTATTGCATACCTTTTCTATTTTTTCCTTTAATTGATATTTTAGTTTTAAAAGACAAAAGCTATATACCATATTTATTTTGCATGTAAATTAGCGAATATTTTAATTAAACATGATGGTTTATTAGTGTTATACTTCAACTAACCCAAATTAAATAAATTGTTAGTATTTCATTTTTTTTATATTTATTTATTTATCAACTTAATTTAATTTAATATAATATTACATATTTATTATAATTTTAAGCATTAAGATGATTATTCGATTTGGTCTGATTCTTAACCCCTGAAATCGAGGATCAAATCAAAAGGGGTTTCGATCCTAGGACAAAAATCAAAATCAAATCAAATATTCGATTTGATCCAAAAACCGAATCATTCGATCGATTTCCAAACGATTCGATCGATCCGATCCATTGTGCTCACCCCTACTAACACGTACCCTTAACAGAGTACGGTGTATTGGTTGTTTTGATTCGATTATCTGGCTCTCCACTTTCACATTTAACACTCTAACATAAACTAGAAAATAAAATAAAACCTACAAAGCGCACGCACCTTTCTCAAAATCGATTTCTACTCTAAATCTTTATTGATTAGCGGAGCCCTAATATTTATAGATTCCGCGATGCGGGGACCACTCTACTGTATCGAATGTTATATTCGATATACATATCGGGGGCTATCCCCGATATAGATGAACATGGGCTTTGCCCATGGCCAGTCCAATATGGGAATTACCCATATCATGTAGTCCCCCAGTTTAGGAGTTATCATTGTAGATGGTAATTTGTAAACTTTATTTGTATGCTCGAGTATTTTATTGAGGGATACCCTTCACTCCCCCCAATTTTTGAGCTGCATGAACAACAAATTGGGATAGTGAAAATAGAGCTCTGATTCTCTCCCATTTTCCTGGACAATTTTGTTAAGATGGAAGTCGAAAATTTAGTGATATCAGGTAGATATCGAATATGCGTTTTTGATATCTCCCCAATATGGAAGGCATCTATTGTCGCCGGAGACCAAGTGTGGTTATTATATAAGGTGCTCCCTTCCACTTGTCCAGATGCAAATATTTGTCGAAGTGGTTTATTGTTGACGTCCTTGACCAAGACTTTGTTGATGGCATTACTGGAGACCGTCAGGGGGTAAGTAGAGGTCGTAAACTCTATTTGTAATTATGTTTGCAAGATATATAATGTACAGTTACTTGATGCCGATGATTGTCTCTCGATGTGATGATCTTTAAATGTACCGGAGACCATTAAAATTGTTACCATTCGATGAAATTTTTGAGTCGTGATACTTTAAAAGGCATTGTTGCTCTATAATCACTTAAGGAGGTGCATTTCGAGTAACATGCCTATATTCGATGCAAATGACGATATAGAGGTGGATGCGACACGTGGTCGCATGGGGACTACGTTGAATAATGTGTGTATCGAGGTGGGTGTTTCATCATTCCGTGTGATGGGTTGATGGGCAAGAGGGCCCATAATAATATAGGGACAAATATGTCTTAGGCGGGAGTAGTGTAGAACACAAGGAAGTTGTTCTCCGCACGAGGCCGTCATGGCCCCAAAAGCATTATTGCTAGATACAAATTGGACCGCTTGGGGTCTTGTATGTGCGATTGTGTGTACGTGTCTGTTTATGAAAATTAGGTTTTTCTCAACCTTGCGTTAGGTTGGCGGGTGATTGAGAGATCGGGGTTACTGATGAGAGCGCTCTTTATTGCTTATTATTTACCTCATAACAATTTGGGATATGTGAAAATATTTGAATGTTCTATCCTGACCATAGCGTTAGTGTGGCTGGGTCTCGCGTTTGGTGAGGTGGGTTCATAACCAACTCAAACTTTGTAGGTAGCTCTTGAATTATTCGAGTACTTTATCATATGTAGTATCTGACTGCGTTTCCATTACCTTTATAGGTAGATATAGTTGACATCGTATCACAAACGATTCTTGTTATACCTTGAGAGGTATGATCTATGATAACGTGTTTAGTATGCCCTATGACATAAATACCATGCACATAATATTGCATTGTATCGTGATAGGTAAATGACTTGGGTACCGCGCAAGGTGTGTTTCACTATACCATAATTGGGCAGTTTCTAGCTGAAGCTATTGTAGATGTAGCTTCCAGTATTGTTACATCTCACGGGTGGTTTTGAGCTATCACCAACGCAGAGTGTAGGTATGATAATGTTGAGCCTGATGGCGTTGTCGAGATTCTCAAGAAAAAGAGTCTCGTGTTGATTGGCGTGAAGTGTGCGCGCAAAATCGAAATTAAGAGTGTGAGTGGTGCTATGTCGCCTTTGCCATGGTTGTCTAATAACCTTTGGATAATTGTAATCTTTGTTTTGCTATTTTGTTTGAATATTTGATTCTTATTTGAATTCTAGCATTTGCCTTGGGTAGACATCTATTGTCGTACATTGTAGGATAAATATGCCGGTGAAGGTGTCTGTTGGCATATCAACATATGATAGGAGAGAGTTCGACCTGTTAAGGTATTCTCTGAATTTTCCCATAGGATAGGAGATTTGTTTACCCGTTAGGGTGTTCTCTGCCATTTCCGGTAGGATAATAGGTATCATTTACCGTTTGAGGTATTTTTTGCCTATTTTCGTAGGCGAATCAATCTGATAATAAAGTGTTTGAAGTCAAGCAAGGTTGCAGCGAGAGAAAAAAAATATATGAAATATCATTTTGAAAAGTTAAACATCGTCATGGCTGACTGGAGGCCCCCCAGGCCAATGTTTGTAAATGACGGTTTACGGTCCCAAACTCTAAAGTCTCCTTTAGGTCTCCGAATAGGATTTGCAAATTCTCAATTTGAACCTTAACGCTACCTCGGAGAGGCTCACTAAAATGGAACCATAATAAAGCCAAATACAAACTTATTTATTACAACGGAAGCTTTCAAGATTCATAGAGTTTATTATTACAATCCACACGAAACTCAAAACATCGAATACATAATAAAACACACAATTATTATAGATTTATTTTTATTTTCTCACACTTCAGATTTATTTTAAATCCCACACCTCCACAATAGTTTGATCCAGTCGCCTTGTTAAACCTTGCTTATTATGAGAAATGGACAGAGAAAATAACAGGAGATGTAAGTCTTTGGTGACTTAGTGAGATTTTCAGTAACAATAATAGATGTAAAAAATATGTGAAATTTGATATGGTATGAATGGGAAAACATTAGAACTGAAAGTTAAAGAATAACAAATGAATAACAAGGTAATGAACTCGTGCATCTCATATAACATATTCAACATTATTTCATCCAATATACTACCTTGTACCTCCCAACAAGGAGCGACCTCGCTAATAGATCAAGAGACATGCTCGAGTACATGCCAACCTGGCACGCAGTTACAACCAACTTTTGACTGCAAGCGGCGCATAGATAAATGAGTATCGAGTGAATTTACTTAAACTAACAACCCTAGCTGCCCAGCAATAAACCGTCTCAATCCATGGGCCCAACTTCACAAAGGCGTCCCAATGGGTATAACAGATAAATAATAAGCTAGTAACCCAGACAATGTCCGTTCTTTTGAGCTACATGTCCTGAACATAGTTCGTTGCTCGTTGCACAGTTCAAGAACCAACATGTGGATTATCATATGGAGAAATTATTGTAATTATTAAAAATGACTAAGAATCCATGGTCCAAGGATATTTCAACATTAATCAAGGGATTAGGTTACGAAAAGAGATCATAAATGAAAACGATTTTGTTGAAAGAATCAGTTGTTCTCCATTTAGAGTCAAGAATCACAAGTACTCAATCCAAGTTCCTCAGGCCGGGTACCAAACAGGGCTTAAAAGTATTATAAATCTCACCTGCGACAGTAACTTCGTGTTCGAGAAATTATGTGCCGTCTCCTAAATAAGTTTGAATGTGTTTATTTAAGAGAGGTAACCTGTCATAATAATATCATCTACTATTACACACAAAATGGTTAGACTTTAGTTAGTTCTCTTAACAAATAAGCTAGACTCAACGACTGCTTGTATGTAAACATGGGAAGTTAGGCATGGAGTGAGTTTGTGGAACTACTGTCTTGAACCGTGCTTTAAACAATACAAACTCGTTTTAAGTAAACCCACCATGTTGTCAGAGTTAGAGCAATAACCAGGAGGTGGTCTCATATACATAGATTCATTTAAATCACCATGTAAAAAAGCATCGTTAACATCAAGCTGTTTCAAATGCCAATTCTTAGAAGCAGCCAAGGCAACTATGGTTTTTACAAATGTTATTTTGGTCACATGAGTGAAAGTGTCAAAGTAATCTAACCCCCCTTCTTGGGTATAACCTTTGACAACAAGCCTAACTTTGAATCTTTCAGTGGCTCCATCTCATTTGTACAGGATTTTGTACACCCACTTACATCATATACAATGCTAGTTAGAGGTTAAATTAGTTAACACCCAAGTGTTGGTTCTCTCAGTAGCATCGATCTTAGATTTTGCAGCATCTATCCACTCTTTATGTTTGTTTGCTTGGTTGAAGTTTTTGAGTTCAATAAGCATACTAATGGTATAAGTAAAAGCTTTATGTTTCGTGCCTAAATTATCAGTGGAGCGGTATTGAGCAATATGGTATTGCCTCCCTTTAGTGATCATCATTGACGAAGAAGGTTTATGTAAAGAGGTAGAAAGATGATAATCATAAATTTGTAAGTAAGAGGGTGGAGCAGTTGACCTTAAAGATTTTCTTAGAGTGGGGTTGGGATTACCTGGTAGATTACCTGTTTCAATGGCAGGTGGTAAGTCTGAGGTGGGCTCACTAAGAGCTTGAGTGTTGTCAGAAGAGGAGACTTCCTGATTAATATTGTAATCTATAAGAGGAGTGTGTGGAAACTGTGAGAAAACACCACTGGGACTATGAGCTGAATCCTTTGGTTGGGAATCACAATTTGTTGGTAGTTGATCAAGAGGTTGATCAATGACATGTGAAGGTGACATGTGCACATTTATAAAAGGATCGATACACACTAAAGTAGATGGAGCATTATCTGACTAATTCTCAAAAGTATTGAGTTTGTTAGTCTTTAAAGGAAACAATGATTCATGAATTATCACATTTTTTGAGATGAAAAAATTCTTATAAGATATATCTAATAACAGATACTCTTTAGTTTCTCTTGGATACCCAAGGAAAACACAGTTGATGTAAGATGCAACCAAAAACCTTAAGCACATCATAGTTGGGAGGTTTCTTATATAACATTTCATATGGACACTCATTATCCAAGGTCTTAAAAGGCATTATGTTAATAAGGAAAACAGTTGTAGTAATGCAATTGCTCCAGTATTCTAAAAGAATATTAGACTGGAACTTTAAAGCTCTAGCTACCTGAAGAATGTGCCCGTGTTTCCTTTTCACTAAGCCATTATGCTGTGGAGTTTCCACACATATTTGTTTGATGTAGAAGGCCTATCTTGTGGTATAGTTCTTTAAGCCATTATCTGTTCTAATAGTTTTAACTCTGAAAGAGAACTGAGTAGCAACTTGCTAAAAAAACCGAGTTAGACATTGTTTGACATCAGACTTATGTTGCAACATGAAAATCCATGTGCATCTGGAATAATCATCTACAACAGTCCAAAAGAACATGAAGCCATCATATGAGGTGACCCTGAAGGGTCCCCACACATTATAGTGCAACAAATCAAAAGCTTGAACATAAATTGAATCACTGAGATTAAAAGGCAATATCTTTTTCTTGGACATATGGTAAACATCACAATAAGAGTTTTTACTACATTGGGGAATTTGTAACTGAGAAATATCACGAATTTTGTCAAGCAGGGTGTCCTAGCCTCAAATGCCACCAAATATGAGTAGCGTTCACAAAACAACACTGCATAGCAGTGATACAACCATCTGAAACAACATAAATGGTAGAAATAGCAACATTATTATTGAATATTAAAAGATAAAGATTATGAGATAGCCTAGCAAAATCCATCATCCTCCTAGTGTTGGTGTCCTGCAAGGCCCATGAATCAGACTTGAAAATCAAGGTAAGGTTAGAAGCAAGGGTTAGTTTAGATACATAGAGAACATTATGAGTGAAAGAGGGGAACAAATAATACTTCTCTAAGTATTAAGCCATTGAATAATTGTATGCATCCAATATGAGTAGCTATGGTGTAACTGTTGTTTGGTAAGTGAATCTTAATGAAAACAAGAGTGATTCACAAACCTATTCATATGACTCACCATGTGGTCAGTTGCACTTGTGTCAAGAATCCATGTAGTGGAACTGTTCATATTGGGTGTTGTGTCTAGTGAAATACATTAGCATAAGACTTAGATGTACCCATTATTGCATTTGAAGCACAATAATTTGGAGTGTCATGGGAGTAAGTTGATGGTGCACAATGTGTTGTAACTTCCGCGCGACCCTTGGTTTATTTGGTAAAAAAAGGAGTGAAGTGGTTCAGTTAAGGCTGAGTTTTGGCTGAGGGGGAGACTGGTTGTCTTTCTGAACAAATTTTACTTTTTTTTTGAACGCCTCTAACTCTTGAACAATATTATTTCGGTTTTACGGAGAATTGCACTGGTGTTGCAACCATAACTATCACTTGTTATGCACTTTGGTCGTAGTTGGCGTTTTGATTTCTTATCGATTATCTTGACTAACCACTTGTGCAGATGGGACCAATGATTTTGACAAATCAAATCAAAGGGGGAGATTGTTAGGGCCGATTTCTCTTGGGCCCAACTAGGTGAAAACCGATCTTCTTTTGAAAATCATATTATGGAAGTTAATCTGATAATGACACTAGTTATCATATCTTATTACCTTATCCAAAAAGAGTTCTTCTTACCTTATTTTATTAACTTCCTTGGTGGCTAAGATCTTAATCATCTCTCCTGATTATGTATCTAGACATATTTAATAGGCATAAATATTGGATATATTTGGAGTTATCTTGCAGAATATATTAGATAAGGAAAGAATGTTCTGCATGGATTGTAACTAGAGATACGTAGAGCTTATCAGATAAAGAAAGAAGATTTGCGAGGATTGCAGCTGGAGATTTGTAGAGATATTGTATGTGCCTATATATGGAGAAGACTTGATAGACGATATGATTTGAGAGATAGTTTGTTGCCATTCGTCCTGTATCGAGTCAAAGTGTTTTAGTGAGAGAACTTCTTGTCAAAGGAACTTTGAGCCATCTTGAAGTTCTCAGACTCAATAGGAGTATACCGAATATAGTATGCTTTGGTGTTGCAAAGTAAAATAAGGGGAGTCTAATTTTACTTAGAAGTAAATCCTAAGATTGTAATTCTTCAGTAGGTATATCGTGTTGAGTCATAATTTGGGTGCATACCCCGTGGATTAGAACCATTTGGACCGAATCACGTAAAAACCTTGTGTTCTTTACTGCTTTTGTTTAACTGCTTCAACGGTCCTCAATTGCAACAGTAAAACTGGTTTCAAAGATTAAAGGACGACAATCGATATTACTTTCGTACACAGTTATAATTATTCCTACTTATAACTGTATCCATTTTCAAGTAATATAGATCCAAGATCTTTCAAGAACTACTGAAAGCCATGTTACATACCTTGACCAATCAATGGCTATAATTACCAATTTTTATCCTTTTCTCTTGAGCATAATCGTAGATCGTTTTCTCTTTTTCTTTCTCTTTTGTTGTTCCTAATTTGTGGATGGAAATTTTATATTTAGGATTTTTTCTAGTGAATGTTGTCTGAGCTTGGTTGATTTCACCGTTTTTACATTCCACTCAAACTTCATTCCAAAATTATTTTGGAAATAGATGGCTTTCATTATGAATCCTAATCCTGATTGCCTGGTGGAATGATTATAGAGTTGCTGCAATGAGTCGAACCCTCCAAGGTATGATTATGAAAAGAACATGTTAAGTAACTACTTAAGTGCATGATCATGATAAATAGCCATTTAAAAGTAGATGAATTTTGTGGTTATTTATTCCAACTATGTTTGGTATTTAAGTTTCTAGTGGTATTTAGGGAAAATTACAGAATTATCATCAAACTTTAGACTTTTTTGCACTTCCATTGCTGAACTTTGAGCTTTCGCACTTGGGTATCTAAACTTTATTCGGGCAGCTTCCGTGTATCCCAACTTTCAAAAACTGAAATTTGGGCCACTTAACGTCACTATTCGACTAAGTGACGTAATTTTGCAAAGGCAAAATTACAAAATTGTAGCCAAACTTTGGACATTTTTGCACTTTCATTGCTGAAATTTGGACTTTTGCCCTTGCAAAATTACATCACTTGGTCGGATAGTGATGTTTTATTTCCCAAAATTGCCCAAATTTAGGTTTTTGAAAGTTGAGATACACCGGTGCTGCCCGAATGAAAGTTTGGATACCCAACAACGAAAACTCAAAGTTCAGCAATGGAAGTGCACAAAAGTCCAAAGTTTGGCTATGATTTTGTAATTTTACCTTGAATTTATTGTATCAACTTTACATTAACTTAAAATATAGGAAGGTTCATTTATGGTCATGTGACCTAACCAAAATAATGAGCTGGTAAAAATAAATAAATATTCATTACATATAGGTAACGAATCTTCATTAATGAAGTCTTTAGGACCATTATAGTTGTGTGTCACTAGTTCAATAATGGGCTGATGTTATTTGTAGATTTCCCCCAATCGGCAGTGGTGATTACCTCCGAGACCGTTATAGACTTACAAAAAGTGTGAAGCAGGCGAACCCTATGTGTCTTTACTCTTTGTCACGGTAAATGGATCAATTATCACAAAGTTACTACTATGTAATTCCCATTCGGGTCAGGGCATGACTTTTTCGCCGACTTTATTAAATCAAAACCTAGTGTTTTGTTGGGATTTGTGAGTTGACTTGGATTTTTCCTTTTCTTTTTCCTGCTTCGATATATACTTTTTATATGTTGCAGGAAAACCTGTAAAGTCTAATATGTTGGTTCTGGGGAGGGGTGCTCGTTGGAAGGGGTTCGATTCATTTATGGAAAGATATCGAGCCATGGGTGGCTCTGATACCACATGTTGGGTGTTTTGGGATATATTAGGAATATAAGAAAGGTATCTGGGGCTAGAAAATAATTATGCATTATTTGAGGAGAGGAACTGTAATTATTACAATGGAACATTTCATTTATATTTGGTAGAGAGCACATGGCTCTCTCTTCTCTCCTAATTACAATTGCATGAAAGCACTTCTATTTATAAGGAGATTCAACCGACATATATATTATATTTAATCTAAATATCTATTAATCATCTTTATTGTGATGTGTATTCTTAACTACCAACCCTCACCAATAATTCTTATTGGCATACGTATGATATCATCTAGAGATTTATGGTTTTTTCTTTTCTTCTTTTTGTTGCTAATCAAAATATCTTGTAGCTAGAACCTTCTTTAATCATGGTTGCAAATTATTTCTTCAACAGCGTTTATGATGATTATATATTGATTAACATAATCTCTTGCGAATTTTCAGATTCAATGTAAGGATATTTTGGAAGATTGAAATTGAATTTTAACTTTTGATACTTCCTAGAAACTTCAAACTTGACAACCTTTGTGTAGAAGAAGTGCTAACGTCAAATACAACACTTATGGCGGCAAACTACAATCGGAAAGCAAATCCAATCCCGTGCAAGAGTAATTTAAATCAAGATTTCATTATTCATAAAGGCCACAATAGTAATTGAATTTCCAGAAAGCAAAACTAGAAATGGCAACGGCGAATTGCAAATACCCTGTGGTGGCCATTGATTCAACTGTCCAAGTGATGACATATGTTCAAGAGGCCCAACATAGAAGGATTCTTTCGAGTCACCTGCACTTTTATTTTAGGGGGAAGTAGTAGTCAGTATGCAAATCATCCCATCAGTTAGAAAACGCAAATAGCAAAAGAAAAATCTCTAACTGTAAGTTGTTCTAATTTACTTGTTACCATCGAATTGGAGCGGAATTTCAAGAATAAAATTGGATTACTACATGTATGTAAGATCATAAGATGATTTTCCTGTTAGATTTTCTGTTCATGAAGGCATTATGGTGGTCCATTCTGTATCTAAAAATTTCTTCAACATAACATCCAAACATGTAACCGTGCATTATCATGATCACTACGGAGGCAAGCTAAACATGAAAGCCATAATAAAGCATTAAACAAAACAAGTGTAAGCTCGTTAACCTCTTAAGCTGGAAGATGGTTCGAGATTCTCCGCATACAACGACGTGTAACCTCTGTTCTCTTTTCGAGCCAGTTTCATCTTCTCTTCCTGGGGCAAAGAGAAAATTGACTTATTCGCCTCGAGCACCTTGCGGAACCATTTCTCCGCCACCCCATGATTTATAAGGTAAAAGAAACCGCATTCGATGCACGCCTACACCACAATATATTCATCAAACACACTCATGAACAAACCAACCTACAATTCTTTCCACATCATTTTATACAGTAGTAAAAGAACTTAGAAACATGGTTTTTTTATTGATAAATTACAATAAAATATACTAGCTATTAGCAAAAACTACCCCCGTGTTATCTCTAATTGGCAAATAACCCATGTGTTATTTTATTGGCAAAACCCCCCATGTTATTCAAAAATTAACAAAATCTCCTTAGTGACATATTTTATAATGACATTACAAATAACTAAGGATTTATAACTATTATGATTTTATAATAAACATACACTTACTACAATAATATTATAAATCGTGTTAAAAGTTTTATAGATTTTTTTAAAATTGTAAAAGAATATAATAAAATTAATCGTTACCGTACTTATATTTTTACAGATCTAATAACTAATGTTTTTCAAAATAAATAAACAAAAATATGCCTTCAATTTAATTTGAACATCATTAGTTCCATATGTATCAAACAAATACAATATTAATCATATTTTGAGATTAATCTCAGTATGTGCGAATTAATTTATTGTAGTTGGGGGATTTTTGTTAATTTTGGAATAACACAATGGGTTTTTTCTCAATTAAAATAACACGGGAGGTTATTTTCCAATAAGGTATAACACAGGGGTAGTTTTCGCTATTTACCCTAAAATATACCCTTTAACACAACTCAAACTATTTAATTTCAAAACTTATTCTACAAAGTAAGGTTAATCTTTCCAATCAGAGTCAAACCTGACATATAGATTTAGCGGCGGAGAGTCGGTCGGAGGAAGATAGGTTGATTATCGGCAGCTGTAGATTTCTCCCCAATTGCTGAACTACGGTTATTGCACTGAGAACAACGAGAGGTAAAGTTAGACTCCCAACTTAATTGAATATATATTGAATATGAATTGGACGAGGATTCACTGCGAATACTCTAATATATCCTAATAACAAATAAAAAAGTTAGGCATTGCATTCATTTTTTGAGCATATGGACTGCGCATTTGGATCTCAAATGCAATCAAATCCACAATAGTATTTGACTTCGGTCCTGACAAAACAAGAATCGAAATCAGATCAAATTTTTTGATCCAATTCAATCCAAAATCATTCGATTCGATTTTGATCATTTTTTCTTTTAATTATTATTTTAGTTTTAAAGGACAAAACCTATATAACATCTTTATTTTGCATGTAAATTAGCGAATATTTTAATTAAACATGATGGTTTATTAGTGTTATGCTTAAACTAACCCAAATTAAACAAAATTGTTAGTATTTCATTTTGCGTATATTTATTTATTTATTTATTAACTTAATTTAATATAATATTACATATTTATTAAAATTTGAAGAATTAAGATGATTATTCTATTTGATCTGATTCTTAACCCCTGAAATCGAATATCAAATCAAAAAGGTGTTAACCATAAAAATAAATAAAAGGGAAAGAAGAAGGTTAATCCTAATCGGGAAATTAATAAATGGACAATACAGTTGTCACGAGTACTTCCGATGAGATGTACCCACTCCTAATAAGGAGATCCTCTCGGATGTTGCCTTACCCCTCGGTCACTGACATAAGGAGGCAAGAAGGAGCACACGAGGAGGAACATAAGCGTCCCTTGGAAAGTCAAATGGTGAGTAAAAGGCAGATATCAACGCGGCATCGGAAAAAGAGCAAACCCCGATGGATCGCACGACTCCGATATCCACCAATGCGCCAAGAGAGACCACAACGAACCCCGAGTCCCACGAACTTACAAGAAAACTTCCTTGCTGAACACTCCTCAAAGTGAACTGCCCTCGGACCATCACCCGATGACCAATTCCCAGAGAAAAACCAGGAAAAGAATAACAGAGCGCCTAAACAATATATTCCGAGGACTTAGATAAGAAGACACCGTCTCAAGCAGAGTAAATCAAGCCCTCAGAGATCACATTACGCCCTCGGAGATCACATTACGCCCTCGGAGATCGCATTACGCCATCAGAGACCACATTGCGCCATCATAGATCACATTACGCCCTCGGAGATCACTCCAGATCACTGAAGAACGGACCCGAGTAAAAAAGGGGAAATAAAACCCCTCGGGAGGCATATGCAACTGTCCCTACTCCCGAATACACTTGTGCTAATGCATAATACCCCCGTACGAGCATTCTCATTATGTATCAACAAAAGCATAGCCCTCGGAAGAGTAGCGTCCCCAAAACAATCATTCATCGGAGATTCTCGAAGCCATCGGAAAGCATAAAAATGGGGCTAGTCAGCGTCTAGTAGATTAAGAGATAAACCTTATCCTAAATTTTACACCTGTATTAGTATAGCGACACATGTCTTTACTAAAGTACATGCACAATGACACCTGCCCTTACCAAAGTCTATATAAAGGGAGGTGATCAATAGAAGAAGGGAACTTAACTTAACACAACTTGACACAAACACACAGAGATAAAAGGAGGAAAGGTTCAGTGAATAAAGGAAGGGAATATTCTTGTATCTCTTGTTATTTTCAAGTAATTTCCATCTATGATTGTTTCTGAATCAAGGACAGGGCGTTCCAACCCAAAATAAAAATATCTTCCGTTAAATAGGGAATAATTCCAAACCCGTTAACAAAGTGGCGCCATCTGTGGGAACGCCATAATATCTGTCCTCGAGAGAATTCAGCAAATATCGACTAGGATGGATGATCTCTTCGAAAGTGAAAACCTTCCAATTCATTATAGTGACTCGGAAGAAAT
Organism: Linaria vulgaris; assembly: GCA_948329865.1. NCBI lineage: Eukaryota > Viridiplantae > Streptophyta > Magnoliopsida > Lamiales > Plantaginaceae > Linaria > Linaria vulgaris. The sequence goes on from OX415251.1 coordinate 41,950,528, forward strand.
TCTGTCCAATTATGAATCAGGTATGAGAGATTTTATTAATATTCCCCGATCTATCTATGAAAGACTTGTAGATGCTACATGGGCACCCCGGAGGGGGGAACATCTCGGAAACATGTCCTCTATATCCTCCGAGGACAGAAATTTCCCTTCTGAAAGAGATACACCCCAGGCGATGCGGAACCCAAACTCAATCCCTTGGCATTAGAAACCCAGACAAATGCCCCGAAGGTTTGCTTATCCTGAAAGGACCCCAGAGAGGGGTCGAGGGGAAATTTCACACCCCTCGGAGTATCGGGGAGATGTTGAACACTCCTTATGGGGAATGATGGATGACTTACGAAAAGAATTGGGCGATCTCAAGAAGACCATGGCCCCTGAGGAGGATCCCACATTCAAGACCTCTCCTTTCATCCCCGAAATTGCTTTAGCCTCTATCCCCCCGGGGATGCGGCCCATCAATATCCCGCTATATACCGGAGAAGCTGATGGAAGAGATCCGCAGAACCATATCCATCAATACCTGGTCGGAATGGACCTATCTTCCGCCCCTGACCATGTGTTATGCCGCATGTTTCCCGTTACCCTCGGAGGGCGGGCTCAGGCGTGGTTCACTCACCTTCCACCTAGTTCCATTACGAGCTTTGACCGATTAGCTCATTTGTTTGTACGACAGTTTGCTTGTAATGGAAGGTACCCCAAGTCCGCCACACATCTTTTCACTATTAAACAGAAAAAGGATGAACCCCTACGAGGGTATATAAAGCGCTTCACGGACGAAGCACTAGATGTTCCCAACGTTAGCCCGACCATCATGGCGGACATATTAACTCAAGGAATTCGAACGGGGGATTTCTTCAGATACCTTATGGGCAATCGTGTCACGGACATGAATGAACTTATGCAAACGGCGGAAGTCCATATTCTGATGGAAGAGGCGGAAGGAATGAAGAAGCAAATGGAGCAGGAGGATAACAAACACCTAGAGCGCGCAAAGAGAGAAGCAAAGACTAAGGAGAAAGGTAAAGAGGGAAAACCTCCTCCCCGTAAAGATGAGGGCGGGGTGGTTAAGAAATTCCTCCGACCCGTGCCTTTACCTCCCAGGACTATCACTCCCCCAGAAGTGCTCAATATAATGAGAGGCAGCAATGAGTTGCACTAGCCCGTATCAGTTAAATTTCCTAATCGAGATAAGAACACAGGGAAATATTGCAAATACCACAAAACATACGGACACATCACTGAAAAATGTACCACCCTTCGTAGAGAAGTACTTCGTCTTCTAGAAATAGAATACTTGAAGAATTACCTCAAGGAAAATAATCTCGGGGAGCCCAAGACAAACGTATGGAATAGGTCACGAAGAGAGGAAGAGGAAGAAGAGGAAAGGACGTCTAGTCGTAGGTCACGAGAAAGGACACCCAGTCAGAGGTCACGAGAAAGGACAATTGGACGCCTACGACCCCAGGAGAGAACCAAAGACCGTCGACAAAACTCCCGAGAAAGGACCATGGGGTATCAGAGTTTGCCTCCTCCACCTGACTCTTATAAAAACAATCCCCCGTCAGGGCGAACCATCAATATGATTGAAGGAGGTGAAATTTCAATGACGCCCCAAAGTAAAAAGAAGAAATATTTGAAAGAAGCCAGACGAGCAGAGCAAGGATTCCCAGTCTGCTCGGTCCAAGGGTCAAAGCTACCTAGCATTACCTTTGGACCCGAAGACCTTACAGATATAATATACCCCCACGAAGACCCGTTAGTTATTTCAGCCGTCATCTATGGGTATGAAACCCAACGGATCCTCATAGACACAGGCAACTCTGTGGACGTACTCTTCTTGCCTACTTATCTTGCTATGGGGCTGAAACAAGAAAAATTGGAAACCGCTGAAGTCCCCTTGGTAGGATTCTCTGGGGAAACTTGTCATACCCTCGGAACTGTGACTCTTCCAATGTCATGGGGAAAGGGAGCCCTTAGGAGAACGGAACCCATCAAATTCTGGGTAGTGGAAGCTTCTTCACGGACATACAATGCCATTTGTGGGAGACCATCCATTCGAGACTTTGAAGCTATCCCCTCTACCTTGCATCTTAAAGTGAAATTCCCCACCTCCTCGGGAATCGGAGAGGTCCGAGGAAGTCAATCTAAAGCCAGAGAATGTTGCATGAATGCCATCCCCTCGGAAGAAGACGAACCTTCCCTCGGAAACAATAAAAAGCGTAAGACCGAGGAAACACGAGTCCAACATGTGGAAGAATTAAAGATGGTAGAATTGGTAGAAGGAAGCCCTGAGAAGGTAATCAAAGTGGGTACCCGCATAACATCAGCAATAGAGGCTCAACTGATTTCCCTCCTCAAGCAATTCCATCACCTCTTTGCATGGGAAGGAGGACCGCCCATGAGAATTAGCAACAAGGTATGTCAGCACTTTCTTAATGTGAAGCCCGGAGCTAAACCTGTCCAACGGAAGAAAAGAAAATTGGGACCCGAGCGTAATAAAATCATTCGCTCGGAAATACAACGCCTTCCCAACTTGAAGAAAATTCGGGAAGTTATCTATCCCGAGTGGTTAGCTAATGTCGTATTAGTCCCCAAGCACGGAGGGAGATGGCGGATGTGTGTTGACTTTACCAACCTCAATGAAGCATGTCCAAAAGATTGTTATCCCTTACCGAGCATAGATCAGTTAGTTTATTCCACTGCTGGGTGTGCACTACTGTCAACCCTAGATGGAGACCAGGGATACAACCAAATCCCAATGGCGGCAATAGATCAGGATAAAACTAGCTTCATTACGGATGCAGGCACATTCTGTTACCTAGTCATGCCCTTTGGGCTAAAAAATGCAGGGGCTACCTACCAAAGGTTAGTGAGTCTTATGTTCGCAGGACTTATTGGAAAGTCAGTAGAAGTTTACGTGGACGACACGGTAGTTAAAAGTAACACTGCCGAGGAACATCCCGAGGACCTCCGGAAAGCGTTGGTCATTATGAATAACTTTGGCATGCAAGTTAACCCTAGGAAATGCTCTTTTGGTATCCGAGGAGGAACATTTTTGGGGTTTATGGTTACGGAGAAGGGAATAGAAGTAAATCCCGAGAAAGCAGAGGCCATCATGGGATTACCCACCCCAAAGACGGTGAAAGACGTCCAAAAGCTGACTGGTAGAATGGCCTCGCTGAGTCGATTCGTCTCCAAGTCAGCAGAAAAAGGGCTTCCTTTCTTCAAGATACTTCGAAATGTCAAGGAATTTCAATGGACCCCCCAGTGCGAGGAAGCCCTCGGAGAACTAAAAAGGTACATGTTGAAACCACCCTTGCTGGTAAAACCTTTACCTCAAGAAGAGTTATTTCTATATCTGTCGGTCGGATAAGAGGCTATTAGCGCCATTTTAGTCAAAGACCAAGATGGAGAACATCGTCCCGTATATTACGTCAGCAAAACCCTCCTCGAAGCCGAGACCAGGTATACCCTAACTGAAAAACTCGTCCTAGCATTGGTTACTACGGCCCGCAAGCTATGCCCCTACTTTCTTTCCCACCCAATTACAGTGCTAACAAAGCATTCCCTAAGGAAAATTCTTAATAAGCCTGAATCATCGGGGAGGTTAATAAAATGGGCCGTAGAACTCACCGATTATGACATTTCTTACGCTCCGAGACCCTCCATCAAGGCACAAGTCCTGACGAACTTTGTAATGGAACTTACGGGCATCGGATCCGAGGGGAAAGAACCATTGTGGTATGCTTATGTAGATGGGTCCTCGGTGAGCACGCACGGGGGGGGGGGGGGGGGGGGGGGGGGGAGGGGGGCAGGAATAGTTTTTGTAAATCAAGAAGGGGAGGATGAAAGGCTCCATTTTGCAATCAGAATAGATTACCCCCTCTCTAACAATGAAGCTGAGTATGAAGCTCTCCTTATTGGTATGAGACTAGCAAAGGAAGGAGGAATGAAGAGAATACTCCTCCATAGTGATTCTCAATTGATTGTCCAGCAAGTCAAAGGATCATATGAAGCAAAAGAAGAAAGAATGCAAGAGTTCCTCCGAGTCGTCCGTCAAAGGTTTGAATGGTTCGAGGAATATGACATAGTTCAAATTCCCCGAAAAGAAAACCAAGAGGCGGACGCCTTATCCAAAATGGCCACTCAAACAGCCGCCATACACACTCAGAGGATTACTCTACTTCATGTCAACAAGTCTGAAAAAAGCGAAGGCAAAGAGGTAAATACCATCTCAGACCCCTCGTCTAGCTGGGTGACTCCTATCAAGGCCTATTTACAGGATCCCAAGGGATACTCCTCGGACAAGAGTATCCAGCGGATGATGTCCAGAAAAACCATTCGGTACTTCCTCAAGGATGGAATACTTTTCTGAAGGACGTATTCGTGTCCCCATGCTCGATGCCTTAATGAAGAAGAAGCCCAACTGGCTTTAGCGGAAACTCACAAGGGGACATGCAGGAGCCATACTAGCGGCGGAAGCATGGTCGGACGCTTGATTCGACAAGGCTACTACTGGCCCACGATGGCTAAAGACAGTAAAAGCCATGCCGAAAGGTGTAAACCGTGCCAAGCTTACGCCCCTCGGATTCATCAACCCGCGGCCCCGTGGGAACCCCATCTAACCCCTTGCCCGTTTTCCAAATGGGGCATTGACATACTTGGACCCCTCATTCTTGACGTTGGTCAAAAGAAATTTCTACTAGTAGCCGTTGGCTACTTCACCAAATGGGTGGAAGCGGAACCCCTAGCTAGGATAACCGCAGGTGCCGTTATCAACTTTCTTTGGAGAAGTATCATTTGTCGCTTTGATGTCCCTTGGAGCCTGGTAAGTGATAATGGTCTGCAATTTACGGACCAAGGGTTTCAAAAATGGTGCGACCATTAGGAAATAAAACACCACTTTACTTCGGTGGGATACCCTCAAGCAAACGGTCAAGTAGAAAGGACCAGCAGAACCCTTTTGAAAAACATGAAGGCCTGACTCGATTGGCACAAAGCTAAGTGGGTTGAGGAAATACCCGGTATAGTATGGGCCTATCGGACCACGCAAAGCGCCGCTACGGGCGAAACTCCTTTCAGTCTATCCTACGGATGTAAAACTGTCTTGCCCTCAGAGGTCTCCATAGAAAGTTGGCGAGTCAGGGAATACGAGCAAGTAACCAACAGCTCAAATCTAGCCCTCGCCCTTGATCTACTCGAAGAAAAGAGAACCCGAGTAGCCCTCCGAGTGGAAGAATACAAGACCCTGATGTCACGATACTACAATGCCAAGGTAAAGCCCCGAACTTTTCAAGTTGGAGATCTAGTGATGAAACGAGTAGGGGCTTCCAAGAATGTAGGCAAGCTTGATCCACGATGGGAAGGACCCTATAAGATAGCGGAAATTATGAGGCCAGCAACCTATCATCTTGCCGATTCCGAGGGAATAGTACTTCGTAATACCTGGAACTCAATCAACCTTAGAAAGTATTATGCTTAATGTAACAGTCATGCATGAATAAGAAAAGTTATTCATATACGAAGGGTTCCATTACAAAAGAAAATAGAGTTTCTTGACAAAAGGATAACTCTACATATGAGTCATCTTAGCAACCCAACAAAAAAGCCCCTCGTATTATGAACTAAACTACATAATATCCTTCTACAAGTTAAGCCCCTCCTATAGGGCGTTTTCCTTCTCGAATAAGTCGTCGGCGCTGCTCCTCGGAAAGGGAAACCGGATCATCAACAAACACAATCGGACCTGAAGAATCCCTAATGGGTGAGGAAGGAAATTCCTCGAAAATCTGACGAATGTTAAGTTCTGGAATGAGCAAGCCTGGGGGAAACTCTGGCAAAGCTTGTACAGCATCTTGGCACAACCGATAGCCTATATGAACCAAATCACGCATCTCGCTCTAGAGAGACTCACGAAGGCTAGATGGACCCACCACTTCCAACACTGCTTGGACTCGAGCCATAACCAACGCCACTGCCTGGGTGCGAGTTGCCCCTAGTATTTGTTGATTTAGGGCATCTCTTTCCCTCATGGCCTGCGTCAGTTGCTCTTCCGAGGACCGCATTTGGTCACGTAATTCCTCTATTCTCCTCTCTAAATTCAATACACGAGCTCTCTCGAGCACCAGTCGGCGTTCCAAGTCCCACGATTTATCCCTCTCGGATTGTAACACATTGTTGTGGATCTCCTGAGTGGACTCGTGAACTTCTTTCAATTGAGTTATCTCAGCTTGAGCCTCTAAGAGACCTTACTCTAACTAGTCCCGATGACGATATACCAAACCAGGATCAGAAGAAGAGCTTCCGTAAGATCCGAGGGCATCTAGCACCATATAAATCTGCTCAAGAACAAATCAAATTACATCAGACAGGGGCGACAGGTTAGCAGTAAATAAAATAGATAAAATAAATGAAATACCTCACACAGGTCTTTACAAGCTAAATCCTGGAGAACGGATACCGGAAGGGTTCTCATCAGCTCGCAATCCGTCACATTCAATAAACCACTGAGAAAGTTTCGACAAAATCCCACCGCTGATCCGAGAGGAGAAACATCCTGATTATCCCCAGAGGGAAAAGATCTTCCGAGGGAAGGATTCCCCTCGGGCGGCGGTGCGGGAACACGATCAGGGACACCGTGAAAAGGCTGCGAGTCCTCCGTATCGGGAGAGAGAAGATACTCCTCTAATACATTCACTACGACGGAACTACGGGGAAAAGGCTGTGACACCACTGGAGTCATGTGAAAGTCTGTTTGAGAGGGAACCGCTATCGGATCCGACACTCCGAGAGGAATTATAAAGCTTACTTGGGGGGCTGCTATAGGCGATGCCTCCAGTCCCTCCTCCTCCGAAGAAATATCAACCATCGCCTCCTTTACGAGTGGATCAGAACCACCAACCTCCAGCAGTCCAGGACTACCATGCAACGCCCGCCCCAGAAAAACATCATTAGAAGACCCGAGGGAAAACGCTCCCATCTCTGCGCCTGCAAAAAATATCAGTGTGCAAACAGTCCGAGGACACCCAGAGAATTTACAAGTTCAACAGGTAAAGGGTGATCAGTAAAACTTATGGAAATAAAAGTTACTGTGAAGAGGACGAGATGCGGGGGTACACCCCTCCACCTCCTCTTGTAAACCCGCCAAAATCAGGGCCTCGGGGAAATCCAGCAGCCCGGATATGTCATAGGAACCAGAAAAAAGTCCTGAGTGAAGCAATACCTCCCTCTCGTGACCTTGTGTTTCGGCGTTGGGAGCAATATATCCTAGACCCCATCGGATGGGCAACCCCCATGACCTGGCTGATTGACGTCTCGGACGGACAAAGAAAAATCTCCGCCTCCAATCCCCTCTACAAGAGTGGATACTGGATACACGAGTGAAGGTATTTTCCTTGTCCCGATAGGTCAGGCTAAAAAAGGGAGTCCCCTCTGAACAGGGTCGAAGGGCAAATATTGTTCCCACCCGATAAGGGGACATTGGAAGGTTTAAAAGCTCACAACGCAGGACATACCCCACTAGATGACTATATGAACTTGGTGTTAGCTGACTCGGACATACCTGCCAATATCGAAAGAGTATTTGGAAAAAAGGGTGGAAAAACATTCGTAACCCGCAACGCATTTGTTCGTTGTATACAGTCAGATAACCCGAGGGAGGCGCATAAGCTCTCTGACTCGAGGAAGGCACTATCACGTCATATTCTTCAAAATCCAGGTTATACCCAGTAAAAAGAGACCTTACTGAGTTCTCGCACTCCGTACTCGTAGTGGATCCCACACGTCCTCTACCTATCAATCTGGACAGATTAAGAGGAATCAAATCAAATTCTGAAGACTCATCCGCCAAAGGATATGGCTCCCTACCCATGAATATCTCCCTAATATGATTTACTCTACGAGAATTTGTAGATGAAAGCCTACAAGCTACTCCCAAAGAGGAACTCGCGCCAAGTGTCGCCTGATTTCCTGACAAATTGTCCCTCGGAGAGGAACTCTCACAGAGAACGGGAGGAGCCCTTGATGGTCCAGAAGGACTCTGAGCAGTGTCTCGAGAAGAACCACAAGATGAAACTGAACCACTTCTCCTATAGTAAGGAGGCATCATCTTTTCAGGTAAGTATTATCCTCGTGCTTACAATTATTGGCAAAATTGAAAAGATAAGAAGATCAAGAACTAGTTATGATTGTGAGGTTAGTGGTAAACATAACTGATGAAGGGCCTAAGTGCATATATATTCTTCACCCCTTGATTAGAAAAATAAGATTTGATCCCTATTACATAAAGTAAGGGACACGTGTCGAGAAATTTTCTTAATTAAAAGTGACACGTATCTTACATTGCCATGCAAAACAACACCTCCTACTTAGGAGATAAACTTAGTCAACAATCTTAAGTGGTTTATCATTATCCTTCTTAATTAAATTTTAACAATAAAGACAAAAGTTAGGGAAAAAAAAGTGGAAAAAATGTCTATTTATTCAAAAGCCGAAGACCCCTCGGAAAGAGTGATATGTACAAAGGACATTTATTAAAAGCAAGAAATAAAAAACTACAAGGAATAGATTATGCCCCCGTAGTAGAAGGGTGTGAAGGAGTTGTCTCCTCAGCAGAAGTACCCAGCGGAGCAAGGCGAGAAATTGGGGAAAATACCCCCCGGAACCGCTAGCCCTCGGACTCGGACTACTGGTAGAGCGCATCGGAGAAGGTACAGGAGAATCCCTAGGGGATAGTAAGCCCCCAAATCTCCCCACAAAGTAATGACAGTCATCGGGAGTTGGCTTCTTCAACTTGCGAAGGTCAAAAGATTTGGAAAAGTCCATATCCGGCCTTAACAAAGACTTGGCCAGCCTAGCACATTCCAAATAGCCCCACAAAAGATGGCCTGTCAAAAGCTCCTAAGAAGGTGTATCGGAGACTCCCGAGTGCTGCCTAGAGATCTCTCATTGAGCAAATTGAACTGCTGCATCAATCTTAGCCTGCACCTCCTCGGGAGAAAGGAAGTTTACCAACTTTCCCTCGGCTGACTCAGCTCTATCGGTGACTTGACCCAATGTCTCTTGAAGGCCCCTCTCCCTCTCCGAACTGGCCGCTATCTGTTTCTCAAGAGCAGCGATCCGAGCATTAAGAACCCCCTCGGACTCCCCTTTTTCCTTCTCCAAAAGGGCTATCTTAGCCATCGCAGCCTTCTCGGAGACCTCTATCTTCTTACAAGCAGACTCCGCCAAGTTCAACCTATGTTGTAGGCCCTCGTTGGTCTTCTCCGCCTCTTGCAGCGTGAACTCGTAGTTGGAAAGTTTTGTAAGAATCACCTCTTCTCTCATCTGACTCTCCTTATCCTTGGATAAAAGAGGCGTTAATTGCTCTCGGAGAGCTTCCACCTCCTTCACGTCTTTCAGACCACGCTTCTCTACCGCAGTAACTGCTTCCCGAGTCTTCCCAATCTGCAAAAGATAAGCACAAAAAGAAGTTATTGCAGATAAATCGTATAACCCTAAAAAGACTAGTGTAAAGAAACTTACCATGAGCCCCAACCAGTTAAGACTGGTATACAGAAATTGATACCCCTCAGCGGGTGTTGAACTAGAGGAAGCAAAGAACTGGAGAATGTCCTGATAGGCCTCCCCCACGGTCCGAGATGAGAAATTCCCCTCTGGCCCACCAGGAGGAGTGGGCGCCTGAAAGGTGTGACCTCTCGGAGATAGAGTCACGGGAACAGAGAGAGTTACTGGAATGTGGCCCCTCGGAGGAGTAGTTCCAGGTATTGGAGTCACCACCTCTGAGTTAGTAAATACGGCCCGAGAACCACCAGCTACGACAGACGGGCCAGTCTCCCCCAGCAACGAATTCAAGATCCCCTCCTTCACATCTCTGTCCTCGGAAGAGGGATCAAACTCCCATTGAGTATCCTCGGAACCCCCTCGTGAGACCTCCTGCTCGGGAACACTAAACTGGGCCAAGAAATCTTCCTCTACAAAAGGTAATCTCTGTAGGTAAGAAAGAGAATGAAACTAGAAAAATTATCACTAAAAGAGAAGGACAGGTAACGAACGCTTACCATACAAAGAGGGCTCTTCCACCATCGGAGCCTTGCCTTTGTCCACAGTCGCTGCATCAAGAAAGAAAACATCAGCACATGAATAAAGTCTACAGTGAAGATATGGAAAATTACGTTAAAAACTCATAAGAACTCACCCCGAGGGACAGATTCAGAAACTTCCATGGACGTAGGCTCAGCTTCATAAGTGGAGACAGGAGAGGGATCATCAGAAGACAAGTCTATCACCTCTGTAGTCTTCTGAACAGATTCTTCCTCAGTCGCCCTCGGAAACATCCCTTCTTCGGAAACCCTCGGAGAATTTCCTATATCGGATCCAGAAGCGGGCAAATCTCCTGTATCGGACTTAGAGACCGGCACCAAAGCCCAAGAAGAAGAAGGAGCTACCTGGCGTAAGGGAACAACACTTCTGATAACCCCCGTCATATCTATATACAGAGGAGAATGGTCCTTATGAGCTCCTCCCACTTCCGGAGCCGTGTGCTCGCCCTCTGGGGCATTGACCTCCTCTTCTTCGTGATCACCCTCTTCTGGCACATCGGAAGTACCACTCGGAGTAGGTTCCCTCGGACTCGACTGCAAATAGTAATTTGCCATAACCTCCTCTGCATCACCCCAAAGTCAACGTATATAAGTACAATTCACTACTATGCTCAGAGAGGGAACAAAAGAAGAGAGTAAGGAACTTACTAAAAAGATTCCTCGCCTCGGAAGACAGGGACAAAGGCTTTTCCACAACATCATCGGTAAAAACCACATGATGAAGTCCGGACGTCTCAAACAACATCATAAAATCCTCCGACTCCATCAACTTGTGTTGAGAAATCACAGGAGATAAAACCATCTCCGGGTCCAAAGTATGCACGGGAGTTGTGCCCTCTCTCCAATCGAAGGGCATATCCCATTCACCTTTAGCGGGATTCACGAAAAAATATCTATTTTTCCAAACGCTATGTGAAGTGATCGCCGCACCCAGAATCCTCTTCGTCGAATTCCCCGAGTTGTCCCGATGACGAACATTGTAAAAGGTATACCCCCCGGCGACACCCTCACATCAAAAATTGAAAGAAAATGATCTACCCCACACTCCAACCCATTCACCTGGCACAAAAAAACATAGATACAGAGAGCGGCAAACCCATTCGGAACCATATGACTCGGGCTAATATTACAAGCCTTAAAGACCTCACAGAAGAAAGGCGACATGAATGAACGCCACCCATATTTTACTTGGGCAAAATAAACCGTCAACATACCCGGAGGAGGATAACACGCTCTCTCGTCCTTCGTCGGGATTTAGAACACCATATTCTTTTGAAAAGCCCCAGTTGAAGTGAATAAATCCAATACTTGTTCACGAGTGGCGATACTAGGAACCCTATCCACTTTGGCAAAATTCCGAAGAGGCGCCTTCTTCGATTTGGGAACCCTAGCTTTTTTATAAGAAGTGGCGCCACCCTCAGCGGCGGTAGCAATCTCTCCTTTGCGCTTACGAGTAACTACCCCCACCGGAATACTCCTCACATTTACAGAAGAGTCAATCGGAGCAGTGACTTCATAGGAGGTAGCGGCGGCAATGGAATCAGTGTTGGTGGAAGAAGCCATCGGTACAGAAGTGAGGAAGAATTTTTTTTTGAAAAGAGATAGAGAGCTTGCGAATTTACTGAGAATTGAAATAAGAGAGTGAAGAGAAAGGAAACTTTTTGCTCGTATGAATTGCTAAAAGAGAGATTGGTGAGAATGAAGAAGGGAGTGAATAGTTCTCCTATTTATAGGAGTGAAAATAACAAACGGTCACAAAATCTCAATACGTGGAGCATATTTAAAGCTCCACGTATCCCCCGCGTCCGCCAGCCACGCCGTTACATATCTGACCGTTACCAACGGTCAGATATTTTGAAGTTTGAAGCCAATCAACGGCTATTTGCAACCAATGCTCCGAAACCTCCGCGTGCGTGAGGACAGTACCCCCGGGGGTAATAAGGTAAGTTCTATATGATCCGTTTTTAAAATTAATATGTATGCATATTCCCTCGGAAAAATATCAAAAAATAAATATATGGAAGACCAAAACATGAGCTAACCCTTCGCCTCACCGAGGACGATGAATAAAATTTCCCTCGCCTCTACGAAGGCGATCGAAATTTGGGGGGGCTAGTGTTAACCATAAAAATAAATAAAAGGGAAAGAAGAAGGTTAATCCTAATCGGAAAATTAATAAATGGACAATACAGTTGTCACGAGTACTTCCGATGAGATGTACCCACTCCTAATAAGGACATCCCCTCGGATGTTGCCTTACCCCTCGGTCACTAACATAAGGAGGCAAGAAGGAGCACACGAGGAGGAACATAAGCGTCCGTTGGAAAGTCAAATAGTGAGTAAAAGGCAGATATCAACGCGGCATCGGAAAAAGACCAAACCCCGATAGATCCGCACTACTCCGATATCCACCAATGCGCCAAGAGGGACCACAACGGACCCCGAGTCCCACGAACTTACAATAAAACTTCCTTGCTGAACACTCCTCAAAGTGAACTGCCCTCGGACCATCACCCGATGACCAATTCCCAGAGAAAAACCAGGAAAAGAATAACAGAGCGCCTAAACAATATATTCCGAGGACTTAGACAAGAAGATACCGTCTCAAGCAGAGTAAATCAAGCCCTCGGATATCACATTATACCCTCGGAGATCACATTACGCCCTCGGAGATCACATTACGCCATCAAAGACCACATGGCGCCATCAGAGATCACATTACGCCCTCGGAGATCACTCTAGATCACGGAAGAACGGACCCGAGTCAAAAAGGGGAAATAAAACCCCTCAGAAGGCATATGCAGCTGTCCCTACTCCCGAATACACTTGTGCTAAAGCATAATACCCCCGTACGAGCATTCTCATTATGTATCAACAAAAGCATAGCCCTCGGAAGAGTAGCGTCCCCAAAACAATCATTCATCGGAGATCCTCGAAGCCATCGGAAAGCATAAAAATGGGTCTAGTCAGCGTCTAGTAGATTAAGAGATAAACCTTATCCTAAATTTTACACCTGTATTAGTATAGCGACACCTGTCTTTACTAAAGTACATGCACAATGACACCTGCCCTTACCAAAGTCTATATAAAGGGAGGTGATCAATAGAAGAAGGGAACTTAACTTAACACAACTTGACACAAACACACAGAGATAAAAGGAGGAAAGGTTCAGTGAATAAAGGAAGGGAATATTCTTGTATCTCTTGTTATTTTCAAGTAATTTCCATCTATGATTGTTTCTGAATCACGGACAGGGCGTTCCAACCCTAAATAAAAATATCTTCCGTTAAATAGCGAATAATTCCAAACCCGTTATCAAAAGGGTTTCGATCCTAAGGCAAAAATCGAAATAGAATCAAATAATCGATTTGATCCAAGATTTGATCCAAAAACCGAATTATTTGATTTCCAAACGATTCGATTGACCTGATCCATTGTGCTCACCCCTACTAACACGTACCCCTAACAAAGTATGGTGTATTGGTTGTTTTGTAAATTTTTAAACACTAAATCTAATTTATCTATACTATAAATTTTAAAAACCCTGTTTATGAGACATAATAATGGATGTATCGATTATATGACTCTCTAGTTTCACATTTAACACTCTAACAAAAAGTAGAAAAGAAAATAAAACCTACAAAGCGCACGCACCTTTCTCAAACCAATTTCTACTCTAAATCTTTATTTATATGCTTACATTTTTTTAATGGTGTTTGAATAAATATTTATTATATAATATGAGACCGTGCACATGAACTAAATATTTATTATTTGCCACTAGTTCAGGGTACTTGCATCTGGATTACACTTAAACTAACCAAATATACTAGATTAACTAATCTCGAGCTTCCAATGGATCTTCTAGATTAACTTTGTCTGAAACACAACTACACAACAACTACACAAGATAACAAGTCAAGTCTCTAGAATAAATTGAGTATTCTGAATATGTCGAGTATTCTGGTGAAATATGTTGAGTAATCTGATATGTAGGAGTATCCTATCTTGGCGGCTGAGATATATCGAGTTTTCTAATACGTCGGACATAAATGTATATATCTAATATAATAGGTCGAGTACTATGTTTCTAGTAAGAGATGTGAACAGTGCAACGTAATAAATGACTGGTATTTATTGTCCTGGAGATGCGGGACCACAATACATAGTTCTCGGGAACATCGAGTATTTCACATACATCGAGTATAATACTCAATGCATGTCTTTTTGGATACATCCTCAGATTGCCTGTAGTCCGTTTGGGTCGGCCTAGGCCTAGTCTTATCTAGACCAACCATATTACCCAGTATTATATAATGCTCTAATTTGAAAGACGATCATGTAAAGATTGATTTTCAAATTCAAATATAGTTATCGATTTTTGCATTGGATTTTTCTAATTCAGTCCTACATACCAACCCTCCCTAATAGTTCATCAGGCAGTAAAGTATGTTTAGTGGCTATGAACTTATTGGAAGGCAACCATGAATATTTGGGTGAAAACATGTACCGATTTTGAAACTCAATATGTTTTTTTATATAAATATATCGAGGTTTGGTCTTGATGTGTATACTTGATTTATCCTTTAATAAATGGTTGAAACGTGGGATTTTTGCCTATAAATAGACGAGTAAGGCTTCACTTACGCCATTCTTATGCTAAGCAAACTCTTGCAGTTTCTCGCTCTTATATCGAGTTTTTGTAAACCTCAATCTTTATAGGTTCTTCAAAACTCATATTCGATGTAAATTGTTTTTTAATATATCGAAACTTAAGCCTTTTTTCTACAAATGGGGAAGCGAATAGGTGGCTAAATGAGCTAACACTGACAACATTGATAAATGAAAACAACTAGCACAAATATTCTAGCTAACATTCAATTCACCAGCAAGGCCGACCAAGATAAGGAGCGAGATAGTCAACTTTCATCCGATGGAGGAAGAATCACTATCAGACGCGTGGGAACAATTCAAAGGCATGGCGAGGAAGTGTCCACAACACAACATCCAAGACGAGGTCTTACTTCAACAATTCTACTACGGATTAACTCCAAGTTCCAGAAACATCCTCGATGTTAGTTTCAGCGGGGGTTTCATGCTAATGACCAATGAAGATGCATTGGCACTGTTGGATTCGATCACAAGAAACATATCCAAGTGGAGTATAGAACGAGCACCAATAAGGAGAACAATTGGGGCCTGTAAGGTAGACAAAATCACTCAATTGACTACAAAGGTGGAGCCCATGAACACCTAGTTGAAGCATATGAATTCTAACACACCTCTCATTGTGTGTACCAACTACAAGAAAATTATCCCGACACTGAGTCCAAAGGAGTAAATACAATGATGAATGACGAAATCAACTATTCGGGTTATTATTCGAAGCAAACCAATCCTTACTCGAATACTTATAGTCTAGGATGGAGAAATCACACAATTTTTTCTTGAGGCGGTCAACAAAATTGACAACAAGAAAGCAGCAATGGAGCTCATAACCGCTAGGATTTCAACCAACCGAGAAGAAGTTTAATATTGAATAAATCGTGTTTAATTGCGATGATAGATAAAATAATGGCATTTGGATGGGTCGGTCTTCCCCCGATTCAAGGACAGATAAAGAAAATAGAAAGACAAGATTTAGTATTGTAGTAGTTTTCTAGAGAACTCGAATCCCCCCTATTTTCCAGGGGGGGGGGGGGGGGATCTATATATAGATTATTGGGAATTGTTTACAACTAGGTTTCCTCAAATGGCAGTGTATATCTGGTCGAATAGGAGTCTGACAGGTGTCGTGTATTTTGATAAGAATTTTGAGGAGTTCTATGTCAGTTTCGTCTTTGCTTCGTGCTGATCTTGAAATAGGATAAGAATTTCGAGGAGCTCTGTTCAGCTTCGTCTCTGCTTCGTGCTGATCTTTAACTGGGATAAGAATTTTGAGGAGCTCTGTCTCTGCTTCGTGCTGATCTTGGAATATGATAAGAATTTCGAGAAGCTCTGTGTCAGCTCTGTCTCTTCTTCGTGTTGATCTTGAAACATGATAATAATTTTGAGGAGCTCTGTGTCAGCTCTATGTTTCCTTTGTGCTGATCTTGAAATGGGATAAGGATTTCTAGGAAATCTGTGTCAGCTACGTCACTGCTTCGTTAAGTGCTTCTTTGTCAAATCATAATAATATAGTTTTATTTTGAGGAGCTTATTTATGAGTATTACCAGGAGTCCCCCAATTCGCCTCGTATTCGTAAAATACGAGGGGAGTTAAAAACGTTGCTTTGGGAATTTTAATTAGAGGACTTTAATGGGATGCGACTCTCTATTTCACGACGGCTGGTTTGGACGCATTGATTAGAGCCTAATTATGACTAGTTAGTGTCTCTTGATGTGGTGCGACCTTTGGAGTTCGATCAGACACATGCATTTCCACGAAGCGATTCATCTTTAGGCGATAATTAAATGATATTGTTTCCTCATTTATAGAAAGGAGGTGTTTCGCCCTATCTTTTCCATATCTCAAAAAAAAAAAATTCTATCTTCTAAGAAATAAATTTATCTCCGCTCTTGTCTATTCATACTTCACGGCTTTAATCATCTTTTTTCTTGCAAAATCTTATGGCTTCTAATACTTCAATTCGGGTGGTATCTTTCGAGAGGGAGACAAGAACCTGGGAGGAGACAGTAACTGTGGGGGGTGACGTCATCTGGAGTTGGAGACGGGAACTTTGAGAGATTAGAAACACTCGTGTCAAGTAATTCAGTCTTGTTTTTGCTGAGATTTATGTAACTAGTGAAAAGCTATAAACTTAATATCTTGTAGTGAGTTAGTGTTGGGATTGATTTCCTTACTCAGCTGCATTTTGTAAAACCAGTAAAATTAATTTAGTGGTTATTTGAGTGTAAGGCTCGGCAGGTTATATGATAGCCTGCTTAAAATTTATTCACTGTGTTTGTTTTGTTCCGCTGCACTTTACTCTTTAGTGAATGTTGGGACAACATCGAATATAATCGGTGTTGGCACAACATTCTAAATTAACACAACGTGTGAATCAAAAAGAGTACCAATCCCGATTCATACATTTACAATGAATTTTATCTTAAGGCTACCTCATTGAGGCTCACTTAATCGAATCAAAATAAAGCCAATCATAAACTTATTTATCACAGCGGAAGCTTTATGTTTTTAAAGTTATTATTACAATCCACACCACACTCAAAACAAAACAAAAGACTTAATAATTAGTATAATGACACACGATAATTAGACGGATTTATTTAACACAAACTTTCAATTATTTTAGATATTTTCCACATGTCCACAGTAATTTGATCCAGCTGTGTCGTTATTCCCTGCTTACTCTGAGAAATGGACAGAGTAAACAAAAAAAGAGGTAAGTCTTTGATGATTTAGTGAGATTTTTAGCAACAATAAAATATTGAAGTCGTAGATGGAAATTTATATGGCATGTAACAACTGCAACATATTAGAATTAATGAGACCAAGTAAAGCAAAAAGTGAAGCAAGATAATGAACTTGTGCTTTACATATAACAGATCCAACCTTGTTTCAACCAATATACTACCTTGTACCTCCCTGCGAGGAGTTCTCACAAATAAATCAATAGACATACTCGAGTACATGTCTATCCAAAATGCGGGTTACATTTAAAGCTTAACCGCAAGCGGTGCCTAGAGAAATGGGTATCAATTGAATTTACTTAAACTAATAACCCTTTTGTTGCCTAGCAATAACTCGACTCAATCCCAATGCCCAACTTTTCAAAGGCGTCCCAACGGGTATAACAGATAAGCATATTTTAGTTAGTTAAACGGATAAATATCCCAAACATAGTGTGTTGTTCTTTGCAGAGTTCAAGAACCATCAAATGGGATATCATATCGAGAAATTATCACAATGTGAATCAATAAGTGGTTAAAAATCTATATGGAATATAACTCAATGACAATGTATTTTATTATAAATGTTTGTATAAATATGAATTATTGTCGCAAGAAATCTGTTCAATTAAGGTAGTTGTGATTCAGAAAGAAAGAATCACTATTAATATGTCCAAGTTCCTCAGGCCAGATAATCTGTCAAAGTTCCTCAGGCCGAATCCCAAATGGGCTCGAATAAATATAATAATCTCACCTTTTGCAGTAATTTCGTGTTCGATATAGTCGGCAACGTTTCCTACATGAATTCAGATATGATAATAGATTTAATAACTATTTCTCTTTATGTTTTCACATGTGGTCGACATCACTGTCAATTTTTAAGTATTACTAGATTAAAGTAATAATAACATAAAATAATATTAACTTAATTTTATGTAATTTTGTCGTAGAGTAATTAATCTCCTCAAAATATTTGTGTGAAACAATTTATAAGTACTTATTTTATTTTAAAGTTAAAGTAACAACAATAAGTATTTCATCTATAAATCAAATATATGTTTCATAACCTATAAAGCTTTTGGGTATTAACTATTAGTACCTAATATTACATATATATTAGGTATCAATATTCATAAAATTATAAATATATTAAACTCATGAAGTAATTTTAAGAAAAAACATAATTACGGAATTGGTCATTCCGGTCACATGATTAAATCATAGTATAGTTGCTAATACCTTGAGAGAAATTGAAGAAAAGAGAAATTAAGCATGAGACTTATTCCCTAAAATATGCAAATGAAGCAAAATTCACAAATAATATATATATATATATATATATATATTTATATATTTGTATATATATCTCTATATATACACATATATGATTAAAACTTATAAAATAAAAAATTTCAACTATAATCATGATATGTTATTCAGGTACATAGATGACCAATTTTAATTTTTGAGTTACTATACATAGGTTAATTAGAAATAACAAAGAAGGTATATAGATTAGAGTTTAAAACTGTTGCAGCCTCAAGTTTACCTCAAATCGAACTTCTTACTTTATCTGAACTTAGAAATTGGTTGAGCAATTTTGTTCTAGACACATCCAGGAGTGTGTGGTTAAAAGGGTACCCCCAAAATAATAAGTTTTGATAGTTTTCCCGAATTTTAGAAAATCTAGGCAGAAATTGTTTTTTGGTAGCAGTCCAGGGCTTTTGCTTTTTCTCAAAACTTTTGAGTTGCGCGACTCCTGGATAATTCTTTATGATAGAAAAACTTAAATGTGAAGAACTTTGCTGATGAACTATAACAAAATTCGAAATGTATTGAGGTATGAAAAATCAACAAGAGAAGGCCTAGTATGTATAAGAAAATCTCACAATTGAGGTGATTAAAATATACAACTAAATTTTGTTGTTTTAGTAACAATATGGATGTATATTTCAAGACTTTCAGATTGGGTGATGTGTATCATTTTTTAGCCAAATGTGTTTATGATTAGGTATAGCAAAATTACAATTTTTTTCAAAACTAGCGTTAAATACATTGGACCCCCTTTGGACTTTCCAGTTTCTAGCCTACCAATTGCTTGTTTTATCCTAATATCTATTATTTGTAATATGACTGATTTGATAAGATAACTAATAAATATTTTTATTTATTATCAAACTGTAAAGACTAATATGATATTTCTCAAAGCTTTTGGGGTTAAAATATATTTTTTCAAAAAATGAAGAACTAAAATGTAAATAGCAAATAATATTAATTTTTTTTAAATATGAGCTAATTCCACGAAACCCCGCAAACTATAGGCACTGTATGGATTAAGTGGCAGAAGTTTTTTTTTTTTTTTTTTTTTTTTTTTTAAACATGGCGAGGCTTAAACTTTGATCATTTGTGCCATTTGCCCAAGTGCATATCTATTGATTTTCCGATTAAAATCGCCGAGAAAATTATTTTAAGCAAAATATTCTCCTCGTTGAAACTATTCTGATGGTTGTGATGGCATTGCAAAATTCACATCTATTACTTGGAGAATTTGATTTAAGTTCAAGAGATCTCCGGATAATGTGAAGAACACATTCAAAGTGTTCTTCATGTTGGAGAGAAATGTTCTAAATTGAAATACAATTTTCCGTGTAATGGCTTTGAATTTTGTGATACATTCACAACCATTAGAGCCATCTCGACGTGCGGAAGAGTCAATTTAAAAAAAAAATCACCAAAAATGTTCCGACTGACGCGCAAATTCCTGGAAAATTTTTATCAGAATTTTTGTAGTTGGTCTCAGTCTTCTCCTTGTTGAGACGGGTCCAATGGTGGTGATAGCATAGTGAAATCCAAAGTCATTACAAGGGAAGTTTAATTTAAATTCAAGAAATTTTTGATAAATATGAACAACACTTTGAAGGTGTTCTTCAAATTTTCCAAAAATCTCTTCAATTTAAATCAGATTTTTCGTGTAATTGATTTGAATTTTGCAACGCCGTCACCACCATCGAAATCGTTTTAACGAGAGAAAAATTATGTTCAAAATGTTAATTTTTGACGATTTTCGATCAAAAAATTGCCAAAACATGCACCGGGGCAAATGGCACAGAGGAGCAACGTTTAAGCCCCACCAAGCCAAAAAAAAGAAAAGTTTCTACCCTGAATATACAAAGTGTTTATAGTTTGGGAGGTTTGGTAAAATAAGCCCTTTAAATATTTAGGGGTGTTACAATATTAATTTGTGGAATGTGCATTACTACGAAAGACTCCTTAAGTCATGGTAAATGAATGGGTCTAGGTAGTAAATGATAATATATGGGGGAATGATGTATAGTCCTCTTGTTGACACAATGAGCTCAACTTGGTCTTTCTAAAAATTTACAGTTGTACACCTATTACTTATGTAGTGTACACTATTATGGCAAGTATGTAACTTTGACAAGAATGGACCATATAAATGTTTTCAATCAAGACCTTGTGAAGTATGTCACTTATATCATAGTACGTGGAAAGAAGTCTGTCAAATATTATGCCGTAGGACCCCCACGACTCGTGTTTGTGATTTGCTATGCATAGGAGCTTTTAGTTTGTTCTCTCATGGGCCAAGTGGGAGAATGTAAGATATGTCCCATGCAACGAGGAGTTAGACAAACGAAAGTTCTGGTAGACAAAGGGACAAACAGACGAAGAGTCTTAATTAATGAGGATTATGACTCTAATTTATCTATATATACGAGGAAACTGGTCCTCCCTCCACCCTACTACACTCTTTGAAACTCCCCTGTTTGTTTCCTCAACACACAACATTATGGTTAGTATCTCAAAACCTATGGAAGAGGGAGCAACCAATATTTTCGCCACTAATTCTTGATTCCCGTAGAGACAGTGCATCGCCGCTGATAAACGATCTCAACGACGATATTGTCTAAACTCGATTAACATAGAATGATGTTCCAAATCAATTATAGCTTGATTATTGTTGATCCTGATTAGCGTTGTATGCTTGTCGTATTATATAATTGTTTAGAACATGTGGACATGAATCTTTTTTCTACATTCTCTGAGACTATCACTGGAATAGCTCAAAATAGATCCTCTAAGCTATATCTTTTATATGTCACTCTATGTGCTATATAATCATTTATCCAATATGTATAATCGAACTATTTTATGTTTTAAGATTTAGAACTCATGTCAAGTCTCAAATTGTGGTACATCGCACAATGAAGTGGTGTGGAAGACCTTCATCATGTATAGCTAGCTAAGTTGCAGTTTCCAGCAACTAAGGTTGCATTGGACAGATTAAATTTCATGACTTGAAAGTTTCGTGTGACTTACTCACAAAACATAAATCAAAAACAAATTTGCAGTTGTCTTAAGTATTAGAAGGATACAAAAAAGCAAAAAAAAAGGTTATCTCTGCAGGCTTTAACCACAAATTTGAAGGAAACCAACAAATATTAAAACTTGAGTAATAAATTATGGGTTGTTTATAAACTTAGGTTTATAACAAATCCTTCTATAGATTCTCAAGCAGACGACTAAAAATACGATTGAGAGCAGAATATATAAAACTAAGAAAGAAAATTCCGAGTCTACGCCTCACATATATATACGTGCAAAGTTGATCGAATCCGAGTATGGAATTACTAAGTAGTAACTATGTGATAATTAATCATTAATTCAGTAAAATGCAGGAGTATCTTAATACTCACTCTGATGAGGCGTATACGAGTCTGAGTCCCTCTTCCAGATAATCACCACTACGGATTGGGAGAAATCTACAAGTAACATCAATCCCATTATTTGGCAAACTATTGAAACACGACTATAACTGCCAAACACTCACTAATGAAGTACTTTTTTTAATATAAGTAATTAGTGACGATGCTTACCCTAACGAATATTTATTTCTTCTACGAAATCCATATTTTGGTTAAGTCTTATAGAAATAAAGCAAGTCTCTGATTTCTATGTTGATATAAAGTTGGTCCAATTATTTGAACTATTGGAATTATTTGCTTATAAACTAGTCCTGATCATGAACTTGAGTTGCTAAACATGTTTTTCCATACCTTGGAGGGTTCGACTCATCGCAGCAACTCTTTAAGCATTCCACCAGGCAATCAGGATTGGGATCCATAAAGAAAGCCATCTATGTGAAAACAATTTTGAAAAAGAATATAACAATCGAAAAATAAACCAATTAAGTCATGCCACTATCCACTAGAAAAAATCTGAATAAGAAACATCTCAATGCATAAACCAATGGAAGAAAATTTAATTAATTCTATTCAAGAGAAAAGGCAAAATTTGGTAAACCGCTGCCTTCGATTGCCCAAGGTATGTAACATATAATAGGCTTCCAGTAACTTCATTTTAATACAAATCAAAACTATCGTATGTGAATATATATAGGCCTCCACAAGAAAAACGTACCCTTCTATAATCGCTTTGTACTTCAAGGATAATATTATTTATCATTTAAACCTTTAAATTGGCAGTTGTAAGTTGTAAAGTAAATCTCAATCATTCTCGTATAAATTGCATGGAATCAACTAACCCCCAAACATCATTTCAACAAGTATAAAGTACGTTATCTTAAATATAACAACTGAATCATTAAAAACACTGGAGGCAAAAACAAGAAGTGATTACCGAATATCGTTCTTGTCCTGTAGGCATCACACGATGCAACGTTGACCTGCACATCATAGAAACATAAATGAGCACCACGAATCCCTTTGTTCCACAAAGCAACAAAGAACTATCGAATTCAAGGATTGAAATACTAGTTGAAGGCACTAATTACCGGAACAAACAATTGGTCCATCTCTCCATCATGTCTCCAATGTTAACTACGAAAGACCTGACTCAAGATCCAAAATACAAACTGAAAATTGTTAAAATTTCACTATTCATATGCCTCACTGTGTCCTTATTCAGAGCTTAAACCCACCCAGTAACGTGCTGCACATCATCCCAAAGTTGTGGCTCCATCCATTTTTCCCTACAGATCTGTTAACACGAAAATAGCTTAATCATTAAATTAACATGTTCTATTTGGCAAAGTTACAAGAATAGTACACATTTAGTACGAGCATGCTGGACAAACATACCTGAAGTCCACCTACGCCATCTGAAGCTAGAAGAGTTATCATGCCAACATCTGAATGAGCGGAAGCTCCATATGTTTCTTCATTAGATGAGCCCAACTCCCCTGCACCCCAGAGTAACAATAAACTAGTTTCTACAAAATTCCACGAAGTCCACGACAAAACATAATATCCAGCCACATGTTTTCTACAAAATGGAATAATGGAAACAAAAGATTTGAAGCTACAAGCCTACAACGTTAATGCTGCACTTTAAACCTGGAGATGGTATAAGGCAGTAATAACACAACACCTAACAAACCTGGATAATGGATCAAACGGAGAAAACCATTTGGTGGACTGAGTGCCCCGATATCATAGAAGAAGCTCTCCTCCATGTTCAAAGCCAAAGAAATTAGTGGGATCAGTCTTTCTCCAGCATTCCTAACGCAGGTAAAATAAAACGTATACATCAGTGAAATAGGTTAGTTATTTTTGGAACAAGGCTCTCACGCAATAAATTAAACTTGCTAGCAGGCAAGTTAATGAAATAATAAGACTTAGGTAACACTTACAAGACTTGTTTATAGTAATACTCCATCATAGACCTCCAGTTTGGCAGAACCTCTGCTAACAAGTTACATTGGTCAGGTTATTCTTCAACATAACAGACTTCCATCTAATTAAGGAAATGCTCCCCCACGTAAACAATGTCGAGTTTTCTATATCCATACAATAAAATTGTTTGACTAGAAAAAGAAGGCCTTTTATGGTTGAAAAAATATTTAGAGAGAATTATCTGATAAAATAATCATCAAACACAGAAAAAAAGATTAAAAAAAGGAAAGAATTATGAGGCTATTTAAACGCTTTCTTCACTTAATTACCATGATATCTTAATGTAATAGATAGTAATGTTTATGATTAGATATCGATCAACGTAATTGTTTGCGAAATTTCAGAATTCCATGTAAGGAGATTTTGGAAGATTGGGATTGAATTTTAACTTTTGATACTTCCTAGAAACTCCAAAGTTGACATGCTTTGTGTAGAAGAAATGCTCACATTAAATATAACATTTAATGCGGCAAATGCAATGCCGTACAAGAGTAATTTAAGTCAAGAATTCTTAACACCATAGTAATTGAATTTTCAGAAATCAAGACTAGAAGTAGCAATGGCGAATTGCAAATACCCTCTGGTGGCCATTGATTCAACTGTCCAAGTGATGACATATCTTCAAGAGGTCCAATGTCGAAGGATTCTTTCGAGTCACCTGCACTTTCATTTTCAAATTGTAAGTTCTTCAAATTTACTTGGCGCGGAATTCCAAGAATCACATTGGATGTTATCTTTAAGAAAATCTTAGATACAAAATCCATCAGGAAAAGCATCTTATGATCTTGCATTCCGTGCATTATCATGTGTTATCTATCAGGATCGCTACGGAGACGAGCAAAACATATTAAGCATTAAACTAATCAGAATTAAGCTCGTTAACCTCTTAAACCGGAAGATGGGTCGAGATGCTCGGCATACAACCGCGAGTAACCTCTCATCTCTCTGCGAGCCAATTTCATCTTCTCTTCTATGGGCAGAGAGAAAAATGACTTATTCGCCTCAAGCACCTCGCGGAACAGGTTTTCCTCGACGCCATGATTTATAAGGTAAAAGAAACCACATTCCATGCACGCCTACAATATTATTCATCACAGTCATGAACAAACTAACATGAATTCTTTCCACATCATCTTATTTTAGACAGTAGAGAAACTTATTAGCAACTTATTTTTTAACGATTAAATACAATAAAACTTACTACCAATCCATTTCATCAGTATATACATCAATAAAGCAGTATTACCATCATTATCAGTTTAAGCAACTCATTCACACGTTCTACATAAAAAATGATTTTGTGAACAGAAGTGAAATTAAGCTCTATCATAAGAAGCTGATTAAATTAAATCTTTTCCAGTCAGAATCAGACCTGGCGAATGGATTTAGCGGAAGATATGCGGTCAGAAGAAGATAAGTCGATTATCGGAAGCTCTAGGGTTTTCCCCATTTTCACTGAACTAGTGTTGTTATTACATTTGAGTACAACTACGTACAAATTTATAGGGTAGCTAAGGTTGTCTGACTGTCAACTTGCTTTTGAAGAACCACTAAAATTTTTTTTGATCAAAAAAAGAAGAACCACTAAATTTTTTTTTGATCAAAAAGAGAAGAACCACTAAATTATGCTAAAGAAGTTGTTCAATCATCATAATTGCACTCATGCTAACTTAACGAAGAGATGGTCACATATGGGCCAATATAAATGCACACACTTAATTACAATTCACTACAAAAAAAAATCGTCTAATGTGACAAAATAAAATGTCACTGAAAGCTCAAAATTCGTCACATAAAGCTTATTGTGACGAAAAAGGGGCTCCATCAATTTGTCATCATAGGCCCGTCACAACAGAGTTTTAGTGAGGAAAACTTATATTGTCGCAAGAGCTTGTGACGAGAGTGATTTTCATCACAAGGAATTAGGTTATTGCGACGAACCTTTTGTCACTTAAACCATAATATTTCGTCATTAGGGCTTACCCTTCGTCACAGTAGCTACTATTTTGGTGACAAAGTTTATTCGTCACATGAGTATCAAGATGTTTTTACTTTATAGTGACAACCATGTTCGTCACAAAAGTAGTGATATATTCATGTTTTTTTGTTTGATTGTATTTATTTGTTATTATAAACTTTGCTTTAATAGTACTATTTACTCCATTGGTTTATACTTACTAGAATTTATAATATTAAATTTACATAAAAACAAGATCAAACACTTTAATTTCAACTGATCAAACATTATTTACATCCAAATTAACAAAAAGATGTTATGTAAGAATTTTCCATGCTTCCACTAAATTCCATCTAACACAACTGCATCCAAACATCAAAGTTTAAGATATGAGGTCTATTAGGAAAATATACTAATATCATTTCATACATAATATTTATGCAAATGTTGATCCACCATTAAATTTCAAAATCATCTATTTAGTTCTTCCTGTATCTCTTGGTCCATTAACCTGCAACAATATGGATTAAAATAAAAGATTTAACTAAAGTCACCTAATAATTCATTAACAAGGACAAACACAACATGCCTACAAAGAGACCCCACACATGACATAACTCCTGAAGAAAGATAAAAGTAACAAGTGACCGCCTTGTAAACATCAATAACCATCTATATTCTCTGCTATAATAAAGATTGAAAGATATTATTTCATTTTCCTTTAACAATTGCAACATAAAAAAGAAGTTAAAATACTAAGAAACGAAATTTATGAACTAGTAGGCTTCTAAAGATTTTGGGAAACAAAGACTGAGTTATAGCCTAATCTGTTTACTAGCTAACAAAGGTCTATGATAGATTTCCAAAATCTTTCTGCGTTTCTAAGATTTTCTTGGAATAAGATGAATTCTGTTATTGTCCTTTCCTACGCTCCCTGCTTTCAAAATTGAGAAAGATCATTTCTTCAATATCAAAATAATTGCAACTGATCCTGCAATATTTTCGTAGGGATGAGAAAGTCCAGCGGACAAATTCTCAAAGCATTTAGAGGACTTACCTTTGCATCTTTCCTGATTATCTAGACCAGTAGCCTCATTTCCCTGATGTTATGATGAAATAAGGCTTCATCCTTAGCATAGAAAAATGTTCTTATGTGATAGAAGTTATACATGTCAAAATAAGACCAAGTGCCAATCAATCTAACTTCTTTTCTTCAAAATAAAGTCATAGGATCAATATTTGTTATTTTTTGCATTAAACTGTCTTTATTCTATTTTAGTATCATTACCAGGGTAGATAGTTATTGCCAAAGGCTTACGACTTGTTAGAAAATCGAAAAGTCCTAAAACTAATTACATGTCCATATTATTCACAAACACAACATTTAATATGATATCTGCATCGATGGAAATGACCTGCTCACTCATTTGTGCAAATGTGGAGAAGAAATTCAAGATATCAAATTATATATATTTTAAATTATAGAATAAACAAAATAAGAAAAATGTTGTGATTAGCTAGACCTTATTTTCCAAACATGAAATAGCTCAAATATCATGTTCTAACTTCCAAAGAAAAACTCAAAGAAACCAATAGTACGCAGTCTGAGCGTGCAATATAATTCAAACCATGATTAAATTCGTAGTGTTTCTTATCATAATGCAACATTTTTATCCAACCATGATCAATTCATAATGCTTTGATGTGTCTTACCAATTCATACGGAGGCTATGAATTTCGTTACCAGCTATTTCTGTTGATGCCTTAGGAATTTGTCTTTTTAGAAAGAAGCTTCACCTGCCATCATTCCAGATGATATTGTAAATTTTAGAGAACGAGATAATTAAATTAAACCGAAAACCAACTGAAAGTGGAAGAATACTAGAACTGGTTGTCCTTAGAACTAACTATGGTTCATCATAATTGAACATAAGAGTTACTAGAGACAACGTTGTAGTAGTTTATCCCTTTAACATAAAAACATGCTTTTCAATTGGAACTTTATCCGAAAATACAAATATTTGCAAGAGGGCACTTTCTAAATAAAGTTTAGTTCATTCATAACTATACAACTCATGTTGTTGGCCTACAATGGAAGTAAAATAACATAATGGAAGTTGTACACATGTGACATCTATGCCCCAGAAGCTGATAATGGAAAAGGTAAAATATGCTTGAAAATGAAAACATGAAAGCCGGTTAACAGTAGATGAATTTTACCTTTGGAAGAAAGATTCGCACTAGAATGACAATTAATCCCTGTTCTGTTCTTTACCTTCCTCATATGAATCAAAGTAATTGCAGAGATATATGTACATTAACTATAATAAAAACAATGAATGTCTACGATAATAGTACAATTCAATAGGTAAAAGCACTACAAGACTGGGCGGTCAATAGGGACCGCCCAGTTGCGACTCACATGCGGTCGCTGATCTTCAGCGAGTGCTGAAGACAACAGCGACCGCATTTGGGTCGCTCCATGTCCACGAGGACATCAACGACTCACATTGAGTCGCTGTTGTCCTCCTGGATATTCAGCGCCTCAGGGTGAGTCGCTGAAGGCCTTAATTTGCTGGGCCAAATATTTTGGCCCGAATCGGGCCAAAATTAGGGCCTCAATTTGCCCTAATTTTGGCCGAGAATGCAGCGACCGCATCGCGGTCGCTGTTTTGTCCCTATAAATAAAAAAAAACAATTTAATCACAAAAAACTGCTCCCTCTTCTCTACCCGACGCGGCCGTCCGAATTGACCCGACCCGACGCCATTAGCGACCATTGCTTGAGTTTTTGCGACCCAAATAGAGTCCCTAACCCCCCAAACCCGTTTCCGACCCGTTTCTGCCCCATTTTCGCCGCTAATTCATTCATTCGACATTGAGTGCGGTAGGGAGCCAGACTACAGGCGAGAGTTGCTCAGGCAGGTCCAGGAGGAGAACAGAGAGTTGAGGACGACACAGGACCCGAGAGTCGACTCCATGTTGTCCTAGCTCCAGGGTTTTAGAGAGGACATGCAGCAGACTACAGGCCGACTAGTGCGAGAGCTTCCGACAGACTTGTTCATGGGGAACGCTATTAAGAGCGTAGGCGCATTTAGAGTTCCGAGGCCGATTCGTCCGAGACCAAATCCTTTTGCTCCAAGTACTTCCACCGCCACCGAGTATGTCGATAATTTTGATACCGATGAGTCGGGGAGTGATGATGATCTCGATCTGATGGTTGATGAGGCAGAGGACCTTAGTGTAGATGAGGGTGGTGATGGTGTTGAGGATGCTCCACTGGGACCCTAGATGAGATGTACGGCTTGGCGGAGAGTTCTGGTGATGAGGGGGTCGTATATCCGTCTAGTGGTGATGAGGGGGGTCAGTGATCATGTGGCGGGTATTATTTCTTTTGAATTATGATATTCTATTTTTTCGACTATTTCGTTTTTCGTTTTGGTTATGGTTGTGTTGATTATTATTGTGTTTATTTTTCGTGTTGGTTATGGTTGTCTTGGTTATGATTGTGTTCGTTTTTCATTTTGGTTATAGTTGTGTTGATTATTATTGTGTTCATTTTTCGTGTTGGTTATGGTTGTCTTTGTTATGATTGTGTTCGTTTTTCGTTTTGGTTATAGTTGTGTTGGTTATTTGTGATAAAACTAATGTTGTCAATAGGGACCGCCTATCAGTCCCCTATGACACTAATAGTGACCGCAATGCGGTCACTATTGATACCAGCGATGTCAATAGGGACCGCCTCGCGGTCCCTAATGACACTAATAGGGACCGCAATGCGGTCCCTATTGATACCAGCTATGTCAATAGGGACCGCCTAGCGGTCCATAATGACATTACTAGGGACCGCAATGCGGTCCCTATTAATACCAGCGATGTCAATAGGGACCGCACTGCGGTCCCTAATAAAACTTAGTGACCTAACTGCGGTCACTACTAATAATTAGGGACCGCAGTTAGGTCACTAATATTAAACATGGACCGCATTCCAGTCCCCGTTGCCTTATTAGGGACATATTTGCGGTCCCTACTAATATTCATCATTCAAATTTGATCTTTTTATTCATGTTGGTGTTTTTGTAATATTCTGTAATAGTATTAGTTTATTGTTTAATATCTATGCTAACATTAGTGAAGTAAGGCATAAAAACGAATAACAATTACAACTAACTAGTGATGATTAGTTGTACATTATGAAATATATGTTGAACGTTAATAACTCGCTAAATCTCATTCAATCTATTATTTTACAACTAAACTACTATAAGGTTGGTTTGACAATCATTTATTACTTCAATTCACATGTTGCAATGAGTTTGGTTACTATAAATCACAAACACACCAACATCAATCAAAAAAATTCAAATTTCAAGGATGAATATTAGTAGGGACCTAACTTAGGTCCCTAATAAGGTTTACAGGGACCGCACTGCGGTCCCTAATAAAACTTAGTGACCTAACTGCGGTCACTACTAATAATTAGGGACCGCAATTAGGTCACTAATATTAAACATGGACCGCATTCCAGTCCCTGTTGCCTTATTAGGGACCTATTTGCAGCCCCTACTAATATTCATCCTTCAAATTTGATCTTTTTATTCATGTTGGTGTGTTTGTAATATTCCGTAATAGTATTAGTTTATTGTTTAATATCTATGCTAACATTAGTGAAATAAGGAATAAAAATGAATAACAATTACAACTAACTAGTGATGATTAGTTGTA
The DNA here is from genome assembly GCA_948329865.1 of Linaria vulgaris. Taxonomy (NCBI): domain Eukaryota; kingdom Viridiplantae; phylum Streptophyta; class Magnoliopsida; order Lamiales; family Plantaginaceae; genus Linaria; species Linaria vulgaris. The sequence goes on from OX415251.1 coordinate 41,981,414, forward strand.
TAAAATGAAATATATGTTGAACGTTAATAACTCGCTTAATCTTATTCAATCTATTATTTTACAACTAAACTACTATGAGGTTGGTTTGACAATCATTTATTACTTGAATTCACATGTTGCAATGAGTTTGGTTGCTAGAAATCACAAACACACCAACATCAATCAAAAAAATTCAAATTTCAAGGATGAAAATTAGTAGGGACGTAACTTAGGTCCCTAATATGGCAACAGGGACCGCACTGCGGCCCGCCCCTAATAAAACCTAGTGACCTAACTGAGGTCACTACTAATAATTAGGGACCGCAGTTAGGTCACTAATCTTAAACAGGGACCGCATTCCAGTCCCTGTTGCCTTATTAGGGACCTATTTGCGGTCCCTACTAATATACATTCTTCAAATTTGATCTTTTTATTCATGTTGGTGTGTTTGTAATATTCCGTAATAGTATTAGTTTATTGTTTAATATCTATGCTAACATTAGTGAAGTAAGGCATAAAAACGAATAACAATTACAACTCACTAGTGATGATTAGTTGTATAACATGAAATATATGTTGAACGTTAATAACTCGCTCAATCTGATTCAATCTATTATATTACAACTAAACTACTATGAGGTTGGTTCGACAATCATTTATTATTTCAATTCACATGTTGCAATGAGTTTGGTTGCTAGAAATCACAAACACACCAACATCAATCAAAAAAATTCAAATTTCAAGGATGAATATTAGTAGGGACCTAACTTAGGTCCCTAATATGGCAACAGGGACCGCACTGCGGTCCCTAATAAAACTTAGTGACCTAACTGCGGTCACTACTAATAATTAGGGACCGCAGTGAGGTCACTAAAATCCAAAAATTTGAAATTTTGGCGAAAATTTTAGGCGGGATTGAGGGGGAAATTTGAATTAAACGAAAATTTGAAAATTTCACCCTCTCCTATATATATACTCACCACTCTTACACATTAAATTTCATTAATATCCAAAAAACACCCAACACAAAAACATATCATTTTATTCAACACAAATTCACTTATCTTTTTTTCAAAAATCACCCAACACAAAAAACAAATCACCCAACACGATCTTTTTTTTCTATTATTTTGGATCTACATTTCTTTTTTTACTTTTATATTATTTTGGATCTACATTTTTTTCTTACTTATCTATTATTTTGGATCTACACTTTCTTTTCTTTCACTTGTTTTTTTTATTCATTCATCTCTTTGTTTTCATTCATATTTTATTTTCTATTATTAGTCATATTTCATTCATTTTTTACATTTATTAATACTTTCATGTCATTATATTAACTTTTTCTTCATTATTTTATTGTTTTGATCTTGTTATAATCATATTTCTACAAAAAAAAACAATAATATTCTGGAATATTATTGTTTTTTTTTTTATTTTCCTCGCAGGCTATTAGGGACCGCAGTTAGGTCCCTACTAATATTCATAGAACTCAATGAATATTAGTAGGGACCTAACTTCGGTCCCTAATAATAGTAATAGCGACCGCAATTAGGTCCCTACTAATATTCATAGAACTCTATGAATATTAGTAGGGACCTAACTTCGGTCCCTAATAATAGTAATAGCGACCGCAATTAGGTCCCTACTAATATTCATAGAACTCTATGAATATTAGTAGGGACCTAAATGCGGTCCCTAATAATAGTAATAGCGACCGCAGTTAGGTCCCTACTAATATTCATAGAACTCTATGAATATTAGTAGGGACCTAAATGCGGTCCCTAATAATAGTAATAGCGACCGCAGTTAGGTCCCTACTAATATTTATAGAACTTTATGAATATTAGTAGGGACCTAATTGCGGTCCCTATTACTATTATTAGGGACCGCAGTTAGGTCCCTACTAATACTCTATGAATATTAGTAGGGACCTAATTGCGGTCCCTATTACTATTATTAGGGACCGCAGTTAGGTCCCTACTAATACTCATAGAACTCTATAAATATTGGTAGGGACCTAACTGCGGTCCCTAATAAAAGCAATAGGGACCGGACTTCGGTCCCTATTGAATGCAACAGCGACCTACTGTAGATCGCTATTGGGTTTCAAGAATCAGGGACCGCAAAGCGGTCCCTGATTGTCCGGTCGCTATTGCCCTCATCAAGGACCTAATTGCGGTCCCTGATGGCAAGCGACCGAGGTCAATAGGGACCACACAATAGCGACCTACGTGCGGTCGCTATTGACCTTCAGGGACCGCTGGGGGGGTCAATAGGGACCTAATTTTGGTCCCTATTGACCCCTTTTTCTTGTAGTGAAGTAAATTCAGATTTCATGACTTCAACAATATAGATGCAGAAACAAGTATTGTAAGCAGAATAAAACGCAAACAACCTAAATTAAGGGAATCAGGATTTAGTAAGAGAATTAAAGATCTCGCTTATCAGATCAGTAATAAACCATATCAAAGCAAAAATACACCCCTCCAGAAAGCTTCAAATTACCATGAACAATTGTTGGGACTTCTCTGTTCAAGTTAATTTCTGAAACAAGAACTAATGTGCAAATTTGAGTGTCATGAGATTACAAGCTACCAAATTCGTATGATATTAGAAAAGGTAATACCTGAAAGTGAAACCAACCAAGCTTGTACGATTTTAAGAAAAGCCCGTGGATAAAGACAAGGAGAGAAAGCAGGTGAAACCCATGGACGACCATAAGCTTGTCCTTGCGGGGGAGGTCGATCGGTGGAGATTGCTCTGAGGTGTAGACCAAAATGAGATGAAATTAGGGTTGCAAGTGCTCTGTGTATTTCAGATTGAGGACAAAATAAATCTCGGACGGAAATATTGAAGTCAAAAGAGAAAAGGAGGGAACTTTTTGATAAAGCGCGTTCGCGAGTGACGAAATTATTCGCCACCACAAGAATTAATAGTCAATTTTGGCTGCAATAAAGCTACCGCCATACATAAAAAAAATTAATTTAAGTTCATGTGGCGATTCAATTAATTTGGTCGCTTCAGCTCTTAATTATTGTGTCAAATTGAATTTCGCCACAACAACAATAACTATTGTGACGAAGGTAAATTTGTCACATAAAGTGACACTATAGCGACAAATATAAATATCGTCACAAACAAATTGTCAAATCAGATGATGTTTTTTGTAGTGCAAGGACCAGTTTTTGTAAGATAATGAATTCTTTGTGTTATTTAATAAATAATAGTTTATATATATACAAAGGAGATCATCTCTGATAAGGTGACTATGTATCACTAAAGATACATATCAATCTACAATAATTATTAAATATACATATTCTATATCTAATTCACTCCCGCAGTCAAATCGGGAGGAAGAAGAACGTTGACACTGGACCAAAAATCGTCAAAAAGAACAAGGGAAGTCCCTTCGTAAAAATGTCCGCTAACTGATAACGTGAGGGAAGATGTCAAACACGTACAAAATGTGTTTGGTTCGTTGATGCTGGACCGAATTGCTCGAAATGTAGATGGCGCTCACATTGCCACATTATACGAGAGTCGCTGAAGCAATAGGACAATGAAGCTCCAAGAGTAAGTTCTGAATCCAACATGACTCAGACACTACATTAGCCATGCCACGGTACTGAATCTCAATGTGTTTGGTTCGTTGATGTTGGACCGGATTGCTCGAAAGGTAGATGGCGCTCACAATGTCACAGTAAACGAGAGTCGCTGAAGCAATAGGATAGTGAAGCTCCAAGATTAAGTTCTGAATCCAACATGACTCAGACACTGCATTAGCCAGGCCACGGTACTCCGCTTCGACACTAAACCGTGAGAGGGTCGGCTGTCTTTTCGCGGACCAAGAAACCAAATTGTCGCCAAGAAAAACACAGTATCCTGAAGTCGAGCGACGAGTGTCAGGGCGCCCGCCCTAATCTGCATCAGTATAGACGGTCAACCCCTTAACCGATAAGGGAGAGATATGAAGACCAAGATCAAGAGTCCTCTAATTGTAATGTACAACCCGTTTAAGGGCCAACATGTGAGCATCACGGGAATCATGCATGAAGAGAAAACGTTGTTGAATGGCATAAGAGATATCCAATCTTGTGAGAGTGAGATACTAAAGGGTGCCAGCCAAACTGTGGTAAAAGGTAAAGGTCCAAAAACTTGGCACTCTCGGGCATTGCGCCAAGTTTGGATTTCATGTCAACCCGACTTTAACTGGGTTTTCACGACTCCATACCAACGCGGCGAATAATATCCTCGGCATATTTCATCTGAGATCGGAAAAGACTATCAGTGCAACGCTGAACTGCAATCCCCAAAGAGAAACTGACAGGACCCAAGTCCTTCGTGGCAAATTCCCGACTAAGTTGAGACATAATAGACTACTGTTAAGAAGCAAAATAGGCCGTGAGCAAGATATCATCAACATAAAGAAGGATGTAGGTCGTGTGCGAGCCACGACACAAGATAAATAGAGAGTGACCCGAGGAACGGTGCGAGAAACCAATGGTAGCAACAAAATCAGCAAACCGCTAATACGAAAAGTACACATGATTTGGGCGAGATGAGTCACAAAACTCGAGAGGTTGGTGCATATATACGGAAAAAAGCATTCTCCACGTCGAGCTGATGAATATTCCAAGCCTTGGACACTGCAATATTGAGAACAACCCGAATAGTCGCGCGCTTAACCATGGGACTAGAAGTTTCATCACAATCAACCCCAACCTGATGAGACCTGCCATCATCTACAAGTCGGGCCTTATGCCTCCCAAAGGAACAATCAGACTGAAACTTGTGACGAAAAATCCACATAGACCGAATGATATTGATATTAGTAGGACGGGGTACCAACTCTCACGTCTTATTTTTAACAAGAGCATCAAACTCATCAGTCATGGCCAATTTCCAATTAGGGTCGGATAACACCGCTACAAGATTACGTGGAAGAGGAGAGTGAGAAGAGGTGGAGCGGAGATTGAAGAGGCAGTTTGGCTTGAAGATGCCATGTTGGCTGCGAGTCATCATGGGGTGAGTAGAGGCGGTGTCGTCTGACGGGGCGCATGAGACGGGGACGGTGTCGCCTGAGTTGGCGCACGATGAGAGGGCGATGTTGCCTGAGATGGGCTGCCACACAAAATAGGGGACGCGTGCAGTGTGGGCGGCGACGCGAGGAGTGACTGTGTCATTGCGGGAGGGGGAGGAAGAGTAACCCATGGGGGGTCCGTGTTGGGAGTGAAAAGGGGAGGAGTGAGGAGGAGTGACCGAGCATCATTGATGAAAGAGGGAGCTGCAGTGTGAGGAACAGGGTTCTGGTTGCAATGTTGACCCAACATCGACCCGAATTTGGGAAATAAGGTGTAGAAACTGGAACCACAGGGTTCTGGTTGCAATATTGAAGGGGAGAGAAAGAGAACTTCGAGAAAGGGAATGATCTTTCATCAAAGAGAACATGTCGACAAATAATTAAATTGCTGGTGGAGATGTCGAAACATCTATAGCCAAGATGATTAAGGGGTAACTGAGGAAGACAAAAGGAGTACATCGCGGTTGTAGCTTATGTATTGTAGTAGAGGGGTTGAGAGGATAGCAAAGACATCCAAAAATCCTGACATGGGTGTAGGAGGGAGTTTGATGGTAGAGACGTTGAAGTGGTGTAATATAGTGAAGGCTTTTAGATGGAATTATGTTGTATAGATATGTGGCGACTTGCAAGGCGTGAGGCCAAAAAGTTGGCAGAACGAAAACATGGGAAAGAGAATTACGAATTATATAATTTATTATTCGGATAGTGCGTTATTGGCAAAAAAAAGCATATGTTTTGCAAAAGGTAGAGAAAAGCGCGTTTTTATATTCCGTGCCATTGACACTATGGAGAATTTTAATATCACGTTCAAATTGTTTGTTGACATAATCACAAAAAGATAAAAATCTAGGAAACACATCATTTTTGTGAGACAAAGGAAACGCCCACAAGAAACCCGTATAATCATCTAAAAATAAAACATAGTAACAATGCCCCGAATAGCTCAAAACGCGAGATGTCCAAACATCACTATGAACTAAATCAAACGGTAAACGAGTCGTAGTAAGAGAATCATAAAACAAAAATTTAATATGTTATCCAATGGGATAAGAATGACAAAACGATGTAGAAGAGCGTTTATTACAATTAATTTGAGAACTACGACTAAGAAAATTATAAACGTAATCGTCGGCGTGGCCAAGCCATGCGTACTAACGGTCGGCCGAGACAAAGAGGAAAGCGAAAGGTGACGGGGCGGTGCGAGAGGCGGCGGATGGGAGAACAGGGTAGATATAACCCGAGCTATTGCATCGCATAATGGGGGTGCCCATCTGAAAATCCTTCACGGAAAAACCTCACGGATGAAAAGAGATAGAAACAGAGTTATCAGTGGTGAATTTTCTGACAGAGATCACGTTTTTGATGTGGTGGGGAGCATGGAGAACGTTATTGAGACGAAGATGGGGGAAGGGGAGAGAGAACGGAGTGACCCGAGCCCTTAATTGGAAGAGTTTGACCATTACCAACAATTATATCACATTTGGTGCGCAAATTAAAGTAAGACGTGAGATTACCTTAGTTAGAGGTCGTGTGAGACGAGGCACCTAAGTCCATGTACCAATTGTGATCCGGTTGGCCAAGGGATAGCGTATGCATGGCCGAGTCAATGTCCACATGAGCATATGGAGCCACCTCAGTGTGGTACGCATGTTGGGGAACAGGGCCAAGTATACCCTGTCCGCGCGAGTTAGGGTTTGGCGGACTCGCCTGGGTCGTAGGATATGGGGCCGGCAGAGCAGCCCATTGTTGCTGCGTAGGGTAGGCCCAAGGTAGAGAGGGCCACGACCACTGATACGGGGGAGGTGTGTCGCGACCCCGCTGACTCGTGAAGCAGCCGCGACCGCGGCCTCATCCTCGTCCTTGATTTGCATTATACGGATCGAGTTGCAGAGCCGAGTTCGTGGGAGCGGCCGGTGGGGCATGATGCGAGACTAGGGTTGCATCGGTTTGTCGCGAGGCAGGCTTGGCAATGTTCGTCTCCTCTAACGATAACATGGAACGAGCTTTAGAGAAGAGAGGAAGCACATTACTTTGCTGAATTAGGGTTGCGATGCCGCCATATGCGTCGGTAAGACCCGTGACCATTTGAAGAACCAACCGACGGTTAGAAACGGGGGAACCGACGTTGGCCAATTGATCAGCAATCATTTTCAATTTTTGACAAAAAGCACCGACATGCGAAAAATCATCAAGAGTGGTAGAGGAGAATAGATTTTCGAGGTGCACGGCCCGGGAATTCTGATTGTCTTGGAAGTAATCCGCAAGATTCGTCCATACAATTACGGCAGTAGTCTTTTACCATATTTGTGTGGAGGAGATCGTTGGTGATGGTGCCATAGATCCATTGTAGCACGATAGCGTCCAAGCGATCCCACATCTCGGGGTCGTATGGGGCGACCACAACGGAAGGGGGGATGATGTGATCGAGAACTTGGTAAGCTCGTGCATAGATTTTAAATAACTTGGACCAAGTAGAGTATTTCCCGGATTCAACGCCCAACAAGATAGGGATAAAGTTCTTGATGTTAGTGACAGTGAGGGTGGGGGGAAATTTTGGGGGGCGGGGCCTCGTGAGGAGGCGCGTCGTTTTTGCCGTCGAAGGAGGTGGACGACTTGGAGGCGGAAGTATTGTCGCTAGAGTTTGTCATAGTTTAGGAGAGAAAGAAAAGAAAAGAAGGCTTAATACCATGTAAGATAATGAATTCCTTGTGTTATTCAGTGAATAATGTTCAATATATATACAAAGGAGATCATCTCTCATAAAGTAACTATCTATCACTAAAGATATATATCAATCTCCAATAATTATCAAATATACATATTCTATATCTAATACTTCTATCAACAACAGACTATATAAATAAAATATATCTTGAAAACAAGTTTTGGACAAGATCTGCAAATATCGAGTACGTCCAAAACGTCCATGTTTTGGACAAGTTTTGAATATATCTATTACATATTCCAACTTCTTATTTTGGTAAGTCCAACGGCCATAAATGAATAACGTACCTATTTTCTAGTTGATGTAAAACTGATCCATAAATTCTAGCTCCCACAAGAAATTAAATAGCATGCAAATTAAACGTAGTTGGTTAAATAACCACAGAATTCATCCACTAGCTTTTAAATGGCAAGTCTCTAGAATTCGCTGCAAAGTTGGTCCAATTTTTTCAACCACTACAATTCTCTGCTTATAATGGCTATAGACTTGTCATGATCATGCATGCTCTTCAGTTGATAAACATGTTTTTCCATACCTTGGAGGGTTCGACTCATCGCAGCACCTCTTTAAGCATTCTACCATGCAATCAGGATTGGGGATTCATAAATTATTAAGAAAGCCATCTATTTCCAAAATAATTTGGGAAGCAGTTTGAGTGGAATGTAAAAAGGGGAAAATCAACCGAGCTCAGGCTACAATGCATTAGAAAATTCCTAAATATGAAAATATTCCACCCACAAATCAGTAACAACAAAAGGGAAGAAAAAGAGAAAACGGCCAACAATTATGTTCAAGAGAAAAGGGGAAAAAAAATTGTAACTATAGCCATTGATTGGCCAAAATATATATGTAACATGGAATTTGGAATTGACTTCCTGTAGTTTCACTTTTACTAAAACTATCTTAACACTACAAAAAAAATAACCTATTGTGACAACAAATAATTGTCACAATAAGCACAAATATTATCACAAGAGACGTATCGCGACGAGAATTTGCAGCACAAGATTAGTCACCTCAGGCATATCACAATAGAATTCTAGGGACGAAAACTGCAGTTGTCGCAATAGCTTGCGACGAAATTGAATTTCGTCATAGTAGTTCACATTCTAGTGACGATATTGTTGTCACTCTAGTGTTAATATTTCGTCACAACAGCATAATTTCGTCACAACAAACTGCTTTCCCCAGACATTTTCATGACAAATGTGTTTGTCACAACAGCATCAATATTATAGTGATAATAATTTCGTCACAATATGCATTAAGTTTTTTGTTTTTTTTTTTTAGTTATTATTCAGTTACTATTCTGAGAGTGAGATCAATCATAATATGTAAAATCTAATTAAATAACTCAACTCAATGAGAAAATAATTTTATTAAACAAACAACAAAGTTAATAATCATCCTCATTACATGATACCAATATTTTTGCTTGACATTTGTTCTAAACTAACAACTTGACTACTACGAAAGTAGTATTAACAAAACATGTAACATTTGTAAGTACTCCACCGTCAACTTAAAAAACATCTTTCCAAGCCCTTCGATTCTACAACTCTTTTCTTCAATAGTCTTTTCTTCAATTCTTCTATCACATGATACACTTTAAAAAACAATGATAAATGATTGAAGTAAGTCAATCAAGGAAAGAACCTGTGCAAATAACACAAATAACACAAATACTGAACTTCCAGACCACAAAAGCCAAATGTCTGTAAATTGCCTACCTCACTAAAACGAGAATCAGCCATTGATTTTCTTCCAAATCCCAACTTTCCCATCACCTGAAGTAAGTCACCAAATATTAACTTCAGATTAAACGCTAACAAAAGTTTTAGTAAACAGAAAAAGAGAAGCGAGAGAATTCTAGTAATCACGAGATTGGATCTTAGACCTTTTCCCAATTTTGAACATGCTCAACACTACATGAATTTTGGATTATTTTAGAGAAATGGGCTCATACACTTATTAGCGGGATAAAAGTGAGTTGGAGGGAAAAGACTTTTTTTGACCGTGAATTCCATACTTCAATTTTTTTAAAGTTAAGTGTGTTCTTTTTTTCTTTTTGAAATCCAAGTTAACTGTTTTACTAATTTTATATGATTTGTAAAGTAAAAATTAACTAAGTGTCTCAATCTTTGAAGAATATTAAGTATTTTCAATAACTAGAAAAATCAACTAAGTGTCTAAAAATTAGAAAATACTAGAATACTACTAAAAAAGTGTTTTAACCGTTCAAGAAAATTATAATGTGCATTTTTTAAACAACATTCTCTTTGTTTGTGTATTCTCGTGATTTACTTTGATACACTTTATTGTTCAATACTCAACTGCATTCTATACAGTCTAGTTTGACAACAACCAAGATCGAACCATTCCCATTCGAGGTCCATCAGCATCGAACCCACTTAAATCGATATAATCTACAGCAGCATCGAACCATCCCGATTCGATCCACAGCAACATCGAACCTCCTAGATCCGATACTTATAGATCGAACGGCAACAATTCGATCTTCCCAGTTCTTTCTCTTTATAGGTTATCGGTAACAATTTATTACTTGTAATAGACAGTAGGTGTTTCGGACCAAGCTAGTCTGTTCATTGTAATAGATTAGCATTATTTTGGCATTGTCAGGCCCATTTGCATTGATTTCTGGTGTATTGTAACTCGGACGAAATAAGACCAAAATATTGGAGTTAACATCGAATTGGAGCGGAATTTCAAGAATAACATTGGATTACTACATGTATATAAGATCAGAAGATGCTTTTCCTGTTAGATTTTCTGTTCATGAAGACATTATGGTGGTCCATTCTGTATCTAAAAATTTCTTCAACATAAGATCCAGATATGTAACCGTGCATTATCACGATCACTACGGAGAGAAGCTAAACATGAAAACTATAATGAAACACTAAACGAAACAAATGTAAGCTCGTTAACCTTTTAAGCTAGAAGATGGGTTGAGATTCTTGGCATACAACGTGTAACCTTTGTTCTCTTTTCAAGCCAGTTTCATCTTCTCTTCCCGAGGCAAAGAGAAAAATGACTTATTCGCCTCGAGCACCTTGCAGAACAAATTCTCCTCCACCCCATGGTTTATAAGGTAAAAGAAACCGCATTCGATGCACGCATACACCACAATATATTTTGTCAAACACACTCATGAACAAACCAACCTACAATTCTTTCCACATCATTTAAGACAGTAGTAAAAGAACTTAGAAACATGGTTTTTATATATTTTTTTATTGACAAATAACAATAAAATATACGAGCTATTAGCAAAACTACCCTTGTGTTTTTTCTAATTAGCAAAAACCTCTTTAATGACATATTTTATAATGACAGTACCAATAACGAAGGATTTATAAGTATTATGATTTTATAATAAAAATACACTTATTACAATAATATTATAAATCGTGTTATATTTTTTTTAGATATTTTTAAAATTGTAAAAAAATATAATAAAATTAATCGGTACCGTACTTATATCTTTATAGATCTAAGAACTAATGTTTTTTTCAAAATAAATATGCATACAATTTAATTTGAACATCATTAGTTCCATATGTATCTAACAAATAATAACAATCATATTTTGAGATTAATCTTAGTATGTGCGAATTAATTCAGTGTAGTAGAGGGATTTTTGCTAATTTTTGAATAACATGAGGGGGGGGGGGGGAGTTTATAACACATGGGTAGTTTTTGCTATTTACCCTAAAATATACCCTTTAACACAACTCAAGCAATTTAATTCCAAAACTTATTCTACAAAGTAACGTTAATATTTCCAATCAGGGTCAAACCTTATGTATAGATTTAGCGGCGGAGACTTGATCGGAGGAAGATAGGTCAATTATCGGAAGTTGTAGATTTCTCCCCATTTGTTGAACTACAGTTATTGCACTTAGTACAACGAGAGGTAAAGTTAGACTCCCAACATAATTGAATATATATCGAATATGAATTGGACGAGGATTCACTTCGAGTACTCTAGTATATTTTAATAAAAAATAAAAAAGTTAGGTATTGCATACATTTTTTGAGCATATGGACTGTGCATTTGGATCTCGAATGCAATCAAAGCCACAATAGTATTTGACTTCGGTCCTGACAAAACAAGAATCGAAGTCAGATCAAATTGGACGATCCAATTCGATCCAAAATCATTCGATTTCGATTTGATTGGATTCGATTTTGATCATTTTTTCTTTTAATTATTATTTTAGTTTTAAAGGACAAAAACTATATAACATCTTTATTTTGCATGTAAATTAGCGAATATTATAATTAAACATGATGGTTTATTAGTGTTATACTTAAACTAACTCGAATTAAACTAATTGTTAGTATTTTATTTTTCGTATATTTATTTATTTAGCAACTTAATTTAATTTAATATAATATTACATATTTATTATAATTTTAAGCATTAAGATGATTATTCGATTTGGTCTGATTCTTAACCCCTGATATCGAGGATCAAATCAAAAGAGGTTTTGATCCTAGGACAAAAATCAAAATCAAATCAAATATTCGATTTGATCCAAAAATCGAATCATTCGATCGATTTCCAAACGATTCGATCGATCCGATCCATTGTGCTCACCCCTACTAACACGTACCCTTAACAGAGTACGGTGTATTGGTTGTTTTATATCAATTATCTGGCTCTCCACTTTCACATTTAACACTCTAACATAAACTAGAAAAGAAAATAAAACCTACAAAGCGCACGCACCTTTCTCAAAATCGATTTCTACTCTAAATCTTTATTGATTAGCGGAGCCCTAATATTTATTGATCCCGCGATGCGGGGACCACTCTACTATATCGAATGTTATATTCGATATACATATTGGCGGCCATCCCCGATATAGATGAACATGGGCTTTGCCCATGGCCAGCCCAATATGGGAATTATCCATATCATGTAGTCCCCCAGTTTAGGAGTTATCATTGTAGATGGTAATTTGTAAACTTGATTTGTATGCTCGAGTATTTTATTGAGGGATACCCTTCACTCCCCCTAATTTTCGAGCTGCATGAACAACAAATTGGGATAGTGAAAATAGAGCTCGGATTCTCTCCCATATTCCTGGACAATTTTGTTAAGATGGAAGTCAAAAATTCAGTGATATCAGGTAGATATCGAATATGCGTTTTTTATATCTCCCCAATATGGAAGGCATCTATTGTCGCCGGAGACCAAGTGTGGTTATTATATAAGGTGCTCCCCTCCACTTGTCCAGATGCAAATATTTGTCGAAGTGGTTTATCGTTGACGTCCTTGACCAAGACGTTGCTGGTGGCGTTACTAGAGACCGTCAGGGGGTAAGTAGAGGTCGTAAACTCTATTTGTCATTATGTTTGCAAGATATATAATGTATAGTTACTTGATGCCGATGATTATCTCTCGATGTGATGATCTTTAAATGTACCGGAGACCATTAAAATTGTTACCATTCGATGAAATTTTTGAGATGTGATACCTTAAAATGCATTGCTGCTCTATAATCACTTAAGGAGGTGCATTTCGAGTAACATGCCTATATTCAATGCAAATGACGATATAGAGGTGGATGCGACACGTGGTCGCAAGGGGACTACGTTGAATAATGTGTGTATCGAGGTGGGTGTTTGATCATTTCGTGTGATGGGTTGATGGGCAAGAGGGCCCATAATAATATAGGGACAAATATGTCTTAGGCGGGAGTAGTGTAGAACACGAGGAAGTTGTTCTCCGCACGAGGCCTTCATGGCCCCAAAAGCATTATTGTGTGTACGCGTCTGTTAATGAAATTCAGGTTTTTCCCAACCTTGCGTTAGGTTGGCGGGTGATTGAGAGATCGGGGTTACTGATGAGAGCGCTCTTTATTGCTTATTATGAGTTTACCTCATAACAATTTGGGATATGTGAAAATATTTGAATGTTCTATCCCGACCATAGCGTTAGTGTGGTTGGGTCTCGCGTTTGGTGAGGTGGGTTCATAACCAACTCAAACTTTGTAGGTAGCTCTTGAATTATTCGAGTACTTTATCAGATGTAGTATCTGACTGCGCTTCCATTACCTTTATAGGTAGATGTTGTTGACATCGTATCACAAACAATTCTTGTTATACCTTGAGAGGTATGATCTATGATAACGTGTTTAGTATGCCCTATGACATAAATACCATGCACACAATATTGCATTGTATCGTGAGAGATAAATGATTTGGGTACCGCGCAAGGTGTGTTTCACTATACCATAATTGGGCAGTTTCTAGCTGAAGCTGTTGTAGATGTAGCTTCCAGTATTGTTACACCTCACGGGTGGTTTTGAGCTATCACCAACGCAGAGTGTAGGTATGCTAATGTTGAGCCTTATGGCGTTGTCGAGATTCACAAGAAAAAGAGTGTCGTGTTGATTGACGTGAAGTGTGCGCACAAAATCGAAATTAAGAGTGTGAGTGGCGCTGTGTCGCCTCTGCTATGGTTGTCTAATAACCTTTGGATAATTGTAATCTTTGTTTTTCTATTTTGTTTGAATATTTGATTCTTATTTGAATTCTAGCATTTGCCTTGGGTAGACATCTATTATCGTACATTGTAGGATAAATCTGCCGGTGAAGGTGTCTGTTGGCATATCAACATATGATAGGAGAGAGTTCGACCTGTTAAGGTATTCTCTGAATTTTCCCATAGGATAGGAGATTTGTTTACCCGTTAGGGTGTTCTCTGCCATTTCCGGTAGGATAATAAGTATCATCTACTGTTTGAGGTATTTTCTGCCTATTTTCGTAGGTGAATCAATCTGATAATAAAGTGTTTGAAGTCAAGCAAGGTTGCACCGAGAGAAAAAAATATATGAAATATCATTTCGAAAAGTTAAACCCCGTCATGGCTGACTGGAGGCCCCCCAGGCCAATGTTTGTAAATGACAGTTTACGGTCCCAAACTCTAAAGTCTCGTTTAGGTCTCCGAATAGGATTTGCAAATCTTCAATTCAAACCTTAACGCGACCTCGGAGAGGCTCACTAAAATGGAACCATAATAAAGCCAAACACATACTTATTTATTACAGTGGAAGCTTTCATGATTCATAGAATACGAAACTCAAAACATCGAATACGTAATAAAACACACAATGATTATAGATTTATTTTTATTCTCTCACACTTCAGATTTATTTTAAATCCCACACCTCCACAATAGTTTGATCTAGCCGCCTTGTTAAACCTTGCTTATTATGAGGAATGGACAGAGAAAATAGCAGGAGATGTAAGTCTTTGGTGACTTAGTGAGATTTTCAATAACAATAATAGATGTAAGAAATATGTGAAATTTGATATGGTATGAATGGGAAAACATTAGAACTGAAAGTTAAAGAATAACAAACGAATAACAAGGTAATGAACTCGTGCATCTCATATAACATATTCAACCTTATTTCATCCAATATACTACCTTGTACCTCCCAACAAGGAGCGACCTTGCTAATAGATCAAGAGACATGCTCGAGTACATGCCAACCTGGCACGCGGTTACATCCAACTTTTGACTGCAAGCGGCGCATAGATAAATGGGTATCGAGCGAATTTACTTAAAATGACAACCCTTGCTGCCCAGTAGTAAATCGTCTCAATCCCTGGGCCCAACTTCCCAAAGTCGTCCCAATGGGTATAACAGATAAACAATAAGCTAGTAACTCAGACAATGTCCATTCTTTTGAGCTACATGTCCCGAACATAGTTCGTTGCTCGTTGCTCGTTGCACAGTTCAAAAACCAACATGTGGATTATCATATGGGAAATTATTGTAATTATGAAAAATGACTAAGAATCCATGGTCCAAGGATATTTCAACATTAATCAAAGGATTAGGTTACGAAATGAGATCATAAATGAAAACGATTTTGTTGAAAGAATCAGTTGTTCTCCATTTAGAGTCAAGAATCACAAGTACTCAATCCAAGTTCCTCAGGCCAGGTACCAAATAGGGCTTAAAAGTATTATAAATCTCACCTGCGACAGTAACTTCGTGTTCGAGAAATTATGTGTCGTCTCCTAAATAAGTTTGAATGTGTTTATTTCAGAGAGGTAACTTGCCAAAATAATATCATCTACCATTACACACAAAATGGTTAGACTTTAGTTAGTTCTCTTAACAAATAAGCTAGACTCAACGACTGCTTGTATGTAAACATGGGAAGTTAGGCATGGAGTGAGTTTGTGGAACCACTGTCTTGAAGCGTGCTTTAAACAATACAAACTCATTTTAAGTAAACACACCATGTTGTCAGAGTTAGGGCAATAACAAATAGGTGGTCTCATATAGATAGATTCATTTAAATCACCATGTAAAAAAGCATCGTTAACATCAAGCTGTTTCAAATGCCAATTCTTAGAAGCAGCCAAGGCAACTATGGTTTTTACAGATGTTATTTTGGTCATATGAGTGAAAGTGTCAAAGTAATCTAACCCCTCTGCTTGGGTATAACCTTTGGCAACAAGCCTGACTTTGAATCTTTTAGTGGATCCCTCTCATTTGTACATGATTTTGTACACCCACTTACATCATATACAATGCTAGTTAGAGGTTAAATTAGTTAACACCCAAGTGTTGGTTCTCTCAGTAGCATCGATCTTAGATTTTGCAGCATCTTACCACTCTTTATGTTTTTTTGCTTGGTTGAAGTTTTGGGTTCAATAAGCATACTAATGGCATAAGTAAAAGCTTTATGTTTCGTGCCTAAATTATCATTGGAGCGGTATTGAGCAATATGGTATTGCCTCCCTTTAGTGATCATCATTGAAGAATGAGGTTCGTGTAAAGAGGTAGAAAGATGATAATCATAAATCTGTAAGTAATAGGGTGGAGCAGTTGACCTCAAAGATTTTCTTAGAGTGGGGTTGGGATTACCTGGTAGATTACCTGTTTCAATGGCAGGTGGTAAGTCTGAGGTGGGCTCACTAAGAGCTTGATTGTTGTCAGAAGAGGAGACTTCCTGATTAATATTGTAATCTATAGGATGAGTGTGTGGAAACTGTGAGAAAACACCATTGGGACTATGAGCTGAATCCTTTGGTTGGGAATCACAATTTGTTGGTAGTTGATAAAGAGGCTGATCAATGACATGTGAAGGTGACATGTGCACATTTATAAAAGGATTGGTACACACTAAAGTAGATGGAGCACTATCTGACTAATTCTCAAAAGTATTGAGTTTGTTAGTCTTTAAAGGAAACAATGATTCATGAATTATCACATTTTTTGAGATGAAAAAATTCTTATAAGATATATCTAATAACAGATACTCTTTAGTTTCTCTTGGATACCCAAGGAAAACAAAGTTGATGTACGATGCAACCAAAAACCTTAAGCACATCATAGTTGGGAGGTTTTTTATATAACATTCATATGGACACTTACTATCCAAGGTCTTAAAAGGCATTATGTTAATAAGGAAAACAGTTGTAGTAATGCAATTGCTCCAGTATTCTAAAGGAATATTAGACTGGAACATTAAAGCTCTAGCTACCTGAAGAATGTGCCAGTGTTTCCTTCTCACTAAGCCACTCTGCTGTGGAGTTTCCACACATATTTGTTTGATGTAGAAGGCCTATCTTGTGGTATAGTTCTTTAAGCCATTATCTGTTCTAATAGTTTTAACTCTGAAAGAGAACTGAGTAGCAACTTGCTAAAAAACCCAATTTAGACATTGTTTGACATCAGACTTATGTTGCAACATGAAAATCCATGTGCATCTGGAATAATCATCTACAACAGTCCAAAAGAACATGAAGCCATCATATGAGGTGACCCTGAAGGGTCCCCACACATCATAGTGCAACAAATCAAAAGTTTGAACATAAATTGAATCACTGAGATTAAAAGGTAATATCTTTTTCTTGGACATATGGTAAACATCACAATAAGAGTTTTTACTACCTTGAGGAATTTGTAACTGAGAAATATCACGAATTTTGTCAAGCAGGGTGTCCTAGCCTCAAATGCCACCAAATATGAGTAGTGTTCACAAAACAACACTGCATAGCAGTGGTACAACCATCTGAAACAACATAATTGGTAGAAATAGTAACATTATTATTGAATATTAAAAGATAAAGATTATGAGATAGCCTAGCAAAATCCATCATCCTCTTAGTGTTGATGTCCTGCAAGGCCCATGAATCAGACTTAAAAATCAAGGTAAGGTTAGAAGCAAGGGTTAGTTTAGATACATAGAGAACATTATGAGTGAAAAAGTGAACAAATAATACTTCTCTAAGTATTAAGCCATTGAATAATTGTACGCATCCAATATGAGCAGCTATGCTGTAGCTGGTGTTTGGTAAGTGAATCTTAATGAAAACAAGAGTGATTCACAAACCAATTCATATGACTCACCATGTGGTCAGTTGCACATGTGTAAGGAATCCATGTAGTGAAACTGTTCATATTGGGTGCAGTGTATACTGAAATACATTAGCATAAGACTTAGATGTACCAATTATGGCATTTGAAGCACAATAATTTGGAGTGTCATGGGAGTAAGTTGATGGTGCACAAGGTGTTGTAACTTCTGCGCGACCCTTGGTTTATTTGGTAAAAAAAAGAGTGAAGTGGTGAAGTTAAGGCTGAGTTTTGGCTGAGGGAGAGACTGGTTGTCTTTCTGAACAAATTTTACTTTTTTTTGAACTCCTCTAACTCTTGAACAATATTATTTTGGTTTTACAGAGAGTTGCACTGGTGTTGCAACCATAACTATCACTGGTTCTGCACTTTGGTCGTAGTTGGTGTTTTGATTTCTTATCGATTATCTTGACCAACCACTTGTGCAGATGGGACCAATGATTTTGACAAAATAAATCAAAGGGGGAGATTGTTACGGCCGGTTTCTCTTGGGCCCAACTAGGTGAAAACCGATCTTCTTTTGAAAATCATATTATGGAAGTTAATCTGATAATGACAGTAGTTATCATATCTTATTACCTTATCCAAAAAGAGTTCTTCTTACCTTATTTTATTAACATCCTTGGTGGCTAAGATATTAATCATCTCTCCTGATTATGTATCTAGACATATTTAATAGGCATAAATATTGGATATATTTGGAGTTATCTTGCAAAATATATTAGATAAGGAAAGAATATTCTGCATGGACTGTAACTGGAGATACATAGAGCTTATCAGATAAAGAAAGAAGATTTGCGAGGATTGCAGCTAAAGATTTGTAAAGATATTGTATGTGCCTATATATGGAGAAGACTTGAGACCTTAGACGATATGATTTGAGAGATAGTTTGTTGCCATTCGTCATGTATCGAGTCAAGGTGTTTTAGTGAGAGAACTTCTTGTCAAAGGAACTTTGAGCTATCTTGAAGTTCTCAGACTCAATAGGAGTATACCGAATATAGTATGCTTTGGTGTTGCAAGAGTAAAATAAGGGGAGTCTAATTTTACTTAGAAGTAAATCCTAAGATTGTAATTCTTCAGTAGGTATATCATGCTGAGTCATAATTTGGGTACATACCCCGTGGATTAGAACCATTTGGACCGAATCACGTAAAAACCTTGTGTTCTTTACTGCTTTTGTTTAACTGCTTCAACGGTCATCAATTGCAACAGTAAAACTGGTTTCAATGATTAAAGAACGACAATCGATATTACTTTCGTACACAGTTATAACTATTCCTACTTATAACTGTATCCATTTTCAAGTAATATCGATCTAAGATCTTTCAAGAACTACTGAAAGCCATGTTACATACCTTGGCCAATCAATTGCTATAATTACTAATTTTTATCCTTTTCTCTTGAGCATAATCGTTGATCGTTTTCTCTTTTTCTTTCTCTTTTGCTGTTCCTGATTTGTGGATGGAAATTTTATATTTAGGATTTTTTCTAGTGAATTGTTGTCTGAGCTTGGTTGATTTCACCTTTTTTACATTCCACTCAAACTTCTTTCCAAAATTATTTTGGAAATAGATGGCTTCCATTATGAATCCTAATCCTGATTGCCTGGTGGAATGCTTATAGAGTTGCTGTAATGAGTCGAACCCTCCAAGGTGTGATTAGGAAAAGAACATGTTAAGTAACTCCTTAAGTGCATGATCATGAGAAATAGCCATTTAAAAGTAGATGAATTTTGTGGTTATTTATCCCAACTATGTTAAGTATTTAAGTTTCTAGTGGTATTTAGGGAAAATTACAGAATCATCGCCAAACTTTAGACTTTTTTGCACTTCCATTGCTGAACTTTGAACTTTCGCACTTGGGTATCTAAACTTCATTCGGGCAGCTCCGGTGTATCCCAACTTTCAAAAGCTGAAATTTGGGCCACTTAACGTCACTATTCGACCAAGTGACGTAATTTTGCAAAGGCTAAATTACAAAATCGTAGCCAAACTTTGTGAAAGTTGTCGGATCATGGATTGACACAAAAACTTTGAGAATTAAGCTGGCGTTGCCTTAACTCTATTGTGATCTTCTTGATTAGAGTAACATGTAGCGGAATTAAGAACACAAGAAGATATAATTTTAAGAAGTTTTCAATATTATTAAAAACTTCCGAGCCTTAGGCCAAATAACCATAAAGGTTTTAACAAAAATGTTCCTCATAACAACTCACTCACGCTCGTTGTTGATCGGTCTCAACGAAGAAGACAAGTACGAACTACTTAACCACTCTGAACTAGACGTAAATAGTTGATACAAAAACTTCGCAAAGCAAGACGAAGACAATACAAAGAATTTAATCTCTCAGATTATTTGGCACTATTGTCTTGTATTCATCTTGATGAACTTCACATCTTTTATAGATTTCTTGAAACTTGCACGCCAAGATGTGTTTCCTTGGTAACTCTTGTTGTTTCCTTGTTGAATTTTGCCTTCTTTGTGAACTTCACATCTTTCCTGAATATGTGTTTCCTTTGTTACCAATCTAACAAGGCAACACATCTTCTTCAAATCGGAGAATCCTGGAAAGAATCAAAGTTGAAGAGAATCCAATTTGTTTTCTTCTTTTGAAAGCGTGCTGAGTTCACTTATTCAACTTGGCTTGAATTATGAAAACTTCAAGTAAGGAATCATCTGTAGCTCTTCCTCATGATTAAGATATATTCCTGGATATAAACATAAACAACTAAAACCGTGGAAATTGATTAATAAGTGAATAAAGGCAAAACTTAAATTTGGCAACTAAAGCACAGTTTTCGCACAGACTCTCGACTTTGAACGTTATCCTCAATGTTGACCCAACATCGTCTAACAATGATTCCAGAAAACCCTGCACTTTCAATCTCCCCCTTTTTGCATTTCTTCACAAAACCAACACATGTTCCAATCAAGTCTAATATCCACAAAGTTAGAATCAACAAGAAACAAATTAAACTACTAAACTACTCCCCCTCGATACAAACTAACACATTCAAATTTAAATCAGCAAAGACAAGTATTAAGGTCATCACTACATTATAAGACGTTCAACCCCCAACATTCATCAATGTTGCCTCAACATTGAAACTAGTGAGTTTCCTGCATAAAAGGTCAACCAGACAAGCAGTTCAAAATGTACTTTCATAAGTAATAGGAGTTAGAGCAGTTCAACAGTAGTAGTACTTAGAGTTATACGCCATAGCTAAATATCAAGGACATGTCCCTTGATCAAATAAAACCACATAGAGATAAATGTACCAGCAACACAAACACATTAGCAGTTCATAAGAAACAAAACATAAACTAAAAGACTAAAGTTAAAAAACTTGGAACTACTCTCCCCCTTTTTGTGAAGAAGGGAGTTTCTCCAAAGTTTTCACCATGTCCTCCAGCTCTCTGAGATGTTCCTTCCTTTCTTCAATCTCTCTTTGAGTATCAACAATTTGCCCCTTATACCAGTTCAACAGATGATCCACAAAGGTTGAGGTAATGACCATGCAATCTTCCTCTTTGGACATAAGCACTGAAGTTCCAGCAAACTCTTGAGCCTTTTTCTTCTCAGTTCTTGGCCTCACCCTTCCTTTTGGGTTCCAAGGAAGGTCTCTCACTCTTGATCCAGAAAAGTAGCTTGGGAGAATTGTCAGTTCAGTATCATTCTTCCTCCAGCCCATAGTGACACTTGTCTTCAATCCTTGCTTGTTAAAGATTTTACAGATGAGTGAGGGAAAAGGCAGCATGCCATTATTCCTTTCAGCAACTTATGACATTGACTTCACAATCCTCTCCCCCATGTTCACAACTAGCCCATTCTTGATTTTCTAGACTAAGAGTGCTGATTCCTTAGTCAATACAGTGACATTTTGCTTTGCAGCCAGTTGAAACAAGCTATCTTGTGCAAGACAACACTAAGGGAGGTGAGTTTTGTGGTTGGCAGAGCATCTCTCCAGGTTTTAACCAACACTCCAGTCAAGTCTTCCATCACATCATCAAGGTAGGGGTCCTCAGATTCATCAGTAGTGGGGAATCCACATATCTTGTTGATGGTGTAGGGTTCAATGTTGAAGACTCTCCCCCTCACCCAAGCCTTTCCATATTTTGGAGATTTGTAGTCCCTTATCCACTTGGAGAGATTCAGGTGGAACTCCATGACAATCTCAGGAGCATAGTCACTCAACTCCATCACTGATTGTTGCGACCCTCTTGCCTTAAGCAAGTCCATCACCTTGTTTTCTTTGAAGTTGGCCATCTCTACAGCTTTTTCAGTGTGAATCTCCCTTCTTTTGAAGGAATCCCACTTCTTCTCTAACTCTTGTGAAAGATAGTAAGGTGAAAAGTAGTCCCCCTCATCCTTAGGGAAGATGACATATAGCCCATATGTGTACTCTTCTGTTCCTGATGTTGCTTTAACATCAGTAGCAACATCAGCAGCAACATCCTACTCTTCCTTAGTCTTTTCCTCTTCCTTCTCCTCATCTTCCTCTTCATCCTCAACATCCAACATCTCTACTTCCTCTTCCATCACTTGCTTTCCTTTCCTCTTTCTCTCAGTAGCAACAACACCTTTCCTCTCTTCCTCAGCCTTCTTCTCGACTTCAGCAGCCCTCTTCCTAGCTAATCTTTCAGCTTGTCTTTTCCTAGCTTTAGCACGTTGCTTAGCATTCTCAGACATAGTGCTCAACTTATACCTAGTGCCCTTGCTCCTTTTATTTTGAGCCCTAATCCACTTCCTAACCGCTTTGTCCACAGACTTATTCACAGACTTCTCCACAGATTTATCAGCAGATCCACTACCCTCCCCCTCAACAGTTATATCAACATCAATTTCAGGGTTGGGTTCAGCAATGTTTACCTCAATTTCAGGCTCATTGATGATGGGAGCGGTTGATTCAGGAGTTGGCTCAACATTGGAGGTTGATTCTCCCTGTTTGGACTTCTTCCCTTGTCGCACATAGGGGATCGCCTTCCTTTTGGTAGCAACATGAGCATCATCTGATTTTGCAGCAGCACCCCTAGTGTGTGAATGGGTGCGTGCGGCAGTGGGTTCACTTCCCAGGGCAACATCTACAAGAGTTTGCATGCGAGACTTTCTTGCCATTGTTAGTAAGGAAGATTTGAGAGAGTTTGCAGAGAAAATCGTGAGAAATTTAGAGTAGAGAGAGTAATTTTGCAGAGTAAGCACAGATAAGGAAATTGCAAGCACAATTAAGGATATTAGGGTTTTAATTTCTGAAATAACCGTGAATAAGGAAAGAGAATGAATGTTAGCGGGCAGTTACAAAATTTGAATCAAATAAAACCTTCCCGCTATGTTTTCCCGCACACATGCTTTGATGTTTAATTAATAGGTAACCAGAGCGGTTTTAAAAAATTCGATAACTTACAAGTTCATGTTTTCAATATTGGCCTGCTGCAGTGCACAATGTTGGGATAACATTCAATAACATTCAAACCAGAAGGTGGAGGTACAGGCTTCACCAAGGCAAATTCATGTGAGAGCTTGAGATACATCAAAAAACACATCTGAAACTTAACCAATATGGCAAGTGAGTACCTCAGACATATTTGTCAGATCAATATCATGAGAAAGCAACATAGATAACAAGAAACACATAGATAAGCAATAATTAATTCAAGGAAAAATTCACTTCCACGACATAGAAAGTCACAGAAAAATGTGTCACCTGCAGTATGTCACCCAAATTGTATGCCTCAACACATGAATTATACTCCTCTTAAGCCTAAACCGACACAACTCAACAACAAGAAAGAAACAATGCAGTTCTACATGAATGCAACAATGTAATGTCAAATAGGCATATGGTAAACACATATGAAAGACTCCTCGAACTCATTTATAATATTTATAAACTCATTCAGCACAACACACATCTCTTTGTAATCTTTATTATTTTCATAGCTCATTTGAACCAAAAACTAAGGGTTGCTAAACACAAAGCTAATGTCACTACTGAAAGAGGGCAGACTGAACTCCACACACCACAGTAACAACATTAACAGCAGCAAGTTAGGCAAGTACAAAGGCCTTGAATGTTGGCAATTCATTTATCATGCACCCCAACACCCCAATTCCTTATGCATACTTGTTTACCAACCTGCATTCAAGAGAATCACCTAGTGATCAGTGCTATTAAATGTAAGAAATCTAAACCTCAAACACCCTAGTAAAAAAGATCACCCTCATGTGTTCCTTGGCCAAACAAACAGGAACATATAAATAAGCACAACTGAGTAACACTGAAGCTGTCAACATCATGTACCCCAGCTTCTCCACATGTCCTATACACCTTTCATATGAATAAGACACAACTTAATAGACATCAAAGTAGTGAACTTTGTGTACCCCAGCTTCTCCATATGTTAGGTTATCACAACCTCAGACAAAAAAAGAGTTTTATTACTTTTTCATAACAAAGATGTGAAACTGATAACTAGAAAGAGTTGTTAATCAGAGAGTTCAACAGCACAAACGAAAACTGACAAAACAAAGATGAAATGAGACTCACAAGAAAATTAGTTCAACAAAGGAAAACAATAGAATACCTACTACACCACAACCAATATACCAGTGCTAGACAGTGGTGTTATGTCAACCCTGGTTTCCTCAACATTCTTACATATTGCACATGCCAAGAGATTTCCTCAAGCTGAAGAATCTATCACTATCTAAAGGTTTTGTAAACAAATCAGCAAGCTGATTAGTTGTCTCAATATGTTCAATGTTGATCACTTTGTCCTCTACCATATCTCTTAGGAAATGATGCCTTATGTCTATATGCTTAGTTCTAGAATGTTGGACAAGATTCCTAGAGATACTTATGGCACTTAGGTTGTCACAGAACATGAGAAGTGTATCACTATCTAGCCCATAATATGAAAGCATGTGTTTGAGCCACACAAGTTGGGTAACACAGCTGCCAGCTGCTACATATTCTGATTCAGCAGTTGATAATGAAACACAATTCTGCTTCTTGCTATACCAGGCGACCAAATTATTCCCCAAATAAAAACAGCCCCCACTTGTGGATTTCCTATCATCCACATCACCTGCCCAGTCAGAGTCACTGAAACCAACCAAGTTAGTGTTAGTGTCATAAGAATACCAAATACCTAAAGGTGAAGTTCCAGAGATATATCTAAGAATCCTCTTCACAACAACCAAGTGAGATTGCCTTGGATCAACTTGGTACCTAGCACAAACACACACTGAAAACATGATGTCAGGTATAGAGGCAGAGAGATATAGCAAACTACCAATCATGGATCTGTACAATGTTGGTTCAACATTGCTGCCAGTGCCATCTTTTGTTATCTTCACTGAATAGGACATATGAGTTTTGCAAGGCTTTGACTCTTGTAGCTCAAATCTCTTCACCAGATTCCTTGCATAATTCTCCTAGTTCAGAAAGAGACCATTCTCCAGCTGCTTAACTTGTAGTCCCAGAAAGTAATTAAGCTCACCAATCATGCTCATCTCAAATGTTCCTGTCATAGACTCAATAAACTTGTCTAAGGTAGACTTGTTAGTAGAGCCAAATACAATATCACCCACATAAATTTGAGCAATGCATATATCAGAGCTTTTTCTAAGAACAAACAATGTTCTATCACAATCTCCTCCATTGAAACCTAAGCCTAACAGAAAGGCAGTTAGCCTCTCATACCAAGCTCTAGGAGCCTATTTTCAGCCATACAAAGCCTTCTCAAGTTCGTACACATGGTCAAGATGTTTAGGATCAGCAAAGCCTTTAGGTTGTTCTACATAAACCTCCTTGTCAATTAAACCATTCAAAAAGGCACCTTTAATATCCATTTAGTAAACTTTAATCCTAAGACAGCAAGCAATAGCAAGAAGTAATCTAATTGATTCTATCCTAGCTACTGGAGCAAAAGTCTCATCAAAATCTATACCTTCTACCCGAGTATAACCTTGTGCTACCAACATATCTTTGTTCCTCATAATTACACCATTCTCATCAGTTTTATTTTTGAAAATCCATTTTGTACCTATTACATTCACATGTGATGACCTAGGTACTGGATTCCAAACTCTATTTTTGGTGAATTGTAAGAATTCCTCTTGCATTGCATTAATCCAGTAACTATCCTTAAGAGCTTCAGTTACATTTTAGGTTCAATGGAGGACACAAAACAACATGCATTATCAACAGTACATGAAGAAGACATACAAACACACAACTTAGCCATATCCTTGTAATTGACCATTTCTTTGTTGCGTGTTCTAGCTCTTTCAGTAATTTGTCCAATTACTTGAGAGGTTGGATGATCTCTTTGTATCCTAAGAGGAGGATCACTTCTGGATACAGTCACAACTTCATCTTCAGAATCTAACAGCATAGATGTTGGCCTAACATTGGGGGTTTCTGGTGTTAAGTCAAGATTTGTTCCAGTTTCCAGTTCAACATCTCCAGCGTCTGTGTTCAATGTTGAGTCCAATGTTGGAGCAACATCTGAACCAGTGACTTCTTCAGTACCTGCAGAAACAGTTAAATCATCAAAAATGACATTCATTGATTCTTGAACAGTATGCAATCTTGGATTGTAGACCCTGAAAGCAGCACTATTAGGAGAATATTCAACAAATATACACTTTTCAGTTTTGGGATCAAATTTGCCCAAATAGTCTATATCCTTTAGCAAATAGCAGTTAATACCAAATTAATGAAAGTGTGCTACTGTTGGTTTTGAACCCTTCAAGATTTCATAAGGTGTCATAGTAGTACCAGGTCTAAGATAAACTCTATTACTAATATGACATGCTGTATTCAAAGCTTCAGCCCAGAGTTTCTTAGATAGGTTTCTAGAATTTAGCATTACTCTAGCCATCTCTTGAAGTGTTCTATTCTTCCTCTCAGCAATCCCATTTTGCTGAGGTGCTTTAGTTGCAGATAACTCATGGAAAATGCCTTTAGTTTCACAAAAATTAGCAAAGCTTACATTTTCAAATTCTTTTCCATGGTGAGACCTAATTCTTTCTACAGAAGTGCCATACAGATTTTTAATAATAGCATGCAAAATCTTGAATGTGTGGAAAACCTCTGATTTTTCTTTCCAAAACTTAATCCATGTATATCTTGAAAAATCATCAACAATAACAAAAGCATACTTCTTACCATTCAGGCTACTAACCTCAATAGGACCCATGAGATCCATATGTAGCAAATCAAAGTACTTATTAGTCCTAGTGTTACTACGCTGTACCTGAAGTGGTGGATGGACAACTTTTGTTTGTTTTCCTTTCAGACAGTCTACACAAACAATTTTACATGGGCTAGCCAACTTAGACAGTCCTCTCACAACCTTTAACTTCCGTAGTTTCTCTAGATTCTTATAGTGCACATGTCCTAACTTCTTGTGCCACATGACAGATTCATCTACCTTGGCATGGTAGCATTCATCTTCATCTTGAGCAAGATAGCAGTTATCCTTTGATCTTGTATCTGTCATGACACGGACATTGTCACTATTAAACACATCACATGAACTTTTATCAAAAGTAACTAGCAAGTTATCATCCCGAAGTTGACTTATGCTAATTTAATTTACTTTCAATCCTTCAACCAACAACACAACCTTGAGTGGTGGAAATCCTTCAACATCCAGTACTCATTTTCCAATGATTTTCCCTTTTGTGCCTCCTCCATAGGTAATTGTTCCAACAGTCAAGGGGATTACATCTTTCAGGTGGTCAATGTTTCCAGTCATGTGTCTTGAGCATCCACTGTCAAAATACCACTTACCTGCAAGGTTAGAGTAAACAGTAGAGAACACAACATTGCAAACAATTTTAACCTTAGGAATTTTTAACTTTTCTATCCAAGTTCTACTTTTATGTCCTTCAGCTTTGTTACCTAATGTTGGGATAACATTCAGATAAGAGGTTCTCCTAACATTGGTACTGCTATTAATTCCTGTTTTCTTGTCAATCACACTTCTGAATTTTTTACAATAAGGCTTAAGGTGACCAGGTTGAAAACAATATTGACATATAAAAGTCGGTTTTCTTACAGTGTTGACAGAAATTTCACTACCCACGGTACTACTTTCCTTGATAAAACTAGCTATTAAATAGGCAGAATCAACATATTTAGAGGAAGGTTTCTCAACATAGCCCAAACAATTTTTACCTTGATTTCCCATACTCAGCACTTCATCAAGCATAGATGTAGAGGAGTTCCATTTGTCAATGGTTTGTTCAGCTTTATCTAATTTTACCTTTACCTCTTTCAGTTCAGCCTCAGTTTTGTCAAGGTATTTCTTATACAGTTTCAGCATCTCCTTCATGCATCCAATCTCTTATTTCAAGCTTTTGTTGCTCTTGATGAGATTGTGATTCTCAAGCAGCAGTTCATGGTAGATAGACTTCAGGTCTTCAATGATTTCCTCTTGGGACCTTTTTCCTTCAAAGAAATATTCTTCATCTAGATTCACTAAGCCATGAAAACAATCAAAGTAAGATTCATCAGAGTAGGATGCAAGATAAGGTTCAGTATCAGTATCATATTCATCCCAATCTGCAAAGAATGTCTCCTGTTCGGATGTTGGATCCTGAATGTTGGGGTAACATTGAGCTCCGAAGAAGTTATGGGAGTCTTCTGGTGTCCAGTCAATCTGAGTGAGTAGCACAGCAGATTGAACCACTTCTGATTGTTCTTCAGCTTCTCCAGAACTAAAGTCATCTTCATTGAAATCATCTACACAAACCCAATGAGAATTTCCTCTTTTTATAAGAGTGTTAGCACATTCATTAGCCATATGACCAAATCCTTTACATTCAAAACATTGAACATATTTTAACTTATCAGCTTCTATAGGAGTAGGTTTTGATGCCATGTACTTTACAAACTTAAGAGGTAATTTCTTATAACCTGGGGAACTATTACTAAGATTCTTTTCTTTACCTTTTCCTTTAAGGTTCAGCTTATTGAACTTCTTAGTAATTTTACCATAGTTTGAAGAAATTAATTCATAATCATCATCACTTTCATTGTCCAGACTTGATCCTCTTAAAGCAACAACCCTATGTTTGCTAGGTTGTGAGGCAAGCTCCATCTTAAATTCTTTAAGAGTATTCATCAAGACTTGAAACTGTAGATTAGCAAGGTTCATAGATTCACCCATTGCAATTTCCTTGAGAGCAAATTTAGATGACAGTGTTCTCATAGCTTTATAAACCATTTCTTGGTTAGTCATAGCAAAACCTAGATTTTCACATTGGTTAGCAATATCAAGAATTTTCTTAAAATAACTGTCAACACTTTCATCTTCGCCCATCTCATGTTTTTCAAATTGCAGAAGCAGTTGTCTATATTTAGAATCTTTAACAACAGAATCTCTTTCACAATGTAATTCAAGTATATCCCAAGCATGTTTGGCTTTTGTACAATTCTGGATTAACTTGAACATGTGCTGATTAACCCAACTAAAGATAGCATTAATAACCTTTTCATTAGAGTTATAGAGACTTACCTCTACTGCTTTCCAGCCTGCTTCTGGTTTTGGTACTATATCACCTTCACCATCTCTTGGTAATGTTGGAAGAGAGTATCCATTGATCACAAATTTCCAGGCTCGAATATCAATAGCTTTGATGTGAGACCTCATCATGATCTTCCAATTAGCATAATTGGAGCCATCCAAAACTGGAATCATGTTGGTATTAGGATTGACATTGTCCATGGTGGTGTATCACCTCCAAACCACCAGTGTAATCGGTGTTTGGCTCTGACGCCAATTGAAAATTGTCGGATTGTGGATTGACAAAACAACTTTGAGAGTTAAGCTGGCGTTGCCTTAACTCTATTGTGATCTTCTTGATTAGAGTAACATGCAACGGAATTAAGAACACAATAAGATATAATTTTAAGAAGTTTTCAATATTATTAAAAACTTCCGAGCCTTAGGGCAAATAATCATAAAAGTTTTAACAAAAATGTTCCTCACAACAATTCACGCACGCTCTCTGTAGATCGGACTCAACGAAGCAGATAAGTACGAACTACTTAACCTCTATGAACTAGACGTAAATAGTTGATACAAAAACTTCACAAAAGCAAGACGAAGACAATACAAACAATTTAATCTCACAGATTATTTAGCACAATTGTCTTGTATTCATATTGATGAACTTCACACCTTTTATAAATTTCTTGAAACTTGCACGCCAAGATGTATTGTTCATAGTTTTGGTAACTCTTGTTCTTTCGTTGTTGAATTTCGCCTTCTTTGTGAACTTCATATATTTCCCGAATATGTGTTTCCTTTATTACCAATCTAACAAGGCAACACATCTTCTTCAAATCGGAGAATCCTGGAAATAATCAAAGTTGAAGAGAATCAAATTTGTTTCATTCTTTTGAAAGCGTGTTGAGTTGACTTATCCAACTTGGCTTGAATTATGGAAACTTCAAGTAAGGAATCATCCATAGCTCTTCCTTATGATTGAGATCCCTTCTTGGACATAAACATAAACAACTAAAACCGTGGAGCTTGATTAATAAGTGAATAAAGGCAAAACTTAAATTTGGCAACTAAAGCACAGTTTCTGCACAGACTCTCGGCTTTCAATGTTATCCTCAATGTTGACCCAACATCGTCTAACATTGCATCGTCTAACATTGATTCTAGAAAACCCTGCACTTTCACTTTGGACATTTTTGCTCTTTCATTGCTGAATTTTGGACTTTTGCCCTTGCAAAATTACATCACTTGATCGAATAATGATGTTTTGTTTCCCAAAATTGCCCAAATTTAAGTTTTTGAAAGTTGAGATACACCAGTGCTGCCCGAATGAAAGTTTGGATACCCAACAACGAAAACTCAAAGTTCAGCAATGGAAGTGCAAAAAAGTCCAAAGTTTGGTTATGATTTTGTAATTTTACCTTGAATTTATTGTATCAACTTTACATTAACTTAAAATATAGGAAGGTTCATTTATGGTCATGTGACCTAACCAAAATAATGAGCTGGTAAAAATAAATAAATATTCATTACATATAGGTAACGAATCTTCATTAATGAAGTCTTTAGGACCATTATAGTTGTGTTTCACTAGTTCAATAATGGGCAGATGTTATTCATAGATTTCCCCCAATCGGCAGTGGTGATTACCTCCGAGACCGTTATCGACTTACAGAAAGTGTGAAGCAGGCGAACCTTATGTGTATTTACTCTTTGTCACGGTAAATTGATTGGTTATCACAAAGTTACTACTATGTAATTCCCATTCGGGGTCAGGGCACGACTTTTTCGCCGACTTAATTTAATCAAAACCTTGTGTTTTGTTCGGCTTTGCGAGTTGACTTGGATTTTTCCTTTTCTTTTCCCTGCTCCGATATATACTTTTTTATGTAGCATTAAATCCTGTAAAGTCTAATATGTTGGGTCTGGGGAGGGGTGCTCTACTGTAGTGCAGCCACACATTCAGTTTCAATTCTTGTGTCCAGTGCAACGCTGCGACAACCTGGTAAGTCGAACGAGCTTGTGGCGGCCCAATAAAATCTGCAACTAATTTGACAATAGATCGTATATTACTGACGAAGTGCGAGATTACAATGATATGAGAACCAATCTATTACAAACTATGTCTCACATCACTAACACTAGTTATAGGTAGACTTTAGTCCAGAACACCTTAGAGTAACGCTATGATGCTTCAAAGGATATCGAAGGAGAGGATATATCGAATCCGAGGGGATATCGAATATCCTCTATGTCGGGGATCTGGCAGATATCGAAGGCGTGACCATATGGGGGTAGGTATGTCGAAGATAAATATCGATGAACATTGTAGGGTAATTAATGATACTTGCCTTGATTAGCGGAACCCGGATAAATATAGACCTATGGATGCAAGGAACGCACCCGAAATTCCCAGCGTAGCTGCACTATATCGAATATGGTTATTCAATATCAACATGTATATCGGGTGCCCATCCCCGATATGCGATCATTGGGCCGGCTGCTAGTTGGGCCCGACCCTTATAATAAGGCAGATTAACCTAATATGAGTATTATCCATGTCATGTAATCCCTTAGTTTAGGAGTTAAGCTACGTGAATTCTATTTGAAATAATGGTGGACCCGCAATATAAATTTTCATAGCATTGAGGTCTACATTTGAATTATGAACAAGGTCCCTCCACGCCTGGGGTTGTATCTCAAACCACGATTTCGAGATTATATCGGGTATCAGTGATATAAAAAATTTTTGATATAGAATTCCTTATATTGCATGTCATTTTCGACGTGGTTGGCCATAAATGTGTGATTCACGCGCCCAATGTCTGTAAATAGGCAGTGAGAGAAGGGATAAAGTATATTTGTTCTTTAGTGAACGCGTACCTCTTTCGGCAAAGGTATATCAAATGTTTTTGATATGATATTCGATATGGGTTTTCGATATGTGAACCGATATTAGTTTTAATCTTGGGAATTTTGAAATTCGATATACCCTTTATATCGAAACTTTATCCCCGATGTGGGGAAGTATAGTATTAGGATGCATTTTGTCGATAATCATGTATCTAGTTGTTGATAAGGCTTGTTCAATGATCGTTCTAATTTTCCCTTCCTCTTTTCTCACGTTGTTTCTGTAGGGGAGTAGCTTTATTTTTGTTCAATATCGTGATGGGTGTTCGTGCACGTATGTGGCAATTCGCTGCTGCGCGATGAGCGGCGGCTGTAGAGGAGGCTGCAGCAGCACAGGTCGTGATAGCCGATGAAGTTGTGGCGCCCATAGCCCTGAAAAGTGAAACGATATTTTCACCAATTAGTGTTGTGCCATCATCATCTCATGGGGCGAGTGTTTCTATGCTGCCAACAGACAAGAACGTTACTTCTGATGCTGCTCTGAGTTAAGCATTTGTTGATGGAGGAGTTACGGATGTAGTGATTAAGGATTTAGGGGTCGCTGATATCCTTTTAAACCAGTCAATTAAGAAAGGAGATTCTGCTAACGTCCCTATAACTCTCGATAAGGAAATATATGCCCATAATCTCCCAGCTCAGGCATGTGAGGGGAGTTCTTGTGCTGCCCCTTCGGTGCCGCTAAGAGACAAGAGGGCCAGTATGAACCGAGCGCAAAAATCAGTTGCACCCTTCGGGGAGTCGCCTGGGCTAGTTGGACGCAAGAGGGCACAAGCTGAAGGGTTTGCGACCAATAAAGCACCGCATGCGCAAGGGCATGCTATTTACGGTCCCAGTATCAACATCAAGAATCAAGAATTCAACGAGAGTGAAGCAGTTCTATGAGAGCAGGATCATGCTCAAAATGTGCGTGGTATTCACGGTTTTTAGTCCTTAAGTGGTGTAAAGTAACCGTCATTGTTCCATGGGTTACATGTATTAGTCGTGATTGTAACGCGTTTAATTGGAATACATCCAGTTTGCCAAGTGCTTGACCACGAACATGATGATGGCCAACAAGCCTATATGGATAAGGATGCCTATATGGGTGATTTTAACCCAATGGTTGTCGATAAGATCGTTGCCGAAAAGGATGAGGCTATACTTCGATTGCGGGTTGGCAAAGAAGAATACAATTCATGTCGTGCTGAAAATGAGAGACTTTTGAAAAAGAGTCGCAACTTGAAAGACCATGAAGCCAAGGAGCAGAGTGAGAAGAATGCTGCTGATCGGGGGCTTAAGGAGATGAAGCTGAACAAAAAGTGTATGTGGGTGGAGCTTACACAAGCTCAGCGTAATCTGGAGATTGCGGTAGCGCTCTGTCCTCATGTTATGCTTTTGTGTTCTTTCGTAATATAGTCTTTATACCAATTCGTGTAAACTTAGGATACATCTTTCGACATTATGGTGCGCGTGGCAGAAAAGTTCCTCTTGAGTGATACGTATAAGGATATCACCGCGAAGCGTGCCTTTCTAGAGAGGGAGGATACCAAGAATGTCATTATTGGGCCACTTGCGATGAATGATGGATTCAAGGGTGGGTTTGATACCCAACAGTTGGATTCTATGTGTGGCCCGGATGGCAAGCCCCTTGAGGAATGTGATCCGTTCGACGAGAGTAGGGGGAAACCAGATGCATTTATGGAACTTAAGGAGAAGACAAGTCTTGTAATATTGGCTTGAAGGGTGCACCCGATTACCCGAATTAGTGTTTGCGTTGCATCGCTGTTTTATTGAATCTTGTAATAATTATTGGATAATCTTTTGTCTCGAATTGTCTCGTGATTATTGTCATTGACCGTTATGATTTGAACCTGGTTCAGCTTCTGTTGCCACAAGTTATTATGTTTTCACATTTCACAATGCGTGTAGTTCATATTGCATGTGAGATGAAACCATTGTTTCAATGGTATTCTAGTTTTGTATCTTTCGCACTAGGAAATAGCGGCTTGTGGTCAGGGGTGATGCATCCTTCCAATGCATTGTCAGGCTACATCTTGTAGGATAGTAAATATTTGACATTTTCAGGTATTTTCATCCTTATCTTGTAGGATTGGGGAGTCAGTATCCCGTAGGATAGTAGATATTCGACCTGTTCAGGTACTCTCCTCCATATCATGTAGGATCAAGGATATTTTTCTTTTATTTTTCCTTCTTATCTCGGTGGATAAGGGATACTTTTATTTTCTTTTCTTTTTTTCTCCTCCTTATCTCAGTGGATAGGGGATATTTTTCTTTTCTTATTTATCCTCCTTATCTTGGTGGATATGGGATATTCTTCTCCTTGTTTTGTTGATGGAGGATGTTGACGTTCCTACCATTTAAACGGATAACAATATATCCAAGAATATATAAACATCAAAATTCAAGATAAATAACAGCCAAGAACCAGATAGTATCCGATTATCCTAACCTTTAGGATAGAAGAATCTTTTACCCTTTAAGGTATACTTCTGCCTTATCCCGTAGGATATATTCGTTCCCGCAATCAGTCTAACAATATGAAGGACAGAGATATACGACATTCTCAAGATAAAGATTAATAACAGCTACGGTCGAGAACCGGGTAAGTACCACTTTGCCTACGTATCCCGTGATAAGGGAATCATGACAATATAGTTCTCCCATGTTTTAATTACAGGACAACCCAAAAGGGGTAATTTAAGTAAATAAAAATTGTTTCAACGTATATAAAGACATAAATCAATAAGACCAAGTGGTTCCTTCGCGATCACTCTGGATCCAGCAGGTATTCAATAGGAATAGTCCCTGTTTCCCACCCCTCTAATCCGAGGGAGTTTGAGTGATGCGATATAGCACATCCAACCTTCTTTCTGATTACCCATAATCTCACCTATCCCGCACTGAGTAGGAAATTTTATCTTTTGGTGGTATGTTGATAACACTACCCGAATTGCATTGAGGGTGGGACGACCAATGATGACATTGTAGGAGAAAGGGAGGTCAACAATTGTATATTTGACAGCAATAGTCCTTTTGTAAGGATCGTCACAGAAATAGGTCGACAATGTAACTTGTCCAAGAGGAATGACCTCTCCTCTTCCAGGACCTAATAGTGGGGTGGAGATTCTTTCGACAATGTTTTGGTCCACGACCATTCTTTCCAAGACATGTGAGAATATGACATTCGACAAGCTGTCATTCTTAATAAGGACCTTCCATACTCCATAGTTAGCTATATCAAGTATAACAATGAGAGGACAATCGATTTTACCTGCCAAAAGAGCTTGCGGTGTGAGCTGCATGAGGTCCTTTTTGGTAAAATAAATCTCCTCATCTAGGAACTCTTCCTCGTCTGCATGGGTTGTGAAACCCACATATCTGCCATCCTGCACCCTTTTGGTAATCTTATTTCGTCCCTCTGTGGAATCTGCACCTAACGGACCTCCGTTGATCATAGTAATCATTCCCCTTGAAGGGTCATTGACCATTTCCCTCCCGTGATCGTTAGAAGCCGCAATGGCTCTGTGCTTGTCTCTTCTAGGTGAGCAAGATTTATCTTTTTGAGGAAAACGGGATCTATCCTTTCTATCTCCCGTTACCTTTGAGCTACGGACAAACTCAACCAACTTACCTTCAAGGATAAGCCTTTAAATCTTTTCCTTGAGGTGTATACACTATTCGATAGTGTGCTCTACTTAGCAATGATATTCAAAATACTTCATTCAGTACTTCGTCCCTCGACTTTCTCTCAACTTCCTTGGCTCATTAAGCCACTTGTTCATTTGGGCCACGAAAAACACAACCATGATGCCTCTTTTCGAATGAGTATATCTCCTGGAGGATTTGTGTCCTCCACGATCGTTCTTGTCTCTACTCCATCCTTGTTTTCCTTTTGGTCGATTTTGTGCCTGATACGACGTTTGTTTAGTTGCCATCATGTTGTCCTGGTAGATCGTCTCATATGCCAATGCATTAATTTGATCAATAGTAGAGGATTTCATCTTGAGTAGATCAGCCGCAAACCGCTTGTGAAAAGTCACGTTGAAGAGGATGAGGGCCACCTGCTCGCTTTTTGGCTCATCCACCTTGAGAAATTCTTCATTGAACCTTTTCATGAAGTACTCCAGGTTTTATTTTTTCCTCATGCTTAATCAAGTTTAGGTGGTTCATGTTTGTGTGCATCCTCTTCAGGCTGGAAAACTGGCTTTCAAACTTCTGTCTCAAATGCTCATAGCTGCCGATAGAGTCAACAGTTATCCTCGTGAACCAATCGAGCACGACCCAAGTTAGGGTTGTAGAAAATATCCGTGCTTTCACATTATCCGTTAAACAATGAATGTTTATTATTTCGTCCACGTAGAATGGATGTTCACGAGAATCCTTCTTTCCGATACATGTCTTGAGCGGAGGGATCTTATTGACTTTCTCCAACGCTTCAACATAAATTTCTTCACTAAAAGGGGTTAATCTTCTGTGTCCGTTCACTAATGTCAATATGCGGTTGAAATATTCTTTTTCCTGATTCAAATGATCCATTCTCCTGGCTATGTCCCTCATCTCAGCACTTAGATCGGGAGCTCTTCCACCGTGAACTATAGACGTCAGGCGCTCCCTCCTAGATTTGCCATTTCCTTACTCTCCCGAGCCCTTGATTCTTCCGTGGTGCCTCTCGTCCCAGATCCCTGAGGTTGAAGAGGTGGGTTGCTGGTACCTAGGTTAGCTAGGCGTGGTAGCAATGTAGCCAAATTGACATTCAAAATTGTCTGGACCGTGGCATTGATATGAGCCATAATCTCTGGCGGAAGGACAGTGGGATTCAGGGGCGCAAGCCCTGGAGATGCTGGTTGAGGAGAAGGTGGATTGTGTTGTTGTAAAGTACTAGGCTCAGAAATCGGAGCCTCTCGTGCAACATTCTTTGTGGTTGAATTAGCCATGGTAGGTCTTACGAATTGTGATCGGGTAACTTTACGCTGCATCTTAGCGTCTTTCTCTAGGAATGTGGTGCTCCCACAGATGGAGCCACTAATTTGACAATAGATCGTATATTACTAACCACGTACGAGATTATAATGATATGAGAATCAATATATATTACAAATTATGTATCCTATCACTAACACTAGTTCTACATTGGCTTTAGTCTGGAACATCTCAAAGTAACGCTAGGATGCTTCACAGTACGTCGAATGAGAGGATATATCAAATCTGAGGGGATATCAAATACCCTCTATGTCAAGGATATGGTAGATAATGAAAGCGTGGACATATCAAGGGTAGGTATGTCGAAGGTAAATATCGGATGTGGATATCGGAGTGTATATCCGAGGGTATATCGGATGCTGTATGTCGGGTATTGTATATCGAAAGGGTGCTTGATATAGAATATGCGTATTCGATATGCTGATAAACAATGTAGGATAATTAATGATACTTGGTGGTGATGTAATATCGTCCAGGAACGTGTGGTCGGGATATTCAAGGATATTGTCACTTAGTTTTTGTTTGGAACGCCATTCTCGAGTTTGAGGAGAAAATGAGGCCCGATTATTTTAGTAAGTACATTGAGTGAATTACAAGGGGGTCATGTAGTGAAATAGCTAGAGCTATAGAGATATAATATTTATATGTAAAATTGTGCTGAGATTTTAGCAGAACTTGCACTCATTTTTTTTTTGTGTGTGTGTGTGTCTTTATGGATTTCAGACTTGTCCTCTGGTGCCGAAAATGGGAGCTTTTTATAGGGATAGCCCTGAGGTATTTGGCCAATAGGAATTAGTCTTTCGGTCTTAACTCCGGGTGGTTCTGGCGTCCAATGGTGTGAGAGTCTTATCCACTAATGGGGGTCGGGTGTCAAGAGACGACGAATGGCGTGAGTTGACTTTAGTTCATCTGAGCGGGCATTGGAGGCGTCTACTCCAAAGGCCTTTAGAGGCATTCTGAACCAATGAGGGGAGATTTAGTCTGTCCCTATCATTAGTATGGACCAGCGAAGGTTGTTGCTCTCTCCCCCAATGGCTGATTCAGGCCAATGAGGGGCGGTCTCCTGTTATAATGAGGGTGGTTGGGAGCTATGTGGAATGAGGGTGGTTGGAACATCTTCCGAGCTTGGCCGTACTTGAAGCTATATTCAGGTAATCGGATGATTCTTCTGGTCATCGGTCCTGAGAGGGACCCATGGGGTCGTTCTTTTTGGTTGTGTGATTGTCGAGCTATCTCCTTAGACCATATTTTGAGTGGTCTTGACCCTTCCTTGTATTCACTCGTGTCCTTAGTGTTTTTGTATTATCCTTATTTTTCTTTGGTGTGTTGGGTAAGTGTTGGATGTCTCCTCTTGGGATACGAGTGGTGCTTAGCAATTTGGGGGTGTTTTACTCGTTGGTCTTGGGGGGTTCAATGGCCTTCCCTTGTGGGTACCCGAGGTTAAGACTGACTACATGTGATGGGGAAGGGTGTACCCGAGCCTTTGGGTTTGAGCTGTATTCATTTTTTGGGGCGTTGGTCGGTCGAGACCTGATGGTACCTTCTTCCGATGTTTGGACCGAATACCCTCTCTGGGGGTGTTAGTTGGTCGTGACCCAGGGGTACCTTCTCCAAATGCTAGACCGTGTGCCTTTATTTAGGTAACAGCTGGCCATGACATGGGCGTGCCCTTTCTCTAGGCCTTAGTCTTTTTGTTGGGTACCCTTTTTTCGCCTATGTACGAGGGCGTGGCGGATTATGCATCATCAGAAGTCCCTCCAATTCCGAGTGTATTTCTTAAAAATCACTTGGAACTCATTAAATGAGCTATGTGTTGTCGGACATTTTCTGCAATTGTGATCCTGCATGTCATGGGCGTCGTTTGGCCCTCCTCGTCTATCTATAGAGGGGACTCGGCGTGTTTGTCTTCATTCATTCGAGCTCTTCTCAATTTTCACATTCTTTTTCTTTTTTTCTCTTAAAAAAAATTTCGACAATCTTATGGTCATTGAGCAGTTACAGTGAGGAGGCCGTCGGTGCGGTGAGATGCCAAGAGGTGTTAGATGTGGTGGCGATAGAGGCGGTAGTGTCTCCTGCTGCTGAAGAAACATCACGGCGACGTTGCGCCGCCTCTGGAGTAGCTGAGGCATTCGCGAAGAAGGTGGTTGTTGCGGCGGCACCACCTAGGGTTTCGGCGGGGGATGTTAGAAGTACGGTGAGGTATCGTAAGGAAATCGAGGACAAGTTCTCCAAGTACGAGGTGGATACTACAAGCCTGAAGATGTGGGGCCTCGGGGGGATGAGAGAGCCATCGCCCCGCGCATGGGCTTTTATACATTCTACTTTGTCCAGATTAACACGGAGATGAGATGTTTCTTTCGGTATTCTACCAGGAGGTATTTAAGGCCTCTTACTTTGTCATAGGCAACTTTCTCCCAACGGGTGGTCGGCTTTGGCGGCCTTCACCCTCATCTGCATGTCGTATGGCCACCCTTGCACGGTGCGCCAATTTTTTTTGGGCCTTCGATTTGGCGAGCTCCTCTGTTGACAAGATCTTCTATACTTTCACCATGTGGAAGTCGACGAAGAGGATCCTCCACGAGCTTTCGGGGTCCCAGAGTAGTTGGAAGGATAAGTTTTTTTTTGTCTGCCATACTACCGAAGGACTGTTGACAGATGTTCCGAGGGAATGGAATTTGGACCCTCGTTGGAAATGGGTGCTTCCCCTGAGGTTCCGTCCCATACGAGCCAATCGAGTGAGAATGGAACGGGCCTGGTTGGAAGAAAGCAATGTCGGGAACAACCTGAGGTTATTCTGCTACCGAACTCTGGTGATGAGGGTTTTCCCCTTGTGCAAATTGAAGAGAGCTCCACGCCTTCACGTTTTTCTTCCGACCTGCCAGTGGGACCTGATATAGGTGCGGAGTGGCTGACATAGAGGTGTGAGGTGGCGGTGCTGGTGAATATCGGTGGGACTCTAGGTGGTGGGAGTCGGTTGCCGAGATATCTTCGTCTCCCCTACCCCAGCATCGTGAGGCTGAGTCTTCTGGTCCTCTGGCAGTACCTTCTTCTAGAGAGGCTGTTACTCAGGGCCAAGTCATGTTTCCTCCAGTGCAGTCTCTTCTTAAGGGTGCCATGGGTTTTGGGGCACAGACCTTTCCGAGTGCCGAGTGCCAAAGAGATTGGTCTGGGTGCACAAATGTGTGCGACATTGGTAAGCGAAATTGCTTTTGTGATTTGTGATGATTTTTTTTTTGTTTGCATTGTCTATTGATACTTGCTTATTTTCCTTCATTGGCAGGGTCTAATTGTGTTAAAGGGTCTGTCCCATTTTTACGAGGAAGCGACTTGTGAGAGGGACACACTGAAGACGAGGCTATGAGAAGTTGAGGCCGAGGGTTGTGCCCAAGCTGAGAGCCGGGTGCCCTGGACGAAGGAGCTTGAAGCGTCGATGTGACAATTGAAAGACCGCCTAACTGCCTTTGAGAAGGAAAAACAATCCTTTGAGGGGAAATGGGCCAACTACACCCGGAAACTTCAGACCTCGGAGGAATTGGTGGAGTCACTCCGAGTGGCTTTGGCGAAGACCGTGGAGGAGCAGGACGAGCGGCTGGTAGCTTTTGAGAGAGAGGTGCGGGAGCACCTCACCCCCTATTATGAGGCTCATCGTGTGTAGAGATTCAGGGCCTGTCGGCAGATGGGTACTTTGATAAACCTCTACCGCCCCGAGGTCAATGTCCATAGGTTGTCTTCCAACTGCAAACTCCTGAAGCGCCCATGTGGTGCTTCCTGGAGGTGGTTGAGGCATCCGTGGTTCTCCGGCTCCTTCAACTGCGGTTGGACCTTCTCGCCCTCTCAGCCTTAGGTAGCTTTAGTTAGCGTTTTGTGGTCGTATGGCCTTAGTTTGTTTTTGATATTTTTCATTTTCTTTAGTGTTGTACCTAGCTCCCCCCCCGGATTTTAATGATTCAATGAAACTTTTTGATTCCAATTCTTCAATCTTCGGTCGAGGAATATGACCATGCTCTTTTGTATTCTACATTTATGATTCCATACTTAGAATATTTTTGCCATTGGCCACCTGAGTACGTGCGCTCCTCTTCGTTTGATGGGCCACGACCTTCTTTATTTGATGTTCCCAAGCATTATATTTTTGGAGTCTCTTTCCTTTTCAGCATAGGTAACCACGACCTTCTGATTCAGTGGATGTTTTGACTTATTTGGGCGAGTTTCCGAGGATGACCCATTTGGGGGAGTCTTTTGTGATCTCTCCGCTGAGGCCCAGGGGTGATATGCCGCAATGGTGCTAGGCTTTGATTTCGATGTTCGAGGTTACCACACTTAAAAAATCTTGAGCTCTTTGTATAATTATATTGAGCATCATAGGGGTACCCCGTGGATGAATAGTCGGGACTATGAGCCCCAAGGTGGTCGTGAATTTGAATCGTTTCACCTGCCCGCCTTGGGAAGGGGTGCTGATTAAATGCGAAGGGACGTGTGGAGTTGAGGCACCAGTCTAACTCTCTTATGGTGACGTTTGACATGCGAGGGTTGCAATGATACGGGGAACGTGGCAGTTCTGAGGGGCCGTGAATGGGAAGCTAAAGCATCCCACCATTTGAATCTTGGGCCGGGAAGTGAACCAACTCGGAATGTGAAACGTTTTTCCCGCTTATAATAACACGGCCTTCCTCTTCATTTTTTCCTCCACCACTTTCTTCCCTCTCAACATTTTCACTGCAAAAAAGAATTTCTTCTTTATATTTTTCTTCTTTTTTGTGATCATAGTTTCTCGTGCCACTTCGGCTTTTTCCAGCGATGAGGATTCTCGTGGTTCATTCATCTCTCCACTCTCTCCCTAGCGTGGTAGCGCAGTTGCATCCCGACGGAGCCGCCGCTGGAGGGCTGCAAGTACGCTATCCACTCATTCTAATTCAAGCAGAGGAGCCGGGATTCTCACACCGGAGATGATGTTCCTGCTCCGCATGTGACGGTGGCGAATCAGGTGTTCACCATTTTTGGCCGTCATGCCCCTTATTAAAATTCGACCGGCGGTCTTGTCTTTGTTCGGGAGAATCAGGACCCCAAACAGCCTCAGTGATGAACATGGCAGAGGCCTAAGACTTATTGGAATCCTTGAACACCTCTTCCAGCCAGGTGGATGTGATCATCCTCTCAAGTCTTCAGAGGGCGTACGACCCACCCGATGGTTACTTGACTGTGTATGCGGAGCAGCTGTGTTGCCGCCTTTGCTACTTTTTCAATCTTATCCTGAGGGATCTTTTTATCTTTTGGCAACTTTGCCCGAGTCAACTGACTGCGGCCTACTACCATCACCTGGTAGTGTTTATACTCTGCTGCCACCTAGTAAACATTCCCTGCACCCCAGACCGTGGATGGGTATTTATGCTACGGGCGACTGCTCTGGGTTTGTCGCTCTTCTCTCTGTCTGTTCGTGATAACAAATGGATGTTTTTGACTTATGCTACTAACGGGCCTGCCAACCACGGGGACTGGCGCCAGAGATACTTTTTCATATCCCCCGTCAGAGAACTATTGCGAAGTGAAAAGTTATATCTACTTAGCGGGGCCTGGGGTATGTATATCCTTCAGATCGAAGTGTCCTCGGAGAGCACAGCCTAACTAGAGCATCGGGGTCTTTTCTTTGGTCTTTACAATGTCTCCTCCATGCTGCATAGTCCGTTAGTCC
This sequence comes from Linaria vulgaris, assembly GCA_948329865.1. Taxonomy (NCBI): domain Eukaryota; kingdom Viridiplantae; phylum Streptophyta; class Magnoliopsida; order Lamiales; family Plantaginaceae; genus Linaria; species Linaria vulgaris. The sequence goes on from OX415251.1 coordinate 42,024,720, forward strand.
TGATGATTGCGGGTCTGCAAGATGGTCTAGGTGATCGCCTTGCTTCGACTATGGCCCGACAGAATGAGAAATTCCATAAGTCCTTGAATTTGTTTTTCCGAATGTGCTTCGAAACCCTTATCCGAGTATATACAATATACTATTTTTTTAACTAAACCTCTACCTTTGTTTTAGGTGCTAAAATGGTTGCACATGCTCGTCGCCCCTTCCAAGGAAACCTCTAGTCCTTGACCGACATTGACTAAAATTACTTCGTCTCTGAGGAATGAGGTTCTTCCATGGAATGGGAGTTGCAAAATATGTAGCACCGCCAAAAACTTATGAAGTTCTCGAAGGCTGGGGCTGCCGAGTCCTGGGGTTCGCTTAAAAGCAAGTACAATCCTAAGGCCCCCGGGAGTCAGTCTACTGTTGATGTTGATGTGGTCATGGCAGAGGACGAGCACAAGGTGAACTCACAAGGTAGGCCTTACCTCCTGGACCCTGTAACGGCTAAACACTTTGCCGACTATTTCATGCCTCCTTTTAGTACTACTCTCGATTTTGGGTCGTTGTCGATTTATTCCTGTCATCTGTCAGATCGAGCCTACGATGTCGAGAGTCCTTCGAAGAAGAGGAATGGTGGTTCGTTGGCTTCTCAATAAAAGAACAATGGAAAGGGCTCCGTAGACCCCTTTCCTTTATCGAAGGCTGATAGTCGAAAGAAGGCTTCGCCAAGAGTTGCACATTTAAGCTCACCCCGGAGGAGAAAGAATTTCTTTGCACTTCTGCTGTTCCTTTGATCTTTGTCGAGGGTTACAAACACCCTGGTTATTATACCTCATTTTTTAGCGGTATTATTAACCCTGGAGACTGTGAAATTCTGGGGGTTTTAGCGATGGAGCCCTATGAGACCAATTTTGCAAGAGCATGTGCGAGGTAACGCCCTTCTTCCTTGTTTAAATATTGATCCCTTCTTTTTCTTGTGACAAGTCCTCTAACTTTTGCTTCCCTATTTTTTTGCAGCTCATGGTGCTCGGGGATGCCTGGGAAACATATAGGGCCAGCCCTACGATCCTTAAGAGTATAATCCAAGAGCGTGATGCTCTTCAAGCCTCTCTTAGCAATGCATAGTAAGAAACAACTCAGCTGGAGAAAGCTCTGAAAGAGGCCCGTGGGCGTGTGGCCGAATAAGAGAGTCCTCGAATCGGGAGTTGAGGGAACTAAAGAGTTGCCTTAAAGAGGCGATAGCCAACTCCAGCGCTAATGCCGGAAGGTGGGAGAAGAGAGCGAGAGAAGCAATCCAGGCCGCAGAGGAGGTCCCTCCACTGTGGAAGGAGCAGGATCGCCTACTCTGTCAGCTCAAGGATGTGAGAAAAGAACTTGAAGTTGGTGTTGCCAGTGCCCGATTGGATACGACCGGATACTCCTAAAGTTGAGCTATGCTGGTTTTCGAGTCAAGGGACCTTGTCCGAGTGAGCTATGGGATGGCTCTGTCCACTTTTGTGTCTCTACCCGGCCTACCCCGAGACTTAGTGCTACTCGGGCTGGAATTTTATTCCCTCTCTTCTTCCGCCAGCCCTTTGCCCACTTCTCGCAGGACGAATCCTGCTGCTCTAGTTGTGGATGCCCGACCCAAGCGAGTTCTCAGTGGAGGAGCGCCGAGCCTGGATCTAGGCCGGGAAACGCCCCGCGAAGGAGTAGTCTTATTTGGGCATATATGGCCCTTATTTTTATTTTGGACAACTTTGTATGGGTCTTGTCCCCCCAATTCTCATTTTATATTACGGCCTTTTAGTGCCTGTAAATAGAATATTTATTTCCAGCTCTTTTTGTTCTTTAACTCTTAAGACGTTTTTCAACGTAGTTATTTTAGTGCTGATGGTATGTTTGCTTTACACCGATACAACTTGTCAATCAAAATATAAACATCATAACTACGTGAACAAAATTGAGATGACGTAGGTGGTCGATCTCAGAGCTTTCAAAGATAATATTTCCAGAGGTTGAGGCTATTCCAGGCTCGGTCAAGTACTTGGCCTTCCATATTTTTGAGCAAGTAGGTAGTTGGCCCGAGGATCTTAGAGATCTGATAGAGGCTGCTCCGTTTTGGCTCGAGTTTTCCTATATTGTTGGAGTATTCCTCTCTCTTCAGAACGAGGTTCCTAACTCGGAAGGACTGGGGTCGGATCCGAGTTTGTAGAATTTGGCCATTTGGGCCTTATAGAACTCCGCGTGTGTAGTAGCTCGAATCCTTTTTTCTTCCAGGAGATCTAAGGCCAGGGTGAGGTTAGAAGTTTTCATTGTTTGGCTTATTCCTATCGTCGATATATCCCTCACTTCAGTAGCATCATGGCACCAATCATTGATTTCATGAAGGTTAGTAAGTTTCAGTGGACCAACGAGGCTAGTGTGTTGTTCCTGTTAATCAAGGAAAAATTGACCACTACTTCCGTGTTGGTCTTACCTGATATTAATCGCCCCATTAATTTACATTGTGATGCATCAAAGGTGTGTTGAGTCAGGGTAATCGACTTGCTGTCTTTTTTAGTGAGATGTTGTCTAGTTTCAATTTTCGACATAACACTTATGATGTGGAATTCTATGCTATTATCCAGTCTGTACAATATTGGCGTCATTACCTTTTTTACAAAGTGTTTGTCTTGTATACTTATTATGACGCCCTTAAACACCTTGGAACTCATGATATGGTGTCTGCTCGATAGGCTTCATGGATTGCAATTCACCTTCGTGATAAAGCATAAGGCGGGTTCTTTTAATAAGATTGCAAACGCGTTGAATAGCTTCATAATCTTCTCTTGGAGATGCGAATCGTGGTTCTAGGTTTTGATAGCCTGCGTGATTTATACACTGTTGATCCATACTTTTCTAGTGTGATTATGGATTTGCAGAGAGGGGCACAACCAAAGTTTACGTGGGTGAATGGCTTTCTATTTCATGGACACTTAGTTGTGCAGTTTACGCGCGACGATTATTCAAGAATTGCATAATGAGAGACATGTGGGTCGTGATAGGACGCTCGAGCTCGCGACGACTTCATACGTTTGGCCATCTTTGCGTAGGGACGTTGGAATGTTTGTGGAGCGTTGTCGATTTTGTTAGTTATCTAAGGGTAAAGCAACAAATGTTGGGTTGTACATGCCACTACCTATTCTAAGGCAGCCATAGACGGACGTGAGTATGGATTTTGTTGTTGGATTGCCACAAACTCAGCGTGGTTTTTATTGTATTTATGTTGTGGTGGATCGTTTCTCGAAGAAGGTGCATTTTATCCATTGCGAAAAGACTATTGATCCTTTAATGTTGCCTTGTTGTACTTTCGTGAGGTTTATTGCTTCGATAGGATGCCTACGTCTACTGTGTTTGATCGGGACACTCGCTTTCTTAGTCACTTCTGGTGTAGTTTTTGGCGTACAGTGAATACACGGTTGGATTTCAGCAGTGCTTATCATCCACATAGAGATGGTCAAATATAGATTGTGAATCTTTCTTTCGCTAATCTACTGCGTTGTCTTGTGGGTGATAACATTAAGTATTGGGATCCAAAATTGTGCCAATCTAAACTTGCTCATAATCAATGTTGTCAACCGGAGTTCTAATTTTAGTCCTTTTCATGTGGTATGGCCTTATTCCTAGGTGTCCTCAAGATGCATGGCAAGGCTCATGATTTTATCCAATAGTTGCAGCAAATGCATTCCCATACTCATGATCACTTGCAAGTTGCTGCCTTGGATTACAAGCGTGCTGCTGATACGAATATGCGCAATGTTGAGTTTGAGGTGGGCGACTTTGTATGCGCAATGCTGACTCGAGATCGTGTTCCAGCGCATGAGTATAGCAAGCTCTCGACGAAGAAGATTGGTCCAGTCGAGATTGTTTTGAAGATCAATCCCAATGCTTATCAATTGCAGTTGCCTAGTCATATTCGTACCTCTCATGTATTTAATGTCAAGCACTTGATGTCGCTTTGTGGTGATAGTTCTAATCATGATGATGATTGGGATCTGCATGTGCCAAATTCGAGGGAGATATCAACACGCTGGAGCTTAGAAGCTCCAGTCGAGAAGGCGCTGGAGCTTAGAAGCTGATTTTTGACTCGGTTCGTTTGACGTGTGGTTAGCTTAATTGCATCCAAAACGGGCCAACAAATAGTTTTAATTGTTAACCGTGAAAAATAAATATGAGATTAAAGAGAATATTAGTCCTAAACATAATAATTAATATATGGACAATACCATTGTCACGAGTACTTCCGATGAGATGTACCCACTCACGATGAGGAGGCCCATCGGATGTTACCACACCCCTCGGTCCTTGACCCAAAGTGGTACGAAGGAACACCCGAGGAGGCACCTAAGCGTTCCTTGGAAAGTCAACGATGAATAAAAAGAGATATCAACGCGGCATCAGAAAAAGAGTAAACCCCGATGGATCCGTGCGACTCCGATATCCATCGATGCGCCAAGAGGGACCACAACGGATGCCGAGTCCCATAATCTCGCGAGAACACTTCCTTGTTGAACACTCCTCAACATAAACTGCCCTCGGAACATCACTCTGAAGACCGAATCTAAGAACAAAGCCAGATCTAAATGCAAGAGCCTCTGGAAGGCACACTACGGGGACTTGGAGAAGAAAGTACCACTTCACGAAGACAAAAAAAGTCCTCGGAGGCCAAGTCAACCCCTCGGAGACCAAGTCAAGCCCTCGGATCCCAAGTCAAGGGTGGAAACACCCCTAAGAGAACATATACAGAAACCTCTACAGTATAATGAACCCTTACCGAAGAAACAACACCCCCCGAAGAATGTCCTAACTCGTCCATCAAGTCACTACCAAATGTAGGCCCCCTCGGAAAATAGCATCCCGAGGAACAGCCCATCGGAGATCCCTAGAGCTATTGGAAGAGACAAAGATCAGCCTAGTCAGCATCTAGTAGATTAAATATATACCTTATCTTATCTTTTTACACTTTTACACATATTGTGAGACATGTACCTTACTAAAACACATGCATAACGACACTTGTCCCTAACAAACTCTATATAACGGGAGGTGATCAATTGAAGAGAGGAGGATCAGATAAAAAAAAATCGGAGGAATGAAGTTCACTGAATAAAGGAAGGAATATTCTCGTATAAAATCATCGCGTTCCAACCCTAAATAATCCAGTTAAATAGGAAATAATATCAAACCTGTTAACAAAATGGCGCCGTCTGTGGGAACGCCATAGAATCTGTCCTTGGGAATATTCAACAAGCGTTGGTTATAATGGATGATTTGTTCGAAAGCAAAAGTCTTCAAACTCCCCGCTCTGTCTTCGAAATACTTGTAGAGACTACGAGCGCAGCGAAGAGGGGGAAATTTCAGGAACTGGCCCTCACCATCTCCCGGACAGAGAAATTTCCTTTCGGAAGAGGGCGTACCCCGTGCTAGATGGAGTCCTACTCCCGTCTCCTGGCACCACGAACCTCCTCAATAATCACAAAGGTATGATAATTATGAAAGAACTACGAGGAGGGGCCTAGGGGAAGAAATTCCCCGCCCCTCGGAATACATTAGGAATGATGATTACACCCTGTGGAGGATGTTGCATGGCTTACGCAAAGAAATGAGCGACATCAAGAGAACCATAGCCCCTAAGGAGGATCATACATTCAAAAATTCCCCCTTTATTCCCGAAATTGCCCTAGCAGCAGTCCCATCAGGGATGCGGCCAGTCAATGTTCCCTTGTATACCGGGGAAGCAGATGGAAGAGATCCACAAGATCATATCCATCAATACCTGGTCATAATGGACTTATCCTCCGCTCTGGACCATGTCTTATGCCGCGTGTTTCCTGTCACCGTCGGAGGACGAGCTCAGTCTTGGTTTACTCACCTTCCCCCTAACTCTGTAACAAGTTTCGATCGATTGGCTCACCTATTTCTACGATAATTTGCTTGCAACCGACGGTATGCCAAATCCACTACTCATCTTTTCACGGTCAAACATCAGAAGGATGAAACTTTATGAGAGTATATAAAGCGCTTCACGGACGAGGCGTTAGATGTTCCTAACATCATCCCAACCATCTTGGCAGACATATTAATGCAGGGGCTTCGAATATGGGGTTTTTTCCGATATCTTATGGGAAATCATGTTACGGACATGAATGAACTTATGCAAAAAACAAAAATTTACATCTTGATGGAGGAAGAGGAAGGTACGAAGAAGCGCATGGAACACGACAACAACGAGCACCAGGAGCGTGCCGAATGAGAGGCAAAAGCTAAGGAGAAGGGCAAGGAAGGAAAACCCACCCAACGCAAAGACGAGGGTGGTGTGGTAAAAAAATTCCTTCGACCCGTACCGTTACCACCGATGACCATTGCTCCCCCAGAAATACTTAACGTAATGAGAGGTAACAATGAGTTACACTGGCCTATGACACCCAATTTTCCTAATAGAGAAAGGAATACGGGAAAGTATTGTAAATATCATAAAACCTATGGGTACACCACCGAGAATGGACCGAGGAACGTCAATGGAGCTCCCGAGAAAGAACATCAGGACATTGGAATTTACCCCCTCGCCCAGATTTGTATGAAGATAACGCCCCGTCGGAACGAACCATCAATATGATAGAGGGAGGGGATATCTCAATAACACCCCAAGGTAAGAAGAATAAATATTTAAAAGAAGCCAGGAGACTAAAGCAAGGACCCCTCATGTATTCTGTCCAAGGAACCTAATTGCCCAACACCACTTTCGGGCCAGAAGACTTACAAGGTATAATTTACCCTCACGAAGATCCCTTAGTAATTGCAACCGTTATCCACAGATTTGAAATCCAACGGCTCCTCATCGATACGGGTAGCTATGTGGATGTCCTATTCCTTCCTACCTACTTAGCTATGGGATTAAAGAAAAAGCAATTGGAAGTAGCTGAGGTCCCCTTAATAGGTTTCTCAGGAGAAGCTTGCCGTACCCTCGGAACCGTGATCCTTCCGATGTCATGGGGAGAAGGAGTCCTTCGAAGAATGGAACCCACCACATTTTGGATAGTGGAGGCCTCGTCACGAACGTTCAATGATGTATGTGGAAGGTCGTCCATCCGAGCCTTCGAAGCAATCCCCTCTACCCTGCATCTCAAGGTAAAATTCCCCACCCCCTCAGGTACCGGAGAAGTCCGAGGAAGTCAATCTAAGGCTAGAGAATGCCACATGAACGCTATTCCCTCGTAAGGGGACGACTTCACCCTCGGAAATAATAAAAAGCGTAAAACAGGAGAGGCTCGGGTCAACCCGTAGAAGAATTAAAGATAGTGGAATTAGTAGAAGGGCACTCCGAGAAGGTGATTAAGATGGGCACTGACATGGAACCCGCAGTAGAAGCCCAACTCACTTCTATTTTTCAACAATTGCATCACCTATTCGCGTGGGACGGTGGACCGCCCGAGCGAATCAGTGATAAAGTATACCGGCACTTTCTTAATGTGAAACCAAGGGCCAAACCGATTCAACAAAAAAAGAGAAGTATGGGACCCGAGTGTAACAAAATTATTCGCTCAGAGATACAAAGACTCCTTAGTCTAAAGCAAATTCGGGAGGTCATATACCCCGAATGGTTGGCAAATGTAGTGTTAGTTTCCAAACATGGTGGGAGATGGCGGATGTGTGTGGATTTTACCAATCTAAACGAAGCCTACCCAAAAGATTGTTATCCCTTGCCCAGTATAGATCAACTAGTCGACTCCACTGTTGGATGCGCTGTGCTATCAACCCAAGACGGAGACCTGGGGTACAACCAAATCCCGATGGCGGCAGCTGACTAGGATAAAACTAGCTTCATTACTAACGCAGTCACATTCTGCTACTTGGTAATGCCCTTCGGACTCAAAAATGCCGGTGTAACATACCAAAGGCTGGTAAGTCTCAAGTTCGCTGGACTTATCGGACAGTCCGTAGAAGTGTACGTAGACGATACGGTGGTTAAGAGTAATATTGCGGAAGATCATCCCGAAGACCTGCGGAAGGCATTAGTCATCATGAATAATTTTGGAATGAAAGTTAACCCTAGAAAATGCTCCTTTGGCATACGAGGAGGGAAGTTCTTAGGGTTCATGGTTACGGATAAGGGAATAGAAGTAAATCCCGAGAAGGTAGAGGCCATCATTGGACTACCCACTCCGAAGATAATAAAAGACGTTCAAAAATTGACAAGTAGAATGGGCTCGTTGAGTCGATTCGTTTCCAAGTTGGCAGAAAAAGGACGTCCCTTTTTCAAGATACTCCAAAATGTAAAGGAATTCCAATGGACCCCCCAAGTGCGAAGAAGCCCTCGAAGAGATTAAAAGGTATATGTTAAAACCATCTTTGATGGTAAAGCCCTTACCCCAAGAAGAGCTCTTCCTCTATTTATCCGTCGGGGGAGAGGCCATCAGTGATGTACTAGTTAAAGAACAGGACAAAGAACATCATCTGGTATACTACGTCGCCAAAACACTCCTCGGAGCAGAAACCAGGTATACCCTGACTGAAAAGCTCGTCTTAACTTTGGTTACTACAGCACGTAAACTGCGCCCCTATTTTTTTTTGCCCTCGATTACCGTATTAACGAAACACCCCTTACGGGTGATTCTTAATAAACACGAGTCATCGGGAAGATTGATAAAATGGGTCGTAGAACTCACCGAATACGACATTTCTTATGCTCCGAGGCTCTCCATTAAAGCGCAAGTCTTGGCGGACTTCGTAATGGAACTCACCGGCACCGGATCCGAGGAAAAATAGCCTTTATGGCACGTCTATGTGGATGGATCCTCTGTGTGCACACATGGAGGAGCGGGAATTGTCTTGACAAACAAAGAAGTGCAGGGTGAGATACTCCACTTCGCCGTACGAATTGACTATCCCCTATCCAACAATGAAGCAGAGTAGGAATCCCTACTCATTGGGATGAGACTCGCTCGGGAGGGGGATGAGAAGAGTGCTCGTTCATAGCAACTCACAGTTGATCGTAGAACAAGTGAACGGCTCATACGAAGCCAAAGAAGAGAGAATGCAAGAATACCTTCGGATGGTCCATCAAAGGCAAGAATGGTTTGATGAATATAAGATAGTCCAAATTCCTCGAAAAGAGAACGAAGAGGCGAACGCCTTGTCTAAGATGGCCACTCAAACGGCCACCATCCATACCCGGAGGATCACCCTCCTCTATGTTAATGAATCCGAGAAGACTGAGGGTAAAGAAGTAAAGGCCAATGCCGATATGGATCCTCTATCCAGTTGGGTAACTCCAAGCAAAGTCTACCTACACGATCCAGAGGGATACTCCACGGATAAGGCCGTACAGAGGATAATGTCCAAGAAAACCATTTGATACTTCCTCAAGGATGGAGTACTATTCCAAAGGACATATTCATGCCCCCACGCCCGATGCCTAAGTGAAGAAGAAGCCCAATTAGCTCTAGTGGAAACTCACGAAGGGACATGCGGAAGCCATACCGGCGGCGAAAGTATGGTAGGAAGCCTGATTCGGCAAGGCTACTATTGGCCTACGATGGCTAAACATAGCAAAAACCATACCGAAAAGTGTAAATCGTGCCAGGCTTATGCCCCTCGGGTCCATCAACACGCTGCCCCGTGGGAACCCCATCTGAACCCTTGCCCGTTCTCCAAATTGGGCATTGATATAGTGGGATCACTTTTCCCATCATCAACTTTCTTTGGAGGAATATTATGTGCCGTTTTGGCAGCCCTCGGAACCTGGTAAGTGATAATGGCCTGCAATTCACGAACCAAGAGTTAGAAAAGTGGTGTGACCACTAGGAAATCAAACACCACTTTACCTCGGTGGGGTACCCCCAAGCAAACAGCCAAGTGGAATGAACCAACCGAACCCTCTTAAAGAACATGAAGGCCCGACTCGACTGTCATAAGGCCAACTGGGTTGAAGAAACACCTGGCATACTGTGGGCCTATCAGACCACGCAAAGTACTGCCACGAGTGAAACCCCTTTCAGCCTATCCTACGGGTGCGAAGTACTCCTGCCCTTGGAAGTCTCCATAGAGAGCTGGCGAGTCCGAGAATATGAGGAAGTCGCCAATAGCTCCAACCTAGCCCTGGCCCTTAATCTCCTCGAAGAAAGAAAGGCACGAACTGCCATCCAAATTTAAGAGTACAAAACCCGGATGTCCCGGTACTACAACGCTAAGGTAAAATCTCGAACTTTTCAAGTTTGAGATTTTGTGATGAAACAGGTCGGAGCCTCCAAGAACGTGGGCAAGCTCGATCCTCGATGGGAAGGACCCCATAAGGTAGCAGAATCGTGGGAACCGCAACCTATCTTCTCGCCAATTCCGAAGGCGCAGTGCTCCACAACACCTGGAACTCAATCAATCTTAGGAAATACTATGCTTGATGTAATGCAACAGTTTGTATATAAATGGTTCCCTTACAATGCAAAAGGAAATGGGGTTGCCCGACAAAATGGTGACTTACATATATGAGTCATCCTAGTAACCTAACCAGAGGGACCATTTGATACAAACTAACGAAACCCCATATGCTATAGGTATATCGGACCATATCATATACAAAGTCCCTTATATCAGCTAGAAAACTCTTACACAAGTTAAACGCCCCATATAGGGCACTTTCCTTCCCTAATCAGTCGATGACGTTGTTCCTCGGATAGAGAAACAAGATCATTAATGACCACCACCGGAACTACAAGATCTTCGGGTGTCGGATGGGACACTTAAGAAAAAACTTGATGGATGTTGAGCTCAGGGATAACGAAGTCCGAAGGAAATCTTGGAAAATTCTGAACAGCATCCCGACGCAGTCGATAGCCTATGCGGACCAAATCACGCATCTCACCCTGCAGGGACTCACGAGGGTCAGAGGGGTTCATGATGCCCAGCACTGCTCGAACTTGTGCCATCACCAGCGCCACTTCATGAGCACGAGACACCTCCAAGAACTTTTGGTTAGCCGCTTCCCTCTCCTTAATGATGTGTATCAATCGCTCGTCTGAAAACCGTGATTGATCCTAAAAGTGCAGGGTTTTCTGGAATCAATGTTAGATGATGCAATGTTAGACGATGTTGGGTCCACATTGAGGATAACATTGAAAGCCGAGACAGTGTGCGAAAACTGTGCTTTAGTTGACAAATTTAAGTTTTGCCTTTATTCAGTTATTAATCATGTTCCACGGTTTTAGTTGTTTATGTTTATGTCCAGGAAGGTATCTTAATCATAAGGAAGAGTTATGGATGATTCCTTACTTTAAGTTTCCATAATTCAAGCCAAGTTGAATAAGTAAACTCAACACGCTTTCAAAAGAAGGAAACAAACTGGATTCTCTGCAACTTTGATTATTTCCAGGATTCTCCAATTTTAAGAAGATGTGTTGCCTTGTTAGATTGGTAATAAAGGAAACACATATTTAGGAAAGATATGAAGTTCACAAAGAAGGCAAAATTCAACAAGGAAACAACAAGAGTTACCAAAAACACATCTTGGCGTGCAAGTTTCAAGAAGTCTATAAAAGATGTGAAGTTCATCAAGATGAATACAAGACAATAGTGTTAAATAATCTGAGAGATTAAATTCTTGGTATTGTATTCGTCTTGCTTTGGCGAAGTTTTTGTATCAACTATTTACGTCAAGTTCATAGAGGTTAAGTAGTTCGTACTTGTCTGCTTCGTTGAGTCCGATCAACAAAGAGCGTGAGTGAATTGTTGTGAGGAACATTTTTGTTAAAACATTTATGGTTATTTGGCCTAAGACTCGGAAGTTTTTAATAATATTGTAAACTTCTTAAAATTATATTTTCTTGTGTTCTTAATTCAGCAGACGACTCAATCGAGGAGTGAGTTGCGTGACATCAGAGGAGGTTGCGCGACTCACGCGAAACAGGAAATAGGTCACACGGCCACAGAGCATCATGTGTCACCCCGAAACAAAGTTGCACGGGCCGTGCAACCAAACGCGTGACATAGTCGTGCAACATACTAAGTCGCGCGCCTCTAGGGCAACACCGTCTTTCACAACAGTTTAAGGTGCGGCTATTTAACAAGCAAAATGCGCCTCTTTCGGCCAATAATGTGCAGTTTCTGCCGCGTTGCGCCACTTTTAGTCGGATGCGCAAGTCACACTATGTGGGGCATGCGAGCGGTTAAATGTCACTTTCAGCGCTCTAGTTCCATCTCTTTAGTTAAATGTGTTGCGCAACAAACACTACAAGAAAACGGGCCTTTACCGTCGGGCCCGTCAATTTGGGCCGACGTTAAAGGCCCAATTATTACCGCCGGGCCCAATCCCGACGGTAATGGGTTATACCGTCGGCTTTGGGCCGACGGTACAAATGGGCTGGCTTTACCGTCGGCCCAAATCCGACGGTAAAGCCCATTCTCGTCGGGTTTGGGCCGACAGGAATGGCCCATTTAATAAAAAAAAAAATGATGTCGGCCGCATTTTATTTTAAAAATAAAATAAAATAAAATAATAAAAATAAAAAATGATGTCGACCAGAATTTTTTAATAAAAAAAAAATACAAAAATGATGTCGGCACGTTTGTTAATTAAAAAAAAAATTTATTATTTAGCAATACCGTCGGCTTAGGGCCGGTATTGCCCATGGGGCCCGGTCAACAGTACTGTTGACCGGGTGAAAATAATTAAAAAAAAAAAAAATTTAAAACTCTATAAATATCGAGCTTCTCTTCTCATTTTCAATATCCAACTCTTCGACTCTCACTCTCGATAACAATAATTTCCTCTCTCTCATATTCGATAATTTTTTTTTTCCGTCATGCAAAATTCATTTATTTCCGTTATGAATAACGAAAATAACCGTAACGTTGCCGACAAAGGTAAAGGAAAACTCGTCAAATCCAAATCCAAAAAACTTCCAAAATATATTTCGAATACAAACTTGTTCAAAAACATTAAGTCCCTCACAAATATTTTGGGCCATAAATCTCATCAAGATGTAGCAACCTCAGATCCTAACGAGGTTATGCAGCCTATAGAGGATACTATGCAACCAACAAGGGAGACTGGGGTTGTCCCCGCTGCACAGCAACATGGGCCTACCCGTAATCGGCCCCCTTTGCCGACGTAACTACCACAGGGGCCCACTTCAACCCGAAACCGGGCCCCACCTCCGGGCCGAGTTCGTGACCAAGTCTCGGTCCTGCCCCCGTCAATGACTCCTGCAGCTCTGACATTTCCGCTCGCCCTGATGGACGAAGTTCCAGATGACAACGACGGGGGAGGTTCGACGTCAGAAGGCTCCCCGATTTCTGGTGGCTCAACAAGTGGTTCTACTACGCCGGTTGCTGTTAGGGGACGGGGAAAGGGCCGAGCTGCCACTGATGACGAGGCTAAGAGGCCCCTATTTGGCGTTACCGAAGACTATGTTTTCGATCCATCTTTATCGTACGGTAAAAGATATCATACTAATCCGGATGAGATTACTCGTACAACCGGCTTCATAATAAGGCATCATGTGGACGAACCAGCTATCTATTACTCCGGTTTATCCAACGATCAGAAACAAAAATTTCTGAACCATTATGGGGTAAAATTTCCTAACCATTTAGCTTATGTTAATATTTGTGTATATTATTGTTTTTTCCCTTACACTTATATGATATTATAATTTGAAGAGGGTATTCCAATACTCGGATGAAATAAAGCCAATGGTTCGTGAGGCTTTCGACCGGGTGGCACAACGCATCTATAGAAACTCCATCTATGATGTAAAAAAGACGTACAAGCAACGTGACAAGAAGCCAGCCTGGTACAAGAAGTCTTGGCGACCTACAGGTAAAGAACAATTTTTGGTTAATCACTGGCAACAGGATAAGACGATATAACTCGCGAAAAAGGCAAAAGAAAATCGAGAGGCCCTGAAAACAAAAAGTGCAGACGGCAAGGGTTCATTAGCCACACACCACGGTGGATCTGTCAGCACACAACAAAGGAGACTAAAGTCGGTACGATACGTTACGATTTGCTTTCGTTATGAATATACTTTATTATGTTACATTTATCATTAATTAATATTGCTTTGAAACAAATGTTGTTATAGCTTGAAAGCGAGACCCCTTACCGCTTCGACCTACAGTGGGTGGTCGACCACACAGTGAGGACTCCCGATGAAAAAATAATCAGATGGAACCCACCGAGCGCACAAGCCTATCATGTAAGTTATTAAAATGTTGTATATTATTATTTATTGTTTATTGATTTACTTTAAAAATATGTATTTATTGTTTATTAAAATATGTATATTGTTTATTGATTTACTTTAAAAACTGTAGGCTCGTTACACGCAATTACTCTATGATAAATATGAGGTCGAAGAACACTTTCCCTTTGAGTGTGACCAAGCGCTCTCGGCAAAGGCATATCTCGGCGGTCAACACGGGAGGCAACGTGGCAAGCCTAAGCACAACAAGATGTCAGATTCAGGGAGGACGACGGCAAAGAAGCCTAACCCTGGCGAGGAGAGAAGAATTAGGCAAGCCGTGCAAAATGTTCATTCACAGTACGAGGAAAAACAGACTCAACAGGACGATCGTATAGCGGCACTGGAGCAAAAAATCCATCATGATGAGGAGGAGAGGAGGCGGGAAAGAGAGGAATCACAACGTAATTTTAACAGGTATCCTCAATATAACAACCTTCCCAATAATTACCCCAACAACAATCCCAGCTAGTTTTGGAATTAAAACCAAACACAACAGGGCCAAACCGCTCCGTGGAATCAAGGCTTTCATTCTTACAACCAGTCGAGCCAAGGCTATGATTCTTACAATCAGGGTACACCTATGTCGTGGAAACATCAACACGATCAGGGTGGACCTTCATGTGGGAACAAGTCATTCCACCGACTGGTTCGTGGGGCCAGAAACAGCGTCAACCCATGTCGCAGCTGGAAACTTTCCCGTTATGGTCAGATGAATATCAACCACCAAGTTCGAGGCACGATGAATGTTATAATCAAAGTGCTCCTGGACGTGCTAGTTATAGTGGGGCTCGTCCAAATGCTTCGTGGCAAAATAGTAGTTGGACCGAACGTCCAAATGATCCGCGACGTGCTAGTGTTAGCGACGCTTCTCCAAGTTTTGCAAGGGGTTATCAAGTCGAACCCGTAATTGATCTAAACAATTTGGAGTTACCGACTGAAGACTACACTAATCAAGCTTGGAACAGTGACGTGAAAAGAGAATACGGTGGTCCATCTTGGATATGATAGCCGGGGTCGCATGTGTGTGTAATTTTTGAGTATGTGTGTTTAATTTTCGCGTATGTGTGTTTAATTTTCGTGTATGAGTGTTTGAATTACGATTTTGCGTGTTTAATATCCGAGTTTGTCTTATACTCGAAATCTAACATTGATTTAAACTCGAAAACTAACATTAATTTAAAATAACACTGATTTAAACTCGAAAACTAGCATTAATTTAAAATAACACTGATTTAAACTCGAAAACTAACATTAATTTAAAATTAAATAACATTGATTTAAACATAAATAAAAATAATCGTCAACTTCCTCAACAAGCTCGTACTCATCATCTGTCAACTGTCCTTCAATGTCAAAATCGATCAAATCGGCACCCAAATTAAGTCCCGGCGATACATCATCTTGAAATAAGTCTTCGGGTTGATTAAACTCGACGTCGATTTCAGGCTCATGTAGCCCGGATACGTCAATGACGTTTCTTGCACGAATAGGGCAAACTGCCCACCATCCTTTCCTTCGCGACACATGTTGCGCTGGATACGGCGTGTAGAACACTTGTAGAGCCTGGTTAGCAAAAATGAACGGTTCATTTGTCGCGAGAAGCCGCGTAGGATCGATATCAATCATTCCATACTTTGGGTGTACAGTTGTACCGCGGCTGCTAATATCATACCAATCACATTTAAAAAATACAATTGATTGGGCCATATCTCCGCCACCGCACCATAAAACCTCAACGATTTCCTTGATCGTCCCGTAAAAATTTGTTCCTTCAATCCCATCACCATTGCCCTTCACGGACACGCCACTACAGTTTCCGACCTTTCCTTGGTTAAACGAATCAGTACGAAATCTAAATCCGTTCACTATGTAGCCCCCGTACGATGTTATAAGTGCACTTGCTCTAGAGGCAAGGGGGTAGATACGTTCATCGACCAAGTACTCGCCTGCTTTAACAGTTTCTTTAAACCACGACACGAACATTGTATTTTTCTTTCTTTGTGTCTGTCGTGGAGTAAGATCTCCACAATGTAAGTCCTCGAACAACCTGTAATCATTTGGAACCGTGTTTCAATCCATGAGTCAAAATGTTAAATATAATTAAGAAATATTTAACAATAATATAGTTTGAAACTTACGTGACCCATCCGCCGACTTCCGAACAATTCATTAACGTGTAAAGCTCAATTTGGTTCAACTCCTCTGGAGAAATATACCGCTGGTTCTTATCTGGATTGAGTCTTCTGCCTCTTTTATGAAAAATCGGCAGAGCACCAGAGAAATCACCACGTAATTCAGCTTCATTTCTGCTAAGCCTGTTGTACCTTGTTTCAACGGTATTGCCGAAATAGCGCGAGGTAAAATATGTGACTTCTGCCATTAGATAAGCATTAGCAATTGAACCTTCAACACGAGCTTTGTTCAAAACTGATTTCTTCAATCCGTTCATTTGCCTACAAGGAAAGCCATGTATATAACTTCAGAATCGATACAAATAATGCCAATACATATTGAAATATATAAGGAATGAAATAAATAATGCCAATACCTCTCGAAAGGGTACATCCAACGATACTGAACCGGTCCACCAACTTTGGCCTCGTATGGAAGATGTATCGTCAAGTGCTCCATAGAATCAAAAAAGCCTGGTGGAAATATCTTCTCTAATTTGCATATTGTGACCACGATAGATTCCTCTAACAACGCCATGTCTGATCTCTTAATCTCTGTGGCGCACAGTGCTCTGAAGAAGATACTTATCTCTACTAGGGTACCCCATATCGGATCAGGGATAAAATCACGGAAGGCAATAGGTATTAACCTTTGCATAAACACGTGACAATCGTGACTCTTCATCCCAATCAACTTCAATTGTTGTTGTTGCACACAACGCTGAATATTTGAAGCATAGCCATCCGGAAATCGCAAACATGACAACCACTAACATAGTAGTTTCTTTTGAGGTCGATCAAGGAAATACTTGGCTTTCGGCTTGTAGGTTTTATTATCATCGGTATCGACAACAAAAAGCTTGACCCGAGTGGTCAACAATTCTAAGTCTCTCATAGCTTTTAAGTTGTTTTTACTCTTAACTAGGTCGTCCATCACCGTGTTCTTTATGTTGTCGAAAAAGTTCTTCTCGCAATGCATCACATGAAGACTGTGACGTATCAGGTTCGTACTCCAATATGGTAATTCCCAAAAGATACTTTTGTGGGTCCAATTGTGCTATGTTCCTTTTCCTGGCATTATCGGTGCATCTGGCGCTGTAGACCTTCCTGGTAGTTGTGCAACAATTGCTGCCATTTCTGCGCCTGTCCTACGTGGTGGAGGCCCATCAAATTCTGTATGTCCATTGAATCCCATCACGTCGTGCCGAAATTCATGTCTCACTGGTAAGAAACAACGATGACATCCCCACCACGTTGCTTTCCTACCATACTGCAAAAGGAACGCCTTCGTGTTCTCCATGCAATACGGGCACGATAACTTTCCATGTGTGCTCCACTGAGACAACATCCCATAGGCGGGGAAATCACTAATAGTCCACATCAATGCAGCCCTCAACTGAAAATTCTGCTCCCTGAATCTGTCGTAAGTACGAACGCCGTCATGCCACAAAACCTTCAACTCGTCAATTAGAGGGCGTAGCAAAACGTTAATGTTTTGTCCTGGACTACTCGGCCCTGATATGATAAGACTCAAGAAAATAAACTCCTCTCGCATGCAAAGATCTGGAGGAAGGTTATAGGGAGTCATGAACACAGGCCAACAAGAATATTGTTTCCCGAAGTTTCTGAAAGGAGTGAAACCGTCTGTGCATAGACCAAGGCAGATGTTCTGTGGCTCTGCTGCGAATTGCGGATGTTTCTTGTCGAAATCTTGCCACGCTTTGCCTGCTGCAGGGTGGATCATTACATCGTCCGACGACTTACAATTTAAGTGCCACGCCATGTGTTCAGCAGTTGATTTAGTCATGAAGAGTCGTTTAAGACGTGGGGCCAAAGGGAAGTACCATAACTTTTTCCTTGGCACTGGATTCTTTCTACCTATAGTTTCATACCTATACTCCCCGCATTCAGGACAAACCAAGTAATCGGAATATGCGAATTCTCCGTAGAACAAGAAACAATTATTATAACACACGTCGATTGTTTCTAATCCCAACCCCAAACACCTCATCATCTTCTCGGCAGCGTGCATATCCTCTGGCAGTAAGAGTTGATCCTCTGGGTACAAAAGATCACGGTGCAAGTTGTACATCTGATTGCACCCGGATTGATTGTAGTTATTCTCAATCTTGGCTGTAAAAAACTCGGACATCCACTGCAAAACAGATTTCTTGCTTGGTCCCTTCAGCTTGAGTTCCGACATTTGTAGCAAATTTAAAAAATCTTTTGCATCGGCGTTAGGCTCCTCACCGGTAACGTCAAATTGTGCCCGAAAAGTGTCGTCAACTAGATTTTCAAACAGAATCTCGTCCTGAACAACTTCGGGGTCGTTTCTAACTTCGTGCCTCGACGATGACGCCCCTTGGCTATTATGCGCAACAAACTTTTCCCCATGGAATATCCATACACGATACCCTTCTACAAAACCCCATCGATAAAGGTGAGTTGCCACTTTGCCAGGGTCCAAGTATTTCCTATTGCTGCATTTTCTACATGGACATCTAGGATTTCGATCACCGTCTAGATAACGCTCTTGATCTAACGCAAATGCCAAAAACTGGTATACACCTTCCCCGAACGTTTCATTCACTCGACCCGTCTCACTCAAACGATCATACATCCAATCTCTATCTCCGTTTGGATTCATTATATATTGTCTCTACATTTAGGGGTTACGAACAATATTTATAATCGTATGACTAGAACAAAAAATAAGAGCTCGAAACTATACACGTACCTCTTGTAGCACGTAAAAAATTTCTGAAACTGCTTCTTCGATCTATGGCACTGGTCTCCAAGCTGACTCGTACATTTTCCCTAAGTCGCAAATAAAAAGAAAGATAAATTAGATAAACATAATTAACGTACGCTTATAAAAAAAATAATTATTACGTAAAAATTAAAATGAGTAGGTTTACGAACCTTATTTTGAAACCGAATGAATTGTGAATTGAGAGACTAACTCGTTCGAACTATATATAGGCCTTAGGGAAGGGGGGGTGTTGCCACGTCAGCGATCCGTGTGAATTATCACACGGATCGCTGACGTGGCACGCCCCACCCCATTTTTTTTATTTTTTTAATTTAACCCCTACTCCTCCTAAATATCTATAAATACCCCTTATTCTACCCACTTAATTCATTCATTCTTCCCATTCTCCAAAAACTATCTACTTTCTCTCCCAAAAATTCTTAATAACTAACAAAAAATTATCCATATTCACTAACTTATAATTAGAGTTTATTATTTGTTTTATTATTTAATTTCTACTTATGTTTTATTCATTATCTAACTAATAATAACTATAAAAACTTATATTATCAATAATTTATTTTAAATACAAAAATTTATTTATTATAATAAAACTAATAATAACGCTTGAAAATGTGAATTTTATTATTTAAATCGAATTCTTTTAAATTAAATCGACAAATAAACATAAAATTAATTATTTTAAATCATTTTTTTTTACAATCGCCAAAATATTATATTATAATGATTTTAAATCGATTTCTTTTAAATAAATCAGCAAAAAACTATAAATTTATTAATTTAAATCAATTAATAATTTTTTTAAAAACATATTTTAAATGCATTCCCGTCGGCTTAAAACCGACGGGAATGATCATTCCCGTCGGTTTTAAGCCGACGGGAATGAGAATTTCCCGTCGACGGGAATGGGTAAAAGCCGTAAGCTAAAACCCATTCCCGTCGGCTAAAAGCCGACGGGAAAACTCTATCATTCCTGTTGGCTTTTAGCCGACGGGAAAAGGGGTAATACCGTCGGCTTTAAGCCGATGGTATAGTTCAAATAGCCGATGGGAAAAGGCATTTTCGTCAGTAAAAGTCCGACGGAAAAGCTCTTTACCGACGAGCTTTTTTTCGTGCGCTTTTACCGACGGCTTTTGCCGACGGAAATGGGTATTTCCGTCGGCAAAAGAGCCTTTACCAACGGTTTTTGAGCCGTCGGTAAAGGTAAATTCTCTTGTAGTGAAATCGATAGGAATTTTGATAAATAGCAACAACCAAGAACGAAGATATTCACAACACATGAAAAGAGAAAAACAATGAAAGTACACAAGACACAATTTGTTTACTTAGTTCGTTTATGAATACCTTTGGGGGCAACCCTAGACAATATTTTTACAAAGATGATGATGAGCAATTACAATATAAGATACAACAATTGACTCTCACAGATCCAAAATAACCGTCTCTCTTGTTTTTATTCTCTCTTTGGATCCCTATATGTAGGTTGTTTAATCACGAGAGGTGCGACCAACACTCCCACATGACGTGATGTGTGTTGCGTCGTTACTTGAGCTATTCTCGAACCGCCTTCTTCACCTTTCATGTCCCCCGTTGTCATTGTTCTGGCCTAACAGTCTTCTACTAAGAACTGAACCCACTATCGCACTTTAACGCCAAAACCATCATGAAGCTCTAACAATGCCATTCATCGAACTTCTTCGTGCTTCAAGCAATGTTGAAGACATGTAGAACTTCAAATCCACTAAGGCGACAACATCCTTCAACAAATCTTCAGACTTTCACTTGATTGAATCTAATCACATATGACAATGTCCACATTGCCAAAAACTTACATCACTTTCACCACTGCGACTAATGCCATCTTGGTGGACTTTGCACAACTAAGATTGATTCCATCTTAGGTAACATTGATCAAGTACAAAGTATTTGCCTTGAAACCTCGAGCACAAACCACACCTCTTGTGGTTATCTTCGGGACACCCGACCCAAAGGGTAATTGATAACCCTCATCATCTAGCTGCCCCACATAAATAAGATTTCTTTTCAAACTTAGAATATTTCTCACTCCACAGAACAACTTCTAGAGATCCACTCAAGAATTGAATCTTAACATCTTCATTACCTACAATTCTCAAAGACTCATCATTAGCAAGACGAAACTTTCAAAATCACAAAAAATATAATTCTTCATTATATTACAGTTAGGGCAACAACGATACGATGCTCCAGAATGCAAAACCCACGACACTAATGAACTGCATACACTCAAGATTAGTGTATCACCGATATCCTCTGAAGCTATGTTCGCTGAGTTGACGTCATCCCGATTCTTCTAAGGTGTTTTACAATGCTTTCTCTAATGACCAAACTTTAGAATGTTCCAACGCTAAATGAGACTGTTGGCCTTCATTGACTTAGATGTGACTTTATCTCCAGAACTCAAAATTGATCAAGAAGTGTTAACCGAGATACTTGATTCTAGACGGCGAGTCTCCTCACTAATAATCAAATTTCTAACTTCATCAAATTTCACCTTCATCTTTCCAGCGGAGGCACTAACAGTAATAACTGTGTTGCTCCAACTATCAAGGCCCTAACCCAATCATCAAAATCAATAGTCACCGATCCAACTATCAAGGCTTTAACCCCATCGTCATAATCAATAGTCACCGTGCTCAACTAAGACGTTATCACATTGAACTTATTCAGATGATCAGGAACTGTCAAGTTTTTTGACATCTTCAGATAAAACAGGCTTCGCATAAGATGAACCTTCTTCGCTGCAGATGGCTTCTCGGACATGTGAGCCATCACCTTCAGCATCCCCTTCGTGGTTGTCTCATTTGCAACATGAAATACCACATTTTTTGACAGAGAAAAACGAACGACAGTCATCAACTTCATGTCTAACATAACCTAATCTTCGTCTTTCATATTCGTCCGTTATCTTTCAGAGGTCTCCACAAATCATTACCAAAGAGGTAATCCTTGCTCTACATTCTCCAAAATCCATAATCTAACCCATCCAACTTCTCGATCATAAATTTACATTCGTTCATCATGACCACTCCCACTCCACCTGAAGCTCTTGATACCACTTTTCACGCAACGGATTGATACGGAACTTTGATGAACAACAACAACCACAAACGTAGAAATTTACAATAAATGAGAAACGATAAACAATGAAATAACACATGACATAATTTGTTCGTCTAAGTGTACCTCTAGAGGCTTTCCGGGCCAGGATTCTTTTGCTGTTGCACCACCCTTTCAGCTACAGCGGCACAACTAGCACTCCCACATGACGCGATGTGTACTATGTCCTTCATTGAGCTATTGTCGAATTGTCGTCTTCACCATTTAGGCCCTCCGTCTTCACTGTTCAGGCTCTACAAACCTAATAATTTTCCAAATTAATCACCGTATTATCTGTTGCATTCATCATCTAATTGGATTTGATAGAACTTTGTGAATTCATTCACCTTTAGCTAATTTTTTTACTTAAGTTTTGATTTCACCCACTTATTGGTCAAACATGAAACACATAAAATCAAATTGAAATGGTCTAGAAATGGAGAAAGTATTTCATACAACCGTTGTGTTACTGACGTTGTGTAACCCCTACCAATACACGAAAAGGTTACGGGAGTTCGTTATTTCCTACATTTTAGAAAAAAGTTAAATCTGTATTTAATCTAGACACCACATAACTGTGCAACGGATGCATAAAATATTTCTTCCTATAAATGAGTGTTTTAGACAATCATCACATACCCACGCTTATCTTCTTGCTCGTTCTCGAGTAACACAAATAAAAACAAAGACTTAAGACACGTAACATTCTTAAGGCCAAGATATTAGTTACTACGAGAAAATGTGATGTTTGGAAATATACAAGTGAATAATAGTGCATAAAGATTAGTCAAGTCATTGCATGCTAGTCACTGTGAGAAAATGTGATGTTTGGAAATATACAAGTGAATAATTGTGCATAAAGATTAATCAAGTCATTGCATACAATATTTTATATGACTTGATTTTGTGCAACTATTGTTCATGAGTGGTAAGAGCAAGATTTTTGTAAAAATCTCTTGAAAGCATAAAAGTCTTATATTTAACTAATTCCATCTTTTTCTGTACTTGTGTCATCACCCCCTAATCACGTGAAATCTACCCTCTTGAGGATCTTTAGGTCTTTATTTTATTAATATGTTAGGCCAGAGTGTAGGCTACAAAGGAAAAATAGATTATTCTTTCTTCTCATAAGACTTTTAGTTAAATACAACTATTCTAAAAGTCATTGCAAAGGAAAAATAGTCATTGCATAGCAAGATTTTTGTAAAAATCTCTTGAAAGCATAAAAGTCTTATATTTAACTAATTCCACCTTGAGTGTAGGCTAGAGATGTCTCATAAATACAACTATTCTTTCTTTCTTCTCTTTTGTCCGTCATTTTTCTTTTCTTTTATTTTTTGCCTTCACATTTAACTGGCTTTTTTTCTGTTATTTTTCGCAAAATCTGGCCCCTGTACTTCATGATATTCAAGTAATACCCCAAATTGTATTTTCTTGTTATATGTTTGCTATGAAACCTTTGCATTTTGTTGTTAATTAGGAAGGAATTTATTTTCCCGCTATTTGGCCATCTTTTGTAATTATAAAACCAACATCTACTTATATATAGTACTATTGGCGTTACTGTGGTTCGGAATTTGTTTGGATAACAATATAATAAATTATTAAACCTAATTAGCCTTTCATGTCTCCGATCCGATTGAACACTATAAACCAAGGACGAGACGTGACTCCTTAAACAACCCGCAATTTTTGACTAAGACGATCACAATACTTTATGCCAGACAAAAACGAGCGAAATCAGGTACGAGTTAATTTTGAAATATTCCAATAATTAAGTCTTTTAAGGTCAACGAAAATTTGGAAAAATACTTTTGTCAACAATATATACGAACGTCTTCACATGGAAAAGGATTAAACAAACAATGATTTTATGCTATAATATAAAGGTGACGATTCATTCTCCCTATTCAATTTATCGTTGTATCGTGTTTGCCAATTTTAAAAGCATGAATGTATAGGTATATCAATGATATTTTCGGACAATTCGGTCATTTAGTCTATTTCGATGAAAAGACAAAAACAACTTGGGTCGTTTTGATCATTTTTCTTACATAAAACAAAAGGTGTGTGTCGTCTATGTCAACTCGTCTTACGCAAATTTTGCAATTTGAAGCCTTGGTTGTAAGAGCGCCTAGAGATAAATGCTCAGACATCAGCATCAAAGAAATATAATATACGGACAAATAATTAATAATCCTATATATTTGATTTTAGCTAAGATATAGTCCGATCGAGAAGGAACCATCTGCAAAGACTTCGTATATGAAAAAGTTATGTCGGTACAAATCTTATGATTAGTAACGAGAACACTGCAATATAATATAAGTTATTCATATATGGGGGTTGTTGTCAAATAATTAACATAATTTTTAACTTACGTATGAAGCTAGTAGTTTATTTATGTTTTAAAATGTTATACTTATTTTGATTATATTATATGGTTAAGTTACAAACGAGCATCTTGGCACTCTAAAAACTGATGATCATTTATTAGTTAATCACGTGTGAAACGGGATAACTCAAGAGGTACTTGACTAAACTCAGTCGCTTTATTAAGATAAGAAAAGAAGTAAGATTTGAAGGGGAAATCTAAGTCAAAATGAACATTTTTCCATTAATAAACTTGAAACCGCAGTTCGAAATCGTGAAAACACGCAGATCGCCATTGTTGTGTGCGAATTTGTGTGTAACAGAGAGAAGAGAAAACGAGAGAGAAAGCGGCTAGGGTTTTTGTATTGTGCAGAAATTAGAATGAATTAATTAATTAGAAAAAATACTAAAAGAGTATTTATACTTTACAATAATATGGAGGGTCCGACCCGCTCCTATGAACTAAACCCGCGAGGAAAAGTAAAATTACATAAAGGTCCCTAGAGAAATACAGGATAGGTAAAATAGCAAAAAATAGATTATCTTAAGACCCCCCCCCCCCCCCCCCTCAAGATGAGCGTGGATATTAATAAAGCCCATCTTGGATGTCATGCGGCCAAAGGGAAGAAGCGATAACGGTTTTGTAAGGACGTCGGCCACCTGTTGAGTGTTACTAATGTGGACCATTTTGAGCAGACCCAAGTTGACTTTTTCGCGAACAAAATGGCAGTCGATCTGGATATTTTGGTGCGTTCGTGATGGACCGGGTTGATGGCAATGCAGTATGCGTTGCGGCTGCCAGTGAATAATAAAGGAGTGGGAGGCGGAGGAACGGCGAAGTCGTGGAGCAGCTGAGTCAGCCACAAGATTTCGCATGTGGTGGAGGCGACAACACGGTATTCCGCCTCTGTGGAAGACCGGCTCACCGTCGACTGTTTCTTCGATTTCCAAGACACGAGCGAGTGTCCGATCTAAATGGCAAACCCTGTAATGCTACGGCGGGTGTCCGGGCAGCCGACCAAGTTGCTATCACAGAAGGACTTCAAATGAATAGGGGAGTCAACCGGGTAGAAGAGTCCTTTTCCTGGATTGGTCTTGATATAGCGAAGGACCCGGTGGGCCGCAGCGAGATGAGATAAACTGGGCCTCGCCATGTGCTGAGAAAGGCATGCACTGTACAGTAAAAGATAAGTCAGGCCGAGTAATAGTTAAATACAATAAACAGTAGGATCAGGTAAAAGAGATTCATCATTGGACACAAGTTTAGAGGAGCGATCCATGGGAGTAGAGCATGGTTTGCAAGCAATGTAACCTGAGTCGCTTAGGATATCCATGGCGTATTTTCTTTGGCAAAGGGATATGCCTTTGTGACTACGTGCAATTTCAATACCTAATATATATTTAAGAGTGCCGAGATCTTTAATAGTAAAAGTATCATCAAGGTGTTTCTTTAAGGACTGAATCTCAGTAAGGTCATTACTAGTTAAAATAATGTCGTCGACATAGACACATAAAGCAGTAAAATAGTTGGAAACCTTTTTCACAAACAGGGAACTGTCAGAAACAGTCTGAGTGTAACCAAAAGAAAGAAGACAAGTAGTAAGTTTTTGAAACCATTGCGTGAGGCCTGTTATAAGCCGTATACGCTTTTCTTTAAAAGACAGACTCTGGAGTCACCAGGAGAACGATAGCCAGGGGGAGGGTCCATGTAAATTTCTTCAAACAAATCACCATGTAAAAAAGCGTTATTTACATCGAACTGATGCAAATACCATTTTTGGGAAGCAGCTAAAGCAAGTAATACCCTAACAGTAGCGATTTTGGCAATCGGGGAGAAGATGTCAAAATAGTCTAACCCCTTCTCCTAGGTATAGCCTTTGGTAACAAGGCATGCCTTATACCTTTCAACAGATCCATCAGACTTGTGTTTGATTTTAAATACCCACTTGCATCCAACAATATGATGATGAGGGGGTAAGTCAGTGAGGACCCATGTGTGTGTCTGTTCTAAAGCATGTAATTCAGACTGCATAGCAAGCTGCCATTCTCTTATTTTGCTAGCCTGTAAATAGGATTTTGGTACACAAGCGGCAGAGATTGTAGCAGTAAAGACTCTATGGGATTGACAAAGATGGTAAGTAGACACGTAAGACTCTATAGGGTATCTCACAGTGGCATGGTTACTAGATTTATTGAGAGAGACAGGTAAGTCACATTCATAAACATTTAAGTATGCAGGAGGAACAGATGTCCTAGCAGATTTTCTAATAACATGATGATCAGATAAAGTAGCATGCAAATCATCAGTAGGAGAAAAAGTAGGGGAAGAGATACTGTAGCTCTCAGAGTCAGTGAGAGGGGCAGAAGACTGATGCAGGTCCATAGGACTGTAAAGGTCTGGAGTGCCAATAGCAGAGCTGGATGGTGGGCTAGGGGAAGCAGGTGCAACAGGAGGTGGAGCTGGTGGATCAGGAGGAGCCACAAGCACAGGTGCAGGAGGAATCGTGCCCCGCAAAACAACAAAAGAATCTGGGCCAATATCTGTATTCTCTTTTGGAGAATCAGTGAGGGGTGAGTTAGCAGATTTCAAAGGAAATATATGCTCATAAAAAATTACATTTCTAGACACAAGAAGAGTGTGAGTGTCTATATTTAAGAGAATCTAGCCCTTGGTGCCCCTTGGGAACCTAAAAAACACATTTTTGAGCCCGGGGGTCAAATTTGGTCCTAGTAGCAGTAAGTGTGGAAGCAAAACATAAACACCCAAAAACTTAAAGTAAGGAATAGTCTAGAGTTCTGCCAAAAAGCTTCTCATATGGAGTTTTGTTACCTAAAACTGAAGAGGGTAACCTATTTATAATGAAAGCAGCAGTAGAGATGCAAGCAGTCTAATATTTAATAGGGACATTGGACTGGAATTTTAAAGACCTAGACACTTGTAAAAGGTGTTGGTGCTTCCTTTCAACCAGCCCATTTTGTTGGGGGGTTTCAACACAACTCTTTTGATGTTCAATACCAAGAGTGTCATAAAAACCTTTTAAGATAAATTCAGTCCCATTGTCTGTCCTAATAGCTTTAATTTTCTTATAAAACTGAGTTTCAACAAGAGAATAGAATTTTGACAAAAGAGAATGCACTTCAGACTTATGCTTCATGAAAAAAATCCAAGTAGTTCTTGAAAAATCATCCAC
The DNA here is from genome assembly GCA_948329865.1 of Linaria vulgaris. Taxonomy (NCBI): domain Eukaryota; kingdom Viridiplantae; phylum Streptophyta; class Magnoliopsida; order Lamiales; family Plantaginaceae; genus Linaria; species Linaria vulgaris. Next base: position 42,052,612 of record OX415251.1, read on the forward strand.
TATGGTAAGAAAAAACCTGTTATCATCATAAGAGAGGGAAGAGAAGGGCCCCCAGACATCATAATGAATTAAGTCAAAAGGGGAAACAGATTGAGACAAACTCACAGGAAAGGAAAGTTTCTTTTGCTTAGCATAATGACAGGTATCACATGGTGTTTTAGCATGAGAATGAGATACAAAGAGAACTGGTATGCTAGACAGTTTATTAACAGAGGTATGACCAAGCCTTAAGTGCCACAGATTGGCATCAGAAACAATGTTCTTTGTAAAAACAGCAGAATGACAAAAATTCAAAAAAGTGTTATTTTTGTCCAGAAAGTAAAGTCCCTGTTCCTCTTTAGCAAAACCAACCATCCTCAGCATGTGGATGTCCTGCAGCATAAACATGGAGGTGAGGAAGTGCAAATAAACATTTAGAAATTTTGTTAATTTAGAAACTGAAAGCAAGTTGTATTTGAAAGCAGGGATATAAAATGCATCCTTTAAAAAAATGTTATCATTGAATCTGATGTCAGCTTTTGCAGTGGCAATGGTCACATTATTATTAGGTAGATAAATAGGCACATGAACAGATGGAGCATTTTGGAAAAAGTGTGGCTCATAGATCATATGCTCTATGGCACATGTATCTAACAACCAAGGCTTATTAATGCAAGGGGAAGGATTAGAGGGTAAAGAGAATATACCACCATCTGAGGAAGCTGAGGCAACTGAGTGTGGAGCATGTGCTGCTGGTCGAGAGGCAGAGGTGGAAGCCTGGTGATTCTTAGCATATGCAATGAACTCGTCAAACAGGGCCCTGGTGCTGAAGTCTAGAGGGGCATTCAGAGTCTGAGTCTGAGAGGATGGTTGGGGGGCCTGAGAAGCCGCATTAGCCGAAGGACCAGCCTGAGAAGAAGGAAGCCTTCTGCCCCTAGGACCCTCTCAGTCAGGGGGGTAACCAATCATCTGGAAGTAGTTGTCAATGCTATGTCCATTAAACCCACAGTGGGTGCACCTGACCTTTTTCTTGTCCTTTTTACCAGTGGACTGGGGATACCGAGAGCTACAAGGGCCAGTTGGAAGTGGGGGTGGTTTGGGTGCAAAACCCTGGGGGTTGTGAGATCGGGTGAACATGGCAAGGGGATCGGTGACAGGGGAGCAGAGTGTAAGAAGCGTTGGTTTTCTTCCTGAAGTAGCATGCCATAGACAGTGGAAAGGGAGCAAAGGGGGAAATCAAGAGTATCTAACTACGCAAAGGGGCATAAGAGTCATTGAGCCCAATAAGAAAAGACAGAACGCAATCAGATTGTTGGAGGTTAAGCATGGTCTGGTTTGTATTACAAGTACACATACCACAATTGTAGGCCACAATAGGGCGCTGGCTAACATATTCGTCCCAGAGCATGCGAAAGCTGTTATAGAACTGTGTGACAGGCTGATTACCTTGAGAGATCGTGGTGAGTGACTTCTGTAAGTGAAAGACACGTGCACCGTCGGTACGCGCATAGCGTGTGCGCAACTCGGTCCAAACATCAAAGGCGGTGGCGTAGTACAATAGGGTTTGACGAAACTCATAGATGATAGAGTTGAGAATCCACGAGAGGACCAAATTGTTCGCCCTAACCCAACACACGCGCAGAACCGGATCGGAGGGCATGGGGAGCGAGCCGTCAATGAAGCAGATCTTATTCTTGATGTTGAGGGCCATCTCAATGCCCTTACACCAGGCGATGTAGTTGGTGCCGTTCAATTTGTCACCGATAATGGAGGTGCCATTCAAATCGTGAGATCCGAGGAAATAGACTGAGGTAGAGTCCTCGCTAGGGTTCTTCACAGCGCTGGTTACAGTTCCAGACGTGGAAGACTCAGTAGAAGGGGTAGTCATCGCGAATTGATGAAATTAGGGTTTGTAAAAAAAAAGGGAAGAGAGATTAAGAGGAATGGAATGGAGGAGATAATGGAAGCTTGGTTAACCTGGCTCTTGATACCATGAAAACACGCGGATCTCCATTGTTGTGTGCGGATTTGTGTGTAACAGAGAGAAGAGAAAACGAGAGTGAAAGCGGCTAGGATTACTGTATTGTGCAGAAATTAGAATGAATTAATTAATTAGAAAAAATACTAAAAGAGTATTTATACTTTACAATAATATGGAGGGTCCGACCCTCTCCCATGAACTAGACCCGCGAGGAAAAGTGAAATTACATAAAGGTCCCTAGAGAAATACAGAATAGGTAAAATAGCAAAAAATAGATTATCTTAAGAAATCGCATCAATTTTTGTTCATCTTTTTTACTTGGCCGTCATAGATTTATAGTTCCATTAGCATTCCGTACGTGTAGCATGTTGGTTGTCATAGGATATTATGGGTAGCAATGGGACTTGTTAGGGTATTAGGGTGCTATAAGTTAGTTTTTTAAGTTTTGGGACAAAAAGAGAAACTACTAACCAATGTTATAATTCTTGTACACCCCGGAACTTATAATTACTCTTATGACATTCTCGTGCTACCTAGGATATTTTGAGTTGAAAGGCGACTTACTTTTGGATTTAAAGGGTTAAATGTAAAATTTTCTAATTTGTGGGGAAAATACAAAACAATGGTTATTTATCAAACATCTCAAACCGTACAATTATTATTGTGCCATTCTCGTGACATTTAGGATGTTATGGGTTGCAATGAGACTTATTTTTGACTTTAGGGAGGTAAAAGTCGTTTTTTTTAATCAATCACAAAAACTACTAAACAACATTATTCAAATAGGGTTTTTGGAAAATTACATCCCTGTGTTATGTTAAATTGGTAAGTTATCTCCCTATGAAAAATAAGTTGGCCAAATACCTCACTGTGATCTCAGAAGTTGGCACACCACCTCCCTGGAAACTTTGTGTTGTAAGTTTATATGAAAAGACAAAAACACCCTTACCAATACAAATATTTTCATTTTTGTAATTTCGAATGGGATTTTACTATATTTTCTATTTTTTTTAAAAGCAAAAAGTTTAAAAAACAAGGCATTACATGTATATGTCTTAGATTTTTTATTTTAGTTTTAAATATAGTTTTAAATTTTTTGATAGTTTAAAATATTAAATTAGAAGATATAATATTTTATTAAAGCTATGGGGTTATAAAATATCTTTTTTGAAAAAATTCTAACCCTTACTCTCATTTAAGGGAGTAAAATGCGAACTTTTGAGATCACAAGGAGTTATTTGGCAAACTTATTTTTCATAGGGAGGTAACTTACTAATTTACCATAACAGAGGGAGGTAATTTGCCAAAAACCCTATAATGGAAACGTTGTTTAGTAGTTTTTTTGACGACCGCACAGTTATTAGTGACGACCGCTGATTTTGTGAATGTAATTAGTGACGGATGATTCGTCACTAATAATATTCAGCGGGTTTGTGACAGCCAAGCCGTCACTACTATCATCTAAGGTAAAATATTATTAACGACGGCTTGGCCGTCACGAATGATATTTAATGGAATTAAAAAAAAATATCAATATTATTTTGGTACTTTCACAAATTATCAAAATATTAGAATTTTGTTTTGAGATATATGATTATTACTGTGTTGTTTGTTAAGAAGATAAACTATTGAAGGTGTGAAAAAAAATAGAAATGTTTGAAAATGTCAATTTTATTTAAGAAATCAAAAAAAAAACTTGGAAGTTATGAATACAATGTTTTAACTAATGAAGAAAAGTTTGGAAAATTGTCAAAATAAACTTTCAAAATATGAATAAAGGTTTGAATAAATGAAAACAACTTTGAAGTAAAAGAAAAGTTGCATTATAATATAAAAATAAACTTTGAACATATGAAAACTTTTGAAGATGTACAAAAGTTTTTATTGAGGAGGAAGTGTTTATGATAATTTTGAAGGTATGAAGAACTTTTGAAATAAACTTTTGATGGTATAAAATAACTTTTTTATGATAATTTTTTAGATACTGGAAATGAGGTGGGAGAGGAAGGAGTATTTGAGGTTTGTAGGCTGAAAATTTTGAAATTTTCGCCATCTCCCGCCAGTTAAGGAGTCACTAGTAATAGTTGAAATATTTGAAAATTTCAAAATTATGCTAATCTTAAGGGAAAGTTGCGATGGATATACTTGAATTACATTGTAAGGAGATTATGTTGTTAAAGATTCTGAACATAGACAACTGCTTCAGCAATTTCAAAAACTTGAGATGGGAGAAGATGAGAGTGTTGATAATTATTTTGAGAAAATTCTTGATATTGCTAACCAATATGAAAATCTAGTTTTTGCTATAACTAATCAAGAGATGGTTTATAAAGCAATGAGAACACAGTCATCTAAATTTAGTCACAAGAAAATTGCAATGGTTGAATCTAGGAACCTTGCTAATCTACAGTCTCAAGTCTTGATGAATACTCTGAGAGAATCTGAGATGGAGCTTGCCTCACAACCTAGCAAACATAGGGTTGTTGCTTTAAGAGGATCAAGTCTTGATAATGAAAGTGATGATTAATGTGAATTAATTTTTTCAAACTATGGTAAAATTACTAAAAAAATTAATAAGTTGAACTTTAAAGGAAAAGGCAAAGAAAAGAATCTTAGTAATAGTTCTCCAGGTTATAAGAAATTACCTCTTAAGTTTGTGAAGTACATGGCATCAAAACCTACTCCTTTAGAAGATGATAAGTTAAAAGATGTTCAATGTTTTGAATGTAAATGATATGGTCATATGGTTAATGAATATGCTAACACTCTTAGGAAAAGAGAAAAATCCCATTCGGTTTGTGTAGATGATTTCAATGAAGATGACTTTAGTTCTGGAGAAGCTGAAAAACAATCAAAAGAGATTCACACTGCTGCGCTACTCACTAAAATTGACTGGACACCAGAAGACTCCCTGAACTGCCTCGGATCTCAATGTTACCCAAACATTCAGGATCCAACATCAGAACAGGAGACCTTCTTTGCAGATTGGGATGAATATGATGCTAATATTGAAACTAATCTTGTGTCTACCAGTGATGAATCTAACTTTGATTGTTTTCATGGCTTAGTGGATCTAGATGAAGAATATTTCTTTGAAGGTGAAATGTCCCAGGCGGAAATCATTGAAGACCTGAATTCTATCTTCCACAAGTTGCTGTTTGAGAATTACAAACTCATCAAGAGCAATAAAAGCCTGAAAGAAGAGATTGGATGCATGAAAGAGATGCTGAAACTGTATGAGAAAGACCTTGACAAAACTGAGGCTGAACTGAAGGAGATAAAGGTAAAATTTAATAAAGTTGAACAAACCATTGCCAAATGGAACTCATCTACATCTAAACTTGATGAGATGTTGAGTATCGGAAATCAAGGTAAAAGTGTTTGGGCTATGTTGAGAAACCCCCCTCTGAAGATGTTAATTCTGCCTATTTGAAAGCTGGTTTTATCAAGGAAAGTAATAGCTTGAGTTGTGAAATTTCTTTCAACACTGTGAAAAAGCTTACTTTTATCTGTCAATATGGTTTTCAACATGGTCACATTAAGCCTTATTGTTAAAAATATAAAAATGTGATTGAGAAGAAAACAGTAATTAATAGCAGTACCAATGTTCGGAGAACCTCTGATCTGAATGTTATCCCAGCATTAGGTAACAAAGCTAATGGACATAAAAGTAGAACTTGGATTGAAAAGATAAAAACTCCTAAAGTTAAAATTGTTTGCAATGTTGTCTTTTCTGCTGTTTACTCTAACCTTGCAGGTAAGTGATATTTTGATAGTGGATGTTCAAGGCACATGACTGGAAACATTGACAACCTGAAAGATGTAATCCCTTTGACTGTTGGAACAGTTACATGTGGAGGAGGCACCAAAGGGAAAATCATTGGAAAAGGAGTACTGGATATTGAAGGATTTCCTCCACTCAAGGATGTGTTGCTGGTTGAGGGATTGAAAGCAAATTTAATTAGCATAAGTCAACTTTGTGATAATAAATTTCTAGTTACTTTTGATAAAAGTTCATGTGATGTGTTTAATAGTGACAATGTCGGTGTCATGACATGTACAAGATCAAAGGATAACTGCTATCTTGCTCAAGATGAAGCTGAATGCTACCATGCCAAGGTAGATGAATTTGTCATGTGGCACAAGAAGCTAAGACATGTGCACTATAGAAATCTCGAGAAACTACAGAAGTTAGAGGTTGTAAGAGGTTTGCCTGAGTTGACTAGTCCAAGTAAAATTGTTTGTGAAGACTGCCTCAAAGGTAAACAATAAAAAGTTATTCATACACCACTCCACGTACAAAGTACTAACCCCATAACCAATAAGTGTTTCGAATTGCTACATATGGATCTCACGGGTCCTATTGAGGTTAGTAGACTGAATGGTAAGAAGTATATTTTTGTTATTGTTGATGATTTTTCAAGATATACATGGATACAGTTTTTGAAAGAAAAATCAGAAGCATTCAACACATTCAAGATTTTGCATGCTAGTATCAAAAATCTGTATGGCACTTATGTAGGAAGAATTAGCTCTGGCCATGGAAAAGAGTTTGAAAATGTAAACTTTGCTAATTTTTGTGAAACTAAAGGCATTTTCCATGAGTTCTTTGCACCTAAGACACCTCAGCAAAATGGGATTGACGAGAGGAAGAATAGAACACTTCAAGAGATGGCTAGAGTAATGTTGAATTCTATAAACTTATCTAAGAAACTCTCGCTGAAGCTTTGAATACTGCATGTCATATTAGTAATAGAGTTTATTTTAGACCTCGTACTACTATGGCACCTTATGAAATCTTGAATGGTTCAAAACCAATAGTTGCACACTTTCATGGGTTTGGTATTAACTGCTATTTGCTAAAAGATAGGGATTAGTTGAACAAATTTGATTCCAAAAGTGAAAACTGTATATTTGCTGGATATTCTCCTAATAGTGCTGCTTTCAGGGTCTACAATCCAAGATTGCACACTGTACAAGAATTAGTGAATGTCATTTTTGTTGATTTGACTGTTTCTGCAGCTACTGAAGAAGTCACTGTTTCAGATGTTGCTCCAATATTGGACCCAACATTAAACACAGAAGTTGGAGATGGTGAACTGGAAACTGAACAAATGTTGACTTAACACCAGAAACCCCCGATGTTAGGCCAACATATGTGGTGTCTGATTCTGAAGATGAAATAGTTCATGAATCCAGAAGCTATCCTCCTGCTAGGATACAAAGAGATCATCCAGCCACTAAAGAAATTGGAAAAATTACTTAAAGGGTTAGAACACGCAATAAAGAAATCGTTAATTACAAGGATATGGTTAAGTTGTGTGTTTGTATGTTTTCTTCATTTACTGTTGAAAATGCATCTTGTTTTGTTTCCTCCATTGAACCTAAGAATGTAATTGAAGCTCTTAAGGAAAGTTACTGGATTAATACCATGCAAGAGGAACTCTTACAATTCACCAAAAACAGAGTGTGGAATCTAGTGCCTAGGCTTTCACATGTGAATGTAATAGGTACAAAATGAATTTTCAAAAATAAAACTGATGAGAATGGTGTAAATATGAGGAACAGAGCTAGGTTGGTTACACAAGGTTATACTCAGGTAGAAGGTATAGATTTTAATGAGACTTTTTCTCCCGTAGCTATGATAGAGTCAATTAGATTACTTCTTGCTAGTGCTTAATGTCTTAACATTAAACTCTATCAAATGGATGTTAAGGGTGCCTTTCTGAATGGTTAAATTGACAAAGAGGTTTATGTAGAACAACCTAAAGGCTTTGCTGACCCTAAACATCTTGACCATGTGTACGAACTTGAGAAAGCTTTGTATGGCTTAAAACAGGTTCCTAGAGCTTGGTATGAGAGCCTAACTGATTTTCTGTTAAGGAGATGGAGACAGAACACTGTTTGTCCTTAGAAAAAGCTCGGATATATGTTTTGCTCAAATTTATGTGGATGATATAGTATTTAGCTCTAATAACAAGTCTACTTTAGACAAGTTTGTTGAGTCCATGACAGGAACATTTGAGATGAGCATGATTGGTGAGCTTAACTACTTCCTGGGACTACAAGTAAAGCAGTTGGAGAATGGTATCTTCCTGAACCAGGTGAAGTATGCAATGAATCTGGTGAAAAGATTTAAGCTACAAGAGTCGTAGCCTTGCAAAACTCCTATGTTCTCTTCAGTGAAGATAACAAAAGGTGGCATTGGCAGCATGTAGACCCAACATTGTACAGATCCATGGTTGGTAGTTTGCTATATCTCTCTGCCTCTAGACCTCATATCATGTTTTCAGTATGTGTTTGTGCTAGGTACCAAGCTGAGCCAATGCAATCTCACTTGATTGCGGTGAAGAGGATTCTTAGACATATCTTTGGAACTTCACTTTTAGGAATTTGGTATTCTTATGACACTAACACTAACTTGGTTGGTTTCAGTGACTCTGACTGGGCAGGTGATATGGATGACAGGATATCCACCAGTGGGGGTTGTTTTTATTTAAGGAATAATTTGGTCTCTTGGTATAGCCGAAAACCGAACTGTGTTTCATTATCAATAGCTGAATCAGAATATGTAGTTGCTGGCAGCTGTGTTACCCAACTTGTGTGGCTCAAACACATGCTTTCAGATTATGGGGTAGATAGTGATACACTTCTCATGTACTGTGACAATCTAAGTGCCATAAGTATCTCTAGAAATCCTGTCCAACATTCGAGAACTAAACATATAGACATAAGGCATCATTTCTTGAGAGATATGGTAGAGGACAAAGTGATCAACACTGAACCTCTTGAGACAACAAATCAACTTGCTGATATGTTCACAAAACCTTTAGATAGTGAATGATTCTTCAGCTTGAGGAAATCTCTTGGCATGTGCAATATGTGAGACTGTTGAGGAAACCAGTGTTGACATAACACCACTGTCTAGCATTGTTATATTGGTTGTGGTGTAGTAGGTATTCTGTTGTTTTCCTTTGTTTAATTTATTTCCTTGTGAGACTCATTTAATTCTTGTTTTGTCATATTTGGTCTGTGTGGTTGAACTCTTTGATTAACAACTCTTTCTAGTTATCAGTTTCACATATTTGTTTTGAAAAAGTAATAAAACTCTTCTGTTTGTCTGAGGTTGTGATAGCCTAACATATGGAGAAGTTGGGGTACACAAAGTTCAGTGTTTTGATGTCTATTCAGTTGTGTCTTATTCATATGAAAGGTGTATAGGACATGTGGAGAAGCTGGGGTAAATGATATTCACAACCTCAGTGTTACTAAGTTGTGCTTATTTACATGTTTCTGTTTGTTTGGCCAAGGAACACATGAGGGTGATCCTTTCTACTAGGGTGTTTGAGGTTTAAATTTCTTACATTTAGTAGCACTGATCACTTGGTGATTCTCTTGATTGCAGGTTGGTAAACAAGTATGCATAAGGAATTGGGGTGTTGGGGTGCATGATTAATGAATTTCCAACATTCAAGGCCTTTGTACTTGCCTAACTTGCTGCTGTTAATGTTGTTATTAGGGTGTGTGGAGTTCAGGCTGCCCTCATTCAGTAGTGACATTATCTTTGTGTTTAGCAACCTTGAGTTTTTGGTTTAAGTTGAGTTATGAAAATAATAAAGATATTTAAAGAGATGTGAAGTGTGCTGATTTGAGGAGTTTTTCATAAGTGTTTACCATCTGCTATTTGACATCACATTGTTGCATTCATGTAGAACTACAATGTTTTCTTTCTTGTTGTTGAGTTGTGTTGGTTTAGGCTTAGGGGGAGTATAATTCATGTGTTGAGGCATACACTTTGGGTGACATACTGCATGTGACACACTTTTCTGTGACTTTCTATGATGTGGATGTGAATTTTTCCTCGAATTCATAACTGCTTATCTATGCGTGTTTCTTGTTATCTATGTTGCTTACTCATGATTTAGATCTGGACATTATGTCTGAGGTACTCACTTGCTATATTGGTTAAGTTTCAAATGTGTTTTAGGATGTATCTCAAGCTCTCACATGAATTTGCCCTGGTGAAGCCTGTACCTCCACCTTCTGTTTTGAATGTTATTGAATGTTATCTCAACATTGTGCACTATCCCAGGCCAACATTGAAAACAGGAACATATAAGTTTTTAGATTTTTTGAAAACCGCTCTGGTTACCTGTTACTTAAACATTGACGCGTGTGCGCGGGAAAACATAGTGGGATGATTTTATTTGGTTAATAATCAGTAACTACCCACTAACATTCACTCTCTCTCCACTACTCACGATTATATTAGGAATCAAAACCCTAATTTCCTTAATTGTGCTTATAACCTCCTATTTGTGCTTACAATTTCTGTAATTTTACTCTCTATTCTCAAAATTCTCTCAATTTTTCTCTGCAAATCTCTCTCACCAACAATGGCGAGCAAGTCTCATGTGCATACTCTTGCATATGTTGCTCTAAGCAGTGAACCTACAGCTGCGCACACTCATTCTCACACTCGAGGTGGTGCTGCAAAATATGAGGATGCTCAAGTTGCTGCTAAAAGAAAGGCGATCCCCTACGTACGACGAGGAAAGAAATCCAAGCAGGGAGAATCGACTTCTAATGTTGAGCCAACTGCTGAGTCAACCACTCCAATCATCAATGAGCCTAAAATTGAGGTAAATATGGTTTAACCTAACCTTGAGATTAATATTGATGTATCTGTTGAGGGGGAGGTTGGTGCATCTGCGGATAAATTGGTGAGGAAGTGGGTTAGGGCTCAAAAGAAAAAGTGCAAGGGTACTGGTGAGAAGTTGATTGGTGGTCGAACTATGTTTGAAGCTGCCAAGAAACGTGTTGAGGCTAGAAAAAGGCTAATTGAGAGGTTAGGTAAGAAGAGGCTACTGAAGCTGTGAAAAAAGGTTGAAAAGATCGAAAATCTGCTGCTGCTGCTGCTGAGAGAAAAAGGAAGGGGAAGCAAGTTATGGAAGAGGAAATTGAGGTTGTGGATGTTGAGGATGAAGTGGAAGAGGAGGAGAAAGAAGAGGAGAAGACTGACGAAGAAGAGCAGGATGTTCCTGTTGGTGTTAAGGCAACATCAAGGACATAAGAATACTTTGATGGACTGTATATGATCTACCCTGAAGATGAGGAGAAATACTTTTCCCTCTATTATCTTACCAAAGATTTGGAGAAGAAGTGGGATTCTTTCAAAAGAAGGGAACACAAAGTGATGTAGAGATGGCCAGCTTCAGAGAACACAAAGTGATGGACTTGCTTGAAGCAAGAGGGATTCATTAATTTGTGATGGAGTTGAATGATTATGCTCCTGAGATTGTTATGTAATTCTACATTAATCTCTCCAAGTGGATAATGGATTATAGATCTCCAAAATATGGAAAAGATTAGGTGAGGGGGGGAGTCTTCAATATCGAACCCTACACCATCAACAAGATCTGTGGATTCCCACCTGCTGAAGAATCTAAGGACCCCTACTATCATGATGTGAATGAATATTTGACATGAGGGTTGGTCAAAGTCTATAAAGATGCTCTGTCAACTACAAAGCTCACTTACCTTAGTGCTGTCTTGCATAAGATTACATGCTTCAACTGGCTGCCAAGCAAGAATGTTACTGTACTGACTAAGGTATCAGCAATCTTAGTGTACAGGATCAAGAATTGGCTAGCTGTGAATATTGGGGAGAGGATTTTGAAGTCAATGTCTGAAGTTGCTGGAAGGAAGAATGACATGCTGCATTTTCCCTCACTCATCTGCAAAATCCTTAACAAGCAAGGATTGAAGACAATTGCCATTGTGGGTTGGAGGAAGAATGATGTTGAACTTACAATTCTCCCAAGCTACTTGTATGGTTCAAGAGTGAGAGATCTTCCTTGGAACCGAAAAGGAGTGGTAAGACCAAGAACAAAGAAAAAGAATGCTCAAGAGTTTGCTAGAACTACAATGCATATGTCCAAAGAGGAAGATTGCATGGTCATAACCTCAACTTTTGTGGATCATATGCTTAATTGGTTTAGGGGGCACATTGCTGACACTCAGAGGGATATTGAGGACAAGAAGGATCATCTCAAAGATCTAGAGGCCTTGGTGAAAATTTTGGAGAAACTCCTTTCTTCACAAAAAGGGGGAGAGTAGTTCCAGTTTTTAAGTCTGGTTTTCTAGTTTATGTTCTGTTTCTTAAAAACTGCTGATATGTTTGTGTTGCTGGTACATTATCTCTATTTGGTTTATTTTTATCAAGGGATATGTCCTTGTTATCTAGCTATGGTCTGTAACTCTAAGTATGACTACTATTTGAACTGCTCTGACTACTGTTGCTTATGAAAGAAAAATTTGAACTGTTTTTTTGTATAACCTTTTATGCAGGAAACTCACTGGTTTCAATGTTGAGGCAACATTGATGAATGTTGGAGTCTGAACATCTTTTGATGTAGTGATGAAATAAATACTTGTCTTTGTTATTTTAACTTTGAATATGTTAGTTTGCATTGAGGGGGAGAAGTTTAGTAGTTTTAATTTGTTTCTTGTTGATTCTAACCTTTTGGATATAAGACTTCATTGGAACATGTATTGGTTTTGTGAAGACAGGCAAGAAGGAGGAGATTGAAAGTGCAAGGTATTCTGGAATGATTGTTATGCGATCTTGGGACAACATTGAGGATAACATTGAAAACAAAGAGCCCGTGCAAAAACTGTCTTTAATTGCTAAATTTAAGTTTTGCCTTTATTCACTTATTAATCAAGTTCCACGGTTTTAGTTGTTTATGTTTATGTTCAGGTAGGTATCTTAATCATAAGGAAGAGCTATGGAAGATTCCTTACTTGAAGTTTACGAAAGTGCAATGTATTCTGGAATCAATGTTATGCGATGTTGGGACAACATTGAGGATAACATTGAAACCAGAGAATCTGCGCGTAAACTGTTATTTAACTGCCAAATTTAAGTTTTGCCTTTATTCATTTGTTAATCAAGTTCCACGGTTTTAGTTGTTTATATTTATGTCCGGGAAGGTATCTTAATCATAAGGAAGAGCTATGGACAATTTTTTACTTGAAGTTTCCATAATTCAAGTTAAGTTGAATAGTCGACTCAACACGGGTTGCAAAGAAGGAAACAAATTGGCGTTCCACTACAACTTAGATTCCTTCAAGGATTACTATGAATTGAAGAAGGTGTGTTGCCTTATTAGATCTGTAATAAAGGAAACACTTATTCAAGAAAGATACCAAGATCACAAGGAAGTCCAAATTCAACAAGGAAACAACAAGAGTTACCAAAACTGTGAACAACACACCTTGGAGTGCAAGTTTCAAGAAATCTATAAAAATGTGTGATGTTCATCAAAATGATTACAAGACAATAATGCTAAATAATCCAAAAGATTAATTCTTTGTATTGTCTTCGTCTTACTTTTGCGAAGTTTTTGTATCAACTATTTAAGTCTAGTTCATAGAAGTTAAGTAGTTCGTACTTGTCTGCTTCGTTGAGTCCGATTAACAAAGAGCGTGAGTGAATTGTTGTGAGGAACATTTTGTTAAAACATTTATTGGTTATTTCGCATAAGCCTCGGAAGTTTTGAATAATATTGAAAACTTATTAAAATTACATCTTCTTGTGTTTTTAATTCCGCTGCAAATTACTTTCATCTAGAAGATCATAAAGGAGTTAAGGCAACGTCAGCTTAACTCTCAAATTTGTTGTGTCAATCCACGATCCGACAATTTTAGTTTCCATAATTCAAGTTACGTTGAATAGTCAACTCAACACGGTTTGCAAAGAAGGAAACAAATTGTCGTTCCGCTGCAACTTGGTTTCTTTCTAGGATTACTCCGATCTGAAGAAGATGTATTACCTTATTAGATATGTAATAAAGGAAACACTTATTCAAGAAAGATATTGAGTTCTTAAGGAAGTCCAAACTCAACAAGGAGACAACAAGAGTTACCAACAGTGTGAACAACACACCTTGGCGTGCAAGTTTCAAGAAATCTATAAAAGGTGTGAAGTTCATCAAGATGACTACAAGACAATAGTTCAAAACAACCCAATAGATTAATCATATGTTGTATTGTCTTCGTCTTGCTTTTGCGAAGTTTTTGTATCAACTATTTAAGTCTAGTTCATAGAAGTTAAGTAGTTCGTACTTGTCTGCTTCGTTGAGTCCGATCAACAAATAGCGTGAGTGAATTGTTGTGAGGAACATTTTGTTAAAACCTTTATTGGTTATTTCGCATAAGGCTCGGAAGTATTTAATAAAATTGAAAACTTCTTAAAATTTATATCTTCTTGTTTTTAATTCCGCTGCATATTACTTTAATCGAGAAGATCACAATAGAGTTAAGGCAACGCTAGCTTTACTCTCAAAGTTGTTGTGTCAATCCACGATCCGACAATTTCACTTACGATGTTCTTTTTCTATTTGTGATATTGAACTTGTACACATGAGTAGCTAATTTTCTATGTTTAGAATTATGTCGTAGTTGGATTGGTGAACCTATGTGATTTCTTATGTTTTGATTAAGACGTTTTCGTTGATGTGTTTATTCATTTATCTTGATCTCAATGCCTTTGTGCATCCTGCTAATGTATGACTAATAAGAAGTTATGGCAGGTAGGTAACGCCTCCACATAACACGTTCTACGGGATAGTTAAATCTCTTAAGTGTGTGGGCCCACTAAAGTCATCCCATGTTCGGTTGTGGCATCGGAAGAATCCATGAACACGTAGATCAAAAATATTAACTTAAAGCCTGAGAATGAACATAGGGGAGATCCAATAAAACCTAACGCTTTAAACATTCATCCTTACCTGCGTGGATTTAAGTATCAATTAGATTTAATATTAGCATAAATCAACCAATCATCCAATTCAATTCAGTCTATTAGCCTAGCATAGCTTATTGTAGTCTAGTTTAGTTTAGCTTAGATTAGTTTAGTTTAGATAATTCAGTCTACAACCTACCTATCTTGTTAGTAACCAATTGAGAATAAAATAGAAGGAGCTAGACGAATTCAGTACAACCCTCGTGGGATTCAATACTTGGGACGTAATCTTACTTTGCATTTTATATTATTTGACTCGTATACTTGTGAATGTGCGTATTAATAATTAATAGCACGTGAAAATACGCATCAAGTTTTTGGAGCCATTGTCAGGGACTAGGCAATCGTTCGCTATTAATTTAATTTTTCCAATATTGGTAGAATTTGTTTAAGTCATTGAGTATCTTGTAGGTAATATAGATGCATAGATGTCTGAAGGACAAAACGCCGACGATGAAGACGCCTTACCCTATTAGACATGCTAGGTCAATGACTTTGCATTCTCTGGACCATCGGATAAATACTTGGAATATTGTGCTACCTTAGAGGATTCTGCAAAAATGAACCTTTTTTCTCAATCTGGCCGAGTTCATGATGGTATCAACTCCACGTGATACTTCAAAATCACAAAGTGCGTTACCGACCAACCCAGAGAAAGATTCACAAATTTCTAATGAAGTCAACAATGAAGTCGATGATGAAGACAGTAAAGATGATAATTATGACGACTCTGCCGTTGATGAAGGTGCATCAAATAATGATGACCCCTGATTGGAATAAAGATGCACTTGGGAAAAAGGACTTTCAAGCATTGGGAAAGTCAACACATTTCGTGGCACGAAGAAGCAATGTTTGTGGTAAATCAAATGGTATACAAAAATGGTTAATATTTTTCATTCGAATGATTGCGAGATTATGGGAAAAAGCAGGCATGTCTTACCTCCTATCGAATAAGACTATGAAGAATATGACCCAAAAATTGTTGAAACTGCGGTGAGTAAAGAAGTTGCAATTGAAGAATATAATCACGAAGCACCTCAAATCGACGTCGTGGAGAACCCAGAGACACAACCCCACCATCATTAGACAATTAAAGACAGAGCTTAAGCCAATCCCTATTATTCATGCACAAGAAGAGGTAGTAAATGTACAAGTGAGTGATCCAATACTCAAGGCTAACAGTGAGAAGACCGAGATTAATATTGAATTTGGTGGTGACGACAGTGGAAAAGCCAAACCACTCCTACCAATTAAAGATATGGTTGCATTGAATGATAAGCTGATGAGGAAAAACATGATCGTGGACACTAACACTTAGTGGCTTCTTGATTATGCGCCTACAATTTAGTAGCCCACAATGGAAGTCATTTGATGTACGGCCACTTTAGTTTCCAACGTGTTCAATTTGAATATTAAACATATGCAAACTTGGAAATTGGAATTGGAGAGCCAACTCATCGGAAGGTGAAAAAAAAAGAACCCAACCATGTATGCCGAAATAAAAAAATTACTATAAAAAAGGCGAAGGGTTGGAAAGAGTGAGCCACTTCATCGAAAGGCAAGAAGAAACAAAGCACCATATTTTAATGCCATATCAAAAACGTTCCTACATGAAACTTGCAAACCACTACGTAGGAAAGCAAAAAGAGAAAGAGTTTGTATGCAAATAAGGGTAAATGAAGATGGAGATTTGAAGAAGTGTGGTATGCAACATGGAACTCATGAGCCACAACATAGGAAGGTCAAAAGATAAAGAGTTTGTATTCAAGCAACGACAGAAGATGATATGAGGTGAGAGAAAAGATTTATGCAAAAGAGTCCCATTGGAAGGAAGCAAGAAAATGCCTAAAGCTGATACATTGACATATTTTGAAAGATTGGATTCTCATCAGAATATTTGAACCTCCATAAATCAATCAATAGCGTTGAGCTAACCGACGTAAAAACTTAGCCTAGTGTGGGAGGTAAACCATAAATAGTAAATTTTAATTTGAGTCTTGCAATTTTGTTCAATTCTTAGTATTTAGTTTTGAGTCATCATATATAGCATAGTTTGTTTTAAATGTGTGTTAAACTAACAACTGAGATAGGAAAATAAAGTGTAAGGAGATATAAGTAGAGAGACGAACATGTCAAAAGTAAGACGACTTTTAACAAAAGTAAGGACAACATGAACCAGATCACGAAGACCATATTTGTTCAGTATAAGGCGCGACCAGGCGCTACAACTGTTCACATTGCGCCTCACACGCGCGAACAATACCACGTTCTGATCTATGTAGTGCCACAATTCCAGAAAGTAGGGCGTTCTGCTCTCAACAAGTCACCACGAGGTCGCGTCTGACAGGTATCTGCAAAACACGTTTCTCAGTTTGAAAGGCAATAGGAGACATGTAGAAATTAGAATCTTCATAATTTGGTTGAGCAATCTCTATATTTACTTTTTTTACCGTACTTATACTTTTCTTATGATTAAATTCCATTGACGCACATGAATTATTCCTAATGTGATTACAGTTAATGTAAAAGAGTTGTGCAACTTATGAAAAATTACTAATTTTTATTAAGAACTCTTATTTGTTGAACCATAATCACATTTATAATTCTCACTTCTCTTAGAATTCATAAGTCATTTTCTTTCCTAACTTCTCCATTCAATTATTTTCTTGTGAAAATGTTTTATTTTCCCTTTTTGTCATTTGCAGAAGAACATAAATCATGAAGTTACTACACTGTTAATCTAGCAATGGGAATGAGAGAATACAGACTAGCACGAGCTTCAACAAAACTACATCAATTCGGAGCTAGTGAAGAAACAGGAAGAGATCAAGGAACAACTCCGTAATACCAAAAATAATCATTGGTTAGAATTAAGTCACATTGAAAGAAGATAAAAAATGAAGAAAACACCAACACCCATAGTCCAACAAGTCCTATGAGATTGTTGCTCGATCACGAGAGTACTTTTATTTATTCTTTATTTTATATGTTTTGACGATGAGTACATGAATGCATGAGTGAGTAGTGATTAATGATGATATATGCATAATATTGTACGAATTTGAGTGCAAGAGTATATATGCGTGAATCGAGTACATTCTGTGTAATATTGTCAAAAATATGTTTAAGTTTCATATACATCTTTCAATTTGCTGATTATGTTTAAGAGGGAAAAGAATGTTGTTATTTATGAGAAAGTAGGGATGAAGCATTTAATTATGAATCTTGAATCATCTGCTTGATTGTTGTTGGAGATGATTGTAGATCTTTGTGTTATGGAAAATGAAATTTGGCCATCTTTTCTATCACATTTGATCCTTTCAAGCCCAAAACCATTTACAAATAAATAATATCCACTGAACCCCGCTGAAGCCTTTTCTTATGAGTCTTTATTTATGAAACCTAACTATCCACCTTGAGCCGAAAGAAAAATTATATACTACCGATTTCTAGAGATGGATGTAATAGGTCAAAGGAGATATAAAAGTAGGAGTTTAAAACAAAAGAAAGAGCTAAAAAAAAAACGAAAAAGAAAAGGCGAAAAAGTGAAAGGAGGATGAATATAATAGAGAGTATATAATAACCCCCACGCGAAAATGTAAGTGTAGGGGAACATCTCGAAACCAATGAAGTATAAGGTGTATTGATACTTGCTCAAATGAAATTGAAGAAAAATATTCAAAAAGAGCATAAATTGTATGGTCAATGAAAAATGCACAAACAAGGGAGGAAAATGTAAAACATGGGTGGTTTGCGACATACATCTCTAGAAAAGATGTGAAGTGAATTGGGTGCAACACGAAAAGTAGAAAGAGTAAGAGTGAAGTGATTACATGTTAACAAATATGATCTTGTAAATGTACAATCTGAAGATAACTCTTATGCATGAACAATAGTATCATATAATATTTGAGCACATGAAACTGGATTGATAATGACTTTATTAAACTTGACGTGCATTCCTCATCTCTTCTTTTGATCATTGGTTGCAATTTCTAAGTATTTCCATGTGCATGAGTGTTGACATGTTGATGACTTGAGTTCTAAATTAGATTGAGTTAGTTTTTGGTTTCTAGTTACTCGAGGACGAACAACAATCTAAGTGTATGGTTATTTTATTAGCGTTTATTTAACGTTTCTCTGGTACTCATTTTCTTATGCTTTTGTATAAGTATGGGTGCCTATTGATTGGTTTGAGTATGGTTTTGTATTTTTATAGGATTTTGGTGCGATAACACAAAACATATCTAAAACAGCCTAAATTGAATGTTTTTGGGAACTTGACTTCAAAGCGCAACATTGCAATGAAGGGAATCCAAAGAAATCCATTGATTCAAATATAAGGGGCCAGAGTTACAAGACGAATCAAAGGTTGTGATACACCATTTGAAAGATGCGAAAGTCATTGTTCCAACGCAATAAAATGATTTAAATTTCGACATCCAAAGAGGATGTTATAGCCAATACTGTGACGTCGTGGTGAGTAGAAAATAACAGGCGACTCCAGGCTCGATCGTAGTGCTGTAGCGCCCGCCAGGTGCGATGTAAGTGCAACCTGGTCAAACTGTGTCTATTTTGGACAAAGAAACAGGGAGTAGATCGTCCCAAGCGTGACAACAAAGTGATCTTGCCACCCAGGCGTGACCTCAAGCGCCACCAGACCAAATCGCGCGACGGGGTCCATAAATGTACAGAAGACATAATTTTCGCGGAGTTTCTATTTTTTCTATAAAAAGACACTAGTTCACAAATATTCATAAGAGGAAACACAAGCACACAATAACAATCAGGAGATTTGAGATTGGAAACAAGCATTCAAGTCAAATATCGAGTAGAAAGTAGCAAGGCGGCGACGATTGGGAGTTTATCTTTCTTTTACTATTTCCTTACGATGTTCTTTTCTATTTGTGATATCGAACTTGTAATCGTAAGTATCTAATAGAACGTTTAGAGTTATGGCATAGTTGGATTGGTGAACCTATGTGATTTTTTATGTTTTAATTAAGACCTTTTCGTTTATGTGTTTATTCATCTATCTTGATCATAATGCTTTTGTGTATCTCACCAACATATGACTAATTAGACGTTATGGGAGGTAACAAACTCCACCATATAACACGTTCTATGGGATAGTAGAACCTCTTGAGTGTGTGGGCCTACTATCGTCATCCCATGTCCGAGTGTGGCACAACAAAAAACCATGAACACGTTGATAAAAGCGACTAATTAAAAGTATGAGAATGAACACAAGGGAGATCCAATGAAACCTGACGCGCTAAACGTTCATCCAATTCAATGCGTCTGGGTAGATTTAAGTTGTAATTAGATATATTATTAGCATAAATCAACCAATCATCCAATTAAGTTCAATCTATTAGTCTATCATAGTTTAGTTTAATCTGGTTTAGTTTAACTTAGTGCAGTTTAGTTAGATAATTTAACTTACAACCTACAAGTCTTGTTAGTAACCAAATGAGAATAAAATAGAAAGAGCGATATTAAATCAATACAGTTCTCATGGGATTCAATACTTTGGACGTAATCTTAATTTCTCTTTTATATTACTTGACTCATATACTTGCTAATGTGCGTATTAATTACTAATAGTATTTGAAATAACGCATCAGTAACCTTAGTAGCGACGGTCGGGTAGTTACAAACCGTAACGGTAAGTAGCATTGGCAACCACATTTGCGACCGCTAAACCGTCGCTAATGGTGGCTACTGTTAGGATTTGTGATGGTCGGACCATCGTAGTTGGCAGATTTCTTCTTATAAATAGCTCTCCCTCATTCATTTTGAGAATTCATGCCAATCTCACACATTACTTTAGGTATGTCGTACTTTCTTCTATTTTTATTTTCTAGGAAAATTACACGTTAGTTTAGATATGTCCTACTTTCTTCTGTTTTTCTTTTCTAGGAAAATTTGTTTTTTATATTATCGTTAATTTGAATATTTTGTTGTTTTTGATTATTAGACATTATCATGCGACGCGAAGAGTCTAGGCGTGCATGCTACATACTTCACAATCGAAGTTCTGCGCACTAACAAGTTAGTACTATTTTCCTTATATCATGATGTGTTCGTGAAGTAAATTGTTTTATATTGTATAGTGTTTAGTAGAATAAAACGTAATTAATTAATTATTAATTACCTAAAAAAAGAATGGATAATCACGGCGATAGATCTTGGATCTACGATAGGTTAGATAGCAATGGTTCTTTGAAAGAGAGCTTGATGTTGGTGTTCGAACGTTCATAAAAATAGACTATTTAGACCTAAACAACTATTTTATGTACCCGTGTTTCAAATGCGACAACATGAAGTTTTTGGATTGAAACGTAGTACGTAGTCATTTTTATAAGTCGTGCTTCACGAGTCAATATTGGATTTGGGTGTCGCCTGGTGAGAATGTGTACGGGGCTTCTGCATCATATTTAGACGACTCACCCATCCCACCACCTGCTCGTAGAAATGCAGTTAGACCTGTTCACATTAATTCATATAGAGATATAGTCGTGGATGCATATGGGGGACAATTTTCATATGAAGAGGTACGTGACGAAGAGCCAAATCACGATGCTACGGTGTTTTACGAGTTGCTGAATTTGGGAAACGTGAAGTTACATCGTAAGAAGCAGAAATATGTGATGTAGTGGATTACGGAGCTCTTGACGTACAAGAGCACATGCAAAGTTAGTAATGTCGTTTGTGATAGGTTTTTAAATTTAGTCGTCGAAGGTATGGACCTAAAAATTGTGAAGTTGCTACCTGATACGGTTTATGGCTTGAACATGATGCTGATGGGGCTGGGGTTAGGGTACACGACAATTGATATATGTAAAAAAAAAATCTTGTATTATGACGAGTACGCAAGTAGAGAATTCGTTGCATGCTCTGTGTGCAAGGATACAAGGTATGAGACTAATAGGAAGTCACTTGTCTCTAAACAACATACGGGTCCTCGTCTACAGAGGCTGTACTATTCTATAGGCACTACAAAGCATATGACTTGGCATTTGAAATGTCATCAGTCAACTAATCGAACGATTCATCCGGCATCGGGTGAAGCACGACGTCACTTTTATCGGTCATATCCAGATTTTGTATTTGAGCCCAAAAAGGTACGACTCGGTCTATGCATAGATCGATTCACGTTACTTGCTCAGTCTTCCACCAATTACTCGTGTTGGCATGTGTTTGTAACCCATTATAACCTCCCTCATGATCTTTGCATGAGTTTGGAGTTCATATGTCTTAGCCTTATTATACATGGTCCACAGAATCCTGGGAAGAACCTTGATGTATGTATTAGACCACCGATTGACGAGCTGGAATCTATGGACGAATGATTTGAGTACGTATGACAACCATAAAAAGCAAAACTTTTAATTACGAGCCACACTTATATGGATGATTAGTTCCTAGCGTATGGAATGCAGTCTTAGTGAAATACTCTGGGAAGTTATTTTGCCCTTATTGTATGGAGCACATAAAATCTTCTCAGCTAAGATATGGTGGAAACCCATCTCGGTTTGATTGTCATCTTTGGTTTATATCAAAAGAGCATAGGTAGAGGAAAAACAAAAGAGGTTTCTATTATAAGAGGGTGGCACTAGAAGATCATATTCAAGGGATAAATGGTGAGGAAATGAGAAGAATTGTGGACAAAATTCCCTCGGTTGGTTTTGAGCCAAACACACAAAACAACTCAGGGTTTGGAACGACCCATAATTGGTGTCGCAAGAGCATTTTTTAGGAATTACCTTACTTGTCCACAAACTTAACCCGTCACAATCGAGATGGCATTGTTGTGGTTAAATTCGCAAGTAATAAAGTGATAGATAGGATTGTTGATCCCACGAGGAATAATCAATTAATTACCTTGATTGATTAACTCTGATTTTATTTGAGAAATCGGATTTCAGATTGTTCAAGCGAAAAGATTAACAATTTACTAACTACATTAAAAGCTTTTAACAAAGTAGGGCGTTGACACAATAGAATAACAAGGGTATTTTAATAAAGGGATAAATGCATTAAACCCCCTGAACTATGCACGTTTTTGCGCTTTCGTCCTTAAACTAATTTAATAAGCGTTTTTCCCCCTAAACTATGCACGTCTGTGCGATTTGCCCCCTGGCCGGGTTTTTGGCCATTTCCGGCCACTCTTGGCCGGAATTTTTCCCCTTACCCGACTCATATGTGTTGTACTAGATGTATAATGATAGTTGATGACAAAAAAAAGGCGAAAAAACACCTCGAACGGGGCATATTCCGGCCAAAACGAAATCACATTTTGGCCGGAAAATGCCCGGTTCGAGGTGTTTTTTCGCCTTTTTTTTGTCATCAACTATCATTATACATCTAGTACAACACATATGAGTCGGGTAGAGAGGAATATTCCGACTATAAATGGCCGGAAATGGCCGAAAACCCGGCCAGGGGGCAAATCGCACAGACGTGCATAGTTTAGGGGGAAAAACGCTTATTAAATTAGTTTAAGGACGAAAGCGCAAAAACGTGCATAGTTCAGGGGGTTTAATGCATTTATCCCTTTAATAAATAATAGTAGACAATGAGAGAAGAGTTGGGACTCATGATTTCACCGTCATTAGTCTGATCTAACTTTTAATTGAGCATATTATCACGAGTTTCACATTCAAAATTGTTGTTGGTTATCACCATTTATGCTTTATATACTCTTTCTCAAATTATACATAAATTCTACAGCTTTACAACTAGAAAATGAGTCTAGTTATGAAGATGTGCACATGTATGTTTGGTGGTGATTTTATCAACCACGTGAAAACGACAGATATATTTCAATTCTATTGAGAATTCACGGTATTTACTTCGAAGCTATTTCACGAAAATCTCCTCTCGGTTTCAATTTGATCTTTAGTTCATCCAAAAGTTGGCCATAATTTTAGAAGCATTATATTTACAAATAAATACACCAAATATTTTGACATCGTAACAATACGTTTTAATTAAAGGTTATATGATCGTAATTAGGCTACGTCACTATCCCAGCAAGGTAAATTTAACACTTAATGGAATATAGAATAAGACTATACGATAAATATAACATCATAAAGTAAAGAGAGAAAAGTAAAGAGAGTTTATAGATCGTTACAGATTTTTACTTCCGTAAAGCCTCCGATGGACTCCCTTGTACAAACTTCGAATTACTCCTCCAAAATTACAAACTACTAGCGAATACTACTACTATAGAAAGACTACTAAGTGAAGAGAGAATGAAGAAGATTGGTGTGTTGAAATATGGAAAATGTGACGTATGTTTATAGTTGAACCAAAAACATAAGACGACATCTCGACCGTTCATCTCGTTTTGATCCAATGGTCCAAAATTGTAATATAATTGATGAATTATTGATCACATAAGTCATCTAATTGATGAATGATTGATCACAAAAGTCATGACACTCTAGAATCTTCCATTTGGAAGTTTGCAAGACTGAATATAGACTATTGATTAGCCATTTTGATCCGACGATTATCGAGCGCGCGAGTTGCGTATGTACATTTCAGCTTTGCGCGTCGTTTTGGTCATAACTTTCTCTCTAGATGTCAGAATCACAAACCGCTTGTTGCGTTGGAAACTAGACATCCGTGGCTTTCCAGTGATATAAAGAACCAAACATAACTCAATCTACACAGGTGTCGGTGGATTTATGAAGTTTTGGTTCTTGATTGACAAATTATATTTCAACCTACTAAACATGAAAACAAACATAAAAATACCACAAAAGTATCAAGAATAATCAATTAAACAAGTGTAAAAGCATGATAATGATGAGTATTTCCCTAACACATCACACCCCCAAACTTGTTCATTTGCTTGTCCTCGAGCAAAATGCGTAAAGCAAAGAATGCAACGTTCAAGACTAAAAAAAAACTAAAACAAAGACAGAATAAAAAATTATTTCACATTATCATTTAAATCTTGGATTAATTTTGAGTGTTTCTTTACTGTTTGATGAGAATGCAAAGAATTCGATAAATGACGCACTCGTTCACAACCTGGCGGTTAATCAAGTTTTTACAAACAAATCTCCATGTTCAACGTGTGTGAACAGTAAATGCAATGATTATTGAGTTTACTTGGATAAGTTCATCAAAACTAGTTCACCAAAGTTAATCATCCTAACTCCATATGTATAACTTTCACACCATCTCTCCGCTAATCTGAATAAGATTCACTAAAGATCAATAGGACTTTTTCAGCTTGTAACATTAGGCTCGGGTATGGGCTCACTGAAGGACAAGTAAAAGCAGAGCTCGAGACGTAAGATATTAGATTCAGAAATCTCTTGCACTTTCTTTTTTTTTTCTCCTTTTTTTTCACAACATTTTGTTTTCTTTATATTTCCCCAAAACTTATTCATTTTGATATGTACCAGAGGGGTGATCTTCATATTTCACTTAAGATTTTTTTTTTCTTTTTCCACATATTTCCTTCCATTTCATGTTCCTGAATGCAATTCAGTCTCTAGAAAGGTACAATAATTGTTTGTGGCTACATGGGGTAGGTAAATGGGCTAATAAAAAAAATTCTTTAATGAAAGGGTCAGAGGGGTTCCAGTGATTATTTTATTTGTGAAGGGTATGGCTTGAAAGGCTCAAACGTGTTAATGAAAAGATGGCCTAAATCATTTATGTAGTGAATCATCATCAACGATTTTGCTTCAAGAGGTGATCAATTATTTATAAAGCTCGAGTGAATCTCCCTTAGTTTACTCATCTCAATAACCGTTCTCCAAGTATGCTCAACCACCAATGCAAATCAATGTGTGAAAAGTGCATATGAAGATAGGCATGCTCAAACATAGATTAAACGATACATTGATCACATAGTATATCATGCTCATCATCATCACAAAAACCATCATAAGTATCGAATTTTCTCATCATTGATCAATAATCTGAACAATTATGTGAAGTAAGGATGCATTTTTTTAATATAAGTATAAAAAGAAAGACAATAGAAGCCATCACAATCAAAAACGTCCCCCAAACTTAGGTGAGACATTGCCTCTAATGTCTAAAACCAAAGAAACAAATCTAAACAATAATAAAAACCATGGCACCTGATAGGAAAATAGTAGTTGTGGTTGTGGCTCACATATTCCTCTGGTTTTACATCCAGAAACGGCATAAACGCCTTATATGAGTCGAGAAATGGCTTCCCATCCAATTTTCTTAAAAATTGGCAAACAGGGTCTTTTAACGTCAGATTCCCAAGATGCCACTAGCTGCTTCCATGTTAACTGTAAAGAACATAAAACAATAAACAATACAACTGAAAATAACAATAAAAAGAAAGAACTAATATGGGTTGCCTCCCAAACAGCGCTTGATTTATAGTCATCGGCTTAACTTTTGGTAATGTCTCAAGTGGTATTATGTAGAGTCATGGATGTTTTCTGTCTCTCAAGCTTGCCTCCAATGTAGTGCTTCAGTCTTTGCCCGTTAACTTTGAATGCTTCCTTGTCATTGTTTTGAATTTCAACAGCTCCATATGGAAAGACTTTCATGATTGTAAATGGGGCACACCATCTTGATTTCAACTTTCTAGGAAAAAGTCGAAGACGTGAGTTATACAAAAGTACTTGTTGACCAAGCTCAAAATCAAGTTGTAGAATGCGTTTGTCATGCCATCGCTTTGTTCTCTCTTTGTAGATTTTGGTATTTTCATAAGCTTCATTTCTGAATTCTTCCAAAGCATTGATTGTAGCATTCTCTTTTCTCCAGCCAGTTTTATATCCATGTTCAAACTTTTCACACCCCAATAAGCTTTGTGTTCAAATTCGACCGGCAAGTGACAAGCTTTTCCAAAAACCAAACGATATGGTGACATACCAATTGGAGTTTTGTAAGCAGTGCGATAAGCCCAAAGTGCATCATCAAGCTTTTTGGACCAATCTTTTCTTGAAGAATTCATTGTTTTCTCAAATATTCGCTTTATTTCCCTGTTTGAGATTTCCACTTGGCCACTGGTTTGCGGATGATAAGCAGTTGCAACTTTGTGGCGTACTCCATATTTAGCCAATAAAGATTCAAAGTAGTGATTAAGGAAGTGTTTACCTTCATCATTGATGATTGCCCTGAGTGTGCCATATCGGGTGAATATGTATTTTTGAAGAAAATTGATCACCACTTTGGCATCGTTAGTTGATAAAGCAATCGCTTCCACCCACTTTGAGACATAGTCAACTGTTACCAAAATATATTTGTTGTTGTATGACGAAGGAAATTGTCCCATGAAGTCAATGCCTCAAACATCAAATAATTCAACTTCAAGAATGTTATTCAAAGGCATTTCATCATGTCTTGGAATATTTCCAGTCCTTTGACATAGATCACAGGAACTAACCAAAACATGAGCATCTTTAAACAAAGTTGGGCAATAAAGTCCACACTGAAGTGGCTTTGCTGCAGTTCTTGTTCCACCGAAATGTCCTCCATATTCTAAAGAATCACAGTGTTGTAATACCTCTGCAATTTCTTGTTCTGGAAACATCTTCCTAAAAGTTGATCACGGTAGTGCTTGTAGAGGTATCGATCATCCCACAAAAAATGTTTGACTTTGGAAAAGAATTTCTTCTTCTGCTGGTAATTTAATTCAAATGGAATAATATTGCATGCAAGGTAAGTAACAATATCAGCGTACCATGGAGCATTGGTTGTTTGCATAGTGTATATCCTCTCATCAGGAAATTCTTCATTGATTGGTTGAAGTTCATGTCCTTCTTTAACTTTCAATCGTGATAGATGATCTGCAACAACATTTTCTGAGCCCTTTTTGTCACGGATTTCCACGTCAAATTCTTGAAGAAGCAGGATCCATCGAATCAACCTTGGTTTAACATTTTCCTTTGAAAGCAAGTACTTGATTGCTGAATGATCTGTGTACACAATAACTTCAGAACCAATCAAATATGAACGAAATTTATCAAATGCAAAAACAATTGTTAATAACTCCTTCCCTGTTGTTCCATAATTCGTTTAAGTGTCACCTAGAGTTCGACTGGCATAGTAGATCACATGTAAGACTTTGTTCTTTCTTTGGCCCATCACTACTCCAATAGCATAATCACTTGCATCACACATCAGTTCGAATGAAAGATTCCAATCGGGGGTGGAAATTACTGGTGCTTCTGTTAGCTTCTTTTTCAGCAAGTTGAAGGCTTTGTGACATTGTTCTTCAAATGTGAAAGTGGATTCATTTGCTAACAAGTTGCACAAATGTATTGTGACTTGAGAAAAATCTTTGATGAAATGCCTGTAAAATCCTGCATGTTCAAGAAAACTACGAATACCTTTTACTGATGTAGGAGGTGGAAGTTTTTCGATTACAAAAATCTTGGCTCGATCAACTTGAATGCCTCTGGCAGATATGTGGTGTCCTAGGACAATTTCTTCTTGTACCATGAAGTGACACTTTTCCCAGTTCAAGATCAAGTTTGTTTCTTCACATCTTTTCAAGACTAAAGACAAGCTAGTCAAACAGTCATCAAATGACATACCAAAGACAGAAAAATCGTCCATGAAAACCTCAATGACTTTTTCCACCATGTCAGAAAAAATAGACATCATGCACATTTGAAAAGTAGCAGGGGCATTACAAAGACCAAGAGGCATTCTTCTAAATGCAAATGTACCATATGGGCAAGTGAGTTGTTTTCTCTTGATCCTCAGGTACAATGGGTATTTGATTATATCCACAATAACCATCAAGAAAACAGTAATAATGGTGACCTACAAGTTGATCCAACATTTGATCAATGAACGGTATAGGAAAATGATCTTTGCGGGTTACCTTATTTAGTTTTCGATAGTCAATGCACACCATTCATCAAGTGTTTGTTCTTGTGGGAATATCTTCATTGTGTTCATTCTTCACTATAGTCATTCCTCCTTTCTTGGGCACAACATGTATTGGACTCACCCATGAGCTATGCAAAATTCGTTAAAAAATTCCAGCATCTAGAAGCTTTAATAGTTCAGCCTTTACCACTTCCTTCATATTGGGATTCAGACGGCGTTGATGTTCGACAGTTGGCTTGTAGTTCTCCTCCATTAGTATTTTGTGCATACAAGTCGGACGACTGATGCCTTTGATATCGGCAATGGACCACCCTAAGGCAGTTTTATGATCTCTTAGAACTCGCAACAACTTATCTGTTTCAACATTAGTCAATGATGATGATATGATAACAGGTAGAGTTGAATTATTTCCCAAAAATGCATACTTTAAATGAGAAGGAATTGGTTTAAGATCTAGAGTTGGTGGCTTGATAATAGATGGGATTGTGATATTTGTACCTTTCTCTAGCTCTTCGACCTTTCCTTTGTAATCTATAGGTATTGCATCAAGGGCTACAATGGATCTTTCAATATCATGATTATCAAAATTGATCTCTTTTTTTATTAGACATACCTTGAGTGAATCCTCCAAGTGGCTCTTGTCGAATACTTGTTCAACCAGCTTATCGTGAATGTCGATTTTGAAATAACTATCAGCTTCTCATGGGTATTTGATAGATTTGAAGACGTTGAAGGTGATTTGTTCATCTTGCACTCTGATGGTAAGTTCTCATTTCTGCACATCAATTAGAGTTCTCCCAGTTGCAAGGAATGGGCGACCAAGAATGATTGGAATATCATGATCTTCTTCCATGTCCAGGACGATGAAATCTGCAGGGAAGATAAACTTATCAACTTTAACCAGCACACCTTCAACCATACCTTTGGGAAACTTGATTGATCTATCTGATAGTTGAAGGGACACGGTGGTTGGTTTGGCTTCTCCAACTTTCAACTTCATGTACACAAACAGAGGCATCAGGTTAATGCTTGCACCTAAGTCACACAATGCTTTCTCAAAATGTGAATTCCCAATTACACAAGGAATTGTAAAACTCCCTGGATCTTTGAGCTTTGGTGAAAATTTCTTCTGTAGAATGGCACTACACTCCTCGGTTAGGCATACAGTTTCATGTTCTTCCACCTTTCTCTTATTTGATAAAATTTCTTTCATGAATTTGACATAGCTGGGCATCTGTTCAAGAGCATCTGCAAAAGGAATGTTAATGTGCAATTTTTTAAAGATATCAAGAAATTTAGAAAATTGCTTATCCAGTTTAGTTTTCTTCAATCTTTGTGGAAATAGAATTTCTTGCACATTCGGTGGTCGTGTGTCGGCGGAAGTGTGCTTTAGCTCAGATTCACGTCCCTGTTCATGTGTATGAAACTTCTCTGCTTATCAAGCAACAGGTTCTGGTAACACTTTCCCACTTTTGAGTGTAATTGCCTGCCCATGTTCTCGAGGGTTGGTTTCTGTGTTGCTCGACAATTCTCCCTGTGCTCTTTCAGCTAGAGTGGTGGCAAGTTGACCCATTCGTGCCTTTAATTTTCTGGTAGATGCACCTTGGTTTTGGAACTTTTTCTTGGTTTCATTGATGAATTGGTCGGTTCTTGAGGCTTATTGGTTTGTTGTAGTGGCTAACTGAGTAACAATGTCCTCCAAGGAAGGCTTATTTTCTTGGTGTAGTGGAAATCCAGAAGGAGGCCTGATATGGTTCTGGTTGTTGCTCCAAGATAGGTTAGGGTGGTTCCTCCATCCAGGGTTATAGGTGTTGGAATATGGATTATTTTGTGGCCTGTTAAAATTTTACATAAAATTTGCTTCTTCATTGTGAGCAGAATTTTCAGAATTGCTTACCGAATGGCAGTTGGCTGTTGAATGTGAGTTTCAACAAAAATCACATGTTGCTGATGTGGACTGAATGGCATTTACCCTCGTTGTTCCCAGTTGCTTGGTGAGAGTAGCGACTTGTGCTGTTAATGCTATGATAGCATCTATCTCGTGCACACCAACCGGTCTTTTTTGTCGTTCAGAAGGCCACTGGTAATTGTTTGACGCCATTTCCTCCAATAGTTGATAGGAACTTTCTGTGGTTTTTTCCATTAAAGCTCCTCCTGCAGCCGCATCTACTAAGGTTCTAGTGTTTCCATTCAACCCATTGTAATTTGTTTGAACTTGCAACCATTTGGGAAGTCCATGGTGAGGACACTTTCTAAGCATTTCCTTGTACCTTTCCCATGCTTCGTACAAATTCTCCATGTCGTGTTGCACAAAATGAGTGATTTCATTCCTCATTATTGCTGTTTTAGCTGGGGAAAAGAACTTAGCTTGAAATGTTTGTCTTAATTCTATCCAGGAAGTGATACTACCTTGAGGAACTGAATGGAGCCAGTTCTTCGCCTTGTCCCGTAATGAGAATGGGAATAGTCTCAACTTGATAGCATCTTCTGAAACTCCATTGTGTTTAAAAGTATCACATATTTCTAAAAAAATTAGCTATATGTGCACTAGGATCTTCACTCCAGAGTCCACAAAATTGAACCGATGTTTGGATCATCAGAATAATTGCTGGTTTAATTTCAAAATTATTTGCAGCAATTGACGGCTTTTGGATGCTTGTGTTAGCACCTAACATTGTTGGGACAACGTAGTCCCACAAGGCTTTTGATTCATTTTCTATAACTGCACTCATTTTGCTAGTACCCTTTTCTATCCTACGCAATCTTTGTAAACTTTTTTCAATTTCAGGATCAAAAGGTAAAAGCGTTGAGTTCTTACTCCTTGTAACTCTTTTTGATTTTTTATTTTTTTCAATTTTGAATGTAAACAAAAAAAAACAACAATAGTAAAAAAATAAAAAGTACCACAGCGTCCCAAAAAATAAAAAACTAGCGAGCAAACAAACTTTTTTTTTACCAAGGTGAATTTTTTTTTACTACAGTAACATATTAACACATATAAGACATAATATCAAACTAACAATAGGGTTAACTGGTATTGATATTAATTAATTTTATTCCCCGACAACGGCGCCAAAAACTTGTTGTGGTTAAATTCGCAAGTTCACGAAATCGTAACAAGTAATAAAGTGATAGATAGGATTGCCGATCCCACGAGGAATAAATAATTAATTACCAAATTTGATTAACTCTAGTTTTATTTGAGAAATCGGATTTCAGATTGTTCAAGCGAAAAGATTAACAATTTACTAACTACAATAAAAACTTTTAATAAAATAGGGCGTTGAGACAATAGAATAACAAGGGTATTTCAATAAATAATAGTAGACAATGAGAGAAGAGCTGGGAATCATGATTCCACCGTCATTAGTATGATCTAACTTTTAATTGAGCATATTATTACGAGTTTCAGGCTTAAAATTGTTGTTGGTTATCGCCATTTATGCTTTATGTACTATTTCTCAAGTTATACATAAATTCTACAGCTTTACAACTAGAAAAAGAGTCTAGTTACGAAGATGTGCACATGTATGTTCGGTGGTGATTTTATCAACCACGTGAAAACGATAGATATATTTCTATTCTATTGAGAAATCACGGTATTTACTTTAAAGCTATTTCACGAAAATCTTCTCTCGGTTTTAATTCAATCCTTAGTTCATCCAAAAGTTAGCCAGAATTTTAGGAGCATTATATTTACAAATAAATACACCAAATATTTTGACATCATAAGAATACGTTTTAATTAAAGGTTAGATCATCGTAATTAGGCTACATCACTATCCCAGCAAGGTAAATTCAGCACATAATGGAATATAGAATAAGACTATAAGATAAATATAACATCATATAGTAAAAGAGAGAAAAGTAAAGAGAGTTTAGAGATCGTTACAGATTTTTACTTCCGAAAAGCCTCCGGTGGACTCCCCCGCACAAACTCCGAATTACTCCTCCAAAATTACAAACTACTAGCGAATACTGCTACTATAGAAAGACTACTAAGTGAGGATAGAATGAATAAGATAGGTGTGTTGAAAAATGTTAAATGTCAGGTTTGTTTATAGTTGAACCAAAAACATAACACGACATCTCGTTTTGATCCAATGGTCCAAAACTGTCATATAATTGATGAATTATTAATCACAAAAGTCATCTAATTGATGAATGATTGATCACAAAAGTCATGACACTCAAGAGTCTTCCATTTGGAAGCTTGTAAGACTGAATATAAACCATTGATTAGCCATTTTGATCCGAGCATCATCGAGCGAGCGAGTTGCGTATGTACATTTCAGCTTTGTGCAACTTCACCGTTTTGGTCATAGCTTTCTCTCTAGATGTCAGAATCAGAAACCGCTTGTTGCGTTGGAAACTAGACATATGTGGCTTTCCAGTGATATAAAGAACCAAACATTACTCAATCTAGACAGGTGTCGTTGAATTTTTGAAGTTTCGGTTCTTGATTGACAAATCATATTTCAACCTACTAAACATGAAAACAAACATAAAAATAACACAAAACTATCAAGAATAATCAATTAAACAAGTGTAAAAGCATGATAATGATGAGTATTTCCCAAGCTCATCAGCCATGCATTGTGAGAAGAATTATTTGATAACATCCGTCCCAAAGATGATGGACGACACTAAGACGAAAGACAACGTCATGTCTATACGAGATTTAGAGATTGTGACAAACCGTTAGGTCTTATTTCTAATTACAACTGACAGAATAAAGAAAGTTAAAAAGCCTAAGGCAGCCTACTGTCTCAACAAGGATTAACAGAATAAAGTGTTGGAGTGGTTGATTGATCTTAAGTTTCTTGATGGATATGCCTTGAACTTATAAAAATGTGTTAAAAACAACAAGGAAGATTGTATGGGAGGAAGAGCCATGATTTTCATGTCTTCATGCTGAGATTGATCCCGATTCCCTTTTGCAAATTCTGGCAGGATGATATTTGGGGCCTCTTAGTAGATATTAGTCATTTTTTCAGGGTTATTTGCGCTTCTGGGGTTTCACCAAAAGATATGGAGCAACTCGAGGAATCAATTGTTGTTATAATGTGCAAGTTAGAAGATATACTTCTACCGTCATTCTTTGATGTTATGAAGCATTTGGCCATTCACTTGCCATGCGAGGCTAAAGTTAGGGCTTGAGTTCATTATTGATAGTTGTATCCATTCGAGAGGTACGATAGTTAACAGTATTCTTTGTGATTGGTCAAAATCAATTTGGAGGAGGATCCGTTGAAGATCCAATGAAATATCTCAGTAGGGACATGCAAAGTATTGCAAATTAGGACATATTCGGCAATCTTGAAGTTGTTTCCATTTTCTCTTCTTGGATGAGCAACGAGATGGCTCAACGAGTTACCGAAGCATAAATCACAATGTGGAAAAAAATGGCACAACTTTTCTTAGGATGGATGGAGAACCATTATCCCATGCACGGGAATAATTTAAAGGCATGACAAAGAGGTGTCCACAAAAAAAGTTCCAAAATGAGATACTACTCCAGCAATTATATTTTGGATTAAACACGGGGCGTAAGAATACACTCAATATTAGTTACGCAGGAGGACTCATGACAATGACTGGCGAGGATGCATTCGCATTGTTGGAATCTATTACATACAACATATCTAAGTGGAATATTGAGCGAGCACTAGCAACAAAGTCAATGGGGGTTCACGAGGTAGATGTTATTACACAATTATCTGCATATGTGGAAGCCATCAACGCCAAGCCGAAGCATATGAACGGAAACACAACACTCATTGTATGCACCAACTCTGTGGGGAATCATCCAAACACAAAATGTCAAAGAGTTAACTCAATTGTGCACGAAGAAATCAACTATGCGGGTAATTATTAGAGTCATAATATTCTGTACTCGAAAACATACAATCCAAGAATAAGAAATCACCCAAATGTTGGCCAACAAAATCAGCAACAACAACAAGGAGGGGCTCAAAAACCGCCAGGATTTTAATTTAATGAAAAGAAGTCAAATCTTGAAAATAACAATGTTCAACTACATGGCAAAGAATGATGCAAGAACGTGAGAAATTGAAGCAAGGTGCCAATAGACTCACGCTTCATTCAAGAATATCGATAAGCAATGGGGTCAAATTGCAAATCAGTTAAATATAAGACCAACCAGAACATTGGCAAGCAACACTAAGACAAACCTGAGGGAGAAAATTAATATGTTCTCAACCCGAAGAAGATATTATGAGCAAGGTTTCTGAACCACTAGTAAATGAGTATTTTCCACGTATACCATGCCCTTCCAGAATTCATCGCCTCGAACAGTTTGTTGTGGTTTTCAAAAAGTTATTATTCCACCAAACCCCATGACTATTGCCACTTTATGCGTTCAAGGTCATAACCTTATTTTTAGCTCCGATGAGGCTTAATGTTTGCTCGTTTGTGCTAGTTAGTTTCCAATGTGTATCCGACCAAAATTTGCCGAATTTTTTTTTTTTTACAGAATCTTTCCGTCGTTTAGACAGTTCAGATCGTGGTGGCGGTGTTGCAAAATTTAAATTCATTACACGGGAAATTTGATTTTAATTCAAGAGGTTCTAGAAAATGTGAATAACACCTTCATAGAGTCAATTAGAAAAAAAACAAAACGACAAAATTTTCCGACAATCAGCGGCGGCGGCGGCAAAGGGGTGGGTTGCCGAAAAATCTTTGTCGAAATTTATATAGTTGGACTCATTCTTCTCATCGTCAGGATGATTCATATGGTAATGACAGTATCGCAAAACTCAAAGCAATTACACGGAAAATTTAATTTTAATTAAAAAAATCCACAAAATATGAAGGAAACTTTGAAGGTGTTTTCACATTTTTCGAAAATCTCTTGAATTAAAATTAGATTTCTGGTGTAATGGCTATAACTTTTGCAATATCGTTACCACAATCGGAACTGTCCAAACAAGCGGAAGATTTTGACCAAAATAATTTCTCCGACAATTTTTTATCGAAATATCGTCGGAAGCACATAAAGGGGCAATTCGCACACACTACCAAAGTTTAGACCTCACCGGTTCTAAAAAATATAAAAGAAATCTGACCTAGAATCCATAAAGTGGCCATAATTCAGGAGGTTTGGTGGAATAACCCTGTCAAAAATCTATCGGGATTTATGACACTTGAAGAAGCGGTTAAACAAGTAATAGATTGATATGGAGCTTTCTAGCATTTGGGCCAATTCTGGGCCACGGCCCATGAACGACCATATCGGTGATCAACCCCGACGTCATATCGAATATGGGATTCGATATAGGCCAGCCGCACCTATAAATATCCCACCCCGCGCACCGAGAAAGGCAATCAATTCTTGCCTCGGTCTTCCCGCATCCCATCGAATAGAGATATTCGATATCATACCGGATATCGACATTGGACATAGTCTTGCCCACGTCGGCATTCTGCCTCCTATATCGAGGATCATCACCGACGTTATATCGAGGATCATTAACGACGTTATATCGAGGATCATCACCAACGTTATATCGAGGATCATTACCGACGTCATATCGAGGATCATCTCCGACGTCATATCGAGACTAATCCCCGACCTTGAGCAATAGGTTCCGTACCAAGTCTACGCAAGATACATAGTGTAGGCCTGATTTGAGATAGATTCGTTGTATTGCTAGATCACATACTTGTAACCGACAGTCGCATATATATATAAAACGATCTATCCCCAAATCAGTGGCGCCGTCTGTGGGAACCAAGGTTCTCTAGATCGGGGGCTCATCAGACAAGATGGCAGGGAAGAGCCAACGAAGTATTGAGGGTAGGAACTGAAAATGTGATGAAGACTGGCAAGAGGTCGAGGCTTTATCATAAGGCGCAACGCGCCGAGATGGAAAGGCCGGTCATTCCTCATCAGAATGAATCAAGAATGGAGTCGGCCGGAGATTTTATCACAATGGAGATCGACCCGGGACAACCGGAGCACACGTTGAGGATAGGAGCTACAATGCCGCCCGATATTCGAAAGGCATTGATTGAATGCTTAAGAAGAAATCTCGATATATTTGCCTGGAGTGATTCTGACTTGATCGGGATCGACCTGAAGATTATAGAGCATAAGCTGAATGTTGATCCATAGGCCAAACCGATACGACAGAAGAAAAGGAACTTTAGCAAGGAGAAGAGCGAGGCAACAGAGAAAGAGGTTCTGGAAAAGCTTAAAGCAGGGCATATTTACGAATTGCGCTATTCGGAGTGGCTCAGCAATATCGTCCTAGTTCTGAAGAAAGAAGCAGAGTGGATAATGTGTGTGGATTACAAAGACTTGAACATGCATTGCCCGCGGGATCCTTTTCCGTTGCCAAGGATCGACCTTCTAGTAGATTCAACAGCCGGGTGCACCCTATTTAGTTTCATGGATGCAAAGAGCGGGTTCCACCAGATTTTTATGGCAACGGAAGATCAACCGAAAACAGCCTTCGTTACGGACACGGGTGTATACTGTTATCGTGTAATGCCTTTCGGTATGAGGAACGCCGGAGCGACGTTCCAAAGATTGGTGGCGAAGATGTTTTACAGCCTAATAGGAAAGTCGATGGATGTATACATGGACGATATCTTAATCAAAAGTTTGAGGGCCCAGGATCACGTAGAGTACTTGGAGAAGTCATTTGCCATTATGAGGAACTATGGGATGAAGCTCAACCCTAAGAAGTGTACCTTTGGGGTGGCAGCAGGAAAATTTCTGGGATACATGGTTAACGAGCGTGGAATTGAAGCCAACCCAAACAAGATAGAGGCCGTGTTGAATCTTGCCTCCCCACGCTCGGTACGGGATGTGAAATGCCTTTTGGGACGTATAACAGCCTTGGGACGTTTTATTGCTGCCTTAACAGAGCGGGGTCTTCCTTTTTTCAAAATCTTGAAGAAGGCCAAGGACTTCCAGTGGACCGAAGAATGCGAAAGAGCGTTTCAGTAGTTCAAGAAGTATCTGGTGGCACCACCACTCTTGGCGAAACCAGATCGTAGGGAATTCGATTTTGCTATCAGTCTGAACTTTCCTATAACAAACAACGAGGCGGAGTATGAGGCAGTTTTGGCAGGAATCAGAATCGCTAAAACCCTCTGTTCGGAACATCTGGAAGTTTTCACGGATTCGCAGTTAGTGGCTAACCATTTCTCGGGATTCTTCGAAGCAAAGCAAGAAACCATGGTTTTATACTTGGCAAAGTTGAAAGAATTGGCGACCGAGTTCACTACATTCAATCTGACACAAATACCTCAGTCTGAGAATGCAAAGGCCGATGCCTTATCGAAATTCGCTAGTTCTTCAGACGTCTTTGTGGAAAAGCGTGTGACTTTGTTAACCACCTCTAAGCCTGCAATCAGAGTGACAAAGGCCAACAAAAAATGGGCCGACGTGGAGTTTATTTTGCCTATCGCAAGTACGCCGTGTTGGAAGGACGAGATATATGATTACCTTGCAAACGGAACCCTCTCGGCCGACCCTTCTTTTGAAGGCCCGCTGCTGAGATGCGTATCACCAATGGACGCCCAGTACATACTGAGAGAGATACACGCAGGTAGTTGCGGAAATCACTCGGGAGGGAGAGCGTTAGCCCAGAAAATATTAAGACAGAGATATTTTTGGCCAACGATAAGACAAGACGCCACCCAGTACTGCCGCAATTGTGAGAGTTGCCAGTACCACGCCAAACTAGTACACAGGCCAGCCTTACTGATGCAGCCCCTAGAGATCATCTGCCCATTTGATCAATGGGGAATTGATATAGTTGGTCCCCTACCAATGGCCAGAGGTCAGAAGAAAATTCTCTTAGTAGCGGTAGAATACTTTACGAAATGGGTGGAGGCCGAAGCTTTAATGCACATCACGGAGAAAAATATGATAGACTTTGTCTGGAAGAACATCGTATGTCGCTTTGGACTACCCCGAGTTTTGGTATCGGACAATGGTACCCAGTTCAGAGGAATGACAATAGTCGCATGGTGCAAAGAATTAAAAATATCCCAGCATTTTGCCGCGATATCCCACCCGCAGGCAAATGGACAAGTGGAGTCCACCAACAAGACGCTTAAACTGTATTTGGAACGGCAAGTACACGCCACAGGCAGGAGTTGGATCGACGAACTGCCGGGTATTCTATGGGCATATAGGACCACACCTAGAACATCCACATGAGAGGCACCGTTTACTCTAGTATACGGGTCCGAGGCAGTAGTCCCAGTGGAGATTGGCATGCGAACATACAGAATTGCAGAGTATGACCCGCAGCACGCTGCACAACTGCGAAAAATGGACTTAGAAATGATTGGTTCCACAAGAGAGCAAGCTTACCAACAGACGGTGGCATTCAAAACAGCGATGGCCAGAAGTTTCGATAAACGAGTGCACCTTCGAAGCTTTCAAGTGGGTGACTTGGTGTTGAAAAGTGTGAAAGCAAGTAAACACGTTGGGAAACTACAAGCCAATTGGGATGGACCCTACAGGGTCACCCACGCCAACGCGAAAGGCTATTATTATCTCGAGGACATGCATGGCGAGCCCCTTCCTAGGCCATGGAACATGCAACACCTTAGGCATTTTTATTCTTAAGAAATTCAGCATTTCAATCACTATCAGCAATGTAAAGAACTACGCGAGGCTTGATTCCCTGTACGGGATACGTAGGCAACCGGATACGGTTCAGCACCAGTCTATCGTTAAAACTATCATGATAAGGAGGAAGGCTCCCGCCCAGGAGCAATACCGGGTCACCTACAAAAAAAAAAAAAATCCACTGTGATAATGGGGCCAATCCAAGAAAAAATACCCTGTGATAACGGGGTCGATTCAAAAAATTCCCTGTGATAACGGGGCCAATGTAAGAAAAAATCCCATGTGATAATGGGGTCGACTCAAAAAATTCCCAGTGATAACGGGGCCAATCCAAGAAAAAATCCACTGTGATAACGGGGTCGATTCAAAAATAAAAAATAAAAAAATTCCTTGTGATAACGGGGCCAATCCAAGAAAAAATCCCCTGTGATAACGGGGTCGATTCAAAAAATTCCCTGTCATAACGGGGCCAAGGCAAGAAAAAATCCCCTGTGATAACGGGGTCGATTCAAAAAATTCCCTGTGATAACGGGGCCAATCCAAGAAAAAATCCCCTGTGATAACGAGGTCGATTCAAAAAATTCCCTGTGATAACGGGGCCAATCCAAGAAAAACTCCCCTGTGATAACGGGGTCGATTCAAAAAATTCTCTGTTATAACGGGGCCAATCCAAGAAGAACTTCCCCTGACTCCCCATTCAACGGGATACATATGCGGGTTAGGTTTAGTTACCCTTTGACCGATATCCGTTATTACCTTTTTACCTGTTGCTTGGCAAAATCTCATATTCGATGCAGGGATATGTCCTAAGCGGACATTGCAGAAGTGCAGAGAATTGCGCAAACAATTGGGGAATATCCCCCTAGATATATATTTAACACATCGCCCTTTTACAGGTACAAACATGTACAACAGGTACAAACGGGTACCACGGGCATGATAGAGCACTACAGAAACACTATTTCTTGTATAAAACAAATATTCACAGATTGAGGGAATATCTCTCAAATAACACATGCACGTCGTTTCGTGCTTTTGTATTAGCTTTTATGTCGAAAATTTTTCTTGTCTATGATGTTTTGCAGGGCTCAATGACCTACATATTCAACGACGATAGAGTCACCAAGAGACATAGTCAAAAAGACAAAGGAAAGGCTCACCCACAACGAAAATATCCCCTGTGATAACGGGGCAGATCATAAACATCTCAACGGTAGCGGTTTCCCTGCGATAACGGGATGAACCCCTACCCGCAAGAAAAACATACCCTGTCAAAAGGGGGATGGCTCTCATTCATGAGTGGTAACAAATCACCTACCAAAGATAGGCAATTCCATGCCCATGGTACCAGACATTCATCATCACAATTACTATACGACAAGGATAAAATATTCATGATCACAGAAAGAATTACACAAGATAGGAATTCGACAAATAAAACGCCTTTCATAGAACATCATGAAAGAGGCTCCCAGTCAATAGCATGGGGCACACTTCGCATACAAAAATTTGCCCGAGGAAATAACTGCTACAATATCAAAAAATGTCACCAGCCGACAACACAACAACCTATCGTAAAGAAACTCGTTACTCGCGAGATCAGTGAACAACTAGATTGCAACTAGATTCAACACGGGGCAAGCTGCCTACGTATTTCCTGCGAAGAAAGAATCAAGTTAGACGTAGTTCATCATTCAATTGTGCCTGCAGAGACTCTTAGAAGATATCACGCTAAGCTTAAGAAGTTGTATGCGTTTATCTAGCCCTTAGGGTGTACATCTCATAAACAATGCCCTATTGGTTGTATGGCTTTATCAATTGTGCCCACATAGGGCGTTACTCTCATTCAGAGATCATGTGGTCGACCTAATGGCGTTATTATTTATCAAGCTCCTTAAAATACTCGAGATTCAGAAGTCGAGTGCTTTGCACTATGGGGTAGTCAAATCACGAGTCAAAGTTCATGTAGTTGACTTAGGATTCAAATTTATCACATACTTAGTTCAATTGTTGACATAATGATGTCTACGTTAAAGTACATGTGATTGGATGACAATCTTGATTCCACAAACATTTGTTTGATGTGCTT
The DNA here is from genome assembly GCA_948329865.1 of Linaria vulgaris. NCBI lineage: Eukaryota > Viridiplantae > Streptophyta > Magnoliopsida > Lamiales > Plantaginaceae > Linaria > Linaria vulgaris. Next base: position 42,093,941 of record OX415251.1, read on the forward strand.
GTTTGACGTGCTCTTCTTTTGCGTGCTCTTGTTTGGCTTGCCACAAATTGACGTGCAACAAGTTGATGTGCGCTAAGAGACAAATCCTTCAACCTTGATTGGTTTGATGTGCCAACTTATGAGTTGACGTGGATGTTTGACGTGTTTTTATAGAGAGATAAAGTACACACCCTTGAGCTCCCAAAAGTCCAACCATTCAAATTAAGGAATGAGGGGGGTATTTAAAGATGTTTAGACGGCCTTGGGGTGTTAGGACCACCATCAAATGTTTGGCGTGCTCCCACGACGTGTGCTAGTTGACCTACGTACCACGTCGGTTAGGTGACCGACGTGGCCGGACACATTCCTGACGTGCCATGTCGGTTGGTCCAATGTGGCACATCGATGTTCGACCTGATGTGCCTTGCTTTGGGATCACGTTCTGCCCGATGTGCCACATCATAAAACGTTAAATAGAATCCGACATAGCACGTCGATTATATGGACCAACATGCCCCAAAGCAGAGCAGATCCGGTCCGGTGTTGTGTAACCGATGTTCCCTATATAACAAGCACACACGTGGCATGACATGGCACGTTGGTCTGAACCGACATGGCGTGTCGTTCTGTGTCGACATGCTTTGTTGGGCCACGTCGGTCTATCCGATGTGGGATCCAACATGGGCCATGTAGGCTTGGCCAACGGGTTATTCGACACGTCTCTATGTCTTTTTGAGGATTGTGTCATACGTAGATTGTCTCAACATGTGTTTGGGCTTGACGGATGGGGTGACAATCACCTGTTCGTCCCCTTAGTTATGTGTAATGCCGATTAGGGTTTTGCATTTTTGAGCTGTCATTATTTTGGCACACCAATTGTAATACTCAGTGATATGTAATGAACCTTGAGTGATGGTGGACAATTCTTTCTATAATTGGTAAACTTCAGATTCATATGTCCTATCATACTTCAACTCATTTCATAATTCTAGAGGATTTCCAAAATACATCATATTATGGCACACAAGTTTCTCTATAATATCGGCCAACCATGAAAGACCAAGGAATTGCCACGAATCCAACATGTATTCATCATAGGATCAAAGTAATTAGATTGTGGCAATGAGCTATTGATAAACATATATAACGCATTTTGATGGTCTTCCTCCAAGAAATATATTTGTGGTAACTTGTCAATGACTAACCAGTGAAATCGTCTGTACCTAAGTAAGCGATCGAATAAGAATCTTCACTAACATTCTTGTTCAAAATCCTCGTAGAAGAATCAACAAGCGACATCATTTGATCTTAATCAACGACCTTTGACAAAAAAATAACACTTCAAGATTCAGGGGTTATTAGGGACCGCCATGGCTAATTATATTCATTGATTTTAAAGTATTAATATTAGTAGAGGCCACTAAGCGGTCCCTATTGACTCAATAGGGACCGAATGGAGGTCCCTACTAATTTTCGTACTTTAAAATCGATTTTTATTTTTGTTGTTGATGTTGGTATGTTTGTGATTGTTAGCAACCAAACTCATTGTTACAAGTGAACTTAAGTAATAAATGATTGCAAAACCAACCTCATAGTAGTTTAGTTGTGAATTAATAGATTGATTGAGATTGAGCGAGTTATTAACGTTTAAGATATATTTCATGTTCTACAACTAATCATCACTAGCTAGTTGTAGTTGTTATTCGTTTTTATGCTGTACTTCACTAATGTTAGAATATATATGATTATGAGGTATAATCATTAGATCAAGTAATCATTATAATTACATATGTATATAGAATTAGTTTGTCATTATGACATTTGTCGTACAAAATAGTAAGAGAATCTTAGAAGCAGTCTGTTCTCGTTACATAATGTTTGGATTTACAATGCGTCGTTGTAACTAATGTTAATTGAACTATTACAATGGTTATTATGAACTAAACAAACAACATGGCACCTCGAACCATCTAAAAATATTGATTTTAAAGTATGAATATTAGTAGGGACCGCAATTATGTCACAAATATGGACAATAAGGACCGTATCGCGGTCCCTGTTTTGTCATTAGGGACTTACTTGCGGGCCTTATTGATATTCATACTTTAAACTACTACAATTATATGTCCATCACAAATATAGTTCATCTATATGTTCCATCACAAATCATAACCAAAGCACAATCATAACCATAACCAAAGCACAATCGTAACCAACACAACCATAACCAAAACGAAAAACAAAATAGTCGGAAAATCCATAGTTCAAAACGAAATAGTCGAAAAACCAGAAAATCATAATTCAAAAGAAATAATACAAACAACTACCCGCCACATGATCACTGACCCCCATCATCATCTCTAGGCTGATACACGACCCCCTCATCACCAGAACTCTCCGCCAAATCGTACATCTCATCGAGGATCGCCAGTGGATCATCATCAACACCATCACCACCCCCATCAACACCATCGCCCTCGTCATCTACACCAAGGTCCTCTGCCTCATCACCCATCATATCCAGATCATCACCACTCCTCGACTCATTAATATCAAAATCCTCGACATACTCGGTGGCGGTGGAAGTACCTGGAGCAAAAGGATATGGTCTATGACGTATCAGCCTCGAAACCCTAAATGCGCCTTTGCTCCTAATAGCGTTCCCCATGAACAAGTCTGTCGGAAGCTCTCGCAGTGGTCGGCCAGTCTCCGTCTGCATGTCCTCTCTAAAAGTTTGTTGCCAGGATATCAGTGAGTCTACTCTTGGGTCCTGTGTTGTCCTCAACTCTCTGATCTCTTCCTGGACCTGTCTGAGCAACTCCCGCCTGTATTCTGGCTCCCTACCGCACTCCATGTCGAAGTCCCGTGGATCTGCATAGCTCGGTATACCCTGCACCTACCCCTTCTTGATCTTCCGTATGACCTTCTTCCACGAATCCGCGTCCCATTCGGGCAAGTCCTTGTGTTCTACGACGTCCGGATTTTTCTTCCTCAATTCCTTCTTTTATGTCTTCTATTGAGTTTTCAAAGATAATTAAAAAGTTAAATTAGTTCAAAGATAATTTTAAAATTAAATTAGAATTCATAAGTGGTAAACGCCTACAAAATTTAAAATACGTACGTAAATAAGTCTGGTCGCCTCAGACTTCCACTCTCGCCTCAACGGTATGCATGTACCTCTGCCAGCGCCCGACACCTTCCTCGTATGACTTGCCTTGTAAATCTCGTCATGTATGATAGGGTGCGCGTATTGTTGGGATGATTCATCTCCTTCAAATTTAAAGTAATAGTTGGTTAAAATTCTTTTTGTAATTGAAATGTTCAAATTCTTAATTTAAACTAATCAATCATTTTCTAAAAAAAAAAAAATTTTAAAAATTAAAATTTTAACTACAAATAAAAAATTTAATTTTAAAAAAACATACCAGTCGCTACCGAATCTCCTCATAGTCAATGGAACCACTGTAAAAGATGTTAGTCGCCTCGCTGTCCTTCACACCGCCTCGCCTAGCTTTCTTTCCCTACGCGGACTTCTTCTTATGCTCTTCTGTGTCCCAGTGTGCTGCCGCCTTAGCCTCCAAACTTTCGCTCATCCACGGCGTCTTTTTCTTGCCCCGATACTTCTCCTTGTCTTTGTTCTTGAAGTACTGCTCCTTCGTCTGGTATGCCTTATGTACATCTCTCCTCTCTGACTGCCGGATCCCATAGATATTCTACAAAAAGGATAAATATAAAACAATAAATTAATACACTAAATTAATAAACTAAATTAAAAAGTATTTGAAAAACACTATATTTAGTACACTAAATTAAAAAATATTAAACAATAAATTAAAAACTCACCGTAAATCTCACGTACATCTCATTCCGTACTTCCACAAGAACTTTCAAGTAGGAGGGCCAAAATTCACTCATAAATTGTCGAATGAGTGTACTGATCGTCTTCGCGATCTCACGACCGGGGGGTTTAGAAAAATAACCCCGCTTCAATTCTATAAGTTGCTTCTTCTGCCTAAGTTTAAGCGTCGTAACCCCTATATTTGGTCCCCTCGGAGGTCGAGTCTGGCTCGTTCCTGGAGTCTCGATCAACCCCCCGTGAGGGAGTAGTTTTTCCTCTTATAGGACAAAACTCCCTGAACCCCCATAACTTCCATACAAAAAATAATGGAGAAAAGATAACAGAAATCCGTACATAAAAATGTGGTCAAATAGAAAAGGCTTGTGTGACCATTTTCACCACCAAAACTCATCCTTTTTGAGCTCTTGGATTGTGGCAAGGTTTCATTTTCGTTTGTGATTGGAATCTGGTCATTTTGGAGCAAATCAAATTCAAAAAACATCATGGATTCGAGTCGGGCGAAGATCAACATAATTGAAGTATCTATTGGATCTATTTTCAATGGATCCAAGGTTTACACCCATAATGATCATGATAACACGTCACACACACTTAGATGCATGTTAAGATCATATAGTATAATGCTTTTCCTGTTGTTCATGAAGACCATTGGGTAGTCTGTCCTAAATCCTACTGTCTAATAAGAATCTCTCTAATATAACATTCAGTGAGATTCTTGTATATAGCCCCCTCGTTGTACGGTAAAGTATTTTGGAAGAACGGACAATTTGTATGAAAAGAAGCCTGATAAGTGTTTGGCTAACCGGTAAGCTGTATCCAACCATGTTTGGCAATAATAAGAAATGCGATTGTTTGGACTCTGATATGAAAGTAACAATTTAGAGCTTTTTATTTTTGTATTTGTGGTTTCTGTCGGAAGCAAGAGAGGCTGATTGGATGATGACATACATTTTCCAGTTTCCACCGAAAATAAAATTGCAGGTGATTCGAGAGAAAGCTTCTCCATTGAGCCTCCGGAAGATATGTCATCGCTTGGGCACTTAAATAATTGGCCACCAGATGGAGCTGTGTTATATTGAACAATAACTAGACCATATTAATTTGTTAGTGATCTCCGGATCGGAGGTTCTACAAGTTTGAGGTCAACCATGGAGGATTACTATAAACAATTCTTGTAAGTTTTGCCTACTTTAGTAAACATTTTTTTTGTTTTTTTAAGTTTTACTTTAGTAAACTTGCCGGCTAAGAAACTTGGGCCAATTGGATGCTGGTGGTATCACCCTAAGAATTTGACACCTGGGTGTAACAAAATTATAAACAATATTATTTTTTAAAATTTTTATCAACTCTTCCATTCATAGTCGTCTGCCATGTGTCATGAAATGTACTTTTCTTTTTTCTTAACCAAAATAATTCTACTTAATTAATATTTCCCTTTCTTTGCTTCTTACGTTTTTTAACCTTTATTTTTTGTGCAAGGCCTCGCAGTTTATTATTGTTTATCTCTTTCAAAAATTCTATTCAAAATCAACAATCATTTTTTTTTCCTTTGATGATCCAGCTCAGCAGTCTTTTATGTAGGAAATATATTTTTTTATATATTCGTGAATGAATTACAATCCTAGATTACATGTATATTTATACAACAAGGAGACTTGATGAACAAGTAAAAGATAACTACACAAGATCATAAGTATCTTCTTAGATGGAAAGGAATCTATGTAATCTTGGTAGGTAAGACTAAATCTTGAGTATCCTTAATACGCCCCCTCAAAAGGGCCGAGCCATCGGCCAAGGCGGTTTTGGAACGAAGAAGTAAAAACCGAGCCCGAGGGACCGCCTTAGTAAGAAAGTCAGCTAGTTGGTCTTTAGTGCTGATGTACGAGACCGAGACGAGACCTTTTGCCACAATATCCCGAACATAGTGAATGTCAACAGCAATGTACTTCATACGGGAGTGAAGAACGAGATTCAGTGAGAGATGTGTGGCCCCCATATTATCGCAATAAAGAGTCGGTGGCCGACGAATAGGGACCCAAAGTTTGGCCAATAAGTGTTGGATCCACTGAACCTCAGATGTAGTCGAGGCGAGGGCTCGATACTCATCCTCCGTGGAGGAGCGAGAAATCGTGTGTTGCTTTCGAGAAGACCAAGAAATTGGAGTATCACCAAGAAAGATAAGAAAGGCCGACATGGAGGTCTTATCAGTAGGATCACCGGCCTAGTCAGTGTCAGTGTAGGCACTGACCGTGTTAGACGATCGACGACGAATGAGAAGCCCATGGGAAACCGTGCCCTTATAGTAGCAAAGAACACGTTTGACGGCAATCCAATGATGCTCATGAGAGGCAGAGACATACTGAGCCAAGCGGTTCACAGCAAAGGCAATATCAGAGCGAGTGAAGGCGAGATACTGAAGCTCCCCAATCGCTTGACTGTAGAGACTCTCGTTGAAGGCACTGTCTTCGGATGGAGTGACAGAAGAAGTCGACATGGGGGTGGTCACGGACATAGCACCATCCATCTTGTGGAGTGAGAGAAGGTCTCAAATGTACTTTTGTTGAAAGAAGAAGAGACCCTCAGCGCACAGGATGGCTTTAATGCCGATAAAGAACAAGATGGCGCCAAGATCCTTTAGCCTAAAGGTCGACCCAAGCTTGGTAATGATGGTGGCGATAAGAGCCAAATAATTTCCTATGAAGATGATGTCGTCGACGTAAACCAGTAGAAAGAGAACGGTTTGGGCTCGCATAAAGATAAAAAAACAGTGGTCGGACTTTGATTGAGTGAACCCAAGAGACACAAGTGACGTGTAAAGAGCCCGAAACCACGCTCGCGGGGCATGTTTCAAGCCATAGATGGATTTACGAAGCCGATAGACATGAGAGGGCAAGAATGAGTCTACAAAACCCGGGGGTTATTGCATATAGACTTCTTCACTGAGAGTGCCATGAAGGAAGGCATTGCTAACATCGAGTTCGTGAATGCCCCAAGAGTTGTGATTTGGCGATAGATCGTTTTATATATATATGAGTGTCGGTTACAAGTGAGTAGTCTAGCAATACAACGAGTCTGTCTCAAATCCGGCCCACACTACGTATCTCGTGTAGACTTGGTCCGGAACACCTCGAACCAATGCCTCGATGCTTGGGTGGGAGTGGAATACCGGTACTAGATCGAATGTACGTCGATGATTGTATTCGATGTGATATCGAGGATGACCCCCGACGTGATATCGGCGATGAGGTGTTGTGACATGTATGAGGTGCACGAGATAATCCGGATATCGAATGTGATATAGAAAGTGATATCGGGGATGTATTTCGATATGATGCGTGGTAGCTGAGGGATAATAATTGCTTCATTTGGGATCCGGGCACCGCGTATTTATAGACCTCGGGATCCGGGGACCACAGTAACATATCGGTGATTATTACCGATATTACATCGAAAATGGACCCCGATATGGTCCAATATGGGCCTGGTTTGGGCCAGGCCCAGTATGCGGGAAATGCCCATATCATGTAGTCCCCCAATTTGGGGATTCTTGTCTTAGAGATAAGAATTCGCAAATTTAATTTTAAATTTCTGGGTTACCTGTACCCCTCGTCCCGCTAGTTCAAATGACGGAGATCAAATATGCGGGGAATGCTCTTTGTGATGAACTTCGATGGGTCCCCTAATGCAGTGGACGCATAGTTTGAGGTCCCCATTTGAATTCTACATTTCTTGGCATTTGTGTTTGTTGTAAATATGGGAAATGCACTTTGAGAATTGTGATGGGGATGTCAGGGGCAGTTGTTATATTCTTGCGGCTCTTCACGTAGTAAGGTAGGATGTCGGGTTTCATCTTCGATGTTATGTCAAAATGCATATTCGATATGATGTCGAAAGTATATTTCGATGTAGTTGAGGGGTCTGTCTGTAGGTAGGGTGATCTCCCCAGTGCGCCTGTCCGTCCCCAAGTTCTTTATCTATATCGAATATTAATACCGATGTGAGATCGAAATTGTGTTTCGATCTAGTATCTCCGATATCTATAAATAGGTTGGCAGGAAGGTGAAAACCCACTTTGGCTTTTAGCGAAACTCCGTTGTTCCTTTGAAAATCACGTCGAATTTGACTTTCCATCAAGAATTCGACCTCAGTTTCGATATCTTTCTTTGATTTTTATTTTTGCTATCGAATTCGATACCTTCGTGCGTTAATATGTCGTTTACGGGGGACAGTGTTGGCGCAAGTTTTCCTGAGATGAATTTCAAAGAGGGTGGAACCGTATACTCCGAAAATGAGATGTTTAGACCTGAACAACTGACTGGCGAACAGGGCGGTGCTGAATTTTCTGCTCTGCCCAAAGCTGCCGGCCCTAATGTGGACGAATGGGGCTTTGAGGTCAGCCCCCCGAAATATAAGACCTCTGAGAAGTACGAGGACATGACGTCTCATGTCTCTCATCATGCTGGTTATTACTCAAATGAGTGTAACATTCCCGAGGGGTATAAGGTAATATTCCCTAGTGCCGATCAACGAATGCATACCCCACCACACGGCTGCATTACTGTCAATGCCAAGCACTTCAAGAACGGGCTGCGCTTCCCGATTGATCCTGCGTTTAGTGCTATTATAGCAAGCATCGGGGTCTGCTTGGGACAGCTATCCCCCAATTCTCTGGGGTATATTGTAGCTTTCATTTGTGTTATGAGGGCGTTGGGTGCCCCTTGTGGAGCTAACGAGTTCTGGGAGCTCTTTAGTGTCATGGTCAACATGAAGGGTGGTGATAGAGGGTGCTTCTGTGTGCGACCCCACGCGGGGCTTAGGTTCGTGCAATATACTCAATCTAGCTACGGATTTGGAAATAAGTGCAAGTATATGTATATCTAGGAGAGGACGGCTGGTGAGTTTGATGCGCTTCCTAACGTGTGGTGTGAAGACACCAAATATGAGAGACAAGCCACTGTCGGGCCTACTACACATAGCCTCGAGTTTCTGAGGAAGTTGATTAACCATCCATATGACGGTACCCTGCTTTGTAGTGACGTAGTTTTGCGAGCAAGTGGGATATCTCTTGTGCGGTATAACGGTCCCTCTACGCTCAGTAAGTGTTATATAGTTGTAAATTGATATTTTCCCCTCGATTTATCTCTTGATCCTCTATTTTGTGTGTTTCACAGCCGAGCTGGTTGAGTATTGTAGTCTGGATGCGATAGCGGAACGTAGACAGCTGGGGGCCGAAACCGCTACAGATGACGCACCTCCACTCGTCAAGAAGAGGGGTCGTGAGGGCGTACTTAAGAATGCGAAGAAATCTGTTCCCTCCTCGAGTGAAAATACTGTCGGGGTGGGTAGTGCTTTGCAATCTCAACCTGACGTTGATGTTGGGACGTCCATGGGGCGAAAGAGAAGGAAGGAAGAGGGTAGTTCAAGTCGGGATCACAGTGGTCTCTTCCACTCTGTAAGTAGACTTTGTGCCATTGAATGTGTATTTCCCCTGGGTTTTCATTTGACTGAGTGATCGACTCCTTATTGTAGATGTGTAGGTAGCGGGTTTTTTGAAAGGTTTCTTGACGATGGCCGTTAAGGGCCAATCGGATCACGCCAAGTCACTCCGAGTTACCAATGGTTTGTTCAAGAAATTGGGCGAATACGATCCTGTTGCTGCCGTACAGCTCCAGCATGAGAGAGACGAGGCCATGGATATTTTGAAGGCCAGCGAGAGTAATATGGGAGGCCTGTTAAATGATAGTTAAAGGTTGATCGCAGAGCTCAATGAGTCTCGACTTATCACTGGTCAAGAGGCAACTCGTCGGGAGGCACTTGAAGCTGAGGTCTCAATTTTGAAGGTCCAATTAGCCCAGGCTGAAAGGCATATGCGGTGCATGACGCTGAGCAAAAGCCAATTGACCAGTGCGGCCAAACAGTTCATTCTAAGTCGGTCGTATAAGATGATTTGTGCTGAGCGGGGCTTGCTCGAGCGGGAGGAAGCCAAGACCTCTATCATAGGTCAAGTTCTGCTGGAAGGTGGTTTCAAGGATGGTTACGACCCTTCGGCCATGAATCCGTTGAAGGGGCAGGACAGGGAATTTCCTGAGGATTCCCACGAAGACGACGAGTATTTTGAACCAGAGGCGGAGTACCGCGAGATCATCCAGCAGAAAAGTTTGGCGTTAATCCACATCAAAGGGGCCCCTCGTTATCCCGGTTGAGAGTTTAGGAGTCTAGATTTTTTCTTTTTGCGTAGTTGCCTCTGTAATATGACTCATAGTTTTACCCGTTAATTTAATCGATCTTTCCTTTGTGTCCTGATATATATATGTTCATATATATTCCATGGTATGCTCGCTTGTGTTATTGTTACCCCTCCTTGAAGTGTCGAAGTGCGGTCCGTTATCACAGGGAAACCGCTGTCGTTGCAATGTTTTTTGTCGACCCTGTTATCATAGGGGATAATTTTCTTGCTGGTAGGGACGCATTCCGTTATCCCAAGGAAGCCGCTACTGTTGAGATGTTTAGAATCGACCCCGTTATCACAAGGGATATGTTTCATGTGAGTAGGGGCGCATCCCGTTGTCACAGGGGACCCACTACCGTTGAACTCTCTCTTGTCGACCCCGTTATCACAGGGGATATTTTTGTGGGTAGGGGCGCATCCCGTTATCACAGGGAAACCACTACCGTTGAAATCTCTCTTATTGACCCCGTTATCACAGGGAACCCACTACCGTTGAAATGTTTCTTGTCGACCCGGTTATAACAGGGGATATTTTTTGTGGGTAGGGGCGCATCCCGTTATCACAGGGAACACACTACCGTTGAACTGTTTTTAATCGACCCCATTATCATAGGGGATATTTTTTGTGGGTAGGGGTACATCCTGTTATCATAGGGAACCACTACCGTTGAATTATTTTTTGATCGACCCCGTTATCACAGGGGATATTTTTTGTGGGTAGGGGTGCATCCCGTTATCACAGGGAACCCACTACCGTTGAATTGTTTTTTGATCGACCCCGTTATCACAGAGGATATTTTTTGTGGGTAGGGGTGCATGTCGTTATCACAGGGAACCCACTACCGTTGAATTGTTTTTGATCGACCCCGTTATCACAGGGGATATTTTTTGTGTTGTAGGCGAGCCTTTTCGTTGTCTTTTTGACCATGTCTCTTGGTGACTCTGTTGTCGTTAAATCTGTAGGTCATTAAGTCATGTAAAACAGCACAGACAAGAAAAAATTTCGACGTAAAAGCTGATACGAAAGCACGAAATGATGTGCAGGTGTTATCTGCGGGATGTTCCCTCAATTTGGGAATATCAGTTTTATACGAGAATCAGTGTTCACCTTGTGCTCTATCGTGCCTGTTGTACCTGTTGTACCTGTTTGAATAGATAATATTGAATAATCTAAGGCAATGCCCCCTGCATCCCCCTTTTAATATTCTCTATATCCTTTTCGGATACAGTAATATGCGACCCTTTGAGCCATGTACCTGTCAGAGGGCTATGTGTTAAACATATATCTAGGGGAACATTCCCCAACTCTTTGTACCATTCTCTGCACTTCTATTATGTCCGCTTAGGACATATCCCTGCATGAAATATTAGATTGCGCCAAGCAACAAATAAAAAGGTAATAACGGATAACGGTCGAAGGCCAGGTAAACCCAACCCGCCTACGTATCCCGTTGCATGGGGAATCAGACCAGCGTAGTTCTCCTGTTTTAAGTTATATGCCGACCCACGAAGGGGCAAAATAAGAGATAACGATCGAGGGCTAGGTAAACCTAACCCGCCAACGTATCCCGTTGAGTGGGGAATCAGACCGGCGTAGTTCCCCCTGTTTTAATTTACATACCGACCCACGATAGGGCAATGTTTCCATTGTTCGAACATAATTTAAAAAATTACTAAAATCTAAAGCATTGTCCTGTTGTTCATCATGGTAATCATTCCATAGCTTGTCGATCCTGATTTGGTCCGATTGCTACTTCCTCCGCTTCTTTAATTCTTGGCAACGTAAGAGAAGTGATGTAGCAGAACCAAGCTTCCTCCTGGTTATAGACCACTTCTCTGACCCCTCCTCCTGCTGGGAATTTCATCTTCTGATGGAATGTGGATACCACCGCTCTTATCGCGTTCAGGGTCGGCCTGCCGATTATGACATTGTATGCAAATGGTTGGTCCACGATTGTGTATTGAACATTAATAGTTCGCCTGTCTGTTTCTTGTCCAAATGATGTAGGAAGGTTTACTTGCCCTAGGGGAATTGTGTCTGCTCCACCAAATCCTACCAGTGGCGTACGGACCTGCTCAACTACGTGGTGGCCAAGTGCCATCTTTTCCAAAGCTTGCGCAAACATAATGTTGGTGGAACTACCGTTGTCAATAAGTACCTTGTGTACAGCGTAGTTAGCGATATACAGCTGAACAACCAGGGGGCTCCTCAATAAACGTTGTGAATCTGACGAATCGGTCCTCGTTCAATCCACGATTTATCTTCTTCCTCTGGTTGGTGGAATTCGCTCATGCGGTCCCACCGCTTATCACATTGATGACCCCTCTCGAAGGCGCATTATTTATCGTAGCACGTCCTTGTACACTCTCAATTGCCTTAAGGCCCTCCCTTCTTGGGGATTGGGACCGTTCCCTTTATTCGGCATACTGCCCGCTCGCCTTAACGAATTCTATCAATCTTCCGTTCTTAATCAGTCTCTCGATCTCATCCTTCAGGTCATAGCAGTCCTTCGTGTCATGGCATTTTTGGCGGTGATACTCGCAGTAGCGTTTAGATTTCTTGGTGAAATCCATCTCCTTGATTTTTCGAGGCGCACTTAGCCAATTTCTGCTTTGCGCGACGACGAAGATAATGCGAATGTCCCGATTGAGGGGGGTATATCTCCTTGGGGACCTGTCTCTTCCTCCCCTGCTCTTGTTCCATAGCTCTCTACCCCTTTCCCGGCCGGATTCCTGGCGTCTAAACTTAGCTGCCATCATCGCGTCTTCGTAGATCACTGTATGCGCCAACTCGTTTATCCGATTGATGGTAGGTTCTGCGAGCTTGATCAACTCTTTGGCAAATCTGTTGTGTGTCATTGCCCTAAATAGGGTCTGCAGCACTTGTCCCCCGTAGGGGTTGTCCACCTTCAGTAGCTCCTCATTGAATCTGCTCATGAATTTGCTGAGAGTTTATCTCTCTTTCTGTTTCAACGTTTCCAAATGGTACATGCTTGTCTTCATTCGTTTCTGACTGGAAATCTGGTTCTCCAATATCTCCTTCATCTGCTCGAAGCTCAAAATAGATCCTACTTCAATTCTGTTAAACCAGTCTAATGCTGCTTCTATCAGTGTTGTCGCCATTATTTTTCTCTTAATCCCCTCGGAGAAATCTTGTAGGTTCAAGAGATTCTCCACGGCGTGGATGTGATCCATCGGGTCACTCTTCCCATCATATGGTCTTATGGTTGGAATCTTGTCTCCTTTGTGCAGTACATCTGCCTCTATCTCATCCGAAATGGGGTCCTACTGCAACCCTTCCCATGACTCTGAGTCACCTTCCTTGTTAACTCCGCCCACTCGCGGTCAAGCTGTTCCATCCTCCTTGAAATTACCCGCAGTATTTCTGCATCCTCATTTTTTGAACAATTAATCTCGGCGTGGTCGCGACCACGTTCTATTCTCTGGATCACTTCCGCCCTCTCGCGGTCAAGCCGTTCCAACTTTCTTGCTATCTCTCAATCTAGCATCCTGGGGTCCCGCCTCTCCGCCCTGTCGTATGCAGCGGGCGATATTTCCCTGAGGGAGTCCTCCGTATCCTCATGTTCATCGTATCCTTGCCTTGCCCGTCTCACACCCGCTCCGGATTCATGGGGCCTTCCCAAATGTCTTTTGTCCTTTGCTCCACTAGTCGTGGAAGCAAGGTCTCCAATGTGGAATCCAGCGCCGCTCTTACAGAGGCGTTGATCTGCGCTTGCATCTCTGAGGTTATGGCGGCGGGGTGAAGGGCACTTCGTCCTGCAGGCATCGTCTCCTCTGGGCCGGGAAAATCCGCATTTGGTGCCTCAGACATTGGAACGTCTACTGCGGGGTTCTCGGGGGGCGGGCCCTGAGTCGCGGGTTTCACCGTGCTTGGTGCAACAGGGGTCAGACCTGCATGCGCGGTTCGCAGTGGCCTCCCGGGCCCGGACTTTCGTCGCAGCTCGTTGTGTGGTGGAGGGAGCTCCATCTCGGCTTGAGCCACTCTCTTTTCGTTGTCAGTCGGGTGTTGAGGGAGTTGCGTGTCCTCCATCCTGGTGCTCCTAGTCACAATTCCGCTAAACTCGGATTGGGTCCTCCATCTTGGCGTCCTTGTCCGGGAACTAGGGTTCCCACAGACGGCGCCACTGATTTGGCGATAGATCATTTTATATATATATGAGTATCGGTTACAAGTGAGTAGTCTAGCAATACAACTAGTCTATCTCAAATCAGGCCTACACTATGTATCTCGTGTAGACTTGTCCGGAACACCTCGAACCAACGCCTCGATGCTTGAGTGGGAGTGGAATACCGGTACTAGATCGAATGTACGTCGGTGATTGTATTCGATGTGATATCGAGGATGACCCCCGACGTGATATCGGTGATGAGGTGGTGTGACGTGTCTGAGGTGGACGAGGTAATCCTGATATCGAATAAGATATCGAAAGTGATATCGGGGATGTATTTCGATATGATGCGTGGTAGCTGAGGGATAATAATTGCTTCCTTTGGGATCCGGGCACCGCTTATTTATAGACCTCGGGATCCGGGGACCAGAGTAACATATCGGTGATTATTATCGATATTACATTGAAAGTATGCCCCGATATGGTCCAATATGGGCCTGGTTTGGGCCAGGCCCAGTATGCGGGAAATGCCCATATCAAGTTGGAGACAACAATCGTGAGAATAACACGAACTGTAACTGGTTTGATAACTGGCGAGAAGGTCTCCATATAGTCAATGTCAGGGCGCTGGTGAAAGCCCTTAGCAATGAGACGAGCCTTGTACTGAGAGATTGACCCATCGGGGTCTCTTTTGAGACGAAATACACCTTTGCACCCAGTAATATTCATGGCCTAGGAACGAGGAACAAGTTCCCAAGTACCATGAGAGATAAGGGCAGTGATTTCTTCAGACATAGCGGTGCACGCCTTGACCTCTTAAGAGGTACAAGTGGGTTCGACAGAGTTTGGAAGTGGGTGGTTGGTGCAAGCACTAAACGCCTTAGGTCGAAATATATTATTTTTGGACCGCATGATCATATGGTGAGCGGGCCGAGGAGGAGAGGTCAGAGTTGTAGGACTGCGGACGGGGGCTTGATCCGTAGCGGGAGCGGGGCTTGGTGCTAGGCTGAGTGCTGGGCCGGGCACGAGGTCAAGGGTTGGGCCAGACGATTGGGCCGCATGAGGTGCGGGTTGCAGATGGTACTGGGCCACAGACGTAGGCGGAAGATGGACCGCATGCGGAGCATAGACCGAGAGTGCGGGCACATGATGGGCCTCAAGTGATGTGGCTAGTCCATGAGTGAGATTCGTGGGCAATGGAGCCTGTGGAGCGCGCGGCTTTGGACCGGGCAAGAGAGGCAACCCTTTAGAGTAAGGAAACATTGTCTCGCAGAAACAAACATGGAGAGATAGAAATAATCGATTGGAGGTCGGGTCAAGACACTTATTAGCACTCTGAGAGGTGGAGTAGCCCAAGAATATGCATGGTCGAGACAAAAAAGAGAGCTTGGTGTCGACATAAGGACTGAGCCAAGGATAGAATAGACAACCGAAGACCCGTAGCTTGAGATAATTAGGATGTTGGTTGAATAATTTGTAAAATGGTGTTGATGACTTAAGTGCAGAGGATGTCATTGGATCAATAAGATAAACGGCGGCTTGAAAAGCGTAGCTCCAGAAAGAACAGGATAAGTTAGCCCAATGTAGAAAAATGCGGCATGACTTAGTAATATGACGGTGGCGACAATTGGCCATACCGTTTTGTTGTGGTGTGTGCGGGGCGGACGTGAGCCAACTTATGCCGGATTGCACAAAAAAATGTTTTAAGGCAACGAATTCACCACCATTATCACTGTAGAAGTTGATTATATTACGTCGAAACTGTTTTTCCACAAGAGACTTAAATTGGCGAAACATTTCTTGAACTTGTGATTTAGTAGTCAAGAAAAAACCAAAAGTAACAACTAAAAAAATCAACAATAACCAAGTAGAAAAAAAAACCATCCACAAACGTATCAGTTGGACCCCAAACGTTACCAAACACATAATGCAAAGGATGAGTAGCAATAAAGGAAGTATCCAGAAACGGAAAACGGTGCGATTAACTCGCCAAACAAGAGTCACAAAACGTGTCCTTCATAGAGGAGTTATTCAAAAGCGGTAAAGAAAAACTAGAAATTGAAAAGGAACTCGTCTTTGAGGCCGGATGCCCAAGACGTGAATGCCAAGTAGAGGCACACGTTCGAACACCAAGATTCATGAACGTTTCTGGATGATTGAGATAGTGCAGCGGTGGACGGATATGGTACGTTCCATTAGTGCAAGGCCCCAGCGACAGTGTGTCCCCCGAACCCTAATCCTTTACATAGAAATAATCGGGAAAAATATATCTTTTGTGACATTATTAGAAATAATCCTTTCCAAGGAAACATTATTATCTTTTGTGATGTCACGGTAGTTCTGACCGAGACCATTGAGGACATATATGGTGATGTCGTCAGGATTGAGAGGGCGGTCAAGCATTGCAAGCTCATCAACTTTGGAGTTGATGTCCGTGAGATACTCCGTAACGGATCGTTTTCCAAAGCTTGTGGTGTTGAGCGCATCCTTAAGAGCCATGATGCGAGTGCGGTTGGACCGAGCGAACGCGCCCATCAAGAGAACCCACGACTCGGACGAGGTTTTGGCACAATGAACGAGTGGGATGATTTCGGGTTCTATGGCACAAACGAGGATAGAGAGGACCAGTTTATCCTGTTGAAACCATAATGTGTGTCCTGCAACATTGGAGTAGGGGGGACGTTTGTAAGTCCCTTGAAGGTAACCGAGGAGGTTTAATCCGCTTAAGGTGGAGACGACTTGGAGTCTCCATGAAATAAGTCCGTCGGAGTAAGACGAAGGGTAAGGTGATGGTGAGAGGAGATAGCGATGATTGTGAGAGGGGCAAGGGGCATTATTTTATGAGAGTTGGCGGCGGCGTTGTGGTTAGACGAGGCGGTGTTGCCGTCGTCATTGGAGTAGTGGGAGGTGGATGATTCGACGGCTGACAATAGGCTAGGGTTAGGCAGCGGATCGTTAGGGTTTTAATCGTTAGATTATGAGAGGTTATATGATACCATGTAGGAAATATTCTTTTATATAAGATGGAAAGGAATCTATGCAATCTTGGTAGGTAAGACTAAATCTTGAGTATCTTTAATATTTTACATATTAAAATGAGTAATTTGAAGTCTCAACTTCGACTTCCAAAATGATAAAGGCATAAAATGAAATTCTCTGTGGCATAAAATATAATTAGGATTCTGATTGTTAATTAGCAAAATAATCAAAGTTTGTTAAACAACAAATTAAATAAATATGTGGTAAAAGAAACATTTTGTGATGATTTTCAGTTTAAACAAATTAAATATAGTGTTTTACTTTTATTTTTTTTTCCTTTTTCGTTTTTATAGCTTTCATTATACTCATTATATGTCACACGAAACTTTCTTCCGCTTATCAAATGAAAAAAAAAAGTTCCATATATAGTATTTTTCAACAAACAGCTTATCCGTAATTACCATCTGTTTTTCTATGGCCTAGATTTATTTCTGAATTTACTAGATTAATTTGTCTAATCATAATGAAAAATTATCCCTTCGGCCATTTCTAAAATGATGGAGTCAATTTCTCTTAATCTTAATTGATATAGTAATTATAGTATTTTTTTTTGTATGAGTCAGTCTCTTGATATCTATTTTTCTCCTTATTGTTTAGGGTTATGCTTATCTCACGGTCCTACCATGAGATATTTTTTACAGCCGATTATTTATAACTTTACGCGATAAACTAAAAGAAAATATTATATTTGTATTTATCTATTTTCCCAACTAATATAATTCAAACCTTATCAAATCGATTAGATATCTACAAGTATCAGTCTATTTTGTCTAAATATAAACAAAACCCATATTTGGTAATTATGACTAGCTATACACATATGTGATTAACAGATAACTAAAATCAGATTCTAAGAAGTATTTATCATCATATAAAAATTAGATAAATATAATTAACGTTCTTCTTTAACAGAAAAAAGGAGTTAAGATTTTTTCTCTCTCTCGAGAAGTCCCTTTTGAAACAAGTAAATGTTACATTACTAGCGAGTTAAATCTTGTGATAAAAATCTTTCTTCTTTTTCTATTTGTAATTAAATTCCGAAAAAACACTAAATTATTAAATACAAGAATTAATATTTTACTTTATCTTATCTATACATCACACCCAAATCGCAGTAAATGTATACGTTTTAATGAATAATTGTCAAAATTATTTCAAATATTCAATTTGTTTAAGATAATATTGAATCTAATTTAGTGAATATTTGTATTTTGAAAAATCTAATAATTATAACGTTATAAGCCGGTTACCGGTTTAATCTTGGTTTTCAACGGTGGAAAGGGACTGTAAGCATTACAGTCCCGTAAGAAAACTATTTTCCTACGTCACATTTAGATGCCCTTAATAGGCCATATTAACTAAATAATGTGGGTTTATACCACATTTGGTTGGCAAATAAAAGATAGAAGGGGCTCAAGAGAAATTGCTTTTTTGGAGCATTTTCCCACATAATTAATCTCACCTCCACCCCCCTCCCCCCCTATGATAATTTAATGCGACAACCACCAGGTCCAGCTATTTTATAAATGACTTATTTGCCCTTACTTTTTCGAAAAAGTACACTGAGGCTAAAGAAAGGCACTCAACCAACATATACTTAACAGACCGATATATCTGTTGGCATTATTCCCTTTTTATTTTTTCATCTTTTAACATTAGTTCTCCATCAGGATTTGTATTTCGTTTATAAATCCAGAGACGTCAAAAACATTTCTTGCAGAAAAAGCAAACTGCAGGTTATTAAGTACCCATGATGACTACAGCATGATGTCGAAGCTTCCCAAAGAGAAAACTTCAGTGGTGACAATACTTAGAAACCATATGACGTGTGCGTCGTAAGACAGCTAGAGCACACTTGATATTTGGTCATGGAAATACTTGGTTTCTTGATTGAGAGAAGACTTATTTGCTCGGGTACGTTTAGCACCTACTATCTGGATTTTGTGATGGAATTGAGGAAGATGAATGTGATGTGTGGGTGGAGTGAGAGGTGAATGGTTGTTGTGGTGGTGGCCATGAGTTGGAGGTGAAGTGAGCTTGAAGAAGATGAATTTGGATTTTTTTTTTGGTACTGTTTTGCTTTTTTGTTATTTACGCTTGTTTTTTAAAGTTTTTATATTAAATTTAGTTTTGTGGAAAAGATATATCAAAAGTAATTTTCTAGTTTTGAAGATGATATTAAATATGAAGTTTTATCTTAAACTAGAAAAATATGAGGAGATAAATATAAGTAATTACAAATAAATTGGTGAAATAATGATAAATTAAGGGTAGTTTTTGTATTGCAGGGAATTATGTGGATGTGTATGTGCAACCAAACATGAGTTTTAGTAAAATTAATGGTTAGAAGGTGGGATTTTTTTGGCAACCAAATGTAAAATCAATTGTTTTATTTAGTGTAATCTTGACACTAAATTATATGGGTTTTCAGCTCATGGGGCAACCAAATGTACCGCTATTGTTTATGATCTTACACGTATGGATGCAGCTTTTAATTTTAGGTAGCTATGATTATGCTTCTAATTATGCAGTAAAAATTGCTTCTAATCATTAAAAAATAAACTATGCTTGTAATTATATTAATAGATACAGAGAAATTTTTCAAAAGTAAAATAAAATTTGTTGATGAAACTGTCAACATGATGAAAAAAATCTTATGAGAAATTCCATAAGGGGTATTTAAAATTTCAGTTATTTATGAGTATTTCTTAAGCAATTTAATTTTCAGCATTAAGTTTAATACAATTCTCTAACTCAAAATTAAATTTATAATATTTCTGTTGAGTTTTGTTTCGTATAAAAATGGACGGCTATAACAACGGAGAGAGAAGAAGAAAGAAAAGAAAACACTTTGTTTTTTTATTTTTGACAAGTGTCAAGATCTAAGCTGGTTGGTACGAGCCTCGAACTCACCGTAAACTTGATCCACATGGATCTATCTATTATTGATAACCTTGTATTAGATATATCTATTACCAAACAACATAACTACTTAAGGAAGTAGCATTGCAAAGAAAAATATTTGGTTGAATCATCTGCATTGTCGCAATTGTTCCTTTCATTTATTGCACGAGACCCGTGCTCTCAGACAAATTAACTTATTTCATAGATTATTAACCTTTGCATTAGGACTGCTGGATAAATACTGATCTCACTACTTACTTTGGCTTTGAACCTTCAGGAGAGCTTTTTCTATGATATTGGGGCTCCAAGGCGGCCATATTCCTCCCCTCGCGTGGTCCAATATCCAGGGTTGTGTAGCGTTATCACTGTATAGCTTGTCACAATTACGTTCACTACAAGAAATCTTCACAATGGAGATGGAATAATAGGAACGAACTGTGGTTGCCATGTGTTTGGCAGTCAATGGGAACGAAATTCTCGTTCCCATTGATATTAAACGATTAATTAAATAAATCAAATTAAAATTAGAACAATGGGAACCAAATGCTTGGTTCCTACTAAGCCGTAGTCCCCAATAGTAGCACGTCACCTCAATGGGAACCAAAATGTTGTTTCCCATTGATTTATTTAAAAAAAAAAAAGAATTACGTTTAATAACCCTAGTCAACTCCAGAAGCTTCACTTCTGCTTTCCCCAATTCGCACGCACACACAGTACACACACTAAACACACAACGGTTTTTACACCTAATTCACCAAATTCGCCTGAATCAGCCGTTTATTCCTCAAATTAAAGCAATTTTTGTAATCTCCATTCCATAACCTTCAATTTGATAGTGGAATTTTCAATTTTCGTTGGTTTTTTCTTTCGGATAGTATGATCCAGTCGTAATTGTAGATTATTTCTTGAGTTTGATGTTGTTAATTGTCTTAAGTTTGTTAATTCGGTAGTGTTTGATGTTGCATGTTGTTAATTTCTAGTTTTAACTTTGATTATGTGTGTGGATGATGAATTCTAATGTAATTGTTCTGTGTAATTCTTAATGATTATGTGTGTGAATGATGAAATTGTTGCAGTGGAACTTGTTGCATGTTTGTTGTATCTACTGTAAAGGAAGGAAAAGTTGTCATGTTTCTCTCTTGGATGCAATTTGATTATGCAATAATTGTTATAGGGAGAATTAGGGATTATTTTAAGGGGTTTTAAATAGTCTCAAATTGTTTTACCTGCTTGATGCATGTTTGTTCACAAAGCCCAAGTCAAGCATGTGGTTTTAGTGTTAAGATTGTGAATCTGACATGAAATCTGGTTTTAGTGTTAAGATTGGGAATTAGGGATTCTTGAAATGTTAATTTGCAGCTAGTAATTTAAGTATTTTGTTTGATATCAAATTATGCTTCTTCCAAAACATTTATGATCTGTTGAACTTTGAAGTAGTTTGTGATAGTTGTTTAGGTTTAAATTATTACTGGATGGTGTTTGAAAGGAAGATGGTAATTTCCACAAAGTGGTATTCTGGTGTTTGAATGAAAGATGGTAATTTGGACATGGCTGTTGTTATGTACTTAGAAAAAAAATTAGGATCATTTTGGTTATCCTGTCACAGTTGGAGGACATTAATGTTGTTTGCTTAGAGGTATCAGTGAGTATAGTGTATACAAACCGAAGGATAGGTTTTTGTTATTATGCCAAGCTTAGTGAAATACATTCTGTGTTTATTAAAGTTCATTGCTTGAATCTAGGAAAGTATGAAATTACAAGTATAAATCATTATCAAATAATAAAAATACATGCTGTTTTGAGTAGATACTTGTTTGATATTTTGATAGTTAGATTAATTATATAAGTAGAGCTTTCATGTTTTATATCTTGTACTTGTTGAATATCATTTTTTAACATTACATTGTTTCTGTCTTCAGATGACAAATAAATGAAGGAAGGGCAAGGAGCCGGTGACAGAAGTATTTACTAAAACACGTACTTCTCGCCGTCTTGCATATCGCGACATCCCTCGTGATACAATGCCTCCTCCACCTCCACCTCCTCCAGCAACTGATCTTCCAGTTCAGCGTACCAGAGCGACTACCCGAACGCCTACCCGAGCCACTACCCGAGCGACTACCCCAGAGCCTACCCAAGTGACTACCCGAGCGACTGCACCGCCAGTAGAACCTACCTCATCGACTGCACCGCCAGTAGAACCTTCTCCAACGCCTGATCCGCTAGTAGAGGCTACCGCATCGACAGAACTACCAGTAGAGCTCGCCCCGCCGACTGATCTGCCAGTACAGGCTGCCCCGCCAACTAATCCGCCAGTACAGGCTGCCCCAACGATGCCGCTTGGATCTTCTGGAGTGGCAGATGATGTAACTGCTGATCCTGGGGCCAATAACGTCCCCACATCGACAATCTTGGATAATCCCTGGGATTTGGTCGGCACCATTCCTATGGGTCCTTTGCCACGCCCTACTCACTCACTGCGGGGATCGGCCTCGAATTTGACACATATCCAGAACCCTTTCCCTCATCCTGCTGGTAGGAGTATGTCTTCTCGAGGGTCACAGTCTGCCTCTGCTAGTGTTTCTGGGTTGGCCGCTTCCACGAGCTCTGCTGGACCGTCAACAAGTTGTCCGTATGAGTTGTCCATATGGCAGTCATATCTCAGAGAGTGATGTCGATAGTGACAGTGGGAAAGCAGGTCGCGGTCCTTCTCGAGGAGTTCTGCCCCCAAACAACATGGATGAGCGGGAGCTAATTACTATCGATCCAGATACAAGTTCATGGTTAGACAGTCATATGATAACGACGACGATTGGTGCTATTCTAAAGAGGACCTTGAGGAAGCCGTACACAACCTACAAGGACTGGAAGCCAAAACACAGGAAGCTTGCACGGGATGAGTTTAGGGTAAGAATGATGTTATTTTATTAGATTAATTATTCAATTACATACTTTTCAGTTCTTTTATCAAATTCTTTATTAATATCATTTTAACCATGTGTGTTTTTCACTCGACGCAGAGAACGTTTTGGTGGAACCCGATTGATGAAGACCGCATCTGGGAATTGTATGAAGCAGCAGCTCCTAATCGGTTTAAGAGCGCTATGAGCAAGATCAAGTCCATATGCCTTAAAGTGGAAGCAGATCCTATGAAGAAGAAGAATCATAAAATTTGGATCCCTAAGGCGATGCGTCGTAAATATATGAGATTCTGGAAAAGCGACAAGCATGTGGAACGATCAAACCCAGCGAGGGACAATCGAAAAAAAGGAAGGAAATAACTTGGTACGGTGGAAGTCTTACTAAACTACTTAATAATTACAAAAATATAATGTTCATTTAATATGTGTTTATCAATGCTTATATTAACTTATTAATTGTCTTATGTTATAGTCGATAAAATTGGGCACTCCTATCGTTAAGATCCCCCTGCCATTGCTGTATAAGTTGAAGAGGCAAAAGAGTAACCAAGATGGATCGGTAGGTGACTGGGTACATCCCAATGCGGAGGCAGCATATGTAAGTCTACCAATGCTTGGTACTTTGTTGTGTACTTTGAAATCTAGCAATCTCAAGTTTTAGTTAATTTATTAATTTCATTGTAGCTTAACATTTCACAGAATTAGATAAGTTACATGTCTGATGATTGACATAAAAGTTTTCACTCTAATATTGATCTATAATTTATTATTCCATTCACATGTCAGTTTTTTCAGTATTAAGTAATATATTCCCTTTAAATTCAACATCATCAGCTATTGATTGCTATAAAATTGTTAGGAAATGTTTCTGAAATAGAAAGGCAGATTGTAATCCTTATCATGTATTTCTTTTTAATTACACACAACCGATTTACGAAACGAAACATTGAGTTAATTTAAGTTCTTGATTTTTGTTTGGTATTTAATTACATTGTACTTTCTCTTGTCACAATATGCGGCTCTTGAAAAGTGGCGAGACAGATATGGTCATGACACTAGAAATTGGCCAGCTTGGGATTTACGCAGTTGGATCAAAGTAGTCGGGAAGAAGAAGAAGAGGAGGGTTGCTGGATTTTCAAAGCATGCAAGTCTGAAAGCCATTGGGTTAAAGGGTAACGAGTCCAGTTTCAAAGCTGGATTACTTCGAGGACCTGGTAGCATTGCCGAGGTGTTGTCGGCACAGTTTCGGGCACACTAACAGCATCTTTGAGAGTACGATAATGCAATGAGAGACACCCTGCTGAAGATAACACAACATTTTGGGTGTCCAATGCCAGATTTGCCACAGTTCCCTATCACACCAGTGGTCGCCTCGACACAGTTTGCAGGCCCAACCACTTCCCCATTGCCCAGGCCTACTGTGCCGACTCCTCCTTCGGGTGATTCCACAATGCAACCTATTGGCGGCCCGCAAACTGCAGGGGGAGTTCATCGTGGTCAGGCTACCCAACCAATGACTCAATCCAATGCACATCTGCTCGTCAAATAACCTGTTACAAAAATAATATGTCAACAATTGAGTAGAATTTTTCGCTAGTTGAAAAGAAATTATTACACAACAATAACTAATATTGTACAGTAGATAGGGGTCCACTACAATACAATTGAGAAGAATATACAACTCTGCCGATCGATACCCATCTCTCGATAAATGTCTATCATTAGCTTTACCAATAGTGTCTCCGGATGCCTGAAACACTGAAATTTGAAAAGCCAAACTTGGATCGGCCTTAGTCTCATTCTTGTTCAATCGATTTGCCCTAGTTTCAACATCATGCTTGAAGTAATGAGAAGTAAAGTTTGTCAGCTCTGAAGTAAGATATGCTTGAGCAATAGAGCACTCAACACGCGCCTTGTGCCGACAAAATTCTTAAATTCGAACATTCTCCTAAACGATGTCATAAAATATAAACAATGAGAAACAAAATACAACAATAGTGTAACGACAATGTATATATAAAATTACTTTTGTTACCTTTCGAAGGGATACATCCATCGGTATTGCATTGGACCACCCACCTTTGCCTCCCACTGGAGATGTATAGCCAAATGCTCCATAGAGTCAAAAAAAAGCGGGCGGAAAAAATTTGCTCTAACTTGCAGATCGTCTCCACAATGGTTGTCTCGAGGCACTCCATATCAGATTTGCGAAGAACAGTAGCACACAAAGATCTAAAGAAGTTACTAACTTCTACAAGTGGATCCCACATTGTATCTTCTAAGAACCCACGAAAAGCAATTGGAATAAGGCGTTGCATGAACACGTGACAATCGTGACTCTTCATCCCTGTCACCTGGAGGTGTTGCATCTGAACACAACGGGATGTGTTAGAAGAGTAATCATCCGGAAATCTCAACTCACACAACCATTCACAAATTACCCTCTTCTGATCTTTAGTAAGACAATATTTGCCTTCCGCTTGTAATATCGACCATCCCCACCAGTTACCATGAAAAGGTCACTTCGGGTTGTGTACAACCGCAAATCATTTCTAGCATTCAAGTTATCTTTCGTCTTCTCAGGATCATCCATTATAGTATTCTTAATATTGTCAAAAAAGTTTTTCTCACAATGCATTATGTCTAAATTGTGTCGGATCAAGTTACTAGACCAATACGGTAGCTCCCTAAATATGCTCTGCCGACACCAATTATGTTCCACACCAAATCCCTCGATTATTCCACGACTTTCTCCAAATCCCACTGGTGGAAGATCACAAACGTGGGCATTCATTTGTAGCCCTGTTCTTCTCTGAAATGGTGGACCATGTTCTATTTTCTCCTTGTAAAAATCAGTGACATTGAATCTCAAAGGGTGGTTATGACGAAGAAATCGTCGGTGACAATCGAAGAAAGTTGTTTTTCGACTATGTTTCAACTGAAACGATTTCGTCTTCTCCATGCAATAAGGACGGGATAACTTACCATGTGTACTCCACTGCGATAACATGCCATATACGGGAAAATCACTGATAGTCCAAAGCAAAGAGGCACGCAGTTTAAAGGTTTCCATTCTGAAGTTATCGTATGTTGGGACACCTACAACCCACAATGAGTTTAGCTCGTCAATCTGTGGACGAAGGAACAAATCTAGACTTTTTCCTGGACTTTTTGGCCCCCAAATAAGCAAACTAAGTAATATGTATTCTTGTTACATGCAAAGATCAGGTGGTAGATTGTACGGCGTTAGGAGAACAGGCCAACACGAATATTGTGATGCGTTACCAAAGGGCGAAAATCCATCCGTGCAAAGTCCTAGCCTCACGTTTCTTGCCTCAGCGGCAAAACTTGGATAGGTCCTGTCAAAGTGCTTCCAAGCTTCGCCATGTGCCGGATGAATCATTTGATCACTATCACCTCGGCAATTTGTATGCCACGTCATATGCTCCGACGTGGTGCGAGACATGTACAATCGTTGTAGGCGTGGTGTCAACGGAAAGTACCACAACTTCTTGCGAGCAACGAGCTTCGCTTTTTTACTCGTATTCTGTTTTACCTCATACCGGGGATCTCCGCATTCGGGGCATATAGTAATAATGCTGCTTTCGGATTCCCCATAAAATAGGAAGCAATTATTAAAATATACGTCAAAAGTTTTGACCCCAAGACCCAACCTCTTCATAAATCTCTTCATCTCGTAAAAACTGTCAGGCAAAGTTTCTCGGGCAGCATGAGGGAAGAACCTATGTTCTGGCTTAATTAACCTATCACAAGCAATGGTGCTAATCATGTGCAATGTTTTAATTGCCATAAATGCGGGAACCCGCTCTAATTTAGACATTTCTAAACCTTCTCCTATGGGTGTCTCAGCTGCACGCAACATTTTAAAGAATTCAACTGCTTCGGCACATGTTGGCTCATTATTTTCAACATCATTGGAAGCCATGTGTTCAAATTGGCCACCAAACATATCATTTACCATATCCTTGAGATCAACGTCGTTACTTTGTGACGACTCGCCTACATTTTCATTTTCATTTTGTGACGACTCGCCTACATTTTCATTTTCATGCCTCGAAGATACGCCCGACTCTCCATGTGCAATCCATACCATATATTGGGAAACAAATCCCCACGAGTAAAGATGTCTAAGAATAATGTCCCTTGTAAAAAGTCTAGAATTTGTACATTTATAACATGGACATTTAACTTTTCTTCCTGAATAACGTTGTGGGAATGCATAATTAAGGAAATACTCAACACCAACCTCAAAATGCTCGGTCAAATTACCATCATGATCGAGTCTATCATACATCCAACTTCGATCGCCGTTGTTAAACATATTTCAATCTAATAACAAAGATAAATAAACTATATTAAGATATATTTCAAAAAATCCTACAAAACAATAACAACAACTAGTGAAATAATAGCAAAATAAGTTAGAAACTAAACATACCTTGTAAAGACGTTTCAATTCACGAATTGAGCATTCAAGAGTGAAATAAAAAAAACCAAAAGAAGAGCTTTCAAGTATGTTATAATTTAAATGAGGAAGAATGTTAACACAACCTATATGAAGAACTTGCTCACCGCCAATTTTCGTATCCATTAGCAATGGGAACCATATTTTTGGTTCCCATTGCTTCAAATTGGACCAGATTCGTGGCTTAAAGCTATGCCATACGAAATGTGTGGCTCACACTCTTCTTAAAATTGTGTGGGTCACCTTTAGGATAAGATTAATTATTTTAATTACCTTTAATAATAATTTAGGTCAATTGTAGAATTTTGATTATGTTTCTCTTATTTGGATATATTCAAATGGGGAAAATGTAATTACACTAATATTCCAAATCAACTCCAAATATTTTTATTTTTCTTAAATAGCATTACTTTTAAAACACTAACTAGGAAAATCTCGTCCATACCAATGTGGCAAAATATGGTAAATAAACGTTTGAGGAAGAAAATATAAATATATGTAAAAGTTAAAAAACATCTCCAAATTCCAGTTTTTTTTAAAGGTGCATTCAAAACGCTAAGTAGGTGTGTCGTTTCAAATCTCGTCCAAATTGGAGTAACGAAATACGGTAAATAAAATTAAGGGGAAGAAAATATAAATATGGAAAAGTTAAAAAACATCTCCGAATTCCATTTTTTTTCACCGGTGCATTCAAAACGCTAAGTAGGTGTGTCGTTTCAAATCTCGTCCTAATCGGAGTAACGAAATACGGTAAATAAAATATGGGAAAAAATATAAATATGGGAAAGTTAAAAAACATCTCCGAATTCCATTTTTTTTTCACCGGTGCATTGAAAATGCTAAGTAGGTGTGTCGTTTCAAATCTCGTCCAAATCGGAGTAACGAAATACGGTAAATAAAATTTGGGGAAGAAAATATAAATATGGAAAAGTTAAAAAACATCTCCGAAATCCAATTTTTTTTCACCGGTGCATTGAAAACATTAAGTAGGTGTGTCGTTTCAAATCTCGTCCAAATCGGAGTAGCGAAATACGGTAAATAAAATTTGGGGAAGAAAATATAAATATGAAAAAGTTAAAAAAACATCTCCGAAATCCAATTTTTTTTCACTTGTGCATTGAAAATATTAAGTAGGTGTGTCGTTTCAAATCTCGTCCAAATCGGAGTAACGAAATACGGTAAATAAAATTTGGGGAAGAAAATATAAATATGGAAAAGTTAAAAAAACATCACCGAAATCCAATGTTTTTTCACCGGTGCATTCAAAACATTAAGTAGGTGTGTCATTTCACATCTCGTCCAAATTGGAGTAACGAAATACGGTAAATAAAATTTGGGGAAGAAAATATAGATATGGAAAAGTTAATAAACATCTTCGAAATCCAATTTTTTTCACCGGTGCATTCAATACGCTAAGTAGGTGTGTTGTTTCAAATCTCGTCCAAATCGGAGTAAAGAAATACGGTAAATAAAATTTGGGGAAGAAAATATAAATATGGAAAAGTTAAAAAACATCTCCGAATTCCATTTTTTTTTTCACCGGTGCATTCAGAACGCTAAGTAGGTGTGTCGTTTCAAATCTCGGCCAATCGGAGTAACGAAATACAATAAATAAACGTTGGGGAAGAAACTTTAAATATAGAAAAGTTATTAAACATCTTCGAATTCCATTTTTTTTCATCGGTGCATTCGAAACACTAAGTATGTGTGTAATTTCAAATATTGGCCAAATTGGAGTAACGAAATACGTTAAACAAACATAATAATACAAATACTATATCTCTATTCAATCCTAAACCCTAAATCATAAACCCTTAACCCTAAACCCTAAACCCTACATAACACACTTTACAGGTCTAAATTGTATTTTCTTATATAGAGGTTGTTACACACCTTCAATCCTAATTTTCTTTTCATCATACAGTATCTTATGGAAAATTAGTGTGTCCTCCTAAATTTTGTAAAAAATGGAGTTACGAAAGTCCTTCGAAAAAGTATTGGGGAAGAAAGTGTAATTATGCAAAAGATGCAAAACAACTTCAAATTCTATTTTCTTAACCACTATTTTCACAACACTAATGAGACATGCACATTTAAATTTTATCAAAAAATGGACGAACGAAACACGTTTAAAATTTATTTGTGGTCGAAAATGTAATTATAAAAATTAATAAGTTGGTGGACCAATTAGCAAAGGAAACCAATATTTCTGGCAATGGGAACTAAAACTTCGTTCTTATTGCAGATACACCTTTATCTATATATACCACTCCATTACCACATTTCAAGAGAACAAATCCCCTCTCTTCTTTTCTTTTCACAGAGAGCCATTTCTTCTTCACAGGGGCCGCGCCATTTGTTCTACAGTTGCAGGTATTTTTTTTTCAACTTTCTTAATTCATCTCCTTCATCTCCTTTTTCATCTATATCTTTAACTAACATTTTATCTTCTAGGTGAAGCTTACAAAATGGTAAAGAACAACATGAAACCAAAAACCAAAATCGAAGAGGTGAAGAACAAGATGAACCAAAAAACCGAAATTGTAGAGGTGGTGAAAAAGATGAAACCAAACCGAAATCAAAGATGTTGTATATCTACAATTCATTGTTATAATTTGTGTTGAGCTGTTGTATCTAACATTCTTCAATTCCTCCAAATTTCTTCTGTAATGTAGGAATTTTATTTTTACACATTATTCCTATTAATCAATACAACAAACTTTATGGGGATTATAGTTTGAAATTAAACGAATTTACACCAAATAATCAAGTTTCAGAAAATACCATCAAAATAAAAATACAAATAAATTAGAATTTAAAATTAAAATTGGCGGCACTTTCTTACACCAAACTGAAAATTTTGAATCAAATTAATTGAAAAAGGCGCCATGATTTCCCACCTTTTGAAAACATTGAAAGTTTGGAATTTTTCAGTGAAAAATGGCGGATTTCTGCCAAATTTTTTTAAAATTTCGAAACAGCAATAGAAACGAAAAGTTTTGTTCCCATATTCGTTCCCGTACTGTTGAGAGTCTCAAGATTAGCCCCTCTGATTGAGTAAATGGAACCAAAGTCGTGGTTCCCATGTGTAATTAAAAGTCAACAGACTTAAAGCAATGGGAACCAAAATGTCGTTCCTATAAAGCTAAGGGAACCAAAGATTGCTTTAATGAAGCATTTGGTTCACGCACGTAACGGAAACGAAACTCTATCGTTCCCACGGACAATGGGAACCAAATACTTCGTCCCCATGGAAATCGCTACCAGGGTAAACGAAACGGAGGCTTTGGTTCACAAATACCGTGCCCGTTGGTCTTTGGAAACCAAAATACGGGTATTGGAAACCATCTTCGGAGTCCCCGTTGTGGAGTTTTCTTGTAGTGGTTGTAGCTTCAAAGTTTTTGTTCCCCATTTATTCCATTGAGTGGAAAATGATGGCCGCATATTATATATTCTCGTGGAATTAATGGAACGAAGAGTTTGAACTAGTTTTATTGTTATTCTGGGTTGCACAGAGGAATTGAGGTCATCTGATGAAGAAATATATGGAGCTTCCGCTCATTCAGATTATGGAATGATAAGTCTTCTAGCAGATGGCGTAGGTGGACTTCAGGTATTATTGTCCAGTGTGCTCATACTGAATTCTAACTATTCCTGTTACTTTGCCAAGTAGTACATGTTAATATAATTAATGATTAAGCTGTTTTCGTGTTAACAGGTTTGTAGGGAAAAATGATGGAGCCCCGCGCCTGTGGGAAGATGTACAGTGTATTACCGGGTGGGTTTCCTGAATTTCAACTTTGAACAACGGCGCAGATTTTAACAAATTTCAGTTCGTATTTTTGAATTTTGAGCCAGGACTTTCAATATCGGAGACATGATGGAGAGATGAACCAATTGTTTGTTCCGGTATATAGGTGGTGTTAACAGGTTTAATATTATTTCCTATTTAACTGAGTTATTTAGGGTTGGAACGTCCTGCCCGTGATTCAAAAAGCGATGATTTTAAAGAGGAGAATAAAGATACGAGAATATTCCTTCCTTTATTCATTGAACTTTACTCCTCCGTTTTTGTTTTGTATCTGATCCTCCTCTCTTCAATTGATCACCTCCCTTTATATAGAGTTTTGTAAGTGACAGATGTCGTTATGCATGTGTTTTAGTAAGGTATATGTGTAGGAATATGTGTAAAGTGTAAAAAGAAAAGATAAGATATATCTTTAATCTACTAGATGCTGACTAGGCTGATCTTTGTCTCTTTCGATAGCTCCGGGGATCTCCGAGAGGCTGTTCCTCGGGATGCTATTTTCCGAGGGGGCCTACATTTGGTAGTGACTTGATAGACTAGTTAGGACATTCTTTGGGGGTGTTGTTGCTTCGGTAAGGGTTCATTCTGGTGTAGCGGTTTCTGTATATGCTCTCCGAGGGGTATTTCCGCCCTTGACTTGGGCTCCGAGGGCTTGACTTGGTTTCCGAGGGCTTGACGTGGTCTCCGAGGGCTTGACTTGGTCTCCGAGGGCTTGACTTGGTCGCTGAGGGCTTTTTTTGTCTCCGTGAAGTGGTACTTTCTTGTTCAAGTCCTCGTAGTGTGCCTTTCAGTGGCTCTTGTATTTTGATGTGGCTTTGTTCTTAAATTCGGTCTTCGGAGTGATGTTCCGAGGGTAGTTTATGTGGATGAGTGTTCAGTAAGGAAGTGTTCTCGCGAGATTATGCGACTCGGGGTCCGTTGTGGTCCCTCTTGGCGCATCGATGGATATCGGAGTCGCGCGGATCCATCGGGGTTTACTCTTTTTCCGATGCCGCGTTGATCTCTCTTTTAATTCATCTTTGAATTTCCAATGGACGCTTAGGTGCCTCCTCGGGTGTTCCTTCGTACCGTTTCGGGTAAATGACCGAGGGGTGTGGTAACATCCGATTGGCCTTCTCATCGGGAGTGGGTACATCTCATCGGAAGTACTCGTGACAATAGTATTGTCCATATATTAATTCCTATATTTAGGACTATTATTTTCTTTAATCTCATATTTATTTTTCACGGTTAACACTAGCCTCCCCAAATTTCGATCGCCTTCATAGAGGAGAGGGAAATTTTATTTTGTGTCCTCGGTGAGGTGAGGGGTTTTTTTCTTATTTTTTCCTTCGTTAATTTTCCTTTTTGGTAGTTTTCCGAGGGAGCACGCATATATTTATGACTATTAAAAGTGACATTATATGGAAATTACCTTTTCGTCGTTAGGGGCATTATCTTCGAGTAGGCAACGATTTCAGAGCATTCATTGCGGATGAGGAAGACGGGGATGTAACGGCCGTTCACGGGTTTCAAAATTTCAAAGCATCTGACCGTTGGTAACGGTCAGATTTTTCAACGGTCAGATTGTGGCGCATCATAAGCGGGGGAGATACGTCGAGCTTTCAACGTGCTCCACGTTTTAAAAGTATCTGATCGTTGTCCTGTTTCGGCTATAAATAGAGGCACTCTTCACCCTTCTTCTCACTTTCACATTTCACTCCTTAGTAAATTTTCGTCGAGCAAAGTTTCTTTCCGCCCCTTCTCTCAATCTGATAATTTCTTTTTCTAAGTTTTCGTGCAAACTTCTTCCTCTTATTTAGCTAGCTATGTTGGCTTCCTCCACCGCCACCGATCCAATCGCGACTTCCACCACTTATGGAGCTACTGCTGATTCTCTGGCAGGTATGGGGGTGCCCCGACGGGGGGAATTACCCGTACACGAAAGGGTGAGACCTCTGCTGCTATCAAGGGCGGCGTTGTTTCTACCAAGAAAGCTAGGGTTCCCAAATTGAAAAAGGCTTATGCTCGTGATTTCGCCAAAAATGAGAAGATTCAAAGTATTGCTACTCGTGAGCAGGTGTTGGAGCTGTTTACATCAACGGAGGCTTTCCAGAACAAGATGGTATTCCAGATTCCGACGAAGGATGAGAGGGCATGTTATCCACCCCAGGGAATGCTTACTGTTTACTTTGCTCAAGTAAAATATGGATGGTGTTTGTTTATGCTACCTTTCTTCTGTGAGGTATTTAAGGCGTGTAATATTAGCCTGAGTCAAATGGTTCCGAACGGATTTATGGCCCTTTGTATCTATGTTTTCTGGTGTCAAGAACGGGTTGGAGTGTGGGGTGGATCACTTTTTTCTATATTCGATGTGGTGATTACACCCAGGGGGTTTCCCTTCTACCACGTTCGTCATCGGGACAATGCCAAAAATTCCACGAAGAGGATACTGGATGAGTCGATCAGTTTTCACAGTGTCTGGAAGAACAAATATTTTTTCGTGCAACCCGCTCAAGGTAAATGGGACATTCCTTTTGACTGGAGAGACGGTGCGGCTCCCGTGCGCACTATGGATCAGGAGATAATTTGTCTATGGTGATTTCTCAGCAGCTTTTGATGGAGTCAGATGATTTTTTTGATGCTGTTCGAGACGCCCAGGCTTCATCATGTGGTGTTCACCGATGATGCTGTCGAGAAGCCACTGTTTATAACTTCCGAGCCCCTGGCTCTTTTCAGTAAGCACTTTGTTTCTATTCTTGTCCTTTTTCTTGACATAGGAATAAGTTATAATTATACTCGTTGGCTTTTGGGTGGTGAAGAGGATGTCTTAGCGAATTACTTTTCGCAGTCGGGCTCCATATAACCCGTTTCGAGCGGTATTTCTGACGCTCTGGAGGAGGGTGACCATGATGAGGAGGAGGTTAATGCTTCTGAGGGTGCGCACATGGGTCCGGAGATGGGAGGAACTTACAAGGATCACGCACCCTTGTACATAGATGTTGCGATGGGGATTCAGAATGCGGTTACATTACGCCAGGTAGGTCCTTACTCTGCTTTGGCTCTAGCGCCGGTCCCTGGATCCAATACAGGAAGTTCTCCGAGGGCTTCAGAAGAAGAAATCTCTCCAAGGACTGGTGGGGAAGATTTTCCCCGGGAGACCGCAAAGGTAATATGCATATCTTTCAGGGATCCGTCTTCCGCCTCTCCTCGTGAAGTTGAAGTTCCTTTGCCCATGTCTCCGATAGTTCCTGAGTTCTCGTATAAGGCAATGTACGATCCTACTCCCTCGGTGAGTTTTCTAAAATGTCCGACCCTACTCCCTCCGATAGTTTCTGAGTTATCGTATAAGGTTGTTCCTTAATAAGATTTTCTAAAATCTTTAAAGGAGTTTGTTCATATAATATTGTCCTCTTCTCCAGTGTAGATATCGTGGATAAGGGAAAGGCTCCGATAGTAGAAGGGCCTTATCTTTTAAGTAAGCATTCTTTGCTTACTTCCTTCTTTTTTGCCTAATTATTGTTCCATGACTTTTCTAGGTTCATTCTCTCTTCTTACTTATATCTATTGTCTTTGCAGAGGAGGATTTTTTGGCGCATTTTCTCAATCCCGTTCCGGAGGCTTCGTTGGGTGACTCCGAGGACATTCACGAGGAGTTTGATCCATCGTCGGACGACAGGGATGTGAAGGTGGAGATACTGAGCTCATTGGTTGGGGAAGCGGGCCAGTCTACTGCCGCTAGAGGTCCTCGGGCGGTATTTATTGACTCGGAACTTGGTTAATATGTGAATAAAGGCAAAACTTAATTTTGGTAACTAAAGAGCAATTTTCGCACAAGCTCTCTGCTTTCAATGTTAACCTCAATGTTAACCCAACATCGTCTAACATTGCATCGTCTAACATTGACTCCAGAAAACCCTGCACTTTCAGTTTCTTCGGACTCTGACCTGGTATACCACCGTCGGGATGAACTAGAGAAGGGTTTGTTAGAAGCTCACGAAGAGGTAGCTAGGTTGACTGCAAGCAAGGAGACCTCTGGGATTTTTACGAGGGGGTGCTGTAGGCCGAGAAAAATAAATTCTGGGAGTTGGAGCGCCGGTTGGTGCTTGAGAGAGCACGGGTGCTCAATTTGGAGAGAAGGATGGATGACTTGCAGGATCAAGCACGGTTTTTAGATGAGCGATTGATACGCGTCATTAAGGAGAGGGATGCGGCTAACCAAAAGTTCTTGGAATTGTCTCGTGCTCACAAAGTGGCGCTGGTTATGGCACAAGTTTGAGCAGTGTTGGGCATCGTGAACCCCTCTGACCCTCGTGAGTCCCTGCAGGGTGAGATGCGTGATCTGGTCCACATAGGATATCGACTGTGTCGGGATGCGGTTTAGAATTTGCCAAGATTTCATTCGGACTTGGTTATCCCTGAGCTCAACGTCCATCATGTTTTTTCCAAAGTTTCCCCTCCGGCACCCGAAGATCTTGTAGTTTCGGTGGTGGTCATTAATGATCCAGTTTCTCTATCCGAGGAACAGCGTCGTCGACTGATTAGGGAAGGAAAGCGCCCTATAAGGGGCGGTTAGCTTGTGATGGTCCCTCATGTTAGGTTGCTAGGATGACTCATATATGTAAGTCACCATTTTGTCGGGCAACCCTATTTTCTTTGGCATTGTAAGGGAACCATCTATATACAAACAACTTTTTATTTATATACAAATTGTTGCATTACATCAAGAATAGTATTTCCTAAGATTGATTGAGTTCCAGGTGTTGTGGAGCACTGCGACTTCGCTGGGTGGGTTTTCCTTCCTGGCCCTTCTCCTTAGCTTTTACCTCTCTTTCGGCACGCTCCTGGTGCTCGTTGTCATCGTGTTCCATGTGCTTCTTCGTACCTTCCACTTCCTCCATCAAGATGTAAATTTCTGTCTTTTGCGTAAGTTCATTCATGTCCGTGACATGATATCCCATGAGATATTGGAAAAAATCCCCTATTCAAAGGCCTTGCGTCAATATTTCGGCCAAGATGGTTGGGCTAACGTTAGGGACATCTAACGCCTCATCCGTGAAGCACTTTATATACCCCCGTAAAGGTTCATCCTTTTGCTGTCTGACCGTGAAGAGACGAGTAGCTGATTTTGGATACCGCTGGTTGCAAGCAAATTGTCGTACAAAGAGGTGAGCCAATCGATCGAAAATTGTTACGGAGTTAGGGGGAAGGTGAGTAAACCAAGCCTCAGCTCGTCCTCCGAGGGTGACAGGAAACACGCGACATAAGACATGGTCCGGGGCGGAGGATAAGTCCATTCCGACATGCTCCAATGGGACTGCTGCTAGGGCAATTTCAGGAATAAATCCTCCTTAGGGGCTATGGTTCTCTTGATGTCGCTAATTTCTTTGCGTAGGCCATCCAGCATCCCCCACATGGTGTAATCATCAATCCTAATGTATTCCGAGGGGCGGGGAATTTCTTCCCCTAGGCCCCTCCTCGGAGTTCTTTCATAATTATCATACCTTTGTGATTCTTGAGGAGGTTCGTGGTGCCATGAGACGGGAGCAGGGCTCCATCTAGTACGGGGTACGCCCTCTTCCGAAAGGAAATTTCTCTGTCCGGGAGATGCAGAGGGCCAGTTCCTGAAATTTCCCCCTCTTTGTTGCGCTCGTGGGGCCGTAGTCTCTACAAGTCTTTCGAAGACAGAGCGGGGAATATTAATGAAATCTCTTCTACCGGATTGGTGGTTCGACAAAGTTTCTTCCGAGTCGCTGCGGCGAGTTTGAAGACTTTCGCTTTCGAACAGATCATCCATTACAACCAACGCTTGTCGAATATTCTTGAGGACAGATTCTATGGCATTCTCGCAGACGACGTCATTTTGTTATTATGTTTGATATTATTTCCTATTTAACTAAATTATTTAGGGTTGGAACGCCCTGCCCATGATTCAAGAAACGATGATTTTATAGAGCAGAATAAAGATACGAGAATATTCCTTCCTTTATTCACTGAACTGCTCTCCTTCGTTTTCTTTTTTGTATCTGATCCTCCTCTCTTCAATTGATCACCTCCCTTTATATAGAGTTTTTTAGGGACATGTGTCGTTATGCATGTGTTTTGGTAAGGTACAGGTGTTGCAATATGTGTAAAAGTGTAAAAAGATAAGATAAGGTATATCTTTAATCTACTAAATGCTGACTAGGCTAATCTTTGTCTCTTCCGATTGCTCAGGGGATCTCTGAGGGACTGTTCCTCGGGATGCTATTTCCGAGGGGGCTTACATTTGGTAGTGACTTGATGGACCAGTTAGGACATTCTTCGGGGGGTGTTGTTGCTTCGGTAAGGGTTCATTCTGGTGTAGGGGTTTCTGTATATGTTCTCCGAGGGGTGTTTCCGCCCATAACTTGGGCTCCGAGGGCTTGACTTGGTCTACGAGGGCTTGACTTGGTCTTTGAGGGCTTTTTTTTTCTTTGTAAAGCGGTACTTTCTTGTCCAAGTCCTCGTAGTGTGCCTTCCAGTGGCTCTTGTATTTAGATGTGGGTTTGTTCTTAGATTCGGTCTTCGGAGTGATGTTTCGAGGGCAGTTTATGTTGAGGAGTGTTCATCAAGGAAGTGTTTTCGCGAGATAATGGGACTCGAGGTCCGTTGTGGTCCCTCTTGGTGCATCGATGGATATCGGAGTCGCGCGGATCCAACGGGGTTTACTCTTTTTCCGATGCCGAGTTGATATCTCTTTTTATTCATCGTTGACTTTCCAAAGGACGCTTAGGTGCCTCCTCGGGTGTTCCTTCGTACCGCTTCGAGAGTGGGTACATCTCATCGGGAGCGGGTACATCTCATCGGAAATACTCGTGACAATAGTATTGTCCATATATTAATTCCTATATTTAGAACTAATATTCTCTTTAATCTCATATTTATTTTCACTGTTAACAGGTGGTGTTTGAAAAATCTAGTGAAAAAATAGAAGTTCATAAATCAAAAGCACCTCCACATCACCTTTAAGATTGTGGGGTTTTTTAGATTAAAAAAAAGTTGTGTAACCAGAAAATCTTGATTTGCAAACACCTCAAAATCACTTATTTAAGTAAAAAACTGATTATAACTTTTTTAAAGAGTTTGCAAACACCTTGATAATGCCTTCAACTATTTCAGTATTTCAATCATTGGACTCCGTATCTTTTTATCCCTTGTTGAAACGGGAGCATCTTGTCTAACAATAAGGTTAGGATCCATAAGGCTATATGGACTGATAAGTGGGACCCGGCTACCAATAAGAATTTGACACTTGTCCAATGATACAAATTGTGCACTAAACTCTTCCGTCTCATTCCACATATGATCAAAATAAATAGACAAAAGTGGAACATTAAATATATAATACATTTGACAGTTAAGGACATTTGACCACTACAACAAATCATAGCAATAGCATAGAAAATATTGCATCCGAATTTTTATTTTCGGATGCAAGATAGTTTGAATCGAAAAATTGCGATGCAATTATATTGCATCGCAATATTCGGATGCAACAGCAGGCTTTGCATCCGAAAAATCGGATGCAAAGTTAGGCTCGGAAAGGCTGCATCCAAAAATTCGGATGCAGCCTTTGCATCCGATGATTCGGATGCAGCCACGTAGGCTGCATCCGAATTTTCGGATGCAAGTGACCCTGCATCCGAAAATTCGGATGCAAGGGACCCTGCATCGGATAAAATCCGATGCAGAGATATAAAATATCTCTGCATCGGAATTATCCGATGCAGGATTAAAAAAAAAAGTGTTTTAAGCGATATATGAAAAAGCATAATGAAAAAGAGTCCAAAATGAGATATATGTAGGAGTATTGTGTTATATCCATGAGTACATCTATTTTGAATCTATTTACGCGATCTACATACTAATAATTCTACATTAATGTTATATGTCTAAATTAGTTTACATACATTATTATTTTAAGAATATGAATTTACTTAAAATATCAATATTTTTAATGTTTTTGGCAAAATAAATATTACTAATTCTTTTCCTAAAGGTATTTTTTAAACTTGTAAATAATACTGCAGATCTTCATAGTAATAATAATTTTACAAAAATTAAAAACACAATAATATTGTTTCTACAAATAAAGCTAATAACAAACATTAATTAAGTAATATAAACTAATTGAAAAGAGAAAAACCATTGTATACAAGGGATGATAGCAAATGATCGGTCGTCGTTAATGAGGCCAGAGCAACTGCTTGAAGAATTATTTGGTGTACAATGAAATGAGGCTTAACCTATATTATATGGGCTTGACCTCTTATTTTGTTTATATAAATGCGACAACAATGATGTCTCTTTGTTTTATCGATTTTCGATTCTTTTTATTCTTCTTGGTCATTGGCATTTTGGATCCAGAATCAGTAGTCCACTTTCGGACGTTGGTAGATCAGCTTACTGATGAGATTCAGCATTCTAGCCCCCAACCTAGTATCCCACCTCATGCCGATTAGATATTGTGGATCTTATGTGTTATGTTTGTTATTGTAATTTTTATTCCAAGTATGTTATTTTTATTGGGACTATTGTTATTGTGACTATTGTTATTGGTACTATTGTTATTCCAAGTATTTTCGTTTTAAGTTGTTATTAAATCAAAAAATTAAACAAATCATAAAATTAAGACATAGTCGAACAATACAATGAAACCATACATGAGAAGTTCAATATTGAAATACAAGTACATATTAGAACTAAACATAATCTGGGTCGCTACTGTCATTATCTTCTACCACCTCCTCTTCTCCCTCGTCATCATCCCTCTCCTCTTCATGATCCTCGTCAACCTCCTCGTCATCGTCATCCTCGCCACTGCTCACTGCCACTGGTTCCTCCTCAATTGTCACTGGTATAGATTGGCCATCCATTGCTAACTCTGTCACGTTAAATGATGTAAAGTCAACGAACAATCCGGACACAGGAACATTTTCTTCTTGGAATACCGTTTCAGGTAGACCTTGTACTCCTGGAGCTTATGTCGCTTTATCAGTCATAGAACTCATGTCAACCACGTGTCTCGCTGGAGTGTGAATCACTACCCACCATCCCCTTCTTTGTCTGTTCTTTTGACATGCATATGGCGTATAGTACACTTGTTGCGCTTGACTTGCTAGAATGAATGGTTCGATCTCCCCAGACAGGAGACGACGAGTGGGATCAAGCTCGATCAAACGGTATGACGGGTGGACTCGCAAACCACGAGAGCTAGTATCATACCATATGCATTTGAAAAGGAAGATAGATTCCCGATCTTTGTATTCTAGCTCTAGGACTTCGGCCAGAGTCCCATAAAAATACGTGTCTTCCTGCTCGTCACTGCACCACTTCACGCATACCCCACTGTTCGTCGTCTTTTTCCCAACGACGTATCCATCTGTGTGAAAACGAAGACCATTTACCACATAGCCATTTTCCCAACTGATCACCTGATTCTTTGGTCCAAGTGCTAGGTTTAGCAAACGCGGATCATAATCGTGGCGATTGTTGAATACCATGTCTTTGAACCATTGTACAAATTGATCATTCTGTCTTTGATGGATTGCATCATCGACTAACCCAACGGACATCTCCTCATCGAAAACACTGATATAACACAATTTGAAAAATAATTAATGTATTTATTTTAGTACGAGAACTTAATAAACATTTATATATTATTTATCACTAACCGTATCCAGGGTTCAACCTCCGGGCAATTTAAAAAGATATACAACTCAGCAGCCTTTAGCTCGGCTGCGCTTAACCGCCGTATGCGAGACGCTTGTCCTACTGGCGAACCGACCTTTCGAAAGACGGATAGTCGTTGAGAATCATTAGGATCAACTCTTGTCTCGTTTCTACCCAGGCGGACCAGACGTGTATTGAAATCATGCTCAAAATAATGATCGCAGAAATTGGTCATCTCGAACGTCAGGTACGCTTCAGCAATAGATCCCTCGATCTTCGCCTTGTTACCGACACTACCCTTCAAATCGAACATACGCCTGAAAATATAAACCAAAAATTAGATATGAACGATATGAGCATCAATGTAAATAACTGTAAATTCAGTTGTTGAATACCTCTCGAAGGGATACATCCATCGATAGTGCACCGGTCCTCCCATTTTTGCCTCCCACGGAAGATGAATAGCTAGATGCTCCATCGAGTCAAAAAATGCTGGTGGAAATATCAGCTCCAGTTTACACATTGTTTCAACAATTGCAACCTCTAGACACAAAGAAACATTTCGGGGTGAACATGTAATTAGTAAAAAGTTGCAAAACAACTCGAAATCCACTTTTTCTTTCACCAACATTTTCTAAACAGTAATTAGAAGTGTTATTCCAAATCTCGTCAAAAATGGAGTAACGAAAGACGCAAATAAACAATATAACACTATATGATCTTCAACTCTAAACCCTAAACCCTAAACCCTAAACCCTATATAAGTATACTCTATCATACTAAAATTGTATTTTCACATGTAGAGAGTGTCAATCAAGTCCGCTCGTCGATTGTTTTTTACCATATGCTATGTTATTAAAAATATAAGTGGTCTTCAAAATTTTGTCAAAATCGGAGTATGGAAAGACGTTTAAAAAATATTTGGGGTAGAATATCTAATTATGCAAAAGATAGAAAACGACATCAAACCTCCATTTTTTTAACCAATATTTTAATAAAACTTATGAGGCATATTTACATTTAAAATTTGTCAAAAATGCGGAACGAACAATGTTTAAAATACTTTTGGGGTCGAAAATGTAAATATAAATTTAATAAGTATGGGTCTTTTTATAAATAGTAATAGTTCACGCATAGGAAAGTTCCCATGCAATATGTATTTGCATAGGAAATTTCCTATGCAATAGATGCTGCATTGGAATATTCCCATGCATTATCTTTCGCATGGGAATTTTCCTATGCAGTGTCCTTTGCATGGGAATTTTCCCATGCAAAGAATTTATGTAGTATCCTTTGCATGGAAATTTTCCCATGCAAAGAATTTCCTGCATCCGAATTTTCGGATGCTAAATTGCAACCTTCCCCCTATAAATACCCCACCCCTCTTTCTCTTCTCATTCATCCAATTCTCTCTTCTTTCTCTCTCTACTTCTCATTCATCCCCTTTTCTCTTCTTTCACTCTCTACTTCTCCTTTCTCTAAATTTATAATAAAAATATATATACCATAATTATAAATATAAATAGAAATACGAGAAACATATATAAATATAAATATATATACAAAAAATATAAGTATATATACGAAAAATATAAATATATATACGAAAAATATAAATATTAATACAACAAATTTTTATTATTAATACAAGTTTTAAAAACAATTTTTTTTTTAAATATTAAGTATATGTATAGATATTACATTAAAATTTAAAAGAATATACTTAAAATAATTATTTATTTTAATCGAAACAAAAATATTTAAAAAGTGGCGGATAAATTTCCGCCACTTTTTTAAAAAAAAAATCGTAAACTTTGCATCGGAAATTTCCGATGCAAAGATTTAATCAATTGCATCGGAAATTTCCGATGCAAAGATTTAATAAATCTTTGCATCGGAAATTTCGGATGCAACACCTTTTTACCGAACCTCCCTATGTCCGCCACGTAACACTTCCGGTGTTGTGTTATGCATCGAAAATTTCCGATGCAGCCTTTTTCTGCATGGGAATTTTTCGATGCAGGGCTTTTTTGCATCCGATTTTTTCGATGCAGAACCTTTTGCATGCGAAAATTTCTATGCAGCTCTGCATGGAAAAATTTCCATGCAGCCACCTATTGCATCGGAATTTTCCGATGCAATTCTCTTGCCGGGACACCAATTGCATGGGATTTTCGCATTGGATGTTTTCCATGCAATTGATCAATTGCATGGAAAATGTACCCAAATTGCATGGAATTTTTTCCATGCAATTGCTGCGTTTTGTTGTAGTGGACAATTATTTTATAATTTTAGTCCCCCATAATATATACTTAACCAGTAAATTTGTAAATTTGTCCACATATGTTATAGCTAAACATCAAATAAAATTATAATGTAATTTACTAACAATTATAATTTATATCCATAAATTTAGATTTATTTTTACTTGATGACCAAAATGGTACCGATGAATTTGTGATTTAAAAAAAAAACAATAATGGAGAAAAAGACGTAGTAGTTTGATTAAATTTGATATGAGTTGATTTATGTATTAGTCATAAAATAATTTGAGTGTCAAGTATGACTTTTTTCTTTTTTAACACAAGTTTCAAGTATAACTTTATCAACTAATGTATTGGTATTATTGAACATGATGATAAATACATCTTAGTATCTTACTCAATAATACATATAACAATTTCAATAGATTTCATTTGCTGCATCTTACATATATACTTCCGTAATAAAGACTTAGCTAGTGACCAATCTTGTTTTAGAATATGGTATGCAAGACATTAGATCTTAAACCTTAGCTTAAAGTTAATTATCTCGT
Organism: Linaria vulgaris; assembly: GCA_948329865.1. NCBI lineage: Eukaryota > Viridiplantae > Streptophyta > Magnoliopsida > Lamiales > Plantaginaceae > Linaria > Linaria vulgaris. Next base: position 42,137,786 of record OX415251.1, read on the forward strand.
AAATTGGATAGATTTAATTCATACTAGAAAGCTGACATTATTGTAGGATGAGATGACTTTGATAAATAAATAAATAAGCATTGGGACACTACAAGATTTCGCGCCCATTCCCGACCACAAAATCCCGACCGAAATCCGGTCGGGAGCATTCCCGACCGATATTCGGTCGAGAATTTTCAAAAAACAATTCCCGACCGCAGATCGGTCGGGAAAGAGTATTCCCGACTGCATTTCGGTCGGGAATATTATTCCCGACCGAACTGCGGTCGGGAAAACCTGGGCGGGAAATTTCCCGCCCAGGATGTAACCCTAATCTCGGCCCAGCTGGGCCGAGCGTTCCAGACCGCATTTTGGTCGGGAATGAGTTATTCCCGACCGAATTGCGGTCAGGAAAGAGGGAGGTATTTCTATAAATACCTCTCTCCTCCTCCTTCATTTTCACTCTCAACTCTTCTCTTCCCAAAAATTATTCCCGATTGCCTAGCCTTCATTCGCGACCGCAAATCCGTTAGATTTTTATCTTGTTTATTATGTTATATTTAATGTTTTATATTATATTTAATGTTTTAATTTTAATTTTTTATGTTTAATTGTTAGATATTGTAGAAATTGTTAGGATTTAATTATTTATGCCTTTAGGAATTGTTAGGCTTTGGGAAAATGTTAGATTTTTATGCCTTTAGGAATTGTTAGGCTTTGGGAAAATGTTTGATTTTTATGCCTTTAGGAATTTTTAGGCTTTATGAAATGTTATAGTTTAGTAATTATTTATGACTTTAGGAAAATTATATATGATTTTTATATGTGTTAATTTATTTATTTGGACGTTAATTATGGAGTTATTTATGTTATATTTAATGTTTTAATATTAATTATTAATGTTATATTTAATGTTTTAATATTAATTATTAGATATTGTAGAAATTGTTAGGATTTAATTTGTAAATTCCTTTAGAAATTGTTAGGCTTTGGGAAATATTTATACCTTTAGGAAAAAACTATATAACTTAGTATTGATTAAACTTTGGTCATCTCTACAATTAGAAAAATTCTAACTTAGATGTTTTTACTTAGTTCGTAGCACTTCTCTTCGACGACATCTCGTCCCGTGATAGCGATCGTGGCCAGCCCTCGAAGAGAGGGCGTAGTGGTCCATCGAGCACTCCATCGAGTACACCACCTATGACTGGTCCACCAAGGATAGGTCATCGTCTACGGATCATTCATTCTGGCGGTGCACCACCCGCTTCTGTCGATGCACCTGATACCGATCTTGGCGAGTCCCCTACTACTTCACATCCACATAGGCGTATCGGATCGAGCGGCGGTACTCCACTAGATCTAGTAGTACCATTTCGACTAGATGACGATCACGTAGCATCGACACCATCGTCATCATCTAGGCCATCGTCTTCATCGAGGCCGCCGTCATCATCGAGGCCTACGACACCTAGGCCAGGTTCTATAGAGTCTACACCGGCGGGTCCTAGTACTTCTTCCCCTGCAGACGTTGCCGGTGCAGGACCGTCTTTAGCGACGCAGCAGAGACCGGGCTGAGGTGTATCGAGAGGGCCGCAGGTTCCGGCTGACCGTAGAGTCCGTCTTAGGGTCCAGCTGGATGAGCACGACGTATTTATGGATGGGAGAAAGATATCGACGGTGATTACCTCGATCATTAGGGAGTTTATGAAGACGTGTGTTCCTTCATACACCGAGGTCGATCCGATAGTCCAGGGACAGATGTGGGCTAAGTTTAAGGTGATATTTAGAAAGTTTACTAAATATATATATATATAAATAGTAAGATTATTATTTAACGAAACCTTAATTAAAAACATTATTTAATTGTAGAGCATATACTACTTTGATCTGGATGACATGCTTCATGCACATTCTGCATACGATGCAAAGGCTAAGAAGTGTTACAAGGAAATCGTGTACAATGCAAAGAAGAACTATTACGACAGGCTCGATGATCCGAAGTGGGCGTCGCGTCCGAAGAACAGTTGGATGAGCGACAAGTTAGAGAGGATTTTCGTGACGCATTGGGAGTCGGAGGACCATGCGAAGAAATCCACGGCAGACCAGAAGAACAGGCGATCGGGAGAGGCACCAAACCCTGATTGTCTTGCACGAGCTACTCATGCTAGTGGGTCCCGGAGCTACACGGAGATTCGACGTAGGATGGTATGTCTTATTAAATTGAGTTTCTATACGAATAATATTATTGTCTTAAATTTAAATATCTAAAATAACAAATGTATATCAATATGCAGGCTACTTCTAGACCTTCAGGGGCCCCTCCACCTCGGCACGATGAGGCATATCGTTATCAGCAAACACATGTGCCCAGTGGTCTGCCAAAGAGAGCTCCACGTCGCCGCGTTTGGGTTCTCCCCAAGTTTAAGGCTATATACGTAAATATTTAACTTGTATAGCATTCTTTGATTAATGTATTAATATATGTCTTCCTTAATTACGTACTAACAATTATGACAAAATGAACAAGAGGAGTACATGCGCATTATGACCAGGAGGTACGAGGCGGATCGTTCTACGTGGCCACCACTAGATCAAGAGTTGTGGAGTCAGGCAATAGGAGGATAGAAGAAGGGGAAGGCTGCGGGTCTCCCTTCGGATGCACGTCACGATTGGTTTGGTTTCTCGACGAAGAAGCACCCAGGCACGACACATGATTATGCGAGGGCGTTGGAGAGGGAGAACCGTCGTCTTAGGACTGTTACTGATGCGAGGATTGAAGAACTTGCTACTCAGGTAGATTACTTGACCCAGCACATCACCTAGACTGGAGGTACTCCTCCTCCTAATCGACCCATGCCTTCAGGGGGATTCGTCGAGACCGCCTTCCTGATCCATTGGACTTAGTCTGCCGCACTCCTCTTCTACAAACAGTCTGCATAGGAAAATCATCATAAGTTAGTTGTCTGTAAAGCGCTTAATCATTTCGTTATTAAAAATAATTAACTACCACTTACTCCACCCATTCGTCAAGCTCTGGACAGTTAGAAGCGTGTAAAGCTCTATTTGCTCCATCTCATCGGAAGTCAAGTATCGCCTTTTGTTTAGTGGCCCTATTGGCGCCCCTTTCTTTTGAAATATTGTAAGTTCATTGTCCCACTCCATGCTATCTAGTGTCTCGTTCCTGTTGAGTTTTTTATATTTAGTCTGAAAAGGAACATCCAAATACTGAGAACACATATTGGAGAGCTCAGCAAGTCGGTATTGATTGGCTATGGATCCCTCCACCCTCGCCTTGTTCTTAACTGAACCCTTCATGTTGAACATCCGCCTAGTTCATAAAAATCAAAGATTAGGCAAAAAATCGATATTTTTAAAAGATAATTGTTATTAAAAATATAAGATCGTACCTCTCGAATGGATACATCTATCTATAATGAACTGGACCACCAATTCTAGCCTCGTACGGAATGTGTATGGCTAAATGCTTCATAGAGTCGAAAAATGAAGGAGGAAATATCATTTCCATCTTGCACATGGTAACAATAAACGATTCCTCCAATCGCTCCATATCTTCGGCCGACACCTCTGAGGCACAAATCGCCTTAAAAAAAAGGCTAATATCTACTAAGGTCCCCCAAATCTCGGGTTCCAAGAATTCGCGAAATGTAATCGGGATCAATCTCTGAATGAAGACGTGACAATCATGACTCTTCATTCCATACAATTTTCCTTGTTGTTTTTTCACACATCGTCCCAAGTCCGAGGCATATCCATCAGGAAACTTCAGTTCGGTCAGCCAATTAAGCACCATGTTCTTTTGATCCCTCGTAAGACAATATTTTGCCTTTGGCTTTATAACTCACTTCCTCTGCCACTGGGTTTCAAGAACAATTCTTTACAGTTGGTCAACAGCTTAAGATCGTGCCTCGACTTAATGTTGTTCTTCGACTTAGCATCGTCCAACACCGTGTTGATGATGTTCTCAAAAAAGTTCTTCTCACAATGCATCACATCTAGATTGTGGCGAATCAAGTTCTTGGACCAATAAGGTAGTTCTCAAAAGATGCTTCGACGACACCAGTTATGAGTTGTGTTGAAGCCCGGAAGCTTTGTGGAGTTTGCCCCAAATCTAATCGATCGTAGCCTATCCACAATTGCCCTCATCTACGCTCCTGTCTAACTTGGAATGGGCGGTTCAAGTACCTCCCTACCCTTGTAGAAATCCTTCTTGTTGTACCTCAATTTATGACCCTCTGGTAGAAACTGACGATGACAATCGAACCACGAGGCTTTCCCACCATGCTTACGTGTAAAAGAATCTGTCTCACCCATGCAATATGGGCACGCCAACTTACCGTGCGTGCTCCACTGGGACAACATTCCGTAAGTAGGAAAATGGCTAATAGTCCACATTAGGGTCGCTCGCATTTGGAAGTTTTCCTTTCGTGAGCTGTCATATGTCCACAAACCATTACTCCACAAATAATTCAACTCATCAATCAACGGTCGCAGCAAAAGATCCAAGTTCTTTCCAGGACTCTTTGGACCGGGTATAATAAGGCTTAGAAAAATGAACTCCGGTCGCATGCATATATCCGGCGGAAGGTTACAAGGGGTAACAAACACGGGCCAACAAGAGTAGTTCTTCCCAGATGGCCCAAAAAGTGTGAACCCATCAGTACATAGGCCGAGTCGGACATATCTAGGCTATGCTGCGAAGTCCGGATACGTACGATCAAAATCTCTCCACGCCTCGCCTGCAGCTGGGTGAATCATTCTATCTGTTGACTCTCGACACTTCAAATGCCAAGTCATATGTCTCGAAGTGCCTAAAGTATAAAACAACCTCTGTAATCGAGGGCCTAGGGGGAAGTACCACAATTTCTTCTTTGCGACCCTGGACTTTCTACCAGCCTCGTACCTATCGGTCCTGCATATCGGACACGATGCGAGATCCTTGTTGGCATTGTCGCCGTATTACAAGAAACAAAAATTCCAACATACGTCGATCTTTTCGAACCGTAACCCAAACCCGCGAGCATCTTATTCATGCCTGGAACCGTATTCGGTAGCATTTCCTCAATCTCTGGGTCCATAATATCTTTAGACAAACATAAGTACTTTTCGCAAGCGACATTAACTACTTTGTGCATCGTCTTGGTAGTTAAGAACTCGGCAAACCTCTGGAGCACAGTCTTCGACTTCTTCCTGTTCATTTTTATGTTTCCCATCTGCATCAATTTGTAGAACTCCTTTGCCTCGAGACTTGGATCTTCGTTGCGCACCTCTCCATCAACAAATCGACCCCTATATGCATCCACAACCAATTCTCTAAACGAAGTATTGGCATGAACCGGACTATCAACGTGAATACTAGCAGACGGCGATTCATGTACATATGATGTAGATGCCTCGCTCGCCATCTCTCCATGCAACACCCATATCCAATATTGATACACAAACCCCCACTTATGAAGATGATCGCGTACTACGTTTCGATCAAAAAAATTTAAATTGATGCATCTCTGGCACGGGCACCTAATACGATTTCTTAGATCTACGTAATTTGTATGTTGTGATGGATATTGTACGAATTCACGAACCCCAACCACGTAATGTTGATTCAAATAGCCAGTGTTACTATCTATCCTATCGTACATCCAAGATCTATCGGGACGATAATCCATTTCTAATATAAGAAAATTAAAAAGAAACTGTTACAATTAATTTCACCAATCAATATATTTATCATTTATATAAAAATTTTAAAACTCGAATACGACGAAGCCAAGGCAATTAATACTTACTTGTTGTAGCGAAGAAAATACTTAGATCATGTATTCTTTGCAAACACACGCCCCTCGTTGCATTTACCGCAATATCTAAAACAAAGAAACATTAAACAAAAGTTAATAAAAACGATCTTAATTGAAAAAAACTAACAAAAACAGTTATAACAACAGGAAATCGTATATACCTTAGCAAGGGATGAATGTTGGAATGATTTCTCAAGTGGAATAGGGAGGGGTATTTATAGGGGGGCTGACAGTTATTCCCGACCGCATTGCGGTCGGGAATAACAACTGTAACAATTATTCCCGACCGCATGTCGGTCGGGAACAATTAGGGTTTAGGGTTTAGGATTTAGGGGTATTGGCGACCGAATATCGGTAGGGAATAATATTCATATTCTTAATTTCACAATTTTGCTCTCAATTTTAGATAAATCGTTCATTTAATGATCAAGTAAATCAATATTAGTTATATATTACTGAAAATCTCAAAAAAAATATATATGTTGCACGTTGATGAATCGTTTGAAGCGTCGATTCATATTGTCACTTATAAATAGATTAGTATATGTAGTTGCTAATAATGTAACTACTTACGATTATGTTAAACATATGTTAATATATATATATATCACAATTAGCCTGTCTATACTAACGTTCGTAACAAACGTTAATCGGCAATTGTGAACTCCTCTATACTACGTATGATTATTATATGTAAAACTCCAAACTAACTTAACTTATACTCCGGTAAACTATACTCATTTAATAATTAAAAGTACATTAAACTAACTAACTAATAGTGCAACTCATGAATTCAATGAGATTCTATAGTTATACTTAACAAACACAACAAGATTTTCCAAAAGATCGAAAAAAGGTAAAATTGACTATTTTTCCCGACCGATCTGCGGTAGAGAGAAATATTCAACCCATTCCCGACCGATTTTCGGTCGACATTGACCATTATTGCCGACCGCATATCGGTCGGCAATAAAATTTAAACTTATTCCTGACCGCATGGCGGCCCGGAATAATATTCAACGTTATTTCCGACCGATATGCGGTCGGCATTTACCGCGATTCTCGGCAGCATAGTATTGCCGACCGAATTTCGGTCGGCAATTTTTTAAAATTTGGCGGTTTTTTGAAATTTTTGAAAAAATTCAACATTCCCGACCGAAAATCGGTCGGGAATAATCGAAAAAATTGGCGGCACTTGGTGGGAAATTCAAATTTGACGAAAATTCAATTTTTTTTTAACTTTTTCAATAAATACACATCATTATTCTCCTAATTTTTTCATCTCCACACACTTTTTTCATCTCCAAAAACTTTTTTCATCTCCAAAACTTTTTCAAACACATTTTTCATATTCAAACACTTTTTCAAAACCTTTTTCTTTCAACTTCGAAATTAAATTTTTTCACTTCTTTATTCAACTTTTCAATAATCAAAAACTTATTTAATTTTTTTGTGTTTTAGACTGAGCAATGAATTAAATATTTAATTGCTCATCTAAAATACAAAAAAACTAAATAATGTTTTTAAAATATTGCAAAATAGAACAAAAAATAGTATTCCGATAATTATTACCGGAATATTATTTTTTTTGTTCTGATGATTATTATTCCCGACCGAAAATCGGTTGGGAATAAGATGAATATTATCCCCGACCGCATATCGGTCGGGATTAATTTGAATCTTATTTCCGACCGATGACCGGTCGGGAATAATATGAATATTAATCCCGACCGATATGCAGTCCGGAAAAGTCTCGACCAGCGGTTGGTCGGGATTTCTCGTAAAAAGACCCGACCGGAAATCGGTCGGGAAACAAATTGGGGACAGCACGACCGTTTAGCGGTCGAAAGTTTCCCGACCGAATACCGGTCGGGAAAAATATTCATATAATCCCGACTGAATATCGGTCGAGAATAATATTCAAGCATTTTCCGACCACTAAACGGTCGGAATATATTCCGACCGTTGTCTGGTCGGAATTAGCGGTCGGGAAATTCCCGACTGTACTTCGGTCGGAAAATGCGATCGGGAAAAGCCCTTGCCGACCGAACGGCGATCGGAAAACTTTTCCCGACCGAAGCAAGACCGACCGGGACTTCCCGACCGAATAGCGGTCGGGAAAGACAATTTCCCGACCGCTGATGGGTCATTCCCGACCAGCTTTGCGGTCGGGAATAACCCAATTTTTTTGTAGTGGGATGAATTTCAGTTCTACCGTAATAATAAATATCAATCTTACCAAAAGAAGACAAAACAAATATAGAAATATCTGCAGTGAGTCATAGTACATAGTAAATTTTGTTTACTGGGGAGTGGGTTCTGTCTAATTAATATATATAACATTATTTTATTTAGTTATATATATATATGTATATGTTTATATCAAAATTGAGTACAGATGTAATTCTATATTTCCACGTTCAATTTGAAGGCTTTACGAAAAAGGAAAAAAAAGAGAAAAAGAAGATTGGTTAAGCCATAATTAATACAAAATCGGAGAAATAATATTCACATTTCTAAGTTTGAAAATCGGAAGAGATCATTTATTTGGTTAAGTATTATGAAATATGATACGCCACCCTCCCCACCTTTTTTTATGAAATCACAAATTCATCGGTTCAATTTTGATGTTCAAGTAAAAATAAAGCTAAATTTAGGAATATAAATTATAATTGTTGGTAAATTACATTCTAATTTTATTTGATGTTTAGCTGAAACATATGTTGACAAATTTACAAATTTACTGGTTAAGTATATATTATAGGGGACTGAAATTAAAAAATAATTGTCAAATGTCCTTAACTGTCAAATGTATTCTATATTTAATGTTCCACTTTTATCTATTTATTTTCCATCGTAAAGAGGAGAGAGGAGAGAGGAGAGAGGAGAGAGACTGAAGAGTTTGCTGCAGAATTTATATCATTGGACAAGTGGCAAATTCTTATTGGTAGCTGGGTCCCGCTTCTCAATTTATGTAGCCCTATGGATTCTAACCTTAATGTTAGGCAAGTTGTTCCGTGTTGAAACAAGGAATTCATTGTGTTCTTTTATGTTTCTATATTGTGCATGTCGATGTTGCATCGAGTGTTGCCTATAGGTCAAGAAATATATTCAGTAATCAAGTTTTTCCTTTTTACTACATTACTGTTTCTAATGATATAGTTGTTATTATTTTTAAGACTGTGTATTTAATTTGACAATAGATCGTGTATTGCTGACGAAGTGCGAGATTACAATGATATGAGAATCAATATATTACAAAATATGTCTCCTACACTAACGCTAGCTATATGTAGACTTTAGTCTGGAACACCTCGGTATGACGTTAGGATGCTTCACAAGATATCGAAGGAGTGGATATGTCGAATCCCGGCGGATATCGAATATCTAAGTGGATGATATCCAGAATATGGCCATATCGAGTGTATGTATGTCGAGGGTATATATCAGGTCAGTATATTGAAGAGTATGTCAGATAAGTATATCAGAAGGATGTCTCAAAAGGGATGTCAGATGTGTATATCGGGTAGGATGATCGATAACAAATATGTGTATTCGATATACGAATGACCAATGTAGGGTAATTAGTGAAGCTTACCTTGATTAGCAGCCCGGGGATATATATAGGCCTCGGTATGTGGGGATTGCGCCTGTAATTCTCGCGTATGATGTACCATATCGAATGTGGACATTTGATATCGGGATGTATATCGGGTGTCATCCCCGATATACTAGCGTTGGGCCGGCTTTATGTTGGGCTCGACCCATATCATGTAGTCTCCTAGTTTAAGAGTTATTGTTGTAAACAATAACTCGTAAACTAAATTAAATTTGAATTACCGGTACCTCTTGTCCCTCCAGTTCAAATGTGGGAGCTCGGATACGTGAATTTATTTTAAAGGAGGGTGGACCCACAATATAATTTATCATAGCACCGAGGTTCGGATTTGAATTATGAGCTAAGTCTATACATGAGGTTGTACTATTGAACACATTTTTTAAATCATTTCGAAATTGGTTTTTATATCAAATATTTTCGACATTGAGTTTCTGATGTCGAATCTCAATTTTGACATTGTTTGCCATAAATCCGTAGTCCAAGCACCTGATGTCTATAAATAGGCAATAAGAGGAGAGAGAAAAGTCATTTGTCTTTTAGTAAACGCATACCTCTTCAGTCAAAGGTATATTCTGAATCTTCGATATAGCTTTCAATATAAAATTTTGATTTGTGACGCGATATAGATTTTTATTTTGGGAATTTCGAGATTCAATATGCCTTTTATATCGAATCTATTCCCGATATTCATGACAATCATTTACGATATTCTCATACATATATCAAAAACTTGTATCCTTGGGCTTATTTCTTGACAGTTACTTAGTTTGATTAATTTGGCTTACCTTTGAGTTTCATTTGTCAGATTTATGTGTTAGAATTCGTCAATCCTCGGTCGTTTATTAATGTTGTCAGCTTTCAAAGTTTTGTGAGATGGCAATGTCTGGAGCAATAGATGTTGACATGTCGCATGACAAAGCTAGCTTTGTTCCTGGTGTGGAACCTGATGATGATGGTGGTCATCTATAGTATTCTTTTGGTGCTATGTCCCCTGCGCTCACGGCTGAGATGCTGGATTTGGATACATTGGTAGATGACTATGAGGGCGATAATGATGAAGACGATAGGGATGGAGGCAAGGGAGAGGAAGAGGAGACCGAAGCTGAGGAACAAAAGGAAAATGGGTATAGTCTGGTTATTGTGTCGAGGGTGAAGAAATACAAGACATCTACTCAGTATGAAGTTATGGTGTCCCGTGTTCTTCACAACCCTGATTATCATAGAGCCAAGTATCATACCGATGGATACGATAAGATTCCCCGACTCAAGCCAGCGAATGCAAAAGTCTCCTAAGGGTTCGATCACGTTGAATGCCAAACATTTTGTTAATGGGTTGCAGTTCCTTATCGACCCTTTGATTGTCGCCATTTTGAAGAGTATCGGGGTCTGTTTGGGACAACTCTCTCCGAATTCATTTGGTGTTATAGTGGCGTTTATTCTAGTGATGAAGGCCCTGGAGGCGCCGTGTGGCGTTCTTGAGTTCTGGGAGATACTCTCGGTCATTACAAACCAAAAGGCCGGAGATAAGGGGTTTTTATTTATGAGGTCTCGTGCTGGGTTAAAATTATGACCTAAGCTAGCCATGGTTTTTGGGGAAAGAATGAGTATTTTGTGTCCAAGAGAGAACTGTTGGGGAGTTCAAGGACCTAGAGAAGTGGTCTGAGGAAGAAAAAGTACGCACGACCCGCATCTTTGGTTGCATCGACGTGGGTTGTTGAGTTCCATGACCTTCTGGTGGAGCATAAATATGACCACCTCACGCCCGTGCAAGAAGAAGTACTTCGGGCTGATGGTGTATCTCCAAAGGCCTTTAATGGCCCGTACAACCTTAGTATGTCTTCTATGCGCGCTAAGTTGTTTTTTTGTATGCTCTATTATAAATGGTCGTTCTAACATTCGATAAGAATTGTGTTGTAGATCAACTCGTGATGAGTCGTAGGTTGGATGTTCTCACTTCAGCGACGGGCGATGTAGAGGCAGGACCTAACGCCAAAACGACACTGCCCATAATTCGTAAGAATTGCGGGCGAAAGGGTTACCTCATGAAAGCAAGGACCAGTGGCACATCTTAAGGCAAGTCGAGCTTGCAAGGTGGGGTTGTTGGGCCTTTGGGGGGTGATGTGCCTCCCCAATGTGAAACCATAGCAAGTTTTAGTCGAAATCCAATTCCCAAGGCGTCGGGCAGAACCCGTACAGAAGGAAAGAGGAAACGGGTTGATTCTGCTAGAGCGGATACCAATCCTCTCGTGTCTCATGGGAGAATCGACCCAGCTGGAGTTCCTGCTGCATATGAGAATTGATGTGCTTGGTGCTATACGTTTGTAGCTCGTATCTGAATCTGTTGTATGTATTCCATAAAGAATGTATAGTATGTCGTGGTCATATTTATCATCATGTGTCCTGTGCAGGTCGGTAAGTTTGTATCTAATATGTTGAGGGTGGCCAGCGATAATGACCCGAACAAGGCGGAGGCCATAGTGTGGATTGTAGAGAATCTTGAGGCAATGGGCAACTACGATCTCGTTGAAGCAGATAAGGTCGTAGCCGAACGGGGCGAAGCCATGAGCGTTCTTTCCGATTTTAAAAATAATATCCAGATTCTGTTTGGTGAAAATGGAAAGTTGGCGACCGCATTGAATCAAGCCAATGATACCGTGGCTTATGAGATGAAGAAAAGAGAGGGTGTAGATGCAGAACTCCAACGCGTTAAGGCAGAACTTGCGCAAACTCAGAGGGCTGTACGCTTCGATGTAATGTCTTTTTGCATGTATCCAGGGTGTTTTATTCATTTGATATTTATTGATAATATCATGTTTTTGTCATTTTAGGAACCCACACAAGAATATAATTGAGCATAGTGAAGAGTCTTCTTATGAGCCAGACATACGAAGATATTTGTGTCGAACCAGGATTGCAGGACCGAGAAGAGGCAAAGGATGAGATCATCAGTCAAGCTACTTTGTTGAATGGGTTCAAGGATAGATTTGATACCAAGAAGCTTGATCCGTTGCTCGAGAAAGACGGGCAAATCCCTGAAGGGTTTGAGTCTGATGATGACAAAGAAGACTTTTTCTCAAATGATTATGCCGATATCCTGAAGTAGAGAAGTCTGGTACTGATTCATACGAAGGGTACCCCTAAGTATACCATCCAAAAATCGTATTTGTACTTGTTATTTTGTTTGTTTCACGGATATACTTATGGAATAATGGTCTCGCTTTTGTAATCATTTGCTCTGCAAAATATTGAACACTCACATGAAAGCAAGGACCAGTGGCACATCTTAAGGCATGTAATCATTTGCTCTGCGAAAGGGTTACCTCATGAAAGCAAGGACCAGTGGCACATCTTAAGGCAAGTCGAGCTTGCAAGGTGGGGTTGTTGGGCCTTTGGGGGGTGATGTGCCTCCCCAATGTGAAACCATAGCAAGTTTTAGTCGAAATCCAATTCCCAAGGCGTCGGGCAGAACCCGTACAGAAGGAAAGAGGAAACGGGTTGATTCTGCTAGAGCGGATACCAATCCTCTCGTGTCTCATGGGAGAATCGACCCAGCTGGAGTTCCTGCTGCATATGAGAATTGATGTGCTTGGTGCTATACGTTTGTAGCTCGTATCTGAATCTGTTGTATGTATTCCATAAAGAATGTATAGTATGTCGTGGTCATATTTATCATCATGTGTCCTGTGCAGGTCGGTAAGTTTGTATCTAATATGTTGAGGGTGGCCAGCGATAATGACCCGAACAAGGCGGAGGCCATAGTGTGGATTGTAGAGAATCTTGAGGCAATGGGCAACTACGATCTCGTTGAAGCAGATAAGGTCGTAGCCGAACGGGGCGAAGCCATGAGCGTTCTTTCCGATTTTAAAAATAATATCCAGATTCTGTTTGGTGAAAATGGAAAGTTGGCGACCGCATTGAATCAAGCCAATGATACCGTGGCTTATGAGATGAAGAAAAGAGAGGGTGTAGATGCAGAACTCCAACGCGTTAAGGCAGAACTTGCGCAAACTCAGAGGGCTGTACGCTTCGATGTAATGTCTTTTTGCATGTATCCAGGGTGTTTTATTCATTTGATATTTATTGATAATATCATGTTTTTGTCATTTTAGGAACCCACACAAGAATATAATTGAGCATAGTGAAGAGTCTTCTTATGAGCCAGACATACGAAGATATTTGTGTCGAACCAGGATTGCAGGACCGAGAAGAGGCAAAGGATGAGATCATCAGTCAAGCTACTTTGTTGAATGGGTTCAAGGATAGATTTGATACCAAGAAGCTTGATCCGTTGCTCGAGAAAGACGGGCAAATCCCTGAAGGGTTTGAGTCTGATGATGACAAAGAAGACTTTTTATCAAATGATTATGCCGATATCCTGAAGTAGAGAAGTCTGGTACTGATTCATACGAAGGGTACCCCTAAGTATACCATCCAAAAATCGTATTTGTACTTGTTATTTTGTTTGTTTCACGGATATACTTATGGAATAATGGTCTCGCTTTTGTAATCATTTGCTCTGCAAAATATTGAACACTCACATGTATGGTTATACGTTTGTATTGTGCCCTTTGAATTGAAGGAGTGTATCGTTTTTCTTTGTTTTATATACATTGTTGTGGCACACTTCTTGCGTACATCCGTATATAGGTGGGTACGTACGTGCCCTTTCACCGTTCTCTCGCATTGACCGAGATAAAGTTTCTCTTTGCCATTGATCTTCTTCTTTCCCTTGTCTTAGTGGATAGGGGATTTGCCCGATTTTCTTTTCTTCGTCCTCCTTGTCTCGTTGGATAGGGGATCTTTTTCTTTTCTATTGTCCTCATTATCTCGTCAGATAGGGGATCTTTTTATTTTCTTTTGTCCTCCTTATCTCGATGGATATGGAATTTTTTTTTTCTTTTGTCCTCCTCTTCTCGATGGATAAGGGATCTTTTTCTTTTCTTTTGTCCTCCTTATCTCGATGGATATGGGACCTTTTTATTTTCTTTTGTCGTCCTTATCTCGATGGATACATGATCTTTTACCAGTTAAGGTATATTTCTGCCTTACCCCATAGGATAAAAGATACTTTACTCGTTAAGGTATCTTTCTGCCTTGCCTCGTAGGATAGGAGATACTTTACCCGTTAAGGTATATTTCTGTCTTCCTGGAATCACATTTATAATATGGAACAGAGGGATATATGACATTTTCAAGATAAAGATTCATAACAAATAATAGTCGAGTACTAGGTAAATCGCAGTTAGTTCCCTTATATAAGATTCCTTATAATATTGGCTACGGAAAGTTCCGTAGCCAATAATTATTGGCTACGGAACTTTCCGTAGCCAATGGGCATTGATTTTTTAATGTTTTTAAAAATATTATTGGCGACGGAATATAGTCTTTGTTTTAAAAAAAAAAAAAAATTTGGCGACGGATAATATTCGTAAATAAAAAAAAAACAATTCTTAATATTTTTGGAATATATAATGAAATATTTAAACTATTTAACTAACGATTACAAGATTAATTATGTAATATATTTATTACATAATTTTTTGTATATTAAAATAATTTAGGAATTATTAAGTGGTTAATGAAGTAAATATAATTTTTTTAAAGATGGATAAATATCTTGGAAAGTATATAAATTGAAGAATTAATTTAAATATTGAATGATATAAATTATAGGAAGAGCTTATGGTGGAAGGTAGGAATTATAAGAGAGAGGTAGGAATATGTTTTTTAATGTAAGGGTTGGGGTATTTATAGAATAGACCATGACTACTGGCTACGGAACAATCCGTATCCAATAGTTTTTGGCTACAGAATATTCTGTAGCCAATAGTCTTGTTATTGGCTACGGATTTTTCCGTAGCTAATATTCTTAGCCTACGGAATATTCCGTAGCGTATAGCGCATACTATTTTTTTTTCTTTTTTAGTATTTTGTGTGTATTTTTATTCAATTTTTGATTAGTATAGGATTTAGAAATTCCACAGTTTACTTACAGAATTTTTTGGAATTTGGCCTTTTTTTTTGCAGCTTAAATATCTGCAAGAGCTCCAGAGGAAATATGGGCCGGACAAGAGCAAATGGCCTCTGTGGGACTTCGACACCTGGTTCAAGGCTCAACCAATGAAGAAAAATAAGGTAAAAACATTTTCTACCACAATAGTTGGTCCGATTATGGGGGTACAAACCCATTCGCATTTCAGAGGTGATGGCTCTAGTAGTGGTAGTGCATATGCGGATAGGGAGTGGCGCTCTGCGCGCAGATGGTGGCGGTGAGCAGCGTCGGGCCTATGCGAGGTATCAAGCGGGGCTGAGGAAACAGTACGAGAACTCGTTATGACAGTGGGAGCATAGCAAGCTACTCAAGGATCATTTGAGAAACATGTTGAGGCAAAATGGACAGGAACCCCTAGATTTGCCGTTCCCGGATAGGCCAGAGCCACCAGAAGACGATCCCTTACCTGGTGATGATACACCGGTCACTCGCTCTCCTGTAGTTTTGTATAGTAGTTCGCCTACATAGCGCCACCATCCGCCGCAGCCGGTTTGGCGAGGGAGTCCTACCGAACGTTCGCAGCCTCACACTTCTCATACCTCACGGCGTACGCATCCACCTCTTTAGGCCAGTGCACAGTATACACAGAACTCGAGATCCTTCTCGCTGCATCATGATGACTACGACTCATACACTTAGGGCGGTGTTTACTATCGAGACACGTCACATATCTTTCGTCGAGAGCGAGAGCCTGAGCATACGACACATCAAAGTATTTCCAAGCATGGCCGGATGCCGGATATATCATGTGATCCCTATTCTCACGACAATTGGTATGCCACGTCATATGCTGAGCATTTGATCGAGACATGTACAATCGTTCGAGTCTAGGAGTGAGCGGAAAGTACCACAACTTCTTACGAGAGATTGGTTTGTATCTATTTCTTGGATTTGGAAAGGGTTTGAAACGAGGTTCCTCACAAACCGGACACGTCGTATGTTCGATGGACTCGAACTCCCCGTAGAACAAGAAACAGTTATTTATGCACACGTCATAAGTTTTTGCACCTAGACCCAAACTTTTCATAAGTTTTTTCATTTGGTAAACAGATTCAGGTACTTTATCCCGATATTCATGAGGGAGCAAGTTGTGAATTATTCTGATTGTGTTGCTACAAGATACATTACTAAGCTTTTGTGATATCTTGTTCGACATAAACTGAGAAACCCATCTTAGTACAGTGGTCGGGCTCCCTATGAATACCGGTTCTTCTGCACCACTAAGCATTATAAAGAAAGCCTTTGCCACACTAGTGGGCTCCTTGATTGCACTTGCCATATTAGAGGTGACGTTAAGAAATTGACCGCCAAATGCATCATCTACCATATTCCTCATTTGGTCATCTCCTTGACCACTATGACTATGTGGTGATGAAACCATTTCAACGTTTGAGTATATATTACCCCCGAGGTGTTGCCTAACACACCGTGATAAGCCCATATCATATAGTGTGGTACGAACCCTCACTTATACAAGTGCATATGAATAGTATGCCAATTTAAATATTTTGCGTTGGTGCATTTTCTACATGGGCAACGAGCTCGACCACGATTCAAATTACTACTATGCGAGAATGCGTAATTGAGAAAGTTCGACACACCAACCTCAAAATGATAATTCTAGTTTTTGTTTTCGTCTAGCCGCTCGTACATCCAACGTCGATCGGACCACCAATTACTCATCCTTCGTATTATTTACTGACAAAATAACGTTACACGAAATTAATAACCAATTATTTATTAAAACATAAATATTGAATTAATTCATAATTGATAAAGGTACAAAAATGATGAACAAACCTTCAAACGTAAGCTAGCTTAATTGAGCTTCAATGAATATACATAAGAGAAAATTTATTATAATTTGTGAGAGATTCAAAAAAGTAGTGAGAGATTGAAGAAAGAATTTGTGAGTGATTCAATGGATGGAAGTGAGTGCTTAAATAGAGTGAGCAAAGGGGTATAGTTCATAGTTGCACGGGAATTTCTCAATGCATAATTACTTGCATGGGAAAATTTCCATGCAAAGATAGGTGATGAATCCCAATATTGCGATGCAGGAGATATTGGCATGAAAAATTTCCATGCATTCAACAATTACATGGAAATTATAGCAATTGCATCGAAAAATTCTCATGCAAAGATAGACTATGAATCCCAAAATTGTGATGCAAAAGATATTGGCATGGAAAATCTTCCATGCATTGAACAATTGCATGGAAATTATAGCAATTGCATCGAAAAATTCCCATGCAAAGATAGACTATTAATCCCTAAATTGCGATGCTAGAGAGCACAACATTGTAAAATTTCCATGCATTAAGCAATCGCATGGAAATTATAGCAATTACATGGATAACACCTTTCGGGTTGAAAATATAAATATTCAAAAGTTGCAAAACAACTACAATTTAACTTTTTCTTTCACCAGCATTTTCTAACCAATAAGTAGGAGTGTTCTTTCAAATCTCGTAAAAAAGGTAACGAAAGATGTAAAGAAACCTTTCGGGGTGAAAATGTAATTAGTCAAAAGTTGCAAAAGAACTCGAAATCCATATTTTCTTTCACCAACATTTTCTAAACAACAAGTAGGAGTGTTCTTTCAAATATCATAAAAAACGGAGTAACGAACGACGCAAACAAATATTTCGGGTTGGAAAACATTTCGGGACTGTTGTTATTGTGACTATTGTTATTGGTACTATTTTTATTCCAAGTATTTTCGTTTTAAGTTGTTATTAAATCAAAAAATTAAACACGAGAGCTGGTATCGAAAAATTCCCATGCAAGAGAGCACAAAATGGTAAATATAGTAATTATTATCCCCACGAAAGACGCAAACAAACATTTCGGGTTGTAAATGTAATTATTCAAAAGTTGAAAAACAACTCAAATTTAACTTTTTCTTCCACCAACATCTTTTAAACCATAAGTAGGAGTGTTCTTTAAAATATAGTAAAAAACGGAATAACGAAAGACGCAAACAAACATTTCGGGTTGTAATTGTAATTATTCAAAAGTTGCAAAACAACTCGAAATCCACTTTTTGTTCCACCAACATCTTTTAAACCATAAGTAGGAGTGTTCTTTAAAATATAGTAAAAAACAGAATAACGAAAGATGCAAACAAACATTTCGGGTTGTAAATGTAATTATTCAAAAATTGCAAATCAACTCAAAATCCACTTTTTCTTCCACAAACATATTTTAAACCATAAGTCGGAGTGTTCTTTAAAATATAGTAAAAAACGGAATAACGAAAGACGCAAACAAACATTTCGGGTTGTAAATGTAATTATTCAAAAGTTGCAAAACAATTCGAAATCCACTTTTTCTTCCACCAACATCTTTTAAACCATAAGTAGGAGTGTTCTTTAAAATATAGTAAAAAAGGGAATAACGAAAGACGTAAACAAACATTTCAGGTTGTAAAGTGATCGTCGGCTTAAAGCCGACAGAAAAGCCCTATAAAGCCGACGGTAAAGGTACGCTATACCGTCGGCTTTAAGCCGACTGAAAAAACCATTTTGCCCTCGACTTAAAGCCGACGGTATAGGAAAAAGGCTTTTCCGTCGGCAATAAGGCTTTTTTCCGTCGGGTTTTTCCGACGGCTTTTGCCGACGGAAAAGGGTATTTCCGTCGGCAAAAGGCCCTTTACCGACGGTTTTTGAGCCGTCGGCAAAGCTTCTTTCTCTTGTAGTGAAACCACCATTGCCTACACCATGCGTAGACAATCGTCCTAGCCAAAAACCATTTTTGCTGTAGTAGTCGTGATCACAAACGTTTCAACGCCATTTGGAGGAAGTTGTATACCACGACGTCCGCCTCGACCATTGCTACAGTGGGTATTTAGGTTATCTTCATCTGCCCAACTTGCCACCTCAGCCACCGTCTCATCGTCGTGAGAGTCGCCATTCTCCGTACCTCAAGTCATGTGGGACCCCTGGGAGGATGCGAAAATGGTATAGCAAATACCCGTGTGCAAGAACATCGACCGCTAGAGTTTGTCGACTACTCTGTCGCTTTTCCCAAGGAGTCACATAGCGCTCTCAATGGCGCGGAACACTCTGCCTTAGCAGTCGAATACTAAACAAATGATGGTTTCGCCATCCCAGAAAATCCAGTTGGAGTAGAAGACGACATGAAATGCGATGTCAGGATCATAATCAACGAGTGAAAAAACAGTGTACCGACGACCCTCCTAAACCATACAACAGTGTACCGCCCGTGTGAAAAAAAACTCACCCCTGTACGTAGCAGTGCATAGCAGTGCAGTAAATCAGAGATGTCTAGATGTAATCACTGCTGGAAGGCTCAGATCTACAATATAATATTTTCAGTTAACAACCACAAATAATAAAAAAAAAACCTATAAATATTGAAATTATATTAATAATACTCTTTAGCACCTAAAAGTTCTAAAAATAGACTTTACAGGAGTAAAGTTTTAAAATATTATTTTTCTACCACAATAAGATCATATTAATTCACGACATATATAGTTCGTAATTCTTATATAAAACTCCATTACAAAATATTACTTTTCACACCTTGTAGAGTTCTCAATTCGTAGTTTACGCCCTATATTCTGAAAACGTAAACTTAATTATCAATCTAAAGTTCTAAAAATTCTGTTTTTGCACCCTCAAATTATTTTGAGTACAACAATTCTAACTAAGAGCCTACAAAAATTAAATTTAGGTTTTCCCCCCTAATGAATTGTCAGAATCTACGTTGTAGACCCAAACTTTCCAAGTTTATATTTAAGCCCCATAAAGATTTGAAAATAGTTCTTTTCGCCATACAATAATTAAATTCGCATCTTGCACCCAACAAAGTCTAAAACTACATCTAATACCCTATAAATTTTGGAAATTCTAATTAAACCCCGTGAAAACCGACTTCTAAACAAAAATGCCAAAATTTTTAATGTCCTATAAGCTATAGCTCACATTTCTTGCATTTTAAATCTAAAATTCGTAACATTCAAAATTAGAATCGTGATTTTACATACATATAACGCACAGAGTCATGAATTATGAACAAATAAACATCAATATCACATAAATCATGCGATTTAGGATGCAATTGAGAAAAAACAAAACACTAATCACGTGGAGAGTACCGACCTTTCGAACGAGTGATTCAATTTTACATGAGTTTGGGTGTATGGGAGGCAAAATGATTGAATTCAAGGCTTGATTTTGTGATTGTTTCGTTCAAACTGACGAAAACACTACAAAAAAAACCGGATATCGCAACGCTTTTTTTGCCGGATTACTAATTGTGCAACACTTATTTTCATTTGTCTCACAATTAACACCAAAAGTAGTTCAGACTATTTTAAAAAGAGAAAAGGACGATAAAAGATTTAGATTTCTTTTATGAGATCACATTTACAGAGTGGGTTAGACTTACGGAACTAGCTAATTTTAAAGTAAAAAGTTTCCCCAAGTCTATTTTTATAAACTTAGAAACCTTTATTTCAAAAGTTAGGTGAATTTCATTCTCGCTCAAGCTAGGTGATAAGATCCCTATGAAATGAGTATGTCATATACTATCTCATCAACAGAAAATATGGTGTATGAAGAGCATAACAAGTATTAGAGTAGACATTAGATTAGAATAGATATTGTGTATATCTTTTGTATATTTGGTAGTTATCTTGATAGATAGATTACTTAGTCACCAAGATTTCTTAGTTATCAAGACTACCTTACTTAGTCACCAATATTACTTAGTCACTACAAGACTGGGCGGTCAATAGGGACTGCCCAGTTAGCGACTCAAGTTGAGTCGCTAGCCATCAGCGACTCCTGAAAACAACAGCGACTCACTTTGAGTCGCGGAAAGTTTCGAGGCAAACAGCGACTCAATATGAGTCGCTATTGTCCTCAGGGACTGTTAGCGACTCAAATTGAGTCGCTGAACACAATACAACGACTCAATCTGAGTCGTTGTTGTCCTTAGGGACGTTCAGCGACTCAGATTGAGTCGCTAACCGTCCATATATTACGTGGGCCACACAATTCGGCCCAAAATTGGGCCAAATTATGGGCCTCCTCCGCCCTAATTAGCGTGGAAGCAATCAGCGACTCAAATTGAGTCGTTGATTTCTTCCTATAAATTAAAAAAAAAAAACAATTTTGACAAATCGCGAAATCCGTCAACTATACCTCCTTCACCCGATTTTGACCCGACCCATTTCAAATTCCGTCCTTAGCAACCTCTTGTGAGTAGTTGCGACCCAAATTGCGTCCCCAACTCAACCAAACCCAAACCCACGTCGTTTTCTTCTGATTTCCGCCTGAAATGCGCCGTGCTCCGCTTCCATCGCCGTCGTGCTCCGCCTCCATCACCGCCTCTTTGAATTTTCCGTCCATTTCCGCCGCCGGTGCTAAGGTATAGCTTCGGTTGCATTATTTTTATTTTGTTTTGTCATTTTTGTGTTAAATCCGAAAATTGTGTTATTATGTTAAGAAATTGTTAAATTGTTAATTTTGTGTTAATATTCTTGTGTTAATCTTGTGTTAATTTTGTGTTTGATTGTTAATTTGTTAATTTTTTGAAGAATTATTAGTTATTATTGTTTGAAGAATTATTTGAAGAATTATTAGTTAATTTTTATTTGAAGAATGTTAGATTGTTAGAATAGATTAGTGTATGATTTAGAAAAAAATATATTTGTGAAATTAGATTATTGAATGATGAAATAAAAATTTAGTGAATGATGAAATTAGATTTAGTTAAATTTAGTGAATGATGAAATTATATATAGTTAAATTTAGTGAATTATGAATTTAGACTTAATGAATGATGAAATAAAAATTTAGTTAATGATGAAATTAGATTTAGTTAAATTTAGCGAATGATGAAATTAGAAATTAGATTAGTTTATAATTAGATTGTGAAAATTGGATTATTAAATTTTAATTAGTAAAACTTGTTAATTAGTGTTAATTTGTAAGATTATATTAATTAGTGTAGATTAAATTTTTAAGATTATAATTTGTAAAATTTGTAATTAGTGTAGATTTGTAAACGTTGAATTGATATTTAATTTTTCTTTACAGTACATATATATATTCGGCATGTCGTCACGTAAGACCCTTAGCGGTACTAGAGATTGAGGTCTTGGAGATCGAGGTCGTGGTGGGGTATCGGGTTCAGGTAGTGGTAGTGTTGCTCGTGGCGGTGTTGGAGGTAGTGGAGGTCGAGGTCGTGGCAGTGGTAGCGGAAGTGGTGGTGGCAGTGGTAGCGTTGGGCGTGGTGGTGGTAGTGGTAGCGGGGGTCGAGGTAGTTGCCGACCTATACGGGTTGTCCGATCGGGACGTGGTGCAGGGCCGAGCCATCCAGCTGAGCCGTCCGTCCTGCTACTTGGGTCAAGTGACAGATCTATATCGACGACACCTGCACCACATCAGCAGTTATTTGTAGACGATGAGGCGGCCGTCTCCGGAGCGGGTGTTAGACCCCGATCATCAGAGTCCACCGCATCCCAGGTGACACGACCACATACTTCGGATTTAGTTGAGACTCACGTGCCCCCATCAGTCGATTCTAGCAGACTTTAGACTCCACCGCCTACAGCCGACACAGGAGCTGGACCGAGCCAGAGGTCGACCGGTACTCTAGGATCGACCGATACTCGACCGGGTAGGGGACCCAATGTAGGGCTTACGGCGATTGCGGCTGGGCAGAAGAAGCAGCTTATTGAGTTGAAGAGGGGTTGTTTTTCTAAACCCCCCGGTCGCGAGATTGCCAAGACGATCGCTTCACTCATTCGACAGTTTATGAGTGAGTTTTAGCCCTCCTACTTGAAGGTTCCTGAGAAAGTATGAGTAGAGATGTACTCGAGATTTACGGTGAGTTTTAAATGAATTATTAATATATATTAATTTACTCGAGGTTCAAAATATTGTTTAATTTAGTTTATTAATTTAGTGTATTAATTTATTGTTTAATATTTATCCTTTTGGTAGAATACCTATGGGATCCGGCGGTCAGAGAGGGAGCAGGTACATAGGGCATACCAGTTGAAGGCGAGAGGGATTTATAAGCGTATGCTTAACAAGGCTAAGGAGCAGTACATGAAGAAAAAGGACAAGGAGGAGTTTAAAGATAAGCCTAAGACGCCGTGGATGAGCCAGAGTTTGGAGGATCAGGCGGCAAAACACTGGGACACTGAGGCGTTTAAAAAGTAGTCCGTGAAGGGAAAGAAGGCTCGACGAGGCGGTAAGTTGGACGGCGATGCGCCCGCCACCTTTTACGGTGGTTCCATTAACTACGAGGAGATCCGGCTGCGCCTGATATGTTTTGTTAAAATTATATATTTTATTTGTAGTTAAATTTTAAGATTATTGTTTATTAATTAGTTTAAAACAATGTAATTTTAACATTTAAAAAAAAAGAATTATAACCAACTATTACTTACAATTTGAAGGAGAGGAATCAGCCCAACCGCACCCACCCTATCAGGCACGACGAGATTTATAAGGCAGGACATACGAAGAGGGTGGCGGGGACTGGCATAGGTACATCCGTACCCTTGAGACAGGAGTGGAAGGCTTAGACTACCAGACTTATTTACGTAAGTGTTTTAAATTTTCTACTCGTTTTTAATTATCTTTGTATTAATTTAATTTTTTAATGATCTTTTAACTAATTTCTCTTTTTTAATGATATTTGAATATTCAACAGAAGACTTATATGAGGGAACTGAGGAAGAAAAATCCGGATGCAGTGGAAGATAAGGACTTGCCTGAATGGGACGCCGATTCGTGGAAGAAGGCGATATGAAGTATCAAGAAGGGGAAGGCACGGGGTTTACCGAGCTATGTTGATCCTCGGTACTTCGACAAGGAGGTCGGGAGGGAGCCAGACTACAGGCGGGAGTTGCTCAGACAGGTCCAGGAGGAGAACAACGAGTTGAGGTCGACAAAGGACCCGAGAGTCGACTCCATGTTGTCCTGGCTCCAGTCTTTTAGAGAGGACATTGAGAGGGATACAGGCCGACCAGTGCGAGAGCTTCCGTCAGACTTGTTCATGGGAAACGCTATTAGGAGCGGAGGCGCATTTCGGGTTCCGAGGCCGATACGTGAGAGACCAGGTCCTTTTGCTCCAGGTACTTCCAACCTCACCCAGTATGTCGATGATCTTGATATTGATACTGATGAGTCGGAGGGCGGTGATGATCTTAGTCTGATGGATGTTGAGGTAGAGGACCTCGGTGAGGGTGAGGGGGTGTTGGCGTTGATGAGGGTGGGGTTGGGTTGATGATGATCCACTGGCGACCCTGGATGAGATGTATGATTTGGCGGAGAGTTCTGGTGATGAGGGGGTCGTGTATCCGCCTAGTGATGATGAGGGGGGTCAGTGACCTTGTTGCGGGTAGTTATTTGTAAATATGGATTATGATATTTTGGAACATATGGATCATTTATGGTGTAGTTGTTTTGTATGTATGGTTTGTGGTTGGTAGGGATTATTCATCATTTTGGTTATTTTTGTTTATATGGTGTTGATGGTTGGTATGAAATATGGATTATTATGTTAAAATGTATGGTGTACCAACATTCAAAAAAACTCATAGTCATAGTCATATTGAAAAATCACATAGTCATAGTCATACTGAAAAAACTCATAGTCATAGTCATACTGAAAAAAATAAAGAAAAGAAAGAAAGCACTAGTCTTCTTCTGAATATTCAAACTCATAGTCATATTCATTTGCATCACTATCTACGCCTTCTGCTTGTCCAACATCGTCCTCGTTACCACCTAGTGCATCAACGACCTGGAACTCACCACCACCCAACTGAATATCCATGTTGAACGAACTCAAATCTACAAACATATTAAGACCTGCTGATTCGTTCTCTTGAAACACTGTCTCCGGAATATCTGGGTCATCAGGAGTAGAATCATGAACTATGAGTGACGACATGTCGATAATGTGTTTAGCTGGAATATGTGATACTGACAACCATCCTTTTCTCCCTGGCCTTCCATTTGTTCCCCACTGACTGCTTTAAATCAAACATTTGCCCGACAAAAGGAACCATCTTACATTACAAATAAAATAAATTAAAGACAATCATCAATATATCCACCAAAAGTGATTTACCTCTCGAATGGATACATCCATATGTAGTGAACTGGACCCCAAACTCTAGCCTCATACGGTAAGTGAATGGCCAAATGCTTCATAGAATCGAAAAAGAAGGAGGGAATATTCTCTCTAGCTTGCACATGGTGACAATAATGGATTTTTCTAGTCCCTCCATAGCCTCTACCGATACCTCTGATGCGCAAATTGCCTTGGACAACAAACTAATCTCCACAAGTGTTTCCCATATGTCTTCTTAAGGAAATCACGAAAAGCAATTGGAATCAATCTTTGCATGAAGACATGGAAATCGTGACTCTTCATTCCGGACAACCTCTGTTGTTGCACATGTACACACCGTCCCAAGTTAGAAGCGTATCCATCTGGAAATTTTAGCGTGCCCAACCATTCTAACAAATTTCTCTTTTGATCCTTTGAGAGACAGTACAATGCCTTTGGCTTCTTCGTTCCACCCCCCCCCCCCCCCAGGACGTTGAATCTAAAAATAGCTCACTACGGTTGGTCCAAAGTCTCAAATCTTTTCGTGACTTGATGTTGCCCTTTGTCTTAGGGTCATCCAAAATCGTGTTGACGATGTTATCGAAAAAAAATTTCTCACAATGCATGACATCTAGACAGTGATGAACCAAGTTTGTGGACCAATAAGGCAGTTCCCAAAATATACTCTTCCGCACCCAATTATGATTTTGGCCAAAACCTGGGAGTTGTCTGCATTGGGTACCGAACCCTACATTCCCAAGGCCATTAACAATTTCCAACATTTCATGACCAGTCTTTCTACGAATCGCGTCTTCCTCCCGAATTTCCCCTTTTTTAAAATTATAGTCATCGTATCTTAATTCATGACCTTCAGGCAAGAACCGGCGATGGCAATCGAACCAACTTGGCTTACCCTCATTCACCAACGGAAAGGATTGAGTGTCACCCATACAATAAGGACACGAAAGCCTTCCATGCGTACTCCAGCCCGACAACATAAGAGATGCACGTAATATAAAGTGTTGCTTCCTCGAGACGTCGTACGTCTCGACGCCAGTGCTCCATAAAAGCTTAAGATCATCAATAAGTGTCCTAAGAAAAAGATCCAAGTTCTTTGTTGGACTATACGGCCCGGAAATGGGTAGACTCAAAAATATGAACTCTTTCTTCAGGCAAAGATCCGATGGAAGGTTATAAGGGGTGACAAACACCGGCCAACAAGAGTACGTCTTGCCAGACATTCCATAAGGTGTGAATCCATCTGTGGGCAAACCAAGTCTTACGTTCCGTGGCTCCGCTGCAGAATCTGGGTGTGTCCGGTCGAAGTGGCGCCATGCCTCCCCTAAAGCTGGGTGAATCATTCGGTCATTAACCCCATTACACTTCGTATGCCATGTCATATGCTTTGCAGTTCCTATTGTATAATACAACCTCTGAAGTTGAGGAGCAATAGGAAAATACCGCAATTGCTTCTTCCCAACCTTAGATTTTAGTCCATCCACGTATCTACCTGTGAGGCATATCGGGAACTTATTGCAGTCCTTCGTCTCCTCTCCGTAGAACAAGAAACATTGTTTTGGACAAACATCATACGTAACGTACCCTAACTCTGACGGCAGCATTTTACGGATCCCTTTCTTGTCCTTAGGTAATAACATCCGCACCTCAGGCGTGAAACCTCTGTTCGCCAAATTAAAAGCCTTATCAGAATAAATAGTACTAGCCTTGTGCTGTGTCTTGTACTCCAACCACTCCGACACCCACTGAAGGATACTTATATCTGCACCCGAGTCGGAATCCGGATACATGGGTATATTTCCTAGGTGCATCAACTTGTAGAACGCATGTGCTTACGGGTTGGGCTCCTCGTTAGTTGACTCGTCCTCAAATGATCGACCTCCACGTGCATCCACGACCATGTCTACAAATGACACATCAACATATACTGGGTTGTCGGGAATATCGGTGTGTGACGAGCCGGGGGAATCGGGCACATACGACGGTATATTATCTATTGAAGTTTCCCCATGAAAAATCCACTCTAAATATCCATTTGTAAATCCCGACTTATGAAGATGATCCCGTACAACTTTTTTTTTCGAAAAACCGTATATTATTGCATTTAATGCAAGGACACCTAATTTCGCCCCGTAGATCTACGAATCTAGGACCTTGTTGCGTAGCATATTCAATGAAAGCCCGAACCCCAAACACAAATCTATCGCTCAATCAACCATCACTATCATACATAACATACATCCAAGATTTATCAACTATATAATCCATTATTTATCTAATATGTTGTAACATATAAAACAAATAATTACAAATAATATAACAAGAATTTTAAAGAGCTAAATAGAATGATCAACGTAGTTCTTGAAGCGTGAAAAAATGCGACGTAAGAATGTTTTGTACACCACGATTACTTTCGGTGTGTGTAATATTACCTATCACCAAATAAATAAATTTAAGTTAGAATAATTAAATAACAAATTACATTGAAAATAAACATTTGGGATAGTGTAAGGCAAAAAAACGTGCATAACTTAAGGATTATTAAAGGATGTAATGAATTTTAGAGGAGAATGGAGTGGCCTTTTTATAGGCCACTAACAGTCAATAGGGACCGCACTTAGGTCCCTATTGGCAACGGTAAGTATCAATAGCGACCGCAGTTAGGTCCCTATTGATACTAACCGTTGTTAGTAGCGACCTACACACGGTCGCTATTAACAATAGCCGTTGTTAATAGGGACCTAAATGCGGTCCCTATTTAATAGCTGTTGTTAGTAGCGACCAAAACGCGGTCGCTATGGACAATAGCCATTGTCAATAACGACCGCAAATAGGTCCCTGATTTGTCAATAGCGACCGCAAATCAGGTCCCTATTGACACAACAGGGACCTATTTGCAGTCCCTACTAATATTTATACTTTAAAATCATTATTTTATGATGGTTTGAGGTACATCGTTGTTTGTTTAGTTCATAATTACTATGGTAACAGTTAAAATAACAACAATTCACATGTTTCAATGAGTTTGGTTGCTAAGAATCACAAACACACCAACATCAATCCAAAAAAATCAAATTTCAAGGATAAAGATTAGTAGGGACCGCACATAGGTCCCTAATAAGGCAACCGGGACCGCACTGCGGTCCCTATTTAATCTTACTGACCTAAGTGCGGTCCCTAATTATTAATACTGAGCGCAGTTAGGTCACTAATTTCTAAAAGGGACCGCAATGCAGTCCCTGTTTCCTTATTAGGGACCTAAGTGCGGTCCCTACTAATATTCATCCTTGAAATTGGATTTTTTTGGATTGGTGTTGTTGTGTTTGTGATTCCTAGCAACCAAACTCATTGCAACATGTGAATTGAAGTAATAAATGATTGCAAGACCAACCTCATGTAGTAATTTAGTTGTGAAATAATAGATTTAATGAAATTGATCGAGTTATGAACGTTCAACATATATTTCATGTTCTACAACTAATCATCAATAGTTAGTTATAGTTGTAATTGTTTAATTTATTGTTTAACAACTACAAATAACATGATTAGTTGATTAGTTAATAACTACAAATAACTATGAATAACAACTATAATTAGCTATTGATGATTAGTTGTAGAACATGAAATATATGTTGAACGTTAATAACTCGATCAATTTCATTCAATATATTATTTCACAACTAAACTATTATAAGGTTGGTTTTGCAATCATTTATTATTTGAATTCACATGTTGCAATGAGTTTGGTTGCTAGGAATCACAAACACAACAGCATCAATCCAAAAAAATCAAATTTCAAGGATGAATATTAGTAGGGACCCCACTTAGGTCCCTAATAAGGAAACAGGGACCGCAGTGCGGTCACTATTAACAATTAGTGACCTAACAGCGGTCACTATTAATAATTAGGGACCGCACTTAGGTCACTAATATACAAAAAATTGAAATTTTGGTGAAAATTTTAGGCGGGATTGAGGGGAAAATTTGAATTTCATGAAAATTTGAAAATTTCACCCTATCCTCTATATATACTCACCACTCTTACACATCAAATTTACTTAATCTCAAAAAACACCCAACACAAAAACACTATCTTCTTTTCCAACACCAAAACACTATTTTCTTTTCTCCAAACACAAAAACTTTTCTTCTTTTTACCAACACAAATCCAAAACAAAAATCACACAATACAAAAAACAAATCACCAACTCAATCTTTCATTTCTATTATTTTGGATCTACACTTTCTTTTGTTACTTTTCTATTATTTTGGATCTACACTTTCTTTTCGTTCTTTTCTATTATTTTGAATCTACACATTCTTTTCTTATTTTTCTATTTTTTTGGATCTACAATTTCTTTTATTTCACTTGTTTTTTTTATTCATTCATCTTTTTGTTTTCGTTCATATTTTATATTCTATTATTAGTCATATTTCATTCATTTTTTTACATTTTAATACTTTCATGTCATTAGATTAAATTTTTCTTTATTATTTTATTGTTTTGATCTTGTTATAATCATATTTCTACAAAAAAAAAACAATAATATTTCGGAATATTTCCGAAATATTATTGTTTTTTTTTCTCGCAGACTATTAGGGACCACAGTTAGGTCCCTAATAATATTCATAGAGTTCAATGAATATTATTAGGGACCTAACTGCGGTCCCTAATAATCGTAATAGGGACTGCAGTTAGGTCCCTGCTAATTTTCACAGAGTACTCTATGAATATTAGTAGGGACCTAACTGCGGTCCCTATTACAATTATTAGGGACCGCAATTAGGTCGCTACAAATATTCATAGAAACTCTATGAATATTAGTAGCGACCTACTTGATGTCCCTAATAATAGTAATAGGGACCGCAGTTAGATCCCTACTAATATTTATAGATTACTCTATGAATATTAGTAGCGACCTACATGCGGTCCCTATTATTATTATTAGGGACCGCAAGTAGGTCGCTACTAATATTCATAGAGTTTTAATGAATATTTGTAGCGACCTAACTGTGGTCCCTAATAATGGTAATAGGGACCGCAGTTAGGTCCCTATTAACGAAAAGCAATAGGGACCGAAGTTAGGTCCCTATTGTTTTTGAGACAATAGGGACCTAATGACGGTCCCTATTGTGTGAAAAACAATAGGGACCAAAAAACACAATAGGCACCGGCGTTAGGTCGCTATTGTTTTTAAAGTATCAGGGACCGGAAAGCGGTCCCTGATACTCCGGTCGCTATTGCCCTCATCAGTGACCTAATTGCGGTCCTTGATGGCAAGCGACCGAGGTCAATAGGGACCGCACAATAGCGACCTACGTGCGGTTGCTATTGACCTTTAGGGACCGCACAAGGGGTCAATAGGGACCTAATTTTGGTCCCTATTGACCCATTTTTCTTGTAGTGAGTCACCAACACTACCTTTTGTATATATATGTCATGATAATGAATGAGAAGGCAAGGCAAACATTATAATCTTACATGGTATCAAGCCTCTTCTATCTCTAAATGTCTAACCCTAGCAATCCTACCATAAAGGACTCGGCCGCCACCTCCTCTTCAGTGGCCACCGCCGCCACCTCCTCTCCCTCCTCTAAAATTCTCCTGGCCCTCACGGTCACAAATATCCGCAACTTTATTCCTATCGTGCTCGATGTTGAATCCGGACAGTACAATTCTTGGTCTGAATTGTTCAAGATTCATGCACGCGCCTTCGAAGTCACTGATCACCTCTTTCTCGATGAGGCCGATCCTCCCTCTCCATTGAACCGCGCATGTGGAAGCGCATTGATGCCATCGTCCTTTAATGGATTTATGGCACTATCTCAAATGATCTTCTTCACACTATCATCGAGGAAAACGCCACCGCTCTCTCTGCTTGGGTCCGTTTGGCTGAAATATTTCAAGATAAAAAGAACTCCCGAGCCGTTCATCTTGAAAGCCAATTCTCTTCCAACTCTCTCTACAAATTTTCCAACGTGGGTGCTTACTGTCAAAAGTTAAAGATGCTCGCTGACCAACTTGCTAATGTTGGTGCCCCCGTTTCAAATCAGAGGTTGGTTCTCCAACTCGTGGCAGGACTCAACGAGACATATGGTGGTATTGTAACTCTTATTCAACAAAGTGATCCTCTTCCACTTTTCTCCAAGGCTCGTCCCATGCTTACTCTTGAGGAAACGAGCCTCGCCAAGCGAGCCGCACGCACTACCACCGAGTCTGCCCTTGTCACGGGACCACCTTCTTGGCTGGATCCGCGCTGCAGTTCTCTCATTCCACCAAATGTGACAATCGTGCTCAACACTCGTGGGGTCGGGGTCGTGGCTCTTATCGCGGTCGAGGCGGGCGTCACACAGGTCGCGGGGTGCACCATACACCTTCTCTCCTATTTGGCAATGGTTGTACCACTTACCCTTCCTATAACCCAGCACGGATTGCCCCCCCATCACTATACTCGACCGCACCACGTCCGCCCACATCGTGCAGCCCCGTCATCCTTGGCCCGTGGCCCGCACAAACCTACTACTCGGCCCCCGGTCCGCCCATGCAGCCCTATGCCCCTACGGACATAGCATCTGCCATGCACACCCTCTTGCTCACCCTTCCGGATGAGTCGTGGTATATGAACATGGTGCCTCTTCTCATATGACATCCCAACAAGGTATGCTCTCACCCTATTTTAATACGAGCACCTATCATGGCATAACTGTTGGTAGTGGTCAATCCATCCCGATTCGCGGTTACGGTAATACGACTCTTACTCCTCATTTCCCACCCTTGCCCTAAATAATGTCCTGCATGCTCCAAATATTATCAAAAATCTCTTGTCGGTCCGGAAATTTACTAATGATAATTCTGTGACTGTGGAATTTGATCCTTTTGGTTTCTCTCTGAAGGATCTATGGATGGGCACCCGACTTATGAGATGTAATAGCACTGGCGACCTCTAGTCCATCTCCACATTGACCTCTCTTCCTTCCGCTGCTCCGCCTATTGCCCTCGCCGCTCTCTCTCCTACTATTTGGCACACCCACCTAGGTCATCCAGGAACATCCGTCATTGATTGCTTACGGCGTACAAAATCCATCCCTTGTCATAAAGCGTCCAAGTCCTTGTGTCCATCTTGTCCTCTTGGGAAGCATATTAGACTATCTTTTATTTCCTCGTTATCTTTTACTTATTTTCCTTTTGATATTGTTCATAGCGACTTATGGTCGTCGCCTATTTTGAGTTCGTCTGGACATCGTTTTTATGTTTTGGTTTTGGAAAATTTTTCTAATTTCTTGTGGACGTTTCCCCTTGCCCATAAATCCCAAGTTTTTGCAACCTTTACTTTATTTAGTAACTTTGTCAAAACTCAATTTGAACGGAACATAAAATCGTTTCAATGTGACAATGGTACTGAATTTAATATCCACTTATTTCATAATTTTTGTGTGAATCATGGCATGCAATTTATGTTTTCCTGTCCTTACACATCTTTACAAAATGGAAAGTCCGAAAGAAAAATAAGAACAATAAATAACATGGTTCGCACTCTTCTTGCCCATGCGTCCGTCCCTCCCTCTTTTTGGCACCACACATGTAACGACACGATAATTTCGAGACAAATCAGAACAATATTAGAGCAACTATTACATGTCGAAATATTAAATATCTAAATCAAATACATTGAAAGTACTAAACCAAAAAAAAAAAAAAAAACCAAAAACTGAACTAACTCAATACCCTACTAAATTTTGAACGCTCCCCAATGCCAAAGGCTCCCAGGTCCTGACACGGTAGTAACCTAGTTCATTTTAATCTGGAAGGAAGAAAACGAAAAACCAAATTTTACGTGAGATAAAAATCTCAGTGAGTGTTCATGCGTGTGTGCAAGTGTCGCGTTTTCTTTCATTAACTTTCTTTGAAAACTGTTTAATGAAGGAACTTTAACGCATACAAATGCCATGCAATAGAATCGTGAATCAAAAGCTTTCATGGTTTAACAAAAACTCTTTAACAAAATAACAGATTCACGTTTGATGATCGGTGTCCACGTTATTCTGCTGCTGATGCAGCCCTACCTTATCACCTCATAACAGTACTCCTTATCTTCCCGTCCAAGGAGCGACCATGGAATCAAATAACATATGCCATGGTACATACGGAAATCCTACAACCCAACAAAGACACAACCTCCTCATGTTATGTCTGAGAGGGAATAGGCACATGGGAACTAAAGGTCCTACCGGCAAGCCCGCCGCCGCCAGGGGGTACCCCCTGCACTCCCACGCCAAACACTGGATCCAGTCTAATCCATTCCGAATACAACCAATGGGACACCAATCATCATATTGATTTCAATCATTTATATGAATTAACCAATGTGCGGTTAACTTGCTTTGATAAAACTGAATAGTTCATGTACCCAATTTACAGAAACTTTCTTTCAAGAAGTAAACATTTCCCGAAACAATTTTTTTGGAAGAAATAAATATTTCCAGAAACAATTTTCTTTGAAGAAGTGACAGTTCAATATGCAGAGATTGATGAATACATATATATAGGTATAGATATACATGCACGCATTTCTTTCAGTTTTGAAAATAATACAGTTTAGGAACACTCACATGAGATACGACAATAAAGCGTGAGAAAGCAAATATGCGGCGTCGTCTAGTTGTAATCACCTAAAGACCAAGAGATCTGTTATAACCACAATCTAACAAGGGTATGAATCATACGAGTTCTCCTCACTCTACAAGTTTAGCACTCATTTGGATTCAGTTTCTATTCCTAAATGCCACTAAGGTAAAATATAATGCTACTCTACTAATCATGACTTCAAATCATTCTAGTAGCATGCGGTTCACACATATATATATACATGTAATTTAAAGAATATCTAAGATATGAATTGAAGGGGAGCCTTGGCGCACTGGTAAAGGTATTGCTGTGTGACTGAGAGGTCACGGGTTCAAGTCTTGGGAGTGGCCTCTTGTCAAAATTGACAGGGGAAGGCTTGCCCCTTATACACCCTTGTGGTGGGACCCTTCTCCGGACCCTCGCATTGCGGGGATGCTTTCGTACACCGGGTTGCCCTTTTTTTTTTTTATCTAAGATATGAATTCAAGAAAAGTGAATTATTAATAACCTACACTACACATGGCCATCGAGATAATTGTTTGATGGAATTTTGACTTGAGTTCAATTGTATTTCGTGGCCTATATATGACTCCAATGAACATGTACATGCATGGACTTTGATATTGTACTCTTATGTACACCACAACTACACACTCCACTACCGTATAACAATTCAAGTTTTAAACCTTTCATACCATAAACTTTAATCTATCATTTTAATTCAAATTCATGACCATGGTTTAATCACGGTGAGTGAGAATTAACAGTACCCCAAAGTTATTACTCATCTCTCATATTCTAGTTACAAGCACATATCAGCTTTTCAAATTTAGAAGAAAAAACTGAAATTCCAATCACTTACTTACCTGCGTACTATTGTCCACATGATGTGACGGAATTGTGATAAGCAAAATGAGGGTTTTCCGGTTTTATATGACCACAACAGCTCTAAACCGACTCAAGATTAAATTAATTTCCTGTTTCATTTGTCTGGTTTTGGATAACTTATGGGTTTATTTACCCTTAAGTCCTTATTTTACACGTTATCTCTAACTGATTGGCTCGTTTTCTTTTACTATGGTAATGTATAGAATTATAACATTAACTAATTAAATAAAATTTGGTTTATTTTCTTTCATGAGAAATCACATGTACTAGAATAATATTTTAGTAATATAAAATGAATAGGAGATTACCAAAACTTTGAGGTATTACATTCTATCCTCCTTTTTGAAGCAAATATATCAAAACATATATAAGAATTTGTTGTGATACAATTTTGTAATAACTAACAATAAAGTTTCAAGCAATTGACACAAATTTATAATGTTTATTCTTGTTCTCGTCTTAAATATAGAAAAAAAAATTGTATTGCTAGAAAATAATATATAATTGTTAAAATATTTCGTGAATTTGCTGGGGCGTCTCATCCTCCCCTCCTTAAAGGAATTTGGTCCCCAAATTCTAATGGAATGTTAATCCAATTTCACACGATTTAGAAAATGATGACACAGTATTGTCTAATGACTATCTATCTCACGAGTTTTATGAAAATAAGGTAAGATTTATAGGTTTTGAAAATATCAGTTATCATCTAAGTAAAACAAATCATCACAATTACGATACTAGAGCACAAAAGCCACATAGTGAATTCTACGGTAAGTTACATTTTTATGTGAATAATCGAGGGTCAAACCAAATATAAGCAAAACTCCAGGCTTTCACATTCTCTAGAAGATAATAAGATGCACATATACGGCATCATAGCATATCAGACGTAAGTCTGATGGCATCTACGTCTTTTGGAAACCACACTATGACAACTAAGAGGCACACCACAGGCTCACTCATACCCAACCCTTACTCGATGCTTTAGTATGTATCGAATTACTATCAGTTGGCCAGACTGACAGTAATGCGTAACAACTTGGGCAAAGAGAAACCTCAGTATGTGAGGAATTACACATCGGTCGCCCGCCCGAGAGTAATGCATCACAACTTTAGTGCCTAAACGAGCTCGCATACCATCACTGATCAACTAGTCCCACGGTCCGAAGAACTTATCCCAGCACAGCCTAGGTACCCTAACCTGAGCTCTGATACCAACTGTAACGGCCCGATAATTTCGAGACAAATCAGAACAATATCAGAGCAATTATTACATGTCGAAATGTTAAATATCTGAATCAAATACATTGAAAGTACTAAACCAAAAAAAAAAAAAAAACAGAAACTGAACTAACTCAATACCCTACTAAACTTTGAACGCTCCCCAATGCGAAAGGCTCCCAGGTCCTGACACGGTAGTGACCTAGTTCATCTTAATCTGGAAGGAAGAAAAGGAAAAACAAAATTTTACGTGAGATAAAAATCTCAGTGAGTGTTCATGAGTGTGTACAACTGTCGCGTTTTCTTTCATTAACTTTCTTTGAAAACTGTTTAATAAAGGAACTTTAACGCACACAAATGCCATGCAATAGAATCGTGAATCAAAAGCTTTCGTGGTTTAACAAAAACTCTTTAACAAAATAACAGATTCACGTTTGATGATCGGTGTCCGCGTTATCCTGCTGCTGATGTAGCCCCACCTTATCACCTCATAATAGTACTCCTTATCTCCCCGTCGAAGGAGCGACCTTGGAATCAGATAACGTATGCCATGGTACATACGGATATCCCACGACCCAACAAAGACACAACCTCCTCCTGTTATGTCTGAGAGGGAATAGTCACATGGGAACAAAAGGTTCTACTGGAAAGCCCGACGCCGCCCGGCGGTACCCCCTGCACTCCCACGCCAAACACAGGATCCAGTCTAATCAATTCCGAATACAACCAACGGGACACCATTCATCATATCGATTTCAATCATTTACGGCAATTAACCAATGTGCGGTTAACTTGCTTTGATAAAACTGAACAGTTCATGTACCCAATTTACATAAACTTTCTTTCAAGAAATAAACAATTCCAGAAACTACTTTTTTGGAAGAAATAAACATTTCCAGAAACAATTTTCTTTGAAGAAGTGACAATTCAATATGCAGAGTTCAATATGCAGAGATTCATGAATACATATATATAGGTATAGATATACATGCATGCATTTCTTTCAGTTTTAAAAATAATACAGTTTAGAAACACTCACCTGAGATACGACAATAAAGCGTGAGAAAGTAAATATGCGGCGTCGTCTAGTTGTAATCACGTAAAGACCAAGAGATCTATTATAACCACAATAACAAGGGTATGAATCATACGAGTTCTCCTCACTCTACAAGTTTAGCACTCATTTGGATTTAGTTTCTATTCCTAAATGACACTAAGGTAAAATATAATGCTACTCTACTAATCATGACTTCAAATCATTCTAGTAGCATGCGGTTCACACATATATATATACATGTAATTTAAAGAATATCAAAGATATGAATTCAAGAAAAGTGAATTATTAATAATCTACACTACACATGGCCATCGAGATAATTGTTTGATGGAATTTTGACTTGAGTTCAATAGTATTTCGTGGCCTATATATGGCTCCAATTAACATGTACATGCATGGACTTTCATGTTGTACTCTTATGTACACCACAACTACACACTCCACTACCGTACGTACAGGGGCGGAGCCAGGATTTCGAGGGAGGGGGGGCGAGATTATTCTAAATTTTTTTTTTTGATTAATTCAATAATTTTTTTTTATCAACAACAGTAAATTAGCTTTAGAAAAAGAAAACATGTTAATAACCAACAAAAATATTTAAATTGTACCGTTTAACAAAACTTTCAACATCTTTAAAAAAATATACTAAAGCGTACGGTCAAAAACCCAAAGTAATAAATATAACACATATTATCAACTAAGAATATCACATTCCTTAAGATGAAACATCGGGAATATACTCTTTTTAAAATACAAGTTAATTCTTTTTTTACCCATCAAGCCAAAACCTGTATAAATAAAAAGTTAAGTAATTAATTAGTTGCTACGTTACTTCTTTAATTGATCACATAACAATAAGTGTAACACTAGGTCCTAGCGATATAAAATAATTCATTAGTTAAACTACTTTATCAATCCAAAATCTTGCTAATCCAAAACTCATTCTAAGAAAATAAAATCATATATAAGACTTTTAAGTTTTAACATCCGTATGACATCGCAATTCACAATTAACATTACAATTTGGTATGACAATATTTAAACCCTATACAAACACACTACCATATTCGAACAATCAAATACTAACGGTTTCACAAACTAAAAAAATTGCCTATAAGAAACAAGATGACAAAAAGAAAAATAAACAAACTAAAAAAATAGTCAAACAATCAAATACTAACTGTTTAACAAACTAAAAAAATAGTCTACAAGAAACAAGATGACAAAAAGAAAAATAAACAAACTAAAAAAATAGTCTACAAGATGACAAAAATAAAAATAAAAAAACAACTAAATTTGTACAAGAGGATGAAACGTGGCATGCATGGGGTGGGCAAACTATTGCATAAATCTATTATATCTATGTTGCAACTACAAACAAGATGACAAAGAGAAAAATAAAAAAACAAGGAGATGTTTACAGATGAAAGAGAAGAATGGGGAGAAGAAAGGCTGAAAGGGTTTGCTTTTTGCTTTTAGTTTCTATTTAATTTTGTCTTTTTTTTTTCTTTTTGATTTTAGGGGGTGGGCCGTCTAATACATATTGTATATAACTATATATTAAATTTGTACAACAAGGGCTGTATTTATATTTGATAATGGAGGCTTGAAAAGTGTCAAATTAATTGAGGGGGTGCAAGCTAAAGAGCCGCCCACCATTTCCTATTCAAAATACTATAATATTAGTATTAAAAAAAGAAAATTTGAAAAGTGAGGGGGTGCAGTGGCCCCCCCTGCACCCCCTCTCCCTCCGCCCCTGCGTACGTATAACAATTCAAGTTTTAAACCTTTCATATCATAAACTTTAATCTATCACTTTAATTCAAATTCATGACCATGGTTTAATCACGGTGAGTGAGAATTAACAGTACCCCAAAGTTATTACTCATCTCTCATATTCTAGTTACAAGCACATATCAGCTTTTCAAATTTAGATGAAAAAGCAGAAATTCCAATCACTTACTTACCTGGATACTATTGTCTACATGATGTGACGGAATTGTGATAAGCAAAATGAGGGTTTTCCGATTTTATATGACCACAACAGCTCTAAACCGACTCAAGATTAAATTAATTTCCTATTTCATTTGTCTGGTTTTGGATAACTTATGGGTTTATTTACGCTTAAGTCCTTATTTTACACGTTATCTCTAACTGATTGGCTCATTTTCTTTTACTATCGTAATGTACAGAATTATAACATTAACTAAATAAAATTTGGTTTATTTTCTTTCATGAGAAATCACATGTACTAGAATAATATTTTAGTAATATAAAATGAATATGAGATTACCAAAACTTCGAGGTATTACATTCTATCCTCCTTTTTGAAGCAAATATATCAAAACATATATAAGAATTTGTTGTGATACAATTTTTGTAATAACTAAAGTTTCAAGCAATTGACACAAATTTATATTGTTTATTCTGGTTCTCGTCTTAAATATAGAAAAAAAATTGTATTGCTAGAAAATAATATATAATTGTTAAAATATTTTGTGAATTTGCAGGGGCGTCTCAACACACTTCAAATGGCAACATATTTAGTAAATATACTCCCCTCCAAACGTTTGGGGAATAAAACTCCTCTTCAACTCTTATATCAAAAACATCCATCTTATGCCCATATTCGCGTTTTTGGGTGTTTGTGTTATCCCCTCGTCCCTTCCCCCCTCATAAATAAACTACAATCACGTTCCACTCCTTGTGTCTTTCTAGGTTTTCCCTCGAACCACAGGGGTTACAAGTGCTACGACATCTCGAGTCAAAAAATAATCGTGTGCCGCCATGTTCTCTTTGAAGAAGGTAAATTCCCGTTCTCGACAGTCAATAACCCTTCCCTAACTCTTATAATTTTCTTGAGTCCGATTTATCACCACTACTCACCTTTCATCTCCTTACCGATCCTGCGACCTCTTCTCCACTCACGGCCCAAACGCATCATACCGACCCTCCCTCGTCTTCATCTATACCGGCCGCCGTCCCGGCTACCCGACCACCACCACCCCCGACCCCCTCTCATCCCATGACCACACGCAGCCAGTGTGGTATATTAAGCCTAAACAGTTCCTTAACTTATCAGCCATCCTCTCGCCTTCACCTCTCCCCTGAAACCCTGTAGCCGCATTATCTTATCCGAATTAAAAATTGGCTATGGCTGATGAATTTGATGTTCTTATTAAAAATAAGACGTGGGAGTTAGTACCTCATCCTAGGGATGTTAATGTGATTCGGTCTTTGGGGATTTTTCTCCATAAGTTTAACTCTGATGGTTTTTTTAGCGGTATAAGGCTCGTCTTTGTGGTGATGGCAGGTCTCAACAGGTTGGAGTGGATTGTGCTGACACTGTCAGCCCCGTGGTGAAACCCGCAACTATTCGGACAGTCCGTAGCCTTGCCGTGTCCAAATCATGGTCCATTCATCAGTTGGACGTGAAAAACGCCTTTCTTCATGGTCATCTTCACGAGACAGTCTATATGCATCCCTCGGCTTTCGGGATCCCTCCCGACCTGATCATGTATGTCTCTTGAAGAAATATCTTTATGTCTTAAAGCAAGCCCCTCGTGCATGGTACTAGCGTTTTACCGATTATGTTCGTACTCTCGGTTTCTTTCACAGCACGTCCGACCACCCTCTCTTTATTTATCGGCGCGGTACTGACTTTGCATATCCTCTTTGGTATGTCGATGATATTATCTTGATCACCTCGACCACTGCCTTGCGCCATACTATTATGGCCTCTCTCAACTCGAAGTTTGCTATGAAGGATTTAGGTCCTTTGAGTTTCTTCTTGTGGTTTCTGTCACTCGAGACTCTAAAGGGTTATTTCTCTCTTAAAAGAAGTATTCTATGGATATTCTTGAGCGAGCTGGCATGTCTTCTTGCAAACCAACCCTTACTCTGTTGACACGAAACCCAAGCTTGGTGCAGCTCTCGACAGTGCCCCCTTTTTCAGATCCGACACTATTTTGGTCTCTTGCGGGTGCTCTTCAGTATTTTACCTTTACCCGACCGGATATCTCTTATGCTGTCCAACAGATTTGCCATTATATGCACGATTCTCGTGAAGCTCACATGCAAGCACTGAAACGTGTCTTGCGCTATATTCAGGGGACTCTTGCTCTCGGTCTCTTTATTCGGTCGTCCCCTCTCTCGACTCTTAAAGCTTTCACCGACACTGATTGGGGAGGTTGCCCCAACACAAGTCGCTCCACATCGGGTTATTGTGTATATCTTGGTGATAATCTTCTCTCTTGGTCGGCTAAACGAAAACCTACTCTTTTTCGCTCCAGTGCTGAAGCTGAATATTGTGGTGTTGCCAACGTTGTGTCAAAATCTTGTTGGCTTCGCAATTTGCTTTTGGAGCTTCATTTTCCCATCTCCCATGCCACTCTTGTCTACTGCGACAATGAAGTGCTATTTATCTTTCGGGAAATCTCGTGCAACATCAACGCACAAAGCATATCGAAATGGATATTTATTTTGTGCGAGAAAAAGTGTCTCGCGGTGATGTTTGTGTTCTTCATGTGCCTTCTCGTTATCAAATTGCTGATATCTTCACTAAAGGGCTCCCTCGTATTCTCTTTGATGATTTTCAGGACAGCCTAAACGTTCGTCCTCCTCCCGTTGCGACTGCGGGGGTGTATTATACTAGATATTATACTAGAATAGATATTGTGCATATCTTTTGTATATTTGGTAGTTATCTTGATAGATAGATTACTTAGTCACGAAAATTACTTAGTCACCAAGACTACCTTACTTAGTCACCAAGATTACTTAGTCACCAAGACTACCTTACTTATTCACCAAGACTACTTAGTCACCAAGACTACCTTTTGTATATATATGTCATGATAATGAATGAGAAGGCAAGGCAAACATTGTAATCTTACAGGAGGCATTACGTTTGCAATATTTGTGTTCAAGGGCAACATCTTAAAACCTCAGGTTGGATATTATCTCAGACACGTTTATCTATCAGTAATGATCGTGTTTTACCACAGGAAAGCCTGG
Organism: Linaria vulgaris; assembly: GCA_948329865.1. NCBI lineage: Eukaryota > Viridiplantae > Streptophyta > Magnoliopsida > Lamiales > Plantaginaceae > Linaria > Linaria vulgaris. The sequence goes on from OX415251.1 coordinate 42,180,188, forward strand.
ATCTTTAGGGCAGAAGTGATCACTTTGCTTCTTTGGTAGCAGAAAGGGCGATGTGAAGTCTTCTCACGAGTCACGATCAGTAATTCCTAACTGCTGGTTTGGAGAATATGAATTGCATAACCTAGGTTTGATACAGTAAGTGGTGGTTTACGTTTTTTGTTCATCGGCCACTCTAATTGATCATCAAAACTTGCTACGGGGTGAGCCTTCACTTAACCAGATATTGGTAAGTGAATTCTATGAAAAACTATAATACAGTTCAGTCCAAGAGAATTGTAATGGTTTGAGAAACTTATTGTTTTTTTTTTTTTGCATTGACCATGAATGTATGGTAATTATGCGATTCTTTGTGGATTTCAGGAATGAAAAGCCCCTCTGGTTCTTAAAGAGGGTAACTCGAATGAACACATGTTGTTCGTAATTCATATTCTTGGTATTGGAACTCCAATTGACTTCCAATTTGTTTCTAAAATATGCATTACTTCAGTTGGTGAGGCCAGGGTGCAAGAAACGTGGTTGCTGGTACATGCAGGTTTGTCTATGTTAATGACCACTGTATTTTTGGCAATTGAAAATCTTGCTGAAGATATGGTTCAATTTCTCTTGATTTATTGTTGGTGAGCTGAAAATGTGATTCTCGGTTGAGTATATTGTTGGATATCGAATATATTGAGTTTATTTGTCCTTGATGGAGAAATTATATTGTTTTTTTTATCATGCCTGTGAATGTTAATATAAGAAGAATTGTCTTAGATTGATAATACATAATTTTGTGATGTAGCAACAAGTGTAATATCATAGATCCTTCACTCTTACTCTCCGAAAGAACACTTTCCTTTTTCCATTTTTGGGTGCAGGAGGAATACGTTGCCGAAAGTAGCATATTGCATGTGTGGTTTGAATAGGAAAAGGCTTATTTTTATTAAGACCCGAGCTGATATGGCTATACACTGTTTGTTTGAGTTTCTGTGATCTTATTTCAATGTCTTAACAAGGCTTTAATATAGGGAGATGATCCTTACAGAGCAAAATCACTCGTTACAAATCAATTTTTCATTGTTTACTATAATACCCTTTCAAGATCAATAAGCAAATCTATAGGCCATAATTTCTCCCTTCATTAACCCATCTAAATATTCCAAATTTGTCTATAAGAAAAAGTAATATATTCCCAATATTAATGATGATTGAGATAACAAAAACAAATCCTATGTTCATGATTCTTTCCATTATTTAAAAAATAATAGTGCGTTTTCCATCAAATTAATCTTGTACAGGATAGTTCTCCTCTTTTTAATTGCATGATTTCTTCTTCAATGTATTTATTCTTTTTCCCGGATAGCAAAATTAAAATCATTACGTGTAGTTTGTTTAATTCATGAAAGAGAGCATTCATAAAGAAATTATAAAAGAGAGATGGTCAAAGAATCTTGGTTTCTGTTTTTAATATATAATCAATGTTGTCTTCATGTTCCTTATATTTTTTTCAATCTGGAACATAAAAACTGCATTTAATATATATTGTTGGTTTTCTTGATTAAGAAAAAAAAAGAACCCATTAAAAAATCTCCAATTGCACGAGCATGAAATTTTGCCCAGAAACAAAATAAATTTCTGCAAAAACAGAATTCCATGAATAAAGTGTATATCAAAAATAAAGTATTTGATCGAATCTCTGTTAATAAACTTACTCAATTAAGTATGTCTTTATATAAGGAAAAACTATCTTCTTAATTAATTTGGATAAAGGAATGCATGTTTTATATGAAGTTCCATAAATTTCAAAAAGGTTTAGAAGTAAACAATGAAAGATTGGTTTGTAATGAGGGATTTTGCTCTATAAGGATCATTTCCCTTTAATTTATGATTTGTATTTTTTGTAATTTTTCACCAGTTGCTTTGGACGAGGAATCGAATGATTATTGAAGTATGACTGTCGGGAAAAACTTTTTTTGTTTGGTCACTCTTGTAATGTTTGGTGTGATTAATTTTCCGGACGAATTATTAAAAATGCCCGCTAACTTTCACCAAAAAGTTAAAATGCCCGTTTTTTTCGGGCCTGTCAAAAATGCCCGGTATCTTTCATATAATCTTGTAAAAATGCCCGATGGCCTTATTCGGGCTAAATGTTTTCAAACAAACCCTTCTAATTCTAAATATTGTGTTTGCACCCCAAAATAAATTGCACTTTGCACCATAATATATATATATATAACTATTTATAAAAATAAAACACATATATATAAAAACAATAACAAACAAATATATATAACTATTTTTAAAAATAAAAATATATATAAAAATTTAAATCTTAATAAATGTAAAAAATAAAAATTGACCACCCCCACCCCCCCACCCCCCCCCCCTCCTTCCCCGTCGCGCCCCCCCACCCCACCCCCGCCGATTTGCAGCCACCCCGCTGCAAATCGCGGTGAATCACCGCGATTCGCAGCGGTGTTGCTGCAAATCGCGGTGATGACCGCGATTTGCAGCTGTGGTGGCTGCAAATCGCACCACCACCGCTGCAAATCGCGGTGGTGATGCGATTTGCAGCCACCCCGCTGCAAATCGCACCACCACCGCTGCAAATCGCGGTGGTGATGCGATTTGCAGCCACCCCGCTGCAAATCGCGGTGAATCACCGCGATTTGCAGCAACACCGCTGCGAATCGCGGTGATTCACCGCGATTTGCAGCGGAGTGGCTGCTAATCGGCGTGGGGTGGGGTGGGGTGGGGCGCGACGGGGAAGGAGGGGGGGGGGGTGGGGTGGGGGTGTTTTTTCTTATTTTTTATTATTACTATTATTATTATTAATATATATATTATTACTATTTTTACAAAATAGTTACATATATGTTTATATATATATGACCCTTTTTTAATTATATTTATATATATGTTTATTATTCTTATTGTTATTTTTATATATATGTTCAGTATTATTATTTATATATATATTTATTATTTTTATAAAATAGTTATATATATGTTTATTATTTATATATATATTGGGGTGCAAAGTGCAATTGGTATATGAAAGATACCGGGTATTTTTGACAGACACTGTAGCGCCACGTAGGCACATTTAGCCCGAATTTGGTCATCGGGTATTTTTGCAAGATTTTATGAAACATACCGGGCATTTTTGACAGGCCCGAAAAAAACGGGCATTTTAACTTTTTTGCGAAAGTTAGTGGACATTTTTAATAATTCGTCCTAATTTTCCAGACAATATTTCTTTTGTATTGACTTAGAATTGTTGCCATTTGCGTGAATTTGGTATTCTATTGTATTGTTGATATAAGATATAATCTTGTGTTTGAATAACAATTGTATTTTTTGTGTGTTAATTCTTATAATAATATCAATTAATTTTATTGTATGATAATTTAATTTCAAATATGTAGTAGTAGGCTAGGTATTGATATATATGTTGTGTAAAGGTATTTTATAGGACTTTTATAAATGCTTTAAAGATTGATATTGGGACGCATACAATTATCCTCTAGTTAATGATTTAGGAACCTTTATAAATGTTTCAAAACTTTGATCTTGGGGCCTAAAAAAGTGTCTCTTAATTAATTATTTAGAGACCCTTAAAAGTGATTCAAAATCTTGACTAAGGGACATATATGTGTCCTTAGTTAAGGATTTATGGACCCTTAAAATTGTCTCTAAAGCTCTAAGTGTTGCAATATATAGGTGGGATTTTGAGATATTTTTTTGGGTCCGTAGAGCATGTTTTTGTTGTAGTGAAACGGGGGTTTCGGGAAGATGTATACGATACATTGTGGGATGCAATTTTTTCACATCCCACTACTCATGGTGAAATGCTATTTTTTGGCATTCCACAACCCGGTCAACGCGGAAGGTGCTTGCGATGCAAATTTTTTATATCATAAGCCTTTTTTCCTTTTTTCCTATATTTTCATTTTTAAATATTAGGATGTTGATTTGGCAATATATATATATATATATGCGAGTGTCGGTTACAAATGAGTAGTCTGGCAATACAACGAGCCTATCTCAAATCAGACCTACGCTACGTGTCTCGTGTAGGCTTGGTCCGGAACACCTCGGACCAACGCCTCGATGCTTGGATGGGAGTGGAATATCGGTAAATAAATCGAACGGACGTCGGTAATCGCCTTCGATGTGATGTCGAGGATGACCCCCGATCTGATATCGGTTATGAGGTGGTATGACGTGTCACAGGTGCACGTGGTAGTCCCGATATCGAATGAGATATCGAAAGTGATATCGAGGATGACCCCCGATCTGATATTGGTGATGAGCTGGTGTGACGTGTCACAGGTGCACGTGGTAGTCCCGATATCGAATGAGACATCAAAAGTGATATCGAGGATGACCCCCGATCTTATATCGGTGATGAGCTGGTGTGACGTGTCAGAGGTGCACATGATAACCCCGATGTCGAATAAGATATCGAAAGGGATATCGGGGATATATTTCGATTTGACGAGTGGTAGCTGAGGGATAATAATTGCTTAATTCGGGATCCGGGCACCGCGTATTTATAGACCTCGGGATCCGGGGACCACAGTAACATATCGGTGATGATTACCGATATGAAATCAAAAGTGATCCCCGATATGGTCCATAATGGGGGAAATGCCCATATCACATGTGATATCCAAACCCATTTTTTTCTTCTTTTTTATTTGTTTTTAAATAGTATCTCATCCTAAGATAAAAATGTAATTTGATATTGGATGAATAAGGGTCGAGAGCAGTTTTGAAAGGTTTTTTGAAACATACGGGCCATTTTGACAAGGCCCAAAAAAACGGACATTTTAACTTTTTTAAAAAAGTTAGCTGGCATTTTTAATATTTCGTCGTTTAATATTTAGTCGTTGGAAAATAGTACCTGCGTAAGTCATAATTAATTAAGTATATAGTTTACAAACTTTGATAATAGGAACATGCTAATGACCAACAACAAATGGTAATTCACATGCATGATGCACCAGTCCTTTTTTCTATCACACGGCTTCCAGCTAATATCCCTATTGCAGATCAATACTTTGTTGCATCTGTTAACATCAAGACAAAGATTTACCTCTTCTTCGCCCCTATAAAACCCCATCCCTTAGCTCAATTCTCTTCATTCCAATCGAGTGCTAGACATTTCTCCTCCTAGTAACCAGCCATTGTGAAAGTAACTTTAGAAATGGCATCCAACAAAAATACATCACTCGCCTTGTTTCTTACAATAAACCTTGTGTTCTTCACACTCTCTAGTGCATGTGGAACTTGCCCTAGCCCGAAGCCTATCCCCAAACCCAAGCCAAATCCGACACCGAAGATCCCGACCCCGACGAGCCCAACCCCGACGACTCCTACCCCAACCCCGACGACCCCTACCCCAACCCCGACGACCCCAACCCCAAGCAAGGCCACTTGCCCAAGGGATACTCTAAGACTTGGGGTGTGTGGCGATTTGCTCGGTGGATTGCTCGGACTCGCCCTTGGGACACCATCAAACACTCAATGCTGCAGCCTCATCCAAGGTTTGGCTGACGTTGACGCAGCCGTCTGCCTTTGCACCGCCATTAGAGCCAACGTTTTGGGTATCAACCTCAACGTGCCTGTGTCTCTAAGCGTGCTTCTTAATGCCTGCTCCAAGAGAGTTCCTCGAGGCTTCGTATGTGCCTAATTCTATACAAAAAACTTAATCCATGGAGTTTCATGGGAATAATTTATAATTTTACTTTTGATATTGCATTTTGTGTATCTGGTTACTTCTTGTTTCCTATTGTCAAGCAAATAAATTAAGGGAGGAAACTTATGTATGGTCCCTTTATTATGCTTTAAGTCAGTTTCTTGTGTTTTAGTAAGTGCTGTATTAATTCCAAAAAGATCTATTTGTACTGTTACCAAGCATTTTTCTTCTTTTAACATCTGTTCAATGGTAATATTTAACGCATATCCTGATTTTATTATGTTATATAATCAGCTTGCACGTACACTTTCGTTAACATACGGTGTGCCATGTATCTACAAATGAGGAACTCCAAAATCTTGTCACACGATTCTGACCTGAGACAGATATTGGAACATTATCACGTTAATTGTTCTAGTATTTACAACTCTGATTGTTATTAATATTAGAGACCATGTAAGGTAATCATTAATTAGTTACATATCTTTTAGCAAAATTAAGAAACGGCCCCACACAGACAGCATTAAATCGTCAAATATAATGAACCACCGTCTGTTTCTGATTAACTGCAACATGAATCATTCGCAAGAAAAAAAATTGTAAACTATGATACATCTAATCCCTAAATATCTACATTCATGCAATGTTGGACGTTGACGAGTAACTCGGATAACTCACACTCGCCACGTGGCGTTGGATTCCAAAACTTCTGATTGCATACTCGTAGCCTCTTTAAAAGTTTGCTACCTATTTTGGTCTTATTTCATTTTTGTTACAATACACCAAGAGACCAGTATAATTGGGCCTGACTCAATCAAAATATACTAGCATATTACAATGTGGAACTATCTTAGTCTGGAATACCGATCACGCGTTACAAAGATGTAAATAGACCTAAGTAACCCTAAGTGGTCGAATTAAAGAAACGGTCGAACGGCAGGAGTTCGATGGATAACTCTCGAATCCACAGACGATCGAATGAAGATTGTTTGATACTCCTTAACTTGATGAATCTACTTAACTATCGAACCTACGTGGTTCGATACTCCTTAATTTTATGAATGTGCTTAACTGTCGAACCTACGTGGTTCGATACTGAAAACTCTCGAATATGAGTGGTCCGGTTCTTCCAAGCCTACAATCTGGAAAATAGTCGAACGACCATGGTTCGATACAGATCACCCTCGAACGAGGGGAATTCGATATTAAAAAACGGAAGGAGGAACAATCGAACTGGAATAACGGGCGAACAGAAATAATAGTTGAACCACTGAATTGATTGTTATAGGTTGTTTGCGAGTAATGAATGATTGGCGTAAACATCGGGGGACGGGATATTTATAGGCCCTGCCCCGTGGGACCCACACGAGTGCAAAGCGTAGCATTCGAACGGGGCTCCGTTCAACAGTTTCAATAACGATCGCACGGGCCTAGTTTAATAGTTTAATTTTTGGGCCTTTCTCTGGTGGGCCAGCTCAATAGTCTTTTGGACATCCTAAAATACCCGCATTATATAGTTCCCTCTATTTGGAAGTCGGTCTTGCTGCAAGATCGAGTTCCAAACTCTAAAATTTGCCTTGTTCAAGCAGTGGTTTTCCTTCGTTATTCATATCTTGCCCTTTGATCCGTTGGGCATGTCTATGTCATATCGGTTGGGATTAAACTTTGTTTGACTTTAAAATATGCCCCCCATTTGGGAGCCTTCACTCGCAGGGTTGGTTGCCAAATAGAAATTACCAGTCTCGAAAAAATACCCCTCAATTGGGAGCCTTGACCCGTAGCGGGATAGAAACAGACGAATTGGTTGGGTTTGACCATTGCAAATAAGTGTCGAACAGCATCTGATTCGATTGTTTGTTGAAAGTATGTTATGTTTTTATTGTCGAATTCGAACGAATTCGGTTGTTCGTTGATTTTCTATTCAATGGTCGAATCCCAAGGGTTCGACTGTTTTTACAGGAGTTGTCGAACGCTCATTGGTGCAACCGTTATCTCTCCAACCGAGAGTAATGATGATGGTGGGCATATATAAAGACCCACCCTTGACACCTCATTTATAACTCGAGGCAAGTTATTGTCCGTAGAAAATATATGTTGAATCCCCAAGATTCGACCGTCTTAATAACAGTAGAACGATCAGGATTCGATTGTTTGATAAGAGTCCAATCTTGGCGGTTCGACAGTTCTCCAAAAATCCGCAGAATACTCGAACTGCTATAATAAGCTTATCGATGGCTCAAAAGAAAGCGGAGGGTCGCAGTAAATCAGCCATGTCCCCCGAGAATATCTATGCTGCGCAAAATTGTGCAAATAAACCCAGCCCTTCAAACGGAGGTCCGCCGCGGATAACCCCGTTCCGACAAAATGATCTTTAAGAGCTGCCTTAAGGAGGCGACCTGTTGCAAAACCCCCTGGTAGTTTAGCTGCTAATTGGGTTGCCGGAAATGTGGTACCGGAACCCATAGATTGCTCAACTTTGACGCTCGGTAGAGTATTAACGGGTACTCCGGTCCCCCGCATATGTAACTTTGAAAGGCATGAAAATGTCATATCGGTTGGGATTAGACTTTGTTTGACTTTAAAATATGCCCCCCATTTGGGAGCCTTCACTCGCAGGGTTGGTTGCCAAATAGAAATTACCAGTCTCGAAAAAATACCCCTCAATTGGGATCCTTGACCCGTAGCGGGATTGAAACAGACGAATTGGTTGGGTTCGACCATTACAAATAAGTGTCGAACAACATCTGATTCGATTGTTTGTTGAAAGTATGTTATATTTTTATTGTCGAATTCGAGCGAATTCGATTGTTAGTTGATTTTATATTGAACGGTCGAATCCCAGGGGTTCGACTGTTTTTACAGGAGCTGTCGAACGCTCATTGGTTCAACCGTTATCTCTCCAACCGAGAGTAATGATGATGGTGGGCATATATAAAGACCCACCTTTGACACCTCATTTATAACTTGAGGCAAGTTATTGTCCGTAGAAAATATCTGTTGAATCCCCAAGATTCGACCGTCATAATAACAGTAGAACGATCAGGATTCGATTGTTTGATAAGAGTCCAATCTTGGCGGTTCGACAGTTCTCCAAAAATCCGCAGAATACTCGAAGTGCTATATTAAGATTATCGATGGCTCGAAAGAAAGCGGAGGGTCGCAGTAAATCAGCCATGTCCCCCGAGAATATCTATGCTGCCCAAAATTGTGCTAATAAACCCAGCCCTTCAAACGGAGGTCCGCCGCGGATAACCATGTTCTGACAAAATGATCTTTAAGAGCTGCCCTAAGGAGGCGACCTATTGCAAAACCCCCTGGTAGTTTAGCTGCTAATTGGGTTGCCAGAAATGTGGTACCGGAACCCATAGATTGCTCAACTGTGACGCTCGGTGGAGTATTAACGGGTACTCGGGTCCCCCGCATATGTAACTTTGAAAGGCATGAAAATTTCATTCCCTGTAGGATCGTAATGACTCTAACCATTTCTGGAGGAAGAGTTAAGGTTGGGACGAGCACCCAAATAAGGATGATGGAGGAGTCTAACGAAGTCAAAGATAGGATCACCGCAAATTAGGCACAATTCAACGCTGAGAATCCACTATTTAAGTGTACTCCAACGTTAGCTACCGCATGCCCTTTCGGCGTGGGTGGCGAGGATTGGTACGCGTCTGCTACGAGGTGCGTTTCGAAAACCTAGGCTGTCGTTGAAGCTGGTGAAATTCTGTTGCCTCCTCGCAAACGTTCTCGGCCATCTGGAAATCCAAGGCCAGTACCACTTGGTAGTTGGGTCGATTATGGGTTTCTGAATAATGAGAATTCAAAGTCTCTAAACATCAAGCTGCTAGGGTATCGACTGCAGGAGCAGCAGTCTGTCGAGATCAAAAAATGGATGTGGCCTCGACTTGATAGTCGTGTCGTGCTTGAGAGGCTCGGTTATCGTGATTTTGCGCTTTAGGCGCTTGTTCTTTGCTGCTACCAGCATTGTGATTTACAGACTATGCCGCGATTACAGTGGGTGAATTGAGGTTCAGGGTAAGCATAACGATGTGGTCAACAAACTAAATGGAAATGTCAGGAGTAACGATACTATTCATTTTACCATACTTAATCCTACTCGTGAGTCAGAGAGGGCACGCAAGAAAGTTGTTCAAGATGCTCTAGCTACTGGTACAACTGCTAAGAAAGCGAAAGACAGGATGGGGTCTCTTCGTTCCAAAATTGTCGTTCTAAAGTAGGGAGTGAGATTCCCTGTAGGAGGTAAATATAGGGGTTGAATCTGCAATTGTTAGATTGGGTAATAAATTTTGGTATTTTAAATCACAAAGTTATTGATGCGATGTAGCTAGATCTTTTATGAAGAGTTGCGTTTATATCTGGCTCGAATTGCACCAGGGGGTGGAGGTTGTAAAATTCGGTATGGAACTTGGAGTAGACCAAGCGGATCATATGGGGTTCATAAGGAAAGGTTTTCGAAAATATATGCTCGACGTTAGTCGCGGTCTCCACATGTAGACTCCCAAAGTTGATGACAGCGATGAGGAAGAATTCATTGCTCCAAAGATTGGTGCGCCCTTCTTTCATAATTGGCAAGAGCTACACTCTAACACTCTCCCTGATTCAGGTAGACAAAATCATGGCTCGCCTGAGAGATGAGAAACTATGGAGTTTCCTAGTATAGGTGAGTCTCGTGGTAACCCGATTGACATTATTGGTGCTATTTTTGGTGGTAGCGATGATCAAGTGAATTCATCGCATGTGATAGAACAGAGGCCATCGGTGCAAAATCCTCTATAACTAATCGCGGAGCCGAGTGACATTATTCCTTCCCGTGATCATTCAATTGCCATATCTCAGGTGGCGCATGGACCTAACTTATTTGTGTGGAATGCTACATTTAATTCCATTCTGTCTAACGAAGAGACCTTGATTTCTGTCGTGGGGGTGACTTCTTCTCGTCTTGGGGTCGTGGAGCAAGTTGTCTTTGAGAAGAATCTAATCTCTCCCAGCATCTATCAGCTCGAAAGAGCGTGGGGTGGTGCTATTAAGGAGGAGGAAGTTAGATTGCCTGATGGATGGGACCATATGGACGAGCTTGTATTATCTGAAAAGCAAAGTGAGAAGACTTGCACTAATTATGCAAGATCCCTTGGTCTCGTAATACGTCTAGAGTCCCCCCCACCCAATCACCAGAGTAGCAGCATTTAACTGCATATATGATTTCGTTGGTGTGGCATCAGGCCCTATTTTGTCTTTCTAGTGTGACGCTTATGTTGATAACATTAGTGTGAAAATATTCTTGAGAAACCGATTTTGTGATTAGTATATCGATTGTGTTTGATCTGCATTTGCATTGTACTCTATATCGCTAAGCCACTGCTGCCATAAGTTTAATTTGCCGTAAGAATCGCTTGGGACAATAGTTGGTGCTTTCTTGGTAGGTTTGCATTTGTCCTCATTGGGGCAAATGTCCATCTTGGTATTTTTGTTGAACGAGATATTAGGTTGGCATGTGTCCTCGTTGGGCTAAAATCCATCACGGTATTTTTGTTGAACAAAATATTAGGTTTGCATTAGTCTACGTTGGGCCAAATGTCCATCTCGGTATTTTTGCTGAACGAGATATTAGGTTTGCATTTGTCTTCGTTGGGCCAAATGTCCATCTCGATATTTTTACTGAACGAGATATTAGGTTAGCATTTGTCCTCGTGGAGCCAAATGTCCATCTCTGTACCAACGGTTATCGTGGTTGTCGTCGTAAATTTTTTTGTTTTTAGCAGCCCCGAAAGCATTGCTTCTTTATGATTCTTCCTGCAGTGTTTGAAACAAAAATAACAGAGATATTAATTTTTTAATCAAGATAGGGCTGAGCTCAGTTTCATTTCGAGTTGCCTACGTTTTCAGATTGTTGCATCGGGACTCAAGCCTCCGTAGTTCAAGTCTCCCTATTATGTTACGGACCCGTTGGATAATCAAACACTAATGCGTAATAGCGTCTCAAATGTTGTGCGTTCCATGGGCGAAGCAACTTGCGACCTTGCATATCCTCCCCGTGAACTAGCTTGTATGACCTGGTACGGTCCCTCCCATTTGGGTTCCAGTTTTTCCACGTGTTTGCTGGCCACGAAACTTTTTAGCACCAAGTCTCCTACTTCAAAGTTTCTAAACCTGACTATCCAGTCGTAGCTCTTGGCCATGGTTTCCTTAAATGCGACGATGCGCTGGTAAGCATCCTCCCTCGTGGAAACAATCATATGAAGATTCATCTGATGCAATTTGGCCAATTTTTCAGGGACGCAGTCGTGTATCCTACGCGTGGGCATGCCAATTTTGGCTTGAAGAACTATTTACGTCCCATATACCAAAACGAAAGTGGTTTCCCCCGTTAACATTCTAGGCGTCATCCTATAGGCCCACAATATTCCATGAAGCTCGCCCGTCCAACTTTTCCAGATATATCTTAATCTTCTCCAGAGATAATCTTTTAACGTTTTGTTTGTCGACTACACTTGTCCATTCGCTTGAGGGTGGTAGACGGAGGTCATATTATGGGAAATACGCTGCTCTTGAAACCCGGATTTGATCTCTTTGCCAATAAACTGTCATCCATTGTCGCACACCATGTACCCGGGAATACAGAAGCGGTAGATGATATTTTTCCATATGAATTAGATCATATTCTTTTTTGCAATTGCTGCTATGGCTTCGAACCAAGCCAGCACTAGCCGAGCAATTACCTCTATTCCCCTCTCGTTTACCACGTAACCGAGCAATTTTCTCTATGCCCCTCTCATTTACCACGTAACCGAGGAATATCCCTGCACTGACTCCGAACGTGCATTTCTTTCGGTTTAGCTTCCTCCCGTAAGTTCTCATAATTCAAAATGCCTCATCCAAATGTTGGACATGCTCATCCGACTTCAAACTTTTGACTAGCCTGTCATCTATGTAGACTTCCATTGATTTGCGAATCTGATGGTAAAACATCTTTGCTACCAATCTTTGGAAGGTTGCGCCGGCGCTCTTGAGACTGAAAGGCGTCACCCTATAACAGTAAACTCTGGTATTTGTTACAAAAGCTTTCTTGGTCTGATCGCGTATGACCATGAAGATTTGGTGAAATCCACTCTTGGCATCCATTATGCTCAGCAAAGCGCATCATGGCGTAGATTCCACCAGCAAGTCTATCCTGGGCAAGGGAAAAGGATCCTAGGAATAGTGTTTGTTAAGGTCCGTGTAGTCTACACACATTCTCCACGTCGCTTTCTGCTTGAGTACCAATACCACATTGCTCAACCATTCCGAAAACCTTATTGCATAGATATTACATGCCGATAACAAGTCCTCAACTTGCATCTCTGCTGCTTCATTCTTCTCTTTCCTGAAGCTTCGCTTCTTCTACCGAACAGGTTTGGCATCGGCGTTCACGTTCAATCGGTACATTATAATCCTGGGATCTATTCTATGCAAGTGTGAGTCCGTCCAAGCAAATATATATGCATTTTGCCTGGGATAATCAACTAGCACGGTCTCTATCTCTTAGCTCATCGCTGCTCTGATCTTAAGAGTTCTACTATCGTCTTCCATGAACAATTGTATTATATTGAATTCCCCGAGTGGCTACATTTTGCGCTCCTCTCATTGCTTCTCATTTGAAGCCCACTTTTCTCTTTGTCTTGCTCCAAAGGCTCGAGTTTCCTTTCCCTTTGAGCCTAGCTAGGCATGATCTTCTTTTCAACTTGCGTTTCCTCACCTGCTGGGCCATTTCTTCTATTCAAGATCTATGCTACTAAACTCTTCTATGTAAATAAAACGGTGTTGCCAATATTTTGGTCTTATTTCGTCCAGGTTGCAATACACCAAGAGAACACTACAATTGGGCCAAATCCAACCAAAATATGCTAGTATATTACAATGTCAAACTAGCTTAGTCCGGAATACCAATTACGCGTTACAAATATGTAAATAGACCTAAGTAACCTTAACTGGCCGAAGTAAAGAAACAGTCAAATTGTAGGAGTTCGATGGATAACTCTCAAATCCATAGATGATCGAATGAGGACGGTTCAATACTCTTTAATTTGATGAATCTGCGTAACTGTCGAACCTATGTGGTTCGATACTCCTTAATTTGATGAATCTGCTTAACTATCAAACATACGTGGTTCGATACTAAAACCTCTCGAATCTGAGTGGTCCGGTTCTTCCAAGTCTACAATCTGGAAAATAGTCAAATGGCCTTGGTACCATATAGATTACTCTCGAACGAACGGAATTTGATGTTAATAGACGAAAGGAGGAACAATCGAACTGGAATAACGGTCGAACAGAAATAACAGTCGAACCACTGAATTCGATTGTTACGGATTGGTTGTGAGTATGAATGCTTGCCGTTATTTTTGGGGAACAGGATATTTATAGACCCCGTCCCCTGATACCCACACGAGCGTGAAGCGTAACAGTTGAACGAGTTTTGGTACGATAATTTCAATAACGGTTTAACGGCCCAGGTTCGATAGTTTTATTTTCGGACTTTTTTTCGGTGCGCCGGCACCTAAAGTCTTTTGGGCCTCCTATACCCCCATCACTACCCTATACATACAGTCTAACAAAAGATATGAACTTCAAAGTAGAAAATAAAAGATCAATAAAGTAATTCACAAAATTACTGTACATTATCGCTTTCATATTCCCCGATTGAGAGATCTATTAGATCAACTTACTGGTGCTTGTGTGTATAGCGAGTGGGTATGATCTGAAGAGTGGGTATGATCTGTTAGATCAACTTACTGGTATAGCGAGTGGGTATGATCTATTAGATCAACTTACTGGTGCTTGCGTATTAGATCTGAAGAGTGGGTATGATCTGATTTGAATCAAACAAGGTGACGAGTGGAAGACAACGTTTGAGACTAGGGAAGTGTTTAAATGAGTGGCTGTCTATGCCTTTTGGTCTCTCAAATCCACCGAGCACATTCATGCAAGTTATGAATCATGTCCTTTGTCCTTTCATTGGTAAATTTGTTGTATTTCATTTTGATGATATTTTAATTTATAGTGCTAACGATGTTGATCATGTTCAACACCTTTGAGAAGTTCTTAACATCCTTTGTAGGGATGATTTCCACGATGCAGTAAAGAAGTGCTCATTTCTCACTAATAGTGTAGTGTTTTCGGATATATGGTCTCGAATGATTGTTTAGCAGTTGATACATCTAAAGTGGGGGCGATAAGCCAGTGCCCTCGGCCCACAACTATCACTGAGGTTAGAAGTTTTCATGGTTTGTCTTCTTCCTATCGTCGTTATATCCATCACTTCAGTAGCATCATGGAACTAATCATGGATTGAATGAAGGGTAGTAAGTTTCAGTGGACTAACAAGGCTAATGTGTTGTTTATGTTAATCAAGGAAAAATTGACCACTGCTTCCTTGTTGGTCTTACCTGGTATTAATCGCCCCTTTGATTTACATTGTGATGCATCGAAGGTGTGTTGTCTCAGGGTAACCGACTTGCTGTCTTTTTTAGTAAGAAGTTGTCTGGTTTCAATTCTCGATATAACACGTATAATGTGGAATTCTATGCCATTGTCTAGTCTGTACGACAATGGCGTCATTATCTTTTTTCACAAAAAGTTCATCTTGTGTACTTATGATTACGCCCCTAAACACCTTGGAACTCAGGAAATGGTGTCTGCTCGGTATGCTTCATGGATTTCTTACTTGCAAAAGTTCACCTTCGTGATAAAGCATAAGGCGGGTTCTTTAAACAAGATTGCAAACGCGTTGAGTAGGGGTCATAATCTTCTCTTGGTTTTGATAGCCTGCGTGATTTAAACACTGTTGATCCATACTTTTCTAGTGTGATTATGGATATATAGAGAGGGGCACAATCAAAGTTTACGTGGGTGGATGGCTTTTTATTTCATGGGTACTTAGTTGTGCCTTTCAAAGGACAGTTTACGTGTGCCGATTATTCAGGAATTTCATAATGAGAAACATGTGGGTCATAATTGGACCCTCCAACTTGCGACGGCTTCATACGTTTGGCCATCTTTACGTAGGGATGTTGGCAAGTTTGTTTAGCGTTGTCAGGTTTGTCAGCTATCTAAGGTTAAAGCAACAAATGATGGGTTGTACATGCTGCTACCTATTCCAATGCAGCCATGGATGGACGTAAGTATGGATTTTGTTGTTGGGTTGCCACGAACTCAACGTGGTTTTATTGTATTTATATTCTGGTGGATCGTTTCTCGAAGATGGTGCACTTTATCCCTTGCGGAAAGACTATTGATGCTGTTAATGTTGCCTTGCTATACTTTCGTGAGGTTTTTTGCTTGGATGGGCTGTCTACGTCAATTGTGTCCGATCGGGACACTCGCTTTCTTAGTCACTTATGGCGTAGTTTTTGGCGTATGGAGAATACACAGTTGGATTTCAGTAGTGCTTATCATCCACACACAGATGGTCAGATATAGATTGTGAATCTTTCTTTAGCTGATCTGTTGCGTTGTCTTGTTGGTGATAACATTAAGTCTTGGCATAAAAAATTGTACCAAGTTGAACTTGCTCATAATCACGTTGTCAATCAGAGTTCTGAGTTTAGTCATGTTCAGGTGGTATATGCCCTCGTTCCTAGGTGTCCTCTTGATATAGTTCTAGTTACGGCCGCGATCAAGATGCAGGGCAAGGCTGAGGATTTTCTCCAATAGTTGTAGCAAGTGCATTCCCATACTCGTGATCACTTGCAAGTTGTTGCCTTGAATTACAAGCGTGCTGCTGATACGAATAGGTGCAATGTTTAGTTTGAGGAGGGCGACTTTGTATGCGCAATGCTGACTCGAGATCATGTTCCAACACATGAGTATAACAAGCTGTCGACGAAGAAGTTTGGTCCAGTCGAGACTGTTGAGAAAATCAATCCCAAATGTTTATCAATTGCAGCTGCCTAGTCATATCCGTACCACTCATGTGTTTAATGTCTAGCACTTGGTGCCGCTTTGTGGTGATAATTCTAATCACGATGATGACCGGGATCTCCATGTGCCAAATCGGAGGAGATTTTTTCCCACCCCCGCGAGAATGATGCTGTCGAAAGGGTCTTGGAGCTTAGAGGCTGATTTTCCACTCGGTCCATTTTAACGTATGATTAGTCTAATTACATCCAAAATGGGCCAATAAACCGTTGTAGTGATCTAAAGTGGATCGGATTTTAGCCCCAAAAATGCCCTTTTTGACATTTTTTGTAATTTTCATTTTAATTATATCTTTTTCTCTAGAACTCGGAATAGCATTCCGCTTGTGGGAGCGTGTTCCACATTAGTAGCACTTTTAGTTTATGCATTTTTATCCTTTTTCCATTTTTTG
The DNA here is from genome assembly GCA_948329865.1 of Linaria vulgaris. Taxonomy (NCBI): domain Eukaryota; kingdom Viridiplantae; phylum Streptophyta; class Magnoliopsida; order Lamiales; family Plantaginaceae; genus Linaria; species Linaria vulgaris. The sequence goes on from OX415251.1 coordinate 42,197,233, forward strand.
TAAAAAAATGTTTTTTAATATTATAATTATGTTTTTAAGGTATGTATTCTATGTAAACCCTATGAAGACATTCTGTTGATTATCGAATAAAATTTTGAGAGTTTCTCTATTTTTTCATTCATTTATTGGTATTCTGCGGAATCAACAAGTCTTTGATTATCGTGTGTTGTTCCAATCTTTCATATAAGCTTCCGCTACATCACTATCCAATACTACAAACTCAATTTTTATATAGATATACAATCTAATAATATCCTTATGATAAAATATTGTTATATACAAACATCTTTTTCTTTGTTACGTGAAATGCATAAAAGGAAATTAAATGTAAAACTCATAAAAGCAGCATCAAGATTAAATCGATATTCGCCTATTGGTGGTGCTGCTAGCACCGCTTACTATTAAATGGCCGTGAGTCGCGTCTCCTAGGTGTTGTGTTTTGTACCACCTCTTGGCGATTAGGTTTTGTTTTTTAGAGTAATGGCGAAGACACAAGTAGTTTCTTTTAAGTGGCGCTGCCAACGCTTTTTTATTCGGAGCTCGTTTCAACCTCATCTCTCTATTCTACTTAATTCATCCTCAAATAGTCTTGTTTATGCTCATTAATCTCTATTTTGCATCGACTCGTCTCTCCTCAAAGCAAAAAAACATACATAAAAACAACAAAAATATTACGAGTTAAACAAAATTTAAAGTGTTATTTGCTCTCGGGCAAACAAAAAAAGGCACAGACTCAAAGACTAGATTACAAGTTCTCATCAAGTCAACATGCACAAGGTTAAAGTAATTATCATAATGTTACTTATGGATGGAAAATGGGATGACTGACATATACAAGTAAATAAATGTTTTTATGTTAAGATTTTTTTTAGGACTATATCAGCTTGTAACATTAGGCTTGGACATGGGCTAGAATGGGAAAAGGTACCTTCATGAGTTATAAAGATGTATCATAAATCCAACTCTTCTTTCATTATTTTCATTTATTTTTCCTCTAAATTTTTTCTTCTCTTTTGGCCTACACATTTTCTTTCTTTCTTTATAGCCTTTTTTTCTCTGCCTCTTTTCACAAAATCAATCTCTTCTATAATTCATAATTTTCCTCTATACTTCATGATTTTTGACTAGCATGTGGGGCTATTTGTTCTTTGTATTTTAGTGATATTCCTTATGATATTCTAGTCTCTCTAATGAGTTTGTCTCCAGAAAAGAGTTGACAATTACATTAATGGCTCATTTGTTTTTCATTCAAGTTGTAATATTTAGTGATCCTCTATTCTCTTATATAAACTTCCCATCCACGCTCCCAAACTAGATAATCTACTTAATCTTGGTGGGCAAGATTGTGACTCACAGTGCCATGCATCTTAATCATCTTTATTAAACCAGTAGTCAATAGGATGCTTTGTGTTAGTAGTACTTCTTATTTTTCAGAAAAGTGGCTGTTTGATGAACATTTATTTAGTGTGGTTTAGGTACTTGTTTTCTTAGGCGATTTTAGACTTTTTGGTGCATATTTATTGATTTTAGTGTTGTTTTGTATTTTATCTGATTTTGTTGAGTCAAGACAAAGCGATGGAAAAAGAGCACAAAATGGATGTTTTTGGAATGACTTGCGAAGAAAGCGTCATGACATAGCTTCATGCGTTACAACACCAATTTAATCGAGATAATCCTGGTTGAATTAAGCAAAGAAATTCAGCAGACGACTCAATCAAGGAGTGAGTTGCGTGACATCAGAGGAGGTTGCGCGACTCGCGCGAAACTGGAAATAGGTCGCACGGCCACGGAGCATCATGTGTCATCACGCAAAACTGATAGAGAGACGCCTTAGAGCAAACAAAGTTGCATGGGCCGTGCAGCCACATGCGCGACATACTAAGTCGCGCACCTCTAGGGCAACACTGTCTTTCACAACAGTTTAAGGTGGGGCTATTTAACAAGCAAAATGCGCCTCTTTCGGCTAACAATGTGCAATTTGTGCCGCTTAGCCTGCGAGTCATATCACTTCTAGCCTAATGCGCGAGTCACACTATGTGGGGCACGCGAACGGTGCTTGTCTGCCATTCTACTTTGTGGCTTTACTTTTTTTTGCTATACTTCTTCTCTGGAGGTCAAAATTATGATCCGATTTTTGTATTGGAACCTAGACATCCGTGACTTTCTAATGCTACACGAACTAACGTGTGATTCATCTTCTATTGGTACACGAAGTGTTGCAATAATTTCTCCATTTCACTTCATTTGTTTGCGTCACATGCAATGCTCTAGATCTATCTATTTAGTTAAATGTGTTGCACAACGAATTGATAAGATCTTTGATAAATAGCAAGAACCAAGAACGAAGATATTCACAATACATGAAAAGAGATGAAAAATGAAAGAACACAAGACACAATTTGTTTACTTTGTTCGTCTATGAATACCTTTGGGGGCAACCCTAGCCAATATTTTCACTAAGATGATGATGAGTAATTACAATATCAAATACAAGAATTGGCTCTCACAGATCCAAAATAACTGTCTCTCTTATTTTTAATCTCTCACTGAATCTCTCGATGTAGGTTGTTTAATCACGAGCGGCGCGACCAACGCTCACATGCAACGTGATATTTGCTACATCGTTACTTGAGCTATAGTCGAACCGTCGTCTTTACCTTTCATGCCCCCCGTTCTCATTGTTCAGGCCTAACAGTCTTCTACTAGGAACTGAACCCAATATCGCACTTTAACGCCAAAACCATCATCAAGCTCTAACAACACCATTTCTCGAACTTCTTCAAGCTTCAAGGAATGTTGAAGACATGCAAAACTTCAACTCCACTAAGGCAACAACGTCCTTCAACAAATCTTCAAACTTTCACTGGCTTGAATCCAAGCTCATATGACAATGTCCACATCATCAAAAACTTGCATCACTTTCACCAATGTGACTAATGCCATCTAGGTGGACTTTGCACTACGAATATCGATTCCATCTTACGTAACATTGATCAAGTACAAAGTTCTTTCCTTGAAACCTCGAGCACAAACCACACCTCTTGTGGTTATCTCCCAGAAACCCGACCCAAAGGGTAAATGATAACCCTCATCATCAGCAAGCCCACATAAATAAGATTTCTTTTGAAACTTAGAATATGTCTCACTCCACAAAACAACCGTAGAGATCCATTCAAGAATTGAATCTTAACATCTTCCTTACCTACAATTCTCAAAGACTCATCATTAGCAAGACGAAACTTTTGACTCATCATTAGCAAGACCAAAAATATAATTCTTAATTATATTACAGTTAGGGCAAGAATGATACGATGCTCCAGAATCCAATACCCACGACACCAATGGACTGCATACACTCAAGATTAATGTATCACCGATTTCCTGAGTTGACATCATCCTCTTTCTTCAAAGCTTTTTTAAAATGCTTTCTGTAATGACCAAACTTTCCAATGTTTCCTGGCCTTCATTGACTTATATGTGACTTTATCTCCCGTACTGAAAATTGATCTAGAAGTGTTAACCGAGAAACTTGATCTATACGGCGAGTCACCTTACTAATAATCAAATCTCTAACTTCATCAAATTTCACCTTCATCTTTCCAACGGAGAAACTAACAATAGTAACTGTGTTACCCCAACTATCAAGGCCCTTACCTCATCGTCAAATTCAATAGTCCCCGAGCTCAACTGAGACGTTATCACATTGAACTCATTTAGATAATCAGGAACTCACTAGTTTTCTGTCATCTTCATATAAAATAGGCTTCGTATAAGACGAACCTTGTTCGCTGCAGATGGCTTCTCGAACATGTGAGCCAACACCTTCAGCACCCCCTTCGTGGTTGTCTCATTTGCAACATGAAACACCACATTTTTTGACAGAGACAAACATACGACACTCATCACCTTCATGTCTAACATAACGTAGTCTTCCTCTTTCATATTCGTCTGTTATCTTTCAGAGGTCTCCACAAATCGTTAGCAAAGATGCAATCCTTGCTCTACATTCTCCAAAATCCATAATTTAACCCATCCAACTTCTTGATCATAAGTTTACATTCGTTCATCACGACTACTCCCACTCGACCTGAAGGTCTTGATACCACTTTTCGCGCAACAGATTGATATGGAACTTTGATGAACAATAAAAACCAGGAACGGAGAAATTTATAATAAATAAGAAGTGATAAACATTGTCTACCTCTAGAGGCGTTCCGAGCAGGGATTTTTTTGCCGTTGCACCGCCCCTTCAGCTTGAGCAGCACAACTAACGCTCCCACACGACGCGACGCGTACTGTGTCCTTCATTGAGCTATTGTCGAATTGCCGTCTTCACCATTTAGGCCTTTCTCCTTCACTATTCAGGCTCTACAAACCTAACAATTTTCCAAATTAATCGCCGTATTATCTGTTGTATTCGTCATCTAATTGGATTTGATAGAATTTTGTGAGTTCATTCACCTTTAGCTCATTTTTTTACTTAAGTACTTTGATTTCACCCACTTATTGGTCAAACTTGAAACATATAAAATCAAATTGAAATGGTCTAGAAATAGAGAAGCAATTATGTAACCACTACCAATGCACATTGGGGAATAGGTTATGGGAGTTAGATATTTTCTATATTTTAGGAAAAGTTAAATCTATATTTAATATAGACACCACGTAAGTTGTGCAACGGATGCATAAAATATTTCTTCATAGAAATGAGTGTTTTAGACAATAATCATATACCCACACTTATCTTCTTGCTCGTTCTCGAGTAACAGAAATAAAAACAAAGACTTAAGGCACGTAACATGCTTAAGGCCAAGATATTAGTTACTGCGAGAAAATGTGATCTTTGGAAATATACAAGTGAATAATTGTGCGTAAAGCTTAATCAAGTCAATGCATGCTTAAGGCCAAGATATTAGTCACTGCGAGAAAATGTGATGTTTGGAAATATACAAGTGAATAATTGTGCATAAAGATTAATCAAGTCATTGCATACAATATTTTTTATGACTTGATTTTGTGCAACTATTGTTCATGAGTGGTAAGAGCAAGTTTTTTGTAAAACTCTCTTGAAAGCATAAAAGTCTTATATTTAACTAATACCACTTTATTCTCTACTTGTGTCATCACCCTCTAATCATGTGAAATCTACCCTATCAAATATCTTTAGGTCTTTGTTTTCATAATATGTTACGCCAGAGTGTAGTGTCACGATTGGCTACTTTCAAGGACGCAAAGGACGGACGAGGCCTACACACTTGTAGGCAAGGAAGTTCGACCACGGGCGCAGTAGTAGGCTAATGAATGAAGGAAATGCGGCGTTAGGGACGGGCGTGAGACGTGGGCACAAGGATGTGGGGCGTACAAGGTCGATGCGACGAAGGGCCGTGCATGATGGTCGCACGTGCTGGGCAAAATTGGGCGGGCCGCGGGTAGGTCACGGGTAGGATGAACTTGCAATGTAAATACAAAGTTTTGGGTAACTTTGTAATTACCAATAGTACATGGACGTGTTGTAATTAGTTTGCTTCTAGAGTTGGCCGAAAGGGACTAGAGTCAACGGTTGTCAGCACCGCCTTACTGTGGTTACTGTGGATTCTACCAGCAGTAAGGTTAGAACTATATGAAGGCACCTTTGTGGTCATTTGTAACCTTGCAAACACTTAGAAAACCTTGGCAAACACTTGTAATCGGTTTGGAGCGTTGAATTAAAGAGTTGTAACATTATTTCAAAACACTTGTCTTAAACTCTTTTCTTCCGTTCCATCCTATCTTCCTAGTTAGCAGCCTCATTGGGAAAATTAGGCTTACTAGCAAGCCGACGAGACCGTCTTGCTGGGCCGCACTAACACACCGTCGACTCAAAGGGACCGTAGTCGATTAAAAGGGGCTATGTCCATGACACATGGTATCAGAGCCACAATCGAGGAGATACGAATGCTCTTGGCTTCCGCATTGGTTTAGGAGAGTTGTTGCTTTAAGCTTGTTGGTTTAGAGGAAGGGATGTTGGGGCAAGTCGAGCAGGGGCCGAAGAGCACGTGAGCCTTCAAGTGATCCATCTGCTGGGATGTTAGGGGACGGTTCCCAGGCTTTGGAATAGCATGTGGGCCGGATGGAGATGGCACTTGTCAAGGCACAACACATGTTCGAGATGCTACTTGGTCGAGTAGGCGAGCTCGAGACGAACGAGGAATTAACGAAGCGATTAGGCAAGCTGTATGAACAAGTTTTGTCCCATATAAATGCCATCACTTATGATTCTCAACAACTAAAGGATGTTGTCCGGGAATTGGACACCTTGCGGGGCGAGGTTTAGGCGATGAAAGGCGACTTAGCGATGGTGAAGTGAGCCGTCCGCAACATAGAGCAGCAAAGAGACACAATGACGACGGTTAAAGTAAACGTTCCAAGGCCATTACCACATTACGGGGTAAGGAAGGCAAGGGACATTGATAATTTTCTTTATCATATTGAATTCTACTTTGCCGCCAACGTGCATGATACCGACACCCGTCTACGCACCATCCCACTCTTCTTGACGAATGTGGTGGTGCTATGGTGGAGATGGTGGAAATCCGACATAGAGAAGGGACTTTGCCACATCTCAACGTGTGATGACTTCGTCCGGGAGTTGAAGCATAAATTCTACCCGAAGAAAGTCTAATATGAGGCATGAGGTCGATTGAGGTGACTCCAACATCGAGGCCCGATTCGGGACTATATTAAGGAATTTCAATAGATCGTATTGAAGATTTCAGATCTTTTATGACAAGAATGAATTGTTCACTTTCTTGGACGAATTGAGGCCTTGTGCTAGGTAAGAGTTGCAACGGCGCAACGTCGAAGACTTGGCATCCACCATAGTGGCGGCAGAGGGCCGAATCGAAATGACGCCAAGGGACGGCGACAAAAAGGGCAAGGACCGACAGGACAATGAGGGACAACACGGCGTGGAGGACCATGGTCGTTAGGGTCAAAGGGACAGTTTGACATAGTCGGGCAAAGCCAGGCCGAGTGGTACTAATGGTATGTGACGTTAGGATCACACGGACCGGCGACCGAAGCTCAAGAATTGTTTCCTTTGTGGTGGGGCAAATCACATTGTCAACAACTGCCCGCAACGGAGCCAACTAGGGGCAATCAAACATCGCGTTGAGGAACCGGAGGAGGATCACGGGGTAGTGTGAATGGGAGCACTCCAACTCCTTAACGCAGTTCAAGGACAAAATAAGCCGACGAAAGGATGACGTCGGGGGCAACACTTAGTTCGAATTCTTGTGGACACCAGTGCTAATTATAGCTTTATGGATGAAAAAGTGGCGTACGATATCGGACAAAGCATCACTAAGACGAGCGGGTTCATCAAGCCAACCAACAAAGGCGAGGAGCCGATGGAAGATGTGGCAAAAAATGTTCACGTAAGCATGGGACCGTGGCAGGGACCTGTAAATTTCACGGTTGCACCCTGGGATGATTACGACGCCATCTTATGACTTGAATGGTTCGAGAAGGTACGTGCCTTGTTTATACCGTTCGCACATCATATACTTGTACTTGGCGATAATCCTTGCACGATACCAGTACATAGAGGGGCGACACGGGTAACAACCATCTGTGCCATTACGTTGATTGAGCCAGATGAGTGCATCAACCAAGAATCGGGATAGGTCAAGAGGCGATGGAACAGACAAGGGCACATGGTACGCAAGGTAGCCCGCATTTCCAATGGCGCCGAGGGCATCGGCGATTTTTGTGGGGGAGTATGTCACGACTGGCTACTTTCAAGGACACAAAGGCTGGACTTGTACGCAAGGAGATTCGACCACGGACGCAACAGTCGGCTAACGAGCGAAGTGGACACGGCGTTAGGGATGGGCGTACGATGTGGGCGTAAGGATGCGGGGTGTCCAAGGTCGATGTGACTAAGGGCCATGCCGCGGGGCGAGCACGAGGGTCCGAGAAGTTTGACGAAGGTTTTAGAATCGTCGTGACGCAAAGTGAAGGAGCGCGGACGCCGCCTTACGAGAAGGACGGAGAGGCTTCTCGAAACCAACAATGGCAGTGCGGGGCATCAACTTGCCGGAACAAACGAGAGGAGTCGGGACCACTCTCGAAGGATCTAGAAGGTCACGTACGGGATGGTCGCACGTGCCGGGAAGATTAGGCAGGTCGCACGTAGGTCATGGGTAGGACCAACTTGCGATGTAAATACAAAGTTTTGGGGTCACTTTGTAATTACCAATAGTATAGGGACGTGTTATAATTATTTCGGGTCTAGAAGGGTCTAGAGTTGGACGGAATGGACTAGAGTCGACGGTAGTCAGCACCGCCTTACTGTGGTTGCTGTGGATTCGGCAATCCTACCAGCACTAAGATTAGAAATATTGCTAACTGCTTGTGTGGGACTCAGCCCGCACTCTATATATAGGAAGGCACCCTTGTGGTCATTTGCAACGTTGCAAACACTTAGAAAACCTTGGCAAACACTTGTAATCGGTTTTGAAGGTTGAATTTAAGAGTTGTAACATTATTTCAAAATATTTGTGTTCTTACATAAACTCTTTTCTTCCGTTCCATCCTATCTTCCGAGTTTAGTAGCCTCCTTCGGAAAATTAGGGTTACTAGCGAGCCGACGGGACCGCGCTTGGTAGGCCGAACGGACACATCGTCGACTCAAAAGGACCGTACTCAATTAAAAGGGGCTAAGTCCGTGACAGTAGGCTACAAAGGAATAATAGATTCTTTTTGTTCTATAGATGTCTCATAAATACAACTATTCTTTCTTTCTTCTCTTTTCTCCGACATTTTTCTTTTCTTTATTTTTTGCCTTCAAATTTTTAATGGCTTTTTTCTGTTCTTTTTCGCAAAATCTGTCCCCTATACTTCATGATATTCAAGTAATACCTCAAATTGTATTTTCTTGTTATATGTTAGCTATGAAACATTTGCATTTTGTTGTTAATTAGGAAGGAATTTAATTTTCCTGCTATTTGGCCATCTTTTGTAATTATAAAACCAAAATCTACTTATATATATATAGTACTATTGCCGTTACTGTGGTTTGGAATTTGTTTAATTTGGATAATAATATAATAAATTATTAAACCTAATTAGCCTTTCTTGTCTCCAATCCGATTGAACATCAAGGACGAGACGTGACTCCTTAAACAACCCGCAATTATTGACTGAGACAATCACAACTCACAAGACTTTATGCCAGACAAAAACGAGCGAAATCAGGTACGAGTTAATTTTCAGATATTCCAATAATTAAGTCTTTTATGGACAACGAAAATTTGGAAAAATACTTTTGTCAACAATATATTCGAACGTCTTCACATGGAAAAGGATTAAACAAACAATGATTGTATGCTATAATATAAAGGCGACGATTCATTCTCCCTATTCAATTTATCGTTGTATCGTGTATGCCAATTTTAAAAAGCATGAATGTTTAGGTAAATTAATCATATTTTCGGTCAATTCGGTCATTTAGTTTATTTCGATGAAAAGACAAAAACAACTTGGGTCGTTTTGATCATTTTTCTTACATAAAACAAAAGGTGGGCGTCGTGTATGTCAACTCGTCTTACACAAATATTGCAATTTGAAGCCTGGGTTGTAACAGCGCCTAGAGATAAATGCTCAGACATCAGCATCCAAGAAATATATGCGGACAAATAATTAATGACAATTTATATAGTTTTGTCCTATTTTCAAACGGGCTTTAAAATTTTCTGCCAATTTTTGTTTTTAATAAAATCTGCCAAACGGGCTCCCGACTGGACTTGCTAAACAATTGTTTTTTTATATTTACTCAACTAGTAAAAATCAAAAATGTATTTATATTTACTATTGAAAATTAAAAATAAATTTATATTTAATAATAAAAATTAAAAATAAATTTATATTTACTAGTAAAAATTAAAAATAATTTAATATTCAAAATTATATTAATTTTATTATATATTGATCTAAATCATAATAAAAAAAGGTGTATCAGTTCAAGTTTATTAAAAAAGTTTATCTTAAAATATTTACTAAATTTACATTTACTAATAAAAATGTTTACTAAATTTATATTTACTAATAAAAATAAAAATAAATTTATATTTACAAGTAAATATTAAAAATAAATTTATATTCAAAATTATATTTAATTTTATTATATATTTGTTAAACAAAAAAAAGTTCACCACCATTACCGCCACCACCACCAACCCCCACCCTCTAACCACCTCCCTTTTTCCTCTCACAACCCTCCCCGGACCTCACCCCACTCTCCACCACCACCACCACCACTCCAACCCCCACCTTTCAACCGCCTCCCTCCTGCGCTCATAGCTCGCCACCACCCTCTCCACCACCGGAAACCTCGAGCACCGCCCGATAAACATTCCGCGGAGCCCTAACCTTCTTCGTCCCCAAATATGTCGAATTCATTATTTCAAACCAAAATCCATTATTTCATTATTTCGAACCGTCAACTGCAAATCACACGAAATCGGAGAGGCTCAACGCCGAGATGCAGGAGATCGCGTGGGGGAGATAACGGGAGAGGGGGATTGAGTTTGTGACTTCGAAGAATGTGGTGGGGGGTGTCGGGGGTGGTGGAAGAGAGTGGATTGAGGTCCGGGGAAGTTGCATGTTGGGTGGTGGTGGTTTTCATTTGGGTGGGGGGGTGGGGGGGAACGGAGAACAAGAAGAAGACTTCCTTTTTTTTCTTTATAGTCTAAAAATAAGCGGTTATAATTTTTTTTGTTTAAATTAAAAAAATGACATGGCGCCACGTGGGGGTCATGTCAACAGTCACGTATAACAGGCTTCGAGCTGACCCAGGCTGGAGGCCATCTAGCATATTTTATTTTAAAAAATTAAGTTACTGGCCATTTTTAAACCCCATTTGAACAAAATGACAAAACTTGACGATTGGTAAAGTTAACGGGCAAAAATTATAAAGCGCCCAATAATTAATAATCCTATATATTTGATTTTAGCTACGATATAGTCCCAGGATGGACCATCTGCAAAAACTTCATATATGAAAAAGTTATGTCGGTACAAATATTATGATTAGTAACGAGAACACTGCAATATAAGTTCTTCAAATATGGGGGTTGTTGTCAAATAATTAACATAATTTTTAACTTACGTATGTAGTTAGTAGTTTATTGATGTTTTCTAATGTTATGCTTATTTTGATTATATTATATGGTTAAGTTATAAACGATCATCTTGGCACTCTAAAAACTGATGATCATTTATTAATTAATCACGTGTACGTGAAACGGGATAACTCAAGAGGTACTTGACTAAAGTCATCGCTTTATAATGATAAGAAAATAAGTAAGATTTGAAGGGGAAATCTAAGTGAAATGAACATTTTTCCATTAATGAAGTTGAAACCGCAGTTCGAAATCGCATCAACTTTTGTTCATCTTTTTTACTTGGCCGTCATAGATTTATAGTTCCATTAGCAATCCGTACGTGTAGCATGTTGGTTGTCATATGATATTATGGGTAGCAATGGGACTTGTTAGGGTATTATAATTCTTGTACAGACTGAAACTTATAATTACTCTTATGACATTATCGTGCGAAAGGCGACTTACTTTTGGATTTAAAGGGTTAAATGTCAATTTTTCTAATTTTTGGGGCAAATACAAAACAATGGTTATTTATCGAACATCTCAAACCATATAATTATTATTGTGTCATTCTCGTGACATTTAGGATGTTTTGGGTTGCAATGGGACTTATTTTTTATTTTAGGGAGGTAAAAGTCATTTTTTTTAGACAAACACAAAAACTACTAAACAACGTTATTCACTATGGGGTTTTTGGCAAATTACCTCCGTGTGTTATGGTAAATTACTAAGTTATTTTCTTGTGAAAACTAAGTTGGCCAAATACCTTCCTGTGATCTCAAAAGTTGGCACACCACCTCCCTGTAAAACTTTGTATTGTAAATTTATATGAAAAGACAAAACACCCTTATCAATACTAATATTTTAATTTGTGTAATCGTGAATTGGATTTTACTATATTTTTCTATTTTTTCTAAAAGCAAAAAGTTTAAAAAACAAGGCATATGACCATATCCTTTACATTCAAAACATTGAACATCTTTTACATTCAGCTTCTAAAGGAGTAGGTTTTGATGCCATGTACTTCACAAACTTAAGAGGTAATTTCTTATAACCCGGGGAACTATTACTAAGATTCTTTTCCTTACCTTTTCCTTTAAGGTTCAGCTTATTGAACTTCTTAGTAATTTTACCGTAGTCTGAAGAAATTAATTCATCATCACTTTCATTGTCAAGACTTGACCCTCTTAAAGCAACAACCCTATGGTTGCTAGGTTGTGAGGAAGCTCCATCTCAAATTCTCTAAGAGTATTCATCAAGATTTGAAACCGTAGATTAGCAATATTACTAGATTTACTCATTGCAATTTTCTTGTGAGAAAATTTAGATGACAATGTTCTCATAACTTTATAAACCATTTCTTGATTAGTCATAACAAATCCTAGGTTTTCACATTGGTTAGCAATATCAAGAATTTTCTCAAAATAACTATCAACACTTTCATCTTCACCCATCTCAAGTTTTTCAAATTGCTGAAGCAGATGTCTATATTTAGAATCTTTAACAGCAGAATCTCCTTCCCAATGTAATTCAAGTATATCCCAAGCATGTTTGGCTTTTGTACAATTCTGGATTAACTTGAACATGTGATGATTAACCCAACCAAAGATAGCACTAAGAGCTTTTTCATTAGAGTTATAAGGACTTACCTCTGCTGCTGTCCAATCTGCTTCTGGTTTTGGTACTAGATCACCTTCACCATCTCTTGGTAATGTTGGAAGAGAGTATCCTTTGAGCACGGGTTTCCAGGCTCGAATATCAATAGCTTTGATGTGAGACCTGATCCTGATCTTCCAGTATACATAATTGAAGCCATCCAAAACTGGAATCCTGTTGGTATTAAGATTGACACTGTCCATGGTGTTGTATCGCCTCCAAACCACCAGTGTAGTAGGTGTTTGGCTCTCACGCCAATTGTAATTTTCGTATCGTGGATTGACACAACAACTATGAGAGTTAAGCTGGCGTTGCCTTAACTCAATCGTGATCTTCTTGAATAATGTAACATGCAGCGGAATTAAAAACACAAGAAGATATAATTTTAAGAAGTTTTCAATATTATTAAATACTTCCGAGACTCAGGCCAAATAACCATAAAGGTTTTAACAAAAATGTTCCTCACAATAAGACACTCACGCTCTTTGTTGATCGGACTCAACGAAGCAGACAAGTACGAACTACTTAACTTCTATGAACTAGATGTAAATAGTTGATACAAAAGCTTCGCAAAAGCATGACGAAGACAATACAAAGTATGATTAATCTCTCAGATTGTTTTGCACGATTGTCCTATCTTCATCTTGATGAACTTCACATCTTTTATAGATTTCTTGAATCTTGCACGTCAAGATGTGATGTTCACAGCTTTGGTAACTCTTGTTGCTTCCTTGTTGAATTTTGGCTTCTTTGTGAACCCCATATATTTCTTGAATATGTGTTTCCTTTATTACTGATCTAGCAAGGTAACACATCTTCTTCAAATCGGAGTAATCCTGGAAAGAATCAAAGTTGCAGAGAATTCAATTTGTTTTCTTCTTTTGAAAGCGTGTAGAGTTGATTATTCAACTTAGCTTGAATTATGGAAACTTCAAGTAACGGATCTTCCATAGCTGTTCCTTGTGATTAAGATACCTTCCTGGACATAGAGATAAACAGATAAAATCGTGGAACTTGATTAATAGGTAAATAAAGGCAAAACTTAAATTTGGCAACTAAATAACAGTTTTCGTATAGGCTCTCTGGTTTCAATGTTATCCTCAATGTTTTCCCAACATCGTATAACATTGATTCCAGAAAACCCTGCACTTTCAATGTGTTTTTTGAAAAAAAAAATCTAACCCGTACTCTCATTTAATGGAGTGAAATGCCAACTTTTGAGATAACAAGGAGTTATTTAGCCAACATATTTTTCATAGAGAGGTAACTTACTAAGTTACCACAACACAGGGAGGTAGTTTGCCAAAAACCCTATAATGAAAACGTTGTGTAGTAGTTTTTTTACGACCACGCAGTTATTAGCGACGATCGCTGATTTTGTAACTTTAATTAGTGACGTATGATTCGTCACTAATAACATACAGCCAAGCCGTCACTATTATCACCTAAGGTAAAATATTATTAACGACGGCTTGGTCGTCACGAATGATCTTTAATGGAATTACAAAAATATCAATAATATTCTGGCACTTTCACAAATTATCAAAATATTATATTTTGTTTTGAGATATATGATTATTATTGTGTTGTTTGTTAAAGAGATAAACTATTGAAATGAAACTACTATTGTGTTGTTTGTCAAAAAAAACTTTCAAAATATGAATAAAGGTTTGAATAAATGAAAAAAACTTTGAAGTAAAAGAAATGTTGCAAATAATATATAAATAAACTTTGAACATATGAAAACTTTTGTATGGAAATTTTTTAGATATTAGAAATGAGGTGGGAGAGGAGAGAGTATTTGATGTTTGTAGGTTGAAAATTTTGAAATTTTCGCCATCTCCCGCCATTTAACGAGTCACTTGTAATGGTTGAAATATTTGAAAATTTCAAATTCTGCTAATCTTAGGGGAAAGTTGCGATGGCTTGGCCGTCGCTATTGTAGTTTGAAGATTATTAGCGATGACTTGATTGTCGCTAATGTCAGGAAAATTTTATGTTTTGGTTCCATAAGTTGGCTCAAGTGCGATTTTGTTCTCATAAGTTGGTAGACCTCGATTTTGGTCCCATAAGTTGGCACCTTGACTCGATTTTGGTCTCATGGTCAACACTCCGTCCAAAACTGCTGGAAAACGCATACGTGGCACCCGTTTACTGTGACCTTACATATTTTGACCCATGTTTCGAGCCCACATGTACACATGGCACCCATGTTGAAATTAAATAATTAAAAGTTATTTTTATAACACATTCATTTTCTTTTTTAACATCTTCGTAAACTTAAAAACTTAGTATATATATACATACATATATGCTTCTAAACAAATTAATTAATTAACAGAATATTACATACTTAGTATATATACACACATACATATATATATATATATATATATGTGTATATATATATAATACACATGCATATATGCTACTTTTAAATTTATATTTATCCTAATTACTCCATCCCCACCCCCGCACAAACACCACCACCACCAGGATACTGCCACCACTCCACCATTATTGCCGCTCTACCAGTCACCACCACCAGGAAACGAGCATTACGTCCAACGGGGAACATGAGCTTTCTTCGCCGCACCGGATCCGAGTGTTTTACCACGACTCGCCATTGATGCTTGAATTCTGCAGTTTGTGTGGGGTGATGAAGTGAATGAATGATAAGAGGACAAGGAGAGAGAGAGGGAGGGATTATGCAGCAAATCCTCTCTCAAATCTCTAATTTAATCGATCCGGGGGGAGGGGTATATTGGTGGTTGTGATGGTGAAGCAGCGTCGGACAATGGACGTTTTTTATTCTTCTTTTTCTTTTCTTTTTTTCTTTTTTGTGATGGGTATTGGTGGTTGTGATCGGTGGTGGTGACCGGTGGTGATCCGTAGTGGTGACTGGTGAAGGGAAATGGGATGATTTTGTTTTTAGTTCTTCATTTTCTTTTTTTTCCTATTCTGTGATGGGTATTAGTAGTTGTGATGGTAATTATAATCGGTGGTGGTGACTGGTGACGGGAAATGAACGACTAACCTTTCTCCTTTTTTTTCTTCTTTTTTTTTTTGTTTTTTGTTAAGTATATTAGTTTGAAATTAAGTTTTAAAATTAAAATTATATATAAGTTTTTATATTTAGATAACTATAATTTAAATATATATATATTATTTTATATATTTATTTTTAATATTTAGTATTAAAAATAAATTTAATACGCATTTTAAAATACAAATTCTAATTAAATTGAAATTATACATTAAGTTTTTAATGATTTTAGATAATATATAATTGTGAAGTGTTTTATGTTTTTGTTTTTTTTTTCACATAGGTGCATTTGTGTACAGGTGGGCCCAGAAAATAAGTCAAAATCGGTAATGTTTGTGGTCAACTGTGCCATGTATGCGTTTTCCGACAAAATTGGACGGAGTGTTGACCATGGGACCAAAATCGAGGGAATGTGCGAACTTATGGTACCAAAATCGAGGCCTGCCAACTTTTGAGACCAAAATCCCGCTTGAGCCAACTTATAGGACTAAAACATAAAATTTCCCCTAATGTCACTTTATTTGGTTTTTCTTTGTTTACATTGTGTGATTTTGATTAGTATATGATATTTACCCAAGAAACCTTTAATGTATGTTAAATTAAGTAATATAATTAGTATACAAGACATTGGAATATTGAAATCCAAAACTATTGTTAAATAACTTCTTATGAATGAAGGTAATGATGTAATTATATATTCGTTTAAGATCTACAAATTTATGTTACGAAGTTGTAACCATGCCGCTTTTGTGATTGATGTTATTTACAACTTGCAAGTATAGATATTATGATGCTTAAATAGTATCTCCTATAAATGATGATTGTGCAAAAAAGTATAAATAACATGTTACAACCTGCAAGGATAAATAACATCGTCATTATTAGGTCAAAATGTCATTATGAACCGACCTTATAAATAATGATTGACTGTGCAACGAAACCTAAAATATGTGTTTATTCAACTAATTAGTACTTATTATTGACATAACTGGTAATTAAACAACCAATTTATGTTATATAGCCGTGCTAGAATGGCATTATAATAACTTAATTATTACCAGCAAGGACAGGGCTGTCACTAATGACCTCTTGTAGCGACGACTAAATTGCCACTTCTGTTAGGGTATCCATGCGACGACCTAACCTTCAGCAATGACCCTCAATTGTGATGGTTAGGCCGTCATGACTGTTAGGGTTCAAGGTTTCAAGTTTAAAAAGGTTACCGTTGGTTTTTGGTTTAGCAATAGCATAGTCGTCACAAGTATAACGTTAACATTAATTAGTGACCGCTTTGTCGTCGCGATTGGTAACAGGAATAGATGATTGTTTATTTAAAGTTATGATAGTACCCACATCCTTATGTTTTGTGCAATTATGGGTGCATATTGATTGGTTTTATAATGGTTTGTCTTTATATAGGATTTTGGTGCGATAACACAAAACGAAGCTAAAAGAGCCATTGATTCAAAACATGGCTTCAAAACACAAAGTTGCAATGGAGAGAATCGAAAAGAAGCCATTGATTCAAATGCCAGGGGACAAACTTACAAGATGAATCAGATGATTTGCTACATACCATTTAAAAGAAACGGAAGTCAGTGTTCCAACACAAAATGATCTTAACTTTGACACCCAAAGAGGATGTTATAGCCAATATTGTGAAGCCGCAAAAAGTAAAAAAAGCAGGCGAGTCTAAGCGCGATCGTAGCGGTGTAGCGTGTGCCAAGTGCAACCTGGCCAAATGGTGCCTGATTCAAATAAAAAAAACAAATATTAGTTCGTCCCATGCGCTGACCCAATGCCGTATGCTCAACACAATGATCCAAATGAGTACTAAATATGGCGATAACGCCTATAGGATACAAAAAAGTAGATAAAAGACTTACCGCTACACCTGAAGCTTAGTGAACGTCTCAATCCCTCATGACCACAGGCAGCGTATAAAAATTTTGCATCACTATGCAAGGGGAGCATCCCTTTCACCATCTTCAAAGAGCAAGAGTCCTCAATCGATTCGTCAAAAATCACATCAGTACTCATAAACACCATGTAGCAAGTATTGAAGGAAAGATGAGCCTGATAAGGGTCTCTCTTTCTCGAGAGACTATTAGGTGCAACAATTGTTGTATGTTCATCCACTACCAATACACGGGGGGAATGGGGGTGTTAAGTGGTTATTTCTACAATTTATGGATATCCTTTTAATCTCAACCATTAGTTGTACATACAACGAATGTATATAATAATTTCTCCTCTTTGTCCTCTTGGGACCCTCAGGCGGAAGACTGCTCCGATGTAAACTTAGAAGCTTGGTGTGCACATCCTCTGCTGCCCACTCAGCCAATGCTGCAGGTTTGTACCAAGCTGAGTAGACTCAATATCACAGGGAGCTTCACGTGAAGCACTAGCTCCACTACCTAGCTCAGCCTTGAGTCTAGGTGACAACCCGCTATCTCCCCCAGCTTTAAAGCATGATCATCACTACTATTCACTACAGGTGGATCTGCAACGGAAGGAGGAACCATCGAGAGGTGGAGACGATGATGATAGTGACTACGAGGTTACTCATTGTGTGAGGTGCCAGGAGGGCAATGAGGTTGAGAGTGCTGATGAGCATGTTGATCCTATTTGAAATAATAATGAGGAGGATGAGATATACGACAAAGGAGACGATAGATCTCCGTGTATTTTTCAAAGAAGGGAAACAGTAGACAACTTACGGGAAAAGTTTAACATATCGGTGCGGTATAAGGTGATCATTCCTGAGATGAGAGATAGAATGCATCTTCCCCTGAGGGAGCATTACCATTTTTGTAGATTATCTAGCTACGAGGCTTAGATTCCCTGTTGTCCCCTGACGTTTGACACATTACTGTGCGAATTGGTTTAACCCTACTCAGTTTACCCCGAATGGATCCGCAACCATCGTAAGTTTTGTAGTATCAATGAAGGCCAAGGGTTTCCAAAGTAAAATGGATGATGTTTGGCTTTAGTTTTGTATGAACTTCAACCAAAAGGGTGGTGCCATTTCAGGCTTTTATTAATTGTTGGCTAGGAAAAATTGTGTGTACCTAGACGGCGCAAGAGACAGATATGGTTGGGATTGTAAACATAAGTTCCTCTACGTCAAAGAGAGTACTTGCGGACAGTTTTATGGCTTCACTTGGGACTGGACCGACATCGATGTTTGGCCAAAAGGGCCTAGTGACGTAGAGGGTAGGGGGGAGAGGTTGGCAGTACTTTGGGCCGATTCCTTATATTATCCGGCCATGAGTCATCCAGATGTACTGAGAGCAAGTCATGTTTCACCCGTTGAGTACACAGGGATTGAAAGTTTGGGTATAATTATTCTATATTTGCATTTATGTGCTTTACAATTACATTGTTATGCATACATACTTGTATTTGGCATTTTTGGTATTGTGTTCTTATGTGATCTCTTTTTGTCGTTTGCAGTTGACATGGTGAGAGATAGATCTGAGGGGATGCACATGACTTCTGCGTAAAACATATTAGCAGTTAGCTTTGCGCCCTCCCATAACAGAGGTATAGGGAATCGCGTTGAATGTGGGGGCACCTATGACCTCTGAGGAGGAGTGGGTGATGTTAACATGGAGGGTAAGAGGTCCCCTGATCCAGAGCAGGGTTCACATGGTAGTTCGCCCCTGAGAGACATGACTCACAAGAGGCATCATCCTCAATAAATAAATTATCCGATGAACCACTATCATCAACCAAAGGTTCCCCTCTCTCACTACTAGAAACGCCAACCTCATCATAATCATCATCATAATTCGACTCATGATCGAAGAGCGAATCAATATGCTTATCAAAGTATTCCTTAGGGAATCATTTACCAACCCCATAATCTCAAGAAAACAAGTTGAGTATAAGCAAATTACCGTGGCAAGACAGTCTACATGATGTCTAACGAATACCGAGGTATCGCGGACACCGAAAGGGCGAGTATCTCTACTAAAAATGCTAATCTACACTACGTGGAGAGCGAAAATGCCTCTTTTCATGGTATTTAGGCCTCGGAGAGTATTACTCATGATGGTAATTTGAAAACCAAATTTTGGCTACTACCTGCGATTCAACATTTCAAATATAGTAAAACATGAGTAAAAAATGCACAGGAAAACCCACGTAACTTAAGAATGTAAGACGTCTACAAAGTGACGACAAGTTCATAAAAATATATAAAATAAGTTAAATTCGATAAGTTCAAAAAAATCCTACAATTCAAACATAAACGAGGCCTCGATAACGTAACGAGACTCGAAAATAACACTACGGTGGTTGGACGATCGATGTGGGATGATGTCATTATGATGGTCATGATCAATGCGCATGACATCATCACGTAGATTAGTAATTGACGTGCCGTGTTAGACCAATTTGACGTGGACACATTGATAGCATTGACGTGGATCATGTCGATCTGAATCGACAAACCCACGTTAAGCGAATCAATGTGTCACGTGGCATAACCCCTCTTACCAAAAAACCTAAAATGCATGATGGGAATTTCATGAGTAACCTTGAAGCTCTCTCTCCTCTCTAACTTTCTCTCTCCAAATAGTGAGAAAATGAGGCAAGAGGGAAGAATCATCCACTTTAAAGGTAGCCCTAATGGGTTCAATTTTCCTCGAAGGCCCATATCACAAAAAGAGCCTCCTAGTCCAAATACTAGAGGTCAAATTCATCAAATAATTGATAGGTTGATATTTTTGGCCCAAAGTTATTTCTTGGAGAAACATTTCACCTCGGCACGGATATTTTCAAAAAATTACAAAATGGACCCAAATTTTTGCTAATTAACAAGATTGGCTAGAAAACTATTTTTTGTGAAATATCGTCAAATGAAAAAAGGTAATTATGCCTAGCCTTTGTTTTCTCAAGTTTTAAATACACTCAATGAAGCCCATCTCAAACTAGGGGGCTACGGTGTGCCATAATTACGACACTTCTAGAATACGCGGTTATTTTTGGAATAACTCAAACTAGAGGGGGCGAAAGGCAATTTTTCCTAATCTGATTAGACAACCAAAATACCGAGTCAACACGACCATTAGGACAAGACCATTGACCTTGAGAAAATGTCTATTACGAAAAAATGCCAGTCATAATGTCCATGCAACGTAGCAAAATGAAGAGACCCCCGTGCATGTGCCGCGTCGAACAAACCTTGGCCACGTCTGTCAGGCAGACATGTCGTGGCACGTCAATCAATGCTAATGTGCCACATGGCACGTCAATCCCTGAACCGCATATGGGCTCCAATCCGGTGCGTTGTGGGTGCACCGATCCTATGGTGCACCACTTTCACCCACTACAACTTTAGTACGTGTGAGCATACTATATCATGCCTTACCCTTTTTCATTTTCTATAAATGTCCCCTCACTTCTTCATTTAAGGGTTGGACACATGAGGGGAAGTTCACTTGGAAGTTTGGATGATCTAACTTCTCTCTATAATTCTATTGAGAGAAAGCACTTTAATCCGTTCCACGTCAATTTGTGGCACTTTAGTCCGTTCCATGTCAATTTGTGGCACTTTAGTCCATTCCACGTCAATCCGTGGCACGTCAATCATTCCACATCAATCTGGTTCACGTCAACCGTTTCCACGTCAATGTTTCTACGTCAACACAAAATTACGCCTAGCAAATATTTAGAGTATTTTATCCTATACTTCCCCATAGACATTCTTATGTCAACAATTGGACTTAGGTATGAGAAAGCTTTTACCCGGTATTTGATCACTCCGCGGTGCAAATCGAATGAGGTCCAAAACTGAGCCTCAGGGGCTCAATGTTTTCTTACGTCGTTAGGCCACCCAAATGATCAAGGATTATGATAAACCCAACACGGGTCAACACTATGGCTAATCAGTCCTCGACTACGAGACAAAAATCCTCTGGGATAGTCCAAATCGAGTCGTACGGATAATACAATGTATACAACTCTCGAGCTAGCATTATTTTAACTAAGACCCTCCACGGGCTCAAATTAATAATGAACTACGTCCGACTTGATTCTTTCTACTCAGAGAGATACGTAGGCAGTTTTCCCTTGCATTGAGCCAGTCGCCAGAAAGTAGTAACTGTATCCTTCCCTAGCATATGTTACTTACTATATAAACTATTTACTTATAACCATTATTTTTTTACTGCATGTTTTCATCGAACCAAATGCTCTTCCTGTGTAGCCTATAAGGGGCAAGAGATTTTGGTGAGGAGGTAATCTCGAGACTAGAGAAAACACCCCGTGCCACCACCATTGAACACAACTTCACAAATATTCACAAGAGCAAACACAAGCACACATGCTCAATTAGGAGATTTGAGATCGTAAGCAAGAATTCAAGTCATAGATCAAGTTGAAAATAGCAAGGTGACAGTGATCGAGAGTTTATCTTTCTTTTACTATTTCCTTATGATGTTCTTTTTCTATTTGTGATATTAGACTTGTACACATCAGTAACTAATTTTCTATGTTTAGAGTTATGGCGTAGTTGGATTGGTGATCCTATGTGATTTCTTATGTTTTGATTAATACATTTACGTTTATGTGTTTATTCATCTATCTTGATCTCAATGCTTTTGTGAATCCTGCTAATGTATGACTAATAAGAAGTCATGGGAGGTAAGTAACGACGCCACATAACACATTCTACGGGATAGTTGAACCTCTTGAGTGTGCGGGCCCACTAATGTCATCCCATGTCCGGTTGTGGCATCGAAAGAAGCCATGAACACATAGATCAAAACTATTAACTTAAAGCCTAAGAATGAACATAGGGGAAATCCAATGAACCCTGACGCTCAAAACATCCATCCTCACCTGAGTAGATTTGAATAGTAATTAGATTTAACATTAGCATAAATCAAGCAATCATCCAATTCAATTTAAGTCTATTAGTCTAGCATAGTTTAGTTTAGTCTACTTTAGTTTAGCTTAGTTTAGTTTAGTTTAGATAATTCGACTTACAACCTACATATCTTGTTAGTAACGAATTGAGAATAAAATAGATGGAGCTAAACTCATTCAGTACAACCCTCGTAGGATTCGATACTTGGGACGTCATCTTACTTTGTATTTTATATCACTTGACTCGTATACTTATGAATATGAGTATTAATAATTAATAGCACTTTAAAATACTCATCAAGTTTTTGGAGCTGTGGTCAAGGACTAAGCAATCATTCACTATTAATTTAATTTTTTCAATACTGGTAGAATTGTTTTTAAGCAATTGAGTATCTTGTAGGTACTATAGACGCAGACATGTCTGAAGGACAGACCACTGGCAATGAAGACGCCTTAGACATGCTAGTACAATGACTTTGCATTCTCTAGCCCATCGGATAAATGCTTGGAATATTGGCTACTTAGAGGATTGTGCAAAAATGAACCTTTTTTTCTTATTCTGGGCGAGTTCATGATGGTATCAACTCCACATGATACTTCAAAATCACAAAGTGCGTTACTGACCAACCGAGAGAAAGATCCACAAATTTCTAATGAAGTCATCAATGAAGTCGATAATGAAGACAGTAAAGCTGATAATCTTGATGATTTTCCCTTGATAAAGGTGCATCAAACAATGATGACCCCTTATTGGAATAAAGATGCACTTGGGAAAAAGGATTTTCAAGCATTGGAAAAGTCAATACATTTCGTGGAATGAAGAAGCAATGTTCTTAGGAAATCGAATGGTATGCATAAATGGTTAATTCTTTTCATCCTAATAATTGCGAGATTATGGTAAAAGCCAGGCATGTCTTACCTCTTTTTGAAGAAGACTACGAAGAATATGACCCAAAAATTGTTGAAACTGCGGTGAGTAAAGAAGTTGCAATTGAATAATATAATCATGAAGCATCTCAAATCGACGTCGTGGAGCACTCAGAGACATAATCCCACCATCATTATACAAGTAAAGATAGAGCCTGAGCCAATGCCTATTATTCATGAACAAGAAGAGGTAGTGAATGTACACGTGACTGATCCAACACTCAAGGCTAACAGTGAGAAGACCGAGATTCATATTGAATTTGGTGGTGATGGCAGTGGAAAAGCCAAACTACTCCTACCAATTAAAGATATGGTTGCATTGAATGATAAGCTGGTGAGGAAAAACTTGATCGAGGATCCTAACGCTGAGTGGCTTATTGATTGTGTGCCTACAATTTAATAGTCCACAATGGAAGTCATTTGAGGTACGACCACTTTATTTTCCAACGTAATGAATTTGAATATTGAACATATGCAAAATTGGGAATTGGAAATGGAGAGCCAACTCATCGGAATGTGGAGAAAAAGAACCCCCAACCATGTATGCCAAAATAACAAAATTACTATAAAAAGGCGAAGGGTTGGAAAGAATGAGCCACTTCATCGAAAGGCAAGAAGAAAGAAATCACCATATTTTAATTCTATATCAAAAACGCTGCTACACGAAACTTGCAAACCACTACGTAGGAAAGCAAAAAGGGAAAGAGTTTGTATGCAAATAGTGGTAGATGAAGATGGAGATTTGAAGAAGAGTGCTATGCAACATGGAACTCGTGAGCCACAACATAGGAAGGTCAAAAGATAAAGAGTTTGTATTCAAGCAACGATGGAAGAGGATATGAGGTGGGAGAAAAGATCTATGCAAAATGGTCCCATTGGAAGGAGGCAAGAAAACTGCTTAAAGTTGATACATTGATATATTTTGAAGATTGGATTCGCATCAGAATATTTGAACCTCCATAAGTCAATCAATAGTATAGAGCTAACCGACATAAAAACTTAGCGTCGTGTGGGATGTAACCCACAAATAGTAAATTTTAATTTGAGTCTTGCAATTTAGTTCAATTCTTAGTTATATTGTTTTGAGTCATCATATATAGCATAATTTGCTTTCAATGTGTGTTGAGCTAACAATTCAGATAGGAAAATAAAGTGAAAGAAGATATAAGTAGAGAGACGAACATGTCAAAAGTAAGGCGATCTTTAACAAAAGTAAGGCAACACGAACTAGAGCACGAAGACCATGTTTTTTCGGT
The DNA here is from genome assembly GCA_948329865.1 of Linaria vulgaris. Lineage (NCBI taxonomy): Eukaryota > Viridiplantae > Streptophyta > Magnoliopsida > Lamiales > Plantaginaceae > Linaria > Linaria vulgaris. Next base: position 42,222,138 of record OX415251.1, read on the forward strand.
ATAAGGTGCAACCAGGCGCCACAATTGTTCAGATTGCGCCACACACGCGCGACCAAGACAATATTGTGATCTATGTAGTGCCACCATTCCAAAAAGTGGCGCGTTTTGCTGTCAACAAGTCATCATGAGGTCGCGCCTGACAGGTATCTGCAAAACACCTTTCTCAGTTCGAAAGGCAATAAGAGACATGTAGAAATCATAATCTTCATAATTTGGTTGAGCAATCTCTATCTTTACTTTTTCTAACGTACTTATACTTCTCTTATGATTAAATTCCATAGATGCACATAAATTATTCCTTATGTGATTACAATTAATTTAAAAGAGTTATGCAACTTCTGAAAAATTACCAAATCTTATTAAGAACTCTTATTTGTTGAATCATAATCACATATATAATTCTCACCTCATAGAATTCATAAGTCTTTTTATTTCCTAACTTCTCAATTCAATTATTTTCTTGTGAAAATATTTTATTTTCTCTTTTTGACATTTGCAGAAGAACATGAAACCAGGAAGTTACTACATCGTTAATCTAGCAATGGGAATGAGAGAATACAGACTAGCACAAGCTTTAACAAAATTACATAAATTCGGAGCTAGTGAAGAAATTGGAAGATGTCAATGAACAACTCTTTTATACCAAAAATCATCATTGGTTAGAATTATGCAACATTGAAACAAGATAAAAAATGAAGAAAACACCAACACCCATAGTCCAACAAGTCCTATGAGCTTGTTGCTCGATCAGGGGAGTACTCTCATCTATTCTTTATTTTATATGTTTTGACGATGAGTACATAAAAGCATGAATGAGTAGAGATCAATGACGACATATGCATAATATTGTACGAATTTGAGTGCAAGAGTATATATGCGTGAATTGAGTATATTATGTGTAATATTGTCAAAAACATGTTTAAGTTTCACATACCCCTTTCAATTTAATGATTATGTTTAAGAGGGAAAAGAATGTTGTTATTTATGAGAAAGTAGGGATGAAGCATTTAATTATGAATCTTGAATCATCTGCTTGATTGTTGTTGAAGAAGATTGAAGATCTTTATGTGTTGAGAAAATGAAATTTGGCCATCTTTTCTATCACATTTGAGCCTTTCAAGCCCAAAATCCTTCACAAAGAAATAATATCCACTGAACCCCACTGAAGCCTTTTCTTATGAGCCTTTGTTTATGAAACCTAATTATCAACTTTGAGCCGAAAGAAAAATTTATATCCTACCCATTTCAAGAGATGGATGTAGTAGGTCAAATGAGATATAAGGTATGAGTTTAAAACAAAAGAAAGAGCTAAAAAGAAAAAAAAATGAAAAAGAAAAGGCGAAAAAGTGAAAGGAGGATGAATATAGTAGAGAGTATATAATAACCCCCACGCGAAAATGTAAGTGTGGGGGAGCGTCTCGAAACCAATGAAGTTTAAGGTGTATTGATACTTGCTGAAATGAAAACGCAAGAAAAATAGGTAGAAATAGCCTAAATGGTATGGCTAATGAAAAATGCACAAACAAGGGAGGAAAAAGTAACACATGTGTGGTTTGCGACATACAACTCTAGAACTCATATATGAAAGCGCAAGAAAAATATGCAAAAAGAGCCTAAATTGTAAGGCCAATGAAAAATCTACAAACAAGGGAGGAAAAAGTAACACATGGGTGGTTTGCGACATACATCTCTATAACTCATATATGACTTTTTCTATTATAGTCCATACCCGAGCCTAATATTACAATCTAAAAAAGTCCTAATGAATTGGTTGCAACATGAGAAGTAGAAAGAGTAAGAGTGAAGTGATTACATGTTAAGAACTATGATCTTATAAATGTACACTGTGAAGATAACTCTTGTGCATGAACAATAGTATCACATACTATTTGAGACAATGAAACTGGATTGATAATGACTTTATTAAACTTGACGTGCATTCCTCATCTCTTCTTTTGATCATAGGTTGCATTCTAAGTATATCCATGTGCATGAGCGTTGATATACTAATGACTTGAGTTCTAATTTAGATTGAGTCAGTTTTGGTTTCTAGTTACTTGAGAACGAACAACGATCTAAGTGTAGGGGTATTTTATGAGCGTTTATTTAACAATACTCTAATACTCATTTCCTTATACTTTTGTATAAGTATGGGTGCATATTGATTGGTTTTAGTCTGTTTGTGTTTTTATAGGATTTTGGTGCGATAACACAAAACAAATCTAAAGCAGCCTAAATTGGATGTTTTTGGGAACATGGCTTCAAAGCACAACGTTGCAATGAAGGGAATCCAAATAAATCCATTGATTCAAATACAAGGGCCAGAGTTACAAGAAGAATTAGAGGTCGTGCCACATACTATTTGGAAGATACGAAAGTCAGTGTTCCAACGCAATAAAATGATTTTAATTTTGACATCCAAATAGGATGTTAGAGCCAATACTGTTACTCCGTGCTGAGTAGAAGATCCAGGTGCAACCTGGCCAAAATGTGTATGTTTTGGACAAAGAAACAGAGAGTAGATCGTCTCAAGCGCGACCACAGTGTGATCGTGCCACCCAGACATGATCTCAAGTGCGACAAAACCCAAATCGCGCGACGAGGTCCAAAAATGTACAGAAGCCATAATTTCAGCGGAGTTGCTATTTTTTCAATAAAAAGACACTAGGGCTGCGAATTTTCATACATTACCAACGCACACAAGTTCACAAATATTCACAAGAGGAAACACAAGCAAACAACAGCAATCAGGAGATTTGAGATTGTAAATCGAGTAGAAAGTAGCAAGGCGGCAACGATTGGGAATTTATCTTTCTTTTACTATTTCCTTACGACGTTTTTTTCTATTTGTGATATTGAACTTGTAATCGTGAGTATCTAATTTTGTACATTTAGAGTATGGCGTAGTTGGATTGGTGAACCTATGTGATTTATTATGTTTTGATTAAGACATTTTCGTTTATGTGTTTATTTATCTATGTTGATCTCAATGCTTTTGTGTATTTGACCAACATATGACTAATTAGAAGTTATGAGATGTAAAAAACTCCACCACATAACACGTTCTATGGGATAATTGAACATCTTGAGTGTGTGGGCCTACTATCGTCATCCCATGTTCGAGGGTGGCATCAAAATAAGCCATGAACACGTTGATAAAAGCGATTAATTAAAAGTATGAGAATGAACATAGGAGAGATCCAACGAAACCTGACGCTTTTAATGTTCATCCATCGTCTGGGTAGATTTAAGTTGTAATTAGATATTGTATTATCATAAATCAACCAATCATCAAATTCTGTTCAATCTGTTAGTCTAGCATAGTTTAGTTTAGTCTGGTTTAGTTTACCTTAGTGCATTTTAGTTAGATAATTTAACTTACAACATCTTGTTAGTAACCAATTGAGAATAAAATAGAAGGAGCGATATTGATTTAGTACAGTTCTCGTGGGATTCAATACTTGGGGCGTAATCTTGATTTCCCTTTTATATTACTTGACTCATATACTTGCGAATGTGCGTATTAATTATTAATAGTATTTGAAATAATGCATCAGTAACCTCTGTAGCGATGGTCGGGCCGTCACAAACCGTAACGGTAAGTAGCATTGACGACCACCTTTGCGACCGCTGAACCGTCGCTAATGGTGGTTACCGTTTGGATTTTGACGGTCCGACCATCACAGTTGGCAGATTTCTTCTTATAAATAGCTCTCCCTCATTCATTTTGAGAATTCACGCCAATCTCACACGTTACTTTAGGTATGTCCTACTTTATTCTGTTTTTCTTTTCTAGGAAAATTTTTTTTTGTTATTATCATTAATTTGAATACTTTTGTTGTTGTTGATTATTAGATATTATCATGCAACGCGAAGAGTCTAGGCGTGCACGCTACATACTCCACAATCGGAGTTCTGCGCACCAACAAGTTAGTACTAGTTTCCTTATATTATGATGTGTTAGTGAAGTATATTGTTTTATAATGTATGGTGTTTAGTATAATAAAACGTAATTAATTAAATTTTAACTACCTAAAAAAAGAATGGATTATCACGGCGATAGATCTTGGATCTACGATAGGCTAGATAGTAATGGTTCTTTGAAAGAGAGTTTGATGTTGGCGTTAGAACGTTCATAGAATATGCGTCATAAAAAATAGACTATTTAGATCTAAACAACCGTTTTAGGTACCCGTGTTTCAAATGCAACAACATGAAGTGTTTGGATTGAAACGTAGTACGTAGTCATTTTAATAAGTTGTGCTTCACGAGTGAATATTGGATTTGGGGGTCGCATGGTGAGAATGTGTACGGGGCCTCTACATCGTATTTAGATGACTCACCCACATCACCACCCGCCCGTAGCAATGCAGTTAGGCCTGTTCATGTTAATTCGTATAGAGATATGGTCGTGGATGCATATGGGGGACAATTTTCATATGAAGAGGTACGCGACGAAGAGATAAATCATGATGTTATGGCATTCTACGAGTTGCTGAATTTGGGAAACGTGAAGTTACATTGTAAGAAGGAGAAATAAGTGATGTAGTGGATTACAAAGCTTTTGACGTATAAGAGCACGTACAAAGTTAGTAACGCCGCTTGTGATAGGTTTTTAAATTTAGCCGTCGAAGGTATGGACCTAAAAATTGAGAAAATTGTTACCTGATACGGTTTATGGCTTGAACATCATGTTGACGGGGTTGGGGTTAGTTTCTTGTATTATGACGAGTACGCAAGTACAAAATTCGTTGCATGCTCTGTGTGCAAGGGTACAAGGTATGAGACTAGTAGGAAAGCACTTGTCTCTAAAACAAATATGGTACTTCCCCGTGGGTCCTTGTCTACAGAGGTTGTACTATTCTATAGGCACTGCAAAGCATATGACTTGGCATTTGAAATGTCATGAGTCAACTAATCGAATGATTCATCCGACATTGGGCGAAGCATGGCGTCACTTTGATTGGTCATATCCAGAGTTCATAGTTGAGCCCAGAAAGGTACGACTCGGTATATGCATAGATGGATTCACATTGCTTGGTCAATCTTCCACCAATTACTCGTGTTGGCATGTGTTTGTAACCCCTTATAACCTCCCTCATGATCTTTCTATGCGATTGGAGTTCGTATGTCTTAGCCCTATTATACATGTTCCACAGAGTCCTGGGAAGAACCTTGATGTATGTATTAGACCACTGATTGACGAGTTGAAGAATCTATGGACGGATGATATGAGTACGTATGACAGCCATAAAAAGCAAAACTATTAATTACGAGCCACACTAATAGGGATGATTTGTTCGTAGCGTATGGAATGTTGTCTTAGTGGAGTACTCCGGGGAAGTTATCTTGCCCTTATTGTATGGAGCACATAAAATCTCTTCAGTTGAAACATGGTGGAAAACCTTCACGGTTTGATTGTCATCTTCGGTTTCTACCAAAACAGCATAGGTGGAGGAAAGACAAAAGAGGTTTCTATTATAAGAGGGTGGCACTAGAAGATACCATTCAAGGGATAAATGGTGAGGAAATGAGAATAATTGTGGACAAACGCCCCTCAGTTGGTTTTGGGCCAACCACACAAAAGAACTCATAGTTTGGAATGACTAATAATTGGTGTTGCAAGAGCATTTTTTGGGAATTACCTTACTGGTCCACAAACTTAACCCTTCACAATCTAGATGGCATAGATTGTGAGAAGAAGTTTTTCGATAACATCCGTCCCAAAGAGGATGGACGATACTTAGACGAAAGACAACGTCAAGTCTATACGAGATTGAGATCGTGACAAACCGTAAGGTCCTATTTCTAATTTAAACTTGCAGAATAAAGAAAGTTAAAAAGCCCAAGGCAGCCTATTATCTCAACAATGATTAACATAATGAAGTGTTGGAGTAGTTGATTGATCTTAAGTTTCTTGATGGATATGCCATGAACTTATGAAGATGTGTTAAAAAGCAACAAGGAATATTGTATGGGACGAAGAACCATGATTGTCATGTCTTCATGCTGAGATTGATCCCGTTCCTTTTTGCGAATTCTGGCACGATGATATTTGGGGTCCGTTAGTGGAGATTAGTCATTTTTCAGGGTTATTTGCGCTTATGGGGTTTCACCAAAGGATATGGAGCATCTCGAGGAATCAATAGTTGTTACGATGTGCAAGTTAGAAGAGGTACTTCTATTGTCATTCTTTGTTGTGGCGAAGCATTTGGCCATTCACTTGACGTGGGGGTCTAGAGTTGGGGCGTGAGTTCATTATTGATAGTTGTATTCATTCGAGAGGTACGGTAGTTAATTTTGAATTCAAATTTTCTTTTTTAATTTATTGCATTATCTACTGTGTGGTTTACATATACATAAGTATGTATAATATTAACAGATATGTGTTTACTATATAATAAAGCGTGACTCAAATGATTGATAGCCAATTTGTACATACTATTGGAGATCGCCAACTTGTGTTCATAATATATATATATATATATATATATATATCTATCTCTTTTCAAACGAGATTTAATAGGCTTAATAAAAACGAGAAGTTTGTCAGAACGGAGTGGAATGATGAGATTTCACTATTCCACAAAAAATGGGTACTGGTAGGAGCATTGAACAAGCAACGATAGTTGACCGCGGCTGAACTGGATCAGATTTAACTTTATACACTTCTTAGCTGTCTAGAGCTTGACGGTTGGGTCCAGTGACTTAACGTTATGACTTTGACAATTTAATAAAATCCTATCCTGTCCTAGCTTGTTTAGTACTTACACGTGACATGTTTAGTACGCTAATCCCAGTCCCATGGAGGTCCAAACTAAATGGAACGAAGAATTTGTAGCATGGTTCCAATTAAAGATTCAAGTGGAGAGTTTGGGATTGATGACCGTCTAATACCTGTTAATTTGAGAATAGATCGTATAACATATGTATATGTGGGTCGGTTACAATTGAGTAATCTAATATCATAACAGATCTATCGCAAATCAGGCCTACACTAGGTATCTCGCGTAGACTTGGTCCGGAACCTATTGCTCGAGGTCGGGACTTCACCAAACGGCCTGCTGGTGCTACGTCGGTGATGAGTATTGAACGTATATTGGTGATGAGTCTCGATATGATGTCGGGGATGAGTCTCGATATGATATCGGTGGGTAATCTCGAGGTGATATTGATGGTCATGTCGTTATAAGAGGCTGAGTGACGACGTGGACAAAACCACATCGAATATCTATGTTGGGTATAATATCGAATATTGCTATTCGATGTGACGTAGGCAAATCGTGGTGTGGAAATTATGGCTTTCTCGGTGTGTGGGGCGGGGTATTTATAGGCGCGACAGGTCTATATCAAATCCTATATTCGATGTCATATCGGAGGTGATCCCCGATATGATCGTTCATGGGTCGTGGCCCAGAATGGGCCCAAATACTACAAACCTCCATATCATGTAGTCCCCCAATTTTGGGATTATTATCTTAGGGATAAGAATTCGGAAATTTAATTTTAAATTTTCGGGTTACCTGTACCCCACGTCCCCCTAGTTCGATGGACGGAAATAAAAAATGCGGGAAGTGCACTTGGAACTAGTTTGGTGCGCTCCCCCAGTGCAGTTACCGCATTGTATGAGGTTCTCGTTTGAACTCTACGTTGTTTAAAGCACGCGATCTTGGAAATACAGATACAAACAATTAAAACGTATGATAGTCCCCCATTTTTTGTAGTGCTAAATTTGGGTCGATCCCTCTGTCACGTGTAGTGCCATTTCTTGTTTGTACGCTGAACACATGTCGAAAGTCATATAGAATATGAGTTTCGATGTAATCATCGATATGGTGCATTTAATGTTGCGGGCCCCAAGTTTTGTTTGTTTATAAAAGTCGGTCCCTGCTGTGTCATCCTTCGTTATTTTATTGTTTCGTGTTGTCGCTGTCGAAACTATGTCGAATTTGATGTCGGTAAATTTCCTCGATATCTTATTCGATCTCAATTTCGATATAGCTTTCGATATTTCTTCGATATTTTGCGCATTTTTGTAATAAATCGCCTTACTTGTTTTGCTAAAGGATGGTTCGTGCTAAAAAATCTCCGAAGAAAAAAGTTGTTGTATCGCGTAATGCAATCAAATATTTATGGTGGCAGTGTTATTGTTGGAGATCGCGCTGCCATAGCGAGAGGTATTCGGTTAGAAGAGGATAGGATTAACGGTATGACCGTGGATCATGCTTCCCATCAATGTATGGCTGCTAACCCTCCACGGGTCAAAGTGACTCTGCCGCCAGAGGGTGCACCAGTTAATTATTGGCACCCTCGGGCTCGGGGTCGCTTTGAAGCATCGCAAAGAGGGGTTGGGGAAAGTTCTCATTCTGGCGCGCATCACTTCATGGGGTCGTCCGGTGTCGGGAGTGAGAAGCTCGATCCTGATGGGTTAGCACCCTCTTATGGTGTTGGCAAAGAAAGTATTGATGAGGCTCCCCCTGTGTCGGCCGCTCCGAGCTTGTCTTATTCGGCTTCAAGGCGTAGTGCGGCGCCCCGTGGTAACAATGATACTGAGAGATCATCCGAAAATAGAGCGCCATCGAAGGAAGATTATTCTTTTTTAACTGATCCCCTTTCGGAACGGTTAATTATGTGGATTGGGAATAATAATATCCTTGAGGAGGATGCTATCCGCGGCTTGGAAAATATTTATGGAAATTTTGATTATTCTGAGTTGTGCCAAGATCTGGGGGTGGAATTAGCACCGCGCATATGTATGATGATGCTATGTACAGTAAGGAGTTTGCCTTGTTGCTTCTTGGTCGTTACTAATGTTCATCCCACCTATTCTTTACTAATGATTATTCGTTTCCTTGGCAGTTTGGGCACACGTTCCATGAACAATGCAGAGATTACATGCTGCTTGGGGAGGTGTAGACTCGTCATGATGCTTTGGTGAAGGAGCTGCGCGCGATGATTGCACGTAGAGAGGTTAGTCGTGATCTTGCTAACAATTGGGCTCGTGCTGCTGAGACTCAGAAATGCATTGCAAGTGACGAAGCATGGAAAGCATTAGTCGCTAAAGAAGAGATGAAGAAGGAACTGGGTAGCAACGCGTATCTAGAGTACCTTGAAAACTTTGAAATTCAGAATGCGAAATTAGCCAAAACTTTAGCTCGCAACGGGGTAATTGTATCTTCCCCTCGTACTGAGGCGGGTGATGGTGGCTTTATAAGGGATAGTGATTTTAATGTCGATGTCACTGCTCCAGCGCATAGTTCTCCCCAACCATATGGTGGTACCCCCATCAGTGCTGATATGAATGTGAATATCGAGCCTTATGCCGGAAGGGTGCCTGTCTGGGCTATCGCAGGGCCGTACGTTAGGAACGTTATAGGGTCCCCCATGCAGAGGAAATGGAATAAGCATCCAGAGGTTTTGTCTCCCCGAAGAATGGATGAACTTGCTGATGATGTTTGTGCGGAGCCCTGGAAGTTTCCAGAATTTGAAATGAATGTATCTGGGCTTGGGCCCTTTCATCGGGAAGATATTTGGACCGAGTTATTCACTGATCTTGAGAGGTATGTGTTTCTTTATGATATGTAGGTTATGTCGTCGGCTAGTGACATTTTTTGATACCGTAGTAGTTATTTCCTCGGGAAAGTTTTTCTATGTATAGTGTATCCCATGCCAGTGGTTGAAAGCCGTTTTTATAACGTTTAATGAAGGGTGTTTATTTGCAAAAATCTTACCTTGTGCAATTCTTTCTGTGATCATGAATATTCTATCCTTGTCGTATAGTAGTTGTGGTAGCGTAGTGATTGTCTGGCGATATTGGCATGGGATTGCCTTATCTTTGGTAGGTGACTATCACTCATGGGTGGGAGCCTGTCTTTTCTTCGTAGGTGACTCGTTACCGCTCATGGGTAGTAGCCTGCCTTTTCTTTGTAGGTGACCCGTTACCGCTCATCGGTAGGAGCTATCCCGTTATCACCGAGGACCCGTTACCGCTCATGGGTAGGAGCCTGCCTTTTCTTTGAAGGTGACCCATTACCGCTCATGGGTAGGAGCCCTCCCGGTGTCACAGGGGGACCCGTTACCGCTCATGGGTAGGAGCCTGCCTTTTCTATGTAGGTGACCCGTTACCACTCATGGGTAGGAGCCCTTCCGTTATCACAGGGGGACCCGTTACCGCTCATGGGTAGGAGCCTGCCTTTTCTTTGTAGGTGACCAGTTACCACTCATGGGTAGGAGCCCTTCCGTTATCACAGGGGGACCCGTTACCGCTCATGGGTGGGAGCCTGTCTTTTCTTCGTAGGTGACTCGTTACCGCTCATGGGTAGTAGCCTGCCTTTTCTTTGTAGGTGACCCGTTACCGCTCATCGGTAGGAGCTATCCCGTTATCACCGAGGACCCGTTACCGCTCATGGGTAGGAGCCTGCCTTTTCTTTTGAGGTGACCCGTTACCGCTCATGGGTAGGAGCCCTCCCGGTGTCACAGGGGGACCCGTTACCGCTCATGGGTACGAGCCTGCCTTTTCTTTGTAGCTGACCCGTTACCACTCATGGGTAGGAGCCCTTCCGTTATCACAGGGGGACCCGTTACCGCTCATGGGTAGGAGCCTGCCTTTTCTTTGTAGGTGACCCGTTACCGCTCATGGGTAGGAGCCATCCTTTTCTTTGTAGGAGACCCGTTACCGCTCATGGGTAGGAGTCTGCCTTTTTTTTTTTTTTTGTAGGTGACCCGTTGCCGCTCATGGGTAGGAACCCTGCCGTTATCACAGGGGGACCCGTTACCGCTCATGGGTAGGAGCCTGCCTTTTCTTCGTAGGTGACCCGTTACCGCTCATGGGTAGGAGCCCTCCCGATATCCCAGGGGGACCCGTTACCGCTCATGGGCAGTGGCCTGCCTTTTGTTTGGTTGCCTTCGATGCATCCTTTTCCTGGGCTGCGTCTGGTGAACTTCGTGTGCCTGCATGTGACATGCTAGTTTTAATAATATATTAGTGTTGAACTGTATTCCGTTCCCTACGTATCCCGTGTAGGGAATCAATCCTCGCGTAGTTCTTTACATTGTTAAGAGTAGTTGAAATACTGAATTTTTTAAGAATAAAAATGCCTAAGGTGTTGCACGTTCCATGGCCTAGGTAGGGGTTCCCCATACATGTCCTCGAGATAATAATAAGCTTTTGCCTTGGCGTGGGTAACCCTGTAGGGTCCATCCCAATTGGCTTGTAGTTTCCCAACATGCTTACTTTCTTTCACACTCTTCAACACCAAGTCACCCACTTGAAAGCTTCGAAGGTGCACTCGTTTATCCAAACTCCTGGCCATTGCCGCTTTGAAGGCCACTGTCCGTTGGTACGCTTGCTCCCTTGTGGAACCAATCATCTCGAGGTCCATTTTCCGTAATCGTGCAGTGTGTTGCGGGTCATATTCTGCTATTCTATATGTTGGCATGCCAATCTCAACCGGGACTATTGCCTCTGACCCGTATACTAGAGTGAACGGTGCCTCTCCTGTAGATGTTTTCGGTGTAGTCCTATATGCCCATAGAATCACTAGGAGTTCGTCAATCCAACTTCTTCCGGTGGCGTGTAGTCGCCGCTCCAGATATTGTTTAAGAGTCTTGTTGGTGGACCCCACTTGTCCATTTGCCTGTGGGTGAGATACCGCAGCAAAATGCTGGGATATTTTCAATTCTTTGCATCATGCAACCATTGTTTTTCCTCTGAATTGGGTACCATTGTCTGAGACCAACACTCGGGGTAGTCCAAAGCGACATACAATATTTTTCGAGACAAAGTCTATCATATTTTTCTCCGTGATGTGCATCAAAGCCTCAGCCTCCACCCATTTCGTGAAGTATTCTACCGCTACTAAAAGAAATATCTTCTGACCTCTAGCCATTGGTAGGGGACCAACTATATCGATCCCCGACTGATCGAATGGGCAAGTGATCTCTAGGGGCTATATCGGTACAGCTGGCCTATGTATAAGTTTGGCGTGGTACTGGCAATTCTCACAATTGCGGCAGTACAGGGTTGCGTCTTGTCGTAATGTTGGCCAAAAATATCCTTGTCTTAATATTTTCTGCGATAGAGCTCTTCCTCCTGAATGATTTCCGCAACTACCTGCGTGTATCTCCCTCAGTATGTATTGGGCGTCAACTGGTGATATGCATCTCAGCAACGGGCCTTCAAAAGATCTCTTATAGAGTTAACCCTAGTAAATGGTAAACCTGCCCGCCTTGTACTTTAGTCGTCTTTGTGCATTGAGATCGGCCGGGAGAGTTCTATATGCAAGGTAATTATATATCTCATCCTTCCAACACGGTGTACCTGCGATAGGAAAGACGAACTCCACGCAACCCATTTTTTGCTGGCTTTTGTTACTCCAACAGCAGGCCTAGAGGTGGTCAGCAAAGTCACACGCTTTTCCACAAAAACGTCTGAGGAACTAGCAAATTTGGATAGAGCATCCGCCTCGGCATTTTCCGATCGAGGTATTTGCGTCAGACTGAATGTAGTGAACTTGGCCGCCAATTCCTTCAACTTTGCCAAATATAAAACCATGGTTTCCTACTTTGCTTCGAATAATCCCGAGAAATGATTAGCCACTAACTGCGAATCCGTGAAGACTTCCAGATGATCCGAACAGAGGGTCTTAGCCATTCTGACTCCTGCCAGGACTGCCTCATACTTCGCCTCGTTATTCATTATAGGGAAATTCAGAGTGATAGCGAAATCAAATTCCCTACGATCTGGGGACACCTGGTGAATACCCGCTCCGCCGCCGTTTGCTGTGGAGGAGCCATCCACATGAAGTAACCATGCCGCGGGTCTCGAACTGGGACCGGGGTCCTGACTTATAGGAAATATATGGTGGCAAGAATGGTCTAAACTGTTACCTAGTGTATCTGCCATAAAGTCGGCTAGGATATGTGCTTTAATAGCCGTGCGGGGACGATACTCGATCCCATATTCGCCCAATTCTATAGCCTATTTTACCAATCTCCCCGAGGTATCCGGACTGGGCACGACTTGGTAAAGTGGTTTGTCCGTCACGACCGCTATTGGGTGAGCCTGGAAATAGGGCTTCAACTTACGAGCCGTCATGACAACGGCCAAGGCACATAGTTCGATTTGCAGATAATTTTTCTACACTCCCTGGAGAATGCGGCTGACATAATGGATCGGAGATTGCTTTCCGTTTACTTTTTTTACTAATATTGTGCTAATGGCATTGGCGGAGACCGCGAGATATAGATAAAGCGTCTCCCCGGGATCTGGTTTCGCCAAGAGTGGTGGTGCCATAAAATACTTCTTGAACTGTTGAAATGCTCTTTCACATTCCTCGGTCCACTGGAAATCCTTGGCCTTCTTCATGATTTTGGAAAAAGGAAGACTCCGTTCTGCCGAGGTCGCAATAAAATTCCCCAAGGCCGTTATACGCCCTGCAAGGCATTGCACATCCCGTACCGAGCGTGGGGAAGCAAGATTCATCACGACTTCTATCTTGTCTGGGTTGGGTTCGATTTGGCGCTCGTTAACCATATATCCTAAAAATTTCCCCGCTGCCACTCCGAATAATGTTATTCATAAATATGCCCTGCTTTAAGCTTTTCTACAACCTCTTTCTCTGCTGCCTCGCTCTTCTCCTTGCTAAAATTCCTTTTCTTATGTCGTATTGGTTTGGCCCGCGGATCAACATTCAGCTTATGCTCTATAATCTTTGGGTCGATTCCAATCAAGTCCGAATCACTCCAGGAAAATATATCGACATTCCTTTTTAATCATTCAATCAACGCCTTCCGAATATCAGGCGACATTATAGCTCCTATCCTCAACGTACACTCCGGTTGTCTCGGGTCGATCTCTATCGTTATAAAATCTCCCACCGGCTCCATTCTCGGTTCATTCTGATAAGGAATAATCGCCCTTTCTATCTCGGCGCATTGCCCCTTATGATCAAGCCTCGACCTCTTGCTACTCTTCGTCATATTGGTATCTGTCTTGTTCAGTTCTTGCCCCTCGACACATTGTTGCCTCTTCCTTAACATCTCGTCGGATGAACTCCCGATCTAGAGAACCTTGGTTCCCACATACGGCGCCACTAATTTGACAATAGATCGTATAACATATATATATGTGGGTCGGTTACTAGTGAGTAATCTAATAGCATAACTGATCTATCTCAAATCAGGCCTACACTAGATATCTCGCGTAGACTTGATCCAGAACCTGTTGCTCGAGGTCGGGACTGCACCAAACTGCCTGCTGGTGCTACGTCGGTGATGAGTATCGAACGTATATCGGTGATGAGTCTCGATATGATGTCGGGGATGCGTCTCGATATGATATCGGTGGGAAATCTCTAGGTGATATCGATGGTCAGGTCGTTATAGAAGGCCGAGTGACTACACAGACAAAACCACATCGAATATCTATGTCACGTATAATATCGAATATTGCTATTCGATGTGACGCGGACAAATAGAGGTGAGGGAATTCTGGCTTTCTTGGTGTGAGGGGCGGGGTATTCATAGGCGCGGCTGGTCTATATTGAATCCTATATTCGATGTCATATCGGAGGTGATCCCCGATATGATCGTTCATGGGTCGTGGCCCAGAATGGGCCCAATTGCTAGAAACCTCTATATCACCTGTAATCAGTGGACCCGCTTGTATAGTGAGCATGTACAATGTATACATTATGAATAGGTTCAGATTCCATACAGAGGGGACGCATGCTTATCTCAAGGACAATGATAATGCATAAATACATCGGACGAGGAAAGGACCAGACTACCCCCCAAAAAGGGTCGTAGCACGAAAGGCCTCGTAAGAGTTTTCAACGTCAGCCTCAAAGTTATAAGAAAGGACACACGTATTGAACGAAGGATCACCGGCACTTTCCACTTGGAATGCATATCACGCGTATCATAAAAGAGTGTTAGAACGTGACCTCCTTTAATTCACGGGCGCCCTGTTTTAAACTACTGCCAGTAGATACGTCTACCATAAAGCCATATTTATGGACGCCCATCCTACCCATTATGGAGGACGGACCAGGAATCTCGCTTGCATGCTCCAGATCTTATAAACAGAAAGCTAGATCAACATTATAAACCAACTCAGACTGGGATAACACACTTGTACTCTATATTCACCTAAAAGCAATATAATTCTTCTTTATTTATCTAAGTTATCTCTCGTTTTAGACGTAAAGGGCCTTTAAAATTTGACAATAGATCGTATAACATATATATATGTAGGTCGGTTACAAGTGAGTAATCTAATAGCATAACTGATCTATCTCAAATCAGGCCTACACTAGATATCTCGCGTAGACTTGATCCAGAACCTGTTGCTCGAGCTCGGGACTTCACCAAACTGCCTGCTGGTGCTACGTCGGTGATGAGTATCAAACGTATATCGGTGATGAGTCTCGATATGATGTCGGGGATGCGTCTCGATATGATATTGGTGGGAAATCTCTAGGTGATATCGATGGTTAGGTCGTTATAGAAGGCCGAGTGACTACACAGACAAAACCACATCGAATATCTATGTCACGTATAATATCGAATATTGTTATTCGAGGTGACACGGACAAATCGAGGTGAGGGAATTCTGGCTTTCTTGGTGTAAGGGGCGGGGTATTTATAGGCGCGGCTGGTCTATATTGAATCCTATATTCGATGTCATATCGGAGGTGATCCCCGATATGATCGTTCATGGGTCGTGGCCCAGAATGGGCCCAATTGCTAGAAACCTCTATATCACCTGTAATCAGTGGACCCGCTTGTATAGTGAGCATGTACAATGTATACATTATGAATAGGTTCAGATTCCATACAGAGGGGACGCATGCTTATCTCAAGGACAATGATAATGCATAAATACATCGGACGAGGAAAGGACCAGACTACCCCCCAAAAAGTGTCGTAGCACGAAAGGCCTCGTAAGAGTTTTCAACGTCAGCCTCAAAGTTATAAGAAAGGACACACGTATTGAACGAAGGATCATCGGCACTTTCCACTTGGAATGCATATCACGCGTATCATAAAAGAGTGTTAGAACGTGACCTCCTTTAATTCACGGGCGCCCTGTTTTAAACTACTGCTAGTAGATACGTCTACCATAAAGCCATATTTATGGACCCGAGCAAACAATCTGGAGCCACTTGGGAAAATTCACAACTCATAACCAACATCCAAGAAACAGCCTCCATAGAAATGGATGAGGCACACCATCTCCCTAGTAGGTCCCCAACTCCCTAACAGGGGAGATCCAAACTAAACATGCGTCATGACAAAACAAAATAAAAAAGTGTGTCGCAGGGATAAAACATGAGGCATAATTGATATGGCTCGGAGAGGCACCGGGAGCCATGAGATGCCTGAGCTCTCCCCTCCCCCCCCCCCCCCCCCCCTCTCCCACAAAAAATGAGGGAAGCCCTCGTAACAAACCAAAATGAACCTCTTAGATTGCTAACAAAAGATTCATACTCTCTTTGGATTCGATACTTGGTTAGTTATACTTACTTACAACTTCATAATTACTTGACTCGTATGCCAGCAAAAAATGTGTATTACTCATATTAATGTCACATGATAAACATGCATCAAGTTTGTGGCGCCGTTGCTGGGGAGTATTGTTGTTTTTTTAGAAACACTTACTGCTTTGTTCGCATTTCAAGTAAAAGTAGTGCATGACAGAGAGATAATGTGACACCACTACCGTATGACCCACAAATAGCGACAAGTTGTAGGAATAATCTACGAAAAAATCAAACATGTCAAACAGAGAAGATAGTTCGACCAAACTAGTCCAAAGTGATGCAGGAAGAGTAGCACAATCACAACCACTAGAAGTCAATGAGATGAAGGGTCATAACGCTAGAGGAGCTTATTATCTTCGACCAACGAGACAAGATGTTTTGCAAATTCTCAAAGGAACATGATCGTGCATTGTGGCTGACGAGAATCATGAACCTATAAATTCAACAATATTCTTTATGATTGGTCAAAATCAATTTAGAGGAGGGTATGTTGAAGATCCAATGGAATATCTCGAAGATTTTGTAGGGACGTGCATTCCAAATCAAGAAGATTTGGCAATCTTGAAGTTGTTTCCATTTTCTCTTCTTGGAGGAGAAAAAAGATGGCTCAACGAGTTACCGAAGCATAACATCACAATGTGTAAGAAAATGGCACAATTTTTCTTAGGATGGATGGAGAACCATCATCCCATGCATGTGAATAATTTAAAGGCATGACGAAGAGTGTCCACAAAAAAATTTCCAAAATGAGATACTACTCCAGCAATTCTACTTTGAATTAAACACGGGGCGTAGGAATACATTCAATATTAGTTACGAAGGAGGACTCATGACAAGGACTGACGATGATGCATTTGCATTGTTAGAATCTATTACACACAACATATCTAAGTGGAGTATTGACCGAGAACTAGTAAGAAAGACAATGGGGGTTCACGATGTAGATGTTATTACACAATTATCCGCACATGTGGAAGCCATCAACACCAAGCCGAAGCACATGCAAAGAAACACAACACTCATTGTATGAACCAACTCCGTGGGGAATCATCCGAACACAAAATGTCAAAGAGTTAACTCAATTGTGAATGAAGAAATCAACTATGCGGGTAATTATTAGAGTCAAAACAATATGTACTCGAAAACCTACAATCCAAGAATAAGAAACCACCCAAATGTTTATTGGGTTGGCCAACAAAATCAGCAACAACAACAAGGAGGGGCGCAGAAACTGCCAGGATTTCAATTTATTGAAAAGAAGTCAAATCTTGAAAGAACAATGTTCAACTACATGGCGAAGAATGATGCAACAACATGAGAAATTGAAGCAAGGTGCCAATAGACACACGCTTCATTCAGGAATATCGAGTAGCAATTGGGTCAAATTGTAAATCAGCTAAATACATGACCAACCAGAATATTGCCAAGCAACACTGAGACAAACGCGAGGGAGAAAATGAATATATTATCAACCAGAAGAACATATTATAGGCAAGGTTTCTGAACCCCTAGTGAATGAGTATTTTCCACATATACCTTGTCCTTCAAGAATTCATCGCGTCGAACTGTTTGTTGTGGTTTTCAAAAAGTTATTATTCCACCAAACCCCATGACTATTGTCACTTCATGCGTTCAAGGTCATAACTTTATTTTTAGCTCCAGTGAGGCTTAATGTTTGCTCGTTTGTACTAGTTAGTTTTGTGTGTCTTTCCAATGTGGATCCGACCAAAATTTGCCAAAAACATTAATTTTTACAGTATCTTCCCCTTGCTTAGACCGCTCAGATCGTGGTGACGGTGTTGTAAAATTTAAATTCATTACACGGAAAATTTGATTTTAATTCAAGAGATTTCTGGAAAACTTGAAGAACGCCTTCAAACAGTCAATTTAAATAAAAACAAAACGGTCAAATTCTCAGACAATTGGCGGCGGCAAAGGGGCGGGTTGCTAGAAAATCTTTGCCGAAATTTATATAATTGGACTCAATCTTCTCATCGCCAGGACTATTCAGATGGTAATGACGGTATCGCAAAACTCAAAGCAATTACACGGGAAATTTAATTTTAATTAAAAAAATTCCACAAAATATAAAGGAAACTTTGAAGGTGTTTTCACATTTTTCGAAAATCTCTTGAATGAAAAATTAGGTTTCTCGTGTAATGGCTTTATATTTTGCTATACCGTTACCACTATCGGAATCGTCCAAACAAGCGGAAGATTTTGACCAAAATAATTTTTCCTGTAAATTTTTATCGAAATGTCGTCGGAAGTACATAATGGGGCAATTCACATATACTACCAAAGTTCTGACCTTACCGATTAAAAAACAAAAAACTTACCCAGAACCAATAAAGTAGCCATAATTCAATAGGTTTGGTAGAACAACCTCTTTCAAAAATCTACCGCGATCTATGACACTTGAAGAAGCGGTTAAACAAGTAACAGAGTATGCAAAATACTTGGGCGAGATCAATGTTGATAGGAAGAAGATGGATGAAATCGAGATCCACAAGGTTTTTGCACTTAAAGCAAGTGAAGGGCTGCAAAAAAATCTAAAGGATCAAGGGAATTCTACTATACCTTGCACTGTGAATAATGTTTCACTTGAACATTCTTTATGTGATTTGGATGCTAGTATAAATCCTATGCCATACTCCATCTATGAAATTTTGAAATTGCCTTTCTTGAGAGCACTATAATTAACTATATCGCTAGCTGATAGGAGTATGAGTTATCCTAAAGGGGTAATGGAATATGTTATGGTCAATGTAGGTGACTTTAGTTTTCCTACTGATTTTGTGGTAATTGATATTAGTGAAAAGTATAAGTTTCCATCAATTCTTGTGAGATCATTTTGTGGTAATTGATATGTAGGGGAGGAAGTGTTAGTTCAAAAGTTGCCAACGAGCATGTTAGTATTAAATTAGAGAAGATGATCTATCCTAATGAATCACTAATCAAAAATGTAGCAAGGAATATGAATTATTGGCATCCATAAATCATGATGTAGCGATTGACACACCATAGAATTCGTAGTGTCGGGCTAGACGACGTAAACACTTAGCATTGTTTGGGAGGCAACCCAAAATATTTATTATTTTGAGCCAACTTTTTTTTATATACTTTGATTGTTATGCAGAATGAATAAGAGTAAAGAGAATGGGAGAATGATACAACACCGAATGGTGAAAGGAGTGCAGAATTGCAGAACTTGCAGCAACAAATTTTCAAGTTTCGGGAGCGGCGCGGCAAGCACAGTAGTAGCAAGAGTGGCGCCACTCACTGGAAGTTTTTTGCGATGCAAATAATCTTTTGCGAGCAGCGCTACACACTGGACAAATGGCGCGAGTGGCGTTGTGACCTATGTGACATTCCTGTTGTGCGACTTGTAAAAGGCATTTTTGACCACCGCTAATTCGGGAATAAGTTTTCTAAATTTATTTCTTTCTTTTTTCATTCATAATTCAGGATTTTATGCATAAGGATGTTACCTGTAATTCTAAGATTGTTAATTCTCCTATAAGATAGAATTCTAGTTCATCTATACCTCTATGTATATATATATATATATGGGCGAATTAAGAGTTTTATGTTATTATTCTTTCATACAAGTTATAAATCCCTACAAAATTTCTCTATCATTTCTCTCTTAATTGTTTCTTTCGTATCTTTTTTAACTTGTTCAAAGTTACCATGGCTTTGCATAAACACACCAACAAACGCCACAAGGACGAGGTATCTTCTCATGAGGAGGATACACCACCATCATCTCCACAAGACATACCATGCAACACACAAAAGAAGGTGAATATTTTCGTGGATCCTATCAAGACAACCTACCACTTGGATTTGGAGAAGATTACAGAGGAGAAGCTTCAACAACGTGAAACGATACGTTCACAAAAATATTTGAGGAACGCGGTCATGCCTAACACGATTTTCCACAAACCAAATACAAAAGATCCCTATATCAATTATTGTACAATAGTACCTGAATATAAGGCTTGGTACAATTTTATTGTTTCTCGTATTCTACCCGCTAACCATGTGACAGATGAACTATGGCATAGAGTAAAGTTGTTATTATGGATCCAAGATGGAGTCCATATACATGGGGGGCAGAACTCATGAAATCTATTAACCACTTTGCTACGAGAAAGACATCAATAGCAATTCCATATAAAGGCCTCATTATAAGAATTTGCAAAGAGGCAGGAGTTCCAATCGACCCATTCGACAAAAAAGAGTACTTAAAGATACAATCAGTTAGAAATAAATTGACGGATATGCTAAAGTAAAAAGGGGCAATGATGTACCAAAAAAGCCAAAGGTCATAGAAGAGTTGGTGAAGAAAGCAGTAGAGGAGAAACCCAGAATTCTACAATTCTTCATTAAAGTTGAGATCACGAAGCTTCGTGATGACTTGAATGCGCAAAGGAATTCGGTCATGGAAAAGATAGACGGGAAGAACGAAGAAGTATTTGACACATCACCCGCACGCACATTAAGATTATAATTTTTTTGGGGAGCCCTATGTTTTTAATTCTTTTTCTTTTTATATGTGTTTGCAATGGGGACTTCGTTATTAAGTTTAGTTGTACTCCATGTTATAGTTTTTAGAGTCTATCTTTATTTGTTTGTTTTGTTTAGAGTCCGTGAGAGTCAAGTTTAAAATGATAAAAGCATGAAAAATTAGGATCTATGATGATATATGCCTAATATAGAGGGAATTGGAAGAAATGGGTTATTCTTGGATGATAGGAGTACAGTCAGTTTAATCTTTTTAGAAGCATGTGTATTTCTTATTATCACGTTGAGGATAAGAAGATAATATTGACATAATCGTAGCAAATTTGTGAAAAGATGAGGAATTACATAGGAACTCAAGTAATTTACTATATTACTATTTGAATGAATTGTGGATTCGAATTGTTGGAAAATAAAAATAGGTTATCTTTTTCATTATTACGTTTTAACCTTTCAAGCCCTAAACTCTTATAAAGATTATCGATTGAACCCCACTGAAGCCTTTTTTATGTAGCCTTTCTTTATGAAAGACAAATATCTACCCTTAGTCAAGAAATTATATCCTACCCAAACATCGGCCACTGTAATTGATCATCAAAACTTGTTATGGGGTGAACATTCACTTAGCCATATATTGGTAAGTAAATTCTAATAAAAAACTTTAATACAGTTCATATCAGAGAATATTCGATGTATGATGGTGATGATGAAATACACTGAATGTGAGAGTGGTGTGAGCATGAGAGAACAAAGAGAAATAACTTTATGTTGTATTGAAGAATTAAAAACAATTGATTCATTTAGAGGGCTCATGAGATATATATACACAAAAAAAGAGGGACCACTAATCATTGCTAATACTAACCTTTGGACTCTAGTGGCAAATATCTCCTAATAACATTTGAGCATTTTTCTTTGGACTCTAGTGGCAAATATCTCCTAGTAACATTTGAGCACTTTTCTTTGGACACTAGTGACAAATAACTCCTAATAACATTTGAGCCGTTTTCTGCTCACTCATCACTTTGTCGATAATTCTCCTGATACTCCCCCTCAAGATGCAATGCCATTACATGGATTCCCATCTTAATTATCAAATCTCTAAGGCTCTTCACATTCAAGGCTTTGGTGAAGGCATCAGCAAGTTGAGTTTTAGTTGAAACATGAAATAACTTGATAACTCCGTGCTGTAACTTCTCTCTTGTAATGTGAGAATCAATTTCTATGTGTTTTGTGCGCTTGTGAAACACATGATTGAGTGCAATATAAATTACAGCTTGATTGTCACAGAAAACCAAACCAAACATATCATGATTAGAACCAATATCACTTAGGACTTGTTTAATCCAGACTATTTCACAAACCAATGTAGATAGAGCTCTGTATTCAGCTTCAGCTGAAGATCTAGAGATGGTTTGCTGCTTCTTTGATTTCCAAGACACTAATGAGTCGCCACTGAAAACACAATATCTTGTTATTGATTTTCTTGTGTCAATACAAGCCCCCCAATCTGCATCACAATAGGCCTTGAGGTGGATTGAATTCTGACTTGGAAAGAACAATCCATGCTCAACAGTTCCCTTCACGTATCTGACCATTCTGAGTGCACTGTCCATATGTTCATGCTTGGGTTCACTCATGTACTGGCTAAGAATTTGCACTCCTTATGATATATATGGCTTGGTAGCAGTTAGGTATATAAGTCTTCCTATTAATCTTCCATACTTGGAGAGATCATCAAGAAGTTCTCCCCCTGACTGAGACAGTTTCAAGTTCTGTTCTATGGGAGAACCAGCTGACTTGGACCCCATTAATCCACAATCATCTATGATTTCCAATGTATACTTCCTCTAACTAATAGATATTCCATCAAGATTTCTTGCAACTTCAATAAACAGAAAATACTTCAACTGGCCAAAATCTTTTAGTTTGAAATGTTGCTTAAGATAGTTCTTCAAGGAGTTAATCTCTTCAGTTTCATCCCTCCAATGATAATGTCATCAACATATACTAATGTGACGGTGGTATGGTTTTCTTTATGTTTGATGAATGTAGAATGATCAGCGAGAGATTGAGTAAAGCCTTGAGCAGAAATGATAGAAGTATATTTTTTATTCCATTGCCAGGATGATTGTTTCAGACCATATAGGGATTTTTGTAGTTTATAGTAGACATTCTCCCCCTCAGTAGCTATCACAGGAGGAGGTATCGTGTAGACCTCGTCATTCAAATCACCATACAGAAAAAAGAATTGTTCACATCAAGTTGTGACAATTGCCAATTCTGAGATGAAGCAACAGTAAGAAGACATCTGATAGTGGAGATTTTAGCTAATGGAGAGAAAGTTTCAAGGTAGTCCCACCCCTTCTCTTGGTTGTAACCCTTTGCTAACAATCTCGCTTTATGTCTTTCAACCTCTCCGAATGGTGTGAATTTTGTTTTATACACCCAATAGCAGTCTTATTATGAGGGAGGGGTGTCAAGGTCCAAGTGTGATTCTCATTCAAAGCAGCAAGTTCAACATCCATAGCTACTCTCCAGTGAGGAACAAGATTAGCTTGGTTATAGGATGAGGGTTTAAGATAAGGTGTAGAGGAAATAACAAGAGACAAAGGAACAAGAGAGAGATAAGAATAGTGAGAGATACATGTGCGGATCAACATTACCTGGAGAAGGAGAGGGATGAGCTAAAGTACAGGTCATATTGTGCTGACATTCATGCAGATGAGAGGGGAACCTTTTTAACCCGAGTTGATCTTCTTGGGAGAGGAAGAGGAGAGGGAGAAGGGTGCAAGTTGATAGGAGGAGAATATATATCAGGAGGATGATAATGTGTTTTAGGAGATTGAGTGAGGAAATGAGAGTATGTGTCAGGTGTAGAGGAAGAGGAAGTGTCTGGTATAGTCTCAGTCTGGAGTGGTGGTGGAAGTGTGAGGGATAGGAAGTGATCAGTAACAGTAGGGGAGTATTTGGTGGGAGAGTGAGGAGTGTCATGATAGGGAAAGCCACTTTCATAGAAGGTAACATCCCTTGATATGATTGTTTACTGATTTTGCAGATCATATAGCTTGTAATCTTTTATATTTGCAAGATAACCAAGGAAAATGCACTTAGTAGTTATGGGAAGTAGTTTGTTATGAGGTTTGGGCATAATGGTTGCAAAGTAGAGACAACCAAAAGTTATGAGGTGTGTGTATTGAAGCTGTTTGGAGTAGAGAAGAGAAAATGGACCATGATTTTGTAACGTGGGTGTGCGGGTTCTGTTTATCAAGTGAGTTGTAGTGATCGCACAATCTCCCCAGAAAGAGAGAGGAAGGTTAGCTTGTATTCTGAGAGAACGGGTAACATTTAGGAGATGCATGTGCTTTCTCTCAGCAACTGAATTTTGCTTGAGAGTGTAAGTACAAGTTTTTTGATGGATGATGCCATTATTTTTGAAGAAGTCAAACATCTTAAACTTTTGTCCCTGATCTGATCTTATGGCTTTAATGTTTTTATTGAATTGAGTGTTGACATATCGACAGAAAGTGACAATGAGGTTGTGTGCTTGACTTTTGTTGTTCAAAAAATAGAGCCAAGTAAAACGGCTATGATCATCAACAATGGTGATAACGTATTTTGAGCCATTAATAGTAGAAACTTTATAAGGTCCCTCGATATCAACATGAATCAAATCAAAACATTCATCACTTACTATGAGGATTTGAAGGAAATGGCATTCTGGATTGCTTAGATAAATAGAAAATATTACAAATAAGATTGTCAAAATTTTGTGGAAATACATCACTTGTAGAAGAAAGTAAAAAAAGCCTAGAAACTAAGGCATGTCCTAATCTATGATGTCATAAAAGTGAAGGTGAAATAGGTGAATGCACAGTTGCAGAAGAAGCTCCAGCCAGGTTAGAGGGTTTTTTTGTCTCTGTGGATCAGGTACATGTCATTTCTCTCTTTAGCCATCCCAATCATTTTCCTGGTGTTGAGATCCTGTAAAATGCACAAGTTTGGTAGAAAAATACGTGAGCAAATGGAATACTTTCTAAGTTTACTATCATATAGCAAGTTGAAGGTAAAAGATGGAACGCAAAACACATTTGTTGGAGTGATATTGGAGTTGAAAGTAACTTAACGTGTCATAGTAATGGGTGACACTTTACCATTTGACAGTTTCACAATGGAACAAGATAAAGGACACATGTAAAGTAGAGTGTAGGACTACATATTAAATGACATGTAGCCCGTGAATATAGGATCC
Organism: Linaria vulgaris; assembly: GCA_948329865.1. Classification (NCBI taxonomy): domain Eukaryota; kingdom Viridiplantae; phylum Streptophyta; class Magnoliopsida; order Lamiales; family Plantaginaceae; genus Linaria; species Linaria vulgaris. The sequence goes on from OX415251.1 coordinate 42,247,461, forward strand.
AACAATGTGAATCAATGAGGATCAAAATGAGTGATATCAGTGACATTGACACTTATAGATGACACGCAGCTAAGGGTGAGATGACTACCTTGTGAGTTGTTTACCAATGGGGTGATAGGAGTGTGGTTAATCAAGCTGAAGGAGAGTGCATATATACTAATATTGTTGCTCAGTGATGGCACCACCCTCTTCTGCAATAGGACCATGTTGACTGGTTTGGTTGACACTACCAGAAGCTTATCTCATGCCATTCTCATCTGGCTTAAACCTTGAGAACTTGTGTGTTGGACGATATACAAATACTTTATAATAGTTATGAATGATGTGATTAGTCTTACCACACTTTGCACAAGGAGGTTTAGGCTTAAAACCTGTAGGGTTGCTCCATGGCTTCCCAGTCTTTGCAAATTTACCAGCAGTTGTTGCTACTTGTGGCATTGTTGTAATTGTTGGTGTTGCTTTGACACTCATAGCAGCAACCTCAACAGGTGAATGACAAGCAAAAACCAACTCTCTACAGGTGAATGACAAGCAAAAACCAACTCTCTATTTGCCTTCTCTTGTAAGACCATATTGAAAGCATCATCTAGAGCAGGTAATGGATCCTTCAATAATATTTGATTCCTTACTTGAGAGTAAGAATCATTCAGCCCCATTAAGAACTGCATCACCTTTCTCCTTTCAGTTTTCTTATTCAAAACAATCAACACACCACAATCATTATTAGAGCACACTCCAGGTGATTCATGTAGGGCAATCCCGTCCTGCATAGATCTTAACCTAGTAAAATACAAAACAAAAGCTGCACCCTCTTGTTTAGTATTAATGATTTGTTGTTCAATCATTTATATGCGATTATTACTCGATTTTGAAAATTGGCGTCTGATTTCGTTCCACACACGAAATGCAGAATCTGAGAACAAGGTGCAATCACCAAGTCCATCAGATATTGCAACTGAGATCCATCACAGAACCACGTAATTACAACGAATCCATTTTCCATAAGTCGGATATGTGGATGCAGGTTCTGGGTACATCCCATCAATGAAATCGACCTTGTTCTTCGCTAATAGAGCCACGTACATGGCCCGGCTCCATCGATGATAATTTTGAGCTATGAGTTTTTTATTTACCAGCTGCTGACCTAGATTTTCTCCATGATGCAGATAGAACGGATCAGATGGATCGTCACTAGAGTTGCGCAATTGCAAGCTCTGAGTGTGATGTGAGAGCAATAAACGTGGTTGCTGGTACATGCGGGTTTGTCTATGTTACTGACCACTGTATTTTGGCAATTGAATATCTTGCTGAAGATATGATTCAATTTCTCTTGATGGCAAAGAATCTTGGTTTCTGTTTTTAATATGTAATTAATATTTTCTTTATGTTCTTTATATTTTTTTCAATCTGGAACATAAAAACTGCATTTAATATATATTGTTGGTTTTCTTGATTAAGAAAAAAAGAAAAAAAGAACCCGTTTAAAAATCTCCAATTGCACGAGCATGAAATTCAAAAACAGAATTCCATGAATAAAATGTATATCGAAAATAAAGTATTTGATCAAATCTTTGTTAATAAACTTATTCAATTAAGTATATCTTTATGTAAGGAAAAACTATATTCTTAATTAATTTGGAAAAATAAATATTTTATATGAAGTTCCATAAATTTGAAAGGGTTTAGTAGTAAACAATGAAAGATTGGTTTGTAATGAGGGATTCTCCTCTTTAAGGATCATCTTCTTTAATTTATGAATTTTTTTTTTTTGTAATTTTTCACCAGTAGTTTTGGACGAGGAAGCGAATGATTATTGAAGTATGACTGTCGGAACAAACTTTTGTTTTTTCTTTGGTCACTCTTGTGATGTTTGGTAGGATTAATTTTTCAGACAGTATTCACTACAAGAAATTCGCTCATTTCCGACGGCCTCCGACGGAATCGGCCGTCGGAAATGAACGAAAGTCTTTTCCGAAGGTCTTTTCCGACGAAAGTCTTTTCCGAAGGTCTTTTCCGACGGCAGGTCCCCGTCGGAAAAGTTCCGACAGGCTTCACCCGTCGGAAAAGACCTGTCCGTCGGCCTAGTGCCGACGGAAATGATCTTTTCCGACGGGTGAAGCCCGTCGGAAAAGAACAAAAAAAAAAAAAAAAAAAAGCTACCCTTTTCCGACGGCACCGTGTCGTCGGAAATGAGCGTGCCGTCGGAAAAAGGGTCTTTTCCGACGGCATGGTGCCGTCGAAAATGAGCGTCTCCGGAAGCTTTTTGACGCGGATCGCTGACATGGCACCATTCCTCCTCCAAAATCTATAAATACCCCAAAATTTTACACCTAAAATTCATTCATTCATACAAAAACCTTTAAATTATATCTCCCTAACTACATTTCTTCTCTCAATTCTTTCTTCAATTATTTTTCTTACTTATATTTTCTCTATATATATTTTGTTTTCTTACACATATCATATATTATTATTAATACTTTCATAATAAACTATTTTTATTAATCTATATATATTACAAATTAGTTTATATTTATGTTTTTCGTACCAAATAATTCATTTTTTATAATTTATATATATTATTAATGTTTATATATATATGTTTTAATTATAGCCTTTTCCGAAAATTCGAGATGATAATTAACAAAAAATTGTTTTTTCCGTAATTTTTTTTTTTAATATTTATGATTATTATTTCCGACGGCATAGTGCCGTCGGAAATAGTCTTTTCCGACGGCACGGTGCCGTCGGAAAAGAGGACAATTCCGACGGCACGGTGCCGTCGGAAAAGACCATGTCGTAGGAAAAAGCTTTTCCTACGGAAGCTTTTCCGTCGACCATTTCCGACGGATTAAACCGTTGGAAAAGACCATTTCCGACGGGAAATAGGCCTTTTCCGACGGGTTTTGTGCCGTCGGAAATGGTCGTTTTTCTTGTAGTGATTTCTTTTGTATTGACTTATACTTGTACGTTGCCATTTGCGTGAATTTGGTACTCTACTGTTGTATTGTTGATATAAAATATAATCTTGTGTGTGTTAATTCTTATAATAATATCAATTAATTTTATTATATGACAATTTCATTTCAAATATATTGTAGTAGGCTAGGTATTGATATATATGTTGTGTAAAGGTATTTTATAGGACTTTTATAAATGCCTTAAAGATTTATCTTGGGACGCATACAATTATCCTCTAGTTAATGATTTAGGGACCTTTATAAATGTTTCAAATTGTTGATTTTGGGGCCTATATGAATGTCTCTTAATTAATTATTTAGAGACCCTTAAAAGTGATTCAAAATCTTGACTAAGGGACATATATGTGTCCCTAGTTAAGGATTTAGGGAAATTGTCCCCTAATTAGAGCTTTTGGGACCTCTAAAAATTGTCCCCAATTTATTGCAACGCTAGGTATTGGCGACAGATTCTTTTAAGGTCTCTAAAGCTTTGAGTGTTGCAATATATAGGTAGAAGTTTGAGATATATTTTTGGGTCCCCAAAGCCTGTTTTTGTTGTGGTGAAACGGGGTTTTCGGGAAGATGTATACGGTACATTGTGGGATGCAATTTTTCACATCCCACCACTCAGGGTGAAATATTATGTTTTGGCATTCCACAACCCGGTCAACGCAGAACATGCTTGTGATGCGAATTTTCCATATCATAACCCTTTTTCCTTTTTTCTCTCTATTTTCATTTTAAAATGTTAGGATGTGATATCCAAACCCGTTTTCTTTCTTCTTCTTTTTTATTTGTTTTTAAATAATATCTCATCCTAAGATAAAAATGTAATTTGACATTCTACAAATGTGAATTCTCGTAGTGAGTGATATATTGAAGATGATTGGTCCATAATAACGACATATTGAAAATAGTACGTGCGTAAGTCATAATTAATTAAGTATATACTTTACAAACTTTGATAATAGGAACATGCTGATGACCAACAACAAATGGTAATTCACATGCATCATGCACCAGTCCTTTTTTCTATCACACGGCTTCCAGCCAATATCCCTATTGCAGATCAATACTTTGTTGCATCTGTTATCATCAAGACAAAGATTTACCTCTCCTTCGCCCCTATAAAACCCCATCCCTTAGCTCAATTCTCTTCATTCCAATATAGTGCTAGCCATTTCTCCTCCTAATAACCAGCCATTGTGGAAGTAACTTTAGAAATGGCATCCAACAAAAATACATCACTCGCCTTGTTTCTTACAATAAACCTTGTGTTCTTCACACTCTCTAGTGCATGTGGAACTTGCCCTAGCCCGAAGCCTATGCCCAAACCCAAGCCAACCCCGACACCGAAGATCCCGACCCCGACAACCCCAACGACCCCAACCCCGACAACTCCTACCCCAACCCCGACGACCCCTACCCCAACCCCGAGCAAGGCCAGTTGCCCAAGGGATACTCTAAGACTTGGGGTGTGTGGCGATTTGCTCGGTGGATTGCTCGGACTCACCATTGGGACACCATCAAACACTCAGTGCTGCAGCCTCATCCAAGGTTTGGCTGACGTTGACGCAGCCGTCTGCCTTTGCACCGCCATTAGAGCCAATGTTTTGGGTATCAACCTCAACGTGCCTGTGTCTCTAAGCGTGCTTCTTAATGCCTGCTCCAAGAGAGTTCCTCGAGGCTTCGTATGTGCCTAATACTATACAAAAAACTTAATCCTTGGAGTTTCATGGGAGTAATTTATAATTTTACTTTTGATATTGCATCTCGTGTATCTGGTTACTTCTTGTTTCCTATTGTTAAGCAAATAAATTAAGGGGGGAAACTTATGTATGGTCCCTTTATTATGCTTTAAGGCAGTTTCTTGTGTTTTAGTGAGTGCTGTATTCATTCCAAAAAGATCTATTTGTACTTTTACCAAGCCTTTTACTTCTTTTAACATCTGTTCAAAGGTAATATTTAATCAGCGCGCACATACACTTTCGTTAACATACGGTGTGCCATGTATCTACCCCTGACGAACTCCAAAAGCTTGTCACACGAGTCTGACCTGAGATAGATATTGGAACATTATCACGTTAATTGTTCTAGTATTTACAACTCTAATTGTTATTAATATTAGAGACCATGTAAAGTTATCATTAATTAGTTACATATCTTTTAGCAAAATTAGGAAACGGCCCCACACAGACAGCATTAAATCGCCAAACATAATTATTAGAAATTAGATCCCCATATTTCCCTCTAAAATGCCTTATAGATAAACACAAGCCAAGATCATTCCTCAAGCAATGTGGGATATAGAGTTCAAAACGCCCCTCACGTGTAGGCCAGAATGAGCATCGGAATCTTAACACGTGTGATAGTGGCAAGACCCACATCAACTTGGGTAGACTCTGATACCATATTGGAAATTAGATCCCTCATATTTTCCTCTAAAAGGGTTTATTAGAGGGAGAGGAGCAGGGTATAGATAAACAAAAGCCAAAATTATTCTACAAGCAATGTGAGATAGAGAGTTCAAGAATAATGAATCACCGTCTGTTTCTGATTAATTGCAACATGAATCATTTGCAAGAAAAAAAAATTGTAAATTATGATACATCTAATCCCTAAATATCTACATTCATGAAATGTTACAATGTTGGATGTTGACGAGTAAGTCGGATAACTTCACACTCGCCATGTGGCGCGGGCTTCGAAACTTCTGATTGTATAATGTATCCTCTTTAAAAGTTTGATACCCAATACATACGGATGTTTACTTTATTAAAGTAGCATATAAAAGATACAAAATATCAAAAGCTCATTGTTTCTATATGTTGGATTTTAAAAGAAACTTATAGCTATAAAGAATACAAATTTAAAAGAAAAAACAAATACGAAGAACCCCATCTCGTTTTTTCAAAATTTGGTATATGGTTTGATGATGCATAAAACATTTGTTTTTTGCTCACTTTTGCAAATGAGTTCTCTTCTATTGATCGTATGTACCCTAATGCTTATATCCAATACTACAAACTCAGTTTTTATCTTTATCTTTATTTTTATCTTTATTGTATAATAAGAATTAATGTTTTCAAGCAGGTTGCTCTTCAACGGAGATTTTTCGTGTTTCGGTTTTGCCCCTGTATGTTCAACTAATTACTTTAAAATGTTTTGTTTTACAGTAATAAATATTTGGAGCACCCGCACATACTAATTGGTTGGGACTCGCAATAATAATTTTTTTTAACAGTTAATAACATTGTGGTCCTCCGTAAATTGCAGAACATTCATTTCATTTTATAACGTCTTTCGATCTCGTCTCAAAAGTTTTACGTTTCGAATTTAGTGTCCTACTGTAAATTGCGGAATGGTCCTTCTAATTTTTTACTTCTTTTACTTTTATCTCAAAAGTTTTTGTTATTCCTTTATAGGCCCTACTCTAAACTATTAATTTGTCCTTCTATTTTAGAATTATTTTAATTTTGCCCCAAAAGTTTGGCAACTATGTTTTTGAGGTTTTCCCGTAATAAATAACTTGTATGCTCGCGCGTATTAAACAATTGAGACTCGCTTAGTATTAAATTGATTAACACTCAATACCGTGAGGGTCCACTGTAAATTTTAGAACATACCTTTTAATATATTATGTTTTTGGTTATTCAGTAATACATCATTAAACTCGTCCCAGTTAGGTTTCAATAATCAATAGTACAACGGTCCGGGTGTATTTACATTGGCCCCGCCTAATATTTATTCTTAATTCGCAATCTCATCATCTACGATTTCTTACACTTTATAATTTTTATGGTATATATAATAACTAGGTTTGTTACAACGCGTGATTTCTACTAAGTATAAAATCTCAAGAATGAACGGAAATTTCTTCTATTAGAGAGGAAATTAATAATAGAAAATTAAGAGATGGGGACACGAAATTCTTAGAGGTTAATCTTTGGTTTAAAAGCAGGGTAAAGAAAAAAAATAAACTCACATAATACAAATCTAGCACTAGGCATAAGAAACCCACAAAATCTGTATGTATGTGTTTGTACATGAGGGAGAAGATTCAAAAAGAATTATAAAAATTATGATTGTGATATAATTATCAATTTCTAAGTTTTGTATTGGTTGGCTGCACCATGTCATATGCGATGACGTGGTGCGGCGGTTCTAAGTAATTTCTCCCATCTTTCATTGTTTAATTTTGTCCTATGAGTTTAACAATTTACTTTATTCTGATTTAAGAAAATATTAATATTATAGTCGCAGTTTATTTCAAAAATAAAATTTGAATATCATTTTTAAACATGTAAAAACCTTTATTATTTTTCTACCAAAAAAAAGTATTTATCGTTCAAAACAGCACGGGCGAAGTTGCCTGGTATAGATATACAATCTAATAATATCCTTATGAACAAATATATAGTTATATACAAACATCTTTTTCTTTGTTACTTGAAACGCATAAAAATAAATTAAGTATGAAACTCATAAAAGTAGCATAAAGATTAAATTTAACGATCTTTTTTAGACTATTCCAGGTTGAATGGATAAATTCTTTTAACCCCCAACCTATGGCATTTTAATTATATAATGTTCTCTATAATACGTCAAAAATTGAAGTATGCCCCAAATCTAGTAAAATGTCGTTGGAAATAGTATTTTTCGACAACCAAGTGTCGTCGAAAATACAAACGGACTTTTCCTACGGTATTGTTCTGTCGCAAAAGGGATCTTTTTCGACGGCGCAATACCGTCGGATACGGGTCAAAGAAAATGTTATATGCGTATAGAAAAAAGATACTTTCTAAATTATTTGAATACATATTAAATAATTGGCATGGTACCGTCAGAAATAATATTCATAAAAATAATAAAATATAAAAAATTGGCACAATTTTGTGTTTTTCCCAAAAGAGGCTTTTTTTTGTTAAATACTCTCTCAATTTTGCCCGAATTCTCGAAATATGCTAGAAAAATTGTTTTTTTAATCAATTTCATAATTTCATCCCAAAATCTTATTGCATATATAGTTAATAAAATATAAATATAGAATTATTTATTAAGAAAAAAACATAAATATAAACAAATTTGTGATATATAGATAAATAAAAACGGACTATTATGAAAGTATTAATATATATATATATGAAATTAAAAACAATAATAATGTAACAAAAAATATATATATGATAAGATAAAAAATATAAAGAAAATATAAGTAAGAAAAATATTTGAAAAAAGAATTGGCAGAGGAAATGTACTTAGGGAGATATAATTGTGTGTTTGTGTATGAATGAATGAATTTTCGGTCTAAAATTTGGGGGTATTTATAGATATGGGAGGGGGAATGGTGCCACGTCACCGATCCGGGTGAAAAATCATCCGGAAATTGTCTTTTCCGACGGCACTATGCTGTCGGAAAAAACCATTTTCGGGCATTGATTTCGCCCGGATTGGCTATAAGTATAGTTCTATCGGTTTATAATTTTTAAGTCACAATTCGTTTCTTTTCAAAAATTGAAGTCGTATAAGTATTTATGATTTTCCATAATATTTTATCAAATTTACCCTATATGTTAATCTAACTTACTTTATTTTTGTCTGCAAATTAAAGAATAGCAACGAGACGGGTGTTAGAGATTCTTTCGAGCATTGCTTGCGGGGTTGTATCCACATGTAACTTTGTCGTATTGATAATGGTAAAGATTATTATTTTTATAGTAATGTATCCAAATAAAGATAGAAATTGGATGTACGATCTGTTGGGCGATAAGGGTCGAGTGAATAAAAGATTTATCGATGGTGTACACAATTTTTTGCAGTTTGAGTTAGCTCAGAAACGTTATCTAGACGATAATCAAAATCCTAAATGTCCGTGTAGAAAATGCATCAATAGAAAATATTTGAAACCTAGCGAAGTAGCTGATCACCTGTATCGATGTGGTTTTGTTGAGGGGTATCATGTATGGGTGTTTCACGCGGAAAGTATAACGATCATAATAGCCTCCTAGGGGCGTCGTCGTCAAGTCACGAAGTTAGAAACGATCCCATAGTTGTTCTGGACAACAATTCTTTTGGAGATTTAATTGATGATACTTTTCGATGCCAATTTCAAAATGTCGGTTGCGATGAGGAGCCAAACGCCGATGCAAAAGAATTTTTGGAATTGGAGAAATAGTATGAGATTAAGTTGCGTGAACAGGGTAACAAGTCTGTTTTGGAGTGGGTGTCTAAGTTTTTTACTGCCAAGCTAGAGCATAACTATAGCAAAGCTTGGTGTGCAAAGTTTGACAACTTATCACACGAGTGTTTGGGGCCATAAGATAGTCGTCGTCTTTCCGCAGATGTGTATGTTGCCGAGAAGTTGATGTAAGGTTTGGGGTTAGGATACAAACAATCGATGTGTGTGATAATAATTGTTTCTTGTTTTACGGGGAATTTGCATTTGTCGATTACATAGTTAGTCCTGAATGTGGGGAAGATAGGTATGAAATTGTAGGTTGAAAAAAGCTTGTGGCAAAGAAAAAACTATGGTACTTCCCGTTGGCCCCACGGCTAAAACGACTGTTCATGACTCAAACAACGGCTGAGCGCATGACGTGGCACTTAAAGTGTAGGTCGTCGAACGATGTTAGGCTTCACCCAACACCAGGGGAAGCGTGGCAACATTTCGACATAACACACCTTGAATTGAATGTCGGGCCACGAAACTTTCGTGTAGGTCTTTACAAACACGGTTTCACTCTGTTTGGAAACTTCGGATCCCAATACCCATGTTGGCCCGTGTTTGTGACTCCTTATAACATTCCTCGAGATCTTTTCATGCGAGAGGAGTTTATTTTCTTGATCTTGATTATATCGGGTCGGCATAGCCAAGGATAAAACATTAACGTTTTGCTTCGCCCCCTAATCATCGAGTTCAAGGTTTTGTGGCACAATGGTCTTCGTGCTTACGACAGATTCATGAGTACGAATTTCCAGTTGAGGGTTGCATTAATGTGGACTATTAGTGATTTCTCAGTGTACGGGATGTTGTCACAATGGAGCACACATGGAAAATTATCGTGCCCTTATTGCATGGAGAACACAAAGTCGTTCCCGTTACCCCTCGATAGCAAACCTATGTGGTGGGGGTGCCATCCTCGTTTCTTGCCAGAGGACCATGACTTCTGCCATGACTTGACAAGGTTCAATGAAAACACAAAATACGATGGGCTTGCACGGCGGAGGACATATGCTCAAATGGTAGCAATTGTTGAACAACTGCCACCAAGGTCAACGAATCTAGATGAACCAAAAATAGTTGGATATGGGGTAGAACATAATTGGTCGTACAAGAGCATCTTTTAGGAATTACCCTATTAGAGTACGAACCTGTTACGTCACAATATGTACGTAAATCACTACGAGAACGAATTGTTTGACAACATCAAGAACACAATGATGGACGAACCAGGTCAGACAAAAGACAACTTAAAAGCTAGGAGAGATCTAGCGGAGCTGACCACTCGGAAAGAGCTTTTTGTCACCGATCTGGCTGATGGTAGAACCGTAAAGCCAAAAGCCAAGTATTGTCCTGATAGGGCTCAAAAGAAACTAGTATGTAAGTGGTTGGGTGGTTTGCGATTTCTGGATGGGCATGCTTCAAATATTCAGCGTTGTGTGCAAAGACAATAGTTTAGATTGATTGGGATGAAGAGTCACGATTGTCACGTATTTATGCAAAGGTTAATACATATTGCATTTCGTGATTTGCTAGCTAATCTGATATGGGGGATCCTCGTAGAGATTAGTATCTTCTTTCGAGCATTGTGCGCCACATAGATTCAAGCCTCGGACATGGCATTATTGGAGGAATCTATCATGATAACAACTTGCAAATTTGAGAAGATATTTCCCCCATGGTTTTTTGATTCGATGGAGCATTTGACGATACATCTGTCCTACGAAGCCAAAGTTGGTGGCCCAGTTCAATATCGTTGGATGTACCCGTTTGAGAGGTAAATTGTTTTATATTTCAAAAATTATTTGTCATATATTTATGTCTTACTTATATTGAATTATTGGTTTGTTTATAGGCGAATGCTTGGGTTGAAGAAATCTGTGTTGATCAAAGCTCGTGTTGAAGTTGCAATTGCAAATTCTTAAAAGAACACCCATTTGTGTTCGCGCTATTTCGAAAAAAAATGTTGAAATGAGAGACAACAGGCTCAATCGAAATGAGGCCGAATTATGCGGTGATTTCACATGGCAGCTTCCTATTTTCGTCCAAGAGGGAAAAGTCTAAATCCATATAAGAAACAACGGTATCTTACTTTCGAGGAGCTCAACCTAATTGAGCATTACACGCTGATGAATTGTTCGGAAGTCGACTGCTGGTTCACGTATGTATATAACAATTAATATTTTTATATATCTCATACATCTATTCAATACCTTGCTAATATTTACGTTTAGCTCGATAGATAGGGTGTTTGAAGACTTGTTTTGGGGCGGTCTTACTCAACAACAAATTCAAAGAAAGCGGATTGCTGAATTCATCCAACGGTTCAAAGAAACACTTTATTCTTAAAAGTACGAAGTGGATCAACGTCTCTACGCCCTCGCTTTAGGGGCAAGCACACTAATAAAAGGTTACGTAGGTTACAAAGTAAACGGGTTTAGATTCACATGGACTCGTTCAACGAAGGTAAAGAAACAAATTGTAGGGGAGTTTATGTGAAGGGCAGCGGCAATGGGGTTGAGGGCACAAATTTTTACAAGACTCTTAATGACATCATTGAGGTTATCTGGTGCGGCGGCAACGTTAGGTTTCAATCAATTGTATTTTTCAGATGTGAGTGGTACGATATTACCCATCATGGTACAACCATACACCCTTTGTACGGAATGGTTGATATAAATCACATGCATTCTCTCACTACCAATGAACCGTTCATATTAGCAAATCAGGCTCTCCAAGTGTACTACACTCCATATCTAGCACGACATGTGTCGCGGAGGAAAAGTGGTGGGCAGTTTGTCCTATTCGTGCAAGGAACATAATCGACATGTCGTCAATGCAAGAGGAAGAAGGCATCGCATATACCGCTCAGCCCCCATAACTCTTTTAAGATGATGAGTCGCCCAGACTTAACTTGGGCGCAAATTTGAGCGCCTTTAATATTGAAGGACAATGGACAGATGAAATGTACGAGCTGGTTGAAGACGACGTTTAATATTGTATGTGTTGCTCCTTTTTAATCATTTCTTCAAATATTTAGATTTCAAGTCTTAATAATTGGTTAAGCATAGTAATAGATAAATCGCATCAATTACGTTAACAAAAATACGATTTATATCGTTGAATTACAAAACATTATATAAAATGCATAAATTGGTTACACACAACATAACTGGTAATTGAAACCACCTCTTACAAACTCGTAATTTAAACATACAACATTTAAAATGGTAAGTGAAACACAAAAACTCACACTCACACAAATAGCATCTTCATTCCTGATTGGTCGGGCCATTACCTCTGTTTCTAGTTTGTCGCCTTCTTTCCCCGGTTGGCTGAAATTCTTCAATTCCGTTTAAATCATCAAACAATCCACCGTCGGTCCAGTCACACTCAGTGATAGGCAAATTCGATAGGTCGACTATAGTATTGTCTTCTTGGGTAACATGAGGCACTACATTATACACTAGAGACCCACTGGAGGAACTTGGACAATCCCAACTAACGCTAGCGCGCCAATGCACATTCGGACCTGAGAAATGGGGATCAGTAGACCGCAACAAGTAATCCAAATCACTTCGAACACTATTGCTCGCCATATGGGCTTGCTGTCACGAATTGGTGTTACGTTGGTCCCGTGTACCTAACTAAATCGTTTGACCAATTGGTTACTGCCACAACGAGTTTGTACCATGAAACTCTTGGTCCTACCAGGGATAGGTTTTACCCTATTTTTTATGGTTTTGTTGCCAAAAATCATATGACTAACTCTACGTTCCATGAAACTGATTTGAAGGAAAGAGGCTTAAATCATAGTTGTTGGGGTTGAAGATAGGGTTGTTGTTGTACTGAGGAACCCATTGATAACGCTCCCTCTCTCACGAATTCGCTCTCGCTCCCCTCTCATCTCATTCACGAATTCGCTCCTGCTTCCACTCCTACTGGTCCTTTCCCATTTTCGACCGCACATCGTGAATCTCTTTCTCCAAACCCGCAACGGTTTCTTGCAACCCATCATTAGCCAAATTACCGCTTTAGCTATTCTTTTCTCCTCAGCATGGTTCAGATTAAGGCCTTGTGACTTACAATAATCTACGAGGGTATTGTGCCTACTTTTGCCTCGTATCCTCACATGTGTGCCATTATGATCTGCAACGGTTTTGATATCTATGTCATACGCAAGTAGCTATTTCTCTATGGGATAATAATTGTCCTTGATTTCTTCTCCAACGTTCAAAGTAAAAAAATGAAACAGGTATAGGCACAAAACAATCATATACATGTTTAAGATAACTTACAAAATACCCTTCTCAAAGTGGGGTATCCCAACAGATTATTCATCCATCCGGATCCACTTACGCGTGGTCCATCACGTATTGCTGGTCGAAGCGTATCACATTCGGACCATCATACTATAACAAATTTTTTTTTAAACAATATTAATGCTAAAGAGTAACTCGATATCACAAAATATAATTTGCAAACATGGAAATTCTAACGTATCGTACAGTTGCATATCTCCTCTCCCGTGTGCTCACAGATACACCATAGCGCGTTGCTAAGGTACTCTTGCCGCCAGTGCTCTTTGTCCTATTGGACTCTCGATTCTTCTTTGTTTTTTGTGCGAGTTCAATCGTCATTTCCTTCGCTCAATGATCATAGTACGTCGACTCGAAGCCTCGAAGTAGCCAAGTCTTTTGGTAACATTCAGCATCTGTAGCTTGCTTCTTCTACAACTTTTTGCACTCTTATATGAATTCCTTTCATAAAGATTGTGCCATTCGATGGAATTCCTTTGTAACATTAGGCATTTTGGACTCCTCCCATAGGTACATATCCTTCAAAATATAATAACATATAAGTATAAGGACAAAATTATAATATACATAAGTAATGTGAAATATATTAAAATAAGTTAAAAGAAGACACCCTGAAGTAGGCCATACATTTAGGTATTTATGCCTCGGATAATTGAGAGTAATATATCACCGGTTCCTCCGCGAAGGACTTTATCGTAAAGCCAATTGATAGCGTTATTCTTCTCGTACGCTCCCTACTTAAAATAGGATCAAAAGTGAAAATGTTGGTAACCACGTGTTTGGGCTTCCGTTCTTCGTCGTTTGTAGTACCTCGACCCTTCCCCCGTCACCTAGGCGGCCTATGGCTAGTAGAAGTAGATTCAGAAGCAACAGATGTCGGCGAGGGTTGCGGTGGAGCGAAGCTCCTTCGTTATTGGCTTGTGGAACTTCGTCCACCAAGCCATTCAGAAAGATTGAACGTGGAGGAGTTATTTCAGGCGGCAATACCTCATCTGGGTCCCTCATGCAGGGAGCAGCAGCTCGATTCTGGGTTGAAGTCGGTCCCCTTTGTTGTGCAGTCGGAGCAGAAGCCTCGGTTCGGGTTGTAGTAGGGCGTTGTGGTTGTGCATGCGTCGGAGTAGGGGACTGGGTCCGAGTTAAAGTTGGGCGTTGTTGGGACACAACCAGAGTATGCTGAGTTTATGGCGAAGGTTCCTCGACATGTTTGGTAACTTCGTCGGGACTAGTAGTTTCAACGTTGCCACCACGCCGAGATTTAAACATACTAGCAAAATTGAGCATCCCCAGGGTTTTTAGTGACCCTACATTGGAAATATATTGCAATGTTTTTTTTTTCTATTTCCCTTTTTCCTTTACCTTTATCGGTAATAATGTTGCGATAATTTTTATCGGCCATTTATAAAAAAAAATACATTTTTTGAAAAAAAAAAAAATTTGGAGAGAGAGAATTATAGAATGATAAGTGGGATCGGTGATGATGAATTAAAAATGAAGCTTGCTATATATAGAATTTCATTTTTTAATTTGATTTAACTTGATCGGCGCCTTTTTCAAAAGGCGTCGGCCCCGCCACTTTTCCTCGCGGCACTTGGCCGACGGAAAAGATCGGCGACGGCCTTTTCCTCCGGCCAAGTGTCGACGAAAAAGAGCTTGCGGTCTTTTCCATCGGCCAAGTGCCGCGACGGAAAAGAGGTGGGGTTAGTGTTGTGCAGAAAAAATTGTATCTATCAAATCAGGTGAAAATCGATCAAATGATCTGATCCGAAGATCCATTCGAATATTTGATCCGACTTTTGAGTTTTACCTTAGGATCGAACCCCCCTTACATATAATCCTTGATTTCAGAGGTTAAGAATCGGATTGAATCGAATACTAATTTTTTTTTACAAAAATACATAAATATATAATGCTATATATAATGTTATATATTTCTATACAATGCTAAAAAAATGCTATCAACTAAGTAAATTGATTTGGCAATAGATCGTTTTATATATATTTGAGTGTCGGTTACAAGTGAGTAATCTGTAGATACAACGAGTAAAATCAGGCCTACACTACGTATCTCGTGCAGACTTGGTCCGGAACACCTCGAACCAACGCCTTGATGATTGGATAGGAGTGGAATATCGGTAACTCGATCGAACGAACGTCGGTGATTGTATTCGATGTGATATCGAGGATGACCCCCGATCTGATGTCGGTGATGAGCTGGTGTGACGTGTCAAAGGTGCACGTGATAATCCCGATATCGAACAAGATATCGAAAGGGATATCGAGGATGTATTTCGATCTGACGCGTGGTAGCTGAGTGATAATAATTGCTTGTTTTAGGATCCGGGCACCGCGTATTTATAGACCTCGGGATCCGGGGATCACAGTAACATATCAGTGATTATTACCGATATGACCTCGAATATGATCCCCGATATAGTCCAATATGGGCCTGGTTTGGGCCTGGCCCAATATGCGGGAAATGCCCATATCATAAATATTAAAAAAAATGTAACACTTAACATCATTTTCTGGTAAAAAAAAAGGCCACATTTTCATTTTGAAAAGCGCATGAATGAAATTGTCATTGTATTCATGTTTATTTCAGTTTTCTTTAATTTTACATACAAAATAATCAATCATGTATGTTTGTTACATTGATATTAAAATAAATAAAAAAATAGAAAAATGATCGAAATCGAATCGTATCGGATTGAAATCGAATTATTTTGGATCGAATCGGGTCATTTTAAATTGAATTGATTTCGATTCTCATTTTTCGAGGATCGAAACCGACTACCAGCATCGATTCGATCCGATTAGATCCAAATGCACAGCCCTAGGTGGGGTAGCTGTCTTTGCCCGCCGTCGGAAAATGGGCCGATTTGTTGTAGTGGGCGATCGTCCGTTGTTGGTGACAGGTTGCAAATTTAAAAAGTTGACTTCTGTTATTAATTGTCATCAGCTACCGCATTGTGTAGCTAATAATATTTATATTAGTAGTGTCCGCCTAGTGGCAGCTACTGCTATTTATATTATTAGATACCATGCGGCATTTGCTAATAATATTTAAAGCCTTAAATATTATAAAATTTACAATTTTTCTGTAATATTATTTGATTTCTTGTTTCAACAATATGAGAAACTGTGTTGATTTGTTATTTTAACACTAAAAAGCATTTGAAGAAAAGAAAAAAAAAAGATTTTAAAAAATGATTGTATAGTAAAAGAATTTGGAGTTTTGAAGATATGAAGAAAGAGTTGGGATTATTTTTCAGATTTCAGAAATGAAAAACTTTTGAAGATGTGAAGATAGTGCTGGGATAATTTTTTAGATTTGAGAAATGAACAACTTTTGATGTTATGAAGAAATGGATGAGATTATTGTTTAGATTGGAGAATTGAGGAATTTCTTATGATATGAACAAGTATTATGATTATTTTAGGTTTCGTTGAACAATGAAGCATCATTTATAAGGTCGGTTCATAATGACACTTTGACCTAATAACGACGATGTACGTAATAATTTAATATATTTACTTATAGGAGATAGTAATTAAACATCATAACATCTATGCCTGCATGTTGTAAGTAACATCAATCACATATGAGGCATGATTAAAACTTCGTAACGGTAATTTATAGATCATAAACGAATATATAATTACAACATTACTTCAATCGTAAGAAGTTATTTAACAGTAAATTGGAATTTAAATATCCCAATGTCTTGTATACTAACTACATTGCTTATTTTAACATATATTAAAGGTTTCTTGATTTTATATCATATACAAATTAAAATCACACAATGTAAACGGAAAACCAAATAAATCTCTTTTATATATCTCATCTCTCTATTTCATTTTGGGAATTTATCCGCTTTTTCCATGAGCAAGACTACAACTGCAATCGCATCAACCACTCACAAGACCACCGAGATCTTCGACTTAGCTCCCAAAGCATAAATTTGGAAATGAGCACGAAATGTCAATATATGAATTGTTTCATTATTCGTTATTTCCGGGTCGCCTCCTTGTGTCCGTTGTCTTGCAGACCCTCACGCATTCCCCCCATAAAGGGGCTGATTTATGAAAGAAAATTGCTTAAGCACGTATTTCTTTAGACAAAGGCTCCGTTTTTCTATATATTCAACTATAGATATATAGAAATATATATAACCGCTGCAAGAGTGGGGTGGGCCTAGGGTTGATGTGTTCTATGTACTGAGATTAAGGTAGAAGGTTCAAATTCGAATAGAAAGAAGGCCATCCCGTTCATTTTCAGCAAAAGAGCGCTCGACCAGTGAGCTATTATGCACTCTTTCAAAGGCGGCTGCATATGCCCACCTCCTGCGCTAGAGGGGAAAGCCCACCTCGGAATTTGACCATGAGTTCACACGTCTATTCGACATGACTATATGACAATCTCGACTCTTAGGCAGAGGAGAGAAAGCCGCTTGTCTTTTGACAAGCTTCAGACTAGTTCTAAAGTCTATCTACCAGTACTAGACTAAGACTACGATCCTCGGCTCCCTTCCGACTATGCGAATTAACCTCAGTGCTTCCCATTTTTTCTTTGCAAGAGAAGGTTGTTCAGTTAAGATACTTTTTCCTATCTTATTAGTAGCGGTCTTTGCTGCTTGACTTCTTGACTTAGAGCGCATATGTGATGACTGCTCTCTCTTTCCGTTTTAGCCTACCATGGGAAGGGACGGACAAAGCCGGAACGTCGACCGCAAAACACGCCTCTGCTAGGCAGCGTGTGTAATTGTTTGAGAGAAAACCATGCCTTTCGAACCGAACGCAACCCTGAATAATATGAATCCTTTATTAGGACGGTTCCTAAATCCGGTGGCGCTTCCGCCCAATAACTCAACCCGACCCTTACGATCTTTTTTCTATTGACCGGGCTTTCATCAAAAGGTGCAATTTTTGAACAACTGGTAAACCTTGAACTCGAACTCCATAGCGATTTGAACTCAAATGATTAGGTAGCTTTAGCTGGTCTCCCCTTGAAGGTTCCTAAATTATCCATTTCTTCATTTTGGATGACCAGGAGATAATATTAGAATATGTGTAGGCGTAAGATATACTCCTCAAATACAGCTGAGCTAGACCTTTCCGACGCATGGTCAGACTTCCACACCGGAAGGCTATTCTGGCTATTTCAAAGACGGCGAAGAACCCGAATCAGAGGGATCATAGTCAGCAGTAGCAGTGTCATGAGTATGAAGCGCCTTAACTTTGAACTATATCCATAGAGACCTCCACCGCCCGTTAAGAGGTAGGTGCTTCCGGTCATCACTAATAATCTTCAAACTACAATAGCAACAATTTGGCCATCGCTAATAATCTTCAAAATGTATTACCGACGGCAAATTAGTCGCAACTTTACTCTATTAGCAGAATTTTGAAACTTTCAAATATTTCAATCATTAGTGACGGCGTAGCTAGTGGAAAATTAAAAAAAAATTGAAATTTCAAAATTTCACCCTACTAACATACTCCTCCCTCTTCCACCTCATTTTCAATATCTCAAAAATTATCCTACAAAAGTTCTTCATATCTTCAAACTATAAAAACTTCCTCCTCAAAAAAAATTCTTTACATTCTCAAAAGTTTTCATATGTTCAAAGTTTATTTTTAAATTATTTGCAAATTTTTTTTTCTTCAAAGTTCTTTTTCATTTATTTAAACCGTTATTCATTTTTTTATTTTTTTTCACATTCTTCCAAACTTTTCTCCATTACTTAAAACATTTTATTTATTTCTTTCAAGTTTTTTTTTCTTCAAAAAAATTGACATTTTCAAACATTTCTTTCTTTTCACACCTTCAATAATTTATCTTTTTAACAAACAAAACAATAATATTTCAGTAACTTGTAAAATTACTAGAATTTTATTGATATTTATTTTAATTTTGTTAAAGATCATTCTTAACGGTGATGCCATCGCAAATAATATTTTACGTTAGATGATAGTAATGACGGCTTGGCTGTCACAAACATGTTGCATATTATTAGTCTCGACTCAACCATTACTAATTACATTCACAAAATCAGCAACGACACAATTGTCGCGAATGACCTCTGAGTCACTAGTGACAGCGCGGTCATCACTAGTGACTGTTGGGCCATTAGTCACAGTCAAGTCGTCAATACTGAAAGCATGTCACTAATGTGTCAACACACATAAGAAACTGAAAGCACACATAAGAAACTGAAAGCATGTCGCTAATGGTTGGCGACGGGACAGCCATAGCAACTCTTCTGTGCGACAATTGGGCACTCGCTAGTTAATATTTGCGACCACTAGGTCGTCGCTCGTCATTAGCGACAGAGGTATCTCTTATCGCGTCTTTGTGATGGCTTGACGATCGCGAATACCCTATTAGCAACCTCAAAATCGTCACCGGCGATGATCGAAGCTGTCGCTAATGATCTTTTTCCTTGTAGTACATCTTGGGAAATGAAAACTTATGTTCTCAAGTCAACGTGGGAACAAAATTTTTGTTCCCACCTTTTGCTGAACCCCGCTGGTGTTTTAATTCGCATTTGGGAACAAAAAATTTTGTTCCCTTGACCAATGAAACGAATATTAAGTTCTCATTCTCATTATTCAGTTCCCATTTATGGGATTTGTGCTAATGGAAGTGAATGCATCCCTTCCTAAGGCTAGAAGCTATTGTTCGGTATCGAATTTCGCTACTTGCGTTCTTTTATAAATGAATAAAAAACCAAAAAAAGAGGTAGGTAACGAGAGAAATAAAGGCTTTACAAATATAATATGAGCACTATACAAACCCGGTCAGAAAGGAGTGCCCAACCATGAGTGAGTAAAGTGTAGGTTGTAACCCTGTCCCACAAGGGCATTGCGGCCATGGATCACACCCCAAGATAGAGTATGCAACATGGACGCAAACTCTCGCACGGCGACCAAGTTTCAACTTTTGAAATGACAAATACGAGTACAAATACATGTAAGAGCATACCTCATGGAAAAACTAATATACATAGTGACATCGAGTAAACTGAAAAGAAAACAATAATACAAAAGTTTTAAAGCAAAGGGCAAGATATACAAACAAATATAGAGTTCAACAAAGTGAGCCTGCATTAGCGTCCCAATATCTTCGTCCTGAAAGTAACTAGTAGAAAAGTCAATTGGCAAATCTTTATTCCCACTCTACGACCACGTAATCATCCTCGAGAAAAGACTAATAATCTCATTCCAAATGAGAAGCTGATAGTGTATCTCCCAGAAAGAATAAATGTCATTGAAGTACAGGTTAGAAAAAACAATATCATCGATAATCATCAACGATGATCGATAAGTAATCACGTATTGTGCAGAGCTGCACCCTTCTTTCATAAAAAATGTGCAACGTGTGTGAAGCTTGGCCAACGATTACAAGAAGGATATGATGTGTGTAAGGCACAAACATAGCGAGAAACAATGTGAGTCATCATGATGAAATAATGACATGAAATTTCTTACCCTAAAAATATGTATGTATATATAATGAGAGAGGTAAGAAATAAAGGACAGACGAAGTAACCAATCACAATAGAGTCGTAGTGTGCAAATATCTTCAAATTATTCCAATTATGAATGTGTGTAAGTAAGTGAGCCAATATAACATATGTAATTGGAAGAATTCGAGTGAAGCAATGAACAACGATGGAAAAGCGTGCAACCCCATGATTAAATGCAGCTGAAACAAGGCTATATGTGAAAGAAAGTTTATGGTAACAAGGGCTTGTAAAAAAATTGAGGTCCATCTCAAGGATCAACTGGTGTATCTCAAGAATCACAACATAAGCATAATAAGAATATGTATATATATATAAGTATACATAATAGTAGTGGTGTGCAGAGATCTGAAAGATGCATGTAATACATAAGTGTGCACACGTGTGGAAGGTGGCCAAGGAAAGCATACATACATCAATCGTGTAAAGCCAAAGATAAATAGAGATAAAAAGTGAGACATTAGGAGTAACTAATGATATAGAATACCGCACTCGAAAGAAAAGACAAATGCAGTAAAAGTACAAATAAAGATTACCATTACCCTTACGGTTTTGGCATCCTAAGATACGTCCAACCTCCCTCATCCTTAGCAATGAGGCTGCGCACTTTAATGCTTGAGGCTTCCAAAGTGTTCCTCCCGTTTAGGCGTTGACTTCACGCCTCATTTGCAAGTTGATCTGCAACATAATTTCCCTCCCGGAAAGAATGAACAACTCGGCTCCTTAACTGATCTAACCAGTTGTGAATGTCCTCTAAATAGTGAATGATGTTCCACGGTCCACCCTGCAAAGAGTTAATAATAGGAATAGAGGCCAAAGCATCCGTTTCTACATCAGTATCATGAAATCCCGAATCACAACAATATGAAAGGCCTTGATGAATAGCAATAATCTCTGCCTCGACATTGATCATAGGATCTAAAGAAATGTGAAAACGCCAAAGGCAATTGCCGAGATGGTCCCAAAGAACACCTCCCCCGCATGATATGACCGGGTTGCCTTTAGAACTACCATCCGTGTTGAGTTTGAGACGACCGTCAATCAGTCTTTGCCAACAGACCGTGATATGTAGGTTTGCCAAGAAAAAAATAATAAAATGAATATGTCCAGGTATTGTGTTCCTTCTGCTCCCAATCCAAAACATAATGATATGCTTCCAATGTATAAAAATAGGTTGTTTAACGCAAAAATATCAAAGAAATACTTCCATACCTCCCGAGTAAGGTTGCTCGACCAAAACAAATGATCCATTATTTAAAGGTTGCGGCAGCAGTTGCATTGAGAAATAATCACTATTTTCTTGGACATCATTATCCTCTGCTCTGATGGAATAAGATCTTATAGATATCTTCAAGAAAAAAAAGAAATGGCATAATATGCTTGTGCCAAAGATAGGAAAAAAATCCTCGTGGCTCATAAGGTACTTGCAAAGATTTCCAGGTGGATTTGGTAGAAAAAGTGCCACTCAGGTGCAACTTCCAAAGCATAAGATCATTTCCCTCTTGGCAAATAGGACGCTCAAGTACACGAAGCATATCATTTTCATCAAGGACCTGATCTAATTTAGGTAGGTCCCACTCTGTATCAAGCGAATAATCACTGACTCGTTCGGTAGAACGAACTTCAACATCCACCCACGAAATCAGGGGATTTCCATTAAACCAGGAATGAAACCAAAAGAACGCCTCCAGATTTTTAAGGTGCTAGTATATATGTGGTTGTGTAATAGATGAAGCCCTTAGAACCCGTGTCCAACCTGGAGTCTCCCACCTAACAACGTCTAAACCATGTGGTCGTGTGGTATAACGACGCATCAGATATCTCGCCCACAGAGATTCATGCGAGTGAAATCTCCACCACAATTTCATTCCAAATGCCATAATCATATCCGCTAAGGATTTAACATTAAGACCCCCATTATCATAGGGCTAATAGATTCGCGCCGAACTCTGGCAATGTAACATGCGTCTTTCATTAGTCTTACCCCAAATAAATTTGGCAAACAGTATTTCAATATCCTCAATAACCCCCTTTGGAGGTTCCAAGACTTGGCACAAATAAATAGGGATAGCACATAGCACATTTTTAATCAGAGTAAGATGACCCCCAAAATTCAAGAATTTCATTTCCCAACCGCAAATAAGAGATGTAATCTGATCAATCCACATTTGAAAATAACTGCACAAGATTTGACCATGAATAAGCGGAGCACCAAGATAAGTAAGAGGGAAAGTACCTCGAGAGAATCCTGTAAGATTAATGATATTCTGACTGTGCCCAACATGAACAAAGTTTGAGGCAATGAAACAACTTTTGGCTGAATTAATATGTTGCCCAAAAACCATCTCGTAGGGGTAGAGAAACTCCTTCAGAATAGCCATATTTACTATCGTACCTCAAATAAAAATAATGCAATCATCGGGATAGGCAAAATGACATGGTGGTAGGCCGCCAGCCATATGAAGAAAAAGCATTTTGTTCTGAACATAAAGGTGGTTAAGTCCCCGTGAGAGAAAG
The DNA here is from genome assembly GCA_948329865.1 of Linaria vulgaris. Lineage (NCBI taxonomy): Eukaryota > Viridiplantae > Streptophyta > Magnoliopsida > Lamiales > Plantaginaceae > Linaria > Linaria vulgaris. The sequence goes on from OX415251.1 coordinate 42,271,006, forward strand.
TCCACGACAATAATAAAAAGAGAGGGAGAAATTGGATCCCCCTGCCGCACCCCGTGCTTTGATTCAAAGAAGCCTTTGGTTTCTACATTAACAAGAACAGTGAAAAAACAAATTTCCACACAATTCTTCATATGCCAAATTCAAGATCGAGAAAAACCAAACTTCGCCAAGCACTGATAAAGAAAAATATTATCAAATTTGACCAAAGTATTAAACCTGTCTCGGCTCTGTCACAAATTAAAAACCATTTCTTGTGCAAGTAAAATATTATCACCAATAAGGTGGCCTTTAACAAACCCACTTTGCGGCAAAGAAGGAATTTTAGGCAAAATAGAAGAAAGCCTATCTTCAGGAGCTTCAAAATGATTTTGTAACTGACATTGCACAAGCTAATAGGCCGGTAATCCTTCCCTTCCCGAGGATCGATTTTTTTGGTATCAAAACATTATTACTAGCTTTAAACATCCTCTGGAAAGCTGTCCCTCTAAAGAAATCAAGCACTGCCGAGAAAATATATTGATAAACAGTGTCCCAACAATGTTGATAAAATCATGCATTAAAACCATCTGGACCGGCCACACTATCAGGAGAAAGCTCAAAAATAATTTTTTTAACCTCCTCCAACGAGGGTTCTCGACACAACCAATTATTATTATCAGAAGTAACCAACTGTTAAATGAAATTGAGATTGTGACAAGGAAGTACCTCACTAGAAAATGACAAAAGATGCTCAACGTATATCGCAGCCGAAGAGCCCGCCTGATTAGGATCATCCATAAGAACCCCATTTTCCACAATCTTGAAAATATGGGACCTAGATTGCTTCTTTTTCGCCATAGCCTGAAAAGTCGAGTATTTCTCTCACCCTCAACCGCCTATTTGCATGTAACCCGCTGTCGCGAAAATGTCGACTCCATTTTCTGAGTAAGGTTGTACTCGGCCAAGCACCTGGGAAAAATAGTACAAGAGGCCGGAGAAGAATTTTGATCATGATCGATCTCAGCAAGTCGGAGAGATTTCTCCTTATCAAGTAACTTCTGAAAAATATTCCCAAAAGTATTCTTGTTCCAAGATTTAAGATCCTTCTTTAACCGAAGCAGTTTAGCACCTAAAGCACAAAGACCAACACATAGAGTAATCTGATTCCAACTATGTGCCACAATATCAAGAAAAGAATGATACGTCACCCACATATTTAGGAATCTAAAGAAGACGGTTTCCTTCTCGGTTCCTTCTCAACGGAAATAAGTAGAGAACACTGATCAGATTGCAAACGAGGCAGGTGAACCACCCTCGTAGTAACAAAATAGGCACTCCAACTAAAATTAATCAATGCACGATCAATTCTTGTTCTCGTACCATGAGCCGACCACGTAAAACGACTACCCTCATACCCCACATCCCGAATACCATACTCATCCACACATTCATTAAAATCCTCCGTATTCCCCAAAAGCAAACAACCACGACCCTATTTTTCTTCATGCTTAAGAATAGTATGAAAATCACCTGCAACCATCCAAGGATTATGAGTATCATTACGCCGCAAACCATCCCAAAGAGAGCGTTTATTGAAACGAGATTGCACTGCATAAACAAAAGTACACATAATAGGTTGCGGTAAAGTTACGAAAGTGATAGAACAATGAAGAAACTGCTTGACATTCTCAATTACCTCAATACCAATATCAATATCACCAAAAACTCAAATAGTATCATTCACATTACCAAACACTTTGTCATAACGAAAATGACGCAGATATTAAGCTTTATCTTTCTCCAAACCCATCATAGGCTCAATAAGCACCAAAATTTCTGATTTATGAATTAAAACCAAATTTTACACAATATCACGAGCATTATCATTACCAATATCCCAAATATTCCAACATAAAATCAACATAATCAACGACGGGGGGTGGGAGACGTACCATCACGGCTTCGTAGATTGCGAGCCGATGTTTCAACATTTTTTGTTGTACGTTTCTTTGGCAATGAAGTATTTCCAATCATGCCAACTGGAATTTCCAAGCAATGATCACATGATTTAATCGGAACTTTAAGTTGAACCTTCTTCGGGTGACTAAGTTGAGGGCAAGACTCATTTTCGTCGTCACCATTCGAGTGATGACTTTCCTCCACGACACCACTAACAGATTGTCATGATTTACCAAGATCAGCCCCGGGTGATTCCGACGTATCACAAGAAAATGCCTATGCATCAATAGATTTAATCCCAGACAAACGCGGACCAAAGCCCAAGCTTGTTTTGCAATTTGTTCAATCTTTTTTTCTGCTTTTTTCTGAGCGCCGCAATCTTCCATGGGGTGGCCCAAACGTTGACATTTTTGACAAAAATTCGGGAAGTTTTCATAGACAACTTTTGGTCTAACATAAGTCATTTTATCGCCCACTTCAACTCCCCATTCGATTTAATCCTAACATAAGTATCAAACATGATACTTATCAAATCGAATCGAGTTATTGATTGAACATAAGTATCAAACATTATAACAATCAAATCGAGTTATTGATTGAACATAAGTATCAAACATTATAACATAAGTATCAAATAACATGAGTATCAAATGTAGGCTTGCTCGAACGATTGTAATGTTAAACTTTTGAAAATTTAGCTTATTTTTATTTATGATGGCTCAGAATAAATCGGGAGGTCGTATTGCGATCATAAGGCTGCCCGTCAACATATTTGCATCCCAAGATCGTGAGACTAATCCCTCAACTGGCCATTCAAACATTAGTACTTCGTTGAGAAATGATGCTCCAACTAATGGGTATGCGGGTGGTTTCTACGGGAATGAGGCACGTGTAAGGGCACTCGGAAGTTTGTCTGCTAACTAGGGCGTCGATCATATGGTCGTCGAACCGGAAGATATGTCCACTGAGGAGCTTGGAGGAGTTTCCTTAGGGGCTCATGTGTCTCGTACTTGTAACTTCAAGAGGCACATAAATTTCGATTGTCGTAGGATTGCTATGACCGTTACCTTTAAGAGAGGGAGAGTGAAGATCAGGACATAGGCTCAGATTAGGATGACAGAGGAGGCAGATGCCCTTGACGAGAGGATTACTGAAAATCTAGGGCGATACAATGCTGAGAAGCAAGAAGAGGGCCTTGGTTCGGGGACAAGTGAATCTAGTGAAGCCTTCGCTAATGAGAGCGGCGAGAATTGGTATACGTCTACTAGAAGGCGAGTCATAAAGGGTCAAGATGCGGATGAGGCTACCTAAATTCTGACGTGGCCATCAAAATGCTCTTGACCTTCTCGAAACCCGAGGCCGATGCCTCCTGGTGGTCGAACTAATTATAGTTTCCTGAATGATGAGGACTCAGAATATCTCAGCATCAAGCTGATGGGGAACATGTTGAGAGAAGAACAATCTATTCGGATCACGCAGGGTCTATAGCCTCAACTCGGGTGTAGTGTCGTGTCTGAGAATCTTTGGTATCGTGACCTGGCTCACTTTGGTCGGCTATTTTGTCTACCATGAGTATTGTGGTATATGGAATATGTCGAGACTATAGTGGTTTCGTAGAGGTGCAGAATAAGCCCAATGATATGATCGACAGGATGATAGAGACGTTTAGAAGATCTGATGCTAACCGCCTAGTGGTGCACCGCTGGACTGGAGAAGCTGACCAGATCTGGGCCAAGGCCGTAAAAGATTCCCTTATGACCGCCGCGAGTGCAAAAAACGCTGATGACACCTTGTAAAAAGAAAAGGATATACTCAAGTGGGAGAGAGATCGTATAAAGAATCGAACACGAAAGCTGAGTAGAAAGCATTCGATTAAATGCTAAAGTTCGCCATTTGGAATATGAGGGTTATCGGTGTGATATGGCCTGGGCCGTCATGGGGAGTGGTGTATATTATTGGATTGAGTTTCATCAAGGAGCGGAAGATTGGAAGTTTCGAATGGAGCTTGGGGTGGACAAGATCAAACATCTAGGGTGTTTGAAGGAGGGATTTCGTAGAGAGATGCTTGACGTGAGCCGTGGTCCTCGTATGGAAATCCCAAAAGTTGTTGAAGAAGATGAAGAGGACTTGACACTCCTTAGGTCCAGAGATTGCTTTTATCGTATCTGACATGATAAAAGGGGTCTAGTCGGTGTTTCCCCCAATTCCGGTATGGGACTTGGGTGTAGTTGCATCCGCGGTTCGGGATGCGGCTTATATCACTTTTAAGAGTAGTGATGATGAATTGGTTTCATTGCCTCCGGTCTCCCCATTAAAAGGGGCCGATTATTCCCCCCGCGATGTTGTTAATCAGGTTAATGTTGTTCCCGAGGTAGTTCCAACTGGCACCCGTGTACGTTCTGCGAGCGGCATAGCAATGGTTAAGTCACATGTACCATCTAGACCTGTTGTGGTTGTGGTAAAGGCTTCATCTAGGATCACTTCTGGTCACACGGTGGTTTCAGTTCATGTCCTCGCAGGCTCGCCCAACCCTATGGTTAATGACACGGATTTGGTGTCCCAGTATTTATCAAAATAAGGGGCAATAGGGCAATACTATTGAACATGATATCTGGATTTGGCTAGAGGGATGTCATGACTATGGCGGGGAAGGCCTCAGTATGTCAGAAAAGAAAATTGAAAGTAATCGCACGAGATTTGGGCTATCACTTAGTAATTTGTACTACATCTAGATTCGCATGAAATTTTTGGAAGGTGTTCCATTTTGGGCCGTCTGTGGGTTACACATATCATTTGATTAATGAATTAATTTGCCACCTAGCTTGTTTGCTTGCAAATTTGCACATTACCATTAGTATTGTGTCTCGATCTCTGTCGCCTACCTTTTGATAAAATATTCGTAATTGTAACGAATGGCCTCTATTTTGGGCAATTATTATTCTACCATTTAACTGGTGTGAGTCAAACATCTGTCTTTTTTCCCCTTTAGGTTTGCATTCAACCACGTTGGGACGAAAGTCCATCTCCATTCTTCTTTGGATATTTGGTTTGCAATCAATCGCTTTGGATCGAATGTCCGTTCTTGTTCTTATGGAGATATTAGGTTTGGATTCGACCGCGTTTGGTCGAATGTTCATCTCTCTTGTCCGACCGCATTGGGTTTGTGGGTCGATGCGATCTTGTGCACCTCTTGATTCATCATGTAATTGATAACCACAAAAATGAAACAAATCAAGATAATATTTGAACCTAGGATAAGGTTGAGCTCAGGGTTATGGCGAGTTACCTCTGTTTCCCGATTAGTATCTCAAAACTCAAGCCATCGTAGTTCATGTGTTAGATTTTACATTCAAAGTAGTATGTATTAATCATATAACTGAGCATAGTAGCATCTCAAGTGTTGCACGTTCCATGGACGAATCGACTTTCGGCCTTTTAGATCCTCCAAATAATAGTATCCTCGGGCACCCGCCTGTGTGAGCCAATAAGAACCTTCACATCACGGCTGCAATTTACTTACATGCTTGCTTGCCTTGATACTTTTTAAAACCTGGTTGTCTACCTCAAAGTTCCTAAATCTGACCTTCTTGTCTAAGCTTTTGGTGATGGCTGCCTTAAATGCTAATGTGCGCTAGTATGCTTGCTCCCCAGTTGAGCCAATCATATCTAGTCCATCATGAACAGTCAGACTGATTGTTCTGGATCGTAGTCATGTACCCGGTGAATTGGCATCTCGATCTCGACTAGTAGAATCGCTTCAGATCCATACACTAATACAAACGAAGTCTCTTCGGTTGATGTTCTGGGTCTGTAGGCCCACAAAATACCGTGTAACTTGTCATTCCAGCTTTTCTCGGTATCCCTCAGTCTTTGATAGATAGTATCTTTTAATGTCTTGTTGGTTGACTCTATCTGCCCAATGGTCTGGGGGGTGGGACACCGACGTGAGGTGCTGAGAATTTTTTAGTTCTTGTCACTAAGATTTAATTTCCTTTCCAACGAATTTCTAACCATTGTCCGACACCAAGACTATGCGAATACCGAATCGGCATATTATGTTCATCCATATGAACTCAGTCATATTGTTCTCCATGATAGTTGCCATTGCCTTGGCTTCCACCCATTTTGTATAATACTCAACTACCACAACTAGGAACTTCTTTTGACCTTTCGCAATCAGTAGCGGCCCAACGATGTTGATCTCCCATTGATCAAAAGAGCAAGACATCCAAAGGCTAAAATGCTTATGCTGGCCTATGAATTAGCCGAGCGTGGAATTGGCAGCTATCACAATGGCGTGAGAAAGCCGTTGAATCTTTTGAAGAGTCAACTAGTAATATCATTAACGTATAATGCACTAAGCCAATGTCTCCCCCTGAATGATTTTCACAACTCCCCGTATGGATCTCTCTCAACACAAAGTCTGTTTGTGGCGGGGATAGACAGTGCATAAGTGGTCCCTCAAAAGAACACATGTAAAGTTCACTGTTGTGGATCGTGAATCTGTAAGCCCTAAAACGTAATCTACATTTGGCATTGGGGTCGTTAGGCATTGTGTCGTCGGTAAGGTAGCGCATGATCTCATCCTTCCATGATGGTGATTCTAGTACCGGAAGTACCCACACTTTATTGTACTTCGGAATTCCAATAGCTGGCTTTTCTGGTGCCAGAAGTGTAACACATTTCTGCACATATATCTCCGATGAGCTAGCGAATTTTGATAGGGCATCAGCCTTGGTGTTCTTAGTGCGTGAGATCTGCAAAAGATGGAAGAATCTCAATGTACTAACGAGCTTCTTTCTTTGGGCAAGGTATAACTTCATGGTCTCCTCTCTTGCATTATATTTGCAAGAAAAATGGTTAGCCACTAATTGTGAATCTATGAATTCTGCTAAATGCTCCACATTGAGAGTTCAGGCTAGCTGTATGCATGCCAACACCACTTCGTATAACAAGAAAATTTAAGCTTAGGCAAAATTCAAATTCTCAATTGTCGGGGGAGAGTAGCTGCACCCCGACTCCTCCCCCGTAGTTCGTGGCTGATCCATCCACATGTGGCAGCCATGTGGTTGTCGCACAGCTCGTGCTTGGCAAAATGGAAATTTCCAAGATGAAACTTGTCGATCCTGCCACACTATTTCCCAATATTTTTGGGCTTTGACTGAAATCCGGGGGCAAAAAACAAGGGCAAGCTCATTGAGCTTTACCGCCCATTTGACTGGTACAAGATAAAGTTTGGGTCTTTCCATCACCTATTTTAAAGGCTTTTTAGTCGCGACTGAAAATACGGTCTCAGTTTTCTCGCTGTCACCATTATAGCGAGGCAAAGATTTCTATCTCTAAATAATTTTTCTCCGTGCCCTACAACACTCGGCTCACATAATGTATCGGGTGTTGTTGGGCCCTTCTCATCTTAACTAACACTATGTTGATGGCATGCGAAGATACCACTAAATACAAGTACAACATTTCTCTTTGATTACGCTTTCCTATGAGGGGTGGACTGACCCGATATCTCTTCATATGTTGGAAAGCCGCATCACACTCCACTGTTAAAAAAACTTCTTGTTATTCCTCATCACTTTGAAGAATCCAAGTTCTTCTCTACCGCAATCGATATAAACCTTCTTTGAGCAATCACGCAGCCTACTAGGCATTTCACGCCATTCACTGTCTTTGGTGAGGGCAGTTCCAATAGTATCGGGATTTGCCTCTATGTCTCTCTCATTCACTACATAACCGAGAAAGTTTCTCGTCGTTACGCCAAACGAGCATTTATTTGGACTAAGCTTCATCGCATAAGTTCACATGATAGCAAAAGCCTCGTCCAAATGTTGGACATGCTCCTCCTCCTTCAAGCTTTTAACTAGCATGTCGTCAATATATACCTCCATTGATTTACCAATCAAGCTGTCGAACATGTTTACAACCAACCTCTGGAACTTGGCACCAGCATTCTTGAGGCCGAATGGAATCACTCTATAATAGGAAACTCTGATGTTTGTTACAAACACAGTTTGGCTCTAATCATTCATGGCCATAAAAATCTGATGGAAACCACTATTGGTGTCCATCGTGCTTAATAAGGCGCAGCTTGTGGCAGAGTCTACTAACAAATCAATCCTTGGAAGGGGAAAAGGATGGCGGGGTGAGTGTTTATACCAATCTGTGTAATCCACACACATTCTCCACGTCGCCTCTGTTTTGAGCACCAGCACCACGTTGCTCAGCCATTCTAAGAACCTAACCTCATAGACGTGTCACGCTGCTAGCAACTGCTCAACCTCTTTCTCTGTCGCTTTGTTTTTTTCTTTGCTGAAATTACGTTTCTTCTGTCTGACCGACTAGGCATCGGGGTTAACAATCAGCATGTGCACGATGATCCTTTGGTATATCCCATGTAGGTCTGAATTTGCCCGTGCAAATATATCAGTATTGCTCCAAAGGCAATCCACCAAGGCGACTTCCACCTCTCGGTTCATTGTCATTACAATCCTTCTTGTCTTCCCCGCGTCCTCTCTAGACAACTGCACTGATTTGAACTCTCCTCGCGGTTCCATCCTGGATTCCTCTCACTGTCTCATTATTTGGAGATTGCATTTTTCTCTGCCTTATCCTAGGGGATGTGGCCCCATAACCGTTTCTGATTTATTGAATTTCAGCTTCTTTCTCCTTCGTACGTCCGTAGACGTAACGCTATTGTCTCTCTTCACCATTTTGTCAGTCTGGACTCCTGCGTACAAAGAAATGGTGTTCCCACATACGGCGCAAATAATTTGGTCTTTTTTCAACTAGGTTATAGTACATTGAGAATGCAATACAAATAGGCCCGAAATAAACCAAATATGCTAGCCTTAATGTTGCATAATCCTACCCACCCTTGGGTATAGGCAAAACAGGCACCCCACAAAAATGATCAAGGGCCACAAAAAACAGTACCCCCGGGTTACGACCGTCCAACACTCCACAGAGGATATACGGTTTGCATAAACGACTTGGGTAGACCCTACTCATCAGCAAAGAGCCAGTTAGATTATGGATACCCCTAAGAAATCTAAAGAGACCCCCCTCCCCCCCCCCCCTCCCCTCCCCCCGCCTTCTGTCAATAACCACCAACCAACAAACTAACTCTGCTACCCGGATCTCATGGGACCCATAATTATTATCCGGTCAGAGATACTACGTCAAACACACATTATTGGGCATCTCTCATCAACCGACCATCATTGTGCAACAGACCTCCTACAGTATTGGTCACCTCCATTACCAGAAGTTATGATAGAAGACCAACCCTCATTAGATGGAAGGCCTTCAGATCAGCACTATAAATAGCACCACACTCAACTACAAATGGACCAAGTGTGTGGTCAGCCACTTTTCCCAATCTAGACTAAAGCGCAACTCATAGGAAGGAGTCTCACTTCTTAAGAATCAAAACCATACACGTTTTATAAATTATATTTTGATATATATATATATCAAGCGGAAGTCTTGGTATTACAAATAATGTGACTATTTTAATGGTTATGCACTAGTGACAAAACACGAATATTTCAAAATGCACGCTTGAACAATTATTCACTTGGTCCAAGCTGCCATGTTGATTTTTTCCTGAGGAATGGACAGAAGAAACGAGGAATAGTTCTTTAATGACTTAGTACATATAAAAGAACTCGTAATGCAAGAATTAATTGTGCCCTACTAGAAATATTTTGGGAGTGATCTTAACGGTAGAAACAGTTCAACTAGACAATCTCATGTAGAAATGGTACTGGAGCTTTCATAGAATATTTAATGAAGTTGTGCTTAACAATAAACAAATTCAGCCTTATGACTTCTCTATTCTACCTTATACCTCCCGACGAGGAGCGACCTCGCAAAAAATCAAGAGACATGCTTGAGTACATATCGATCCAGCACGCGGGTTACAGCCAACTCCTGACTGCAAGCGATGCCTAGATAGATGGGTATCAAGCAAAATTACTTAAAACAACAGTCCTTACTGCGTGGCAGTAACTCAACTCGATCCATGGGCCCAACTTCCCAAAGTTGTCCCAATGGGTATAACAAATAATCAAATAAGCTAGTAAACTGAATAACATTTGTTGCTCCTTGAGCTACATGTCTCGAACGTAGTTTTCTTCTCTTTGCACAATTTAAGAACCAGTAGATGAGATTATAATATTGGAGAATTATTATGATTACGAATAGATATGATAGATAATAAATGATTGGATATGATTTAACGATGAGTAAGAAAATCATATTATGAGATAAGATGCCAAACATGATTATGATGAAATATAGGTTGTTCGAGTTTGGTAACGGAGTAGCGGCTTTTATGTCCATGTTCCTCAGGGCCAGATTCCAAACATGGCTAGAAAAAATCAGAAATGGAACCTCACCTTAACTCGTACGGGAAACCTTGATAGCGTTGATTAGTTTGTCAACACTTTGATCGGATATCCAAATGAACTTTGTTTCCCAATATTTTTGTGGCAATTGATCCCTAACATCACTAGGAACATGTATACCCGAATGGGAAGGAAAATCCAAAGGTTTGATATGCTAAATAATTCTTGAAAACATAAAACATATTTTTAGATTTTCAGACACCAGTCTACGATATAGGAATTTCGACCTTTTAAATCACATTATTTGAAAAACATTTCTTCATATGAAAGTTGGAGGACATCATGGGGAGTATTCGGCCCTTGGCCTTTATTAAAAAAATGGTTTTTTTACAATTAGTTATGATTTTTCTAAGGTGCAGGGTCGAATGAATAATTTCTGCGCAATAAAAGTTTTGGGGTATTTTCGGGTAGAAAATGATTAAATAAGAACTTTGGATGAATTTTTCCTGAAACTATACTCACTAGCTTAGAGATTCATAGGAGGAAAGAAGGACAAACCAAAATAATTTTGGGTGTGAAAATTGTAGGAAGAAAGCCTATTATTTATTGGCAAACAATCATGTTAAAATACTTTTAATTATGGTCTCACTTTGATTATTTTATAATAAATTCCAAAAAACCTTAATTTAATCATGCTCTTAAGGATGTCATGGCTTACCTCGTCAAAAAGATGTCATTGCTTACTTCATCAATTGGTTAATTGCATATGAAGTTCCTCAATTATTTATAATTAAAATTCAAATATGTATAATTAGATTTCATTGTTACATACATATTTACTTATGTAATTTTTCTTGGTAATTTAATCAACGTGGTTAACATTTGGAACTGAAATATATATTTTAGGATTAGAGACCTGTAAATATAGTAAAAGACTAACTTTTAAATTCAGGGGCTCAAATGCAAATTTTTCTAAGCATTTATGGTCAAAAATAGGGATTTTCAAAAGTTAAGTATACATTTTTTTTCTTCCTAATTTTTGGGGAGTTATGATCGTCCCTCCTTAAAGGAATCTGGTCCCCAGGTTCTTACCTGAATTGTTTTGAACATAAAGCATTACGATTTCACCTCTCATTTTTTCATCGGATTTCTTTTAATTAGTGATCTGTCCTGATAAACCTGAAGCATATAAACTTTCTGGTATTTCTAATTTATGTAATCTCAAATTATTAAAACCTATGAAAACCAAATAAACTTATTCCATATATATTTTCGTCTTTTCAAACTTATGAAAGCACCTAAGTGTTGGACATTTGTATGATGGAAATTCCACCTCAAATTATCAATTTTCTCTTTAACCATTACTTCAAGAATCCTTATATCGTTAATTGAATTAAAAATTGACAATGAACATATCCATAACTTGACTCGCCTCTAACTCAAATTTATAATGTCTCTTCTAAAAAATTATCAATCCACTCTCAACGTATGGATATCTCTCAAAATCATCTAGATAATTATTCGCTTAAGGTTTTAATCCATTCCATATGTCTCACATTAATATTTCACCTTCAAATCGTCAGTCTGATATCCACTATTTAAATTTAACAAACATATGACCATTAACTAGATCGGATAGTCAATCTATATTTCAAAGTGAATATATGTTTGTAATTGATACCTAAGAGTCCATTTTCTTTTCGAACAAGACTAACGTATCCCAAAAGAGAAGTATTTCTAACCGCTATTTCGATTAATTTTATCCTTAATGACTAACAGTTAACACCATAGGAAGTCGTAATCCCATTTTTTTCGAAGAAAAAAATTGAACACTTATGATTCTTGTCTAATAATAACTGAGAATATAGTAGTTTTTTTGTTTTATTTTATTTTTATTAGCTTAATATAATTATGCAATTCAAGTTTTTGACGTTTCACAAATTATAGCAACTATATAGGTAAAAGAAAACTTCTCAAATAAATGTCTTATTATCCAAGATGCAATATTTCAATTGAACTTACATAATAATAGTAAACTCACACCAAGAGCAAGAAACAGGAAAGGTATTGCGAATCCTAAAAACACAATAGCAAATTCAAATGATGTTTCTTCATCATTTAGAAGAAAAATAAAAATAAAAATAACAAAAATTACAACAAGAATTACTTGAACCATATTATCCATTTTTGGTAGAGAGAAGTTAGATGAAGATGTGTGTGCGTTTTGTAGTATAAAAATGATGTATTTATAGAAGGAGATATTGCCATTATAGCCGTTTATATCCGTTTGGATGATTTTTTTGAATGGTATGATGACTGAGACAAAAATTAAGATTAGAATTATGTGACTTGTTCGTAAAACATATGTTAGTTAAAAAAAATTAACTAACGAGCATAATATAAAGTAATTAGAAAAATCTTTAATATTCTTAAAATTTTGAGTACCAATAATTTTAATCCTATTTTTTTTTGTCTATAAATCATGCTAATTAATATTTAATTTATTTTAAAAAAATAACTACCACAAAGAACACGAGTAATTTAATTGTAACATAACATAGAAGTTTTTGCTAATTATTATTATTGTTGATATTATAATTTTTTGAAAATTTTATATTCAAATGAATAAATCTGGATAATTAGACAAAACACAAGACGAAAATAAGGTAACATAATGATTTGGTGTGTTGTCGTATGCTGATGAAACACTGCATCATGTTGATCCTAGGCTGTGCTGGAACCAGCTTTGTCATTTACACACATGTACTTCAAGCGACGTGGTGAGGGGACGGATGGATCGTTGATGATTCCGGACTGAACTCGGGCTATCCCAAGCTGCCTACGTATCCCTTGGGGGGAATCAAGTCGGACGTAGTTCATTTGTCTATTCTGCACTGCGCGGTTTTACGGTTTTGACCATATCTCCTTGAATCAAGTCGGACGTAGTTCATTTGTCTATTCAGCACTGCGCGGTTTTACGGTTTTGACCATATCTCCTTGCAAAAAGGTCCAAATCTAAAACCGCTTCTCGTTATGGAAAGTAGACTCATTTAGCTTTGCAAGCATATAAGGTACATGTTCGGTAGTGACATCCGATATAAGATCGGGTATTCTGGCACATCGGAGATATGTCGAGGTTCCACCATATCGGCCATATCTCGAGATCAGTATATTGAAACCTCGATCTGCTTCTTCCTGTGGGTATCTGAAACACGTAGCTTTCCATACATATACTATACATGTCGAATGGATAAGTACATTGGTAGTTACGTTTGATATAATATCAGGTATTGCAGTATGTCGAAGGTATGTCGGGGATCTATGTCGAATATGGCATATCGGGGATGATATTCGATGTATATTTCGATATAGACATGAAGGGGTGATCCCTAGGTGTTTTTCCTTCCCTTATGGCCAAGGGGGAGGCGTATTTATAGGCGTTGGACCCATATCGAATATGATATTCGATGTCTATTCGATATACTTTTCGATATAGTGCAGGTTCTGCGCAGTCCCACCATTTTGGGCATAACTTCCCCTCCAGAACTCGGAATTGCAATCCTCTTGTTGCATTGTGACCCAGACACCCGTGGCTTTCCAACGACATATCATAGAGGGCCTAGTTCGTTATATACAAATAATGGCAATCCTTCCAATTGTGGCATCCACGTGACATAACACGTATCGCTACTATATTATGTAGTATCAGTAGTCCCCCAGTTTGGAGTATGGTCTTGGAACATGAGCATACTTCAAACTCTAATTGGATGTCATATTTATACACACCACTAGTCCCCCAGTTTGGAGATTATTATCTGAGGATAATGATTTGCAAATTAAATATGAGTTCTTGGATTACCTGTACTCTTCACCTAGCTTAATTTATGGGATTTCCACCCAATTGGCTCTTCACCTAGCTTGATTTATGGGATTTTCACCCAATAGGCTCTTCACCTAGCGTAATTTTATGGGATTTCCACCCAATAGGCTCTTCACCTAGCTTGATTTATGGGATTTCCATCCAATAGGCTCTTCACCTAACTTGATTTATGGGATTTCCGCCCAATAGACTCTTCATCTAGCTTGATTTATGGGATTTCCACCCAATAGGCTCTTCACCTAGCTTGATTTATAGGATTTCCACCCAATAGGCCTTTCACCTAGCTTGATAGGCTCTTCACCTAGCGTAATTTTATGCGATTTCCACCCAATAGGTTGTTCACCTAGCTTGATTTATAAGATTTTCACCCAATAGGCTCTTCACCTAGCGTAATTTCATGGGATTTCCACCCAATAGGCTCTTCACCTAGCTTGATTTATGGGATTTTCACCCAATAGGCTCTTCACCTAGCGTAACAGTTCACGTGGGTAGGGGCCCATCCCGTTATCACAGGGAACCCGTTACCGCTCAAATCTTCAGGATTAACCCCATTATCACAGGGGATCGGTTCACGTGGGTAGGGCCCCATCCCGTTATCACAGGGAACCCGTTACCGCTCAAATGTTCAGGATCAACCCCGTTATCACAGGGGATCAATTCACGTGGGTAGGGCCCATCCCGTTATCACATGGAAACCGTTACCACTCAAATCTTCAGGATCAACTCCGTTATCACAGGGAATCGGTTCACGTGGGTAGGGTCCCATCCCGTTATCACATGGAATCCGTTACCGCTCATGGGTAGGAGCTTGCTTTTGTTTGTAGGTGACCCGTTACCGCTCATGGGTAGGAGCCCGCCCGTTATCATAGGGGACCCGTTACCGCTCATGGGTAGGAGCCTACCTTTTTCTTCATAGGTGACCCGTTACCGCTCATGGGTAGGAGCCTGCCCGTTATCACAGGGGATCCGTTACCGCTCATGGGTAGGAGCCTGCCTTTTTTTTTGTGACCCGTTACCGCTCATGGTTAGGGGCCGGCTTTCTTCAGCTTTTGTCGTTGTTTACTGGTAGTTTTCCTCCCAGTAGGGTTTGTAGAGCCTTGGATACCTGTAGTCCGATGAAGGCAAAAAGAGGAATGTGCATGTATAATGATATATATAGTGGAATACACATCGATTGCGTTATTAGTTTTCCCTTATGGGGAGTTTTGATTTCGTGAGAGGTGAATGTTCATGTATGAGAGTTAGGCGTGCCTGTTGTACCTGCTTTAAAAGATAATAGTGAGTAATGTGGGATGTCATCCCGTGATTTCCCTGCAAGAAAATTTCTAAAAATTAATCGTGCTGTTAAAGCATGTTATACCGTCTAGGATATGTACCTATAGGAAGCAAATATATAATCACGCAATAATTTAACTAGATCTTTTTAGTTTCTTATGGGAAAGAACCATAATCTCAGTGTGCCGTTAGAGCACCTTCGTCGTATCCATTAGGACACGTTCTTGCAAGAATCAAGGACATGACAATACAAATATGCTTATCTAGGGAAAATAAGGGTTAAAGATGGATAATGATATGCGTCGCAATATGTATCAATGAGAAACTTCAAAATGCATGACTTGCAAGAACCGGATAACCTCCGATCCGCCTTTCCTTTAGGATAAGAGGTACCTGTACACTTACGATGTACCTACAAACAGTCTATCAATATGAAGGAGAGAGAGATATAACGTTCTATATATAAAGATTCACAATGTGCAATGGTTGGGAACTAGGTGAACCCTAGTTCGCCGATGCATCACGCGATAAGGGAATAAGACATGTGTGGTGCTTCATGTTTCAGCTATAGGTGAGCACAGAGGGCAGTTAAAGTAAATTAATGATTTTTCAATAATAGTTAAAGATGAAAATTAAGGGATAGCGTAACTAACTTGCAGAATATGTAGGTGAATAGTATAATGTAATTGACAGACTTATCTTGATGTAAGGAATAAGTCCGATGGCGCTCCAATCCACCATAGTTCTTGGTGAACTTGGTTGAATCTTACGGTTGCATGCTTGTTTCTAAGTACATTCCATTGTGTTCCCACAGACGGCGCCAATGATTTGGTGTGTTGTCGTATGCTTATGAAACACTCCGCATCATGACGAGGTGAAAGGACGGATGGATCGTTGACGATTCTGGACTGAACTCGGGTTATCCCAAGCTGCCTACGTATCCTTTTGGGGGAATCAAGTCGGACGTAGTTCATTTGTTTATTCTGCACTACGCGGCTTTACAGTTTTGATCATATCTCCTTGCAGGAAGGTTCAGATCTCAAACCGCTTCTCGATATGGAAAGTAGACTCCTTTAGCTTTCCAGGCATGTAAGGTACATGTTGGGGAGATAAGTATATCGGTAGTGACATCTGATATAAGATCGTGTATTCTGGCACATCGGAGATATGTCGAGGTTCCACCATATCGGCCATATCTTGAGATCGGTATATCGAAACCTCGATCTGCTACTTCCTGCGGGTAGCTGACACATGTAAATTTCCATACATATACTATACATGTCGAATGGATAAGTACATCGGTAGTTATGTTCGATATAATATCAGGTATGGCAGTATGTCGAAGGTATGTCGGGGATCTATGTCGAATATAGCATACCGGGGATGATATTCGATGTACATTTCGATATAGACATGACGGGGTGATCCCTAGGTGTTTTTCCTTCCCTTATGGCCAACGGGGAGGGGTATTTATAGGCGTTGGACCCATATCGAATAAGATATTTGATGTATACTCGATATCCTTTTCGATATAGTGCAGGTTCTGCACAGTACCACCATTTTGGGCATAACTTCCACTCCGGACCTCGGAATTGCGATCCGCATGTTGCATTGCGACCTAGACACCCGTGGCTTTCCAACGACATATCATAGAGGGCCTAGTTCGTTATATACAAATAATGGCAATCCTTCCAATTGGGACATCCACGTGACATAACATGTATCGCTACTATATTATGTAGTATCACATAACTTTTCCTTATAAGTGCATGCACGTATTTTAATAATTATGCAAACATTTAGTTTTTGAGTACAAATAAACTTAGATGGTCTTATCTACACACACACAAACACACAAACACACACACACACACACACACATATATATATATATATATATATATTATTTTTAATGGGCACACATAATAGATGATGGGATACAACGATATGAATGTGTTTTCTTGGATTGATAAATGTCATATCATCAAAGATTGATTGTAAGAAGCTATTCATAAAAGATGGATTATTGGAGAAGCTATTTAATTAGTTATTATTTTTGCAGGTGTTGTATTATTATTGCTTCAAAAGCTTCCTAGGTACGCCTACTATATTTTCTTATAAATAGCGGTTTATGATATCGAAGATCACATATTGACACATACCACATCATCACAGGAAAAAGTTGAGATGGGAAAATCTTCAACTCGAGAAATAAAATCTATTTGTGTCTTTTGTGGGTCTAGTACAGGAAAAGATCGAGAGTGTTTGGAGGTAGCAAGTAGTTTGGAAAAGATATTGGCTGCGAGAAACATTAAGTTGGTGTGTGGGGTAGGAAGTTTAGGATTAATGTGGTGTGTTGCCACTAGTGCATTTTCAAATAAAGGTAGTGTGGTAGGGATCATACCAAAAGCCTTAACTGATATGAATTCCGATGGTCCAATCTTATGGGGGGAGGTTATAGGACCTAGCATGCATGAAATAATAGCTAATATGCTGTATAATTCTGATGCTTTTATTCCGTTACGTGGGGGGTTAGGAACACTGGAAGAAATTTTCTGCATAGCTTCATGGGCACAGTTAAACATGCATTAAAACCATATAGTGCTCTACAATGGTAATGGTTTCTATCATGGATTGTTGTCTTTTCTAGATCATTGCGTGGAGCAGGAGTTTATGAAGCCGACGGCTCATGAAATTTTCTTTTGTGCACATACTGCAAATGAATTAATTGACAAACTTAAAGCATATGTACCAAAAGTACATCCTATTTTGTCACAAATTTAATGGTAGACAAGTAGTGACAATAGTCGTGGTAAGAAACATGCTTTAGATGTAGATACGAAACTCTGATTGTAACTCTTTTATGTTGATTAGTATTTTCTGTAAGAATATATGTTTTAATCTATATGAATATTTTAGTGAAACAAATTTGAGTGATTAATGTTTGTCCAAATATTTTAACCAATGGCTTTGATATCATACTATGACGACCGCGCCCCACGATCCATGCTCCGATCTAAGTTGGTTCAGTGGTGGCCAGCCATTTTACCAAATCCATACTAAATCGCAACTCATAAGAAGGGGTCTCACTTGTTCAGGATCAAAATCATACACGTTTTATAAATTATATTTTGATATATAAATATATATATATATGTATATATGTATACAGCGGAAGTCATGGTATATTAAAAATAATGTGACTATTTTAATGGTTATGCACTAGTGATAAAACATTGATATTCCAAAATGCACGCTTGAACAGTTATTCACTTGGTCCATGCTGCCATGTTGATTTTATCCTGAGGAATGAACAGAAGAAACGAGTAATAAGTCTTTAATGATTTAGTGAGATTTATATAAAAGAACCGGTAATGCAAGAATTAAGTGTGACCTACTAGATACATTTCGGGAGTGATCTTATCGGTAGAAATAGTTCAACTAGACAATTTGATGTAGCAATGATACGGGAGTTTTCATCGAATAGTTAATGAATTTGTGCTTAACAATAAACAAATCCAGCCTTATGACTTCTACTATTCTACCTTATACCTCTCGATGAGGAGCGACCTCGCAAACAATCAAGAGACTTCGAGTACATGTCGATCCAGCAGATGGGTTACAGGCAACTCATCGCTATAAGCGGTGCTTAGGTAGATAAGTATTAAGCTAAATAAATCAAAAAGACAGTCTTTACTGCCCAACAATAACTAGACTCAATCCATGGGCCCAACTTTCCAAAGGTGTCCCAATGGGTATAACAAATAAACAAATAAACTAGTAAAACGAATAATATTCGTGCTCCTTGAGCTACATGTCCCGAACATAGTTCGTTACTCTTTGAACTATTCAAGAACCAGCATGTGAGATTAAAATATTGGAGAATTATCATGATTACGAATAGATATGATAAATGATAAATGATTGGATATGAGTTAACGATGAGTAAGAAAATCATGTTATGAGATTAGATGCCAAACCGGATCATGATGAAATATAGGTTGTTCGAAGTATGGCAATGGAGTAGTGGCTTTTCTGTCTACGTTCCTAAGGGTTAGATGCCAATCGAGGCTAGAAAAAATCAGAAATTGAACCTTGATGGAGTTGATTAGTTCGTCAACCTTTTGATCGGATATCCAAATGAACTTTGTTTACAAATATTTTTGTGGCAACTGATCCTTAACATAACTAGGAACATGTGTACCCGAATGGGAAGAAAAATCCAAAGGTTTGATATGCTAAATAATTCTTGAAAACATTGAACTTATTTTTGAATTTTCAGACACCAGTCTACGATTTATGAACTTCGACCTTTTAAATCACATTATTTGAAAAATATTTTTTCATATGAAAGTTAGAGTACAACATGAGGAGTATTTGGCCGTTGGCCTTTATAAAAAGGATTTTTCTACAATTATGTATGATTTTTCTAAGGTGCGGGGCCGAGTACATAATTTATGCACAATAAAAGTTTTGGGGTAGTTTCGTGAAGAAAATGATGAAATAAGAACATGGGATGAATTTTTCCTGAAAGTAGACTCACATAATTATAGATTCATAGGAAGAAAGAAAGAAAAACCGAAATGATTTTGGGTGTGAAATTGATGGAAGAAAGCCTAGTATTTATAGGCAAAAACTCATGTTAAAATACTTTTAACTAAGGTCCCACTTTGATTATTTTATAATAAATCCCAAAAAATCTGAATTTAATCATGCTCTTTAGGATGTCATGGCTTACCTAGTCAAAAAGATGCCATGGCTTACTTCATCAATTGGTTAATTGCAAATTATGTCCCTCAATTATTTATAATTAAAATTCAAATAAGTTAATTAGATTCCTTTGTTACATACATATTTACTTATGTAATTTTTCTTGGTAATTCAATCAACTTGGCTAATATTTGAAATTGAAATATATATTTTACGGTTAGAGACCTGTAAATATAATAAAGAACTAACTTTTAAGTTCAGGGGCTCATGGAAATTTTTCTAAATATTTAGGGTCAAAAAAATAAATTTTTAAAAGTTTAAGGACTAAAGTATATGTTTTTTTCCTTATTTTTGGGGCGTAACAAATTGAACATTCGCCAAGCTCACGATAAGCATCTTTGTACTTAGAAAAACACTTAAAAACAATATCAGTGATTATATCCCGGAATTCCCTCGTTTCTCGGACCTCATACGATATTGCATCACCAAGCCCATTACAAGGAATGGGACCAGCTTTGTCCTGAACACCTATTACACGTAAATGAGTATAAAATGACTAAAGTAGATTCGAACGGTCGAATTTGGGAATAGTCGAACAGAGAGCAGTTCGATGCTGAGATAACTCTCGAACTCAGAAACAATCGAACTCCTTCAGGTTCGACCCTGAAAACTCTCGAAGGGGTCTGTAAGCTTGTTAACAATCGAACACTGGAACGGGACAGACGAACTCTATCACAGTCGAACGGCCTAGTTCGATCGATGTAGGTTTGGTGAACAGTAATTAATGCGTGGTGTGAATCTCAGAGAGCGAGGTACTTATGGATCGTGGATTGCGGAACCGCTCCGCAAGTGGGCAATAACAATCGAATGAAGACGTTCGATTGTCCCAAAAGAGTCGAACCGTCGTGGTTTGATGCTTTCATGTTTGGACTTTTAACGGGGCACGCCGACCCAATTCATTTCTAAGCCACTTAAAACCCCGACCAATGTTCATTTCACTTAGATTTTCCCTTCAAATCTTACTTCTTTTCTTATCTTTATAAAGCAATGACTTTAATCAAGTACCTTTTGAGTTGTCCCGTTTCACATGTAATTAATAAATGATCATCAGTTTCTTATTTTGAGAGTGCCTAGATGCTTGTTTGTAACTTAACCATATTATATGATCAAAATAAGTATAACATTTGAAAACATAAATAAACTACTAGATACATACGTAAGTTAAAAATTTTGTTAATTATTTGACAACAACGCCCATATTAGAACTTATATTGCAGTGTTCTCGTTAATAATCATAAGATTTGTACCGACATAACTTTTTCATATACGAAGTCTTTGCAGATGGTCCCTTCTCGGACTATATCTTAGCAAAAATCAAATATATAGGATTATTCATTATGTGTCCGCATATATTTCTTTGATGCTGATGTCTGAGGATTTATCTCTAGGCGCTCTTACAACCAAGGCTTCAAATTGCAAAATTTGTGTAAGACGAGTTGACATAGACGACACACAACTTTTGTTTTATGTAAAAAAATGATCAAAACGACCCAAGTTGTTTTTGTCTTTTCATCGAAATAAACTAAATGGCCGAATTGTCCGAAAATATCATTAATTTACCGAAACATTCATGCCTTTAAAATTGGCAAACACGATACAACGATAAATTGAACAGGGAGAATGAATCATCGCCTTTAGATTATGGCGTAAATTAAAATCATGTTTGTTTAATCTGTTAGATTTATTTAATAATCTAATGTATGGGCTTACAAATTAAGACAATTATATAAAAGACTAATTAATTATATTGGGCTAATTAAGTGATCTAATTAAAGAGCTCAATTAGTATCTTAATATGTGTGGGCTTTGTAATGTGTAATTCCCTGTTGTACTCTAACTAGGGTTTATGGGGCTCTAGTTAGAATACTATATAAGGTCATAGGGTCTTGGTCCCCAAGACTAATCTAACAACTACTCTTCTCCTCCATTCCCATCAATAGAGAGAGACTCATAAAGAGAGATAGATTAGACTGTGGAAGATCAAATCGGCCCGCAATTCCGCTTGCAAGTTCGTCAATCATGGAATCAGGTACGCCGTTATGATCTCCTCTATAATCTTGATAGTCTAGCATGAGAACGATCCATGTATATTTAGATATACCACTAACAAGTGGTATCAGAGCTATTATTTCGTGTTAGATTATTGAGATTGATCGTATTTAACGTGATTATCAATTTTATGCACGTCATAAATTTGTTTTGTTCTCTATGTAATTTTAGAGACGTGGTTCAAATTATGTGTTTTTTTGGGATAATCACGATTATATGATTGTTGCGGGATTAATTGATCGTATATTGTTTTGTTAATCACGGTTATATGATTGTTAATCATGTTGATCGTATATGATTGTGGTGTTCAATTCATGGAAACAGCGTTGATCTTTTACCTACTGGAATTGAATTTGTTAATTATGGAAATAAGTTGGATTAGTTGTTGCATATGGCCTGATGGTGAAAGGAACGTGATTAATGAAGATTCTTTCTTTGTTTGATTATTATATATGATAATAAATCACATTGAATTGAGGAAATAACCTCCAGCACACGTTTCTTATGTTTATGTGCTAAGTGACTATATACAATTGATAACCATGCATGCTTCACATATATGTAGTTTGCCCAGTTAATATTTAATATGGTGATGTATGTGTTTTTGGTTTATCTATGATCATATATGTGCCATTACGTACAATTCAGTGAATGAAATCAGAATTTTCCTTGGGAACAACTCACTTTTGAGGATTATGATTACCTTTTTAGTTTCGAAGTATTTTTTAAAATCTGGTTTCATGATTTATGTGATTCGGTACAAGATGATTTTTAGTCATGATACGGTAAAATATCAAATATTATTATACTTTTGGTGTTGATATTTTAAATAAAGTTTAAATTGGGCACCTTTGTTTTAAACCCTATGTCCTTTATTTTGAAATAATAAATTTATGTGAAACGTTGCCTAAATAACCTCTATGCGTGAGTTTATTATTTTAAGATAATTGGATGCGTGTGTCTCTTGTTTATGCGGTTTCTAATCGGCCTAAAGGAAGATTATTGATTGGCCAAACAAGGGATGCACATGGGGAAATAACGTGTGATAATTGTAAAGTTTCCATGTGGACAACATGCCGGCCTAAAGGAAGGTTGTTGTTTGACCGGATTTATTATCAATGTTTGACTTCTGCGTGGAGAGTACCACTTACAAGTTGATGTTTCTATCCAAAGATTAAACTTCGATGTTGTGCTAGGTATCTTGTTCAAATGGGCCCACCACACTTCAGTTGATTGAAATTTGTGTTTTACATGTTTATCGCTTTAATTTTACATGTTTGACATAAATTTCTATTAGTGAGCTTATGTAATTTGTTTATTCTTTGTTAGTTAATAATTCTGCTGCCAATATCACTGCCAACATTAACTCAATCCCTGTGCTTAATGGCACAAACTTTAAGAGCTGGAAAGAGAACATTTTGTTAGTTCTCGGCTGCATGGATTTAGACTATGCATTAAGGAAAGAAAAACCCTCTTCTCTTACGGAGACAAGTTCGACTGAGGATAAAACGAACTTTGAGAAGTGGGAACGTTCTAACCGCTTAAGTCTAATGATGTTAAAGCGCAGCGTTCCAGAAGCATTCAGGGGCGGTATGTCCGATGAGGTAACTGTAAAGGATTTCCTTTCCGAAATTGAAAAGCGTTTTGCAAAAAACGAGAAGGCTGAGACAAGCAAGCTTTTAGCTGACCTTGTCCAAATGAGGTATAAGGGGAAAGGAAATATCAGGGAGTACATTATGGAGATGTCTAACATCGCTTCAAAACTTAAGGCACTAAAGCTTGATTTGTCTGATGACTTGCTTGTGCATTTGGTACTCATTTCCCTTCCTGCACACTACGGGCAGTTTATAGTTAGCTATAATACGCAGAAGGACAAATGGACTCTTAATGAGCTCATTTCACATTGTGTGCAAGAAGAGGACAGGCTGAAGCGTGAAAAGACTGAAAGTGCTTATATTGCAACTACCTCTAAGGGCACTAAGCAAAAGAGGACTGAAAATAGGGATACTGCAGCGGGACCATCACAGCCCAAGAAACAAAAGGCTCAGGATAAGGATTCTGCCTGTTTCTTTTGCCAGAAGCATGGGCATGTGAAGAAGGAGTGTTCCAAGTACGCCGCATGGCGTGTAAAGAAAGGGTTGCATTTGGAGCCGACCGCCAAGTGATGCTGAAAGATTCATATATGTGGGCAATGGCAAAGCAGTTCCAGTTGAAGCCGTTGGCATTTTTAGATTATCGTTTGAGACTGGTCAATTTATTGAGTTAAGAGAGACTTTTGTGGTACCGTCCTTTAGACGGAATTTAGTTTCAGTTTCTGTTTTGGACAAATCTGGTTATGAATGTTCATTTAAAAACAGAGTTTTTAGTCTTTCTCTTAATTCTATTTTGGTTGCGACTGGCTCCTTGATTGATAAACTATATATGCTGAAAACAATAACTTCAACTAATGAAACCTTGCAATTGACATCAAGAGGTACAAAACAAAAATTATTAAAAGAGAATTCTGCTAGTTTATGGCACAAACGTTTAGGACACATCTCGAAAGAGAGAATACAGAGACTTGTGTCAGATGGAATACTTGAGTCCCTTGATTACACAGACCTTAGCGTATGTGTTGAATGTATTAAAGGGAAACAGACAAACATAAGAAAGTTAAGTGCAAACAGGAGTTCTGACGTCTTACAATTGATACATACGGATATATGTGGTCCATTCCCTACGGCTTCCTGGAATGGTCAATATTATTTTATCACTTTTATAGACGACTATTCTCGTTATGGGTACTTATACTTGATTCATGAAAAGTCACAGTCTTTGGACGTTTTTAAAGCCTTCAAAGCCGAAGTTGAAAATCAACTCGGAAAGAAGATTAAAGCTGTCAAATATGATCGTGGTGGTGAATACTATGGTAGATATGATGGATCTGGTGAACAACGTCCAGGACCCTTTGCCAAATTCTTGGAGGAGTGTGGAATCGTCCCACAATACACAATGCCAGGGCAACCTCGCATGACTGGTGTTGCTGAAAGACGAAATCGAACACTTAAGGACATGGTAAGAAGTATGATTAGTCATTCGTCCTTACCAGAATCACTCTGGGGAGAGGCACTCAAGACTGCAGTATATATTCTAAATAGAGTACCTAGCAAAGCAGTAACTAAAACCCCTTATGAACTATGGTCAGGCAAAAAGCCTATTTTAAAGCACTTACACATTTGGGGTTGTCCAGCTGAGGCAAGGCCTTATAAGCCACATGAGAAAAAACTGGACTCAAGAACAATTAGTTGTTATTTTGTTCGGTATTCACAAAGGTCGAGGGGTTTAAAGTTTTATGATCCCTCAACCAAGTCCTTTTTTGAGACGGGAAACGCGAGATTTCTTGAGGATGTTGTATTTGAGGGGGGAGATAAAGTAAGGAATGTTGTTTTTGAAGAGGAATTTATTCCTTTGCCAGAAATTGTTATGGACAATGATCAGCCTATTGATATTGTTCAAGACACTATTCAAGACAACAATGAGGATCAAAATATAGAGCTCCCTACTCAAAATCTAGAAGTTGCTCCAGAAGAGCAAACACAACAACCTCAAGAGGAAGTGCCAATTAGGCGATCCACTAGAGAGAAAAGAAGTGCAATCTCAAGTGATTATATTGTATTTCTTGAAGAGCATGAGTTTGACATAGGGACATGTGAAGATGATCCAATCAACTTCCAACAAGTCAAACAAAGTGCTAACAGTCAAAAGTGGATCGATGCCATGAATGATGAGATGAAATCAATGAAGGACAATGACGTTTGGGATCTTGTCAAATTGCATGAAGGTAAGCAACCCATTGGTTGCAAATGGATATTTAAAACCAAAAGGGATTCTAAGGGCAACATTGAAAGATATAAGGCGCGTCTAGTCGCTAAGGGTTTCACTCAAAAGGAAGGCATTGACTTCAAAGAAACTTTCTCTCCAGTATCATCGAAAGATTCTTTTAGGACTATAGTGGCACTTGTAGCTCATTTTGATCTAGAGCTACACCAGATGGATGTTAAGACAGCTTTCCTCAATGTCGACATTGAAGAAACTATATATATGGCACAACCAGAAAATTTTGTGTTAGGTGATTCAAAATCTATGGTTTGCAAACTCAAAAGATCCATCTATGGTCTCAAGCAAGCTTCTCGTCAATGGTATCACAAGTTTCATCAAATCATTGTCTCATATGGTTTCGAGGCCAATGCAGTTGATGATTGTGTATATCACAAGTTTAGTGGGAGTAAATTTATATTCCTAGTGCTCTATGTGGATGACATACTACTCGCAAGTAGCGATATAGGCTTATTGCACGAAACCAAGAGATTTCTAACTAAGCATTTTGAGATGAAAGATCTTGGTGACGCCTCTTTTATATTAGGAATTGAGATACACCGAGATCGATCTCGGGGTGTCCTTGGGTTATCACAAAAGAGCTATATCGATAAGGTGCTTGTGAGGTTTGGCATGGAAGGATGTGCACAAGGAGATACTCATGTTGCTAAATGAGACAAGTTTAGTCTCAAGCAATGCCCCTGCAATGAAATTGAGAGAAAAGAGATGCAAAAGATTCCTTATGCTTCGGCTGTTGGAAGTCTTATGTATGCTCAAGTATGTACGCGTCCAGATCTGGCATACATAGTGGGTATGTTGGGCAGATACTTAAGTGACCCCGGCATGGATCATTGGAAAGCAGCCAAACGGGTTATGAGGTACTTACAAAGAACAAAAGATTACATGCACATGTATCGGAAATCAGAAAATTGGAGATCATTGGGTATTCTGATTCTGATCTTGCGGGTTGCCAAGACACAAAGAGATCCACTTCTGGTTATGTTTACATGCTGTCTGGGGGAGCTATATCTTGGAGAAGTGCTAAGCAGACACTTATAGCCCCTTCTACTATGGCAGCTGAATTCATAGCTTGTTATGAGGCAACCAATCATGGGATATGGCTGCGGAATTTTGTCACTGGGCTGCGAGTTGTGGAAGGAATTGAAAGACCACTCAAGATTTATTGTGACAATCTGTCAGCAGTTCTATATTCTAACAACAATAGAAGCTCGTCAAAGTCTAAACACATAGACATCAAGTTTCTAGTTGTTAAAGAGAGAGTTCAGAGTAAAATAGTGTCCATTCAGCATATAGGGACAAACTCAATGTTAGCGGATCCACTCACTAAAGGTTTGACACCCAAGGTCTTTCATGAGCATACTGCTCATATGGGTGTTGTTTTGTTTGATGATATGCAGTTTTAGTGGGAGTTTGTATTTGGTTATTTTTGTTGACACTATTGGATTGCTTTATGCATTTTTGTTTTCTGCAGAATAAAGTTAATGGTTTATTTTTATTGCTCTGAATGTTTTGCTAGCTTTCATTTGTGGTTTGACGTAAAGTTTGAAAGAATAAAGATTGATCTCAATAAGGAATTTAGGACCAATTGGAAATAGGCATGTTCATGATCACATTGCATGTAATTTCCATGTTACACATCCATACATGATCTATGTCATTTGAGTATATTTGGTATGCGTGATCATTGAGGGTCGAGTTACGATTAATGTAACAAAGGCCGCTTTGGTTCCATGTTGGTATATGAGATGGACGAGATTGTTTAAGGAAGATACTTCGGCAATTAGCAAAGTTTGTGTACACCTAAGGTTATCAGGATGTAATTGTCATTTGGGTTTGATTTGTAGCCCAAGTGGGAGATTGTTAGATTTATTTAATAATCTAATGTATGGGCTTACAAATTAAGACAATTATATAAAAGGCTAATTAATTATATTGGGCTAATTAAGTGATCTAATTAAAGAGCCCAATTAGTATCTTAATATGTGTGAGCTTTGTAATGTGTAATTCCCTGTTGTACTCTAACTAGGGTTTATGGGGCTCTAGTTAGAATATTATATAAGGTCATAGGGTCTTGGTCCCCAAGGCTAATCTAACAACTACTCTTCTCCTCCATTCCCATCAATAGAGAGAGACTCATAAAGAGAGATAGATTAGACTGTGGAAGATCAAATCGGCCCGCAATTCCGCTTGCAAGTTCGTCAATCATAGAATCAGGTACGCTGTTATGATCTCCTCTATAATCTTGATAGTCTAGCATGAGAACGATACATGTATATTTAGATATACCACTAAGATAATCCTTTTCCATGGGAAGACGTTCGAGTATCTTGTAGTCACGGGTTCAACTGCAGAAGATTGACAAAAGTAGTTTGCCAGGTTATCGTTGTCCATAAAAGACTTAATTATTGGAATATTTGAAAATGAACTCGTAAGTCGTACCTGATTTCGCTCGTTTTTGTCTGCCATAAGTCTTGTGATCGTCTTAGTCAATAATTTCGGGTTGGTTTGATTTGGGGGTTTCAATAATTTCGGGGTTTCAATAATTTCGGGTTGGTTAAGGAGTCACGTCTCGTCCTTGGTTTATAATGTTCAATCGGATCGGAGACATGAAAGGCTAAATAGGTTTAATAATTTATTATATTATTATCAAAATTAAACAAATTCCAAACCACAGTAACGGCAACAGTACTATATATAAGTAGATTTTGGTTTTATAACTACAAATACAATTTGTTAGATCGTAGAACAAACTACAAAAGATGGCCAATTAGCAGGAATAATAAATTCCTTCCTAATTAACAACAAAATCCAAAGGTTTCATAGCTAACATATAACAAGAAAATACAATTTGGGGTGTTATTTGAATATCATGAAGTATAGGGGGACGAATTTTGCGCAAATAAAAATGCAAAAGAAAATAAAAAAAGCCTATAAGAAATGTGGAGGCAAAAGAGAAAAGAAAAGAAAAATGACGGAGAAAAGTAAAGAAAGAAATAATAGTTGTATTTATGAGACGTCCCTAGAACGAAAAAAAATATCTATTTTTCCTTTGCGGCCTACAGTCTGACCTGACATATTAAGAAAATAAAGACTTAACGATCCTCAACCGGATAAGTTTCACATGATTAGAACGTGATTACACGAGTAGAGAATAAGGTGGGACTATAGTTAAATGGAAAATGATTTCCATACAGACTGATATGGAAACAGACACTTTTTTAACCCCTTCACAAATTATTCTTAACTGGATGACCGGTTGTGCAGGTGCAAATCAGCTTTCTCCATAATTCATAGTAATTTTTAACGGTCTAACCCCAACTCTTAAAAATTGTCTGGAGAGGACACCATTTTTCTTTCCTTTTCATTTTTCCAACGTTAATACTTCACATTTATTTATCTTTAATAGTTGAATTAAGTAGCATCTATACTGGGCTTTGCGTGTTTTAGTTATTATAAATTAAAGGAATATTACAAAGTTTCAGTAAGAAAAAGTAAGCTTTCAAGAAAACCAACAGTTGATATAATTAACTTTATTAAAGTAGAAAATTGTCTTTTTCATTCTTTTATTAATAAATTAGTTCATCAGTACCTGCCTATAAAATTTTAAAGAAACCACAGCCAACAGGCCAACGTTTATAAACAGATTCCATAATATTCAAGTTTTCATGAAAAATTAAGTAAAAAAAAAAGGATATATTGATTTGCTTTGTCATGGACCATTTTGATATTGTTTTACTTTTTTTTATACAATTACAAGGTTACAACACAAATAAAAAAAATTAATTACTTGAAAGTAACGTTTTTCTATATTTCTAGAGAGACTCTTATATTTTGGGGCTTATTTTTATTTTTATTATTATTGTTATTATTATTATCACTATTACAAATATTGGGGCTTATTTTAAAATTTATTAATATCAAAGGGGTCAACTATTGGGGTGGAACTAAAATTAGCAAAGATATATGTACTCACAAAACAATAATCTTTATTTTACGTGGTTTCCTTATTGCAGGTTACCTTCTTAAACAAGTTCTCCAATAATTAACTAATAGAGGGATTATAATTAGTAACAAATTACTTGAAAAGTATTTACCGGTTAAACTATTGTCTGTACATACAGACATTATTTAATGTCTGTAGGTTTATCGCTACCCTAGTTAAATATAAGACTATGCTTTCATGAAATTTCTACAAAAATCTTGCTCCTATCAGTCACGAACAATAGTTGCGCAAAATCAAGTCATATAAAATATTGTATGCAGTGACTTGATTAATCTTTATGTACAATTATTCACTTGTATATTCCCAAATATTACATTTTTCTCACAGTAACTAATATCTTGGCCTTAAGCATGTTATGTGTCTTAAGTCGTGTTTTGATTTGCGTTACTCGAGAATGAGCAAGAAGATAAGCGTGGGGGTATTTAATTTCTAGACCATTTTATCACAAGTTAAATAGTAAAGTACTTAAGTATTTAGTTTATTTCAGTTTGATTATATGTGTTTTAAGTTTCACCAATTGGGTGAAATCAAAGTATTTAAGTAAAAGAACGAGCTAAAGGAGAATGAATTCACAAAATTCTATCAAATCCAATAAGATGAAAAATGCAACAGATAATAATTAAGGCGATTAATTCGGCAAATGTTTAGGTATGTGGAGCCTGAGAATTGAGAGAACGACATTTGTTAAAACCTTCACGGGTTATTTTGCCTAAGGCTCGGAAGTTAATATAAGTCTATATTCACTTCTTAAACTTGGTGTTTGTTTATTTCGCTGCACTATTCTTCTGGTCTGTTGTTAAAGTAACATCGCTGAGTTAACAACGTTGCAAATCTGTTGTTAACTCTCCAGTGTTAAGTTAACAACAACAATGTATCAACCCGATCCACAATTTCAATTGGTATCAGAGCCAAGCACCAACTTCACTGGTGTTTGGCGTTGATACGACAAGATGGACAATTCCAACCCCAATACCAGCAGGTTGCCTGTATTGGAGGGTCCCAACAACTATGCCTACTGGAAGATCAGGCTCAGAGTCCACATCAAATCCATCGACCTAAGAGCTTGGGACGCAGTACTAGAAGGCTACACCATCCCCTACTTGCCAAGAGATGGAGATGCTGATCTGGTACCTAAGCCAAGGGGACAATGGACAGCCAACGAAATTGCTCTCTACAACTTCAATGAAAAGGCCCTCAATGCTATTTTTAGCTGGGTAGGTAATCATATGTTCAAACTTATTCAAACTTGTTCTACTACTAAAGCTGCATGGGAAATTCTTGAATTACATTGTGAGGGTGATGTGGCTGTGAGAGACTCTAAATATAGAAAAATTTTGAGGGACTTTGAGAAGATAGAGATGGGTGAGGATGAAAGCATTGATAGTTATTTTGAGAAACTTATAGATATTGCTAATCAGTGCCAAAACTTAGGTTTTATCATCCCTAATCAAACCATGGTCTATAAAGCCTTTAGAACATTATCTTCTAAGTTTACTGTCAAAAGAATTGCTATGAATGAGTCTAGAGATCTTTCCAACATGGACTTTCAAACATTAATGAACACTCTAAAAGAATTTGAATTAGAATTCCTAGGAAAGTCCAGTAAACAACTTGCTCTAGCCTTACTAGGTACTAGCTTAGATTCTACAGGGAGTGATGAGGATGAATATGAGTTGATCTCTTCTAACTATGGTAACATCACTAGGAAGTTTAGTAAATTGGGTTACAAAGATAAAAGTAAAGAAAAACAACCTAGTAATGCTGCTGTTAGTTATAAGAAATTGCCCCCAAAGTTTGTAAAATACATGGCATCTAAGAGCACTCCTCAAGATGCTGAGAAATTGAAAGATGTCCAGTGTTATGAATGTAAGGGGTATGGTCACTTTAAACATGAATGTGCTAACACCCTCAGAACAAGAGGGAATTCTCATTGGGTCTGTGTAGATGACTTTAATGAAGCTGACTTCGAATCTGGAACAAGTGCTGATGAACAATCAGAGGAAATCAACACTGCTGCGCTCTGCACTCGGATCATCTGGTCAGGAGAAGACTCCAGAAACTGCCAAGAATCTCAATGTTACTCTAACATTAGAGAACCAACAGCAAACCAGGAGATCTTCTTTGGAGACTGGAATAGCAATGATACACAGGTTAACCATGACACACTCTCTGATTGTGATGATACTAACTTTGATTGTTTTCATGGCTCAGTTGATCTAAAAGAGGAGTACTTCAATGAAGATGAGATGTCCCAGGAGGAAATTCTTGATGACCTACATACAACCTTTCTCAGACTTGAGAGAGAGAATGTAAGACTCATGAAGAAAAATAAAGCACAGAAGCATGACATTGAATGTTTGAAGAACATGTTGAAACTCTATGAAAGGGATCTTGACAAAGCTGAAGCTGAGCTGAAAGAGGTAAAGGAGAAACTCAAAAAGGATTCACAGATCATAGCCAAATGGAATGGAGGTACTTCTAAACTTGATGAGGTACTGAACATGAGTAACTCAGGTACATGTGGTCTGGGATTTGTTGAGAAACCTTCCTCATCAAATGTTAATTCTGCCTATCTAACTACAAGCTTTGTTAAAGAATCTGATAATGTGAGTACAGGAACCATTAACACTATAAAAAGCAAACCTACCTTTATCTGCCAGTACTGTTTTCAACCAGGTCACATTAAACCATTCTGTAGGAAATTTATAAAAGAATGTGGTAAGAAAACAGCCTCTGCGTCCAATGTTAATTCTACAACAGGTTCTGATGTTAGACTAACATTAGGTGCAGGACAGAAAAGTAGAACTTGGATAGAAAAGGCTAAAACCCCTAAAATTAAAGTTGTGTGCAATGTTTTTTTCTCTGCTGTGTACTCTAATCTTTCAGGTAAATGGTACTTCGATAGTGGATGTTCAAGACACATGACAGGCAGCAAAGAGAATCTTAAGCAAATGGTACCTTTGAGTGCTGGAACAGTGACATATGGAGGAGGCACCAAAGGAAAAATCATTGCCAAGGGGACATTGAATGTTGATGGATTCCCTCCCTTGAAGGATGTGTTGTTGGTAGATGGGTTAAAGGCAAATCTAATCAGTATCAGTCAGCTGTGTGATGATGACTTACTGGTTACATTTGATAAGATATCTTGTGATGTTTATGATAGTGACAATGTTCTTGTGATGACAGGTACTAGATCCAAAGACAACTGCTACCTAGCCCAGGAGGAAGCAGAATGTTTCCATGCCAAGATAGATGAGGCTTCTATATGGCATAGGAAACTTGGACATGTTCACTACAGAAACCTTGAGAAATTAAAGAAAGTTGATGCTGTAAGAGGCTTACCAAAGCTGTCTTGTCCAGGTACTGGTGACATCTTAGTTCCCAATGTTGAACCAACAGTGGAAACCGAGAATGTTACTCCTGACAATGTTACACCAACATTGGAACTGGAAGCTGGAAACACTGAACAGGAGTCATGGAACGATGTTAGACTAACACCAGCAAGATCTGATGTTAGACTAACAGCAGAGGATTCTGACTCAGAACATGAAGTTGCCTCTGAACCTAGAAGAGATCCCACAGCTAGGATTCAGAAAGATCATCCAACATCCCAGGTAATAGGTGAACTCACTGAACGAGTAAGGACACACAACAGAGAAAGACTTGACTATAGAGATATGGTAAAACTGTGTGTATGTATGAACTTCACTTGTACTATTGATAATGCCTCTTGTTTTGTCTCCACCATAGAACCTAAAAATGTGAATGAAGCCCTTCTTGATAACTTTTGGATTAATGCCATGCAGGATGAACTATTACAGTTTACTAAGAACAATGTCTGGATACTTGTACCTAGACCACCTAATGTTAATGTAATAGGGACGACGTGGATATTTAAGAACAAGAGTAATGAGGAAGGGGTTATAGTTAGAAACAAAGCTAGACTAGTTGCTCAGGGGTACACACAGGTTGAAGGTGTAGATTTTGATGAGACATTTGCTCCAGTTGCTAGGATTGAATCTATTAGGTTACTTCTAGCCATAGCATGTTGCCTTAAGATAAAACTATACCAAATAGATGTAAAGGGTGCGTTTCTGAATGGGCTGATTGATAAGGAAGTATATGTTGAACAGCCAAAGGGGTTCACAGATCCTAAGTATCCAAACCATGTGTACAAGCTTGAAAAGGCACTGTATGGTCTTAAACAAGCACCTAGAGCATGGTATGAAAGGCTTACAAAATTCCTTTTAGGTCTTGGTTTTGTTAGAGGTGATGGAGATAGAACACTGTTTGTCTTGAAGAAAGATTCTCATGTCTGTGTTGCTCAAATATATGTAGA
Source organism: Linaria vulgaris (assembly GCA_948329865.1). Lineage (NCBI taxonomy): Eukaryota > Viridiplantae > Streptophyta > Magnoliopsida > Lamiales > Plantaginaceae > Linaria > Linaria vulgaris. The sequence continues at coordinate 42,305,490 of OX415251.1, forward strand.
TGATATTGTGTTTGGCTCAACTAACAATGCTATTCTAGAAAAATTGTTGAATCAATGACAGGGCAGTTTGAGATGAGTATGATGGGAGAATTAACTTTCTTTCTTGGTCTTCAAGTGAAACAAACAGGTAATGGGTTTTTCCTAAGTCAGGAAAAGTATGCAAGGAATTTGGTGAAAAGGTTTGAATTGGCATATTCAAAGCCTTGCACGACTCCCATGTCTTCATCTGTGAAGATATCCAGGGATGTTAATGGTGTCAATGTTGATCCAACATTGTACCGTTCAATGATAGGAAGCTTACTCTACATGTCTGCTTCAAGGCCTGATATAATGTTCTTTATCTGTGTTTGTGCTAGGTATCAGGCATGTCCAAAGCAGTCTCATCTGATTGCTGTGAAGAGAATTCTTAGATACATTTCTGGCACCTTGGCCCTTGGTATATGGTATTCCTATGACACTAACACCAATCTTGTAGGGTTCAGTGACTCAGACTGGGCAGGTGACACTGATGACAGGAAGTCTACAAGTGGAGGATGTTTTTATCTGGGGAACAACTTGGTCTTATGGTACAATAGAAAGCAAAACTGTGTCACTCTCCACTGCTGAATCTGAATACATAGCAGCAGGCAGTTGTGTCACTCGGTTAGTATGGCTTAAACACATGCTACTGGATTATGGGTTAGACAGTGATACCTTACTTATGTTTTGTGATAATCTTAGTGCTATAAGCATCTCTAAGAATCTTGTGCAACACTCCAGAACTAAATATATTGACGTAAGACATCACTTTCTGAGAAACATGGTAGAAGATAAGCTCATTGATATTGAACACATTGAAACCAACAATCAGCGTGTTGATATGTTCACTAAACCCTTAGATTCTGAGAGGTTCTTCAGTTTGAGGAATTCTCTTGGCATGTGCATCGTCTAGGGATGTTAGTACACCAGTGTTGACATAACACCACTGTCTAGCACTGGTTATTGGTTGTGGTGTATTTGTAATTTTTTCCGTTTCTTTCTGCATTCTTTCTTCTTGCATATTACATCCTTGTTAGAGATTCTGTTGGGTTGTGTGGTTAAACTGTATGGATAGCTGAGTTGACTGGTGGACATGTACATATCAAGAAGTTTGTTAAGTAAAACTCTGTTGTTAGTCTGTGAATGTTAACCTAACATCTGGGAGAAGCTGGGGTACACAGAGCTCACTACTCTGGTGTTATTTAGTTGTGACTTATCCATGTTAGGTTAGACAAAGCATGAAGAGAAGCTGGGGTACATGATGTTGAAAGCTTCATTGTCATTCAGTTGTGCTTATTTTTGTGCTTTGTCTATGGCCAAGGTTATGCATGATAGTGATCTTTACTACTGGGGTGTTTTGAAGTTTTCGACTGCTTGCATTCAGTAGCATTGTTCACTTGGTATTTCGCTTGTATACAGGTTGGAAAACAAGTATGCATGAGGGACTGGGGTGGAGAAGTATATGATAAGTGTATTGTCTTGCCTAATCTGTTGCTGATGGTTAAGTTGTTGGGGGGTGTGGGGTCTTGCGCTGCCCACATTCAGTGATGAATCTATCCTTTTACATTCACTAGTTTTTGGTTCAAAAGAGTTCATAAAGATAAATTGATGTGTCATGATCCGAGTCAGCAAAGCGGTTTGTACTTGGTTAACATCTCCCAATGTTAATCTAACATTGTTGAATTCTGTCTTATTCTGTATTCTTTTTCCTTGTGTCGGTTTGGGCTTAGGGGGAGTAGTAATCCTAGGAAATCATGTGTTGAGGCATACTTTGTGGGTGACTCACTGCAGGTAAAACACTTTGTTTTGTGATCTTCTATGCTATGAGAACATCTTTTCCCTGGATATGTATATCCACTCTGTGTTTTTCTGTTTGATGTGTTACTTACTCATACTGATGATCTTAACATATGTCCTTGTACCTGTGTACTTGGGTGAGGGTTCAGATTAGTTGACAGGAATATCTCACGCTCTCACATGATGTTGCCTTGGATAAAGCCCTGCACCTACAACTTTCCTCCCTGATGTTAACTTACCAATGTTAGTCCAACATTGAAACATTGTAACTTATAAGTTTTCAGGTTTGAAGACCGCTCTGGTTACGTGTTAATCCAACACTGACACGCGGTAAGGTGAACATGGGTATGATCGTGTGACAGTGGTCCGATTATGTTGGTAACATGTTACAACACCACTATCTCTACTCTTCAGCTGATTATTGTATAATTTGCCCTAATCTTCCTCTACTGTGTACGCGCTCAAAGTTTTTTGCAAAAACAACTCTCTCTGCAAAATCAAGTTTCGATTTTTCTTCTCTAAATCACTAACAATGGCACGCAAGTCTTCCATTGACACTCTTGCAGCAGCTGCCGAACAGATGGAGCAACCTAGACGCCACAGGACCAGAAGTGCAACTGCTGAAGCGATTACCGCTGCCGCACCAATGAGGAAATCCACTTATCAACGGTGCAAGGGCAAGAAAGCTGCTAAGGGTGATGTTGATTCAACACCAAAAACTTCTGAGCAAACCTCCACTCCCACCAACCCTGAAAACGAGGTAATGATGGCTAACCCTACTCTGGATATACCTGATACTACTGTTGTTGGTATTGTGGGGGAGAAAGAGGCCCCGGGTGTTGTTGTGGGTGAGTCTGAGGTGATGCATGAGGTCCATGAGGGTAATGATGGGGATGAATATGTGGTTGCTGAGGAAGTGGTTGAGCCTACTAAGGCTGATGAGGCTGAGCAGGATACTGCTGATGAGATGGAGACTCTTCCTGATGAGTATGATCAGGTTGAGGAGACTGTGGCTGAGAAGGTTACTACTGAAGGTAACCAAGATGTTGGTGAAGAGGTTGAGAGAGAAGAAGAAGAGAGCCTGACTCTCACTGACTTAGCTACTACTGCTAAGAAAAGAAAGGGAAAGCAGGTGGTGGTTGAAGCTTCTGAGTCTGAGTCAGAAGAAGAAAAAGAGGAGGAAGAGGATGAAGAAGAGGAGGAAGTTGAGGAGGAAGTTGAGGATGAAGGCTTACAGGTAGGTGATGACCCTGCTGATGTTACTCCAACATCAGATGAATACTTTGATCTGCTTAAGGAGGAGTATCCCAAGAAGCCTTATTCTGGCTTCTATGTGTCTGCTGAGGCAGAAGAGTTGTGGGAGGCTTATCAAGCCAGGGTGATTCATACTGAGAGGAACATTGATGAGGAAATGTTCAAAGAAAATAGGTTGTTTGAGCTGCTGGAAGCTAGAGGGGTGTTGGGCTCTGTGATGAACCAGCCATCATATGTCCCTGATGTGATCAGAGAGTTCTACATGAACCTCTCTCAATGGGTGTCCCACCAGGACTCTCCCAAGTTTGGCAAAGTTTGGGTCAGGATGAATGTCTATGACATTAGCCCCTCTGTGATCAATGAGGCTTGGGGACTCCCTGACCTTGAGGAGACTGGGGATCCTAGCATGGATGAGGTGATCACTGACCTCACTGGTGGACTGACAAGGAAATGGAATGACAGTTTTCCAACTACAAAGCTGACCTCCTTAAGTGCTGTACTTCACAAACTCTCCACCTACAACTGGCTGCCCTCTTCCAACACCACTGTGATGACAAAAGAATCTGCAAGGCTGGTGTACAAACTGAAGAACGGGCTGAGTGTGAATATAGGGGAGAAGGTTCTGAGGCACATGAGGGAAGTCACAACCAAGGCAAAGGGAATCTTTCCATATCCCTCTCTGATATCCAGCATTCTGGTGAAGCAAGGCTTCAAGACAAAGAAGACAGAAGGCTGGATCAAGAACAAGGCCAAGATGATCATCACAAGGAGTTATTTCACTCAGATCAGGATTTAGGATCTGCCATGGAATCCCAAGGATGGAGCTGGTCCAAGCAAGAAGAAGAAGAAGAAGAAGAAGACTCACAAGTTTGCTGCTTCTTTAGTTCCTGTGGCTGATGGGGACAGCTGTTCTGTCATTGCTGATGCCTTTGTGGAGGAGACCTTGGTGTGGCTGGATAGAGAGTACAAGGATACCCAGAGAGAGATAGCAGACAAGCAAGTAAGGCTGCAAGAGATACACAGCCTCAGGAAGCATTTGAGGGATCTGCCTTCCTCACAAAAATGGGGAGAATTATCAAATTTTCAAAAATTTCTGAGTTCTGTTATGTTTCTGTCAGCATGAACAATTATTTTTCTTTGTTTATTTTTCGGTTTCTTCAAGGAGTGTGTTCCTTGCTACTTAGTATGGTCTGTAATTAAGTACATTTCTATCTTGTTGCTTACTGCTTCTGCTTATGATCATTGAACTTTGGATACAAAGTACTAACTCTGTTTTGCAGGTGTTAACTGTTCTCTGATGTTAAAATAACATTGAGATGTTCAATGTTAGAACATCTGTCTGGGTTCGATGTTAAGCTAACATTGACAAAGACAGACAGATGTTATGACAACATTGAAAGTATCAATGTTAGAATAACATTGAAATGGTCCCTTCTGAGGTTCAGGGGGAGCGTACTTATTTTTCCATTGTGATCTGATAGTTAAGTTTGTTTGAATAATTTGATCTAGTTAGAACAGGTTCTCAGGTTTTGTGATTAAGGCAAAAAGGGGGAGATTGAAAGTGCAGGTATTCGGTCGATGTTAGTTTAACATTGAAAGTGCAGGTATTCTGTCAATGTTAGTTTAACATTGAGAAGTCAATGTTAGAATAACATTGCTGGAGCAGAATCCGGTTTACAATCTTAATAAATTTCTTCATTATTGTTTTGCCTTATTCACTTAACTAACTGAGTTCCACAGTTGTAATTGTCTTTGATTATTATTCAGGAAACAAACTTGTCATAGGTTGGACGCTCAAGTTTCCAAGAAGGAAAGTTTCCTTAATTACGCAAACCACTCTACAAGGAAAGAAGAGTTCGAGTGGAACTAGGAATGCTTTCCAAGATCAGTCCTGATTTGAAGAAGGAGTCTTTCCCTATTTAGATCACTAACGAAGGAACTATTATTCAAGAAGGACTGCGAGAACAAAGAAGAAGAGTTCAAGAAGGAAACAAGGAGAATTACCAACCGTGTACAACACACCTTGAAGTCGAATATCAAGAACCTATATATAGGTGTGAAGTACATCAAGACAAACACGAGACAAGAGCCAATCAATCCGAGAGATTAATTTACAGTTGTTGAGTGTTGTCTTGCTTTAGCAAAGTTTGTGAATTGTTAGGGTAGATCTAAGAGTGAGGAGCTGTTAGAGATATACGAAGCAATTCTTCTGTGCTTTGCTTAGTTCAATCAATTTAAGAGTGAGGAGCTTGAGAATTGAGAGAACGACCTTTGTTAAAACCTTCACGGGTTATTTTGCCTAAGGCTCGGAAGTTAATATAAGTCTATATTCACTTCTTAAACTTGGTGTTTGTTTATTCCGCTGCACTATTCTTCTGGTCTGTTGTTAAAGTAACATCGCTGAGTTAACAACGTTGCAAATCTGTTGTTAACTCTCCAGTGTTAAGTTAACAACAACAACGTATCAACCCGATCCACAATTTCACATCTCATTTCATTATCTCCAAAAAATTTCCAACACAAAAACACTATCTTATTTTCCAACACAAACACACTATCTTATTTTCTCCATAAATCACCCAGCACAAAAACTTTTCTTCTTTTTACCAACACAAATCTAAAAAACAAATCACCAACACAATCTTTCTTTCACTTTCTTTTCTTACTTTTCTTTCAATTGTTGTTTTATCATTCATTTTTTTGTTTTATCATTCATATTTTATTTTCTATTATTAGTCACTTTATTCATCCTATTACATTCATTAATACTTTCATGTCATTATATTAACTTTTTTTAATTATTTTATTGTTTTGATCTTGTTAAAATTTTACAAAAAAAAACAATAATATTTGGAATTTAATCCGAAATATTATTTTTTTTTCTGGGGGTCAATAGTGACCGCAATTCGGTCCCTACTAATATTCATAGAGTATCTATGAATATTAGTAGGGACCGAATTACGGTCCTTATTTTTGTTATTAGGGACCGCAATTCGGTCCCTACTAATATTCATAAATACTCTATGAATATTACTAGGGACCGAATTGCGGTCCCTGGTTTTGTTATTAGGGACCGCATTCTGGTCCCTATTATAAATATTAGGGACCGCATTTAGGTCCTAATATTCAACCAATAGGGACCGCACAATGGTCTCTATTTTTTTTCAAGAAGTAGCGACTTGAAAGCAGTCGCTACTTCATGAAAAACAATAGGTGCGATCCCTAATTTTTAAGCCAATAGGGACCAGAATGCGGTTCCTATTGATATTAAGTCATCAGAGACCGAAAAGCGGTCGCTGATTTTCCGGTCCCTATTGACCCTCAATAGCGACCGCCTTCCGGTCCCTACTGACAAGCGACCATGGTCAAGAGGGACCGCCCAATAGCGACCCAAAGGCGATCGCTATTGACCATCAGGGACCGCCTGGGGTTGCAGTCCCTATTGACCCCTGAATCTTGTAGTGTATATATAGTCAAAGTTCTAAATTATTTGTTGATCATGGGGTCATGTTGTGTTAGGTGATTGTAAATTTGAAATGGAGGGAAAATAGAGAAAATATAATAAAAAAGTGATTGCTGCCAGTTATTTGTCTAACATACTTAGAACCTTGTGTTAGGTTGACTGGAACCTTACAACTCTTGATGCTAAATTAGGATTGCCTTTTGTTCAAAGAGTTGTAAAACAAAACCTTATTAGAATGTTTAAGGAGGTATTAGAAAATTATTATCATGGACGAACCAGTCTAAATATTTCTACTCATATAGATATATATGATTTACATGTCGAATTTCTGTCACGATACCGAATCTTAATCTACACAAGAGAATTTTCACAAGTTAAGATACTTTGTAAACAGGGATTGTGAGTAATTTGGAAAGAATTTTGACATATTACTTTGGTGGAAATAAAACGAGGGCCAACACCCAATGGCTGCTCGTATTGCTAAAGGTTTGTTAAGTGTGCAGATGTCAACAGATGTTTCAAGGCATGCATCGCGTGCTTACGAATGCAATAAATCGAGTATCACCTACAAATGTACAATATTTTGTGATATGAAAAGACGAACGTTATCAACAACATAGACAAGATCCACTAAGGCGGCCTGAAACGATACTAGATAATGAAGATTATTATGAGATGGATATCCCAGATGTTTAAAAACTAGAACGAACATTGACCGATGGGATTGTTCTTAATGGCAATATTTACTTTATAGTTGACCTATTATGCTTTTTTTTCTCTTCATATCTTTACTTTTTCTCAGAGTTTACTATTTATGTCATTTTTATCGATAGATTTCTTTTAGATTCTTTCATTTTATGTTTTCTTTGCAATTTCAAATCTTATTGTGTTATATATGTAGGTAGAATCGTAGTTATCTACGTAATTTTAGTTGTTGCAAGACTTTAATATTTTTTTAACTATAGTGTACTCATATATTGTAAACTTTTTTTAATTTCCCAATTGAACATTGAATCCAAGTTATTTTCCTATGTTATTATTTTAATTTTAAAAAAAATCAAGATAAGGACACAAAATCTGGGCCCAAAATATGACCGATTCGACCCGGGTTTGTATCCAAATGAACATAAGCCGAGTTGGCTCCCCTCATATTTTAGGTGAGCAATGACTGGCTCATCTACTGAACGAGCCGATCAAAAATGACTAACCCTACTAATGCGGTGAACTTCATCAACATAAGTTGAGAGAAGGGTCTGAAACAATAACAGAGTTTTGGACCCAAATGTCTGAGTGATCGAGTAAGAAAACTATTACTACCAAAACTAGGTATGCTCGGAATTTTAAAACCATTCAACCTAAAACATAATGAGGTGTGTTGTTATATAAGGAACAAGTTGTTGAAGCACCAACAAGGATTCCACTTACAATCCAGAATTCACACAGCCAGGTGTAAATATAAAGGGCAATCCAATATAATGATACATAGTACAGAATTCTCAACTGCTGCTTTAAGTAAAAAGCATGTCACAGTGAGTTTAGTTTCGTTTCGTTGTATGAGAAACAAGACAAAAAAATGTGGTATACAATTACTCATAAGCTGGAATCACATCTTGCCCTTATGCTACAAAATCTCAAGTGCTCTAAAAGACTTAACAACTCCAAGTGCAGTATAATGTATGAATGAACATGTCAAGCACATCATTACTTTGAACGCCTACTTGACATCCCGGGATATTTTGATTCTAAAAAGGAACACGCCTAGTATTCAATTCCCTTCAGAATTACGTTCTACAGTGATCAAATTTTACAACTCAATACTGTAAACCACAAGAAATGGACTTCACTCTTATCAAATCAACGATAACGTTGACAAATGACTGAATAGTGAACTTCAGACCAATATATAGCTTCAAAATCCTTATTCTATCACGATACAATTAGCTTCCAGTAGCCCAACAAGTCAATCACTATTATGTTCCTTCAATTTCTACCAATATACATATACAGTCCAGCTCACAAATCCTAGTAAACATTTCTTCAAGCACGAAAATACAAATATCTATCAGTATCAACAGACGATTCTCGGAATGCCAATGCATAACAGTCCTCTGTCAGCTAGCATAGATCAAACTTGTTGACACATACCGTCGTGAAAACTAAAGCATTCCCGTCAGAAAGATCATACGATGTCCTGCTACTATATGTAACCTTTCTTTGCAGTCCCATCAACTTTAGAAGGGAAGGGAACATATTGTATTGAAAACCCACAATAAACACTAGATCAGCAGTGTAATCCTTTCTCAACAAATGATCAATGATACAACCAGCAAAGTAAAACCTATTTAATCAACTCAAGGATTCAAGCCTATTAGTTTATTACTTTGAAAAGAAATATTAGGAGTCTACATTATCTAGTCCCACAAGCAACAACAACAACCAAGCCTGTAATCCCAATTAAATTGGGGTAGGCTATATGAACCATGAATGAATCACGTCGAGTCGTGAACATGAATCTTCTGCCTCCATAGGTTTCGGTTGACGAGCATGTCTTCATTTAGATCTTTTAGCTTCATGTCGTTCCGTATGACCTCCATCCACGTCTTTTTCGGTCTCCCACGAGCTCTAGCCGTCTGTCCTAAGTCGAGATCTTCAACTCGTCGTACCGGTGCATCTATGGGTCTGCGTTTAACATGCCCAAACTATCTTAAACGATTTTCTCGCATTTTCTCGTCAATGGCCGCCACACCCACTTTATGCCGAATATCTTCATTGCGCACTCTATCTCTCCTAGTGTTACCGCACATCCACCAAAGCATGCGCATCTCTGTAACGTTCATTTTCTGTGCATGACTTTGCTTAATAGCCCAGCACTCGGAGCCATAAAGCAAAGCAGGTCTAATAGCCGTACGATAGAACTTTCCTTTAAGCTTTAAAGGAAAGTTACGATCGCACAGAATCCCTGTCGCACTCTTCCACTTTGTCCATCCAGCTTGGATGCGGTGGTTGACGTCTCCATCTAACTCTCCATCCATCTGCAGTATGGAGCCTAAATACCGAAAATGCGCACTTCTCGGTATCTCTTGGCCATCCAACTGAACCGTGCCATCGTTGTTTCTTCGTTGTTTGCTAAACTTGCATTCGAGGTACTCTGTTTTTGTTCGACTTAGTCGAAATCCTCGTGCTTCTAATGTTTGTCTCCATCGTTCTAATTTAGCGTTAACTCCCATTCTCGTCTCATCGATGAGGACAATATCGTCTGCAAACAACATACACCATGGGAATCGGTCTTGGATGGCTCTGGTGATTTCATCAATTACAATGGCAAACAAAAATGGGCTCAAAGCTGACCCCTGATGTAAGCCAATTGTAATTGGAAAGGCGTCTGTTAAACCGCCACAAGTTCGGACACTTGTCACCACATTCTCATACATATCTTTTATGATGTTGATATATTTAATGGGTACCCCCTTCTTCACCAAGGTCCACCATAATACATCTCGAGGTACTTTGTCATATGCCTTTTCTAAGTCGATAAAGACCATATGCAAATCTATACTCTTTTCTCGAAAGCGCTCAATGAGCTGACGAATCAAATGGATGGCCTCTATGGTCGACCTTCTGGGCATAAATCCAAATTGGTTCTCAGATATGGGAATAATTTGTCTCAATCGGTGTTCGATCACCCTCTCCCATAGCTTCATGGTATGAGACATAAGCTTTATCCCACGATAGTTAGAACAGTTTTGGACATCGCCCTTGTTCTTATATAGAGGTATTAGCGTACTCTTCCTCCACTCTTCTGGTATTTTATTTGTTCGCCATATTTTGTTAAAGAGGTCCGTCAACCAGGTCACCCCTATCTCTCCCATGCTTCTCCAAGCCTCAATAGGGATACCATCTGGGCCAACGGCTTTTCGAGTCTTCATCCTCTTCAAGGCATCTTTGACTTCCGACCTTCTAATACGGCGCATAAAATTGCGGTTCAGGTCTTGAGGGGACTGCGAGATGTCACCCACTGCTTGGGTGGGGCCTCCATTGAACAGGCCCTCGAAGTACTCCCCCCACCGTGCTTTGACCTGATCCTCACGCACTAAGACAGACTGACCTTCATCTTTGATGCATTTCACTGCACCTAGGTCTCTAGTCTTCCTCTCTCTAATGCGAGCAATTTTGTATATATCCTTCTCGACCTCCTTGCTATCCCTCTTCTCATAAATTTCCTTGTACACAGCCTCTCGCGCTAGTCCAACAGCTTTCTTTGCTTCTTTCCTGGCTAGCTTATACTTTTCAAAGCTTGCTCCATCATGGTTCTTCTTCAAATCCCTGTAGCAATCCCGTTTGGCCTTGATTGCCGCCTTTACTTCTTCATTCCACCATGACGTGTCTTTACCTCTCAGGCTACTACCTCGGGATTCACCTAAGAGGTCTTTAGCTACCTTCTTGATACAACAAGCCATTTTGGTCCAAGTTGCATCTGCATCATCCTCAGTCTTCCAGTCTACCTCTTGAACCACTCGCTCTACGAAGGCCTTTTGGGTAGACTCCTTAAGCCGCCACCACTTAATTCTAGGTTCCAACCGGCGCCTACTCCTTTTCACTCCTTGCCGCAGTCTAATATCCAACACCAAAAGCCTATGTTACGTAACCACACTTTCCCCGGGGATGACCTTGCAATCTATGCAACGACTTCTATCTGCCCTCCTAGCTAAGAAGAAATCTATTTGGCTCTTATTTGACCCACTCCTATAAGTGACCAGATGAGACTCTCTCTTCTTAAACCAAGTATTTGCTACAAGCAAATCATAGGAGAGGGCAAAATATTTCATGTTAACAATTGAAACGAGCAAAAAAAATCCCCTCAACGAGAGGCCAGCAAATTCTAGCAATATACTGTACACAGCATGAAGTTATACTCAAAGTTAAAATAAAATGAGCAAATTATTCAAAAAACCTATGTAAGATACAGTCACTGAACTAAAGCATATGATATCCACAAACCCAAATAAGCACGAAGAAGTTTATCACCTATTCACTTTACTTAGGAAACTGTAAAGTTAACTGAAAACAGTTGAGACACAAGAATTAGACCACGTACTGGACAATCTTAGAAAATACAATAGCCTAACATTAATCATAAACAACGTTGACCTGTTACCTTCCAGTCACGGGGAACTACCAGAGTTTCCTGGTTTTTCCCCATTAAGACCAATGTCAGAAACAAAAAGCTCCATATGACGAAAGCCAGGAAGCCTCTACATCATATTAAACGCGTATCATTTGATAATATTTCAGGGAGAGCCCCTCAGTCACACCAATACACCATATTGCATTTAACAATGGTAAATCCAACATCATCCATTCATGCATAAATGCTTACATCTTAAGCTTCAACCATAAACAGAAGAATCCTCCTCTAAGCTCCTAAACAGAAGGTAACAACCTGAACTAGCCTACACTCTAAAAGTCCTAGCATTACCAACCACTAATATATCCAGCAATATACTTTCCTTTTTACTATGATTATGTCGTATACATCAACCCCCGCCACTGCAGAAAAGAAAGCCACATACTCATCAACCTCCACGTCCGTGTCTCAATTACCCTTCTGCAAATTGAATTATCACACAATCAGCTCGATATTACATTAACCATTGGAACTTATTGAACAGAGATCACCAAATGCACACACGCACACACACACACACACACAGAGTAAACAATTCACCAAAAACAGAACACTCAAACTCCCACCACCAAATGTTCGAGACACCGAGACCAACGGAACACATACCGCAGTGTGGTGATCATCATGGTACATCTCAGCCGTAACACCAACCAAATACAATCCAGGGAACAAACACTGTTCAGAAAATGAAAAACCCACAACACAAGATTACGATCAAAGACAGAGAAAAAAATCCAACCTTTTAACAAAAATCACTAAAAATAAAAAGAACCCCACATACATCAAGTTGTTTCTGCACATTCTTAGGCCATTTCTTGGGCCTGCGTGAAGGTTTGGCACCAGTGATAGCATACACATCCTCCTCGATTTCTTCCTTTGAAAGTGAAATCCACATCCTCCTCTTATTTTTCTCAACCCCTTCAACAAAGCCCCTTGATTTTTGACACTTGGGCTTAACAACAACAACCCCCATATCATCAAAATCGTTACTTTTCTCAACTGTAACCATAGTTTCTTTCTTGGAGCTCGAACGCAGGTTCCATGGCTTGTTCTCCTCCTCCGGTGGCGGCGCCGGGGAATGGCGACGGCGATAGGAGTTTTTGCGGGCCCATTTGAGATGGGACAGAGGGAAATTATGCAATGGCTGTTGTGACTTCACCGGAGCTTCCGCCATTAACATGTAATGTTGGAAACACAATATGCGCGTGTGAGTTTTTTGTTTTTTGAGTGCTGCTGGCAATGTAACAGAGACAAGAGAGAGGAGAAGAGGACACCGAACGTATGTGTATATATTGCGTGTGTGTGTATATGCATATACATTACATATATTCAGATTTGGCAAATTAGCACTTGTGTTATACAAAATTAACAAATTGCCTCGTATAAAAGTTAAATAGAAAAATCACCTCGCAATAACTTCAAAAGTAGCGCATTACGTCCTACACGTAGGGGCGGTGTTATTTGACAGAATTTGGGGGTGGTAGGTGATTATTTCTGCAGGAGAAGACTTCAATATCATTTTATTGAAAAGGAGTTCAATAACGCTTTAAATGTAATTTAACAATAGATCGTATATATGAAATAGGGTCGATTACAAGTGTGGTACAACGAGTTTATCACTAAACTAGACCTACTTGAACTATACTAGTGTCGAGTATGCTTGGAATGGAACACCTCTAACTGACTTTAGAGGTCAGGGCTGATGTCGGAGGTATGTCGGAGATGATGTCGAAGGTTATGTCGGGGATGACATCGAAGACCTTCTATGTCGAGGGTGATCTCCTGCTCATCGAGGATGACGTCGGGTAGTAAGTTGGTGATATATATCGAAGATATATATCAAATATTATGTCGAGTTTTATATCGAGTATGTTCGATATAGATGTACAATAATTGCGGATAATTAAAACTTACCTTGATTACCATAATGCAGGTATTTATAGGCCTCGGGATGCAGGGACCACTCACGTGATAGACATGTGAGTTGTAAAATATCGAAGGTCACATTCAATATATATGTCGGGTATGATCCCTGACATAGGTAAAAACATGGGTCTTGCCCATGGCCGGCCCAGTACGGAAAATACCCTTATCATGTAGTCCTCCAATTTGGAAATTATTATCCAAAGATAATAATAATTTGCAAATTAAATGTAGTTTTGAGTTACCAGTACCTCTCGTCCCGGGAGTTCGGATAACGGAGCTCGGATACGAGAATTTGCTCAAAAATGTAGGTGGGCCCCTAGTATAATTGGCATATTCGAGAGGTCCTTATTCGAACTTATGGTGATATGTGCGTATTGTAATCAAAAGAGCACCATGATGGAAAGGTAAAATGTTCTTCTAAGTTTGATGTCGAATTTTTTCCGATATGTAGGTCGAATTTGACATTCGACATGGTGGATATTTAATTCCTATCCGTCAATCTGTGCCTATAAATAGTAGCATGTTTGGAGAGAAAACATGTATATCGGGGATACCTGACATAGATTTCGATATTTTTTACACACATGATACTCGATATGAGTATTTGATACTTTAGGTGGAGAGTAATCCTGCATTTGTAAGGGTTACGGCCAGAGCTATGCCTGTCGCGGCCAGTGATGAGGCGTAACTGGGGCATTCATCTAAGGTCCCTATATTACTGGATGAAGATACTCTTGACCGGGTCGCTAGTGCGGCTAAAGGAAAGGGTCCTGCTATAAGCGTTGCTTAGCAGATGCCTTCTTCTCAAGGCTTTGGGGGTAACCCTGCTCAAAGACTGTCTGCCCCGACCGCCCTCCAGTATTCTTAATCTGGCCGAAAGAGGACTCGAGAAGAGGGCTCCTCAGTGCCACGCCCCACTATCAGGCAAGGGCGAGCGAGGCCTGAACGTAGTGTCCAAGGTAAAAGGGTGGAATTTGAGGAGGCTGGCGCGGTCCGCGGCATGGCGCGAGCCTTCCCTCTGCCGGAAAAGGTCCCTGTTTTGACCCAGATGGAGCGGGTGCAGAACGTGCATCGAAATATGCATGTCTACTAGAGTGTGAGTTTTTGAGACTTTGCAGTGTTTCTTATATTTTTCGCGAGTGCTTTGTTTTGATAGTCAGTATTTCTGCAGCTCAAAAAAATGATGGTGACCTCCATGAAGACTTTCAGTTAGTCTGAGGGCAATAAGGATGCTATTATTACTCAGCTCGAGGCTGACATTATGAAGATGGCCGTCTTTAACCCTATGGCCCTAAAGAAACTCGAGGCTGAGAAGGAAGAGGCGTTACGCAAAGGTCGGCTGATGAAGGACGCATATATTGATGCTTGTGCTCAATGCGAGAAGACGGCAATCATGGCGGATCAGTATAAGGAGCATGCTCTCAAATAGCAGGATGGCCGACGTCGGGCCAAAAGTGAGCTTGTGAAGGTAAAGGCGGAGAATAAGCAAAGGCCCAAGCTGATCTGGGGAAAGTAGTAAGCCTGAATGTCTTAAGTGTGTAATATTCTCTCTTGTCGAGATTTTCAGTTAAAGTGTTGTCTTTATAGGACGAGTCTCCTAAGTTCTTGATGCGTGTTGCCAAGAAATGTTTGGCAAGTGGGACTTATGAAGGGCTCCTAGCGGAGCATGCTGTCTTATAGCGTGAAGAGGCCTTTCAGTCCTTGATCGGCAGGTAACCACCAAGAAGGGATTCAAGGATGGGTTCAATTTCATGGAGCTGAACGCCATGTGTGGGCCGGATGGGTTGACCCTTGAAGACCATGAGTCTATACACATTGTTCTGCACCAGTCTGATCCATTTTCAGCACTTCTAAAGAGGAAAGGTCCTGCCTGAGCTGAATTGCTTGTTTTGCTTATTGGCATTGCACCGCCTTTTTATTTATTTGGATGTGTAATAATTGCCTGAATAATGCTACTTTATGATTGTAGACTCATTTCGTTATTTCTTGTATTCGGATGATTTATGACATTGCATTCCTCACTATTTTCTTTGAGTGGGGCATTTGCGATATATAATCGTGTATCTATACTTTGGTACTTTACTCGAGATCCATTTGGATTCATGAGTTACTGCCTTTGTCGGTCTCTCTTAGTCGCTCGCATTAGATAGGAGAGTTATCTTGTAGAGATTTGTAGGACTTGCACCTTTTGGTCGCTCTCCTGCCTATCACGGTGGATAGGGGAGTTATGACCCGGGGGTGCGTTCTTTCTATCCCGGGTGCTCTCGTTCCAATCATAGTGGATAGGGGAGTTATGCCCAAAGATTTATAGATGTTTGCCCCTTTCGGGTGCTCTCCTGTCTATCGTGGTAGATAGGGGAGTTATATAATCTTGTAGGATTTGTAGATTCTTCGCCACCCTTCGATGGTTGATATCCCATAGGATTTGTAGATTCTTCTCCCCTCATAGGGTAGTCGATATTCGTTAGGATTTGTAGATTCTTCACTCCTCGTGGGATAGTCGATGTCCGTTAGGATTTGTAGATTCTTCACTCCTCATGGGGTAGTCGATATTCGTTAGGATTTGTAGATTCTTCATCACTCTTGGGGTGGTCGATATCCGTTAGGATTTGTAGCTTCTTATTTCATGTTACTCATACATGGTAACACAGTGTATATTGATGAACATTTGATAATATGGAATCGAAAGATGAATTTCAATATGTGTATGTTATCCCGCTGACTGGGAGATAAGTGTTTTCCTGCGTGTTAGCAAGGAATATCATTGTATCTGGTGAAATGAACCTATTTGGATAAAGTAACAATAATAATATTGTATCACGTTCATAGGATAGCGTATGAGAAATATCATAAAATATGTGTGGCTTTCAGGCATATTTTATTTTGTCCTCACTACGAGTGACGTTATTGTCATGTCCTGTAGGACATGTACCTCCAGAAGTTCATAAATGCAGTAGTGTAGGCATATATTAGTTTAAACGATAAGAGTTAACGATGGATAATGGTCGAAGGCTAGGTAAATCCTAACCCGCCTACGTATCCCGTGTATGGGAATTAGACCGACGTAGTTCTCCCTGTTTTAGTTACAAACCAGCCCAACGATGGGGCAATTTAGGGAATTGAAAGTGTTCAAAAAGACCTAACGTAATTGTTCTGGAAATATCAAAAAACAGTAAAATAGTCTGAAGGTCGGAGCCCCCAGTTGCTGCGAAGCGATTACTCCATATCTGGCAAGTATTCTTGTTCGACTACTTCCACTCATGTATCTCCCTAATCCTGGGAAGTCTCAGTGAGGCCACATAGCACATCCAGCCTTCCTTCTGGTGACATGTAATCTCCCCAATCCTTTTTCGGTTGGAAACTTCATTTTCTGGTGGTAGGTTGACTGCTCTCATTTCATTGAGGGTTGGACGCCCAATGATGGCGTTATAGGGGAAAAAGAGGTCGACCACGGTGTATTTAATCTCAAGTGTCCTTCTGCACGGGTCCTCCCCGAATGATGTGGGTAATATGATTTGTCACAATGGAATTACTTCTCCTCCTCCAAAGCCAGTTAACGGGGTTGATACCGTCTCCATCATGTTCTGGGGCAATACCATTTTTTCAAGAACATGTGCAAAAATAATGTTGGTGGAGCTTCCATTGTCGATGAGGACTTTCCGTACGTGATATTCAGCTATGTCAATTGCAACAACAAGTGGACAGTTGAGTTTACCTACCTCCAGCGCTTGTGACGTGAGCTGCTCCAGATCTCTCTTAGTGAATGAAATCTCCTGGTCCAGGTAACTCCCCTCCCCAGTCGAGGTAGTAAAGCCTATATATGCTTTGATCTGCATTCGGCTAGTTATTCTCTCGTGCCCTTTAGCTGAATCTACACCTATCGGTCCTCCATTGATCATATTGATCATTCCTCGAATCGTTGCATTGACAATAGCCCTTCCACGCTCGGTCAGAGCTTCAATTGCTTTCTGTTTATCCCTCATGGAGGAGAGGGAATGGTCACTGCGAGGTGAGAGGGACCCATCGTCCCTGCGATGATCATTCTTTGAGTTTCTTACGAACTCCACGAGCTTGCCCTCCTTGATCAACCTCTCAATCTTGTTTTTTTGATCGGTGCACTCCTCTATTCCATGCCCCATTTGACGGTGATATTCACAGTACTTGCCAAAATATTTTATTCCTTTGCTTTCTCTTAGCTTCCTTTGCTCATTGAGCCGCCTGTTTTTCTGCGCTATGGCAAATACCTCCAAAATACCACGGTTGAGTGGGGTGTATCTCCTTGGGGATCTGTCCCTATATTGTTCCTTCCCTAGCAGCATGTTATGTGGTTGATTGGGGCTCTATTTGGTCGCCATCATATTGTCCTCGTCGACGATGTCATATGCGAGCGCGTTGATCTGATCTATCGTCGGTGATCTAAGCTTGATCAATTGGGCCGCAAACCTCATATGCGACGTAGCATTAAACAAGATAAGGACAACCTGATCTCCCTTCGGCTCGTCTTCTTTGAGTAGTTCGTTGTTAAACCTCTTGATGAAGTCATTCAGACTTTCTTTCACATTCTGCTTCATTGCATTTATGTGGTGCATACTAGTCCTCGTCTTTTTCTGGCTGGAGAATTGGCTCTCAAACTTCTGCCTCAACTGTTCGTAGCTTGTTATAGACCCGACTTCCAATCTGGTAAACCAATCCAAGGCTGCCCCTGTTAAAGTCGTGGCTAAAATCTTAGCCTTGATACTATGCGAGAACCTATGTAAGTTCAAGACACTGCCGACATAATGAAGATGGTCGGTCGGGTTACTCTTCCCGTCGTAGTCTTTGATGGTAGGTATATTGTCTCCTTTCTCTAGCACTTCTGACTCTATATCTTCTGAGAACGGGGTCAGACTGTGGCCTTGAGCCAATGCTATTTTCCATCCAAACTCTTCCTTCTCGCGGTCCAACTGCTCCATCCTTCTAGCTACGTTCCTTCTGTTTAACATCGGGTCGAGATCCTCAACCCCAGAAGCCATCGGTTGGCGTCGGTCCCTTCTGGAATCCCCTGTATCCTCGTGTTCATCTGCTCTATACCCAGACACGGGGCCCCTAGTCCTGGACTCTTTTGGTCGCGATGGCGCGTCGTCTACTCCTCTGTTATTCAGGCGCGGCAATAAGGTCTCCAAGGCTGCATTCAGTGTTGTCTGGATGGTGACGTTAATCTATGCCACAATCTCAGGTGCGGGTGTTGGCTCCCTTTGCGGTTGAGGCAACACGGGTCCATTATGACCCATCACTGGTTTAGGAACTTGAGGAAGGGGAGGTGCACTTGCAGCTACTGAGTTGTCAACCACAAGCCTATTAGACTACGAGCGGGTCATCCTTCGTTGCATCTTGACGTCTTCGTCCGAGAACTTGGTGTTCCCACAGACGGCGCCACTAATTTAACAATAGATCGTATATATGAAATAGTGTCGGTTATAAGTGTGGTACAACGAGTCTATCACTACATTAGGCCTACTTGAACTATACTATTGTCAAGTAGGCTTGGCCCGGAACACCTCGAACTGACGTTAGATGCTAGGGCCGATGTTGGAGGTATGTCAGAGATGATGTCGAAGGTTATGTCGGGGATGACATCGGAAACCTTCTATGTCGAGGGTGATCTTCTGCTGACGTCGAGGATGACGTCGGGTAGTAAGTCGGTGATATATATCAAATATTATGTCGACCTCTATATCGAGTATGTTCGATATAGATGTACAGTAGTTGCGGATAATTAAAGCTTACCTTTATTACTAGAATGCGGGTATTTATAGGGCTCGGAATGCGGGGACCACTCACGTGATAGACACGTGGGCTGTACTATATCGAATATCACATTCGATATATATGTCGGGTATGATCCCCGACATAGGTAAAAACATGAGTCTGACCTATGACCGGCCCAGTACGGAAAATACCCATATCAAAATGAGAATTAACTTATTGTAAGATTTGAAACTATGATATCGTGGTTAATAGCAAATGCAATTGAAATATAAAAATAAATAAAAATTAGCGTGTATTATGATTGAGTTCTGATACAATCTTTGTGTGTTTGATGACTTGAGTTAACTTGTCCTTTCAAATGAAATGATATGGTATATATAGTGTTTGATTTTGACTGATGGTGAATTTACAGGATATTCTTCAATTCTGAGTTGCGCGCAGTATATATATTTTGTTGTTGCAACGATGATTCTGTAATATTCTAATTTAGTCTTCAATGTTGGTATTCGTGCGTTTGATCTTGCCATGCCCTTTCTTTCAATAATCAGGCTTTGTATGTTTTCTAGTGATGATAGCGGCTATTGTCTGAATGATCGGAAACGAGGCTAGGTGCTCTATTCTAATGAGGAGGTAGGTTATTTTTGCCTCGTTGGTCTTTTTTGTGGTAAACTTCTTCTTTTGGGAAGATTTGTCTTTGTGGGATTAGAAGCCTTTTTCACCCTTCAAAACATATATGGGATATTACACTTGTATCTTTGGGTTTTACACTTTCAATCAACACAAAAACTACAAAATGAAGACCTTAAATTTTGTTATATTTTGTTGTTACGCGTTTACTTTTCTTTAAATAAAAACTATTCACAATTGTATTAAAAACTACCAAAAAATAATTGCATTCTTGTTTTTCATTTTAACAAATCTACGAGATAAAAATGCGGGATCATTGTGCAACACCTTAAAATTTGTCATAGGCATTTCGAATGATAATCTTTTAAAAGAGATAATTCGCCGATTTGGTGCTACGTATTCAGCTGGCAAATTTGTGAAGACGGAGGAATAGCTAAAGAGAGAAAAGTTTAGGAGAAAGCGAGAGAATAGTTTCAAAGAAAATTGTATAATAATTTAGAATTATTGCATTTGCGTGTGTGAATCGGATATCTTGTAACTATGACGTCACGATGGCGCACTAATACACAACCTAGTTTAACAGAATGAAAAATGCGATAAAAAAACAAAAAATAACAAGGTGCGACAATCTATACTATTATATAAAGAAAGGCAAACTGTGACACCAAATTTTTGATTTCCGATTTTAGCCTTATAATTTTATTGTTAGTACAATAGTTTAATTATTGAGTTTCTAATTTAGCCTTATAATTTAAGTAGAATCAATAACTATAGTAATTATTGTGATTGAATATTTAGTTTCCCAAAATTTAAAACTTTCTATATAAAGTCTCTATTCTTATTTATTTAATCTTTACTTATTCAAATTATTCTTTTACCATATAAATTAAAATAAATTCTTAATCACGCGGGGACCGCGTGCCAGCGTTTCTAGTAATAATTAAATGAAGTGATAAAATGAAAGATGGTAGTAGACCAAAAGCCCAAAAAGTTGTCATATCCTTTCATGCGAGTTTAGAACACGACCTCTTAAATTAAACGCGCAATTGACCTTTCAAACTCCAATTCAATTCCATTATAATTCTCCATATGGGATGACCTAAAACCTCGCTTTTGAACAAGCGATACGATTTTTGTAACATCACCTCCTCTTTTTAAAAAAAACATGACCTCAAGCTATACGATTTTGTAACATCACCCCCTGACCCTCTTTGTCAACCCAACCCCGATGTTTCCACAAAGCTTCGTCCCCTAGCAAATGCCTAGCAAATGCCACCATTTATAAGCCTGAATAACATCGTTATTCTTTTTATTATCCTTTTTACCAGTACTTTTTTCGACATCAACATTAGCTTCTCATTTAATCCTTTGCAAATAATTATTGGTGCAACCACATTATAAAGTCCACCTTCTTCTTCAACTTTGATACATGGAAGACTAGGCGAAGTTTGGCCATTGTTGGAAGCTTGAGGTGGTACGAACCTCCCGTCACACTAAACCACCTCGAATGGCCTTGCTTGCAAACCACTAGATGAGCTCCAAACCAAACCCTTTCTCACTGTCAAACACTTAAAGGATCTCAACTAAGGTAAACCGAGTCCTCAAATTTGAATACTCTTTCAATCCCCTTCTTGTCTATCCGATGTTCTATTTAGTTGCGTGCAATAGTTATGTGTACTTTAACTGCTTTGTGATAGTTTTGCATGTCGTGTACAAGCTTCTCAACTCCCACTGTTTTATAATCATGAGCAAAATGATCTTCTCAATTCAATAGTTTTTCTCCGAGTTTGGCATCAGCTTTTTAGTAGATTTTTGAGATATGTTTCTTTTTATTTGAAAGGTTTTTGGCAAATTACCTCCTTGTGTTATGGTAAATTGGTAAGTTACCTCCCTGTGAAAATAAGTTGGTCAAATACTTCATTATGATCTCAAAAGTTGATAAGTTACTCCCTTATACATGGAGGTGTAGTTCACTCTCTTTTAAATGAGAGTGAGGGTTAGACTTTTCTTTTAAAAAAGACATTTATACCCCTATTGCTTTAAGAAAATATTATATCTTTTAATTCAATATTTTAAACTGTCAAAATTATAAAACCTAATTAAAAAAAATCTAAGATATATACATGTAATGCCTTATTTCTTAAACTTTTATTTTTAATAAAAATAAAAAAATACAGTAAAATCAAACTCGAAAGTACACAAATGAAAATATTACTATTGATAAGGGTATTTTAGTCTTTTAATATAAGATTTACAACAGTTTTTCAACAGTTTTTCAAGGAGGTAGTGTGCCAACTTTTGAGATCATATGGGAGTATTCAACCAACTTATTTTTTACAAGTAAGTAACTTGCCAGTTTACCACAACACATGAAGATAATTTACCAAAAATTCTTATTTGAAAAACATAAACTAGTTTAAGCAAAACACCACTTGAGTCCGCGGCCCTCCGGGCTTGGGCCTTGAGGTACAGTTTAGCATCTCTTCTCCTTTTAGAACTTGTTTACTCATTTGCTGGGTGAACTAGGAGGTGTCAGAAAACTTAGTTACAAACTTTCAATATATAACTTAGTTTCCCTTTTGAATAGCAACTGTTTTAAAAATATAAACAAGTTTAAGTAATTTAATTGAACTAATAATAGCTAAGATAAAAAATATACAATCGCATTGGCGGCGTTAAACAACATGGGAGCTTTTTATAACTTTAAAAAATAAATGCCATTACGATTTGCTCAAAAGTCAAAACATAGATTAAGAAAAACTTAAAAACATAGCAAATTATTGTCTACTCTATATATCAGCACTGCACAGCAGCCTAAACACCGTTCATGCAAACTGTCACAAAATACAATGACGTCCTATCACCTCCATCAATAACATTCTACTAAAACTAGTAGTAACATCATCGCAATAAGAGGATTTAATTTTATTAGCTAAATCTTAATTTGAACCATTTATCTTCATTAAACTCTCTTAAAGCAGTGGATTTAAGGCACATCTATAATTTTTAAACCGTGAAGAGGCCTTCTTGTAAATTGAATTACCAACGGTACCTGTCATGACAATTCATCTTATTAAGTAGTAGTATAACAATATTGTAAACTATTAGAACCAAATTTTTGTGAGACCCCTTATCCAAAAAAAGAAAAGATGTCAGAACAAAATAACTGCCAAAACACACTACTCAGAGAACATTAAGTTGGTCGATTATACATTTAAATGTACGACTTCACACAAGCAAGTTATACACTATACTACCTTACAAAAAAATAAAAGCGCTCAAATCAATTTGGCTGATCGTAATATGTTCAAGCAAACACACTGGATATTTGTACAATACTCATACAAATGAACACAACAAGCAAGAGAAAATGTTAATGAAGCACAAGAAATAAAAGTTAAAGCGTATCTTTTGCAAGCCTCACTGGTTTGTCTTTCAAAAACGCCACATCACTGTTTGGTGCTGTTAGCAGATGATGATCAAGATCCTCTTCTTCACTCTCTAGAGTTACAGAGGACGCACCAGAATCGGTTGCATCTTCTGTTTTCAAAGGTAATAGAAGTAACAACAGATAATCAGATTGACTTCAAAGTTAATCAGAGAGTGAAAAAGTCTTCAAAAACTTATCATGGTTAACAATGGAACTAATTGATCTAAACATTTAGAAACCTTTAGATCTTTCACAGTTATGGCTGTTCAAGAGAAATCATTAATTCACAAGGTATCATCAAACCAATAATAGTAGGTTTTCTAAGAACCAAAAAACTCTCACAGTATTTGTTAGGAAAGGCATACACGTCATGAACCTTAATGAACCGGTATCATGTCTACCAATTGAAATTGTCATGAAAAAGAAAAGAAACAAAGATTTATTTCTATCTGTGCAGATATTCAAAATACAATTTCAAAACGACAAATAATGTTATATAAAAAGGCAAAAAGAAAAGAAAAGAAAAAAAAATGACTCTTGTGTGCCTAATGTAGACCAATTCATAACAGGAAATCCAATGAAGAATGGTGGATACCATAATCCTCCCACATGCTTAATTCCTGTTTCAATCCTCATATAATATAAACTTATAACTCTCCCAGTACCAGAAAGTAATGAATTAAAACATTACACACAAAGAACTTGCCTGTATACATTTGATGATCAGGAAGATGTTCAACTGACGTGGCATGGATACTTTCAGGGAGCAAGCAATTGCAAAAAGAACCTGAGAATTTCAAATTAATTCAGCAGGGACAAAAATAACAGGTTTAAGCTAATTTTCACCTAGTACTTCATTTTCTACGAAAGACCAGAATCAAAAATTCAAACAAATGAATTCACCATGTCTGAGCATGCATTCGGAAATTTCAAGAAAATAATTTTGTGCTCACCTACTCGAGCCATACGGTTCACCCACCCAGGTATAGGCTTTCCAGTGAGGCGCAAACAAACTTCATCAGTAAAATGATTGCAGTTTTTAGAGATCAAATTGTATGTATCCCCATGATATGTGTTGGAAAGATGCTCCATGAAGGACCGTAATTCTGAACGAGACATGTAAGTGCTGCCCAAAAGAATCGAGCGCCTAAAAATAAAACCCGGGCAGCTTTTTGGTTCAACCTCAAACACTCCACTGGTTGGATACTCATGAGCTCCAAAGCCGTATTCCAAGCCATGTACTGTTGCAAAAAAAGTCATAAATGTTGATTACTTAACATTCCATGTTCTAGTAAACAATTTCATTAAAAGGAGAAATGTGTGGGGGGAAACAATCTCTCTTTTTTACTTTTCCACAACAGATAGACGTTGGTTTATTTAATTCGTCTTACACTATGGAACAGCTGAATATGGGTGGGAAGGAACAAATGAACCACTTCCTATCAAAGTTATGCTAGATTTAGCTGTCAAACAGATTAGTCATAGATGTTTGTACTCTAGTATCTTGGCAGTAATAATCCGGTAAAAGTGGAATAAACGATTTAGAGTGTTTCAAAGAAATGGCTTACATGTAAACAAAGTCTCAAAAGCAACATAATCTCCTAAATGTTTCCTCCGTTATAACTTTCTGCGTTCGCTGATAGTCACACCTGAATAACATTTCTGTTATTTCATTCTATGGGTGGTATCACGCGGTCCCTATTTCACACAGAGAATTGGTTGAAAAAGGACTACTTACAGAGTCTTAAGCTACGGGCAGGGCAGAGATTGCAAGGGAATGAGGAATATGTAATTTGGTAATCTTGAGTTGACAAGTTTGGAAATGGCAAAGCCACTTTTAGTGCAAATTGTGGCTGGTCTAATGAGAAATATTAGAGCTTAAGATAATGACAGTAAAAAAACGATACAGCCCCATGAAAGTGAACTATTAGCAACTTTCATTGTAATGCTCCAATCAATGCAGCGACTGAAAGTCTGACAACTGAGAGAATGTTTCAAGTGGTTATTTCTAGAGAGGGAGCAAGAATAAATTAAGTCGACGACACCCTTAAAGATCATGTCTAGAATTTCGAATCAAGATGTCCGGAAGATTACAGACCAAAATCAACTTATAAACTAGTGGTCAATCATTATAGAGAATCAGAGACAAAACAGTTAATTATCGTTGAAAGGAACTGGAATACCCAAAAACTATTCCAAATATGATTCATAATGAAACTCTAGTAATCCTAAAAGGGGGACGCAAACTTAATAATAGTACCAAAACTGCAGTACAAAGAGTAATGATCACACAGACTAATAACTCTAAACAACTTTGCTCCCAGCTTTAAGAAGCTCAAGAATACTAGAAACCATAATGAGGATTTAATCAACACAACGATATTAATGCAAAGTTTGGGAAACTTTTCAAGCACACTGGTCGCCAAGTGACACAGTTTACACATACCATCTCTAAGAGAATAGCTTGCCTCGTCTCCACACTACAGGCAATTAATTCCTAGTTCTGATAAGAATAGAAATGCCCCCCAGTATGTGCAACACCATTCAATCTCAGAATGCCCCCCGGTATGTGCAACACCATTCAATCTCAGCAACCAGATTACGATATACCAGAGTTGTTGTAGAGTAGATTAAAAAGAACATTTTTTCCCTACTATATTGTTTTTTAGCCAGTGGATAGATGCGACTCGCAACCTGAACCGAATCTTTGACCAGGAAAACTATTCCCTATGCTGCTTGAAAAATTAATTGACCACGACAATTAAAAGTTTCTTGCATTCATTACAGGGAAAATTTATACAAAACAAAAACAAACAAACACTTAGAGCAGTACGTGTTCCTGCATACGAACCTACGTCAAGGCAAACCAGGATAGGAAAGATATCATTGTCTTAATTTTCCCTCAAGCAAACAAATCCAGCAAAATATCAATATCCTATATCTGATATCCATGCCAAAATATTGAACTTCCACCTAAATTACATACCACAACTCGATAGGGTCATAATACAAACCCCAAAATTATTCTTACCACCAACCTTCAGGCATCAAATAAAACCAAGTAAAAGCTAGCATCAATACAGTACAATCAAAAGTGCATATCGAAACGCAAAACGTCATACCTTCAATACCGGTATGAAAGATCCCGAGGCCGAACCAATAAAGGTAGCTGTTTACAGGTGTGAGATCATATACATTTAGGTACAACATGGTGCGACTTTTCCCCGCATTGGTCTGTTCGGATGGTGAACTATCTGAGCTCGATGAGATCGGAAAAAGTCGCATCTTTACCTATCACACCCTCCCCTTCCCTCACCGCCAACCAATACCCCGACCGACCGACCTTTACGTATATATTATATATATATGTCCCTTTTTATATATATCTCCAGCTCCGCATCGAGCACAGAGATAGCTCAAAAATCCCTAAACAGAAAAAGCAAAAAGCAACACGATTAAGTAAAGCAGTGTAACCTAAAAAATGTCCATTTAACAAAAAATATACAAATATCCCATTTTTTCTGCAATCAAGAAATGGGAATTAAAAGGAATCAAAATAGAAAAGAAAAAAACCCATCAACTTGGAATTACAATTGGGGGTTTATTTGTTGATGGGTCTGTGTATGTATACCTTCACATAATTGCAAATACAAAAGCGCGTGTGTAGTTATGTATCGAAGTAAATGAGGCTTTCAAATAGATACACAGAAAAGGAGAGGAGATTCTGTTAGATGCAAAATTGGAGCGGCGGTGAATTTCAGATCAGGGAGGAATGGATTGAGTTGAGGAGGAAAGGGACGGGGGGTGATATTTCTGAAAACAAATGGATCAAGAAAAGTAAAGAGTGATTTGGGTTCTGTGCGTAATTACAAAGATTTAGAGGGACCGGAAATGTAAATATTGAAACTCAATTAATCATTGTGGGGCCATTTGGAGCCCGGAGCTAGGAGCACAAAGGATATTCACCATGGATAAAAGTTTCCTTTTTTTTTTTTATTATGAGAAAATTCAAATATTATGATATTTGGCTCTATCTAAACGAAAAATATAAATATTTTTAAAATTATCTGTAATTATATTTTTATAAGTTTTCTAAGAATTTTCGAAAAGAACTCGAAACATTGTCAATATTTTTTAACATTTGAAAGACTCAAGCTTACTTCGAAACGAACATTTGATCTATGCCTTCCACAATTGTATATGGAGTTGCCGCTACAATGTGACAATGATATACGTGATAAATTTTACTCTAAAAAACTAGTTTTGGGGTAGATTATGAAGAACATAATACCATTTAATACAAATATTACTATAAAAATACATGAATAGATTTATACAAAACATATTTCTTTGAAAGATGTTACAACAAACTGTTTAACTGTTTAATGTTACCAGGAAAGTATATTCACAGATTTTATTTTACGCATTTGATGAGAGGCATTTTCGTATGTCTGATTCAGCGCTTTGCGTCATCTGATTCAACGAGCGATCTATGCCTTCCACAATTGTATATAGAGTTGCCGCTACAATGTGACAATGATATACGTGATAAATTCTACTCTAAAAAATTAGTTTTGGGATAGATTATGAAGAGCATAATACCATTTAATACAAATATTATTATAAAAATACGTAAATAGATTTATACAAACCATATTTGTTTGAAAGATGTTACAACAAACTGTTTAATGTTACCAGGAAAGTATATTCACAAATTTTATTTTACGCATTTGATTGAGAGGCATTTTCGTATGTCTGATTCAACGTTTTGCGTCATCTAATTCAACGAGCGATAATTGGTTTTTGTTCGAACTACGCTCCAAGAGCACATATGAACTAAGCTAAGGTTGTCTGAATGAATGCACTCTAGAGCTCAAGTCGGTATTTTAGTGAATTAGACAAGCTTTTGCTTACTATTCAATATTGAAACATATTCATAATATATATATATATATATATATATATTGAAACTACTAAAGATCCAGATGAACTTCTAAGAGTCGAATATTAGTTCTAACTCTGCGTTGCCAGGATATTGATATGTGAAGGAAATATACTAACCTTTGATACATGTTAAATGGATCCCAAAGTTGCTCCCATGAAAGTTAAATAACCTGGTTCGATTCCATGACTACTTCTCCCTTATTTGTGCTCCAATTTGGTCGAATTTCAATCACAAATGGAAAGGAATTGTAGCCACAACCCAAAAGGTTAGGGACCAAAGCGTTAATAAACATAGTTTAAGGACCAAAGCGCAAAACACCCAATAGGTTAGGGGGTTTGATGCTTTTATCCCTAAAAAAAATATCAATTCAAGTTTATTAAAAAAGTTTATATCTTAAAATGTTTGCTAAATTTATATTTACTAGTAAAAATTAAAAATAAATTGATATTCAAAATTATATTTAATTTTATTATATATTGATCTAAATCATAAACAATTGTATAATTCAAGTTTATTAAAAAAGTTCATCTTAAAAATTAAAAATAAATTTATATTTACTAGTAAATATTAAAAATAATTTGATATTCAAAATTATATTTAATCTTATTATATATTTATTAAACAAAACAAAAAGTCCACCACCACCACCCTCCAACCCCCACACTCCAATCGCCTCCCTCCTCCGTTCACGGCTCGCCGCTGCCCTCTCCACCACCGAAAACCTCGAGCACCGCTCGATAAATATTCTGCGGAACCCTAACCTCCTTCATCCTCTAACCCGTCGAATTCATTATGTCAAACCACAATCCATTATTTCATTATTTCAAGCCTTCAACTGCAAATCACACGAAATCGGAGAAGCTCAACGACGGGACGCCGAAGATTCGGTGGGGGAGGTAATTGGGGAGGAGGATTGAGTGTGTGACTTCGGAAAATGTGGTGGGGTGGGGGGGTCTCGGGGTGGTGGAGGAGAGTGGGGTGAGGTCGGAGGAGGTTGGTGCGTGGGTGGGTGATGGTGGTGGTGGTTTTCATTGATGGGTGGGTGGGTGGGTGGTGGTGGTTTTCATTGAGAAGAAGAAGAATTCTTTATTCTTTTTTTTTTCTTTTTAGACTAAAAAAAGTTGTTATAATTTTTTTTGGTTTAAATAAAAAAATATGATGTCGCGGCCACGTATAACGGGCTTCGAGTTGGCCCAATCTGGAGCCCTTCGGGCATATTTATTAAAACAAATTAAGTTACCGGGCATTTTTAAAGCCCGTTTGAAAAAAAGGCAAAACTTGAAGATTGGTAAAGTTAACAGACAAAAAATATAAATCTCCCGTATCTTATTGTTGGTGCATTTGGACATGCATAAGTCCTCGTGTTTATGGATGCACTTCAGTGTTTCGTCAGTTAGGGTTTTCACCAAAAATTGTACCCTTCCTCTAGTAAGTGTTGCACAACAGAAAATATGAATTTTGAATAACAAGAACCACGAATGGAGAAATTCACAACACACGAAAAACGATAAACAATAAAATAACACAAGACACAATTTTTTTATCCAGTTCTTGACTATTTCTGGTGGCGATCCAAACCAAGATTTTTACTTTGATGATGATGAGTGATCGACACTCCAACGCGTGTTGCGTTCTACTTTGTCACCTCAGTCAGCTTTCCATCTTCGCTGTTCAGGCTCCACACTCCTAAAAGAGAGGTGTTGGAATTAGGGCTATGCTTTGGCTATGGGCGATATGCACCATATTGTGCTCTGCCTCGGGTTAATTTACACGAGTTGCGCCATTGGATGCACGACTCGAGCCTCGTATGCAATATTGTCCTCTTTCAGTTCTACCCTTTTAACCTCATTTTCCACTATTTTTATGCAATTATTGTGAATAAAAAATATATTTCCTTTAGTTCTTTATTATGAAATATACTATTTGGCTTTTATTGATTATTGTTTTTATTTGACTCATAATGCTTATGCTTTAATATATTTGGCCATTATATTGATTATTTGTTATCTTTGGAAAGATTAGTTAGAAGATCTCATAAAAGTATGTATTTTGGGGGTTGGAGACGTTATATGTGCATAAACTAAAAAAAGGTGAATATCACATGTGAATTTGAAGTGAGATATAGTATTAAATGTGTTTTGAATTGTAATTGTACTCGCTCATCAAGATCATAGTAAAAAAATACTTGTTTGACATGTTCCTATAAGTAGTCATAGACGAACTGAGTAAATGATTTTTTGTACATTGTATTACTTTTGTGTTTTATGTTCTTACGTTATTCGTACCATTGCACAACAATAAGTCATGTGAGTCACATGTTATTCCAAGCGAGTCGTTTGCGCCTTGCGGTGAAGAGTGAAGCAAGTCGCTTTGCCTATCTAGGCAAGTCTTTTGGCTTCCTCCTTGCTCCAACAATATCTTCGGGTGCCCAGACTTGTCCAATCACCCACCATAAGCTTTTTTGCTCCATAAATAATATCTTTTCAACACTTTTCCTCATAGGATTGAAGCAATGAATGGTACGATTCAATCAATGAGGGATGAATTCAATGAAATGATCACAACATTAGAGACTAGTTTTAATAGTAAATTGGATGCTCATGTGTCTCAATGTCCATATTTAGTAAATAATTCTATGCAATATCTGGATAACGGTAAAGGAATCCTACCAAAACCTGATGCTCATTTCAAACAAAGATCTGTAGGAACTTCTTATGACGGGAATGGTAGAAACATGAATGTGGAGCATAATCAATATAACTGTTATCTTGATGACCATGATGTTGAGTCTTACCAACCTAGAGAGGGGTACGTGGGTAGACCTAATAGACATCAACCACCTCGAGATGATCCTTATGACATAACTAGAAAGGTTAAGGTTGATATCTCTGATTTTGATGGGAAACGTGATCCTACTGTCTTGGTTGATTGGTTAGATTGTTTGGAAGATTATTTTGATTTTTATGGCATGACTGATCGTTATAAAGTCCGATTTGCAAGAATGAAGTTAGTTGGGTCTGCTAAGAAGTATTGGCAAAGTATCATAAGAGAAGTTGAGCTCGTTGATGAACCACCTATTGTTTTGTGGGAAGAGATGAAGCATAAATTGAAAGAAAAATATTTGCCTTCTTTTTACAAAAGACAAATGATGGATGATTGGTTAAATTTGAAGCAAATGGCCTCACGTGTGGCTGAATATTTTGATCGGTTCGAAGATTTGAGACTTTGGTGCAAAGTTAGAGAAGAGCACTGGGTCACTGTGACTCGATTCATTAATGGCTTACGGGATGATCTTCAAAGGGATGTCAACTTACATGCGCCAGACACTTTACTTGATGCTTATCAAAAGGCATTAGAGGTTGAGCAGTACCACAAATCTTCGTATGCATACGGATCACAAGTTGGGGAGTCTAAACAAATGTCAGTTTTCAATAGTCTAATCGGGAAAGCTCGGGATCTTACTCTTCTATAGTGAGCCATAAATGCCATGAAAGAGGTCATATTGCTTCCCGATGTCCGCACCGCGCACTGTTGGTTTCACATGAGACCCACAAAGATGGGGAAGAGATACTTGTGGAATCACTTGAAGAAGATGTCACTATGGAGGGTCAAGATGATGAGAGTGGGACACAATCTCAGCTTAATCTCATGACTCATCAACCTATGGCTCCAACTATTGACTCTAATTTGTTGAACTTGCCTTCAAAATTTAATGAGAGTCCTACTGTCAATATTAAGAATTTAACTTCTTATCGTGATATTTGGCCTTCTTATTTTTATGCTAGTGTTTCAGGGAGTTCCATAACTTCTTCAAGTTCCGTGCCTACATTGTCTCCTACATCACCCCTATCCTCGGAGGCAAATCCTGGTGGTCTCATTGATGGACGTCAAGACTATCTTGTTCGTTGGAAGGGTCGCCCAAAACCCGATGATTTGAGTTCCATTGAAGATTCAAGAATGGCATTTTTCAAACTCTCCGGGGGCGAGTTTTTTCAAGCCGGGGGAGAATGATAGAGATTATAGATAGAATATTATTTTAGTATTACTTTCCTAGTATTTTAATTATTATTAAATTATAGTATAATAGTTTGGTAAGTTTAGGATTCTAAGTATATTGTTGCTTTTATTAAGAACTCTAGCTTTGGTAGGTTTTTATTATTTAGCCTATAAATATGAGGCTAAGGGTTTATTACTAGGGAAGTTTTGACGAATGATTATTAATTATTGAATTGTCGAGCAATTGTCGTCTCTTTGTTCTCTTCTTGTTCTTCTTATTTTTTCCCTCGCCCCTCTAAAATCTAAAATCTGGAAATTAATTCCCCAATCTCTATCAAATAATCAATAATCATTCATCAAAAACAATTCCTCATATTACTCAGATGGACTGCTAAACTCACAAAAGGTAAAATAAACAAGTAAAAAGACTCTAAAAACATGTCTAAGACTAGCAATAACCGAAAGTTACATAAAAGAGACTAAGAAATATGAGTATTTTCACACTAGTGGGTCCAACTCTCAAAATATCTCATTATAACCTCACATCAAGCTCTTTATCTTTTCCACGTGACACTCTTTTTTTGCTCCAACATATTTGAGAATGCCCATTCTAATTTTTATGTGGTCAATCTATGAAGATTCAATTCGCCATAGAAGGAAAAATAACATGATGTGCAGCATAACATGTGACATATACCCCCCCTCCCCCTCCATTTTCTTTGTTTTAGTGTTGAGAAAAGATACAACCAAAGGAGGTTAAAAATCACTCCGCACCCTCGAATTAAACCATTTTATTACTTTGCACTCCCTAAAAAAATCAAAAACAATTTGCACCCTCAATTTGAGCTCAGACGGCGGCGGCTTTCGTGTGTGGGTGAGTTTGTGGTTTGAGAATTGAGAATTGAGCACCAATGAACAATATTGTTCATCGAATCGGCAGATTTGAGAGAATAGATGATGAAGTTAAATGACCGTTTTACCCCCTTTTAAAATGGGTCAAATGCTAAAAATTTATTTCGGGGTGCAAAGTTATAATTGATTCTAATTTCAGGGTGCAAACTGTCTTTAAATTTTTTTGGAAGTGTAAAGTAATAAAATGAGGTAATTCGAGGATGCGAAATGATTTTTAACCACCAAAAGAAAAACCAAAACATACACAATGTTTTGATTGAATAATTTGGAGAAAGAACTATATTTGAAAGTAGTTCTTCTAGTGAATATATAAGAATTTTTGACTCTTTAGTCCTTTATAGTAACCAACTTTCAAAATTAGTCCACTACAGTACCTCGGGCCTTTTTTGGTCCTTTAAAGTAACCGAGTTTCAATTTTGGTCCTCCGGTGACGGAATATTCTATTATTCCCCCGTAAACTCGCATGCGCACTGCACATGACTTCATATCTCAGTTTTTTTTGCATTTTTCATCCAAACACTTTATATAATTACACTCACACCCAAATTGTTTTAAATAAGTATATTTCCCTCCGAATTTGAGTCTTTTTTTTCATTGTCTTCCAAATATTTCATATAATTACATTCAAACTCAATTAAAGAAATTCTTGCAGATAAAAACACTATTTTTTACTAGGTAATAAAATAGCGAAAAAGGGAAGAAATACTTTTTCAATTATATTCACTTATAAAAACTCATTTTAGAATAATGCCCCTTTAATTAAACTTACTCTTTCAATAAGTAACAATCAAAGAAACTTTTTATTTAAAAAATAGAAAAAAGAGAGGAAACTCTTTGTCCCCCCCCCCCCCCCCCACCTCCAACCCTCCACCATGAATCATCCACCACCATTACGAAATTCCACATCCGTCTTTCTATTTCTTCTAACTCTCTCTTATTTGAAGGCCTAATTTGACGTTTTGGGCGTTATCGGGGCCGGAGTCGGATTTTAAAATGCAAGGGAGTGGAACGTACGGGGTGATAGGGATTCCGGCGATGCTAACGGATTTGAAGTTTACGATTTAAGTTTGATGGAGAATCGAATGGTGGTGAGTTTGAACAAAAAATTGATGGTGGTGCTGGTGGTTGGGGGAGGGGTACGTAAGGTGCGTGGGGTGGGTTGGTGCGCTGAAGAAAATGAACCCTTTTTTTTCTTTTCAAAAACTAGTAAATTAGTGAATAAATCAGCAATTTAATATTATTAAAATAGTAATTAGTCTATTAATGTAAGTTAAGCAATATCCCTAATACGTATTTGTGGTCTTGAATCTTTAAAAAAATCATTACACGTTTGCCAATATAATTTTATATAATATATAATAATATTGATTATATTTTCAAATTCAGAAAAGATTTATCATATGTTGTTTTTTTTTAGTTTTTCAAGGTAGTATTTAATAGTCAATTTCTAAATTAAAAACTAGAAGATTTCATGAGTATATTGTATAAAATAAAATATTTTAGAGTTCAAGAAATATATTGTATAAATTGTTTCAGTTTTTTTTATTTGAACGCAATACTTAGTATGTTAAGTTTATGTCAATTCAAGAGTTTTTATATGTTTAAGGAAACTTTAAAATTAAGTTGATTTTAATAAATATATATATTGAGGATAACTTATAAAAGATAACTTAAATTAGTAAAATCAACAAAATTAAGGACAAAAAATGCAAATCTCCCAACTCTTTTTGAAGTATAAATTTTTTTAAAGTTTTAAATATAATTATTTCAATATTTTGGGGGTGTAAGTGTAATTACATAAAAATATTTTGGAGGGAAAATTAAAAAATCCCCAAATTTAACCTAAATCCATTCAAAATAATCAAGAATTTTTGCCGGATGACTAAAACTGAAACTATGGTTACTTTAAAGGACCAAAAAAGGGCCGATGTACTATAAATGACTAATTTTGAAATGTGATTACTAAAAAGTCAAAAATCTCGAATATACATGACGAATTAAGTTCGATTGTGAAATTAAGTGGGATATGGCTTTTGAAGGTTTTTCACCAAAGAAAAATCTAAATTTCTTAATGTAATTGTAATCATTAGAGACTGATGTTCTGCAATGCAGTACGTATTTTAATCATTCTATAATTGGTGCGAATGTCACAACCACAAATTCTCAAATAATACAATATAATATGTTCTATATGATGTGCTATTATCATTTCGGAACAAAGTTAACATCTGAAACTGTATCGTAAGATATAATTTATGTGTAACATCATGAGGTTATGGGAAACAATAACTGATGCCATTGTACTCATATCGTAGAATCAATTTATTTTATGCATAGGAGATGACCGAGGTCATCTGTTTGCTTCAACACCTTACGGCGTATTTGAAAGAAAAGT
Source organism: Linaria vulgaris (assembly GCA_948329865.1). Lineage (NCBI taxonomy): Eukaryota > Viridiplantae > Streptophyta > Magnoliopsida > Lamiales > Plantaginaceae > Linaria > Linaria vulgaris. Next base: position 42,341,186 of record OX415251.1, read on the forward strand.
AGATATACATCTGGTACTCATCAATTAAACCACAAGGGAATTGTGTGTAGGATCCCAAATTACAAAGAGGTTTAATGTGTTTTACTCATCCAACCACTAATTCGAAGATGTACAATAAATTTGAGTTGACTCGTGCTATATTTTATATCGAATAACACATAACAAGCTTATTGTGGAAAAAATATTAGCCAAATTATAATGGGAAAAAGAAGAGGTAGCATAATTCTAGTAGAAAATAAAATCAAGGAATAAGTTTTCGCATAACAATTATTTACAAGGAAAATTGCAAAAATAGTCCGTTAATGTGGCCACATTGCGTCTTTAGTCTGTTATTGTGTTTATATTTAGTAATAGTCTGTATTGTGAACATTTGTGCGATTTAAGTTCTCAGGTGAAACTTTTCGTCGAAAATGGCACGTGAGGCACGTGACCACCAAAATCGACAAAAAACAAACACACGTGTGTGAATTCACACCTTAATATAGAAGATACCTAAAGATTAATGATAAATCCTTAATAGTCAAGTACACTTTTATCACATTAAACGCCCAAACATGTACAAGAATACGTGCGAATTCGCGCGTTTGTGTTTAATTTTTGCTGATTTTGGTGGTCACGTGCCTCACATGTCATTTTTGACGATTTTTTTTGCCCCATGAGTAAAATTGCACAAATAAACACAATACCGGACTATTCCTGTAAATGGGCACAATAACAGACTAAGGTGGTGTTTGCAAACTCTAGTAGAAAAGTAGAAGTTCACAATTTTTAGTTAAGTCAAAAACACCCACACACACCAGCTTGAAGATTGTGAGATTTTTTAGCTTAAAAAAAATTTTGTAACCGAAAAAGCTAAATTTGCAAACACCCCAAAATTACTTGTTCAAATAAAAAACTAATTATAGCTTTTTTTAAGAGTTTGCAAACAACACCTAAAGACGCAATGTAACCACATTAAATGACTATTTTTGTAACCACATTAAATGACTATTTTTCCCCTACGTGTCATACATTACATATATACATATTAGATTATTAGCCATGCCTCATTTCACATTACACACATAATCTTGATCTTCAACTGCGTTAAAATACAAAGATGATAGTTTGCCATCAAATTTAGAGACGAGTTGATGGACAGATAACCCACAGTAACGAATTTGAAGTTGTGCTATGCAGATCTCAATGATTTTCTTGAACATATTGTCTTCTTGGATTAGTGGTTGATTCACAAACTCAGCCAAAGGCATCCACTGGAAGACAAATTCAGTGAGAAAAGAAAAAAAAAACGGCAAGGAATATCCAGCGTCGATTTACATGTAAATACAGTTATCACGTAAGATTGAATTACTAGTTTATGGATGCTTTACTATTACACTACATTTGGGGGCAAAAATTTATTAACTTGACACTTTCACCAATTTGGTCTCTTCAACATTGGTCAAAATCGGGGTCTAAATTATTAGAGACTAAATTGGTATAAAGTTTTGGTTTTTAGGCACTAAATTGGTGGTGTGACTAATTAAGGGACCAAATTAGTGAGGGTGCCAAATTAACGGACCAAACGAACTTTTGCCCTGACATTTGGTCTATAACTTTCCGAGGGTGCTAAAATCATTTTACATGCCAAAGTTGAACATCACTAAGAAGGATTCCCATGATTGATTCGTCACTGTTTGATTTGCAATCCAAGAAATCGATGAGCTAACTAGAATGCCATATAGAGGCCTAACACTTAATTTTACATAGGCGACAACGCTGACCGAAAAGCAAACCTTTGGTGCATTTGTCGAAATACCTACCATGGCTGCTTGAATTTCAAGTTCATCAATTGAAATTGTAGTCGACAGGGGTCTTAGCATGCACACAAAGAACAGGTCTGATTTCCCAAAAGAAACATTTTGGGCATGCCTGGAGCAGGAATATATATTACAATAAAATGAATAAATGAATCAGTTAAATCAAGTAAAACAACATGACTGTAAATCAGATTTATGTGTTTGAAACAAATAGAACCAAATTCGTTATGAGGTGAATTAATAATATGATTAATAAGCTATCAGCAGTGAAGACTGTGCTGTAACAGAACCACATATATCTGTTGGACACTATATATTATAAATAAATGTCTATCATCTGTAACAGTTTAAACTTTTAGATGAAATGACAAAATTAATATGGTCTCACAGCCTAGGCCAAAGAGGTCCTAGATTCGAATCCCACCGCCACCCAGTTATCAAAAATGTGTCATGTGACAGGGGCATGTTGAAAACTATAATAATAAATGCCTACCATGTCTAACAATATCAATAGAGAGGGAAGAGATCTCATACCTGAAAGATACTACCTCCACAAATTCGGTTTCAATCTGGAAAAATAAATAAAATACTTTCTGTCACTGTGAAGTTGTGAATACAATCCAAGTGCGCTGAATTAACGTCCCAAAGTCATATAACTGGGAAAGGAACTTACTCCGGTTTCCTCTTTTACTTCTCGTACAACTCCCGTGTAAATTTCTTCAGACTGATAAAAATAGCTCAATAAGTTAGAAGATCTTAGGTGTTTACTTGAAAGTTAACACAATCAGAGTTCCAGAGTTACCTCATGAATGAAACCAGTTGGTATTTTCCAAAGACCATTGAGAGTTTGAGAAGAATGCTTTTCCTGTACAACTAAAACCTGAATGGTTTAACACGAAACAGATTTACTTAGCAAACTGTAACGTATCACGCTAATTTCCCCTCAGTATATATTATGCCAAAGTCGAATGAATGGAGATAGCATTTCTTTTTCAAAAGGACGAGCTATGAAAACTTCGATGCACCAAAAGTATGGTTCTAAAGAGACTTAAGAACGACACTTTGCCTCAATACAGTTAATGAGATAGGAGAAGTTATGTGCTCGATTGAATATTCTTATTTTGATTCATCTGATCTACATCATCAATTAAAATGTAGTGTTACGTAGCGCCAAACATACCTCATCTGAATAATTGATCAACAAACATACCTCATCTTTATCATTGATCACAAAACCACCTACTCCAACATGATGAGAAGCATTAGAGGGAAGAAGGCAAGGTTCATCAGGGATCCAATAAACCATCATGACATATGATCTCTCTGCGTGGTGGTATCGAAATCCTTCCTATTTTACAGAAAAATTATCTATTAAGAACTGTGCTAACGTAACAATTATGTTCTACACGACTTTGGAGTTTTTGACTCTAAAGTGAATTTACATTGTGAAAACTACTAGGTATCATGACTTTTTAAATTTATGACACATGGGTGCATGTAATATGAATCAAGAAATGTACTATGACCCTTGCAAGGTAATGACTTCTGGTAATGCACCAATATATACTGACTAGCCAATGGAGTAGTACATTGGGTCCTAAAGGGAATGTGTCTTTCAGTGTGATCTTAAGGGACAATCTTTTACTTACGCTAATGAGCCAATACGAGGCAGAGGGTTGGAAACAGTTGTGCTTTCTCTGCTTATGTAAAGTCAAGGTTGCATATTTATTCTGAGTCGTGACACACAATATAGAGGTCTGAGGTTAAGACAGAGAAAGAGTGTTTCCTATCTTCTTCTTATAAGCAAAACCAAACAAGGGAACAGGCTAGGAGAGGAAATAAAAGTCACCTTACATATGTATATAGATTCGGATATGTTAATTATTTTATTTTCCATGTTATGTTATGACTTATGAAGGTGAAAATCGGACAGTTAAAAATCCGATTCCTTAAAAATAGAACACATTAAATTATACTTTTAAAGATACAATATGATAGAATATATTAGTTTGGAATGTCAAACTAATAAGGGAATGGATCTCACTTGTACAGTCAGAGGAACAAGATCAGATCTTTCAAGTGACAGCTTCAACCAAACTCCCTTCTTTCCCTGCAGTTGAATAGAACTCCTGATTATTATTTTCCATGGTTACTGAGCTTTATGAATAATAGTAATAATAGAAATGTCCATGTAGCAAGTGTAGTACCAAGACACGGCCAAATGTGACGTTGTGTCGTCATAAGATAAGGAAATTGCATAAAACGTTACTTTTAATTGGCAAATACAGAGTGTAATTTTTTGGTCATATCTTGTGAAATTGAATAAAATTGCAAAGGAGAGTGGACTAAGGTGGCAGCAAATTGACATGATGAAAAGCTTCTACACAAATGGAGAGTTAAAATAGCAAATGCTACTCTTGCATTTTGCCTAACTAGTGAAAATTGCATCAAGTTCATTGACAAATGACTAGTGCAATAAGTTTTAGATTGCACACTGCAATTTAAACCGAATTTACAGTTTCCTGTCTCTGTAATGTACCTTTATTTTCCAATGGTGAATTGATGATCGAAGAGTGGAGATAAAAAGATTGGGATCGGTCGGTAGTCTTTCTGGATTTACGACAACACCATCATAGTCATCATCAAGTGCATCGAGTAGAAGTACATCTTGAATGGCCAGATTCGAACTCGAGCCATTATCATTTCCATTAACTTTATACGAATAAGAGTGTTGCCGAATTGCATTAGTGGCATTCGCCGTGGTACATGAGCACAAAGCTGATCGGGAAAATACGGAAGAATAATATCCTGGAAATGTAAAAGGACAGAAAAACGAAGTTTTACTGAAATAAGTAACTCAATGCTTTTTGCAAGTAAATAAAAGATGCAAAGCTTTATGACTAATTTATGAGAAGCTACAACTACTACAAATCCATTTTCAAAACTTTAAAAAATTACCTCTGCAGGAAAAGGAAAAAAACTGAGGGCTGATCACTCTCAATAATTGTCCTGAGTTGACCAGCAACGGTCCGCTTGGTAATGCATTGGAATTCAAAATTTTCAGCTCCATCGCTAATTAGTTATATAGTATGCACTATGCAGTTTTCAGAATATGAACTACTCTTCTTACAAAACTAAAACACCCACTTATAATGACAGATAATGACAGATAATCTTTAAGTTATTATTAGTATAGTATAGTACCATATCTAATCCACATAATTAAATATTAATAGAATACCTCGAAAGTGTTAGTAAACAAGAGAATATCTTGGGATTCTTCACCATTCGGAATAAACTAAGAAAAAACTGGTAAATAAGGTGTTGGAGTAGAAATACAAAAGAAAACAGCGGTCAGTTCGACCCTGGTAGTACCACTAGTGGTGCTACCAGGTTAGAACTTGACACATGTCCCACCCAATCTTTTTTTTTTCTTTTTTTCTTTTCTTTCTTTTGTTAGTTTTTTGTAATTGTTATTATAATTTAAATATTTAATTTTTCATTTTCTTATTTTTTCTTTTAGTACAGCCAATCCTTATTCTTTTTTTCTTTCTTTTGTTAGTTTTTTAACTGTTATTATAATTTAAATATTTAACTTTTCATTTTCTTGTTTTTAATTTAAAAAAGAGTTAGAAACAATAAAAAAAGAGAGTTAGAAAAAAGTCTTTTTATTTTTATTATTTATATTGTTTCTAACTCTTTTTTTAATGTTTGTTTATGATCTTAAACCGTTAGACTTTTTTTTTTGATACGATAGACCGTTAGACTTGATAGAAATATAAATGAAACTTTTTATTTTAGGTAGCAATAATTATGCTTAATTCTAATTGTTCATAGAAAATGCTTCTAATTATTCATAAAAGAAATATGTCTAAGTAATTACTAGATATACATAAATTATACTATAAAAAAAATATTCATGAAACTCGCAAGAGAATAGAAAGATCTTATCAGAAATGAAGATGTATATAAAACTTGTGCTATTTATAAGTTTTTTTATGTAATTTAAATTTCAGCATTAATTTTTTAAAGGCTGCTACTAAAAGAAAAAATAAGAAAATGAAAAATTAAATATTTAAATTATAATAACAATTACAAAAAACTAACAAAAGAAAGAAAAGAAAAAAAGAAAAAAAAAAAAGATTGGGTGGGACATGTGTCAAGTTCTAACCTGGTAGCACCACTAGTGGTACTACCAGGGTCGAACTAGGTAGGGGTACTACTGGTATTAATATTTGTACGAGCGGGGAGCCGACAAGGCATGTAACACATGATTAAGCAAGCTTATCAATTGTCCAAATTAAAACGTTAGGATTATGAAGTGGGTGGGTTCTTGTCTTGTCAATGCAGATGTGCGGTGTGGATTGTGGAATGCGCTATGTATGACACATTAGAAAAGTTGGCAATCACAAGAAACAAGTACAATTATTCCAACTTTAAAAATCCAACTTAAGAAGCATAAACAAGTCAAATCACAAATGCATAAAAACGAGGCCAAGTAAATAACGGAAAGATTATTATTAGGAATGCAGTGCGCGCTATATTTTCCAAAAGGGTATCGTATATGGAAAATTTCTTAGCTAACATCAATGTTAGCATTTACACTCAATGGGCATGTGGGACCCACACTCATGTCCATAAAATGGGAGTGTGGATGCTAACATTGATGTTAGCTAAGATGCTCCCCTGGTATATATATGGTGGGGGAGTGGTCCTCCCCCCTCACGATCATGACACTTGTCTCATTTTCAATGACTTCTAATGCAATCTAAAAATATATCCTCTAAGTTTTTATTATTTACTTATTAGACCCCAAAATTTATGGAATTAGTCCATTACAATCATATCAAACCCAACATGCTTCCGTACAAATAGCAAAATCATAAGTCAAATAGTACCTCGCTTGGACCGAACTACCGTCAGGTATTTCACCAGCTTTTACGAAGACCACATGCCTCCAACCGCGCGCAATTGCAATTGATGGTTCGGAAAATGGTTCCTTCAAGCGACAGACAGCGCAACCCTTGTTCGTTTTCTACTCCGGGTGTAAAAGGTATAATTTGAAATAGGGATAAAAGCATCAAGCCCCCTAATCTATGAGGTGTTCTGCGCTTTGGTTCTTAACATAATTTTATCAGCACTTTGGTCCCTAACCTATGGGGTGTCTGAGTGATTTGGTCATTTGGTGCATTTTCGGCCATTTTCGGCCATTTTTTGCCAGAATATTTTCCCCTGCCCAACTCATTTGTGTTGAACCATATGTATAATGGTAGTTGGTGACAAAAAAGGAAAAAAAATACCTCAAAGGGAGGAATATTCCACAAAAGATCGAAAATGCACTAAGCGATTTGCCCATTTGGTGCATTTCCGGCCATTTTTTGCCGGAATATTCCCATCAATCTGACTCATATGTGTTGTACTAAATGTATAATGATAGTTGGTGACAAAAAAAAGGCAAAAACAAAAACACTCAAAGGAAGTAATATTCTGGCCACAAAAAGACCGAAACTGCACGAAAGGACCAAATCGCATAGGCACCCCATAGGTTAGGGACCAAAGTGCCGATAAAATTAGGTTAATGAGCAAATCGCAAAATACCCCATATGATAGGGGGCTTGATGTTTTTATCCCTTTGAAATATATTATTACGAAAATAATGCGTACACACGTTTAGGCAATGCCATAATTTTATTTATTAGTGGAAACTTATTTATTACTTAATAAATAACTCATTTTGAGAGGAGTTACTTGTTTAGCTACTCATAGTTAGATTTGTTTCCTAAGTACATAAACTTCAAAACTAAAGTTGAAACAACTATCACGATACTTTCTTTCAGAATGGAAAACTGAATACAATTTGTTTTTGTAAGAAAACAAAGGGTAATGTTCGATGTCTTTAGCTTCCTTCAGCTTGTCTATTTATAGAAGTCCTTCCAGATTTTAAATTCGGACTTCAACTCTTTTTGATAAATTGGTTTGTCATTGATTACGTTTCAACCCACTACTTGTCATGATCCCTCTATTTTTAGCTTGATTCCCGTTAGTGGATGTGGTCCACGTCAAAGTCACATGGCTCCTTTTTATTTTGCCTGGACTGCTTTAAAATTTTGATCGTTTCTCTCTTGGTGGGATCTTTCCATGCCTTGAGGGGCCCATCTTGTCATTATCCTACTTGTCCCTTTTCACTGAGGATCCTTTTCCAAACAAAGGGTCCTTTGAGTTGGGAATTGGAAGCAAATACGATCCTTCTAGTGACCAACATGTGCCATGGTGCAAAATTTCTGGCTAGTTTATGGTGTGCTCGGAATTTCATTCTTCTACAAAGCTTGCCTTCTTGCTTCGAAGATACCTTCGGCAAATGGTGTGCTCTTGCTCATCATGGTGTTAACCTTAAAAGACCCGTTGGTTGCATGATGAAATATTTTGAACAGATACTTAACTTTGTTCATCTTAGTGAGACAGGACCAAAGACCCCCAAGCTCTCTTTTGGTTAGGACTTTGTCGATTGATGAAAGGAAAGCTATTGTGAAATCCTTTTCTGGTAACTTCAAGTTCTGATGTTACGAATTTTAATTCAAGGACATCTCCTCGGTCGTTGTACTGTTATTTTTTTGGGATTCATACACCCCATTGATAAGCCATCTTAGTAACTTTCATATTTTCGAGAATCCTAGTGATGTGGTGAAGAGGCCAAACAGCCAAAGCCATACCATTCTTGTATGCTATCATGTTTAGAACCTCGAAGTATCCATCCTCGAGTACTTTCCTGACCAGTCTGCCAGTCTCTTGCCTGGAATAATCCCAATTCTCGTGTAGAGTTTCTCCCATGTTTTCTGATACTCTTGCAGGGGAGAATTCTTAGTTTCCTTAGTGTTAACCTTAGATTTTTGTGTCATAGGTCTAAGGTTGATCTCTTTCTATTTACCCTCAATCGTGGTTTAATGGTGTGGTGCCTACGATATTTCCACTGTTAGCTCATCGCTTTCCTCTATATCTTCCTCAAAAGGGTCGACACTAGGTCTCGTATTAGGGATACTCGAATTCCTTTATTTTTGGGTTTTGGACCCTGCGCTCGAACTTTACTTTTGAGCTTTGATTTAGAGGCATCTCTCGTTAATGGAACCATGAGGTTGTCCCATGAACTCGTGGCACTTCTGACCTTATAAAAGTCAAGTTTTTGTATTTGACCGGATGCCTTATCATTAATAATAAGGCCTTCGACCATCTTGTCAAATTCCTATAATTTTTCCCTATGGTGTGTCCATCATGTTATGATGGTATCAGCTTCATGTGCCTCCATCTCTCATTATAAGAATATGTTCATGAGATTTAGTAACCACAACATCAAAATCATAGTATTAATATTCAACTTGCCATCTCAAAAGTCTAGCTTTCTTACGTTTACTTTCTATTTTACTTTTCAAGAAAGCTCTAACACTCGTATTAAAAGTTTTTAAAATAAATTTATTTGCTAGTAAAAACAAAGACCATTTTTTGAAAGCCTTCCGAACTACAAAGAATTCCATATCGTTAATATGCAATTTTACGATAGGGTTATACACTGATATGGGCATTTCCCGCATATTGGGCCTGGCCCAAATCAGGCCCATATTGGACCATATCGGGGGCCACTTTCGATGTCATATCGGTAATAATTTACCACCGATATGTTACTGTGGTCCCCGGATCCCGAGGTCTATAAATACGCGGCGCCCGGATCCCAAAATAAGCAATTATTATCCCTCAGCTACCACGCATCACATCGAAATACATCACCGATCTGACTCTCGGTATCGCATTCGATATCGGGATTATCTCCTGCACTTTTGACACATCATACCACCACATCACCGATATCACGTCGGTGGGCATCACCGATATCATATCGAAGACAATCACCGACGTACGTCCGATATAGTCACCGATATCCCATTGCTATCCAAGCATCGAGGCGTTGGTTCGAGGTGTTTTGGACCAAGTCTACGCGAGATACATAGTGTAGGCCTGATTTGAGATAGACTCATTGTATTGCTAGACCGTTCACTTGTAACCTACACTCATATATATATATATAATACGATCTATTGTCAAATCAGTGGCGCCGTCTGTGGGAACACCAGTTCTCGGGCATGGACGCCAAGATGCAAGGAAGGAGGACCCGATCTGAATTTAACGGAATTGTGACTAGGAGCGCCAGGATGGAGGACACGCAACTCCCCCAACACCCAATTGACCAAGAACAGACGGTGGCCTAAGCCGAGATGGAGCTTCCTCCAGCACAAAACGAGCCGCGACAAAGGCGCGGGCCCGGGAGGCCGCCGTGAGCCACGAATGCAGGTCCAACCCTTGTCGCACCAGACACGGCGGAACCCGCGACTAAGGGCCCGACCACTGAGAACCCCGCGGCAGACGTTCCAATGACCGAGGCGCCAGATGCGGATTTTCCCGGCCCAGAGGAGACGATGCCCGCGGGACGAAGCGCCTTTCACTCCGCCGCCATATCCCCGGAGATGCAAGCGCAGATCAACGACTCTGTAAGAGTGGCACTGGACTCTACATTGGAGACCTTGCTTCCACGACTGCCGGATCAAAGGGCAAGGGACATTCGGGCGAGGCCCCATGAATCCAGAGCGGGTGAGAGAAGGGCAAGGCAATGATATGATGAATAGGAGGATACGGGGGACTCCTTTAGAGAGATATCGCCCGCTGCTTACGAGAGGGCGGAGAGACGGGACCCCAGGACCCTGGATCGAAAGATAGCGAGAAAGATGGAACGGCTTGACCGCGAGAAGGCGGAAGTAATCCGGAGGATGGAACGCGGTCGCGACCGCGCCGAGATTGCATATTCAAAGAATGAGGATGCAGAAATACTGCGGGTAATATCAAGGAGAATGGAACAGCTAGACCGCGAGAGGGCGGAGTTGACGAGAAAGGTGACTCAGAGACATGGGAAGGGTCACAGTAGGACCCCGTTTTCGGATGAGATAGAGGCTGAGGTATTGCAAAGAGGGGACAAGATCCCAGTGATCAAGCCATACGACAGAAGAAGTGATCATACAGATCATCTACATCAGGTCGATAGCATTTTGAACCTGCACAACTACTCGAGAAACATAAAGGCAAAGATCCTATCCACCACTTTAACGGGCTCTGCACTGGATTGGTTCGCCAGGCTGGAGTCCAGATCCATAACGGACTACGAGCAACTAAGGGAAAATTTTGAGAACCAATTATCTAGCCAAAAGAGAATGAAGACCAATCTGCTACACCTCGGTGCTGTCCAGTAGAGGGAAAGGGAGAACCTCCGGGACTATATGAAGAGGTTCAACGATGAATTGTTTGAAGGTGGATGAGCCGCATGGCGGGCAGGTCATGATGATGTTGTTCAAGGGTACGACCCATCGCAGGTTCGCCGGGGAGATAATCAAATTGACCGAGCCCACCATAGCACAGATCAATATGCTTACAAACCAAATGGTTTACGAGGACGAGTTGATGGCAACGCGTCAGGGTTCGTTTTCCAGCAGGAACGCCGACAGAGATTGCAATAGGGAAAGGCCCCCAAGGACGTACACCCCGTTAAATAGAGGTATTCTGGAGGTGATGGCCGGAGAAAAGAAACAGATGGTTGACAGAACCCAGGCCGTTGAATGAGACTCCCGGGATGAAGTCATCGGGCAAATACTGCGCGTACCACCGTCAACCTGGACACAGGAAGGAGGACTGTACGCACCTGAGAAATGAAATCGAAAGATTGATTAAAGAAGGGAAATTGGTCGAGTTTGTCAAGAGCGCCAAGGAAGATTCTAGAGGGGCAGAACGTTCTCTATCCCCTAGAAGAGATTACTCACCCAGGAGAGGAAAGCAGAAGATGATCGAGGCACCCGAGGAGCGTAGTAGGACCATATTGAATGCCCTGAGCAGAGGCGTTATAAATGTTATCAACGGAGGAGGCTTGGGAGCTGACACGGCTCACGGCCGAGAAACCATAACACGAAGACTCCAGGGTGGAGCCTACATTGGGTACACCAATGCAATCATGCCGGAAGCGTACTTGGAGCAGGAGATTTCTTTCACCAGGAAAGACTTGGAGCAACTTAGTCCATTGGCATTGACCGCAGGGAAACTAGATTGCCCATTGGTTATCACGATTAACGTGGATGAATATCAGGTGCATAGAGTGTTGGTGGATAGCGGAAGCTCCGCAAACCTGATATTCCCAAAAGCCTACGAGCAGATGGGGATAGCCCCGGACCGGCTAAAGCCTATATCCACCCCATTGACCGGATTTGGCGGATCAGAGGTAGTGCCGCTTGGACAAGTTATATTGCCCACCATGTTTGGCAGAAGCCCACGCACCCGGGTGACACCGATAAAATACACAATTGTCGACATCCCGTTTCCCTACCACGCCATCATTGGCCGACCGACGCTCAACCAGATCAGGGCAGTGGTCTCTACTTATTACCAGAAGATTAAGTTCCCGACACCTCAAGGAGTCGACGAAATTCTAGGTGACCAGATACAAGGATGGATGTGCTATGTGGACTCGCTAAAGCACCCTAGAATCAGAAGAAGACAAGAAATACAAGTCCCACACCAAGAATACATTCCGCGCACGGAGTGATCACCATGAGGAGCAAACAGAACAGTATTTTAAATTTCAGTAGTTTTTAAATTATGTTCGAACAATGGAAACATTACCCCATCGTGGGTTAGTCTGTAAACTTAAAACAGGGGGAACTACGCCGGTCTGATTCCCCATTCAACGGGATACGTAGGCGGGTTAGGTTTACCTAGCCCTCGACCGTTATCTCTTATTTTGCCCCTTCGTGGGTCGGCATGTAACTTAAAACAGGGGGAACTACGCCGGTCTGATTCCCCATTCAACGGGATACGTAGGCGGGTTAGGTTTACTTAGCCCTCAACCGTTATCTCTTATTTTACCCCTTTGTGGGTCGGCATGTAACTTAAAACAGGGGGAACTACGCCGGTCTGATTCCCCATTCAACGAGATACGTAGGCGGGTTAGGTTTACCTAGCCTTCGACCGTTATCCTTCATTATCTTTTTATTTGTTGCTTTGTGGAATCTCATATTTTAGGCAGGGATATGTCCTAATCGGACAATATTATCCATCTAAACAGGTACAAACAGGTACAACAGTCTCGTTAGAACGCAATGGAAATACCTTTTCTTGCATAAAACTGATATTCCCAGATTGAGGGAACATTCCGCAGATAACACATGCGCATCATTTCGTGCTTTCATATTAGTTTTACATCGAAAAATTTTCTTGTCTGTGATGTTTTACAGGGCTTACTGACCCATAGACTCAACGACGACAGAGTCATCAAGGGACATAAACAAAAAGACAAAGAAAAGGCTCCTACCCATCAACGGTAATAGGTTCCCTATGATAACGGGATGCGCCCATACCCACAACAAAGATATCCCCTGTGATAACGGGGTCGATCATAAACATTTCAACGGTAGCGGGTTCCCTATGATAACGGGATGCGCCCCTACCCACAACAAAGATATCCCATGTGATAACGGGGCCAATCATAAACATTTCAACGGTAGTGGGTTCCCTGTGATAACGGGATGCGCCCCTACCCACAATAAAAATATCCCCTGTGATAACGGGGTCGATCATAAACATTTCAACGGTAGCGGGTTCCCTGTGATATCGGGATGCGCCCCTACCCACAAGAAAAATATCCCCTGTGATAATGGGGTCGATCATAAACATTTTAACGGTAGAGGGTTCCCTGTGATAACGGGATGCGCCCCTACCCACAAGAAAAATATCCCCTGTGATAACGGGGTCGACGCTAAATATTTGAACGGCAGCGGGTTCCCTGTGATAACGGGATAGGCCCCTACCCACGCGAACTGTTACACTAGGTGAAGAGCCTATTGGGTGAAAATCCCATAAATCAAGCTAGGTGAAGAGCCTATTGGGTGAAAATCCCATAAATCAAGCTACGTGAAGAGCCTATTGGGTGGAAATCCCATAAAATTACGCTAGGTGAAGAGCCTATTGGGTGAAAAGCTAGGTGAAGAGTCTATAGGGTGGAAATCCCATAAATTAAGCTAGGTGAAGAGCCTATTGGGTGAAAGTTCCATAAATCAAGCTAGGTGAAGAGCCTATTGGGTGGAAATCCCATAAATTACGCTAGGTGGAGAGCCTATTAGGTGAAAATCCCATAAATCAAGCTAGGTGAAGAGCCTATTGGGTGGAAATTCCATCGAATACGCTAGGTGAAGAGCCTATTGGGTGAAAATCCCCTAAATTAAGCTAGGTGAAGAGCCTATTGGGTGAAAATTCCATGAACAAACTAGGTGAAAAGGCAGACCCTATGGGGTCGATCCTAAACACATAAACCCCGAGGAATATCCCCTGTAATAATGGGGTCGATCCTAAACACATAAGCAGTGACAAATTACCCATGTTTCTACCAACCCCGAGGAAATTCTAATCATTCCTTGATTGACAACAAACAGATTAAACGAATCTCATCAAATACGAGAACGAAATGAATGCGGCTCAGATATCGAAATACTGCATATTCTATCATCATGACAATAAAAAAATCAACAAGTTATCAGACAACAAGGCCACGAAGAGTCACATATTATGAAGACAACAGAGAAATAAATATCCAGTTACAGAACCACGAATTGGAGATAGTACGGAAATGGATAAATTCAAGTTACAATAAAGGCAGTAAACAACTTCTCCCAAGAGGACCCTTCAGTCTTCTTCTCAACGACCTCGGAAAACACGTTAGGGTCGGCCGGACTCTCTTCCACCTCATCTAGGCCACCAATCGGCAGATCATTATGATCATGCCTTGGGTTCAACCCACTCAACTCGAGGGAGTCCTTGAAACCGTCATTTCTCAATACTTGCCCTACGCAAGCATGAAATGCTGCATCTCGAACCTTTAAAATTAGATTTCGGAAGCTCGAGCTTTCCATAAATTTCTCCGCCCCAACCCGGAGGAGATCAGGACGACGTTCCTACAAGTTGAACTCTATTAAATACAAGAGGATAAAAAATAGAAACAGATGTCGTACACAAGATACATTCCAAGTCCAAGGGAGCTAATTTGGCAGTGGAGAGCACCAACGAGAGATATTCGTTAGCAGCCTTCACCGCCGCCACCTCATCCTTCAGTGTTTCCAGCTCTTTATTGGCTGCAAATTCACGCGCCTTTCCTTGGTCGATCTCAGTCACTAATGTTTTGAAGTTGCCCTTCAACAAATCATACCCCTCCCAGAGCATTTGGCATGTCTTCAGCGCATCCTCTTTTTCAGCCTCCAACCTCTCCAACACCATGGGGTTGAACTCCCCCATCCTCAAGATATCAGCCGCGAGCTCGGCAACAACAGCGTCAGAGTCACCTTTGAACTCGCGAATGGTCTTCAGACATGAGACCGCCAGCTTGGCCGTCTGCACAATACAATACATAACATTATGCTAAACATTCAAATAAAAACAATCGAAGTCGTGTTTAGATACGTACACTTTGGAACAGGTGAGTGCTGCGGCGTATATTCTGGGCCCGCTCAAATTCTGTGAGCACCCGCACATTTGCAGGAGGAGGAAAAGCCCGCATCATGCCCCGTACAGCATCTGCTTCAGGGAATTCTACTCGCCTTGAGGGTTTGACGGCACCCGCCTTCCGAGGGCCCGAACTCGAAGACGAGTGGACACTGTGGGCAGTCCCCTCACGAGACCTTTTATTGCCGGATATCCTAGTCAGGTCAACGACAGGCTTCGTAACTGGAATCCCAGGAAAAATAGGGGCAAAGCCCCCCAATGTCGAGGACTCCTGCAGTGGCCCTTTACCCTTGTTGGTCATACCGGAAACGGTTGCTTTTCCCTTTCCACTAATAGGGTTCGAGTTGGAAGGTCTCGACCCCATAGTAAAAGGCGCATCCACAGAGTCAACCAAGTTGACATGGGTATTCGATTCCAAACCTCCAACGTTCTCGGTCAAAGGAATGTTGGCCAATGAATCAGAACGTGGAACGACGTATTCATCAGACGGAGACCTCGCAACTGGTCTCTCTGCCGATACAGCCGTGTCAGGCGAAGGAACCACACCCCCCTGTTTCGAGGTCAACACCTCAAAGAGGGTGGCCGCGCCATCCGGGCCGCCCACCTCATCAAGGATGTCTTGGCTAAGGGACCCAAACGTTGTAGGAACATTGTTAAAATGTTCGTCATTAATACGTTCAGGCACTACAGTGCTAGGGGGAGGTTGCTCAACTCCCGACGCCTCTGCCAGAAACTCAGCGGCTGCATTATTCAGGTCAAAGCTAGACGCAGACCTTATTTCAGGCGCCACCGCGACTGCAGCCGTTTCAGCAGCTTTCTGAGCATCACGTGGGCTGAAGCTTACGCATCAATTGTCTAAACCCCATTCTAACGAAGTATCTCAGAAAAAGGTAATGCACCTGCAGAATAATCAGAGTATCAGCATGAGAAAATAATAATAAATAATTCAAGAACGACGACGAGGTCGAAACACACGTCGGGAATATATCGAATATGATTACCGATATACATACCGATGTGGTTAGACTAAACGACAGAGAAAACGCAGAAAACTATGACCTTCAGAGTCTCTTACAAGCCCTACTTATAGACTGAGGCCTTAACTACATCGAAATATACTTTCGACATCATATCGAATATGCGTTTCGACGTGATATCGACGATGAACCCCGATATCCGATTCTATTATGCAAAAAAGCCTCGAAGTGCAACTCCCATATTTATAAGAAATTCCACTCCAAAGAACACATAATTCAAACGAGGACCTCAAACTATGCGCCCACTGCATTATGGCATATTTGATCTCCGTCATTTGAACTGGCGGGACGGAGGGTACAGGTAACCCAGAAATTTAAAATTAAATTTGCGAATTCTTATCTCTAAGACAAGAATCCCCAAATTGGGGGACTACATGATATGGGCATTTCTCGCATATTGGGCCTAGCCCAAATCAGGCCCATATTGGACCATATCGGGGGCCACTTTCGATGTCATATCGGTAATAATTTACCACCGATATGTTACTGTGGTCCCCGGATCCCGAGGTCTATAAATACGCGGCGCCAGGATCCCAAAATAAGCAATTATTATCCCTCAGCTACCACGCATCACATCGAAATACATCATCGATCTGACTCTCGATATCGCATTCGATATCGGGATTATCTCCTGCACTTTTGACACGTCATACCACCACATCACCGATATCACGTCGGTGGGCATCACCGATATCATATCGAAGACAATCACCGACGTACGTCCGATCTAGTCACCGATATCCCATTACTATCCAAGCATCGAGGCGTTGGTTCTAGGTGTTCTGGACCAAGTCTACGCGAGATACATAATGGAGGCCTGATTTGAGATAGACTCGTTGTATTGCTAGACCGTTCACTTGTAACCGACACTCATATATATAATACGATCTATTGTCAAATCATACGCAAAAATCCCGCTACAATATTTGCACAAAACTTCTTCTTTCAATTCAACCTTGGTTAAAACCGCTGCTCACCAATGATCATTGCCATCTGCATATAGAACTATATCATCTTCATCGTTGGGTATTGCCAGTTTGGGGAGGTTCTGACGTATGTTCTTTAGTCGTTTTATCGTTCCCCCATGTACTTATGTCCATCTAAACTCTAGATATTTTATAAGCAATGGACTGAAAACTTTCATGTAGCTCGCCAGATTGTTAATTCCTGCAAAATTAACTAAACCCATACAGCTATGGAGTTGTTTACCCGTGTTGATATCATTAGGGAAATTTTGTACCTTTTCAACCAAACGCGACATAGCATGACCATAAAAAAAACAAATATTTTGTCAAAAAAAATGAATATTCTGTTAAACATGTCCCTCAACGTGAGGCGTGAGTGTCAAAATTGAACTCGCTATTTTGACGAAAGATTCCCGTGGAAGGGGGGGGGGGGGAGGGGGGTAACGTTGGACAAAATAGAAAGCTGGGGGGAGGGGCAAAGTGCTAAAAAATGAAGCTAGGGGCAAAGTGCAAAAGGGCCGAAAGCTAAGGGGGTAGTCTGTTTTACTCCCTTTTATTTCTTATCATTCTTCGTTATAGCCACCTTGGCTCTCAATCCTCAGCTGAAAGATTGCATTGCCATATTTTCATTGGTCTTTTATTTTTGGATGTCGAAGTTTACCTTCATCATCACCATGCTTGCTACAAAAGTTGATGGACATTTTTTGATAAAAATGCCTAGTGCAGTCGTTGAACGAGAATCTTTTGATCACAAGGTGTTGTGAAAATAAGTCTTTGTCTCTCGTTTTCCTATGTGAAATGTTTAAACGTTTGTAGGAAATTGTTTCCAAGTAGAATGTCTGTCCAGTATCATGGAAATAAATTGGGTCCGTCTTTATTTTGTACCATGGGGTACTTTCTGCTCCGCCAATTAGGATATCTGCTTGTTTAACCCCTTTATTTGAAAAGGATAATACTCAGAGAAATCCCTTCCTGCAATCGCTGGTAATTCTTCCTCGATATCTTTAGCAAAAATTCCTGGTTCAGTTGTGCATATGTCGGCTCCTGAGTCGATGTAGGCAGCAAAATACTTTGCGCAATATTTTTCATATAACATCCAAATTGAGATGTCTATAGAAAATGGACTAGTGGTCTGAAATCTGTATCATTTTCTTTCCACCGTGAATTCTATTTCGTACGATAACCTTTTCCAAGGTTTGTGTTCCTCAAGAAACCCCAACCCTAGAATTAATTATTCCACGATTTTTTTCGAACGTCCTCCGATGATAAAATCAATTCCACCTATTTTTAGGTGTTCTTGATATCTCCTCACCAAAGGTTACTTTAGGTAATACAAGGTATCACATGGAAGATTTTTATCTTTTTGGTTGATGTCAAAAGATTACCTCAACCTCACACCATCCTCCTGGACATTGAAGTTTTTATTTGGCTATGAAATTGCATGGTTCCATGATAACTTCAACGATTGGTTTCTTTCCTCATGTTAGGTAGTGCATCCTATTTTTAAGGAATGAGACTATCTTGGGCTCGAATCTCTGACTAGTGTTTATGTTGAACACTGGTTAATCCTTAATGATCATATTCATGTCGTGGATATGAGGTAAAAAAAAATCTCTGGTTTGACGGCATAGGTGACCTTTTCAAAGATCTATGGTATCTCTACAAACTCTTTCCTTCGGAAGAGATCAGAATAATGAGTGTTGGAGAGGGCATAAAAAATATTGTAAGTGATTGAGTATGGCATGTTTCTTTCTTTCATTAACTCTTTTTTTTTTTTTTGAAATCCTGGTGGAGGTTAAGTACCCTATTGAAATCTCGATCTGCTATATTATATGCAATCTTTGGATAAATGAATGTTGCCACTTTACCAGCAAATAAATTTTCTGATTTTCCGCCAAGATAGGCGTCTCGTAGGTTTTGTATTCTTCTATCAAAGATGGCGATATAAATTGGCGAATTGGTCCATTCTTTGAATGTTGTTTTGATCAAGATTCTTATGGCTCCGATATGGATCCATGACATCTTCTGAGAAACTTTTCTATTTAGCCAACTTAGTTTCTCCTTGATTTCATTCATAGGAACCAACTGCATTTCCATCATATTACTTATTAGTTCCATCGAGATTGCTATCTCTCCTGCAGTAACCTTGTAAATGATGTGATATGTTTGTTGCCTAAGGCTCCATCTTTCTGATAGTAAAACCATCGTAGATGTGGAGTTTTGGATCCTCTCACATAATTATCATAAATACTTTGTGAGATATGCTTGTATGTTAAAAGAACCCATACATGTCTTCTTGCACTTCCTAGCGGAAGATTTCATCATCTTCACTTTGATTCTGATTCCAAAGATTCATCTTAACACTATTTTTTATATATACTTTCATCTGAAAGGACATCATTAAACTGGTATACTTGATCGTGGTCCTGATAATAGAGACCTTCCTTGAGTTTTGGTGTAGCCTCAAACTGTCTAAGACCCATTATTTGATTCTTTCGACAGTCTGTTAAGATATGACCCTTGGCACCACATGGCCAACAGTTGCAGTCTTGAAACTTTTGTTGTCTCTTGTATGTGCTCGTCAAAAATTGCTTCTTATTGGCGTTCCACTTGTGCTCCATGGCTTTGTTTGCCCTCTATTAGGCCCTGGTCTTTGACCCGATTTGTAACTACGAGCCTTTTATTTTGACCAAAATTTCCCAGGTCTCTATGAAGACCTTCTGGTGAAGCTGATTCCTTTTTGCTCATAGGTATCATCCCCATGTTTCTTCCTTTTATGCTTTTGAGGAGTTACTATTACTGTAGGAATTCTGTTATTGTCACAATTGAGATGAACTTCTTTGTTAATTCCTCTTAGTCTCATGTAATTCATCTAGATTACTGCCTTTTGGAACCACTCGCTTAGCTTGTACTTGAGAAATGACATTCGTAGAGCAATAGTGTCCATTACTCATGGGGTGTATTCTTGTAGCTGTATTTTCCTATATGAGCTTGGTATTTTTGCAAAGAACAGAGGGATAGCGGTTTCTTCACTGATTCGGCTTTTCCATTTGTACTCAATAAAGAATTTGATGTATAGATCGACGTTGAAAGTGCAGGTATTCTGTCAATGTTAGTTTAACATTGAGAAGTCAATGTTAGAGTAACATTGCTGGAGCAGAATTCGATTTACAATCTTGTTTATATTCTTTATTATTGTTTTGCCTTATTCATTTAACTAACTGAGTTCCACAGTTGTAATTGTCTTTGGTTATTATTTAGGAAACAAACTTGTCATAGGTTGGACGCTCAAGTTTCCAAGAAGGAAAGTTTCCTTAATTACGCAAACCACTCTACAAGGAAAGATGAGTTCGAGTGGAACTAGGAATGCTTTCCAAAATCAAGTCCTGATTTGAAGAAGGAGTCTTTCCTTAGTTAGATCACTAACGAAGGAACTTTTATTCAAGAAGGACTGCGAGAACAAGGAAGAGGAGTTCGAGAAGGAAACAATGAGAATTACCAACCGTGTACAACACACCTTGAAGTGGAAGATCAAGAACCTATATATAGGTATAGGTGTGAAGTGCATCAAGACAAACACGAGACAAGAGCCAATCAATCCGAGAGATTAATTTACAGTTGTTGAGTGTTGTCTTGCTTTAGCAAAGTTTGTGAATTGTTAGAATAGATCTAAGAGTGAGGAGCTTTTAGAGATAGTCGAAGCAATTCTTGTGTGCTTTGCTTAGATCAATCAATTTAAGAGTGAGGAGCTTGAGAATTGAGAGAACGGCCTTTGTTAAAACCTTTACGGGCTATTTTGCCTACGGCTTGGAAGTTAATATAATTCTATATTCACTTCTTAAACTTGGTGTTTGTTTATTTCGCTGCACTATTATTCTGGTCTGGTGTTAAAGTAACATCGCTGAAGTAACAACATACAAATATGCTGTTAACTATCCAGTGTTAAGCTAACAACAACAACGTATCAACCCGATCCACAATTTCAATTGGTATCAGAGCCAAGCACCAACTTCACCGGTGTTTGGCGTTGATACGACAAGATGGACAACTCCAACCCCAATACAAGCAGGTTGCCTGTATTGGAGGGTCCCAACAACTATGCCTACTGGAAGATCAGACTCAGAGTCCACATCAAATCCATCGACCTAAGAGCTTGGGACGCAGTACTAGAAGGTTACACCATCCCCTACTTGCCAAGAGATGGAGATGCTGATCTGGTACCTAAGCCAAGAGGACAATGGACAACCAACGAAATTGCTCTTTACAACTTCAATGAAAAGGCTCTCAATGCTATTTTTAGCTGGGTAGGTAATCATATGTTCAAACTTATTCAAACTTGTTCTACTACTAAAGCTGCATGGGAAGTTCTTGAATTACATTGTGAGGGTGATGTGGCTGTGAGGGACTCTAAATATAGAAAACTTTTGAGGGACTTTGAGAAGATAGAGATGGGTGAGGATGAAAGCATTGATAGTTATTTTGAGAAACTTCTAGATATTGCTAATCAGTGTCAAAACTTAGGTTTTATCATCCCTAATCAAACCATGGCCTATAAAGCTTTTAGAACATTATCTTCAAAGTTTATTGTCAAAAGAATTGCTATGAATGAGTCTAGAGATCTTGCCAACATGGACTTTCAAACATTAATGAACACTCTAAAAGAATTTGAACTAGAATTCCTAGGAAAGTCCAGTAAACAACTTGCTTTAGCCATACTAGGTACTAGCTCAGATTCTACAGGGAGTGATGAGGATGAATATGAGTTGATCTCTTCTAACTATGGTAACATTACTAAGAAGCTTAGTAAATTGGGTTACAAAGATAAAAATTAAGAAAAAAAACCCAGTAATGCTGGCCCTGGTTATAAGAAACTACCCCGAAAGTTTGTAAAGTACATGGCATCTAAGAGCACGCCTCAAGATACTGAGAAATTGAACGATGTCCAGTGTTATGAATCTAAAGGGTATGGTCACTTTAAACATGAATGTGCCAACACCCTCAGAACAAGAGGGAATTCTCATTGGGTTTGTGTAGATGACTTCAATGAAGCTGACTTCGAATCTGGAACAAGTGCCGATGAACAATCAGAGGAAATCAACACTGCTGCTCTGTGCACTCGGATCACCTGGTCAGAAGAAGACTCCAGGAACTGCCAAAGTCCTCAATGTTACTCTAACATTGGAGAACCAACAGCAAAACCGGAAATCTTTTTTGGAGACTAGAACAAGCATAATACACAGGTTATCTATGATGTGCTCTCTGATTCTGATGATACTAACTTTGATTATTTTCATGGCTCAGTTGATCTAGAAGAGGAATACTTCAATGAAGAAGAAATGTCCTAGGAGGAAATTCTAGATGATCTACATACAACTTTTCTTAGACTTGAGAGAGAGAATGCCAAACTCATGAAGAGTAACAAAGCACTGAAACATGACATTGAATGTTTGAAGAACATGCTGAGACTCTATGAGAGAGATCTTGACAAAGCTGGAGCTGAATTGAAAGAGGAAAAGGAGAAACTCAAAAAGTATTCACAGATCATAGCCAAATGGAATGGAGGTACTTCTAAACTTGATGAGGTACTGAACATGAGTAACTCAGGTACATGTGGTCTGGGATTTGTTGAAAAACCTTCCTCTTTCAATGTTAATTCTGCCTATTTAACTACAAGCTTTGTTAAAGAATCTGATAATATGAGTTCTAGAACCATTAACACTGTAAAGAGTAAACCTACTTTTATCTGCCAGTACTGTTTTCAACCAGGCCACATTAAACCATTCTGTAGAAAATTCATAAAAGAATGTGGTAAGAAAACAGCCTATGTGTCCAATGTTAAAACTACAACAGGTTCTGATGTTAGACTAACATTAGGTGCAGGACAAAAAAGTAGGACTTGGATAGAAAAAGCTAAAACCCCTAAGATTAAAGTTGTATGCAATGTTGTTTTCTCTGCTGTGTACTCTAACCTTTCAGGTAAGTGGTACTTCGATAGTGGATGCTCAAGACACATGACAGGCAGCAAAGAGAATCTTAAGCAAATGATACCTTTGAGTGCTGGAACAGTGACCTATGGAGGAGGCACCAAAGGAAAGATCATTGGCAAGGGGACACTAGATGTTGATGGATTCCCACCCTTGAAGGATGTGTTGTTGGTAGATGGGACAAAGGCAAATCTAATCAGTACCAGTCAGCTGTGTGATGATGACTTACTGGTTACTAGATCCAAAGATAACTGCTACCTAGCCCAGGAGGAAGCAGAATGTTTCCATGCCAAGATAGATGGGGATTCTATATGGCATAGGAAACTTGGACATGTTCACTACATAAACCTTAAGAAATTACAGAAAGTTGATGATGTAAGAGGCTTACGAAAGCTCTCTTGTACAAGTAAGCTTCTGTGTGGTGATTGCCTCAAGGGTAAGCAAACCAGAGCAGTTCATACACCCCTACAGGTACAGAATGCTAACCCTAGGTCTAGTAGGTGTTTTGAATTGCTGCACATGGACTTAATGGGTCCAATTGAGGTAAGTAGTCTCAGTGGGAAGATATATGCCTTTGTGATTGTAGATGACTTCTCTAGATACACTTAGGTAAAATTCTTAAAGAAAAGTCTGAAGCTTTTGATCAGTTCAAAATTCTTTGTGCTAGTATTAAAAACTTGTATGGCACCACTGTGACTAAGATTAGGTCTGATCATGGTAAAGAATTTGAAAATGTTAGTTTTGATAACTACTACAATACTAAAGGTATTTTCCATGAATATTCAGCTCCTAAGAGTCCTCAGCAGAATGGGATTGCTGAGAGAAAGAACAGGACACTTCAAGAGATGGCAAGAGTTATGCTCAATGCTAAAGATTTATCCAAAAGACTCTGGGCTGACGCTTTAAATACTGCTTGTCACATTAGTAACATGGTGTATCTTAGACCTGGAACTAACATGACTCCTTATGAACTCTTGAAGGGTGTTAAACCAAATGTTGCATATTTTCATGAATTTGGATGTGATTGTTATCTGCTTAATGACAGGGATTATCTGAGTAAATTTGATCCTAATAGTGAAAAATGCATCTTTGTAGGATACTCAGCCAATAGTACTTCCTTTAGAGTCTACAATCTTAGATTGAAGACAATTCAGGAATCAGTGAATGTTGTGTTTGATGATTTCACTCTTGATACAAGTACTGATGACATCTTAGTTCCCGATGTTGAACCAACAGTGGAAACCGAGAATGTTACTCCTAACAATGTTACTCCAACATTGGAACTGGAAGCTGGAAACACTGAACAGGAGTCAGGGAACGATGTTAGACTAACACCAACAAGATCTGATGTTAGCCTAACAGCAGAGGATTCTGACTCAGAACATGAAGTTGCCTCTGAACCTAGAAGAGATCCCCAGCTAGGATTCAGAAAGACCATCCAACATCCCAGGTAATAGGTGAACTCACTGAACGGGTAAGGACACGCAACAGAGAAACACTTGACTATAGAGATATGGTAAAACTGTGTGTTTGTATGAACTTCACTTGTACTGTTGGTAATGCCTCTTGTTTTGTCTCCACCATAGAACCTAAGAATGTAAATGAAGCTCTTCTTGATAACTTTTGGATTAATGCCATGCAGGATGAACTATTACAGTTTACTAAGAACAATGTCTGGATACTTGTACCTAGACCACCTATTGTTAATGTAATAGGGACAAAGTGGATATTTAAAAACAAGAGTAATGAGGAAGGGGTCATAGTCAGAAACAAAGCTAGACTAGTTGCTCAGGGGTACACTCAGGTTGAAGGTGTAGATTTTGATGAGACATTTGCTCCAGTTGCTAGGATTGAATCTATTAGGTTACTTCTAGCCATAACATGCAGTCTTAAGATAAAACTATACCAAATGGATGTAAAGGGTGCATTTCTGAATGGGCTGATTGATAAGGAAGTATATGTTGAACAACCTAAGGGATTCACAGATCCTATGTATCCCAACCATGTGTACAAGCTTGAAAAGGCACTGTATGGGCTTAAACAAGCACCTAGAGCATGGTATGAAAGGCTTACAAAATTCCTATTAAGTCTTGGCTTTGTTAGAGGTGAAGGAGATAGAACATTGTTTGTCTTGAAGAAAAATTCTCATGTCTGTATAGCTCAAATATATGTAGATGATATTGTTTTTGGCTCAACTAACAATTCTATTCTAGAAAACTTTGTTGAATCAATGACAGGGCAGTTTGAGATGAGTATGATGGGAGAATTAACCTTCTTTCTTGGTCTTCAAGTAAAACAAACAGGTAATGGGATTTTCCTAAGTCAGGAAAAGTATGCAAAGAATTTGGTGAAAAGGTTTGAATTGGCAGATTCAAAGCCTTGCAAGACTCCCATGTCTTCATCAGTGAAGATATCCAGGGATGTTAATGGTGCTAATGTTGATCCAACATTGTACATTTCAATTATAGGAAGCTTACTCTACTTGTCTGCTTCAAGGCCTGATATAATGTTCTCTATTTGTGTTTGTGCTAGGTACCAGGCATGTCCAAAGCAGTCACATTTGATTACTGTGAAGAGAATCCTTAGATATATTTCTGGCACCTTGGCCCTTGGTATATGGTATTCTTATGACACTAACACAAATCTGGTAGGTTTCAGTGACTCAGACTGTGCAGGAGACACTGATGACAGAAAGTCTACAAGTGGAGGATGTTTTTATCTGGGGAACAACTTGGTCTCATGGTACAGTAGAAAGCAAAACTGTGTGTCACTCTCCACTGCTGAATCTGAATACATAGCAGCAGGCAGCTGTGTCACTCAGTTAGTATGGCTTAAACACATGCTACTGGATTATGGGTTAGACAGTGATACCTTACTTATGTTTTGTGATAATCTTAGTGCTATAAGCATCTCTAAGAACCTTGTGCAACACTCTAGAACTAAACATATTAATATAAGGCATCACTTTCTGAGAAACATGGTAGAGGACAAGCTCATTGACATTGAACACATTGAAACAAACAATCAGCTTGCTGATATGTTCACTAAACCTTTAGATTCTGAGAGGTTCTTCAGTTTGAGGAATTCTCTTGGCATGTGCATTGTCTAGGGGTGTTAGTACACCAGTGTTGACATAACACCACTGTCTAGCACTGGTTATTGGTTGTGGTGTATCTGTAATTCCTTTTGTTTCCTTTCTGCATTCTTCTTTCTTGCACATTACATCTTTGTTAGAGATTCTGTTGGGTTGTGTGGTTAAACTGTATGAATAGCTGAGTTGACTGGTGGTCAGGTACATATCAAGAGGTTTGTAAAGTTAGAACTATGTTGTTAGTCTGTGAATGTTAACCTAACATCTGGGAGAAGCTGGGGTACACAGAGCTCACTACTCTGATGTTATTCAGTTGTGACTTATCCATGTTAGGTTAGACAAAGCATGAAGAGAAGCTGGGGTACATGATGTTGAAAGCTTCATTGTTATTCAGTTGTGCTTATTTTTGTGTTTTTGTCTATGGCCAAGGTTATGCATGATAGTGATCCTTACTATTGGGGTGCTTTGAAGTTTCGACTGCTTGCATTTAGTAGCATTGTTCACTTGGTATTTCTCTTGTAAACAGGTTGGAAAACAAGTATGCATGAGGAGTTGGGGTGGAGAAGTATATGATAAATGTATTGTCTTCATTCAGTTCCTTTGTACTTGCCTAATCTGTTGCTGATGGTTAAGTTGCTGGGGTGTGTGGGGTCTTGTGCTGCCCACATTCAGTGATGAAACTATCCTTTTACATTCACTAGTTTTTTGTTCAAAAAAGTTCATGTTAATAAATAAAGATAAATTGATTTGTCCTGATCCCAGTCAGTAGAGTTGTTTGTACTTGGTTACCATCTCCCAATGTTGATCTAACATTGTTGCATTCTTTCTAGTTCTGCATTTGTTTTTCCTTGTGTCGGTTTGGGCTTAAGGGGAGTAGTAATCCTAGGAATCATGTGTTGAGGCATACTTTGTGGGTGACTCATTGCAGGTAAAACACTATGTTTTGTGATCTTCTATGCTATGGGAACATCTTGTCCCTGGATATGTGTATCCACTCTGTGTTTTTCTGTTGGATGTGTTACTTACTCATACTGATGATCTGAATTTATGTCTTTGTACTCATGTACTTGGGTGAGGGTTCAGATTAGTACAGGTATATCTCACGCTCTCAAATGATGTTGCCTTGGATGAAGCCCTACACCTACAACTTCCTTCTCGATGTTAACTTACCAATGTTAGTTCAACATTGAAACATTGTAACTTATAAGTTTTCAGGTTTGGAGACCGCTCTGGTTACGTGTTAATCCAACACTGACACGTGGTAAGGTGAACATGGGTATGATCGTGTGACAGTGGTTCGATTATGTTGGTAACATGTTACAACACCACTATCACTATTCTTCAGCTAATTAATTGTATAATTTGCCCTAATCTCTTCTCATTGTTTACGCGCTCTAATTTTTTGCAAAATCAACTCTCTCTGCAAATCAAGTTTCTATTTTTTCTTCTCTAAATCACTCTAACAATGGCCCGCAAGTCTTCCATTGACACTCTTGCAGCTGCTGCTGAGCAAATGGAGCAGCCACGTTGCCCTAGTACTAGAAGTGCAACCGTTGAAGCCATCGCCGCCACCGCACCAAAGAGGAAATCCACCTATCAACGGTGTAAGGGCAAGAAAGCCGCTAAGGGTGATGTTGATTCAACATCAAAAACTTCTAAGCAAACCTCCACTCCCGCCAACCCTGAAAATGATGGGGGTGACATTCAACCTGAAGAGGTTGAGAGAGAAGAAGAAGAGAGCCTGACTCTCTCTGCCTTAGCTACTGCTGCTAAGAAAAGAAAGGGAAAGCAGGTGATGGTTGAAGCTTCTAAGTCTGAGTCAGAAGAAGAAAAAGAGGAGGAAGAGGATAAGGAGGAAGAAGAAGATGAGGAAGTTGAGGAAGAAGACCTACTGGTAGGTGATGACCCTGCTGATGTTACTCCAACATCAGGCAGTGATGAGTACTTTGATGTGCTTGATGAGGAGTACCCCAAAAAGCCTTATTCTAGCTTTTATGTGTCTGTTGAGGCAGAAGAACAGTGGGAGGCTTATCAAGCCAGGGTTATTCACATGGAGAGGAACATTGATGAGGAGATGTTCAAGGAAAATAGGCTGTTTGAGCTGCTTGAAGCAAGAGGAGTGTTGGGCTTTGTGATGAACCAGTCATCATATGTCCCTGATGTGATCAGAGAGTTCTACATGAACCTCTCTCAATGGGTGTCTCACCAGGACTCTCCCAAGTTTGGCAAAGCTTGGGTAAGGATGAAGGTCTATGACATCAACCCCTCTGTGATCAATGAAGCTTGGGGACTTCCTGATCCTGAGGAGACAGAGGATCCTAGCATGGATGAGGTGATCACTGATCTCACTGGTGGACTCACAAGGAAATGGAATGACATTTTTCCAACTACAAGGCTGACTTCCTTAAGTGTTGTACTTCACAAGCTCTCTACCTACAACTGGCTGTCCTCTTCAAACACCACTGTTATGACAAAAGAATATGCAAAGCTGGTGTACAAACTGAAGAATGGGCTGAGTGTGAACATAGGGGAGAAGGTTCTGAGGCACATGAGGGAAGTCACAACCAAGGCAAAGGGAATCATTACATATCCCTCTCTGATATCCAGCATTATTGTGAAGCAAGGCTTCAAGACAAAGAAAACAGAAGGCTGGATCAAGAACAAGGCCAAGATGAGCATCACCAGGAGCTACTTCACTCAGGTCAGGATTCAAGATCTGCCATGGAATCCCAAGGATGCAGCTGGTCCCAGCAGAAAGAAGAATAAAAAGAAGACTCACAAGTTTGTTGCTTCTTCAGTTCTTGTGGCTAGTGGTGACAGTTGTTCTGTCGTTGATGATGCTTTTGTGGAGGAGACCCTGGTGGGGCTGGACAGAGAGTATAAAGATACCCTAAGAGAGATAGCAGACAAGCAAGTGAGGTTGCAGGAGATAGACAGCCCCAGGAAGCATTTGAAGGATCTGCCTTCCTCACAAAAAGGGGGAGAATGATCAAAATTTTCAAAATTTCTGAGTTCTGTTAATTTTCTGTCAGTATAAACAATTCTATTTTCTTTGTTTGTTTTCGGTTTCATCAAGGAGTGTGTTCCTCGCTACTTAGTATGGTATGTAATTAAGTACTTTTCTATCTTGTT
Source organism: Linaria vulgaris (assembly GCA_948329865.1). Classification (NCBI taxonomy): domain Eukaryota; kingdom Viridiplantae; phylum Streptophyta; class Magnoliopsida; order Lamiales; family Plantaginaceae; genus Linaria; species Linaria vulgaris. Next base: position 42,370,766 of record OX415251.1, read on the forward strand.
GCTTACTGTTTCTGCTTATGCTCATTGAACTTTGGATACAAAGTACTAACTCTGTTTTGCAGGTGTTAACTGTTCTCTGATGTTAAGTTAACAGTGAGATGTTCAATGTTAGAACATTTGTCTGGTTTCGATGTTAAGCAAACATTGACACAGACAGATGTTATGACAACATTGAAAGTATCAATGTTCGAATAACATTGAGTTGGTCCCTTCTGATGTTCAGGGGGAGAGTACTTATTTTCCTATGTGATCTGATAGTAAAGTTTGTCTGAATAATTTGATCTGATTAGAACAAGTTCTTAAGTTTTGTGATTAAGGCAAAAAGGGGGAGATTGAAAGTGCAGGTATTCTGTCAATATTAGTTTAACATTGAGAAGTCAATATTAGAGTAACATTGCTAGAGCAGAATCCGATTTACAATCTTGTTTATATTCTTTATTATTGTTTTGCCTAATTCATTTAACTAACTGAGTTCCACAGTTGTAATTGTCTTTGATTATTATTCAGGAAACAAACTTGTCATAGGTTGGACGCTCAAGTTTCCAAGAAGGAAAGTTTTCTTAATTACGCAAACCACTCTACAAGGAAAGATGAGTTCGAGTGGAACTAGGAATGCTTTCCAAGATCAAGTCCTGATTTGAAGAAGGAGTCTTTCCTTAGTTAGATCACTAACGAAGGAACTTTTATTCAAGAAGGACTGCGAGAACAAGGAAGAGGAGTTCCAGAAGGAAACAAGGAGAATTACCAACCGTGTACAACACACCTTGAAGTGGAAGATCAAGAACCTATATATAGGTGTGAAGTGCATCAAGACAAACACGAGACAAGAGCCAATCAATCCGAGAGATTAATTTACAGTTGTTGAGCGTTGTCTTGCTTTAGCAAAGTTTGTGAATTGTTAGAATAGATCTAAGAGTGAGGAGCTTTTAGAGATAGTCGAAGCAATTCTTGTGTGCTTTGCTTAGTTCAATCAATTTAAGAACGACCTTTGTTAAAACCTTTACGGGTTACTTTACCTACAGCTCAGAAGTTAATATAATTCTATATTCACTTCTTAAACTTGGTGTTTGTTTATTCCACTGCACTATTATTCTGGTTTGTTGTTAAAGTAACATCGTTGAAGTAACAACATACAAATCTGCTGTTAACTATCCAATGTTAAGCTAACAACAATGACTTATCAACCCGATCCACAATTTCAGACGTTACATATATCATGCAACATTAAGCTATACAACTCTTGCTCGTATGTCTTGACTCTATCCCGATCGCCTTCACCAGTCTCGAGGTCGATGAAATATCCTTCTCCGTCAAGATAGATTTTGAAAATTCTAGCATCATATCCACTATCTCTTTGAGGGATTCTTAGACTAGAACACCTTCTCTAACTTCTGGAGCTGTGTGTTTTCAACCAAGTTTAATCGGTCCTTTTAGGCTCATTTGTAGTATCATTATGAACCCATATTTATTGAGTTCTGATGTTGTTGTTGCAATCCTCATTGCCAATGCCCATTCATCGATTGACGTCTCTCGTTTATTGAAATCTAATATATCCAAATTGAGCAAAAGCCCATAAGAATGTGTCATATCTAAATGAGACCTTCCATATGGTGTTCCATAGATATCTGATTTTCGAGGACGTGACTTGGTTCCTGATATAGGAAATACTGATCCAGCAACAAAGCCACCCTGGTGTGGCATAGGTTCATCTTAGATTGGATTATTGGATCCAAAACTTTCTGTTATCGTTGAGAGTCCCTATGAACGATTTTGTTCCAAAACCACCGTTCATTCCATTGTCTTGGCAATTACGAGTTTTAATCCCGAAATGATTCTGCGATATCCGAGAGATCTTGTAGATCGTCGTAGTTGATTTCGTCAAGATTGAACCTAGACATTCGTTTTTAAGGATTTTTAGGTTTTCTCCTTATCAACGCTTCCAGCTTCTTGTTTCTTGTTAATTCTCGATGGACTTGTACCGCCTTGCCTCTTTGATGTAATAAGGGTTCGCTTCCAAAAGATGGTAACCATCCTCCTCTCTTCTTCTTGATGAGCTTGGTTGTGCTTCCAAGTTCTTGACACGTCGTTGGACATCTTGAAGGTTCTCAAGAATTTTGAATCTGGAGGTTTTGAAGGTGTTCGGGGACATGGTATTGATGACTATCATGTGTTTGAAACGTCTTCTGGATCTCTCTAAGGTTTAAAGATAAGTTAGAGCCACCCGTCTCGATTTTGTGAAAATTCGGTGACCCCATATTATTCATCTTGTTGATAATATTTTACTATCATTATAATTCTTTTCTTGCTTCATGTTTTCCAATTTCTCGAAAAACTTTTTGTTGAGAATATATCTCGAATTTTTGTTCTAATTCATATTTTAAATTTACTCATCTCTTGAGATAATTAAATATTATTATAATAAATAAACTTTCACTTTAAATAAATAAAATCTAGGTTCTGATACCAGTTTCGATGTGGTCTAAAAAATAAATAAGTATAGGGCTAGAATTAAAGATTTAAAAAAATGATTAGCCAAGTAAACTTGTCCCAGTGGACCAAGATATGTGACATCATTCAAGTAAAGGGTGCAGTGATAACCCCACCATAAACCCTTCCAGAAGTTGAGGATGCAACTTACGATTAAATCGGTGTTAAAAAAAGTTTAGCCAACAATAAAAATGCCGGTTAAAGAGAGTTCAAACGTGGGACGACAAATGGCATAAAATTCCCTTAAAAGGGGATTCCGCAGCTCCCAAAAGATTGTTATGTTTTTAAAGCCGTTTGACAATATCACAGAAGACATCATGTGAATCAGTTTGGTATCCAGATTTTGTAGATATGGCGGATATATATATATATATATATATATATATATATAGTTTGGTATCCAGATTTTGGAGATATGGCGGATATATATATAAAAGATTTCACGTAAGAAAGAAAATTTTGGGATTTCACTACATGGGCATTAATTAAATGGTTGAGATTGTTTTTACTTAATGTTTAATATTTAAGTAGGATTTTTGTTAAATAAAATAATAACAAAGGATTATTAGCTAATTACCAATATATAGGAGTAATTCTTGTAATTTTTAACAAATAAATTTATAGGTAAAAAAATAGAATGAGGGGGCTAAAACCCACCACTACCACCCCTCCATACGCCCCAGAGGCCAATGATTACAGAAAATAGCCTTAGGCCAATATTTTTTTATACTCTACCATATATTAATTTTACTTATATTTATATAATATATAACTAAGGCTATAATTTGATGTTTCGCATTTTAGTACAATCCGTTTCACTTAAGATCTTAACGTGTTTCACTTATTACTAATAAGGTGTAGTAACATGTTTTGCTGCAAAAGTAAAGTAAGTACAATATAAATACAAAGAATGTTTAGCGATTCGGTCAAACAGATATACATGTTGCTGTCAGAACTTGAAAGTCGTGAAAATATGCTTTTCTTACACTATAAACGGGTTACAAAAATCGCTTCACGTGATATAACTCAAGCCCAGAAAAGAAATCAATAGACTTTGTTTTTGCACTAACTATGTCTACTCAAAGAAAGAAGAACAAGTGTGCAGAAAAAATATAGAAATAATTTCTGCAGTAGTTACAACTGTATAGAATTGAGAGATAAACGAAATGGATGATCTTTGATTCTGATAATCTGCCGGATTTATAAACACTAAAGTGTTGTCTTGAAAAAAAACCATCTTTTCACGCTTGGAAACTATTAGATATTATTGTATTCTAGCGTATCTAGTTTCCTTAGTTATCGTATTTAGATTCCATAGTTATCATATCCTTAGAGATATTGTATAGGTAGATATTACCTTATCTTACGCATTGTAATTTGTATTTATACTCTCTTGATTAATGAGAAGAACACACAGAATATTACAATCTTACATGGTATCAAGCCTTCCCTCTCTTAAAAATGACCAACCCTAATGAGTCAACAAAAGAGTCGGCCGGCCCTCTCTCTTCCGCCGCCGCCGATAACACGCCACCACCTCCCCCCCCCCTAAAATCTTCCCGGCCCTCACGGTCACTAATATTAAAAACTTCATCCCTCTTACTCTTGATATAGAGAACGACCAATACAACTCTTGGTCGGAACTCTTCAAGATCCATGCTCGAGTCTACCAAGTACTCGACCACATCATCCCTCCTCCAGGTGGCGTGCCTTCCCCTCTTGCCGACTCTGATCCCGACCTCTGGAACCGCCTAGATGCCTTAGTCCTTCAATGGGTCTACGGCACAATCTCCAATGATCTTCTCCATACGATCATTGAACCCGACTCCACTGCGGTGGGTGCATGGGTTCGGTTGTCTGAAATCTTTCAAGACAACAAAAACTCACGAGCGGTGCATCTTGAGCATCAATTTTCACACACCACCCTCGATGAGTTTCCTAATGTGGGCGCATACTGTCAGAAACTGAAGATGATTGCGGATCAGCTTGCCAACGTTGGTGCCCCTGTGTCCAACCAACGTTTGGTCCTCCAGTTAGTTGCGGGTTTGAATGACAATTTCAGCGGGGTTGCTACTCTCATCCAACAAAGTGACCCCCTCCCTCTCTTCTCAAAGGCTCGGTCAATGCTGGGTTTGGAGGAAACCAGCATTAACAAACGAGCCGCCCGCCAAGCCGAGACCGCCCTAGTATCGCACGCCACCCCAACCGGACCGGACCGAAGCAGCGGACCGGACCAGCAGCAGCAGTAGCGGTCGCGGTCGAGGCCGCGGCTACATGGGCCGCGGTAGGGGTTCGGCCCGTCGGGGGCGTGACGGCCACGGTCTAGGGCGCGGTCCGCCCCCATGGGCCTGGTCGCCTCAATGGGCCGCCTACGGCCCTCCACCACCTTGGGCCAGCCCACCAGCGCCGTACCCTACCGCCCAGCCCAGTCCGCCGCCTCCAGCCCGTCAGCAAGGGCTCCTTGGCCCGCGGCCCAATTACTCCTACCATGCGGCCGCCCCCACCACCGGTTATGCTCCCACGGAGTTTGACTCCGCCTTCAGCACTATGTCTCTCAATCCACCCGATGACCAATGGATCATGGATTCGGGTGCCACTTCACACATGACGGCGAATAACGATACTCTTACGTCTTATTTTAATTTGAGCAACTCTAATGGTATTACTGTAGGCAATGGCAACTCTATTCCTGTTGTTGGTACGGGTAACGCGTCCCTTCCCCCACCTTTACCTCCTTTTTTTCTCTCTCATATATTGCATGCACCTAATATTGTGAAAAACCTTATTTCTGTGCGTAAATTCACCATTGATAATTCTGTGTCTATTGAATTTGATCCTTGGGGTTTTTCTGTGAAGGATCTACAGACGCGCAAACACCTTATGAGATGCAACAGTAGCGGGGACCTATACACTTTACCCAAGCCGCCCACCAACTCACGCCCCTCATCCTTTGCCGCCCTCTCTACTGACCATTGGCACACTCGTCTAGGCCATCCCGGTCCAGCCGTTCTTGCCTCTCTCCGCCAAGCCAACCACATATCTTGCTCGTCGGCGCCGTCTTCCTTTTGTCAATCATGTCCTTTAGGAAAGCATGTTAGGTTACCTTTTTTCTCTTCTACTTCACGTACTTTATTTCCTTTTGACATTGTTCACAGTGACCTATGGACTTCTCCCGTTTTGGGACCTTTGGGTCATCGTTATTATGTTTTATTTTTGGACGGTTTTTCTAATTTTTTATGGACTTTTCCTATTGCTAACAACTCACAAGTTTTTTCGACATTTTTAGCGTTTCACGCCCTTATAAAAACTCAATTTGAACGCGAAATAAAAAGTTTTCAATGTGATAATGGAAAAGAATATAATAATGCTCTTTTTCATGACTTTTGTGCTAAAAATGGGATGAATTTTAGATTTTCTTGTCCATATACTTCCTCTCAAAATGGAAAATCAGAAAGAAAAATTCGCACCATAAATAATATAATCCGTACTCTTCTTTCTCACGCCTCCCTTCCCCCTACTTTTTGGCCTCACGCCTTACAAATGGCTACATATTTATTAAATATTCTCCCAACTAAAGTGCTTAATTTCTCTTCCCCCTTACAAACACTTTATAATAAAACTCCCTCTTACACTCACTTACGCATTTTTCGGTGTTTATGTTTTCCACTTTTTCCTTCCTCAACTATTCATAAATTACAAGCACGTTCTACGCCTTGCATATTTTTGGGGTATCCATCAAACCAACGTGGCTACAAATGTCTCGACATAAAAACAAAAAATATTATTGTATGTCGTCATGTCGTTTTTGATGAAAACACTTTTCCTTACCGCCACATAACTCCCCCTCCCTCTTATAATTTTCTTGACTCGGATATCTCTCCTTTAGTTCTCCAACATATGCAGTCCGCGCCTCACGCGCATAATGGTCCTCGTCTTCACCACCATCACCGCATCCTCCTCCACCCGACGGCGCCGCGGCAAGAACACCTCCACCATCTCCATTACCCACGGCCTCCCCTACTCCACCGTCCCCACCACCCACTACTGGCCCATCTCATCAAATGCTAACACGCAGCCGTCTTGGCATATTTAAACCTAAGAAAATATTTAACTTGCATGCCACCACTGCCCCCTCCCCTCTTCCCCAATCTCCCTTGGTCGCTCTATCCGACCACAATTGGAAAGTTGCCATGCTTGATGAATACAATGCTCTTATTAATAATGATACGTGGGAGCTCGTTCCTCGTCCGTCTAGTGTTAATGTCATTCGTTCTATGTGGAGTTTTAGACATAAATTTAACTCTAACGGTTCTTTTGAGCGGCATAAAGCCCGTCTTGTTGGTGATGGCAGGTCTCAACAGGTTGGAGTGGACTGTGATGAAACTTTCAGCCCAGTGATCAAACCCGCCACCATTCAGAATGTCTTGAGTATTGCTCTATCTCACTCTTGGGACATCCACCAGCTCGATGTCAAGAATGCCTTCTTACACGGTAAACTCAATGAAACCGTTTATATGCATCAACCTATGGGCTTTCGTGACTCTCGCTTTCCCAATCATGTTTGCTTACTCAAGAAGTCTCTTTATGGTCTTAAGCAAGCCCCTCAGGCTTGGTATCAACGCTTTGCTGACTATGTGGCTACTATTGGTTTCACTCATAGCACCTCGGATCATTCACTGTTTATTTATCGTCGTGGGGGTGATACTGCTTATTTTTTGTTATATGTGGATGACATTATTCTTACTGCATCTTCTCCTACACTGCGACGTTCTATTATGTCTCTCCTTGGTACTGAGTTTGCTATGAAGGATTTGGGACTCCTTAGCTATTTTTTGGGCATTGCTGTTTCAAGCGTTTCAGGTGGACTCTTCTTATCACAGAAGAAATATGCTGAGAGTATTATTGAACGTGCTGGTATGAGTTCTTGCAAACCGTGTGCGACTCCAGTCGACACGTCCTCGAAGACAGGGAGTGCGACGGCCAGCCCTCCTGTCTCCGACTCTACTCTATTTCGGAGTCTTGCGGGTGCACTTCAGTACCTCACTTTCACTCGCCCGGATATATCTTATGTAGTTCAGCAAATTTGTCTATTTATGCATGATCCTCGGGAATCTCACATGCAAGCACTGAAACGCATTATCTGTTATCTTCAAGGCACTATGGATCATGGCTTATCTCTATCTCGATCCACCGTTTCTAGCCTTGTTGCCTACTCTGATGCTGATTGGGGTGGTTGCCCGGATACTAGGCGTTCTACCTCGGGTTATTGTGTTTATTTTGGGGACAACCTTATCTCTTGGTCGGCCAAAAGACAACCCACTCTCTCCCGTTCTAGTGCTGAGGCCGAATACCGTGGAGTTGCCAACGTTGTTTCCGAAGCTTGTTGGCTTCGAAACTTGCTTCTTGAGCTTCACCATCCTATTACGAAGGCAACCTTGGTCTATTGTGACAACATCAGCGCTGTCTATTTATCAGGGAATCCGGTTCAACACCAACGAACCAAGCACATTGAGATGGATATTCACTTTGTTCGTGAGAAGGTTGCTCGTGGCATTATTCGAGTTCTTCACGTCCCATCTCGGTATCAAATTGCCGATATATTCACGAAGGGCCTTCCACGTGTTCTTTTTGAAGATTTTCGTTCTAGTCTCAACGTCCGTCCTCCTCCCGTTTCGACTGCGGGGGTGTATTAGATATTATTGTATTCTAGTGTATCTAGTTTCCTTAGTTATCGTATTTAGATTCCATAGTTATCATATCCTTAGAGATATTGTATAGGTAGATATTACCTTATCTTACGCATTGTAATTTGTATTTATACTCTCTTGATTAATGAGAAGAACACACAGAATATTACAATCTTACAGAAACCTTTCACAACCCCCATTTAAATCTCAATCATTGGATCATCTGAATACATGATATGATGGTTTAAATTAAATGACAATTAGTATTTTACATGATCAAATGTCAAATATTTTCACCATTTCTCAGATTAATCTAAGCGATCAGATTTAAATCTTAAGTAAGATTAGATACGCACCATCATTTAATCTTTGTTATCTAATATCCAGATTCAATCCCAACAGTTCATTGGTTTATTTTAATTAAATAAACTAAATGGTCAGATCGATGCTCGAAACATTTAAGTTAAGTATCACAAAGCGTCACGTAAGTTCCACAAGTCCACGTCAAATGCACGAACACATGCACAGACCTGGGCTTGGGCGGGGCAGAGTGCGTGTGTGTGCTTGTGCATCATATGTGTCTTGCACTTTTAATTACACAAGTAATGTTGTGCAAGTATAAATTAACTCACAAACACATATTAAATCTTTTATGTGGGACACTTAAGCTACTTTAGAATATTTGGCCAATAAGAGCTAAAAACTCCTTAGCACATAAAAGTCTTTATAAAAGCTTGAGCCTAGAGCCTAATATTGTTTATCAATGTGTCATAACACTCAAAATGCTTTTATATTCTCTTGCATCCTCATCCCACCGACACATATGCAATGCGTGATATAGCTCTCACAAGATTATTTTTAGAAACAACCTAACGCAACATGCACATGGATTTCGCCTAAAACAACTCAAGTTTTTTCTACTAGTACAAGATGACCCATATAGGTTTTACACATACCCGTAATTAAACTCACTTTAATTACTTTTGTAACACCTATTGTGGCACTTTATTGTACATCACTTGAGTACGGAAACACTCAAGAAGATCCTATGTTTATTGTACATCACTTTATTGTACATCACTTTATTGTTGCATCTTATAGGATACGAGAAGAGCTTTTGGCTCGAGTGGGAACCTGCATTGCAAGGAACAACGTTAGATAATAACATGATATAAGTAAATAAATGAAGGAAAGGATATGTGATGTTGTGACTGAACTATGGGGTCAAGCTGCCCAACTATCTCTTTAGGAAGAGCGAATCAAGTCAAACATAGTCAATTATTTTTTGCGCCAGCACGAGGTTGTCTTAGAGACACTACTTCATAGGTAGTGTTTGAGCCTTTGTAGATCACGAGGGCTTGATGGACGACCCTGAAGGGTGATTGTCTCGTGGTCGAGGCCCGGATGGCTTGATAGTCAACCCTGAAGGTTGTATGTCTCGTTTAGAGAGCATTCACGTGGCACTAGAGTGCTTTATTGACGTCAATGTCTAAGAGGCTCGATATTCGGGGGTGTTGGTGTTCGAACTAGTAGATAGTCGACTCACGAGCCTACGAAAGCATTGTAGATGTACTTGTCATATTATCCTTATACTATTTCCAATTGTAGACATGGCAGAAACCATGAAATCTTATACGTGAAAAGTATACGTGAAATACCCACGTGAAAGTAGACATGAAATGCCTACGTGAAAGGCCTATGTGCTTTTTAGGGAGAGAGTAGCGTGCTCAGAGCTCTCAAGTGTCTAACCACAAACATAAGCTAGAACCGGGTTAACAAGAGGTAGCTTCGGCTGTCCTATTCTATTATATTAGCTAGATGATTTTGAGTAGCTAAGCTAGCTTGCTCTTATATATTCAATATATAAGGGGAGGGGTTATGTTATCGATACTCTTTCTTAAAGGTCGGATTGGAAAATGGGTTTTTGATATAGATATATCTACACTCAAGTCTTTAACTATCTGTAGGTCAGCTAGTTCTTCCAATAGTATCCATTCCCTGTGAATGCCAGGCGCCGCTCAACAAGACTGCGAGAGTGCTCTTTTCCTTCCTTGTTTAACCTATAGGATCAGCCAGCAGGGAACATACTTGAGAGATAAGGACTAGCAAGAGAGGTAAGAAGCCAGCTTAAAGAAAAGGGGCAGCGTACGCTAGTTAGTTGGCATTCCGTTGTGCCTTTGCCTATCTATTTTTTTCGTGACTATCGGTCGAGAGGACGCAACTCGAATTCAAGTTGATTCTATTTTGCCTCTTTCTCATAGAAAGACGATCAAACAATTCCCAATTAGGGTCCTTGCGGATCGGATCATCCGTATAATATACAAAAAGAAACTCCCTATGAGGACCTCCTTCTCTTCTGCCCACTCTCCGTTCACACGGTTCTCACAGTTTTGGTTCATATATTCATAATGATACCATGAGCGCCCTAGGGCGTCCTTAAGATATGTTTTCAGATACTGCTATACCATTACAACCCGTCTTTGCTCAATGGATACAAAATACCCACGCTTTAGCACCTGGTGTAACGGCTCCTGGGGCAACAACAAGCACCAGTTTAACTTGGGGGTGGTGATTTAGTTGCAGTGGGCAGAAAGGTGGCTTTGTGACCTATTCCGTTAGGAACCGTGGATGTTTTGGTACATGTTTTGTCATTCTTCATGTACAACTCTTTCTGTCCATCTGATCTTTCCTGTCATCGGAATGGAAGAGGGACAAATGAGGAGAGGTGAGAGGATATTTATAGGTAAGAGAGGGAACCTCTAGGCCTTATAAGCATGCATCAACAATTGCCGACGTGCCACCACGAATTCCCAATGCCGATGTGGCATTTGGCTTCAACCAACATCGTGTTGTGTCGTTAAGTGACTAATGCATTGGTCGGCGTATGGCCAACGCTACACGGCACCCTTAGCTGACGTCCGTGCGCAGGTGGCAAATGCGTCGCATTTTGTATTCTTTAACTAAATTATTATAAGCAGTTTTAATTTAATTAATGATGATTTTTTTGAACTATGCAACTTAATATTTACAAAATCAAATATGATTTTCCATGATAATGATTTGACCTACAACATGATGACTCTTAGCGTAGTTGATCGAATTATCTATGATGAGCCTTCTTAGGGGGTGTTTGCAAGAGCTTTTATAAGTTTCTTATGGACTTTAAGTCACTGAAACCATTTATTTAGTATTTTTCATGGTTGGTTTTGCTTTTCTTTCTCTTAAAATAAGTCAAAAACTGAGAAGCCCAAAAACTAGTCATGATGTGCTTCCCATAAGCACCTTCTACTTATCTATGCTTTAAATGTCTCTGAATACCATATTTTAGCCTCAATTAACTTGAAAAAAAATCTCATAATTCTTCTATTTTCTCATTTACATTATCTTCTCGATAATTAATATTGTGGCAATTTTTAGAGTAATAAATTAATGATAGAAAAATAAGTAAAACAAAGATTATTAATGAAAAGGTTTAGAAACGGTTTTCTTAGAAAGTGTTTACGTAACAACAACACGTACGACTATTTTATATTAACATCTTTCAGATAAATCCTTAATTTCTAGAAGATAAATGCTTACACAAAATAAATTGTGCATTTGCAGTAAATGCATATATTTAGTCAACTATATTAAGAGTTAAATAACTTTTATTAATACATCTATCCATCTCATGATTCTTGTAAATGTGGGTGCAACATTAATATTTAATATACTTTAAATAAGGCAATTAAATATTATTGCATTTTTTTAATATTCAAAAGCTACTTTTTATTAGCTAGTCTATATTTATGGAATTTATTCTGTTGTATTTAGATTTAATTACTTCCTTAATTATAGTTTTCTTGTTGTAACTATATATACTAGTTATGTGATTACTAAAATAATCACTTCATAAATTATTCTCTAAAGCCTTATACGGTATCAAGATGTCATACCTCTTACGAGTAAAAATGATCCGATGACAAACCCTAGCCCCCTTACCGATGAAAACTTTGGCACGTCCGACGGCTTGATCAGCTCACCAACACGACTACTCAAATCGTGCTTTCAATGCCACCTTTTGGTTCGAGCGGGGACCATCTGATCCCCATCAATTTCCATGTAATTTCCGCTCTGTCTCACCGGAGATAGTTTTCCCACGTGGCGTTCACAAGTCCGTGACCTCCTCTTTAGCTATGGCTTATTCGGTTTTTGGATGGCTCCACATCATGAGCACCTTCGAGTTTGAACCCCGAGTCTATGATAACGCATACCCTTTGGTGGTGCTAGGATTCCTTAATTCACAGAACAAGTATATATAGTTACTACAAGAAAACTAGAATTATGAAAGTAACTAAATCTAAATACAACAAAATAAATTCCGTATATATACACTAGCTAATACGACCCATAAAATTGACGTGCCATCGGCAACAAAGATTTTGGATCTCAATATAAAAGGAACATAGAGCGAGCAAGAGGTTCGGTAAGAAAATCCTCCAACTGATCCAAAATATTCACATTGTTAACTGGGAGTAAGCCTATGGATAAAAGATTGTGAACAAAGTGAAGATCAACATAAATATTTTTCATACACGAATGTTGAACCAAATGTAACGAGTGACGAAGCGCCCCCATATTGTCGCAACGAATCAAAGGAGTGGTCGTGAGAGGAAAACCAAGGTCAACAAATAAGGGTTGAAACCAACGATTTTCAACACAAGTAGAAGCCAACGCCCGATACTCAGCTTTAGTGGGAGAGCGAGAAATGACCCGCTACTTTTGAGGGACAATGACACAGGGTTAGAGACAAGAAATATAATATACACCGTGGTAGAAGTACCATGCAGCGTGTCAACTGCCCAATTCAAATCACTAAAAGTTGTGAGATATAGAGTACCATGTGACACAATGTATTTTAATAGCAAAAGACACGTTGGGCAAGACGATTAAATGTAAAAGAAATATTTTGCCGCGTAAGAGAAAGGTATTGAAAGCCAACAATAATTTGATGATATTGCGTCGCATCAACCGCAGTTGAGAATGAGGGAGAAGATGGATTCTACGTCATTGACGTTGCTAAAGTCTTTGCACAATCCATGTTGTGTCGGGAGAGAAGATACGCGATATACTTGTGTTGAGACAAGAACAACCCTTCCCGAAAATGAAAATCCTCAACGCCAAGAAAATAAGTAACAACTTGCATATCCTTGACCGCGGACCGAGTACTCAAATGAGATATAGCAAAAGATATCAAAGTATCCAAGGAAGTTGTCACAATAATGTCATCAACATACGCAAGGATAAAGAGATGAACCTTTTTGTGGGCAACAATGAACATGGAATTGTTTGATTTGGACTGAACAAATCGTAGTGCAATGAGAGCCAATCTCAAGGCAATTTAAGCCTGTAGATTGACTTATATAGCAAGCACACATGATTATGGGAGACGTTGTCAACGACCCAGTTGGTTGGCGCATATACACCAATTTCGAAAGATGCCCATGAAGAAAGGCATTGCTCACGCCCAATTGGCAAAAATACCAACTATGCATAATGGCTAAGGAGAGTACCATGTAAATGGTAACCATTTTGATAACTGGGCGGAATATCTCCTTGTAACTGGGACCCAAGCATTGATGAAAATTGGCAATCTGGCGCGCCTTATAGTTCTCAATAGACCCAGGAGGATGGAGCTTAATGCTAAAGAACCACTTAGACCCAACAATATCACGCCGAGAAGGATGAGTAACAACTAACAAGTGTCCAAGTACCATGCTTCGTGAGAGCTGTAAATTCCTCAGCTATAGTTGCACGCCAATTCAGATCTTGGAGAGCCTGTAGGCGCCTGTAGGTTGAACAGGGCCAACGAGAGGATGCTTGGTGACAAGGTTCACACGCGTGAAAGATATGATTTTCGTAACGCGTGACCATAGGATGAACTCGCTCAGAGGGAGCCTAGTACACCACGGGAGGTGCGAGTGTAACCGAAGGCAGAACACCAAGTGACAGACTTAAGGACAATGTTAGTCTCGAGACTACTCCTTTACCAGACTCTTTCACGCCTTATATGCAATACCCTAAGGGCTTTTAGTTTGATAGAACCTACACTTAAGATGACAATGTTAGAGATAAACAATTAATAAGAAAGTAAACCTAATTTAGAGGTGGATACGGGTTTATGGTGCTTGAGAATAAACTCAATGGGGGTGAAGCTACCTATGTATCTCTCTAAGGAAAAAGAATCAAGTCGGACATAGTTTAATTATTCTCTTGTGCCCGCGTAAGGTCTTAGGAGATGTCACGCTTAACTAAGAAGTTGTGTGCATTTATCTAGCCATCTAGGCTTAGTTGGACAACCTCATGAGGTGCACATGTCGTTAAAAAATCCATGTTGGGTGTAGAATCAACCTCAGAGGGTGTTAGTCTCATTTAGAGATCATTTGGGCGGCTTAGCGACGCTAATTATTCATCGAGCTTGCGAGGAGGCTCAGTAATCAGACATCGAGTGATTTACATTTTGAAGTGGTCTAATGAGTCAAAGTTCATTCGGTTGACTTGGGAGTCAAATTTATCTCTTACTTAGTCCAATTGTCGACATGTCGATGTGTATGGAGAAATTGAGAAAATTGGCAGAAATACTTTGTTTGACGTGCTCTTGTTTGATGCGCTCTTGTTAGACGTGCATTATCAAACGTGCTTTGCAAGACGTGCTACAAGTTGATATGACGTAAGTAGACGAGCCAATCAACGTGCCTCTTATAGGGGCTTATGTGGCCAAACATGCCACGTGGTTCGTGCCGATGTGACATGTCGTGTTGGGCCGACCTTATCTCTTTCTAATTCATGTCGTGCCTTTCAACACGACATTATAGGCTTTATTGTGTGCACAGAAGCTCTTGAATTTCCTTGTAGTGTCACAAATTTTTGGTATCTGTACTGGATGAACTATTATCAGATGAGCAGAGATAACTCCAGATTCTACTATGCTTCGGCAAGGGCCAACTGTGCATATTATAGCGTAGCTCGCAACAGTTTTGGCCAAAAATAGAAGCATGAGTTTTTGGTCGTCAGAGAGAGTATTCTCGGAGAGTTCGACTGTTATAGTTGTGAATGGATCAGAGAAGTAGATAATTGCCCAATAGACCCAATGACAGGGAGGGTCGAAGGGATTGATTGACTATCTTGAAGGGAGAGAAGTTCTACCATCCAACGTTGTGCCTGAATGAGATTCTGATAGTGAGCGGGATCTCATCTACCCAGCACCCAGGGACAGAACATTTGGGTATAACTTCATTGCAGTTTTAGCATGTTTACATATTTTTTACATTTTCATATTTTACTTGCATTTTGGTAATTTGTATTGGTTGTTAACCCTTTGCTTTGTCACATGCATTTAGCATAGTGAGAGAGAGATCTCTAGGATTTAGGCACGTGGCTACTTAGGCGAGGACGGATCAAGGTGGATGCTCTTCTCGGGGGAGAGATGGAGGAGGTTGAGGTAGAGGCCGTGGGGATGATGTAGTGAGTGACGATGAGAGGGTCGTAATTTATCATGTATCAGAGATTCCTACTGAGAGGACAGGTTCATTTCACGGAGAGGGTGGTTCTCAGGGCGTTAGCTCTCTGAGAGTTGCGATTGATGAGGATATCCCTCTTGTTGTTGTTGATTTGCCTATGGGGACTGATCAAGTTAGAGATGGCTTAGAGCGGGGTAGTTGTGCCCCCCATTGTTGAGAGTAGTGAAATAAGTGGAGATGGAACTTCTCTTCGACGCCCCTATTGAATCGTTGGCTCCATGGTTCAAGCTCGAGAAATTATCCAAGTCCTTGTTGAGGATTCTCGATCTAGGTTCATGGGACAAGGTCCTAATAGCTCTACCATAGATGCGCACAAAAGGAAAACTAAAGATCTTTATTATCATGTTTTGCGCTTTTGCAAGGCCGACATCAAATCCTGCTCCGACGATGAAACTAGAATTTGGCTTAATTTATAGGAACTCTGACTCGTACTCCTTGAGTAGAGTGAAGGGTATGCTTCCCTTGCTAAGCGAGACTTAGTTTTTGACTACAGTGAGTACTGCCGAAGGAGTAAGGCGTTTGTCTAGTTATTGTAGCAGCACGGTAAGCTTTTACTTTTCACTTCCTTTTGAGTCTTATATTAAGTTGTATGCAGCATTGCATGAATTCTTAAAATTTTGCTTGGTTTGCTTAGTCTATGTTGAGCCGGCTGGTGCTACTAAACCAAATTGACCACCTTAAGCAGAAACGAATGGACCATGAGAAGATACTTTGAGATAGGAGAATCATTACTTCTCAAGCACGCAAAGGCCAGTCGCAATTGTGTTGCTAAACTAAATGTGATGCCTGAAAGATTGCACAAGGTTTGTGTTGAGCGCCCGAAACTTTGACGGTCCATGGATTACAAAGTTTTATGTGTTGGAGATTCAAACAGAGTTTGATCGAGTATGATAATGCCAATGATATCGTTAAACAAACATTGGATAAGAAGAACACTGTTGTCAAGGAGCTAGAAGTAAAGCTTTACATTGCCAAGAGAGAGCAAACATAGGCCTTCAATAGAGCACAAACAACAGTAAAAGTTTCCTTGTGAAGACTCTTATTAGCTTATTGATTGCCATAACATACTTATGCTAGAGTGTAATGTATCTTTCTTTACTCCTCATTACTTGTCAACCATAGAATGATGACTGCAAGGTTAAGGTAGTTACAGATTTTTTAGTCTCTCAGACTTGGCGTTAAATTGTCGAAGAGAGAGCTGTAATAGATAACAACAAGGGCTATCAAAAGTGAGTTGGAGATGTTGTACTTGGGAAGGCTGTGTGCCCTAGTTTTAATGCCAACCAATACTACTTTGACTGTAGATTGGAGCATGAGGACTACTTGGTTTTCTTACGTGAGAAGGAAACAATCCTTGACGATGCAGCCAGTTTAGTTGTTCCAGCACCTCCCGGTCACGACTTCTTGACGGGCCTTAAAAGTCGACATAGCCTTTGGCTAAGTAACATAGACCCTATAGTGATGGATGGTGAGGTAGCTTCCAGTAATGGAGCTGAGAAGAGTCATGTGAAGGAAGTCAAAGGAGTTGGTGCAGAGTCTGAGGCTGTAGACCCTAGTACTCCTTGTGGTGTTATGTTCTTGGAGACAAAGAGCTACTGATGGTGAGTGCGGTGCAGCTTGCCGCGGCTTTAGTACCCAAGTGGTATCTTTCTCTCCACCTTCTCATTCTCAATCCATCGTACAGAATATCCCTATGATCACGATATCTAATTCGACAGTCACTACGACGGACATTGTGGAATCATAGGTCATGTGACGCCCCAAAGATATTTTAACATTTATATGTTATTTTCTAGCAAAACAGTTTTTTTTTTTTTTTGTATTTAAGACGAGAACAAGAACAAACATTACCAATTTGTGTCATCTATTTGAAACTTTGTTGTTAGTTATTACAAAATTGTATCACAACATATTCTTATATATGGTTTGATATATTTGATTTAATACAAACATTTCTTCATAATTAGTAGAAGACTAAATTTTATTCTAGCCACCTTAGGCAAACAAAATATAGTAAAAAGTGATTGGGCCTTAAGAAATTATTTTTGTTGATTTGCCCAACCCATGTCTAAGCCCAAAGTAAGCCCAATAACTTAATAAACTAAATACATAATATTATATATATACACGTACGGTTGATACTTGCTTGATATATATAAAGTGAGGGTTTTCTCTTTCTAGATCCTTTATTTTTCTCTTTCCATTGTGTAGTCGTCTTCATCAGGTATGAGAAGTACCAGTTTTCAATTCCTTTAATTATGTACGGTTTATGTTCTAAATACGTAATTAGGTAATGAAACCTTGTACCTTATAGTACTACATGGTGCAAACGTAATCTAGGTGGGAGTAATATTAAAGTGGGTTATTTCTTTTTTTTTTTTGGTAACAAAGGAAAGACAATTATGGCTTTTACGCCATGTCAGTACGTAGTAAATCTAAACCATGAGATGGGGTAGTATCCCAGAATATTTCCCTTCTCCCGCATTTGGCATGAACTTGGATAGCTTATTCGCCAACATATTCGACTCACGAAGAATCCATTTAATTTTGCACTCCCACGGCTCGTTAATTAGTCTTCGACACTCTTGCACCTTGGCTTTTAGCTCTTCGGGGATTTCATGAGTCCCAATCACCATTTCGAAACATGAATAGGAGTCAGTCTCCACTTCAAGACGTGGTATACGTCTCTCCCAAGCAATTTCCAGTCCGTATCGCATAGCCTCGATTTCTGCCTCGTCGACTGTTGGTGTTTTTAACCTCTTGAAAAAATCTCTAATCCATTGGCCTTCGTGGTCTCGAATTACGCCCGCAGCTGCACCAGAATTAATATTTGCTACCACACTCCCATCCACATTCATTTTCAACCACGACTCTTTCGGTTTCTTCCATGCTTCCACTTTTTTAGTAGCTTAAACGTCTTCGCAGCGCTTTGCAATTCCACGCTAAGAGATTTCATTTTGAAAATCGTTGTGTTTACCGTCTCCTCCTCGTTGCGAAATACTTTCTCGTTTCTTGCTTTACAAATACACCAACATGCTGCTACGAAAATAAAGCTCCAATTGCTAGTCGGACTCACCTCGATGCAGTATTTAATTTTCGTGACATTCTCTCTTAACCACAAGTCATCCGTAATAGCGTTGAACTCGGCCAGATCTTTTCCTCGCAGGATTTTGCACCAAACTCGCCGCGCATTGCGGCACTTCCTACGTATGTGTAGGACCGTTTCCTCCTCGCAATTACAACTCGTGTAGTTCGCATCATTTGTCATCTTTCTCCCCTTTCGCAGAGAATTTGTCACAAGCCTTTCTTGTCCCGCTAGCCACAAAAAGTATCTTAGTTTATTGCTCATGGTCGTTTTCCAAACTCAGTTGTTCTTTCGGCCAGCCCCCTCCACAATGGCAGATTGTTTGCGAAACACTCGATACGCCGATTGGCACGAGAATACACCGCTTGGCGTTTCGCTCCATATCACCTTATCCTCCCTTTCCCCTAGCACAATACTGCGGATATTAAGAGTGGCCTTAAAGTCCTCGGTAATATTTGTGGCGAATTTATCCCACAACCAGCCTACCTCCTCGTCCCAAACGTCACAGAGTCGGAGTTTGTCGTCAACCGAGTTTATTTCACTGATGTTCTCGGTTAGGCAGCCCGTCCCCAACCAATTATCTCTCCAAAAATTGATCGACCTCCCGTCTCCATCGGATAAATGGTCTCATAAGCTTGACAACCCGAGTCACCCCTTTCCACGTCGCACTATCCCACGGCTTCGACACATGGTGTAGCAAATTAGACCCCTTCAAGTATTTCGCGAGGATCAAATCCCTCCACACCGACTCCTCCTTTGTTAAGACTTTCCAAGCAATTTTTGCGATGAGGGCTTCATTGCTCGTACGTGCAACCCGAATCCCGAGGCCCCCGTCTTTCTTTGGCCTTATAACTTTCGACCATCATACCAAATGTAGCTTCCTTGCCGAGATGTCCGTGGACCATAGAAAATTCCGATTTAGTTGGTCCAGTTTGTCACACGCATATTCTGGGATCCAAGATGATTGCATCGTACAAATGGGCATCGCCGTGGATACGGACTGGATTAGCGTCGCTCTTCCCGCAAGAGAGAGATTATTTTTGGCCCAGCCACTAAAACGGTTTAGAATGTGGTCGAATAATTCCGCGCAAGCTTCTCGTCCCATCCTTCCTTTCGCAAGATTGACCCCCAAATATTTCCCCAATGTACTTGTTTGGCCAAACCCCAATGTTGTGCAAATCTTCCGCTTAATGGCCGACCCCTGCCTCTTCGAGAAATATATTTTGGATTTAGCGGGGTTCAATTTCAGACCCGATGACATGCAGAATCTATCCAGCACCTCTTTCATTGCCCGAGCCGTGTTCAAATCAACCTTCCCCATCAATATAAGATCATCGGCGAAGAATATGTGGGATAGACTTGGACCTCGTTGACAAGGCACCAATGGCTTCCATTACTTTTTTTCCACCACTTCTCTAATTAAGTATGCCAAGCGTTCAACACACAAGACAAAAAGGTAAGGCGATAGAGGGTCGCCTTGCCTCAACCTACAAGAGTGCTCAAATGCATCGAGCGGGGCTCCATTCCATAATATTCTCGTCGCGGCATTCCTCACACATAACATAATTAACTCAATCAACTCCACAGGGAAATGAAACGCATGTAACGTGTCCTCCAAAAAATCCTAATCCACTTTGTCGTAAGCTTTTTCAAGGTCTAGTTTAAGAATCATGTAACCAAACTTTGAATTTTTCTTATTACGAAGTGAATGAAGAATCTCTTGCATTATAAATAGGGAGAATTACACAAAGTACCCCTCAACTATGGGTAAATTACACAAAGTACCCCTCCTCTTTGGGAAATTACACAAACTACCCTTATGGTCAAAAAAATTAAAATAATTAAGACAACCTTTCAAATTCAAATCATAGCAGAGACTAAAATTCGCAGATAATTTATTTTTTTATAGAAGAAATTATTTGTTATCAATATTTTTTGTCTTTTTAAACGAGATAAATGAGGTTTAATGCAATAATTTTGACTTTTTTTTTTGTTTTTTGTGCAAATAATTGAAGAGCATGAATTTACATTCAATAGTTTGAAATAAAAAAATTACAAAAAATCGGTCATAAGGGTAGTTTGTGTAATTTCCCAAAGAGGACGGGTACTTTGTGTAATTTACCCATAGTTGAGGGGTACTTTGTGTAATTCTTCCTTATAAATATGTTATCCTGCGTGCTCCTACCCTTAATAAAACTTAACTGCGTTGGGGCAATTATTCTCGGCATAATTTCCTTGAGACGCATTGTGACACACTTAGTTACAAACTTGTACAACACATTGCATAAGGAGATGGGCCGAAATTGAGCAATACTCTCCGAATTTTCCACTTTAGGAATTAGACATAAAAACGCTTCACAATTTTTTTTATCAAAGCGTTTATACCTGAATGTATACTCGGCAAACGCTAGGAGTGAATCTTGCATCCAGTCCCAATTTTTGTGGTAGAAAACCACTTGTAAGCCGTCCGGCCCCGGGGATTTGAATGGTCCGAGTGCGAAGACAACATCCCTTAATTCTTTCGGGCTCACCATCATATGAAGCTGCGCGGCCTCGGTCGAGGGAATGACGGCTTGGAATTTAGAAATACCAAGAAAAGGCTTCGGCCTATGACTTGTTGTAAACAAGGACTTGTAGTAAGTTATTGCGTGGTCGTGCAAAGTCTCCTCCTCGCTCACCCACAAGCCCTCAATTTTCAGCGATGTAATTTTATTCCTTTTTCTTCTCACCTTCACCGCTTTATGGAAAAATTTTGTATTTCTTTCCCCGTCGCCCAACCATTTCACTCGGGATTTTTGAAACCAAAATAATTCCTCTTGCTTGAGGACCTCGTCAAACTCCAAAATCAGACCCCCCCTCCAACTGCGTGAGTTGCGGGTTCGGCTTTTTAGCAATAATTTTCTGGATTCCCGTGAGTCGCGCAAGAAGTCTTTTTTTTCCTATGGAAGATATTGTCGAAGTGATCTCTATTCCAAGGTTTGAGGATTTTTGGGACATTCTCAATCGCCGACAAGATGTTCGAATTGCTTTCCCAAATTTTCTTGAGGATCGGCTTGCAGTTGGGATGTGATAGCCACATGGCTTCAAAACGAAAAGGTTTCGGTCCCCCAATCAGCCCTTCCTCGTCCGTGTAGGTCATGATCGGATGGTGGTCCGAGCACGTGCGCGCCATATGCCTTACAATAGCGTTAGGGAACCTATCCAACCATGTTTGATTTGCTACCGCCCTATCAATCCGCCCCTTTATATTTTCACCATTCTCTCTTTTGTTCGTCCATGTAAATTTCGGTCCTTTAAACCCGAGATCTAACAAACCACAACTCTCCAAATAGGACCAAAAAAAAATTGAGACGGTTGAGCGATACGGGTCTCCCCCCTACTCGTTCATTCGCATAAAGTACCTCATTGAAGTCTCCGGTGACAAGCCAAGGCTCCGTACTGCGCGTGCTGTTCTAACGAGGTCCTCAAAGGCTCGTATTTTATCGGCTTTCCTTGGCTGTGCATACATCCCCAAGAGCTTTCACGGTTCCTCCTCGTTCCTCTTAATTCGTGCGTGTATTGCTTGGTCATTCACCCTTAGAATTTCAACATCCACCTCTTCCTCTTGCCACAACATCCATATTCCTCCCATCATTCCACTCGTCGGGGCCATAATATGTCGAGAATATCCGAGAGAATTGATTATATCTTGTGCGTGTTCATTATTTACCCGCGTTTCGAGAATGTAGACCACGATCGGTCTATGCGTTCTCACAAAATCTCTGAAGTTTCTACGAAACTCCAGTTTACCCGCACCTTGACAATTCCATGATACGATCTTCATCGAAACGTTCGCAAGGTGGTAGGTTCGAAGGTGATCTTCAATCCCGAGTCCCAACCATATCGAAATCATATGTCGTAGAATTTCTAGCATTAGATACTTCTGTCTCCGGAATTCCCATCGACTGATCGCCAAGAATTGAACCCAAAGGTTCGGTCTCTCCGTCCATCGGGTCAAGACAGTCCTCACCTCGATCTCCCAAGTTTGTTGTGGGATTTCCACCACTTGCACCAATCTGTCCCGTTGCCTTATTTGTAATGTCTCTAAGAGCCCGACAAAAATTATTTTCCTTGTTGCGAACCTCGGCATTCTCAGCCATCTACCTATGAGACATCTGTTTCTCCAAAATACGTGCCAAATTTGCATGTTTACTGCTGTGTGCGTGCGCAGCCGTGTAATTTCTTATAGAATTCGCAGTTTGAGTATTATCTTTCTCCACGTTTTCTTGCAAGACTGCGAAAGGATTTTCCTTCTGTTTACTACTTATATGTTTATTTGTTACCTTGTGTGTTGCAGTAGTATTTATGTTAGGACTCCTAGTCATGGTCTGACTATTCATCTTTGCCTTGTTTAAACGTGGGGAGATTTTCCTTTTTGGCATGGGAGTTCTATTTCCTTGACTATTCTTTTCCCCTTCCTTTCTCACACTAGCAGTAAATATGTGAGCAGCTTCATATTTTACTTCATTAAGCTTTACTTTTCCTTTCTCCTGTTTTTGAGTTTCCTCACCCGTGTTAGCACTCTTAATTCTTCATTTCCCCCTTTGTTGCACGACCATCCACTCTCCATATTCGCATTTCTTTGCTTTGGCCATTAACCACTCAGCTTTATCAATTTCCACGGCTTGTTCATGCGCAGCAGGTTTCGCAGATTCGCTCGGGTTCGCGGCAGCAGCAGCCTTAATTTTGCATTGTTCCTTTTTATGCCCCGGTCTTTCGCAAGAGTAACACATAGGCTGGAAGATTTTCATAAACCACTTGATAGACCACGCCGTCTATACACACCCCAAGATCTAACGGAATATTCGTTCGGACTTGAACGCAAAAACAAGCACACCTCCCTCGCGAGGTCGTGTAGGTGTTGCCGTCAATTTTAATAGGGTCCCCGATTCCTTTGGCGAGTTCTCGGATCCAAGCTTTCCGGAATACTCCACTGGAAGGTCTAATATCCTTACCCCCATTATGGCACTCTCGACTTTGTCCGTCGCCGCTCGGAACTTTGGGCACCATTTTCGGATTGAAAGAAAACTTCCCGCCAATTGCCACGACCCCTCCATAAGGATCATCTCCCTTTTTTTCATTGCTCAATCCTTTCATGCAGTAGCAGTTATGACCAAGATCGACGAGTTCAAAGTCATTTTGCAATTTCCACATGATGTCAAGTTTGGTCATTAGAGATGGATAGTACCAACTGTTTCCGAGAACTCGGATAATAATTGCTTCTTCCCATTGTGAGTTCATCCGTTCTTTCATCTCCGGGAGACTCGAAAATATTTTGAAAGGCATGGATTCCGACGGTGGGCTCGCAATGATGAATACTGATTCTTCATCCACATCATTCTCCGTAATTCGAACGTGATCATGCCTTTTCTTTATTGCGTCGGCATATGAGATTTGGATTTTTCAATTAGGGATCTCCATAGTTTTTGCCCCCCTAATTGCGTTGAGATCCATTTCGATGTCCTCTCCATGGCGATGTCTCTTTTGGTTTCGTGAGTTTTGCATTTCTAAGTCCGGCGGAACGCATTCCGTCGACGCAGGGTTGGGGTTGCTCGTTGGCAGTGGTGGCGAGTGAGCTAGGGTTAGCATCGCCATTGTTATATTTCGTTTAGTGTTTAACCGCCAATTATGTACTTTACCTCTCAAATATTGAATAACTAGAAAGTTAAAATGGGTTATTTCGTTATATAGTTAGGATGAGATTCCTTACACTACGAATTGAAAAATGATAAAGTGGGTGATGAGTTTTGGAATTAATACTAATATGTTGAAGGGGAAGGTGATAAGTACACATAACTTATACTAAGATTCTCCTTTCATGTATATAGTAAAATATATGTACCGTAATACCCCTATATCTTCTGTAAATATTATACTCTTAATAATAAGTAGTATACTTTTATGAGTTATATAATAATTAGAAGCTCAAAAAAAAATTATTTATGTAATTTATCAGATATGGGCCAATAATACTTATTTTGAGTACTTTGGAGTCTAAAGCCCAAATCTCAGCCCATGCATATTCAAATTGCAAATCGATATCTAGCTATAAGCCACGTCGCAAACCTTGTAGATAATGATCGAGGGATCCTTTTCCTCATTCCGTAAGATTCCATTTCATTTCTATTCTCAGTTGTCTTTCTGTCCCATCACTGTCACCATTTTCAGGTACTATTACTTGGTTAGTTTGTTTCTTTTTACCCAAACTTGATATGTGCATGCCTTTTGATAGTCAAATGACTTGTTCATCAAATATGTTTGTGAGAGAATCAATTAATCCAACTGAATAAAGAACCTCTATTATTTTATAGGTGATTGGGACAAAAATATTAATTAAACTATGCAGTGGGTATAGAATCCCCCACCTTATGTTGTTTCTAAACCTTCTTGTTTATATTCATAGATTATATGTACAACACCTATAACTATATATATAAATATATATATATATATATATATATATATACATATACATATACCCATACAGATAATATATTCTTAGATACATATGAAAGTCAACTTACAGTGTGATGTTATTTTTGTTATCTAATCGTAACACAATTATAAATTATAGATTATGTGCAGACTAAATCGTAAAAGTATGTACACATTGGTTGACTAAATCGTACAAGTATGTACATAGATAATAGAAATTGGAGATTAGTATAGATTATCAAATTGCTCCATTTCAACTAGGAATTTAATTTGAGTAATATTCAGTGATAGTTATGTTGGCCTCTTAGGTGGTTACAACTAAACGTCATCGGGCATTTACTTTTCCTCCTTTATAGTCGTGTTTCAAGTGAGTGTTCCTAAACTCTATTATTTTCAAAACTGGAAGGAATGCGTGCATGTATATGTATATATATATATATATATATGTATGTAATCATGAGTCTCTGCATATTGAACTGTTATTTCTTCAAAAAAAGTTATCGTAAATCGGGTACTTGAACTGTTTGCATCTTCAAAGCGAGTTATCTGTGAGTTGGATATTCGAATCATTTATTTCTCCAAAGCAAGTTACCCGTGCATTGGTTATTTTAAACGATTGAAATTGTTATGATGAATGGTGTCCCGTTGGTTTACTCGGTCTCGGTCGGATATGTAGTTGGATCCAACTTAGCGTGGAAGTGCAGGGGTACCGCTGGGCGGTAGCATGCTTGCCGGTATGGGTCGTTGTCCCATTGGCCCATTCCCTCTCAGGCATAACAGGAGGTTGTTGTGTCTTTGTTGGGTACACTTTTTCCGTATGTTCCATGGCATACGTTAATGATTTCAAGGTCGCTTCTTGGACGGGGAGATAAGGACAGTTATGAGGTAATAAGGTAGATGTCATCGGCTAAAACGTGGACACCGATCATCAAACGTGAATTCGTTCTTTTGTTAAAGGATTTTTGTTAAATCATGAATACTTTTGATTCAAGATCATGAATTCTTTTATTAAACTATTTTCAAAAGAAAGTTATGGAAAGAAAATGCCACACTTTCACACACGCATGAGCATTCACTGAGATTTTTATCTCACGAAAAATTTTGTTTTTCTTTCCTTCCTTCCAGATTAAGACGAACTAGGTACTACCGTGTCAGGACCGGGGAGCCTTTGGCATTGGAGAGCGTTCAGATTTCGCTAGAGTGTTAAGTTAGTTACGTTTAGGTTTCTTTTTTCATTAGTTTAGTACTTTGAGTGTATTTGATTCAGATATTTAACGTTTAGACTTGTAATAGTTACTCTGATATTGTCCCGTTTATCTCAAAATTGTTGGGTTGTTACATGTCACGAGTGAGTCGATATTTGATTTGGTGCGCGAGAGGGATGTCCTCTGAAGTTTGGTGGATACCCCTACTTTTAGAAAGAGTTAGAGACGCTTTTGGATCTTGGTGAGAGTAACATAGGGATCCGCGCGACCAGGGTCATGGGTGATGTGAGTAAGCCTGCAGTTTGAGGCTTAGTCTCATATTTTGTCGTGTTAGAATATTATTGGTGTATGTGCTCTGATATCCGTACTTATTGTTTGTGGGTGTTGGAACCCTTTGTAATGCTGTCGTTTTATGACGTTATGCTTTGGATATTTGCATGTTTATAGGTGATGTTGGTGGCATCAGATTTGAGACATATTGCTCGTCATGACAAAGGCATGGATGCTATGCAGTTAGCATGTTTTCCATGACCTAAATTGGAAGCAAAAACGCGACCAGGGTTTTTACGCCCACGACCAAAACTCTTGTTCCAATTCCAAGAATTATTGCAAGGCTGCAAAAAGGCTTGATTGGCAGTGGCAACAAGCATTGAACTTTTAGGCTCTAAGTGACAGAGATAACGTTCATGACTAACAAGAAGGCATGAAGTTCAACAAATTGACTGGGATGGTCCCTTGTGCAAATGGGGCTAGTAATGTCGCAAAAATTAGGACCAATTCCATTAAGAACACACAGTGTGATGTCGTCATCTATGATAGGACTGTCAATGATGTCGATTTCACTGACTTTGGATTTCACAATATGAAGAAACTTCGAAACCGATTTAGATCCCAACTTCATTGTCTCGAGATCCCTTGAGTTTCATAACAAGTGAATGTGAGCAATTGGCGTAAGTACGTTGAAGTGTAGTCCACTCCTCAACCGCAGACTCAACATTGGATATCAGTGACGCAATATCAGGGGAGATAGATCTGAATAGCGCGGAGAGGATTAAAGAATCTTGGCGCATCCAAAAGGTATGCGCCGTCATAGACTCGTGTTTCAAACCCAAAGACGAGCATGGCGTGATGTCTTGATATGGCGTAAGAGATATGGCGTCTTGATACCATATAAGCTTTTGGAAGATAAAATATAAAGTGATGATTTTATTAATCATAGAACTAGTATATATGGTTACAATAAGAAAACTATAATTAAGGAAGGAATTAAATCTAAATACAACAAAATAAATTCCATAAATATAGACTAGTTAATACGCCCACGCAAAATTGACGTGCCATCATTTACAGGGATTTCAGATCTTAATAAAAGAAACCGAGAGCGGGCAAAATCTTTGGTAATAAAATTCACCAATTGATCCAAAGTACCTGTAGTAAGCCTTTAGTTACAAGATCGCGAACAAAGTGAAGATTGACAAAAAAAGTTTCATACGGACATATTGAACCAGTTGTAACGAGAGGCAAAGTGCCTCCATATTGTTGCAATGGATCAAAGGAATTGTCGTGATAGAAAAACCAAGTTCAACAAATAATTGATTAAGCCAACGAACTTTAGCACAAGTAGAAGCCAATGCCCGATACTCAGCTTCAATGGAAGAGTGAGAAATGGCCCACTACATTCGAGAGCCCCATCACACGGGGTTAAAGCTAAGAAAAACAATATACGTCGAGGTAGAAGTACCATGCAACATGTCACCCACCCAATCCAAACCGCTAAAAACCGTGACAAATAGAGTACAAGTGCTGCAAAAAAGAACACCGAGTGACACAATGCCCTTTAAATGGCGAAGGTCACGTTTGAGAGGAGGGGTCATCGTTTCAAATCCCCGTGAAGCCATGATTTGTATAACGGATAAAGAGGGGCATTAAATGTTGATTCTACGACAAACAAGTCACAACAGTCTATTTATTTATGACCAAATGGACCACACAAACAGAGTTTCCCCCAATCTATCATAGTTTATATCGCTACAGAATTTGTCGTTTTCAAGGAGAACTTTCACAATTAGGTCTACCACCATACTTTGGTTTGTCGATGTTCACCTAATGCGGACAATTGTATTCATTTCTTCACGCTTTTGATGTAATCGTTGATGAATGAACTTATAGAGTTACCAATTTCTTCAATAATTTGGTATGTGATGTAGATAAACGAAAGTTTGGAGGTGTGCACCCACAAGCTTGATTCGAAAAACAAATTGACATCCTTAAATGCTTTACCTAGGCCCACTCCTTCACCAGGACATGGTATATGTTGAACTCCCATGTGCTTTGGTTGATAATTCTCTCTTTTACTTGTTTAGAATCCAACACCACTGCGATAGTGTTATGCTTGACGAAATTGACTTCGTAGCTGCCTTTAATGCCACAGGCTTAGATCACTGTATCTCTTATGGATGGAGGTTAGTTTTTTTTTTTTTTTGTAGTTATGACCTTGCTAGAAGATTATTTGTCACACGCATAGGAGATTTGATACTTTGAGGGGGGTTTACGTTTACATGGGAAGAGGTAAAATTTCGAGGGGGTGTGGAAAAATCAATCCAGTTCCCATCACCAAAAGTTCACCATGTCATATGATCTATACAGTGTTTTAAGAAGTGAATTAGAGTTACTAGCTTTCTTGCGTGATAATGATCTTGCTTACCCTGCATTCTGTTTTTTGGTCCCTTTAGAAGCGTGGCAGGTAGTGTAGTAGCTCTACTCCCATTTGTTACAAAAAAGTGCTAAGATCTTCTAAATAAGCATTGTTTTGCTCCAACTCGACTCAAACTACAAAAACAATGAAACAATAGTAAAACAAATGAAATTGCTATAAACATTGTACAAAAGCCTAAGAAATCAGGTACTTAAATCACTATAATAATTCTCTTATCAGACGTTAGTTTTTCCCGAATTTGCTTTCTGCTTGTCGGCGACTACACTTGGAGATCTGTTTATTGAAAAACTGATTTTTTAGTTTGTTCAAGAAAGGATGCTTGATTGTCTTTTAGCAAGAGGGAAGGACAGTTGTGCATTCCAAGTGAGATAAATGGTTAATCCAAATTGGTCACTGTTTATGAGAAGGGGTAACAAAACTTTGTATATCATACATCTTAGTTCTCTTGGATGGAGATTGAGGGGTGAATCTGGCGGCTAGGCCACAAAGAGTGCTAGGAAGGAAGCCTATGCTATGGAAAAGCCACCATGTGGGCTGTAAGGACTAGAATTTTTAGCCCCACAATCGATGATTGGACGTGGGAGTCCATGACCGAGAGGAGCCTTTGCGTTGGGAAAAGCTGGTTGGATTTAGATGTCAAGCTTACGAGATGATCCAAAGCATGTGGAAACTATGTGGCAAAAGTCGAGTTTGTGAGATAAAAATTCGGTGGTATGTATCAGTGTTGGTCTCATTTTACACCGATGGCGTCCAGTGTTGTGAAAGTGTTATTTGATTGGGCATGGACTTTGGAGTCCTGATGAAGGGGAGTCTTTTCGTGTAGCAAAACAATGCGGATCTTATTATTGAACACAAATGTCACCACAAAGTAGGGGAATGACAAATGATAGGGTATGTTGGAGAGAACATGGTATCAAGGTGGAGATTCACCATGAGTGGGCGGATGACGATGTATGTTCAATTGATGCATCAAAAGTTGGGGATATTGTTTGAGAAATCATCTTAGGATGCGTCTATAGTGGATATCCAAAGTTGAATGAGGTGTGCTCGTGCGAAGTATACATTTGAGTTGAGTTTCGTGTCAGAAGTTTTTAAGGTTCATTCTACTAGAGATATATAGCTCTATCTTATGCAAAAGGTACTTGTCCTTGAGGAAAGTTTTGGAAACACGTGAGTTCGGAGGATCATGGCCCGAAGTACAATACCTTTGAGTGGATGAGGGAGTGTCACTAGGTTTGTTGTTGCATGCATACGCCATGACATAGATGGTTTCAAGGAGTATTAAAGCCAAACTGTTGGCTAAGGTGATGAAGTCTGCGGAAAGTCGTGATGAAATAATCCTTGTGGCTGAAGGCGTTCTTGTGTTGAGGTGACCGCACACGCTTGAGGTGAACCTGTGATCAACTGTTGTTGCTGATGGTTCAATGTGGTGGCCAATTTGAGATAGCTTTGTGGAATGATCATGGGGACATTCTTGTGTGCATACGTTGGCGTAAGGTAATATGTCCTTGGGGACTTGTGGGAAAAAGCAGGTTGTCGGATACTTGATGTGATTTGGCTGTTGAATCCATGATTGAGTCTGAAGAGAAAGTCGTTGCACTTTGCAGAAGTTTGGATGAGGAGCCTTGAAGGATGCTTTGAGACGTAGGTCGTGAGAGACCTTATTGTGATTTGGCCGTGGAGGTTGTGAATGAGTTTGAAGAGCAAGTCGTGGGACTTTGCTCAATTTGTCTTTAGAGCCTTGGATGATGGGTTGAGATGTAAGTCGTGGGAGAATTTTATGAGAAATGGTCGTTGAAGGCCTTATTGAAGAAATTTAAGAAGGATTTTTTTGGTGTGGACTTTAAAGCAATTTATGTTGTGTAAATGAGGCCTTCACATGTAGAGTGGTGGGTCGTTGCTTTGACCATAACTTACGGTTGAATGGTTGGATGCTAAGCAGGGCGTTGGCAGCAAGGAAAAGACTGGGTGCTTGGCACGGCGCCGATCCATGTGACGATCGAGTGTCAGGCAGGGCACCAAGAAGGAATGATAGTTGGAAAACGGATGGTGTGTTGGCCAAATAGAGGATTGGGCGGCACTCCGGGCACTAGGCGCCAAGACGAACGTTTGGCGCTGGGCTGGGCGCCAAATCTACTGCGCAAAAGCTGTGGCTTCTTGTGATTGGTTGGAGAACTTTCACGTATAACAATGAGTTGATATGTTGGGGAAATGTCTTTGGGGATGTTTCCAACATCTCCAAAACGTTTCAAGGGAAATGACAGAGCCATTTGGGAGTTTAGTTGGCGATCCATGGAGACTCAAAACGGAGCCTTAGGCAAAGATATAAAGATTTTACCCTAGTTATAATTTGATGAAACTTGGTGGGAAGATCCTAGGACATCTCAAGATGGTGTCTACAAAGTTTGAGCAAGAACAACAAAGTTGTTTGGGAGTTTGGTTGGCAGTATGTTAGGACGCGCGAACTGCAGTTGGGTGCAAAGGTTGGAAATACCTCATACGCTTGGAATGGGATAATTCTTGGTAGGAATATCTTATAACATATATGAAGTATGTTCACAAAGTTTGGCAGCAATCAGTCGTCCAGAGACGAAGTTATGGTATACAAATTGTTAGCGGAAAGGGGTTAGTGGAAAGGGTACACTGTTAGTGGCACTTGTAGCGAAAGGGGTAGAACACTAGTAAGAGACATATCATTAGTGAGAAAGCAGGCAATTTCCCCCATGTTAAAAATAAATGCAAGACACAAATGTACAATCTCTTGGGACCATCAAGTAACCAAGAGCCAGCTATGGGCATCGTGAAGAACGAGTCTTAATCCTTGTTTTAGTTTGGGAACTGAACGAGCGATATTGAGCCTACGACCCCTTCGTTGGGCGCCATTTTGAAGAGGGTGGCTTTGCTATATGCAGGAACGCTATGCGGTATGGTTTAAGCAACGAGAATGCAACTGAGTCAATAAGATCATAAGACAAGCATTCCAAGAGTCTTATGATCTACTCGTAGTTAGGACTACGGGTTCAAGTCCTTCTACGAGGGTCCGAAAGCTAAGGCGTGTATCGTTGGTACGAAGATGCACAAGGATAATGAGATAGCGTATCATGTGGCTTAGGATCACAACATGGTCCTTGTCTCGAGCGAGACACGAGTGAACGACATGAGGGACTACTGTTTACTTTGAGTGTCTGAATCAAATGTTGAGCACGACGATTCGGTTGTAGGTGCTTGAAGACCTTCAACTTAGTTGCGTAGCTATGAGTGCTTCTATTGATATTGAGAGTGGGTACTTAAGTGAAACCCAAGACGGTTTCCATGCGAGGCAAACGCTGGATAGGCGTAGAACTCCAAAGAGGGAACTACGGCTGAATAGTCCTATAAATAGGGAGCATTGCCACCTTTGGTGTGATGCCGAAAAGCTCTCTTAAGATCGGCACTAGTGAGCGCGATGCAGTGGGATTAAGGACTATCATGTGCACTTGGGGCATAAGTCAGCATCAAGTTGTCGAATGCATGTGCGTTATGGGGCGTATCACAAGGATGGGTTATGTGTAAAACTTTGATAATAAGCGATAACACAAGTTTGGATACGAAACTTGTGTGCCGCACTGGCAAAAAATCATTCCGCTGCTTTACGATATAGTCGGTCTGTGGCAGTTGGTATCAAAGATATGATACCATTCCTTGGGAAGTTTTCACGGCGCAAGAGGTGTGTTTATCGAAGATGATTAGAATCTTTTGTGAACCCAAATACCTCTGGTTTGGAGAAAGACAAAGGAGCTCTTCAGAATGAATGGATTTTGATGTAGTTGTGATCTTCGACCAGACATGATGTCTTTAAATATGTTTCAGACAAGCCGTGTTGATTGGATGAGATTTTGGGGGTGTGTGTATAGTGTTGGGTCTTATGCATCCTTTGGCGTAGTGGACGTTGTGGTCAGATTTTGGAGCTTAGTATAAGCGTGCGTTGAAAATAGTTAGGGGCTTTCTTTAGTGTGCCTGAATTTTTTGTACTTGTTACCTAACTCTGACGATTGTGAGTACAAGATTGTTCGCAACTATGGCTTAGCAATTGGATTCGTACTTGTCGGCAACTACATTTGAATATTTGTTTGTGGCAAAACTAGATTTTTAGTTTGTTCAAGAAAGGGATGCTCGATTGTATGTTTGTAAGAGGCAATGATAATTGTGTTTTCCAAGTGATCTAAAGGTTGATCCAAATCGGTTACTGGTCACGAGAAGAGGTAGCAAAAATTTTTGTATCAAACATCTCGGTTCTCATGGATGGAGGATTAGAGGTGGATCTGGCGATTAGGTCATGAGGAGTGCTAGTCAGGAAGCCTATGCGGTGGAATAGCCACCATGTGGGCTGAAAGGAGCGGGATTTTTAGTCCTACGATCGATGATTGGACGTGGGAGTCCATGATCGAAAGAATCCTTTGCGTTGGGCAAAAATGGTTGGAAATACGCGTCGAGCTTATGAGATGAGCCATAATTTGTGGAGATTTTGCGACAAAAGTTGAGTTAGCGAGATAAGAATTCGGTGCTATGTAGCAGTGTTGGTCTTGTTTTGCACCGATGGTGGCTAGTGTTGTGAAAGTGCTATTGGATTAGGCATGGAATTTGGAGTCATGATGAAGGGAAATCTTTACGTGTAGCAACGCAATGTGGATCTTGTTATAGGACCGAAGTGTCGCCACGAAGTGGGGGAATGACAGATAATAGGGTATGTCGGAGAACATGGTATCAGTCTGGAGAATCAACACGAGTGGGTGGAATGACGGTGGTTGTCTCAAGTGATCCATCAAAAGCTGGGGATATTGACTGAGAAGTCGTCTTGGGACGTGTCTATAGTGGATATCCAAAGTTGAATAAGGTGTGCTCGTGCAGAGTACAAATTTGAGTTGAGTGGCATTTTGGAAGTTTTCGAGGTGCCTTGTGCTAGAGATATATGGCTCTATCTTGTGCAAATGGTACTTATCATTGAAGGAATTTTCAGGAGCCCTTATGTTTGGAGAAGTGTTGTCCAGAGTACAACACCTATGATTGGGGGAGGGAGTTTTGCTAGATTTTCCATTGCGCACCTACGACATGGCATGGGTGGCGCCAAGGAGTATTGAAGTCAGACTATTGGCTAGCGTGATGAAGTCCGCGACAAGTCGTGATGAAGGAATCCATGTGGCTGAAGGTGTGCTTGTATTGAGGTGAAAACATACACTTGAGGTGAACCCGAAATTAGCTATTGATGCTGATGGTTCAATGTGGTGGCTAGTTTGAGATGGTCTTGTGGAATGATCATGTGGGCATTCTTGTGTGCATATCTTGCTGTACCTTGCTGTCAAGCGATCTGTCCCTCAGTATTTGTAGGAAAAAGCAGGTTTTCGGAAATTGTTGTGATTTGGTCGTTGGGTCTGTGATTGACTTTGAAGAGCACGTCGTTGGACTTTGCAGAAATTTTGCTTGAAAGCCTTGGAGGATGATTCACCTTCTTCGCCGCCATCTTCTGCCTTCGTAAGCTGCGAAGGCGTGGATCTACGCTGCCACCAAAATCGAGAAGTCCTCAGGAATAGAAAACCCTAGGTCGCAAATCATCTTGAAACAAAGCATGCTAATATAATGGTCTTAGATTTGAGAGATTGATACGCGGATATGGGGGTAGATGAAGGAGAGGCGCAACGTGTCGAACTTGGAGAAGAAGACAACGTATTCGATTTTGTAGAAAATTTAGAACCGCCGGTTGCCATGGATCGATGGTGGTGGATTATTGACAACGAAGACAAGCAACGGCGGCACCGATGGAGGGTGGTGAGAGAGATCTCAAAGTGGGAGATTTTAAGTTTGGGTGCACCGACGAGCTCCGATGCAACGAAGGTGGCTGTTTGTGGCAGAGGTGCGCGAAGTTCCATATTCTTATGTTTGTCAGGGTGGGTGGGCGGGCTGGGGTAGATGGAAAGAAGACTTCTTCTTTTCTTAATATACTGATTTTTTTTTGCTCTTTCTAAATTAATATTTGATTGTTTTTTTAGAGTTGATTTTGATTTATTTTCTTCTTATTCTGATTTTTTTTTTTGCTACACTTCAGTTTTTGGTTTTTTTTTTTTTTTTTTTTTTTTGTTCTTGTTTATTTATCTACTATGCATGGCCATGTGGAAAAATAAAGTCAAAATTGAGATTTGATGAGTCAACGGAGGTCCACGTTGATATTTGAGGTGACAATTTTTGGACTCCGCCGTGGGGGCCTACATTTGATGACATTTTGAATCATATGGTACCATTTTCGAGGGTGGACAAGTTAAGATACCCAAAATGATGAGAGCCAAAAATAAAGTAGCAAATATGATTTCCCCCCTCAATATTGTGTTGTTTTTTCTCAATGTTTAAGGCCGACCTCAAATCATCTACTACTATCAACGAGCTTCATTATCATAAACAACAACCATATAATAATTCCTATAATCCCAAATAAATAAGAGATTATTAGGTGCACCCCTATATGTGCATCTACTACCAATACACGGTGGAGATGTGGTGTTGGGTGATTATTCCTACAATTGAGGGATCTCCTTCTAATCTCAACCATCGATTGTACATACAACAGATGGTTGTACATACAGCGGTTGTATATAATAATTTCCCCAAATAAATGGGGTAGGCACGAGAATTATAATCTGTAACCATAGTCAATTATCAACAAAAGGATGTTGATCGTGACAATGTTGAATTAGAGGGTCAAACTTTCCATAAATCGACCGTAATTACAAAAAGATTCTTCGCACAAAGTCCATGATTATAGGAAAATCTTAAGGAGACCCTTAATTTCTATCTTATTGCAAATAGCAAAATCATCATCCAAACTACATAATAAATCAATGCCCCGATTGAGTAATTGACAATTTTATATGACGCATACAAAATTCATTAATTCGATTGTATAACCATACAACTTCATTGTGTTTTTAAACATTGTTCAATATGAGTAAAATAAAAAGGAGTTCACCTAGTCATTGATCTAAATTACTTTGCATGACATAAATTAGAGTAACAGTTTGAAAATAAACCGAAGGAGCAAGGAGTAGCTAGTTAACAGTAACAATGACGATAGTGGTTTAATATAGGGGTGGATGCTTGAACACTTCGCAAATCCTCCTATGCAGCAGCATCTCGACCAGGAACACAACGGCGAATATGGCCGATATGGTTGTCGAAGCAACACGTCAATGCTCCTTTCGCATCTGAAATTTAAAAATAAAATTAAATACGTACACCTAAACATAAAAGAATCAATATTACTAAACTAGCATTTTGTGGTTTAGAAAGTAAATTCTATAAGTTATGCATACAAATCTTAATGAATGCTTGAGGCTGTCTATCATTATCCTTTTTTTGTAAACTTTTGAAACACAGAAGCAAAAGGAGATTCAACAGTTACCGAATGCTACATAACTTTATCAGTGTTTACGACAGAAACATATGGCGAAGCAAAAGGAGATCTATAGTTAAGAGATTTACCTGAGTTAACCGATTCTAGTTTTGCGTCTGCCCGATCAGACCATAAGTCTATAAGTCCAGTTTTGTCCAACTGCGTAGGTACCTCATCTTCAAATCTAAACTTCCATGGGAGAGCAACTTCAGTTTTCTTCAACTGCTTACAATTATTTTCTCCATCCTTATAAGGACTGGACAAACGTCTTTTCCCTGAAACACGCGTCAAAGTATTACCTTCTTTCTTACTGCAACCTTCACTTCTTTTTCGTAAACACAATGATTATGGGGACTTTTTCAAGGCCATCAATTTGGATCCTGTACGACTTGCATTTCTAGTTTCTACGATCCCTGTCATTCCCAGGAATACTTGAGCTGATAACCATATCCGGGGAAGAAGTATTTTTGTTGCTTGAATGATTATTACCAAATATATTCCTTCTTGAGCAACCAGCAAATCCTTGCTTTCTGCCAATCATTTGACAAGAGGATATCTTTTTGTTTACCTCGTCGACATTCTCCCCAGATGTGTCTGTCGCAGGATTCCCTTTGTTTGACCCTTGCCTGGTTGCAGATTTTTTCTTTAGGATATACCTGAATTCAGCTTCGCTGCCTATCTCAAGTACAAGTTGATTTACGACCATAGTTTCTCTATCCTTCCCTAAAAAAAGATTTGAATGAAGGTATGAGAGACCTACAAGTAAATCACAGCAAGATGTACCCATGGCAGTTATAACGACAATGCAGCAATCATGCCTCAAGTAGGCTAACTTTTGGATGTTAATTGGGAATATGGAGAAAAAATGGAAACTGACAGGAAAACCAATCTCTCTCCCTCCCTCATCTCTCTCGTTTTTATTTTTTATTTTTAGATTTACTGCGCCCATAGTTACGAAATGGATCCTTTTCTAAGATAGTATTGAACATTATACAGGGAGTATATTCAAATTAAATACAAGTCAACTTCTCACCACTGACTCACTATCAAGACTATAACTAAAATCTTCACTACGAAACAAGTTTTTAAAAACGGTGGAAATTTTTAAATTTGTAGAGCAAGAGACTAGTTGAGATTGTGCGAAATGGTTTGAAGAAATGAAAAGCAGTTTCATATCAAAACAGATGGAATGTAAATAAATAGAATCATCCACATATCAACCAACTTTTAAATACTTAGTGGATATATATTAACTCAATATCCAAATCCAAGCAACCAGGAAATATATAAAGCTTAACCTATCATCCTTTTGGGCAAAAGAACGGGATATGGAACAATTATCAGTGAATACCTCTATGCCAACAATGTCAGCCATCTTCGAAGAAGTGGCCACATAATATCATCTTTTGTTGTTATTCCCCAACTCGGTTTTATTTGTATAAGATCCATAGAATCATTCCCTAAACAATGATTTGAAAGCATGAATAAGCTGCTATCAAGTCACTGCAAATGGCTATAGTTTGATATGAGTAGGCTTACGACCTTAGGCGTCAAACAGCGAATGTCAAGAAGAATACAAAGCAGAAG
The DNA here is from genome assembly GCA_948329865.1 of Linaria vulgaris. Classification (NCBI taxonomy): domain Eukaryota; kingdom Viridiplantae; phylum Streptophyta; class Magnoliopsida; order Lamiales; family Plantaginaceae; genus Linaria; species Linaria vulgaris. The sequence goes on from OX415251.1 coordinate 42,408,983, forward strand.
GAGGAAATTGACAAGAAAAAAGAATCCAGAGTCACCCGAACTCCTTTTTCTTTTATTTGTATATGTGGCTCTCTAATTCCTCATGTTACAAGATCAATTAAGTTCTCAGACATGTGACTTGAATACATTGCAACCTATAGATGCCCCAGTATGGCGCGCCAAAACACTCTTCTTAGGCCATACGGATAAACCACGAGGGAGACAGAAGAAGACGGTCATTACGAAATGATATGAAGCTTAGAGACCTAAATGAAGACGGACAATTAATGTATCTGACTCAACATGATTTACTTATGGTTCATATAGCCTAACTCAATAAAATTGGGATTACAGACTTGGTTGTTGTAGTAGTAACTAAAGATCCTGGAATAAATGCAAATAAGCAAATAGGATATATAAAATCCTAGATTCTCACCTTTTCCTGAAGATATTGACAGGTAAGAACTGCTGCAATCATCCTCGGTGGTAACTGATATCCAATGATTACCATTGCCCGCAACATGAGCAGTTTTAGGTGAATTGACTGCAGAACGTTTTGTATGCCTTTCTTCACCATGGGACGTGTTCTCCTCTTCATGAACTCAGCTTCGTCCATTTTCTCGACTTCTTCATGTTCCTCGAGATTCATATTTTCATAGTTAGTCTCTAAACATAGTAAGTAAAAAGATCTGGAATCGGCTATTATCTCAATATAAGATGTATGGCTAGCAATTTGAACATCACTCTGCCGTTTGCTTCTTAGCTTAGATTGTCTTATTACCATTTTAGAAAATTTCTAAGACACTTTCTGACGTATCTGAAACCAACCATGCTGAACACTTAAAAGGCAAATTGGAAATGGCCAGGATCAGATCTACCACTCCCTTTTTCCTTCATTTTACATCGAAGACTCTTAATTACTCATGTTACAAGATGAAAGTTGTTGTCAATTGTTTTACACTGATATACCGCATGAACTACCAAAATGACAGTTGAGATCAAATGTGAGGGACTTGATTTCTAATTATGAACTTGTGGCCGAGAAACTGACTAGAGCATTATACAGTGAGTTTTTTTACTAGAAGCCAATTTGCAATCAGTAATTGATGTCATTTAGTTCCACTGGAGATTGTTCTCCAATCTTTGCTAAAGTATTTTTTCCAATGATTTTAAAGCTAATGATACAACCAAAAGTTAAGCATGAAACAATTCTTAACTCTAAAATCCAAATACCAGAAAATTGGAAGTTGAAATCAAATTTGTATACCTTTCTCTGTAGATGAGCTTGACTTCTCCTTATTAGAATTGCTGCCATCATCCTCAAAGGTTGCTAATACATTTCCCATGACTTGAGAAGTTTTATGGGAAGTAGCAGCAGTATATCCTTTACTTTTTTCATGCCTGGTTGAAGACTCGATCCTTGACACGACATTTCTTCGCTCATCCCTGACCTCATCTTCGTCAAGGCTCTCAGTTTCTGCAGTCTTCGGAAAAATGGCTACAGAGCATCCTACTTTTAGTTCTTCCGCAGTTGAGGACCCTATCTCTGGCACCAAATATATTCTCTTGATCCTGAACTCCACTTCATCAGTTCTCTCAACTTCAAGTGTTTCTCTGGATCAGCACCTTTCTCCGGATTCCCTAAACATACATTTAAAAGCATAAGAAATCTATCCATAACATGACAACAGCAATCTACAACATCAATATCCCATTTGAGTCTTGAATATATTTACTGACGTACCAGGCGCACGTATGTTGAGGCTACAGAATGAAGGGAGGGAACAAAGATCCAAGTCACAACAAATATATTTACTTTCTTAAGATGCTCCCTTCCTTATTTGAATTGGAGTGAAGATACAAGATCCAAGTCACAACAAAGACTCTTAAGGAATACCAAATTCTCACCTTTCCATATTTGATTAGATGCAACACTGGTACATTTAGCATAAAGGGATCCATGTTGATCAACAAAGTATATATCTTTTGTCACACCCTTGCCAGTTATTGCAAAAGCTCCTGCAGTATCAAGTTCTTGGTTGGTTGTGCATCCAATTTCTGACCCAGATGCCCTCATGTTCCTCAATGCAGCCTTTTCATTTATCTCGATCTCAAGTCTGGATCAATGTGTACCTATCAGAGAGAAATTTAAAACATAAAAAACCTAGATATATTTGCAATCTGTACTAAAGGCATTTACGATAAAAAGAAATATTACAATTTCCTTCAGAACCAATTGTATGCGTCTGGCTAGAAATAACTCAAGCAGATTTGTTAACAACATAGACACACGAGATTATTGTAGTTAAAGCACACGGTGCAAATCTAAGTGTGCTTGGCATACGAACTTGGTATAATTTAAGAAAAAACCATGTTAATCGATCTAAAGCAAATCTCAGCACAAGAATAACAAATTTGTGAATCAATCACCGATATGATACCATTAATTGATTCTAACACGGCTGGAACAAAAAAAAAACCTTTAACGCGCAATCTCAGAAACAAAATTTTGGGAAATAACATAAACTTACAGTGATTAATACCGATATTACACCGGGGGGAAAAGAAACAGAATAGAAGGAAGAAACACCAATGAAAACAACAAATGTAATAGAAGAGAATCGTCGAAAAGAGATTATGTGATGCCGGAATAAGTACAACCAGGAGAGGTAAGGAAGGAGGAGAAGACACAAAGAGTTCTGTAGGGCGCCAAAATTTATAGGTGGCCTTGGGCTGGAGGTTGATTAAGAAACCCAAAAAGTGAGTCACAAGAATAAAGCGTGTTTTGCGCGCCTTTCATAAGACAAAAAGCGTATTAACGCGGTCATTTTATTCAAATCCAGCGTGTTAGGTGCATCAAAATGTATTGGTTGCAACTTTTAACACTTAGTAAGTTACTTAATAAGAAACTGCATCCTCATCTATCTGATAACTTAATTAAAAGTCGATGAGATGGAGAGCACGAGGGTGAATTTTGACAACTCAATTTGTTCCTAGCCTTCCAAAACTCTTTAATCGGTTGATAAGATGAGACAAGGAAAGAAATAGATGAGACAAGGAAAGAAAGCATTAATCAAATCACATTCTTGTGGATGGGTTTCTCTTTATTAACATCTGTTTAAACATTCAATTAGATCTTCTAAAATACGAAGCATCAATTAATTATCGAGAGTTTTAATTGCTCAACTCTCATTTTAGGTCATATAGGCAATGTTACTTTTATTGAACATTGAACAATGAATCAGTCATCCAGGTGGCCGGGCATGAAACTGTCGTCTCGTAATGATTCCATTAGAGTCAACTATGATTGAAATGGAAATGCACCACATTTCTATAGAATTTGGGATGTCTAACTTGTTCATCTGACATGTAGGACAGTATGTATTCGTGAATTGTTATGCGAAAGATCTTAAAATAATCTATAAAAAATGGATCAATTGCATGAACGTACATGACCTAAAATGCAGTAAAAATATGAATTACAAGACCACCTTCTTAAAATGAAAAAGATTCAGAAAACAGATATAAATCTAGATGATAACTTTAAGTGTACCAACTCTGCACGTAGGACAGCTCTTCTAGCAACTCTGCATGCTTATTGACCTTCAAACGTCACAATTAATAGCAGAGTTGTCTTCAACGAAAGAAAGCAAGCAGAAAAATTAAACGTCAGAAAAATCTTTAGACATGACATACGATGCACCTTAATAGCAAAGTTAAATGGCAACTGGCAAATGATTTGGTCTCAACACGAAAAATACATGAATTTAAATATTACTAATGAAGCCAATAATCATGTAAAGCATGAGATCCTGATTTAACTAGAGGGTATGTTTGCTTTCTTCCTCACAGTCATATGTTCATGCTACATTTCTCAACCCTGAACTACTAGTTGGGACTCAGTTTAAAACTTTAGGAACTTGTAAAATTAAAATTTCCAAAGCCATTGAATCCAATAAACTAAAGCCATGCCTTAAATGTCAGGAAATCCACCTACAAAGCATAGGTGCAAAGAATTTTTTTAAATGGAAAACATTCAAGTTCTTGTTGCTCTACAAGGTCTAAAGATGTTTACCTCCGTCAATATTCCTATCTGAAAAATACCTGCTCAGCAAATACTGCCTGAACTCAGCCTCGTATCTCTTGAATTTCTCAATTTGTTGTTGTCTATCCCTCTTGAATTTCTCACCTTGTTGTTGTTTATCCATAATGCTGCTGGAAGAACATGAGGACAATCAAAACGTAAGACGAATTTACAACAGAATCTAGACAAATTTTCACTTATGTGAAATAAATCCTTCCTCCCAACATGCAGTGATGCAACCAAACACAAATAATACAAAATCTAAGTTTCTTTTTTTTTTTTTGATACAATGGGAGGGGGATTAAGTTTCTAGATCTTTATATAAGTTGATACGCGCCCATACTAAGTAACTAATGAACTCCTTAAAGGCCTTAAAAGAAGAAAGAAATAATTATTTGAAGGAACCTGCTTTTATTTCAAGCCAAAAAAAAAAAAAAATGCAGGGATCGCATGCACAATCAACAAAGTCTTAATTAACTATCAAATTCACAATCGTCTTCATCAAATTTTAACCTAATTCCACTCGATCTCAAATCAGTTCCACTAAAGAAACTAAAAATGAAAGATGGTCAAGAACTCTAACAGATCTGAAGAAATTCGGTATAACGAGGAGGTGTCATCGAGATCTATTGACATGATGCATATGAATCTGGTGAGAATGGTTTTCACCAAAAATAACATTCAAACAGAGAAAAAGCAAATCCCAAAACATAAAACAATCACAACAAACCTTAGTTTCTGTTAAAGAAGCACAAGAGAAGTTGATGACTAGCTGATTGAGGGGCGATGAAACCTAAAGAACCTGCAAATGAGAACAGAAAAGATGCAAACTGCAGATTTTATATCCATAAAAGCGTGTAACACCTACAGTGAGATAACGTGCTTTCGTTGCGCTATGTAGAAGTACAACAATGACATTCATCTGGTTAATTATCAATTAAAATCCGCGATGGCACATTTGGAAATTTAGTAAATTGCAACAGGTGATGGTACATTTGGAAATGTAGTAAATTTAACACAAGTAAAATCACGTTTAATCCCCCGATTTCCTTAGTGTGGCAAGAGAAGATCAATATACACCCCATAACTTGAGAGCAAAGGATGAATAATCAGTTTAAGGCTTTTAAGCAACAACATAAGAAAGAATCCTATAACTCCTATCATCCTTATCGCATGGGGCCAAGTCAATTGCATCCGTACATGCTTTGGAAAGTTGGTAATGCCACCACAGTTTTAACTCTACTATTACTATGCTATCAAGAGTGATCCGCCCTTTATGAATAAAACTAGCTAGTATTCCAATATCTTCCATCCTCCAGAACAACAGCATATTACAGTCTCCTAAACATGTTTTCTACAATGACTCGCCTAAAACTACTGTGTAAGCCCAACAGTGCGGAACTGGGTTACTCTCATATCACAATGTAACCACCTGGTCGCTGAAAGAGTATGCCTCACATATTATTGATAGAGGGCTCAAACTGATCTTATAGTGTAATGACTTGATCGCTAGAGGAGCATGCCTCACTTACAGCAGATAGAGCAGTCACCTATATTGATTCTTTCTCCAAAGATTATGGACTGGGGTGAAAAAATTTCTTCACCCCAGCCACAACAGCCAACTCTGCTTGTAAATTAAAAAAAGAGAACTCATAATTTTCGAATTGGGAGCAAACTCACATTCTTAGAAGTGGATTCTCTTTAATCACATATGTTCAGACATTCAATTAGATCTTCTAAAATACGAAACATCAATTAATTATCGAGAGTTTTAATTGCTCAACTCTCATTTTAGGTCATATAGGCAGTGTTACTTTTATTGAACATTGATCAATGAATCAGTCCTCCAGGTGGGCAACTGTCGTCTCGTAATGATTTCATTAGAGTCAATTATAAAATAATCTTAAAAACTATAGAATTCGGGATGCCTATGCGAAGGATCTTAAAATAATCTATAAAAACTGGATCAATTGCATGAACATGACATAAAATGCAGTAGAAATATGAATTACAAGACAGCTCTTGTAAACTTAAAATGAAAAAAATTCAGAAAACAGATATAATCTAGATGATAACTTTAAGTGTGCTAACTCGGCATGTAGGACAGCTCTTCTAGCAACTCTGCATGCATATTGACCTTCAACATAAATAAATATAATTTGTAAATTTAAAATAGAGTACTCACAATTTTTCCAATTCCATCCAATCCAAACTATCTTCTCTGCCTACGTACACCGCGAGCCTCATCGTCAGGATCGTCTTCCATTCAACCAACGGAGGTTGATACCACGCTGATGACGGCACATTACTTGTTAGCTAGGGTTTTTGTAGGTTCAATATATATATGCGTACAGTATAGATATCTGATATTTATATTTTTTACTAATATTTTAATGATTTTGGAATTTTTATTGTCGACTATTACAACTACAAATGTATAAATAATTGAATCAAACACGGGGGGTAAAATAGTACTTGAACCAACTTAATAATTAAAGTGTTTTTTTTCAATATATAGAATTCTTTTCTTCAAAATCAAACACAATATTGATGTTTTAGGGTTTAAAAGTATCACACAACTTCTATGCTTTGTGAATCATGTTATACTTGGATTTAATTGGTTAAGCTCAAGAAGTTAGTGTTTAATATATTTACTCATTGTGAATAATTCGATCGAGGATCAAACTTTGAGGAAAGAAAAATCTGTCTCGGATTAATTTAGGAGGCAAAGTCTTACACATATGGTTTCCCACACAATACTACAAAATAACTTAGTTTAGGAGGCAAAGTCTTATCAAGTCGGCCTTGAGCCCAGTCACCTACTACAAAATAACTTATATCTCCTTCTACATCGGTTAGATGATTGTCATGTGTTTGTTATTAAGATTTAAGAATTACCGTCTAATTTTCTTTAATTTTTTGGATTCTTCCGACCAAACCCTGTGAGATTTTATGCTTAATTTTGTCTTAAGAGAAACTTAAATTGATAATACACCTACAAGTGTTTGCACCCGGGCCCTCGTAAAAAATATACAAACCTAATAGCCTCGAAGAATCTCCAGAATTTTACACAAAGACGGTGCAGATGCTAAATAATCTCCTTAAACCAGTCAACTTTACCAACGTATACGAGAGCAACATAAGAAAAAATATACGAGGCAATCACCTAGAAAGAGCATATGAGGCCACCACATTCGACCTAGCTTGGAAGAAGAAGCTGGAAATGCACCCCTCGAATGATCATATTCTGCGACTAAGATAAGGACAACCTAACATGACATGGATGTACCAGAGAAAATGACACACACTTCGTTACATTAAGACACCTGTCTCCTCCTCTAATGACCATGCATGCACCAACTAAGCAAAGATCTTGCAACCCATGTCCACCTGGTCTCTCCTCAGTTGAGAAAGCCCACGAGAAAGAGCAGCTTTCTCCCACCTATAATACATGGACTCTGCACTTTGAAAAGAGAATCAGAAAAATTAAAACATTTATAATCATGCCCTCGTACGATTCCCATGCATCATCCTTTCGTAATACAAATCTGCGACCACTTTGATCGTAACCACTTTTCTCTTCATTCTTTTTACATGATTGGTGATCTGAATTTATTTCCTCTTTTTTTATAAGCACACAAGAAACGCGTAAACTACTAGCTGAACTTATTTCCATCATCTCATACTTTCTGAAATGTTAACCTTAACTCGTCTACTAGCTCACTTTTAGAATTTTGCTATAAACTACTCAGACGACCTAAATAAGTCGATTCAAAATCTTCAGCCCACAAATTTAGCAAAATAACCACAAATTTAGCAAAATAACCACAAATTAGAGGGAAAATAAGCATTCGATCATAGTTACATGAGGCTAAATGGCATATATTGACCATGATATCTTTCAGAATCTGCTAGCTATACAACCAAATGCCGAATTAATGTTAACACGAGGTGGTATACAAGCTCAATTTACAAATTCGCTACAAATTACTCATACAACAAAAACAAGTTGGTTCGAATTCTTTGACCAACAAATCTTGCAAAATATTCACAATAGAAAACATTCAGCGAGAGCTCACAATAAGCTCCACAAGGTCCATCAACTCATACTTTCTGAAATTTCACCCTAACCTCCAAAATAATCACACCATAATTCTCCAAAAAATCACACTCGTGCAATGAACTATAGATAAAAATCACAAGTACGCATAGTTCCAAAATACAACCAAAATGAAATTCCAGAAAAACACCATACACAATCGACCAAATAATTTTCAATCGATTTAAGAACAAAAGAGAAACCGAGCTTAATCAGATAGTTATGATTTCACACCATTTTCGGTTAAACCCTTTAAGCCCCTGACGTATAATGTCTTTCTCATTTACTCTTTGAAGGTTTTAAAATTAGGGATATGCCACTAACGTATTTTAAATACCCTTAGACTAAATCTCATGAACAAAAATATGGATGCGTGTCCATAATGAATGGTCGATCAACGGTGAAAGGATAATTTTAAAATCTTAGAGGAAAAAGTGAGAAATACTGTAAATGTTAGGGGCTTAACGAGACTTATCCCACCATTTTTTTAGTTCTGATATATATTAGATAGTTATGACTTCACACTTAGTAAACGTTAGGGGCCTAACAAAATTTATACCACTATTTTTTGATTTATGATATATATTAGATAAATATGACTACACACTTACCCTAAATAATAATCGAGCTTAACTCTCCCAGACCCATCTTATATTAATCATTCTCATAATTTATCAAATTATGTGTATTTGATGAACTTTGGTGCATTCTACAAATTTCTCAAGTTTATGGTAGACAATAATAACCATTTGGAATTTAGTTTTATGTTAATTATTATGACTACAAAGTTCGGTGTCGCAATGTCTTTAAATATACTTCTTTCGTTAATCCTGGTAAATTAAATCAATAATCATGAAGACAACCCCACTGCATCACTACAAAAAAATCGGGAGCGGTCGGGAATGACCCATGTGTGGTCGGGAAAGAGTCATTCCCGACCGCTATTCGGTCGGGACGAAGCGGTCGGCGTTGCTTCGGTCGGAAAAAGTTTTCCGACCGCCTTGTGGTCGGCACGGACTTTTCCCGACCACTTTTCCCGACCGAATTACGGTCGGGAATTTACCGACCGATTATTCTGACCGCACAACGGTCGGAATTATTCCCGACCGCATATCGGTCGGGAAATACTTGAATTTTATTCCCGACCGCTATGCGGTCGGGATCATATGACTTTTTTCGACCGCAAATTGGTCGGGATTAAAATTCATGTTATTCCCGACCGGGCTCCGGTCGGGAATAATATTCAAATCAATCCCGACCGATTCGCGGTCGGGGAAAATATTCATCTTATTCCCGACCGAATATCGGTCGGGAATAATAATCATCAGAACAAAAAAAATAATATTCTGGTAATAAATTACCGGAATATTATTTTTTTAATATTTTGCAATATTTGAAAAACATTATTTAGTTTTTGTGTTTGCAATAATTAAATTTTTGATTCATAGCTTAGTCTAAAACACAAAAAAAATAAATAAGTTTTTGATTATTGAAAATTTGAATAAAGAAGTGAATTTTTTTAATTTTGAAGTTGAAAGAAAGAATGTTTTGAAAAAGTGTATGAATATGAAAAAAGTGTTTGAATTTTTTTTTGAAGAGGAACAAAGTGTGTGGAGATGGAAAAATGAGGAGAATAATGAAGTGTATTTATAGAAAAAGTTAAAAAAATTTGAATTTTCGTCAAATTTGAATTTCCCGCAAAGTCCCGCCATTATTTTCGATTATTCCCGACCGAATATCGGTCGGGAATGTTGAATTTTTTCAAAAATTTCAAAAAACCGCCAATTTTTCAAAAAATACTGACCGAAATTCGGTCGGCAATACTTTGTAGCCCAGAAACTCGCGACATACCGACCGCACTGCGGTTGGGAATAAGTTTAAATTTTATTCCCGACTGCACCGCGGTCGGAAATTCCTTTAAATATTAGTCCCGACCGCATTGCAGTCGGGAATACCTTTAAGTTTTATTTACGACCGCCATGCGGTCGGCAATAATGGTAAGTCCCGACCGATACGCGGTCGGGAAAAATAGTAAATTTTTCATTTTTTCGATTTTTTGGAAAATCTTGATGTGTTTGTTAAGTATAACTATAGAATCTCATTAAATTCATGAATTGCACTATTAGTTAGTTTGTTTAATGTACTTTTAATTATTAAATTAGTATAGTTTATCGGAGTATAAGTTAAGTTAGTTTGGAGTTTTACCTATAATAATCATACGTAGTATATAGGAGTTCACAATTGTCAATTAACATTTGTTACGAACGTTAATATAGAGAGGCTAATTGTGATATATATATATATATATGTTAACATTTGTTTAACATAATCGTAAGTAGTTACATTATTAGCAACTACATATACTAATCTATTTATAAGTGACAATATGAATCGACGCTTCAAACGATTCATCAACGTGCAACTAAATTTAATTTTTTTTTGAGATTTTTAGTAATATATAACTAATACTGATTTACTCGATCATTAAATGAACGATTTACCTAAAATTGAGAGCGAAATTGTGAAATTAAGAATATGAATATTATTCTCTACCGAAAACCGGTCGCCAATAAAGCCTAAACCCTAAACCCTAAACCCTAAACCCTAATATTCCCGACCGCCACGCGGTCGGGAATAACAACGATTAGTATTATTCCCGACCGCAGCGCGGTCGGGAGTATTAGTCAGCCCTTGGGAAAAAATTGATTCACGTTGTTTAATTTCATATTATAGGCATAATTACCAATACTTAGATTAAACGAACAAATAATGCACAACTAACACAATTTTCAATACTTAGATTAAACGAACAAATAATACTACTACTCCGCATCAAACGAACAAATAATGCACAACTAACACAATTTTCAATACTTAGATTAAACGAACAAATAATACTACTACTCCGCATCAAACGAACAAATAATACACAACATAATTACAGAATAAATACGAAACTAGTTTAACATTACATAATTGGTCCAAGCATCAAACAAATTACATAAATACAAACAAGTAACACAGTTTTCAATACTAAAATATCCCTAAAATAAATAAAACTACTACTACTCATAGTCCCCGTCATGAAATCCAAATGTATCAGGAGTTGTGGAGGGTCCAGCACCATCATCACCATCACCGGCAAGATCGGTTGCATCACCACCGAGAATGTCATCCTCGGGGTCCTCATCGGGGTCATCCTCGTACTCATCATCATACAGCGGGCAATCAGGAGCACCATGCGCAAAATGATCAGGAGGGGGTGGCGAGGAACGCTGACCGGCTCGACGAGCTTCACGCATGAGTCCCCCAGTAGGCATGGGTCGAGATGGAGGAGTACCGCTAGTCTGGGTGATGTGTTGGGTCAAGAAATCTACCTGAGTAGCAAGCGCGTCAATCATCGCATCAGTAACAATCCTAATACGACGGTTCTCCCTCTCTAACGCCCTCGCATAATCATGTGTCGTGTCTGGGTGCTTCTTCGTCGAGAAACCAAACCGATCGTGGCGTGCATCCGAAGTGAGACCCGCAGCCTTCCCCTTCTTCAATTCTCCTATCGCCTGACTCCACAGCTCCTGATCTAGAGGTGGCCACGTAGAACGATCCGCCTCGTACCTCTCGGTCATAAGGCCCATGTACTCCTCCTGTTAATTTTGTCATAATTGTTAGTACGTAATCAAGGAACACATATATTAATACAGTAATCAAAAAATGCTATACAAGTTAAATACTTACGTAGATAGCCCTATACTTGGGGTGAACCCAAACGCGGCGACGTGGAGCTCCCTCTGGCAGACCACTGGGCACATGTGTGTGCTGATAACGATATACATTTGTTATTTTAGATATTTAAATTTAAGACAATAATATTATTCGTATAGAAACTCAATTTAATAAGACATACCATTCTACGTCGAATCTCCGTGTAGCTCTGGGACCCACTAGCATGAGTAGCTCGTGCAGGACGATCAGGGTCTGGTGCCTCTCCCGATCGCCTGTTCTTCTGGCCTGTCGTGGATTTCTTCGCATGATCCTCCGACTCCCAATGCGTCACGAACATCCTCTCTAACTTGTCGCTCATCCAACTGTTCTTCGGACGCGACGCCCACTTCGGATCATCGAGCCTGTCGTAATAGTTATTCTTTGCATTGTGCACGATTTCCTTGTAACACTTCTTAGCCTTCGCATCGTATGCGAAATGTGCACGAAGCATGTCATCCGGATGAATGTAGTATATGCTCTGTTATTAAATAAGGTTTTTAATTAAGGTTTCGTTAAATAAAAATCTTACTATTTATATATATATTTAGTAAACTTTCTAAATCCCACCTTAAACTTAGCCCACATCTGTCCCTGGACTGTCGGATCGACCTCGGTGTATAAAGGAACACACGTCTTCATAAACTCCCTAATGATCGAGGTAACCGCCGTGGATATCTTTCTCCCATCCATAAATACGTCGTGCTCATCCAGCTGGATCCTACGACGGGCTGTACGGTCAACCGGAACCTGCGGCCCTCTCGATACACCTCGGCCCGGTCTCTGTTGCGTCGCTGAAGATGGTCCTGCACCAGCAACGTATGCAGGGGAAGAAGTACTAGGACCCACCGGTGTAGACTCTGTAGAATGTGGCCTAGGTGCCGTAGGCCTCGATGATGACGGTGGCCTTGATGAAGACGATGGCCTAGATGATGACGATGGTGTCGATGCTACGTGATCATCATCTAGTCGAAATGGTATTACTAGATCTGGTGGAGTACCGCCGCTCGATCCGATAGGTGGAGTACTCGATGGAGTGCTCGATGGACCACTACGCCCTCTCTTCGAGGGCTGGCCACGAGCGCTATCACCGGACGACATGTCGTCGAAGAGGAGTGCTACGAACTAAGTAAAAGCATCTAAGTTAGAATTTTTCTAATTGTAGAGATGACCTAAGTTTAATCAATACTAAGTTATTCCTAAAGGTATAAATATTTCCCAAAGCCCAGCAATTTCTAAGGGAATTTACAAATTAAATCCTAACAATTTCAAGAATATCTAATAATTAATATTAAAACATTAAATAAAACATTAATAATTAATAGTAAAACATTAAATATAACATAAATAACTCCATAATTAACGTCCAAATAAATAAAGTCATAAATAATTACTAAACTATAACATTTCCTAAAGCCTAACAATTCCTAAAGGTATAAATAATTACTAAAATCATAAAACTATAACATTCCCTAAAGGCATAAATAATTACTAAAATCATAAAACTATAACATTTCCAAAAATCTAACAATTCCTAAAGGCATAAAAGTCTAACATTTCCCAAAGCCTAACAATTTCTAAAGGCATTTCCTAATTAAAACTATACTATTTCCTAAAACCTAACGATTCCTAAAGGCATAAAAATCTAATATTTTTCTAAAGCCTAACAATTCCTAAAGGCATTTATTAATTAAATTCTAACAATTACTACAATATATAACAATTAAACATAAAAAATAAATATTAAAACATTAAATATAACCTAAAAAACAAGAAAAAGCGAAAAAAGTTACCGATTTTGAAGTGCCGACGGAACTGCGGTCGCGAAAGGCTGATCGGCGGTCGGCAATAATAGGAGGGAGAGAGAAATGATGAGTGTGAAAATGAAGAGGTGGAGGGAGGTATTTATAGAAATACCTCCCTCTTTCCCGACCGCATTGCGGTCGGGACGTCTCGGCCCAGCTGCTCGGCCCAGCTGGGCCGAGATTAGGGCGACACTCTGGGCGGGAAATTTCCCGCCCAGAGTGTTCCCGACCGCAATGCGGTCGGGACAACTTGTACCGACCGCAATGCGGTCGGGAATGGTTTTAATAAATGTCCCGACCGCATATCGGTCGGTAAACTTTATAATGACCGCATTGCGGTCGGGATTGCTCCCGATCGAAATCCGGTCGGGAGTTTCCGGTCGCGAAAAGTCCTGAAATCTTGTAGTGCATTTTAACTTAAAATTTAAATTTTGATCCCATCTAGATCCAACCAAGTCTTGCTCTTACATTGGATATGGCCCGGTTCATTGCTTGTAACCATGCTAAGGTTATTGGCGTCATTTCAGACCGATATACAACAAGGTTATACAAGTTCCTAGTATTTTTGACAATTTTGAAATAAATTATATTTTCTTCTGACTTATCTCACAAAGAAATGAAAAAGGATCAGATCTTATACATCTTTTAAATACCACAACTAATTAAATTAACTACTCTTTTTCAAAATTCACGACAAGGGCATATCACGATCAATTAAATGAGCCATTTACATTTAATACGTATCTCATCACTCGGTGTATAAATAGACGTTTAGTAGACTAAAAATCACGGGCGCGATGAACATGAACCCCACCTTACAACAACTTGAAAGAATCATTTGCGATCACTCTATCAATTTTGGTCGAGTCATTAATCTTTCGAATTGGCGTACAATTGTACATTCTTATTTACTATTTATGTCGTATTTATCAGTTTCTTCTACTTGTTCAATAGTTGGGTTTGGCCTTGATTTAACAATTTGTTAACAAATCCATGTCAAATGCCGACTAGCCTCTTTGAACGATCAACCAATATCTGTGTAATCAGGCGCTCAACTCATCTTGCTATAAATGGAATTGTGACTGATGTAGCTAGCTAAATAATAGGATGAGATTAACCAATTATTATCACTATTTTCTTTTTACTCATTAGACAACATTAGGAAAAAGAAAAGCAAATGTGTATGGCAAGCTCCTGTTTGGAGTTAATAAATTAAGACTCTAGCTCAAAAACTATACATATGGAACAAAGTCAAATTCACAAGCAAAAACCGATGGATCGTGTATTTATTCAAAATATTTTAAAATAATGTGGTTGTGAATTATTGGGAATAATTAAAAACTTTTTCAGGGGCATAGAGTTATTATGTAGAAATTACATTGTGTTATATTTTCTCTCAATGTGTTTGTATTTGAACGTACTCTTTCCAATATGATTAAATTAACTTTTGTTGGAAGAATAAAACGGAAACTTTTCCATATTAAAACCGATAAAGAAAATTGGCCAAAAACATTTAAGTGTCTATGTGATTGCACCAAAAAAAGTTTTCTTGAAAAATTGAAAGTACAAGTAAATATACTCAAGTAATACTTAGATATTCAATGGCTTTTCTGCTGTTTTACTTTCATATAGCGGGAAGAATTGAAATTTGCCAATATAAAAAAACCTACTCGTTGGTAGGTTCGGTTAAGGTGTTGATTTCACCCTATATGTATTTAGTCAGCTCTATCAGGAGTCATATTAAATTACAAACAATTTACTATATTTAATTTCAACAAGATAGAGGAATGAATAGAAGGCACACATTGATAAGGTTACAAGTGCCCGAGGTTGTTCAAACAATTCGTTATATAGAATGTGAGAAAAACCATGCCGCTCTTACTGCATTCAACATTTGTGTTCATGCCCACGGGCGTAGAAGGAAGACTGCATTCAACATTTGTGTTGCGTGCACACGCCACCGTAGCTTCCACCGCATGGTGGTTGGCACTGAGGTGGTTTCTGATAGAGCGAGGTCCTCCAACAATTCTTGAACTTGTAAAAGCATAAAAGAACTTGCAAAATGAACTTTACATAAAATCCATATTTGAAGAGATTTGTGTACCAATTGATTTTTTGTGTGTACTACGAGTATAAAATAGAAGTGTAGATCTTCTAGAAAAGCTACAATATTATATGGACACAGAATTATAGTTAAAACATATAACTAGATCTAGATGCAATAACTTATTCTGGTTTATCAATGATTAATTTTGTTGCTCAAATCAGGTGAAAGAAATATCAATGGAAATAAAGTACTTAGGAGTAAGGATAAAGTCCACATTTTAATAGGTATATATTATTACCGACCTAGGTAAAATTACTTAATCACACCAAAAATTAACGAATTATATTAAGCCATGTAATATGTCAAGCCCCATATGACCCCAAGTGTAATGCCCCATAATTCCTTTTAGGACGAATTATCAAAAATGGCCGCTAACTTTTTTTTTCAATCTTAAATGTCCGTTTTTTCCCAACCTGCTGAAAATGCCCGTTAAGTTTTAAATTTTCTAACAAAAATGCCCGATGTTAAAAATTCGGACATTTTATCCGACGTGGCATCCGAGTCAAAGAGACGCGATGCTGAATCAAAAAGTCGCGTTTTAAAATTCGGCATTTTTGGTAGAATTTTAAAAGATACAGGGCATTTTAGCATTATTTTACAGACAAAATAGGCTTTTTTGTCCTTATTTTTCGTTTCGGGCATTTTTAGTAGAAATTTTAAAAGATACAGGGCATTTTTAGCATGTTTTGAAAAAAACGGGCTTTTAAGATTGAAAAAAAAAGTTAGCGGGCATTTTTGATAATTCGTCATTCCTTTTATTGGATTTTCAAATGTATTTCATTAATTGAATTTATACATAGAATCCTCTAGTTAAAACGCACAGTAAGTTGGGCTAAATAGTTGTGGTAGGTGACTGAACCATTTTTGGACCTAATAAAATGCACCTAAATGTTTAAAGCCTAAATAATTAGAAACGTTAACTTTTTGTACTGAATAAATCTTTAAACTCTTCTTATCAAGAAAATAGAATTAGAGACTTGTTTGACCTTTAGAATCAATAATAATTTGTATCAGAGTCTCTTTGCCGATTACTTTTCTGAAACAAAATAATTATGGGAATAGTATATTTAAGTAAAGATAAAGAGAGGGGGGGTTAGATTGAAAATAGAAATATGGGTATATTTGAATCATTTGAAGCCTATCTCAATTAATCTCTTAATTTGCTTCCACGTCGCATGGAGAGGCACATGTGGCGTTTGAAGATTATAAGGCTTATCTGAGAACCCACATATTCTTAATTTTGCATGCAAACAATTTAGTAGAAGTTCTGTTCTTCTCAACCTCTTAACAAACACACGCACATATACTCGTGGAAGAGAACATAATTTTGGCCCAGACGCGACGGTTAAGGGCGCACGGTAATAGTGTCATGTTAATTAACACCATCTTATACTTTGATTTATTTTCCTTACAAATACATACATAAGAGTAGAACAAGTTACGTCGCTTTTAGACAGATTATATGATTCTATTATATTTTCTAAATTCGATTTAAAATCAGTATACTGACAAATCCAGATCGATACAGCTGACACTACAACAGATTTGGCCTTTTCCGTCGGGCCCGGCGTTTTGGGCCGACGGAAAAGGCCCTTTTTTCCCGTCGGGGTAAAACAACGACGGAAAAGCCCTTAGCCGTCGGGTACAAGCCGACGGAAAAAGGGGCAAAAAAAATAAATAAAAAAAATAAAGAAAAAAAAATGGTATTAGCTTTTCCGTCGGCTCTTTACCGACGGAAAAAGGGCAAAAAATAAAAAAATAAAAAAATAAAAAAATTTGGTGGCAGATCTGATCCGTGTGATTTGATCACATGGATCAGATCACGCCACGTCAGCGATCCATGTGATAATTCACACGGATCGCTGACGTGGCACGCCCCACCCCCTTTTTTTTGGTTTTTTTAATTTAACCCTACTACTCCTAAATATCTATAAATACCCCTTATTCTACCCACTTAATTCATTCATTCTTCCCATCCTCCAAAAACTATCTACTTTCTCTCCCAAAAATTCTTAATAACTAACAAAAATTTATCCATATTCATTAACTTATAATTAGAGTTTATTATTTGTTTTATTATTTTATTTCTACTCATGTTTTATTCATTATCTAAGTAATAATAACTATAAAAAAATTATATTATCAAGATTTTATTTTAAATACGAAATTTTATTTATTATAATAAATAATTTAAAAAAATTGCTCGAATATGTGAATGTTATTATTTAAATCGATTTCTTTTAAATTAAATCGCCAAATAAACATAAAAAATTTATTTAAAATCGTTTCTTTACAAAAAATCGCCAAAAAATTATAAAATAATTATTTAAAATCGATTTCTTTTAAATAAATCGGCACAAAATCATAAACCAATTATTTTAAAACGATTTATTTTAAATCAATTGTTTTAAATGGTTTTTTTAATTTTTTTTAAAATTTTTAAACCCTTTTCCGTCGGCTTAAAGCCGACGGAAAAGCCCTATACCGTCGGCTTAAAGCCGACGGAAAAGGGTTGCCTATACCGTCGGCTTTAAGCCGACGGAAAAAAACCCCTTTTCCGTCGGCTTAAAGCCGACGGTATAGGAAAAAGGCTTTTCCGCCGGTAAAAATCCGACGGAAAAAAGCTTTTACCGACGGATTTTGCCGACGGAAATGATTATTTTCGTCGGAAAAGGGGCCTTTACCGACGGTTTTTGAGCCGTCGGTAAAGGCAAAATCTGTTGTAGTGTGATCAATATAAAACAGCTTTTAATGTGCTAATTGGACATTATGAATGGCATGTTATGCCATTTGGTTTGAAAAATGCTCCATCAGAATTTCAACAAATTATGAATGATATTTTTACCCCTTATAGCGAATTTATCATTGTTTATATTGATGATATTTTTGTCTTTTCTAAAATCATTGAAATGCATTTTAAGCATCTTCAAATCTTTAAACAGATAATAATGAAAAATGGGTTAGTCATATCTAAACCAAAAATGTCTCTGTTTCAATCTAAAATTAGATTTCTAGGGCATTATATTGGAAAAGGCAGCATCAGACCAATCATTCGAAGCATTGATTTTGCTGATAAATTTCCGGATGAAATTATTGATAAAACCCAATTCCAAAGATTTTCAGGAGGCCTTAATTATATTTTCCCTTACTATAAAAATCTTACATAAGATACAACTATTTTATATGATAGGCTAAAAAAGAAACAATCTCCTTGGACAGAACACCATACTAATGATGTCCTAAGAATTAAAGAAAGAGTGAAAACTCTCCACTATCTAATGATAAGTAATCCTTAATGGAATAAAATTTTGGATACTGATAGCTGAGAGATTGGGTTTGGTGGCATATTAAAACAACCCAATCCTGAAACAAAACAAGAAATGCTTGTTCGTTTTCATTCAGTAAATGGAATGACAGTCAGAAAAATTATCCAACAGTTGCAAAAGAAAATCTTAGCAATTGTTAAAAGTGTTTTGAAATTTCAAGATGATTTATATAATCAACATTTTATAATACACACAAATTATAAATCTGCTAGAATATATGTTTCATAAAGATTTTAAACATGATGTTTCAAAATAAATGTTCGCTAGATGGCAAGCGCGTTTAGCTCCCTTTGATTTTGATATTATTTATAAAAAAAGGAGAAGATAATAGCCTTCCAGATTTCTTAACCAGATAATATTTATTATGAGTCCTCCAACAAATTATTGCAAAACATTGTCCCTTTTTATAAAATCAGATAAAGATTTTTTAGAATTCCTACAAATGCATACCTTTGAAGAATTAGGACTTAGTTATGAAAATAGACGCTAAGATTTAATACGTGCCCGAAAGATTATACTAAAAAGGTATGAAAGACAAGCACGATTATTTCTTGTCTAAACCATTTGTTTTAGGAACACATGGATGCAGGGCAGGGGCTCTACTTCTTCCTCTTATAGGGGAGGACGAGGAAAAGGCAAAAGTCTAGAATATATGGCCAAAATCGGTAAACAAAGGCTTGTAGCCGGCGATCTTTCTCATAATAAAGAATTCCAAGAATTCCTTGCTTTCAAAAAGTAGCAAAATTCGAGTAATACTCAAGAAACTGTTAATAGCCCAGAAGATCTGGCAACATATGCCAAGGTTGCCACTAATGAGGACGTCCATACTGGTTTTATTAATAACATAAACCAAGAAGTTATTCTTCTTATAGAAGATTCTGATTTAAAATTGGAAAATGAGCCCTGGACAATTATTCGCAGAAAGCTTGATGCATCTTGCTTTATTACAGGGACCTATAAATCCCGAATGTTTTATGAAACACTCCTACAACACACATGATCCTCTGAAATCTCTCATTTTACAGGACACAAAAGGAATTTATAATTTCTCGAAAATAATAATTAAGCACGTTATCCTTGTGGATGAATGGGGATCTTCACCGATTAAAGAAAGGGAATTAATTAATCCCAACACAAAAACCCCCATTAGGTACAACTATTGGGATTATGTGGAAGCCTTTCCTAAAGTCTTTTATACGAGAATGATCGTCATAAACATACATGGTTTATCAAAATCTGCGGTCATGTTTATAACAAAGAAATACCAAATTGGTTTTTTAAATGGTGGCGATTTTATGGTACTATAGTAAAAATTTGGCTGGAAATTTAAAAAAAAAAACTTCAAGACTTGGGTTGATATTTGCCCAAAAATCCTGGAAGGACAGCAAAATATCTCTTATCCAGAAGGGATGTCTTCCTTCTATTTCTTTACAGAATTCTCCATTCTATGGATATGGAAATGGTATCCTGAATTTGCTCGAAGTGAGGAAATATTCCTTGCCTTGTTCGAAGATGTTCCGCAAAATTTTGGGATAAAATGATGAAAACTAATTCAGAGACTAATCAACAAGAAGGCCAAGACACGTTACAACTGATAGAGGATCACCTTGTCCAATATACTAAAATGGGTGAAAGCCAAAAGAAGAAATAACTTCAGACTCCCTTTGATTTCATAAAAAGGAAAATCCAATTACGATCAGAAAAACTTAATAAGAGAAGCATTATAGGAGAATATATTGAGGAAATAAAAAAAGATATTTCCAGAGAAATTGCGGAGAAGGAAGAAGACACCTCCATGGGATCAAATCCGGATGAAATTCTTCAGGATGCTCAAGATCCTAATGATTTTGATATCAATGACATTTTCGATATTCTAAAATCTATTGTTCAAGATTATACAATCAGGCGAAGTGCATTTAATTCGAAATTCGCAGAAAAATGACGCACGTAGTGACAACAAAGGGCCGACAAGTCATCATCACCTAATAGGTGGACCGCTAATTTTTCTGTAGCAATTGTGACTTTTACTGTAGCACTTTTGACTTTAATAAAGATTTCTCTATTTACTAAACAGATTGTAAAGGATTTAGAATCCGAAAAGGGCTATAAAAAGGGCTCTCGGTTCTGTTGTTTAAGCAGAATTTTCTTTGGCATTCCTCCTCCTCTTTGTAAAACATATAAAACCTTCACTCTGTAAATTATAAGTAAGCTTCAATAAAAAATTCAGCTTGAACAAGAGCTTCTTAAACTACTGGTACGTTTGCTTAATTGATCTTTTATTTATTATTCGACTGATTTTCCTTAGCCTAATGAAGGCTAAGAGCCTGTTATATAATGGATTGAGTCCTTGTTTGTGTGTTCTGGATAATTGGTAATGATTTCACTTCTTCTCTTGGGTCCTCATAATTCTATCTTCAACTGCATTGATTTGTATTTTTTAAGTCTCATAACATGGTTAGGATATTAATCTGGCAAGCTTAAACATAAGACATATTTTGCACGACTGTTGACCCCTTTTGCCATTATTCGAAGGCATTTTGTGGGGATTTGGTTGGTGCTTTTGTCTAGTTTAAGTTAAGACGGATTTCTATCTCATAATATCTCCCATGTGTCACTCTTGAAATATATGAAATCTGTACAATTGATTATTGGTTGTGATCATGGGTCGAATTGTATCAGAGCCAGTGCACCAGAACATATAAAGGTGGAAACAATTCATTACATAACATTATGTGTACCATGAATTTTCTTGGTAGAAGAGATATTGTTCAAAACAGTATAAATACAGAAATTGATTTACCTGAACATCTTGAATCGCTTAATAAATGGACAATCCCAAGGATTGAACCCAAAATTATTTATAAATTGGGGACTTTTGAGAAACTTAGTTTAAAATAAGTTGTTAAAACAACTGAGGAGTCAATCTCTTTAAATAACGAAGAAATGATCATAAAGCTTTTAAGTGAGAAAGATATTTCTTCATATAGAAATTTTTATAAATTTCTTCATATTGGTTTAATACAAATAGCTTTGAAACCCTTAACTCTTGAAGGTTTAACATAAAGTTTTATAGGAGCTTTAAGAGATGGTAGAAATCTTGATTAGAAACAATCCCTGATGGGTATTATACAATCAAGTCTGGCGCATGGTCCAGTATATTTTGATGTTTATCCAAATTTGCAACTTTCATTATCTGATGTAAACATACTTGATGCTTTAACATTAAGCGTTAAAACTCATGGTTATAACTATCTACCAGGTACGGAAGTCATATGTATCTGTTATCGTGTTTATTATAAACCCTTATATACTTTAAATCCTCAGTGTAGAAGGGTTGATAAACCTTTAAATGAAACTATTTTAATAGAAACTAATTCAAAAAAATCTTGAATAACAACAAGAAGAACAATAAAATGGGATGAAATTCAATTTCCATAAAATTGGATTATAAACAAAGCCGTTCCTTCACAATAGCCACAAATGCAAAGTATTTTTTGATTTTTTTACAAACATCAGAGGGAAATGTCCAGATACAGTTTGAAAAAGAAAATAATAAATTGTCAAGGATTGGATCTTTGAAATCTCATCATTATATTTCTCCTCTGGATTATATAGTAGAAACTCCTTCACGGGCTTCTACATCACAGATTAGAGAACAGGTTTATACACCTGATACAGAAACTGAAAAGGTGAACAATTTATCTATAAACAAAGATAATATTGTTCATGGTATATATGATAATATTCATCAGATGTAAGATGCAGATATTACTGCTTCTGAAATGAGTTGCTCTATTTAATAGATTTTATCTCAAAAATCGATTTTAGTCCTGGATCTCCAGTTAGGCAAGAAATAAAAGGAGAATTTAACACTCCCAGATGGGAAGCATTTAGGAAATGTTTTTTCAATAATTTCCATCCGAAAGATCAAAGGATTATACGAAAGGAATTCTATCTATTATGCGAACAACATAATAAAAAATATGCTTTTGTTCCATGGTTTATTCATACTTATGTTGACAATTATATTCCTGTCTTAGAAAGAAATTATAAACTTTTAGAGAGCAAAGTTTTAAAAGGGTTTATTCGCCTCAACAACCTTTTCAAAATGAGAAATTAAATTTCCTTGCTTTCGCAAAATTACAGGAAAATGATACTTTGCCAGTTACTCTACAGCATATTAACAATATTATAAAATAGCAGAATTATACGAATTTGTTTCTCACTATTATGGGAGAACATACTACTTCTCTTCATAATAGAGTTGAAATGGTTTTAAACACCATTCATACAATTAGTACAGCCAAACCGCAAAATAATACTTTAGAAGACATTCATATTATTTCCCCTCATATTCAACCTCCACCAATAATCATAGAGAGTTTAAATTAAAATCTTTGAGAGAACTTGAAAAGTTCTTAGAGGATAAATTTGAAGATATGAAACTTAATACTCTCAATGAGGAATTGGATAAAAATACTGATTATAAAACAGTTATCAATGATCAAATTTATAAACTTGGGAAGAGGCCTACCCAGAGATTATATTATTATAGGAGACCTTCTCCTATGGATACGTTGCATGAAGAACGAGAATTTGTTGATAATAATTCTTATAACGGTAAGAGTATTTATGAATGAAATATTGATGGAAATACTGATAAACAAATCTATGATGTGGTTCATCGTATGTTGATGTATTCTACTATCTGCAAACAGAATAATAATTCGGACAAGGTTGTTGCTAAAATGATAGTAGCAGGATTTACTAGTCAATTAAAAGGCTGGTGGAATAATTATCTATCTGAAACTGATAAGGCCACTATCCTTAATACGATCAAAATAGAGAATTATAATATGTATGAAAATGCATTTTATAATTTAATTGTCAATATTATTGAAAATTTTACTGGAAGATATTCAGACAATAATGAGACTATTAAAATTCTTTTGCAAAATCTAAGGTGTAAAACACTTACAGATTTTAGATGGTATAAAGATACATTTTTAAATAGGGTTATGAAATTACCAGAGTGTAATAGCTTTCATTGGGAATCTAAATTCATAGATGGTCTCCCTAGCTTATTTGCAGAGAGAGTCAGGAAAAATCTAAGGAAGGATCATACTTCTATTCCTTATGAGGATTTTACCTATGGTAAATTAATTGGAACTTGTATTCAAGTAGGATTAGCTCTATGTAATGAAATAAAGCATAATCAATAAATTAAAAGACAGAATCTAATTGAAAGAAAACAATTAGGCCAATTTTGTGATCAGTTTGGTGTTGATATGCCAAATAATAAGACCACCAAGGTCAAGAAAGTTTATCATAAACGTGATGGTACTGAAAGACCATATAGGAAGCATAAGCTTTCTAAGAGGACAATTGAAAAACATTCTGAAAGGAAATCTCAACGAGATTTCCAAAAGAAAGAAAAGAAAAAACTTATGGTCTGTAAAAAATGTGGTAAAATTTGCCATTTTGCGCGTACTTGCAGTGTCAAGAAAAAGCTTAATAGTTTTGACATTGATGAAGGATTAAAGGATTCTTCATCAAAACTATTACTTAATTCTAACTCTGAGCATACCTCAGATGAGGGATATAGTACAGATGATAGTTCTGATGAAATTGAAAATATCAATAAAGAATTAGAACAAGAATCAATGACTTCTGGATCAGAAGATTGTGATTCCTGTTCTCTAGGTTTACCTTGTAAAAATAAAAATTCTACAAATAATGATGAATTTTATAAACTATTAGCTCAATTTCAAGATAATTGTATAAATGTTTTAATTGATAATAATTTTCTTTAACTTTTAAAGAAAATTAAAGATCCGGAATTACGCTATAAATTGATAGATCAGCTTGTGGGGAAACACTCCCAATACTTCTACAAAAGAGATGGACCTGTCTGAAATTTCTCCAGGACCATACTCAGTGAAAGAAGTTTATAAACTTCTTAAAGAAAAGAAAACAGGAAATATGCCTGCCTCGGTGGGCGATTTGCAACAAGAGATTAATAATCTTAAAAATGAGATAAACAATCTAAAAAAAGATACTACCACTCTTGATATAAGAGTATCAAAACTAGAAGAAAATACTTCTTCTCATTTCCACAATACAATTATTGATAACTCGCAAAATCATGTGGAGGATGATAATTTCTAGTCCACTCTTGAAATAATAAAATCTCAAAAATGGTTTACCAAAGTCACTCTTCTAATAAATAATTATTTTACAAAGACTTTTGATGCACTTATTGATAGTGGAGCAGATTTGAATGTTATCAGAGAAGGTTTAATTACTACTTGATATTTCCAAAAGACAACTAATTCTTTGTCTCATGCGGGAGGTAAAAGATTACATATTGAATTTAAATTACCTAAAGCATATATTTGTGTTCAAAAAACTCGTATTCCTACGAGTTTCTTACTTGCTAAAGATATTTCTAACCAGATGGTTTTAGGAACTCCTTTCATTACAAATATTTCCAATTGGAATTTCAAGAGCCGGAATTGTTGGTGTTTACGATGGATGTGAGATTCTTTTATAATTTAAAGCAAAACCTCACACCAGACTCTTACATGAAATGTTTGATTCCTAATTATATAAAGAAAGACAATTGAGTTTTTTAAAGGGATAAAAGCATCAAACCCCCTGAACTATACACGCTTTTGCGACTTGCCCCTTGAACTAAAATAATAAGCGATTTGCCCCTTGAACTATGCGCGTTTGTTCGATTTGCCCCTTCATCGGATTCCGTCGAATATTCTTTGGAATATTCCATTCTCTCGCGACTCACGTGAGGGTTAGAAGGGCATTTTCGGTACATATTATGGAGTGTAAAGTTCATGCATATTCCCCCATAAACTATGCTTATTTGTGCGAATTGCCCCTTATACTATGCAAATGTACCCCCTAAACTATTGTATTGCGATTTGCCCCCTGAACTATGTTATCGTACCCCTTGAACTATTGTGTTGCGATTTGCCCCCTAAGTTAATTTTGCACTGAAAATTACCCTTTATTCCATATTTTGGAGGATCTTTTTTATGTCATTTTAGTGTATGTTTTTGTGAGTTTGAAGACATGTTATTGAGCTATTTAAAACTATTACTCTTCTACATTCATATATTTAAATCACCTAGTTCATATGACCCTCCAATGCATTAGTTCATCAGAAATATTACACCAAAATCCGAAGAATTCGAATATCAAAACATTCACCAGACTCGTTACGTTACATCCTGATCATTAACAAACTTGTCCTTAAAATGAAAAAAAAACTACTTAATATGTCACTCAGGTCTTCATTCCTTGAGCTTAGAAGCTATGGCTTTGTCCAGGGGGTTGCTAGTGCTCCTCATCATGTATCTTTTGGTGACAACAACAATCTCCTCCTTAGACACTTTTGATGCCATCTTCGCCTTATCAGAAATACTCTTAAGCTACACATATGAGAATACATGAATTAAAAAAGTGACAGGGGTAACACACATAAACACTAAAATGATAAAATGAAAAATGAGTTTACCTTTGTCATTGCCTGTTTAATTGACTCAGTATCATTTATAACCATCTTTCCCTTAGGATTAGGCTTCTTTTTTCCACTTACTTCTTTCACCAGTCTTGTTACTTTCTTCCTGTTGCTTGGTTGTCTTTCCTCCAACGCCTCTTCTTCCTGAATTTTATCATCATTCTTTTGTACACCCACATTCATTTTCTTCCTATTTGGTGAAGCCTTACTGTCTTCATTATCATTAGCCAACAATTTTCTTTTTTCCTTACAAACAGTTTCACTCTTTTTTTCATCCCCAACAATCTAATAAACAAGAGCATATAATATATTAAAAGTGCAAAATAATTTAGCTCTATCTACGCCAAACCAATAGTTATCATTACCTCTACATCATTTGTTTTCTTTCTTGGTGATCTCCTTACACCAGGAAATACACCACCTTCGCTCATTTTCCCCTTCCCTTTAGACTTAACTACAACATACTTCTTATCACCAACCTCAGTCCTTTTACCATTCCCTTCATGCTTAACAACAAGAGGCACCTGATCATCAGCTTCACTCATTTTCCCCTTCCCTTTAGGCTTATCAGAAATAGGTACCTAATCATGAACAACACCACAATTACTTAATCCATTTTTTTTAAAAAAATGAAAGCTGCATGTATAAACTGTAATTTCCAATACTTGTTCTTGTACTGCATCATCACCTCCAACTGGAGTGTCAACAACAGGCTCCTGGTCATCCGACTTCCCTTTCCCATACACTGATTTATTTTGGTAGCCTTCTGTTTTTTCCTTGACATTTTTTGGTCCATAGATTTTTCTGGCTTATCACCTTCTCCATGCTTGTCCTGGAATATTTCACAGAGTATTAGATAGGCTTAACAAAAAATAACAAAAAAAAAAAAAAACTTATTACAAAAATTAGATATACCATGTTTTGTGGAGTAGGATTTTGAGAAGTAGGATCTTGAGGAGTAGGATTTTGTGGAGGAACATCAACCCCAGGCTCATCTTCACCTTCAGCATACATTCTGATTCTACATGTTCTGACACTGTGACCCATCTCACCATAAAGTCTACAAGTTATAATAATCCCCTTGCCCTATGTGTGATGCCTTCCTCACTTTCCTTTTTTTTCTTCTCTTTCATCTCCTTCAACTCCTCTTGACTTAAAATCCTATATTGTTTTTTAGGCCTACCAGGCAACCTCTCAGGCACATGAGGAAGCAATGGTTGAAGATTAGAAAGAAGCCAGTCTTCAGGTCCAGACATGATGTGCATACATTTTCTGTATGTCTTAAGATATGTTGTCTTTAGATAACACTGATCCACCCAATCTTCAGGCTCGTTCTCCTTGTACTTTAGAGCACAACATGCATGTGCACATGGAATCCCATTTAGTTGCCATCTTTTGCAACTACAACTTTTTCTCCTTAGGTCAACTGTCATATGACCTTTAAGACTGTCAATCTCAATCTCTTCCAGGCCATTCCAATGGGCCTTGCACTTTGAGGCTGCATCTTTGTTTGCTTCTAACAACTTTGTAGTGTTAGGCCCATTTTTTCTACTCCATTTCTTGGCCATGTCCCTCTTCACATACACTTTTTCATCAGAATTAGTCTTATATGCTCAAGCATATCCATGATAGCTTTAAGCGTTGCTTCAAGGATTAGGGCATTGAAACTTTCACACATGTTGTTAAGGAGGACATCACACTTAACATCAGTCTTGAAGTAAGCCCTGCTCCAATTTGTAGCTGGTCTCTTTGCCAACAAAGTGTATGCCTCTAATTTCCTCTTTCTGATCTCCTTAAGAGAAGACTCAAATGCTCTAATTGTAGTTGCCCTGGCTGCCTTCCAAACCAAGAATTTCAAAGGCAACTCTCTGTGTAGTTGCTTGAAATTACTATACATGTGCATCACACAGAATTTGTGTCCATAACTAGGCATATATCTATCCACTGCATCAATCAATCCCTTCTGTTTATTTAACATTAATATCCACCCAGCACTACTGTCTTGTTTAATCTGCAGATCATTCACTAACAACTGCATGAACCAAGACCAGCTATCTTTCCTCTCCTTCTCAACAACAACATATGCAATGGGATACATGCTATTGTTTGCATCTATCCCAATTGCAGTTAACAATATCCCCCCACAAAGTGATTTCAAATGACACCCATCAAGACAAATTACTGGCCTACACCCTGTCAGAAAACCCCTCTTCAAAGACCCCCAACACACATAAAACCTCTTGAAAATAGGCCCTTTATCAGTGCCCACAGTCTTGATCCTGATAGTGTTTTCACTGTCACTCTTCATGATTTCAGGTGCATATCTCCACAACAATGCATACTGTTCAGTTTCTGTGCCAATAGACAATGTCCTTACCTTTGCCTTACATCTATACATTTGATACTTGGAGAACTCACATTTTGTTTCAACTCTAAAACTGTCCTTCATTACCCCCACTGGCCATTTCAGATTACCCTTTATCATGTGGTTGTACTTTTTGGCAAGCCATGTGGAGGTTGCATGATAAACCTTGTCCATTGTATTGCAAGTGTGCTTGCCATTATATATCTTTATTTGCATGGTACCATCATCACCAATCTCTGAAGAAACACATGATATGGGCAACCCTTTATCTTACACATCACTCTCACTCTATCACCATCATTCTTCTTAAATCTTATATCTCTCTTCACTTTTATTGCATACTCCCTTACTACATCCCTAAATGTTGTTGCATCCTCAAAACACAGTTCTAACTCCAATCTAGGATTAGACATATCCATAGCTTCGTTAAAAACTGGGTAACCATGGTATGTCAACCTGCCCTGTCTCATACCCATCAATGAATCCCCTTCATTCCTGTTAACTTCCCTTGCAATTGTTATACCAGCCCAGCGTGCCTCTGATTCACCAACCTCCCCAACATCCTCATAAATCCCTTCATCATCAGTTACATCTTCTCCATCCTCCAATATAGCTTCTGACACATCTGAAGTTGTGCCTATAGACTGAGCATCATCTGAATCAACTTCTTCTCTATCATATATGAAGTAATCATAATTTAGATCTTCATGATTCTAATCTATATCATCTGCTTGTCTGGTTGTGTTGTCTTCATTCTCACTATCATCATATGGTGCAGATGGTCGAGCATCTGACCCAACACCACTTGGTCCAACTCCTTCTTCTCTATCAAAATAATCATTCCCCATACCACCTCCACTCATTCCTGCTTCATTAGTGTCCACATCACCTAGTACTCCTCCACCAACAACAAATACACCAACTATCCTATCCGTATTCATGTAATTACTCATTTTTGCAGCATCATCATCTTTCATCAAGTAGTCAATTGAATATATCTCATCAACATCTTTGGTTGCCACAATGAAGGTTGCACTTGACTTAAACCCTACTGCTGAACCCATTGCCTCCAGTTCAAGCATGCTTATCATATCAGGATTGCACCAGTCAAAATGAGCAATCTGCCCATCAACGGAATCAGTTCTTTTTCCATTATTTTATAGTCTACCAAAATAATGCAATCTGATTGTGAAGTCTTTTGTCTTAGGATCTGCAGCGAAATAAGAAAACGTTAGGGTTTGGTTTTCATTATTAAAAAACAAAATCATAAGCATGCACTAACAGACAGAAAGTAAAATAAACAGGCAAGTGGTCCAAAAACTTTACCAATTACCAACAAAATACCAAAAAAAAACCTACTTTACATATTAACATATTCTTCATATACCGTTGGGTCCACAAATGTGAACCAAAATCAGAACAATACCTAAAAGAAATCTAACAGTAAACAATGAACTAGGATTGCATCACTTTCAGGACCACAAACTCACTAAAAACCCACAAAACTACAAAAAATGCATGCTTTACACCATCGTATTTGATTACAACTATAGGGACAAACATAATCGACGCATGCAACAAAAAATTAAAACTAGGGTTTACGAAAAAGGGTAAAATCATACCGTAATCGGGTGTGTTCTTTCTCTATGGTATGAACTCGAAACTGGTCCTCAATTTCCAAGCCATTTCTGCAATTTTGAACAATGGCGATCGATTTTCCCAAATATCCTAAGAACAGATGCCATGATTGTGTGTGCAATTAATCGTGAATGTGAGCGCAATTAGCCGTAAACTGATATGTCGAAGTTTTTGTATGTCGATTTCGTGTTGATTGTGTATAATGTGGACGAATTGATGTGATTCGAGAGAGAATTTGATGAAGAACCCTAACTTTGTTGGGCTGTTTTTTTTCTAGGTGTGAAGTAGTGTGGAGGGGCATTTCGGTTTACCCCCTGAACTTAGTCCCTAAGTCATTTTTTTTTTATTTTGTTTATTCGTGGGAAAATTAAAAAATGAAACTGACGAAACTACCCCACTAACCCTCACGTGATACGCACGGGTTGGGAATATTCCTTCGGTTTTAGGGCGAAATTTGGAGAAGGGGAAAATCGAACAGACGAGCATAGTTCAAGGGGCAAAACGCTCATTAATTTAGTTCAGTGGGCAAGTCGCAAAAACATGTATAGTTCATGGGGCTTGATGCTTTGATCCCTTTTTAAAAACAGGAAATTACTTGTTTAAACATCGATAAAATGTTAAGTAACCCAAAATTACAAAATAAAATCCAAGAATTAACGAATGATCTGTCTATTACTATATGTAATGACCACCCTAATGCCTTTTGGGACCGCAAGAAACATATTGTTTCTCTTCCTTATGAAGAGGGATTTGATGAATCTCAAATTAAAACCAAGGCTCGACCTTGCCAGATGAATAAGGAACATCTGGAATTATGTAAAAAGGAAATTGCCTTCTTATAACAAAAGAATTTAATAAGCCCTTATAACTCGCACTGGTCTTGTACGACTTTTATTATTAATAAACATTCAGAACAGGAAAGGGGTGTCCCTAGGTTAGTAATAAACTATAAACCGCTTAATAAAGCTTTAAAATGGATTAGGATAGTAGTTTATGCTAACTAAAGTTCTCTAATGATTAAGAACTGGGTATTTGTATAGGAAAGAGGACAATTGGATTTGGACTCTAGGGATTAATTAATGAGAAATTGAAGGAAACCATTTTCGGCGACAAGAATAATTCATCTTCTTACTTAAATACAATAATTAAGGGGTATACATGAAGCTTAATTAAGTACGGAGAATTACGCATGTGACTGAAATTTGTCTAAGGCTTTTAACTTTTAATTCATTACCATGACACCTGTTATTAAGTATGATTGATCTAATTAACTGATCCACTTAATCCACTTAATTCTTATAATCATGATGTGAAAATAATACACTGAGATTCTGCTAGTACATAGATAGCCATGTATTAATTCTCAATTCTATAATATGGTGATCCAAGTTGCATGTGATAAGTTCGACCAATAATTAGAACAAGTTAGCGATAATACGTCCGACACCTTGACAAGTATAGACCCATGTAACGTCTCTCAAATTTGTAAGCGAATGACTTAGAAGAAAGTGTAGTAATTAGTGGTACAAATTATAAACTTCAAGGACTTATCTTAATACAGTTATGGACACCGCGTTGTAGGTAGAATGGTTTTAAAAGAGCCATGATCAATTTCTCGGGCGCTAGCACAGCTGATATAGCATTCTCAGACCGAGGTGAGATTAAAAATTATGTATTTTCTCGCTGGAATGGAAATTATACGTATTATGCACAAAAGTGTTTGGGATAATTCTATCAAACCCCCCTAACTATGGGGTCATTTACCGCACAGGGTCAGAACTTTAGTTTTAGCGGCAGTGCCCCCTAAACTTTGGTCGTTTGTGCGAATTTCTCCATTTTCCAGTTTTTTGCAATTTTTCCACCAAAAATCACCGAAAAAATTATTTAAAGTTTGACTAAAACCTTTGTCTCGATGAGACGGTTCCAATGATGGTGACGGTGATGCAAAATTCAAAGTTATAAGATGGGAATTCTAATTTAAGTGCAATACACTTAAATTAAATTTCCCGTGTATTGGCTTTGAATTTTGCGACACCGTCACCACCATCGGAACCGTCTCATCGAGACGAAGGTGTTAGTCAAACTTTAAATAACTTTTTCGATGATTTTTTGTGGAAAAATTGCAAAAAACTGGAAAATGGAGAAATTCGCACAAACAACCAAAGTTTAGGGGGCACTGCCGCTAAAACTAAAGTTCTGACCCTGTGCGGTAAATGACCCCATAGTTTGGGGGGTTTGATAGAATTATCCCAAAGTGTTTTATCTTGGAAATTATGCAAGCGTGATATTTCAAAGAATAATTATTTATAAATCTTATGGTTTTCGATGAATGCTCAAGTACTTGTTTACAAATCATAAAATTGTCGTTTATATTATGAAATTCATATTATCATGTTGTACTTAATTATCTCTTAAGGATTAGTTATTGAATTATGTACTAGGCTTCCTATTTTAAAAGCATGCCAGTATTGTACATGAAATTAGTTTCATGATTGATCAATTCTTAAAGCCACTTAGATGGCTAAATTACTGCCACTTGATGGCATGCCGCTTGACAGCTATTGATTGGGCCCTGGCACAAGGTTATCAGGTAGGTTTCACCATCCATCGCCGCTTTGAGCAAACTCTATTTTACGTCTGGACAAAGTGTTCCAGCGGGGTGAATCAGAGTTGAGGCGTGTACCTGTGCACGTCTTCGCCTTTATCTGGGTCGCTCTTGGAGGGGAGGTATAAGGTCGGGAGTTATAAGGTTGGAGTGTTGTGAAATGATTGATCTAATAAGTGGTATGATATGGCATGAAAGTATAAACTTCTCTTCAAAAGCATTCTTGTGCAATCATGTTTTTCAAAAAATATATTTTATGATAAAACCCTCATGCATAGAATCTCACTGAGTCATTTTGACTCATAAAGATATTTTTCATGTTTCCATTCCAGATTTACAAGGGAACAACTTAAACTACATTCTTTGGGACAAGCCTAGTCGTATCATAATTGGAGGTGATTGGTAGCTGAAATTTCTACTGAAGTGAAGTTTTTTTTTTTTTGCGTATAGCTTCCGCTCTACGATATTTTGGATTAGCTGCAGCTTTCAAAAGAGAACTAATGTGTTCCTTTGAATTTTGTGGCAGTAGCACTTAACACCGAGCAGGGTGCTTGGTTTGGGGCGTTACACCAAGGATAATAGTCATATCAAATGCCTGAACAATATTATTGACCTCATTTCAGACCAATATTCAACAAGGTTAAGCAAGTTCCTAATATTTTCGATTATTTTGAAATACATTATATATTCATCAAACTTATCTCACAAATGAAATGAAAGAAATGAGACCTTTTACATCTTTTAAATACCATAACCAATTAAATTAATTACTCATTTTCAAAATTCATAATATGGGCATATGACGGTCAATTAAATGAGCAATTTACATGTAATATGTATCTCATCACTCGATGTATAAATAAACGTTTCGTGAACTAGAAATCAGGGGCGCGATGAACGGATGAAACCGACATTTCAACAACTTGAATATATCATTTGCGACCACTCTATCAATTTTGATCAAGTTATTAATCTATCGAATTGGCGTATGATTAAACTTTTTCATTTATTAATTATGTTGTATTTATCTGAAAGATCTTATATAATCTTTGAAAGTCGTTTAATGTTGCAATTATAGACAATTGTAATAGTTAAAGCAGAGTAGTAAAGAACATATGATTTTAACGTGGTTCTGTCCACATGGTCATAGTCCACGAGGCATTCACCCAAAAGTGACTCAAAACTCGTAAACCTATTAAATAATTACAACCTTATTACTACGAAGTAAAGCTAGATTCCCTCTACTTCACTCTTGGAACACCTAAGCGTTAACTACTTTTGGTATACTCCTTTGAGTTTCAGAACTTCAAGATAGCTCAAACTTCATTTGACAAGAAGTTATCACAAAAAATACTTTGACTTGACACAATACGAATGACAACAAATTATTGCTCAAAGCTTGTGTCCAGTAGGTCTCGAGTCTTCTCCTTTTATAGGCATAAGGAGAATCTTGCATATCGCCAGTTGTAACTCGGTATGCAATCCGCGCAAATCTTATTTCCTTATCCGATAATTCTGTAACAAGAAGATTCAAATATATTTCCACGCATGTACACCATACTCACGTCCAGATTTGTTGGAATAAAGATCGGATCAAATAAACATAATGATATGAATAGTCAATCAAATAATATGATAAGATTATACAAGATAACTTCCATATCCAAGATATTGACAAATATATCTTGGATGATCTTGAAAGTCTATCTAAAACGAATGAGGAAATGATATCACAAAAGAAAGAATATCTGATGAAGATTCTTTCCTTAAAGATTAGATATCTGAATATCTTCCTAAACAAATCTTTTTTGTTTAAACGTGATATCTTGGGATATAAACTCAAGAAAACATTTTTTTAACAAATAAGCTCATTTCGTTCATTGCAACGGTGCTGACAGAGTGACGTTGCAACTGATACATTCACTGCCTAAGAATAGCATGACTTTACATCTTTAAAAGATCCTTGAAGTTCATTATAAAAAAAAAATCAACCAGATGCATTGAACCGATTAAAATTGGTCCGAACATTAACAATTTCTTTTTCTTGTTCAATAGTCATTTGATCACATTGTAGTTGGGTTGGCCTTGATTTATCATTATGTTAATGAATCCATGTCAAATATCAACTAGTCTCTTTGAACAACCAAACAGTCGTGGTTGCGAATTATTTGGAATAATTTAAAAGTTTTTGAGGGGCATAGAGTTATTATATAGCAATTACGTTGTATTCTATTTTGTCTCAAAATCTTTGTATTTGAACATACTCTTCCTTGTTGATTAAATTCACTTTTGTTGGAAGAATAAAATGAGAAGTTTTTCATATCAAACCCCGATAAAGAAAATAGGCCAAAAACATTTAAGTGTTTATGTTTGCAACTAAGAAAAAGTTTCCTTGAAAAATTGAAAGTATAAGTAAATATTCTCAAGTAATACTTAGATATTCAATGCCTTTCCTATCGTTTTGCTTTTGGATAGTAGGAGGAATGGATACTTGCCAATATAAAAAAACTGGATAGTAGGAGGAATGGATACTTGCCAATATAAAAAAACTTGCTTGTTGCTAGGGTTGGGTTAATGTACTAATTTGTTCCTATATATTTAGTCAGCCCCATCAATCGTATTCAACTACATACACTTAACTATATTTTATTTCAACAAGCTAAAAGATTGAGTAGAAGGCACAAAGTGGTAAACTTACAAGTCCCCGAGGTTGTTCGCACAATTTGCTACTTAGAATGCGAAAGAATCACGTTGCTCATATTGGGGATATGTTGTTGACGGGTGTCAAGAGTTCATCTCCGCTGGTGCAGAAGAAACCACTGCGTTCTACCTTTGTGTTGCCTACATCTGCCATCGCATGTTCCATTGCATGGTGGTTGGCACTGAGGTGGTTTCTGATAGAGCGGGCTCCTCAAACAATTCTTGAACTTGTAAAAACATAAGAGTATTCGAATAAAATGAATTTAATATCAAATTATACTTTAATTGAAGGGATATAATATATATATATATATATATATATATATGTATGTATCAACTGTGCGCATTGTGCAAATGAGTAACAACTCAATTATCAAATATAATCATCTTTATATAGTATGCAGTATGAGGTTTAACAATCGATTCGATTCGATGTGTGTACTATGAGTGTAAAGTAAAACATGACAATAATTAAATCGGGAAAGAAAAACATTCCCCAATTATTATTATTCATATATCAATGCCTAAAATCACTAATGATGAAGGGATTAGAATTCTTTCATTGATGATAATATTATATATATATATATATATATATATATATATATATGATCATTTGGGGTCCCCTACGCACACTCAAATATTCAGAAAAACTAGGGGATTATTTTTAAGAGATAAAAGCATCAAGCCCCCAACCTATTGGCACTTTTGCAAATTGTCCCCTAACGTATTTTTATAGACACTTTGCTCCCTAACCTTTGCACATATATTACATTTGCCATACATGTGCATTTCCAACATTTTTTGGCTGGAATAATTTATGTTTGGGGTGTTCTTTTGCCTTTTTTGTCATCAACTGCCAAAATACATCTAGTGCAACACATATAAGTCGCGTGTGAGAGAATATTTCGGTCAAAAATTGTCGAAAATGCACTTGTTGGGTAAATGGAACTAGTCGGCAAAGGTCAGGGGGCAAAGGGCTTATGAAAATAGGTTAGGAGGCAAGTCGCAAAAAAGTGCCAATAGGTTGGGGGACTTGATGTTTTTATCCCTATTTTAAAATGGTTCAATAATATGTAGCCTTTTTTATTTTGGTCCCCTTATGATATATTTTATAATTTTAGTCCCAAAGTGTTCTAATTATCCAATTTTGGACCCACTTTTCACTAATTCGGCCTTTTCAGAGATTGCCTTTGTGGTACTTAACTCCCAATATGATTTGTATTCCCGCGTCAAGGCATCAAACATCCAAGAAAAAGGCCGCCCTTCGTAAGCAGGTTCATCACACCTTGCGTAGTATAACTTCTTGGCCCAAGACACATTGCAAGAAAACAACGTAGCCGCAGCTAATCTGAATCTAGCAATTATCATGTCATCATCATCTTTATTCCACGCGTACGTTTCCTTGTAAAATATTAATGACTCATTAAAATAAATTAATAATCTAACATTATATACGAAAGTTGAAAATCAATAAATTTAAATAAGGTATTAAGTACTTGCTCACCCTAACCCTTTTTTCCATAGCAATTTTATCTTGGTTAGTGACTTGGCTAAAATTCTCCGCCATAGTCCGATAACACCTCTTGGTAGTGGCTCTAATTGTATTGTTGATTCGGTTTTTTCCACTCTTCCAATCTCCAAACTCATTAATCGTGATCTTTTTTCGCTTCGAGGGGTCCGACTGCGGCAGGTCACCTTTCGTCAACCCACGACAACCACGACGAGACATACTACCAGCACTTGATCGTTGGGAACTTGGAGACGGGTGCTATCTCGACAAAGCTGGCGATGTCATATCTTGATCTTCATCATCATTTTCATTATCATTTTTGTCTTCGTTTTCGTCATTGTCTTTCGGTTGCACATCCATCAACCCGTGAGCTATGCGCCTAGTTGGAGGAGTGAGAGGAAGGGCCCTTGACGCGGGGACAATCGACGGTAAAGCTGTTAAGAGCCTTCGATCGATCGTCGTTGCTTGATATGGAATATTAGTGGGCTCTTTCTCGGCAACATTGGTGCTCTCTTCGGTGGGGGCACTCCTTCCACGAAGGGGCGTAGCAATTCGTGTTAGATTTTGTAGACTAATCGTCAAATTTCCTTTAGCATTTTTTCGTAGAGCGAGATTTTTATCGTCCGTAACGAAAACACTACTATTTAAAAAAGAGAAAGAGATATAATACTAAATTTAGAAGATAGATGAGAATGGTTTGATATAAAATTGATGAAATATAGTAGTATTTATAGAGTTATTTTTCTACCTTTTTATTATTTTTTAA
Source organism: Linaria vulgaris (assembly GCA_948329865.1). Lineage (NCBI taxonomy): Eukaryota > Viridiplantae > Streptophyta > Magnoliopsida > Lamiales > Plantaginaceae > Linaria > Linaria vulgaris. The sequence goes on from OX415251.1 coordinate 42,447,266, forward strand.
ATCGCAATGGCAACAGAAGATGTTGTTGCCCTTGGCCATTGGCAACGGCCAAGAGCTACGGTTTGGCCATAGCCCTTCGGATAGGCATCAAATTCTGGCGCCTAAACCAAGGGCTACGGCCAAGCCATAGCCCTTGGCTATTGGCAACGACCAAGTGTTGTTGCCCTTGGCTTTGGACAACGGACAGTGTCCGTTACCCTTGTTAAGGGGTTTTTCTTTTATTTTTTTTGTAAACAAAAAGCCATTGGCTACGGATTATTCCGTAGCCAATGGCAAAACAGTCATTGGCAATCACACCTGTTGCCAATGTCCGTTGCTAATGCTCCTTTTTCTTGTAGTGATAAGAAAAATTCCTCATAACTAATCAATCACAATGTAATATTAAATTGTCCTATTTAGCAAATAAATGTAACATAACTTTATTTTTGGACGACAATAAGGAAGCAAAATGTTCCACAATTAACTGGCAGATCATTTGCGATAACTATTACCTTTCTTAGTATTTCGTAGATAAAATAACATAAAAGAGTGAGGTGTTACATGTACACACACACACACACATATATATATATATATATATATATATATATATATATATATATATATAACGTATATGACTCCTTAGTCAATAAAGAAAGTAATTTTTAAAACGAACAAAGTTGTACTCATGTTTAAATAATAAATTAAAATAGTTATATAAAGAGACGGGGCGTTACACTTACCCAATGATACATAAATTTATCAGTGTTTACGACAAAAACATATGGCGAAGCAAAAGGAGATCTATAGTTGACCCAACGTATGGAGAGATTTACCTCTGAGTTAAACGATTCTAGTTATGGGTCTGCCCGATAAGACCATAAGTCTATAAGTCCAGGTTTCTCCAACTACGTAGGTACCTCATTTTCAAATCTAAACTTCGATGGGTGAGAAACTTCAATTTTCTTCAACTGCTTACAATTATTTTCTCCATCCTTATAAGGGCTGGACAAACTTCTCTTCCCTGAAACACGCATCAAAGTATTACCTTCTTTCTTACTGCAACCTTCACTTCTTTTTGGTAAACACAAGGATTCTGAGGACTTTTTCAAGGCCATCGATTTGGATCGTGTACGACTTGCAATTCCACTATCCCAGTCATTCCCAGGATTACTGAGTTGATTATTACAAAGTATGTTCCTTCTTGAGCAACAAGAAAATCCTTGCTTTCTGCCAATCATTTGACAAGAGGATATCTTTTTGTTCACCTCGTCGACATTCTCCCCAGATGTGTCTGTCACAGTATACCCCTTGTTTGACCCTTGCCTGGTTGCAGATTTTTTCTTTAGGATATACCTGAATTCAGCTTCGCTACCTATCTCAAGTACAAGTTTATTTACGTCCATAGTTTCTCTATCCTTCCCTAAAAAAGATTTGAATGAAGGTATGAGAGACCTACAAGTAAATCACAGAAAGATGTACTCATGGCAGTTATAACGACAATGCAACAATCATGCCTCGAGTAGGCTAACTTGGATGTCAATTGGGAATATGGAGAAAAAATGGAAACTGACAGGAAAACCAATCTCTCTCCCTCCCTCATCTCTTTCATTTTTATTTTTTATTTTTAGATTTACTGCGCCCATAAGTGCGTTCGAAATGGAACCTTTCATAAGATAGTATTGAACATTATACAGGCAGTTTATTCAAATTAAATACAAGTCGACTTCTCACCATTGACTCACTATCAAGACAATAACTAAAATCTTCACTACGAAACAAGTTTTTAAAAAGGGTGGAAAGTTTTGTATTTGTAGAGCAAGAGACTAGTTGAGATTGTGCGGAAATGGTTTGAAGAAATGAAAAGCAGTTTCATATCAAAACAGATGGAATGTAAATCCTCAAACCCACTGACGATATTACTCTTGTAAGCGCACCAGTTAATGTGGTAAATCAAATAAAATCATCCCCACATCAACCATCTTTTAAATACTTATTGGATATATATTAACTCAAATTCCAAATCCAAGCAACCAGGAAATATATAAAGCTTAACTTATCACCGTTTTTGGTAGAAGAACTGGATATGGAACAATTATCAGCGGATACCTCTATGCCAACAATGTCAGTCATCTTCGAGAAGTGGCCACATAATATCTTTTTGCGTTATTCCCCAACTCGGCTTTATCAATCCTAACAGTTCCACACTTGTCTAGATCCATATGTTCAGAATCATTCCTTAAACAATGATTTCAAAGCATGAGTAAGCTGCTATCCAGTCACTGCAAATGGCTATATTTTCATATGAGTAGGCTTACGACCTTAGTCGTCAAACAACGAATGTGAAAAAGAATACAAAGTAGAAGGAGGCAATTGACAAGAAAAAAGAATCCAGAGTCACCCGAACCCCTTTTTCTTTTATTTGTATCTGGGCTCACTAATTCCTCATGTTACAAGATCAATTAAGTTCTCAGAATTGTGACATGAATACATTGCAACCTATAGATGCCCCAATATGGCGCGCCAAAACTCTCGTCTTAGGACATACGGATAGAACACTAGAAGACAGTCATTACTGAACGACATGAATTTTAGAGACTTAAATGAAGACGGACGATTAATGTACCTGACTCAACATGATTTACTTATGGTTTATAAAGCCTAACTCAATAAAATTGAGATTATAGACTTTGTTGTTGTAGTAGTAACTAAAGATCCTGTAATACAGACAAATAAGCAAATAGGATATTGATATGGAGGTTTCTAGCATTTGGGCCCATTCTGGGCCACGGTCCATGAACGAGCATATCGGAGATCAAACCCGATATGACATCGAATGTAGGATTCGATATAGGCCAGCTGCGCCTATAAATATCCCGCCCCGCATGCTGAGAAAGGCAATTAATTCTTCACCTCGGTCCTCCCGCATCACATCGAATAGAGATATTCGACATTATACCCGACATAAACATTCGATATAGTCTTGCCCACATCATCACTCAGCCTCCTATAACGACCTCATCCCTGACGTCATATCGAGACTCATCCCCGACGCCATATCGAGACTCATCCCCGACGTCATATCGAGACTCATCCCCGACCTCGAGTAACAGTTTCCGGACCAAGTCTATGCGAGATACCTAGTGTAGGCCTGATTTGAGATAGACTCGTTGTATTGCCAGACCAGTCACTTGTAACAGTCACTCATATATATATATAAAACGATTTATTGCCAAATCAGTGGCGCCGTCTGTGGGAACCAAGGTTCACTAGATCGGGAGCTCATCAGACGAGATGTCAGGAAAGAAGTAGAGAAGTATCGAGGGGTAAGGACTGAACAAGACAGATCCCAATATGACGAGGAGTGACAAGAGGTCGAGGCTTGATCATAAGGGGCAATGCGCCGAGATAGAAAAGGCGGTTATTCCTTATCAGAATGAACCGAGAATGGAGCCGGCGGGATATTTTATCACGATAGAAATCGACCCGGAACAACCGGAGCACACGTTGAAGATAGGAGCTACAATGTCGCCTGATATTCGGAAGGCGTTGATTGAATGCTTGAAAAGGAATGTCGATATATTTGCCTGGAGCGATTCTGACATGATTGGAATCGACCCAAAGATTATAGAGCATAAGCTGAATGTTGATCCACGGGCCAAATCAATACGACAGAAGAAAATGAATTTTAGCAAGGAGAAGAGCTAGGCAGCAGAGAAAGAGGTTGTGGAAAAGCTTAAAGGAGGACATATTTATGAATTGCGTTACTCGGAGTGGCTCAGCAATAACGTCATAGTTCTGAAGAAAGCATCAGAGTGGAGAATGTGCGTGGATTACAAAGACTTGAACAAGCATTGCCCACGGGATCCTTTCCCGATGTCGAGGATCGACCTTCTAGTAGATTCAACAGCCGGGTGCGCCCTATTTAGTTTCATGGATGCCAAGAGCGGTTTCCACTAGATTTTTATGACAACGGAGGATCAACCGAAAACAACCTTTGTTACGGACACGGGTGTGTACTATTATCGTGTAATGCCTTTCGGTCTGAGGAACACCGGAGCAACATTCCAGAGATTGGTGGCGAAGATGTTTTACAACCTAATAGGAAAGTCGATAGAGGTATACGTGGACGATATTTTGATCAAAGTTTGAGGGCACAGGATCACGTAGAGCATTTGGAGGAATCATTTGCCATTATGAGAAACTATAGGATGAAGCTCAACCCCAAGAAGTGCAACTTCGGAGTGGCGGCAGGAAAATTTCTGGGATATATGGTTAACGAGCGTGGAATTGAAGCTAACCCAGACAAGATAGAGGCCGTATTGAATCTCGCCTCCCCACGCTCGGTACGGGATGTGCAGTGCCTTTTGGGACGTATAACAGCCTTGGGACGTTTTATTGCTACCTCAGCAGAGCGGAGTCTTCCTTTCTTCAAAATCTTGAAGAAGGCCAAGGACTTCAAGTGGACCGAAGAATACGAAAGAGCGTTCCAACAGGTCAAGAAGTATCTGGTGGAACCACCACTCTTGGCGAAACCAGATCCAGGGGAGACGCTTTATCTATATCTGGTGGTCTCCGCCAACGCCATTTGCACAATATTAGTGAAAGAAGCAAACGGAAAGCAATCTCCAGTTCATTGCGTCAGCCATGTTCTTCACGGAGCAAAAAAAGAATTATCTGCAAATTGAACTATTTGCCTTGGCCGTCGTCATGACGGCTCGAAAGTTGAAACCTTATTTCCAAGCTCACCCAGTAGTGGTCATGACAGACAAACCACTCCGCCAGATCATGACCAATCCTGATACCTCGGGAAGATTAGAATTGGGCGAATTCGGGATCGAGTACCGTCCCCGTACGGCCATTAAAGCACAGGTGCTAGCCGATTTGATGGCAGAGGCACTAGGTAACAGCTTACACCATTCCTGCCACCATATATTTCCTATAAGCCAGGACCCTGGTCCCAGTTCAAAACCCGCAACATGGCTACTTCATGTGGATGGCTCCTCCACAGCAAACGGCGGGGGAGCAGGAATTCACCTGGTGTCCCCAGATCGTAGGGAATTTAATTTTGCTATCAGTCTGAACTATCCTATCACGAACAACGAGGCAGAATATGAGGCAGTCTACACGGATTCGCAGTTAGTGGCTAACTATTTCTCGGGATTCTTCAAAGCAAATCAAGAAACCATGGTTTTATACTAGGAAAAGTTGAAGGAATTGGCGGCCGAGTTCACTACGTTCAATCTGACACAAATACCTCGATCGGAAAATGCAAAGGCCGATGCTTTATCGAAGTTCGCTAGTTCCTCGGACATCTTTGTAGAAAAGCGTGTGACTTTGCTGACTACCTCTAGGCCTGTGATCGGAGTGACTAAGGCCAACAAAAACTGGGCCAACGTGGAGCTTATTTTTCCTATCGCAAGTACGCCGTGTTGGAAGGATGAGATATATGATTACCTCGCAAACGAAACCCTCCCGTCCGACTTTAACGCCCAAAGACGGCTGAAGCACAAGGCACACATGTTTACCATTTACCAGGGTGAACTCTATAAGAGATCTTTTGAAGGCCGCTGCTGAGATGCGTATCACCGATGGACGCCCAGTACATACTGAAGGAAATACACGCAGGTAGTTGCGGAAATCATTCAGGAGGGAGAGCGTTAGCCCAGAAAATATTAAGACAGGATATTTTTGGCCAACGATATGAAAAGACGCCACCTTGTACTGCCGCAATTGTGAGAATTGCCAGTATCACGCCAAACTGATACACATACCAGCTGTACTGATGCAGCCGCTAGAGATCACTTGCCCATTTGATCAGTGGGGAATCTATATAGTTGGTCCCCTACCAATGGCCAGAGGTCAGAAGAAATTTCTCTTAGTAGCCGTAGAATACTTTACGAAATAGGTGGAGGCTGAAGCTTTAATGCACATCACGGAGAAAAAGATGATAGACTTTGTCTGGAAGAACATCGTATGTCGCTCTGGACAACCCTGAGTTTTGGTATCGGACAATGGTACCCAGTTCAGAGGGAAGCCAATGGTTGCATGGTGCAAAGAATTAAAAATATCCCAGCATTTTGCTGCGGTATCCCACCCACAGGCAAATGGACAAGTGGAGTCCACTAACAAGACTCTTAAACAATATTTGGAGCGGCAACTACACGCCACCGGAAGGAGTTGGATCGACAAACTGCCAGGTATTCTATGGGCATATAGGACTACACCCAGAACATCCACATGAGAGGCACTGTTTACTCTAGTATACGGGTCCGAGGCAGTAGTCCCAATTGAGATTGGCATGCCAACATACAGAATAGCGGAATATCACCCGCAGCACGTTGCACGACTGCGAAAAATGGACTTAGAAATGATTGGTTCCACAAGAGAGCAAGCTTACCAACGAACGGTGGCCTTCAAAGCAGCGATGGCCAAAAGTTTCGATAAACGAGTGCACCTTCGAAGTTTTCAAGTGGGTGACTGGGTGTTGAAAAGTGTGAAGGCAAGTAAACACGTTGGGACACTACAAGCCAATTGGGATGGACCCTACAGGGTCACCCACGCCAACACAAAAGGCTATTATTATCTCGATGACATGCATGGAGAGCACCTTTCCAGACCATGGAACGTGCAACACCTTAGGCGTTTTTATTCTTAAGAAATTCAACATTTCAATCACTATTAGCAATGTAAAGAACTACGCGAGGCTTGATTCACTGCACGGGATACGTAGGCAATCGGATACGGTTCAGCACAAATCTATCGTTAAAACTAGCATGATAAGGGGGAAGACTCCTACCCAGGAGCGATAACGGGTCACCTACAACGAGAAGACTATCCCCTGTGATAACGGGATGCGCCCCTACCCACAATATATATATATATATATATATCCCCTGTGATTACGGGGTCGATCATAAGACGGTAGCGGGTTCCCTGTTATAACGGGATGCGCCCCTACCCACAAGAAAAAATATCCCCTGTGATAACGGGGTCGATCATAAAACGGTAGCGGGTTCCCTGCGATAACGGGATGTGCCCCTACCCTTAAGAAAAAATATCCCCTGTGATAACGGGGTCGATCATATAATGGTAGCGGGTTCCCTGTGATAACGGGATGCGCACCTACCCACAAAGAAAAAATATCCCCTGTGATAACGGGGTCGATCATAAAACGTTAGCGGGTTCCCTGTGATAACGGGATGCGCTCTACCCACAAGAATATATATATATATATATATATATATATATATATATATATATATCCCCTGTGATAACGGGGTCGATCATAAGACGGTAGCGGGTTCCCTGTGATAACGGGATGCGCCCCTACCCACAAGAAAAAATATCCCCTGTGATAACGGGGTCGATCATAAAACGGTAGCGGGTTCCCTGTGATAACGGGATGCGCCGCTACCCACAAAGAATAAATATCCTCTATGATAACGGGGTCGATCATAAAACGGTAGCAGGTTCCCTGTGATAACGGGATGCGCCCCTACCCACAAGAAAAAAAATATATATATCCCCTGTGATAACGGGGTCGATCATAGCACGGTAGCGGGTTCCCTGTGATAACGGGATACGCCCCTACCCACAAGAAAAAATATCCCCTGTGATAACGGGGTCGATCATAAAACGGAAGCGGGTTCCCTGTGATAACGGAATGCGCCCCCTACCCAGAAAGAAAGAAATATCCCCTGTGATAACGGGGTCGATCATAAGACGGTAGCGGGTTCCCTGTGATAACGGGATGCGCCCCTACCCACAAGAAAAAATATCCCTTGTGATAACGGGGTCGATCATAAAACGGTAGCGGGTTCCCTGTGATAACGGGATGCGCCCCTACCCACAATATATATATATATATATATATATATATCCCCTGTGATAATGGGGTCGATCATAAGACGGTAGCGGGTTCCCTGTGATAACGGGATGCGCCCCTACCCACAAGAAAAAATATCCCCTGTGATAACGGGTCGAACATAAAACGGTAGCGGGTTCCCTGCGATAACGGGATGTCCCCCTACCCTTAAGAAAAAATATCCCCTGTGATAACGGGGTCGATCATAAAACGGTAGCGGGTTCCCTGTGATAACGGGATGCGCACCTACCCACAAAGAAAAAATATTTCCTGTGATAACGGGGTCGATCATAAAACGTTTGCGGGTTCCCTGTGATAACGGGATGCGCCCCTACCCACAAGAAAATATATATATATATATATATATATATATCCCCTGTGATAACGGGGTCGATCATAAGACGGTAGCGGGTTCCCTGTGATAACGTGATGCGCCCCTACCCACAAAGAAAAAATATCACCTGTGATAACGGGGTCGATCATAAAATGTTAGCGGGTTCCCTGTGATAACAGGATGCGCCCCTACCCACAAAGAATAAATATCCCCTATGATAATGGGGTCGATCATAAAACGGTAGCGGGTTCCCTGTGATAACGTGATATGCCCCTACCCACAAGAAAAAAAAATATATATATCCCCTGTGATAACGGGGTCGATCATAGGACGGTAGCGGGTTCCCTGTGATAACGGGATACGCCCCTACCCAAAAGAAAAAATATTCCCTGTGATAACGGGGTCGATCATAAAACGGTAGCCGGTTCCCTGTGATAACGGGATGCGCCCCTACCCACAAGAAAAAATATCCCCTGTGATAATGGGGTCGATCATAAAACTGTAGCGGGTTCCCTGTGATAACGGGATGCGCCCCTACCCACAAGAAAAAATGTCCCCTGTGATAACGGGTTCGATCATAAAACGGTAGCGGGTTCCCTGTGATAACGTAATGCGCCCCTACCCACAAAGAAAAAATATCACCTGTGATAACGGGGTCGATCATAAAACGTTAGCGGGTTCCCTGTGATAACGGGATGCGCCCCTACCCACAAGAAAAAATATCTCCTATGACAACGGGGTCGACCATATAACGGTAGCGGGTTCCCTGTGATAACCGGATGCGCCCCTACACACAAAGAAAAAATATCCCCTGTGATAACGGGGTCGATCATAAAACGGTAGCGGATTCCCTGTGATAACGGGATGCGCCCCTACCCACAAGAAAAAATATCCCCTATGATATCGGGGTCGATCATAAAACGGTAGCGGGTTCCCTGTGATAACGGAATGCGCCCCTACCCACAAAGACAAAAATATCTCCTGTGATAACAGGGTCGATCATAAAACGGTAGCGGGTTCCCTGTGATAACGGGATGCGCCCATACCCACAAGAAACAAAATATATATATATATATATATATATATATATATATATATATATATTCCCTGTGATAACGGGGTCGATAATAAGACGGTAGCGGGTTCCCTGTGATAACGAGATGCGCCCCTACCCACAAGAAAAAATATCCCGTGTGATAACGGGGTCGATCATAAAACGGTAGCGGGTTCCATGTGATAACGGGATGCACCCTTACCCACGAGAAAAAAATATATCCCCTATGATAACGGGGTCAATAATAAGACGGTAGCGGGTTCCCTGTGAAAACGGGATGCGCCCCTACCCACAAAAAAAAAAAATATCCCATATGATAACGGGGTCGATTATAAAACGGTAGCGGTTTCCCTTCAATAACGGGATGAACCCCTACCCACAAGAAAAACATACCCTGTCATAAGGGGATGGCTCTCACTCATGAGTGGTAACAAATCACCTACCAAAGATAAGGCAATTCCATGCCCATAACACCAGACATTCGTCAGGCTATCACAACTACTATATGACAAGGATAGAATATTCATGATCACAAAAAGAATTGCACAAGATAGGATATCTGCAAATAAAACGCCTTTCATTAAACATCATGAAAGCGGCTCCCAGTCAATAGCATGGGGCACACTTCACATAGAAAAATTTTCCTGAGGAAATAATTGCTACAATATCAAAAAAAAAAAATGTCACCCGCCGACAACACAACTACATATCGTCCCGATGAAAGGGCCCAAGCCCTGATACATTCATTTCAAATTTGGGGAATTTCCAGGGCTCGGCACAAATATCGTCAGCAAGTTCATCCATTCCCCGGGGAGACAAAACCTCTGGGTATTTACTCCATTTCGAACTACTACTTTCCGGATCAGGTGACAACCGGGAATACCGCATTGCACAGGGGACCCTATAACGTTCCCTAACGTACGGTCCTGCGACAGCCCAGACGGGCACCCTTCCGCCATAAGGTTCGATAGTCCCACTCATATCAGCCCCGACGGGGGTACCACCATATGATGGGGGAGAGCCATCGAAGTTAAAATCACTATCCCTTATGGAACCCCCAGCACCTGCCTTGATAGGAGGCGAAGATACAATTACCCCGTTGCGAGCCAAAGTTTCGGTTAATTTCGCATTCTGAATTTCCAAGTTTTCGAGGGAATCTCGATAAGCATTGCGTTCACGCGCTAACCTGAGATTATTGGCACGTAAACGTTGGGTCTCAGCCTGGCTTCTAGCCAATTCCTTCTTCATCTCCTCCTCGGCGACTAATGCCTTCCATGCTTCGCCACGGGCAATGCATTTATAAGTCTTAGCAGCACGAGCCCGGCTGTTAGCACGATCACGACTAATCTCGCTACGCGGAATCATTGCGCGCAGTTCTTTCACCAAAGCATCGTGAAGAGTCTGCACTTCCCCAAACAGCATGTAATCTCTGCACAGTTCATGGAACGTATGCCCAAACGGCCAAGGAACCGAATAATCATTAGTAAAGAATAAGAAGATACGAACATTAATATCAACCTACAAACAAAAGGGCAAACTCCTTACTGTATATAGCAGCATCAGACATATGCGTGGTGCTAATTGCAACCCCAGATCTTGACACAGTTCAGAAGGATCAAAATTTCCATAAATAGTTTCCAAGCCTCGGATAGCATCCTCTTCACGGATATTATTATTCCCAATCCGCATAATTAACCGTTCCGAAAAAGGATCACGGAGAAAAGAGTAATCTTCCATCAAAGGTGCTCCACTTTCAGATGGCTTCTCAGTATCAGTATTACCAGGGGATGCCGCAGTACGCTTTGCAGCCGAAGTAGACGAGCTCGGAGCGGCCGACACAGGAGGAACCTCATCAAAAATTTCTTCATCCGGATCAGGCCCCCCACTCCCGGCACCGGGCGACACCGCGAAGTGATGCGGGTCAGAATGAGAACTTTCCCCAAACACCCGTTCCGACGCCTCAAAGCGAGCCCGAGCCCGGGGATGCCAATAATTGGCCGGTGTGCCTTCTGGCGGCAGAGTCACTTTGACCCGGGGAGGGTTAGCAGCCATACGTTGTTGGGAAGCATGATCCACGGTCATAGCATTAATTCTATCCTCTTCTAACTGTATACCTTCCGCTATGGCAGTGCGATGTCCAACAATAACACTCCCACCATAAATATTTGACTGCATTACGAGATACTTATCAGGGAACCGAGAGTTCCGTTCATGAAGACGGAGTCGGGATAACCTTAGATTGGCGGAAATTCCGGAGACTTGCACCAAACCGTCATCTAATGACGCGTCCCCCGTAGAAGTTTCAGAATCAGAGGATTCGTCGTCTGACACGACGAAAGCATTTCGCCTAGCCGGGCCAGCTTCATAATACTGCGGCGATACAACGAGTTTCTTCTTCGGAGATTTCTTACCACGAACCATCCTTAGGCAAAGCAATTAAGGCTGTTTATTGCAAAAACGCGCAGAATATCGAAACAATGTCGAAATATATATCGAAATCTATATCGAAGCAGATATCGGGGAAAGTTACCGATATCAAATTCGACGTGGTCCAGACAGTGACAACACGAGGAAATAAAATATGGGAAGGATGACACAGCAGGGACCGACTTTTATAAACAAACAAAAGCTGGAGCCCGCAGCATTAAATGTGCCATATCGGGGATTACATCGAAGTTCATATTCGATGTGACTATAGACACGAGTTCACCGTACCAGCAAAAAATGGCACTACACGTGAAAGAGGGTTCGAAATTCTTGTATTCGTATGTGCAAGATCGCGTCTTTTTAAACAACTTAGAGTTCAAACGAGGACCTCATGCAATGCGGTAACCGCACTGGGGAACCGCACACAACTAGTTCCAAGTGCACTTCCCACATTTTCCATCTCCTTCCTTCGAACTGGGGGGACGTGGGGTACAGGTAACCCGAAAATTCAAAACTAAATTTGCTAATTCTTATCCCTAGGGTAATAATCCCCAGATTGGGGGACTACATGATATGGAGGTTTATAGCATTTGGGCCCATTCTGGGCCACGACCCATGAACGAGCATATCGGGGATCAAACCCGATATGACATCGAATGTAGGATTCGATGAAGGCAATTAATTCTTCACCTCGGTCCTCCCACATCACATTGAATAGAGATATTCGACATTCTACCTGACATAGACATCCGATATAGTCTTGCCCGCGTCATCACTCAGCCTCCTATATCGACCTCATCCCCGAAGTCATATCGAGATTCATCCCCGACGTCATATCGAGACTCATCTCCGATGTCATATCGAGACTCATCCCCGACCTCGAGTAATAGGTTCCGGACCAAGTCTACGCGAGATACCTAGTGTAGGCCAGTTTTGAGATAGACTCGTTGTATTACCAGATCAGTCACTTGTAACCGACACTCATATATATATATATATATATATAAAACGATCTATTGCCAAATCAAATATATAAAATCTTAGATTCTCACCTTATTCTGAAGATATTGACAGGTAAGAACCGCTGCAATCATCCTCGGTGGAAACCGATATCCAATGATTACCATTGCCCACAACATGAGCAGTTTTAGGTGAATTTACTGCAGAATATTTTTTAGGCCTTTCATGCACGGTTGAGGAGCCAATCTTCACCAGGGGATGTGTTCTCCTCTTCATGAATTCAGCTTCGTCCATTATCTCGACCTCTTCATGTTCCTCGAGATTCATGATTTCATAGTTAGTCCCTAAACATATAAGTAAAAAGATCAGGAATCGGTTATTATCCCAGTATAAGATGTATAGCTAGCAATTTTAACAGCACTGTTCCGTTTGCTTCTTAGCTAAGATGGTCTTATTACCATTTTAGAAAATTTCTAAGACACTTCCTGACGTATCCGGAACCAACCATGCTGAACACTTAAAAAGACGAATTGGAAATGGCCAGGATCAGATCTACCACTTCATTTTTTCTTCATTTTACATCGAAGACTCTTATTTACTCATGTTACAAGATCAAAATTTGTAGTCATTTGTTTTACACTGATATAACGTATGAACAACCAAAATGACAGTTGAGATCAAATGTGACTGACTTGATTTCTTGTTATGAACTTGTGGCCGAGAAACTGAGTAGGGCATTATACAGTGAATTTTTTTACTAGATGCCAATTTGCAATATCAGTAATTGATGCCATTTAGTTCCACTGGAGATTGTTATCGAAATCTTAGCTAAAGCATTTTTTTCAATGATTTTAAAGCTAATGATTCAACCGAGAGTTAAGCATGAAACAATTATTAACTCTAAAATCCAAATACCAGAAAACTAGAAGTTGAAATCAAATTTGTATACCTTTCTCTGTGGATGAGCTTGACTTCTTCTCCTTATTAGAATTGTTGTCGTCATCCTCAAAGGTTGCTGATACATTTCTCATGACTTGAGAAGTTTTATGGGAAGTAGCAGCAGTATATCCCTTATTGGTTTCACACCTGGTTGAAGACCCGTTTCTTGACATGACATTTCTTCGCTCATCCCTGACCTCATCTTCGTCAAGTCTCTTAGTTTCTGCAGTCTCAGAGAAATGGCTACAGAGCATCCTACTTTTAGTTCTTCCGCAGTTGAGGACCCTATCTCTGACACCAAATATATTCTCTTGATCCTGAATTCCATTTCATAGTTCTCTCAACTTCAAGTTTCTCTGGATCAGCACCTTTGTCTGGATTCCGTAAACATATATTTAAAAGCATGATAAATCAATCCATAACATGACAATTGCAATCTACAACATCAGTATCCCATTTATGAGTCTTGAATATATTTACTGAGGTACAAGGCACGGATATGTTGAGGCTACAGAATAAAGGGATGGAACAAATATCCAAGTCACAACAAATATATTTACTTTCTTAAGATGCTCCCTTCCTTATTTGAATCCGTATGACGATACAAGATCCAAGTCACAACAAAGACGGTAAGAAATCCCAAATGATCCCACCTTTTTCAAATTCGCTACAAACTACTCATACAACATAAACAAGCTGATTCGAATTCTTCGGCCTACAAATTGAGCAAAGTATTGAACAAAGACGCTAAGCACACTTTTTCAAATTCGCTACAAACTACTCATACAACATAAACAAGCTGATTCGAATTCTTCGACCTACAAATTGAGCAAAGTATTCAACAATAAGAAACATTCAACTATAGCTCACATTAATCTCCATCAACTCATACTTTCTGAGAATTTGCCAAAGAGTTCCCTCATGAATTGATGATAACTAAAACCAGTTTGTTTGTGTGTTAGTAATCTAAATTATTCACTGATGGAGTAAAAACAAGTCAATGCACAAGAATAGATAACCTTTAACATAAATGGATTATTCTATCAAGTCCACTGAAGTATGGCCACTTTATGGGTTCAGGATTAGATCTTTATTTTTAGATCCAGTGAGGTCTAAACATTGGTAGTTTGTGCGAATTGCCCCATTTTTCAATTTTTTGCAATTTTCTGACAAAAAATCGTCGAAAAAATTATATGAAGTTTGACTAAAACCTTCCTCTCGTTGAGATGCTTCTGATGGTGGTGACGGTGTCGCAAAATTCAAAGTCAATACACGGAAAATTTAATTTAAGTGTGGTGAACTTAAATTAGAATTCACGTGTTATAACTTTGAATTTTGCAACATTGTCACCACCATCGGAACCGTCTCATCGAGGAAAGATTATATAGTCAAACTTTAAATAATATTTTCGGTGATTTTTGATCGAAAAATCACCAAAAAATGAAAAATTGGGCAATTTCCACAGACTACCAAAGTTTAGACCTCACTGGGTCTAAAAACAAAGATATGGCCTTGTTTGCATAAAGTACCTATAGTTTGGGGGATTTAGTGGAATAATTCCTAAATAAATATAATTTGTAAACTAAAAAAGAGATCTCACAATTTTTCAATTCCACCCAATCCAAACTATCATCTCTGTGTACACCGCAGAAAAGCCTCATCATCAGGATCATCTTCTTCCATTCAACAGAGGTTGACACAAAGCTGATGACGGCACTGCCTGTTAGGGTTTATGGTATTATGCAGTTTAAATATATATTAATAATATATATATATTATATATACAGTTTAGATATCTAACATTTATATTTTTAACTAATATTTTAATCATTTTGGAATTGTACTTTCTAGTTTATATATATATATATAATATAATATATATATAATACTTTGTATTTTTAACTAATACTTTGTACAACTACCAATGGTCCTTTGTAGTTTATATATATATATATAATATAATATATATACATATATATTATTCCTTATCCAATACCATTATTTCTCACTGTTCGACCAGTTAAACTACTAATAAGTAGGCTCACCGGTTCAATAGCCGGTCCCATCTGATAACACTCGTTGTAATAGTCAACAATTACAATTCCAAAAGCGACTATTGGTTAGGCAAGTTCCTAGCATTTTCGACTTTTTTATTATTTCATTATTTTTCTCTAACTTATCTCACAAAAGAAAAAAATAAAAAATATGAGATCTTATACATCTTTTAAATACCATAACAAATTAAATTAAGGGAAAATTTCAGTAACCTATCCAACCTTTGCCCGCTTTTACAGTTTCCGATCCAACGTTTCATTTTTGACACTTTACGGTCCAACCTTTCAATTTTGTTACACTTTACGGTCCAACGTTTCATTCCAGTAAAAAACATCACTTTTCAGTCTTATGACATCACGCTGACACCATTAGAAGGGGCAATTTAATTATTTTGCATATTATGGGATGTAGTGCAATATGTATTAATTTATACACCCTAAATTTTATTTTATTATAAATTTTACATTTTCTAGCTTTTATTTTTTTGTTTCTTAAAAAATATTAAAAAAATTAAAAACTAAAAAACTTTAACTCATCTAAAACAAAGTAAATTCATGAAAAATGAAACGTTGGATCGAAAACTGTAAAAGCGGGCAAACCTTGGATAGGTTACTGAAATTTTCCCTTAAATTAATTACTTATTTTCACGGTACGGGCATATGACGATGAATTCAATGAGCCATTTACATTTAATGCGCATCTCATCATTTGCTGTATAAATAAACGTTCCGTGGACTAGAAATCATGGTCACAATTAAATCATGAACCCCAGTTTTTCAACAAATTGAAAGAATCATTTGCGATCACACTATCAATTTTGATCGAGTCATTAATCTTTCAAACTGGGTATGTTCTTATTTATTAATTGTGTCGTATTTATCAGTTTCTTCGACTTGTTCATTAGTCATTTGACGACATTGTAGTTGGGTTGGCCTTGACTTATCATTTCGTTAACGAATCCATGTCAAATATCGATTAAGTCTCTTTGAACGATCACCCAATATCAGAGTAATCAGGCTGCCAATTCATCCTGCTAAAATGGAATTGTGATCAATGAAGCTAACTAATAATAGGATGAGATCCGCAAATTATTATCACTGTTTTCCTTTTACATATTAGACAATGGCATTAGGTAAGAAAAAAAAAAGGTATGGCAAGCTGCTATTTGCAGTTAATAAACTGAGACTCTAGCTCATAACTATACATAAAACAAAGTCAAGTTTACAAGCGAAAACCGGTGGATCGCATAGTTTATTCAAGTTATTTTTAAAATATTGCGGTTGCAAATTATTGGGAATAGTTAAAAACTTTTTTAGGGGCATAAAATTCTTATGTAGCAATTACGTTGTGTTCTATTTTGTCTCAAAATCTTTGTATTTGAACACACACATTCTAATTTGGTTTAATTCACATTTGTTGGAAGAATAAAATGAAAACTTTTCCTTATTAAAACCCGATAAAGAAAATAGGCCAAAAACATTTAAGTGTCTGTGTGTTTGCACCAAGAAAGGGTTTCTTGAAAACTTGAAAGTATAAGTAAATAGACTCAAGTAATACTTAGATATTCAATGGCTTTCTGCTGTTTTACCTTTGGATCGTGGGAAGAATTGAAATTTGCCAATATAAAAAAACAGACTTGTTGGTAGGGTTGGGTTAAGGTGCTGATTTCACCCTATATATATTTAGTCAGCTCCATCACGAGTCATATTAAATTACAAACAATTAACTATATTTAATTTCAACAAGCTAGAAGAATGAGTAAAAGGCACAAAGTAGTAAAGTTACAAGGGCCCGAGGTTGTTCAAACAATTCTCTACATGGAGTGTGAAAAAAACCATGTTGCTCTCACTGGGGGACATGTTGTGGACGGGTGTCAAGAATTCATGTCCACGGGTATAGAAGTAACAGTCGCCTTCAATATTTTTGCTTCCTGCACTTGCCATCGCAGCTTCCACCGCATGGTGGTTAGCACTGAGGTGGTTTCTAATAGATCGGGCTCCTCAAAGAACTCTTAAACTTGTAAAAGCATAAGAGAATTCTTGTAAAATGAACTTTACATTAAATACAATATGTTAAGGGATTTTTTTTATCAATTGTGTGCATGGTGCAAATGACTAACAACTCACTTATCTTTAGCTTTAATAGCACGAAGAGTGAGGTTTAACAATCGATTTGATATGTGTATTACAGAGTATAAAAAGAACCTTCCTCTAAAAAAGCTTCAATATTAAATGGTCACATAATTATAGTTACAACAAACATGATTATTCAATTAATTTTTTTGATTTATCAATGAATAATTTTGTTTCTCAAATCAGGTTCAAGAAATATCAATGGAAATAGAGCACTTAGGAGTAAGGATAAAGTCCACATTATGATAGGTATATACTATTACCAACCTAGGTAAATTGCGTGATCGCACTAAGAATTGACGAATTGTATTAAGCCATGTAATATGTCAAACCCCATATATATGACCCCATATATAGATAAGGATAATAGTCATATCAAATGCCTGAACAATTTTCAATTTTAGAAGTAAAACATTTTATTATGAGCCTGTTATACATAATACAACAACCCACAAGACAATAACGTAAATCCATTTGTTCAGTTTAATGTTTCCTTTTGGAAGACATCACACTTGTACTTTCCATCTAGTCATTTTTAGAACTAGTTAATAACAATAAGAAATATTGTAAATGTGGATGTTTATGTCTTGAAATTAACTAGTCACGTTAAATAAAATATGTCTTTTTCAAGTAAAGTGAGAAACACAATATATAGGGCTCGACGCGATTAAACATAGAAGGAATTATTATTTCTGCTCCTCAATTTTGTTTTTAAACTTAAATGCCCTATTTTTTGGGCCCAGTTTAAATGCCCCATAACTTTGAAATTTTCTATCAAAAATTCCCAAAATCGCTTATCGGGTCAAAATGCCTACGTGGCGGTACAGTTAATAAGTTGTTGAGTCCAGTCAATAAGTTGCTATTTTTCTTGACCTAAAAACATTTTATTATTTTTTTTTGCCCTAAATTTTTTTTAACAATTCTTCTTATTACACAACTTGCCAACCACATATTCAAAAACTATCCTTATAATATTTTAAAATTATACTTACACCCCACAATATATATTTCGTAAAAAATATTTATATCATAAAAGAAATAAGATGTTTAATCCTTAATATATATATATATAACAAAAACAATTATTATTATTATTTCACCAATTTATTTCTAATTACTTTTATTTTTTAGTTTTAATATTAAACACATCTAAATTAAAAATAAATATATATACAAATACCTTATAATCTTACAAATAAAAGACTTCAAAAGCTACAAAAGAAATAAAAAACCATTGTTTTTTTTAATTACTTAAATCTAAGGAAAAAATAGAAAAATAAAATGTCATCTTCTTCCCCACTTAGTTGCAGAATGTTATATGATTTTCTTTTTAATTAATCATATATACATATATATATAAATATATATTCGATGGTGGTGGTGTGCGGTGGTGGCGGCAGCGGGGGTGGGGAAGGGAAGCGGCAGTTTGTTTGTGTGTTAGTAATCTAAATTATTCACTGATGGAGTAAAAACAAGTCAATGCACAAGAATAGATAACCTTTAACATAAATGGATTATTCCATCAAGCCCACTGAAGTATGGCCACTTTATGGGTTCAGGATTAGATCTTTATTTTTAGACCCAGTGAGGTCTAAACATTGGTAGTTTGTGCGAATTGCCCCATTTTTCAATTTTTTGCAATTTTCTGACAAACAATCGTCGAAATAATTATTTGAAGTTTCACTAAAACCTTCCCCTCGTTGAGATGGTTCCGATGGTCGTGACGGTGTCGCAAAATTCAAAGTCAATACACGGAAAATTTAATTTAAGTGTGTTGAACTTAAATTAGAATTCACGTGTTATAACTTTGAATTTTGCAACATCGTCACCACCATCGGAACCGTCTCATCGAGGGGAAGATTATATAGTCAAACTTTAAATAATTTTTTCAGTGATTTTTGATCGAAAAATCACCAAAAAGTGAAAAATTGGGCAATTTCCAGAGACTACCAAAGTTTAGACCTCACTGGGTCTAAAAACAAATATATGGCCTTGTTTGCATAAAGTACCTATAGTTTGGGGGATTTAGTGGAATAATGCCTAAATAAATATTATTGTAAACTAAAAAAGAGATCTCACAATTTTTCAATTCCACCCAATCCAAACTATCTTCTCCGTGTACACCGCAGAGAAGCCTCATCATCAGGATCATCTTCTTCCATTCAACAGAGGTTGACAAAAAGCTGATGACGGCACTGCATGTTAGGGTTTATGGTATTATGCAGTTTTAATATATATATTAATAATATATATATATATATATTAATACATATATATATATATATATATAGTTTAAATATCTACCATTTATATTTTTAACTAATATTTTAATGATTTTGGAATTGTACTTGTGGACTATTATTTACAACTACCAATGGTGCTTTGTAGTTTATATATATATATATATATATAATATAATATATATATACATATATATTATTCCTTATCCAATACCATTATTTCTCACTGTTCGACCAGTTAAACTACTAATAAGAAGGCTCACCGGTTCAATAGCCAGTCCCATCTGATAACACTCGTTGTAATAGTCAACAATTACAATTCCAAAAGCGACTATTGGTTAGGCAAGTTCCTAGTATTTTCGACTTTTTTATTATTTCATTATTTTTCTCTAACTTATCTCACAAAAGAAAAAATAAAAAATATGAGATCTTATACATCTTTTAAATACCATAACAAATTAAATTAAGGGAAAATTTTAGTAACCTATCCAACGTTTGCCCGCTTTTACAGTTTCCGATCCAACGTTTCAGTTTTGACACTTTACGGTCCAACCTTTCAATTTTGTTACACTTTACGATCCAACGTTTCATTCCGGTAAAAAACATCACTTTTTAGTCTTATGACATCACGCTGATATCATTAGAAGGGGCAATTTAATTATTTTACATATTAGGGGATGTAGTGCAATATGTATTATTAATATATACACCCTAAATTATATTTTATTATAAATTTTACATTTTCCAGTTTTTATTTTTTTGTTTCTTAAAAAATGTTAAAAAAATTAAAAACTAAAAAACTTGAACTCATCTAAAACAAAGTAAATTCATAAAAAATGAAACGTTGGATCGGAAACAGTAAAAGCGGGTAAACGTTGGATAGGTTACTGAAATTCTCCCTTAAATTAATTACTTATATTCACGGTACGGGCATATGACGATGAATTCAATGAGCCATTTACATTTAATGCGTATCTCATCATTCGCTGTTTAAATAAACGTTCGGTGGACTAGAAATCATGGTCACAATTAAAACATGAACCTAGTTTTTCAACAAATTGAAAAAATCATTTGCGATCACACTATCAATTTTGATCGAGTCATTAATCTTTCAAACTGGGTATGTTCTTATTTATTAATTGTGTCGTATTTATCAGTTTCTTCGACTTGTTCATTAGTCATTTGACGACATTGTTATCACTAATAATAGGATGAGATCCGCAAATTATTATCACTGTTTTCCTTTTATATATTAGACAATGGCATTAGGTAAGAAAAAAAAAGGTATGGCAAGCTGCTATTTGGAGTTAATAAACTGAGACTCTAGCTCATAACTATACATAAAACAAAGTCAAATTTACAAGTGAAAACCGGTGGATCGCATAGTTTATTCAAGTTATTTTTAAAATATTGTGGTTGCGAATTATTGGGAATAGTTAAAAACTTTTTTAGGGGCATAAAATTCTTATGTAGCAATTACGTTGTGTTCTATTTTGTCTCAAAATCTTTGTATTTGAACACACACATTCTAATTTGGTTTAATTCACATTTGTTGGAAGAATAAAATGAAAACTTTTCCTTATTAAAACCCGATAAAGAAAATAGGCCAAAAACATTTAAGTGTCTGTGTGTTTGCACCAAGAAAGGGTTTCTTGAAAACTTGAAAGTATAAGTAAATAGACTCAAGTAATACTTAGATATTCAATGGCTTTCTGCTGTTTTACCCAGGGCTGTGCAAAAAGAATCGGATCGATCGAATCGGGTGAAAATCGATCGAATGATCCGATCCGAGGATCGGATCGAATATTTGATCCGACTTTTGATTTTTGCCTTAGGATCAAACCCCCATTTGATTCGATCCTCGATTTTAGAGGCTGAAAATCGAATCGGATCGAATACTCATCTTATTTTTTAAAAATAAATAAATATATAATAGTATATATATAGTATTATATTTTTATCTATAAGGCTAAGCCTATTAAGATGCTACTAAGATATTTCTATATATTGTTGGTGATACTAACAATGATCAAAATTGGGAGTGCTGGAGTAAGTTGTAACCTTGAATGAAGCTGCTGATAAGCCAATGCATAGTCTGAATGGAAAGTGTAAAGTGGTGAAAATTAATTTGTGAAAGTCTATCTTTTATAATTGATTTGTGTTTTGTGTCAAAAAGCGTGAATGAGAACCATATGAAAGTGAATTTTGTAATTCAGTAACTCTGTTTGAATGTTGTGGTTGGTCCCATTGATATTAAATTAAATAAGAAAAAAAGTAGAAAAAAGGATCGAAATCGAATCGAATCGGATCGAAATCGAATGATTTTGGATCGAATCGGATCGTTTTAAATTGATTCGATTTCGATCCTCATTTCTCCAGGATCGAAATCGACTTCCAGCCTCGATTCGATCCGATTCGATCCGATCCGATCCAAACGCACACCCCTAGTTTTACCTTTGGATCGTGGGAAGAATTGAAATTTGCCAATATAAAAAAACAGACTTGTTGGTAGGGTTGGGTTAAGGTGCTGATTTCACCCTATATATATGTAGTCAGCTCCATCACGAGTCATATTAAATTACAAACAATTAACTATATTTAATTTCAACAAGCTAGAAGAATGAGTAAAAGGCACAAAGTAGTAAAGTTACAAGGGCCCGAGGTTGTTCAAACAATTCTCTACATGGAGTGTGAAAAAACCCATGTTGCTCTCACTGGGGGACATGTTGTGGACGGGTGTCAAGAATTCATGTCCACGGGTATAGAAGTAACAGTCGCCTTCAATATTTTTGCTTCCTGCACTTGCCATCGCAGCTTCCACCGCATGGTGGTTAGCACTGAGGTGGTTTCTAATAGATCGGGCTCCTCAAAGAACTCTTAAACTTGTAAAAGCATAAGAGAATTCTTGTAAAATGAACTTTACATTAAATACAATATGTTAAGGGATTTTTTTTATCAATTGTGTGCATGGTGCAAATGACTAACAACTCACTTATCTTTAGCTTTAATAGCACGAAGAGTGAGGTTTAACAATCGATTTGATATGTGTCTTACAGAGTATAAAAAGAACCTTCCTCTAAAAAAGCTTCAATATTAAATGGTCACATAATTATAGTTACAACAAACATGATTATTCAATTAATTTTTTTGATTTATCAATGAATAATTTTGTTTCTCAAATCAGGTTCAAGAAATATCAATGGAAATAAAGCACTTAGGAGTAAGGATAAAGTCCACATTATGATAGGTATATACTATTACCAACCTAGGTAAATTGCGTGATCGCACTAAGAATTGACGGATTGTATTAAGCCATGTAATATGTCAAACCCCATATATATGACCCCATATATAGATAAGGATAATAGTCATATCAAATGCCTGAACAATTTTCAATTTTAGAAGTAAAACATTTTATTATGAGCCTGTTATACATAATACAACAACCCACAAGACAATAACGTAAATCCATTTGTTCAGTTTAATGTTTCCTTTTGGAAGACATCACACTTGTACTTTCCATCTAGTCATTTTTAGAACTAGTTAATAACAATAAGAAATATTGTAAATGTGGATGTTTATGTCTTGAAATTAACTAGTCACGTTAAATAAAATATGTCTTTTTCAAGTAAAGTGAGAAACACAATATATAGGGCTCGACGCGATTAAACATAGAAGGAATTATTATTTCTGCTCCTCAATTTTGTTTTTAAACTTAAATGCCCTATTTTTTGGGCCCAGTTTAAATGCCCCATAACTTTGAAATTTTCTATCAAAAATTCCCAAAATCGCTTATCGGGTCAAAATGCCTACGTGGCGGTACAGTTAATAAGTTGTTGAGTCCAGTCAATAAGTTGCTATTTTTCTTGACCTAAAAACATTTTATTATTTTTTTTTGCCCTAAATTTTTTTTAACAATTCTTCTTATTACACAACTTGCCAACCACATATTCAAAAACTATCCTTATAATATTTTAAAATTATACTTACACCCCACAATATATATTTCGTAAAAAATATTTATATCATAAAAGAAATAAGATGTTTAATCCTTAATATATATATATATAACAAAAACAATTATTATTATTATTTCACCAATTTATTTCTAATTACTTTTATTTTTTAGTTTTAATATTAAACACATCTAAATTAAAAATAAATATATATACAAATACCTTATAATCTTACAAATAAAAGACTTCAAAAGCTACAAAAGAAATAAAAAACCATTGTTTTTTTTAATTACTTAAATCTAAGGAAAAAATAGAAAAATAAAATGTCATCTTCTTCCCCACTTAGTTGCAGAATGTTATATGATTTTCTTTTTAATTAATCATATATACATATATATATAAATATATATTCGATGGTGGTGGTGTGCGGTGGTGGCGGCAGCGGGGGTGGGGAAGGGAAGTGGCAGTTTGTTTGTGTGTTAGTAATCTAAATTATTCACTGATGGAGTAAAAACAAGTCAATGCACAAGAATAGATAACCTTTAACATAAATGGATTATTCCATCAAGCCCACTGAAGTATGGCCACTTTATGGGTTCAGGATTAGATCTTTATTTTTAGACCAAGTGAGGTCTAAACATTGGTAGTTTGTGCGAATTGCCCCATTTTTCAATTTTTTGCAATTTTCTGACAAACAATCGTCGAAATAATTATTTGAAGTTTCACTAAAACCTTCCCCTCGTTGAGATGGTTCCGATGGTCGTGACGGTGTCGCAAAATTCAAAGTCAATACACGGAAAATTTAATTTAAGTGTGTTGAACTTAAATTAGAATTCACGTGTTATAACTTTGAATTTTGCAACATCGTCACCACCATCGGAACCGTCTCATCGAGGGGAAGATTATATAGTCAAACTTTAAATAATTTTTTCAGTGATTTTTGATCGAAAAATCACCAAAAAGTGAAAAATTGGGCAATTTCCAGAGACTACCAAAGTTTAGACCTCACTGGGTCTAAAAACAAATATATGGCCTTGTTTGCATAAAGTACCTATAGTTTGGGGGATTTAGTGGAATAATGCCTAAATAAATATTATTGTAAACTAAAAAAGAGATCTCACAATTTTTCAATTCCACCCAATCCAAACTATCTTCTCCGTGTACACCGCAGAGAAGCCTCATCATCAGGATCATCTTCTTCCATTCAACAGAGGTTGACAAAAAGCTGATGACGGCACTGCATGTTAGGGTTTATGGTATTATGCAGTTTTAATATATATATTAATAATATATATATATATATATTAATACATATATATATATATACAGTTTAAATATCTACCATTTATATTTTTAACTAATATTTTAATGATTTTGGAATTGTACTTGTGGACTATTATTTACAACTACCAATGGTGCTTTGTAGTTTATATATATATATAAATATATATATAATATAATATATATATACATATATATTATTCCTTATCCAATACCATTATTTCTCACTGTTCGACCAGTTAAACTACTAATAAGAAGGCTCACCGGTTCAATAGCCAGTCCCATCTGATAACACTCGTTGTAATAGTCAACAATTACAATTCCAAAAGCGACTATTGGTTAGGCAAGTTCGTAGTATTTTCGACTTTTTTATTATTTCATTATTTTTCTCTAACTTATCTCACAAAAGAAAAAATAAAAAATATGAGATCTTATACATCTTTTAAATACCATAACAAATTAAATTAAGGGAAAATTTTAGTAACCTATCCAACGTTTGCCCGCTTTTACAGTTTCCGATCCAACGTTTCAGTTTTGACACTTTACGGTCCAACCTTTCAATTTTGTTACACTTTACGATCCAACGTTTCATTCCGGTAAAAAACATCACTTTTTAGTCTTATGACATCACGCTGATATCATTAGAAGGGGCAATTTAATTATTTTACATATTAGGGGATGTAGTGCAATATGTATTATTAATATATACACCCTAAATTATATTTTATTATAAATTTTACATTTTCCAGTTTTTATTTTTTTGTTTCTTAAAAAATGTTAAAAAAATTAAAAACTAAAAAACTTGAACTCATCTAAAACAAAGTAAATTCATAAAAAATGAAACGTTGGATCGGAAACAGTAAAAGCGGGCAAACGTTGGATAGGTTACTGAAATTCTCCCTTAAATTAATTACTTATATTCACGGTACGGGCATATGACGATGAATTCAATGAGCCATTTACATTTAATGGGTATCTCATCATTCGCTGTTTAAATAAACGTTCGGTGGACTAGAAATCATGGTCACAATTAAAACATGAACCTAGTTTTTCAACAAATTGAAAAAATCATTTGCGATCACACTATCAATTTTGATCGAGTCATTAATCTTTCAAACTGGGTATGTTCTTATTTATTAATTGTGTCGTATTTATCAGTTTCTTCGACTTGTTCATTAGTCATTTGACGACATTGTTATCACTAATAATAGGATGAGATCCGCAAATTATTATCACTGTTTTCCTTTTATATAGTAGACAATGGCATTAGGTAAGAAAAAAAAAGGTATGGCAAGCTGCTATTTGGAGTTAATAAACTGAGACTCTGGCTCATAACTATACATAAAACAAAGTCAAATTTACAAGTGAAAACCGGTGGATCGCATAGTTTATTCAAGTTATTTTTAAAATATTGTGGTTGCGAATTATTGGGAATAGTTAAAAACTTTTTTAGGGGCATAAAATTCTTATGTAGCAATTACGTTGTGTTCTATTTTGTCTCAAAATCTTTGTATTTGAACACACACATTCTAATTTGGTTTAATTCACATTTGTTGGAAGAATAAAATGAAAACTTTTCCTTATTAAAACCCGATAAAGAAAATAGGCCAAAAACATTTAAGTGTCTGTGAGTTTGCACCAAGAAAGGGTTTCTTGAAAACTTGAAAGTATAAGTAAATAGACTCAAGTAATACTTAGATATTCAATGGCTTTCTGCTGTTTTACCTTTGGATCGTGGGAAGAATTGAAATTTGCCAATATAAAAAAACAGACTTGTTGGTAGGGTTGGGTTAAGGTGCTGATTTCACCCTATATATATGTAGTCAGCTCCATCACGAGTCCTATTAAATTACAAACAATTAACTATATTTAATTTCAACAAGCTAGAAGAATGAATAGAAGGCACAAAGTAGTAAAGTTACAAGGGCCCGAGGTTGTTCAAACAGTTCTCTACATGGAGTGTGAAAAAAACCATGCTGCTCTCACTGGGGGACATGTTGTTGACGGGTGTCAAGAATTCATGTCCACGGGTATAGAAGGAACAGCCGCCTTCAATATTTGTGCTTCCTGCACTTGCCATCGCAGCTTCCACAGCATGGTTGTTAGCAATGAGGTGGTTTCTAATAGATCGGGCTCCTCAAACAACTCTTAAACTTGTAAAAGCATAAGAGAATTCTTGTAAAATGAACTTTACATTAAATACAATATGTTAAGGGATTTTTTTTATC
Source organism: Linaria vulgaris (assembly GCA_948329865.1). Lineage (NCBI taxonomy): Eukaryota > Viridiplantae > Streptophyta > Magnoliopsida > Lamiales > Plantaginaceae > Linaria > Linaria vulgaris. The sequence continues at coordinate 42,474,718 of OX415251.1, forward strand.
AATTGTGTGCACTGTGCAAATGACTAACAACTCACTTATCTTTATCTTTAATAGCACGAAGAGTGAGGTTTAACAATCGATTTGATATGTGTATTACAGAGTATAAAAAGAACCTTCCTCTAAAAAACCTTCAATATTAAATGGTCACATAATTATAGTTACAACAAACATGATTATTCCATTAATTTTTTTGATTTATCAATGAATAATTTTGTTTCTCAAATCAGGTTCAAGAAATATCAATGGAAATAAAGCACTTAGGAGTAAGGATAAAGTCCACATTATGATAGGTATATACTATTACCGACCTAGGTAAATTACGTGATCACACTAAGAATTGACGGATTGTATTAAGCCATGTAATATGTCAAACCCCATATATATGACCCCATATATAAATAAGGATAGTAGTCATATCAAATGCCTGAACAGTTTTCAATTTTAGAAGTAAAACATTTTATTATGTGCCTGTTATACATAATACAACAACCCACAAGACAATAATGTAAATCCATTTGTTCAGTTTAATGTTTTCTTTTGGAAGACATCACACTTGTAATTTCCATCTAGTCATTTTTAGAACTAGTTAATAACAATAAGAAATATTGTAAATGTGGATGTTTATGTCTTGAAATTAACTAGTCACGTTAAATAAAATATGTCTTTTTCAAGTAAAGTGAGAAACACAATATATAGGGCTCGACGCGATTAAACATAGAACGAATTATTATTTTTGCTCCTCAATTTTTTTCTTAAACTTAAATGCCCTATTTTTTGGGCCCAGTTTAAATGCCCAATAACTTTGAGATTTTCTATCAAAAATTCCCAAAATCGCTTATCGGGTCAAAATGCCTACGTGGTGGTACAGTCAATAAGTTGTTGAGTCCAGTCAATAAGTTGCTATTTTTCTTGAGCTAAAAACATTTTATTATTTATTTTTTGCCCTAAATTTTTTTTAACAACTCTTCTTTTTACACAACTTGCCAACCACATATTCAAAAACTATCCTTATAATATTTTAAAATTATACTTACACCCCACAATATATATTTCTTAAAAAATATTTATATCATAAAGGAATAAGATGTTTAATCCTTAATATATATATATATATATAACAAAAGCAATTATTATTATTGTTTCACCAATTTATTTCTAATTACTTATATTTTTTAGTTTTAATATTAAACACATCTAAATTAAAATTAAAAATATATACAAACACCTTATAATCTTACAAATAAAAGACTTCAAAGGCTACAAAAGAAATAAAAAACCATTGTTTTTTTTAATTACTTAAATTTAAGAAAAAAATAGAAAAATAAAATGTCATCTTCTTCCCCACTTAGTTGCAGAATGTTATATGATTTTTTTTTAACTAATCATATATACATATATATAAATATATATGCAATGGTGGTGGCGTGCGGTGGTGGCGACAGCGGGGGTGGGGAAGGGAAGCGGCAGTTTGTTTGTGTGTTAGTAATCTAAATTATTCACTGATGGAGTAAAAACAAGTCAATGCACAAGAATAGATAACCTTTAACATAAATGGATTATTCCATCAAGCCCACTGAAGTATGGCCACTTTATGGGTTCAGGATTAGATCTTTATTTTTAGACCAAGTGAGGTCTAAACATTGGTAGTTTGTGCGAATTGCCCAACTTTTCAAATTTTTGCAATTTTCAGACAAAACATCGTCGAAGTAATTATTTGAAGTTTGACTAAAACCTTCCCCTCGTTGAGATGGTTCCGATGGTGGTGACGGTGTAGCAAAATTCAAAGTCAATACACAGAAAATTTAATTTAAGTGTATTGAACTTAAATTAGAATTCATGTGTTATAACTTTGAATTTTGCAACATCGTCACCACCATCGGAACCGTCTCATCGAGGGGAAGATTATATAGTCAAACTTTAAATAATTTTTTCGGTGATTTTTGATCGAAAAATCACCAAAAAGTGAAAAATTGGGCAATTTCTACAGACTACCAAAGGTTAGACCTCACTGGGTCTAAAAACAAAGATATGGCCTTGTTTGCATAAAGTACCTATAGTTTGGGGGATTTAGTGGAATAATTCCTAAATAAATATTATTTGTAAACTAAAAAAGAGATCTCACAATATTTCAATTCCACCCAATTCAAACTATCTTCTCTGTGTACACCGCAGAGAAGCCTCATCATCAGGATCATCTTCTTCCATTCAACAGAGGTTGACAAAAAGCTGATGACGGCACTACATGTTAGGGTTTATGGTATTATGCAGTTTAAATATATATTAATAATATATATATATATATATATATATATATTAATATATATGTATACAGTTTAGATATCTAACATTTATATTTTTAACTAATATTTTAATGATTTTGGAATTGTAGTTGTGGACTATTATTTACAACTACCAATGGTGCTTTGTAGTTTGTATATATATATATAATATAATAAATATACATATATATTATTCCTTATCCAATACCATTATTTCTCACTGTTCGACCAGTTAAACTACTAATAAGTAGGCTCACCGGTTCAATAGCCGGTCCCATCTGATAACACTCGTTGTAATAGTCAACAATTACAATTCCAAAAGCGACTATTGGTTAGGCAAGTTCCTAGTATTTTCGACTTTTTTATTATTTCATTATTTTTCTCTAACTTATCTCACAAAAGAAAAAATAAAAAATATGAGATCTTATACATCTTTTAAATACCATAACAAATTAACTTAAGGGAAAATTTTAGTAACCTATCCAACGTTTGCCCGCTTTTACAGTTTCCGATCCAACGTTTCAGTTTTGACACTTTACGGTCCAACCTTTCAATTTTGTTACACTTTACGATCCAACGTTTCATTCCGGTAAAAAACATCACTTTTTAGTCTTATGACATCACGCTGATATCATTAGAAGGGGCAATTTAATTATTTTACATATTAGGGGATGTAGTGCAATATGTATTATTAATATATACACCCTAAATTATATTTTATTATAAATTTTACATTTTCCAGTTTTTATTTTTTTGTTTCTTAAAAAATGTTAAAAAAATTAAAAACTAAAAAACTTGAACTCATCTAAAACAAAGTAAATTCATAAAAAATGAAACGTTGGATCGGAAACAGTAAAAGCGGGCAAACGTTGGATAGGTTACTGAAATTCTCCCTTAAATTAATTACTTATATTCACGGTACGGGCATATGACGATGAATTCAATGAGCCATTTACATTTAATGCGTATCTCATCATTCGCTGTTTAAATAAACGTTCCGTGGACTAGAAATCATGGTCACAATTAAAACATGAACCTAGTTTTTCAACAAATTGAAAAAATCATTTGCGATCACACTATCAATTTTGATCGAGTCATTAATCTTTCAAACTGGGTATGTTCTTATTTATTAATTGTGTCGTATTTATCAGTTTCTTCGACTTGTTCATTAGTCATTTGACGACATTGTAGTTGGGTTGGCCTTGACTTATCATTTCGTTAACGAATCCATGTCAAATATCGACTAAGTCTCTTCGAACGATCACCCAATAGTAGAGTAATCAGGCTGCCAATTCATCTTGCTAAAATGGAATTGTGATCAATGAAGCTAACTAATAATAGGATGAGATCCGCAAATTATTATCACTGTTTTCCTTTTACATATTAGACAATGGCATTAGGCAAGAAAAAAAAAGGTATGGCAAGCTGCTATTTGGAGTTAATAAACTGAGACTCTAGCTCATAACTATACATAAAACAAATTTACAAGCGAAAACCGGTGGATCGCATAGTTTATTCAAGTTATTTTTAAAATATTGTGGTTGCGGTTTATTGGGAATAGTTAAAAACTTTTTTAGGGGTATAAAATTCTTATGTAGCAATTACGTTGTGTTCTATTTTGTCTCAAAATCTTTGTATTTGAACACACCCATTCTAATTTGGTTTAATTCACATTTGTTGGAAGAATAAAATGAAAACTTTTCCTTATTAAAACCCGATAAAGAAAATAGGCCAAAAACATTTAAGTGTCTGTGTGTTTGCACCAAGAAAGGGTTTCTTGAAAACTTGAAAGTATAAGTAAATAGACTCAAGTAATACTTAGATATTCAATGGCTTTCTGCTGTTTTACCTTTGGATCGTGGGAAGAATTGAAATTTGCCAATATAAAAAAACAGACTTGTTGGTAGGGTTGGGTTAAGGTGCTGATTTCACCCTATATATATTTAGTCAGCTCCATCACGAGTCATATTAAATTACAAACAATTAACTATATTTAATTTCAACAAGCTAGAAGAATGAGTAAAAGGCACAAAGTAGTAAAGTTACAAGGGCCCGAGGTTGTTCAAACAATTCTCTACATGGAGTGTGAAAAAACCCATGTTGCTCTCACTGGGGGACATGTTGTGGACGGGTGTCAAGAATTCATGTCCACGGGTATAGAAGTAACAGTCGCCTTCAATATTTTTGCTTCCTGCACTTGCCATCGCAGCTTCCACCGCATGGTGGTTAGCACTGAGGTGGTTTCTAATAGATCGGGCTCCTCAAAGAACTCTTAAACTTGTAAAAGCATAAGAGAATTCTTGTAAAATGAACTTTACATTAAATACAATATGTTAAGGGATTTTTTTTATCAATTGTGTGCATGGTGCAAATGACTAACAACTCACTTATCTTTAGCTTTAATAGCACGAAGAGTGAGGTTTAACAATCGATTTGATATGTGTATTACAGAGTATAAAAAGAACCTTCCTCTAAAAAAGCTTCAATATTAAATGGTCACATAATTATAGTTACAACAAACATGATTATTCAATTAATTTTTTTGATTTATCAATGAATAATTTTGTTTCTCAAATCAGGTTCAAGAAATATCAATGGAAATAAAGCACTTAGGAGTAAGGATAAAGTCCACATTATGATAGGTATATACTATTACCAACCTAGGTAAATTGCGTGATCGCACTAAGAATTGACGGATTGTATTAAGCCATGTAATATGTCAAACCCCATATATATGACCCCATATATAGATAAGGATAATAGTCATATCAAATGCCTGAACAATTTTCAATTTTAGAAGTAAAACATTTTATTATGAGCCTGTTATACATAATACAACAACCCACAAGACAATAACGTAAATCCATTTGTTCAGTTTAATGTTTCCTTTTGGAAGACATCACACTTGTACTTTCCATCTAGTCATTTTTAGAACTAGTTAATAACAATAAGAAATATTGTAAATGTGGATGTTTATGTCTTGAAATTAACTAGTCACGTTAAATAAAATATGTCTTTTTCAAGTAAAGTGAGAAACACAATATATAGGGCTCGACGCGATTAAACATAGAAGGAATTATTATTTCTGCTCCTCAATTTTGTTTTTAAACTTAAATGCCCTATTTTTTGGGCCCAGTTTAAATGCCCCATAACTTTGAAATTTTCTATCAAAAATTCCCAAAATCGCTTATCGGGTCAAAATGCCTACGTGGCGGTACAGTTAATAAGTTGTTGAGTCCAGTCAATAAGTTGCTATTTTTCTTGACCTAAAAACATTTTATTATTTTTTTTGCCCTAAATTTTTTTTAACAATTCTTCTTATTACACAACTTGCCAACCACATATTCAAAAACTATCCTTATAATATTTTAAAATTATACTTACACCCCACAATATATATTTCGTAAAAAATATTTATATCATAAAAGAAATAAGATGTTTAATCCTTAATATATATATATATATATATATATATATATATATATATAACAAAAACAATTATTATTATTATTTCACCATATTATTTCTAATTACTTTTATTTTTTAGTTTTAATATTAAACACATCTAAATTAAAAATAAATATATATACAAATACCTTATAATCTTACAAATAAAAGACTTCAAAAGCTACAAAAGAAATAAAAAACCATTGTTTTTTTTAATTACTAAAATATAAGGAAAAAATAGAAAAATAAAATGTCATCTTCTTCCCCACTTAGTTGCAGAATGTTATATGATTTTCTTTTTAATTAATCATATATACATATATATATAAATATATATTCGATGGTGGTGGTGTGCGGTGGTGGCGGCAGCAGGGGTGGGGAAGGGAAGCGGCAGTTTGTTTGTGTGTTAGTAATCTAAATTATTCACTGATGGAGTAAAAACAAGTCAATGCACAAGAATAGATAACCTTTAACATAAATGGATTATTCCATCAAGCCCACTGAAGTATGGCCACTTTATGGGTTCAGGATTAGATCTTTATTTTTAGACCCAGTGAGGTCTAAACATTGGTAGTTTGTGCGAATTGCCCCATTTTTCAATTTTTTGCAATTTTCTGACAAACAATCGTCGAAATAATTATTTGAAGTTTCACTAAAACCTTCCCCTCGTTGAGATGGTTCCGATGGTCGTGACGGTGTCGCAAAATTCAAATTCAATACACGGAAAATTTAATTTTAGTGTATTGAACTTAAATTAGAATTCACGTGTTATAACTTTGAATTTTGCAACATCGTCACCACCATCGGAACCGTCTCATCGAGGGGAAGATTATATAGTCAAACTTTAAATAATTTTTTCAGTGATTTTTGATCGAAAAATCACCAAAAAGTGAAAAATTGGGCAATTTCCAGAGACTACCAAAGTTTAGACCTCACTGGGTCTAAAAACAAATATATGGCCTTGTTTGCATAAAGTACCTATAGTTTGGGGGATTTAGTGGAATAATGCCTAAATAAATATTATTGTAAACTAAAAAAGAGATCTCACAATTTTTCAATTCCACCCAATCCAAACTATCTTCTCCGTGTACACCGCAGAGAAGCCTCATCATCAGGATCATCTTCTTCCATTCAACAGAGGTTGACAAAAAGCTGATGACGGCACTGCATGTTAGGGTTTATGGTATTATGCAGTTTTAATATATATATTAATAATATATATATATATATATATATATTAATACATATATATATATACAGTTTAAATATCTACCATTTATATTTTTAACTAATATTTTAATGATTTTGGAATTGTACTTGTGGACTATTATTTACAACTACCAATGGTGCTTTGTAGTTTATATATATATATATATATATAAATATATATATAATATAATATATATATACATATATATTATTCCTTATCCAATACCATTATTTCTCACTGTTCGACCAGTTAAACTACTAATAAGAAGGCTCACCGGTTCAATAGCCAGTCCCATCTGATAACACTCGTTGTAATAGTCAACAATTACAATTCCAAAAGCGACTATTGGTTAGGCAAGTTCCTAGTATTTTCGACTTTTTTATTATTTCATTATTTTTCTCTAACTTATCTCACAAAAGAAAAAATAAAAAATATGAGATCTTATACATCTTTTAAATACCATAACAAATTAAATTAAGGGAAAATTTTAGTAACCTATCCAACGTTTGCCCGCTTTTACAGTTTCCGATCCAACGTTTCAGTTTTGACACTTTACGGTCCAACCTTTCAATTTTGTTACACTTTACGATCCAACGTTTCATTCCGGTAAAAAACATCACTTTTTAGTCTTATGACATCACGCTGATATCATTAGAAGGGGCAATTTAATTATTTTACATATTAGGGGATGTAGTGCAATATGTATTATTAATATATACACCCTAAATTATATTTTATTATAAATTTTACATTTTCCAGTTTTTATTTTTTTGTTTCTTAAAAAATGTTAAAAAAATTAAAAACTAAAAAACTTGAACTCATCTAAAACAAAGTAAATTCATAAAAAATGAAACGTTGGATCGGAAACAGTAAAAGCGGGCAAACGTTGGATAGGTTACTGAAATTCTCCCTTAAATTAATTACTTATATTCACGGTACGGGCATATGACGATGAATTCAATGAGCCATTTACATTTAATGCGTATCTCATCATTCGCTGTTTAAATAAACGTTCCGTGGACTAGAAATCATGGTCACAATTAAAACATGAACCTAGTTTTTCAACAAATTGAAAAAATCATTTGCGATCACACTATCAATTTTGATCGAGTCATTAATCTTTCAAACTGGGTATGTTCTTATTTATTAATTGTGTCGTATTTATCAGTTTCTTCGACTTGTTCATTAGTCATTTGACGACATTGTAGTTGGGTTGGCCTTGACTTATCATTTCGTTAACGAATCCATGTCAAATATCGACTAAGTCTCTTCGAACGATCACCCAATAGTAGAGTAATCAGGCTGCCAATTCATCCTGCTAAAATGGAATTGTGATCAATGAAGCTAACTAATAATAGGATGAGATCCGCAAATTATTATCACTGTTTTCCTTTTACATATTAGACAATGGCATTAGGCAAGAAAAAAAAAGGTATGGCAAGCTGCTATTTGGAGTTAATAAACTGAGACTCTAGCTCATAACTATACATAAAACAAATTTACAAGCGAAAACCGGTGGATCGCATAGTTTATTCAAGTTATTTTTAAAATATTGTGGTTGCGGATTATTGGGAATAGTTAAAAACTTTTTTAGGGGTATAAAATTCTTATGTAGCAATTACGTTGTGTTCTATTTTGTCTCAAAATCTTTGTATTTGAACACACTCATTCTAATTTGGTTTAATTCACATTTGTTGGAAGAATAAAATGAAAACTTTTCCTTATTAAAACCCGATAAAGAAAATAGGCCAAAAACATTTAAGTGTCTGTGTGTTTGCACCAAGAAAGGTTTTCTTGAAAACTTGAAAGTATAAGTAAATAGACTCAAGTAATACTTAGATATTCAATGGCTTTCTGCTGTTTTACCTTTGGATCGTGGGAAGAATTGAAATTTGCCAGTATAAAAAAATAGACTTGTTGGTAGGGTTGGGTTAAGGTGCTGATTTCACCCTATATATATGTAGTCAGCTCCATCACGAGTCATATTAAATTACAAACAATTAACTATATTTAATTTCAACAAGCTAGAAGAATGAATAGAAGGCACAAAGTAGTAAAGTTACAAGGGCCCGAGGTTGTTCAAACAGTTCTCTACATGGAGTGTGAAAAAAACCATGCTGCTCACACTGGGGGACATGTTGTTGACGGGTGTCAAGAATTCATGTCCACGGGTATAGAAGGAACAGCCGCCTTCAATATTTGTGCTTCCTGCACTTGCCATCGCAGCTTCCACAGCATGGTTGTTAGCAATGAGGTGGTTTCTAATAGATCGGGCTCCTCAAACAACTCTTAAACTTGTAAAAGCATAAGAGAATTCTTGTAAAATGAACTTTACATTAAATACAATATGTTAAGGGATTTTTTTTATCAATTGTGTGCACTGTGCAAATGACTAACAACTCACTTATCTTTATCTTTAATAGCACGAAGAGTGAGGTTTAACAATCGATTTGATATGTGTATTACAGAGTATAAAAAGAACCTTCCTCTAAAAAACCTTCAATATTAAATGGTCACATAATTATAGTTACAACAAACATGATTATTCCATTAATTTTTTTGATTTATCAATGCATAATTTTGTTTCTCAAATCAGGTTCAAGAAATATCAATGGAAATAAAGCACTTAGGAGTAAGGATAAAGTCCACATTATGATAGGTATATACTATTACCGACCTAGGTAAATTACGTGATCACACTAAGAATTGACGGATTGTATTAAGCCATGTAATATGTCAAACCCCATATATATGACCCCATATATAAATAAGGATAGTAGTCATATCAAATGCCTGAACAGTTTTCAATTTTAGAAGTAAAACATTTTATTATGAGCCTGTTATACATAATACAACAACCCACAAGACAATAATGTAAATCCATTTGTTCAGTTTAATGTTTTCTTTTGGAAGACATCACACTTGTAATTTCCATCTAGTCATTTTTAGAACTAGTTAATAACAATAAGAAATATTGTAAATGTGAATGTTTATGTCTTGAAATTAACTAGTCACGTTAAATAAAATATGTCTTTTTCAAGTAAAGTGAGAAACACAATATATAGGGCTCGACGCGATTAAACATAGAACGAATTATTATTTTTGCTCCTCAATTTTTTTCTTAAACTTAAATGCCCTATTTTTTGGGCCCAGTTTAAATGCCCAATAACTTTGAGATTTTCTATCAAAAATTCCCAAAATCGCTTATCGGGTCAAAATGCCTACGTGGTGGTACAGTCAATAAGTTGTTGAGTCCAGTCAATAAGTTGCTATTTTTCTTGAGCTAAAAACATTTTATTATTTATTTTTTGCCCTAAATTTTTTTTAACAACTCTTCTTTTTACACAACTTGCCAACCACATATTCAAAAACTATCCTTATAATATTTTAAAATTATACTTACACCCCACAATATATATTTCTTAAAAAATATTTATATCATAAAGGAATAAGATGTTTAATCCTTAATATATATATATATATATAACAAAAGCAATTATTATTATTGTTTCACCAATTTATTTCTAATTACTTATATTTTTTAGTTTTAATATTAAACACATCTAAATTAAAATTAAAAATATATACAAACACCTTATAATCTTACAAATAAAAGACTTCAAAGGCTACAAAAGAAATAAAAAACCATTGTTTTTTTTAATTACTTAAATTTAAGAAAAAAATAGAAAAATAAAATGTCATCTTCTTCCCCACTTAGTTGCAGAATGTTATATGATTTTTTTTTTAACTAATCATATATACATATATATAAATATATATGCAATGGTGGTGGCGTGCGGTGGTGGCGACAGCGGGGGTGGGGAAGGGAAGCGGCAGTTTGTTTGTGTGTTAGTAATCTAAATTATTCACTGATGGAGTAAAAACAAGTCAATGCACAAGAATAGATAACCTTTAACATAAATGGATTATTCCATCAAGCCCACTGAAGTATGGCCATTTTATGGGTTCAGGATTAGATCTTTATTTTTAGACCAAGTGAGGTCTAAACATTGGTAGTTTGTGCGAATTGCCCAACTTTTCAAATTTTTGCAATTTTCAGACAAAACATCGTCGAAGTAATTATTTGAAGTTTGACTAAAACCTTCCCCTCGTTGAGATGGTTCCGATGGTGGTGACGATGTAGCAAAATTCAAAGTCAATACACGGAAAATTTAATTTAAGTGTATTGAAATTAAATTAGAATTCACGTGTTATAACTTTGAATTTTGCAACATCGTCACCACCATCGGAACCATCTCATCGAGGGGAAGATTATATAGTCAAACTTTAAATAATTTTTTCGGGGATTTTTGATCGAAAAATCACCAAAAAGTGAAAAATTGGGCAATTTCCACAGACTACCAAAGTTTAGACCTCACTGGGTCTAAAAACAAAGATATGGCCTTGTTTGCATAAAGTACCTATAGTTTGGGGGATTTAGTGGAATAATTCCTAAATAAATATTATTTGTAAACTAAAAAAGAGATCTCACAATTTTTCAATTCCACCCAATCCAAACTATCTTCTCTGTGTACACCGCAGAGAAGCCTCATCATCAGGATCATCTTCTTCCATTCAACAGAGGTTGACAAAAAGCTGATGACGGCACTGCCTGTTAGGGTTTATGGTATTATGCAGTTTAAATATATATTAATAATATATATATATATATATATATATGTATTAATATATATATATATACAGTTTAGATATTTAACATTTATATTTTTAACTAATATTTTAATGATTTTGGAATTGTACTTGTGGACTATTATTTACAACTACCAATGGTGCTTTGTAGTTTATATATATATATATATATATAATATAATATATATACATATATATTATTCCTTATCCAATACCATTATTTCTCACTGTTCGACCAGTTAAACTACTAATAAGTAGGCTCACCGGTTCAATAGTCGGTCCCATCTGATAACACTCGTTGTAATAGTCAACAATTACAATTCCAAAAGCGACTATTGGTTAGGCAAGTTCCTAGTATTTTCGACTTTCTTATTACTTCATTATTTTTCTCTAACTTATCTCACAAAAGAAAAAAGAAAAAATATGAGATCTTATACATCTTTTAAATACCATAACAAATTAAATTAAGGGAAAATTTCAGTAACCTATCCAACGTTTGCCCGCTTTTACAGTTTCCGATCCAACGTTTCATTTTTTACACTTTACGGTCCAACCTTTCAATTTTGTTACACTTTACGGTCCAACGTTTCATTTCGGTAAAAAACATCACTTTTTAGTCTTATGACATCACGCTGACATCATTAGAAGGGGCAATTTAATTATTTTACATATTAGGGGATGTAGTGCAATATGTATTATTAATTTATACACCCTAAATTTTATTTTATTATAAATTTTACATTTTCCAGCTTTTATTTTTTTGTTTCTTAAAAAATATTAAAAAAATTAAAAACTAAAAAACTTGAACTCATCTAAAACAAAGTAAATTCATAAAAAATGAAACGTTGGATCGGAAACTGTAAAAGCGGGCAAACGTTAGATAGGTTACTGAAATTTTCCCTTAAATTAATTACTTATTTTCACGGTACGGGCATATGACGATGAATTCAATGAGCCATTTACATTTAATTCGTATCTCATCATTCACTGTATAAATTAATGTTCCATGGACTAGAAATCATGGTCACAATTAAAACATGAACCCAGTTTTTCAACAAATTGAAAGAATCATTTGCGATCACACTATCAATTTTGATCGAGTCATTAATCTTTCAAACTGGGTATGTTCTTATTTATTAATTGTGTCGTATTTATCAGTTTCTTCGACTTGTTCATTAGTCATTTGACGACATTGTAGTTGGGTTGGCCTTGACTTATCATTTCGTTAACGAATCCATGTCAAATATCACCTAAGTCTCTTTGAACGATCACCCAATATCAGAGTAATCAGGTTGCCAATTCATCCTGCTAAAATGGAATTGTGATCAATGAAGCTAACTAATAATAGGATGAGATCCACAAATTATTATCACTGTTTTCCTTTTACATATTAGACAATGGCATTAGGTAAGAAAAAAAAAAAGGTAGGGCAAGCTGTTATTTGGAGTTAATAAACTGAGACTCTAGCTCATAACTATACATAAAACAAAGTCAAATTTACAAGCGAAAACTGGTGGATCGCTTAGTTTATTCAAGTTATTTTTAAAATATTGTGGTTGTGGATTATTGGGAATAGTTAAAAACTTTTTTAGGGGCATAAAATTCTTATGTAGCAATTACGCTGTGTTCTATTTTGTCTCAAAATCTTTGTATTTGAACACACTCATTCTAATTTGGTTTAATTCACATTTGTTGGAAGAATAAAATGAAAAGTTTTCCTTATTAAAACCCGATAAAGAAAATAGGCCAAAAACATTTAAGTGTCTGTGTGTTTGCACCAAGAAAGGTTTTCTTGAAAACTTGAAAGTATAAGTAAATAGAATCAAGTAATACTTAGATATTCAATGGCTTTCTGCTGTTTTACCTTTGGATCGTGGGAAGAATTGAAATTTGCCAATATAAAAAAACAGACTTGTTGGTAGGGTTGGGTTAAGGTGCTGATTTCACCCTATATATATTTAGTCAGCTCCATCACGAGTCATATTAAATTACAAACAATTAACTATATTTAATTTCAACAAGCTAGAAGAATGAGTAGAAGGCACAAAGTAGTAAAGTTACAAGGGCCCGAGGTTGTTCAAACAGTTCTCTACATGGAGTGTGAAAAAAACCTTGCTGCTCTCACTGGGGGACATGTTGTTGACGGGTGTCAAGAATTCATGTCCACGGGTATAGAAGGAACAGCCGCCTTCAATATTTGTGCTTCCTGCACTTGCCATCGCAGCTTCCACCGCATGGTGGTTAGCACTGAGGCAGTTTCTAATAGATCGGGCTCCTCAAACAACTCTTAAACTTGTAAAAGCATAAGAGAATTCTTGTAAAACGAACTTTACATTAAATACAATATGTTAAGGGATTTTTTTATCAATTTTGTGCATTGTGCAAATGACTAACAACTCACTTATCTTTATCTTTAATAGCACGAAGAGTGGGGTTTAAAACTCGATTTGATATGTGTATTACAGAGTATAAAAAGAACCTTCCTCTAAAAAAGCTTCAATATTAAATGGTTACATAATTATAGTTACAACAAACATGATTATTCAATTAATTTTTTTTTTATTTATCAATGAGTAATTTTGTTTCTCAAATCAGGTTCAAGAAATATCAATGGAAATAAAGCACTTAGGAGTAAGGATAAAGTCCACATTATGATAGGTATATACTATTACCGACCTAGGTAATTACGTGATCGCACTAAGAATTGACGGATTGTATTAAGCCATGTAATATGTCAAACCCCATATATATGACCCCATATATGGATAAGGATAATAGTCGTATCAAATGCCTGAACAATTTTCAATTTTAGAAGTAAAACATTTTATTATGAGCCTGTTATACATAATACAACAACCCACAAGACAATAATGTAAATCCATTTGTTCAGTTTAATGTTTCCTTTTGGAAGACATCACACTTGTAATTTCCATCTAGTCATTTTTAGAACTAGTTAATAACAATAAGAAATATTGTAAATGTGGATGTTTATGTCTTGAAATTAACTAGTCACGTTAAATAAAATATGTCATTTTCAAGTAAAGTGAGAAACACAATATATAGGGCTCGACGCGATTAAACATAGAACTAATTATTATTTCTGCTCCTCAATTTTTTTTTAAACTTAAATGCCCTATTTTTTGGGCCCAGTTTAAATGCCCCTTAACTTTGAGATTTTCTATCAAAAATTCCCAAAATCGCTTATCGGGTCAAAATGCCTATGTGGCGGTACCGTCAATAAGTTGTTGAGTCCAGTCAATAAGTTGCTATTTTTCTTGACCTAAAAACATTTTATTAATTTTTTTTTGCCTTAAAAAATTATAACAACTCTTCTTATTACACAACTTGCCAACCACATATTCAAAAACTATCCTTATAATATTTTAAAATTATACTTACACCCCACAATATATATTTCTTAAAAAATATTTATATCATTAAAGAAATAAGATGTTTAATCCTTAATATATATATATATACATAACAAAAACAATTATTATTATTATTTCACCAATTTATTTCTAATTACTTATATTTTTTAGTTTTAATTTTAAACACATCTAAACTAAAAATAAAAATATATACAAATACCTTATAATCTTACAAATAAAAGACTTCAAAAGCTACAAAAGAAATAAAAAACCATTGTTTTTTTTAATTACTAAAATCTAAGAAAAAAATAGAAAAATAAAATGTCATCTTCTTCCCCACTTAGTTGCAGAATGTTATATGATTTTCTTTTTAACTAATCATATATACATATATATAAATATATATGCGATGGTGGTGGTGTGCGGTGGTGGCGGCAGCGGGGGTGGGGAAGGGAAGCGGCAGTTTGTTTGTGTGTTAGTAATCGAAATTATTCACTGATGGAGTAAAAACAAGTCAATGCACAAGAATAGATAACCTTTAACATAAATGGATTATTCCATCAAGCCCACTGAAGTATGGCCACTTTATGGGTTCAGGATTAGATCTTTATTTTTAGTACCAGTGAGGTCTAAACATTGGTAGTTTGTGCGAATTGCCCCATTTTTCAATTTTTTGCAATTTTCTGACAAACAATCGTCGAAATAATTATTTGAAGTTTGACTAAAACCTTCCTCTCGTTGAGATGGTTCCGATGGTGGTGACGGTGTAGCAAAATTCAAAGTCAATACACGGAAAATTTAATTTAAGTGTATTGAACTTAAATTAGAATTCACGTGTTATAACTTTGAATTTTGCAACATCGTCACCACCATCGGAACCATCTCATCGAGGGGAAGATTATATAGTCAAACTTTAAATAATTTTTTCGGGGATTTTTGATCGAAAAATCACCAAAAAGTGAAAAATTGGGCAATTTCCACAGACTACCAAAGTTTAGACCTCACTGGGTCTAAAAATAAAGATATGGCCTTGTTTGCATAAAGTACCTATAGTTTGGGGGATTTAGTGGAATAATTCCTAAATAAATATTATTTGTAAAGTAAAAAAGAGATCTCACAATTTTTCAATTCCACCCAATCCAAACTATCTTCTCTGTGTACACCGTAGAGAAGCCTCATCATCAGGATCATCTTCTTCCATTCAACAGAGGTTGACAAAAAGCTGATGACGGCACTGCCTGTTAGGGTTTATGGTATTATGCAGTTTAAATATATATTAATAATATATATATATATATATGTATTAATATATATATATATATAGTTTAGATATCTAACATTTATATTTTTAACTAATATTTTAATGATTTTGGAATTGTACTTGTGGACTATTATTTACAATTACCAATGGTGCTTTGTAGTTTATATATATATATATATATATATAATATAATATAATATATATACATATATATTATTCCTTATCCAATACCATTATTTCTCACTGTTCGACTAGTTAAACTACTAATAAGTAGGCTCACCGGTTCAATAGCCGGTCCCATCTGATAACACTCGTTGTAATAGTCAACAATTACAATTCCAAAATCGACTATTGGTTAGGCAAGTTCCTAGTATTTTCGACTTTTTTATTATTTCATTATTTTTCTCTAACTTATCTCACAAAAGGAAATAGAAAAAATATGAGATCTTATACATCTTTTAAATACCATAACAAATTAAATTAAGGGAAAATTTCAGTAACCTATCCAACGTTTGCCTGCTTTTACAGTTTCCGATCCAACGTTTCATTTTTGACACTTTACGGTCCAACCTTTCAATTTTGTTACACTTTACGGTCCAACGTTTCATTTCGGTAAAAAACATCACTTTTTAGTCTTATGACATCACGCTGACATCATTAGAAGGGGCAATTTAATTATTTTACATATTAGGGGATGTAGTGCAACATGTATTATTAATTTATACACCCTAAATTTTATTTTATTATAAATTTTACATTTTCCAGCTTTTATATTTTTGTTTCTTAAAAAATATTAAAAAAATTAAAAACTAAAAAACTTGAACTCATCTAAAACAAAGTAAATTCATAAAAAATGAAACGTTGGATCGGAAACTGTAAAAGCGGGCAAACGTTGGATAGTTTACTGAAATTTTCCCTTAAATTAATTACTTATTTTCACGGTACGGGCATATGACGATGAATTCAATGAGCCATTTACATTTAATGCGTATCTCATCATTCGATGTATAAATTAATGTTCCGTGGACTAGAAATCATGGTCACAATTAAAACATGAACCCAGTTTTTCAACAAATTGAAAGAATCATTTGCGATCACACTATCAATTTTGATCGAGTCATTAATCTTTCAAACTGGGTATGTTCTTATTTATTAATTGTGTCGTATTTATCAGTTTCTTCGACTTGTTCATTAGTCATTTGACGACATTGTAGTTGGGTTGGCCGTGACTTATCATTTCGTTAACGAATCCATGTCAAATATCGCCTAAGTCTCTTTGAACGATCACCCAATATCAGAGTAATCAGGCTGCCAATTCATCCTGCTAAAATGGAATTGTGATCAATGAAGCTAACTATAATAGGATGAGATCCGCAAATTATTATCACTGTTTTCCTTTTACATATTAGACAATGGCATTAGGTAAGAAAAAAAAAGGTAGGGCAAGCTGTTATTTGGAGTTAATAAACTGAGACTCTAGCTCATAACTATACATAAAACAAAGTCAAATTTACAAGCGAAAACTGGTGGATCGCTTAGTTTATTCAAGTTATTTTTAAAATATTGTGGTTGTGGATTATTGGGAATAGTTAAAAACTTTTTTAGGGGCATAAAATTCTTATGTAGCAATTACGCTGTGTTCTATTTTGTCTCAAAATCTTTGTATTTGAACACACTCATTCTAATTTGGTTTAATTCACATTTGTTGGAAGAATAAAATGAAAAGTTTTCCTTATTAAAACCCGATAAAGAAAATAGGCCAAAAACATTTAAGTGTCTGTGTGTTTGCACCAAGAAAGGTTTTCTTGAAAACTTGAAAGTATAAGTAAATAGACTCAAGTAATACTTAGATATTCAATGGCTTTCTGCTGTTTTACCTTTGGATCGTGGGAAGAATAGAAATTTGCCAATATAAAAAAACAGACTTGTTGGTAGGGTTGGGTTAAGGTGCTGATTTCACCCTATATATATATTTAGTCAGCTCCATCACGAGTCATATTAAATTACAAACAATTAACTATATTTAATTTCAACAAGCTAGAAGAATGAGTAGAAGGCACAAAGTAGTAAAGTTACAAGGGCCCGAGGTTGTTCAAACAGTTCTCTACATGGAGTGTGAAAAAAACCTTGCTGCTCTCACTGGGGGACATGTTGTTGACGGGTGTCAAGAATTCATGTCCACGGGTATAGAAGGAACAGCCGCCTTCAATATTTGTGCTTCCTGCACTTGCCATCGCAGCTTCCACCGCATGGTGGTTAGCACTGAGGCGGTTTCTAATAGATCGGGCTCCTCAAACAACTCTTAAACTTGTAAAAGAATAAGAGAATTCTTGTAAAACGAACTTTACATTAAATACAATATGTTAAGGGATTTTTTTATCAATTTTGTGCATTGTGCAAATGACTAACAACTCACTTATCTTTATCTTTAATAGCACGAAGAGTGGGGTTTAAAAATCGATTTGATATGTGTATTACAGAGTATAAAAAGAACCTTCCTCTAAAAAAGCTTCAATATTAAATGGTCACATAATTATAGTTACAACAAACATGATTATTCAATTAATTTTTTTGATTTATCAATGAATAATTTTGTTTCTCAAATCAGGTTCAAGAAATATCATTGGAAATAAAGCACTTAGGAGTAAGGATAAAGTCCACATTATGATAGGTACATACTATTACCGACCTAGGTAAATTACGTGATCGCACTAAGAATTGACGGATTGTATTAAGCCATGTAATATGTCAAACCCCATATATATGACCCCATATATAGATAAGGATAATAGTCATATCAAATGCCTGAACAGTTGTCAATTTTAGAAGTAAAACATTTTATTATGAGCCTGTTATACATAATACAACAACCCACAAGACAATAATGTAAATCCATTTGTTCAGTTTAATGTTTCCTTTTGGAAGACATCACACTTGTAATTTCCATCTAGTCATTTTTAGAACTAGTTAATAACAATAAGAAATATTGTAAACGTGGATGTTTATGTCTTGAAATTAACTAGTCACGTTAAATAAAATATGTCATTTTCAAGTAAAGTGAGAAACACAATATATAGGGCTCGACGCGATTGAACATAGAACGAATTATTATTTCTGCTCCTCAATTGTTTTTAAACTTAAATGCCCTATTTTTTGGGCCCAGTTTAAATGCCCCTTAACTTTGAGATTTTCTATCAAAAATTCCCAAAATCGCTTATCGGATCAAAATGCCTACGTGGCGGTACCGTAAATATGTTGTTGAGTCCAGTCAATAAGTTGCTATTTTTCTTGACCTAAAAACATTTTATTAATTTTTTTTTGCCTTAAAATTTTTTTAACAACTCTTCTTATTACACAACTTGCCAACCACATATTCAAAAACTATCCTTATAATATTTTAAAATTATACTTACACCCCACAATATATATTTCTTAAAAAATATTTATATCATAAAAGAAATAAGATGTTTAATCCTTAATATATATATATATAACAAAAACAATTATTATTATTATTTCACCAATTTATTTCTAATTACTTATATTTTTTAGTTTTAATTTTAAACACATCTAAACTAAAAATAAAAATATATACAAATACCTTATAATCTTACAAATAAAAGACTTCAAAAGCTACAAAAGAAATAAAAAACCATTGTTTTTTTTAATTACTAAAATCTAAGAAAAAAATAGAAAAATAAAATGTCATCTTCTTCCCCACTTAGTTGCATAATGTTATATGATTTTCTTTTTAACTAATCATATATACATATATATAAATATATATGCGATGGTGGTGGTGTGCGGTGGTGGCGGCAGCGGGGGTGGGGAAGGGAAGCGGCAGTTTGTTTGTGTGTTAGTAATCTAAATTATTCACTGATGGAGTAAAAACAAGTCAATGCACAAGAATATATAACTTTTAACATAAATGGATTATTCCATCAAGCCCACTGAAGTATGGCCACTTTATGGGTTCAGGATTAGATCTTTATTTTTAGACCCAGTGAGGTCTAAACATTGGTAGTATGTGCGAATTGCCCCATTTTTCAATTTTTTGCAATTTTCTGACAAAAAATCGTCGAAATAATTATTTGCAGTTTGACTAAAACCTTCCCCACCTTCAGATGGTTCCGATGGTGGTGACGGTGTCGCAAAATTCAAAGTCAATACACGGAAAATTTAATTTAAGTGTATTGAACTTAAATTAGAATTCACGTGTTATAACTTTGAATTTTGCAACATCGTCACCACCATCGGAACCGTCTCATCGAGGGGAAGATTATATAGTCAAACTTTAAATAATTTTTTCGGTGATTTTTGATAGAAAAATCACCAAAAAGTGAAAAATTGGGCAATTTCCACATACTACCAAAGTTTATACCTCACTGGGTCTAAAAACAAAGATATGACCTTGTTTGCATAAAGTACTTATAGTTTGGGGGATTTATTGGAATAATTCCTAAATAAATATTATTTGTAAACTAAAAAAGAGATCTCACAATTTTTCAATTCCACCCAATCCAAACTACCTTCTCTGTGTACACCGCAGAGAAGCCTCATCATCAGGATCATCTTCCTCCATTCAACAGAGGTTGACAAAAAGCTCAAGGCGGCACTGCATGTTAGGGTTTATGGTATTATGCAGTTTAAATATATATTAATAATATATATATATATATATATTAATATATATATACAGTTTAGATATCTAACATTTATATTTTTAACTAATATTTTAATGATTTTGGAATTGCACTTGTGGCCTATTATTTACAACTACCAATGGTGCTTTGTAGTTTATATATATATATATATATATATATATATATATATATATATATATATATATATTATTCCTTATCCAATACCATTATTTCTCATTGTTCGACCAGTTAAACTACTAATAAGTAGGCTCACCGGTTCAATAGCCGGTCCCATCTGATAACACTCGTTGTAATAGTCAACAATTACAATTCCAAAAGCGACTATTGGTTAGGCAAGTTCCTAGTATTTTCGAGTTTTTTATTATTTCATTATTTTTCTCTAACTTATCTCACAAAAGAAAAAATAAAAAATATGAGATCTTATACATCTTTTAAATACCATAACAAATTAAATTAAGGGAAAATTTCAGTAACCTATCCAACGTTTGCCCGCTTTTACAGTTTCCGATCCAATGTTTCATTTTTGACACTTTACGGTCCAACCTTTCAATTTTGTTACACTTTACTGTCCAACGTTTCATTCCGGTAAAAAACATCACTTTTCAGTCTTATGACATCACGCTGACATAATTAGAAGGGGCAATTTAATTATTTTACATATTAGGGGATGTAGTTCAATATGTATTATTAATTTATACACCCTAAATTTTATTTTATTATAAATTTTACATTTTCCAGCTTTTATTTTTTTGTTTCTTAAAAAATATTAAAAAAATTAAAAACTAAAAAACTTTAACTCATCTAAAACAAAGTAAATTCATAAAAAATGAAACGTTGGATCGGAAACTGTAAAAGCGGGCAAACGTTGGATAGGTTACTGAAATTTTCCCTTAAATTAATTACTTATTTTCACGGTACGGGCATATGACGATGAATTCAATGAGCCATTTACATTTAATGCGTATCTCATCATTCGCTGTATAAATAAACGTTCCGTGGACTAGAAATCATGGTCACAATTAAAACATGAACCCAGTTTTTCAACAAATTGAAAGAATCATTTGCGATCACACTATCAATTTTGATCGAGTCATTAATCTTTCAAACTGGGTATGTTCTTATTTATTAACTGTGTCGTATTTATCAGTTTCTTCGACTTGTTCATTAGTCATTTGACGACATTGTAGTTGGGTTGGCCTTGACTTATCAGTTCGTTAACGAATCCATGTCAAATATCGCCTAAGTCTCTTTGAACGATCACCCAATATCAGAGTAATCAGGCTGCCAATTCATCCTGCTAAAATGGAATTGTGATCAATGAAGCTAACTAATAATAGGATGAGATCCGCAAATTATTATCACTGTTTTCCTTTTACATATTAGACAATGGCATTAGGTAAGAAAAAAAAAAGGTATGGCAAGCTGCTATTTGGAGTTAATAAACTGAGACTCTAGCTCATAACTATACATAAAACAAAGTCAAATTTACAAGCGAAAATCGGTGTATCGCATAGTTTATTCAAGTTATTTTTAAAATATTGTGGTTGCGGATTATTGGGAATAGTTAAAAACTTTTTTAGGGGCATAAAATTCTTATGTAGCAATTACGTTGTGTTCTATTTTGTCTCAAAATCTTTGTATTTGAACACACTCATTCTAATTTGGTTTAATTCACATTTGTTGGAAGAATAAAATGAAAAGTTTTCCTTATTAAAACCAGATAAAGAAAATTGGCCAAAAACATTTAAGTGTCTGTGTGTTTGCACCAAGAAAGGTTTTCTTGAAAACTTGAAAGTATAAGTAAATAGACTCAAGTAATACTTAGATATTCAATGGCTTTCTGCTGTTTTACCTTTGGATCGTGGGAAGAATTGAAATTTGCCAATATAAAAAAACAGACTTGTTGGTAGGGTTGGGTTAAGGTGCTGATTTCACCCTATATATATTTAGTCAGCTCCATCACGAGTCATATTAAATTACAAACAATTAACTATATTTAATTTCAACAAGCTAGAAGAATGAGTAGAAGGCACAAAGTAGTAAAGTTACAAGGGCCCGAGGTTGTTCAAAGAGTTCTCTACATGGAGTGTGAAAAAAACCATGCTGCTCTCACTGGGGGACATGTTGTTGACGGGTGTCAAGAATTCATGTCCACGGGTATAGAAGGAACAGCCGCCTTCAATATTTGTGCTTCCTGCACTTGCCATCGCAGCTTCCACCGCATGGTGGTTAGCACTGAGGTGGTTTCTAATAGATCGGGCTCCTCAAACAACTCTTAAACTTGTAAAAGCGTAAGAGAATTCTTGTAAAATGAACTTTAAATTAAATACAATATGTAAACGGATTTTTTTTATCAATTGTGTGCATTGTGCAAATGACTAACAACTCACTTATCTTTATCTTTAATAGCACGAAGAGTGAGGTTTAACAATCGATTTGATATGTGTATTACAGAGTATAAAAAGAACATTCCTCTAAAAAAGCTTCAATATTAAATGGTCACATAATTATAGTTACAACAAACATGATTATTCAATTAATTTTTTTGATTTATCAATGAATAATTTTGTTTCTCAAATCAGGTTCAAGAAATATCAATGGAAATAAAGCACTTAGGAGTAAGGATAAAGTCCACATTATGATAGATATATACTATTACCGACCTAGGTAAATTACGTGATCGCACTAAGAATTGACGGATTGTATTAAGCCATGTAATATGTCAAACCCCATATATATGACCCCATATATAGATAAGGATAATAGTCATATCAAATGCCTGAACAATTTTCAATTTTAGAAGTAAAACATTTTATTATGAGCCTGTTATACATAATACAACAACCCACAAGACAATAATGTAAAGCCATTTGTTCAGATTAATGTTTCCTTTTGGAAGACATCACACTTGTAGTTTCCATCTAGTCATTTTTAGAACTAGTTAATAACAATAAGAAATATTGTAAATGTGGATGTTTATGTCTTGAAATTAACTAGTCACGTTAAATTAAATATGTCATTTTCAAGTAAAGTGAGAAACACAATATATAGGGCTCGACGCGATTAAACAAAGAACGAATTATTATTTCTCCTCCTCAAATGGCAGAGCGACCTCTACACGTAAAAGTTCATAACTAAATTTAAAGGCGAACATGTACCTACGCGGTATCCTGCCTTAAATGACAAGTAAACACACACACACGAGGTACCCTAACTAAAGGGACAACTAGCCAAATACACGATTTCTTAACAGTATTCCTTTAAATATTTCAAACACACAAGTTGCTGTGAAATACCGCGGGAATTGCAAAAATTTGCGCACAAATGTGAGACGACACGCTTGCATTAATCCAAACAAAGTGGACAAGGCGAACCATCTTACAACATCCATTACCTACGCGATAACCCGCCTCTTAAGGCGCAACGGTCAGTACCTACATGGTACCCCGACCTCATACGGCAAAAACAAGTATCTATGTATTACCACGCCTTTTAAAAGCACAGTATACTGCTAAAACGCTCAAACCCAGCGCGATTGCATGATTAAAATAATAAATTGTTCATACCATAGATAAATAACGTCGTTGCATCCGCCACCGTACCGGTCTAAGATTGATAAATAATAAATGAAGCCGCCACCAACGGTAAAATCTCATCACCAATGAGATCTTCAATAATACCACTATGACTATGAAATATGTAATACAAGGTTCAAAATGAACGACTATTATTTAAATGCATGAGGATGCTTTTGTTTTTTAAACTCGCTCCAGAAAACAAGAAGCGTCAATCGAAACATTATTCCAAGCAGCATAATAAACGACGCTTCGCATCATCGTAAACTATGCGACTTCGAAGGGTGACCAACCTACAATACTCACTAGCGCAAGAAAGCGATCTAATACGCATTAAACGCAAACCTAAGAACGTCAAGGAAATTATCTCCGTCCATTATCGCATTCGTCATTTTCAAAATTATTATAGCCGAGAGCCTTCCTTGAGATGACTTCTCACTCATTGCCTATCTTACCCTCTTAAAGATTGGCAAAGTGCATATTTAACTTACATTGAAGATAATCATGACATCTCTCATTGGACCTATAAATAATTTAGACGTCAATCGTCAGTTACAAACATTGGCCTGGGCGCCTCCGGGCTAAGCATTATCATACCTACGCTATGCGCGGGTGATAGCTCAAAATCACCCATGAGATGTAACATTATTTGAAGATACATCAGCAATAGCTTTAGCTGCAAATTGCCCAATAACTGTAGGGTGAAACATACCGAGAGCGTAATCATAGATCATACCTCACAATATATGACAAGTGTTGTTTATGATATAATATCAACTACGTCTACCTGTAAAGGTAAACAGAAGTGCAGTCAGACACTACCTCTGATAGAGTACTTGAATAACTCAAGACGTACCGACCAAGTTTGAGTTAGTTACGTACCCAAGTATTCAACGCAAAACCTAGCCACACTAACGCTATAGCCAGGCCAACGCACAAACATTTTCCCATATCCCAAATGCTTATGAGGGAAAAATCATAATAAGTGACAGCAAGCGCTCCCATCGATCACCCTGAGACTCTCATTCACTCGTCAACCTCACGCAAGGTTGGTAAAAACCCGATTTTCATAAACAATCACGTATACACAATCGCAAGCAACAATCACGATTATACATGCAAGATTGCACGTACAAGGCCCCAAGTGGTCATGTTCATCTACCTCGGTTACACGCTACTCCATGTAGCCTTCTCGCAACCACACATGGCAGTCGCATCCATTTTGCAAGTTGCATCGAATATATGTGTGTTACTCCAAATGCACTTCTTATGAAGGTGTTTATCGATTGACGGTGAATCAAAATATATACGCTTTCGCTAAAACACAAACGATTTTTCTGCCTTCTAACTTATTGAGGAACTTATATCAATATATATTCATTGTCTGTCGCGCTATCCTTGATAGATAACAAGGAACTAGTGACCTCACCTCAGCAAAAAGGGCAAGAAATATACAAATCCTATGGGATATTGCGCACCGTTTACGTAAAAATACAAAGGTAGAGCTTTGCAGCAAAGCATTGATTGCTTAGTACGAAAACAACCGAAGAACTGCAACTACCAAATGATAAGCTTCACCAAGAATTCGCGCCGAGAGGAACATTTCTCTCCCAATAAAGACAAGTTTCATAATAAGGAACATTTTTCTCTGTGATAATTCAAACGCGGACCTCTAGGCTACGTAAATTACATTGGGGGTCCACCAACATCTTTGAATGAATTCACATATCCGAGCTCCGTCATTTGAACTGGCGGGACGAGAGGTACAGGTAATCCAAGAACTCATATTTAATTTGCAAATCATTATCCTCAGATAATAATCTCCAAACTGGGGGACTAGTGGTGTGTACAAATATGACATCCAATTAGAGTTTGAAGTATGCTCATGTTCCAAGACCACACTCCAAACTAGGGGACTACTGATACTACATAATATAGTAGCGATACGTGTTATGTCACGTGGATGCCACAATTAGAAGGATTTCCATTATTTGTATATAACGAATAGGCTTTCTATGATATGTCGTTGGAACACCACGGGTGTCTAGGTCGCAATGCAACAAGCGGATCGCAATTCCGAGGTCCGGAGTGGAAGTTATGCCCAAAATGGTGGGACTGCGCAGAACCTGCACTATATCGAAAAGTATAACGAATATACATCGAATATCATATTCGATATGGTTCCAACGCCTATAAATTCCCCTCCCCCTTGGTCATAAAAGGAGAGAAAATACCTAGGGATAACCCCGTCATGTCTATATCGAAATGTACGTCGAATATCATCCCCGATATGCCATATTCGACATAGATCCCCGACATACCTTCGACATACTGCAATACCTGATAGTATATCGAACATAACTACCGATGTACTTATCCATTCAACATGTATAATATATGTATGGAAATCTACATGTGTCAGCTACCCATAGTAAGAAGCAGATAGAGGTTTCGATATACCAATCTCGAGATATGGCCGATATGATGGAACCTCGACATATCTCCGATGTGCCAGAATACCCGATCTTATATCGGATATCACTACCGATATACTTATCTCCCCAACTTGTACCTTATATGCTCGGAAAGCTAAAGGAGTCTACTTTCCATATCAAGAAGCGGTTTGAGATTTGGACCTTCCTGGAAGGAGATATGGTCAAAACCGTAAAGCCGTGCAGTGCAGAATAGACAAATGAACTACGTCCGACTTGATTCCCCCAAAGGGATACGTAGGCAGCTTGGGATAACCCGAGTTCAGTCCGGAATCATCAACGATCCATCCGTCCCCTCACCACGCCACTTGGAGTACATTTGTGTGATGGACAAAGCTGGTTCCAGCACAGCCTAGGATCAGCATGATGCGGAGTGTTTCATCAGCATACGACAACACACCAAATCAAGGCTTATCAACTTGTTGACTATACCACCACGTAGGCAATTTGTCCCGAATAAGCAATTTTGGGCATTTTTGATAGAAAATTTCAAAGTATGGGACATTTATACTGGGCCCGAAAAAAAGGGCATTTAAGTGTGAAAAAAATAGTTAAGGGGCAAAAATAATATTTTGTCCTTAAACTTATCTTTCTTTCGCGTAGTGCTTGTTTTCTTACTACTATGTTCAAACTATATCTTGTGTCATGGATAAGGCTACAAATGTCAACAAGTAACGAGAAACTATAACGGAGTGTTATAATCAATTCAAGAAGTAACTTGATTGAGCTCTGCAATGACTTTGGAGAGATCATCATGGCTGCTAAAAAACATGTTTCTCGGGAGACGCTTGATTTCGATGCAGTTCGACGAAGAATCATGATTGTATGAGGTTACAAACATAAATTCGACAGTTAAAAAAAGATGAACTAGAAATCTGCTTGATTTTAACTGTGGAATATTGAAAAACATATGAATACAA
This sequence comes from Linaria vulgaris, assembly GCA_948329865.1. Taxonomy (NCBI): domain Eukaryota; kingdom Viridiplantae; phylum Streptophyta; class Magnoliopsida; order Lamiales; family Plantaginaceae; genus Linaria; species Linaria vulgaris. The sequence continues at coordinate 42,502,587 of OX415251.1, forward strand.
GCAATAGTTCAATCTCTAGAAAATTAAATCGAATAGTTTAATATGTATTACAACCATTCAATTTGAACTGATAAGAATATATGTGTACCTCAACAGCGAGAACTACGCAGATATCAGTATGTGAGAGAGAATTTGAGGAGAGAGAGGGGGAGGAGGGAGGTTACTTAATATGTAAGAAAATTGAAAAAAATAGTCCTTTACACGAATTATTTCGCCAGAAATGATGTGTGAGGCACGTGACCATCAAAATTGACGAAAATTTAATACACTGTCTGAATGCGCATGTGTGCTTGTACACGTTAAAACTTGACTTGAATATTAAAGGTTTATCTTTAATTTTTAGTCATCTTCTATATTAACGTGCTAAATCCGCACGTGTGTGTTTAATTTTTGCCTATTTTAGTGGTCACGTGCTATTTTCTGCAAAACTTTTGGCAGAAAGACTAAAGTCGCACAAATGTCCACAATACAATGGTATTCCTATAAATGAGCACAATAACAGACTTAATTTGAAAATATATCATATATTAAGTACGATACGTGCGGTTACAAGTGTTTGGCTACGAATCTATTACAAACTATGTCTTATATCACTAGTACTAGCTCTAGAACGACTTTAGTCCGGAACACCAGATGCTTGGGATAGAAAGTCCGACTGGGTGTCACAGCTGATGTCGAAGATGACGTTGAAAGTGACGTTGATGATGATGTCGAAAGTGATGTCGAGGATGATGTCGAAGGTGATGTCGAGGACAGCATCGAGGATGATGTCGAGGACCACGTCGGGGATGGACCTCGAGGGTGATTGGGTGATAATATCGAAGGTGAACGTCGAAGGTGATCTTATATGCAATATCGGAGGTGATGTCGGGAGTAGGTCGGGGATGATATCGAGTATGGATATTCGATATCAGCAGGTTAATTAGGTAGTAAATGTAAGTGTGTCTCGGTATGTTAGGCGGAGAAATTTATAGTTTTCTGCCCTGTACTATATCAAATACGATATTTGACATAGAGTGGTACATCGGGTTCCATCCCCGATATATATGAACATGGGCTTGGCCCATGGGTCTACCCAATACGAGAATTACTCATATCATGTAGTCCCCCTGTTTACGAGTTATCATATGAATGATAATTTGTAAACTCAGTTCATACGTTCTTATATTGGTCGAGGTACCCACAACTCCCCCTAAGTTTTCGACTTATTCCAACAAGAAATTTGTGATTGTGAAAATAGAGCTTTGATACTCCCCCATTTTCCTAGACAATTTTGTGAAGTTGAAAGTCAAAAATTTCTCCATATTATGTACACATCGAATTTTTGGTTCGATATACCCCCAACGTCGGAAGCATTAACTGCTCACGTCATAAGGTTTCCCACATTCCCTTATCCGGGCAGCATCGAGCCCAATCACCTACTACAAAATGACTTATATCTCCTCCTACATTGGTTAGAGATTGTAATGTGTGTATTATTAAGATTTAAGAATTACCTTATAATTTTCTTTCATTTTTTGGATTCTTCTGCGAAAACCCTGTCAGATTTTATGTTGAATTTTGTTATAAGAGAAAATAAAATTAAAAATTTTTGCACCCCCTCGGAAAAAATATACAAACCTAATCGCCTCGATGAATCTCCAAAATTTAACATAAAGACGGCGCATGTGCTAATTTATCTCCTCGAACCAGTGAACTTGACCAGCGTATACGAGACAAAACAAGAGCAATAGAAGAAAAAATATACTAGACGATCATCCAAAAAGAGCATAGGAGGCTACTATATTCGGCCTAGCCTAGAAGAAGAAGAAGATGACAATGCACCCCTCAAATTATCCTATCATGTGACTAAGATAAAGACAACCTATCATGACATAGATTCGCCGCCTCGAGAAAACGACACGCACTTCCTGACACCAAGACACTTGTCTTCGTCTCTAAATACCATGCATGCACCTCTCTTCACTCGAGAAAGCCCACAAGAAAGAGCAACTTCCTCCCACGTATAATAGAGGGACTTTGCACTCCGAAAAGGGGGGTCAGAAAAATTAGAATTCTTATAATCACACCCTCGCACGATCTCCTTGCATTATCCTCTAGTAATAAAAATCTATGACCACTTTGAGCGTAGCCACTTTTCTCTTCATTCTTCTTTCAGGATTGGTGCTCTGAATTTATTTCCTCTTTTCATGTAAGCATACAAGAAAGGCATAAAATACTAGCTGAATTATTTCCATCAACTCATACTTTCTAAAACGTTAACCTCCACTCTTCTACTAGTTCAGTTCTATAATATTGCTAGAAACTACTCAAATGGCTTAAATAAGTCGATTTAGATTATTCGACCCACAAATTTAGCAAAATAACTACGAATTAATTAGAGGGAAAATAAGCCTATAACCATAGTTACATGAGGCTCAATGGCATCTATTGACCATGATATCTTTCAGAAATAACTAGTTATACAACCAAACGCCACATTAATGTTAACCTAAACTGGTATACAAGCTCCCTTTTACAAATTCGCTACAAATTACTCATACAACATAAACAAGCTGGTTCAAAATCTTTCACCCACAAATCTAGCAAAGTATTCAATAATAAGAAACATTCAAACATATTTCAGAATAAGCTCCACAAGGTCCATCAACTCATACTTTTTGAAACTTTGCCCTAACTGCCAAAATAATCACACAATAATTCTCCAAAAAAACTACACACTCAAGAAATGAACTATAGATAACAATACCTATATTATCAATTGAAGCATGTACAATTAAAAAATATAACCATAATGAAATTAAGAAAAAACACGATACACAATCGACTCAGTAATTTTCAAACAATTAAATAAAATTATTTAAACATTTATTAGGGACAACTGAATGATTTAAACTGACAAGAACAAAAGCGTACCTCACCAAAGAGAAAAGTCTGCGATAATGTGCGCCAAACTTTGTAAAGTTTGGCTATTAAGTGTATAAAACATTGTTAAGTTTTCCAATAATATTTGATAGATTTTTTTGACTAATGATAATATATATATATATATATATATATATATATATATTAGTTAAGATTTCACACTTGCCCTAAATTATGAATGGTATGGGCTTATATAACCGGCCCAAACCAATAAGATATAAGCTGGACAAGCAAAGCAAAAAGTCTAACAATTGATATCTTGAAAGTCAATTTCAAGGTATCCTCACATTATTACCTCGAAAGACACTTTCGAGTTACCAAAATTTCGACTTATCCGTGAAATCCAGCAAGTGGTCCATACCCAGAATCCAGAGGATTATAAATATTTTGGACCCGATAGTAAAGGCACTTTATTTATTACTGTAGCAACCACGTGCTCTTATCTCGAAGGCATCTTTTGAGCAAAAACACTTTTAGATTTATATGTTCATTAAGTCAAAGTTTTGACCAACCAGAGACTTTCGCACCTTTTGTGTGCACTATGCAAAAGAGTAACATCTCAATTATCGTATGATAATTTATCTTTATATAGCATGGAGTGTGTGAGGTTTAACAATCGACTCAATATGTGTACTACGAGTATAAAGAAAAGTTGTAGCTCCTCTAGAAAGCTTCAATATCTGATTTTTCTTATGTTGGTAACTAGACACGAAGTTGTAGTCACAACATCTAATAGTCGCTTACAAGAATAGATATTAATAATTATGAAGACAGTCTGACAGTATTTTAACTTGGATCTAGATTTTGATCCCATCCAGATCCAACCACGTTTTCCACTTAAATTGGATATGGCCTGGTTCATTGCTTGTGATAAGGTTAAGGTTATTAACGTCATTTCTGACATATATTAAATAAGGTTAGGCAAGTTATGAATATTTTCGATTTTTTTTTAATACATTATATTTTCTTTAAACTTATCTCACAAATGAAATGAAAAAAAATATGAGATCTTATACATCTTTAAATACCCTAAGCAATTAAGTTGAATACCCCTTTTCAAAATTCACGATATGACATATGACGATCAATTAAGCGAGCAGTTTAAATTTAAAGTTTAAATTTAATATGTATCTCATGATTTGGTGTATAAATAAACGTTATGTGGACTAAAAATCACGGGCACGGTGAACACATGAACTCGAAGTTTCAACAACTTGAAAGAATCATTTGCGATTACTCAATCATTTTTATCGAGTGATTAATCTTTTCAATTGGCGTACAGTTGTACTTTCTTAATTTTTAATCATGTTGTATTTACAAGTTTCTTCTACTTGTTCAATATCGCTTCATCACATTGTAGTTGGGTTGGCCTTAATTTATCATTTTGCTAGCGAATTCATGTCCAATATCGACTAGTCTTATAAAAGGATCTGACCAATATCTTGGGAATCAGACGCTCAAATCATCTTGCTAAAAGTGGAATTGCGATCGATGTAGCTAAATAAATAATAGCATGAGATCAAAAAATTATTATCACTATTTTCCTTTTACTCATTTCTTCTTGCAAATGAACGTATGGAGAAAACGAAGCATGCGAATATAATGGTCTTGGATTTGAGAGATTGATACAAAAGTCACGAGGCAATTATATCTTAATTAAAATAAATAATTAGACCAAAGTTCAAGAGAAAATGTTGACGGCATGTTCCCCTCCCTTACTTTTACTATCCGAATAGAATATAAAAATAATTTCAAAATGAACAATTTTAGGAAGAAAAGTTTACATATTCATATTGTTTTGTATAGGCATTCAGTTGTATTGGACAATGGCATTAGCAAAAAATAAAAAAGTGTGGCAAACTGCTGTTTGGAGTTAATAAATTGAGACTATCGCTCACAAACCATACATAAGAAACAAAATCCACAAGCGTAAAAATGGTGTATCGTGTAGTTTATTCAAATTATTTCTTAAATATTGTGGTTGCAGATTATAGGTAATAATTAAAAACTTGTTGAGTGGCATAGAGTTATTATAGAGCAATTATGTTGTTTTCTATTTTGTCTCAAAATCATTGTATTTGAACATAGTACTTTTTTCTAATTTGATTCATTCACTTTAGTTGGAAGAATAATATAAAAACTTTTCCTTACACTACACGAAAATCGGGTCATTTTCGACCGAAACACCGGTCGGAAATAACCCGAATTCGGTGGGGAAAGACCTTTTCCCGACCGCAGTCCGGTCGGGAAATCAGTTTTTCCGACAGGTTTTCGGTCGGGTCCTTCACGACCGGTTTTTCAACCGGACTGCGGTCGGGACATTCTATCCCGATCGGAGTTTGGTAGCAAATATTCCAACCAGAGTCCGGTCGGTAAAAAAATATTTCGACCAGGCCGCGGTCGGAACATTTGCTACCGAACTCTGGTCAGAAGAAACTGTTCCGACCGCGCTCCGGCGGCAAATTTTTCAACCGCGGTCCGGTCGAAAATATTTTTTTACCGACCAGAGTTTGGTCAGGAAAGATCTTTCATTTTTTTTCGACCGAATACCGGTCGGAAATAACATTCAAGTTATTTCCGACCGCGGTGTGGTCGGAAATAACATTTAAGGGGTTTTTAACCGGAGTTCAGTCGGGAATAATATTTAAAGTATTTCCGACCGGAGTCCGGTCGAAAATAATATTCAACCGAATAAAAAAAAATTCCGGTAATAATTACCGGAATATTTTTTTTTTGCTTTTTTGAAATATTTTGATTTATTGCACCAATCTAAAACCTAAAAAGTGATTGTTAGTCAAAAAAATGTTTATTTAAGATGAAAGGTAGAAGAAAGTGTTTTATTTAAAGATGAAATGAGATATTGAAATATTTGTGTTTGGAGAGTATTTAAAGATGAAGAGAGTATTTTGATGAAAATGGGGTGAAAAATGAAGTGTATATATAGAATTTGGAGAAAATATTTGAATTTTCGGAAAATTTTAATTTCCCACCTAAGCCCGCATTCATTTTTTATTTTTTCCGACCAAATTTCGGTCGAAAAAAGTTTAAAATTTGAAAATTTTAAAAATGCGCCAAATTTTTCGAAATTTCCAACCAGAATTTGGTCGAAAATTGTTTTCAGCCCAGATTTCCGACCGGAATCCGGTCGGAAATAATTATAAATATTATTTTCGGTCGAAAATAATCATGAATATTATTTCCGACCGGAGCATGTGTAGTCTTGGTTTGTTTACCTTGCAGACAATCACCACAAACCAGTTTACCTAGTCTGGTTAGTTTAGGTATGCCTCTTACAGCCTCCAGTTTGATGATCATTTCCAGATTCATATAGTGGACATGACCAAGTCTTATGTGCCAAATCACTGATTCATCAACTTTCACACGTAGGCATTGAGCATCCTCATCCACTAGGTAGCAGTTATCCTTTGACCTATTTCATGTCATAACACAATTGTCATTTTTTTCAAATACATCACAGGAATACTTATTAAATTTAACAATCAAATTATCATCACAGAGCTGGCTGATGCTTATGAGAACCCCCTTCCCTATTATTTTTCCTTTACTGCCTCCACCATATGTAACAGTACCAGTAGATAAGGGCACAAATTCAATGAGATTAGTGTTGTTACGTGTCATATGTCTAGAACAACCAGTGTAAAATATCAATCACCAGTAAGAGTATGAGTAGCTTAGAAAACAACATTACAGATAATCTAAATTTTAGGGGACCACATTCTGTTTTTTCTGAAACTATTATTTTGTTCACTGGTGTTGTTTCTGAGTGTTGAGCCAACCTCAGTGGATTCTGATGTTGACCTAACATCACATCCAACATCACTGCTTTCATACTTGTATTTTTCACAAAACTTTTTGTACTTAAAGCAGTATGGTTTCAAATGACCAGGTTGAAAACAATATTGGCAGTTATAGGCTATTTTCATAGTTTTAAGAGGATTGCAATTAGTTTTGAAAAAAACTGCCTTAACAAAACCAGGTATAGCAGTATCTGACTTACTTGTTCTTTCTTGGTATTCTAAACCAGTAGTACCTTCATTTCCAATACTCAGTATTTCATCAAGCTTACTTGTTCCTAAGTTCCACATGGCTATTGTTCTCTCTGCCTCTTCCAGCTTTATCTTCATTTTCTCCATTTAACATTCCTTTCTGGTGAGGTTTCTTTCCAGTTCAGTCCCTGTTTCAATTAAGAAGTTGTTTTCCTTGATGAGTTCATTTTCCCTTTTTATAATATTCTTTACCTCATCAAGGAGTTCTCTGTAAGCAATTTTCAGTTCATCAATAATTTCATCTTGATCCATTTCCCCTTCAAAGAAGTACTCTTCATCCAAATCTACAAAGCCACCAAAACAGACAAAGTTAGAATGTTCCTCAGATTCATTTATATCAGTAATAAGACAGTGAGGATTAGAAATATAATCATCATCCTCCCAGTTGTCAAAGTATCCTTTCTGTTCATTTGGACTAGTCTGAGCGTTGAGCGCACATTCATCAGTCGCAATGTTGTCCTGACACTCTGTCCAGCTTACCTGAGCATACAATATTGTTGTGTGTACTTCTTCGGACATATGTTCATCTGGTAATTCCTCCAATCCTACCTCATCATCAATATCATCTATGCACATCCAGTTAGAGTTACCTTTGATTCTTAAAGTATTAGCACATAAGTGACCTTGAACTTTGCACTCATAGAATTGAGTTTCTTTCATTTTCTTAGTCTCACTTTGAAGAGGCATTTTGAATGAATACTTTACCATTTTACCAGGAAAACTCCTTCTCAGATTAGAAGGTACATTCTTTTCTTTTCTGACTCTATCATTCAAGGCAATCTCGTTAAACCTCTTAACAACTGAACCTAAGTAATCACTTATTTTAGATTCATCATCTACTTATTCTTTAGTAGCTTTTAGAGCGATGCATCTTCTTTCTTTGGTCTTGTGTCAATCTTCTTTCCTCTTGTGTTAATCCAAACAATCCTTAGAGTGATTAATATGCTGAAACAAATCACAGATAACTACAACTTGTGGAACTAGGTGAGTTTAAGAATAAAGACAAAATAAAATATTATACTTAAATAACTCGAACAATGCAGTGATGAGTTCAGCGTTGTGCCAACACTAGTCGTTAGAATGTTGGACTACCACTTCACGACAACACTTACACTTTCAATACCTATGTAGGAAAAGTTGGAAAATATGTACAAAAAATATCATTGCAAAAAGAGTTTGAACTTTCAAATCGGACAGCAACTCAATGTGGATCAGAGTCAAATCAAAACGTCTAGCGTAATAGCACCATAACCTATGTATAAGAAACTGTCACACGTCATACATACTTAATGTATATAGAAGATTACAGTATGCGCGTGAGGAATTGTATTGAAAGTATACAAAACGCGGCGGGGGGGGGGGGGCGAAAGAGAATAGGGGTTGAACGAGATGGATTCCCGTCCCACAGGATCCCTAGTATGTGGAAATGGGAAAATCAATCCCATTCCCCTCACCAGAAGTTCACCATGTCATAGGATCCATACAGTGTTTGAAGAAGTGAATTAGAGTTACCAACTATGATTTCAAAAGTAGGGGTACACGCTAATGTTGAAGGTCTAAAGATTTATCTGCTTGATCTACTATGCTAGTGTTGCATTAACAATCTCCTATGTATAATTTAACATAAATACAAGGTTGTTCAATATCACTACTCTTTCTCATAGAAACGCATGTACCAAATAAACCAAGTAGCATAAGCAACAAACAATATCCAACTAAAAAAAGTCATCAATAAACATAAACTAAATATAGGTTCAAGGTGCATCATTCCTCAGATACTGTGAGGATTAGCTACTCATAGTCATATTCAAATAACAACAATTCCTCAAAGATTAATCAAACAAGGAAAAAAAAGATTAAGATCCTGATTTCCCCGTTGCTTTCCTCTACTCTGATTGTTGGCTCTTCTTGTTCACCTTTCTCCTTCAACTATGATTGTAGTGCTACGAACGGTAGAATTTCTGATCTTCTAACCCCTAAAATGCTCTTGTAAGTGCTTGTGATTGATATATTTGCTTCTGAAAACTGTACCTTAGCTATTGAATGCAGCCTACTTTTATAGTAATTATTTTTTTTTTTTGCTCTGGGCTTCGTTTTAGGGTTTCTGACGTTGGCTCAATTTTTTTCCTGATAGCGCGCCATTCTATTTCTCTAACTTTCTTACGTAATCCTCCTCTTGCTTGCCCTGCATTCTATTTTCTGGTCCCTTTAGTAGCGTGGCAGGTAGTGTCGTAGCTCCACTTTCGTTTGTTACCAAAAAGTGCTGAAATCATCTAAATAAGCATCGTTTTGCTCCAACTCGACTCAAACTACAAAAACAATAAAACAATACTAAAACAAATGAAATTGCTACAAATATTGTACAAAAGCCTAAGAAATCAAGTACTTAAATCACTATAATAATTCTCTTATTATACATCAGTTTTTCCTGAATTTTCTTCGTGCTTGTCGGCGACTACTTTTGGAGATCTATTTGTGGCAAAACCGAAATTTCAGTTTGTTCAAGAATGGGATGCTTGATTGTATTTTAGCAAGAGGCAAGGATAGTTGTGCATTCCAAGTGAGATCAAAGGTTGATCCAAATTGGTTACTATTTACGAGAAGGGGTAACAAAACTTTTTATATCATACATCGTAGTTCTCTTGGATGGAGATTGAGAGGTGAATCTGGCGGCTAGGCCACAAAGAGCGCTAGGCAGGAAGCCTATGCGATGGAAAATCCACCATGTGGGTTGCAGGGACTGGAATATTTAGCCCCACAATTATTGATTGGACGTGGGAGTCTATGATCGATAGGAGCCTTTACGTTGTGCAAAGCTGGTTGGATTTAGATGTCAAGCTTACGAGATGATCCAAATCCTGTGGAGACTATGTGGCAAAAGTCGAGTCTCCGAAATAAGAATTCGGTGGTATGTAGCAATGTTGGTCTCGGTTTACACCGATGGTGTCCAGTGTTTTGAAAGTGTTATTTTATTAGGCATGGACTTTGGAGTCTTGATGAAGGGGAGTCTTTGAGTGTGGCAAACTAATGCAAATCTTGCTATTGAACTAAAGTGTCACCACAAAGTAGGGGAATGACAGATGATAGGGTATGTCGGAGAGAACATGGTATCAATCTAGAGAATCACCACGAGTGGGTGGATGATGATGGATGTTCAAGTGATGCATCAAAAGTTGGGGATAGCAACTAAGAAGGTATCTTGGGATGCGTCTATAGTGGATATCCAAAGTTGAATGAGTTGTGCTCGTGCGGAATACACATTTGAGTAGAGTTGTGTGTCAAAAGTTTTTGAGGTCCCTTCTACTAGAGATATATGGCTCTATCTTATGCAAATGGTACTTGTCATTGAGGGAAGTTTTGGAAACCATTGAGTTCGGAGGAGTGTGTCTCGGAGTACAACACCTCTGAGTGTAGGAGGGAGTGTCGCTAGGTTTGCTGTTGCGCACATATGCCATGACATATATGGTTTCAAGGAGTATTGAAGCCAGACTGTTGGCTAAGGTGATGAAGTCTGTGACCAGTCATCAAGAAGGAATCCTTGTGGCTGAAGGTGTGCTTGTGTTGAGGTGTCAACGTACGCTTGAGGTGAACATGTGATCAACTGTTGTTGATGATGGTTCAATGTGGTGGATAATTTGAGATAGCTTTATGGAATGATCGTGAGGGTATTCTTGTGTGCAAACCTTGATGTAACGCAATATGCCCTTCGGGACTTGTGGGAAAAAGCAGGTTGTTAGAACAATGATGTGATTTGTTTGTTGGAACCGTGATTGAGTCTAAAGAGAAAATCGTTGCACTTTGCAGAAATTTGGCTTGGGATCCTTGAAGAATGATTTGAGGCATAGGTCGTGGGAGACCTTGCTTTGATTTGGCCGTTGGGGCTGTGAATGTGTTTGGAGAGCAAGTCGTGGGACTTTGCTCAATTTATCTTTGGAGCCTTGGATGAAGGGTTGAGATGCAAGTCGTGGGAGGCTTTTTTGAGAAACAGTCGTTGAGAGCCTTACTAAATTTTCAATATGCGAACAGGGCCTCGATTGTCGCCAATTAAGACGGATTTTTTTTGTGTGGACTTTAAAGCAATTTATATTGTGTAAATAAGGCGTTTACATGTAGCGTGGGGGAGGATGTTATGGGTCGCTACTTTGACCATAACTAACGGTTGAAAGGTTGGGCACTAGGCAGGGCGTTGGATGCTAGGCAGGGCAGTGGCCACAAGGAAAATATTGGGTGCCTAGCTCGGCGCCGGTCAATGTGACGATTGAGTGTCAGGCAGGGCACCAAGGAGGAATGAAGTTTGGGCAACGGATGGTTTGTTGGCCAAATAGAGGACTGGGCGGTAGTCCAGGCACTGGGCGCTAGGTTGGGCGCCATGACGGATGTTAGGCGCCGGGCTGGGCGCCAGATCTACTGCGCATAAGCTTTGGCTTCTTGCGATAAGTTGAAGAACTTTCCCTCATAAAAATGAGTTGATATTTTGGGGAAAGATCTTTGGGGGTGTTTATAACATCTCCAAAACGTTTCAAGGGAAATGACCTAGCCGTTTGGGAGTTTGATTGGCGGTGCATGGAGATGCACAAACGGTGGCTTGGGCAAATATATAAATAATTTACTCTAGTTATAATTGGATGAAACTTGGTGGGAATATCATAGTACATCGTAGGATGGGGTCTACAAAGGTTGAGCAAGAACGACAAAGCCGTTTGGGAGTTTGGTTGGCGGTATGTTAGGACGCGCAAACTGCGGTTGGGTGCAAAGGTTGGAAATACCTCCTAAGCTTGGAATGGGTTGATTCTTGGTAGGAATGTCTTATAACATATATGAAGTATGTTCACAAATTTTGGGAGCAATCACTCATCCAGAGAAGAATTTTCGGTATACAAGTTGTTCGTAGAAAGGGAACCATGTTGGTGGCAGCTGTAGCGAAAGGGGCAGAACACTAGTAAGGGAGACATCATTGGTGAGCAAGCAACCAGTTTCCCCCATGTTACAAAGAAATGTAAGACATAAATGTGCAATCTCTTGGGACCATCAAGTAACCAAGAGCACGCTACGGGCTTAGAACGAGTCTTAGTCCCCATTTCAGTTTGGGAAATGAACTAGTAATATTGAGCCTACAGCCCCTTCGTTAGGCGCCCTTTTGAAGAGGGTGGCTAGGCTATATGCAGGGACCTCTATGAGGCATGGTTTGAGGAACGAGAATGTGACTGAGTCAATAATATCATAAGACAAGCATTCCAAGAGTCTTATGATCTACACGTAGTTGGGACTATGGGTTCAAGTCCTTCTACGGGGGTCCGAAAGCTAAGGCGTGTATCGTTGGGATGAAGATACACAAGGCTAATGAGATAGCATATCATGTGGCTTAGGATCACAACATGGTCCTTGTCTCGAGCGAGACACGAGTGAATGACAGAAGGGACTACGGTTTACCCCGAGTGTCCGAATCAAATGTTGAGCACGAGGATTCGGTTGTAGGTGCTTGGAGACCTTCAACTTAGCTGCGAAGATATGAATGATTCTATTGATATTGAGAGTGGGGACTTAAGTGAAACCCAAGATAGTTTCCATGCAAGGCAAACTCTGGCTAGGTGTAGAACTCCAGAGAGGGAACTACGGCCGAATGGTCTTTTAAATGGGTGAACATTGCTACCTTTGGTGTGATGCCGGGAAGCTTTCTTAAGATCGGTGCTAGTGAGCGCGATGCAGTGGGACTAAGGAGTGCGTGTGCACTCGGGGCATAAGTCAGCATCTCGTTATCGAATGCATGTGTGTTGTGGGGCGTGTCACACGGATGGGATATGTGTAAAACCTCAATAGTAAGGCATAACACAAGTTTGGATACGAGACTTGTGTGTCACACGGGCAAAAATTCATTCCGCTGCGTTACGATATAGTCGGCCCGTGACAGTTGATATCAAAGTTATGATACCTTTCCTTGGGAAGTGTTGAGGGCGCATGAGTTATGTTTATCGAAGATGTTTGGAATCTTTTGTGAACCCAGATACCTGTGGTTTGGAGAAAGACAAAAGAGCTCTTCAGAATGAATGGATTTTGAAGTAGTTGTGATCTTCGGCTAGACATGATGTCTTTAAATATGTTTCAGACAAGCCGTGTTGATTGGATGATATTTTGGGGGTGCATGCATAGTGTTGGATCTTATGCATCATTTGGCGTAGTGGACGTTGTGTCCAGATTTTAGAGCTTAGTATAAGCATGCATTAGAGATAGTTTGGGGCTTTCTTTAGTGTGCCTGAATTTTTTGTACTTGTTACCTAACTCCGACGATTGTGAGTACAAGGTTGTTGGCAACTATGGCTTAGCAATTGGGTTGGACGTCAGTTTTTTCCCGAATTTGCTTCGTACTTGTCGGGATTACATTTGTAGATCTTCTTGTGGCGAAATTGAATTTTCAATTTGTTTAAGAAAGGGATGCTCGATTGTATGTATGCAAGAGGCGACGACAATTGTGTTTTCCAAGTGAGATCAAAAGATTGATCCAAATTGGTTACTGGTTAGGAGAAGGGGTAACAAACATTTTATATCATACATCTCAGTTCTCATGGATGGAGATTGATAGATGAATCTGGCGGTTAGGCCAAGAGGAGTGCTAGTCAGGAAGCCTATGCGGTGGAATAGCGCCACCATGTGGGCTGCAAGGAGTGGAATTTTTAATCCCACGGTTGACGATTGGACGTGGGAACCCATGATCGAGAGGAGCCTTTGCGTTGGGCAAAGCTGGTTGGAATTAGGTGTCAAGCTTATGAGATGAGCCATAGTCTGTGGAAACTGTGTGGCAAAAGTCAAGTCTGCAAATATAAGAATTCGGTGGTACGTAGTAGTGTTGGTCTCATTTTGCGCCGATGATGGCCATTGTTGTGAAAGTGCTATTGGATTAGGCATGAATTTTGGAGTCATAATGAAGGGAAATCTTTGTGTGTAGCAACGCAATGCGGATCTGGTTATTGGACCGAAGTGTCGCCATGAAGTGAGGGAATGACAAATGATAGGGTATGTCCAAGAACATGGTATCAGTCTGGAGAATCACCACGAGTGGGTGGAATGACGGTGGTTGTCTCAAGTGATGCATCAAAAGTTGGGGATATCGAGTGAGAAGTCGTCTTGGGTCGTGTCTATAGTGGATATCCAAAGATGAATAAGGTGTGCTCGTGCTGAGTACAAATTTGAGTTGAGTGGCGTGATGGAAGTTTTCGAGGCTTTTGCTAGAGATATATTGCTCAATCTTGTACAAATGGTAGTTGTCATTGAGGGAATTTTTAGCAACCCGTATGTTCGGAGGAGTGTTGTCCAGAGTACAACACCTCTGATTGGGGGAGGGATTTTTGCTAGGGTTTTCACTACGCACCTACGACATGGATGGATGTTGCCAAGGTGTATTGAAGTCAGACTATTGGCTAGCGTGATGAAGTTCGCAGCAAGTCATGATAAAGGAATCCATGTGGCTGAATGTGTGCTTGTGTTGAGGTGACAACACACACTTGAGGTGAACCTGAGATCAGCAACTGATGTTGATAGTTTAATGTGGTGGACAGTTTGAGATGACCTTGTGGAATGATCGTAGGGGCATTCTTATGGGCATACCTTGATGTCAAGCGATTTGTCCCTCAGCACTAGCGGGAAAAAGCAGGTTGTCGAAAATTGTTGTGATTTGGTCATTGGGGTCGTGATTGAGTTTGAAGATCAAGTCATTGGACTTTGATGAAATTTGTCTTGGGAGCCCTGGAGGATGCTTCAGCCTTCTTCGCCGCCATCTTCGGCCTTCATAAGCTACGAAGGCGCGGATCTACGGCGCCACCAGAATCGAGAAATCCTCAGGACTGGAAAAGCCTAGGTAGCAAATAATCTGACCAAATTTGTCGTCGATTCCTTGGACGCGAAATCTGGTGCGGCGGTTGGATGGCGCTGGTAAAGCGTTGAGCAATCAGGCCTTGTACAAGGAGGATCAATCCTTGGTCAACCCGACACTTTCCTCTCTTGTGATGAAGATGACGTTGGGGGGGGGTCAGCAGTGGTGGTGGTAGTTGGGGGACGGGGTGTTACGAGAAGGGGGTGATGATTTATAATTTTTTTGTTTTACAAAATGTATTTTGTTTTTGTTAGTTATAAATTTTATAAATTGTTGACGTATTTATCATGTTTTACAAATAATTTTCAAGATAATAAATTGGGAAAAGAACACCTTACCCCCTAAACTTTTAAACGCTTTGCACCTTGCCCCCAGGTTTGTTTCGTTGCACCTTGCCCTCCCCCCCTCCCCCTCCCCCCCCCCCCCCCCCCAACTTTGCACAGGTTAGCATGTTACCCCCTCCGAAGCATTTTTCGTCAATTTTGACAGAATATTCCATGGAATCTTCACACGCCCCTCTTCACTATTTGACGGATTATTCGGTCAAATTTAATGTAAAGTGCTTCGGGGGTAACATGCTAACGTTTGCAAAGTTGGGGGGGGCCAAGGTGCAACAAAACAAACTTGGGGGTGCAAGGTGCAAAACGGTAGAAGTTTAGGGGGTAAGGTGCATTTTTCCCTAATAGGTTTGTATATATATATATATATGTGTGTGTGTATGTTTTGGGGTGCAAAGTGCAATTTATTATGGGGTGCAGGTATAAGTTTTAAAATTACAAGGGTTTGTGTAAAAATGTATTTTTCGCTACGGGGCGATTTGTGGACTAGGCAATGCGTTTTATTGATTGGACTGCCACGTAAGTGATTTATCCCGAATAAGATGATTT
This sequence comes from Linaria vulgaris, assembly GCA_948329865.1. Taxonomy (NCBI): domain Eukaryota; kingdom Viridiplantae; phylum Streptophyta; class Magnoliopsida; order Lamiales; family Plantaginaceae; genus Linaria; species Linaria vulgaris. The sequence goes on from OX415251.1 coordinate 42,518,330, forward strand.
GGGTATTTTAAGTAGAAAATTTGAAAGTTATGGGGCATATTTAGTCGGCCCAAAACAAAAGGGCATTTATGAATTTTAAAAAAGAAAGTTACAGGGCAGAAAAAATAATTTCTTCAAATTTCAGACAAAGGAACAACGATTCGTAACAAGAAAGAGGGAACCAACTTTGAATCGTAGGGGAAGAACGCTTCAGCGGCGAGATATTGGAAGAATGAGTCTAAAGCGTGTTGTGATCGTTGAAGGGGGGTTGGTCGTTTTGATTTAAGGGAGATGACAGAACGTTTTCATTGGAGGGACTCTTGAAAATAAAATTTTTATTTTTTTGCGTTTTAATTATCCAGTCAGTATGTCTACGTGGGCAAAATAAGGTCCAAACCCCCAATTGACAAGTCAACGGCTGTCAACATGTACATTTGAGGCGGCAATTTTGTAGCTCTGCCACGAGGGTACCACATTTGAGTCGATTATGGAATCTAGGGTACCATTTGCGAGGCTGTTCTAATTAGGGTACAAGGTTTGCTAAGTGGACAAAATAAGGTACCAAGTATGATTTTTCCGTTTTGTTTCGGGAGTTCAAAAAAAATCTTTTGATTCGCCGTTCTATATATTTGTAGTGCTACTATATTAAGGAGTTAGTCATTGAAGCTTGAGAAATAATTGTTGAATAAATTGTAAGCATCGAGCGAGGCAAATATCATTTTAAAGAGAAAGGGTCAAACTCTTGCCTAGACTTAAATATTGTTTGTTTGTGTATTTCAAAAAAAAAAGTGACAATATCGCCTGTTCATAATAGGGAAAAGCTGGAGAAGTTTTTCTGTACTGATTTCAGAAGATGGCAACAGAAGATGTTGTTCTATCTTATGACCTTGAACATGTCAAGGATGTTGTCCAAGGATGCCCCTACGGTGCCAGAAGATGAATATGATCCTCGTCCAAGGGCTGCATTTAACACTTGGAGTCAGAGTGGCTTTATGTGCTAGAAATACATCTTGAATGGATTGAATAATTCACTCTACAATGTGTATTGTACCATCAAGACATCAGAGGACCTTTGGACGTCCATTGACAAGAAGTACAAAACTGAAGATGTTGGGTTGAAGAATGTCATCGTTGGTAAATTTTTGGACTTCAAGAAGAACGACTCAAAGACGATGACGAGTCAAGTTCAAGAGTTTCAACTCATCTTGCATGACCTAAATGTAGATGACGTGAAGGTAAGTGAATCCTTCCAAGTAGCTGGTATGATAAAAAGGTTACCGTCGTCCTGGAAGGACTTTAAGAACTACCTCAAGCACAAGGGCAACCACATAGGTCTTGAAGAACTGATAGTGAGATGTCGAATTGAAAAGGATAATCGAACATCTGAGGCTAAGCCAAAGAAAATGAAGATGGAGGCTAGAGCTAATGTAGTAGAGCACAAGCCATACTCTAACAAGAAAATGAAGAATCAGGAGAATATTGGTGGTCCACAAAAGAGAAGGCTAAGAAGTTCAAGGGGAACTGCCACAACTATGGAAAGCCAAATCATATGGCCAAAGACTGCCAACTTCCAAAGACAATCAGAACCAGTCGAACCAGGTTGTTGCAGTTCAGGACAAGAGTGTCCCGGTCGACGTAGGTGACCTAATCCTCACTACAATATTCTTAGAAGCCAATATAATGGACAATCCACAAGAGTGCTTCGTGCTCTATTACTTCTGCTAAGTTGGTTGAATGTTCAAATTTTTGGTATGTTAAATTAGGTCATGTTGATTTTAATACTATAGTTAAACTAGTAAGCTTAGAGTTATTGCCTTCGTTTAATATCGAATCTCATAATAAATGTGAAATTTGTGTAGAGGCTAAATTAACCAAATCACCATTTTCTTCTATGTAAAGAAACATTGAACCTCTAGACTTAATTCAAACTGATATATCTGACTTAAAGTTTGTGTAGAATAGAAGTGTCAAAAAGTATTTTATTACATTTATTGATGATTGCACAAGATACTGTATAGTTTATTTACCAATGAGTAACGATGAAACGCTATAATCTTTTAAAATCTACAAACTTGAGGTTGAGAATCAGCTTGGCAGACAAATAAAAACTATCCCAAGTGATAGAAGTGCAGATTATGGAGCTCCATTTGACAAATTTGGTGCTTCTTCAAGCATCATTCATCAAACTACATATCCTTATTCACCACAATCAAATGCAATTGTTGAGTGCACACATCGTACTCTTAAGGAGATGATGAATTCCATGTTGATTAGATCTGATTTACCATAGCAGAGAGAAGACCTTGACTTTTTGACACTTATTCACATGTGACTAGAATCACATTTATTAGAGTGTTCATTGCTATTACTACATTAAAATATCTTGAAACACGTCAAATGGATGTCAAAACAACATTTTGAAATGGTGGATTAGATGAAGAAATCTATATGGAACAACCTGAAGTGTTTGTTGCTCCTGGAAAGAGAAAAATGTGTGTAGACTCATCCAGTCATTGTATGGGCTTAAGCAATAATAGTACAAGTGGCACGAAAAATCTGATGGAACGATGTTGTCAAATGATTTCAGATTTAATAAGTGTGATAAATTTGAATACGTAAAAGGCACGCCTATTGATTACGTGATCGTCTGACTATATGTGAATGACACGCTAATCATGGAAACTAATCATGATGCAATCATGAATACTAGCAAAATGTTGACCAAGCATTTTGACATGAAAGACTTATGGGTCGCCGATGTTCTATTAGGGATTAAAGTCACTAAGACATCAAAGTTGGGATCGTGCTATCACAATCTCATTATATTGAGACAGTACTCAATGCATATGACGGCCCTCTAGCTAAGACACTAGTAAACTTAAGTCTACACTTGGGAAAAAGTCTTGGTGAACATGTCTCTCTAATAGAATATGCCATAATCATAGGTTTCTCTCATGTACTTCATGAACGGCACTCATCCGGATATTGCTTACTCGGTTAATAAACTGAGCAGATTTACTAGTAATCCAAAATAGATTATTGGAAGGTGTTAATTAGAACACTCACGTATCTAAAACACACCTTAGATTATGGATTACATTATAGTAGATATCCAGTTATATTGGAAGGATACAATGATGATAACTGGATATCAGATAATAAGGACACTAAATCCACCCATGGTTATGTTTTTACCATTGGAGGTGGAGCTATGTCTTGGAAGTCCTCAAAACAAACATGTATATCTTGCTCCACGATAGAATAAAAATTTATTTCTTTAGATAAAGTTGACGAATAAGAAGAATGGCTTCGTCACTTTCTTAAGGACATTCCTTGTTGGAACAAGCGTGTGCTTGCAATTATGATACATTGCGACAGCTAATCAGCTACTGAAAGGGCACAACGTGGTATGTGTAATGGTAAGTCTAGACATTTATGTCTTAAACATAATACCATAAGGAATTTGATCTATAATGGTGTAATTTTCATTGATTATGTAAAATCAAACGAAAATTTGTCAGATCCATTGCCTAAAGGCCTACCTAGAGATCAAACATACTGTTTGTCAAGGAGAATGGATTCAAAACCTACCACTAGAGAATCTTTATGATGGAACCCAACCATGTTGATTGGAGATCCCTGGATCTTGATTCAATGGGACAATGAAGTTGTAAGGATTCAGAAACAAAACTTTGGAGTTAACTCAAGCTCATTCTTGTGTATGATAAATGTGCTACATATAGAAAGGGTAAGTTTAAGTTTAATTTTGAATGATTCATAAGATTAATTAAGACAAGTATGACATGATACCTTCATAGGAGGTCACCTATGTATGTGATGATGCATATTCTTACCCGCCCTCTAGTATAGACGAAATGGGTACCCCACAAAAACGACCAAGGGCATGAAAAATGGTACTCCCGGTTCACGATCGACTAATGCCCCACTAAGGGTATACAGTCTGGATAAAAGACCCGGGTACCCGTAAGAATCTAAAGAGCCCCCCCCCCCTCCCCTCGGGTCTAAACAACCCACCAATAAGCTAATTCTGCCACCTGGATCCAATGGGTCTCGCATAAGAGACTCCCGGTTGTCAACGCTCAACACTTAGTTGAATCACTTTGAGAAAGGAAAGTAGTACAAAACAACAAGTGAAAGAGTGGATACAAGGAAGGTCATACATGGGAGGATCTCTCACAACCACCTGTAGATAACGCAGCTCAGAGGATCTCTCTCAGCTACCCGTAGGTAAAGCAACTCGGAGGATCACTCATCAGCCACCCAGAGATAAAGCAACCTAGAGGGTTTTATCACTAATATCTCGAAGACAGCACGACTCAAACACGGCTCAACTTGAAGAGAATACCAACTACTAACATTAAAGGCAGCTCCCAACTACCCGATGTTAAGAAGGACGACCTCACCTCATTGGTCCAAGGCTACAATTGGGGAAGCAAGAGGCAAACCCCATTGGCCCTCCCAAATCCATAACGACAATTGGAGCAGAGTTGGCCTAGTTGATTTGCTCAGAACACCCCTCAAGACGATTGGAACAGAATTCTCCTAGCTGATTGGCTCAAAACACCCCTCAAGACGATTGGAGCAGATATAAATATTATTTGGTCAGAGAGACCCTGTCAAAATCACATCATTGGGCTACTCTCGCCGCCCACCTTCATTTGCGCAGAAGACCTTGTACGGCATTTCCACACCCGTTTCCAGAGTTATGAAGGAAGACCGAGGACCATTGGACAGAAGACCCCAACATCAACACTCACACAGCACCACACCCAACACCACAAAAAGAACAAGACAACGCTCACCAAGATCACTATAAGCAACTAACCTCTTGTACTTAGAAAACTCTAGAAAGTACTCCCTACAATAGAGAAATCCACATCCCCCACACACGACCCCTTCATTGTAATTCACTTTATTCCCTCAATAAAAGTACACTACTTTCTTTCTCAAGCTCGGGATCGGCATTCCGAATAACACCCATGATTATATCCCCGATTCCTCTTGTTTTTGGGACTGCAGAAAATATTGCATCACCAAATGACACAATCTGTGGTGTTAGATTTTTCATTTTTCACACTGATTTTCTGCGAACACTGGAGAGTCCCTGCGATAAGCTTGAGAACGCCATATGCAACATAGAAAATAGAGAAAGGAGAAAGAAACCTTTAAAACATCGTCAAAATCCGCTCAGACCTGCACCTGAATGGATAACCATGATCCAGAAGCGGAAGCACAGCGGACCTGAGCCGGTAGAGCTCCAAATCTAAACATTCTTATTTCTCAAACGCTAGGTCTGTGAATTTTGCATGGGACAGGACCTGAAATGGCTTATGTCCAAGTGCCATGGGACATGTATAATGACATGTTTGCCAGATGTATTAGAAACAGGAGGCCTACCCCAGAGCAAAGTCGTGGTTGTGGGCAAAGTCACCCAGAAGAACCTAGAAATCCGCTTCGACATCAATCTGCCCCGCCGTCTTGGGTCAGATCTGACGACTCTCCTCATAGCGAAACCTATGGTACTCATACCCCTCGTCGGAGGAGGGGACAGCCATCCTCGAACTCAAAAAGCTAGGTGGACGCTCCCCTAGAAATCCGGGCCTCATGATACCTTCCCCTAAGGAGGGAAGCAGCAGTAAATCACCAATTCCAGGCAAAAGGCTACTTTACCGAACCTCTTCACCGACGCTCACCGACCCCTTAAGGCCCTTTGAGTCACATGATGGAAGAAATGTAGAGAGAATTCTGAGAACTCCGACGTAACCTCAACCATGGAGAAGAGGTAGCCTACAAGGGGATCACTGTTTACACCCCACAGAGCCCCTTTGTGGCTTTATGAGGCGATTCTCCGATGGGGTCATCAACGTCACACGTGTCGATCCTTTTATGCTATATGACATTCTGCTACAAAGATGTCATCTGAAGATTTTTCCACCTATCTCATGAGGATGCGAGCCCGCAACCGCGACGACTTAATGCGTAAAGATGAATCTTTCAAGGAACTGGAAGAAACTCGAAAGGCCCTAGAAGCAACGGAAGTAGCAAATACCCCAATCCCGGTCACGGGAAGAGGGAAGGAGAAAAGGAACAAAAACGATAGTGGTAATAACGAGAGAGGAAAGAAAAACTTGGAGCCAACACCCTTACCTCCTATGACGATAACCCCCGTGGAAGTTATGGTTATCATGGGAGAATACCACATCTTCAGATGGCCTCGTCCCGCAAAGGACCCTCAGAAGAACAAAAGCTCAGGGAAATTTTGCACCTACCACCGAGCCTTCGGACATCTGACCAACTATTGTTACCACCTCCAGGAGGAAATCAATCAATTATTAGGCATGCGCTATCTGGAGAAGTATGTGATGCTAGATAGAGGGACATTCTTTGGAAAAAGAGTTCGGGAGGAGGAGCCCAAAAATAAGAAACCACGTTCCGAAACCTCCAAACACACTGAGCCCCTGCCTCCAATGGAAGATTGGTTACCCCCTCCTCCTCGAACTTATCGCGATAACACCCCCAATGGTCGAATGGTTAACATGGTCGAAGGAGGGGTATTGGTTGTATCTTCTAAAGAAGAGAAGCGAAACTACGTGAGAAAACCCCGGAAGGCAGGCATCAAGTTGGAGGTCTTCTCTTCCCGACTTGTGGACCATCCCACAATCTTCTTCACGCCCGAAGACCTGTTTGGCATCGTATACCCTCATGAGGATTCCCTTGCCATCACGGCCACCATACTAGGAACATAAGTCAGAAGAATCCTCGTGGATACAGAGAGTTCGGTAAATATTCTCTTTACGTCTACTTACTTTGCCCTAGGCATTCCCCAGTATTAGATGTAACCTGGTGAAGCAATATCGTCCAGGCCCAGATAGTCGGGGTGTTTAGGGATATTGTTACTCAAGTATTTGTGTTCAGAACTCCAATCTTGAGTTTGAAGAAATGAGGCACAATATTTTTATTAAGGACTTTGAGTAAAGTACAAGGAGTCGTGTGAGGTACACGAGTTAGAGCTAGAAGAATGTGATAAATTCTAAGTACAAATAGGGTGTATAATCATGGAGAATATTGCTATTTTCGTGTGGAGTGGATTAGTTCTTGAATTGGAGCCTCTTCTTTTGCTGAGAAAATGAGGACTATTTATAGTTTAGGTTCATGGGTCTTTGGCCAACGAGGGTCGGTCTTTGCCGTCTTTGTTGTTGCCCAATAGTGTGAGGATCTTCTGTGCCAATGGGGTCGTCTGTCTGGGAGTGACCAATGGCTGATGGTCCGTCCGAGCGAGTAATGATGATCTCTGTCCCAATGGTCTTTGGGGGTAGTCTGAGCCAATGCATGTAATTCGGTATGCGCCAATGAATATTCTGCACAAATGGTGCTTGTTGCTTTCTGTCCTAATGAAAGAGTTGGACCAATAGGGGATGGTCTTTCCTCATTATTAGGGTGGTTGTGACATTAGGAGAGTTGAGAATAAATGATGTGTCTTCCAGGTAGACTCAGAGGTCGTAGTTGGTTTGGTCTGTCTTTGCGGGTCATTCGTTGTGAAGGAGACCCGGGGTTGTTCTTTGATCATGAACTGCTTATATGAGATTAGGATAGGTCTTTGACCTTGCCTTGTCTTTACTCGTGTCCTTAATGTTTGTTGAGTGCTCTTGTTTCCTCAATTTTGGCTAAGGGTTGATGATAGTTCTTCGAGCGTCTCGTAAAGTGTGGAATGCTCTGAGAAGGGTTATTCTATTTGGGATGGGGGTCGCAGGCTATTCGTCATGGGTCCTTTAGTTTTAGATAGGTCGTGGGTCGTTGGAGGAAACATGTTTAGGCCTCTGTGACCTCACTGTATCCGTTTAAGAGATGTTGACCGGGTCTTAGGGGTACCTTCCTCCGAGTGTGTAGACCGAGTACCATTGGTGGGTTTTTTTTGGTCGTGACTCGGGGGGTACCATCTCAAGAGTATGGGTCGTCCATCTGTATCTGGGAGGAGGAGGGTCGCGGTCGTTACGTACTTTCCCACAAGACCTTAGACAAATTTTTGTGGGGTACCCACTTTTCCGCCTCTCTTCGAGGGTGGGGCAGATTATGCATCATCAGGAGTCCCCCTAGTTCCGAGTGTATTTTTTAGAAATCATTTGGAACTCATTAAATGAGTCTATGTGTTGTTTAGTTGTTTTCTGAAAATGTGGTCTTTCTTGATCCACGTAGCATTGAGCTGGCCACGCGTCGATGGTGTCGCTTGGGCTACTCCGCCTATAAATTTAGGGGACTCGTGGTGATTTGTCTTCATTCACCCGAGTCTTCTTACTTTTCCCTTTATTTTCTCTCTCTTTAGTACTTTGAATTTTCGTAGGCAATCTGATGACTTCAGCAAGTAGTTCCAGCGAGGAGGAGTCTGGTATTGTAAGGCAGCGGACGACGTCTGATATGGAGGTGGGAGGCACGGCGGTGTCACCTTCTACTGAGGTGGTGTCGTGATGCCGTCGCATTGTTTTTGGTTCAGTATAAACTTCTGCCAAACAGGCAAAAAAGGTGATGGCGGCGACGGCGCCACATATGGTTTAGACATGCAGTGTACGGAGTTTGGTGAGATCTCTAGATGACATTAGGGCTGAGTTTTCTAAGTACGGTGTCTCGGGGTCATGAGAGGGCTACTTCTCCTCGTCATGGTTACTACACCGCATATTTTGTGCAGATCAAGGCGGGGTTGAGATCTTTCCTCCCTGCTTTCTATCGGGAGGTCTTCAAGGCCTGCATGCTATGTCCGAGTCAACTTTCTCCTAACAGATGGTCGGCTCTGGCGGCATTTTCCTTTATCTGCGCAACCTATGGACACCCATGTACGGTGTTCAGATTTTTGGGGCCTTTGATTTGGCGAGCTCATCGTCCGACAAGCTCTTTTACACTTTCACCATGCGGAAGTCGACGAAGAGGATTCTTCACGACATCCTGAGTTCTCACAGCAGCTAGAAGGAGAAATGTTTCTTCGTCCACCATACCATCGGGGGCCTTCTAGATGGCGTTCCGATGCAGTGGAATCAAGACCCCCGAGTTCCTACTAACGTTGACCATGCAAAGGAAAAGTAGGAATTGATGGGCGAGGGGTTTTTTGATCAAGGCTATAGTTGGAACAAGATGTACCAGATCAGCGTGTGGCTCGGATGACATACTGGCTTTGGAGTCTTCCTGGGGGAACAATCGCCCCTCGATTAGTAAGTGTTTTTTGGGCATTTTTTGTAGATATTTGTTCTTCGGGTTTTTCATCCTTTATTTGAATCGGAGTCTTAATTCTTGTAGAGACCATTATGGAGACGCTGAAATGCGATGCTCCCCTTCCTCGTCCTTCTAAGAAGAAGAAGAAGAAGGCTATTACTCCTAGGCCTCGGAGGGCAGAGGGGTCAGCCACTTCAGCACCATCGGCCAACGAGCCTTCTCGAGAAATGAGTGTGTCGGTGGAAGCCCCTTTCTCGCACCAGTCAGTCCAGTGAGAAGGAAGTCGGACTGGTAGGAAGAAAATGGCAACGGGAGCAGGCCGAGGTCTCCTCCAAAAGTAAGATGATCTTGGTTCAGGGTCCTCTCATGGCTCAAGAGGGAGATAGTCCCACCGCTTCTTGCCTTTCCCCCGTCACGCAAGTGAGATTAGGTGCGGCTGGCGACTGGTTCACGGTGCACTATTCTTCGGCCTTGGAAGCTGATATCAGCGGTACTCCTCTGGGTTAGCCTTCTACTCCTCAGCCCCCGACCACCGGAACGGATTCAGTGGCAGAGAGATCTTCTTCGCCTCTTCCGAAGCATCAAAAAGTTGGACCCTCGGACTTCCAGGCCGCTACTGCCCAAGAAGTTGAGACTTGGGGTCAGGTCACTTTTCCTCCGGTGCGATCGCTCTTGAAGAGTGATGCGAGCCTGGGGGCTCAAACTCTTGGCCTTTCCGACAAGTTGGCCCATCTTGGCACTTCTCCGACCCCTTCCCTACTAGATGCCCAGGACTTGGGCATAGTTGCACAACTGTGCGCGACCTTGGTTAGTAATGTTGTTGTGAGTTTATCTTTCTTCTAGAGTTTCTTTGACTGACACTTGTTTTTTTTTATAGGCCCTCGTGGGAATGAGAGGTTTTTCTCGGTTCTACAAGGCAGCCCAAGAGAGGGATGTCCTAAAGGGATCGGAGCATCAACTGAAGGAGCGTCTGACGGCTTCGGAGAAGGCAAGGGAAGCCTTGGCTGGGAGGGAGGCTGAGATGGTTGCAAAGCTCGAGGACTCTAAGAAGCTAATGACGTCGCTCTGGAGGGTCGTGGAGAAGACCATAATGGAGTGATACGTACGCTTGGCTGATCAAGAGGAGATAAAGGAGCAACTCGCCCCCTTGTTCGAGGGTCACCTCTTGTGGTGCTTCCGAGCTTGTCGACAGCTTGGTATCGCAAATAGCTTCTTCCGCCTCGGTGTTGATCCTGAGAGGCTATCCACGAGCCGGATGTTTCACCCTGAGAAGCAAAAGGATACTTTGAACCTTCTCTCTTGTCGTAGCCCGACGGTGCGGAACTCTCCTTCCCCTTCTACGATAGGAGGCCCCAGCTACACTCCTCAGGCGTACGTAGCTATAGAGATCTTTGTGGCCGTGTTGGCCTTAGTTTGTTAAGAATTTTTTTTTCCTTTCCTTGGGTTGTACCGGGTCATTCCCTCCCGGAGCTTTTGATTACGAATGGAATTTTTCCGAAGTTGCCTTATATTTTGTCGTCATATTTATTTGTTTTTAGCCTTCCGAGTGGACTTTTCTTTTCCTTTCCAGAGGCTGCACTTTCACTTTCTGGTTTAGCTTTTCAGCACTTACCACGACCATAGGGTTTTAGAGTTTGTCGTGAGTGATCACAATCGTCAAGGCTCATAGTTATCATGGGACCACATTGCGTGACTTGTCCGAGGGTAACCCATTTTGTGGGGAGGTTGATCGAGCTTTCCCCTAATGGGCCTCGGAGCATCGCAGTGGGTACCAGGCGCTAACTCCGAAGGTAACCCATTTTGTGGGGAGGTTGCCCTTTTGGTCGTGGCAGACGTCTTTTGGGCATCGGTGACTGACGCGGTACACGGGGATTTGAATTGGCCCACATTTTCATTTTTCCAACCACCCGTCTTGGGAAGAGGTGCCTCATTTATTGCGAAGAGACGTGGGGAGCTAGCTCCCCTATGGTAACGTCTGACATGCTAGGGTTACAGTCATACGGGGAAGGTGGCGGTTCGTCTAGGTCGTGAGGGGGGATCTGAAAGGTCCCACCTTTTGAATCGTGTTTGTGGGAGTGAAACGACTCGGGATATGAACCATCTTTCCCCGCCTATATAAACGCTGCAACCTTCGTTCTTCTTCTTCATCACTCCAAAAACTCATCTTTGTTCTGTAAAAAAAACTTCTAACTTTTCTTCCTTTTTATAACCATTGTTTCTCAAGCTACCACCGTTTTTTCCAGCTATCAAGAGTCTCATGACTCCCCAATTTCTCGTCCTCCCCCGCAGTGGGGCAACGCCTCTACTTCTCGCCAGAATCAGCGGAGAAGGGTCGCGCGTTCCTCTCTTGCCCATTCTGAATCACGGCGGTGGGAGCAAGGTGGTGATGATGTTGTTCCGCAGATGACGGTGGCGGACAGTATTCTTGCTTTTTTCAACTGATGGGCTCCTTAGCAAAACGCGGAGGAGGGTGCTGTTTTTCGGAGCGAGCATCTAGACCCGAAGCGCATGATCGGTAGACTTCGGTTTGGTTCCACCCCTTTTGTGAGGAACATGGTGGAGATTGGCTCTTTGCTGGCGGAGTATAACATTCCCCTTGAGTAGTTTCACATCATCACTCCCTCCGAGACGCATAGGACCTTCGACCCTCCCGATGATCATATGACGGTGTAAGTGGAACAAGTGCGCTCCAGACTTTGCTACTTCTTCCATCCAGTGGTGAGGAGACTCTTTGAGCTCTGGCAATTGTGCCCAAGCCAACTGACTCCGGCTTCTCTGTTGCCATCTGCTAAACCTCCCATGCACTCCTGTGACCGTGGCAGAGGCATTTACACTGCAGGTCACCGCGATGGGCTTGCCCTTCTATTCGCTCTCGATGCGGGACAACAAACGGGTGTTTTTTACTGTAGCAACCAACGGTCATGCGATAAACGGTGTCTGGTGTTGGAGATACTTTTTCATGGCTCCCCTGGGAGAGTCGTCGACTCTTTGGGAAGGTGTGCCCCGAGTTTGGGGGTTGGGTTATGTTTACCTATCCCCGTCGGTGGCTTCGGAGGCTTCTTTCCATTTGGAGGAGGTGGTCTTTTCGACAGCCTCTATGATATGTCATCGATGTTGAACTGTCCCAAGGTCCTGCTCCTGGCCGGTCTGCAAGACGGGTTGGTGGATGAGCGTCCTGACCCGCTGACACTTCGACAACACTCGGAGTTTCGTAAGTGCCTTTAAGTTTTTTTTTTTTTTGTAAAACTTTTTCGAATGTTCCTCAAAACCTCTTATCCGGGTATATATAGTATACCCCTTTTTTTTTACTGACCCTTCATAATATGGGTCTGTAGGTGCAGAGATGGCATCCCATGCTCGTCGACCCCAAGGCTCCGGAAAGCCCATCTGCTGCTCATGCGGATGTCGTAATGGCGGAGGCTGACGAAGGGGTTAGCTCCAAAGGTATGCCTCAACCTATGGACCTCGTGATGGCTAAACACTTTGCCTATCATTTTATGCCTCCATTTGGTACGAAGCTTGAGTTTGAGCCTTTGCCAATATCATCGTTTAATCTGACAGACAAGGCGCATGCTGTAGGTGGTCCCTCGAAGAAGAGAGAGGGAGATCAAGATGTGGGCACGTCTTCCTCGAGGAAGGATGAGGGGAAAGGGGTGATCGGGCCTCTCCCGGCCGTAAAGGATTCTCGCCCCGAGTCTCCGCCTAAGAAGAGCAAGTTTACGCTCACCCCACAAGAGGAAGAGTTTCTTCGTACTCCCGCAGCGCCTTCAATTTTTATTGAGGGATACAAGGACCCCGACCACTATACGTCTTTTGTTAGTGGGATCTTGAATATTGGGGATCGTGAGATCCTAGGAGGCTATGGTGATGCCGCTTTGTGGGAGCGTTTCTGCCAGAGCATCTGCGGAGTATCACTCCCCCCCCCCCCTTTTTTTGCTCATATTTTTCTTGTAACAACCGTTGGTCTCACGATTAATCTTTTGTTTTGCAGCTTACGATGCTTGGGGATGCGCTAGGCACATATAGGGCCAGCCTTAGTGTCCTGAAAGCCGTGGTGGAGGAGCATAATGCTCTATGTGCCTCACTTAGGCATGCTTGTGAAGAGAATGCTATGTTGGAGGCCTCTTTAAAGGTGGTTTGTGGGCGTATGGCCGAGTTGAGAGAATCCTCGGATCGGGACTTGGGGGACTTGAAAAGTTGTCTGAAGGAGGTTGTAGCTAAGACCGATGCTAAGACCGTGAGGTGGGAGCAGAGGGCTAGAGAAGCCATCCGGACTGCAGAGGAGGTCAACCCGCTCCGCGAGGAACGAGATTTATTAGCCCGCCAACTCGAGGACGTAATGAGAGAGCTTTAGGTAGGCATTTCCAGTGCCCGTCTTAACTTAGTCGGGCCACCCTGAAACCATATACTGGCATCTGAGACGAGGGACCTTGTCAGGATCGGATATGGAATGGCGGCGTCCTCCTTTGTTTCTCTCCCAGTCGTTCCCCGAGGGCTGGCAATTCCAAGGCTAGAGTTTTTCTCTACCTCGTCCGGTGTTGCCTCCTCGAACCCTCGTAGGGCCCCTTCCAAAGGTTTGATGATGCCAGACCTAACCGAGCTGTCTGTTGAAGAGCGTCAGGCCTGGATCAAGGTCGTAAAGCATCCTACAAAGGAGTAGTGTTACTCGAGCATTGCCCTTGTTTCTTTTTGTGTGCCGCTTTGTATGGGCATGATATTTGCCGCTTACCATCGGCGTTGTTTTCTTTTGTAGTTGCCACTTTGTATGGGCAAAGTCCCCTCAATTCTCGAGTTTTTTTTTGTTGGTCGTGGTAGACCTATTAATGGAAGATTACCTTTTGGCTCTTACTGTTGTAAGTCGTGAGACTGAAATTTTTATAGAACGTAGTTATCTTATTGCCGAGGGTATGTTTGCTCTTACATGGGTGTATCCGCTAAGCCAAAACACAAACATACTTACTACGAGAACAAAATTTGAGTTGCCGTAAGGGGTCGACTATAGAGCGCTTAACGGTAATACTTCTGGGTGTTATGACTGTTCCAAGATCGTGTGAGCTCTTGGCCGTTTACATCCTTAAGTAAATATGTGACCGGCCCAAGGATCTTAGAGATCTGATAGGGGCCTTCCCATTTTGGGTCCAACTTTCCAACGTTCTTGGAGGCCTCTTCCCTTTTAAGGACGAGATCTCCGACTTGGAACAAACGGGCTCGAACTCTGGTGTTGTAATATTTAGCCATGCGGGCTTTGTAAAATTCTGCATGGATGGCGGCTCTTATTCGCCTTTCTTCCGGAAGATCTAAGGCTAGGGCGAGGTCGGCGCTGTTCTGGGCATCCTCATATTCCTGGACCCGTAGACTTTGTTTTACCACCTCAGAAAGGACTTTTGATTCGGTTCTGAAAACGAGGAAATAGGGGGTTTCACCCATTGCAGCTCGTGGGGTAGTACGATAGGCCCATAGTAAGCCGGGGACTTCTTTGACCCACTTTAACTGATACTTGTCAAGACGGGCTTTTAACATTTTGAGGAGTGTTTTGTTGGTTACCTATACTTGGCCGTTTCCTTGGGGGTATCCGACCCCAATGAAGCGGTGTCTGATTCCGCATCTGTCACACCATTTTTCAACGAGGTCGTTGTGGAACTGCAACCCGTTGTTGCTCACCAGCTGTTGTGGGACTTCGAATCGAGTCAAGATATTTCTCCAGAGGAAGTTGATCACGACTTAGCTGGTGATTTTAGAGAGGGGTTCCGCTTGAACCCACTTGGTGAACTAGTCGACTGCTACTAGCAAGAACTTCTTTTGTACCCTATCGGGGACCATGGATCCTGTAATTTCGATTCCCCACCGGGTGAACGGACAAGGGATATTGTCGGGTTCCCTAGGGGCGGCAGGCTGGTGCCTCATGGGGGCGTGCAGTTGACATTTTTGACACTTTCGTGCGTAATCTTTGTAGTCTGCTGCCATGGTCGACTTGTAGTATCCTTGGCGTATAATTTTGGCGGCCATGCTTCTTCCACCGGAATAACTACCACAGCATCTCTCGTGAATTTCTTTTAGGATTAGCTGTGCATCCTTTTTGTTGACACAGCGGGAGGTCGGGTAAGACCACGACCTTCAGAATAGAACCACGTTCTTTATGTAGTACTGGGTGGAACGCCGATACATGGTGCATTGTTTATATCGGTTATGAGCAAACTTTCTGGGATTATTGATGAAGTCAATGATCTCGCCCATCCAATCCTCCTCGACAGGGGCCACCATCTGGATTTCTTCGTTTTGGATCTTCCTTTCGGGTCTAGGGGCCGAGAAGAAAGCTATTCTTCGGCTGCTGATAGTTTGGGCTTGGCTAGCCAGCTTGGACATGGCATCAGCATCTTGGTTTTCTGATCTCATGATCTGCATGATTGAGAATTCTTGGAACAAGGTTGTTCATGTCATGGCTGCTTCCAAACATTTCTTCGTGCTCTCTTCGCAAGCCCCGTAGGTTCCATGGATCTGCTGAACCACGAGTTGTGAGTCGTTGTGCACCAATATTCTTCGTATTTTTGCCTTGGTAGCCAGGCACATTCCTAGTAAGAAGGCTTCATATTTAGCCTCGTTATTAGAAACGGGGTACTTCAGACACACGGCGAATTCCAGGATAGACTCTGGCTCGTCTGGATCTATTTTCTTGAAGATTATGCCTACTCCCCTGTGGGTGTTAGTGGACGATCCATCGATGTAGAGGTGCCACATGTGTTCAAGCTCGTCTTCTTCAGGTTCTTCGTGCATTTCAGTGATGAAATCAGCTAATACTTGAGCCTTGATCGCCGGTCAGGGGAATAAGTAATATCAAATTCCCCTAACTCGATGGCCCACTTGATCATTCTTTCAGACACCTTGGGGTTGTTGAGGATAGTCCAGAGAGGATTTTCGATAAGGACGGTGATCGGATGGGCTAGGAAGTAGCCTCTGAGCTTTTGAGCTGCAGGTACAAGGGCCAACCCGACTTTTTCTATGCGAGAGTATCGGGTCTCGGCGTCAAGGAGGGTTTTGCTAACGTAGTACACGGGAAAAGGTTCCCTTCCTACAGCCCAGACCAGGACTGCGCTAACTGACTCTTTTCCCACTGCTAGGTATAGGAAAAGCTTTTCCTTGGGGACGGGTTTTACCAGAATGGGCAGACGGACCAAATATTCTTTCAGTGCCTTGAAGGCTTCTTCGCATGGGTCGGTCTACTATATTCTTGAGAATTTTAAAGAAGGGAAGGCCTTTCTCGGAAGAGCGAGAAATAAACCTGGTTAGTGAGGCCATCATGTTTGTCAACTTCTAGACGTCTCGCACGGTCTTTGGCGACTCCATGTCGAGTATGGCCTCATCTTTTTCCATGTTAACCTCGATCCCCTTTTGGGTGACCATGTATCCTAGAAATTTTCCTCCTCGGATACCGAAGTAGCATTTACGAGGGTTAACCTTCATTCCGAATTTTTCCATGATCTCAAGGGCTCTAGCGAGGTCGCGGGCGTGGTCTTCCTCCCAGCTTTTTACGATGATATCATCGACGTAGACCTCCATGGTGTCACCGATTAGCCCCTCAAATGTGAGGTTAACTAGTCTTTGATATGTGGCACCGGCGTTATTGATGACTAGGTAACAGAAAGTGCCGATATATGTGATGAAGCTAGTCTTTTCCTGGTCATGGCTCGCCATCGGGATCTGATTGTAGCCTTGATCCCAGTCCATCGTGGACAGAAGGGCGCAGCCAGCGGTGGAATCGACTAACATGTCGATACTCGGTAATGGATAGCAGTTCTTTTGACAGGCACTATTGAGGTCGGTGAATTCTACGCGCATACGCCATAGACCTCCCGTTTTTGGTATCAGGACCACATTAGCAAACCATTATGGGTACCTAACTTCACGGATTTGGTGGAGGTCTATGAGCCGTTAGACCTCAGCTCGGATCACTTTGTTTCGCTCTGGTCCCATGTTCCTCTTTCGATGTTGGATGGGCTTGGCCGTAGGGTACACGTTGAGCTCGTGTACACCTTTTTCTATTTCTTCCCCGGCCTGGGTACCGATTTTCACTGTTTTGCCCTCAGCACCTTCCACCAATTCAATAAATTTTGAGCTCTTCTGCAGGCTGGACCCGGATATCCTCAGTACGGGCCTTCTTATTGGGGGGCTACGGCTCGAGTCGATCGGATACGATTGGCAAGGCGTTCATATGGCACTCTCGTCCGATGGTCTGGCCTCCTTTGAGCACTTCTATCTCGGACGGGGTCAGAAATTTGACCTTCAGATGTAGAGTAGACGGAACTGCTCCGAAGGTTCGAAGGGTGGGTCGTCCGCATATGGCGTTGTACGTTCGCGAGAGAGCATCCACCACCCAAAAATTTTGTGGCTCGGTACGACATATGGCACCTTCTCCCCCCCCCCCCCCCCCCCCCCACGACATTGGTAGGATTATCATTCCCACTGTTTGGCATTGTTCCTCAGAGAATCCCACGAGGGGCACCTCGATCGTCTCCACCTGACTCAATGAAATTCCCAAAGCCAGTTACGTAGGTAGGAAGAGAACATTGACTGAACTTCCCGTGTCTACAAGTACTCTCCTGGCCTCGGTCCCCAGTATGGTAGCGGTGACCACGAGGGGATCTTTGTGGGGATACACGATACCCATGAGATCTTCAGGGCCAAATGAGATAACCAATTGGTTAGCTACCTTGGTAGCAGAGACTTCCAGCCTTTTGTCTGCATTGCGGGCTTTCCGAATGAAGTTTCGCTTCTGCTTGATGATTACAGATAGTGAAAGTGCAGGACTTTCTGGAATCAATGTTAGATGATGCAATATTAGACGATGTTGGGTCAACATTAAGGATAACATTGAAAGCCGAGAGCTTGTGCGAAAACTGCTCTTTAGTTGCTAAAATTAAGTTTTGCCTTTATTCACATATTAACCAAGTTCCACGATTTTAGTTGTTTATGTTTATGTCCAGGAAGGTATCTTAAGCATAAGGAAGAGCTATGGAAGATTCCTTACTTGAAGTTTCCATAATTCAAGCTAAGTTGAATTAGTCAACACAACACGGTTTCAAAATAAGGAAACAAGCTAGCTGTTCTCTGCGACGCAATTCTTTCCAGGATTCTGCGAATTGAAGAAGATGTGTTACCTTGTTAAATCGGTAACAATGGAAACACATATTCAGGAAAGATATGAAGTTCACGAAGAAGACAAATTTCAACAAGGAAACAACAAGAGTTACCAAAACTGTGAACAACACATCTTGGCATGCAAGTTTCAAGAAATCTATAAAAGATGTGAAGTTCATCAAGATGAAGAGAAGACAATCGTGCATAATAATCTGAGAGATTAATCATTCTTTGTATTGTCTTTGTCTTGTTTTGCGAAGTTTTTGTATCAACTATTTAAGTCTAGTTCATAGAAGTTAAGTAGTGCGTACTTGTCTGCTTCGTTGAGTCCGATCAACAAAGAGCGTGAGTGAATTGCTGTGAGGAACGTTTTTGATAAAACCTTTATGGTTATTTGGCCTAAGGCTCGGAAGTTTTTAATAATATTGAAAACTTATTAAAATTATATCTTCTTGTGTTCTTTATTTCCGCTGCATACTACTCTTGTCAAGAAGATCAAAATAGAGTTAAGGCAACGCCAGCTTAACTCTCAAAGTTGTTGTGTCAATCCATGGTCCGACAATTTCAATTGGCGTTAGAGCCAAACACCGACTACACTGGTGGTTTGGAGGTGATACAACACCATGGACAGTGTCAATCCTAATGCCAACAGGATTCCAGTTTTGGATGGCTCCAATTATGCATACTGGAAGATCAGGATGAGGTCTCACATTAAAGCTATTGATATTCGAGCCTGGCAATCCGTGATCAATGGATACTCTCTTCCAACATTACCAAGAGATGGTGAAGGTGATTTAGTTCCAAAACCAGAAGCAGACTGGACATCAGCAGAGGTAAGTCTCTATAACTCTAATGAGAAATATCTTAATGCTATCTTTAGTTGGGTTAATCATCACATGTTCAAGTTAATCCAGAATTGTACTAAAGCCAAACATGCTTGGGATATACTTGAATTACATTGTGAAGGAGATTCTGCTGTTAAAGATTCTAAATATAGACAACTGCTTTTGCAATTTGAAAAACTTGAGATGAGTGAAGATGAAAGTGTTGACAGTTATTTTGAGAAAATTCTTGATATTGCTAACCAATGTGAAAACCTAGGTTTTGCTATGACTAATCAAGAAATGTTTTATAAAGTTATGAGAACATTGTCATCTAAATTTTCTCTCAAGAAAATTGCAATGAGTGAATCTAGGAACCTTGCTAATCTACAGTTTGAAGTCTTGATGAATACTCTTAGAAAATTTGAGATGGAGCTTGCCTCACAACCTAGCAAACATAGGGTTGTTGCTTTAAGAGGATCTAGTCTTGACAATGAAAGTGATGATGAGTGTGAACTAATTTCTTCAAACTATGGGAAAATTACTAAGAAATTCAATAAACTGAACTTTAAAGGAAAAGGTAAAGAAAAGAATCTTAATAATAATTCTGCAGGTTATAAGAAATTACCTCCTAAGTTTGTGAAGTACATGGCATCAAAACCTACTCATATAGAAGCTGATAAGTTAAAAGATGTTCAATGTTATGAATGTAAAGAATATGGTGATATGGCTAATGAATGTGCTAACACTCTTAGAAAAAGAGGAAATTCTCATTGGGTTTGTGTAGATGATTTCAATGAAGATGACTTTAGTTCTGGAGAAGCTGAAGAACAATCAGAAGAGGTTCAAACTGCTGCACTACTTACTCAGATTGACTGGACGCCAGAAGACTCCTTGAACTGCTTCGGATCTCAATGTTACCCCAACATTCAGGATCCAACATCAGAACAGGAGACCTTCTTTGCAGATTGGGATGAATATGATTCTGATTAAGAACCTTATCTTGCGTCCTACTTTGATGAATCTAAGTTTGATTGTTTTCATGGCACAGTGGATCTAGATGAAGAATACTTCTTTGAAGGTGAAATGTCCCAGGAGGAAATCATTGAAGACCTGAAGTCTATTTACCACAAACTGCTGCTTGAGAATCACAAACTCATCAAGACCAACAAAAGCTTGAAGGAAGATATTGGATGCATGAAGGAGATGCTGAAACTGTATGAGAGAGACCTTGACAAAACTGAGACTGAACTAAAGGAGGTTAAGGTAAAATTTGATAAAGCTGAACAAACCATTGCCAAATGGAAATCATCTTCTTCTAAACTTGAAGAAATGGTGAGTATGGGAAATCAAGGTAAAAATGGTTTGGGCTATGATGAAAAACCTTCCTCTGAAGATGTTAATTCTGCCTATTTGAAAGCTGGTTTTATCAAGGAAAGCAATAACTTGAGTTGTGAAATCCCTTCCAACACTATGAAAAAGCCTACTTTTATCTGTCAATATTGTTTTCAACCTAGTCACATTAAGCCTTATTGTAAAAAAATATAAAATTGCGATTGAGAAGACAACAGTAATTAACAGCTGTGCCAATGTTAGGGGAACCTCTGATCTGAATGTTATCCCAACATTAGGTAACAAAGCTGAAGGACATAAAAGTAGAACTTGGACTGAAAGGATAAAAACTCCTAAGGTTAAAATTGTTTGCAATGTTGTCTTTTCTGCTGTTTACTCTAACCTTGCAGGTAAGTGGTATTTTGACAGTGGATGTTCAAGGCACATGACTGGAAACATTGACAACCTAAAAGATGTATTCCATTTGACTGTTGGAACAGTTACCTATAGAGGAGGCATTAAAGGGAAAATCATTGGAAAATGAGTATTAGATGTTGAAGGATTTCCACCACTCAAGGATGTGTTGTTGGTTGAAGGATTGAAAGCAAATTTAATTAGCATAAGTCAACTTTGTGATGATAACTTGCTAGTTACTTTTGATAAAAGTTCATGTGATGTGTTTAATAGTGACAATGTCTGTGTCATGACAGGTACAAGATCAAAAGATAACTGTTATCTTGCTCAAGATGAAGTTGAATGCTACCATGCCAATGTAGATGAATCTGTCATGTGGCACAAGAAGTTAGGACATGTGCACAACAGAAATCTGGAGAAACTACAGAAGTTAAAGGCTGTAAAAGGACTGCCAAAGTTGACTAGCCCAGGTAAAATTGTTTGTGAAGACTGCCTGAAAGGTAAACAAAGAAAAGTTGTTCATCCACCACTTCAGGTACAAAGTACTAACCCTAGAACTGATAAGTGCTTTGATTTGCTACATATGGATCTCATGGGTCCTATTGAGGTTAGTAGCCTGAATGGTAAGAAGTATACTTTTGTTAATGTTGATGATTTTTCAAGATTTACATGGATTAAGTCTTTGAAAGAAAAATCAGAGGCATTCAACACATTCAAGATTTTGCATGCTAGTATTAAAAATCTGTATGGCACTTCTGTAGGAAGAATTAGGTCTGACCATGGAAAAGAGTTTGAAAATGTAAGCTTTGCTAAGTTTTGTGAAACATAAGGCATTTTCCATGAGTTCTCTGCACCTAAGACACCTCAGCAAAATGGTATTGCTGAGAGGAAGAATAGAACACTTCAAGAGATGGCTAGAGTTATGGAATTCTAGAAACCTATCTAAGAAACTCTGGGCTGTAGCTTTGAATACTGCATGTCATATTAGTAATAGAGTTTATCTTAGACCTGGTACTACTATGACACCTTATGAAATCTTGAAGGGTTCAAAACCAACAGTTGCACACTTTCATGAATTTGGTATTAACAGCTATTTGCTAAAAGATAGAGACTATTTGAGCAAATTTGATCCCAAAAGTGAAACGTGTATATTTGTTAGATATTCTCCTAATAGTGCTGCTTTTAGGGTCTACAATCCAAGATTGCATACTGTTCAAGAATCAGTGAATGTCATTTTTGATGATTCAACTGTTTCTACAGGTACTGAAGAAGTCACTGGTTCAGATGTTACTCCAACATTGGACTCAATATTGAACACAGAAGTTGGAGATGCTGAACTGGAAACCGGAACAAATGTTGACTTAACACCTAAAACCCCCAATGTTAGGCCAACATCTGTGCTGTCAGATTCTGAAGATGAAGTTATTCCTGTATCCGGAACAGATCCTCCTCTTAGGATACAAAGAGATCATCCAGCCTCTCAAGTAATTAGACAAATTACTGAAAGAGTTAGAACACGCAACAAAGAAATGGTCAATTACAAGGATATGGCTAAGTTGTGTGTTTGCATGTCTTATTCATGTACTTTTGATAATGCATCTTGTTTTGTGTCCCCATTGAACCTAAGAATGTAACTGAAACCCTTAAGGATAGTTACTGGATAAATGCCATGCAAGAGGAACTCTTACAATTCACCAAAAACAGAGTTTGGAATCTAGTACCTATACCATCACATGTGAATGTAATAGGTACAAAAATGGATTTTCAAAAATAAAATTGATGAGAATGGTGTAATTATGAGGAAAAAAGCTAGGTTGGTTGCACAAGGTTATACTCAGGTAGAAGGTGTAGATTTTGATGAGACTTTTTCTCCAGTAGCTAGGATTGAATCAATTAGATTACTTCTTGCTATTGCTTGTTGTCTTAGGATTAAACTTTACCAAATGGATGTTAAAGGTGCCTTTCTAAATGGTTTAATTGACAAAGAGGTTTATGTAGAACAACCTAAATGCTTTGCTGACCCTAAACATCCTGACTATGTGTACAAACTTGAGAAGGCTTTGTATGGCTTAAAACAGGCTCCTAGAGCTTGGTATGAGAGGCTAACTGATTTTCTGTTAGGCCTAGGTTTCAATAGAGGAAATGGAGATAGAACTTTGTTTGTCCTTAGAAAAAGCTCTGATATATGCATTGCTCAAATTTATGTGGATGATATTGTATTTGGCTCTACTAACAAGTATACCTTAGACAAGTTTGTTGAGTCTATGACAGGAACATTTGAGATGAGCATGATTGGTGAGCTCAACTACTTTCTGGGACTACAAGTTAAGCAGTTGGAGAATGGTATCTTCTTGAACCAAAAGAAGTATGCAAGGAATCTGGTGAAGAGATTTGAGCTACAAGAGTCCAAGCCTTGCAAAACTCCTATGTCCACTTCAGTGAAGATAACAAAAGATGGCACTGGCAGCAATGTTGATCCAACATTGTATAGATCCATGATTGGTAGTTTGTTATATCTCTCTGCCTCTAGACCTGACATCATGTTTTTAGTATGTGTTTGTGCTAGGTACCAAGCTGAGCCAAAGCAATCTCATTTGATTGTTGTGAAGAGGATTCTTAGATATATCTCTGGAACTTCACCCTTAGGCATTTGGTATTCTTATGACACCAACAGTAACTTGGTTGGTTTCAGTGACTCTGACTGGGCAGGTGATGTGGATGACAGGAAATCCACAAGTGGGGGCTGTTTTTATTTGGGGAATAATTTGGTCTTCTGGTATAGCAAAAAGCAGAACTGAGTTTCATTATCAACTGTTGAATCAAAATATGTAGCAGCTGGTAGCTGTGTTAGCCAACTTGTGTGGCTCAAACACATGTTTTGAGATTATGGGCTAGATAGTGATACACTTCTCATGTTTTGTGACAATCTAAGTGCCATAAGTATCTCTAGGAATCCTGTCCAACATTCTAGAACTAAGCATATAGACATAAGACATCATTTCCTAAGAGATATGGTAGTGGACAAAGTGATCAACATTGAACATATTGAGACAACTAATCAGTTTGCTGATATGTTTACAAAAACTTTAGATAGTGAGAGATTCTTCAGTTTGAGGAAATCTCTTGGCATGTGCAATATGTAAAATGTTGGGGAAACCAGTGTTGTCATAACACCACTGGCTAGCACTGGTATATTGGTTGTGGTGTAGTAGGTATTCTGTTGTTTTCCTTTGTTGATTTTTTTGTGAGTCTCATTTCATCTGTGTTTTGTCATATGTGGCTTGTGTGGTTGAACTCTTTGATTAATAACTCTTACTAGTTATCAGTTTCACATCTTTGTGTTGAAAAAGTAATAAATCTCTTCTGTTTGTCTGAGGTTGTGATTTCCTAACATATGAAGAAGCTGGGGTACACAAAGTTCACTACTTTGATGTTTATTCAGTTGTGTCTTATTCATATGGAAGGTGTACAGGACATGTGGAGAAGTTGGGGTGCATGATGTTGACAGCTTCAGTGTTACTCAATTGTGCTTATTTACATGTTCCTGTTTGTTTGGCCAAGGAACACATGAGGGTGATCTTTTCTACTAGGGTGTTTGAGGTTCAGATTTCTTACATTTAGTAGCACTGATCACTTGGTGATTCTCTTGAATGCAGGTTGGTAAACAAGTATGCATAAGGAATTGGGGTGTTGGGGTGCATGATAAATGAATTGCCAACATTCAAGGCCTTTGTACTTGCCTAACTTGCTGCTGTTAATGTTGTTACTGGGTGTGTGGAGTTCAGGCTGCCCTCATTCAGTTGTGACATTAGCTTTGTGTTTAGCAACCTTCAGCTTTTGGTTCAGTTGAGTTATGAAAATAATAAAGATTTTAAAGACATGTGTGCTGTGCTGGTCTGAGGAGTTTTTTATTTGTGTTTACCATCTGCCTATTTGACATTGCATTGTTGCATTCATGTAGAACTGCATTGTTTCTTTTGTATTGTTGAGTTGTGTCGGTCTAGGCTTAGGGGGAGTATAATTCATGTGTTGAGGCATACAATTTGGGTGACATACTGCAGGTGACACACTTTTCTATGACTTTTTATGTTGCGGAAAAGAATTTTTTCCTTGAATTCATAACTGCTTATCTCTGTGTGTTTCTTGTTATGTATGTTGCTTACTCATGATTTTGATATGAACAATATGTCTGAGGTACTCACTTGCTATATTGGTTAAGTTTCAGATGTATTTTTGGATGTATCTCAAGTTCTCACATGAATTTGCCTTGGTGAAGCCTGTACCTCCACCTTCGGGTTTGAATGTTATTGAATGTTATCCCAACATTGTGCACTGGCGTAGGCCAACATTGAAAACAGGAACTTATAAGTTTTCTAATTTCTGAAAACCGCTATGGTTACCTGTCACTTAAACATCAAAGCGTGTGCGCGGGAAAACATTGTGGGAAGTTTTTATTTGGTTCAAATTTGGTAACTGCCCATTAACATTCATTCTCTTTCCTTATTCACGACTATTTTAAAAATCAAAACCTTATTTTCCTTAATTGTGCTTACTATTTCATACTTGTGCTTACTTTGCAAAATTACTCTCGCAACTCTCAAATTCTCTCAATTTTCTCTGCAAATTCTCTCAAAACTTCTCTACTAACAATGGCAAGCAAGTCTCCCATGCAAACTCTTGCAGATGTTGCCCTAGAAAGCGAACCCACTGCCGCACGCACTCGTTCACACGCTAGAGGTGTTGCTGCAAAGACAGTTGATGCTCTTGTTGCTGCTAAAAGAAAGGCGATCCCCTACGTGTGACGTCGAAAGAAATCCAAACAGGGAGAATTGACCTCCAATGTTGAGCCAACTGCTGAATCCATCGCTCCCATCACCAATGAGCCTGAAATTGAGGTAAACACTGCTGAACCCAACCCTGAAATTGATGTTGACTTACCTGTTGAGGGGGAGGGTAGTGATCCGGTTGAGAAAATTGTGGAAAATCCATGGACAAGTCTGTGGACAAATTGGTGAGGAAGGGGATTAGGGCTGAAAAGAAAAAGAGCAAGGGTTCTGGGATAAACTGAAAACTATGTCTGAGACTGCTAAGGCAAGAGCTGAGGCCAGAAAGAGACAAGTGGAGAGGTTAGCTAAGAAAAAGGCTGAGAAGAAAGTTGAGGAAGAGAAGAAAGATGTTGGTGCTGCTGAGGGAAAGAGGAAAGGAAAGCAAGTAATGGAAGAGGAAACTGAGGTGGTTGATGTTGAGGATGAGGAAGAAGAGGAGAAGGAAGAGGAGACTGAGGTAGAGCAGGACGGTGCTGCTGATGTTGCTGCTGATGTTAAGGCAACATCAGGGACAGAGGAGTATATAGATGGGTTGTATGTGATCTACCCTGAGGCTGAGGAGGACTGCTATTCTCCTTTCTATCTTTCACAAGAATTGGAGAAGAAGTGGGATTCTTTCAAGAGGAGGGAGATTCAGACAGAGAGAGCTGTAGAGATGGCCAGTTTCAAAGAGAACAATGTGATGGACTTGCTTGAGGCAAGAGTGTTGCAACAATCAGTGATGGAGTTGAGTGACTTTGCTCTTGAGATTGTAATGGAGTTCTACCTTAATCTCTCCAAATGGATTAGGGACTTCAGATCTCCAAAATTTGGAAAGGCTTGGGTGAGGGGGAGAGTCTTCAACATTGACCCCTACACCATCAACAAAATCTGCGGATTCCCTACTGCTGATGAATCTGAGGACCCCTACTATGGTGATGTGATGGAAGACTTGACTGGAGGGTTGGTCAAAATCTGGAGAGATGCTCTGCCAACCACAAAACTCACATCTCTTAGTGCTGTCTTACACAACATAGCCTGCTTCAACTGGCTCCCAAGCAAAAATGTTACTGTTTTAACTAAGGAATCAGCACTCTTAGTCTACAAAATCAAGAATGGGCTAGCTGTGAACATGGGGGAGAGGATTGTGAAGTCTATGTCTGAAGTTGCTGGAAGGAAGAATGGCATGTTGTCTGTTCCCTCACTCATCTGCAAAATCCTTAGTAAACAAGGATTGAAGACAAGTGTGACTGTGGGCTGGAGGAAGAATGATACTGAACTGACAATTCTCCCAAGCTACTTATCTGGATCAAGAGTGAGAGACCTTCCATGGAATCCAAAAGGAGTGGTGAGACCAAGGGCTGAAAAGAAGAAGGCTGGGGAGTTTGCTGGAACTTGAGTGCCTATGTCCAAAGAAGAAGAGTGCATGGTCATCACTTCTGCTTTTGTGGATCATTTGCTGAACTGGTATAGGGGGCAGATTGCTGATACTCAGAGGGAGATTGAGGAGAGGAAGGAGCACCTCAAAGAACTGGAGGATATGGTGAAACATTTGGAGAAACTCCCTTCTTCACAAAAAGGGGGAGAATAGTTCCAAGTTTTTTTAATTTTCTAACCTTTTAGCTTTTGTTTTGTTTCTAAGAACTGCTAATATCTTTGAACTGCTGGTACATTAATCTCTAATTGGTTTTATTTGATCAAGGGGCTTGTCCTTGATATCTAGCTATGGCATGTAACTCTAAGTACTACTGTTGAACTGCTCTAACTGTTTTTACTTATGAAAGTACATTTTGAACTGCTTGTCTGGTTAACTTTTATGCAGGAAACTTACTGGTTTCAATGTTGAGGCAACATTGATGAATGTTGAGGTCTGAACATATGTACATACCTGGATGTAGTGATGACCTTAATGCTTGTCTTTGTTAATTTAATTTTGAATATGTTATCTTGCATTAAGGGGGAGCAGTTTAGTAGTTTAATTTGTTTCTTGTTGATTATAACTTTCTGGATATAAGACTTGATTGGAACAGGTGTTGGTTTTGTGAAGAAAGGTAAAATGGGGGAGATTGAAAGTGCAGGACTTTCTGGAATCAATGTTAGATGATGCAATGTTAGACGATGTTGGGTCAACATTAAGGATAACATTGAAAGCCGAGAGCTTGTACGAAAACTGCTCTTTAGTTGCCAAAATTAAGTTTTGCCTTTATTCACATATTAACCAAGTTCCACGGTTTTAGTTGTTTATGTTTATGTCCAGGAAGGTATCTTAAGCATAAGGAAGAGATATGGAAGATTCCTTACTTGAAGTTTCCATAATTCAAGCTAAGTTGAATTAGTCAACACAACACGGTTTCAAAATAAGGAAACAAGCTAGTTGTTCTCTGCTACGCGATTCTTTCCAAGATTCTGCGAATTGAAGAAGATGTGTTACCTTGTTAAATCGGTAACAATGGAAACACATATTCAGGAAAGATATGAAGTTCACGAAGAAGGCAAATTTCAACAAGGAAACAACAAGAGTTACCAAAACTGTGAACAACACATCTTGGCATGCAAGTTTCAAGAAATCTATAAAAGATGTGAAGTTCATCAAGATGAAGAGAAGACAATCGTGCATAATAATCTGAGAGATTAATCATTCTTTGTATTGTCTTTGTCTTGTTTTGCGAAGTTTTTGTATCAACTATTTAAGTCTAGTTCATAGAAGTTAAGTAGTTCGTACTTGTCTGCTTCGTTGAGTCCGATCAACAAAGAGCGTGAGTGAATTGTTGTGAGGAGCGTTTTTGATAAAACCTTTATGGTTATTTGGCCTAAGGCTCGGAAGTTTTTAATAATATTGAAAACTTCTTAAAATTATATC
This sequence comes from Linaria vulgaris, assembly GCA_948329865.1. Lineage (NCBI taxonomy): Eukaryota > Viridiplantae > Streptophyta > Magnoliopsida > Lamiales > Plantaginaceae > Linaria > Linaria vulgaris. The sequence continues at coordinate 42,546,892 of OX415251.1, forward strand.
TTCTTGTGTTCTTTATTTCCGCTGCATACTACTCTTGTCAAGAAGATCAAAATAGAGTTAAGGCAACGCCAGCTTAACTCTCAAAGTTGTTGTGTCAATCCACGGTCCGACAATTTCAGATAGTACTCTACCCTCGATCATATTCACGGTGCGACCTGTAGGGACGTTGTCACGATACGCACGAGGAGGTGGAGGAAGTTGTTCCTACTCGATGAATTCTGACTCATCATCCTCCTCGGGTGTTTCCGACCTGCGTTTCTTTTTCTTGGGTGCCTCCTCTCGTCCTTTCTTCTTTACGGGGTCGCGATCATCGGACACCACGTATGTTTCCAAGTATCATAGTTTTAAGAGCCTGGCTATCTCCCTATGGAGATGGTCGTTTGTTAAATGCTCGTATGTTTGGTGTTACGTGCAGAATTTTCCTGTATGCTTAAGCCTCTGGGCGTCCCTCGTAGTCCGAGGCCACTTGAAGTAGCATTCCTCCCCCCCCCCTCCCCACGATGGTCATGATTTCCATAGGGGATATCGTCATGCTTGGCAAGGGTACCAGGTTTGAGTCTTTCTTGGGTATTTCCCTCTTGTCTCCTTCCTTGTCGTCTCATTTTTCTTTTCCCTTAGCCGGGGCCCTCGTGGTCTCGGCAGCCTCCAAGATCTTGTTCCTCAATTTCTACGAAGGATTTTAATTTTTGCAATAGATCATCGAGGTTGACGGCGTGGTTCCTGAAAAGGTAATTGGCAAAGTCCCTTGGAAACAATCCTCGAACAGGGATATCGGAGAGCACTCCTAGGTCGAACTGGACCAATTCTCCTACCGCCTGAGAGAACCGGTGCATGTAGTCCCGAAGGGGCTCGTCCTCGTTCTGTCGGACATTAAACAGGTGGCTGCAAGTCTTCGGGAAGACCCTGTTACAGGCGAACTACCTTACGAACATCTAAGTTAGCTGGTCGAAGCTATGAATGGTTCTCGGAGGCAGATGGGAAAACCAAGACTGGGCTCTTCCTGTGAGTGTTGTGCGGAAGATTCGGCACATGGCGTAATCCGGTGCTGAAGACCAGTCCATGCACGCCAAGTAATGGCTGATGTGGTGCCGAGAATCACAATCGCTGCTTTCTCTAGCGTAGCTCGGGAGTTCAACGGGCTTCATGGTCAGTGGGATCTGAGGTTCGGCGATGGCGGGCGCGAATGGCATTCCCTGCTAGGCCGGTTCTTCGCTTGGGTTGAGATTGCGACAGAGTTCCTGTAATTCTCTCTGCATCTGTTCCATCATGCCTTGTAATGGGGCGTCGGGTGTTGGCGAGCGTTGGTGTCTTACTACAGGCTCTGGATAATATGGCTCATGGAGGTCAGGTGCATCCCACGTTGCCCCTTCCAGACATGGTGGCCGGGGAGGTTTGCCCCCTCGCGGTGCGCTGACCGATCTGGCAGAGTCTGGCGAGGGTGGTCTCCTTCTTCATCATGGAGTGGAGGCTCTGGGAGGGCCCTGGGAGGTGGGGCCAATTGGCGACACAGGGGGTTTCCTATTTCCTCGGAGCGTTCTCTGTCACGACCCCGAGCATTTTTCGAGGTTGTGGCTCCTCGCCGGTTGAACTGAGCAAAGAAGTTTTGATACATGTCTAGGGGTACCTATACATAACCTATAGTGGGTCCCATTCCCAGAGGTACCTGTTGGTGATGGTTACCCTCCTCAGCCACTTCGACGTCCATTCCACCCTCAGCACAGAACATACCCCCAAGCCAGTCATCCCCCGCCTCATCTATAGAAGCATCAGGCAACTCCACAGAAAGTCAAAAAAACCCCGAGACTTCCCTCAGCCCAAGCCAACAGGGTTTTCTCTTCATCCGAATCCAGCAACAGAGTGGTCAAGCCCTTGGAACTAACCTCGGGTTGATCCCCAAAGAACGTCAACTCGGATGGACCAGTACCCTTCTTGCTTGCTTGACTCGGATGAGATTGAGCCTCTCGGATAGTGCTTCCCGCTTAGAAGGCTCATTTGCTGACGTAGCAAAAGTTGCAGACCCGCAAGTCCTTCAAACCTTTTCTGCCAGAACCTTCTTACCCTTAGTAGGAAGAGGGGCATAGCATCACAATTCAGCGTTTCCATCGTTTCCCTTACAAACAGAGAAACACAGAAAACAAGTTAAAAACCTAAGGAAAAAGACAACTCAAGCGAAAAACAAATAAAAAACTTATAAGAAAATGAAACTAATTAATGAGAGGATTCTTGTTCCCCATGACATGCACCATGGCAGTAATGTCGTCAAGGCCGCAGTTGGAATAAAGGGACATGAAGACATCGATATTCGACATTTCGCCCTAATGGAAACCTTGGCGAAAAAATCCCTCCTTTGAGAATTGGGCTATGGCATCCACCGGGTCGTACTCAGCTGGAATCCGGGGATCCCTGTTCCATGCCCTCGGCACCTCTCATAGGACATTCTTGTTTTTATGACGAAGGAAGAAGAACTTGTCCCTTCAACTACTATGGAACCCCGAAAGCTCCTAGATGATCATCTTCGTCGACTTTCGCATGGAGAAGGTGTAGAAGAGCATATCCCTGGAAGAGCTCGTCAATTCAAAGGCCCTGAAAAATCAGTCTATGGTGCAAGGACAGCCGTAGGCAGTATAGATGAAGGCAAAAGGCCGCTAGAGTGGACCATCCATTGGGAGAAAGCTGACTCAGACTTAACATGCAGGCCTTAAAAACCTTTTGATAGAACACCGGAAGGAAAGACCTCAACCTCACCTTGATTTGTACGAAGTAGACCGTGAAGAAACCCTCACAGAGGGGATGTCGCCCGTTCACCACCCCGGGGCACCTCAATCTCCAAGTCGGTCACATCTACCCCATACTTGGTGAATTCTGCCACGACCTGCTCACGTGACCTAACTGTGCTCACCACATCCTCCGCCAAAAACCCTAGGTGTCGCTGCCGCCGCCGTAGACTTCTTCAATCTCTTGGAAAACGTTTCATCCAATCCAGAGGCGGCGTGACGTCGCCACAAAGTCTTCTTAGCAATAGGAAACGTCGTCGCCACTGAGATTTCCATCTCTTACGCTGCCTTGGGTCTTCCCGTACCAGTATCCCGTTCGCTGGAACTGTTATGAGATGCCATTAAGACTCTGAAAATTTGAAAGAAAGAAGAAGGAAGAAAGAGAGGGAAAGTGAAAAGTGCTCACTCAGAATGAGGACAAAAACACTGAGTCCCTCAATTTATAGACGAAGAAGGTGGATCATCTCACTTTGACGCGTGGCCAGCTTAGCGCCACGTGGCCCATGTAGGACCACAACTCTCAAAATGTCCGACAACACATCACTCATTAAGTTCCAAGTGATTTTTACAAAATACACTCGGAACTGGGGGGCAACTGATGATGCATATTTCTACCCGCCACCCGGGATAGCAAAATAGGTAACCCACAAAAACGACCAAGGGCAGGAAAATGGTACCCTCGGGTCACGACCGACTAATTCCCCATTGACGGTATACAGTCTGGATAAAAGACCTGGGTACACCTTACTCACCGCATAGAGTCACCCACATTACCAGGTACCAGTAAGAACCTAAAGACCCCCCCCCCCCCCCTCGGGTCAAAACTACCCACCAATAAGCTAATCCCGCTACCTGGATCCCACTGTTCTCACAATAAGAGACTCTCGGTCGTCAGCGCTCAACACTTAGCCGAATCACTTTGAGAAAGGAAAGCAATACAAAACAACAAGGGAAAGAATGGATACAAGGAATGTCATACGAGGGAGGATCTCTCTCAGCCACACGGAGATAACGCAACTCGGAGGATCACTCATCAGCCACCAGAAGATAATGCAACCCAGATGATTTTATCACCAATAGCTCGGAGACAACATGAATCGAACACAACTCGACTTGAAGAGAATCCCAACTACCAACATTAAAGGCAGCTCCCAACTACCTGTTATTAAGAAGGGCGACCTCACCCCATTGGTCCAAGGCTACAATTGGGGAAGTAGTCGGCAATCTCCATCTTCCTTCCCAAATCCAGAACGACGATTGGAGCAAAATTAGCCTAGCTCATTGGCTCAGAACACCCCTGAAGAGATTGGAGCAGATATAATTATTATCCGGTCAGAGAGACCCCGTTAAAATCACATCATTGGGCAACTCTCGTCGGCCCACCTTCATTAGCGCAGAAGACCTTGTATGAAACTAGTCACCCCCGTTTCCAGAGTTATGATGAAAGACCGACGACCATTAAACAGAAGACCCCAATATCGACACCATAAATAACACCACACCCAACACCACAAAAAGGACAAGATAACACTCACCAAGCTCACTATAAGCAACTAACTTCTTGTACATAGAAAACTCTCGAAAGTACTCCTTGCAATAGGAGAATCCACTGCCCCCACACACGACCCCTCGTTGTAATTCACTTTATTCCCTTAATAAAATTACATTGCTTTCTTTCTCAAGCTCGGGATCGGTGTTCCGAATTACACCCATGTTTATATCCCCGATTCCTTCCATTTTTGGGACCTTGGACGATATTGCATCACCAGTAAGTGTCGAGTTTTGCCGCTTCATAAGAAAATACTTATGAACCCAAGAGTTGTCTAGGTACAAAACGAACACAACCATGACAATTAGAAACTATTAGGGGAGTTACTGTGTGGATACAGTTATCGTGACTTACACCAAAAACTAAACGGTTCAAGACATCACATTCACTGATTAACTAAGTAAATTTGATGTATTCCACTACGCAAGGTTCAAAGCCAAAAGCTACATTTCCTGCGGTAGTAAGCTTTTCGCTTGAATTCTCTCGAGCGTATGCATTGAGTTTTCATTCACGTTGGGGATTGTTAGAAAATGTTAGTTTTGAATTCTCTCGAGCATATGCATTGAATTTATTTAACTTAATGAAAATATACGTTTTGTGTAGATGAATCTAGTATATTTGATTGCTCAAAATTAATTGGGGATGAATGATAAATTGAGTGTTAATGTTAGCTAGTTAAAATAAGTTACTTAGAAGAAATAAAAAGAAATGGGTGGGAAGGTGAAAAGCTTGAGCTAAAGTTGTACACCTTATTTGTTGCTTGTTTTGGTAAAGGAATTCGGCTCCTTGGGCTACCACTAGTCTTTGAGGGAGTGGGAGGGACGACCAAGATGCTATGAAACATGCTTCAAACCCCACACGTGCGCACGTGCCATCATTGTCATATGTCCAACTGGGAAAACTATATTAAGAAGTTAGTGGTTGCATCCGGGAAAACTATTGCCGAATAAACCATAAGCACCAAGCGGCCAATATCATTTTAAAAAGAAAGAGTCCAACTCTTGCCTCGATTTTAAATACTATTTTTTTGTCTGAATTACATCTTTTACGATCAACAAGTAGTTCATTCCAATGTTTTTGTTGTGTCGTCGTGCTGGATGTTATTGTTTACAGTTGTGGTCATTTATAGTGAACTACGTAACTCGAGTTATATTGTTGTGATTCGATGAGTTTTTTTGGTGAAGATTCTGGTTCCAAGGTGTGTTTTGGATGTTTATGATTCAATTTTTTCGTCTTTTGAAGGTTAATCAAGTCGATCCACGCTTTGCTCCATGTTAGTTGATTGGATTGTTGTCAATCATTCGTCACTGCAGAATTGCAAGTTATGCTAAGTTAACTCGGGTGACTGGCAAGGTGTTGTCTTTTGTGATGAATCATGTGGTTCCATGTTAGTTGAGTGGGCATTGTAGAACTGCGAGTTATGCGAAAGTGCAAGTGACTCAATGAAGATTGAATCAAGAAGCTTCACGTGTGATTTAGCTTACCGTTGGTTAAAGGTTGTCAATCATATGAAGTTAAGTCGAGTTAGTTAGTTTGTTTGTTTGTTTTTAACGTTGTTTGGCAACTTGATGCTTTTGGAGCATCAATTTGAGGGGAATTTTTAAAGGATAGTTGAAGTGTTAAATGTCCACTAACACACACACAAGTGTGCGGGAACCATGCGAGAGCAAGAGATTTTTGATACTACCCAATTCTATTTTATACTTTCACAAGGGAAAATGTCCAAACAAAACAGGTACGACCGCACTTCAAAAGCCGACCTCTACTTAAAATTAAGATTTCTTATCCAGACATTCTCATAATCTAGAACTCTCAACCATTATTTTCAGAATCAGACCAGACCGGCCGGTCCCGATCGAGAGCCGGTTCGGTTTTGCCTCATTTTCGGGTTGCTGCTCTAGCAAGCCAACCGTCGAATATGTTAGTTGGACCGGTTTGTCCTGTCAACCGGTTCGACTGGCATTTTTTTATTTTTTTTCTTTGCTTTTGGTCAATTGCGAACCAACCTCTATTTTTTTTTGCCAATTACAAAGTTGGCTCGAAAATTTAAAAAAAAAATAAAAAAAATACAAAACTTTGAAATGCCATAACTTTGCGTAAAACCGTCCGTTTTGGGCGATTTTTTTTTTTGTATCTCGAGAAGATCTATCCATTGTAAACAACCTACGACGGTTTACGCCAAGAAATTATTAAAAAGAAGTAGTTTTTCATCTTTAATTTCATTTTGAAGCAAAACGAGCATACATCCTACAATTTCATGCCTAGTAATTGATTCGATGTGAAGTTCATTTTTTAGATTTTAGTGTCACATATTGGTGTTATTGTATTGAATTTTGTGATACGATTCACCAGCATTTAAAAATCCAAAACAATTTTTTAGCTTTTATTAAATATATGGTTTGTTGGATTATTTATCATATTATTGTATTGCTCAATTGTTTCCACCACTTTCCAAGAACTTATCTTGTTGGAGGTCACGTGTTCAAGTCCTAGTATTGTGGTAACCAAATTCTTATTTTTCTTGTAACATAACAAAATATTAGCGATTTAGAGTATTTCTCACGTGCAAATTGAGTATTTTGTTGTCATTGAAGTTTGAATTATATACTTTGTTGACCGTTGACTAAACCGATTCAACCAGTGGTCCGACCTGCTGACCCACTTTGGTGAGGCTAATAGCCTCACCGGTTCTGTAACCGGACCGGATCTGAAAACACTGCTCTCAACCTCTCGGTCTTGTCCGTGTCCAATTCGACTTAGGTGGTGTTTGCAAACTCTAGTGAAAAAGTAGAAGTTCACAATTTTTAGTTAAGCCAAAAGCACCCCCACACCAGCTTGAAAATTGTGAATTTTTTTAGCTTAAAAAAAGTTTTGTAACCGAAAAAGCTAGATTTGCAAACACCCTAAAATAACTTGTTCAAATAAAAAGCTGATTATAGCTTTTTTTAAGAGTTTGCAAACACCACCTTAGTCACTCATTAGCTACTCCCATCTCTATTGTCATTTTATCTGGAGATCTTAGCCAAGTTATCTGGTCTCTTTCCATCGCTTGGATAATGCATGTCTTTCTACATTTGTTCGATGTACATTACAAATGCTTTCAGAGTCACTTGCATTACAGCCCAAACCCTATGAGGTATGCGCTTGACTTTGGAATCAGTATCACTTGGTGCGAGCTATTGTGTAATCTCGAGTTTTTGGTTATGTTACTTACTGAGATTAGACATGTCACCAACTTAAAGTCACTTCTTTAGATTAAACACTTTTTCACTAATGGATAAATGACTTTGCCGATTCAAATGATCAGACCAGCATCTAATTTGAAGAAGATGCATCAGAGCAACAAGATTGTGCGACAAAGTATATAACAAGAATGCTGAAACAGTGACACGACCAGTGATCTACAACAATCTGTTACACCAAAATCTTGCAGTCGTCCATTCTATTGCACAGACATCAAAACAAGATTTGGTGAATCGATTCTTCTGGATAATTCACACTGGACCCAAAAACAAGATTTTATAACATAAAATTTAGCTGTTTATCAATCAACTCCAATTCAAAATTGAACCCATAACTTAACCAAAATGAGAAAAGAAAAAGAAAAGTCACCTAAAGTTCTAAAACAAAGAAGTAACGGGTATTCATGCATGCAAAATTCATGAAGAACCAATTGGGGGAAAAAACCCCAGGAGCTTCAAGGGTCCCATGATTTCATTGCAGGACTACACGTGCTCACTTTGCTCCAACAAGAGATGGGAACTGTCCAACATCTTCAATAGCTGGGGCTTGCACATTGTAGTTATTTCCTACAAATCCACCTCTCCCACGCCCACGTCCACCTCTGCCACGGCCGCCGGATCGGTAGTGCTCACCTTCAGCTGGCTTCAAAAACTCATTTATGCTAACAGACTGCAATAACAATCACAGAAGAGAGATTAAATCAGATGTAAGTGATATTTGCATTAAATAACGTCCATCAAAAGCCAGTACAGTAATAAGAAGGCACTCATTTTTCAATTACAAAAGTAAGTCTCTCAAAGTTTGCACATTCATGAACATGGTTTACTATTAATATAGCATGAGCCAATAAGGATTGAACAACTCCTAATCAATTGCACCAGAAAACACCTCTTTTAGACATGATCATATACACGCTTTGTGAAAATTGTCATCTGATGCCCCCATGTTTTTACACTATTCAGCTAATCAGCTTCCTAGAAAATATCCAAATACTAATCCTTTTGCCTTCCCTTAACATGAAACCCAACTAGATAAACATAATTCTTCATGACACCAAGATATTAGACAGAATTTCAAAAACTAATTTATGATAACAGACTACAAAAGCAAACATAGATCAGAGTGTTGACAGAGATCAGATCAGACGTAAGTTATATTTGCATTAAATAATGTCCACCAAAAAGGAAGTACAATAATCAAGGGGAGTCCAGAGAAACTTCCATTTCTCCATTGGAAAAGTTCTCAAACAAGTTTGCCCATTCATGAAATGGTTTCCTATCAAAATATAGCATGAGCCAATATCTTTTCTAGGAAGCCAAAACAATTTTTGTTTGAATGATTCCCAACCAAAACAGCAGGAGTAAAACATCTCCTTTTAGACATGACCATGGCCTTATCAAAATCGTCATTTGATGGTCATATCTTACACTAATTGGCTTTGCAAAAGATATTCAAAAACTTATTTTTCTGTCTCCCTTAACATGACATACAACGTAAGGGGTCAAAATAATTTATCAAGAACACCAAAGATAGCTGAGAGAATTTTAAAGACATCTAATTCAGCTAAACTATTCTCATGAATATAGAGTATGCAGCAATATATTTCTCCAGATTACATGATTCAACTTAATGTCTACAGTTGTTTGCAGGAGTTTGGGGGTCAAGGCAATTCTAGATGAAAACTGGGGCCGCATTAAGATTCCATCTAAACATCTTGTCAGATATTTGTGTGGAACAGTGTACAACCATGAAAAATAGGTCACGAATGACAGGAGAATACCTTCTTTGCCTTCTCAGCTGCCTCTTTTTTCTTATCCTTTTCAGAACCCTGCACAATTGTTAATAATTCAGCACCCTTACTCATTCTAAATTGTCACCAGTTGAATAAAATACTCACCAGTTTAGCAAAAATCTCATTGTTATTCTTCTTGTTGGATAGGAGTTGCATTGATTCAAGTTCCTTGTCCAAGTCAACCTTCCTTACTTCAGATTTCAGAGCAAGCAATGCCTTTCTCTTCTCTTCTTGTACTTTCTCGTACTCTTCCAAAGTCATCTCCTACATATAATATTTGGTTTAAATGCAATCAGTATATGATATATAACAAGGCAACACAAGTCGAACATGCTAAATGCACAAAATGTGGGTCGTATAACACTCGAGAAATCACAATGGGAACCCAATTCATCTCTAATACTTAACAAAATAGAAGAGCACCATGTTTCAAATTTCAAATAATGAACAAATAATGTTGTTCCATACCAAAAGCAACAAAAGTAAACGGAAAGTGTATTTATGCTAACACATTTTAACATAATTGTGGAAGGATTGAATAAAAGAATCAATATAACATGGTCATTTAAAAAAAGCTTTTCAATAAAAATGAGCAACATTCAGATAAGGTTACCTTTTCTTCTGGCTCCTTTTCTTCTTGTTCAACGGTAGATGTCTCCTTGGCATCAGCAACTTCATCTTGGCCAGGTTGTTTCTCGATCTCGACATTCTTCTCTACTTCGTTGACGGGTTCTTGAGTTTCCCTACATTCCCAAGTACATGTAGTCAGTTACAATCTGCATTATAGAAATTCCACAAAAGAAAAATCTCAAAGCAGATTTTCAAGTTGAAGCTTGGAGGTTTACGGGGCAATATCATCAGCAGCTGTTCCCCAGTTTGCGCGACCACCACCTTCACGTTTGATCTCATTGCTGCAGCATCAATGTTTTTAACAATATCAAGAACCCAAAAATAGACTATCTGAATACCATACAGTTCACTAAAAAAAAACTCAATATGTAAAGCAAATGAAAGCAACACATATCTGAAAATTTACATACATGACCACAGGTAAAAGAAGCACCAGCACAAATTCTCTTACCTGCGCCCTGTTCCACTGCGTCTGTCGTACACCCTTCTAGGACGGTCGCCGCCCTCAGTAGACTCGTCATTGTTGTAACCACCACGTCGACCACCACGAAATCCTCCACCTCCACGAGGTCCAGTGTATGGACGCCTTTCAGAAGGAGCCTTTCCTCCATCGCCGTTTTCTGTCGGTCTGTGTCCTCCAGAAAATCCATTAGTGTTCACAAATGTGTTATCATTGTCGCCAGAATCTCTGTTGAATCCGCGTCCACCGCGCCCACGAAAACCACCACGTCCAAAACCACGGCCTCCACGCTGACCTTCATTCCTGGACTCCCTCACTGCTCAAAATAAAATGTAAAACACAATGAATGACTAAAAAAGCTCGAAATGTTCACAACAATCTAGTTCCATAAAAATGAACACAAAGATTAATATCTCTATGTAACACATCTCCCATTAAAAACAGAAAATAGATGACACAACTCCATAACAAAAATCAGCAAACTCGCCAAAATGACACCCAACAGCGAAAAGGACACGAAAAAAAGTTAATCTTGCATTCATTTTCCATGAATTAAGAGACACTAATTAAATCCCACATCATAAACACGTAAAGCAAAATAAAAGGACAGCACAACCATCAAACTATACCAATTAAAAACAAAAGATAGAAAAAGGGTAATATCGTAATACTCACCAGCTTCAGCTGGCGGAAGAGGCTTGGAAGGCAGCTTAGCAGACGGCTGAGCCGGCGCTGCTTTCTTCGCAGGAGCCACAACCGGAGTTTGAGCCGCAGCTTTGGCAGCAAGGAGCTGAGCTGGATCCTCAGCGTCATCATCACCCAAAAGGTCAAATGGGTTCAAAGTCGCCATTTCTTTTTTTTTTCTACCACTAAAATTGACTGTTACAGATCAAATTTGTGTGTAAAGATTTATCCAAGATTCTCAACAGCCCATGAGAGGTGAATAGTATACAGACAGAACAAGAACAATAATAATAGTGTGCTTTCGAGAGTGAGAGAAGGAATTGGAATCGATTTGCGGCTGATAATGAATGAAAAGCTAATAATTAGTGTTGATAATAAAACCCTAGCAATAGTGGAAAAGGGCTCTCGTTGGTTTGCGCAATGGGTTATAGTTAGGCCCCAACTTCTTTTGGGCTTCTTGCACATTACAAAAATAGCTATATCGATAGCTAATTGTCAACACTCAACAAGTTAGGTGTAGTTTTGTTTTCTTAAACTCAAAAAAAAAAAGGGGGGGGGGGGGGGGGGGGGGGGGGGGGGGGGGGTTGTGAACGAGGTATAAGTATAACATTCGTGTAACCATAAGAGATGAAGTCGTGGTGAATAGACTAGATATAACACGTCGTTTGAAGCCTGGCGCGATGAATGGACTAGATGGAGTCGCGTACTCGCGTGTTTTGGGCGAGCTGGTTACCTCATCTTAAATCGTGTTAACGTTTCCTTTTTATTTTAACTATTTTGAGAGCTTGGGAATTATGATTTTTAGAGGCAAATTAGGGACCATCTATGGTTGTAAGTATGAGAAATTCAACTTTGTCTACTACTATGCATGTTTTTCACACTGATTATTTAAGTATTTTCATGAGCGTGTCATTTAGTGATTTATCACCTAAATTCTTTTGGATTTTACTAGTGAAATAACTTGATTAGTCAGATATGAACGTACAATTATTACAATGTCATATACGACTTTATTACGAGATAATTCCCGAGTTGACATAAATATGGACTACTTCTCATTTCTAATTTGTTGACATAAAAATTTTATTAGTTTCAAGAATTTCTACGTCATCTGTGCTACTTATATTAGTTTCTCATATAATGTTTAATATTTACTTTGTTCCTTTCCTTTGTTAATTTTATCAATAGCCAACCAGAAACAAAGTCCAATATTCATCCTTAACTTTCTTTAGGAAATCAATTTACAAACGGCATTTTGATTTGTTCCAAATTTAAAAAACCAGGAATGCAATTATCATTCAAAATTCTAACAAGCTTTTCCCTTCCTATATTTTAATTTTAACAGATAGGAACAAATTATTTTCCCACTATTTTAATTGTACAGTGTGCCATTAAGTGCGTTTGATATTGGAATATAATGCGGTTGGTAGTAATATAATCAAGTTGATTCAAAAAAAAAGAAGTAATATAATCAAGTTACATTTGATTAATTAGGTGCAGCTATAATGCGCCAGAATTGGTCCAAAGGAGCTATCACAACTCACAAGTTTGATCGTCATACATTTCGCAGCATATTACTGCGAATTATCAATCGCGTAATTCCCCCATTTAGGGGTTGTTGTCTTTCGCAATAGGATTTTTTTCGGTTGATCAATTAACCAATGTGTTCCCTGAGAGGATGAACTTTACAAGGTAGAGAAGATAGTGATGCTCGAATTATCGCATGCACAAACGATTGCACTGGCACAAGCATCCCTCTTCCTAACGTCACCTTGAAGATACTGCCAAAGGCGATGGAATACTGCAAATGCCAAGAGGAGTCCGCGGCAACATTCGGTCACATGTGATACGTACTTTGAAGACGTTTGGTGCTGAGTTCATCAAAGTTGCGTACGTTGTTTGACCTAATCTTGACCGTAAATTACTTGAATATCGAAAGCCTTTCTTGACCTTGATGAAGGAAAAAAAAGACTTTTAGCATAAAAACGATTTTACCCCTAAGGAAGAAGAGGAGATTCACAGGGGAAAACAATATAGTATTAAATCAAGATTGTAAAATAAGTTACCTTAGTAGATGTCCAAAAACCACTCACAGTTTCGATAAAGTCTCACGAGTTTCGGTAATCTGGAACTACTTGGAGCCGGGGGAAAACAAAGAGTAAAAAATCACGAAAACAAAAACAACAAAAACCAAATATTGTAAAACAAATAAAATTATGCACAAGCTTATTACATCACCAATACAACAAATTAATCAGTCTGGAAAATGGGAGAAATTAATTAAGAGAAAACAAGAGAAATCAATACCTTGAGCGGGAGATGTTTGCTATGTATGAGGTGACGATGAGTGTAACGTCTTTTGTAGCCTGACTGAGTCATGGAACATTATGTTGGGGTTGAAAAATTCTTCATTCAACAATACGAACGAATTACAATAGGAGGAGCAACTCTCACACTCGACTATTACAAAAAACCAACCCTCAAATCTCACGTTAAGCTCTACGGCTTTTTCTCTCTATTTTTCTATCGGTGTGTGTTTTGTGTATTTTGTGGATAATTGTTGAACTACTCTTGAAGCTCTATTTATAGGCACTGAATTGGGAGGTATTGTGTCCAAATCTGTAGTTTGATAGCAATGGTTTAGGCATGAATTTGGAGAAGCCGTGAAATGAACAGTTGGAGAAGCCGTGAAAGGAACAGTAGCAACATGTGGAGGGCTGGAACAACAAATCTCCCCCTCCAGCCCAACTATGTTCGCACACAGACCAAGTTTCTCTCGTGTCACTGCCTTCGTTAGCATATCTGCAGGATTCTTGCTTGTGTGAATCTTAACCAGCTTCAACAGTTGTTGCTCCATCACTTCGCGTATCCAGTGATACCGAATGTCGATGTGTTTTGTACGGGAATGATACATTGCATTCTTGCTCAGGTCTAGAGCACTTTGACTATCACAACGAATAATGTATTCATTTTGTGTAAAGCCCAGTTCTTTAAGAAAGGGCTTTATCCATAATAACTCTTTCCCTGCTTCCGCTACAGCAATGTACTCGGCTTCAGTGGTGGATAAAGCAATGCACTTTTGCAGCTTGGACTGCCACGAAACAGCTCCCCCTGCGTAAGTGAATATGTAACTTGATGTAGATTTTCTATTATCAAGATCTCCTGCCATGTCGGCATCTGTGTAACCATTCAGAACTGGCTTTGCTCCCCCGTAACACAAACATAGGTTAGATGTACCTCTCAGGTACCGAAGAATCCATTTAACCGCCTCCCAGTGCTCTTTCCCTGGATTTGACAAATATCTGCTAACAATACCAACTGCATGAGCAATATCTGGCCTAGTACACACCATCGCGTACATCAGACTTCCCACTGCCGAAGAATATGGTATCGCCTCCATTTCTTCTTTCTCCTTCATCGTAGAAGGACACTGTCTCTTGCTTAACTTGAAGTGATTTGCGAGCGGAGTCAAAACAGGCTTTGCTTTACCCATGTTGAACCTTTTCAGAACCCGTTCAACGTAATCTTCTTGAGATAAGTACAACTTTCTCATTTTCCTGTCTCGCGTAATCTTCATGCCGAGAATCTGTTGTGCTGCTCCCAAGTCTTTCATATCAAAGAACTTGGACAAATCTTTCTTCAAGTTGTTGATTAGCGATGCATCTTGGCCAACTATTAACATATCATCAACATAGAGCAAAAGGATGATAAATTTACCATTAGCAAACTTCTTCAAATACACACACTGGTCTGCCGCAATCCTGTTATACTGGTGACTCGCCATGAAATAGTCAAATTTCTTGTACCACTGCCTCGGAGCTTGCTTTAGGCCATACAAAATTTTCTTCAATTTACAGATAAGATGCTCCTTGTCGCGGACTTGAAAACCTTCTGGCTGCTCCATGTATATCTCTTCTTCTAGATCACCATGAAGGAATGCATTTTTTACGTCCGTCTGTTCAAGCTCCAGATCCAAACTGGCAACTAACCCAAGTATAACACGGATTGATGTCATCTTCACCACTGGTGAGAATATCTCGTCAAAGTCAATGCCTTTCTTCTTTTGGAATCCTTTGACGACAAGCCTGGCCTTATATTTCACAATATTTCCACGACCATCTTTCTTGAGTTTGAACACCCATTTATTCTTCAGTGCTCTCTTTCCCTTCGGAAGTCTCACAAGCTCATAAGTCTGATTCTTCTGCAAAGAATTCATTTCTTCTTCCATGGCTTGCCTCCAGCTTTCTTTGTAACTGTGGGATTGAATTTCTTTGAAACTTTCAGGCTCCCCTCACTCGTAAGAAGAATATATTCTGATGCAGGATACATTGTTGATGGTATTGGCACACGTCTAGATCGTCGAGGTCACCATCTTCTTGTAAAGGAGGTGAGAGCTCCCCCTGCTCAGCACCTTCATCCTCGTTAGCATCGTCTACATTATCTTGGACATCCTCATTTTCAATATGAGGTTCTGGTGGTGAAGTAACTTCTTCCGGAGCACTAGTACGTTGTCGAACTGGAGCAGCTGGAGTAAAGTCATAGAATTGATTTTCGTAGAAATCACATCTCTACTGCGGATAACTTTCTTAAACTGTGGATCCCACAATCTGTAACCGAATTCTTGATCACCATAGCCAATAAAGATGCATGGAGTTGACTTAAGATCAAGTTTCTGCCTGAGCTCCCTCGACACATGTGCAAAAGCCTTGCACCCGAACATCTTTAGGTGAGAATATGAAATATTCTTCCCTGTCCATATCTTCTCTGGAACTTCAAAGTTCAAAGGAACTGACGGTGTCCTATTTATCAGATAACAAGCTGTGAGGACTGCTTCGGCCCAGTATGCTTTAGGCAGCTTAGCCATACTGAGCATGCAACGAACTTTCTCAACAATGGTGCGATTCATTCGCTCAGCAACACCATTATGTTGTGGGGTCATCGACACCGTCTTCTCGTGCATGATGCCATGTTCAGTGCAATACACTGCAAAATCTCGAGAAGTGTATTCGCCTCCATTGTCTGAGCGAAGGCACTTCAACTTCTTCCATGTTTGTCTTTCCACCAACGCATGAAATGCTTTGAAGCGATCAAAAACTTGATCTTTTGATCTTAAACAGTAGGCCCATAATTTTCGTGAAGCATCGTCAATAAAGGTCACAAAATATTTGCTTCCACCGAGAGATTCTTTTTCTATCGGTCCACACACATCAGAGTGAACGAGACTCAGTAACTCGGAGCGTTGCTTCCTGGTGGAACTAAAAGAAACTCTATGTTGTTTCCCGAACAAACAGTGCTTGCAAGGATCTAGTGCAACATCCTTCGCGAGATTGATAGCATCATTCTTGGCTAGTGTAGCCAATATCTTCTCGCTCATATGCCCAAGTCTTTTGTGCCAAAGATTTGGTGACGCCTCTTCTTCAACAGCGTTGAGGCTTAACTCGCACAATTTTTTATGAGTTTTGAAAAGCGTGCCACATGTATGACCCCTCGCAACAACTATCACACCTTTCGACAACTTCCACTTGCCATTTTTAAAATTAATTTCATAACCCTGTCGGTCAAGGGCTAGTCCTGAGATCAGATTCAGCCTGAGATCAGGAACAGGGCGCACATCCTTGAGGATAAGAGAACATCCTATGTTGGTTTTCACGTGCACGTCACCAACACCAACTACACTGGAGTAACTGGTGTTACCCATCTTTACGGTACCAAAGTCCCCTGATTTGTATGTAGCAAACAAATCACGATGTGAAGTGGCGTGAAATGAAGTTGCAGAGTCAATCACCCACTCAATATCTTGGTTGCCTACATGTAGGCATGTCTCGTCTCCATAAGAAACAAGAGCAATTTCCGATGATATTGTGACAATGGTTTCACCTTCATCCTTGTTGGAGCTTTGGCCGGTTTGGGGTTGATCCCTCAAAAGCTTTCGACAATCCCTCTTCATATGACCGTAAATTCCACATCAATTACAATTTTCGTTGAATCGACTAGAGTTGTCAACAGATTTACCTCTCTCATGTGATCTACATTGATTTGGCAATAGGTCGTTATATATATATATATATATATATATATATATATATATATATATATGCGAGTCTCGGTTACAAGTGAGTGGTCCAGTAATATAACGAGCCTATCTCAAATCAGACCTACACTACGAGTCTCGTGTAGGCTTGGTCCGGAACACCTCGGATCTTCGCCTCGATGCTTTGATGAGAGGTGAATATCGGTAAATAGATCGAATGGACGTCGGTGATCGCCTTCGATGTGACGTCGAGGATGACCCCCGATGTGAGATCGGTGATGAAGTGGTATGACGTGGCACATGCGTGCGTTGTAGTCAAGATGTCGAATTAGATATCGAAAGAGACATCGGTGATGTATTTCGATATGGCGAGTGGTAGCTGAGGGATAATAAATTACTTGTTTTGGGATTCGGGCACCGCGTATTTATAGACCTCGGGATCCGGGGACCACAGTACCATATCGGTGATGAGTACCGATATGACATCGAAAGTGATCCCCGATATGCTCCAAAATGGGCCTGGTCTGATATGCAGAAAATGCCCATATCATGTAGTCCCCCAATTTGGGGATTCTTATCTTAGAGATAAGGATTCGCAAATTTTAATTTAAAATTTCTGGGTTACCTGTACCCTTCGTCCCGCTAGTTCAAATGACGGAGATCAAACTTGTGGGGAGTGCACTTGTGATGAACGCCGAGTTTGATGTCCTCGTTTGAATTCTAGTTCCCTTGGTATTTGGGTTCCTTGTAAATTATGATGGGGTTGCCGGGGCAGTTGTTATATTCTCGCGGCTCTTCGCGTAGTAGGGTATGATGTCGGGATTTAGCTTCGATCTTATGTCAAAACTCATATTCGATCTGATGTCGAAGGTGTATTTCGATGTAGTAAGGCGTATGTGTTTGGTAGGGTGATGTCCCATGCACGCCTGTCCGTCTCCATTTTCTTCATCATATCGAATATAGTTACCGATGTTATATCGAAACATAGTTTTGATCTAGTATCTCCGATGTCTATAAATGGTCCGTCAGGAAGGTAAAAAACCCATTTTGGCTTCTAGCGAAATTTCGTTGTCCATTCGAAAGACACATCGAATTTGACTTCCGATATAGATTTCGACCTCGCTTTCGACATCTATCTTTGATTTGAATTTTCGGTATCGAATTCGATAATTTTCCCGATATCACTGTCGATCTTGCCTTTCATCCTTTTAGAGCATTAAATATGTCGTTTGCCGGGGGTAGTGTTGGTGCGGATTTGCCTGAAATGGATTTTGAAGAGGGTGGAGCCGTATTCTCCGAAAATGAGATGTTTGGACCTGAACAAGTGACTGGTGAACAGGGCGGTGCCGAATTTTCTGCTCCGCCCGAAGCTGCCAGCCCTGATGTGGATGAATGGGGCTTTGAGGCTAGCCCCCCGAAATATAAGACCTCTGAGAAGTACGAGGATATGAAGTCTCGTGTTCCTCATCATGCCGATTATTATTCTGACAAGTATGACATTCCCGAGGGGTATAAGGTCATATTCCCCAGTGCGGATCAACGAATGCATACTCCACGAAAAGGCTGCATTACTGTCAGTGCCAAGCACTTCAAGAACGGGTTGCGCTTCCCTATTGATCCTGCGGTTAGTGCTATTATAACAAGTATCGGGGTCTGCTTGGGACAGCTATCCCCCAATTCTCTGGGCTACATTGTAGCTTTCATTTGTGTTATGAGGGCGTTGGGTGCCCCTTGCGGAGCTAACGAGTTCTGGGAGCTTTTTAGCGTTATGGCCAACCGTAAGGGTGGTGATAGAGGGTTCTTATGTGTGCGAGCCCAGACGGGGCTTAGGTTCGTGCAATATACTCAAACTAGCTATGGATTTGGAAATAAGTGCGAGTATATGTACATCCAGGAGAGGACGGCTGGAGAGTTTGATGCGCTTCCTAGAGTGTGGTGTGAAGACACCAAATATGAGAGACGAACCGCTGTTGGGCGTACTGCACACAACCTCGATTTTCTGAGGAAGTTGATCAAACATCCGTACGACGGTACCTTGCTTTGTAGTGACATAATTCTACGAGCAAGTGGGATATCTCCCGTGCGGTATAACGGTCCCTCTACGCTCGGTAAGTGTTATATCTTTGGAAATTGATATTTTCCCCTCGATTTATTTCTTGATCCTCTCTTTTGTGTGTTTCACAGCCGAGCTGGTGGAGTATTGTAGTCTGGATGCGATAGCTGAACGTAGACAGCCGGGGGCCGAAGCCGCTACGGATGATGCCCATCCACTCGTCAAGAAGAGGGGTCGTGAGGGCGTGCGCAAGAATGCGAAGAAATCTATGCCCTCCTCGAGTGAAAATACTGCCGGGGTGGGTAATGCTTCGCAATCTCAACCTGACTTTGGTGTTAGGACATCCATGGAGCGAAAGAGAAGGACAGAGGAGGGTAGCTCAAGTGGCGATCACAATGGTCTATTTCGCTCTGTAAGTAGTCTTTATGCCATTCACTGTGTATTTGCTTTGGGTTTTCATTTGATTGAGCGATCAAGTCCTGATTGTGGACGTGCATGTGGCTGGTTTCCTGGAAGGTTTCTTGACGATGGCCATTAAAGGTCAAGCGGACCACGCCGAGTCGCTCCGAGTTACCAATGGTTTGCTCGAGAAACTGGGCGAATACGATCCTGTTGCGGCTGTACAGCTCCAGCATGAGAGAGACGAGGCCATGGATATATTGAAGGCCAGCGAGAGTAATGTGGGAGGCCTGTTGAATGATAATAAAAGGTTGATCGCAGAGCTCGATGAGTCTCGGCTTATCGCTGGTCAAGAGGCATCTCGTCGGGAGGCACTTGAAGTTGAGGTCGCAGTTCTGAAGGACCAATTAGCTCAGGCTGAAAGGCACATGCGATGCATGACGCTGAGTAAAAGCCAATTGACTAGTGCGGCCAAAGAGTTCCTTCTGAGTCGGTCGTATAAGATGATATGTGCTGAGCGGGGCTTGCTGGAGCGGGAGGAAGCCAAGGCCTCTGTCATAGGTCAAATTCTGCCGGAAGGTGGTTTCAAAGATGGTTACGACCCTTCGGCCATAAATCCGTTGAAGGGGCCGAATGGGGAATTCCCTGAGGATTCCGATGATCACGACGAGGATTTAGAACCAGAGGCGGAGTACCGCGAGATTATCGAGCAGAAGAGTTTGGCGTTAATCCACATCAAAGGGGCTCCTCGTTATCCCAGTTGAGATTTTAGGAGTCTGTATTTTTTCTTTCGTCGCAGTTGTCTCTATAATATGACTCATAGTTTTACCCGTTAATTTAACCGATCTTCTCTGCGTGTCCTGATACATATTTGTTTATACATATTCCCTGGTATGATTGATTTTGTTACTGTTGCCTCTCCTTGAAGTATCAAAGTGCGGGCTGTTATCATAGGGAAATCGTTGTCGTTGCGATGTTTTTTGTCGACCTTGTTATCACAGGGGATTTTTTCTTGGACCGACCCCGTTATCACAGGGAATTTTTTCTTGTGGTTAGGGGCCCATAGAACCTGCCTCTTCACCTAGTTTGATTTATGGGATTTTCACCCAATAGACTCTTCACCTAACATAATTTTATGGGATTTCCACCCAATAGGTTCTTCTCCTAACGTAGGATCGACCCCGTTATCACAGAGGATTTTCTTTGATTGGCCCCGTTATCACAGGGAGTTCTTTCTTGAATCGACCCCGTTATCACAGGGGATTTTTTATTTTTGGATTGGCCCGTTACAGATCATGGGTAGGAGCATTTTCTTTGTGGATGACCCGTTACCGATCATGGGTAGGAGCCCGCTCGTTATCATAGGGGAACCCGTTACTGCTCATGGGTAGGAGCCTTTTCTTTGTAGATGACCCGTTACCGCTCATGGGTAGGAGCCCGCCCGTTATCATAGGGGAACCCGTTACCGCTCATGGGTAGGAGCCTTTTCTTTGTAGATGACCCGTTACCGCTCATGGGTAGGAGCCCGCCCGTTATCACAGGGGAACCCGTTACCGCTCATGGGTAGAAGCCCGCCCGTTATCACAGGGGAACCCGTTACCGCTCATGGGTAGGAGCCTTTTCTTTGTAGATGACCCGTTACCGCTCATGGGTAGGAGCCCGCCCGTTATCACAGGGGAACCCGTTACCGCTCATGGGTAGGAGCCTTTTCTTTGTAGATGACCCGTTACCGCTCATGGGTAGGAGCCCGCCCGTTATCACAGGGGAACCCGTTACCGCTCATGGGTATGAGCCTTTTCTTTGTAGATGACCCGTTACCGCTCATGGGTAGGAGCCCGCCCGCCCGTTATCACAGGGGAACCCGTCACCGCTCATGGGTATGAGCCTTTTCTTTGTAGATGACCCGTTACCGCTCATGGGTAGGAGCCCGCCCGTTATCACAGGGGAACCCGTTACCGCTCATGGGTAGGAGCCTTTTCTTTGTAGATGACCCGTTACCGCTCATGGGTAGGAGCCCACCCGTTATCACAGGGGAACCCGTTACCGCTCACGGGTATGAGCCTTTTCTTTGTAGATGACCCGTTACCGCTCATGGGTAGGAGCCTTTTCTTTGTCTTTTTGACTATGTCTCTTGGTGACTCTGTCGTCGTTGAATCTATAGGTCGTTAAGCCCTGTAAAACAGATCAGACAAGAAAAAGTTTTCGACGTAGAAGCTAATATGAAAGCACGAAATGATGTGCATGTATTATCTGCGGGATGTCCCCTTATTTTGGGAATATCAGTTTTATACAAGAGACAGTGTTTCCATTGTGCTCTATCGCGCCTATTGTACCTGTCTGATGAACAACGGGAGATTAGATCTCATAGAGTTCAATTCCCGTTCTCAACCCATGACCAATATGAGCTATAGAAAATATAGAATAATCTGGGGCAATGCCCCCTGAATCACCCTTTTAATATACTCTATGTCCTTTTCGGATATAGTAATGGGCGATCCTTTGAGCCATGTACCTGTAAGAGGGAGATGTGCTAAACATATATCTAGAGGAACATTCCCCAATTCTTTGTGCCATTTTCTGCACTTCTATAATGTCCGCTTAGGACATATCCCTGCATGAAATATGAGATTGCGCCAGGCAACAAAGAAAACGGTAATAATGGGTAATGGTCGAAGGCTAGGTAAACCCAACCAGCCTACGTATCCCGTTGAGTGGGGAATCAGACCGGCGTAGTTCCCCCTGTTTTAAGTTACATGCCGACCCACGAAGGGGCTAAATAAGAGATAATGGTCGAGGGCTAGGTAAACCTAACCCGCCTACGTATCCCGTTGAGTGAGGAATCAGACCAGCGTAGTTCCCCCTGTTTTAAGTTTACAAATCAACCCACGTTGGGGCAATGTTTCCGTTGTTTGAACATAATTTAAAAACTACTGAAATTTAAAATATTGTTCTGTTTGCTCCTCATGGCGATCACTCCGTGCGCGGAATGTATTCTTGGTGTGGGACTTGTATTTCCTGTCTCCTCCTGATTCTTGGGTGCTTCAACGAGTCCACATAGCACATCCATCCCTGTACCTGGTCACCTATAATCTCACCAACTCCTTGAGGCGTCGAGAATTTAATCTTCTGATAATAAGTAGAGACCGCTGCCCTGATCTGGTTGAGCGTCGGTCGGCCAATAATGGCGTGATAGGGAAACGGAGTGTCGACAATCGTGTATTTTATCGGTGTTACCCGGGTGTGTGGGCTTCTGCCAAACATGGTGGGTAATATAACTTGTCCCAGCGGCACTACTTCTGCTCCACCAAATCCAGTCAACGGGGTGGATATCGGCTTTAGCCGGTCCGGGGCTATCCCCATCTGCTCGTAGGCCTTTGAGAATATCAGGTTTGTGGAGCTTCCGCTATCCACCAGAACTTTGTGCACCTGGTATTCATCCACCTTAATAGTAACAACCAATGGGTAATCTAGTTTACCTGCGATCAAGGCCAATGGACTAAGTTGCTCCAAGTCTCTCGTGGTGAAAGAGATCTCCTGATTCAAGTACGCTTCCGGTACGATTGCATTTGTGTACCCACTGTAGGCTCCACCCTGGACTTTTCGTATTATAGTTTCGCGGTTGCAAGCAGTGTCGGCTTCTACGGCTCCTCCATTGATCATGTTAATGACACCTCTGCTCGGGGCATTCACTATGGTCCTACCATGCTCCTCGGGTGCCTCAATCATCTTCTGCTTTCTCCTCCTGGGTGAGTAATCTCTTCCAGGGGATACAGAGTTGTCTGTCCCCCTGGAATCTTCCTTAGCGTTTCTGACAAACTCGATCAATTTTCCTTCTTTAATCAACCTTTCAATTTCCTTCCTCACGTGCGTACAATCCTCCGTCCCGTGTCCCGGCTGACAGTGGTACGCGCAGTATTTGCCCGATGACTTCATCCCGGGAGTCTCATTCAATGGCCTGGGTTTCGTCAACCATCTGTTTCTCTTCGCCTCGACCATCACTTCCAGAATGCCTCTATTCAACGGTGTGTACGTCTTCGGGGGCCTTTCTCTGTTGCGATTTCTGCTTGTATTCCTGTTGGGAAATGAACCTTGACGTGTTGCCATCGCCTCGTCCGAAAACGGGGTCCTGCTGCGACCCTTCCAATGACCCTGAGTCACCTTCCTCGTCAACTCCGTCCTCTCGCGGTCTAGTTGTTCCATCCTCCTGCTTATTTCCGCCCTCTCGCGGTCAAGTCGTTCCATCCTTCTTGTTATCTCACGGTCCAGGGTCCTAGGGTCCCGTCTCTCTGACCTGGCGTAAGCAGCGGGCGATATCTCTCTGAATGGGTCCCCTGTATCCTCTTGTTCGTCATATTCTTGCCTTACCCTTCTCTCGCCCGCTCTGGATCCATGAGGCCTCGCTTGAGCGTCTTTCATCCTGTGTTCAGCGAGTCGTGGAAGCAAAGCCTCCAGTGTAGCGTCAAGCGTTGCCTTTACAGAGGCGTTGATCTGCGCTAGCATTTCCGGGGTTATGGCGGCGGGATGGACGGTGCTTTGTCCCGCGGGCATTGTCTCCTCCTAGCCGGGAAAATCCGCATTTGGCGCTTCGGTCCTTGGAATGTCAGCTGCGTGGTTCTCGATGGGCGGACCCTCAGTCTCTGGTTCTGCCGCACTTGGTGCAACAAGGGTCGAACCTGTATTTGCGGCTCGCGGTGGCCTCCCGGGCCCGCGCCTTCGTTGCACTTGCGGTGGAGGCAGCTCTATCTCGGCTCGAGCCGCTTTCTGTTCTCGGTCGGTTGGGTGTTGTGGAGGCGGTGTGTCCTCGATCCTGGCGCCCCTAGTTACAACTCCGCTAACTTCGGATCGGGTCCTTCTTCCTTGCATCTCAGCGTCTTTGTCCGAGAACTGGTGTTCCCACAGACGGAGCCACTAATTTGGCAATAGGTCGTTTTATATATATATGCGAGTCTCGGTTACAAGTGAGTGGTCCAGTAATATAACGAGCCTATCTCAAATCAGACCTACACTACGAGTCTCGTGTAGGCTTGGTCCGGAACACCTCGGATCTTCGCCTCGATGCTTGGATGGGAGCGGAATATCGGTAAATAGATTGAATGGACGTCGGTGATCGCCTTCGATGTGACGTCGAGGATGACCCCTGATGTGAGATCGGTGATGAAGTGGTATGACGTGGCACAGGCGTGCGTTGTAGTCAAGATGTCGAATTAGATATCGAAAGAGACATCGGTGATGTATTTCGATATGGCGAGTGGTAGCTGAGGGATAATAAGTTACTTGTTTTGGGATCCGGGCACCGCGTATTTATAGACCTCGGGATCCGGGAACCACAATACCATATCGGTGATGATTACCGATATGACATCGAAAGTGATCCCCGATATGCTCCAAAATGGGCCTGGTCTGATATGCGGGAAATGCCTATATCATACCTCGATCTTGAGATCGTCCACGATTTTGGCCTCGACCTCTGCCTCTACCTCTGCCACGACCTCTTCCTCTACCTCCACCTCTGCCTTTACTTTCCGACACAAGAGCATAAGATTGGTCGGCACTGACATCTTTTCTTCTGGCTTCTTCATTAAGTAAAGCATCTATCACCATTTGCATGGATACTTTACCATTGGGGGCAGAATTACTGAGGGTGACAACAAGAGTCTCCCAATTGTCTGGCAGGGAACTTAGAAGTAGTATCGCTTGTTCCTCATCTTTGAGGTTCCAATCGGCGGCAGCAAGCTGGTTCACGAGGTCCTGGAACTGACTCGTGTGTTCTGGTATAGACGTACCACTACGAAGCTTGTGGTTTACTAAACGTCTCATCAGCAAGGTTTTGTTACGTGCCGTCTTTGCCTGATACATGTTAGCAAGCTTATCCCACAACGTGTGGGCACTCGTTTCCTGTGCCACATGATGGAACACGCTATTGTCAATCCACTGACGAATCTGAACAACAGTCTTCTTGTTCAACTTTTTCCAATCGTCATCACTTGTCTTCTCGAGTTTGACACCTTTATTTTTGATTGGCAAGGATAAATCCTTCAAATTTAGCAAATCCTCCATGCGCAGCTTCCACATGTTGTAATTAGTAGGCGTCAA
Source organism: Linaria vulgaris (assembly GCA_948329865.1). NCBI lineage: Eukaryota > Viridiplantae > Streptophyta > Magnoliopsida > Lamiales > Plantaginaceae > Linaria > Linaria vulgaris. The sequence continues at coordinate 42,572,600 of OX415251.1, forward strand.
TCGCATCATCGTGTCCGACGTTGAATTTTCCATGTTAAAATTCAACAAGCTTGCTTGTACCCAAATTTAGAGGCTGAATTTGGGGAAACGGAGCACACGGTTGGATCCGGAACGGTTGAAAACCTTAGGAACCGTTCTAACCTTGTTGAAAACGGATCAAAAATGAGTTGAACCGGGCCGAAACAAGTTGGAAAGAATTGAACCGGATTAAATCCGGTTTTGACTAGAGTTGACCGGCTGAGCAGCTGTTGACCGGGTCTGGGCAGCTGTTGACCGGGTCAAAAACAGCTGGATCCGGGTCAGATCCTTCTTCTTCGCCCGCTTCTCAAAAATGGGCCGAGTTAACTCGCCGTTAACTCGGTCGGCATAGAACGGAGGTTTCCGGCGATCGAAAAATTCCGAAAAATATATATTCGGAATCCTTGCAACACGAGCATCACAACGGTAGTAACAAAACGCAATTCTGGAATGGAAAATTTTGACGTTGAATTGGGTCGTCTTCGATCGTCACTTTCCGGCGAGCGAAATAGCTCGAAAACTATATATTCGGAATCGTCAGACCGAGAGCTTCACAACCGTGATAAGAAACCAAAGTTTCGGGACGAAAAATTTCAGACGAAATTTTACAGAGAACGGCGAAACGAAACCCGTGGCTCTTGATACTACTTTGTTGGGGTTGGAAAATTCTTCATTCAACAATACGAACGAATTACAATAGAAGGAGCAACTCTCACACTCGACTATTACAAAAAACCACCCCTCAAATCTCACGTTAAGCTCTACGGCTTTTTCTCTCTATTTTCTCTCGGTGTGTGTTTTGTGTATTTTGTGGATAATTGTTGAACTCCTCTTGAAGCTCTATTTATAGACACTGAATTGGGAGGTATTGTGTCCAAATCTGTAGTTTGATAGCAATGGTTTAGGCATGAATTTGGAGAAGCCGTGAAAGGAACAGTTGGAGAAGCCGTGAAAGGAACAGTAGCAACATGTGGAGGGCTGGAACAACACATTAATGTGTTATGGAGACTTACTTCTTTCTTTATTGAATCACTTATATCTTGAAATTTATATCCATCAATCCAACTCTTTTTCCTTTCAGGTACTAATGAGAGTTTCAACCTCGAGATAGCGAAGTGCCTGTGGTTTATAACATACACCATTACAATTTAACGTTAATCTATATATAGATGTAAAATAGAATAGTAGAAAGTTAAAAAAAAATGAAATACATCGAAATATCAAACTAGGTTAGGAAACAAAAACTCGTAGATCACGGTACGGTAATACATTATTCAATCAAACAAAATTGAGTAACATTTGTGTTGTTTGAGCAAAGAGCAAAGCGTTTCACCCATTTTTTCCTTGTGCAATATTCTTGCATTCTATACATTTCGAATTTGCATCAGTTCTATTTCACCAATTAATCAAATCGAACAAATAACCATATAATTTTAAAAAATCATGTATTTCACAAGTTTACATAGTTAGTGTTGACTATGTTGTTATGGCAAGTTAGAGATCGGGCCAGATGTTTTGACTTTTTAATTAATCTATTTGATGAAAGGGCAATATAAAAAATAATGAATCATCTCCTCTAGTTTTATATTCTTTTTTTATTAGATAATATGTTTGGTTGTCTATAACTAAACCTAATTTGAACAGGCCAGGTACTTAGGTTATAAATGAAATTAAATAGCGAATTCATGAAGTTAGTACTAATTAAATATCGAATAGCCAAAGCTTTTTGTTAGGCAATATATTTGTTGTTATAGTTTCTTATAAAATGCTACATAACTAAAATATGTGCATGTATCAAAGTTCCACAGGGACAAATTTAAATAACATATGCATATATCTGTGCAGAATCTGTGAGAATGAAAATGAGTTTCTTATTTGTCCGTTTTCTGAAATCGAGATTCGAAGGGTGATTTGGAGCTGCGATGGGTTGAAAAGTCCGGGGCCCGACGGCTTCAACCTTAACTTCTTCAAAAAGTTCTGGGATGTAATCAAGCACGATGTTTCTCATTTCATTTCAGATTTTCATTCGAATGGTAAACTGTTGAAGGGTATTAACCCGTCTTTCACTGTTCTGATCCCAAAAAAATCAAATCCTCAAAGTCTTGCAGAATTTCGGCCTATTTCTCTTATTGGGAGCCTCTATAAGATCATTTCAAAGCTTTTAGCATCAAGACTTGGCTGTGTTATTGATGGCATTATATCAAAGGAGCAAGCTGCTTTCGTGAAAGGAAGACATATCCTCGATTGCGTTTTATCAACAACTGAAGTCTTAGATGATATACAAAGGTCTAATAGACAAGGGCTAATGTTTAAAGTGGACTTCGAGAAGGCATTTGATTGTGTAAACTGGTCTTATCTTGAGAGGATGATGGAGTTGATGGGGTTTAGTCGTACTTGGAGATTGTGGATTTCAGAATGCATTCATTCAGCCTCTGTTTCCGTGCTTGTCAACGGCTCTCCTACTGAGCAATTTTTTCCATCCCGTGGGTTGAGGCAAGGGGACCCGTTATCCCCCCTGCTCTTCATCATTGCCACTGAAGGTTTAAGTAAAATGATCAAAGCGGCTGTTAGAGAAAATCTCCTCACATGTATAAAAATAGGGAGAAATGATTTGGAGATCACACATCTGCAATTCGCAGACGATACCGTCATTTTCTGTGAAAACTCAGCATCAAATATTTTTGCAATCAAAGCTATCCTCAGGAACTTTGAGTTGATTTCGGGCTTAAAGGTAAACTTCTTGAAGAGCAGCATTGTTGGGATAAATATTGGCGATGAAGCTTTAAGTGAATATGCGGATACCCTTAACTGTAAATCTGAATGTTTGCCGATTAAATATCTTGGTCTTCCTATCGGGGCAAACCCGAGGCGTGGGAATTTGTGGCGGGCAGTGGTTAATGCATATTCCAGTAGGCTCTCTCAATGCAATTCTGGACATATCTCATTTGGAGGTAGAATTGTCCTTTTAAATTCTGTTTTTGTAAATTTACCATTGTACTTTTTCTCCTTCTACAGAGCCCCGGCAAAGGTGATAAAAGAAATGATTGGAATCCAAAGAAAGTTTCTTTGGGGTGGTAACAGAGACTCCTCAAAAATCCCGTGGGTTAATTGGGAGAAAGTCTGCAGTGATAAAGAATCTGGAGGGCTTGGCATCAAAGATTTGAAGATCTTTAATGTTTCTCTCCTCGCCAAATGGAAGTGGCGTATTCTTCAGGGGGGCGACTCATTGTGGCTGAAAATTCTTGAAGAAAAGTATGGTAAAATCAGTAAACCTTCAGATTTTAATGTTGGCAATTCACGCAATCATTCTTCAATTTGGTGGAAGGACTTGATGTCTTTAGATTCAAAATGCCAATTAAAGGATTGGTTCTGTGATGGAATTTTTAAAAAAGTTGGGGATGGTCTTAATACTTTTTTTTGGAAGGATAAATGGATTGGGGATTGCCCGTTGTTCACTCGGTTCAGTAGACTTTTTTCTATTGCAACGGATAAAGACTCTTTAATTGCAGAAAAGGGAGAATGGACAAATGAGGGATGGAAGTGGAATTGGCATTGGAGAAGGAACCTCTTCGCTTGGGAATCTCAGCTTCTCGAGGAATTATGTATTGTTATCAGCGGGTTCAGCCCACAAAGTGAAAGAATTGACCGATGGAGGTGGAAAGCTGATGAAAATGGCGAGTTCTCTGTCAGATCTGCCTACCGTCTTCTTCAGCCAAGGAGCAATGATCATGATGAAAACTGCTACAAAATGCTTTGGAAGATCGAAGCGCCTTTGAAGATGAAAGCCTTAGTTTGGAAGATAATCTTGGATCGGCTCCCCACAAAGAATAATTTGCTGAAAAGAGGTATTGTCTTGTCGGGTGGGAATGATAAATGTGTGTTTTGTGACATGTGTATTGAGTATTCGGATCACATCTTCTGTCAATGCCTCTTCTCGACTCAAATTTGGTCTGAAGTTCTAAAATGGTTGGGTATTTCATCTGTGCACTCGGGATCTACAAAATCTTTGTTCACCCAACTTTGCGGCATCATTCCGTACGGTAATGTGCGAGATCATTGGAACTGCCTTTGGATTTTTATCTTCTGGGAAATATGGAACATTAGAAATAATTTGTGTTTCAATGGTAAACAACCTGTCATTAGTGAGGTTGTGGAACTTATCAAGGTTAAAGTGTGGAGTTGGATTAGATCGAGGGATAGGAATTTTGTTTACTCCTTTTTTGAATGGTCGTGCGCGCCCTTGTGTTGTATCTCTAAATAACTTTGTGGAGTACATCTTGTGCTTCACTTCTTAATATAGTTTCTTCATTTCCGATCAAAAAAAAAAAGAAACTTACTGATTCAATAGTGTTAACTTTGAAAGAAACTGTTGAATTAAACATGAAATAGAAATTTACAGTGAATGTGTTTTGTTGAGAGAGAAGAGAAAACACACTAGGGTTTCTCATCTGATCGAGAAGATTGAAAAAAACTGAATGAATAAAAAATAATTACATTTACCCTTTTATACTGGGCATTCCAATAATTAACTAAAACTAAAGGGTATTAACCCTAATAATAAAAGACGACTGGGCTGAGAGATACAGGCCCAGATGAATGGGCTAACAAATAGCTACCATCAATTTTTTGCACATTCCTTTGCGTCTGTATTCTTCACTTGTTGCTATGAATGGCATTTCAGCAAGCTTTGTTCCATGAATCCTAAGATCATAGGAAAATAATAAATACAAGTATCCTGCTATAATATAATTTTTGTAACTTCAAACTAGCAATGGGAAACAGAACGTGGAACAGATATGGTCAAAAAGGCATAACAACCAAAAAATACACTTGAAGAAATATAGTTCTTGAGATAAGAAATACAACTGCCACTAAGGCAATAATAACCGTGATGATTATATATAGCTGCAAATAGCTTATTAAGCACATTCGTTAGCCAACATTAACTTAAATGAATTGATTAATAAGTTAAGCATATGGGCATTCCCAGTTAAAAAAATTATTCCACTTAATGCATGGTTGGGGCACACATTTCTCAGTTAATTAGAGGTGCCAAAGGTGCTCATAATTTATAAAGAAAAAGATTTTATTCGCAAACATTAGATGGGACATTTTAAGGCAATTAATCAAGAAAAAGGTTGTTTAATTTACAGTGCATGATAGATACTAATTAACTTTGATACCTGATGGATGCCACTGAAATAATCTCCTCATTCTTTTCCAGAACAGCAGTGTAGAAGCCTTTAAAGTCGATACGCTTAAAATTTGCTCTGAAATTAAACATGTGTATCAGAAAGTTCATGAGAATTCACTAAGATTATTCACTAAGATAGCTAGTTTAGGTTACATACCCACAATTGTAAACAACACTTGGGATTACTTTAATTCCTGCGTGCCTATCTTGAATTGGTTCAAAACATTCTTCCATTAGTTTTCTTGCAACTGCCAGTTTACCATGGCACATTTTTCTTAGATATTCATCCTCGAAATAACCATCTATTCGATGAAGTAGAGTCCAAGAGTAGCTTTCGTCTAATTTATTTTTCTTCCCAACAAAGTTTCGTAGCAAATTATCATACACCTTCAAAACATAAAAGCAAGACTCATATCAGTCTAAAACCATCACTTTGTATATATCAGTGTTAAACACGTTGCAACTAGCGTCTAGGATGCGTGTCGTATTATTGAAAGAAAAATAGAAAAATACATAAAACTTCTGTGTGTTGCGCTATATCTGCACCAATACACCAAGTTATTATGTTTTCCTGCAAATTGTAATGAACAGTTAAACATTTAACTCGCTCATGTTATCAAAATCCCTGCCTCAAACGTCTGTTTTAATGAAAAAGATTAAAAAATGATATATAAAAGGCAAATAATCTTTTTCAATCAAACAAATATTGCACAAAATCCACATTTACTTTCTAAAACTCGCGCCAAACTCTCTTGTATTTTTCTTCCTTCAAAACTTTCACCAAATCTCGTTTCATAATCAAGAATCCTACATCAATCACCATAAAGTACAAAAAACAGGCTCAAAGATGTGAGAACGTATAATCCACTATTCGTTACATATATAGAGCACGTGTTTGGTGCAAATATTTTGTTACAGGGAGAAGGCTTTATATCAAACATAACATACAGAAAGACGTTTGGTGCAGATTGTTGATTCATGCAGTAGTTGAAGTTTAACAGTTTTTTCCAATAGAAATATGAACTCATCTATTCCCGTAGGTGAGACATATTTGGATATGAGTCCAACTATATATTGTGCTACATATAATTTAATATACAAATCACTTTTCAAAAAATTGAATGCTGAAAGAATGCAAAAGAAACTGGAAACTGTACCTCTTGGCAGCTATGTTCACAGAATTGATCGAATGGGATGCTATTGAGATCGATTATTCTTCCATATTTCTCTTGGTGACAATTCGAGTGATCTATATATATAAAATGGCACACATGTTAAGATTGAAGGTGGTGTCATTATAATCTTTTTACCCAAAGCTGCTTTTGATATCATATTTGGATGTATGCACATTCATTACCAAGATAAAAATAAATATTAACATCACTCCTGAAAAAACAACCGCTTACATTGTTTTTCACATTGTAGACAAATAATAGAGTAGTTGTCATCGTTTTCATGTGTGGGATCTGCACAAAGCTTGCACACACAGTATGGACAATACCATGAACCTTATGGAAAATCCTATAAAGCAAAACATAAGATTTTTCAATGCATAATAATAGATTTCAATCATTATTACTCAATAGAAGAAAAGTAAAAACATTTATGTAGTCACAAAAGAGGAGAGACTTACACCCAGACCAACGCACCGTGGATGATAAGTCGAATTGCAACCCTCGCAACACATCAAATCACCTCCGTCAGCGCAAAATATACAAGCATCATCGTAAGGATCACCTAATTAATTTGCTCTCCGTGTTGATATTGTTGGTCTTGCCACAATCAACTTCGTCGGGCTTATTCCAAGCGCCAAGGACATGTGATAAGAGAGAAACTCCAGTTTGTGCAATACATGTCCTTTCATAAGGTTTATGGCTATGGCTCCTACCATGGCCATCAAATCCTTCGACCGTGAAAGTTTTCTTGCAACAAGCGCACAATATTCCATCTCGCTGAATTTTTCCAGTACATACCCCGGAAAATACTTCTTCGTTTTCGTGTATAGTTTTTCCATCTATTAACCATGATATAATATGGTAAAGTTTGTGTTCCCTTTCTCACATTGTTTTTGATGCTTTGTATCCTTCGCGGAATTTCTTTTCTTCCTAGAACTGTAGTTGCTTTCTCTACTAGCGGATGCATCACATGTCAATGATTTCTCACCTTCATGAACTCTCTTTCTCCTCGTGAGGCAGGGACGTGCACGTTTCCCCTCAAATTCAGAAGTATTGTCTCTTTTGTTCTGCCTTGTAGAATCTCTTGAACCAAAATCTTGATCACATGCAGTCATGCACTAAGTGTTCATTATCTTCATTTCGTCAACACCAATGTCCTACCTGAAAGAATGTTCATCATGGGTTTCTCTTTGTTGTGCATATTAAGAGAAAGTTAATTATTTTGATACTCCAAATACCATATAATCATAGTTCTTAGATAAAATGACAAGTAAAAATGGTATGACTGATTTCTTTCTGTTCTAATTGTGATTCTACTATAATCTGCATTGATGTTTTTACTTCTTCTCAAAAGGCCAGTGAATTAGAATGGTAAATTAAGTATAGATAAATAGTATTATTTTGTAACGTTATATATGATATGATGTTGGTGGCAGTACCATGTGTGTGTTTATAAATTTTCAAAGTTAGTTCAAGAAGACGAAGTGCATGTTGGGGTTCGAAGACAAAGTAAATTCACTTAATATTAAATGATAAATGAGTTTTTCACTTTTTTGGTAGAAAGTGATAAATGAGTTTATAACTTTATTTTGATGTAAAATGTTATAACATATACTGACTAATCATGCGTTAATGATAAACTGTTGTTGAATTTTTATTTTAAACATACCACATGGTAAGCTTACAGTACAAACACAGAACTGGAAATATGTAACAAGAAAAAAGAACTTAGAATATTGAATAATTCCTAATTCTAGCACCGAAGTATTTTTCAAGCTACTGCTGCCACAGAGAAAAGTGAGACAAATATTTGTACCAACTACCAAGATTCTTACACATGTCAATCAATCTCTCTTTATATATTCACACACCCGGCACCCCACATAATGAATAACGCTGCAAAGAAACTCATACAATACAACATCATCATTTCCTCACTAGCCAACAATTTACTATAGCCACCATGATCACTACTCCTATTTGTTTTCATCTCTTCCTTTTCCTCTTCCTCACCACCATATCCAAATCCACACAACAACACTCTGATCTAATCCTCACCGTGGTAAACAACTGCCCCTTCACCATCTGGCCCGCCATCCAGCCCAACAGCGGCCACCCCGTCCTCGAATGCGGCGGCTTTTCCCTCTCCACCGTCAACCACCGCTCTTTCCCTGTCCCCTCGGGAGAATGGTCCGGACGCATATGGGCCCGCACCGACTGCACCACCACCTCCGACGGCCGGTTCTGCTGCGCCACTGGGGACTGCGGCAATCACCTCCAGTGCGACGGGCTAGGCGGGGCTCCCCCCGCCACGCTGGCACAGTTTACTCTCCATCATGGCGGTGACGCGGACTTCTCGTCCTACGGGGTCAGCCTGGTGGACGGATTCAACCTGCCGATGACGATAACGCCGCACGAGGGGAAAGGGGAGTGCCCCGTTGTGGGGTGCCGGGCGGACTTGCTGGCCGAGTGTCCGCACGAGCTGCAGCTGAGAGGGCAAAGGGGTGTGATCGGGTGCAAGAGCGGGTGCGCGGCCTTCAACACGGACGAGCTGTGTTGTCGGAACCAGTATAATAGTCCCGGGACGTGTCGGGCGTCACAGTATTCGTCGTATTTTAAGAAAGAGTGTCCGGCGACGTTTACCTACGCGCATGATAGCCCGTCGCTCATGCACGAGTGCTCGGTGTTGGATCTTTTATCCAATAATGTTGGATCGTCAATCCAACGTTGGGCTTATATGTTAATAATTATGTGATACGAAATGTCATTAATAATAAGCCCAATAAAAGTGATCTAAAGTTCGGTTAAATTATGGGCTTAATGTATCTAATAGGGTGTGGGCCTTTAATGGGTAGAGACTGTTGTAACTTGTGCTTACGATGATGGGCCGAAGCCCAAGTTACGGAATTAGGGCGCCACGGTTTTGGTGACCTAATATATAAAGGTGGTCATGGTCCCCAAATCACACGAGTCACTTTCTATACTACATCCCATCGATAGTTAGATCAAGAGAGAACTAAAGGAACTCTCAAGAGGTTCGTGCTGATTTGGAAGACCAACCACATGATGTTTCGCAAGCAATTAATCATACGGTGTAAGGTACGCTTCCGCAATCCAGTTCTTTGGTATATGTATTTAATTCTCGATGATTTGACATGAATGCTCTTGGGTTTCGTTTTCGGTCCCAACAAGTGGTATCAGAGCTTCTTCATGTTGAATCATTGGGATTAAAGTTTATAAGTTATGCTCAATGATTAGTTGTTTATACATGTTCTCAAATTGAAGGATTATGTTTATATATAATTATGTTTGAGAATTATTTATGCGCCTGTGGTACGGTTTTTATGATTACAGATTCAGTATGTTCATATTTTTTTATTCCCATCTGACATCCATAATTAAGGTTTCTTATGTGGTTAAAGATTAAGTTTTGGAAACTTCTTAGATAAGAAAAGTTCTACGGTTCCGTTCTTTTTCAGAATTCTTTTGTAGAATTTTGATTATATATTTTGGCTATCTTTGATTAAGTCTTTCCGGATTGTTTCTTTCATCTCCAAGTGAAATCCAATTTAGCAAGTATTAATTTGGGAAACTAGTTGTGCTGTCCCGAATCTCTGGTTTCTAAAGTTAAAGATCTTATCGTCTTGAGGAATTATATATTTAAGGATTAAAATAATAAAGTAAAATAATAAAACAAAAGGAAAGGAAAAGTAAGAGAATCTGAGAATGATTTCGGTTAAAGCAAAACAATTTCCAAACAGTAAATCAATATTTAGAAAATTGGAAATAAAAGCTTCAAAATTCTGTTTCCTGAAAGGGAAAAAAAAAAAAAAAAAAACGCCAAAGATTCGCAAGACGCCGGTGAATGTCGTTCACCGGTGATTAAGAACTTAAGCCGCCCGACCACGGCGGATTAAGGAGCTGCGGCGGCTCTGTAGTCGCCGCTGCACCAGTTCTCCTAATAAAAAAAAAAAAAAAAAAAGGTGATTTGCTGCGCCGGATCGAAGTACTTCGACGAAAGAGGTACGTTGTTTGGCGGCGAAGGTCCACGCCGGAGGAAGGAAGATGACGGCTGCTGCAAATTATCGAAGGGAAGAAGAGGTGGTGATCTACTGGCTGCGTGTTGAAGAAGATGACCAAATTGCAGATCAGTCCTTAATAAATAAATTAATTGCAATACAGTCCCTATATATTGCAATCCAGTTATTTCAAACTGCAATTAAAGTCTTTGCTTATTACAGGCTTCATCCTCTCATTCTCAAAATTGCAATAAAGCCCCTGTTAAAAGTAAAATGCAATCCCAGTCCATAAATCTCCTTTAAATTGCAAAACGTCCCCTGACATTGCAATTTCAGCCTATATCTTTTCTAGAATTGGAATCAAGTCTTGTTATATTGCAATTCCAGTCTTTTTATCCTACAAATTGCAAACCAGCCTGTGAAAATTCCAATTCCAAATTGGCCTTGAAGTTTAATAAAATTATATGGCTCAACTATAACTAAAGTTAAGGGATATTAAGATTTTAAGCTTTAATAAAATTAAAGCAAACGATTAAAAATTTGGGCGTGGGTCAAGAAACTGGAGCAGGATACAAGTCTAGTTTGACTTGTCCAGTCCCGACTCAGTCAAAGGTCAAAACCTTGACCATTGACTTGTGATTAAAAGGGATAACCTTTTATAGAAACCCAAATTTTCGGTGCAATCTTGAATTCTAATATTGAAAAAGTTATATATATTTTTAGATATGTTAATTGAAGCAACATCTCGCAAAAGTGAGCTCTCTTGTGGAAATTAATTTATTTGAAAATATAAATGGTAATGTGTATGTAACTTATGTGAATGTCCATCGGCCAAAAGGAAGATCGATGTTTATCAGAATTGCATGCATACTTGCAGAATTAAGCTTGTGATAATTACGCAGTTTGGCATGTGAACATAACATCGGCCAAAGGTAGAGTTATGTTCGACATTTATTATCAAAGTTTAGTTACTGCTTCAAGATATCACTTACAAGTTAACATTTGGTCAAAGATAAAATGTTAATGGAGTTCCGGTATCTTGAGATGGGAATTACCAATATCTGAATTTGATTTTGCTTCAAGGTTAATGTGAGCATGTATAAGATTTATTTCGTTGTAGCACATGCTACTTATAATTACCAACATAACTACCAACATAAATTTTGTTTCGGTGTTAAAGCACTTCTATTTTTATCATGAATTTACATATTGCGTTAAGGATTACTCTCTACCACATTTTAAGAATACAATTTACCTTTGCAACAAGGGTAATATAAAATTGTGGGAGAAAATGATAAAAGCATGTGCAGGATATTCATGAACAAGACAATCTTAGTAACTTTTAGGGGTATTATTTAAAATATATATATTAAAGTTAAGTTCCTTAAGGATATAAAAATATAGTTGTCCAGAATGATAAGTCTAAAATATATACATTCTTGACAATTTTAACTTTCAAATATGTATGAGGAAAGGATGATATTAGGGAGTAAATCTCGAAATATCTCGTATTACCTTAATACCTAAGGACAAAGCAAAATGCAATCTTACAAAAGCTCCAAATATAGCAACTCAGAAGAAACAACAAAAGCCACCAATTAAATTGGAAAAGAAAAAGTTGTTTCTCATTTGAGTTTTAATCTCAAGGAGAAACAGTGCACTAATTGTCATGTTGGGCGTGCCAAATGGTGTACTTCTTAATTTGATAATTTCACAGATTAAATTAATTTTGGTTACATAGATCCATGTGATGAACAGATTAAGTCGCAGTATCTTACAGCACTATGTCTATGAAATGTTCTCTAAAATGTCTAAAGTCAAATGATGCTGAAAGATGCATCTATTTGCGTGATGACAATAAGTTCAATTTGAGGCAATAAATGAAATTTAATTTACTATGAAAGAACTATTTTTCAAGGTTTATTTTGGTAAAGTCTTTCTATTTCGTCTTTCGGGAGAAAATCATTACCTTTTAAATAAATTAAGACATTTCTTGATTTATCAAGTTACTAAAGAAAATTCAGTTTTTGTAAAAGTTTTGGCTTTAAAAGTTCTCGAGTTCTTTCTACAGTTGTGATAATCATTTTTAAAAATAATATAATTGCCTCATAAATCTTTTACTATAGTACTTAAGGTACAAAAGTTATATTAATCTGTGAAAATTCAGTCGAGTTATGGTATATGAGATCAAGTCATACCTCCTAAAGGAGAATAAGAACTCATGTTACTATAATTCTCAAACTTTGGGTGTGTTGTTAAAGTTAAGAGTTTACTCAACTTAAGGATCAAAACATTATGTTCATTTAAAATATTAATTTATTTGGTATACTTAATGTTTCAAGTGAACTTCACCCAATATCGTTTGTTAAATTCCTATAGAGAAAAGTAGTGTCATATTAAAGTACATTATAAATGGTTAAATCCATAGTAATGATGTCACTCAAAGATGAAATAAGACAATTAAAATTACTCTAGATGGAAGTACTTGAGATTGCAGCTTGCACTATAGAATATTTACTAAAGTACTTACATGTTTTGAGAATATCTAATTAAAAGTAAAGTCTTAGTGACTTTAAGAACACAATTTGATTCAATAACGGTAAGTTACTTTAAATATTCTAAAAAAGTCTAAGTTAAAAGTTTTAGATCCCACATTAAAGTTAACTTTTAAGACAAAATAAATGTTTGGTTCTTTTAGGATGCTGAGTTTGCAGGGGGAGATAAAGTTAAAGACATTGTCTATCAGGAGGAATATGTTTGTATTCTTATGGATGTATTGAATAGGTATTGACTTCTTTGTCATTCTATTCAATATCATGCAAGTTAAGACAATGCCAAGAAAACTCATGTATAGTAAGTAGTTTCAAAAGAACAAACTTCAGCATCTCAAGAACTTATAATATTAATACTGATGGATATAAATAGTGTCTCTCGATGGCAACATTAATGAGACGATCTATATAGGGCAACCAAATGCTTTATATCTAAATATAGAAAGATTATGGTTTGCAAGTTTATGAAATCCATCTGAGTATTTCAGTAAAGTTTTGAATGGTATTTCAAGTTTATCAAGTAATTATCTCAATTAATTTTGAGATGAATTCAGTAAATATCATAAGGTCCGTGGGAGTAAAACTATAGTGTAATTGCATTGCTTTTGATACTCTTTCTTATAAGAGAATAGTACAATTTAATTAATACCCTAAAAGTTGTTCTTGAGCAAAAGGTAATAAAGAATTTTCCATATGCCCTAGCAATGGAGATTCTTAAGTATGTTCAAATTATAATAAATGTTGGTCAGATATTTAAGTAATTCAGAAAAGACCATTAGGAAGCAGCCAAATGAAGTCTTATAGTATTTAAAGTATTTTAAAGGATACATGCTTACATGTCGGAGGTCAGGTCAGTTTGAGATCGTAAAGTATACTGACTCCGATTTTGGTGGATGCCTAAAAGTATGATTTTACATCAAGCTATGTTCATCTGCTTGTCATGAGAGTCATTTTAGAAAGAGTACTTAACCGTCTCGTATGGTAAATACTTTCATGACAACGGTGTCCGTGGTGTGTTGTAAGGCATCCAATTATAAAAGTATGACTGTATACTTTTGTCACGGGGCTGCGTGAAGTGGGTAGCGTTGAAACGTACCACTAAATTTATTTTGTGACAATAATCAGCAGTCATACATTCTAACAATAGGATATTTATAATGTCAAATTACACTAGACATTATATTCCTAGTTGTTGAATAAAGAGTTCAGAGTAAACAGTCGTATGTAAAGCGCATCAACATAAACTCCATATCGTGGATCCACTAATTAAAAAGGTGTCACCCAAAAGGTTTTGTGAGCGGTTCGCTCGTATGGATGACATACAGATAAGGAAATTTAGCTTCTGTGGGAGTTTGTAGATGTTTTACAGTATAGACGCTTTCGGTCAGTTCGGTTTAAGGATTTTAAAGTTGTTTCTGCAGAAGTAAAGTTTCAAGTAAAGTTATACTCTGATTGAAGCTTGAGTTTTGATCTCACTAAGGTTTAAGGGAGGACTAGTTGGAAACAGGCATGTTATGGTCACGTTACATGAAGTTTCCATGCTACGCATCCACATCACGATCTATGTCATTCAGTTATATTGACATACGTGACCGTTGATGGGTCGAGTCACGATAAATGCGACAAAGACCCCTTCGATTCTATGTTGGCATGATTGATGGACGAGATTGGTTGTAGATACATTCGGTAATGACAGTAAAGGAGCTCAATTCGATTAAGCATAATTATGAAGTTCACATATAGGCTATAGCCCAAGTGGGAGATTGTTGGATCTTTTATCCAATAATGTTGGATCGTCAATCCAACGTTGGGCTTATATGTTAATAATTATGTGATACGAAATGTCATTAATAATAAGCCCAATAAAAGTGATCTAAAGTTCGGTTAAATTATGGGCTTAATGTATCTAATAGGGTGTGGGCCTTTAATGGGTAGAGACTGTTGTAACTTGTGCTTACGATGATGGGCCGAAGCCCAAGTTACGGAATTAGGGCGCCACGGTTTTGGTGACCTAATATATAAAGGTGGTCATGGTCCCCAAATCACACGAGTCACTTTCTATACTACATCCCATCGATAGTTAGATCAAGAGAGAACTAAAGGAACTCTCAAGAGGTTCGTGCTGATTTGGAAGACCAACCACATGATGTTTCGCAAGCAATTAATCATACGGTGTAAGGTACGCTTCCGCAATCCAGTTCTTTGGTATATGTATTTAATTCTCGATGATTTGACATGAATGCTCTTGGGTTTCGTTTTCGGTCCCAACACTCGGCGCCTAGGGAGCTCAAAGTTATCTTCTGCCATTAATTAGTATTATAACTAATAGTTTTCATTTGGAGATGAATTTAGCTTGAAAATAATAAGAGAAGGGGTGAGTAGAAATTAAGGAGAGTACTTTTGTTACATGCTAGTTTTGTTTTCGGTCCAATCTGCTGAATGAATATCATTCGGTGCGTGTTTTGGGAACAGAAATTAATCATTTTTTGCAATTTCGCCTTTTTCCTTATAATCCAGATAGAGATCACTTCTTTGGATTTTCTCCTAGCAATACATTAAATTACTACACTGTAAAGGCCTTCTATTTGAGTGCTTGTTTCCTCTTTTTTATTTTTTTTCATACTCTTGGCCTAGCTACAACATTTCCATCTCTTTCGAGCCGATATTCGATCTCAAGTATATGCCTCCTCTGCTTAAGAGGAAAATCACGCCAATATACAACCTTGTAATTTCTGCTCAAACCCTTTTTCTTTTTTCCCTCTTCAAATTTGATGGGGATATTTTAAGATTGACTCAATATCATGTATTGGGCCGGCCCTGAATATTATGTGGGACAAATTAATATTTCTGCCTTGTAACTTTACACCGTTAAAAAAAATGCCATGTAATTAAATCGATAAAACTAACCTACGAATTGGGTTTTTTTGAATTTTTCTGCCCACCCGCTGCCACATCAGAAAAAAAAAAAAAAAAAAGCCTACGTGTCAGCCGAGGTGGCTTTTTTGGCACACGCCATGGCTGCCACATGGAATATATTTATGACAAAAATATATTTATATTAAGAATATATATAAAAATATAAAAAAATATCTTTGTATATTAAAATATATCAAATATATATAAAAAAATAGAAAATTATAAATATTATTTTTATTACTGAAATAAAAAAAAAATATATCAAATATATATAAAAAAAGGAAAAATAATTTTTATTACTAAAACAAAAAAAAAAACTAAAAAGAAAATTGAACCCCCCCCCCCCCCCACAAACCCCGCCGCTGCAATTGTCGTGGTGGCGGCGTCAATCGACGCCGCCACCATTGCAATTGCAACAGCGGGGTTTGTGTGTGTGTGTGGGGGGGGGGGGGGGGGGGGGGGTGTCGGGGGTGGTCATTTTTTTTTTTTTTGGTAATAATAAATAATATATATGATTTTTCCATTTTTTATATATATTTGATATTTATTTTTTAATTTCAGTAATAATAAATACTATTTATGATTTTTACCTTTTTTATATATATTTATATATTTTTTTTTAATTTTAGTAATAATAAATATTATTTATTATATATATTATATTTATATTTATTTTAAATTTCAGTAATAATAAATAATATTTATGATTTTCCCTTTTTTCATATATATTTATATATATTAGATATATTTTAATACATAAATATATATTTTTTATATATTTATATATATATATATTCTGGATATAAATATATTTTTATTTTAAATATATTCCATGTGGCAGCCACCTAGCACAAAAAATATATTTTTGTTTTAAATATATTGATGTGGCGTGTGCCAAAAAAGCCAACTCGACTGACACATAGGCTTTTGTTTCTGATGTGGCAATGGGTGGGCAGAAAAAATCAAAAAAAACCAATTCGTAGGTTAGTTTTATCGATTTAATAGTTACTGGACACTTTTTTTAACGGTGTAAAGTTACAGGGCAGAAATATTAATTTGTCCTAGTATGTGCATCGAACGGAACCTGTTCGATGCGGAATGAGCATCGAACCGAAGCGGTTCGATGCGCTTTCCCCAACTGCCAGTGGGGCCCGCGGAACGGTGGTTATATATACCCCGTTTCCTGACAATCTGAGGACGCATTCAAGACTCATTCAAACCTAACCAACATCGAACTTCGAGCATTCGATACGTCTTTAGATCCAACTTAGAGCATTCGATACTACACCATATCGAATCAGGATCATTCGATACACTCCAGTTCGACATAGGACTACTACTGTATATTCAGTATCGAACGACCACGGTTCGATACGCCTATATCGAACGCAACCGATTCGATGCACAACTTTGACTTTGTAATTTACTTGTTTACTTAGTAAGCTTGTATTAGGTGTTTCGGACCAAGCTAGTCCAATTATTAATTAATTAGCATTATTTTAGTTTTTTGTACTCTAATTGTAACGATATACGGTGTTTTGTTACTTAGACGAAATAAGACCAAAATACCGTCAGCATTTTAAATATATAATTCCAATATATATAGAAACTCTACTTAATTTATATATTATATAGACTTGATAAGTAGTAACTCATAACCCCCTTAAGTTAACTTTGGATTATTTTATGGGCTACGCAATCATTAGTTGCTTAATGTGCTAATTATAGTATAGATAGTTAGATACTTTTTTTCCACGATCCAAACTCTGATTAAACATATAAGATCGAGTTTTCTTATCATAAAATCTAAATGTAATAAGTGATGGATTCCTCTGGTTTCATCATTTTGTCCTTTCACACAAGTGAGGAACTTATGTGTTCCAGTGTGAATATATTTCGAAAGAGTGGATCAATGAATGATTAAATTGTTATAAATGTTTGAACTCAAAGGAAAATAAAAGAGAGTAATATTAGCTATCAAACTCTTTCTTATTCCATAAGATGTGAAGTGTGTATTACAAAGAGTGAAATAGCCTTCTATTTATAGGAAGGCTTGGGTGGAAGTCTTTACAACTTTCCAATGTGGGACAATGACATACACATATATTTTCATAACACTCCCCCTTGAATGTCCGGTCCCAGGAGAAATATGCTGAGAGAAGCTGCCTCATTAAAAACCTTGCTAAGGAAAAACCCAGTGGGAAAAACCTCAGCGAAGGGAAAAAGAGTGCAGTGCATATTTACTCCCCCTGATCATTGCTTCCATTGATATCTTTGAAGCATCACATTCCAATCTTGTGCACCAGTTTCTCAAATATTGCTGTAGGGAGGGACTTAGTGAATAAATCTGCCAGATTGTCACTTGAACGGATTTGTTGAACATTGATTTCGCCTTTCTCGTAAAGATCGTGAGTGAAGAAGAATTTGGGCGAAATGTGCTTTGTTCTATCCCCTTTAATAAACCCTTCCTTCAATTGTGCTATACATGCTGCGTTGTCTTCATAAAAGGTTGTTGGAACGTCTTGCTTGGTCGGCAAACCACATGCTCCAAGAATATGTTGCGTCATAGATCGTAACCAAACACATTCACGACTAGCTTCATGAATTGATAATAATTCTGCATGGTTAGTTGATGTAGCGACCAAGGTTTGTTTTACTGATCTCCATGAAATAGCTGTTTCACTACAAGTGAAAACATACCCTGTCTGAGATCGTGTTTTGTGTGGATCTGATAAATATTTTGCATCTGCATAACCAGTTAGATCCGATTTGGATGAAGATGAATAATACAATTCTAAATCGATTGTCCCTTGAAGATATCGAAAAACGTGCTTAATGCCATTCCAATGCCTTCTGGTTGGGGAAGAATTGTACCTTGCTAATAAATTCACCGCAAATGATATATCAGGCCTCATATTATTAGCAAGATACATTAGCGCTCCGATTGCACTAAGGTATGGTACTTCTGGACCGAGTAGTTCTTCATCATTTTCAGATGGTCGGAATGGATCTTTTTTCACATCAAGAGATCTCACAATCATAGGATTAGGTGTACTTAATGGATGTGCTTTATCCATATAAAACTGCTTAAGTACTTTTGAGGTATAATTCGATTGATGAATAAATATTCCGTCTTTTAAGTGCTCAATTTGAAGACCTAAACAAAATTTTGTTTTTCCAAGGTCTTTCATTTCAAATTCATTTTTCAAAGAATTCATAACGTTTGATAACTCTTCATGAGTTCCAATAATATTTAAATCATCAACATAGACAGTAATGATAACATATTCAGATCCGCATCTTTTGATAAAAACACAAGGGTATATAGGATCATTTTTATAACATTCTTTCAATAAGAATGTACTCAAGCGATTGTACCACATTCTCCCAGATTGCTTTAATCCATATAAAGATTTATTTAGTTTAACTGAATAAATCTCGTTACGATTTAAAGCTTGTGCTTCAGGCAACTTAATTCCTTCAGGGAGTTTCATATAAATATCATTTTCCAGGGATCCGTAGAGATAGGCTGTAACGACATCCATTAATCGCATTTCAAGTTTCTCACGTACTGCCAAACAACTCAAATACCTTAGGGTAATTGCATCAATTACTGGAGAATACCTAGTCTTTGGGTATATCCTTGTGCCACAAGCCTTGCCTTGTATCGCACAACTTTGTTATTTTCATTTCTCTTACGTACGAATACCCATCGACATCCTACTGGTTGTACATTATTTGGTGTGCGAACCACACATCCAAATACTTGACGTTTGGCAAGTGAATTTAATTCAACATTGATTGCGTCTTTCCATAAGGGTCAATCCTTTCTACGCCGACATTCTAAAATAGATGTAGGCTCAAGATCATCACATTCTTCCATAATGTTGACCGCTACAGTGTAAGCAAAAATTTCATCAATGTGAATATTATTGCGATTCCGTTTGTTGCCTGTTATGACATAGTTGATTGATATTTCTTCATTTTCAGTAGGTTTTGGCGACTGCGGTTCTTCTGGAACCTTGTCACCTATGTCAACAGGTTCTACGAGAATTGTTGTTTCCTCTTTTTGATCATTTTCAACATGTCCTCCTTTTCTTTTTCGAGGATTTTTATCTTTGGAACCGATAGGTCTACCTCGCTTTTGTCGGGTTACAGACTCATTGGCAATACTTGGTTGTCCTTCAGGGACATCAATTTTAATTGGAGCATTTACAGCTGGTATATAAGACTTAGTCACTCGTTTCGGATCAGTAAATGCATCTGGCAACTGATTCGCAATATTTTGCATATGAATTATCTTTTGAACTTCAAGTTCACTATGCTTTGTACGAGGATCTCGAATTGATAGCGATAATTCTCTCCAAGAGATAGTCTTTTCCAACTGTTTATTCTCTCCCCCTAATGTTGGATAAATAGATTCGTCAAAATGACAATCAGCAAATCTTGTTGTAAATAAATCTCTAGTCAATGGTTCTAAATACTTTATTATAGATGGAGATTCATATCCAACATATATTCCAAGTCTTCTTTGCGGACCCATCTTTGTGCATTGTGGTGGGGATATCGGAGCATATACCGCACAACCAAAAATTCTCAGATGAGAAATACTTGGTTCTAAACCGGACACCATTTGTAAAGGGGAATTAGCATTATAATTTGTTGGCCTGATGAGCACAAGTGTTGTTGCATGTAAAATAGCATGTCCCCAAGCAGAAGTGGGAAGCTTAGATTTCATAATTAATGGTCTTGCAATTAACTGAAGACGTTTAATAAACGATTCAGCTAAACCATTTTGTGTATGAACATGAGCAACGGGATGTTCAATATCTAGTCCAATTGACATGCAATAGTCATTGAAGGCTTGGGACGAAAACTCACCAGCATTATCAAGACGGATTTTCTTTATTGTATAATTAGGGAATTGTGCACGTAAACGAATTATTTGTGCAAGCAATCTCGCAAATGCTAAATTGCGAGTGGATAACAAACACACATGTGACCATCTAGTTGATGCGTCAATCAATACCATAAAGTATCTAAATGGGCCACACGGTGGATGGATAGACCCACATATATCACCCTGAATACGTTCAAGAAATTTGGGATTTTCATACTTGATTTTGGCTGGTGATGGCCTTGTGATTAGTTTGCCTTGAGAGCAAGCAACACATGAAAGTTCATTAGATTGAAAAATCTTCTGGTTTTCAATGAATGACCAACTGAATTCTCAATAATTCTCCGCATCATTATTGAACCAGGATGGCCCAACTGGTCATGCCAAATTTGAAAGTCATTAGTAAACTTCTGGTTTACTGTGGCATAAGTTTCAATAACTTTGATTTTGGTAAAATACAATCCAGGTGTCACAGTTGACAACTTTTCTAAGACATGTTTCTTTCCAGAAACAGTATAAGTAATATAGAGATATTCATTATTTCCTTCCTCTTGTGTTTCAATATGATATCCATTCAAACGAATATCTTTAACACTCAATAAGTTTCTTCGAGCCTTTCGAGAAAACAATGCATATTCAATTACCAATTTTGTTCCTTTCGGTAGTAAGATAGTTGCTCTTCCGGAGCCATCAATTAGTACTGACATTTGCACTTTCCATATTTAAGTGAGAAAAGTATTTTCTATTATTGAATATGGAGTGAGTAGTAGCGCAATCTGCTAGACATATTTCTCCTTCGTTGTTTGAAGATGTTGCCAAATCAATTTCCATGTTTCTTTTTTTTCTTTTGGAACTCAAACAAGAATGCCGACAAAATATCGAGCCTCTCATGCTGATAACGTGTTATAAATGTTTGAACTCAAAGGAAAATAAAAGAGAGTAATATTAGCTATCAAACTCTTTCTTATTCCATAAGATGTGAAGTGTGTATTACAAATAGTGAAATAGCCTTCTATTTATAGGAAGGCTTGGGTGGAAGTCTTTACAACTTTCCAATGTGGGACAAGGACATACACGTATATTTTCATAACATAAATCAGCATTTTTATTTCATTTCACTGTATAATTATGATCTTCTTGCCTAACCCCACATTAGAGGTGATTTAATTGGATGAGGCCTGGAAAAGTTTATTCTACTTTTTGACACGTGCTATTTAACTAGAAAGTAAATATCAAGGATTGTCTGCCACTACTTAATCACTCGAAAACTCACATGCTTAGTTCTTGTGTGTATAATTAAATTTGGACTAAATAATACACGCCCCAAATAGGCAAATACATTATGGTATGTCGTTGATCATTGATCGATTCATGAGTGTACACACACGTGTGCATAGTTGTGCAATTGCGCACACATGTATTTATGAGTTGATAGATTATTATATTGATCAAATGAGATGTGGCATAAATTGTTATTGATATGTAGCAAAATTTGTAGAAGCTACGATAAAATGAGGTGGCGGAAGAGTGTTAAAAGCTTAAGGGAGTCTGCTATGTATATTTCTCGTATTGGGCCGACTACACGCCAGGCCCACGACCACCTATATCGGGGATAACTCCCGACATTTATATCGAAGTTCACCGTCGATATAGTACAATGTGAACTCTATAAATACCGCATCCCACATACTGAAACGACACACAATTAATACTCAGATCCACCCGCCAATATCGAATATTCATATTCGACATAACTCTCGATATAGATTCCGATATATCACATAGTAAGGGATTCACATTGTACCACGTGTCTAATCTGACATAATTCCCGAGTTCATTCCCAATACCATCCCGACATAATCTCCGACATACTTTCGATATTATACTCAACATACTCTCGACATCACACCCGATATTGATAAGGCTATCTAGCTGGACCTCGGCTTCGAGTACCTGGAGTTCCGGACCAAAGTCATCCTATAGCTAGAGATAGGAGACATAGTTTGAGATAGATTCGTTGTAAGACACTTGTAACCGACCTTATCCCATATATACGATCTATCGTCAAATTAAAATTCAAATGGGCTAAAATGTTAAAAAGGTACAAGTTACTGCACTCCATCCATCTAGAGTAGTACTTAGTTTCAGCTATGTCTATTTTTCAACCCTCATTCAAGTAGTTTTCTCATGCGATTCGTGCCTGGGCGAAAAGAGATTTTGATTAATCTGAGCCTGTAACTAGACTCATGAAACAATGACCGTCGTTGGTATGTGTTGCTAGTTTTGTATACTTCAATTCCTAGTTTCTTCTTTGCAAAAGCTTAACATCTTTTCAGCAAAAAGTTGTTAAACTTTCGCACAAATTAAAACTCTTCTTTCATATCTATTGTTTTTGCATCATTCGATTTTCTGAGGAAAAAAAAACGATTTTTCTGATCTTCGGCTACTTGACTTTGTAAATAAATATACAATTGGTGTAAATGTGGTGAAATAACACAATCTACTGGATAATATTCAATCTTTGAAGGTTTTTTTTTTGTTTACAAATTATTAAATTCTCCACAGTTCTATTGGGTCAAATTTTATCATTTAAGAAGTACTACGCAAACTGCAAGAATTATTCTACAAGATGAGACATAGGAAAGCACCATATTGAGATTGAATTGAATAGTATCAATCAAAAAAAAAAAAATAGAATAGCGAATACTACTTTGTTCGAGATTAAAGAATCCTAATAAAAAGAAGATAGAAGTATAGGTTAAAGAATGACTCGACGTTATTTGCGCTATGAATACTTACACAACCATCCAAGAAGAGTATGGCCCCAATATTTTAATTAGTTGTGCAAGAATGGTCTAATTGGTTAAATAGGACAGATTTCTCATTTTGATCTTTGATCTCAAGTTCAATTTTCACAATGAGCAACTTGCTTGTCTGTTTTAAGCCTAGTCTGTCTCTCTCATGGTTAGTCTAGAATGATATCCCTGGTCGACGCGGTTTATAGGCTATTGTGTTAAGTCGAAGATTTACAGAGTTAGCACCCCAAGGTAGCCGTTATCGGTTCTCACATTATCAAAAACAATATTTGGTAAATGAACCACATTAGAATCATGCTAGATTAAACTTATGTCCCTTCTTTAATCATTTAGATTGAATAGAATGTCTTAATTTAATTTTTTAGGTCTATGTTATTATGCTCAACCATGTGGCCTATTTGTTTACTCTGAACAAGAGTTAAGGGCATAGTATTTGTCCATATGTAGGTCAATACTTCGCATGATCAACTATCATGGGTGATTTTGTCTCATCTTCTCTTATATGTGTGCTACACCTAACATAAAGTGAATGTCTTCATTTCTTAACTTATCTTTTTAGTATTACCACGCATCTAGTATAACATGCACTTCAATTATACTCTTTTGGGCATGGTATTGTTTATACTTTATAGTCTAATACCTAGAATTGTATAGCAAAGCGTATCTGATGATACTAAAACATCCTAATTATTTATAAAAAGAAAAAAAGCACAACAATACCAAAAAAGAAAAGAAAAAAAAAACTTGTAGCCCTCGTCCACTTAGACCAATCAACTTGAATGCAGTGGTTGATATCGCTATCTAGTTCTCTATCTTTCTGGTCTCTAGAGTATTGAGCCTGAATGTCCGAATTGGATTATTTTCGACATCTCTTGTCCAATTTGTGCTACAATAACTATCATCGTGATGCCTTTTTATTTTTACTAAACTTGCACACGAAGTAGTCCATTTTAGTCAAACTAAGTCGCAAAACCCGAGTCTCTAAAGCTTTTTCTTAAGAAATAGATTATATGTTGTGTGTCATAGAGTCCTCTCTTATCTCATTAGTTTACAATATTATATGTCAGCAATATTCGCCAACGTACTCGGTCTTTGACAGCTTGGGCAGTTCCATATATCCTAGTGGTCAAAACTGGGCCAAATGCTTATTAATGAAAAGTTTTAAAACTCGTCATCTAGTGATCAATATTCGAAGTACTTCTTACTTGCCTTGTAAAGGGATTAACTTCCAACATTATTTTGCACTCTCTTGATATAGAGCACGGCACAAATATGGACCATACGGATAACGGTAAATGTGGTTATTGTGTGGTACATTATTAACCACACTAAATAATTGTCTATCGTATAGCTCAGACAACCTTAGAATAGTAGCATGATCTTCAAACAACAATTAAAATCAAAGAAATAAAGTAAGAAAAGATAAAAGTGAGATCGGTCTAAAGACTTCAGATATGCTTAAGAAAAAGTTGAAGAAGATCCACATTTTATTTGACATATCTAAGTATTAAGCCATGTAGAACAGGTCTGAATCTTTACTACTACAAAAAGCTCTCTGCAAACTCCTAGATGAAGATATCCATGAGGGCAGTGTAATATCATCATCTTCATCCAAGCAGTAAGTAAAAAAAAGCCTCATGTCAACTTTTCTTTATGTAGGTTACCCAAGTCATTCAAATGTCAAGAATAAAACATGTCCAAAACTATTTATCGTACTAAGGAGACAATTCACTGAATAATGCAAGAATTCATTTGTTTCATCAAACTTATTAAGACAAACTCGAACATTCTCTTTGTTGGACGAGGAAATTGTAATAATCAATCCCTCGGAAAAGTCGAATCAAGACTACTTTAGAAGCATTGCTAATCAATTTCATTGTATTAGCCAAGTCGTGCGTTCTTCAAAGGTGAAGATACCCATCAATTATATGTTTGTTTCTTCATAGTTGGCCTTATTCTTTCCCATTCAAATTAGAGCGGAAACCTTAGAAAACACACTGAACCCCTTTTCTATCGGCATCTCATCACAAAGGTCGACGAATCAATTGGCATGTTTTTAAACAGTTTTCTTCAATGGCCAACAACAATAAATTTTAAGCGAGACTGAAGATAACAGTACATATCACTACTTACGGCTATCTCGAGAATTCCAATACTTCAGACCAGGATACCAGAGTATCAAAATCAACATCACAGCTAGAGCACTATCTATCAAAACTCAGAAAGAGAAAAAACCAAAATTTTCTACCCATAACGAGTTTATCCAGAAAAAACTTACACGGTTATACCTCACGGAGAGACACCGGGTGCAACACGTCTAAACACAGCGGTAAAAGTCTGTCCTTCGTTCCTCGCAACCTTCTGCCCTTCCTCAGTAGCGCTACTCAACAGCTTCACGACCGGATCAGCCTCCAGCTGGTCTTCAGATACAGCCTCAAACAACGGGTGAGCTTCCAAACAAGTCCTCATCCACTCCCCAAGCTCCTCCACATCCGTAATCGTATAAATAATCCCACCAACCCTCATAACATAGGCGTACTCATCCAACAAATGCGGACTAATAACCCTCCTCCTGTGATTCTTCTCCTTAAAATGCGGGTCCGGGAACAAAAAGAACATCTTCGAAAGCTGCCCTTTTTCAAAGTAATTCGGAATATACTTCATCGAATTGGTTCGAACAACGGATACATTACCGTAACTCCCGGGATTAGAAATCCTCAAGGCGAGTATCCTTTCCTTGACGTATTCGGTAACTTTGTCTCTTAGTTCCATACCAATCATGAGATTATCGGGAAAAAGGGTCGAAAGGCTGATTAATAGGCCGCCAAATCCGCAGCCGATGTCGGCGAACTCGATTTTTCTCGTACCATCGGATTGGGGGTAGTGGAGGGAGTAATCGAACTGTGATGGTGAGATTGGGACAGGGAAATGGGAATCGCTTAAAGGGTTGCTGTGAGCACGAGCTCGGTAAAATCGCTTACGAGGTAAACCAGTGGTCTTGCTGTGAGTTAGGTTAGAATTCGGCTCGTGATCCAGCATGTTCATTCCTTTTTCGCCCAACTGGATTTGGGGTTGCTTGAAACCCTAATTATTGCAGTGGGGGGAAGATTGGGAGTGGAGGAGGAGGGTTTTGTTTGGGCTTTAGGTTTTCTGTTTTCTATTTGTTGGTTCTTTTCTTGTTATTACATTTTGGCCACCACAGGTTTATAGTAAATTACAAATTTTGGGGTTCTAAAACTTTTTAGTGAAATTTGTATGTAATGTATGACACTAAATATATGGATAGTAGTAGGTTTCAAAATTTTATTTTAATATTACCAATTAATGATAATGCATAATAAGACTAACAAATGAGACTCGGTTTGTGTTTCTTCGGTCTCGGTTTGTGTTTCTTCGGTCTAGTTAGTAAATAGTGGTAGTATCTGAAGAATTGATACTTTGTTAGTGTTCGATACACGTCAATAGATACGGTGTCAACACCACTCTCACATGTGTTCAATATCCACATGGCGTGTCGCTAATGTGAATACGTTGGAAGGGTGTGCAAAGACATGTCTTAAACATGACTGAGGATAAATTATATATCTTAATTATTTTCTTGTTGTAATGTATTAAAGAAAAACCATAAATCAACAAGTAAAAATAAAAAATGTTGTTGTTATTCGTAGAACTTAAATAAATAAGTTGTGCCTATTAGCTGTTGATCATCAATTTAACTCTCATAGTCTTATTATTTTTGTCCGTCGGGTTTGGTCTTAGGAGGTAAAATTCTTCAACAATAACTCTCTATGAATTTTTCATGAAGTTGATGCGGGATGATCCCATATGTTTACAAAGCACTTGACGTCACATCACTCAAGCTCTTTATTGGTCCTAAGCTACTTTGAGCATAGAAAATCTGCACTGGAAAAAATGGCACGTGAACTAGGTTGGGGGCGACCTAATGAAGGCACTCCAATTCATTTGATGCTCGTTGATGGTGAGGCTATGACCCAATATAGCTCAAATAAGTATGGAAATACAGTTTAGTTCGATTATATAGGCGTGAGAAAAGTAGAAAGCGAGAGAAGAGTAATTGTATGTGGAATTTCTTGATCTCATGAGTTTTGTATGAAAGTTTTCTATTCTATACTTGTGATACACGAGCACACCACTTTGCACGATGAAATCTTTGTGACAAAAACTTAAATAACCTTGGTGTGTGATGACTTGACATCCATGATTCTTATTATTTCAGTTTACAATTATAGGTGGCATTATGAGACAAATTTCTGATTTGAGCATGTTGTTATTATTAGAATTTTAATTCTTTTGTTTAGAGTTTTGCTCGGAACGAGAAAATATTTAAGTTTGGGGGTATTTGATAAGAGGATAATTATAGTAAATTAAGTACCTGATTTCTTAGACTTTTGTACAATCTTTGTGGCAATGTTACTTGTTTAGTGTCATTTCATTGTTTTTGCAGTTTGAGTCGAATTGGAGCAAAACGATGCTTATTTGGAGGATTTCAACACTTTTTAGTAACAAAGGTGAATAGAGCTACAACGCTACCAACTGCACTACTAATGAAACCACAGAACATAATAGAGGGTGAGCACGAGGGCGATCGCGTAAGGAAGCTGAAGAGAGAGGGTCATGCGACCAGCGGTGCGTCACGCGCTATTAGACAGAATTTTGGGTGGACGCCAGAAACCCTAAGATTAAGCCCATGACGAAGAAAAAGTATAAAAATGAGGCTACGTTCAACAGCTAGGGTACCAATTCTCAAAGCAACAAAAAACACCATTAAAGAGAGTTAGACAGCATTCTAGGGTTAGAGAAGAACATAAATACTACCGTTCGTAACACCACAACCATAGTTGAAGGAGAAAGGTGAACTAGAGGAATCAACAATCAGAGTAGAGGAAACCAACAATAAGATCGGGAGTTTAATCTTTTCTTTTCCTTACTTGAATAATCTATGATGAATTATTGTGATTTGAACATGGCTATGAGTAGGTAATCTCTCAGTATCTAAGGGATGATGCAGTTGGTCTCATATGGAAGCACCTTGAACCTATGTTTTGATTATGTTTATTGATGTTTTGTTGGATATTATTTGTTTCTTATGTTACTTGGTTTATTTGATGCACGTGTTTCTCTGACAGCAAAGTAGTGACATTGAATAACCTTGTATTACGTTGAATTATGCATAGGGGATTGTTAACGTAACACTAGCATAGTAGATCAGACAGATAAATCTGTAGACCTTCGGTCATTAACGTGTTCATGGAGTCTATATCGTTGTTGGTAACTCTAATTCACTT
Organism: Linaria vulgaris; assembly: GCA_948329865.1. Classification (NCBI taxonomy): domain Eukaryota; kingdom Viridiplantae; phylum Streptophyta; class Magnoliopsida; order Lamiales; family Plantaginaceae; genus Linaria; species Linaria vulgaris. The sequence continues at coordinate 42,601,493 of OX415251.1, forward strand.
CTAAAACTATGTATAGATCATATGACATGGTGAACTTTTGGTAAGGGGAAATTCCTTAACGGCCTACATCATTAGGTATTAGAGGGTTCTTTAGTACATTAAAGGTAGCTAATTTGCTACATCAACACTAAAACAAAACAACCATCAATAAATAGCATTTTACATAAGAGTCACTGGTATTTTGTCTATGAAATACATGCATCCGAGATCAAAAAAAATCATCTCTCAGATACATTTCACCAAATCTGATTTACAACCTTAGATAGCAATCAATCAATTAAATTCACTCAAGCATCTCCAACCATAATCTCTAGTTAGTTAGTTCACTCAAGCATTCTAGTTTAGACATCTAGGTAGTAGTTAGTTAGTTAAGCAATAGTTACTAGTCTTAGTTTAATTCCTCAACGATAAATCCAAAAAGAAAATAAAACGGATTCATTAAGTGTTCAACAATATAATCGTTAAATCACAAATATCTACTATCTTGGGATTCGATACTTGGGCAGTAATATTACTTTCCATTTTATTATTACTTGATTCGTGCACTTGCGATATCATGGGACTTAGGTATGATACTTTTGTGTTGAAATTATCCTATTCTATTTATACCTAATAAATGCCCCATCATGGGGTATCTTGAGAAAAATGTCACTCAGTGCTGCTTTAGGGCCTTGAAAGGCAAGTAAGGTATCTTAAGGAAACACTCGTACTTTTCTGTGAAGGAACATCACCATATTATAGTGTCGTGTGTGTTACTTCACAACTTTATTATGAAGAACATGCCTAACTCTCACTTAGACGATGATTATCCTAGATCTCATTCTAATCACGATCGAGAACCAGATTACATAGATGTTGTCGAGCCATCTGAGGAGTGGAAGAACTTTTGGGATAGCATGGTCATGCAAATGAAGACTGAATAGCAGACTGCTAGGAGGAGACGCTAATATAAATACAATCATTTCCCGTCTTAGAAAATGTTTACTAGTATTATGGCGGTTGTATTTAAGTGTTGCGATTGTTGCTATAATTCTGTAATGGCCACCCATGGTGTGTATGCTTGATTTTATCTCCTTTTGTGTCCAAGCTTGTAAGAACAGAGTATGACTATTATATTTTGTGTTATTTTTTAATATATCTAAAGACTTGTAAGACCAATTGGTGTTTTTATAGGCTTATTACTGCTATAATATTATACAAATTTTTGTCCTTACTTATATTTTTGTTTCTAATGCATTAATCCGTATGAAGAGGAGCGTGGTTATCTTGTTTTTTGTTTGAATGAATTTTGGTGGAAGTGGATTTGTAACATGCTTTTCTTCAAATCTATAAGAAGAGTATAGTTATCCTCTAACAGCCCATTGCATATTTTTTCTTTTTCTTTTTATTTTTATTTTTTTATTTTTGTTTTAACATCTAATTTGTTTGTAATAATGAAATGCATAAGTGGATGATTTTGTTTACCAATTACAGATGGACTTCTCTCAAAGTAGTTGTCCAAGTGACCTTCGTCTCTACAAAAGACCTGGTAGTTCAAGAAGGGTATGACTAAGCCCGAATAGAAAGTGCTTACTCATGTCTTAAAGGAGCTTGTGGTAAATGGTTGGCATGCCGACAATGATTTTAGGTTGGGTTATCTTCTGGCTCTCGAAAGGGCAATGGGATAAAAGAAATTCACATGGTAGACCAATAACGCAAAAACACATCAACTCGAAAATCACGGTTTGGAAGAAGACACTTGCTATTGTGCACACCATGGTTACGACAAGTGGTTTTGGGTACGAACCAACATCTAAAATGGTGCAAGTGGAGTCTGACGATGTGTGGAAGAAGATGTCAAGGTTCTTAAACATTTGTTCAACTATTTTCCCTTTTACAATAGTAAATTGGGAAAAAAGCACATTACCCCCTAAACTTTCTACCGTTCTTTGCAAATGTTAGCACGTTACCTCCCCTCCCTCCCCCCCCCCCCCCCCCCCCCCCCGAAGTAATTTTCGTCAAATTTGATCGAATATTCCGTGGAATCTTCACATGCCCCTCTTGATAATTTGATAGAATATTCTATCAAATTTTGACGAAAAGTGCTTCGGAGGGAGGGGTAACGTGCTAACGTTTGCAAAGTTGGGAGACAATGTGCAACAAAATAAACCTGGGGGCAGAGTGCAAAACGATAGAAAGTTTAGAGGGTAAGGTATTTTGTTTCCTATTAAATTCAATTAAAAGAGTACATCAACAGGAATTTAAAAGGTTCTGCAAAAAAAACATACCATATCTGCTATAATTGGGTCAATACAAAGTTGTTGGGTTATATTTTTTTTTTTTAGATATATCATCAGCCCTTGTTCAATTTGACTAAAATAATTTGTGTTCATATTAGCTTAGCCGCATATTCACTTTGCATTCTTGCAACAGGTCCACCCTGAGTTGGAGACTTTTCGAGACAAGAATGATAGAAACTTTGGTGTAGCAAACAAAGAATATAAAGTTAACAAATCAATTGTCACACCTAAATTCATGTTCTCGCAAGTGCACGAATTAAGTAATAATAAAATAATAAATATAGTTACGAACCAAGTATAGTATTCTAAGAGTGTGATAGATGAATGACTAAATCACTTAAATGCAAAACACTAACGGTTGTCATGGTTGCTATCTCTTGTGCTTGCAGGATGAATGCATGATGTTTTTATGCAGAAAATATGAATGCATATTTTATGAAAAGGTTCTTGAATGCAAAGAACAAATAAATTAAAATGCAGAAAAGTAAATAAACAGAATTTAAGAAGATTGGATGAATGCTTAAGATGTAAACAGTAGAATAAAAGATTGTTTAGAGGTTAGGTTTCACAACTGATTTAACCATAGTAGTCATAGACAAACTACCTATATTTACTACAAGATGCTTGATGATAGTTTGAGTCTTCCATGTCTAATGGATCAGTGACCTATAGTTGGATCTATTCTAACTATAGAATCTACAAGTCTTTAATAACCTACTGCGTTAGCGGGTTTACCCCAATTGTCAGTTGTTTTAGTAGAGATATCAAATCTACAATCCAATTGACTCATCTGAATCGTGTTAACATAAACGTCCATAACCAAGATTGATTTAGTGGGATATAGGGGTTGTGCATCAGTTACGTTAGCGTACTAAAGTCACAAATCACACACACATACATACACATATATGTATATATATATATATATATATATATATATATATATATATATATATATATATATAACTAACTAGACATCTACACTCTGGCGGTCCTAGGGTAGTGCATTCATTATTCCAGCGAGAGCGAGATTCGTTACTCAACATAAATAACTACTTAATATAGACAAGAAAGTTCATCAAACACACATCAGAGCAAATAAACAAATATATTTATAAATATGAGTTACTCTCATACTCTAAACAATGAGTAGGTTAGCTCATCATAGTCAGTAGTTCAATAATCAACAAAGAATAGAACACCATACACAAAGTAAAGAGATAGAGGAAAGCTTTTTGAATCCGGACGAACGTCGACTCTTTTGCTATCTTCTTGACTCCTATGTGTTATCTTCTTCTCTACATAATATTAACTCTCAAACAATGATAAAACTACTAGAACATAACTTCAATGGTGTTTCTCTCTCTGAAGGTTGTATACGATTTAAACGTTGTAAACATTGGATTCTCTTTAGGTCTTGGACCTCCTCCTCTATATATAGAGAATTCTTGATGCCCTAATTTCACACACAACCGCAACTTATTAAACAGGAAAATAAGTTATTTTCCTAAAGTCACGCGACCTACCGTGTTGTGCCGCTAAGTCGCGCAGCTACCCGCACGGCTTGCACTATTTTTGCACCTCGTTGTGCCACTCACTCTTTCTCCTCTGTTGTGTTCTACTTTCTTCTGTTGCTCGTGCTACCTTCGGTTTCAATGGTGTTGCCGCGCAACTCTCTCTATATCTCCACTCTTCATCCTTGGCTTGGACCTACTTTACGTGTAATGATTAAGGTTTACCTCTTTTGCGTAGCGTCATAGCCCTCTTTAAGTGACGTCGTGGCGCTTTGTTACTAAAAACCTCCATTTTGTGCTCTTTTAGCTTCGTTTCATCGTGAGTCGATAAATTTCTAAGAAAACACGAAATAATACTAAAACCAATAAATATTTTTAGGAATTACACAAAAGCATAGGTAAATGAGTACTAAAATGACGATAAATAAACGCTGATCAAAGAGCTTTCCGTATTGTGAGGACTGGTTTTGTATTTGGGAATAATCGTGCCAATGAAAAAGTAGCACAACAAATTACTATGCCATTCTTGATTTGGAGAGTCCCCATGAGATCTCCGCCAGCTATAAATAAAAGGTTCCTTGGAGAATGAGCACATGCATTTGTTGCTCATATTACCATTTGGAGTTTTCATTTGTAAGCAGGCAAGGTACATAGAAGGCATTCTATTTTGTAGATGTTGTATTATATTGACAACAACTTCTAAAGACATAAAAGTCTAGTAACTATTTTGTTTTAAGCGTGTCATTGGTGATGTTTTACTCATTATTCAAAGGTTTCACGTGCAAACACCTCGATACTGTGTAGTGGTGGAGAGTAAGTTCCACTTTCCAACATGGGGTCATATCGCGTGAGTCTCCCACCAATCGTAAAAATCATCGGTATGTGAACTATTTTCTGGATCTGTAGTCAAACCCAAAAATGCAGGTGGGGAATCTCCCCGTAAAGGTCCAAACAATTTTCTCAAAGAATGCCATGCACCCTCATCTTCAAGCATGTAGGCTTCAGCGAGCTAATATTTCAACTCCATCACCAAAATATATGCATTACAAACAGGATTACATAAGGAGTTTATTATAACGAGTCTTTAGCACGTGTAAAGTAAGGGAGTTGAGAAATTAATACCAACATCATGTAATCCCATACAAAATCCTCAAAGGCATGTACAACGTTGTTGGTGTCGTCATAGTAGATGGAGCTCAAGACAAGAATAAAATCAAACACATCGTAATGCCTTAGGCATTGGCGATACGAAAAATGTCTGTTAAAAATCGTGTTAACCTTCTTAGCAGTGACTTTGATCATATCGGATGGTTTACGATCAAACCTTCAATCACTCATCTCTTTTTCTGCAATCAAGTAATTGATAAACTTCATATCAACCGCAGACGTCCAATTCTCATTTTAGAAGGAATGTGATTACGGCCTTGAGTTTTGGGGGGCCATTTCTATATCTTTTGCTTGGTTATGCTTTGTGTGAGATTTTAAGTAAAGTAATGTTGGATGATATAGAGAGGAGTGTGAATACAAAAAATTGCTTCTAGTCCAAAATGTAATTATTGTTAATGCATGCAGGATTTTTTTGGAGAAGTGATGTTATATTCCTTTAATACACATTGCAAGAGCTCTCTTCTGTTAATGTGTATACGTCATAGGAAAGTTTTTTTTTTTTTACTTTTTTCTGCATCCTTTTTGATACTCCCTTGTCATTTGTTAAAAAGTGCCCATGAAGCATGTGGATGTGTAAGGTTTATTTGCTCCCATAATGTTATTGACAGAAGCAAAAAAAAAAAAAAAAAAAAAAAAAGTACATAGCTTTAATATGCCAACTTCCATTGTGTAACCCAACAAGATATCTTAGAGGATTCTTTCTGCACAAAGCCAAATCAATTTGACTACACAATCACTTCTCAATAAAAATCTAGTACATTGGGAAAAAAAAACCTCTTACCCGCTCATGTTTTTCCCTTTAAATGCATATTGTTAGGAATATAATTGGTAAAAATATATCTATTTATGTGTTTGTTAGTTATTTAATTTGCATAAAACAAACTCGTACATGGAAAGTGATACTTTCGTAAACGTGGGAGGAGACCTCCATAACCACTATAACTTAAATTATTACTAAAGGATTAACACAAACATGCACCAACATAGGAGTTTTAATGGTAAACAACTAAAGATTATACTCGTAGACATTATGAATTATTTGACACAATTAAAAACATTTCCATGGACAATGGTACGAGTACTTCACAATAATTAACGTCTAACGAAAGTGTATGAATACAACATCAATCATTAATAGCGTCCCTAACAACAACGCAACACTAAGAAAGTATCTTTATTTGCCGTTCTTTGTGAATAGTAGTTTGCTCTGCAGTATTTATCGTCTTCAGTAACCTGGGAATAATCGAATTTGATCGGGCACACATCTCGGGATCCGTCCACACGTAATAACCACATTGTCTTCCATGATGCACGAAAATGCAATTAGTTCAAGTAGTTGTTGCACATAGATTAGGTAACAACCAATGTGGTTGTTTTTAACAAAAAAGCCTCATCGGGTTATGGATAGACCAACTAGCGTACACTTTTGGTTTTAACTCGCATTCACATGAATCCCCTCAGTTCTTTCATTCTACTTTATAGAAAGAGATATATATTTTTATCAAGATATGTTGTGCATATTGAATTTAAAAATAAGTTTACAAATAATTGAGTTCATACCTTACACTTGGAAATTCCTCATCGAAGCCGAATTTATATTCTAACTAGCCTTTTTTTATTGGATATGCTAACTAGCCTTGTGGATTGTTGTGTTGCTTTTCTACTAATTGAAAGTAAGCAAAGTCTTTGAGGTTCATTTATAGATACCAAGGGCAAATGGATTTTTTGGTGGTTTACTTTCGACTACCACATTACTTGAACAAGTATACTCAATATTGAAAGCCTTTAATTGTAGTATATTGAGTAGTTAAAGAGTAGTTTGAGCATAGTCAACTCATTAGTGCATGATTATTTTTTTTACCCTATCTATTACTTAGCCAAAGTAGAGTGAATGTTGATTATATTTTTGCAGTGGTCACACTTTGACGTCACTTGATGATATATGGTGTTGTTGTTCCAAGTAAGCTAGGTCTTTTGTTTCCTAATATGTGCTTGTAGATGTGTAGAATGTGTTATCGCACTTGGCTTTATTAACATTAAACACATTAGTGGTAATAAAACTAAGTAATGGCTTTACACCAATCTATTTTCTTCACATTAATTGTAGTAGTTTCTAAATGACTTTGACAATCTGTACAAATACCATAAATAAAAAATGATAATAACATTAGTAACATTAAAAATATTTAAATGCATTACCAATTAACATTCATATTCTCCCAACACCAAGGCCAAAATAACAAAATTAACTAATCTCTTGTTCCAATAAAGACACAAGCCATGCTAGTCAAAATACTACTTAAGAAACTACATTAATTGTACAAATACACAAATAAAAATGGTGCCATAATAACAGTTCAAATTCTCAACCATGTGTAAGGTTGAAAATCAGGAACTCTAACATTAAGTTAGACAAACTCACAAAAGACATAGGTCTACCAAAGTTTTAGCTGGCCTTTTGTTAAATGTAAAATAAAAACATCTTCTTCCTTAAAATTTTTGTTAATTTTTGTAACATTCATTCTCCTCGAGCAGTTACGCGACCTTAGCGTCCAAGTAGAACACGAGGTGCCCGAGGAGAAGGGATACAAAAAAAAAATTGAATGTTTTATTATTGAAACAACTATAAAATACTTAAATTGAATAAGTACCAACCCTACTTAGATAATTAGTTTACAACACCAAATACTTACTTTTGTGGTCTTGAAGTGATCACCACCACAACAATCAAGCCCTCACATTTCCCCAACAATCCTCCAATGCATTTGCAGTCAGGTAGATATGATAGGGATATTTCCCGTATTGGGTCGGCCCATAGGCCAGGCCCATAATTAAATATATCGGGGATCATCCCCGACATGTATATCGAAGTTCACCCTCGACATGGTACAATTCGACCTCTATAAATACCGCGTCCCGCATACCAAGAATACACATATAAAAGATACCTAGATTTACCTGGTGATATCGAATACTCATATTCGATATCACATTCGACATATATCCCAACATATTGCAGAGTAAATGATTCGACATAACACATGACGTATCTTCGACATAGTACCCGACATATCTCCGACATAATCTTCGATATATCTTAGTCATCATATTCAACATACTCTAGACATCACCTTTGATACATAGAAGATCATTCGACTGGACCTCTATTTCGAGTACCTGGAGTTCCAGACCAAAGTCATCCTATAGTCAGTGATATGAGACATAGTTTGAGATAGACTCGTTGTAACACACTTGTAACCGACCTAATTATATACATACGATCTATTGTAAAATTAGTGGCGCCATCTGTGGGAACACCAGTTCTCGAGATTGGAGGCTCACATGATATTTTAAGAATGAAGAGACCACATAATGCGAAAGATTTGGACCAGAAGAAGAAAATGAAAACAAGCAGAAATAAAAAGAGATTAGAAATCGAACCGACAAGCGAACTCACTAAAAGAGAAAAGGTAGTTGTACCATATCTGAATGAGCCAAAGATGGAGCCTGTAGGGGACTTTATTACCGTCGGCATTGACCTAATACACCAGAGCATACCTTGCAGATCGGGGCAACGATGACACCAGACATACATACAACATTGATATAATGTTTAAGGAGAAACGCCGATATATTCGCATGGTGAGACTCAGATCTGAAGGGGATCAATCCAAAAATCATCGTACACAGATTGAACATGGACCCTCGGGCCAAACCGAAAAGGCAAAAGAAGAGAAATTTTAGTAAGGAAAAGAATGAGGCAGCAAAAAAAGAAGTGGTAGAAAAGCTCAAGGCAGGACGTATCTATGAAATACGCTACTCCGAATGGCTTAGTAACATTGTTCTAGTCCTGAAGAAAGAGGATGAATGGAGGATGTGTGTAGATTACACGGACCTGAACAAGCATTGCCCGCGAGATCATTTCCATTGCCAAGAATAGACCTTTTGGTGGACTCAACGACAGGGTGCGCTCTGTTCAGTTTCGTGGATATGAAGAGTGGTTTTCATCAGATTTTTATGGCAACTGAAGATCAACCTAAGACAGCCTTTGTAACAGACACTGGCATATATTGCTATCGTGTGATGCTATTTGGATTGAGAAACATTGGCGCAAAATTTCAGAGACTGGTCGCGAAGATGTTCTATGAATTGATTTGGAAATCCATGGAGGTATATGTAGACGACATGTTGATCAAGAGCCTGAAAGCGCAGGATCATGTAAAGCACTTAGAAAAATCCTTCGGCATAATGAGAAACTATAGAATGAAACTCAACCCAAGAAATGCACGTTTGGTGTCCCAGCTGGGAAATTTCTGGGATATATGGTTATGAGAGGGGAATAGAATCCAACCCCGACAAAATTCAAGCAGTAATGAGTCTACCTTCCCCAAGATCCGTACGAGATGTACAATGTTTGGTAGGACGGATAACGACACTAGGACGATTCATTGCAACATCAGCAGAGAAGAGTCTTCCCTTCTTCAATGTATTGAAAAGGGCAATGGACTTTTAGTGGACAGACGAGTGTGAAGTGGCTTTCTAGTAATTGAAGAGGTATTTGATGGCCACACCATTACTGGTGAAATCCGAGCCATGAGAGATGCTTTACTTATACCTTGCGGTCTCAACCAACGCCATCAGTACAATTTTGGTCAAGGAGGTGGCGGCAAGCAGTCTTCCATACATTATGTTAGTCGCGTACTTCATGGCGCATAGAGAAATTACTTACAGATAAAACTATTCGCACTGACGATTGTAATGACTGCACAGAAGTTAAATCTGTATTTTCAATCACATCCTATAATGGTTATCACAGATAAACCACTTTACCAGATTATGGCAAGCCCAGAAAATTCGGGGAGACTGGTGAAGTGGGCAATTGAATTGAGTGAATTCAGGATTGAGTATCGCTCACGTACCGCCATTAAAGCACAAGTTCTGGCATACTTTATGGCATAGACATGAGGGATCAACTTGGATCATTCATGTAACCGCATTTTTACCAGAACACAAGACCCGCGGCCCAGTTCACGACAGTCAGCATGGTCCATGTCGATGGGTCATCAACTGCAAATGGCAGAGGCGCAGGAATCCACCTTATCTCACCTGATCGAAAAGAATTTGATTTGTTATAAGTCTGAACTTCCCAATAACAAACAATGAGGCAGAGTATGAGGAGGTAATGGCAGGAGTAAGGATGGCAAAAACCCTATGCTCGAACCACCTAGAGGTCTTCACAGATTTGTTGTTGGTGGCAAACCATTTCTCAGGATTTTTTGAGGCAAAACAGGAAACGATGGTCTTATATTTGGCAAAACTGAAGGAATTAGCTTAGGAGTTAACCACATTCAACCTAACCCAGATCCCCAGATCTGAGAACACCAAGGCAGACACATTATCAAAGTTTGCAAGCTCATCGGATAATTACGTTGAGAAGCGTGTTACGCTATTGGCCACCACAAGGCCTGCCATTACCACATTACCACAAGTGTAGGCTGATGTTGAATTCATTTTTGCTATTGCAAATACCCCTTGCTGAAAGGATAAAATTTTCCAATATCTATCAAACGGGACGCTACCGGAGGATGCTAACGCACATAGGCATCTCAAATACAATGCTTATAGATTCACCATTTATCAGGGCGAACTTTACAAACGATCATTCGAGGGTCCCTTATTGAGATGTATATCCACAATAGATGCACATTACATTGTGAGGTAAATACATGCAGGAAGTTGCGGTAATCACTCTGGTGTGAGAGCTTTAGCACAAAAGATTCTAAGACAGGGATACTACTGGCCGACACTGCGAAATGACGCAACTCAGTACTGTCGAACTTGTGAAAATTGCCAATACCATGCGAGACTCATTCACAGGCATGCGGTTATGATGCAATCTTTGGAATTCACATTCCTCTTCGCAATGGGGAATTGACATAGTGGTCCCCCTCCCAATAGCGAAAGCACAAAAGAAGTTCCTCCTAGTAGCAGTTGAATATTTCACCAAGTGGGTGGAAGCCGAAGCACTGGCACACATAACTGAAAACAATATGATAGACTTCATATAAAAGAACATTATATGCCGCTTCGGCTTACCCGGGGTCCTTGTTTCAGATAATGGAACTCAATTTCGAGGAAAGGCAATGGTATCATGGTGCAAGAATTTGAAAATTTCTCAACATTTCGCAACAGTGGCGCACCCGCAAGCTAATGGGTAGGTAGAATCCACTAACAAGACATTGAAAGAATATCTCGAGCGTCGATTGCATGCCACTGGTAAAAGTTGGACAGAGGAACTCCCGGGCATCCTTTGGGCATATCGAACCACACCAAGGACTTCGATCGGTGAGGCACCCTATACCCTAGTATACGGTTCTTAGGCAGTAGTACCGGTATAAATAGGTATATCAACCTATCACATTGCGAAATATGACCCTGGACACTCAGCACGCCTGCGCCAAATGGACCTGGATATGATAGTATCCACAAGGGAACATTCTTACCAACACACCGTGGCCTTCAAATCAGCCATGGCACGCAGTTTTGATAAACGAGTACATCTTCGCAGTTTCCAAGTGGGTGACCTAGTATCAAAAAGCGTAAGGGCTAGCAAACATGTGGGAAAACTGCATGCAAATTGGACTACAGGGTTACCCACTCAAGCTCCAAGGGCTACTATTATCTAGAGGACATGCACGGAGATCCACTACCCCGACCATGGAACGTGCAACATCTACAACGTTTTTACTGTTAAATTTATCACATCTTGTAATAGAACTACACAGAGCTTGATTCCATATATGGGATACGTATGCAGTCACACCCATGGCCCAACACCAATTTAATATTTAAACTATCTTGTGATTGCAGGAACATGACCATTCCCAAAAGGCCCAACCAGCAGGGGACACTAAAAAGAAAAACATGCTAACAAACAACACAGAGGTATCGCCCTCAGGACATATCGCTTGAAAAGGAAACTGTCCACATGACTATACGACACAAAAGATGTTGACAAACAGCACAGAGGTATCGCCCTCAGACCATATCACTTGAAAGGCGACTGTCTACATGCCTTTATGGCAGAAAAGATGCTAAGAAAACAGCATAGAGGTATCGCCCTCAGGACATATCGCTTGAAAAAGGCGACTGTCCACATTTCCACAAAGGATGCAAGGAGAAAAGATTATACGAAGCTTCAATAAAACAAACCACACCTGTGAAGACCGCGCCCCACGAGCCATGCTCCGATCCGAGTTGATTCAGTGGTGGCCAGCCACTTTACCCAATCCAGACTAAAGTGCAACTCATAGGGAGGGGTCTCACTTGTTCAGGATCAAAACCATACACGTTTTATATATTATATTTTGATATATACAACGGAAGTCTTGGTATTACAAATAATATGACTATTTTAATAGTTATGCACTAGTGACAAAACACTAATATCTTCTATCGAAGGGTTTCATATTACCGTAAACAATTATTCACTTGGTCCATGCTGCCATGTTGATTTTATCCTGATGAATGGACAGAAGAAACGAGGAATAAGTCTTTAATGACTTAGTGAGATTCATATAAAATAAATGGTAATGCAAGAATAAAATGTGACCTACTGGATACATTTCGGGAGTGATCTTACCGGCAGAAACAGTTCAACTAGACAATTTGATGTAGCAATGGTACTGGAGTTTTCATAGAATAATTAATGAACTTGTGCTTAACAATAAAAAAATACAGCCTTATGACTTCTAATATTCTACCTTATACCTCTCGATGAGGAGCGACCTCGCAAACAATCAAGAGACATGCTAGAGTACATGTAGATCCAGCACGCGGATTACAACCAACTCCTGACTGCAAGTGGCGCCTAGATAGATGGGTATCAAGCGAAATTACTTAAACCGACAGTCCTTACTGCCCGGTAGTAACTCGACTCAGTCCATGTGCCCAACTTCCCAAAGGCGTCCCAATGGGTATAACAAATAAACAAATAAGCTAGTAAACCGGATAATATTCGTTGCTCCTTGAGCTACATGTCTCGAACATAGTTCGTTGCTCTTTGCACAATTCAAGAACCATCAACGCTTCTAGTAGCGAAAATGCAAAGTGTGAAAAAAGAAGGAATAGAAATTGGTAAATTACAAAAATGCCACTCCCACTGGGTATGTATCACTCACCAATTTCTCCGGCCGCCACTCTCCGCCTCTTCAGACCCTTCGCCGCTGCCATCTCCCGCCGTAATCACAGCTTGTTTCTGCAAATCCCGAGCCCATCGAGGGCGCCAAAATCCGCGAATTTCAAAGGAGGGCCTGATGAAGGGCTGAAGCTACTTGGGGAGACACTTGCGCTTTTTTGTAAGTTGGATTCGTGTTAAAGATTGCACCTTTATTGTGATTGAGCATGGTTTCTGTCTTTCCAATATGAAATGTGTCATGGGTTCGGAGAGAAACATGATGAGCATATAAACTTAATGTTATCTGAATTGATTTGTCTTGTAGGTTGGTAAGAGTGATCCTTGTTTCCCTATCCAAAAGAAACGAATGACCAGAGAATTTCTGATAACTCATGCCCACCTTCGTCCAAGAACAAATATTTTTGGTGCGGTAAGGCCTTCTATTTTAAACGGCGTATTGCCTTTGTGTGTTCTATTGACAAACTATCTCGTGTTGACGGCTTATTGCTTTTCTCCATCATGCATAAATATAGAGAAACTAAATTGTATTTTGTAAACCCCTCTCTCTAGCTGATCAGCATTATATTGGGCTTTAGACATTCAGGGCATTTAGAGAGTGGCTTGATTCTCAGGGTCTTCGGTTCTTTACTTACTCATCACGCTTTGGACCTTTTGTTCATTTATTTACACAATTATGCATTACTCTTTTTTTTTTTTGAACATTTTTTTTGCATTACTCGTATTTTAGTAAGCTTGGCGCTGAGTTTTTCTTGGCTTGTATGGTTTGGTTTTACTGACGCCAAGTTTGGTTCAGGTTTCAAGGGTGAGGAGCGCTTTCTTCCACGCGACACACAGATTTTTCCAGGAAAATGGTTTTGTATCGTTCTCCAGCCCAATTATTACTGCTTCAGATTGTGAAGGAGCTGGTGAACAGTTCTGTGTAGCAACCTTGGTAAATGCTGTTTCTAGACAGACATTTTGTATGATGGTCTTGCTCAGTTCTTATCTGAAAAATTCTACACTTGGTATCTATCCATCCTTTCACTTGGGAAGTATCATTTTGTAATTTGTGCTTATCAATCTCTTTGTTTTATTGTTCAACTGAGTTGTTGGAGAAAGAATTGGCAAGTTTGATCAGTAGATACTTAATGTGCTATTCTTGTATTTTGCATGGTGTTTCCTTTTCCATCATTTTAATTTATCTTTTGATCACTTGCTAAATACATACTTCCGTTGCTATCCCCTTTTTTCTCATATCATGTAATGTACTATATTCTGTATTGATCGAATTCTCTTTCTATTTTTTTATTCCTTGTATGCTTTTAGTTTCTTAATATATTTCCAGAAGAAATGAAATTTGCAATCTTCCAGTTGATATTATCTATTCCTGACAGATTCCAAACTCCAGTGCAACTTCAAATTCTCCAGTGAAGGCCATCCCCACAACAAAGGATGGTTCAGTTGATTGGTCTCAGGTGAGTTCTGGTTTCTGTTTCTCGCATTTTGTACTAGCCAACATACTAGGAGTTGTCAGCCTACTAAATTTAACCATTGTTTTGTCCTTTTTTTCACATGTATCTCTTTTGGATCATCATGTCAACTACAGTCATTGCTTCAGAGATTTTGACACGGCGTTAATTGTCATTCTTTGGCAGACCATATTGATTAATGAGATTCAGCTTCATGTGTAGACTGCATCATTAATTAGCACTAGCTGGTGATGACACTAAGCATCCTTAATAAGGTGAAACTTATTCATTGGCCATTGTACTTCATGCTGAAAGCAGTGCTTGCATGAGCTGTACTTTTTTCTTCACGTGTATAGAGGAAAGTTTTGCTGATAGGCGTTCAGTTTCATATCTGGAGAATGATTATGTCTACCACTGCCCATCTTATTGGTTGAAAAGCTCCTGTTTCTCTTAACAAATTTTACAATGATGGCTGTACTGTACACGCACTTATGTCTTTTGAAGAAATTAGAATCCCCTAATATTTCCAACTCAAAGGTCTTATTAAGTAGAGAGGGAATTTCTCTTTATTAAGAATAATCCAAGACCATTCCCAAGCGATGTGGGATATTTTCTTAACAGTCTTTTTTTTTGGAGATGATGAGCATCATACGCAAGTGAAACTTTTGGCGAATGATTATTATCTTGACTGCAGAGTTTTGTCCACTGAATATAGTCGTCAAGAGACACCATGCCAGTGACAGTATATTGTGACCAGACCTTTACGTGGCTTTTATTCTTATGCTTTTGCTTTTATATATGGGCTAATGACCAGCAATATTAATTGAAAAAAACTGTAGCTCTCCTCTTACCGCCAGTAATAATTACAAATTTAATATTCTTTTAATATAAATAACAAGAAAACAAGGATTTCTCTGAACACCCCCCCCCCCCCCCCCAAAAAAAAAACCAAATGCAATTGATTCCCTCTTCTATTTCTCTCTCTCTCTCTTAAAGTGTATCTCTTAATTGAAAAGGACCAAATAGTTTTGTATGTTCACAAACACCTGATTCTTATTAGGATCATAGTTAAACTTTGACTACCATATGTGTAATGTTGCATTCTCTAATTACTGCTTCATGTTAGTTAATAACTTACTATACACTTTAAAGGACTACTTTGTTTCGTCAAAAGTTTGGTTTGGTACAACTTGATTACCCTTATTATTTGATTATTTATGAATCGCAGTAAGTTAGGATTACTTTCTTCATAATTCTAATTTGGTCTTTTTTCATTTTCATGCCTTAGGTTTAACCTATCTTCAAAATCACCCGTTTTTGGCTAGCGGTTACTATAATTGTTTGTTGCGCAATCCTTTGCATTACCAGCTCCAGACTTGAGCTAGAGTATAGTTTGTAGAAGTCGTAAACAAAACCTGTAATTCTGTGTTTTCCTTTGTCGTGAACAGAATTTGAGATGAGAGCATATGTGTTCTTGTTACTCTTTGGTCAATTACTCAATAGAGTAGGAAAGAAAATAGCTTGAAGGAAGTGATTTGACTTGAGCTTTAGTTAAAGATCATACATGCTGATCACCTATAAATGTTGAGTGCCTAATTCTTTTTTGGATAAATTGTGCATAAATTGTATGCATAAATTGTATTGATTTATTTTATAGTTTTAAAATACTAATAGTTTCCCGACTTATTGACATCTTTCTCTTTTTTAGAGTGAAGAAAAAAGAGAAATATGTTCCGTGTCTACTTAGTAATTCCGGAAAAGATATTATTAATTTACTTGAATTTTGCTTCGCTTCTCAATGTTTACATTCTTTATCCACCACTCTCTGAGCATCAAGCGCATCGTTCAAATATTGAACAGTTGAAAAAGTTATTCGAGTATGAAATGAAAGAAGGGTGGTTAAATGGAGAAATTGTAAAGTTAATAATTGCAGCATTAGGTTTAAGTAGTGCGAAGGCGTATGCCTTTTAAGCCTTTGATGTTTGAGAAATTCTGCCTGGTTTTTTAGTTTCTTACAAAAATGTATTCTAGTATGCCAATCCACTTGTCATTCTTTGATGCCTTTGGCGTCATATTATTTCTTTTCACAGGGAAAAAAGATCAATTTGATACAGATTGTCTGATAACTTTCTGCAGTTGAAATCAGTATGAAACTTATATGTGAAATCTCTCTTTATTTTCTTGTTTGGCAGGACTTTTTTGGAAAACCAGGATTTCTCACAGTTTCTGGACAACTCAACGCAGAAACATACGCGACTGCTCTTTCTAATGTAACATTCACCTCTTTCCTCTCTAACAACAGCAACTTAGATTCCACCACTCTTCTCTCGACCCACGCTTGCATCATCACAACTGGTCACACCCAAAATAGATTCTTTGCCGCCAAGTTGATTTCATCATATGCCTCACTCAACCAGCCCCATTCTTCCACCAAAGTCTTCAACTCCCTCTTTTCCAAAGACCCTTTTCTTTGGAATTCAATCATCAAAGCCCATTTCTCCAATGGGAACTACGCCCTGTCTCTTGAATTCTTTTCAAAGATGCGAAATTTCCACGCGTTGCCGAATGAATTTACGTTTCCGATGGTCGTTTCAGCCTGTGCTGAACTGGGTTCACTTTTTATCGGAATGTGTGTTCATGGATTGGTCTTGAAATTGAATCTTTTTAATTGGAATTCAGCAGTTGGATCGTCGTTTGTTTACATGTATTCGAAATGTGGGGCGTTGGCGGATGCATATAACGTGTTTGATGATATTCCGGTGAAAGATGTGGTTTCTTGGACGGCCCTTGTGATTGGGTGCGTGCAGAATGGTGAGAGTGAGAAGGGTTTGGAGTGTCTTTGTGAAATGCATCGAAATGGAGGTGATGAGGAGAGACCGAATGTTCGGACATTGGAAGGGGGGTTCCAAGCTTGTGGGGATTTGTGTGCTTTGGTAGAAGGCAGGTGTTTGCATGGGTTGGCGTTTAAATCTGGAATTGTGTCCGCTGGTGTTATTCAGTCCGCCATTTTGTCAATGTATTCAAAGTGTGGAAGCATTTACGACGCTCGTGCGTCATTCCCTGAAGTTATGAACAAGGATTTGGTCTCATGGACATCAATAATTGGTGTTATTGCAAGGTCGGGGCATGTTCATGAATGTCTTCAAATGTTTTCAAGGATGCAGGACAGTGGGGTAAGTCCTGATGGGATGGTAATCAGCTGTATGCTTTCCGGTTTCTCTAATGCCATGATGGTCTCTGAAGGGAAAGCCTTTCATGGCTCTATGTTCAGGAGAAATTATGAAGTCGATCAGATTGTGCACAATGCATTATTATCAATGTACTGTAAGTTTGGACTATTGTTTGTGGCAGAAAAGGTATTTGAGGGAGGTTGCGACCAGGACACGGATTCTTGGAACTTGATGATAGTTGGCTATGAAAAGGCAGGACTGGAAATAAACTGCATAAACTTGTTTAGAGAAATGCAACACCAAGGAATCAAATCCAACTTGAACAGCATCGTATCTGTTATTTCATCATGCACTCGATTGGAAGCAATCCAGTTTGCCCAATCAATTCATTGCTATGTTATTAAAACTTTGATGTATGAGAATGTGTTATTGGTAAATTCGTTCATAAATATGTATGGAAAATGTAGGAATATGGCGATAGCTCGAGCATTATTTCAGCCTACCTCTCAGGACATTGCCATGTGGAATACTATGATGTCATGTTACACTCACTCAGGGAACTATGCAGAGGCTTTAACTCTTTTCGACAACATGGTTCAAAAAGGTCTGAACCCTAACCCCACAACAATGGCAACCGTAATATCTGCTTGTGCACAGATTGCATCTGTGGAAAAGGCAAGAAAAATACATGATTACTTGATAGAGCTGGGATTTGGGAGCAATGTTTGTCTTGCTACAGCGTTGATTGATATGTATGGAAAA
This sequence comes from Linaria vulgaris, assembly GCA_948329865.1. Taxonomy (NCBI): domain Eukaryota; kingdom Viridiplantae; phylum Streptophyta; class Magnoliopsida; order Lamiales; family Plantaginaceae; genus Linaria; species Linaria vulgaris. Next base: position 42,620,030 of record OX415251.1, read on the forward strand.
TGTGGACAAATCGAAACAGCACGAGAAATCTTTGACTCTATGAATGAAAAAGATGTTATCTCTTGGAACGTGATGATTTCTTGTTACGGAATGCACGGACGTGGAAAATGTGCCATCAAGATATTCAAACTGATGGAACAATCTGGTGCTAAACCAAATGACCTTACCTTTCTCGCAGTTCTCTCAGCCTGTGCTCATACGGGGCTGGTTGAAGAAGGAAAATCCCTGTTCTTCAAAATGAAAGAACTTTCTATCATACCCACATTGAAACATTATTCTTGTATGGTAGATCTTCTTGGACGATCGGGTTGCGTGGATGAAGCTGAAGCTCTCATTTTGTCAATGCCCATTGCTCCTGATGCGGGTGTATGGGGTTCTTTGTTAACGGCTTGCAAAATGCATAATAGTGCCGAGGTGGGTATAAGGATAGCAAAGCGTGCTATTGAAGCTGATCCAGAAAATGATGGGTATTACATAATAATCTCAGATTTGTATAGCTCTATAGGGATGTGGGAAGAAGTAGAAAACATGCGAAAGGTAATGAAGGATAGAGGGGTGAGGAAAACTGCGGGCTGGAGTGCATTATAACTTGTCTAATGGCCAGAAGAAGCAACCAGGGATGTACTTATGGAACGATGGCTCATGTTTTAAGTTATGTAAGGAACTCATAGCCATATCCATCTCTGTCGTTAACAGAATAATATTCAAAACATGATCATATATGCTTGTGCAAGTAGCTGAGTGGTTGCTTCCTCTTCAATTCTATGTGACGTAGCGGAAGCTTATAGGGAAGATTGGAATAACACACGAGGATCAAAGACTTGTTAATTGAAGCGGAATATTGAGGATTTGATGCAATCAAGTAATTCTCTCTTTTCCTTTTTTTTTTTTTTTTTACTTTTTTCTAACTAAACTTGCATCATCACTTAGTCTATTGTACTCACAGTCTGTCTTTTTCTGTATAATCAGTAGGAACAAGTGAGACAGTGAAAAAGAAAAGTAGAGGTCATACAAAAATGCTCAAATTATGGGGTGTTGGTTGCATGAAGGTGCAACTCAATGACTTAAATCAACCGATAGAAGAGAATGCGGCCAAACTTGCAAGCCAAATGGGCCGTGTGGCAAAAAATGGTAACCTCTTCCATTGACTATCACTGATTGGAGGAAAGTGGATAGCTGCAACAAGGAAATTACTTGTGTTAACCCTAAAAAAATATATATATATAAGAGATTATACAAGTTAAACAAAAGATTAACCCTTAAATTAGGGATTAATCCCAAGGGCGATACTATCGTCACGAACACTCTCGTATGTCACATACCCTACTATGGTATGATGTGGCATCCGAAGAGATAATAGTCCCTCGGAACTCACATATCCTACTAGGATACGACGTGGCACCCGAGTGGACACCCAAGCGTCCCTTGGAAAGTCAAGATGAACAAAAATAAGATATCAACGTGGCATCGGAAAAAGAGTAAACCCCGATGAATCCACGCGATCCTGATATCCATCACTGCGCCAAGAGGGACCACTATACGAGAATACTTCCTTGCTGAACACTCCCAAAGCTCTCGGAATCATCACCCCGAAGGCTAAAATTCATAAAACAACGTCCTACTCAAAGCACCAACCACTAAACCCACTTACCCCGAAGGCCCAAGCCAAGAAGGTTACTCAGCCAAGACCAGGAAACCCTCGGAGAATGATTCCTGAAGGAGCCACTACTCTCACAACGGCCAAAACCGCTCGGAACCCATACTAAGGGGATCCGTATACAAGAATACAGCCTTACATGCAAATTAATGCTCTCGGAGCCCACCTTACAAGCCTACAGAAACAAATATGCCCCTCGGAGAACTCTACCAGAGAAGCCGACGAGGAAATAGCTGTCCCCGGAATAGAAAACCCCTCGGACACCCCCTCCACTTCAACTAGTGAACCTCCTCATGAAACCCAGCCCCTCGGAGAAAAGAAAACAGAAGGTTCAGTCCATCAAAGAGAAGAAAATAGAAGAAGCAACCCCTCGGAACTCCCCACAGCCCTCGGACAAGATAAGGATCAGCCTAGTCAGCGCTTTGTCAACAAGATATACCTTATCTTTTAGAAGGACACTTGTAACACATGCAGCATTACACTTGTAACACATGCAACACATTCATAGTAACATAAACACCCTCTCATACCTATATAAGGAGAAGGAGGAAAAGAAAGGAGGAGGGAGATACACTTAAACTTACTCGGAAAAAAGCATAAGATCATATTTATGCTCTTCAGGAGTCAGAAGTTCAGTGATTAAAGGAAGGATATTTTCGTAATTTTCCCTAATAGTCATTTACTTTCTTTGAACCACGGATAACGGCGTTCCGAACTCATAAATAAATCGGTTAATCGGGTATTATTCCAAACCTGTTAACAAAATGGCGCCGTCTGTGGGAACGTCGTAGAAGTTGTCCTCGAGCGTGTTCAAGAAAGCAAACCAACTATGGAAAATTTGTTTCACAGCGAAATCCACCCGCCCCATCTGGACAATTCGGAGGAAACTGTAGCGAATCGCCGTTCCGACGAAAGGGACTTCATCAATGTTCCCCGATCCGTTTTTGAAAGACTAGTGGAAGCCACCACTCGAGTTAATCACCGAGAATTCGAGTCTCCCCTGGAAACCATCCCAAGATCCCCGCACCAAGGAGATTACCCCTCGGAACAAGGCGAAGTTTACGCAAGAGGGGCACAATGCCCTACTCCAATCTCGTGGTATCAGGAAACCCCTCGGAGGACGCCAAGACGTTATGATCATCTGGAAATTCCGAGGATAATCCAGAGGGAAGAAAGGTCTCTCCCCGTATATCGGCCACCCCCCATTATCACTCCTAACGGAGAGCCAACCCTATGGGGAATCCTTGAAGATCTACGAAAGGAAGTAGGAGACCTCAAGAGGACTGTAGGGCCCAAGGAAGATCCGACATTCAGGACATCTCCCTTCATTCCTGAAATAGCTTCTGCTCCAATTCCTTCAGGAATGCGGCCTATTAATGTACCATTATACACAGGAGAAGCCGATGGGAGGGATCCGCAAGATCATATACATCAATATTTGGCAGGAATGGACCTATCGTCTGCCCCGGACTATGTCCTATGCCGAGTGTTCCCTGTTACCCTCGGAGGACGAGCTCAATATTGGTTTACCCATCTCCCTCCCAATTCAGTGGTCAACTTTGACCGATTGGCTCACCTGTTTATACGCCACTTCGCCTGTAACCGTAGGTATCCCAAATCGGCCACTCATCTTTTTACCATCAAACAACGAAAGGATGAATCTCTTCGGGAATATATAAAACGCTTCACGGACGAAGCGCTGGATGTTCCGAACGTTAGCCCAACCATTATGGCCGATATTCTGACACAAGGACTCCGAGCGGGAGAATTCTTCTGATACCTGATGGGGAATCATGTCACGGACATGAATGAACTTATGCAACAAGCTGAAACTCATATTCTTATGGAAGAAGCTGACCATACAAAGAGAGGGCTGGAGAAGGATGACAATGAACGTCACGAACAGACGGAAAAGGAAACTAAGACCAAAGAGAAGGGCAAAGAAGGAAAACCACCCCCTCGGAAGGATGAGGGGGAGACGGTCAAGAAATTCCTTAAACCCGTGCCCCTTCCTTCGATGACCCTAGCTCCTTGGGAGGTACTCAACGTAATGCGGGGCAATGAAGAAGTGCGTTGGCCCCGGCCTGCCAAATTTCCCAATAAAGATAAGGATACGGGTAAGTACTGTAAATTCCATAAAACTTATGGTGTTAACACTAGAAAATAAAAATACAAGATTAAAGAAAATATTGGTCCTAAAACAAAAGGACATATAATAAATGGACAATAAAATTGTCACGAGTACCTCCGATGAGTTGTACCCGCTCCCAAAGAGGAGGCCCATCGGGTGTGACCAATATCGCTCAGTTACTAACTCAAAGCAATATGATCGGCCATCCGACGAGGGCACCTAAGCGTCCCTCGGAAATTCATAATGACTCAAAACCAGATATCAAGGTGACCTCGGATAAAAAGCGAACCCGGAGGAATCCACCCGAGTCAGATATCCATCATGATACCGAGCAGGGCCTCAACGGACAACAGTCCCGGAACCTTGGCACAAAACCCTTCCTTGACTATACATTCCAAACACGAAAGCTCTCGGAACACTACTCTCAACGATCAGACTAAAAGTCAGAACTTTACAAAATAACTCAACCAACTCTGGACACTCGGAGAAAGAAGAACACCTACCCACGATAGCTTAAAACCTCTCGGAGACCAACTCACCCACACCCTCTCGGAAAATATCTTGAAACACTTACTCCAGAATACGCATCTCTCGGAATAGCACTATCATTAAAGGGAATACTCCAACTTGGCCCTCGAAGCCACCATTAGAGACAGCAAAGAAAGTAATCTACCCCGTATCACAAAGAAGACCAAAGCCCTCGGAAAGGATACAGTCAGCACTCAAAGTGAACACGTTATCTTATTGGTTGAATAAGCATTGTAACACGTGTAAACATAACCACATGCATAACGACACCTGTAAACACATGCACCGTGACACCTGCCCCTATCAAAACCTATATAAAGGGAGATATCAATAGAAGAAAGGGGGCAACTCAAAAACGAGACTCGGAAATGTAAGAAAATCCACTCGGAAGAAAGAATGAAGTATAGTCAATAAAAGGAAGGAAGATTCTTGTCCATTTTTCCCTCTCGGGATGATAGCATTTAGCCTTTGAACCACGGGCAAAGGCGTTCCAACCTTAATAAATAATTCAGTTAATAGGGAATAATTCTAAACTCGTTAACAAAATGGCGCCGTCTGTGGGAACGCCATAAGATTTGTCTTTGAGAGCGTTCAAGAGTCATGCCTATCATGGAGAATTTATTCTATAGCGGGAGTTATCCTCAGCAATCTCGATTTTCGGAAGAAGCTATATCCAACCGTCGATGCGAAGAAAGAGACTATATTAATGTCCCTCGCTCCGTCTTTGAAAGACTTGTAGAAACTGGAGCCCGAAGAACCCCACTGGGATATGGGGATCCTTACGATTCATCCCCTCGATCCGCCCACCACCGATATCCTGGGACCGGGGAAGGTCAGGCTCAATCTAGGTGGAGCCCTGCCTCCGAACACCGGGGCTATGAAACCCCACAGAATGGTCAAGAGCATTATGCCTATCGGGAAGCGTGCCGAGTCGGCCAACAAGAGCATAGAAGAGTGATTCCGGCACCCCACGCACCCTTCCCCACTTCCAGTGAAGATCAAACCATATGGGGAATTCTCGATGGCCTAAGGAAAGAGGTGGGCGATATTAAAAAAATAATGGGACCTAAGGAAGAACTTACCTTTAAAACATCCCCTTTTACCCCCGAGATAGCCTTGGCCTCTATCCCCGCGGGAATGCGGCCCGTGAATGGTCCTCTGTATACCGGTGATGCAGATGGAAAGGATCTGCAGGATCATATACACCAATACTTGGTAGGAATGGATCTCAACTCCGCCCCGGATCACGTGCTCTGCCGGGTATTCCCCGTAACCCTCGGAGGGCGGGCGCAGTCGTGGTTTACTCAACTTGCACCCGGGTCTGTCGACAGCTTTGATCGACTAGCCCATTTATTTGTAAGGCATTTTGCTTGCAACCGGCGGTATCCTAAATCCGCCACGCACCTTTTCACCGTTAAACAAAAAAAGAATGAACCTCTGCGAGAGTATATAAAGCGCTTTACGGATGCGGCACTGGATGTCCCGAACGTTAGTACCACTATTCTGGCGGACATACTTACGCAGGGACTTCGGGCCGGCGAGTTCTTCCGTTACCTTACAGGAAATCATATCACTGATATGAACGAACTGATGCAGCAAGCGGAGACTTATATTTTAATGGAGGAGGCTGAAGGCACGAAGAGACGCCTAGAGAACAATGACAATGAACATCGCGAATACATCGAACGAGAGGTAAAAGCCAAGGACAGAAACCGTGAAGGAAAACACCCCCAACGCAAAGACGAGAGTGGTCCAATCAAGAAATTCCTTAAACCAGTACCTTTACCCCCAATGACCATTGCCCCCGTAGAGGTACTCAACGTGATGCGGGGCAGCACTGAGTTGCGATGGCCAAGGGAAGCCCGGTTCCCCAATAGAGAAAGGGATACAGGTAAGTACTGCAAATATCATAAGACTTATGGACATACCACTGAGGAGTGTACCACCCTGCAAAGGGAGGTGCTCCGCCTTTTAGAAGCAGAATACCTTAAAAACTACCTCAAGATAAACAACCCCGAGCCTCCCCCTTGTTATACCTACAAAAGACCCCGGCAGGAAGAAAAGAGAAAAGATCAAGAGACTCCCCGTCGGAAGCCACGAGAAAAAACGGCGAGGCAGCAGACTCCACCCCCTCCCCCGGAAACGTACAAAAATAACGCGCCCTCGGGGCGTACTATTAGTATGATAGAAGGAGGAGATCTCTCTGTGATATCACAAGGAAAAAAGAAGGAATACTTGAAAGAGGCTAGAAGGGCGGAACACGGGTTACTCGTGGGATCTATCCAAGGTATGAAGCTTCCTAGCATCTCCTTTGGACCTGCGGATTTAAAAGGGGTAATTTATCCCCACGAAGATCCTCTAGTAATAGAAGCAGTAATATATGGGATTGACGTCCAAAGGATACTGGTAGATACCGGCAGTTCCGTGGATGTCTTGTTTCTTCCCACTTATCTGGCCATGGGGTTGAGGAAAGAACGATTAGAATTGGCCGAAGTCCCGTTGATAGGTTTCTCGGGAGAAACCTCCAATACACTAGGAACTGTGACTCTCCCAATGTCATGGGGAGAGGGAGCCCTTCGAAGAACGGAGCCTACGAAATTTTGGGTGGTAGAAGCTTCGTCAAGAACATACAACGCAATATGTGGGAGACCCTCCATTCGAGCCTTCGAAGCAATCCCTTCAACTCTCCATCTCAAGGTAAAATTTCCAACCCTGTCAGGTATCGGAGAGGTCCGAGGAAGCCAGGCAAGGGCTAGGGAATGCCGTATGAATGCCCTCCCTCTGGAAGGAGACGGGCTCAGCCTCAGCAAAAAGCGAAAAGCAGAGGAAGAACGAGTACAACCCGTAGAGGAGCTAAAGCTAGTGTCACTCGTGGAGGGAAGCCCGGAGAAAGTTGTCAAAATAGGTACCCAAATGGAACCTGAGTTGGAAGCCCAACTAATTCCCATCTTAAAAAAATTCCACCATATCTTCGCGTGGGAAGATGGTCCGCCAGGACAAATCAGCAATAAGGTATGTCAGCATTTCCTTAATGTGAAGCCCGGGGCTAAACCGGTCCAACAGAAAAAGAGAAAAATGGGCCCAGAGCGCAACAAGATCATCCGATCGGAAATTCAGCGGCTCCTCAGCCTGCAGCAAATCAGAGAAGTCACTTATCCTGAGTGGCGGGCCAATGTGGTCTTAGTCCCAAAGCATGGGGGCAAGTGGCGAATGTGCGTGGATTTCACTAATCTCAATGACGCGTGCCCTAAGGATTGCTATCCCCTCCCGAGCATCGATCAACTGGTAGATTCAACAGCAGGCTGCGCCCTCTTATCTACCCTAGATGGGAACCAGGGGTACAATCAAATCCCGATGGCCGTTATGGATCAAGACAAGACTAGTTTCATTACTGACGCGGGCACCTTTTGCTACCTAGTGATGCCTTTCGGGCTCAAGAATGCGGGGGCTACCTATCAACGACTGGTAAGCTTAATGTTTGCAGGATATATCGGAGATACGGTGGAAGTCTATGTGGATGATACAGTTGTAAAAAGCCGCTCCGCTTGTGACCATCCTGAGGACCTACGAAAAGCCCTAGCCATCATGGACCAGTTCGGGATGAAAGTTAATCCTAAGAAATGTTCCTTTGGCATCAGAGGGGGCAAGTTCCTCGGATATATGGTTACGGAAAGGGGAATAGAAGTGAACCCCGAAAAGGCTGATGCCATCCTCGGATTACCTACCCCAAAGACAATCAAAGATGTACAAAGACTCACGGGTCAAATGGCCTCCTTAAGCCGGTTTGTTTCCAAATCGGCGGAAAAATGACTTCCATTCTTTAAGGTGCTACGTAATATCAAAGAGTTTCAATGGACCCCGCGATGTGAGGAAGCTCTCCAACAGTTGAAGAGCTACATGGTGAAACCTCCTTTGCTGATGAAACCGACATCACAGGAAGAACTTTTTGTGTACTTGTCCGTCGGTGAGGAAGCCATAAGTGCGGTGCTAGTTAAAGATCAGAACAAGGAGCACCACCCCGTGTACTATGTAAGTAAGACTCTCCTCGGGGCCGAAACCAGGTATACTCAAACCGAAAAACTTGTCTTAACTTTGGTTACGACGGCTCGGAAGCTCCGTCCCTACTTTCTATCACATCCCGTAACCGTGCTAACCAAACACCCGTTGCGAGCGATCCTTAACAAACCCGAGACCTCGGGGAGATTGATAAAGTGGGCCGTGGAGCTCACCGAGTATGACATTTCTTATGCCCCTAGACCCTCTGTCAAAGCACAAGTACTAGCAGATTTTGTGACAGAGATGACGGGAATGGGAAACGAAGAAAGGACACCCCTATGGCACATTGATGTGGATGGCTCCTCTGTGAGCACACATGGGGGGGGCAGGAATAGTCCTAGCAAACCAAGAAGTCGAGGAGGAGATACTCCACTTCGCAGTCCGAATTGACTACCCCTTGTCGAATAACGAAGCCGAGTACGAGTCTCTTCTCATAGGGATGAGACTCGCCCGAGAAGGCGCTATCAGAAAAATAATCATTCACAGTGATTCGCAACTAATTGTGCAGCAGATCAATGGCTCGTATGAAGCTAAAGAAGAAAGGATGCAAACATACCTCCAAGCGGTTCGCCGCAGACAGGAATGGTTTGACGAGTGTAAAGTAGTCCAAGTCCCACGAAAGGAAAACCAAGAGGCGGACGCCCTGTCTAAAATGGCTACCCAAGCAGCCGTTATTCGCACTCGGAAAGTCACATTGCTTCAAGTCACCGAGTCCGAGAAGGCCGAAAGTCAGGAGGTGAATGCCACTATAGACCCTCCGACCAGCTGGGTGACCCCAATTAAAGTCTACCTACAGGATCCGGAGGGCTATTCCACGAATAAAACCACGCTACGGCTCCTGGCCAGAAAAACTCTCAGGTATTTCCTTAAAGATGGAATATTATTCCGCAGGACATACTCCTGCCCCCATGCTCGATGCTTAAATGAGGAAGAGGCTCAACTAGCTATGGCAGAAACCCACGAGGGAACATGTGGTAGTCATACGGGTGGAGCAAGTATGGCCGGACGCCTGATTCGTCAAGGCTACTATTGGCCCACGATGGCCAAGGATTGCAAAGATCATGCTGAAAGATGCAAACCCTGCCAAGCTTATGCCCCTCGGATTCATCAACCAGCTGCCCCATGGGAACCGCACACAACCCCATGCCCATTCTCTAAATGGGGCATAGACATAGTGGGACCTCTTATACCCGACGCCGGACAAAAGAAGTTTCTCCTCGTTGCAGTAGACTACTTTACCAAGTGGGTGGAAGCGGAGCCGATGGCCCGTATCACCGCGGGCGCGGTCATCAACTTTTTATGGAGAAGCATCTTGTGCCGCTTTGGAGTCCCTCGTTACCTGGTAAGCGATAACGGTCTACAATTTACGGACCAGGGGTTAGAAAAGTGGTGCGACCATTGGGAAATTAAGCACCGCTTCGCTTCAGTGGGATACCCACAAGCCAACGGCCAAGTAGAGAGAACTAATAGAACTCTCTTAAAGAATATGAAGGCCCGACTCGACTGGCACAAAGCTAAGTGGGTGGAAGAGATTCCTGGCATACTATGGGCCTATCGGACTACGCAGAGCGCGGCCATGGGCGAAACCCCCTTCAGCTTAGCCTACGGCTGCGAAGCTGTTGTACCTACGGAAGTCTCTATAGAGAGCTGGCGAGTTAGAGAATATGAGGAAGTGGCTAACAGTTCTAACTTGGCCCTTGCCCTCGACCTCCTCGAAGAAAAAAGAATGCGGGCCGCTACCCGAAATGAAGAATATAAGGGCCGAATGTCCCGATACTATAACCTAAAGGTGAAACCCCGGACTTTTCAAGTCGGGGACCTAGTGATGAAACGGGTTGGAGCCTCGAAAAACGTGGGCAAACTCGAACCGCGATGGGAAGGACCGTACAAGATCGCGAGGATTGTCGGACCTGCGACATATCTCCTCGCCAACTCCGAGGACGCTATCCTTAGCAATTCTTGGAATGCCTTTAACCTTAAGAAATACTATGCGTAATGTAAAACAGCTTTGTACCTGAATAAAGTTGTTTACAAATAAGACCTGTATTATACATGGGGAATAAGGTTGCCCGACAAAATAATGACTCCTTATCTATGAGTCATACTAGCAACCTAACCCGAGGGACCGTTAAGCGTGAAACGCAAGGTCCCGCGAAAAAAAAAAAAAACTAAGCGTCCTCTAGCGGACGCTTTCCCTCCCTAATGATACGGCGACGGTCCTCCGTGGACATAGGATCCGGATCTCCCGTAGACACGATTGGCCCCTGCAAAGGGGGAGCCTCGGGAAACACTTGATGAATATCCAACTCGGGGATCACCATGTCCGAAGGGAATCCTGGCAGAGCTTCCGTAGAATCCCGGCACAAGTAATATCCCATGCGGACTAGATCACGCATCTCCTGCGCAAGAGATTCGCGGAAAGCAGGAGGCCCCGCAACACCCAAAACCGCTTGAACCCGAGCTAGCACTAGCGCTACTTCATGGGCCCGAGTCAACCCCAACACCCGTAAGTTCGCTGCATCTCTCTCCTCAGTCACCCGCAACAGTTGTTCATTGACAGCACGAACTTGTTTTCGGAAATCATCTAACCCATCCTTTAGACTCGTTACACGAGCCTTCTCCATCGTCAAAAGACGCTCCAAGTCCCATGATTTGTTCCGCTCTGCTTGCAAAAGAATAGCATGAGCCTCGTCGGAATTCTCCTGATCATTCCGCAACTTATCTATTTCTTCTCGAGCATCCAGCAAACATTGCTCTAACTCATCCCTACGGCGGTATACCAGCTCTGTATCGGAAGACGATCCTCCTCGAGACCCGATGGCGCTCAACACCATGTAGATCTATGAACAAACAGTTGCATAGTGTCAGATATCTCGTAAAGGTTAGTATTACGCAATAAGAGTATACTACCTCGCATAAGTCTTTGCAGACTAAATCTTGAAGGCCCGATAAGGGTAACGACTTCATATGCTCGCAATCAGTAGCGTTCAAAAGACCGCTTAAGTAATTGCGGCAAAAGTTAATCGTCCCCATAGCAGAGGGGGACAAGGCGCCACTTTCGAGCGGCTCCGAGCTGATGACAGGGGGATTTTCGTCAAAATGCGGCCCCGAGACGCGGTCAGAACCCTCTCCGAATGGAATAAGGGCTCCCACAATTGGAGACAAAACCCCCTCCTCGATAGCTTGCACGGTCCTCGTATCTCCCCAAGAGGAAGAATGCGGTGCTAACGGAGGTAAAGGAATATCCGCTTGCGCAAGCGCAGCTATCGGATCGTATGCAGAAGCCACGGAATTTACTGGGGGGGCTGCCCCGCGTGAGTCCCCTGCCCCCGAGGGGCCAGCCACCTCACCCAAACTAAAGCCCTCGGATGAATCATTATCCGAAATATCATACCCACTATCCATTACTTTCCCTAGGAAAGTTTCACTGAAAGGCTCGATGGCAAAAGCCCCCATCTCCGCCCCTGCCAAAAGTCAAAAAATAAGCGTGATAATAGGAACAGTAGAATACCATAAGAAAGAGCTCTAAAAGAGAAGAAACTAACGAAAAAAGAAATTGCTATAAAGAGGTTGCTGGGGAAGATTGAAGAGTTCCACCCCCTGCTGTAAGCCAGCCATAATCAATGTTTCTGGAAATTCCAGCATACTACTGATATCGTACATCCCCGAGAACAACCCGCTACCAGATAGGATGTCCCACTCTCTTCTTAAAATCGGTTCGGCAGGAGTAATGTAACCCAACCCCCATTGAAGCGGTATTCCCCATGACCTAGCCGACACGCCCCTCGGACGAACAAAAAAGAATCCCCTTTTCCAATCCGTCCTATTATTACGGAAGTGGGACACGTTCAGAAAGGCCTTCCTCTTGTCCCGATGGGCCAGGCTAAAGAAAGGGAGACCGCCCGAGCAAGGGCGGAGGTTAAATATAGCCCCCACCCGAGAGGGGGACAGTTGCAACTTCAGCAACTCAGAACACAAAATATATCCCACCAGGTAACGATAGGAATTTGGAGTCAGCTGACTCGGGCATACTTGCCAGTAGTGAAACAAGTTCTGAAGAAAAGGATGAAAAAACACCCGTAACCCACATCGCATTTGCTCCCGAAAAACGGTGAGATAGCCCGGCGGAGGATCGTAAGCCCTCTATTCAGGATGCGGTATTATTATGTCAAATTCGTCAATATCCAGGTTATACTGGGCAAACAGGGCTGTAACAGAAACACTATGCTCACTCCCAACAGCAGTACCCACGCGCCCCGGCCCCATCATCCGCTCTGGCTCCAGCACAAGCCTGGTAAACACCGATGACTCATCTACCAAAGGATAAGGGTCACGACTCGTGAACACTTGGCGTATGTGGTTAATACGAGAGAGAGGTTCCTCACGAGATATTGACGTGGTCCTCACGGAATTACCTCTCCCCCCGCGAACCATGCGCTCATTATGCCTGCTCCCTTGAACCGAATTCTCCGAAGTCGCGTGCCGTACCCCTAACGATAAGGAAGAAGTCCGAACCAAATTCCGATTAGAGTGACGGGGCGAGGAAGGATCATCCTGTTTAAAAAATGGGGGCATCATTTTTGACAAGGTACGTAGTTCGCTTACTTCACTCAAAAACAAACTCCGCTTTTTGAGAAACGTGACAAGCCTAAACGGTAAAAAACTTTGGGGTAATTCTGAGAGAATTACTGAACGAACTATTTATACCGCCTCAGAAGAAAAGTGAAAAGCTTGAGCTGTCTAAAATAGTTAATGGGATTCACGCGTCCACCAATTTTCTTATTTAAGAAAATAGGGCTACATGCCAAACGACACCTCACCCTTAATATTTGAGCCTAGTCAGCAAGCCTTTCTATTATCTTAATCAGCAGGCCTAATTACCCATGATAGAAATAATAAATAAATACTAACAGTCCCCTTGCCTCACGGAGGCCACGAAATAAAATTTCCCTCGTCTCTACGAGAGCGATCGAAATTTGGGGGGGCTAGTGTTAACACTAGAAAATAAAAATACAAGATTAAAGAAAATATTGGTCCTAAAACAAAAGGACATATAATAAATGGACAATAAAATTGTCACGAGTACCTCCGATGAGTTGTACCCGCTCCCAAAGAGGAGGCCCATCGGGTGTGACCAATATCGCTCAGTTACTAACTCAAAGCGATATGATCGGCCATCCGACGAGGGCACCTAAGCGTCCCTCGGAAATTCATAATGACTCAAAACCAGATATCAAGGTGACCTCGGATAAAAAGCGAACCCGGAGGAATCCACCCGAGTCAGATATCCATCATGATACCGAGCAGGGCCTCAACGGACAACAGTCCCGGAACCTTGGCACAAAACCCTTCCTTGACTATACATTCCAAACACGAAAGCTCTCGGAACACTACTCTCAACGATCAGACTAAAAGTCATAACTTTACAAAATAACTCAACCAACTCTGGACACTCGGAGAAAGAAGAACACCTACCCACGATAGCTTAAAACCTCTCGGAGACCAACTCACCCACACCCTCTCGGAAAATATCTTGAAACACTTACTCCAGAATACGCATCTCTCGGAATAGCACTATCATTAAAGGGAATACTCCAACTTGGCCCTCGAAGCCACCATTAGAGACAGCAAAGAAAGTAATCTACCCCGTATCACAAAGAAGACCAAAGCCCTCGGAAAGGATACAGTCAGCACTCAAAGTGAACACGTTATCTTATTGGTTGAATAAGCATTGTAACACGTGTAAACATAACCACATGCATAACGACACCTGTAAACACATGCACCGTGACACCTGCCCCTATCAAAACCTATATAAAGGGAGATATCAATAGAAGAAAGGGGGCAACTCAAAAACGAGACTCGGAAATGTAAGAAAATCCACTCGGAAGAAAGAATGAAGTATAGTCAATAAAAGGAAGGAAGATTCTTGTCCATTTTTCCCTCTCGGGATGATAGCATTTAGCCTTTGAACCACGGGCAAAGGCGTTCCAACCTTAATAAATAATTCAGTTAATAGGGAATAATTCTAAACTCGTTAACATATGGACACACTACCGAGGAGTGTACTACCCTCTGAAGAGAAATACTTCGCCTTCTGGAGGCGGGATATCTGCATAATTACCTAAAAAGAAACAATCCCGAAGGGCCCAAAGCGCATGTGTGGAAAAGGTCCCGAGGAGGACCTGACGAGGAAGAGGATGCTACCCACCGGCAGTCACGAGAACAAACCGCGGAACATCGGCGGAGGTCCCAAGAAAAGACCAGAAAGCGGCAAAGATCCCCCCGAGAAAGAACCGTTGCGTCTCCGTGGCAATCACGGGAAAGGACCACAGGGTATCGGAACCTACCTCCCCCTCCCGACACGTACGAGGTCAACCCCTCCTCGGGGCGGACGATCAACATGATAGAGGGAGGAGATATTTCCAGAATACCCCAGGGTAAGAAGACAAAATATCTCAAAGAAGCCAGACGAGCGGGACAAGGGCTCCCGGTATACTCCGCCCAAGGGGCCAGATTACCAAATATCACTTTCGGACCCGAAGACCTGAAAGGTGTAGTCTACCCCCACGAAGATCCTTTGGTAATTGAAGCTACCATCTATGGATATGGGATCCAGCGTATCCTCATAGATACGGGCAGCTCTGTGGACGTCTTGTTTTTTCCAACCTATCTAGCCATGGGATTGAAGAAGGAGCAACTGGAGGTGGCTGAAGTCCCTCTAGTAGGCTTCTCTGGCGAAACCTGCAATACCCTCGGAACCGTGACCCTGCCAATGTCGTGGGGAAAGGGAGCCCTACGAAGAACGGAACCCACCAAATTTTGGGTGGTGGAGGCTTCGTCAAGGACATACAACGCTATATGCGGAAGACCCTCTATTCGGTCATTCGAAGCGATCCCCTCTACCCTTCACCTTAAGGTAAAATTTCCTACCTTGGCAGGTATCGGAGAAGTCCGAGGAAATCAAGCTAGAGCCAGAGAATGCCGAATGAATGCCCTACTCCCCGAAGAGGACGAAAACCCCTCGGATAATGGCAAAAAACGGAAAGTCGAAGAAACCCGAGTCCAACCCATTGAAGAGCTCAAGATGATAGAACTTGTGGAAGGAAACTCCGCTAGGGCGATCAAAATGGGCACTAATATGGAACCTGAGTTGGAGGCCCAACTGATATCCGTTCTAAAGGAATTTTGTCACCTTTTCGCATGGGAAGGAGGCCCCCCCGGACGGATCAGCAATAAGGTATGCCAACATTTCCTTAATGTAAAGCCGGGGGCTAAACCCATTCAACAAAAGAAGAGAAAAATGGGGCCCGAACGCAACAAGATTATCCGATCAAAAATTCAACGGCTTCTCTGCTTACGACAAATTCGAGAGGTCGTGTATCCCGAATGGTTGGCCAATGTGGTCTTGGTCCCCAAGTCGGGAGGAAGATGGAGGATGTGTGTTGACTTCACCGATCTCAATGATGCTTGTCCAAAGGACTGCTATCCCTTACCAAGCATAGACCAATTAGTCGACTCTACCGCCGGTTGTGCACTCCTGTCGACTCTGGACGGGGACCAAGGATACAATCAAATCCCGATGGCATTCCCGGACCAGGACAAAACCAGCTTCATTACGGACGCAGGTACCTTTTGTTATCTAGTCATGCCCTTCGGACTTAAGAACGCAGGAGCTACATACCAACGATTGGTGAACCTCATGTTTGCGGGACTCATTGGGAAAACTGTGGAAGTATATGTGGACGACACGGTCGTCAAAAGTCGTTCCGCAAAAGATCATCCCGAAGACTTGCGAAAAACACTGGCTATCATGGATCGCTTTGGGATGAAGGTAAACCCTCGGAAATGCTCCTTCGGTATCCGAGGAGGCAAATTTTTGGGATTCATGGTCACCGAGAAGGGAATAGAAGTTAACCCCGAGAAAGCTGAAGCAATTGTTGGGTTACCAACCCCAAAATCCATAAAGGACGTGCAAAAGTTGACCGGACGAATGGCCTCCCTCAGCCGATTTGTCTCCAAATCAGCGGAGAAAGGACTTCCGTTTTTTAAAGTCCTTCGGAATATCAAAGAATTCCAGTGGACTTCACGATGTGAAGAAGCTCTCCAGGAATTGAAAAGATATATGGTAAGACCACCCTTGCTGGTCAAACCTTCGCCCCAGGAAGAACTTTTCGTATACCTATCCGTAGGAGAGGAGGCTATCGGAGCGGTACTGGTCAAAGAGCACGAGGGAGAGCATCATCCGGTCTACTACGTTAGCAAAACTCTCCTCGGAGCGGAAACCAGGTATACTCTGGTAGAAAAACTTGTACTCACTTTGGTTACTACGGCGCGTAAATTACGCCCGTATTTCCTCTCCCACCCGATCACTGTCCTGACTAAGCACCCTCTACGAGCAATTCTCAACAAACCCGAGACCTCGGGAAGACTAATAAAATGGGCCGTCGAGCTAACGGAGTATGATATCTCCTATGCCCCGAGACCTTCCATCAAAGCCCAGGTGCTAGCAGACTTTGTGGTAGAACTTACGGGAATCGAAGTGGAACGGACAGAACCTCTGTGGCATGTCTACGTGGATGGTTCCTCCGTAAATACGCATGGCGGAGCTGGAGTAATCTTGATTAACACGGAAGCTGAGGAAGAGGCGCTACATTTTGCGGTTAGAATTGATTACCCCGTATCCAATAACGAAGCCGAATATGAAGCCCTCCTTGTTGGAATGAGGCTCGCTCGGGAAGGCGGAATACGAAAAGTCCGCCTGCATAGTGACTCTCAGTTAATTGTCCAGCAAGTTCAGGGTACCTACGAAGCCAAAGAAGAAAGGATGCAGAGTTATCTTCGAGTGGTCCATCGGGCCAAAGCCTGGTTTGATGAGTATCAATTAGTGCAGATCCCCCGAGGGGATAATCAGGAAGCCGATGCCTTGTCCAAAATGGCTGCACAATTAACCACCATTCGTACTCGGAAAATCACTCTGTTACATATGAGCGAATCAGAGAGGACTGAACCTGAAGAGGTGAGCGCCACCGCGGCAAACCCTTCGATAAGTTGGATAACACCCATTAAAGCATACTTACAAGATCCTGAAGGATACTCCGAGGACAAATCTGTCCGATGGATGATGTCTAAGAAGACCATCCGATATTTCCTCAAAGACGGAATACTATTCCGAAGGACGTACTCTTACCCTCATGCCCGATGTTTAAACGAGGAGGAGGCTCAACTTGTCCTGGCGGAAACTCACGAAGGGGTGTGTGGTAGCCATACTAGTGGCGGAAGCATGGCTGGACGAATAATCCGACAGGGTTATTATTGGCCCACGATGGCCAAAGATTGCAAAAACCACGCGGAAAAGTGCAAGTCATGTCAAGTTTATGCCCCTCGGGCTTACCAGCCAGCGGCTCCATGGGAACCCCATTTGACCACATGTCCTTTCGCCAAGTGGGGAATAGACATAGTAGGTCCACTTATTCCCGATGCTGGTCAAAAGAAGTTCCTACTCGTAGCAGTAGATTACTTCACCAAATGGGTGGAGGCGGAGCCCTTAGCACGAATAACTGCAGGGGCGGTCATTAACTTCTTGTGGAGGAACATTCTGTGCCGCTTTGGAGTCCCTCGGAGCCTGGTAAGTGACAATGGCCTGCAATTTATTGACCAATGGTTAGAAAAATGGTGTGATCATTGGGAGATTAAACACCGTTTTGCTTCGGTGGGATACCCTCAAGCCAACGGACAAGTCGAGAGAACTAATCGCACTCTCCTGAAAAATATGAAGGCCCGACTCGACTGGCACAAGGCCAAATGGGTTGAAGAAATACCCGGCATATTATGGGCCTATCGAACCACACAAAATACCGCCACAGGCGAAACCCCTTTCAGCCTATCTTATGGGTGTGAAGCAGTGGTACCCTCCGAAGTCTCGATTGAGAGTTGGCGAGTCAAAGAATACGAAGAAGTGGCCAATAGTGCTAACTTAGCTCTGGCCCTTGATCTCCTAGAAGAGAGAAGAATCCGAGCCGCCGTTCGGGCTGAGGAATACAAAACTCGAATGGCACGATACTATAACACCAAGGTAAAACTTAGGACTTTTCAAGTGGGTGATTTAGTGTTAAAACGGGTCGGAGCCTCCAAAAACGTAGGCAAGCTTGAACCTCGATGGGAAGGGCCCTATAAAATAGCGGGAATTATCGGACCCGCAACCTATCTACTTGCCAACTCTGAAGGCGCCACTCTTCGCAATACGTGGAATTCCTTCAATCTTAGAAAATACTATGTTTAATGTAACATCTCCATTGTTACATAAATAAAACCGTTTGTTCATAAATAGATGGTTACGATACATTCGAATCCGATAGGGTGCATAGGTTTGCAAAACAAAAATGGTAGCCTTACACAGGAAATCATTACAAGCAACCTAACCCCGAGGATTCAAACTACCTACTACAAACTATTCCTCTCGTAGAGGACGTTTCCCTTCTCGGATAAGGCAATGACGCTGCTCCTCGGATAAGGTTATTGGATCCGCCAATAACACGCCCTCGGATGCCACGGGACTCTCTTCCGGGAAGATGGGGTGAAGACTAAGCTCGGGAATAATCAAGTTCCCAGGACATTCTGGCAATGATTGAACTGCATCCGTACCAAGTCGATACCCGATGCGGACCAGATCGCGCATCTCTCTTTGCAAAGACTCCCTTAAAGCTGAAGGACCCGCGATATCCAAAACAGCTCGGACCCGAGCTACTACCAAAGCAAGGTCGTGGGCGCGAGTAGTCTCCAGCACCCGATGAGCTGCCGCATCCCGTTCCCGAATCGTTTGCAGTAATTGCTCATCGGAGTGGCGAAGCTGACTCTTCAACTCCTCCAAACTCGCCTGAAAACTCGTCACCCGGGTCTTCTCTAGCATCAATTGGCGCTCCACTTCCCAAGACTTATCCCTCTCAATCTGAAGGACCATATCGTGAATCGCTTTAGCAGCTTCATGCTCTTCCTGCAAGCGGGAAATCTCTGTTTGAGCCTCCAACAAACCATGTTCTAACTCGTCCCGATGGCGATAAACCAAGCCAGGATCTGAAGAGGAACACCCTCGAGATCCGATGGCATCCAGCACCATATAAATCTGAATGGAAACGAAGGAATCACTACTGAAGAAATAAAAGGTAAATAACCAAAATTTGCAAATAACATGGATATCTACCTCACACAGGTTTTTGCAAACTAAATCCTGAAGACGAGAAGAAGGAAGGGTCCTCATGAGCTCACAGTCCGTAACATTCAGAAGACCGCTAAGAAAATTTCGGCAAAACCCCGATACCTCTCCGAGGGGAGAAAACCATGTGCCCGCACCCGGAGGAGAGGAACTCACGGGAGGAGGATTCCCTCCGCCCTGCGACACGGGTATGCGCTCGGGACCTCCTTCCACAACATTCACGATATCGGAAATCCGAGGAAGTGGTTGCGACACTGAGCGAGGCACTGGGTAGTTTATCGGAGAAAGAGCCGTAACCGAATTTTCTACCCTAAGAGGAATCACAAAGCTCACTGGGGGGGCTGCCACGGGCGAACCCTCCGATTCCGGTCTCTCCGAGGAAGAGTCAACCCTCGTAACTGCCACGAAGGTATCGGAAATGCCCTCCGGTGCCCGCCGTATACCGTGTAGAGCTCGCCCCAGAAAAACACCATTAAATGGATCTATGGAAAAAGCCGCCATTTCAGCACCTATAAGACAAGGATAGAGTATATGATGATCCCGGAGAGCACACAGGTCGATAAAAGAAAAATTGACAAATCTTCGAACTTACGGAAATAGAAATTGCCATGAAGAGGACGAATTGGCAAATTCTCTCTTCTTATTCCCTCTTGAAGACCTGCCAGAATAAGAGCTTCAGGACACGCGAGCAGGCCGGTAATATCGTACGAGCCAGAAAATAACCCGGAATGACTCAGTTCCTCCCACTCCCGCCCCAACGTCTCGGAGAGGGGCGAAACGTATCCCAAGCCCCATCGGATAGGCACTCCCCACGATCGGGCCGAATGACCTTTCGAACGGACGAAGAAAAACCTCCGCTTCCAATCCCCCCTACGAGTGCGAGGACTTGATGTACCAGTGAAGGCTTTTTCGACGTCCCGATAGGCCAGGCTGAAAAGGGGGACTCCATCTGAACAAGGCCGAAGGATGAAAATTGCCCCCACCCGATACGGGGACATGGGAAGGTTAAGGAGCTCACAGCATAAAACGTATCCCACTAAAAGGCGATACGAGTTGGGTGTTAACTGGCTCGGACAGATTTGCCAATACTGGAAGAGCGATCGAAGAAAAGGGTGAAAAAACACCCGTAATCCACAGTGCATTTGATCACAATAGACAGTTAAAAATCCAGGAGGAGGATCATATGCTCTCTGATCCGGAGAAGGCACAATCACATCAAAATCATCGAAATTCAGATTAACTTCCGTAAAAAGAGTTACTAGAGACTCTCCGTACACAGTGCTAACGGCGGAACCAACTCGTCCCCGACCTACCAACCTTGAGGGGCTCAAAGGTATTAAGTTAAATACAGAACGCTCATCGGCAAGAGAATATGGTTCTCTACCCAAGAACACATCCCTTATATGGTCTATCCTTCGAGAATCCGTGTACGATAACCTACTCCCCACCCTTGAAGACGAGCTTGTCCCAATGGTCATTTAATTCTCAGCCAGCCTATTCCGCTGTCCCAGAGAAGAACTTTCCGAGGACGCGCTATAAACCTGGGATCCAGGGACAACTCGGGCACGATTCCGAGAAGAACTACTTGATGATGTGGACCCCCCATGTCTGTGATGCGGTGGCATCATCTTTAATAGTAAGTTTTCCGTTTGCTCTTATTCGAAAGTTGAAAATAAAGTATTGAATACGACTACGAAAGTGAAAACTAAGTTTTGCGAGAATAGATTTCTAGAGGAAGAAAGGAAACTGATTTATCCTATAAAGCAAGATAACTTTTAATGGTAAATATAAATACCACTGTTAGCATATTATATACGATAAGCTAATCCCATGGAGAGAAGCTGAAGCTGTCCCACCCACTCCTAGGGGCATGACACGTGTTAATGGGTGTCCTTAATTAGAATAAATAACTCTTAAACATGCATATGATTTGACACGTCCTGCTAAGTTATATACTTAGTCAGCAAATAAAGGAATTTGTCTTTAGCTTACCTTTTTGAAGAAGATTAAAGGGAATAAGTTTTATATATAAGCATGCTAATAGTTTATTACTATCTCAAGCTAGTGGACAAGTAAAACAAAATAGAAAGAAAAGAATAGGACAAATTGTTCATTTATAAGTCCGAGAAGCTCTCGGAAGCGTTTACAAAAGCATAGAAAAAAAGAGAGAAGGAATCATATTCTAAATCCCTGTACTCGGAGGGGGCGGGGGCGGAGGCAAAACTCCACTCGAGCCAGTAACACCAAGTTTGGAGACAGTCGGAAGAGGAGCAGGGGAGCCCTTGGGCGTCATCACCGCATCATACATCTCAAGAATGCTCTGAACCTGCTCGGAAGACGGCTTGGCAAGTTTTTTGACATCAAAAATGTCGCCAAAATTCGCCCCCTAGGGCATCACTCCACGGGCAACAGTGGCGCACTCTAGCCATCCCCATAGCATATGCCCAAGAGACTCTCGAGCGGACAAGGAAGCATATTGGCGCTCTGCCTCCACTGTTGCGTACCGAACGGCCTCGTCAATCCGAGCTTGCACCTCCTCCTGTGGCACTACCTGGACTATCTTCAAATCCACCAACTCCTTGACCCGAGATTGAAGCTCTTGTTCTCGCTCCAACCACTCCGATTTCTCCTTCTCCAAAACTTTCACCCGAGCACGAAGAAGCTCCTCGGACTCCATCTTTTCCTTCTCCAGAAGAGTCAACTGGACTCGGACAGCCCCCTCGGACGCCGCCAGCTTGTCGTAAGCCGACTGCATCCTCTGCAAAGTGAGCCGCATCACTTCCTTGGCTCTCTGATCCTCCCTCCAAGCGAAGTCACTGGCTTCCAACTTTGTCCGGAAAACATCCCTCATTGACTCGGCCTCATAGAGCTGAGCCCGGAGAGAAGTCACCTGCCCTCGGAGGGATCTTATCTCTGCTACCTCCCTTGAATGGCGCTGCTCTACTGCAGTGATAACCTCCCAAGTCTTCTTGGACTACATGACAAGAAGGGAAACATAAGGAAGGATACGGGAAAATTATTTAAAAATAAAGCAACCGAAGGACAAGCACTTACGATGGTTTCCATCCAGACCATGCTGGCCCGCAAAAACTGATACCCCTCCGCGGGCGCAGCAAGAGAAGATCCGAAGAAGTGGAGGATCTCATGGTATGCCTCCCCGACAGTTGAAGGCTCCTTCTCGGGTACTTGAGATGAAAAATCTCCCTCGGAAGCTGACCTCCGCAAAGGAACCCCCTTCGGGAGATCTCCTATCGGAGAAGGTGTAGCAGTAGCGGGAGTCGTGGCCACTGCCTCCGTCACAACCGCTTCAGGAGCTTTCGCAGTGGCCGAGGGACCCTCTCCCCGGAGCAAAGTTTCCCACACTTCCCTCTTCACCTCCAAATCCTTCGATAAATCCGCAGGACCTTGACTGATTCCCTCGGATGGCTCTTCCGAGTCCTGGTGAAGTAATTGAGCGAATAAATCCGCACCCGGAAACATAGGGGCCTTGCCCTTATCAACATCTACAAGGGCCAAATACGTAGTCAAATAATGATAACAAAATTTGAAGGGAAGTAGAAGAGAGAAAGAAACTTACGAGGACGAGTAGAAGAAGGATCAGGAATAATGGGCGAGGGATCTCGAGAAGAGACCAAAACCACATCCGGAGACGATGACTCTTCTTCTTCAGCCCTCGAAGATTGCCCCCCTTGCGAGCCCCTCGGAAGACTACCAATGTCTGACTCGGAGACAGATCTCCGAGTCAGGACGGACGAGGGAGCTACCTGTCGTAACGGAACAGCCTCCAGGGGCACTCCCCCAACATCCTCGGAAGGAGGCGGAATATTTTCATAAACCTTCTCGGCCTCTGCGCCCATCCCTGCCTCCTCGGACTGCGCCTCCGCCCCCTCGTGATCTCCTTTCTCGGAAGCTCCGCTATGACCACTTGGAGCCACCTCCTCGGAACCAGGTACTAAATAGTACCTCGCCATAACCTCCTCTGCGCCACACCAAAATATCTTAGTACGAGTAACGGAAGAATACGAAAAACCACTCGAAGAAAATAGATGTGGAATAAAGAAGCATACGAGCAACAGAAGGAAAACTTACTGAAAGCTGGCATGAGTAGGCTCGAGACAAAAAGCGGTTTCTTCACGTTGTCATCAACACCCACTACGAAGTGAAGTCCAGCCTTATCAAATAACCAAGAGAAATCTTCTGACTCCATTAGTGCGTGCTGGGCAATCACTGGAGAGAGCACCATATCTTCAGCCAGAGTGTGAATTGGAGTCACACCCTCCCCCCACTTGAAGGGCATATTCCATTTCCCTCGAATGGGCTTCACATAAAAGAATTTGTCCTTCCAAACACCGTGCGAGCTTATCGTCGCACCCAAAATCCTCTTCGTAGAGTTAGCCGAATGATCCCGATGATGAACGTGATAGAAGGGATATCCCCCGGGTGACACTCCCACATCGAAGATCGACAGAAAATGATCCACATTGCACTCGTACCCCTTGACCATACACCAGAACACGTAAATACAGAGGGCGGCATAGCCATTAGGAACCAACTGACTCGGGCAGATTCCACAAGTCTTGAAGACTTCACAGAAAAAGGATGGCATAAAAGAACGCCACCCGTAATTCACCTGCGCAAAATACACTGTGAGCATACCCGTAGGAGGGTAGCACGCCCTCTGATTTTCCGAAGGAATGTGAACGGTCACATTCGCCATCGTAGTTCCCGTAGCCTCAAACAAATCCATAACCTGTTCATAAGTAACCACGGATTGAACATTCTC
This sequence comes from Linaria vulgaris, assembly GCA_948329865.1. Taxonomy (NCBI): domain Eukaryota; kingdom Viridiplantae; phylum Streptophyta; class Magnoliopsida; order Lamiales; family Plantaginaceae; genus Linaria; species Linaria vulgaris. The sequence goes on from OX415251.1 coordinate 42,644,397, forward strand.
AATTTTGGAGAAGTCGCGGAGAGGGGGTTTCTTTGATTTCGAAACCCTAGATTTTTTCGCGGCGGCGGCCCCACTCCCTTCGGCTACGATACCTCTTCTCTTACGAGTGGCAGCAGTAGGTCCCACGAGGGGAACAGTCGTCGCGGCAGAAACAGAAACGTCAACAGAGGCAGTTTCGGCAGAAGAAATATTTGCGTGCTATTGAAGCTGATCCAGAAAATGATGGGTATTACATAATAATCTCAGATTTGTATAGCTCTGTAGGGATGTGGGAAGAAGTAGAAAACATGCGAAAGGTAATGAAGGATAGAGGGGTGAGGAAAACTGCGGGCTGGAGTGCATTATAACTTGTCTAATGGCCAGAAGAAGCAACCAGGGATGTACTTATGGAACGATGGCTCATGTTTTAAGTTATGTAAGGAACTCATAGCATTATAACCTGCATGGTTCGGGTGAAAAAATTGGTAAACCGCCAAGCTTGGGTATGGTGTATTTTTTCGTTGCCACCCCGCCATAACCCACCCGCGAACACCCCTAATCCCTATTCTAATAATTCTGATGAGCCCAACTTATTATTAGTCCAGCTTCTACAGTGTTCCGTCTTTTTTGTCAAATTACAATGTTATCCCTGAAATTAAGTATTAACTACCAATAATACCCCTTCAACTAGGGCATTTCAGAATTATACCAGAACATCCAGATCGAATTCTCTCTCACACCCACCAAGATCGTAGGGCTTCAGTATGTGCGATCTAGAGAGGTACGAATCCAACATTCTTGACACTCGTAACTTTCGTTTTCTTTCTCTGATTCAGCTGTGTTTCGCGAATGTAGCTGATTTTGTCTTTTTTTTTGTTTTTTTTTTTTTTTTATGTTTGCAGAGAATAAGAATCTCGTCCTACGGATCCGAAGTAGTTTGCAGAAAAGGGGGTTTCGGGTGATCCATTTGGGCTCCAGAGTTCATCTTCTTGCTCGAATATCAGTTACGGTATGATTTTTGGTTTCTTTCTTTGTTGCTCGAAATGTTACAGTGTGAATTTATATATGTGTTTACCTTCTTTATGGCCGTCCATGCTTGTTCACATCTCTGTTCACCTTCTTCACCTGGCCATGACCAAGGCATATCAGAACTAAGCATCTTCTCTTTAAGCTCCTCGACCTGGGAAAAAGTTTTCCAGTCAAGTTAATGAACCATCCTAAGTATAGCTTCTCAATGTGAGAATCTGATGATCTCTTATTTAGTGGAAAAAGTAACTACTACAGAATATAGAACTTAAGCACATCATTAATTACATGAGTTTCATATCTTGAAGCATTGATTTACAGAACTATATGAAGTGGAAATTACAAACTATATGTGTCTCTGTGAAGTGAATTACTTAGAAAAAAGTGGCAAAATTCAAAAGGACATACCAGCTGTGAGGAGCTGAAAGTTCTAAAACTGTGTGCCGAATTTCACTCAGAGCATCTAATGTTCGTTCGCCTAGTTTATTCTTCAGGATTTGCAATTTTGCTGCCACCGCCTGCATAACACAATTAAACTTTTGTTGCAGAATGATGAATTATACAGGCAAACAAGTTCAATAATTTAACTAACTGCATACGAATTTCTATTCCATATTGTAGAGAACACATTGTAAACATATATTAAAAGCATTATATATTTGTTGAATGATTGAGGTACAGTGTGGTAGATCCCATAATTAGTTCTAACTTTGTGGGACTTCATTGACGATCATATGTCTTTGGAATGTTGCTGTTTTTTTCCGTTTCCACAAGTAAAGTGTAAAATTAGTATATAACTGTTGATATTTTATCTTTAAGCAAGGTCTTTGAAGTCCAGTAAATCATTATGAGACTTGCACCCTTACGTGATTTCGTTTATTAAAATGTTATGTAGTTTAGCGAATGACTCCCTCTATACCAATCTAGATTTGTCGTTGTTTAAATCGCAGATAATAGGAATCCGTTAATGCTATGGATTGGCGCGCTAAGGCATTGATTTTAACATCTCTTTATTTTATTATTGTACGACTCAGGATTGGCGCGCTAAGGCACACATATATCAAAAAAATGTTTAAAAAAAAAAAAGAGTAATGCATAAATTGTGTAAGAAAATGAACAGAAGGTCCAAAGCGTGATGAGTAAGTAAAGAACCGAAGACCCTGAGAATCAATCCACTCTCTAAATGCCCTGAATGTCTAAAGCCAAATATAATGCTGATCAGCTAAAGAGGGGGTTTACAAAATACAATTTAGTTTCTCTATATTTATGCATGATGGAGAAAAGCACTAAGTCGTCAACACGAGATAGTTTGTCAATAGAACACACAAAGGCAATACGCCGTTTAAAAATAGAAGGCCTTACCGCACCAAAAATATTTGTTCTTGGACGAAGGTGGGCCTGAGTTGTCAGAAATCCTCTGGTCATTCGTTTCTTCTGGATAGGGAAAGAAGGATCACTCTTACCAACCTACAAGACAAATCAATTCAGATAACATTAAGTTTATATGCTCATCCTGTTTCTCTCCGACCCCATGACACATTGCATATTGAAAAGACAGAAATCCTGCTCAATCACAATAAAGGTGCAATCTTTAACACGAATCCAACTTACAAAAAACCGCAAGTGTCTCCCCAAGTAGGTTCAGCCCTTCATTAGGCCCTCCTTTGAAATTCGCGGATTTTGGCGCCCTCGATGGGCTCGGGATTTGCGGAAACTACGGAGCAGAAGCTGCGATTACGGCGGGGGATGGCAGCGGAGAAGGGTGAAGGGTCTGAAGAGGCGGAGAGTGGCGGCCGGAGAACTTGGTGAGTGGTACATACCCAGTGGGAGTGGCATTTTTGTAATTTACTTGCATATCTTTTCTATTCCTTCCTTTTTAGACTTTGCATTTCCACTACTAGAAAGTAGAAAGGTTGACATGTTGTTGTTGGTCATGATATAGAATAATACAATTAACTTGTATGGAAAGAATTATAACTTAAATATGAATATAGACTAAGGTGGGGTTTGTAAATTCTTCTCTAAAATCACCATCTCATAATTTAAACTAAAGTTTTATAATTTTTATACAAGTCATAAGATGGTGATTTTTGCAAGAAAATCTATAAATATCCCCCGAAAACTACAACTGGATTCATACCTTTTCTAAGTTTTTTAATTCATTTTTCAATTTTTTTTTAAGTTTTTTAATTCTTAAGAAAGTTTAAAAATTTTCAGTTTTTTAATATATATGTTTTTTAGATTTATTAGTTATTCAAAATTAAGTTTTCTTAATTTAAAATAATTTTATAACATAAATATATAAAGGAGGGGAGTTTTTATAACTGTTCTCATTTTTCTGTTTTTTTTATAAATTTTATTAGTTATTAAAAGTTTTTTTTAAAAGATTTTTAATTGTTAATTTTTTATTTTTTATATTTTTTTTTAAGATTCCAGGTGTAATAACACGTTGGACACGATTTTGCCACGTAAGACGCGATTTTACGAGTTGGCGGACAAATGGACATGAACAGTAAAACGGGCATTTTTGACAAAGATAGCGGGCATTTTTGGTAGCTAAAAAAGTTAAAGGGCAAAAAGTAAAGTTGGCAAAAGATAACGGGCATTTTTGACATTTCTGCCTATTTTATATCATGACCAACAACATGTCAACCTTTCTACTTTCTAGTAGTGGAAATGCAAAGTCTAAAAAGGAAGGAATAGAGAGAGTGGTGGTTTATATCTGTAACTTAAATTGTACAACCAAAGCAAATATATATGCAAGTTAATCTAGCAACTAATCTCAATGCTAATATAATCTGACTAAATCCCATAAGAGCAACCAAACGAGGCCTTATAGATTTTCTTGCAAAAACCACCAACTTATGACTTGTATAAAAATTATAAAACTTTAGTTTAAATTATGAGATGGTGATTTTAGAGAAGAATTTACAAACCCCACCTTAGTCTATATTCATATTTAAGTTATAATTCTTTCCATACAAGTTAATTGTATTATTCTATATCATGACCAACAACAACATGTCAACCTTTCTACTTTCTAGTAGTGGAAATGCAAAGTCTAAAAAGGAAGGAATAGAAAAGATATGCAAGTAAATTACAAAAATGCCACTCCCACTGGGTATGTATCACTCACCAAGTTCTCCGGCCGCCACTCTCCGCCTCTTCAGACCCTTCACCCTTCTCCGCTGCCATCCCCCGCTGTAATCGCAGCTTCTGCTCCGTAGTTTCCGCAAATCCCGAGCCCATCGAGGGCGCCAAAATCCGCGAATTTCAAAGGAGGGCCTAATGAAGGGCTGAACCTACTTGGGGAGACACTTGCGGTTTTTTGTAAGTTGGATTCGTGTTAAAGATTGCACCTTTATTGTGATTGAGCATGGTTTCTGTCTTTTCAATATGCAATGTGTCATGGGGTCGGAGAGAAACAGGATGAGCATATAAACTTAATGTTATCTGAATTGATTTGTCTTGTAGGTTGGTAAGAGTGATCCTTGTTTCCCTATCCAAAAGAAACGAATGACCAGAGAATTTCTGATAACTCATGCCCACCTTCGTCCAAGAACAAATATTTTTGGTGCGGTAAGGCCTTCTATTTTAAACGGCGTATTGCCTTTGTGTGTTCTATTGACAAACTATCTCGTGTTGACGGCTTATTGCTTTTCTCCATCATGCATAAATATAGAGAAACTAAATTGTATTTTGTAAACCCCTCTCTCTAGCTGATCAGCATTATATTGGGCTTTAGACATTCAGGGCATTTAGAGAGTGGCTTGATTCTCAGGGTCTTCGGTTCTTTACTTACTCATCACGCTTTGGACCTTTTGTTCATTTATTTACACAATTATGCATTACTCTTTTTTTTTTTTGAACATTTTTTTTGCATTACTCGTATTTTAGTAAGCTTGGCGCTGAGTTTTTCTTGGCTTGTATGGTTTGGTTTTACTGACGCCAAGTTTGGTTCAGGTTTCAAGGGTGAGGAGCGCTTTCTTCCACGCGACACACAGATTTTTCCAGGAAAATGGTTTTGTATCGTTCTCCAGCCCAATTATTACTGCTTCAGATTGTGAAGGAGCTGGTGAACAGTTCTGTGTAGCAACCTTGGTAAATGCTGTTTCTAGACAGACATTTTGTATGATGGTCTTGCTCAGTTCTTATCTGAAAAATTCTACACTTGGTATCTATCCATCCTTTCACTTGGGAAGTATCATTTTGTAATTTGTGCTTATCAATCTCTTTGTTTTATTGTTCAACTGAGTTGTTGGAGAAAGAATTGGCAAGTTTGATCAGTAGATACTTAATGTGCTATTCTTGTATTTTGCATGGTGTTTCCTTTTCCATCATTTTAATTTATCTTTTGATCACTTGCTAAATACATACTTCCGTTGCTATCCCCTTTTTTCTCATATCATGTAATGTACTATATTCTGTATTGATCGAATTCTCTTTCTATTTTTTTATTCCTTGTATGCTTTTAGTTTCTTAATATATTTCCAGAAGAAATGAAATTTGCAATCTTCCAGTTGATATTATCTATTCCTGACAGATTCCAAACTCCAGTGCAACTTCAAATTCTCCAGTGAAGGCCATCCCCACAACAAAGGATGGTTCAGTTGATTGGTCTCAGGTGAGTTCTGGTTTCTGTTTCTCGCATTTTGTACTAGCCAACATACTAGGAGTTGTCAGCCTACTAAATTTAACCATTGTTTTGTCCTTTTTTTCACATGTATCTCTTTTGGATCATCATGTCAACTACAGTCATTGCTTCAGAGATTTTGACACGGCGTTAATTGTCATTCTTTGGCAGACCATATTGATTAATGAGATTCAGCTTCATGTGTAGACTGCATCATTAATTAGCACTAGCTGGTGATGACACTAAGCATCCTTAATAAGGTGAAACTTATTCATTGGCCATTGTACTTCATGCTGAAAGCAGTGCTTGCATGAGCTGTACTTTTTTCTTCACGTGTATAGAGGAAAGTTTTGCTGATAGGCGTTCAGTTTCATATCTGGAGAATGATTATGTCTACCACTGCCCATCTTATTGGTTGAAAAGCTCCTGTTTCTCTTAACAAATTTTACAATGATGGCTGTACTGTACACGCACTTATGTCTTTTGAAGAAATTAGAATCCCCTAATATTTCCAACTCAAAGGTCTTATTAAGTAGAGAGGGAATTTCTCTTTATTAAGAATAATCCAAGACCATTCCCAAGCGATGTGGGATATTTTCTTAACAGTCTTTTTTTTTGGAGATGATGAGCATCATACGCAAGTGAAACTTTTGGCGAATGATTATTATCTTGACTGCAGAGTTTTGTCCACTGAATATAGTCGTCAAGAGACACCATGCCAGTGACAGTATATTGTGACCAGACCTTTACGTGGCTTTTATTCTTATGCTTTTGCTTTTATATATGGGCTAATGACCAGCAATATTAATTGAAAAAAACTGTAGCTCTCCTCTTACCGCCAGTAATAATTACAAATTTAATATTCTTTTAATATAAATAACAAGAAAACAAGGATTTCTCTGAACACCCCCCCCCCCCCCCCCCAAAAAAAAAACCAAATGCAATTGATTCCCTCTTCTATTTCTCTCTCTCTCTCTTAAAGTGTATCTCTTAATTGAAAAGGACCAAATAGTTTTGTATGTTCACAAACACCTGATTCTTATTAGGATCATAGTTAAACTTTGACTACCATATGTGTAATGTTGCATTCTCTAATTACTGCTTCATGTTAGTTAATAACTTACTATACACTTTAAAGGACTACTTTGTTTCGTCAAAAGTTTGGTTTGGTACAACTTGATTACCCTTATTATTTGATTATTTATGAATCGCAGTAAGTTAGGATTACTTTCTTCATAATTCTAATTTGGTCTTTTTTCATTTTCATGCCTTAGGTTTAACCTATCTTCAAAATCACCCGTTTTTGGCTAGCGGTTACTATAATTGTTTGTTGCGCAATCCTTTGCATTACCAGCTCCAGACTTGAGCTAGAGTATAGTTTGTAGAAGTCGTAAACAAAACCTGTAATTCTGTGTTTTCCTTTGTCGTGAACAGAATTTGAGATGAGAGCATATGTGTTCTTGTTACTCTTTGGTCAATTACTCAATAGAGTAGGAAAGAAAATAGCTTGAAGGAAGTGATTTGACTTGAGCTTTAGTTAAAGATCATACATGCTGATCACCTATAAATGTTGAGTGCCTAATTCTTTTTTGGATAAATTGTGCATAAATTGTATGCATAAATTGTATTGATTTATTTTATAGTTTTAAAATACTAATAGTTTCCCGACTTATTGACATCTTTCTCTTTTTTAGAGTGAAGAAAAAAGAGAAATATGTTCCGTGTCTACTTAGTAATTCCGGAAAAGATATTATTAATTTACTTGAATTTTGCTTCGCTTCTCAATGTTTACATTCTTTATCCACCACTCTCTGAGCATCAAGCGCATCGTTCAAATATTGAACAGTTGAAAAAGTTATTCGAGTATGAAATGAAAGAAGGGTGGTTAAATGGAGAAATTGTAAAGTTAATAATTGCAGCATTAGGTTTAAGTAGTGCGAAGGCGTATGCCTTTTAAGCCTTTGATGTTTGAGAAATTCTGCCTGGTTTTTTAGTTTCTTACAAAAATGTATTCTAGTATGCCAATCCACTTGTCATTCTTTGATGCCTTTGGCGTCATATTATTTCTTTTCACAGGGAAAAAAGATCAATTTGATACAGATTGTCTGATAACTTTCTGCAGTTGAAATCAGTATGAAACTTATATGTGAAATCTCTCTTTATTTTCTTGTTTGGCAGGACTTTTTTGGAAAACCAGGATTTCTCACAGTTTCTGGACAACTCAACGCAGAAACATACGCGACTGCTCTTTCTAATGTAACATTCACCTCTTTCCTCTCTAACAACAGCAACTTAGATTCCACCACTCTTCTCTCGACCCACGCTTGCATCATCACAACTGGTCACACCCAAAATAGATTCTTTGCCGCCAAGTTGATTTCATCATATGCCTCACTCAACCAGCCCCATTCTTCCACCAAAGTCTTCAACTCCCTCTTTTCCAAAGACCCTTTTCTTTGGAATTCAATCATCAAAGCCCATTTCTCCAATGGGAACTACGCCCTGTCTCTTGAATTCTTTTCAAAGATGCGAAATTTCCACGCGTTGCCGAATGAATTTACGTTTCCGATGGTCGTTTCAGCCTGTGCTGAACTGGGTTCACTTTTTATCGGAATGTGTGTTCATGGATTGGTCTTGAAATTGAATCTTTTTAATTGGAATTCAGCAGTTGGATCGTCGTTTGTTTACATGTATTCGAAATGTGGGGCGTTGGCGGATGCATATAACGTGTTTGATGATATTCCGGTGAAAGATGTGGTTTCTTGGACGGCCCTTGTGATTGGGTGCGTGCAGAATGGTGAGAGTGAGAAGGGTTTGGAGTGTCTTTGTGAAATGCATCGAAATGGAGGTGATGAGGAGAGACCGAATGTTCGGACATTGGAAGGGGGGTTCCAAGCTTGTGGGGATTTGTGTGCTTTGGTAGAAGGCAGGTGTTTGCATGGGTTGGCGTTTAAATCTGGAATTGTGTCCGCTGGTGTTATTCAGTCCGCCATTTTGTCAATGTATTCAAAGTGTGGAAGCATTTACGACGCTCGTGCGTCATTCCCTGAAGTTATGAACAAGGATTTGGTCTCATGGACATCAATAATTGGTGTTATTGCAAGGTCGGGGCATGTTCATGAATGTCTTCAAATGTTTTCAAGGATGCAGGACAGTGGGGTAAGTCCTGATGGGATGGTAATCAGCTGTATGCTTTCCGGTTTCTCTAATGCCATGATGGTCTCTGAAGGGAAAGCCTTTCATGGCTCTATGTTCAGGAGAAATTATGAAGTCGATCAGATTGTGCACAATGCATTATTATCAATGTACTGTAAGTTTGGACTATTGTTTGTGGCAGAAAAGGTATTTGAGGGAGGTTGCGACCAGGACACGGATTCTTGGAACTTGATGATAGTTGGCTATGAAAAGGCAGGACTGGAAATAAACTGCATAAACTTGTTTAGAGAAATGCAACACCAAGGAATCAAATCCAACTTGAACAGCATCGTATCTGTTATTTCATCATGCACTCGATTGGAAGCAATCCAGTTTGCCCAATCAATTCATTGCTATGTTATTAAAACTTTGATGTATGAGAATGTGTTATTGGTAAATTCGTTCATAAATATGTATGGAAAATGTAGGAATATGGCGATAGCTCGAGCATTATTTCAGCCTACCTCTCAGGACATTGCCATGTGGAATACTATGATGTCATGTTACACTCACTCAGGGAACTATGCAGAGGCTTTAACTCTTTTCGACAACATGGTTCAAAAAGGTCTGAACCCTAACCCCACAACAATGGCAACCGTAATATCTGCTTGTGCACAGATTGCATCTGTGGAAAAGGCAAGAAAAATACATGATTACTTGATAGAGCTGGGATTTGGGAGCAATGTTTGTCTTGCTACAGCGTTGATTGATATGTATGGAAAATGTGGACAAATCGAAACAGCACGAGAAATCTTTGACTCTATGAATGAAAAAGATGTTATCTCTTGGAACGTGATGATTTCTTGTTACGGAATGCACGGACGTGGAAAATGTGCCATCAAGATATTCAAACTGATGGAACAATCTGGTGCTAAACCAAATGACCTTACCTTTCTCGCAGTTCTCTCAGCCTGTGCTCATACGGGGCTGGTTGAAGAAGGAAAATCCCTGTTCTTCAAAATGAAAGAACTTTCTATCATACCCACATTGAAACATTATTCTTGTATGGTAGATCTTCTTGGACGATCGGGTTGCGTGGATGAAGCTGAAGCTCTCATTTTGTCAATGCCCATTGCTCCTGATGCGGGTGTATGGGGTTCTTTGTTAACGGCTTGCAAAATGCATAATAGTGCCGAGGTGGGTATAAGGATAGCAAAGCGTGCTATTGAAGCTGATCCAGAAAATGATGGGTATTACATAATAATCTCAGATTTGTATAGCTCTATAGGGATGTGGGAAGAAGTAGAAAACATGCGAAAGGTAATGAAGGATAGAGGGGTGAGGAAAACTGCGGGCTGGAGTGCATTATAACTTGTCTAATGGCCAGAAGAAGCAACCAGGGATGTACTTATGGAACGATGGCTCATGTTTTAAGTTATGTAAGGAACTCATAGCCATATCCATCTCTGTCGTTAACAGAATAATATTCAAAACATGATCATATATGCTTGTGCAAGTAGCTGAGTGGTTGCTTCCTCTTCAATTCTATGTGACGTAGCGGAGGCTTATAGGGAAGATTGGAATAACACACGAGGATCAAAGACTTGTTAATTGAAGCAGAATATTGAGGATTTGATGCAATCAAGTAATTCTCTCTTTTCCTTTTTTTTTTTTTTTTTTTTTTACTTTTTTCTAACTAAACTTGCATCATCACTTAGTCTATTGTACTCACAGTCTGTCTTTTTCTGTATAATCAGTAGGAACAAGTGAGACAGTGAAAAAGAAAGGTAGAGGTCATACAAAAATGCTCAAATTATGGGGTGTTGGTTGCATGAAGGTGCAACTCAATGACTTAAATCAACCGATCGAAGAGAATGCGGCCAAACTTGCAAGCCAAATGGGCCGTGTGGCAAAAAATGGTAACCTCTTCCATTGACTATCACTGATTGGAGGAAAGTGGATAGCTGCAACAAGGAAATTACTTGGTTAGACCATAAGTTAATTCTTAAAAAGGTTGTACCTTTTTACCTACGGTTAAAGAATTTGGCTCTTTGTTGGGTATTTATCCTTTAAAAATTTCGTAAATTGGTTGTAGACTCACTTTTCTCTCGAAGAGACTTATAAGCCCGAGTTCTTAAAGAAGTTGGGCAACCTGTGGAGGAACTGGAAAGCTGAGGTGAAGAGAGTCTATTACTCTAAATATGACACCCATGTTGAGCGACTAGGGAATTGTCCAGACATAGTTGAAAGAGACCAATGGCCGACTTTGGTGAGCTGCTGGAGTTCAGAACAAGTACAGGTACTCTGTCTCTGTTGTATTTTTTTAATAGCTATAATAATCTGTCCTTTTCTACCTCTTAATGTGACATTTTTTTTTTTTACAGATCTTGGAATTTTATCTAAGAGTTATTCAATTTTTCTGCAGCAAATCAGCGAAAAGAATAGTTCATATTGGAGCAAGCAAAAAGTACCACAAAGACCTGGAAAAAAGAGTTTTGCAGTCATTAGACATGAGGTAAATCTTGGTTACATTCTATATTAGCCTAATATGTTATTTAACAAGCCGCCATGTATACTTTATCAAATTGGCTCTATGCTTGTTAGATGGACACCGGTGAAAAACTTTCACACACTGACTTTTGGATGGCTACACATGTTATGGCCAAGAAACCTCTTGATAGAGATGCATCGAAAAATCCGTGGTGAGTTCTGTTGGTTATGTTTAATATTTATTAATACTTAATTATCTCTTTTAACATGATTTATTGTTTTCGATTCAATTTTTAGGCTAAGTTGACTCGGTGGGTTTCCAGAAACCCAGAGTCTGTAAAAGTAAAGGAAGTTAAATAATTTTTTTTGCTAAATATATGGGAGCAGAGAAATCATGTCAGATGCGAACTTATGTATTCGTTTCAACACCTACTCAAAATAATGATTTGAAGAAACAAAAAGAAATCGTTGCAGAGAGAGTTATTGGGCTTGTTGGTTCTATTATGGACGGCCTGAAAGAAGAATAGAGATCAGATTTACGTGGAGTGATTGAAGAGGTTGTGCGAGATGTTTTGCCATCGCTGATGAAGGTGGGCCAAGACTCTCGTGAATTTCCTGCTCCTTCCATGTTAAGAAAGGTATGATTATATAATGACAGTAAGGTCTTCTTACATTGTAATTATATATTGATTTGTTTGTGCACACAGGATTCTTGTATGCCATCAAATTTTCATGGTGAAAGATCTAGCCATCCAAGGACCATTAGTAAGATGCCGAATGCAGTACGCGAGGAGTCAAACATATCTGGAAAACCAATAAACAAAGAAAACAAGTGTAAAAAGAAAAATGCAGGCTAGGTAATTACCTTTTTTTCACATAATTTTCTAAAGTCAATTGTTCATTGAACTGCAATTTCTTCACAAGTTTGCATTAGTGTAAATTATTTCTGGACCCCTGTTTAGAGTTTTCATTGGTGTGTGCATTATTTCTGGACCCCGATGGAGGATGTTTAAGTTTTAAATGGTTATAACTTTCTGATGCTGTTGCTGCTGCTATTTATACTGTTGATTTGATTATCTTGTTAAAGGCTTTGCATATTTCAATGCTTCATAAAGGTGAAGACCAGTTCTAAGCAGTTGTTCATTTACTGTCGATTTTGTCTATCTACAGGTGTTGTTGGATACACTCTCGTGTGTGGAGAGCGATTTGAAGATCTGTTCAACGAACTTGACTAGGCAGTTTTGCTCATTCAAATTGAAGATTTGTAATTTTTGTTTGTACTCTTAGAGCGTATTTGGTTTCGATCGAAAGTTACTGGAAGTCGCACTATTTCGCGGATAATATAAAAATCGGCGTTTTATAACCGGTTTGGTTAGTGATGTTGATTTTGACATTGCAATAATCAAAATTTAATATCCCGCTTGCTTTGTCAATCAATAATAATAACCCGTTGATTCATGTACGAAATTTCAATTTTGCCCTCCCAACTACCACCACATTACAACGGTCATTTCAACTCTGAGCTCATTCAAAGCCCACAAACCTTAAATTCTCAAACTAACAAAACCCTTGAATAAACACTCAAAACTAGAATTTCGCATGAAATCGATTCCATTTTGAGGTGAAATTTCGCAAGACTTGCAAATCGACTCAACGCGGTCAGGTTAGGGTTCATCAATACTCATGCATGGGATGTTATTATGTTCTATAATGAAGAAAGCATAATTTGTTTAAATTGAATTGTACTAACCTCAATCTTTTGCTTGTAGCTTTAAATCATATCCTACTTTTGCAAAAAGAGAGGTATGCCATTCTATTTGTCTCCAACATTAAGTCACATAGGTTCTCAAACATTTTAATTCATGTTAATTGTTTGAAATTTATTGCTGCATGCGTTTGAATCTTATTATTTTTGCATCACCTAATTTAGTAAAATTCTTGAATTGTGAGATTTCTACTAATACTCCTTTTCGGTATGTACTTTGAAAGAGTCATAGTTATGATGATATAGCAGGAATTTTGCATGAGAGTTTAGTTGAAGTTTGAGTATAACCTTGTAGATGGTTGCACCTTACAATGTGGCTTGTGTCTGTGGAGTTGGAAGTATGCTATATCTAATGGCAGGGGATGCCTCTACATGTCCCTATTGATATTATTACAAGTGTCTGTTGCATCGTAAACATCCGAATTCGTTTATTTGGGCTGATGAAATTAACATATCAAAATATTCACATATAAGACGATATCATTCTACACGTCCAACCCAAGGTGCAAACAATATGAGGCGTACATTCATTTCGAGGGGTGAATCATCATTCGTTAGCAACAATAGTGGAGAGAACAGTAGCAGCCCTCAAAACATAGCGCAACCTATGGATCATTACAATTTAATTTCAAGTTTGTTCAATGGTGTAGACGACAGGATGATGACTAAGTGGCATTGATAGGGTGTGTGGGGGCATGGCTCAAGGTATTCTTCTTGACCTTTGTGGTTATCCCATATATGTTTTTCATTATGAAGAGTTAATGTACCTTGTATTTTATCTAAGTTTGGCTGAATTCAGTTGTAGTTGACAATTGTTTCTTGACTCTTTTGAGTTTGTTATGAATTCGAATGTTATGCAAAGTCAACACTTGATGGTTGGTTATTGAATTTTCATGAATATTACTAATCTGCATTGTCATGGTTTGTTCCTATAACGCACATGTGAATTTGTGTTCGACTATTGTTGCAATTACGTTTTCCAAATGTTGTGTCTATTGGTGAGCATAACTCATGTTCCCAATGACTGCATGTAAATGCCATTGGCTTGAAATTAGGTTATCCGAATTCTAACTAGTGTAATAGGCGACGACTCGTTGCCCAAGGATCGTGTCTCTTCTCTTTTCTGTTACATCAATATAAATAGAGGGGCTGAGATTGCATATCAATACATCTTAAGTACACTTTAAGCATCTACAAGAATGGAGGTTGGCAGGATCTACAACGTTGTGAATGTAAGTTGTTGATTTAACTTTGTGAGATTTGTTGTGTTGTTTTTTCCTTTAGTTTTGTTCTTCTCCTAACATCTATGTTTAATCAGGATGATATTGTTGGCATCTTATGTGACTACGACTTATGGACAACAGAAATAGAAACAATCATGCTCCATAATCTGAAGAAGAAGTTGAACCGTGATAAATGGTTCACTGAAGCCCATATGCAGGAGATCTATAAAGAACTTGCACCTGATGTTTCAGAGCTTTTGGGGGTCGAGGTGACTCCTCAAATGGTGAAAGAACGTCCTAAAATGATTAAGACACACATTCATCTATTTCTCCAGTTCTACAGGACCCCAGGTCTTGAATTCAATTCTAAACAGAACGAGTTCACCACAAACCCTTCTCTCTTCGATCCTTACATGCGCCATGTACTTATTTATATGAAATTCTACATAACAATTGATTTCTACTATTGTTGACTTACATTGTGTACAATATCAAAGTGTACCGTGATTGATGGCTACTTCAGGAAAGTGGGATTCCCGAACTACGATGTATGCATGTACGTATTCGTGGTTCATGATCTCCCAATAAATGCGGTGACTGTGTTATCCCGCATGGAGTATTACCTGCAGAATCCTTGAAAGGATTAGTTTGTTATGATTTCTTTGTTTTGGTCAATTTTTGGTTTCTGTGTTCATATTTTTTTTGGTTGATTATGGAAATTTTCACCGAAAACTTTGTAGTATGTTTTTAACTAATCTAGTAATGAATTTTGCGCTTCTTGTTAATGACTGTTACTTATTTTCTTGCCATTATAACACGGGGATAATAGCAACACAACTACAAATTTTTTTTTGCTCTTAAACAGATAGATTAACACATTATCAAAGTAATGATGCAACTATATTGCACTTGAACAAGTTCTGCAAAACGAAAAATGTATAACAAGGGAGTACACTATTCAATAGCCATCAATTCAACAGAGAAACACAAACATGTTCCTCACTTGGGAATGATCAATACAAGTAGACAACTAAAAATGCATATTCTGGAAATGATTTGTTACTTTAGCAACACTACCGCCTCACAAAATTAGAAATAGAATAGCCATCAATTCAACAGAGGAACACAAACATGTTCCTCACTTGGAAATGATCAATACAAGTACACAACTAAAAATGCACATTCTGGAAATGATTTGTTACTTCATTTAGCAACATCACAGACTCACAAAATAAGAAATAGAGTAGCCATCAATTCAACAGAGAAACACAAACAAACTCACAAAATAAGAAATAGAATAGCCATCAATTCTAGAAATGACATGAACTTTCATTGAGCATCACCACAGACTCACAAAATGAGAAATAGATATAGATATGCATTCATTTGACAAAATAAGTCCCAATTCTAGAACTTTCAACTAGTTCATCCATAAATCATTGTCTACACCAGTTTCACAAAAGTTAAACAAACCCAAAAGCATCACATGACTATACTATGTTGTTCAAAAGGTCATCAAATAAACTTAAACATTCACTGTCATACAATAACCCAACCACCATCTATGAATTAACGCCCTGGTCCCTGACGAATATCACACTCCAGTCATCGAAGAAATGGAACGCCTTGTTCCTATAACTCTCGATATAGGGATGATGCTACAATTAAGAAGAAATGCAAAAGTGATCAGCATATAACAAACACATTTGGGGGAATTGAACATGGTAATCTACAAAAATTATGTTGAAAATTACTTTTACATATTCATTCCACCAAAACTCATCAGCAACAACAAGCTCCTTGGTTTCAGGGTCAAGATAACAGCCGCCACCGCTAGAGTCCATCAATTCATACAAATGATGATAGTTCTTCGTCCAAACACAAATCTTAGACTTGATTTGGGGGATTGGCTTCAAAGTCGAATCGGGAATGATCACTTTTATCCCTTCTTCCGACCTACAGAGTAGTGCAACCGGACAAAATGCATCAATTGCAATCCCATGTTGACGCAAACCCTTCAACACTTCAATCAGAGCTAGTTCCTCATTAAGGGTCCAAGATCGCCTATCTGGGTTCTGATCAATCAGATCTTCAGAAAGTGGTGGTTGAACAGTTGTGTTGGTTAAATTTACCATCTAAATTTTGGACAAAAGTTAGCAAAGACAAATATTTCATAGCCTAAACAATATATCCAGGCTACATATGATGAACATCAAGAATATATTGCCAAAAATAAGCTGTCAAACACAAATGATTTAGGGATATTTCTTTGCCTAAACAATATATCCAGGCTACATATGATCAACCTCAAGAATCAGATATACTAACACATCCACCCAGTACATTAACATTGTAATTTAAACAAACCTAAACATTGTAATACTCCTTAAAGTCACACTTCTGTAAAAAGAAAACCAACTCAAGGAAAAGCAATTTATGAATTGCGCAATTCTTGCTCAATTTCCACAAAACCCCAAATTTAAGAAACCATAAGTTTTTACAATATTTGGAATTTGAGAAGAGTAAATACTCTAAACAACAACTATACATTAACTACACCTATTACCGTTTCTCAAGCAATGAATTACTGAATTCCTGCTTAATTTAAAAAAAAAACCCCAAATTAAACCCTATATTAAAGAAATTAGGGTTTCTGGACTGTCTACATAAGAACCCTAACTACGCATCGCGAAATCAAAACAACAACAATGTAAGATAAACCACAACAACAACATTATGAAATCATGACAAATCGTAGAAAATCAGTTGCAATCAATTCTAATGCAAACGTGTTTAACTACCACCATCGCCACATATAATCGAGTGTACATATTCGCTGTAAGTGTATTTAGTATCAGATGAAGTCGTACTTACAGATTGATGTCGGAATTCGGACTCTTCAGGTGTCGCACTCAAAATTGTCGTTGGACCCGCTCTACGAACCCTAATGTGTGGAATGAAAAATGTTGTATGAATTGAGGAAAAGTGTTTAAATACTAGGGACATAATAGTCTTCTCAAATCCAGCGAATTTTGTGTCAAAACGAAGATTAAACAATCGCTGGGGGAGGGGGTAGCGATTGTAATATGCGGTATTAAGGGCCAAAATCGACGCGACTCAGTTATTACACTTTTGACCCGATTTTGTATTACATCAAATCACACGGAGTACTAAGTCGAATTAGTCCCTTTATTTCACCTAATCACGTGAACCAAACGCTCTCTTAGATCTACATTTGGAGCTTTTGAGATTACTTTGTGAATACTGAATAAAGATAGTCAAACTCAAAGTTTTGTAATTTTGATTATGGTAATGAAAATAGATTCTATAATTGTGATTTTTTCTTTCCATCTTTCTTTGAATAAATAATATTTTAGATATTCGACAAGTATACAATAATTTCATGGTTGTTTCAAGTTGAATTTTATGTCTATTATCAAATCTTTTCTTCAAATGATGATGATCATAATACTGTTGGGGTTAGAAAATTCTTTATTCAACACTAGAACGAATTACAATAGGAGGAGCAACTCTCACACTCGACTGTTATAAAAAATCAACCCTCGAAACACCTCCCGATTTTGCGCAACAGCTTTTTTCTCTCTTATTTCCTTTCTCTGTAACTTTTGTTCTCTCTTGTTGTGTATTTCTCTCTCTCTCGTAGCAACTTGTTATAGGAGATGGAAGAAAGGTGAAGTGTCACTCTCACCCAGCTGGAATTTCTGCAGGCATGAATCGCATGGTCAAGGTTGTAGGCTAGCATTATTTGACCGACAATCTCCCCCTCCAGCCTCAACCGTAGCTCAGTCTCTTATTTCTTCTCTTTTCAAAAAAAAAGGAACACAATCGCTCGTCTAGGATCATTCCTTCAACGACTTCATATGTAGGGGTGAACGCTCCCTTTTGCTCAAAACTTATCTTTCTCCGTAATCTCCTGAAGAAAGGCAAACAAACGTGGAGATTTTCCGCATCTCCGTTTACTCGGTATTTCTTCAAATGACCCTAAAGAAAAGGCAAACAAACATGGAGATATACCACACCTCCGTATACCCGATCTTTCTTCGAATTCTCTAAAGAAAGGCAACGATCATGGAGATATATCTTATTTCCGTATAACCGATCTTTCTTCGAATGACCCTGAAGAAAGGGAAACAAACATAGAGATATACAATATCTCTATAAACCTATGGAGAAAAATTAAGGCCATCGGAACTTAAGTCCATCGAGGGACAAGCAAAATGTTCCCCATCGAGAGAACAAATAAAATATTTATCATCGGAAGATAAGTTACTTCTCGATAACTTTATCTCCGATGGCGCACGGATTACTACACTCACATAGCATCCGATGCTAAAGACACTACCAGTCTTGGATGACTCTACAATGCCTAATAATCGTCGATGCTTTAGCCAGTAAACAATCCTAAGGAACAGGAACACGATAAATACGTTCCTCTTAATGGATGTCTACTATAATGATATTTCAGGGTATATGTCCTAACGACCCGATGAGGAGACATCCCGATGGCACAACAATAACAAAATCACCCGATGGCACCATTACGGGCAGAGTAATTCGATGGCAGCCAATCCGAGGGCAAAGAAGTTCGTTCGAAGGCAAACAAGAGAAACGCTTCTAGAACAATAACCAAGTGTCATCCTTCGAGATATTCCTGCCATGCAAAGACCAGGTGTCATCATCAATATCATGAATCAGCCCCAAATTAACCAGATGTCAACCTTGCTCGTGATGCATCAACACAAGAAGAGTTGAGTGGCCGTATTATAGGCAGCTGAGTTAGCATGTAAACATTTTTCATCTGCCACCCAATATGGGGCATGCAATCGAAAGAGGGCTATAAATACTCTCACTTGGTAAAAAAAAAGAGCGGCAGGTCTAACCGGGAAGAAAAAAACATATTCTAAATTTAGCCTGTAAACCAAGAGAAGAATATTAATACAACACCATCTTGCTTTGTTTCTTGCAAAAACTCACTTACTGACTATTTGGGCAAGGCGTTCCTCGAATAAAAGAATATAAAATTACTCTGATGAGTTAACAATCTCCATATACACCTTCTTTCTTCGAATAACCCTGAAGAAAGGCAAACAATCACCTATCTCTTTCTCTGAAAACCCATAGAGAAAGGAAACACAATCGTGGAGATATAATTATTCTCCGTACACCATCATTCTCTTTTCTCGACTCAACAAAAAGAATGGAAAAGCAACCATAGAGAGTGTATTCTATGTACTCATTCTTTCTCTTTCTCCAACATCACTATGGAGAAATGTATGCCCTCTTCTTACGAACTATGCCACCTTATCAAAGCTAGTGGCCATCGCATCACCACTTTCTAACGTAGTTTCCACGAAAAGTTTGCTTTCACTGCTATTTCGAAGCAAAATCTGGGCAAACAGAGTGCTCGGATGAATACAGAACGGTTGAAAATCTTGAGAACCGTTCTGACCTTGTCGAAAACCGACAAAAAATGAGTTGAATCGGGCCAAAACAAGTTGGAGGAAATTGAATCGGACCAAATCTAGTTTTGACAGCATTGATCGGCCTGACCAGCAGTTGACCGGATCAGAATCTGGGCGGGTCAAATCGGGGTCAAATCTCTTCTTCTTCAACCGCCTCTTTGAGTTGGAGCCGAGTTAACTCGCCGTTAACTCGGTCGGCGTGGAATGATGCTTTTGGATGATTGAAAAATTCCAAAAAATATATATTTAAAATCCTCGCAGCACGAGCTTCACAACAATAGTAACAAAGCACGATTTCGGGACGAAAAATTTTGACGTCGAATCGGGTCGACCTCGAACGCTACTTTTTGGCGATCGAAATCCTTCGAAAACTATATTTTCGGAATCGTCGGAACGAGAGTTTCGCAATCGTGATAAGAAATCACAGTTTCGGGACAAAAAATTTCGAACGAAATTTTTACAGAGAATGGAGAAACGCAACTTGAGCCCTTGATACCACTTGTTAGGGTTGGAAAATTTTTCATTCAACACTAGAACGAATTACAATAGGATGTGCAACTATCACATTCGACTATTACAAAAAACCAACCCTCGAACCTTTCACGATTTTGCGCAACGACTTTTTTCTCTATAATTTTTGTTCTCTCTCTTTCTCTTGTTCTGTACTTCTCTCTCGTAGCAGCTTGTTATAGGAGATGGAAGAAGGGTGGAGTGTCACTCTCACCCTGTTGAGATTGCTGCAAGCATGAATCACATTATCAAGGTTGAAGGCTGACATTATTTGACCAACAAATACGACTCCATAATAGATTGTACTACTATTATTTGTTATTTAGCAATTAGCAGATTGCACCAGTTGAAATGAATTGTTGATTGCTAGTTAAATGCCTAATTTTTCTTTAATAAATAAACTATAAAGTTAAAAAACTCATTAACAATAAAAATTTATTCAGTAATTAATTGAAAAGCAATACAATAATATTTTTAAAAAAATTATATATAGCACTGTATTATAAATACAAGTTCAATATTGCCCTGCAAATGTTATAAGAAAAAGGCCAGGGTTTATATAGTCAAAGGGCGAGAAGGTAATTATCGTTCTTAATAATCATTAAAATACTTTTGGAAAGGAAAGGAAAAAAAAGCCCTAGCTAGGTGTGGACACCATTTCCTCCTTCTTCACTCTGCTAGTCGCTCTCTCTCTCTCTGTCTCTCTCTCGGTAAAGGTAAAGGTAAATTATCCTTCTTGTCCTTTCAATTTTATATTCATAAAATATCCTGTTCTTGATTTTAATTTGATGGCGAATAAAGGAATAGTACTCAAATTGAGAACACCATTTTGAACTCAACATTAGCTGATTTTGACCTAAACTTTGGGATAAAATTGCTAAAAAAATAATAGGTTAACTAACTTGTTATGAATTGGAAATATCAGTTTTGAATTTTTAACTTTATTAAATGGATATTTTGTGGCTGTACTGTAGTGGTTACCTCCTCCACGCCATCGCCATCGCGAGTCCACCACGCCATCCTTCCTCCACCACGCCACCAGCACAACCATCGCCATCGCGAGTCCACCACGCCACCAGCACAGCACAACCACGCAACCAACACTACCATCGAGAGTCTACCACGCCACCAGCAGTCCAGCACAACCACGCCACCAGCACAACCATCGCGCGGCCACCACGCCACCAGCCCTCCGCCACGCCACAAGCACAACCACGCAACCAACACTACCATCGCGGGTTCACCAGCATAACCACGCCAGCAACACAACCACGCCACCACCACAAAGGTCACCTCTTTCTTTCTTGAATGCAGTATTATTGTATTAGTGCTAACATTTTTGTAGTACAATTTTGCAGTATATTGTATAATTTGTATTAGTGCTAATCTGTTGGATTCTTTGAAACAGATCTATTGAGATTTGTTGTGACTGATGATTAATTTTGTTGATGACTGTTGACTGATGATTAATTTGTATTAATACAAATTTGTGAAGTATTAATTTGTGATGACTGAGAGATGTGATAACTTTGAAACATATCTACTGAACCGCCACCCGCCTGCCAACCGCCCGCCACCCGCCCAACCCGCCTAAAACGCAACCTGCATGGTTCGGGTGAAAAAATTGGTAAACCGCCAAGCTTGGGTATGGTGTATTTTTTCGTTGCCACCCGCCATAACCCACCCGCGAACACCCCTAATCCCTATTCTAATAATTCTGATGAGCCCAACTTATTATTAGTCCAGCTTCTACAGTGTTCCGTCTTTTTTGTCAAATTACAATGTTATCCCTGAAATTAAGTATTAACTACCAATAATACCCCTTCAACTAGGGCATTTCAGAATTATACCAGAACATCCAGATCGAATTCTCTCTCACACCCACCAAGATCGTAGGGCTTCAGTATGTGCGATCTAGAGAGGTACGAATCCAACATTCTTGACACTCGTAACTTTCGTTTTCTTTCTCTGATTCAGCTGTGTTTCGCGAATGTAGCTGATTTTGTCTTTTTTTTTGTTTTTTTTTTTTTTTATGTTTGCAGAGAATAAGAATCTCGTCCTACGGATCCGAAGTAGTTTGCAGAAAAGGGGGTTTCGGGTGATCCATTTGGGCTCCAGAGTTCATCTTCTTGCTCGAATATCAGTTACGGTATGATTTTTGGTTTCTTTCTTTGTTGCTCGAAATGTTACAGTGTGAATTTATATATGTGTTTACCTTCTTTATGGCCGTCCATGCTTGTTCACATCTCTGTTCACCTTCTTCACCTGGCCATGACCAAGGCATATCAGAACTAAGCATCTTCTCTTTAAGCTCCTCGACCTGGGAAAAAGTTTTCCAGTCAAGTTAATGAACCATCCTAAGTATAGCTTCTCAATGTGAGAATCTGATGATCTCTTATTTAGTGGAAAAAGTAACTACTACAGAATATAGAACTTAAGCACATCATTAATTACATGAGTTTCATATCTTGAAGCATTGATTTACAGAACTATATGAAGTGGAAATTACAAACTATATGTGTCTCTGTGAAGTGAATTACTTAGAAAAAAGTGGCAAAATTCAAAAGGACATACCAGCTGTGAGGAGCTGAAAGTTCTAAAACTGTGTGCCGAATTTCACTCAGAGCATCTAATGTTCGTTCGCCTAGTTTATTCTTCAGGATTTGCAATTTTGCTGCCACCGCCTGCATAACACAATTAAACTTTTGTTGCAGAATGATGAATTATACAGGCAAACAAGTTCAATAATTTAACTAACTGCATACGAATTTCTATTCCATATTGTAGAGAACACATTGTAAACATATATTAAAAGCATTATATATTTGTTGAATGATTGAGGTACAGTGTGGTAGATCCCATAATTAGTTCTAACTTTGTGGGACTTCATTGACGATCATATGTCTTTGGAATGTTGCTGTTTTTTTCCGTTTCCACAAGTAAAGTGTAAAATTAGTATATAACTGTTGATATTTTATCTTTAAGCAAGGTCTTTGAAGTCCAGTAAATCATTATGAGACTTGCACCCTTACGTGATTTCGTTTATTAAAATGTTATGTAGTTTAGCGAATGACTCCCTCTATACCAATCTAGATTTGTCGTTGTTTAAATCGCAGATAATAGGAATCCGTTAATGCTATGGATTGGCGCGCTAAGGCATTGATTTTAACATCTCTTTATTTTATTATTGTACGACTCAGGATTGGCGCGCTAAGGCACACATATATCAAAAAAATGTTTAAAAAAAAAAAAGAGTAATGCATAAATTGTGTAAGAAAATGAACAGAAGGTCCAAAGCGTGATGAGTAAGTAAAGAACCGAAGACCCTGAGAATCAATCCACTCTCTAAATGCCCTGAATGTCTAAAGCCAAATATAATGCTGATCAGCTAAAGAGGGGGTTTACAAAATACAATTTAGTTTCTCTATATTTATGCATGATGGAGAAAAGCACTAAGTCGTCAACACGAGATAGTTTGTCAATAGAACACACAAAGGCAATACGCCGTTTAAAAATAGAAGGCCTTACCGCACCAAAAATATTTGTTCTTGGACGAAGGTGGGCCTGAGTTGTCAGAAATCCTCTGGTCATTCGTTTCTTCTGGATAGGGAAAGAAGGATCACTCTTACCAACCTACAAGACAAATCAATTCAGATAACATTAAGTTTATATGCTCATCCTGTTTCTCTCCGACCCCATGACACATTGCATATTGAAAAGACAGAAATCCTGCTCAATCACAATAAAGGTGCAATCTTTAACACGAATCCAACTTACAAAAAACCGCAAGTGTCTCCCCAAGTAGGTTCAGCCCTTCATTAGGCCCTCCTTTGAAATTCGCGGATTTTGGCGCCCTCGATGGGCTCGGGATTTGCGGAAACTACGGAGCAGAAGCTGCGATTACGGCGGGGGATGGCAGCGGAGAAGGGTGAAGGGTCTGAAGAGGCGGAGAGTGGCGGCCGGAGAACTTGGTGAGTGGTACATACCCAGTGGGAGTGGCATTTTTGTAATTTACTTGCATATCTTTTCTATTCCTTCCTTTTTAGACTTTGCATTTCCACTACTAGAAAGTAGAAAGGTTGACATGTTGTTGTTGGTCATGATATAGAATAATACAATTAACTTGTATGGAAAGAATTATAACTTAAATATGAATATAGACTAAGGTGGGGTTTGTAAATTCTTCTCTAAAATCACCATCTCATAATTTAAACTAAAGTTTTATAATTTTTATACAAGTCATAAGATGGTGATTTTTGCAAGAAAATCTATAAATATCCCCCGAAAACTACAACTGGATTCATACCTTTTCTAAGTTTTTTAATTCATTTTTCAATTTTTTTTTAAGTTTTTTAATTCTTAAGAAAGTTTAAAAATTTTCAGTTTTTTAATATATATGTTTTTTAGATTTATTAGTTATTCAAAATTAAGTTTTCTTAATTTAAAATAATTTTATAACATAAATATATAAAGGAGGGGAGTTTTTATAACTGTTCTCATTTTTCTGTTTTTTTTATAAATTTTATTAGTTATTAAAAGTTTTTTTTAAAAGATTTTTAATTGTTAATTTTTTATTTTTTATATTTTTTTTTAAGATTCCAGGTGTAATAACACGTTGGACACGATTTTGCCACGTAAGACGCGATTTTACGAGTTGGCGGACAAATGGACATGAACAGTAAAACGGGCATTTTTGACAAAGATAGCGGGCATTTTTGGTAGCTAAAAAAGTTAAAGGGCAAAAAGTAAAGTTGGCAAAAGATAACGGGCATTTTTGACATTTCTGCCTATTTTATATCATGACCAACAACATGTCAACCTTTCTACTTTCTAGTAGTGGAAATGCAAAGTCTAAAAAGGAAGGAATAGAGAGAGTTGTGGTTTATATCTGTAACTTAAATTGTACAACCAAAGCAAATATATATGCAAGTTAATCTAGCAACTAATCTCAATGCTAATATAATCTGACTAAATCCCATAAGAGCAACCAAACGAGGCCTTATAGATTTTCTTGCAAAAACCACCAACTTATGACTTGTATAAAAATTATAAAACTTTAGTTTAAATTATGAGATGGTGATTTTAGAGAAGAATTTACAAACCCCACCTTAGTCTATATTCATATTTAAGTTATAATTCTTTCCATACAAGTTAATTGTATTATTCTATATCATGACCAA
Organism: Linaria vulgaris; assembly: GCA_948329865.1. NCBI lineage: Eukaryota > Viridiplantae > Streptophyta > Magnoliopsida > Lamiales > Plantaginaceae > Linaria > Linaria vulgaris. The sequence goes on from OX415251.1 coordinate 42,669,821, forward strand.
CAACAACATGTCAACCTTTCTACTTTCTAGTAGTGGAAATGCAAAGTCTAAAAAGGAAGGAATAGAAAAGATATGCAAGTAAATTACAAAAATGCCACTCCCACTGGGTATGTATCACTCACCAAGTTCTCCGGCCGCCACTCTCCGCCTCTTCAGACCCTTCACCCTTCTCCGCTGCCATCCCCCGCTGTAATCGCAGCTTCTGCTCCGTAGTTTCCGCAAATCCCGAGCCCATCGAGGGCGCCAAAATCCGCGAATTTCAAAGGAGGGCCTAATGAAGGGCTGAACCTACTTGGGGAGACACTTGCGGTTTTTTGTAAGTTGGATTCGTGTTAAAGATTGCACCTTTATTGTGATTGAGCATGGTTTCTGTCTTTTCAATATGCAATGTGTCATGGGGTCGGAGAGAAACAGGATGAGCATATAAACTTAATGTTATCTGAATTGATTTGTCTTGTAGGTTGGTAAGAGTGATCCTTCTTTCCCTATCCAGAAGAAACGAATGAAGAAACGAATGACCAGAGGATTTCTGACAACTCAGGCCCACCTTCGTCCAAGAACAAATATTTTTGGTGCGGTAAGGCCTTCTATTTTAAACGGCGTATTGCCTTTGTGTGTTCTATTGACAAACTATCTCGTGTTGACGGCTTATTGCTTTTCTCCATCATGCATAAATATAGAGAAACTAAATTGTATTTTGTAAACCCCTCTCTCTAGCTGATCAGCATTATATTGGGCTTTAGACATTCAGGGCATTTAGAGAGTGGCTTGATTCTCAGGGTCTTCGGTTCTTTACTTACTCATCACGCTTTGGACCTTTTGTTCATTTATTTACACAATTATGCATTACTCTTTTTTTTTTTTGAACATTTTTTTTGCATTACTCGTATTTTAGTAAGCTTGGCGCTGAGTTTTTCTTGGCTTGTATGGTTTGGTTTTACTGACGCCAAGTTTGGTTCAGGTTTCAAGGGTGAGGAGCGCTTTCTTCCACGCGACACACAGATTTTTCCAGGAAAATGGTTTTGTATCGTTCTCCAGCCCAATTATTACTGCTTCAGATTGTGAAGGAGCTGGTGAACAGTTCTGTGTAGCAACCTTGGTAAATGCTGTTTCTAGACAGACATTTTGTATGATGGTCTTGCTCAGTTCTTATCTGAAAAATTCTACACTTGGTATCTATCCATCCTTTCACTTGGGAAGTATCATTTTGTAATTTGTGCTTATCAATCTCTTTGTTTTATTGTTCAACTGAGTTGTTGGAGAAAGAATTGGCAAGTTTGATCAGTAGATACTTAATGTGCTATTCTTGTATTTTGCATGGTGTTTCCTTTTCCATCATTTTAATTTATCTTTTGATCACTTGCTAAATACATACTTCCGTTGCTATCCCCTTTTTTCTCATATCATGTAATGTACTATATTCTGTATTGATCGAATTCTCTTTCTATTTTTTTATTCCTTGTATGCTTTTAGTTTCTTAATATATTTCCAGAAGAAATGAAATTTGCAATCTTCCAGTTGATATTATCTATTCCTGACAGATTCCAAACTCCAGTGCAACTTCAAATTCTCCAGTGAAGGCCATCCCCACAACAAAGGATGGTTCAGTTGATTGGTCTCAGGTGAGTTCTGGTTTCTGTTTCTCGCATTTTGTACTAGCCAACATACTAGGAGTTGTCAGCCTACTAAATTTAACCATTGTTTTGTCCTTTTTTTCACATGTATCTCTTTTGGATCATCATGTCAACTACAGTCATTGCTTCAGAGATTTTGACACGGCGTTAATTGTCATTCTTTGGCAGACCATATTGATTAATGAGATTCAGCTTCATGTGTAGACTGCATCATTAATTAGCACTAGCTGGTGATGACACTAAGCATCCTTAATAAGGTGAAACTTATTCATTGGCCATTGTACTTCATGCTGAAAGCAGTGCTTGCATGAGCTGTACTTTTTTCTTCACGTGTATAGAGGAAAGTTTTGCTGATAGGCGTTCAGTTTCATATCTGGAGAATGATTATGTCTACCACTGCCCATCTTATTGGTTGAAAAGCTCCTGTTTCTCTTAACAAATTTTACAATGATGGCTGTACTGTACACGCACTTATGTCTTTTGAAGAAATTAGAATCCCCTAATATTTCCAACTCAAAGGTCTTATTAAGTAGAGAGGGAATTTCTCTTTATTAAGAATAATCCAAGACCATTCCCAAGCGATGTGGGATATTTTCTTAACAGTCTTTTTTTTTGGAGATGATGAGCATCATACGCAAGTGAAACTTTTGGCGAATGATTATTATCTTGACTGCAGAGTTTTGTCCACTGAATATAGTCGTCAAGAGACACCATGCCAGTGACAGTATATTGTGACCAGACCTTTACGTGGCTTTTATTCTTATGCTTTTGCTTTTATATATGGGCTAATGACCAGCAATATTAATTGAAAAAAACTGTAGCTCTCCTCTTACCGCCAGTAATAATTACAAATTTAATATTCTTTTAATATAAATAACAAGAAAACAAGGATTTCTCTGAACACCCCCCCCCCCCCCCCCCAAAAAAAAAACCAAATGCAATTGATTCCCTCTTCTATTTCTCTCTCTCTCTCTTAAAGTGTATCTCTTAATTGAAAAGGACCAAATAGTTTTGTATGTTCACAAACACCTGATTCTTATTAGGATCATAGTTAAACTTTGACTACCATATGTGTAATGTTGCATTCTCTAATTACTGCTTCATGTTAGTTAATAACTTACTATACACTTTAAAGGACTACTTTGTTTCGTCAAAAGTTTGGTTTGGTACAACTTGATTACCCTTATTATTTGATTATTTATGAATCGCAGTAAGTTAGGATTACTTTCTTCATAATTCTAATTTGGTCTTTTTTCATTTTCATGCCTTAGGTTTAACCTATCTTCAAAATCACCCGTTTTTGGCTAGCGGTTACTATAATTGTTTGTTGCGCAATCCTTTGCATTACCAGCTCCAGACTTGAGCTAGAGTATAGTTTGTAGAAGTCGTAAACAAAACCTGTAATTCTGTGTTTTCCTTTGTCGTGAACAGAATTTGAGATGAGAGCATATGTGTTCTTGTTACTCTTTGGTCAATTACTCAATAGAGTAGGAAAGAAAATAGCTTGAAGGAAGTGATTTGACTTGAGCTTTAGTTAAAGATCATACATGCTGATCACCTATAAATGTTGAGTGCCTAATTCTTTTTTGGATAAATTGTGCATAAATTGTATGCATAAATTGTATTGATTTATTTTATAGTTTTAAAATACTAATAGTTTCCCGACTTATTGACATCTTTCTCTTTTTTAGAGTGAAGAAAAAAGAGAAATATGTTCCGTGTCTACTTAGTAATTCCGGAAAAGATATTATTAATTTACTTGAATTTTGCTTCGCTTCTCAATGTTTACATTCTTTATCCACCACTCTCTGAGCATCAAGCGCATCGTTCAAATATTGAACAGTTGAAAAAGTTATTCGAGTATGAAATGAAAGAAGGGTGGTTAAATGGAGAAATTGTAAAGTTAATAATTGCAGCATTAGGTTTAAGTAGTGCGAAGGCGTATGCCTTTTAAGCCTTTGATGTTTGAGAAATTCTGCCTGGTTTTTTAGTTTCTTACAAAAATGTATTCTAGTATGCCAATCCACTTGTCATTCTTTGATGCCTTTGGCGTCATATTATTTCTTTTCACAGGGAAAAAAGATCAATTTGATACAGATTGTCTGATAACTTTCTGCAGTTGAAATCAGTATGAAACTTATATGTGAAATCTCTCTTTATTTTCTTGTTTGGCAGGACTTTTTTGGAAAACCAGGATTTCTCACAGTTTCTGGACAACTCAACGCAGAAACATACGCGACTGCTCTTTCTAATGTAACATTCACCTCTTTCCTCTCTAACAACAGCAACTTAGATTCCACCACTCTTCTCTCGACCCACGCTTGCATCATCACAACTGGTCACACCCAAAATAGATTCTTTGCCGCCAAGTTGATTTCATCATATGCCTCACTCAACCAGCCCCATTCTTCCACCAAAGTCTTCAACTCCCTCTTTTCCAAAGACCCTTTTCTTTGGAATTCAATCATCAAAGCCCATTTCTCCAATGGGAACTACGCCCTGTCTCTTGAATTCTTTTCAAAGATGCGAAATTTCCACGCGTTGCCGAATGAATTTACGTTTCCGATGGTCGTTTCAGCCTGTGCTGAACTGGGTTCACTTTTTATCGGAATGTGTGTTCATGGATTGGTCTTGAAATTGAATCTTTTTAATTGGAATTCAGCAGTTGGATCGTCGTTTGTTTACATGTATTCGAAATGTGGGGCGTTGGCGGATGCATATAACGTGTTTGATGATATTCCGGTGAAAGATGTGGTTTCTTGGACGGCCCTTGTGATTGGGTGCGTGCAGAATGGTGAGAGTGAGAAGGGTTTGGAGTGTCTTTGTGAAATGCATCGAAATGGAGGTGATGAGGAGAGACCGAATGTTCGGACATTGGAAGGGGGGTTCCAAGCTTGTGGGGATTTGTGTGCTTTGGTAGAAGGCAGGTGTTTGCATGGGTTGGCGTTTAAATCTGGAATTGTGTCCGCTGGTGTTATTCAGTCCGCCATTTTGTCAATGTATTCAAAGTGTGGAAGCATTTACGACGCTCGTGCGTCATTCCCTGAAGTTATGAACAAGGATTTGGTCTCATGGACATCAATAATTGGTGTTATTGCAAGGTCGGGGCATGTTCATGAATGTCTTCAAATGTTTTCAAGGATGCAGGACAGTGGGGTAAGTCCTGATGGGATGGTAATCAGCTGTATGCTTTCCGGTTTCTCTAATGCCATGATGGTCTCTGAAGGGAAAGCCTTTCATGGCTCTATGTTCAGGAGAAATTATGAAGTCGATCAGATTGTGCACAATGCATTATTATCAATGTACTGTAAGTTTGGACTATTGTTTGTGGCAGAAAAGGTATTTGAGGGAGGTTGCGACCAGGACACGGATTCTTGGAACTTGATGATAGTTGGCTATGAAAAGGCAGGACTGGAAATAAACTGCATAAACTTGTTTAGAGAAATGCAACACCAAGGAATCAAATCCAACTTGAACAGCATCGTATCTGTTATTTCATCATGCACTCGATTGGAAGCAATCCAGTTTGCCCAATCAATTCATTGCTATGTTATTAAAACTTTGATGTATGAGAATGTGTTATTGGTAAATTCGTTCATAAATATGTATGGAAAATGTAGGAATATGGCGATAGCTCGAGCATTATTTCAGCCTACCTCTCAGGACATTGCCATGTGGAATACTATGATGTCATGTTACACTCACTCAGGGAACTATGCAGAGGCTTTAACTCTTTTCGACAACATGGTTCAAAAAGGTCTGAACCCTAACCCCACAACAATGGCAACCGTAATATCTGCTTGTGCACAGATTGCATCTGTGGAAAAGGCAAGAAAAATACATGATTACTTGATAGAGCTGGGATTTGGGAGCAATGTTTGTCTTGCTACAGCGTTGATTGATATGTATGGAAAATGTGGACAAATCGAAACAGCACGAGAAATCTTTGACTCTATGAATGAAAAAGATGTTATCTCTTGGAACGTGATGATTTCTTGTTACGGAATGCACGGACGTGGAAAATGTGCCATCAAGATATTCAAACTGATGGAACAATCTGGTGCTAAACCAAATGACCTTACCTTTCTCGCAGTTCTCTCAGCCTGTGCTCATACGGGGCTGGTTGAAGAAGGAAAATCCCTGTTCTTCAAAATGAAAGAACTTTCTATCATACCCACATTGAAACATTATTCTTGTATGGTAGATCTTCTTGGACGATCGGGTTGCGTGGATGAAGCTGAAGCTCTCATTTTGTCAATGCCCATTGCTCCTGATGCGGGTGTATGGGGTTCTTTGTTAACGGCTTGCAAAATGCATAATAGTGCCGAGGTGGGTATAAGGATAGCAAAGCGTGCTATTGAAGCTGATCCAGAAAATGATGGGTATTACATAATAATCTCAGATTTGTATAGCTCTATAGGGATGTGGGAAGAAGTAGAAAACATGCGAAAGGTAATGAAGGATAGAGGGGTGAGGAAAACTGCGGGCTGGAGTGCATTATAACTTGTCTAATGGCCAGAAGAAGCAACCAGGGATGTACTTATGGAACGATGGCTCATGTTTTAAGTTATGTAAGGAACTCATAGCCATATCCATCTCTGTCGTTAACAGAATAATATTCAAAACATGATCATATATGCTTGTGCAAGTAGCTGAGTGGTTGCTTCCTCTTCAATTCTATGTGACGTAGCGGAGGCTTATAGGGAAGATTGGAATAACACACGAGGATCAAAGACTTGTTAATTGAAGCAGAATATTGAGGATTTGATGCAATCAAGTAATTCTCTCTTTTCCTTTTTTTTTTTTTTTTTTTTTTACTTTTTTCTAACTAAACTTGCATCATCACTTAGTCTATTGTACTCACAGTCTGTCTTTTTCTGTATAATCAGTAGGAACAAGTGAGACAGTGAAAAAGAAAGGTAGAGGTCATACAAAAATGCTCAAATTATGGGGTGTTGGTTGCATGAAGGTGCAACTCAATGACTTAAATCAACCGATCGAAGAGAATGCGGCCAAACTTGCAAGCCAAATGGGCCGTGTGGCAAAAAATGGTAACCTCTTCCATTGACTATCACTGATTGGAGGAAAGTGGATAGCTGCAACAAGGAAATTACTTGGTTAGACCATAAGTTAATTCTTAAAAAGGTTGTACCTTTTTACCTACGGTTAAAGAATTTGGCTCTTTGTTGGGTATTTATCCTTTAAAAATTTCGTAAATTGGTTGTAGACTCACTTTTCTCTCGAAGAGACTTATAAGCCCGAGTTCTTAAAGAAGTTGGGCAACCTGTGGAGGAACTGGAAAGCTGAGGTGAAGAGAGTCTATTACTCTAAATATGACACCCATGTTGAGCGACTAGGGAATTGTCCAGACATAGTTGAAAGAGACCAATGGCCGACTTTGGTGAGCTGCTGGAGTTCAGAACAAGTACAGGTACTCTGTCTCTGTTGTATTTTTTTAATAGCTATAATAATCTGTCCTTTTCTACCTCTTAATGTGACATTTTTTTTTTTTACAGATCTTGGAATTTTATCTAAGAGTTATTCAATTTTTCTGCAGCAAATCAGCGAAAAGAATAGTTCATATTGGAGCAAGCAAAAAGTACCACAAAGACCTGGAAAAAAGAGTTTTGCAGTCATTAGACATGAGGTAAATCTTGGTTACATTCTATATTAGCCTAATATGTTATTTAACAAGCCGCCATGTATACTTTATCAAATTGGCTCTATGCTTGTTAGATGGACACCGGTGAAAAACTTTCACACACTGACTTTTGGATGGCTACACATGTTATGGCCAAGAAACCTCTTGATAGAGATGCATCGAAAAATCCGTGGTGAGTTCTGTTGGTTATGTTTAATATTTATTAATACTTAATTATCTCTTTTAACATGATTTATTGTTTTCGATTCAATTTTTAGGCTAAGTTGACTCGGTGGGTTTCCAGAAACCCAGAGTCTGTAAAAGTAAAGGAAGTTAAATAATTTTTTTTGCTAAATATATGGGAGCAGAGAAATCATGTCAGATGCGAACTTATGTATTCGTTTCAACACCTACTCAAAATAATGATTTGAAGAAACAAAAAGAAATCGTTGCAGAGAGAGTTATTGGGCTTGTTGGTTCTATTATGGACGGCCTGAAAGAAGAATAGAGATCAGATTTACGTGGAGTGATTGAAGAGGTTGTGCGAGATGTTTTGCCATCGCTGATGAAGGTGGGCCAAGACTCTCGTGAATTTCCTGCTCCTTCCATGTTAAGAAAGGTATGATTATATAATGACAGTAAGGTCTTCTTACATTGTAATTATATATTGATTTGTTTGTGCACACAGGATTCTTGTATGCCATCAAATTTTCATGGTGAAAGATCTAGCCATCCAAGGACCATTAGTAAGATGCCGAATGCAGTACGCGAGGAGTCAAACATATCTGGAAAACCAATAAACAAAGAAAACAAGTGTAAAAAGAAAAATGCAGGCTAGGTAATTACCTTTTTTTCACATAATTTTCTAAAGTCAATTGTTCATTGAACTGCAATTTCTTCACAAGTTTGCATTAGTGTAAATTATTTCTGGACCCCTGTTTAGAGTTTTCATTGGTGTGTGCATTATTTCTGGACCCCGATGGAGGATGTTTAAGTTTTAAATGGTTATAACTTTCTGATGCTGTTGCTGCTGCTATTTATACTGTTGATTTGATTATCTTGTTAAAGGCTTTGCATATTTCAATGCTTCATAAAGGTGAAGACCAGTTCTAAGCAGTTGTTCATTTACTGTCGATTTTGTCTATCTACAGGTGTTGTTGGATACACTCTCGTGTGTGGAGAGCGATTTGAAGATCTGTTCAACGAACTTGACTAGGCAGTTTTGCTCATTCAAATTGAAGATTTGTAATTTTTGTTTGTACTCTTAGAGCGTGTTTGGTTTCGATCGAAAGTTACTGGAAGTCGCACTATTTCGCGGATAATATAAAAATCGGCGTTTTATAACCGGTTTGGTTAGTGATGTTGATTTTGACATTGCAATAATCAAAATTTAATATCCCGCTTGCTTTGTCAATCAATAATAATAACCCGTTGATTCATGTACGAAATTTCAATTTTGCCCTCCCAACTACCACCACATTACAACGGTCATTTCAACTCTGAGCTCATTCAAAGCCCACAAACCTTAAATTCTCAAACTAACAAAACCCTTGAATAAACACTCAAAACTAGAATTTCGCATGAAATCAATTCCATTTTGAGGTGAAATTTCGCAAGACTTGCAAATCGACTCAACGCGGTCAGGTTAGGTTCATCAACACTCATGCATGGAATGTTATTATGTTCTATAATGAAGAAAGCATAATTTGTTTAAATTGAATTGTACTAACCTCAATCTTTTGCTTGTAGCTTTAAATCATATCCTACTTTTGCAAAAAGAGAGGTATGCCATTCTATTTGTCTCCAACATTAAGTCACATAGGTTCTCAAACATTTTAATTCATGTTAATTGTTTGAAATTTATTGCTGCATGCGTTTGAATCTTATTATTTTTGCATCACCTAATTTAGTAAAATTCTTGAATTGTGAGATTTCTACTAATACTCCTTTTCGGTATGTACTTTGAAAGAGTCATAGTTATGATGATATAGCAGGAATTTTGCATGAGAGTTTAGTTGAAGTTTGAGTATAACCTTGTAGATGGTTGCACCTTACAATGTGGCTTGTGTCTGTGGAGTTGGAAGTATGCTATATCTAATGGCAGGGGATGCCTCTACATGTCCCTATTGATATTATTACAAGTGTCTGTTGCACCGTAAACATCCGAATTCGTTTATTTGGGCTGATGAAATTAACATATCAAAATATTCACATATAAGACGATATCATTCTACACGTCCAACCCAAGGTGCAAACAATATGAGGCGTACATTCATTTCGAGGGGTGAATCATCATTCGTTAGCAACAATAGTGGAGAGAACAGTAGCAGCCCTCAAAACATAGCGCAACCTATGGATCATTACAATTTAATTTCAAGTTTGTTCAATGGTGTAGACGACAGGATGATGACTAAGTGGCATTGATAGGGTGTGTGGGGGCATGGCTCAAGGTATTCTTCTTGACCTTTGTGGTTATCCCATGTATGTTCTTCATTATGAAGAGTTAATGTACCTTGTATTTTATCTAAGTTTGGCTGAATTCAGTTGTAGTTGACAATTGTTTCTTGACTCTTTTGAGTTTGTTATGAATTCGAATGTTATGCAAAGTCAACACTTGATGGTTGGTTATTGAATTTTCATGAATATTACTAATCTGCATTGTCATGGTTTGTTCCTATAACGCACATGTGAATTTGTGTTCGACTATTGTTGCAATTACGTTTTCCAAATGTTGTGTCTATTGGTGAGCATAACTCATGTTCCCAATGACTGCATGTAAATGCCATTGGCTTGAAATTAGGTTATCCGAATTCTAACTAGTGTAATAGGCGACGACTCGTTGCCCAAGGATCGTGTCTCTTCTCTTTTCTGTTACATCAATATAAATAGAGGGGCTGAGATTGCATATCAATACATCTTAAGTACACTTTAAGCATCTACAAGAATGGAGGTTGGCAGGATCTACAACGTTGTGAATGTAAGTTGTTGATTTAACTTTGTGAGATTTGTTGTGTTGTTTTTTCCTTTAGTTTTGTTCTTCTCCTAACATCTATGTTTAATCAGGATGATATTGTTGGCATCTTATGTGACTACGACTTATGGACAACAGAAATAGAAACAATCATGCTCCATAATCTGAAGAAGAAGTTGAACCGTGATAAATGGTTCACTGAAGCCCATATGCAGGAGATCTATAAAGAACTTGCACCTGATGTTTCAGAGCTTTTGGGGGTCGAGGTGACTCCTCAAATGGTGAAAGAACGTCCTAAAATGATTAAGACACACATTCATCTATTTCTCCAGTTCTACAGGACCCCAGGTCTTGAATTCAATTCTAAACAGAACGAGTTCACCACAAACCCTTCTCTCTTCGATCCTTACATGCGCCATGTACTTATTTATATGAAATTCTACATAACAATTGATTTCTACTATTGTTGACTTACATTGTGTACAATATCAAAGTGTACCGTGATTGATGGCTACTTCAGGAAAGTGGGATTCCCGAACTACGATGTATGCATGTACGTATTCGTGGTTCATGATCTCCCAATAAATGCGGTGACTGTGTTATCCCGCATGGAGTATTACCTGCAGAATCCTTGAAAGGATTAGTTTGTTATGATTTCTTTGTTTTGGTCAATTTTTGGTTTCTGTGTTCATATTTTTTTTGGTTGATTATGGAAATTTTCACCGAAAACTTTGTAGTATGTTTTTAACTAATCTAGTAATGAATTTTGCGCTTCTTGTTAATGACTGTTACTTATTTTCTTGCCATTATAACACGGGGATAATAGCAACACAACTACAAATTTTTTTTTGCTCTTAAACAGATAGATTAACACATTATCAAAGTAATGATGCAACTATATTGCACTTGAACAAGTTCTGCAAAACGAAAAATGTATAACAAGGGAGTACACTATTCAATAGCCATCAATTCAACAGAGAAACACAAACATGTTCCTCACTTGGGAATGATCAATACAAGTAGACAACTAAAAATGCATATTCTGGAAATGATTTGTTACTTTAGCAACACTACCGCCTCACAAAATTAGAAATAGAATAGCCATCAATTCAACAGAGGAACACAAACATGTTCCTCACTTGGAAATGATCAATACAAGTACACAACTAAAAATGCACATTCTGGAAATGATTTGTTACTTCATTTAGCAACATCACAGACTCACAAAATAAGAAATAGAGTAGCCATCAATTCAACAGAGAAACACAAACAAACTCACAAAATAAGAAATAGAATAGCCATCAATTCTAGAAATGACATGAACTTTCATTGAGCATCACCACAGACTCACAAAATGAGAAATAGATATAGATATGCATTCATTTGACAAAATAAGTCCCAATTCTAGAACTTTCAACTAGTTCATCCATAAATCATTGTCTACACCAGTTTCACAAAAGTTAAACAAACCCAAAAGCATCACATGACTATACTACGTTGTTCAAAAGGTCATCAAATAAACTTAAACATTCACTGTCATACAATAACCCAACCACCATCTATGAATTAACGCCCTGGTCCCTGACGAATATCACACTCCAGTCATCGAAGAAATGGAACGCCTTGTTCCTATAACTCTCGATATAGGGATGATGCTACAATTAAGAAGAAATGCAAAAGTGATCAGCATATAACAAACACATTTGGGGGAATTGAACATGGTAATCTACAAAAATTATGTTGAAAATTACTTTTACATATTCATTCCACCAAAACTCATCAGCAACAACAAGCTCCTTGGTTTCATGGTCAAGATAACAGCCGCCACCACTAGAGTCCATCAATTCATACAAATGATGATAGTTCTTCGTCCAAACACAAATCTTAGACTTGATTTGGGGGATTGGCTTCAAAGTCGAATCGGGAATGATCACTTTTATCCCTTCTTCCGACCTACAGAGTAGTGCAACCGGACAAAATGCATCAATTGCAATCCCATGTTGACGCAAACCCTTCAACACTTCAATCAGAGCTAGTTCCTCATTAAGGGTCCAAGATCGCCTATCTGGGTTCTGATCAATCAGATCTTCAGAAAGTGGTGGTTGAATAGTTGTGTTGGTTAAATTTACCATCTAAATTTTGGACACAAGTTAGCAAAGACAAATATTTCATAGCCTAAACAATATATCCAGGCTACATATGATGAACCTCAAGAATATATTGCCAAAAATAAGCTGTCAAACACAAATGATTTAGGGATATTTCTTTGCCTAAACAATATATCCAGGCTACATATGATCAACCTCAAGAATCAGATATACTAACACATCCACCCAGTACATTAACATTGTAATTTAAACAAATCTAAACATTGTAATACTCCTTAAAGTCACACTTCTGTAAAAAGAAAACCAACTCAAGGAAAAGCAATTTATGAATTGCGCAATTCTTGCTCAATTTCCACAAAACCCCAAATTTAAGAAACCATAAGTTTTTACAATATTTGGAATTTGAGAAGAGTAAATACTCTAAACAACAACTATACATTAACTACACCTATTACCGTTTCTCAAGCAATGAATTACTGAATTGCTGCTTAATTTAAAAAAAAAAAACCCCAAATTAAACCCTATATTAAAGAAATTAGGGTTTCTGGACTGTCTACATAAGAACCCTAACTACGCATCGCGAAATCAAAACAACAACAACGTAAGATAAACCACAACAACAACATTATGAAATCATGACAAATCGTAGAAAATCAGTTGCAATCAATTCTAATGCAAACGTGTTTAACTACCACCATCGACACATATAATCGAGTGTACATATTCGCTGTAAGTGTATTTAGTATCAGATGAAGTCGTACTTACAGATTGATGTCGGAATTCGGACTCTTCAGGTGTCGCACTCAAAATTGTCGTTGGACCCGCTCTACGAACCCTAATGTGTGGAATGAAAAATGTTGTATGAATTGAGGAAAAGTGTTTAAATACTAGGGACATAATAGTCTTCTCAAATCCAGAGAATTTTGTGTCAAAACGAAGATTAAACAATCGTTGGGGGAGGGGGTAGCGATAGTAATATGCGGTATTAAGGGCCAAAATCGACGCGACTCGGTTATTACACTTTTAACCCGATTTTGTATTACATCAAATCACACGGAGTACTAAGTCGAATTAGTCCCTTTATTTCACCTAATCACGGGAACCAAACGCTCTCTTAGATTTACATTTGGAGCTTTTGAGATTACTTTGTGAATACTGAATAAAGATAGTCAAACTCAAAGTTTTGTAATTTTGATTATGGTAATGAAAATAGATTCTATAATTGTGATTTTTTCTTTCCATCTTTCTTTGAATAAATAATATTTTAGATATTCGACAAGTATACAATAATTTCATGGTTGTTTCAAGTTGAATTTTATGTCTATTATCAAATCTTTTCTTCAAATGATGATGATCATAATACTGTTGGGTTAGAAAATTCTTTATTCAACACTAGAACGAATTACAATAGGAGGAGCAACTCTCACACTCGACTAATACAAAAAATCAACCCTCGAAACACCTCCCGATTTTGCGCAACGACTTTTTTCTCTCTTATTTCCTTTCTCTGTAACTTTTGTTCTCTCTTGTTGTGTATTTCTCTCTCTCTCGTAGCAACTTGTTATAGGAGATGGAAGAAAGGTGAAGTGTCACTCTCACCCAGCTGGAATTTCTGCAGGCATGAATCGCATGGTCAAGGTTGTAGGCTAGCATTATTTGACCGACAATCTCCCCCTCCAGCCTCAACCGTAGCTCAGTCTCTTATTTCTTCTCTTTTTAAAAAAAAAGGAACACAATCGCTCGTCTAGGATCATTCCTTCAACGACTTCATATGTAGGGGTGAACGCTCCCTTTTGCTCAAAACTTATCTTTCTCCGTAATCTCCTGAAGAAAGGCAAACAAACGTGGAGATATTCCGCATCTCCGTTTACTCGGTATTTCTTCAAATGACCCTAAAGAAAAGGCAAACAAACATGGAGATATACCACACCTCCGTATACCCGATCTTTCTTCGAATTCTCTAAAGAAAGGCAACGATCATGGAGATATATCTTATTTCCGTATAACCGATCTTTCTTCGAATGACCCTGAAGAAAGGGAAACAAACATAGAGATATACAATATCTCTATAAACCTATGGAGAAAAATTAAGGCCATCGGAACTTAAGTCCATCGAGGGACAAGCAAAATGTTCCCCATCGAGAGAACAAATAAAATATTTATCATCGGAAGATAAGTTACTTCTCGATAACTTTATCTCCGATGGCGCACGGATTACTACACTCACATAGAATCCGATGCTAAAGGCACTACCAGTCTTGGATGACTCTACAATGCCTAATAATCGTCGATGCTTTAGCCAGTAAACAATCCTAAGGAACAGGAACACGATAAATACGTTCCTCTTAATGGATGTCTACTATAATGATATTTCAGGGTATATATCCTAACGACCCGATGGGGAGACATCCCGATGGCACAACAATAACAAAATCACCCGATGGCACCATTACGGGCAGAGTAATTCGATGGCAGCCAATCCGAGGGCAAAGAAGTTCGTTCGAAGGCAAACAAGAGAAACGCTTCTAGAACAATAACCAAGTGTCATCCTTCGAGATATTCCTGCCATGCAAAGACCAGGTGTCATCATCAATATCATGAATCAGCCCCAAATTAACCAGGTGTCAACCTTGCTCGTGATGCATCAACACAAGAAGAGTTGAGTGGCCGTATTATAGGCAGCTGAGTTAGCATGTAAACATTTTTCATCTGCCACCCAATATGGGGCATGCAATCGAAAGAGGGCTATAAATACTCTCATTTGGTAAAAAAAGAGCGGCAGGTCTAACCGGGAAGAAAAAAACATATTCTAAATTTAGCCTGTAAACCAAGAGAAGAATATTAATACAACACCATCTTGCTTTGTTTCTTGCAAAAACTCACTTACTGACTATTTGGGCAAGGCGTTCCTCGAATAAAAGAATATAAAATTACTCTGATGAGTTAACAATCTCCATATACACCTTCTTTCTTCGAATAACCCTGAAGAAAGGCAAACAATCACCTATCTCTTTCTCTGAAAACCCATAGAGAAAGGAAACACAATCGTGGAGATATAATTATTCTCCGTACACCATCATTCTCTTTTCTCGACTCAACAAAAAGAATGGAAAAACAACCATAGAGAGTGTATTCTATGTACTCATTCTTTCTCTTTCTCCAACATCACTATGGAGAAATGTATGCCCTCTTCTTACGAACTATGCCACCTTATCAAAGCTAGTGGCCATCGCATCACCACTTTCTAACGTAGTTTCCACGAAAAGTTTGCTTTCACTGCTATTTCGAAGCAAAATCTGGGCAAACAGAGTGCTCGGATGAATACAGAACGGTTGAAAATCTTGAGAACCGTTCTGACCTTGTCGAAAACCGACAAAAAATGAGTTGAATCGGGCCAAAACAAGTTGGAGGAAATTGAATCGGACCAAATCTAGTTTTGACAGCATTGATCGGCCTGACCAGCAGTTGACCGGATCAGAATCTGGGCGGGTCAAATCGGGGTCAAATCTCTTCTTCTTCAACCGCCTCTTTGAGTTGGAGCCGAGTTAACTCGCCGTTAACTCGGTCGGCGTGGAATGATGCTTTTGGATGATTGAAAAATTCCAAAAAATATATATTTAAAATCCTCGCAGCACGAGCTTCACAACAATAGTAACAAAGCACGATTTCGGGACGAAAAATTTTGACGTCGAATCGGGTCGACCTCGAACGCTACTTTTTGGCGATCGAAATCCTTCGAAAACTATATTTTCGGAATCGTCGGAACGAGAGTTTCGCAATCGTGATAAGAAATCACAGTTTCGGGACAAAAAATTTCGAACGAAATTTTTACAGAGAATGGAGAAACGCAACTTGAGCCCTTGATACCACTTGTTAGGGTTGGAAAATTTTTCATTCAACACTAGAACGAATTACAATAGGATGTGCAACTATCACATTCGACTATTACAAAAAACCAACCCTCGAACCTTTCACGATTTTGCGCAACGACTTTTTTCTCTATAATTTTTGTTCTCTCTCTTTCTCTTGTTCTGTACTTCTCTCTCGTAGCAGCTTGTTATAGGAGATGGAAGAAGGGTGGAGTGTCACTCTCACCCTGTTGAGATTGCTGCAAGCATGAATCACATTATCAAGGTTGAAGGCTGACATTATTTGACCAACAAATACGACTCCATAATAGATTGTACTACTATTATTTGTTATTTAGCAATTAGCAGATTGCACCAGTTGAAATGAATTGTTGATTGCTAGTTAAATGCCTAATTTTTCTTTAATAAATAAACTATAAAGTTAAAAAACTCATTAACAATAAAAATTTATTCAGTAATTAATTGAAAAGCAATACAATAATATTTTTAAAAAAATTATATATAGCACTGTATTATAAATACAAGTTCAATATTGCCCTGCAAATGTTATAAGAAAAAGGCCAGGGTTTATATAGTCAAAGGGCGAGAAGGTAATTATCGTTCTTAATAATCATTAAAATACTTTTGGAAAGGAAAGGAAAAAAAAGCCCTAGCTAGGTGTGGACACCATTTCCTCCTTCTTCACTCTGCTAGTCGCTCTCTCTCTCTCTGTCTCTCTCTCGGTAAAGGTAAAGGTAAATTATCCTTCTTGTCCTTTCAATTTTATATTCATAAAATATCCTGTTCTTGATTTTAATTTGATGGCGAATAAAGGAATAGTACTCAAATTGAGAACACCATTTTGAACTCAACATTAGCTGATTTTGACCTAAACTTTGGGATAAAATTGCTAAAAAAATAATAGGTTAACTAACTTGTTATGAATTGGAAATATCAGTTTTGAATTTTTAACTTTATTAAATGGATATTTTGTGGCTGTACTGTAGTGGTTATTCATCTCATTGTCTTAATGATTACTTTAATCTCCCGGGTAGGGTTTAACCTAGGTTTACGGACTTTCTTCTTCTTCTTTTTGTTAATGATGCAGGTAGTCTATTTTTGTAGTTTGAGATGACGAGTAGAGAAGACGTGGACGTTGACGTTGACGACGACGATTTTAGTGAAATTTATAAAGCGTATACGGGCCCTTTGGGTTCTAATGCACCCAACACGCAAGACAAGCCAATGATGACAAACAAAAGATCGCATGCTGGTTCAGATGAAGAGCAGGAAGACCGTGACCCTAATGCCGTCCCCACAGATTTTACTAGCCGAGAAGCTAAGGTTTGGGAGGCTAAATCCAAAGCTACAGAGAGAAACTGGAAAAAGCGGAAAGAGGAAGAAATGATATGTAAGATATGTGGTGAACCGGGCCACTTTACGCAGGTACTTTTCCATTTCATTTTGCCTATGCTGTTGTTGTTGTTGTTGTTGTTTTGCTCTCATTTTTTCTTGTGTTTAGATGATTTTCATGTCCTATACACCTATAATTTAAGTAATAGATTTCGAATGTTTGTTACGGGAGACTTAAAACTTGTTGACAATCTAAGAGTAGTTATGCTGCTTGGATTTTGCTTTGCTTTACCTTGCAGAATTCAATTATTTGAGAGTACTCGTGGCTCTTCTCCAACCTGAGTTGGAAAAGGATTAAGAAAAGAATGTGATTGGGTTGGAGTTCTAAGGGAACCAGTTTGTGGAAAAGACTGTTTGATCTAGCCATCGTGCAAATAATAATAGTGATTATTTTATTTTTTTGTGAGGCTCTATTCTGTTGTCGTCAGAGGTCTGTTACCAAAGCAAACTAGGAACCAAGTTCGTAATAACATAAACCTGAGGGCTAAAACAGTTGATCACACACTAATGCTTGACAAGATAGAGTTCTTTTGATTTTCTTTTTAAGCATAAGATAGAGGTATTGAGAGAGTCAAACTTACATCTCATTCTCTCTTATGTGATTAGCGCCTCTCAGTAATTGATCACCTCTTATCTCTCCCTTTTAAACACAGTAAATGACCTTGTTGACCACAAGTTCTATTACATCGCTAACTGGATTTTCTCTCTAGTACTGTCCATTGTGCTTCTCAGCATGTCAATCTCACGTCAAGCTCGTATTACTGTTTCACCAACAGTCTTGGTGGAATCACTAATTGCATTATTTTGCGTGTGCATAGTTAATAAAACTACTCTGTAAGCAAACATCTGCACAATATACGTAGAATATGAACTGAGGCTTTTGACTTTAATGCAATTTACGTTCTATTTGCATGCATTTTATTTGAGGTTTGAAGTTTGAATTAGATAGTTTGAGCTGGTTGCTGGTAGAATATACTTTGTGAAGTCTTTACCAAAGTCTTTGGTAATTATTGTTCAGGTCTTTGGTAATCACCCATACTAGTAGCACCTCCCAGTTGCGATTTCTTCAACAAACAGACATGTTAGGTGATTTAAAGTTTGTCCTTTATGGTCCTAGTTTGACAGTTGACACTTAAATTCTCAAACCTAAATATATTTGGCTTATCATAGTAGAGTATAATGTGAGAAATAGATAGCAATTCTATAACGGGTATGTCTTGGCAAATAGCTGTTTCTACAGTCACAAAAATTATTATATGTATTCATATCTGTGAAGTAAGTTTTTTATGCTTTTGTCTTAAAATGCTGTTCTAGGGTTGTCCATCTACCCTTGGAGGTAGCCGCAAGTCGCAAGATTTCTTTGAAAGGGTGCCTGCTAGAGAACCTCATGTAAAAGCTTTGTTTTCAGAAAATGTTGTAGACAAAATTGAAAAGGATATTGGCTGCAAGATCAAAATTGAGGAAAAGTTTATCATTGTGAGTGGAAAGGATAGACTGATCTTGAAAAAAGGTGTGGATGCCGTTCATAAAATTAAACAAGAGGGTGAGGATAAGGACGTTCCCAAAATTCCAGAAAGCAAGTACAAGGGTCCTTCTGGTTCCCCAGTTTCACGGTCTAGGTCACCTGAACGCAGAAGCCCTGTTACTTCTCGGTTGGGACGATCTGATAATCAGAAGATCATTCCCAGCCTTAACAATACTACACCTATTCCACATAGATACAGCAGGCAAGAGAAAGTTGTGGAAGACCGTGTTCGTGAAGATTTGCAAAAATTGTCAGGTGGCTCTCCCCAAGGTAGGGATTGTTTAAGATATATGTATGTGTGTATTTATATATTTGTGTGTGCTCTGGCTCAAACGAGGCTATTTTTATCCTTGAATTTGGTTTGCCATAAGCTATGTGGCAGTGTCCATTCCTTGAGACTGGCCTAACTTTTCAATAATGCTGCTGTTGCTTATGAATTCTTTTTGCAGCAAGAGGTAAGTTCTTAAGTTCAAGCGTTCTGCTCGATTCTGATAAAAATATCTTGGTGGTCTGAACTGAATGGGTGGTCTCCGCGATTGAATTTATTTGTTGAAAGCATTTCAAGTCTCGTTTGCGAAGATCCATTCTCTAAAGAGATTTTAAGATAATGTGTTATGATAAAGCTGCAACCATTGTTAGAGATCTTGAGGAAGTGCTTAACACAATATTCCTTTGGTGAAGCTTATGGTAGTGATGGAGGTAGAGGTCGATCAAGCCGTTCAAAGTCTCCGGCACGTCCTTCTTACTTGGTTAACTCCTATAATTCGTATGAGGGCCATAGTCAGGGTAGGGTTGGCTACAGGTCAGATGGATGGAATAATGACAGAGGTGCTTCTGATATGCATACGGGCCGTGACTTCGAGTATTCTTCCTTTCCCAAGACATTGGAGGAAGTGGAGTTGCAATATCAACGGGAGGCAATAGAACTTGCAAGAATTCGAGACAAAGAAGAAGATGAAGAAAATTACAAACATCGCGAGGTTCGTAGAGCTTATATATTACACTTCTGTTTAAATTGTAATACAAAATTGCCTTTTCGTTTAGAATCTTCATTCCAACGTGCCTTCATATGCGAACAAATACTCGACCTTTTATGAGGATATATCAACATCTAGAAGCTGTCTGGCTCTTCCATTTTTTCAAGCTTTGGCAGTTTCCATACTTAACAAACAATCGCTTACTAACCATACATTGTGGTTGTTTGATTTAAAGGCTGTGAGAGAAATGAGGGATGGTTATATGAAGAAAGTAGATGTGTGTAAGAGTACACATACAAAAATGTGGGAAGCGTTTCTCCAACTTGAGGACCAGAGGAGGCAACAACAAGCCCGCCAATACATTTCCTCTGGTGTCGGTGGATACAAACAAGCAAGTTATCCGGAATTTAATAGCTCTTCTGGGAATATTCATCTTTCTTCAACCAACATTCCAGTGGAGAGGGACAGGTATCGAAATGCCATGGACAGCTATCCGTCTTCAAGGCCTAGTGACACATATGGCGATTTTCCACGACATAGGCGTGATGACTTTGGGAAAGCCTATAATAGATTCTAAATAGTGGAATGGAGGTTGGTAAGTTACCTTATCCTTAGCTTGATTATGTTGATGTTTCTAGCTATATTGTGTTGATTAGGTTAGGGAGACTGAGAATGGAATCCTTTCAGAGTTGTGAATTGCAATAGATTGCGTGTGTAGTTATAGAATCCTGTTATGTGCAACTGTGGCATATAGGGCATGGATAGGGACAATGAAGTTGTAAATATATTCGAGTTTCAAATGGGGAGATGTATTGCATCTTTTTTTGCATATGATATTTTTGCGTGTCCTGAAATACCCTCAATAAATTTTCAGGGTGTGATTTAATGCTTGAGCACGAGTATTGCACCGGGATCCCTCTCTCTAGGTAAGTATGGTTGTTATAACTGTCAAGTTGAGAAAAAAGTGTTAGTCGGGCCATGGTAACAAGTTATTTGCTGCTTTTGGATGTGGTAAGACTTTAAAGATTCAATGTTTTTTGGGATGTAACCTCAGAATCATGGATGTCATGCATGACAGTCCAGGCGATTATGTTAGTTGGTTAAGCTGGTGCTATTGAACATTGATAGGTAGTTAGATATTGGAATTTGGAAGCTCTTGGACCAATTTGTTATCTCGGTTTGCGCAAAAATTATGAATGCTGGTTCTCTTTTTAAACACACGAAGATAATATCCGCTATTTGGGTAATCATCGGCATATGCTGATGGGGGAGTTATTAACTCACCAAATCAGTAGTCGTGATTAACCGAATCCAAGTCGAATCAGTGGTTGTGAACTTGTGATTATGTCCAGGGTGGTGCACATGTTTGCAGTATCTCATGTGGCGTTGCTATTGTATTTTGTGCCGTCAGCCGTGTGATTTTTAGATTTTTTTTTCATAGTAAATTGAAGAAATTGAGCTAGCGTATGCATATCACCATAAATTGGTACAATTATTATATTTATCAGAAGTCCCAAACGGTTTTGGAAGCTAAGTGTACTTACTTTTTCGGGTGGAGTTGTCGTCCCTCGTAAGTTGTAACCTACTTTCGTCCGCTCTCTTTCTGTGAGTAATCATTTCAGGCTATAAATTTTGAGGTTGTGTATTATTCAATTACGATTTGTTAGACAAGCAAAATCACTACTCATATATACAACTATTTAAGAGATATTTATGCAACGATAAAATTATAAAACATTCTTATAAATATTTGTAAGCACCTTGTGAGTGTTAAAACTGAATACTGCATCGAGGCGGATAGTTCCAAAAGAGTTCGAAACGTTTTAATATTTGTCTTCTCGTAGTTATTGTAACAACAAATTTTACAAATTCTCCAAGACGGAAACACACACTGAAGCTTTCTATATCTTAAGGTTCCAAAGAAAAGATCGTTTGATCATATTTTGGTCTTATTTTGTTCGGGTAACAAAACATCGTAGAACGTTACAATGGGTTTATCAATTATCAAAATAATGCCAATCAAATAGAAATCGGACTAGCTTGGTCAGAACACCTATTACAAGTTGACTAAGCAAAATAAATAAATTTACAAAGTATATAGATTGTGTATCGAATTGATGGAATCTGATCTAAGCTGTATCGAATCTTGCACGTTCGATACAGAGTAAGCTTGATGGTCCAATATCGAATTCAGGCCCTTCGATCTATGAGTGTATTGAATTCGGGTAATTCGATGTAGGATTAAGTTGGGTTGCTGGGTATCGAATCGGTCTATTTCGATCGATCGTCGAGTATCGAATACAGGGAGTTCGATCGAATGCGGAGACTTCGATCGAATGCTGGTGGTTCGATCTTCAGTGAGTTTATGATAGTTGGAATGCGTGCTGAGAACGTCAGGGGATGGGTTATTTATAACTCCCGTCCCGTGGGCCCCATTGGTGGTTGGGAAAAGTGTATCAAACTGGGATGATTCGATCGACTCGTTAGATCGAATCGATTCCGTTCGATGCTCAGATTGTATCGAATTTCTCCTGTTCGATGACTATTTCAGTGGACCTTTCTTTTTGGGCCGGCCTAATATTAGTATTGGGCCATTCATAAAATACCCCCATCATATAGTCCCCCCAATTTGGGAGACGGTATCGATCAGAGAGCGGGTTCCAAATTTATAAACTGTATGTTGGACTTGTCGCTTTATGCTTGTTATTTTGATAATGTCGAAATTCATGCCCCCAATTTGGAGGCGGTTTCGCACAAAGACCGGGTTCCAATTACAGAGACTTGGACGCTTTCGTTAAAAATCATGCCTCCGATTGGGAGGCGGTTTCGCACAGAGACCGGGTTCTAATTACGGAGACCTAAACGCTTTTCGTTGAAAATCTCGATTGGGAGGCGCGGTCTGAAAGACGTGCATCTCAGTATATTGTTCCTGAGCCTTTATTAATGTTTGTGTCGTCGATTGAATGTTCTTCGTTCAATCTTGTGGTCTGCATCGAACGTCGGTGGTTCGATGTATATATCGCGTATTTCTGCTGTTCGATCGAATCGGTTCCGTTCGATGCTGAAATGTATATCGAATCAGCACGATTCGATGCTTGGTCTGATGGGCCTAACGGGCCTTTCCAACGTCTATATAAAGGGGAAAGGTGTTGGAGAAGCTCATTTCTCCTTCTGCCAAACTCACACTCAAACGTAAGCAGCACCGAACGGGCATGGTTCGATACAGGTTACGTCGAATGATGCTTATTCGATGCTGGATGTATCGAACGATAGATCGATCGATCGATCTAATGCCTTAGAAAAGTGGATCGTCCTGCCGGCGCAACCGCTACAACCTCTCGACGTAGCGTGTCCTTTTGACCAGTGGGGAATCGACATAGTCGGACCACTACCATTGGCTAAGGGGAAAAAGAGATTCATGGTCGTGGCCGTGGAATACTATACCAAGTGGGTCGAAACTGAGGTCATGTCAACTATAATAGAGAAAAACATAATTGAATTCATATGGAAGAATATCATATGCCACTTCGGAATACCCAGGTATATGGTATGCGACAATGGCCGACAGTTCATTGGCAGGGAAATCAAATCCTGGTTCGCGAAATTGCGGATCTCCCATAATATGACCTCTGTTTACCACCCTCAGTCGAACAGACATGGGGAATCCACAAATGAGACACTGGAAGATTACCTTGAGAGAAGATTGAGAGACACCGGGAAAAGATGGATAGAGGAGCTTCAAGGAATACTGTGGGCTTATAGAACAACCCCCAAGACATCGTCAGGGGAAACGCCTTTCGTTCTTGTATATGGGACAGAGGCAGTTCTACTGGCCAAGATAGGAATGCCTACACGCATAATACAGGACTACGACCTCGAGTAGTCGGCCTGATTGCGCCAGATGGATCTGGATATGATAGGTACTACAAGAGAAGGTGCTTACCAACGAACTGTGGCCTTTAAAGCAGCAATGTCCAAAAGCTACGTCAAAAGAGTCCAATTAAGAAACTTCGAAGTGGGAGGCCTGGTTCTGAAGAACATTGCGGCAAAACAGCATATCAGGAAGTTAGAACCAAAATGGGAAGGACCATATAAGGTTATACAAGCTAGTTCACGAGGCTACTATTACCTTGAAACTATGCAAGGCCGCAAGCTAAAACGCTCATGGAACGTGCAACATTTGAGACAATATTATGCATAGGCATTTGAATGAATAACGAACCGAATGTTATCAAACTGTATGAACTGCAGAGGCTTGAGTCCCGCACAACCGCCGAGAAACGTAGGCACCTCAGTAAGAAACCGAGTTCAGCCCCATTTCAAATTAAATTAAAAATCTCTCTCTTTCTCTCAATTGATACTGCATGTGGAGTCACTATAAAATGACACAGCAATATATATGAAAAAGCATGAGGACTGATCAAACACCACAACCAATTTGGAAAGTCGGCCCCAAGAGGTAGACAACCAAGGGTCCAATTCTGCATAGATCGTAAAAAGCATCATGCTGGATGCACGTTCAGCCCCAAGTGGTCGAACGCCAATCAAACGACCTACTCCGCATAGACCGCAAAAAGGGTCATGCCAGATGCCCGTTCGACCCAAGTGGTCGAACGCCAATCAAACGACCTACTCCGCATAGACCACGAAAAGCGTCATGGCGGATGCACGCTCGGCCTCAAGTAGTTGTACGTCGATCAAATGCCTCACACTGTATAGAGCGCGAAAAGTATCATGCTGAATGCCTGTTCGGCCCCAAGAAGTCGAACGCCAATCAAACGACCTACTCCACATAGATCGTGAAAAGTGTCATACCAGATGCACGTTCGGCCCCAAGTGACCGAACACCGATCAAATGCCTCACACCGCATAGAGTGCAAAAAGTATCATGGTGGATGCCCGTTCGGCCCCAAGAGGTCAAACGCAAGATCGACATCTTACTCCGCATGCATCACGAAAAGTGGCATACCAGATGCACATTTAGCTCGAGAGTCCAACTGCAACCCGTTTGCCTAACCTTGCCCGGAGCGCAAGACGCGGCTTGCTGGGGGCACATTCAATCCAAAGGTTCGAAATCAAAACGCGATATCATGCATGATAAACACAAAAAGATCGTTGACAAAAGTGGGACAAAAGAAATTTGACGAAATAACTACTATCGATTCAATCAAACAAATGAGACAGAGTCATGGTCGAAAGATTCGACAAAACTATACATTAAAGTATGAGTCAAAGAAAGCTATGATATTTAGCCACAAAATCGGCTTCCTAAAAACGTCATTACAGAAGTGACATGATCAAAAACGAAAAACAAAATGGCCTAATATCATCAAAAATATATGTTAAAATGTACACTACTCTCCCGATGACTGAGGGGACTCCGAACGCAAAATAAGACCAAGGGACCGGACATAGTTGGCACAATTTTTCTGAATTTGATCCTCGGTCAGCACGAGCTCATTTGATTGCTCCCATCCTTCCGGTAATCTAACCTCCTCATGTTCTGATAAACCGCCAAAATGCCGCCCAAGCTGGAAAGTGCTGGGAGAGATTAGATTACGCTCATCAAGAGCCTGGCTGGTGACCTCGGCATGCGATGAACTCGCATCGACGTCACAATGTGGATTTACTTTAATCGGCAGCTTCGGATTAAAATCCCCACTCCTGTTCACGAATAAAGGACCCTGTTCCTTCTGTAGCATAGCATCTAGAGGATCACGAGGAGCAGAAATTTTGCTAATTTCAGCAACAAGCTCCGACGTTTTCTCTACCTTAGATTCATTTTCTATCACATGAGATAGATTCATTTCGCCATCACTGTTGCCAAAAACAGCATGAATGGCGTCCATCAGTCCGATGGGATAAACTGGAGCTGCGTTCACAACGCCAATATATGTGTTTTCTTGTCTTGCTGGCGGCACGGGATCAGGTATAGCTACAATAGGCACATAATTACCGCGCCGTTCCTCCCATAGCCGAAAGAAAGGGTCACCAACCCTCGGGGGCAGAAAACTCCTCTGCATCTTCGTCATCAACCCTAGGAGTCTCCATTCGAGGACCACGGCTAACATCAAGCATATCTTTGCAAAAACCCTCTTTTATGAACCCAAGATAATCAGCTTGATCACCTCCAAGTCCCATACCGTATTTCACGTTGATAGCGCCTTGTCGCAATTCGAGCCAACGATAAACACCGCTCTTCATAAAAGACCTAGCCACTTCGCACCAATAATCCACTGACTCCAAATGTCACACCTTATCACCCAACCTAGCGATCGCAATATCGGCCTCCTCATTCAGTGCCTTGAGAGAATCATTCTTCGGTTCCAAGGAGTCATTTTCCTTTTTCAGAGCAGCAATTTCGGCACAAAGTGCCGCCATGCTATCCCCAGCCTTTTTAGCATTAACTCCATCTTCAAGGGCGTCCTTAATAGCTTTAGCACTTACCTTGGCAGCATTCCGGGCATGTGTGATCGCTGCGCGACGACTGTTCTCAAACTATGCACACTCGAGTTCAATTTGTTGACCATGACATTATGCTTATCCTAGATTTCAACCAGACCACTATAATCCCAACATAGTTGGTACATTACCATTCCGGTAGCGGCAAAGAATAAGCCCCCAAAGCGCGCCAAAGCAAGATAACACAATCTATTCACTACTACACCGCAATCGAGCTGAGGCTACATTCCTTTAAGGATCTCAACTGACTGCTCTTCCCGCAAGTGATATCCCATCAACTTAATATTTAGTGATTTTGAATTCTCGTCATTCAAAAATTCGTAATCAACAATGTTACCAGGTGGCGCTGGCCTAGGATTCCCAAATAGTCGGGGTCGTTTCCGTGAAGGTTGTGGATCTCTCCGGCCTCAACGGCAGCATGTACCTCGGTAGCACGCCTCTTAGCAGTGGCATACCAATCTTAACCTCATAGGCTAGAGGGGCCCTCGGCAGGTAACCTAGGCCCACGCCTAAAATTTGGATTCTCGGCGTCAAATCGTGCCAGATTAGCAGCAATCCTGTCGTCAACGGCATCAGCCTTATCCATCATTCCGATTTTGGGAACTCGTCCCAACCTTAACTCGTCGTCCGGAGGCAGTTGGAGTCATGACTAACCTTCGTGGGACGAAGTCTTCATGCCGCTCAAAATTGCTCACTAAGGGAACTCGAGTGCTCGCGTTTACTCCTCCAAGCCTGACAATAGAGCGATCTGATAATGTCGGAACAGTATGTCCGGTATCCCAATTATCAGATAAGCTCCCGGGAGACCTCACAACATGTCGACTTCTTGCTACAAATCCCGCAGACTCTTCGGCAGGGGCAATGTTATCCACTAATGGGCCTACATTTGAAGAACTAGCTCTGTTGGCATTTGCTTCAGAAGTATAATATTCTTGGGGGAAACGGATAACCTATTGCGACTCTCAGACTTTTTTCGCACCATTACACGTTATAAGCTTACGATTTTTTTTGATTTAAAGGCAATGTCAAATCGCCAGGATTCGACCCTAACTTCTAGATCGAATTTAGATCGTTCGATGTTAGTAGATCGAATCTGGATGATTCGACATAGGCTAAAAAGCAGAGAAAAAAATCTCCACATAAAGAAAAATGAAAATGAGGTGAAAAATGGGCCTTTATATAGCCCCACCACCGCCTTTCCTCTGAATTCGATATTGATGCACCGAATTCAGTAGGTTCAATATTGCTATATCGAATTCAATAGATTCGAACTATGCTTCCGGGATACAACGAACGACTGTAATTCGATCTAAAAAAAACACGCAGATTAATGATTAGTAACTTTTGCCACCCGAATATAAATATTTTGGCTACCAAATGGAGGAGTATTTTCAAATAAAGTTTTGCAAAGCCAAACAATCAAGTCCGCAGACGAGACCGAAGTGCGATCTGGAAAAAAACGGGTAAAAACGCAAGTGATGTTAAAGTTTGGAACCCACGGTTGTACCAACACTGACTCCCCAACTGGGGGGACTATATGATGGGGATATTTTAGGAAGGCCCAGACTATCATTCTGGGCCAGCCCAATCAAATTGGACCCAACAAGTTCTATATTGAATTACGGCCATTCGACCTAATGTTAGATCGAATCAGTCCCATTCGATCTACCAAATTCGACATGCATGTGGGACCCACAGAACGGGTTCTATAAATACCCCTTCCCCCAATGTTTTCAGAGGGAGAATACACTCGATACACATTCACATCGATCGAATTCACTGATTCGATACACATTCAATTCGACACTCTTCCGAATCAACCTTCCATCCAGTTCGACGTAGCTCCCGATTCGATTTAGGGCTTGATCGAACCATTCCCATTTGAGGTTCACCCGTACCGAGCCGAAACCATTCGAGACTCCTCTGATTTGATTTAGAGCAGTATCGAACAACTGCGATTCAAGATTTGAGGATCGAACGTCATTCATTTGATCCATCTATTTCTTTGTCATAGAAGATTATCTGGAGTAATTTTATACTTGTAATATACGGTAGGTGTTCCAGACCAAACTAATTCGTACCTTGTAATAGATTAGCATTATTTTGGCGTAGCCAGGCCCATTGTAACAGTAACTGGTGCATTGTAACCCGGACGATATAAGACCAAAACACACGCGAATCGCAAAAATTCACGCACAAATATGAGATGGCACGCTTGCATTATTCTAAAAAAAATGAAAAAAGATGAACCAGGTTACAACATCAAGTACCCACGTGATAACCCGCCTCTTAAGGCACAACGACTAGTTCCTTCGTGGTATCCCCCACCTCATACGGTGCAAAAACAAGTACCTATGTGGTACCCCGCCTCTTAAGGCGCAGTAAAACACCTAAATGAGACCCCGACTCTCAAGGGCACATAATCGTCGCCAAATGCTACCCATACTGGTCAATTTATTAAAAAATAATCCACTCTACGTGGTATGATATGACTTTACCCTTTAAAGTACTGTCAATTCCTAAATGAAGCCAACACAAAACAGTAAATTCTCATCGCTAATGAGATCTCCAATAATACCACAACGACTATAAGATATATAATGTAAGGTTCAAAATGAACAATTACTGTTCCAATAAATGAGGATGCATTGATTAAATAAAATCGCTCCAAAGCACAAGAAGTGCTAACCGAAAGATCATTCCAACCAACATAATATGCTACACTTTACATCATCGTAAACTTTACAACTTACTTAAAGAGTGACCAACCTACACCCCTTCCGATCTGATATGCACTAGGCGCATACCTAAGAATGTCAAGAAACTTCTCCGCGTCCATCATCGCATTCATCATTTTCACAATTACTATAGCCGAGAACCTTCCTTACGATGACTTCTCGCTCATTACCTATCTTATCCTCTTTAAGATTGACAAAGTGCATGCTTAAGTTACATGGAAGAGAATGTTGACATCTTTCACCGAACCTATAAATGATATGGACGTAAACCATCATTTACAAATATTGGAATGAGGAGCCTCCAGCCCACCATGAAGGGCTTTAACTTTTCCAAATGATACTTCATATGATTTTTTCTCTCGCTGAAACCTTGCTTGACTTCAAGAAATTTACTATCAATTGATTCGCCGACGAAAAAAGGCAGAAAATACCTCAAACGGTAAATGATATCTCATATCCTACGGGAAATGATAGACAATATCCTAACAAGTAAAGGAATCTCCTATCTTACAGTAAGATGGCCGAGAATACCTTAACATATCGATTCATCTCCTATCCTATGTGATATGGAAGTAAACAGCTTAACCGTCCTACTTATCCTACACTGCATGACAATAGATTTCTACCTAAGCAAATGCTATCTCCTATCGTGAATAATAGCAACCATGCAAAATATAGCAGCAAATGCTAGAATTTAAACAGAATAGCGAACAAAGATTACGATTATCTAAAGGTTATTAGACAACCACAACAAATGTAATATATTGCCACTCCTACTCTTAGTTTGGACACTGCGACCCACACTTCACGCCCATCAACACAAGACTCTTTTTCTTGAGAATCTTGACAACGCCATCAGGCTCAGCATTATCATACCTACACTTTGCGCTCGTGATAGCTCAAAACCACCCGTGAGATGTAAAAATATTTGAAGCTACATTCTATAATAGCTTCAGCTAGAAACTGCCAATAATGGCATAGTGAAACATACCTTGCGCGATATCCAAGTCATTCACCTCTCATGATATAATGCAATATTCTCTGCATGGTATTTATTCTATAGGGCATATTGAGCATGTTATCATAGATCATACCTCACAAGGTATAACAAGAATCGTTTGTGATACAATGTCAATTACGTCTACCTGTAAAGGTAACAAAAGCGCAGTCAGATACTACATCTGCTAAAGTACTCGAATAACTCAAGAGGTACATACAAAGTTTGAGTTTGTTACGTACCCACCTCTCCAACGCGAGACCCAACCACACTAACGCTATGGCTGGGCTAGAGCATTCAAATATTTTTGCATATCCCAAATGGTTATGAGGGTAAAATCATAATAAGCAACAAAGAGCTCTCTCATCGGTGACCCTGAGACTCTCAATCATCTGTCAACCTAACGCAAGGTCGGTAAAAACCTGATTTTCATTAACAATCACGTATACACAATAACAAGCTATAATCATAATAATACATGCAAACATTACACATACAAGATCCCAAACGGTCCAAACGCTTTTGGGGCCTTGACGGCCTCGTGCGGAGAACAACCTCCTCGTGTTCTACAATACTCCCGGTTAAGACATATATGTACCTATATTATTATGGGCCCTCTTGCCTATCAACCCATCACACGAAATGGTCAAGCATCCAACTCAGTACGCACATTATTCGACGTAGCCCTCTTGCGACCACGCATCGCACCCACCTCTATATCGTCATTTGCATTGAATATAAACATGTTACTTGAAATACATTTCCTTAAGTGATTATAGAGCAACAATGCATCTTAAAGTATCACGTCTCAAAAATCTCATCAAATGGCAACAATCTTGATGGCCGCCGTTACATTTAAAGATCATCGCATCGAGAGCCAATCCTCAACATCAAGCAATTGTACATTATATCTTTTACAAACATAGTTGCAAATAGAGTTTATGACCCCCATTTACCTACTAGCGGTCTTCAATAACGCCATCAACACCGTCTTGGCCAAGGACATTAACGATAAACCACTTCGACAAATATTTGCATCTGGACAAATGGAGGGGACCAGCTTATATAATAACCACACTTGGGCTCCGGCGGCAATAGATGCCTTCCATAGTGGGGAGATATCGAAAACACATATTCAATATCTACCTGATACCATTGAATTTTTGACTTCCATCTTAACAAAATTATCAATGAAAATGGGGTAGTATCCGAGCTCTATTTTCACTATACCAATTCGTTGTTCATACAACTCGAAAACTGGGGGGGAGTGAAGGGTATCTCTCAATAAAATACTCGAGCATATAAATCAAGTTTACGAATTATCATCTACAATGATAACTTCTAAACTGGGGGACTACATGATATGGGTAATTTTCGTATTGGACTGGCGCATGGGCTAAGCCTATCTTCAGCTATATCGGG
Source organism: Linaria vulgaris (assembly GCA_948329865.1). Taxonomy (NCBI): domain Eukaryota; kingdom Viridiplantae; phylum Streptophyta; class Magnoliopsida; order Lamiales; family Plantaginaceae; genus Linaria; species Linaria vulgaris. The sequence goes on from OX415251.1 coordinate 42,701,557, forward strand.
GGTGGCTCTCAATATGTATATCGAATGTAATATTCGATATAGTACATATCACGTGTATTTCTCGTGTGCGGTCTCCGCATTCTGAGGTCTATAAATACCTGGGTTTCGCTAACCAATGTAAGCTTTAATTATTCTCATACACTGTACATCCGATATCGAGCATCCCTGTATCATATTTGATATAACACCCGATATATATCCTTGATATATATCACCAACATACCATCTGACATCACGCTCAACATCACATTCGACATCATACTCAACATCTATCAGGATATCATCCCCGACGTAGAAGGTCCCCGATATCACCTTCGACGTTTTATTCGATATCCACGAGATACTCGACATATCATTATACTTGATTGTACAATTAACCTATCACTAATGAACTACGTTCGGCTTGATTCCCTCAAGGAGATACGTAGGCAGCTTGGGATACCCCGAGTCCAGTTCGAAATCATGAAAGATCTATTTGCCCCCTCTCCGCGTCGCTTGGAGTACATGTGTGCTAAGGACAAATCTAGTTCCACCGCATCCAAGAATCAACATGATGTAGAGTGTTTCGTCAGCCTGCCAAGTCAGCAGATGATAATGCACCAAATCACATTCGCGTGAATTCGGTAAGTCAACAATGAAACCCATAGTGAGATCCTCCCAAACTTGGTAAAAGAAATTTGCACTGAACCTCAAATATGTGTGTTCCACACCTGCATGACCCTCTATGGCGTCTCGTGGAACTCATTCATTAACATGGACTTAACTTTAGAATGCTTACGTGGTGTTTATATGTTAACTCGTTACATAACAAAAACTCGCTAATTTAGCCCAGTATTGCTCCATTCTTGGTGGAGTTCGTTTTTTTTGAGATATGGACAAGTGTTATTTTCTTTCTGGAAACCAGCAAGCCATTCATCTCGCGCCAGCGAAATAGCAGCCTGTAATGACACTGTGGCTGCCTCAAATTTCCTCGATAAGGCATCGATTGCAACATTGTGAATCCCTGCCTTGTACTAATTAGTAAAATCGGAGCTAAATAATTTGCGCAAATATTGTTGTTGGACAAGAGTTTGATTGACTTGAGTGAGGAGTTCCTTTAAACTACGATGATTTGTCTGAACCACAAATCTCCTTCCTAAAAGATATTACTGCCACTTCATAACAAATTCGACAACAATGTGCAATTCTCGTCAATAGACAGAATCTCCTACCAAACGTGGGCCTAATCTCTTGCTAAAGACAGCAAGAGGATGGCCGACTTGCATAAGAATTTCTCCAATCCCAACATTTGAAGCATATGTTTCCACCACAAGGGTTTTGGAAAAATCTAGTAAATCAAGCACCGAGGCTTTTGTCGTGGCTTCTTTTAATGCCTCAAAGGCTGTCATTATTGCATCATTCCATACATAATTATCCTGTTTTATCCGTTATGTTAACATTGCAACAATGTTGTCAAAGTGTCGTATGAATCGACGATAATATCACGTTAATCCGATAAAACCCCGCAACTATTTGATATTCTGAGGTTGTAGCCATCACATCATTGCTGGAATGTTTTGTGGGATCTGTCGTGACACTTGATGAGTGTTTATTTAGCATCCATACGAAACTCTTAGTGCATATGATATTAGTATTGTTTCTTGTTTCTTAGGATTTTATCGAGTCACGACGAAACGAAGCTCAAAGAGCACGAAATTGAGGATTTTGGTAACAAGATGCTACGACGCTACTTCAGGGGCTATGATGCTACACAAAGGAGGTAAACCTTGATCGCCACACATGAAAAGTCCAAAAGTCAGCCCACAACAAAGAAGGAGCGACGCGATACGGGGAGAGTTGCACGACAATGCAACTGAAGTCGAATGTAGCACGAGCAACATAAAGAAGCAGCATGTAGTGAAGGAGAAATAGAGAGTGGCGCGACGGGGAAGAAATCAGCGCGAGTCGTGCTGGTAGAGGTGCGACATGGCAACACGATGGTGTAGGTTCTGCGACCCAAGGACAAAAATGTCTTTTCTTGCTGATTAAGTTGCGATTGTGCATGAAATTAGGGCATCAAGGCTTTATTAGATATAGGGGAGGACGACCAACACTCAAAACACAACCTACAAACCAATTCTCAGTAACTCACAACTGCTTACAACTGTTTTCAGAGAGAACCACCATCGAAGTTCTGTTCTCATTTAGTTTTGTCATTGGTTAGAGTTAATAGTTCGCAGAGAAGAAAATAGCACGTAGGAGTCAATAAGATATCCAAGGAGTCAACGTTCCTCCGGATCTGAGAAGATTTCCTATGTCTTTACTTTGTTTATATTATTTTTTCTTTGTTAATTGTTGAACTCATGACTATGAGAAGCTAACCTGCTCGTTGTTTAGAGTAGAGGAGTAACTCTGATTTATTAATATGTTTATTTTTTTGCTTTATTGTGTGCTTGATGAACTTATATGTCTAGATTAAATAATTATTTATGTTATGTGGCTAGTCTTACTCTCGCTGGAATAATGGATGCACTACCCTGGGACCGCCCGAGTATTGATGTTAAGCTAGTTATATATACATGTGATTTGTGACTTTGGTATGCTAACGCAACTGATCCACAATCCCTAGATCACACTTGGTTAATCTTGATTATGTTTATGTTTATTTTAAGGGAAAACGGCGATACTAGACCTAACCTATTCACGCTTTTGCGATGTTGTACCCAACCTTTGATTTTTGACCCCGCTGTACCCAACCTTTCATTTTTAAAACATGTTGTACCCAAACTAACTTTCCGGCCAAAAAACGTCATTAGTCGTCGAATTCACGTCATTTATCAACAGTCATTGAGGGCAATTTAGTCTTTTACCACTTGGCTGATTTAGGAGGGAACAACAACCCTTTCTTCTCATTTTTCCGCGGTAAAATTGATCACGAGCCTTAAACCCTAAAATCGCAATTTCAAAAAATTGCAAAATTCGCCCAAATCACTGCCCGATTCTTCACGATTTCGACCATTGTTACTGTCCTAAGCATGCACAACACAAATGGGGTGGAAAATTAGAGGCAATAATGACCCGATTCCGGACCTATCCCTCGTACCCGACTACGGTGAGCAATTGCTTTTGAATATCATCATTTTCCCACTTTTTGGTACGAGGTAGATGTTTTCCTAGGGTTTATGGTTTGATTTTGGACATTATATGCAAAAGGTAGCCAGTTGTATAATTTTTTTTCTTTGGTCCCCTTCTTTATATGTTTTTGCATGGGAAGTGGTCCTAAGTGTTCCCCACTACCTAAAGTAGTGTATATTTTAAGAATTCGGTATTACATGAGCATTATTATATTACCACTAGGGCTTACTTTATTATTGTTGCAGTTTAGGGTTTATGATATGTTAATAAACTTAAGGTTTGTTGTAATTGTTGTGTTTTTCCAGGTAATGACATGGAGTACTTTCAAATCATGATCCATCATTCTGGGAGTTTACTCAATTTTGGCAGAATGTGCTACATGGAGGGTCAAGTTACTTATGTGGATTATTGCATTGAGGATGAGATGTCCAGATTGGAGTTGATCAACATGGCAAATGAGATAGGTCTCCGTCATTATTTGATGGTCTTCTGGAGAGATGAACCTGAGGTTGAATCCCTACAACTGCAGCCTATCACTGATGACTTTGATGCCCTTGAGATGGCAAGGTATGCTACACAACACAGATTGGTAGAAGTTTACCTAATGAAACCAGAACAACCTGCTGCTGGCACACAATAGAGTCATGATGAGGTTGAGGTGAATACTGATGAACATATTGATCCTCTACCTCCTATCACTGAGCCCTTAAATTATGTTGATGATGATGAGGGGGTTCTGAGTTTGGGGGTGAAGAAGATCCTATTGGTTTTTGTTAACGAGTTTAGAATTATTCCCTATTAACTGAATTATTTATTAAGGTTGGAACGCCTTTGCCCGTGGTTCAAAGGCTAAATGCTATCATCACGAGAAGGAAAAATGGACAAGAATCTTCCTTCCTTTTATTGACTATACTTCATTCTTTCTTCCGAGTGGATTTTTTTACATTTCCGAGTCTCGTTCTTGAGTTTTTTCTTCTTCTATTGATATCTCCCTTTATATAGGTTTTAATAGGGGCAGGTGTCATGGTGCATGTGTTTACAGGTGTCGTTTTGCATGTGGTTATGTTTACACGTGTTACAATGCTTATTCAACCAATAAGATAACGTGTTCATTTTGAGTGCTGACTGTATCCTTTCCGAGGGCTTTGGTCTTCTTTGTGATACGGGGTAGATTACTTTCTTTGCTGTCTCTAATGGTGGCTTCGAGGGCCAAGTTGGAGTATTCCCTTTAATGATAGTGCTATTCCGAGAGATGCGTATTTTGGAGTAAGTGTTTCAAGATATTTTCCGAGAGGGTGTGGGTGAGTTGGTCTCCGAGAGGTTTTGAGCTATCGTGGGTGGGTGTTCTTCTTTCTTCGAGTGTTCAGAGAGGTTTGTTGAGTTATTTTGTAAAGTTTCTGACTTTGTCTGGTTGTTGAGAGTAGTGTTCCGAGAGCTTTCGTGTTTGGAATGTATAGTCAAGGAAGGGTTTTTTGCCAAGGTTCCGGGACTGTTGTCCGTTGGCTCCTTCTTTCCGAGAGCTTAATTTTCTTGGAAAGTAGTATGAGTTCCGAGAGCTTTCGTATTTTGAGACTGCCTTGGTTTCGTATTCCTCATGTTGGCTTTTACTTCAGTAGCTTGTTGTGTGAGAGATATGCTCCAAGAGGTGTGATACCTGTATCGCGGAAGTAGGTCGCATAATCATATAATAATATATTTGGTAATTCCAGTAATTGACTTATTGTTTATTTTAAGCAGGTGAATTATCATCCTGTTAACAAACCCCCCCAGTTTCTAGTGCAGTTAGTTATCACTACTGTACTAGAAACTTAAGAGTTTTAAAGGGTACGAGAGTCCTGGTATCGTAGATTTCATCAGGTATATGGGGAGGGTTTCCCGAGGTCTCGTAGAACTCTTCAGGGGTGTCGTAAACACTCGTCAGTGACATGTGTGCTTTGTTCGACATTTCCCTCGTTCTTGGCATTACCTTTGAAAAGGCGAGTGTTTCTACGAGTGTTTCCCGTCGTATTTTCCAAATGCACCCTCGTAGGATATTATTTGGGGTCATTAATTATAATTTATGGTATTTAATTAACTATAATTTAATTATCTGCGACTTAAATGCAGTTAGTGGAGATTTTAATGCCACACTTTAAGTTGGGTGCGGGAATCGAAGAGTCTTGACCGTTATTCTTTCATTAACCGAGGAGACGTGTCATTACGCACGATTTTCAATCGTGAGGCGTGGCACGCTTAGTGGTCATTTAAGACGTGTAGTGGGTGTAGGGTTTAAAAACCCTCTTTTTCACCCATTACTTTCACTTGCACACTGATCAAATTTTCCCCCAAGGTGCACTCTTTTCTTTCTGCAATCAGTCGATTTCTGCTAATCTCTTCTTTCCAAAACTCTGTTCTAATGGCGTCGCAATCTAACACAAATTTGGTTTCGGCTGCTTCCGGTACCGGAGGAGCGGCGGGGTTAGGGTTTCAAGCTTCGCGAAAGCGGAGTGCTGCGGCGGTGGGGGCAAGCGGCAATGGTGGCGCGGGGAAATCGAAGAGGATGAAGAAGAAGGCTGAGAAAGGTGGCGCTCCACGCGTCACCCAGAAAGTGGGTAACACGGCTAGCACCGCCACCGAGAAAGAAATCAAGAACTTGTTTAAAGGAGCACGGTGTTTCTGGCCGTAACATCGAGATAACGGTGCCGGAGGCCCATCACCGGGGTGATGCTCCTCCTGAAGGGTACCTGACAGTGTACTACCCGCAGTTAAAGGCGGGGCTGCGCACTTTTTTCCCGCCTTTTTACTGCGACATCTTCAATTACTGCAATCTTTGTCCGAGTCAGCTCGCCCCAAATTCGTTCTCGTTAATGGCTTTGTTCGTGTTTTGGTGCCTGGTGAGGGGCATCGAGTGTACGAGGGACAAGTTCTTTGCTGTTTTCGAGCTGAAGCAGTCTCCCGGGGGAGGTCCTTTTTACTGTTTTACTCACCGAGACAAGGATGACAGGATCTCCGAGGGTATGGTTACCTCCCATAGCTCGTGGAAGAATAAGTTCTTCTTCATCAACCCAGTTGTGGGGTCGTGGGACATACCTATGACCTGGAGGGTGCCTACATTCCCTGACAGAGTGATGGACGACACACTGGTGTTTTCACCGGTGTTCTCTGCGAAGCCTCTCGTGGAGTCAAAGGATTTTATTCGTCTCTATCGGACCGCAGGATTGAGGTACATCTCTCCGATAGACAAAATCAAGACTCATTTGGCTGTTCCCGAGAAGTTGTTTGATACATTTGGTAAGTCTTTTACCCTCCCATCCAGTATCTTACGAGTTTCTCTTTTTATTTTATCTAACTTATGACCTCTTTGATAGTGAATGTCCTACGGCCATTTATGGTGGAAAGTGAGGCTGTGGTGGGCAAGAAGGGGAAGTTTACCCTAGGAGAGGGTGGAACTGCTGAGGTCGCAGAAGGGGGGCAAGGAGGGACTCCTTCCAGGGTTGCTGAGGTTACGTCTCGGTCGTCTAGCGGGACGTCCGATACCCCCGAGGAAGTGGAGTTAGCTGTGTCCTCTGCCGGTGCAGGTCCTAAGGGGGGATTCACCATAGGGGATGGTGAAGATGAGGTTGGGATAGAGGAGATGGCTTTACCAGCTCCCGGTGTCATCCACGTACCCTCATCGTCGGAGTTATCGGGGGATTCTTACGCCCTGTTGGCGACCCCTCCGAAAGGTACGTGTTCTTAAAATACTTAGGAGTATAGGAGTGTGCCTTAGATAACTGCTTTAGGTAATCAAAAGGGTATTTTTACTTAGATAACTTTCTGATTTTGTAGGAGGCGAGGAGTTTTTTGGTTTGGAAGGGGGATCACTTCCTTCCGACTCTGCTTACCTTCCAGCATTCGATACCATGAGCTTGCTGGACGAGATTATGGCCGCGGGTCCTCCGCTTGCGAGTGCTCCTCCCCCGAGACCTTTCGTGGCTATCCAGTCCGATAGCCCCGTAGTCACACAGGTTCCACTGCCGGGGGTGGTATCTTCTGAGAGGCCCTCGTCTTCTAAGGCTCCTGTTTCAGGACGAGAGCCTAGCACCGAAGATGCTCAGGAGGCACTCGAGACTGTGACTCGATACCTTACCGCCGCCAATTCCTTGTCCGCAGACGGGTGGGAATTTACCCGGGCTTGTGTCAACAATGTGGCCATGCTGGTAAGTTTTTTATCTAACTAATTTATTTAAGATCCTTTATCAGGATCTTTATTCTTCTACTTTGCTTTCTTAGGCACCTAAAATGCTTCCCCTTCTGTTACTCGAGGTTGAGAAGCTGCAAAAACTGGCGAGTGCGGCTGAGGAAAAGTCTCGTAAGCTGGAGGCAGAGAATACGAACTTGCTGGAGAAGGTGAGGAAATATGAGGCGGCTTTTGCTAAGGTCTCGCAGAACAATCAAGACCTGAGGGGGGAAAATAAGCAGCTTCTCTCCTCGGTAAAGGAGATGGAGGCTTCTGGGCTGGTGCTGGAGGATAAGGTGGATTCCCTCGAGGGCGAGAAGGCGGCTTGGGAGACCAAGCAGAAAGAGTTGGAGCAGCATCTCTCGGAGGCACTGGGCCAGGTGGATACTCTAAACGGGAAGCTGGCACAGGCCACGGCTACGGGAGGCATTCTCCCCGAGGAGGTGCAGCAAAGGGTGAACGCTGCTGTTAAGCAGGCCCGAGAGGAGACTGCTATCCAAGTGAGGGACCTGTACCTCCGCAAACATCCGGGGTACTTGGCGGGATCTGCCATGTGGGGATTCCTTCAGTGTTTCGGGCAGGTACGGCAGAAGGTGAATCCCCTCTTGGACCCGCGGGTGGTTAATATCGCGGAGATGAAGAGGCCAACTTTGGAAGAAGCCTTCGACCTCTACCAAAAGAGTAGTACTCGACGTCCTCCCACTTCCTCATCTCCGTCTCGAGTGCCTTTTTCTACTATCCTCCCGCGATCCTCAGCGGACTCCCCCCTCCCCGTTGGGGTTCAGGCTACCTCCTCGGGTGTTCCTTCTCCAGCGGGTGTTCCTATCCCCCCTACCACCGAGCCAACCCCTGATTCTTCGAGTGCTCAACCCCCCCAATCTTAGTAGTTTTTAATTTGTGAACACTTTTTATGTAATGGTACTTAGTTTTTTCTCTTGTAATGATATTATTTGGAATGAAACATTTCTTTGGAATGAAACATTTCTTACTTGGAACGAAACTTTTTCCTTTCCGTGTTCATAATCACACAACTCTTCCGCATATTATGAATACTTAGTTTCTTTCCTTTTATTGTAGAATTTTTTTAAGATTGAGTTTACAGAAATGAGAGAACGTCTCACTCTTACTGGCCAAGTAACTTTTTTAGCATAGCGTGTCCATTTGCAGTGCAATTTTGGGGGAATATACTTTCCTAAATAGGAGTATCCCCTGGCACGCCTTCGTAGCCTATTATAGTATACTTTGGGCAGCTCAATCGTAATTCTATCTTCGAGGAGAGAGTCGTAAGTAGTCGTCGATGCTTAGAGTGGTAAATATTTTCACGTCCTTTCAAAGAATCATTCCTAGTAGATTTGTTCATACCTTTCTCTTTTACTTATTTAGACTTCCGGAAAGCCTTTGATGAGAGAGTATGAGTGAAATTTCCTAGAGTGACTGCTCTCGGAAATACTTACCTGGGTTCCTGGGCTCTGTTCATTTTCTTTTCCCAAGTATTTAAAATTATAGAATCTTAAGATCTCTTTACGAAGATACTATAATCTAATTCCTAATATAACAAGTGAAAGAAGGATACTTATCTTTGGTGCGTAACTGTGCTATTACTGTAGCACCTGCTTCTCCTTTGAATTTGGATGTTCCTGGAGACAAATCTTCGAGTTCCCACAGACGGCGCCATTTTGTTAACGAGTTTAGAATTATTCCCTATTAACTGAATTATTTATTAAGGTTGGAACGCCTTTGCCCGTGGTTCAAAGGCTAAATGCTATCATCACGAGAAGGAAAAATGGACAAGAATCTTCCTTCCTTTTATTGACTATACTTCATTCTTTCTTCCGAGTGGATTTTCTTACATTTCCGAGTCTCGTTCTTGAGTTTTTTCTTCTTCTATTGATATCTCCCTTTATATAGGTTTTGATAGGGGCAGGTGTCATGGTGCATGTGTTTACAGGTGTCGTTATGCATGTGGTTATGTTTACACGTGTTACAATGCTTATTCAACCAATAAGATAACGTGTTCATTTTGAGTGCTGACTGTATCCTTTCCGAGGGCTTTGGTCTTCTTTGTGATACGGGGTAGATTACTTTCTTTGCTGTCTCTAATGGTGGCTTCGAGGGCCAAGTTGGAGTATTACCTTTAATGATAGTGCTATTCCGAGAGATGCGTATTCTGGAGTAAGTGTTTCAAGATATTTTCCGAGAGGGTGTGGGTGAGTTGGTCTCCGAGAGGTTTTGAGCTATCGTGGGTGGGTGTTCTTCTTTCTTCGAGTGTTCAGAGAGGTTTGTTGAGTTATTTTGTAAAGTTTCTGACTTTGTCTGGTTGTTGAGAGTAGTGTTCCGAGAGCTTTCGTGTTTGGAATGTATAGTCAAGGAAGGGTTTTTTGCCAAGGTTCCGGGACTGTTGTCCGTTGGCTCCTTCTTTCCGAGAGCTTAATTTTCTTGGAAAGTAGTATGAGTTCCGAGAGCTTTCGTATTTTGAGACTGCCTTGGTTTCGTATTCCTCATGTTGGCTTTTACTTCAGTAGCTTGTTGTGTGGGAGATGTGCTCCAAGAGGTGTGATACCTGTATCGCGGAAGTAGGTCGCATAATCATATAATAATATATTTGGTAATTCCAGTAATTGACTTATTGTTTATTTTAAGCAGGTGAATTATCATCCTGTTAACAGTTTTGAAGATGAACTTGAGAAGATAACTAGTCAAGTTGAACATGGGGTAGAAGATGTTGATAGAGTGTTAGGTCCAGTGGATGATAATGAAGAAGAGGATCCACCTGGGTTTCAAGATGAGGTGGAAAGATTGGTTAGTCAAGTTGAACAAGATGTTGGTTCATCCAGGGGGTGGATAGTGATGGTGTTGTTGAAAAAAAAAAAGAAGGAGAAGAGCAACTATCAATGCATTTGGTGAGAGAATTGAGGAAACATTCAATGATACACCTGAAGCAAACAATGTGAATGGTGACACTGGAATTGGTGGGGAGGGTGTTGCAAATGAAGAAGGAAATACAGATGGGCAGAATAGGGTAAGGGATTTACCAGCCTTTATCATGGAGCACTGTGGACCTTTAGTGGCCTCAATCATTGACCTTGTGAACAGTGATGATAGTGAGGGAGAGGTTTCTCTGGGATCTGACTCTGAATACTCAGATGGGTACATTGATCCTGATAATGAAGTTGTAGATGATGATGCGCTTGACACTGAAAATGTGGATCTTGATAGGGCAACCACAAATGCAAGTGAGGCTGCAACTGTTGCAAGTGGTATTGGGAATATGGAAACAGGAGCTGGTACTAGCGCTAATGCAGCAAATGCAGATGACCCTACTGCTGCTACCCCAACCAATGATGATGGCCCTAGTGCTGCTGGTACAGCCAATAATGATGGCACAGTTGAGTCTACAATGACAAGAGACAACAATGTCAGAAGGAAGAAGAAAGCTGTGGTGGCACGAGCTGCAAGGGAGCTCTACAGAAACCATGATGTATTTGATCCAAGAGTTGACATGACCAAGGTGGAGTTTAAGATAGGTATGTGTTTTCAGCATCCTAATCATCTTAGGGATGCAATTGTCAAGTTCTTAATTGATGAAAAAAGAGAGATGCAGATGATCAAGAGCAATAAAAAAAGATAAGTGCAAGGTGTGTTGATCCAGAATGCCCTTGGTATATTTATGCATCCCTTATGTCTGGAGAGGACACCTTTGTGATCAAGACTCTTGAAGAACCTCATGACTGTGAGGTACATGATACCAATAGACAAGCTACTTCCACTTGGCTAGCCAAGAAATATTATGATAAGGTGATTTCTGATCCCAATTGGCATGTGGAGTCAATGATGACTGTGTTAAGAAGGGACACAAACCTTGTATTTTCCAAGTATCAAATGTACAAGCTTAAGAGGAAGATGTTTGAGATTGGCCATGGGAATGATGCAGAGCAATACTCACATCTCTGGAGATATGCTGAAGAGATGATGAAGTCTAATCATGGCACTACTGTGAAGATTAAATGCAAGTTGTTTGGGGAAGTTTGTAAGTTCAAGAGAATGTATATTTGCTGGGATGCGTTGAAGATAGGCTTTCTGGATGGGTGTAGACCTATTATTTGCTTAGATGGAACACACCTCAAAACCAAAAATGGTGGCATACTTCTGACAACAGTGGGGGTTGGTGCTAACAACTGCACCTACCCATTTGCATATGCTATTGTTGAAAAGGAGAAGACAAAAACTTGGAGATGGTTCTTGAAGTTGTTGATTGGAGACCTCCACATCCAGAATAGCTCTCACTGGACCATCATGAGTGATAAGCAGAAGGGCCTTGTGGATGCTGTTGAGCAGTTATTTCCAGATTGTGAGCACATGTTCTGTGTGCTCCATCTCTGGGCCAACATGAGATCAATGCATAAAGGGCTTACCTTGAAGCACATATTGTGGAATGTTGCCACAACAACAAGAGAGACATATTACAATAGATATATGCAACAGCTTAGAGAGAAAAACCCTGCTGCATTTCAATGGCTGGAGGAGAGACCTAAGGAAAAAAGAAAAGAGTGTTTAAGACCAAGGCCAAGGCCAATCTTCTCAGGCAGCATCTATCAACCCTGAGTTGCCAGTCAAAAAGAAAAGAGTGTTTAATAAATACTATAAGAAGGCTAGGGTAAGTGAAGTAAGAATCTGGAATTGTTGTGCCCTTTGAAAAAAACCAATTGCTGTGCCCTTTAAACACTCTGGAATCTGGAATCTGGAACGAGTTAATTGGATTGTAGATTTGATATCTCTGTTAAAACAACTGACAATTGGGTTGAACCCACTAACGCGGTAGGTTATTAGAGACTCATAGATTCTATAGTTAGGATAAGTCCATTTATAGGTAGCGGATCCATTAGACATAGAAGCTTCAAATTATCATCAAACATCTCAAGTAAATATAGGTAGTTTGTCTATGAACTACTATGGCTAAATCAATTGTGAAACCCAACCTTTGAACAATATTTTATTCTATTGATCACAACCATTGCATTCAACCAATCAATGTTCTTAAATTCTGTTTATTTACTTTCTTGCATTAGTTAGCTTAGTTCTTAGCATTCATTATTAGTTTAATAATAAAATCTTCCTTGTATCCATCTTTAGTTAGTTAAATCTTTCTTTGCATTCAAATCATTCTATTTCATCATTCTTATTGTTTTCATTCAATTTAGCTTAGAAACCTTCAGCATTCAAAATTGTTTTCATAAAACCTGCACTCATAGTTTTCTGCATTAAAAGCATTTTGCATACACTCTGCATTCATCCTGCAAACACAAGAAATAAAAAATGTGACAACCATTAATGTTTTGCATTTAAGTGATTTAATCATTCATTCACCACTCCCTTGGTACGATACTTGGTTCGTAACTATCCTTACCATTTGATTATTACTTCATTCGTGCACTTGCGAGAATACAGATCTAGGCGTAATAACTGATTTGTTAACTTTATATTCTTTGTTCGCTACACCAAAGTTCCCATTAAGTTCTTGGCGCCGTTGTCAAGGAGTAACGATATTGTTGTGTTTAAATCATCAAGCTTAATTGTCAAAGCACTAACACTCCCGTGTTTTCAAGAATAAACATGGAAATGAGTGGGAGGTCGGCTAGAGTCAAACCATGGTGGAGTAAGATGTGATACGAAAACATTGGAAGAGACAATGGACAAGGACCGTTATTGCAACCACCGTACATGGGAGAGCACCATTGTGAAAATTGGTGCATCGCAAGGTTCAATGAACATATCAACAAATTTGCTTTACCACGCCCAAAATTTGACATCATTGTGGCTAACGAAAAATTGAAAGTGGTAACTGAAGAGCAATTTGGAGGAGAACCATATGAAAAAAAAAACTCATCATGTTGAATAATTCAAGGAGGTATGTCAGCACTTCGGTGTGACAAAGGATTTTATGTTGACATGAATATTTCCTCATTCATTGACAAGAAAGGCAAAGGAGTGGTACAACACTGAAGCCAAGTGGAGAGGAGACTGGGCAACAATTAGCACGGAATTAAAATTTAAATTCCATGGTGGGATACACACCGTCTTGGAAGGATTTTTTTTGAATTTCAAGAAAAAGCATAGAGTCACATTTGTCGAGGCATGTAATGAGTTGCAAGACATGATAGGAAAGTCACGTGATGACTACATTGCAAGATGAAGTACAAGATTTAACATGTCTTGGCTAGAGGAGAAGCATGTAAATGACATCTATTATTGGGGGCTGATTAAGGTCAACTGTCATATAGTTGACAAGTTGAGTAGAAAGCTTTATTACGGGGAGAAGATTCAACAACTGTCATATGATGCTCGGCAAAAATGGATTATTTCTACGGCGAATAAGGCCATCATCAAGCATCTCACAAACTAATCGTTGCATAATATCCTTCTGAAAATGAGGATAGGGATAAGGGCAAACATTCACGGGTTGGGCTCCTGGAAGTAAGTGAATTCGATGATCCATAATGTGTGGAAGTGTTAAGCCAAAAGGTGGAGTGAACATATCTCGATAACGGAGAACTAACCACGTGCATCAAAAGAAAGATCGGTGTCGAGGTTGGTCAATTCTAGTAACTCCGAATAAGGAACTTGACATGTCTTGTGAAGAACAACCATGCACAAATATAAATCCCCGACAGGATAGCCCCGATTCATGGCATAAAGTCGAGAATAAGAGACAACTTGCAGGAAGTTTGTAGTTGACCCCGAACGATGAATAATTTGCCCTTTCTAGCTAAACTCCATTATGTGCACTGCATGATCGTGTAAACAAGGCCCAAGGGTGCGAAGTCATTGCGTTCAGAGCACGATATACAAGCTCCAAATTGGTAGCACATACAAGTCAACCACAAATTCATGGCCCTAAAGGGTGATTTGGGACCCGGACGCAACATCTATCACAAAATAAAGATTGCCATTGCCAATAAAAACTCAAAACCGATGAGTCATTTCACAAGATAGACCAAGCTTATCCACTAAAGAGTCTTGAATAAAATTAATGTGGTGTCAATTAAGACCTCCAGAGATTCTTGTCTTACTAAAGCTACAAATCTGCGGGTTGGTGGCATTAGCGAGGGTACGAAGGCTGACTTCTTCGTCGTCATCGACATCAAGATCATCCAACAATGTTTGAACCCCAATGTTATCATCCCCACGCATAAGTAGAACCCGATTGTGGTACCGATGATTAAGGTTGTACTTCTCATCGCAACTAAAACATAGATCACGTCGTCAAGCACCTCAGCTGGCGATAAGCGGCGAACAAAAAGTTTGGGTTGTGGTAACACTGACCTTTTACCAAGTTGGGATTGAAGGGAACTCCCATATGCCGGAGCAGTTGTCATAACTGTGGATACTGGTTGAAACTTACCTGAGGTTTGAATCTCATATCCCATTGGTCAAGTTTGCTCAACTAACCTCGACTAAGATCGTTGAATTGTTTCTCAAATAATTGAGATAGAGCCATTGCCTCGGCTAAAGTAGTCGGCTTAGATATCAAGGTTTCTAGTGGAATTTCAAGCTTCATCCCCCCCCCCCCCACAAAGAAATTGACAAACATAGTTTCTAGCACACTGATGCGTATTATCATGTGTTATTATTAGGATAATACACACTTATCGCAAGTATATGAGTCAAGTAATAATAAAGTGGTAAGTAAGTATAACTGACCAAGTATCGAATCCTCTGAGAGTACGTATTTGAACTTTAGCAATTGTATTGTTGAACATTGAATGGTTTTTGCTTTGATTAATTAAAAAAGAAATAGAAAGATTAATTAACTACTTATTACTCTTATGATCCAAACTAGAATGCAGAATTAAAATTAACTACTGATTAACAAAGGGTTGAAAATGAAGAGATTAATTAACTAAAACTAAACTAAGACAAAATTTAATTGATTGATTGGTCGTTATCTAAGGGTGTAAAATAGATTAAGTAAAATATATCTAAGAGATGGATTTCATTAATCTCAAATGCGTATATTTCATAGACAAAATATCAATGACCCCTATGCAAGCTCTTTCTATTGATTATTATTTTGTTTACGAGTCGACGTGATAAATTAACCACCTTTCGTATGTATTAAAGAACCCCATAATCCCTAATGACGTTAGGTCATTATGCACTCTCCCGTTACCAGAATTTCACCGTGTCATATGATCCATATAGTGTTTTAGAAGTGAATTAGAGTTATCAACAACACTGAAATACGTTAATGTCGAAGGTCTAGAGATTTATCTGCTTGATTTACTCTGCTAGTGTTGCAATAATAATCTCATATGCATAATTCAACGTAATACAAGGTTGTTCAATATCACTACTCTGATTCATACAAGCACGTGTGCTAAACATACCAAGTAGTATGTGTAACAAATAATATCCAACAAAACAAATTTATCAATAGACTTAATCAAAACATAGGTTCAATGTGCATCCATATGAGATTAACTACATTCTCCCTCAGATACTAAGAGCATTAGCAACTCATAGTCACGTAAATATCGCAACAATTCATCATAGATTTATGTAATAAAGAAAAAAAAAGATTAAACTCTTGATCTCAGTGAGATTTCAGCGTATCTTCCCCTTTGACTCTTTGATGCTTTCCTCTACTTTGATTGCTGACTCCTCTTGTTCATCTCTCTCCATTAACAATGATTGTAGTGCCTCAATCGGTAGAATTTCTTGAAGTGCCTCTAACGTTGGAATTTATACTCCTCAACTCTACAACGGTTTTGTAAGTGTTCGTAGGCTTTTGTAAATAGTGTTTAACTGTTTGGCCGTCCTTCTTTATTTATAGGAGAGTCATGATGCCCTAATTTCATGAACAATCGTAACTTAGTTTGTGCAAAAGGACTTTTTTGCCCCCGCCGTGCCTGACAGGCGCGATCTGCCTGATCGTCACACCTCACAGGCACGATCACTGTTCCCTCACGCATGCGATCGCGCTACCTCTTGTTTCTCCAGGTTTGTCCTAAGGTGCTGCTCATGCTCGCGCTGCATTCTGTTTTCGTATGATAGAGTCTCGATTGGTAGGGTCGTGGCACTTCTTCCTCATTATCACTAAATAGTGTTGGAACCCTCCAAATAAGCATCATTTTGCTCTAACTCGACTCAAACTACAAAACAATGAAACAATACTAAAAAAAAATAAAAAAAATCCACGAAGATTATGCAAAAGTATAAGAAATCAGGTACTCAAATTGCTATATAATCCACTCATCAAATACCCCCAGACTTAAACCATTGCTCTTCCTCGATCAAGACTCTACACAAAAGAATTCATATTCTAATAAAATAACATTCTCAAATTAGGAGTTCGTCTTAGAATGCACCTATGTTTAGAAATTGAAATAATAATAATCATGAATGTCAAGACATTGCACACCAATGTTAATCAGGTTGTCATCATCAAATATGTCATTGTGCATTGCGGTGTGCTCATGTATCACAAGTATAGAATACTTCCCTCTTAGTATCACAAATACAATTCACAAGATCACGGAGTTTCACGTATAGTTACTTCCCTCTTACTTTCTACTTTTCTCACTATTTTCGATGCATGTAAACTTTTCATGTTGAGGATCATTAGGACTTTATTAGCTTATAATGATAGGCTTGGTGTGGGCTATAAATGGAAAATATAATTATGAGCTCTAGAGATGTACATAGTGAATCTACTTATAAGCGTTTCATTTTTCTCCCCTGTTTGTGCCTTCTTCATTGGCCTTACATTTTAGGATCTTTTTGGCATCTTTTCATTTGCGTTTTCATTTGGGCAATAATCAAACCACCCTATACTTCATAGATATTCCAGATGCACCCCCAAGCTTTAAGTTTTTGCAACGACTTATTTGTGCTCTCTATCATAATCATCCTCATTTTCATTTTCATATTTTTTTAGCTCATGCTTTTGTTTTGAGCTTCTCTTATCCCGTCTTTAATTCACCACATCCATCTCTAGAAATGAGTAGGATACTATTTTTCTTTCGGCTTAGGGTAGGTAAGTAGGCTTCATAAACAAAGGCTCATAAAAAAGGCTTCAGTGAAGGTCAACATATACTTATTTTATCAGAAAAGGTCCTTGGCTTGAAAGGCTAAAATTCTAATACGACAATTACTTGAGTAATTCAAATTCACATTTATTTCAAACATTAATAGAGAAAATTACTTGAGATTCATAATTTCTATGTAACACCTCCTTCTCTCATCAATCTCATACGATTATCTCATTATTTTCTACTCATGTTCATCGTGAATAGTGTATATGAAATAAACATGCTTTAAACAAAATTAAACAAAGTTTGATCATATGATCCAGACATAATCTCTTTCTTTCCAAGTCCTCCTATATTAGGCATATATCATCATAGATCCTAACTTTTGCATACTTTTATTACTTCAAATTTGACTCTAACAGACATAGTTTAAAAAAATAAAAAAATAAAAAGACTCTAAAAAATGAAAAGTAAAACTAGCTTAAATAGTGAAGCTATTCACCCCCCCCCCCCCCCCCCAACTCAAATTGTTCAATTTTTCCATTAAACAACACATAAAAATAAAAATAAAATGAAAAACAGAGGACTCCCCTGGAAACTCTATTCTCCTTGCGTGTCAATTGGTGTTGTGTCGAATATTTCCTCATTCTTCTAGTTCAACTCATCAATAATTGAATCCCATTAAGCATAAAGATCGTTACGAAGTAATGTGATCTCTGATCTGATGAAGTCCTTGATTTGCCTCGTCTGCTCTCCTGTTGCATTCTTACAACTCCTCTAGAATCATCAGCCTATTTGTTGTAGTAACCTTTGCTTTTGCATATTCAGCAATTTGCTTATGTATGATGACATCTTCAATAAATTCCCTATTGTCGGACTGCGTAACTATAACTCCCGCTTCTTTACAAATTTAATCAATCCTCCATGTGGGATAGCTCCTGATGTTTGTCCTGTAGCGGATCTGTCAAATATTTCACTCTGTCCCAATGTGCATTTGTCATGTGGTTAGTATGTGCAATACGAGAAATAATGAAATTATACCAAACCTTATATTTTGGCCCAATTTTATTATAAGGATAAAAGGATTAACTCAATGCTCACTGTGATATGACTGTTTTCTTGTTCTGAAGCTCCATTTTTTGAAAATTTCTTCAAGTTTAGCTTATAGATGTTGTTGATAAGTTCTGCGAAAATCTGCACCTTTTTTCCTCGTAGTAAAATTGGTTCCCTCACGGGCGCAGTTGCGTTCGTGAAAAATTCTATCACCATCATTATGTTGACCTCTCTTAGTTGTTTTGCAAACGTTGTCCAGCCCATGTCATTGATTTTATTGTGAAAAATGTCAAGACCTCGTTCAAGGATGAAAGACTCTGCATGAATTTCTGCTTTGTTGTGATGAACCATCCTTTATCTTTTTCTGGCATGTTTGGACGTGTTGAGATGTCGGTGGTGACTCCTCCTCATCGGAACTTGAAACTCCACTAAAGCGTTTGTTGGTAATTTTCTGCAATTTCATGTTATCCTTAGACAAGTATAACAAGAGTTGGAGAGGAATATAAGTAAATAATAATGAAGAAGAACAACTAGGGATTTAACTTGTGGAATAATGACCTAAACTCTATATTCACCCATATAAAAAGTATAGTAATACATGTCGGTATTTATGGACTAGGATTCCGCCATATAAGTAAATTTAGACTAAGGAAAATATTCCTCCACAAAGTGAATACAATTAAGAAACATGGTAATGTATAAAATCCCGAAATATTAAAGAAAAAGAGAGTAAATAAGTAAGGAAACATATTCTCGAATCAACAATGACTAAAAAAATGTGATTTTAGTCCCGCGTAACCAGACACGTCGCACCTGCCTGGCGCGGCCAAAAATAAGATTTCACATTTTTTTTATCATATGCACCGCGATGATACTGCGAACATTCTGCATCACCAACATTTTCCAGAGAGAGGCGCGACCACCACGCATGACTGCATCATGTTGCACCTGTCCCTGTATTGAAAAACTGTTGATGTTCAAATTTGGTCGAAATTTTGAACTCCCTTCAATGTAAAATTTCAAACTTCTTCATGTGCTCTTTTATAATTTCTCCCTATAAAAAATCAAAATTAAAAATTAAATCAAATAAAAATACTAGGAATAAAAATAACACAAAATCATAAAATTTTTGGTTGCCTCCCAAACAATGCTTAGTTTTTATGTCGTCTAGCCCAACGCTACTTATTCTAGGGTGTATCAATCACTCCACCATGGTTAAATGAATGCGCCATGTTCTCTTCTCTTGTTATTTTCTTGATTGGTGGTTCCTTTGGATAAACCCTTTTCTCTATTATAAAACTAACATGCTCATTGTTAACTTTCAAAGTAACAACTCCTTTTCCTAGATCAATCAAAGTATTAGTAGTTGCTAAGAATGGTCACCCCAAAATCAATGGAAATTTATACTTTTCACTCATATCCATTACCACAAACTCAGTTGAAAAAGTAAATTAACCAATCTTAACCATAACATCTTCAAGTATTCCCTTAGTTGATACTCTTATCAGCAAGTTGAATTGTTAAACCAGTTGTTCGTAAAGTAGGCAATTTCAAACGTTCAAAGATAGTATATGGCATGAGATTACTGCTTGCACCTAAATCACATAAAGAATGCTCAAGTAAAACATTATTCACAGTGCAAGGTATAGTAAAACTCTCTGGATCCCTTAGCTTTGTCGGCAGTCCTCGAATTGCTTGAAGTGTAAAGACTTTGTGAATCCCGGTCTCATCCATCTTCTTTTTGACTATCATCGTGTCTCCCAAGTATTTAGCATACTCTGGTACTTGGTGCACTGCCTCCTCAAGTGTCATAGATCTCGGTAGATTTTTGAAAATCCTTGCAAATTGTTCCACATGATGAATTCTCAAAGGATATGGAATTGGTGGATGGTACTCCTTCACCAGTGGTTCTGAAACTTTGCTTAAAACATCTTCCTCAGTTGAGATTGCATTCACTTGTTCTCTTGGATTTGTCTCTGTATTGCTTGGCAGGGTTCCAATAGGTCGAGTACTTAACTAATTTGCAATTAGGCTGAGTTGTTTCTCAATATTCCTCAATGAAGCGTCTGTATTTTGACATCTTGCTTCAATTTGCCCCATTCTTGCATCAGTCTTTGTCATATAATTATATAACTTTTCTTCAAGCTTTGACTTCTTGTCATTTGTTTGAAATCATGTTGCCTTTTGAACTCCTCCTTGTTGCTAGGTTTGTTTCCCTCCCCAAGAAAAAATTGGGTGATTTCTTATTCTTGGATTGTAAGTGCTCGAGTATGGATTGTTGTACCTCGAGTAATTACCAACATAGTTGATTTCTTCTTGCATGATTGCATTTACTCTTTTGCATTCATTAGTCAGGTGATTTCCTCCACAATCGTTGCATATCATGATTGGTGAATTTCCATTCATATGCTTCAATTTAGTATTGATGGTCTCTACTTGTGCAGATAATTGAGTAATAGTGTCTATCTCCTGAACTCACATCATTCTCTTTACTAGAGCTCGATCAATACTCCGCTTGGATATAGTTGATGCAATTGTTTCCAATACTGCGAATGCATCGTCGTTGATTCTTTGCATGAATCCCCCTCCAAAACTAACATCGAGTGTATTCTTGCACCTTGTGTTCAGTCCATAATAAAATTATTGTAGTAATACCTCGTTGGTAAAGTTGTGTTGTGGACACCTCTTCGTTTTGAATAGCCATCATGCTTCTGATAATGATTCTCCATCTATATATCAGAAATTAACTGTCTCACTTCTCATCTTTGTTGTTTTTCCTGGTGGGAAAAATTATTGTAAGAATAATTGTGCCATCTGTTCCCATGCCGTGCTCTTGTTATTTGACAATTCATTGAGCCACTTTTTAGCCCCTCCATTCAATGAAAATGGAAACAACTTCAAGGTTATTGAATCAAAACTGAGTTGAAATACTTTACAAGTCCCAATAAAATCTTTGAGATGTGTCATTGGAACTTCAGTAATTCCTCCCCCGAATTGATTTTGGCCAATCATAAAGAATATTGTTGACTTGATTGGTTCATGATCTTCAGTTGTTACGATACATGATCCAGTGCCTTCAAATGGTGGTAAGACTTATTGTCTTGTGGGTCGAAGAAAATATCTTCCTCCAAGATTCTGACCGTTTGTTCCTTCTGTTTTAGGGGGTCCATGTTGTATTCCTCTTGGTGGAGTTTCTCCGTTTTTGGTGTTTGACATGTTGAGTTTCTCTTTTAACTTTTGTCTGCATGTTCTTTCTATCTCTGGGTCAAATAGAAATGGTTTCTCGGTGTCTCTTCGTGTCATGCACTACTGGTACCTGAAATACGAACAAAGCAGTAAGTGTTTCTCACAGATCAACAATAGTAGAAAATGCTAACAATTACAGTGTTGCTCCTCGGCAACGACGCCAAAAATTTGATGCGCATTTTCATGTCTTATTATCAGGATAATACACACTTATCGCAAGTATACGAGCCAAGTAATAATAAAGTGGTAAGTAATTATAACTGACCAAGCATCAAATCCCCCGAGAGTACGTATTTGAACTTTAGCAATCGTATTGTTGAATACTGAATGATTTTTGTGTTGATTAATTAAAAAGGAAATAGAAAGATTGATTAACTACTTATTACTCTTTTGATCTAAACTAGAATGCATAATTAAAATTTAATACTGTAAATGTATGGACCGGGATTGGTACCCTTTTGATTCACACGCTGTGTTGACACAGAGTGTTGTGCCAACACCGATTGTATTTGATGTTGTCTCAGCACTCACTGTAGATTAATTTTGCAGCAGAATAACAAACACAGTTAATGAATTTTAAGCAAGTTATATGAATATAACCTGACGAGCCTTATGGCCAAATAATCACTAAATAGAAATCTAATGATCTTACAAAACTCAACTGAGTAAGGAACTCAATCTGAACGCTAACTAATCTATAAGCTATGGAGTTTATAACTTAGCTAGATAAAACTGAGTAAAAATAAGACTAACACTATTATAAGAATTTGTCTAATCAGTCGGAACTAATTCTAATCTCGTTGTTAATCTTGATGCTGAGCACGCCTTCTTATAGGATTTGATCGTCCTTCTTCATTGGCGTGATAGACACAAGTTTGTGATTGCTCTCTTGTTCTTTGGATAAATTCGAAATCTCCTTTGATGTTTATCTTCAAAAGATCTTCTAATATTATCTTCAACTCGCTTCGTCCTATCTTATTTCCTTAAGCATAAGTCCGCACGATCCTTATAGTCCTTGATATCGTGAAATATATCACAGATAATCACAACTTGTGGAACTAGGTGAGTTTAAGAATGAAGGCAAAATAAAAATATTTCACTTAAATAATTCGGACAGTGCAGTATTGAGTTCAGTGTTGTGCCAACACTAGTTACCAAAGTGTTGGACCAACACTTCACGACAACACTTACACTTTAAATTTCCCCATTTTTATCGTTCTTCACAAAACTCCACCTATAACCAATTTTGTTTAAGTACCTGTATTTCAGAATATATAGCAACAATACTTATTCTAATTTGCTCCCCCTTAATTTATCAATAAAGAACTGCAGTGTTAAGCCAACACTTGTGATACTTGTGTTGTCCCAACATTTTCATATGTCATCTTAACACCTGCATTTAGATCAGCAGTACAAATCAAAGCAAACTAGAATAATAGAAACGTGCAGAGTAATATTCAGTTTACAGATCCATCAGAAACAAAAACAGAGAACATGCTCTATGTGCCAAAAATAAAAATTGTTCAGACTATTTAACAAAGTACAAGAAACATAAAATTGGTGGCCTAATCTCCCCCTTTTTGTGAGGAAAGCACCACCAATAGGTGCTTCTTGATGGTGTCAAGCTCTTTGATCTTCTCCGCATTGGCTGCAATGTCCATCTTTCTGTCTGCAACCATCCTATCACAAATCCACCTTTTCTTGAATGAAGGCAAATCATATGGGCACAGTGGAGGCAGAATCATCCTCAACAGCTGAGGCAGTGCTGAAACTATGTGCTTTCTTCTTCCCCTTCTGTACTCTACTACTTTCTGGAGCATTTGGATCCTTCCATGAGAGATCATTGATTTTGTCTCCTCCAAAGTAGTGTTTGGTGATAGGCAACTGTCTTGTCTTGTCCACAAATGTCTCATTTTCACCTTTTTGAAATCCTTGATCACTGAGAATCTTGTAGATCAAGGAAGAAAAAAGGAAGTATTGCATCCTTCTTGTGTGCAGCCTCAACAATAGTCCTGAAAACCCTCTCCCCCATGTTCACTGGATGCCCTTTCTCCAATTTGTATATCAACACAGTCATCTCGTGAGTGAGGAATGTGGAGTTTGATGAGGGTATCCAGTTGAATGAGGAAGCTTTGCACAATATGGCAGTGAGGGATGTGAGCCTAGTCACATTCAGCATATTCCTCCATTTCTTTAGTAATCCACATGTTAGCTCTTTCATCATGATATTGTCATCAATTTCCTCATCAGTTTCTTGTCTTCTTGATATCCTCTAGGTGTTATTAATGATACTAGGATTAAATTTATTAAACTTATCCCTCACATAAACTCTCGCATACTTGGGAGACCTTTATCATGCACAAATTTAGACAAGTTACTGTAAAACTCCCTAACCACATCAGGGACATATGGTACAATATCAATGAGAGAGTATAACAAGCTTCTAGACTCAAGAAACTCGAACACCTTATGTTTTTTATAGTCATCAACAACTATGTTTCTTTCAGCCCAAATTTTCCTTTCAGTAACAATATCATAGTACTCACTTGCAGTTTTGGACAAGAAGTACCTATTGTGTGGCTCAGTGGGAAAATCAGCCTTAAATGTTTCTGGTGGCTCATCCTCATAGTTCTCTTCAGACTCCAGTGTTGTGTCAACATCCTGGTATGTCGATGTTGGATCAACATTCTGATCAGTGGGTGTTGGTCCAACATTTTGGTCAGCCAATGTTGGCACAACATCAAGCTAGTCTAGTTCCTCAGCTTCTTCCTCCTCCCCTGTTCCTTCTTCATCATCTGAACCCTTCTCTTCATCTTCATCAGCAGAGTCATCCTCTTCAAAGGATTCATCTTTCTCAGCAACATCCTCTTGATCTTGTACTTGTTCATCTTCCTTCTCCCTCTCAATTTCAGCATGAGGAGCATGTGGTTGACTCTCCTCAGGAACCACTGCCTCTGAAATCACTAGTTCATCTGCAAGGGGGACATCCTCAGAGATGTTGGCTGGATTCAGTGTTGCTTCAGTATCTGTAGGTTCTTGTGTTGCGACAAAATCTGTTGGTTCTGGTGTTGTGACAACATCAGTGGGTTCTTGTGCTAGCACAACATCATCCAAAACTGGTGTTGGCTCAACACTAGTAGTCGTGCCCTTCTTCGATTTTACATTCCTCCTGGTATACTCAAGAGCTTCCTTTCTTTTGGGTGGTTCAGGTGCCACCAGTGTAGTGCGTGTGCGGGTGCTTCTACGAGGTTGAACTCCCCCTGTATCAGATGACACAACTGCAGCAACATTGGCAAGATCAACAATTGTAGATTTCTTTCCCATTATAGCATGCGTGAGTAAATTAGGAAGATAGTAAGATTCTAGGGTTTAATTGAATTTGCAGAATCTAAGCACAAATAAAAAGGAGATGAAAAAGGAAGTGGGCGTAAATTAGGAGTCATGGATTCCCACCATGTTGAGTCAACATGTGCAGTAGTGTTGGTATGACACGTGACCAGAGTAGTTAATGAAATAACTTATAAGTCACAGGGTTTTGTTGAGTGTTGAGGTAACATTCATAGAGGACAGTGTTGGCACAACATTTTGAATCAACATCCTATCTGTACTGAGCCAAGTGTCTGTGTGGTAAAGGTCTTACTAAGGTTTTCTTCACATATTAGCATAAGCAGAATCTGAGCAAGATACCTAGCACTTCAAGATTTAGAAGGAATCATTCAAATCCAGTAGCTTAGCTTAGACCTGAAACATGAGTGGGAGTTAGAGGACAAAAAACACACTAAGAAAACAGTAAAGAGGTTAACATCACATAGATAATTAAGCTTCTATAGTTCAGTGAGAAACAGTCTTGTGTGTTACTGGCACAGCCAGGAGATATGCCTTATATATGACCTTATGGCCTGAAGAAAATCAAGAGTTACTCCCCCTTAAGACCATAACACGGGATAAGCAGAAAGCAAAAAGATAAGCAAATATCAAAAGATGAATGTTTGGCCAACATTTATGAGTACAGTGTTGTCTCAACACAGCATATCAGTAGTCACATATATAAACTATTTACTTATTCAATTGAAGACCATTATTAAAAATTAACTTTCAAGCATTACACATTGAGGTAGAAATGAATTATGTATTCGCTTAATGTAGGCAATAACAAGACCCCTAACACCCCACTTGCAACATAATCAAAGCAGATGCACATGCAAGTACATAGGGCTGGATGCAGGCAGTACATGACCCCAATACCCCAGTATCCTAACACATGCTTGTTTACTGAGCATCATAAAGAAGGTTTTAGCACCAAGTGAGAACTTATACTGCATGAAAGGCAATGCAAGACCCCAGACATCCCAGTATAAAAGATCACTATCTTATGCCCCTTCTGCAAGCAAATCAACACAAATAAGGCACAACTGAATACAACATAGTTGCCAACTCTGTGTACCCCAACTTCCCCATATTGATTTGTGTATCTTTAACATAAATAAGACACAATTGAATACAGCATAGCAGTCAGCTCTGTGTACCCCCAGATTTTCCAAGTCAAGATATTACCTCAAAGCAAAGAAGTTAGCAAAATTTTCAAGAAGTATTTGTAAAGAGTAAGATATCCAATAAAAGTTGACAGGCCACTAAGACTCACAATAATCAAGAATGTAGACAAATAGACAAGAGATAAATAAGGAAATCATAAGAACTAACCAAACAATCAAGAGAACAATATGGGTACATCATAATCAGTCATTGGTGTTGGCCTGTGATGTTGAGGCAACACCTGTATGCGCAATGTGCTCACAACACACTCATGCCGAGAGCCTTCCTCAAATTGAAGAACCTCTCATTATCTAAGAATTTTGTGAACATATCAGCTAGTTGATTGTTGGTTTCAATATGTTCAATTGTGATTGTTTTATTCTCAACCAAATCTCTTAAGAAGTGATGTCAACTGTCAATTTGTTTGGTTATAGAATGTTGAACATGATTTTTAGATATGCTAATGGCACTCAAATTGTCACAGAACATTAGAAGATTATTACTAGTTAACCCATAATCACAAAGCATATGTTTCAACCATATCAATTGGGTTACACAGCTGCCAGATGCAATATATTCTGACTCAGCAGTTGGTAAAGACACGCAATTTTGCTTCTTACTGTACCAGGAAACCAAATTATTTCTAGATAAAAACACCCTACACTAGTGGATTTCCTATCATCTAGATCCCCTGCCCAATCACTATCACTAAAGCCAACTAGATTTGAACTTGTATCATGAGAGTACCAGATTCCTAACTCTGCAGTTCTAGAAATATATCTCATGATTCTTTTTATAGCAGTTAAGTGAGATACCTTAGGTGCTGCCTGATACCTGGCACAGACACACACTGAGTACATTATGTGAGACGTGGTGGCTAATAAGTACATGCGACTCCCTATCATTGATCTGTAGAGTGTTGAGTCAACATCTTCACCAACTACATCCTTCTCAATCTTCATAGTAGTGGACATGGGTGTTTTGCAAGGCTTAGACTCCAGTAAGCCAAATCTCTTCACCAAATTCCTAGCATACTTCTCCTTAGATAGAAACATTTCTGTTTCCTTCTATTTCACTTGCAGTCCTAGGAAGAAGGTGAGCTCCCCTATCACACTCTTTTCAAATGTACATGTCACAGTACTAACAAACTTGTTCAGTGTGGACTGATTAGAAGAGCCAAATACTATATCATCAACATAGATTTATGCTATACAGACATCTTTGTTATTCTTCATGATAAACATAGTCCTATCACCTTCACCTCTTGAAAAACCAAAACATAGCAGGAATTTAGTTACCCTCTCATACCAAGCTCTATGAGCTTGTTTCAAACCATATAAAGCTTTTTCAGGTTTGTAGACATAATCAGGGTGATAAGGATTAGTGAATCATTTTGGTTGCTGAACATAAGCTTCTTTGTCTATATAACCATTCAAAAAGGCTCCCTAATATCCATTTGGTACAGTTTGATTTTCAAGAAACAAGCAATGGCAAGTAAAGCCTAACGGATTCTCTTCTGGCCACATGGGCAAAGGTCTCATCAAAGTCAATCCCCTCTACTTGAGTTTACCCTTGGTCTACTAATCTAGCCTTATTCCTCACTATCACTCCATTTTCATCACTTTTATTTTTAAAGATCCACTTAGTTCCAATTACATTAGCATGAACATGCCTAGGAACTAGTTTCCATACTTTATTATGAGAAAATTGCATTAGTTCTTCATGCATGGCATTTATCTAGTGTGAGTCTTTCAGAGCCTCATTAACATTCCTAGGTTCTACAACATAAACAAAACATGTAACTGAATTACACAGAGGACATGCAAACACTAAGTTTAGCCATATTTTTATAATTTACTCTTTCTTTGTTTCTGGTTCTTACACCTTCTGTAAGATTCCCTATAACCTTAGAAGTGGGATGATCCCTCTGAATTCTGGCAGGAGTGTCTCTTCTAACATTTTCACCAACAAACTCTTCTATGTCAGAATCTGCATAAACTGGTGTTGGTCCAACATCTAGATCAGCCTGTGTTGGCTCCAAATCATCATTCCCATTGTATTCTACTTCAATCCTTGGTGTTGAGTCCATATTGTCACTCGATTGTGTTGGCTCCACATCACCAGTCTGAGGCAGTCCTTGTAGATTACCAGTGGTACCTTGCAGGCAATCACCACAAACCAGTTTACCTAGATTGGTTAATTTTAGGTATGCCTCTCACAGCTTCTAGTTTGATGATCCTTTTAAGATTCCTGTAGTGAACATGACCTAGTCTTTTGTGCCAAACCACTGATTCATCAACCTTCACATGTAGACACTGTGGATCCACATCCACCAAGTAGCAGTTGTCCTATGACCTTTTTCATTTCATAACACAGTTGTTAGTTTTATCAAACACATCATAGGAATACTTATCAAATTTATCAATCAAATTGTCATCACAAAACTGGCTGATGCTGATAAGATTAGCCTTTAGTCCTTCCACCAGCAAAACATCAGTCAGGTGTGGGAAACCATCCACATTGAGAACCCCATTTTCTATGATATTCCATTTGCTTCCTCCACCATATGTAATAGTACTAGTATATAGGGGCACAAAGTCCATGGGATTAGTCTTGGTACCTGTCATATGTCTAGAACAACCACGGTCAAAATACCAATCACCAGTAAGAGTATTAGAAGCTGAGAAGACTACATTACAGATAATCCTAGTTTTAGGAGACCATATTATGTTCTTTTCAGAACTGTTATTCTATGCACTGGTGTTGTTTCAGAATTTTGTGCCAACGTCATAGGATTTTGATGTTGCCCAACATTCGATTCAACATTACTGCTATCATACTTGTATCTTTCGCATATTTTTTGTACTTGAAGCAGTACGGTTTCAAATGACCAAGCTAAAAACAATATTGGCATATATAGGTTATATTCTTAGATTTACTAGGGTTTCCATTAGTCTTACAAAAACCAGCCTTTACAAAACAAGGTATAATAGTTTCAAATTTACTTGACCTTTCTAGATATCCCAAACCTATAGCTCCTTCATTACCAATACTCAGTGCTTCATCAAGCTTGCTTGTTCCTGAGTTCCACTTGGTAATTGTTCTCTCTGCTTCTTCCAGCTTTATCTCCATCTTCTCCATTTGGCACTCCTTTCTGGTGAGGTTTCTCTCTAGTTCTATTATAGTTTCGATTAAGAAACTGTTTTCCTTGATGAGCTCCATTTCCCTTTTTATAATTTTCTTTACTTCATCAAGGAGTTCCCTGTAAACATCCTTCAGTTCATCAATTACCTCGTCTTGGTCCATTTCCCCTTTAAAGAAGTACTCTTCATCCATATCTACAGAGCCACCAAAACAGACTAAGTTAGAATGTTCCTCGGAATCATTTATATCAGTAATAAGACATTGAGGGTTAGATATGTATTCATCATCCTCTCAGTTGTCAAAGTAGTCTTTCTGTTCTTCTGGATCAGTCTGAGTGTTGAGGCAACATCTGTCAGTCCCAATGTTGTCCTGACATTCGGTTCAGTTTACTTGAGCAAACAAGGTTGATGTGTGAACTTCTTCAAACACTTGTTCATCTGGTAACTCCTCCAAACCTGTCTCATCATCAATATCATCTATGCATACCCAGTTAGAGTTACCTTTGACTCGTAAAGTATTAGCACACTCATAGGACAGGTGACCATAGCCTTTGCACTCAAAACATTGAATTTCTTTCATTTTCTTAGTGCACTTTCAGTGGACTTTTTGAACGAATACTTTACCATTTTACCAGAAAAACTCCTTCTCAGATTAGGAGGGACATTATTTTCTTTTCTGGATCTATCATTTAAAGCAATTTTATTGAACTTTTTAACCACTGAACCTAGATAAGCACTTATTTCAGTTTCATCATCTACTTTTTCTTCAGTAGCTTTTAGAGCAAGACCTCTCTGTTTATTAGTAGGCTCTAAGTTCATTTCAAATTCTTGTAACACGTTAAGAAGAGTATGGAAGTTAAGTGATGACATGTGTCGGGCCTCTTGCATAACAATCTTCTTAACTTCAAACCTAGGAGCATGAGTTCTCATAGCTTTGTAAACTAATTGTTTATTAGTTAGAGGGTCACCTAAACTTTGACATTCATTTTATATATTAATTTCTCAAAATAAGAAGTGATAGACTCATCATCACCCATCCTAATACTCTGAAATTTTTATAAAGCAGTTTGAAGTCTAACTTCTTTGACACTTGCATCTCCCTTACAATGAGTTTGAAGGAGTATCTAAGCTTGTTTGGCAGTTGTACAGAGTTGTACTAACCTGAACATATGCGGATCAATCCAACTGAAGATGGCATTCAGTGCTTTCTCATTGTAGGCTACGTCATTGACTTCTAATCGAGTCCAGTCAGCTTCAATCTTCAGGTGTACATCATTGTCATTATCTCTGGGCGTCATTGGTGGATTGTACCCATCAATGGTTGATTTCCAAGCCTGTAGGTCTAAGTATTTGATGTATTGTCTGAGCCTAATTTTCCACTAAGCATAATTTGTCCTATCCAGCACTGGTAGCCTATTGTTTGTATTGGGGTTTGCCTTATCCATGGTATGGTACCAAATCTAAACACCAATGAGTTAGGTGCTTGGCTCTGACGCCATTTGTAAATGTATGGACCGGGATTGGTACCCCTTTTGATTCACACGATGTGTTAACACAGTGTGTTGTGCCAACAGCGATTATATTCAGTGTTGTCCCAACACTCGTTGTAGAGTAATATTGCAGCGGAATAACAAACAAAGTGAATGAATTTTAAGCAGGTTATATGAATATAATATGTCGACCCTTACAGCCAAATAATCACTAAATATAAATTTAATGATCTTACAAAATTCAACTGAGTAAGAAACTCAATTCTAACAGTAATTAATCTTATAAGGTATGGAGTTTATAGCTTAACCAGATAAAACTTAGTAAAAACAAGACTAACACTATTATAAGAATTTGTCAAATCACTCAGAACTAATTCTAGTCTTGTTGTTAATATTGATGTCGAGCACGCTTTCTTGTAGGATTTGATCGTCCTAATTCATTGGCGTGATAGACACGAGTTTGTGATTGCTCTCTTCTTCTTTGGATAAATCTAAAATCTCCGTTGATGTTTATCTTCAGGAGATCTTCTAATATTATCTTCAACTTGCTTCAGCTTATCTTCTTTCCTTAAGCATAAGTCCGCAAAATCCTTAGAGTCCTTGATATCCTGAAACATATCACAGATAACCACAACTTGTGGAACTAAGTGAGTTTAAGAATAAAGGCAAAATAAAAATATTTTACTTAAATAATTCGGACAGTGCAGTGTTAAGTTCAGTGTTGTGCCAACGCTAGTTACCAGAATTAATTTAGCAATAGATCGTATTTATATAATAAGGTCGATTACAGGTGCGGTACAATGTGTCCATCACTAAACTAGACCTACTTAGACTAATGCTAGCGCTGAGTAGGCTTGGCCTAGAACACCGCGAACTAACGTTAGATGCAATGGCGAATGTCAGATGTATATCGGAGATGATGTCGAAGATCATATCGGGGATGATATCAGATGCCTTCTACGCCAAGGATGGTGTTCTTCTAACGTCGAGGGTGACGTCGGATATGATGTCGAATGATAAGTCCGTGATATATATCCGAGATATATATATATATATATATATATATATATCAAATATTGTGTGGAGCGCTATATCGGGTATGTTCTATATAGGTGTACAGTAGTTGCAGATAATTAAATCTTACCTTGATTATCGAAATATAGGTATTTATAGGCCTCGGGATGCGGTGACCACTCACGTGATAAACACGTGAGTTGTACTATATCGGAGGTACATTCATATGTATGTCAGGGACGATCCCCAACATAGGTAAAATATGGGCATGGCCCATGGAATGGCCCAGTACGGGAAATACCCATATCATGTAGTCCCCCAATTTGGGAATTATTATTCGAAAATAATAATTTGCAAATTAAATCTAAGTTTTGAATTATCTGTACCTCTCGTCCCGCCAGTTCGAATAACAGAGATCGGATACGGGAATTTACACAAAGATACTGGTGGATCCTAGTATAATTAGCGTATTCGAGAGGTCCATATTCGAATTTACTGTTATATGTGCTTACTATAATCAAACGGTCACCATGAGGGGAAAGTAGAATGTTCTTAAAGTTTGATATGGAATATTTTCCGATATGTATATCAAATGTGAAATTTGATATGGTGGGCACTTAATGCCTACCCATAGGTTTGCGCCTATAAATATAAGCCTTCTTGGAGAGAGAAGAGTAATTTTGTCTTCTAGCCCATTCAGATCTCCTTTAGAACATGTATGTCGGGGATACCCGATATAGATTTCGATATTCGACTTCGATATGATACTCGATATGAGTATTTGATAACTTGTTCGATAAGTTTTTCAATATGTATTTCAATTTAGACCTTCACTTTGTTTTATGTTTTTGCAGATTTTGAAATTTCCTGCTTGTTTATCTGTCGTGCATTTCCTTCTTTGAAAGGCATAGCTGGTATGCACGCTCGTATGCAGAGAATTTTGGAACGCCGGGCGGAAGAGGCTACTACTTTAGTGGTGAGAGGAGAAGGAACTTTGTCTGCTTCCGGTGTGGGAGCAGCAGTTCTAGGAGGTGGGTCGCCTCTCCAACAACGTTGGAACAAACTGTCCCGATTGTTGGAGTCTCAACGACTGGTGATATGCCTCAAACTGTAGCGAGTGTGAGTGTAATTGAGAAAGTTTCTTCGGTCGCTACCAGATTTGGAGGGAAGGGGGTCCTTGACATTGTCGGAGGCGTGGCTGGGGCGGATGCGTTGCTCAAGGCAGTATCTATGGCTATTGACATTGTTGGATCTTCACAAGCTCGCCCTATGTTGATGGGGGAAGCTAAAATCCATCCCTCTGCCGAGGATATGGGAACATGTGGAGCTACCTCTTTAAAGCCAGCTTCAGCTGGTGACCTTTTGGAGGATAATCCTTTGGTCGTAAGGGTTGCAGCCAAAGCTAATCCCGCAGTGACAACTGGCGTAGCAGAACTGGGACATTCGTCTGAGGTTCCTATACCACTAGATGAAGAGGATTTTGATCCGACCTTTATTGCGGCTAAAAAAAGGGCCCCACTACCAGCGTTGATTCGCATATGCATTCTTCTCAAGGTTTTAGGATTTGTAGATTCTTTATCCCTTATCGGGTAGTTGATATCCCGTAGGATTTGTAGATTCTTCATCCCTTATTGGGCAGTTGATATCCAGTAGGATTGGTAGATTTTTCATCCCTCATTGGGTAGTCGATATCTCGTAGGATTTGTAGATCTTCCTACCCTGTGTGTAAGCGAGGAGTATGAGTGTATCTCCCCTCGGTAGGTGAATGAACATTTCTTTTAGTCCTCATGGTGAGGTACATTATTGTCATATCTTGTAGGATATGTATCTGCCTCTAGTACTTGTGGTGTGAGCTGCTCCAGACCTTTCTTGGTGAATGAAATTTCCTGGTCCAGGAAATCCTCTTTCTTGGCCAAGGTAGTATAGCCTATATATGTCCCTAACTGCATCGGCGGGTTATTTTATTGCACCCTTTGGCTGAATCAGCACCTATCAGTCCTCCATTGATCATATTGACCATCCTTCTAGTTGGGGCAGTGACAATAGCTCTTTCGCGCTCA
Organism: Linaria vulgaris; assembly: GCA_948329865.1. NCBI lineage: Eukaryota > Viridiplantae > Streptophyta > Magnoliopsida > Lamiales > Plantaginaceae > Linaria > Linaria vulgaris. The sequence goes on from OX415251.1 coordinate 42,735,436, forward strand.
GTTGAATCCTCAATTGCCTTCTATTTATCCTTTTTGGGGAACGGGAATGGTCCCTACGAGGCGAGCGGGATCCGTCATCCATGTTGTGGTCATTCTTCGAGTTCCTTACAAACTCCACTAGCTTTCCCTCCTTAATGAGCCTCTCGATCTCATTCTTTAGATCGTCACACTCCTCCGTTTCATGTCCCATTTGCCAGTGATATCTGCAGTACTTCTGGGAGTATTTCATCCCTTTGCTTTCCCTCAGCTTTCTCGGCTCATTGAGCCACCTATTCTTTTGCGCTACAGCGAACACCTCCAGAATCCGTCTGTTCAGCGGGGTGTATCTTCTTGGGGACCTATCCCTATATCTCTCCTTTCCTAGTGGCCCATTCTGTGGTTGATTGAGGCCCTGTTTGGTTTCCATCATGTTGTCCTCATAGACAATGTCGTACGCGAGCGCATTGATCTGATCTATCGTTGGTGATCTAAGCTTGATCAATTGGGTTGCGAACCTTCTATGCGATGTAGCATTAAATAAGATTAGGACAACCTGGTCCCCCTTCGGCTCGTCAACTTTGAGCAACTCATCATTGAACCTCTTTATGAAGTCTTCCAGACTCTCATTGTCCTTTGCTTCATAGCATTCAGATGGTGCATGCTAGTCCTCATTCTCTTCTGACTGGAGAATTGGCTCTCAAATTTCTGTCTCATTTGCTCGTAGCTTGTTATAGAACCAGACTCTAACCTAGTGAACTAGTCCAAGACTGCCTGGTTAAAGTCGTAGCTAAAATATTCGACTTGATGTTGCGTGAAAACCTGTGTAGGTTTAATACACTATCGACACAGTGAAGGTGGTCAATCGGGTCACTCTTTTCGTCGTACGCTTTGATGGTAGGAATCTTATCCCCTTTCTCTAAAACCTCTGGGTCAATATCCTCTAAGAATGGGGTCAAGCTCCTATGGACTTCTGCCAATGCTAGTCTTCGCCCAACTTTTGCCTTCCCACGGTCCAATTACTCCACCCTCATAGCTATGTTCCTTCTGTCTATTACTGGATCGGGACCTTCAACCCCGAAAGCTCTTGACCAGGGTTGGTCCCTTCTGGAATCTCATGTATCCTCGCGCTCATTAGCTCTATGCTCGGATCCGGGGCCTCTAGTTCTGGACTTCTGGGGTTGCGGTGGCGCATCGCCTGTTCCTCTGTTGTTTAGGCATGGAAGTAGGGTCTCCATTCAATGTTGTCTAGATGGTGGCGTTGATTGGTGCCATGATCTCGGGTGCCAAAATGGCAGGTAATGCGGCCGCGGGTGTTGGCTTCCTTTGCGGTTGAGGTTGCACGAGTTCATTATGGCTCACCTCCATTTCAAAAACTCAAACACGCAGTGGGGGCGCACTTTCAGCTGCTGAGTTGTCAACCACTGGCCTATTAGACTGCGAGCGGGTCATCCTTGGTTGCATCTTGACGTCTTCGTCCGGGAACCTGGTGTTCCCACAGACGGCGCCACTAATTTAGCAATAGATTGCATTTATATAATGAGGTCGATTACAAGTGCGGTACAGCGAGTCTATTACTAAACTATACCTACTTAGACTAATGCTAGTGCTGAGTAGGCTTGGTCCGGAACACCTCAAACTGATGTTAGTTGCAATGGCGAATGTCGGATGTATATCATGGATGACGTCGAAGATGATATCGGGGATGATATCGAATGCCTTCCACGTCAAGGATGGTGTTCTGTTGACGTCGAGGGTGACATCATATATGATGTCGAATGATAAGTCGATGATATATATCAGAGATATATATGTCGAATGTTGTGTCGAACGCTATATCGGGTATGTTCGATATAGGTGTATTATAATTGCGGATAATTAAAGCTTACCTTGATTACCAGAATACGGGTATTTATAGGCCTCGAGATATGGGGACCACTCACATGATAAACACGTGAGATGTACTATATCTAAGGTACATTCGATATGTATGTCGGGGACTATCCCCGACATAGGTAAAACATGGGCATGGTCCATAGACCGGCCCAGTACCGCAAATACCCATATCAAGAATGTTAGACCAACATTTCACGACAACACTTACACTTTCAAATAGTGATTAACAAAGGGTTGCAGAAGAAGATATTAATTAGAAAAAAAACACCTTACCCCCATAAACTTTCTACCGGTTTGCACCTTGCCCCCCAGGTTTGTTTTGTTGCACCTTGCACCCCCCCCCCCCCCCCCCCCCCCGCCCCCCCAACTTTGAAAACGTTAGCACGTTACCCTCCCGAAGCACTTTTCGTCAAATTGGACCGAATATTCTGTGGAGTCTTCACACGCCCCTCTTGACAATTTGACGGAATATTTCGTCAAATTTGAGGGAAAGTTCTTTGGGTTGGGGAGTAACGTGCTAACGTTTGCAAAGTTAGGGTCAAGGTGCAAACCGGTAGAAAGTTTAGGGGGTAAGGTGTTTTTTTCCCTATTAATTAACTAAAACTAAACTAAGACAAAATTTAATTGTTTGATTGGTTGCTATCTAAGGTTGTAAATCAAATTAAGTAAAATGTATCTAAGAGATGGATTTCATTATTCTCAAATGCGTCTATTTCATTGACAAAATATCAATTACCCTTATGGAAGCCTCTTTCTATTGATGATTGTTTTGTTTATGCATTGACGTGGTAAATTAGCCACCTTGCGTATGTCCTAAAGAATCCATTAATCCCTAATGATGTCACGCTGCTAAGCACTCTCCCTTCACCAAAAGTTCACCATGTCATATGATCCATACAATGTTTTAGAAGTGAATTAGAGTTATTAACTATGATCTAGATTTCGTGAAACATGTTAATGTCGAATGTCTAGAGATTTATCTACCTGGTCTACTATGTTAGTGTCGCATTAACAACCTCATATGCATAATTCAACGTAATACAAGGTTGTTCACCATCACTACCCCGATTCATACAAACGCGTGTGCTAAACATACCAAGTAGCATAAGCAACAAATAATATCCAACAAACAAATTCATCAATGTACTTAGTCAAAACATAGGTTCAAGGTGCATCCATATAAGATTAACTACATCCTCCCTCAGATACTGAGAGGATTAGCTACTCATAGTCACGTAAATATCACAACAATCCATCATAGATTTATGCAATAAAGAAAAGAAAAGATTAAACTTTTGATCTCGGTGAGATTTCGGCATGTCTTCCCCTTTGACTCTTCGATGCTTTCCTCTACTTTGATTGCTGACTCCTCTTGTTCACCTCTCTCCCTCAACAATGATTGTAGTGCCTCGAACGATAGAATTTTTGCTCCTCAACTCTAGAATGCTTTTGTAAGTGTTTGTAGGCTTTTGTAAGTTGTGTTTAACTGTTTGGCTGTCCTTCTTTATTTATAAGAGAGTTCTGATGCCCTAAATTTGTGAACAATCGTAACCTAGTTCGTGCAAAATAATTTTTCTACTCCCACCTTGCCTGACAAGCATGATCTGATTGAATTACCTGATCATCGTGCCTCATAGGCACGATCGTTGTTCCATTACGTCTGTGACCACGCCACCTTCTGTTTCTCCAGCTTTGTCTTGAGGTGCTGCTCATGCTCGCGCTGCATTCTGTTTTCTTGTGATATAGGTAAGATTGGTAGGGTCGTGGCACTACTGCCTCGTTATCGCTAAATAGTGCTGAAATTCTCCAAATAAGTATTATTTTGCTCCGACTCGACTCAAACTATAAAAATAATGAAACAATATTAAAACAAGTAAAATTGCCACGAAGATTATACAAAAGTATAAGAAACTAGGTACTCAAATTGCTATAATAATTCACTCATCACACACCCCTCATACAAGTCATAAGATCCTCAAATTGAGTACAAAATGCAGCGATCGTGTTAACCTGAATGAAGTTTGAGATACGGCCCAAAGGATCATCGTAAATTAAAGACCGAAACCTCTTATGAAGCTCCTCAAGGAAAATTTCCTACTCCATAAAGCACCATTGTTCCATCCATTGATAACATGTGGAGGCCTCCCCATCAAAATGGAAATCCACTACAGCGTGCCGAGTGGCATAATCAACTCCATGTAAATCAAAAAATATGTATATCTTTAAGATCTAGTTGTCAACGTGGGAACTATCGAAGTGTGTCACATCGACGCCTAAGGTACGCAAAATTGAGTTCAATTCAGAGGAAGAGTGGACATCACCGAACGATCCTTGTGGTGAGTTTGCATCGCCCGACTGGATGAGGAGCGACAAGAGTATGAGCAATTTGGGATAAAAGGATTCCATGTGAGACATGTGTTGCTCCAAAGGAGTGGAGAATTTTAACTCCACAGTAGCCAAAAGAGCTGCAATTTCATCATTCCTCATGGTAAGAACAAAGTGAAAGCACCAGATAATACAGATCAAGTATGCAAGAACAGTGCACTTTTTGAGTTGTGAAAACTCCTCAATAAACTTCTTTTCTTCTTAAAAAAAAATGCATAAAAAACTGCTTTGTTTTCAATTACATAATATTCTGCTAGAACAATGAATAATGGAAATCTAAAAAATTACCAAAATTAAAATATGAAATGAGGAAATAAAATAACAACTTAATCTCCCAAAATTATCCTCTGCTCACGTCTCAATTTTCTTTCGAATTGCATTCAGCTAATCACGAATTCCTCGAATCTCTTCTGTACACGACGCGTTCTAACTTCACGCGCTTCCGACTCATCTTCCCGCACGTTCTCCTTAATTTCTAGCTCTCTTCCTTACATGTAACTAGGTTGTCTATGTTATGATTTATTGTTGGACTCCGTCATCTTCCTCTGGGGTCGGCCCAATGTCTAGTGCTAATCTATCCTGTGTAACACCACTCTCACCAAAATTCCTACTTTTCGCCTACACTTAGAAGCCATCCTTACGAATTATGTATTGTTTAACGTAGATTGATCACCATATGATAATCTGGGTCTGATAGGTATTGGTTACATTTTTATGAACTCTAGGAAAAAATATTTGACAGCATTATCGACTTCAGTATTCTTCTCAATTTACAATTATGTATGTCACTGGTAGCACATTATGAGAATATTACTCAGCTCCTACAACAATTTTTTATTTATGTTGAACTGTATCAGCACAGAACAAGATACACCGCCCTAATTCAATATGCCTATTTAGGACCATATAATGCGGCTCAAAGTCTTCATCTTCGTTACAATATATTTTGGGAAATTTGCCAACAGAAGTCCTTTATGTTAACCACTTTTCAAAAAAGGTCCTCTATGTTGACATTTAGTAAAAAACGTCATATATGTTGACATCATTTGCAATTTTCGTTTAGCAGAAAATGTCCTATACGTTGACACCATTTGCAATTTTCGTCCTATATGTTGACATCATTTGCAATTTTCGTCCTTTTCAAAAATCTGGCAAGAAAATATTTACATTTTGATCCCTAAATATTTTATAGAATTGCACTCACACCATAATATATTTTAAGAAATTTAAAAATTTCAACAAACTTAATTAGTAATTTCTTAAGCTTGATTTTATTAATTATCTGATAATTTAAAATTTCAAATAAAATAAAATAATATTATACTCCATCTTCTCCACACCCACCCAACCCCCCCCCCCCCCCCTCCACCGCACCCCCACCAAATCCACCACCACGAAACCCCAAATTCAACTCAAATCGACCTATTTTCATCACCATCGCTCTTCCATGATCTCAATTTCAAAAATTGCTACCCAAAAGCGTTCGAAATAGTTTAAAAATCGTTACCCCCAAAACCTCCACAAAACGAAAAATTGAGGTCATAGAAGTGTGAGGGTGATGGAAATGAGTCCATTTGAGGTGGATTTGGGGTTTGGTGGGGGGTGGGGGACGGGGCTATTTGGGGGTGTGGAGAAGATGAAGTATAATATTATTTTATTTTTTTGAAATATTAAATTATCAGATAATTAATAAAATCAAGCTTAAGAAATTACTAATTAAGTTTGTTGAAATTTTTAAATTTCTAAAAATATATTATGGTGTGAATGCAATTATATAAAATATTTAGGGATGAAAATAAAAATATTTTCTTGCCAGATTTTTGAAAAAGACGAAATTTGCAAATGATGTCAACATATAGGACGAAAATTGCAAATAATGTCAACATATAAGACGTTTTCTGATAAATGTCAACATAGAGGACGAAAATTACAAATGATGCCAACATATATGACGTTTTCTGCTAAATGTCAACATAGAGAACATTTTTTGAAAATTGGTTAACATAAAGGACTTCCGGTGGAAAATTCCCTATATTTTGTTATCTAAAATTATCCATACGATGGAACTTTTGGCCAAGCTTAGTGCATGGACAACTATTGTGTACCATTCATTGAAGACATCACCTTTTTAGCATCTCACTTCGGGATACCATACTTGGAAAATATGCCCTACCAGTTACAATTTTTTGACAATTCTTCTATTGAATTTCACATTTCATACTTATTCTTGTAACAAAACTTTCATTTTGAGTTAAGTAAATGACTTCTCGTCTTGTTCAAAGAAAAAACATTCTTTTTTATTTTGTGAATATACACAATGATCTAAACCAGTAATAGAAAATGATCAATAGATGTTGTCAAATTGATTGGATGTATATTAAGAAGGACGGATTATTAAACTATTTGTCTATTATCTATTAAAAATATAAGAGATGATTTGGTTAAAAGTTTATTTTTAATTAATATTAATATATTGTTATGGTTGTTAACACACCCCAACCACTCAATTTGTGAAGTTCGTAAATAATAAGTTCAAAGTATAACAAAGAAGCAACTAATAAAACTCTCACAATTTAAACGGTATGAGAGAAACCCTACCATTAAACACGCCACCGCCGTCGGACTTACTGTCTCCGGCATTCAATGCACAACGACCAGATAATTCCGGTAATTTGAAGTCAAGAAATCAAAAGGGCTTCGGTAAATAGACGAAAACATTGAAAAGATAGATATGGAAACTTCACAAGAGCAGTTTAAGGGAAACCCTAACTCACAGCAATTCACATAAGTGGGAATGGTTATGCAGATAAACAAACGCAACGACATGCATATCGACAAGGACAAAACCGCGGAAGAGCAAAAACTAATTGATGTGAGAAATACGCATGGGAATATCCCTTTCAAGTGGACTTCCTATTTCTTGGTAGATACCGGTGTGATCGAAAGTTCTATAACGTGGGTTCGGATCTTGATTCCCCTCGTGGAGTTTCTTAGAGAGTATAGGATCCAAACGTTGGCATCATGCATAGAAGACCCCATTAAAATAGATGGGAATACCTACAATGCATCCAGAGGAAACTTCGCACGATTATGTGTCCAAATTTGCACGGATAAACCGTTAGAACTCAAATTATGGGTAGCCGAGAAGGTTTACCAAGTGGTGTACGAGAACATTATGTCTCTCTGCCATGATTGTGGGTGTAGGCAACTCGGAAAAAACATGTACTGTGAAGATCAACCGTACGAATGATTTTGGTTAACAAAGTTCCAACAACAACGAATGCGGAATGCCTGAGAGGGAAAGCGAAGAGCAAATAATATGGTGATTGGATGCTTGTTAGCCAAAAGAAAAAAGGTCCAACAAATGGAAAGGAGATCCTTAAGAATCATAAAAAATCTACTCCGCGAGCTACGACAGGCACAAGGGAAAAGAAGGGAAAGGAAAATGCGCCACCATCAGTTCACCAATTTGCAATACAGATTTTGGGTGTTCAATGAAAATTTATGTACCAGCTTACTTAAACCCTAAGTTAAGGAAAGGTAATAATTCAATGCTTTGTGTTTCTGTTTCGAAAAATAAAAAGAAGTTAACAGACGCGTCTCTTGGAAAAGGCCAGTTATTTGAACCCTCAGGGAATTATAATCCTTTTAAAAATCTTTCAAACGAAGATACTCCAGCCGCCCTAAATTCCAATCACAAAGAGCGATCTGAAAATCAACGAAAAGATCATGGAACTCAATTTTGCGAACAGAATGTTGGTAGCGAATTTGGCGCAGGTTTGGGATTTTGAGACTTTGTTCCACTAATTCAGAGGACATTGCAAGATACTACAACCCAAAACTTGGGAACGATTGATACAAGTTGTCCAGATACCCGCGAGCACGTGGGAGATCAAAAGGGCAGTCTACCGCGTGGGAAGATGGGAAAACATGCACACATGGTGGCAGAGATTCGACCTGAGTACATGGGAGTCGAACAAACAGAGGATGTTGGCCTTGGAAATCCTGAGGCAATTATTTACTACATGGATTGGGATTCGTCTTGAGATTTTCGTGCTTCCAACTCAACTATATAATTCCAGTATGAAGATCATATTGTGGAATTTCCAAGGAGCGGGAGATGAGGAATTTCAAAGAAATTTTTGAGAATTGGTACGTTATCAACAACCAACGATAGTTTTTATTCTTGAAACTAGGGTTGGCGAGGATCAAGCCCGGAATATAGCCTCGTTCATGGGTTATAGGAATTAGGTGATTGCTTTAACGGTTGGTATGGTGGGGGTATTTGGATGTTGTGGAATGATTACAATGTGGAAGTTGAAATCAAGGACGCCAACGTTCAGGCCATACATGCCATAATTCGACTGAGTTTGCAAGATAGGTGGAGACTCACAGGGGTGTACGCGCAACATCACAAACCAGCCAAAATCTGGGTTTTTCATAGTTTGGCGAAAGTTGTGAATGGTTCAGTGACTCTCAGTTAGTCACAGGGGATTTTATTGAAGTTCTCTTTGCACATGAGAAAATAGCGAGAAGAACACGGTCTCTTAGCCATCTTTAATTTTTTTTGCAACATCATGGAAAGATGTAACCTCATTGACTTAGGTTTGGTGGGACCTAAGTTTGATGGACAAAATAAATGGGAGGATGGGGCGCTTATCCAAGCGAGAATTGATAGAGCTATAGCTAATCAGTAATGGATCACGCAATTCTGGGACCACGAAGTTGTGCACTTGCCGCACACGCATTCTGACCACCACCTCATCGTTACTTGCTATCTTGGTAGAGATAGGCCTAAAGGTAAGAGACTATTTAGATTTGAGGCCACGTGGTTTACGAATGTCAAGTACGAACTCCTTCTGAAGAATATTTGGGGAGAAAAAGAAGATATATTAGACGCTATTGAGGAGGTACCTATGGTTATGAAGCCTTGGAATCAAACGAAGTTTGGTAAAATATTCAGGAAAAAAAAAGGAATTGACGGCCAAATTAGGGGGAATCCAAAAATCCTTAAGTATTCAGCTGAATCCCTATCTTTGTCAACTTGAAACTGACGATAGAATACATTGATATCTTGAGGCAGGAGGAAATATTTTGGTACCAGAAATCTCGCGTGAAGTGGATTAGCGATGGGGAAAGAAACACAAAATATTTCCACCGCTCGACACTGATACGAAGAAGATGAAATAAAATTAAGATGCTCAAGATTGAGGGTGTTTAGGAAAAGGATGATGCGATCCTCCATGAGCATACAAAGGATTATTATATTCATTTGTTCTCATACATAAATTCGGGAATATTTAGCACAAAATCAAAAATTGTCGAATACAAGGTTTCAAATGAGACTCGAGGTCACGGACTGAACAAATCTTGTGAATCTTGTTGAAGCCGGGGAGATTAAAGCTACAGTGAACTCCATGCACCCGCTGAAAGCATCGAGACCCCGAGAGTTCACTGTAGCTCTAATAATCACAAAGTTGGGAATGTATGGAAAAATCATTTGTGAAGTTCGTGAATAAGGTGTTCCAAATGAGGAGCTTTCATAAGACAATATGTGAGGTGTTCCTAAGCCTTATACCAAAAACTCAAAACCCCGAGAGTATTGCACCAATATCGGTCGAATACCCTTATGCAACGTTTTGTATAAGATAATCACAAAATGTATTACCATGAGGTTAATGACTTTGATGGCCAAGATCATAGCACCTACTCAATCCAGATTCGTCAAAGGTAGGAGCACGCAAGACAACATCTTTATCTTGCAAGAAGTCCTGCATTCGCTAAGATCGAAGAAAAAGAATAAGGTGGGAAGCATGATAATGAAGCTCGACCTTGAAAAAGCATATGATACGGTGAGTTGGAACTTTCTCAAAAAACCTTATATGCTTTTGATTTTTTCGGCTAATCTTGTGGAGCTAATTATGTTATGTGTGAGTAATGCTACGAGGATCTTGTGCAGTGGTACACTAATGCGCATTTTCATGTGTTATTATTTAGTAATACACACTTTTCGTAAGTATACCACACTTTTTGTAAGTATACCAGTCAAGTAATATAAATAGAAAGTAAGATTGCATCCCAAATCTCACTCCTTCTATTTATTCTCAATTGGTTGTTAAACAAGATTTGGATTTGTAGGCTGAATTAACAAAACAAAACAAACAGATTGAATTGTTGAATAATAACATAATTAATCAGATGTATGTTTAGAGCTTCATGTTTTATTGGATTTCCCCTATGTATCATTCACATGCTTTTGATTAAGGTATTAATCTACGTGTCAATAGCTTATTTCGAGGCCACAAGAGGACATGGTCCAACTTATCTTTTCCACACACTCTCATGTTTGACTATCCCACACAACGTATCATGATGGCACGCTAGCGATTTCCCATAACTTTTAATCATTTATATATTGGCAGAATACACAAAAGCATCGAGATCAAGATAGATGAATAAATACATAAACGAAAATAAGAAATCACATAAGGTCGTCAATCCAATTTTTCCATAACTCAAAACGCCAAGAATTAGTTACTCATGATTTCAAGTTCAATATCACAGGTAGAAAAAAAACATCGTAAGGAAATAGTAAAAGAAATATAAACTCCCAATTGGTGTCGCTCTGTTGCTTTCTACTTGATCTCTGACTTGAATCCTTGCTCAAAATCTCAATTCTCTTGATTGTTGTTGTGTGCTAGTGTTCTCTGCTGTTTTCTGATGTCAAGATTGTGAACTGGTAATATTTGGTGAGAGATGATGCCCTAAATCGCGTAGCCTTTATGATATTTATAGGCAAAAGTAGTTGCTGAGACGAAATTGGATTTTTTAACGATTTTGGGCCAAAATAAAGTTGCACTACAAGAAAGGTCACACTACTAGTGGCGATGGCCGCGTTACTCTCTGTTTGTTCCCCGCTGCAGGACGGGGTTTTACGCATCGCACGACTTTGAAGGTCGCACAACTCATGTCGCGCTGCTCTTTTTTTCTCTGCGCGACTTTACGGTTTTGGCCATAACTTCTTCTCTCGATGTTGGAATCGAGATCCATTTGTTGCGTTGGGACACTGACTTCCGTGTCTTTCCAATGGTATGCACCAACTCCTCTGATTCTACTTGTGACTTTATCGCCTTGTATTTGAACCAATGACTATGCTTCTAAAAACATCAATTTTAGGCTATTTTAGGTTCGTTTCGTTAACTCACCAATATCCTAAACAAATACAAAACCATACTAACACCAATAAATATGCACCAATACTTATATAAAAGCATAATAAACAAGTACTTAAATCATGCTAAATAAGCTCTCATCAAATACCCCCACGCTTATATCGTTGCTCGTCCTCGAGTAACTGAAAACCAAAGATTTACTCAATCTAAATTAGAACTCAAGTCATCAACATGTCAACACTCATGCATATGATATATTTTCAGAATGCAATCTATGGTCAAAATAAGAGATGAGCATTGTACATCAAGTTTAATAAAGTCATTGTCATGCAACATTTCATCGTGTTGCGTGGTGTGCTCATATATGCAGTAAGTATAGAATATAAGATTCTCATAAATAATTCACAAACTCATAGAGTTTCATATACTTACTTCACCATTATTTTCTACTTTTCTCACTATTCTCCATACATATTAACTTTTTATATTGAAGACCTTTAGGACTTTTAATGTTAGGATCGGGTATGGGTTATAGTGGGAAGACATTTATGAGTTCTAGAGATGTACACAGTAAATCAACTCATTATTTTTCTTTTTTCCCCTAATTTGTGCATTTCTTTTGCCCATACATTTTAGGCTCTTTTGCATCTTTTCCTCTCGTATTCATTTGTGCAAGTATCAATCCACCATATACTTTATTGACTTAGAGACGCTCCCCCACACTTACATTTTTGTGTGGAGGTTATTATATGCTCTCTAGTTTATTCATCATCCGTTTTGTTTTTTTAGCCTTTTCATTTTTCTTTTAGGCTCATGCTTTTTTGTTTTCACATTCCTTCCTTATCTCTCTTTTCTTTTCTTTTTTATTTACTACATCCATTTCTAGAAAAAGGGTAGGACATACTTTCATTCAGATCAAGGGTAGGTAGATGTGGGTACATAAACAAAAGGCTTACACAGAAAAGGCTTCAGTGAAGATCTGAAGATTATTTTATTTGTAAATGCTTTTGGGCTTGAAAGGCTCAAAGGTGATAGAAAATATGGCATATTTCATTTCATCAACAATCCAAATTCACACTTCCTTCAAATAGCAATAGAGTAAATTACTTGAGATTCATAATTTCTATGCAATTCCCCATTTTCTCATAAATTCGATGCAATTATTTTAATATTTTCTACTTATGTCCATCGTGCATGTTGTATATGAAATAGAACATGCTTTTGAAAAAATTACCGCAATATGTACTCAGTCCACGCACGTATACTCTTTGCATCTCAAATTCGTACCATATTATGCATATATCATCATTGATCCCTACTTATTCATTCTTTCATGCTTTAATCTTGAATCTAATGAATCAGTCCTAAATAACTAGACTCCCGGATATATATAGCATAAATAACAAAAAATGAAGCTTTCCCACCCCCAACACAGAATCAGACGATGTCCTCATCGTCAAAATATATAAAATAAACTGATTGAGCAACAAGCTCGTAGATTGTCTGACTGTGGGTGTTGGTGCTTTCTTCATTTGTTATTTTCTGTCAATGTGCCTTAATCCCATCCAAATATGGTTGTTGGTATTCCGGATTTGCTCATTGAATTCTTCCAAGTTGTTCACTAGCTTTCATTGTCTTTCATCATCCTCTCCTTCGCCCTTTTAGTTGCTCTTAAATAACGTCTTTTTCTTTGACTTGGGCACTAGGACTTCTTCAATTGATGCAATAGATGAAGACACGCTAATGTGAAACGTCCAAATGCCATGTTCTTCTACTAAAAATAAAAGAAATAAATTATTTTCACAAGAAAATAATTTAATTGAGAACTAGGAGGAAAAAGTCTTATGAATTCTGAGAGATGTGAGAATTAAATATGTGATTAGGGTTCAAGAAATATATAAAAGTTCTTAATAAAATTTGATAATTTTTCATAAGTTCCACAACTCTTCCATGTTAATTGTAATCACTCTAAGAATAATTCATGTACATCAATGGAATTTAATCATAAGAGAAGTGCAAGTAATGAAGGAAAGGTAAGAGATCAGATTGCTCAGCCAAATTCCATAGATTCTGATTTTGCACGTCTCATCTTTCCATATGCAATGAGAAAATGTGTCCTGCAAGAATCGGGGGTACGCGAAAACTATGTCGCGCCAGTGCTGCGCTACGGTCTCAAATGCAGTGCTGCTCGTGAGACTCACTGGAAAAGTTGCGCGGCGACCTTCAAATGCAGGTTGCTCCCTGGAAAAACTGCGCGACTCGCGCAACTTTCTGGAAAATCTTCACGTCATGTTTGTTGCTCGTTTCCTATTCGTCTCTCTACTTTGCATCATCTTTTCACTTTCTTCGTTTCTCTTTTCCTGTCACATTTGGTAGATCAAAAATACATTGAAACATTTTATTCTATATATGACCCAAACAAAGATAAATTAAACTAAATGCATTACTCAATAATTAAAAAACTTACTATTGTGGGTTGCTTCCCACACAATGCTTAGTTTTACGTCGGTTAGCTCGACGTTGTTGATGGATTCACGGAGTTTCGAATATTCTGATGAGACTCAATCTTCAAAATATGGCATTGTATCAGCTTTAGGCAGTTTTCTCACCTTCTTTCGATGGAGACTCTTTTGCATAACTCTATGCTCCAACCTTATGTCTTCTTCCATTCTTGTTTGCAAATGAAATCTCTTTCTTTTGGCCTTCCTATGTTGTGGTTCACGAGTTCCATGTTGCAAAGCATTCTTTTTCAGATTTTCATCTTCATCTACCACTATTTGCATATGAACTCTTTTTTTTTTTGCGTTACTATGCAGTGGTTCGCAAGCTCCATGTAGCACCTTTTTGTTATGACATTGAAATATGGTGCTTTCTTTCTCCTTGCCTTTCGATGAAGTGGCTCACAATTCCATGAAGTAGCCTTTTAGAGAGCATATGTGTAGACTCGACATATGTGGTTTTCTTTTTCTTCACCTTCCTATGTCTCTCTACTTCCAACTCCCAATTCTTCAAATGTAAAAGTTTCAACTTCAACACATGGGATAGTATAGATGTCCATTAAATGATTCTTCAATACAGATTGTAGGCGCATAATCAAGGAACCATTCAGTGTTTGAACCCATGAATAGATTTTTCCTCAATGACTTCTACTTCAATGCGACGACATTTGCAATTGGTAGGAGTGGTTCGGCTTTTGCACGGTCAACAATGCCAAATTCCAAGTACAACTCGGTCTTTGCACCATAAGTCTTGATTGTTAGAATACTTACTTGTATCTCCATTACCTCTTCTTGTCCATGAATTATGGGCATTGGCTCAAGCTCAGTCTCTACTTTTATAAGGATGTTGTGTGGTTGTATCTCTTGAATCTTCGCTATGTTTATTTGAGGTGCTTCATGGTCAATCTTAAATGATTCATCTTCGTCTATTGACACTTCTTTGCTCACCTGGGTTTCAACAATGGCCAGGGGATCTTCTTCGTCTTCTTCTACCAAATAAGGTAAGACACGTCTGGTTTTGATCATGAGCTCGTAGTCCTCGGGATTGAGAATAGTTTCCCACCTCCCAACTATTTTCTGATACCATTCGATCTCCGCCAAACATTGCTCATTTGTGCCATGGAATGTATTGACTTTTCCGATGGTTGAAAATCATTTTTCCCAAGTACATTTGTATCCATTAAGGAGTCATTGTTGTCAGATGCACCTTGATCAACCGCATAATCGTCAAGATTATCAGCTTCACTGTCTTTATCATCGACTTCATTGTTGACTCCATTAGGAATTTGTAGATCTTTGCACTCTGTCAGTTCTTCGGATGGTTCCTTCTCTATGATGGTCGGGATTGTACTTTTTGATTGTGAAGTGATACGTGGGGTTTGTATCATATGAAACTCGGCCATATTGATATCATGGTTCATTTTTTGCACAAATCACCTCATAGATCTCACTATCGTCATAATATTCTTCCAAAGAGCCCGAGCAACTTGTGAAATTACGGTAATAGCATGTGTAATGAGGTTATGAGTCCTCATCGCCACACGTCTCTCCCTCAAACGATGTTGCATTCATAGTACCTACAAGATACTCAAGGACTTAAAAGATTCACCAAAATTGAACAAAATAAAAGAAACTAATGGCGATTGATTACCTAGTTCCCGGCAACGGAGCCAAAAACTTGATGTGTATTTTCACGTGTTATTATTTAGTAATGCACACTTTTCGCAAGTATACGAATCAAGTAATATAAAATGGAAAGAAATATCACATCCCAAGTATCCTATCCCACCAGGACTGTATGAATCAATCTTGATCATTCTATTTTATTCTCAACTGGTTGGTAAACAAGATTTGGATTTGTAAGCTGAATTAACAAAACAAAAGAAATAAGCCGAATTGAATTGGATTAATTGTTGAGTAATAATATAATTAATCAGATGATTAATGTATGTTTAGAGCTTCAAGTTTCATTGGATTTCTCCTATGTTTCATATACATTCTTTTGATTAAGGACTTAATCTGCGTGTTCATGGCTTCTTTCGAGGCCACAAGAGGACATGGTCCGACTTATCTTTTCCACACACTCATAGGTTCGATTATCCCAAAGAACGTATTATGATTGCACTCTAGTGACGTCCCATAACTTCTAATCCTTCATATATTAGCCAGATACACAAAAGCATCGAGATCAAGATAGATGAATAAACACAAACAAAAATGTATTAATCAAAACATAAGAAATCAGATAGGTCGTCAATCCAATTACGTCATAAATCTAAACATAAAGAATTAGTTACTCATGATTTCAAGATCAATATCACAAATAGAAAATAACATCGTAAGGAAGTAGTAAAAGAAAGATAAACTCCCAATTGTTGTCGCCTTGGTGCTTTCTACTCAATATCTAACTTGAATCCTTGCTCACGATCTCAATTCTCTTGATTGTTATTGTGGGCTAGTGTTCTCTGTTGTTTAATGGTGTCAAGATTGTGAGTTAGTAAGAGTTGGTGAGAGCTGATGCCCTAAATCCTGGAGCCCTTATGGCATTTAAAGGCAAAAGTAGTTGTTGGGCCGAAATTAGGTTTTCTATCATTTTTTGGCCAAAATAAAATGGCGCAGCAGGACATGTCGCGCTGCTAGTGGTGCTGGTCGTGCTGTTATGGCACCGGTCGTGCTACCCTTTATTTGTTCCCCGCTGCAGCACATGCTTTTACCCGTTGTGTGACTTGGCACGTCTAGCTGCTCTTTTCTTCTCTGCACGGCTTCACGGTTTGGCCCATAACTTCTTCTCTCAATGTCGGAATTGAGACCCACTTGTTGTGTTGGAACACTGACTTCCGTGTCTTTCCAATGGTATGCACCAAATCTTCTGATTATGCATGTGACTTTATCACCTTGTATTTGAATCAATGGCTATGTTTCAAAAAACATCCATTTTAGACTTTTTGTCTTAACTAACCAATATCCTAAAAAGACACAAAACCATACTAACACCAATGAATGTACACCAATATTTATACAAAAGCATAAGAAATAAGTACTTAAACCACACTAAATAAGCGTTCATCATACACATATGGAACCGTTCAAACATCAGTGCGGTCTTAGGCAAGGGGACCCCTTTTGGCCGTATCTTTTTGTATTATGCGTTGAGCGGCTCTCCTATTTGATTAACAAAGTTGTGGGGAAAAAAGTGGATCCCAGTTATCCCTGGTAGAGGTGGTCCTAATATCTCATATATTTTCTTTGTCGATGATCTTATTCTAATGGGTAAAGCAAACTATGCAACCATGCGAGCTATACAAAAGTTCTAGAAAGTTTATGCGAGGCGTCGTGGCTACGTCTCAACCCCCATAAATCAAAGATTTTTTTCTCTAAGGCCGAGGGTGCTAGTCTAAAACGTCATATCAGTGACCTTCTTGGGTTTGGCCAAACCCGTAACCTCAGAAAGTATCTTGGCGTTAAAATCATTAATGGGCGAATTACTCGTGACACCTTTGTTGTCATATTTGACCGCGTTATGATAAGATTTAGTATATGGACGAGCAAACTTCTATCACTCGCGGGACGAGCGACTTTGATTCAGTTTGTCTCCTCGACTATGCATATTAACACAATGCAATCTACGTGGTTGCCTGAGCATGTGTGCGCAAAGCTAGATAAACTCTATAGAGATTTCTTGTGGTCGACGGATATTTCTAGCAAGAAGCTCCACCTCGTGGGATGGAAATGGGTCACTAAAAAGAAGAAAAAGTAGCCTCGACATTCACACAACACGAGCAAGCAACGAGCCCCTTCTTGCAAAATTGGCGTAGAAAAATTTTAATGAGGAGAAAACAATTTGTAGCAACCTTGTGCAAGCGAAGTACCTTCGCATCCAATGCTTATTGAATTATTTGGCAAAGGCGATGTATAGTGCGACATGGAAAGGGATTGTGAAGTTTGTTGGTCTTATGAAACCTGTGCTTCAGTGAAAGATAAGGAGGGGTGTGAATTTGTTTTTGTTCGATAACTGGAGAGGGGTTGGGAGACTTTGCGGCGAGGAAATTAGCATCCACCACACGGATACTAATTTATTACTTAGAGAGATGATTGTTGATGAAGGAAATTGTTGCATGGGCGATATTAACGTCATTTCGCCGCAAGCTCTCTTGGACGATGTTTCAAATAGACATATTGTCTTTCATGATACCGAGGATAAGATACTATGGAACGAGACTTTGAGTGGTATGTTGACGTGTCAATCCGCTAATAAGGCATTTCGGAAATTGTACTCCACGAATGAAAGCAATCACACCAATAGTTGGGTTTAGAAGGTCAACGTGAGTAATAAACTGCAAAACTTTTTGTGGCTAATTACTCAAGAAAGGCTCGCGACTAATCAGCTTCGGTACAATAGACAAATTTCCTTTAAGGCGGTCTGCTCCTTATGTGATTTTCAAGAGGAATCGCGATTACACTTGCTCTAATATTGCAAGGAAACGCGTTCAATATGGGCTTGCATTATTCCTAGCGAGGATTTGGAGAAGTTCTACGTGATTAGTGACAACAAATGGTTGCGGGTTAATATCAAATCACTAGAAATCCGTAATCTTCTTTCGCCGAATGTTAAGTGGCAATGGATATTTATGGAGAGCTTGTGGATTTGTTGGAAGCACATGAATTTGAGGGTCTTCCTCAAGAGCGAATGCAATATACATGGGCATATCTTCCAAATTAAAAAAGTTGAAGGTCGAAGGAAAAAAAAAAGAGTCTAGACGAAGAAGTACAATGGTCCAAACCGCATGGAGGCTAGATGAAATTGAATGTAGATGGTAGCCTTATTACGAAAAGAAATCCAGGCAGATTGGCGTGGATGCTTAGAACAGAGGAAGGGATATGGTGTTGGGGTTTCAAACGATGCCTCCTCTCACCAACGGTTGAAGAAGCGAAACATGAGGCGCTCGGAAGAGGTTTGGAGATTGCTTGGGATAAGAGAATACTGAATATCGAGATCAAACTCACTTGTTATTTTTAAACTTGAGACGAGCGAGTTGATACCCCAACCGAATTATACAAAATTGGTGAGTGATTGTAAGCGCTTACTTCACATGCCATGGAACCACACCTTCAAGTGGATCCCAAGAACCGCCAACAAGGTTGTTTATAGTTTGACGAAAATAACGACAAATGTTAGAGAGAGTGATTTCTTTTGGAATAAAGCTTCGTCTTCGTTTCTTATTTAGCTTGTTAGCCAGAGACATGCGTAAGAACCTTTTGTATATCCTTTTAAAAAAAAAAGGAAAAAAAAACTTTATTTATTTATTTATTTTTGAAACAAGAATGAAGGAATATGAAAAGACTGTTTTTATTGAAGTTAAATTACAAGCCATTGGTAAAGTATATCCACTCTATCCCAAACCCCTTAACTCTCATTACAATTACACTAAAATGGCGGCTGCTATTTCTCCGGCCGCCGCCACTCTCCGTCTCTTCAGACCCTTCTCCGCCGTCGCCACCTCTCCTTTCTTCTCTCTCTTCACAAACTCCAAAATAACCGCCCCATTGGTTCTCTTCTCATCCGCCGTCATCCCCCGTCGTAATCGAGGCTTCTGCTCCGTGGTTTCCGCTTCCGTCGCAAAATCCGAGCCCATCGAGTTAGAAAAAGGCGCCAAAATTCGCGAATTTCAAAAGAGATTGAAGATTGTGGACATAAAAGGAGGTCCTGATGAAGGGTTGAATCTACTTGGGGAGACACTTGTGGTTAGAGGATGGGTTAGAACATTCAGGGCTCAGAGCACTGTCACCTTTATCGAGGTTCGTTCGATTCTTTTGTAATTTGGATTCTTTATTCGTGCTAAAGATTGCACCTTTATTGTGATTGAGTAGGTCAATGATGGTTCCTGTCTTTCCAATATGCAATGTGTCATCAGTTCGGACGCAGAAGGATACGATCAGGTATCATTATGCTTTTGCCTTAAATATATATACATTCGTGTTCGTTGGAAATTTGTGGGTGTTTCTCAACAATGGTGAATTTTGATGTGCAGCCTTAGCAAATTTGATTGACCAAGGAAATTGCAAAGTTGTAATGTTTAATTGGAAGATAAACACTGTGTAATTTAGTCCACGTAATGTACCTTCTTGTCGTGTCGATTGATCTACATGCGTTGACACTGACAACGAGTATCATTTTTCCATCATTTTCGTTGAGATAAGTATCAGGGTAAAATTGTTAAAATTGGAATCATAAAATATAACATGCATGTTTTTTACTTTTTGGTTCAGTGAATACCAAATACATAACAGATTATTTACATGAATTTCTTAGATAGTTAAAAGGACTGCCAAAAATTTATAACTGTTTTATAATATTTAAGCTAAAATCATATTCCAAGCTGCATTTTAAATGCATGAATACTGTCAAATAGCGGAATAAGCCAGGGTGTATGCTATTTTATGTTTTTCACACGTGGTAATTGATAGTGAAAGTTTCGGTGTATATGCTCAAAGAAACATCATAGATGTAATTTTTCCATTTTACTTGTTAATGGCGTTGATTGACTTCCAATCTGTTTAGCTCCGTTTTTATTTTTTATTACTAACATGTTATTTCCAATTCCCATGTATGGATATTATATGGAGGACGGATATCGCTTAGCTTTCACATTCTAATTGCTAAACCCTCTTGATAGGTGGAGAATGGTGCAATCTCCACCGGTGCTTCCGTATGGGTACAAGGTTCCATAGTAGGTAGTCAAGGATCAAAACAGAAAGTAGAATTGAAAGTTGATAAACTTGTACTGGTAAATGTTCTCATTTTAATTATATTTTACAGGTATTCTTGCTCACTGTTTTATAGTTATACGTTCCTTGATTGACCTGAAACAAAGTTTCAAATGTTTTGTTACACCCTTTGGTTGCCAGCTGCATGAAATTGCAAAGTTTGAATTTCTTTTCCATATGTATTTTGTGCTCTTACTACTTAATCGTTGGATCTGGTAGCTAACTTTTCAAACAGCACGATTCGATAACTTTGATCCTCTTAAAAACATTTATGTTTGAAGAAATAATTGAAATATAGTGTGAGATCCATAAATATGGTGAGGAGAAAAAGAAAAGTATTCTGACCAGCTTGTTTTTTGCTGTATCATGTTAATGAATAATTGATATCGTCTATTTATAACAAAGAAAAAATTTGATATCGTCTCAAAAAAAATTAAATCCAAAAAGAATGTCAAAAACTTCCCTCGAGTGCCATTTCAACTGCATACTCTTATTTTGGACACGAGCCTACCTGGTTGACGTGGAAGACATATTTCAACGTTTTTCTTATGAACAATTAGTGTTATTTTCTCTAGCATACATGATGAGCATATAACTGAATTGATTTGTCTTATAGGTTGGTAAGAGTGATCCTTCTTTCCCTATCCAGAAGAAAAGCGTGACCAGAGAATTTTTGAGAACTAAGGCCCACCTTCGTCCAAGAACAAATACTTTTGGTGCGGTAGGGCCTTCTATTTTAAACGGCATATTGCCCTTGTGTGCGCTTTCAACTCTTTTGTAACCCCCCTCTCGCCCATCAGCATTATATATTTCTTTAGATCATTGAGGGCATTTAGAGAATGCCTTGATTCTCAAGGTTTTCTCCTCTTTACTTACTCATCACGCTTCGGACCTTTTGTTCATTTATTTTATCACAATTTTTGCATTACTCTCTTCTATTAATAAATTTATTGCATTACTCTAATTTTAGTAAGCTTGGCACTGAGTTTTGCTTGGTTGGTATGGTTTGGTAATACTGAGTCCAAGTTTGGTTCAGGTTTCAAGGGTGCGGAGCGCTTTGTTCCACGCGACACACAAGTTTTTCCAGGAAAATGGTTTTGTATGGCTCTCCAGCCCAATTATTACTGCTTCAGACTGTGAAGGAGCTGGTGAACAGTTCTGTGTAACAACCTTGGTAAATGCTGTTTCTAGACAGACATTTTGTATAATGGTCTTGTTCAGTTCTTTTGCAGCTGATATGTACATGTGTATATCTGAAAAATCCTACACTTGAGTATCTGTCCGTCATTTTGTAATGTGTGCTTATCAATCTCTTTGTTTTATTATTTAACTGAGTTGTTGGAGAAAGTTTTTTGCAAGTTTTTGGATTGGAAGTTATTTAATGTGCTATCTTTGTATTGTGTATGATGTCTCCATTTCCATCTTTTCAATTTATCTTTTGATCACTTGTTAAATACATGCTTCCGTTGCTATCCCTTTTTTCTCCATATCATTAATTTTAGTATATTCTATATTGATGGAATTCTCTTTTGTATTTTTGAATTCCTTGTATGCTTTTAGTTTCTTAATGTATTCCAGCCGAAATAATGTGTAATCTCCCAGTTGATATTATCTATTCCTGACAGATTCCAAACTCCAGCGAAACTTCAAATTCTCCAGTGAAGGCCATCCCCACAACAAAGGATGGTTTAGTTGACTGGTCTCAAGTGAGTTCTGGTTTCTGTTTCTCGCGTCTTATACTCGCCAACATAGTAGGAGTTGTCAGCCAACTAAATATAACCATTGTTTTGTCCTTTTTTTGACATGTATCCCTTTTGGATCATTTTGTCCGCTATTGTCATTGCTTCTGAGAGTTTGACACAGCGTTAATTGTCATTCTCTGGCAGACCATATTGATTAATGAGATTCAGCTTCATGTGTAGAATGCATCATCAATTAGCACTAGCTGGTGATGACACTAAGCATCCTAATAGTTTGAAACTTATTCTTTGGCCATTGTACTTTATGCTGAAAACAGCGTTTGCATGAGCTGTAATTTTTCTTCATGTGTATAGAGGAAAATTTTGCTGATAGGCTTTCAGTTTGAAAAGCCTGCTGAAGTGCCCATCTTATTGGTTGAAAAGCTCCTGTTTCTCTTAACAATTTTAACAATGGTGGGTCTACTGAAGAAATTGAATCTATTAGGTTCTGAGAAAATATAGATGACGTTTAAATTGATGAAATAAATTGGTACACCCAGTTAATTAGAGCGCCTTCATATTCCCCACTAATGGCCTTATTGACTGTAGGTTTGTCCACTGGATACAGTCGTCAAGAGACACCATGCCAGTGGCAGTATATTGTAACCACACCTTTATGTAGCTTGTATTCTTATGCTTTTGCGTTTCTGTATGGGCTAATGACCAGCAATATTAATTGGCAAAACTGTAGCTCTCCCCTTACTGCCAGTAATAATTACACATCTAATATTCTTTTAATATAAATAACAAGGAAACAAGGATTTCTCCCTCCCACCTCCCACCCCCTCATGCAATTAATTCCCTCTTCTATTCCAGCCATCTCTTTCTCTCTCCTTAAAATGTATCTCTTAACTGAAAAGGACTAAATAGTTTTGTAGGTTCACAAATACCTGATTCTAATTAGGGTCTTAGTAAAAATAAATTGAATACCATATCTGTAATGTTACATTCTCTAATTACTGCTTCATGTTAGTTACTATACTATCTAAAGGATTACATTGTTTATTCAAAAGTTTGGTTTGGTGTAACAGGTAACTTGATTATCCTTATTATTTGAATATTTATGAATCACAGCAAGTGTAGTATTACTTCCGCTATAATTCTATTTTGGTGTTTTTCATTTAACACTTTTATGCCTTGGATTTAGCTGATCGTCAGAATCATCTTTGGCTTTCAGCAGTTATTTTAATTGTTTGTTGCGCAATCCTTTGGATTGCCAGCTCCGGACTTGAGCTGGAGTATAGTTTGTAGAAGTCGTAAACATAATAGTTTGGCTGACCTTGTAGGTCTGTGTTTTCCTTTGTTGTGAACAGAATTTGAGATGAGAGCTTATGCATTCCTGTAACCTTTGGTCAATGACTAAATAGAGTAGAAAAAAAATCCCTTGAAATAAGTGATTGACTTGAACATTAGTTGTAAAAGATCATACACACCGATCACCTATAAAAGTTTCTTGCCTAAATTTATTTGGAGCTGGATCAACTCATTTTATGCATAAATTGTATTGATCTATGTTAAATTCCCAGTTATTGACATCTTTTTTTTTTTTTAGAAACCGTGTCTTATTCTGGAAAAGATATTATTAATTTACTTCTATTTTGCTTCGCTTCTCAATGTTTACATTCTTTATCCACCACTCTCTGACCATCAAGTGCATCGTTCAAATATTGAACAGTTGGAAAAGTTACTCGAGTATGAATTGAAAGAAGAGGGGGTTAAATGGAGAAATTGTAAAGTTAATAATTGCAGCATTAGGTTTAAGGTAGTACGAAGCAGTTTTCTCTCTGCTTAGTAGAAGGCGTAGGCCTTTTAAGCCTTTGATATTTGAGAAATTCTGCCTGGCTTTTTAATTTCTTACATTAAAATGTATTCTAGTATGCCAATCCTCTTGTCATTCTTTGATGCCTTTGGAGTCATATAATTTCTTTTCACATGGAAAAAAAGATAAATTTGATAAAGATTGTGTAATAACTTTCTGCAGTTGAAATCAGTATAAAACTTATATGTGAAATCTCTCTTTATTTTCTTGTTTGGCAGGACTTTTTTGGAAAACCAGCATTTCTCACAGTTTCTGGACAACTCAACGCAGAAACATATGCGACTGCTCTTTCTGATGTAACATTTACCTTATGTATTTGTCAATTTCAATTGATCTTGATTGTTGTAATCTGTGCTTGTTTTTCAGTATAAGCCTGTCCTATTACATTCATAGTTTGATACGATTATTTGCTCTCCTTCAGGTATATACTTTTGGTCCTACGTTTCGAGCAGAAAACTCAAACACTTCACGACACTTGGCCGAATTTTGGGTAATCTTTTGCTTTGCTGATTTTTATGTCCATGATTTTTCTTAAATACCCAAAATATTTTCTTCTTCGCTTCAGATAGTGCTTTATGGTCTATGTCGAGCATATCAAATATCTTAGACTTTAAATTTCTCTTTTCACCAGATGATAGAACCAGAATTGGCTTTTGCTGACTTAGAAGATGACATGGCTTGTGCAACCGCGTATCTCCAGTACGTAGTATGTTACTTTACAATGCCTATAGTTCATTGAATGTATTATAAATGTGTGTTCGACCATATAATGTTTTTATTACTAATTTTTAATTTGACATGATAGGTGAAGTACGTTTTAGAGAACTGCAAGGAAGACATGGATTTCTTCAATACCTGGATTGAGAAAGGAATCATCAAGCGCTTAAGTGTATTGACACCAAGCTTTTCAAATGACATGCATCTATTACATTAATCACATATCATAACATATTTTTCTTTGGTGCTTGTAATGAAATCAGTGGTAGTATTTTTACTTCCTTTTTTGTTTCATATATGCTTGTGCTTATAGCTGAATGGTTGTTTCTTCTTCAATCCAATGCTTGCCAGGATGTAGTTGAAAAAGGTTTCGTGCAGTTGACATACACCGATGCAGTTGCCCTTCTCCTAAAAGCAAAGAAGAAGTTTGAATTTCCGGTACTTATGCTACTTTTGTATATACGTTATGATATTACTGGATCTGCACGCATTTTTACCATCAACCAATTTAGTAATTCAGTTCTCTTTTTGTTTGGATATTTAAATCCTGACCTGACATCCAGGTATTTGCTGAGAAAATAAATCTG
The DNA here is from genome assembly GCA_948329865.1 of Linaria vulgaris. Taxonomy (NCBI): domain Eukaryota; kingdom Viridiplantae; phylum Streptophyta; class Magnoliopsida; order Lamiales; family Plantaginaceae; genus Linaria; species Linaria vulgaris. The sequence continues at coordinate 42,760,990 of OX415251.1, forward strand.
TCTACCATGTTTTTGGAGTGCTTTTGTTGAATTAAATCATTAATTGGTTCCCCCAGGCAAAATTGTGAGGTACTATCGAGGAGAAACATAATAATTTAATTTAATATTAAGGATTGAGCCATCCCTCCTGTTCAGTCCTGAGCGGAAAACCAACATATGGAGAAATCAACATATCTAATTAGGCAACCATAAATCTTTGCTTCCACGTAGAACTGAAAGCACAAGCCTCAAACTCTAAATTATGCCCATCGACTGGTCGTGTTCTGAAGTTTCTATATCTAAATTACATTTTTTATTCTCGACTTGTTAACTTCCGCTGATTTCAAGTATTTTCCATATCTTCGTAATTAGGATTGTATAAATTTCTAAATCACCAAGAGACTGTTTATCAACTAATGTTCTTATGATGGATCTTCTTGTTCATTCTCATTTGTCAATCAGTTCAACTCCATGGTGATGAATTTGATCATGACTGCATATACTAAACTGACTCCATAAGATACTGTCTCTGATGCAGTAGTTATCAATTTATGTTCTTTCTTACAGGTAACATGGGGATGCGATTTGCAAAGTGAACACGAACGGTATATCACAGAAGAGGTGTTCGGTGGATGCCCAGTAATTATAAGAGATTATCCTAAGGCACGACCATTTCATGGTTACTTGACCAGTAATATAATATGCTGGACTGCGCATTGAGAATTTCTGTTCTTAATAAACTTTCAGGATATCAAGGCATTTTACATGAGGCAAAATGATGATGGAAAGACTGTTGCAGCTATGGATTTGTTGGTTCCTCGGGTACATCTCTAGTGAAAAGATTTGTCTTTGCACATCTCTAGGTTACATAAGTAAATCATTTTACTGATGGAGATTAAAGTTTCATAACTTACTAGTACCATGATTCTATTTTAGTATTTCAGTCTTTGCCTCAATTTGCATGTTCTTTTATCAAACTTAATCCTGGGCCAAGTCGCTTTTGATTTTGAGCCTTCTCCGTTGGGCATTGTATGTTTATGTTTTGCTCTAAGACTTTATGACACCCTATTAGTAGTACTCTTATTTTGTCTTTTCATTCCAGTTTTTGTTAGTAATAGTTTTAGCCACTCAACATGCTTTTGTCTCCCAGGTTGGTGAACTTATTGGTGGAAGCCAAAGAGAAGAGCGCCTTGAATATTTGGAACAACGATTAGATGACTTGAAGCTCAACAAAGAGAGCTATTGGTGGTATCTTGACCTGCGTCGTTATGGTTCAGGTGATGCATATGTTTTAACAGTTTCGCATCACTCAGTTTACTGCAATTTCAGCTTATCGTTTTGGTTATGGTACAACCAAGTATTTGTTGTCGTCTTTCAAATGCATAATTTGTTCAAAGTTTTATGGGCGATATTAACTTGTGAGCACCTTTGCAAAGACTTAGACTTCTGAAAATGCACTGAAAAAATGTCAAATTGTTTCTTGTCTCCAACCTTTGGCTTTTCTTCTTTCTCGCCCAACTGATTGTAAAATAGGTTGAATATGACGCCACTCAAAAATATTCTAGCAGATCACAAAACACATTGTGTGCTAGATATCACAATAATACTTCCACAAATCCATAATATCACTGATTAGCATCATCCCAGTCTGGCTTATGCGGTGAAGGTCTGGATGCATGGCGAGAAATTTATGGAATCAACAACAATTTCTAAATAAAGAGTAAATCTGATTAAGACTCATCATATATAATTTTAACTTTTTATACTTGTAGGGCCAAACAATATTTTGCTGCAATCGATTTTAATCAACTTTTGGGAAAGAAGCGTTTTTTCAACTTTTGAAAGAGAAAGTTTTGTTGCTATAATGTCCCAAAATACCAGGATATGTGATTTAATTTAACATTTGTTATTAATTTGGAAGATTCAACTGCATCCACTTCAATGAAATAATGTTCATTCTTCCTTTCTTTCAGTTCCCCATGCAGGATTCGGGTTAGGCTTCGAAAGGCTTGTACAATTTGCCACTGGAATAGATAACATAAGAGATGCAATCCCTTTTCCTCGAGCCCCTGGCTCGGCAGAATTTTGATATCTGACTTATACCTTACAAATGGTAAGCAAAAATGACTATAATCTTAATTCTATTTATTTCTTTTCATTGGAGATTTAGAATCTTGACACCCAGAATTTGGCCCCGAGGGTGGTTGTAACTGGTTTTGAAATAGAGAGAGAATTTAAGGTTTGTGTTCGACTCCACCATCATATAGTATGTGAAGGTCTTGATGGTCTTTCTTTTACTTTACTTCGAATCTTTGATGTATAACTTACTTTTACTTGTGCTTATCTTAGAAAAAGTACCAGTCAGAGGCTGGGTATGTGGTACTTTTTGAACTTCTTTTGTAATTATGACATTTTATTAAATCTATGTAAAGAAAAAACTACTTCTCACTAAATATTGCAAATACCTAATTACTGGCTTAGAGTAGCTTTTTAACATATTTTTAAACACTTTGCGTTTTAGACGAAAGTAATTTTAAGATACTTTAAGCAAAACGGTTCTATAAGCTCTTGCAAGTGGTGAATTCCAAGCAAACCCAGCCTAGAGAGGTTGTAAATAAAGCATTTAGCTATGTTGTCCTCCGAATAGAACGTGACTTTTTATTTGTTTTAAAGAGTAATATTTATTAACACTTAAATATTATTATTTTATCTATAGCTAATATTAGTAATGTGTAGTAGCTCTCGTTTACCAACAAAAGTGTGATTGAATCAGGATTACGAAGCTTTGTCTTGGATGATGCTTTGCATGGTTTGCGGCAACACGCTGCTATATGCTATGTTCTTACATGAGCTGATTTTATGGTAAATTTTTGTCACCACGCAATGTTGGTGGCTAGTGAGATCTCACATATTTTATGTAACCAATTTTTGTATGGTTTCGTAAAATTGTGTACGGGTCATAAAGTGTAAAAAAATTGTTTTTGTCACAAGAGGATGAAGGATCATATTTCCATAGGAGTGGTAGGCTTAATTTTGAGTTCGTATTGGGAGTAGGCGAGCCAGACGTCGTTACAAGGCGATATTTTCAGGTATTCGCCGGAATCTAGTACACTGTCCATTCACGAATGGGTTTGGATCCATCTTGAGTTTGATATGCATACACCGATTCTCGCCTCTTTTTCAAGTGTCCACAGACCACAGCTCATCGCTCTGAGACCTACGAAACACTTGTTATCTATAATGCTTTTAACACTTTAAAAAATTAACCACGTCATGTCCGATACATGTGGGACAAGGACATGGTCTTGGAGCGCCTTTGGCATGCGTTGAATATTAACACGGCGTGTTAGTAAAAATAATGAAACTTAAATTTGAACATCGTCTTCGAGATGTTAAAATAACCTATTGAACACATTTTGGACACATTCAGTGACTATTGTAGTAACTCTTTTAAAAAAATAAGAAGATTAAAAAATAAATTGCTTAAACTTGAATAAGTAAGTAAATAAACTAAGAGATTAAAAAATAAATTTTTAAAACTTAAATAACGAAGTAAATGAACTAAGTCTAAATCATTCATAAAACTCAATCAACCTATTTTTTGGAATTTAAATACATTTCCTTTGAATTTTTATTTCGATCCAAAACTACTATTGCGGGGTTTGGTGATATTAAACATATATGAGGATAAGTTATTGTCAGTCGTGTCTTGTAATCTTTTCAAAGAACAAAGTGTCCCGTATTTATGACATTTGTATTCATGAGACTACTTTAATATACAACAAACTTGAGACTCTGATATGCTGCATCTAACCAGCCTACTGGTTCTCCGGAACCTTGTTGTCTTGTAAGATCAGCAATTTCACCTTGCCATAGTCACCAGTATTTTCTCTGCATATTATTAAATGGCGTCATTGACAACCATTACAAACGCGACTACATGGATTCTCAAAAAAAAAAAAAAAAAAAAAAACGAGACTACATGTCAGCCTCCTGCTTCCACGTTCAATTGAATATCGAATGGCTTAGCGATGGAAATTCGGGTCCTGGAAGCATGCAACCGGCATGCAGATTTTTGCTGCAAACATATCATTACTCTTTTTGGTTCAAACTTTACTACTTGAAACAATACTTTATGCTGGCTTTGATAGTTTAGAGAATATACATTATTTCGTAACAATATAGTAATATTACGTGTACAACAGAACACATGTGAAATGCGATTTTTGCCATTTTCCAAACATTTAGATTGTATAATTGACTCTCATGCATAGTAGTAACTATAATGATTTCAGATGTTTGCCGTTTTTCACACTTTTGATGCATCACAGTAACTCTAGCCCGTCTTTCACACTTTCGATGCATCACGGTAACTCGTGGCCACAATTAGCAATCAGAACAAATACTTAAATTTGATCGTCTTGAACCAAAAAGTCTCTAGACGAGTTGGAAGGAAGTATTTAGATGTTTATATTCAAACTAAAACAAACATGATACGCAGCAAGCCTACAAATAGACAGAAAAAAATGCCCTTTTCCAAGTCATTTAACATTGGAAGAATAATTAGATATTCAAATTCCAACTAAAGCCAAAATTCATAGGAACCAAGCCTACATAATAGACATGAAAGTAATTTTTTTTATCAGCCATATGAAAAATGGACAAATATTTGTTATTCCAAGTACAACTGGAAACTCCAATAAACCCTCGAATGTATAAATATCATCGCTCGCCCATTCGCATGAACATAACTCTGATAATCTGCCAACAAGTCACCTCGGCACTGAAAGACCCAGCTCTAATACAACAAACAACAAAGCCGGAATCAGAAAGACAACCCCTGTTGTGAGATTCAAGAAGAGGATATATCCTAAAGACAGAAAAAATTCACGGATATTAACCACATATGCATGTAGATCACAACTAAAACTCCAAGCTCCAATCCTTAACTTCATAACGGATTTTTTATTGTGAATGTACAAACGCTAGGAGCTTAATAGTTGATAACTCTCAAGATAAAAGTAAGGGGAAACTGGAAGTATCTTAAACCAACGTTTGGGTGGATGACTGAGCACACCTCCAGAAAAATTTATCACGTTCCATCAATTTCATCTGGAGAAAGGAGAACTAACGTCACCATGCTTGTTAAACCAACCAAAATCAGCCCATACAAAAAATGAAAAAAAAAAAAAAGAGACTATCTACGAGCTGGCAGATTTGATGGCATAGACTCCAGTTAATATCCATATAAGAATCACAACTTCCTCATTACAGTTGGTAGAAAGTTAAGGCATGTGTTATATCAGCTATGTTCCATGGTAAGCACACTACATCAAACAGCGGTTTTGGCTGTTTCAAAATGGTCCCCTAATTTCCACCACCAAAAGTCAAATTTATGATTTCTGTACTTCTACATTGATTAAGACCCAACTTTGACATCCACCAGGGAAGAATATATACATCAACATCCAAAGAACTACACTACGATTATTATCAGATGGTGGGTCATTGGATAATCCCCCAGTCAATCACCAATTGATGACTCATTTAACATTGAATAGAAACCTTTATTAGTATTTAATGGTAATCTAGGTTATTAAATAGACTTCATTCACATACAGAAACCAATGAATTCAAATACACGAAATCAAATGGAGGAAATAAGTTATAGTCATATACAATAGTTTTCTTCAAAAAATTGTTCCAAGTTTTAACATGAGTAAACACATAGAATTGTAGTGGAAGACCTTGTAAAGTTCTTGTATTTCTCAAGCAATTGGTATTTCATGTGCCTGCAGGAATCAAATATTCCAGTCAGATAGCTAATCATTGGCACCCACCCCAAAAAAAAAATCCTGACAATTCACTGTGTGGGTAGCTGAAAGATGAGGCGATACCATACCCAAGAGAGATGAAATTACAACGCAAGTACATTTCAGAAAGAAGCTTACTTCGATTTGAAATTAGGTCAATTTCTTCACAAAGAAGATTATTTCCAGGTTGGTTAAGAATATTCTTAGACAGATATTTATAGTTCTTACTGTTAGTCCAAACTAACTTCTTTAGAATGCTAAATATAAAAGGCTAGAGCGTAACTGTAAAAACTATTTTCCTGGCTAACCCATGCTGCACACTAATCAGCAAACCGGGGTTAAAGAAACTTGACCAAAATCGTATTTGTATGGTGAGGTACTATTGAAACACCTCCTTGAAACTAGAGGTGCTATTAGCAGCTCCCATAGTTAGTCTAGGCCACCCATGAATCAAATAAACACAGAAGAGTTCATCTGGGATTATGAAGGCGCGTGTCTTTTCTCTATACGGGTACATATGACATATATAAAAGTGGCAAACTGCTAAGAAGTGCAACGACACAAATTCTTCATGACAGGTAACCGAACAACAGATTATTAGATATTTGTTGTAGACAAAGGGGGGCATTCGTACGGAACAGATACAGACTAAGTGAAGGTCTCATAAACAGACTCCAAACCTCACAAGCCCTTACATGAATCAACCAAAAAGCAAAAACGAAAAAACTTGTGATGGACCCTAGAGGAAATGTTTATCCTTGGGACAAAAAAAAATTCCCTGCAAGCTACACAGTGGTGGAAAAACCGGAACACAGAAGAAACAACCAAAATTCTCTAGCAATAGATGTCATTTGTTGATCCATAGACTTTAAGATCAAACAATTCATTTTAAACATGATCAAAGCAGCTCATTTCTTCCCAAAATCTACAATCTTTGTCACATCCAGGAATAAATAGTGAGTTGGCTAAATAATGGCAAATTAATCTCTTTGAAGGACTTTACAGCTAATACACAGATCACTACAAACACAAGAAGGAAGAATGATAAAAAGAACTAATACAAGCTTCAATTATCGGCAACATGGTGATTTACACATAATGTTTAAGTTATTAACAAAATTCCCAGCCTGTACCACCTTGGTCAGTTAATTAAGCGGAATCGAAGTAAATCTTTCCAAAGAATTAACATGTATGGAAACACCGAATTTACGCACAACTAAAGTCTCGAATTGCGATGATCAAAGCATTCAAATAATAGAACAGACATAGAAAAACAAAACATACTAGAGATCTGGAGAAGTGCAGCAAAGTGTACCCTGAGAAAGAGCCCTACAACTCCTCGACGACACGCTGAGGCACGACGTCATCCTCGCAGTAGCCACCGCACTGTGTAGCGGCAGCATCGACGCCACGGCCCCCAACTCCGCCGGTGACCTGTATAAAAACCCCCCAAATTTCAACATTATTATAAATAAAAGAAAGAAAAAAACATAAAAATAAGACCAAAAAAGTAACTGAATATAGGATTACCTGGATACTGAGAATCGGCGAAACGCTGAGGGAGACGGTGCTGATGGTGGTGGAGGAGGAGGGTTCGCAAACGACGTCGTGGAGGCTCTATTAGGTTTGTTAATGGCGGACTTGACGGTGGAGGAAAAAGAAGATCTGTTGAATAATCGGCCGCATCTCGACGCCATTGTTGGAGCTTGGAAGAGTAGTACTGCAGATTGAAACGAAAGAGAAAATGGGGTTTAGGGTTTAAAATTTATCCGATACTAATATTGCCTAATGCCCCCCCAAAATTATTTGTTTACAGGCGTGGCCTTAAGTTAAAAGCATTGTGACAAGTTGCTCCAAAAAAAAAAAAACCTTAATGATATATTCTTTGACAGAATTTCGACATAATCCACAGTGTATTGCACTATAAGTGTCTAAACAGAGATAAAATCTTGTAACATTGAATCGAGGCATGTACATGTTAAATACAAATAAGATCATAAACATCACTTCGTGGTGTCGTTTTAAATGCCAGAGCCCAGAAATAAGGGTTAGTGGTGTCATGAATATATGCGCGCTAGGCAATTACTTCTCACAACCTATGAAGAGGCTTATAATTACTCTTACCGTTTATTTATACTATTTTGGTGATGGGTTAATGCTATAAGTTTAAGAAAATTAGTTTCACGCATACATTCTCACAAACTTAACATTTCATGATTTTCACAACTAAAAAATAGGCGTATGTTGATGCACGTATTCATTCGATGGAAAGGATTTGATGACAAAGTTAAGACTCCTCTTTTTTTTATCTATAATTCATAGTATTTTAGTGAAAGATGAGTAGTATTTATCATAGATTGATATTAATGTTCTTGCGAACAATGCAACCATAAGAAATTAAAAGAGATTGAAGAACTTGCTTGAGTGTTCTTCATAAGGGCGGCACTATGAGTGTTTTCAGAGGCATAAAGGAAAAGTCATACTACTTTCTACATCTCAAACTTTACACAGAACTGAAAAACAATTGATCTTTAGAGTACATTTATCAAATTTGGTAGAGTTTGGGGAGGCGTGTATTCCTCAACGTAGAGCCAGATTTGGGAAATGATTTGCATTTGCTAGATTTAAAGAGGTGAGTGATGCTAATGGGTTGGAAGTCATACTCAATGGTTTATTGGAAGGGGGTGAATATGGAAAAACCACCTTGGTCTTGGTAGGGATTTCATTCAATATATATAGTGCAATATTACAGCATGATAAATAAGGAAAACCATATACAAGGAAATAAATATAAAATACAAAATAAGAATTACTCCGTAACACCCCCCCATCAAGCTAAGCGTGGGGCGAGGAGCGACGTGAAGCTTGGAACGAAAGAAACCAAAGAGTGCACGAGACAAACTCTTCTTTAAAACGTCTACAACTTGAAAGTTTGTAGAAACATAATTTGGTGTTATTTCATCTGGGTTATAAGATAATGAAAATACGATACAATCAGGCCTAAAATATACCAAACTATGCTAATCTTTTATAAGGAATTGACTAGCTTTGTCCAGAACACATATTACACGGTAAGGAAGCCTAGAATGACTAAAATAACATTGAGAGTCGAATCTGGAAAATGTCGAACAGAGGTGGTTCGATGCTAAAATTACTACCGGATCCCAGGACAATGGAACGGTCATGGGTTTGATACTGGAATCTCTCAAACGAGGCGCTGACAGAATAATGATCGAACATGGGAGTTGATCGATCAAACGATCGAACGGTAGAACAGTCGAACGAGTGATTCAATGCTTGTAGAATTGATGAAGAGTAATTAATGATCTGGCGTGAATTTTAGAGTCTGAAGTATTTATAGGCCTCGGGATGTGGGCTCCGTTTTGTGAAAGGCAATAACAATCGAACGAGGACATTCAATTGTCTGGAAAGTGTGGACCTGCCTTGGTTTGATACTTTCCCGTTTAAGCTCTTAATGGGACATGTAGTCCTAGCCCGTTGTTGGACCACCTAAATCACCCTCACCATATAGTCCCCTCAATTTAGAAGTCGGTCTTTATTCAAGAGCAGGTGTCAAATTTAAGAACTATTTGTTGATGCTCTTGAAATGCTGCTAAGAAAGAGCTTTGCTTCAAATTACACCTCCCCCCATTAAGGAGCCGTAATCTGGTGCCAAATAATAATATTTAGTTTCAAAATATGCCCTCTATTTAGGAGCCGTAATCTGAAGGATCGGGTGTCAAAAAATATATGCAACTTTAAAAAATGCCCCCAATTTGGGAGCCGTAATTCGAAGGATCATGTGCCAAATAATATTAAAATATGCTCCCCATTTTGGAGCCGTAATCTGAAGGATCGGGTGCCAAATAATAATATCCAACTTAAAAATGTGTCCCCCATTTGGGAGCCTTAATGCAAAGGATCGGTTGCCAAATAATAATATATGACTTCAAAATATGCCCTCCCTCCCCCCCCCCCCCCCATTTGGGAGCCGTAATCCCAATGATCGGGTCGTACTGTAATATGAATTTTTAATAGAATTAAACGATACTTGGTTCGACTGTTTTGGACAGTGTCGAATTCTAAATGGGGTTATTATTTTTGGGAGTATCGAATCATGAGGGATTCGGCTGTTATATGCAGTATCGAATCTCAGTGATTCAATTGTTGTTGGTAGTATCGAACCGGAAGCGCTCGACACTTAAGTATATAATTCATTGAATGCAAGTACTGTTTTTGATGCAGTGTTGGGGCCTACATATATAGGGCTCATAGCTACCAGGTCATTTGTCATCGTGTGGAAAAACTATGTCAATCTAAATATAACGATCGAATAGGGCATAGTGTAAAACTGGGGTAAGTATTGAACGAAAAAACTATTGAATGCATGAGTATCGAACAGAGAAAGAGTCGAACAACAGCAAAATCAATTTTGTGAGAGTCTTCTATTTTTGACTGTGTGATGGCTCGGCAAAAATCAAAGGGTCTTAGCAAGGTTTTGAAGCCCGCAATGAATATTAATACTGTAAGGGGTTAGAGTAGCATTCCGCCCATAGAAATTCAAATGCGGTTCCTCGACAAGTCAAAATGTACCGATTGTCGAATCCGCAGAAGGCCCCTCTGGCAGTTTAATGCATGCGAGGGCATCGGGTAGTTTGTTAGCTAATTGGGGTGCATGTCACACATTTACTGAACCGTAGAATATGTCTACCGAAAGATTTGGAGGGGTATCTTCTCATGTTCGCGTATCGCGTATCGTGTGCACGTGATTATTGTTTGCTCATAAATATTTAAGAGGCAAAGAATAATAATAAAAAAAGTTCGGAGGACCAAAATTGGATAAATAACAATGGCTTCTTCTTCCTAATCAAGTTTCCTAATGAGACAACTCCTGATGTTGTGTCCATTTGTAGTACAATAACCACATTTTATTGAACTCTGTTGCCTCTTAATCCTATTAGGATTGGCTTTCCTCTACATTTCCTTTTCTTTTTTACATGTTGCTCATCGTTTCAAGCCTTCTTTCCGTCTCTGGCTTTCCCACACTTGTGCCATTATCATTTGGTGGAGAATGAGGTGCAAATCCTACTTTCTCCCACTCACTCCTGCCATTCATTGGAAGAACTGCATATTTGTAGGCCTTCATATAAGTATTAACATTGTACATATGATGGATCAAATCCAGAGGATCCAACCCCTGTGTGAGTATTGCATTCACAACATGAATGCAGTGAATCCCACTGATGTTCCACTTCTTACACCCACATGTCCATGGTTCTAAATCAACAAACCGCATATTGTTATCCCACATTGTCACTTGATAATGCTCATCATCTGACTTGGTTGAAGAATAGTGTGCCGAGTGAGTTGCAATAAACGAATCCAGTATCTTCCTTATTTTTGGACTCCATTCCCTGTGCCACTTTCTACTTGCTTTGTTCATATTCTTTTGATGCCTGATCATAGCATATTGGTGAAGCCATTCTAGCATGCCAATTGCATCATGAATAACTAAGTTGTATGCATCACAATTATTGTTCAGCAGAATGTCACACTTAGGGGGTGGTACTGAAGTGTGAACTGCTCCAATACTCATGTGGTTTATCATCTAGCCACTTATTTGCCTTAGGATTGAGATTCTCTAAGGCTGATATCCTGTAATTCAACTCATTTACAGTTGTTGCTCTTGCAGCTTTCCACAATGCATTTTTCAAAGCATCACTTGTAAATCCTGCTTTTTTGAAGGTTCCATGCAGATGCCCACACAAAAACGATGGTATGCTCACAGAAACACCAACTCAAAAGCCTGAAGTAAACCCTTTTGTTTATTAGTAAACCCTTTTGTTTATTAGACGTGAAGGTCCATACACTGTTCCCCTTGATGTCCAAATCCAACTTCAGAATATGTAGGAACCAAATCCAGTTGTCACCATCTTCCTTCTGAACAACATCCCATGCAATTGGGTAAATGTTGTTGTTTGCATCGACATCCGCTGCAGTTAACAACGCTCCTTTATGAGGACCCTTCAAGTGAGCACCATCCACTCCAATCACCCTTCTGCATCCATGTAGGAACCCATGTTTCAATCCTAGAAACAAATATACAATTTTCTCAAACCTTTGTTGTTGATTAGGTCCATGATCCAGCCCTAGTATGATTGTACTACCAGGGTTACTCCTCTCAATTTCTTCCTTATAATCCCACAAAACAGCATATTGTTATGTTGAGGAACCATGGAGTAGCAGTAGGGACTCTCTATTCGCCCTGTAAGCCTGCTGCATTGACCAATAAGCCTACAAGTCCTTTCTTAAATCTTGATGAAAACCCTTTACACTCCTTTTTGGGTCACCCTAAAATGTCGCAACATACTTTTTTTCCAACCCACTTGGATGTCAAACTTTTGCTTCTACCAGCTGCTGGACACATGTGTTCCTTCTTGAAATGACAAATATTGAAAGTACCAACCTCATTGGCAACCTTTGTTGCATTCAGCCTCCAAGCACACCTTCTTGGATAATAAATACACTTCACCTACAACCTCCTTTTGTCATTTCTACCACATACCTCATTTCCATTATTGCAAGTACTTGACTGCATCCTTTAGTAGCTTCTTAGATGTGAACTTCGTCCCTAACTTCAATGTAGGATTCATAACATCTTTCTCATTGAGCACAACCCCCTAACCACTGAGACCTTCCTCCTCCTTAGAGTTTTTGTCAGTGAGCAAATCATCATCGCGATCATTTATGTTATCATAACATGTATCTAACTCAGCATCATCTTCATACTCACCATCCAACACATGGCATTTCCCTTTCTCATTTTCTTGATCATCATCTTTGGTGACAACTGATTTGCCTTTTCCTTTACCCTTTGCAGTTGTTTTTCCTTTACCCTTTGCAATGGCTTTCTCATTGTTTTTTTTCCTTTCCAGTATTATTTTCCATTGTTTTTTTTCTTTCTAGTTGATTTCCCCTTATTTTTACCCCTCTTCTTTTTAGCATTAACTTCATCTGGTTCTCTGGGTGCATTCCCGCCACCATTACCTGGTTCACCAGGTGTATGCTCACCATCATTACATGGTTCACCAGGTGCTTCCCCACCACCATTAACTTCTAATAGTATATCAACAACCATGCGGTTGAGTCCATGCCATTGTTTAGTATCATTGTCCATACCATATAACCCATCACTAAAGTGCTCCAAATTATCTTCATAATTCTGATCATCTTCAGCATTTTGTTCAACACCAGCTTCAGTTGCAGCCACATTGCCCACCTCAACCTCTATCTGCAAGAATTCATCACCTTCAAACAAAGCTTGATGATGTTTGTCTACTATCCCTTCACAATTCACATATACATCCATAATCCTCTCACTTTGCTTAGACAGAAACAATGAATTTAGTTCACTATCATTTGCAACAAGTACAAATCCTTCATCCTTCCTTAAGTACAATCCCCTCAAACCTATGAATCCAAGGTCATCGCATATAGTAAACATCCTTTCAGTTCCCAAGTCTTCATGACCAACAATATCAACCCCACACTTACTTCCCCCCGCATACTCAATGGGGTTATAATTAAACTTCCCACCATAGTATAACTGAGTAGTAATATATAACTGCTTGAACCTGCAAAACACATTGAAACCGATTAACAAAATGTTAATTCGAATTTAGCATTTAGTGTTTCAGAATTAGAAATTAGGCGTTCAATTTTAATATTAGGGTTTCAAATTTGCAATTAGGGATTGAATTACAAAATTAAGGTTTGAATTTTGCAATTAGGGATCGAATTCGGAAAATTAGGGTTTTAATTTTGCAATTACGGGACGAATTTTAAAATTAGGGTTTCAATTTTGCAATTAGGGGTTGAAATCGATAAATTAAGGTTTACAGTTTGGGGAAATTACTAAAATTAGGGGATTTACTCTTCAATCAACTTTACCAGAAATAAACCTACAATAACTAGCGAATTACATGCTTGAATGTTGAAAAGAGGCAAAGTATCGTAGTGACGCGGCAAATCGTCGGCTTTCAACGGATGATGAGCTTTAAGCTTGGAATGACGGGCAACCATGGTGTAGCGAAAATGGTGGAAAAAATGAGAGAGTGTGAGCTGAAATTGTAGAGTGAAAATGGCTTTTCGTGAGAGTTAGGTGAGCTGAAAAACCCTAAGCTGAAATTCGCGGGAGAGTTATGTCGATAAAATAGGAGACATGTTGTTATTAAGGCAACGTTTTTCATCTTTGTAAAAAAAAAATCCATGTCAATATGTCTATTTGGCCAAATAAAGGTCAAAATCCATAAAATTTTGGTCACGATATGCCACGTATGAATTTGGAGCGGCGATTTTGCAGCTCCGCCATGGGGTACCACCTTTGATGTAAAACCAAACTTAAAGTACCAAATACAATCACTGTCAAATTAATGTACCACTTTTGCTAAGTTGCCAAGTTAAGGTACCAAAGTTGATTTCTCCCCCCTCTCTCTAAGCTTTTGTAGTTGTTCTAGAGTTACAAAGTAGATCTTCAAAAGTTGTTGACAAAAGTTTGGCTTATGTATGAAAGTTAATTGGTTGCCATGTACATTGCGATCACAAATAAGATTTTTGATATTCAAATACTAAGTATCTATCTATATGTGTGCGTGTGTGTGCATGTTTTGAAGTTAGTCGATAGTTTGTATTATCTTATCACTATAAGGGGTTTGTCAAATAATTTTCCATAGTGAACATGTAGGACGAATTATTATTTATGCCCTGTATGTTTCCACTTTTTTTGAAAATGCCCGTTATCTTCCGAATTATTGAAAATGCCCTGTAACTATGCATTTTTTTGTAGAAACTACCCTTTGAGTGCCACATGTGTATTTCGGGCGACGTGGCATCCATTTTGGACGACGTGGCATCCATTTCGGACGACGTGGCATCCACATGCGTGCCACATGTTATATATGTTTATATCTTTAATAATAATAAAGATATAAACATATATAACTATTTTGTATAAATAATAAATATATATATAATAATAATAAACATTTTAACAATATAAAAAATAAAATTAAAAAATTAAAAAATCATCATCTTCTTCACCGACCCCCCCCCCCCCACCCCCCCCGTCGGATCGCAACCCCACCACCCCGCAACCGGATCGCCCCCCGCCCCCCACCCCGCACCGGATCGCGACCACCACCGCCGAGTTGCAGCGGTGGAGGCGTCGCCCACCCCACAATACCCCCCCACTGCAACCGCGAGTTGCAGCGGTGGCGGCGTCGATCGACGCCGCCGCCACTGCAACAGCGAGTTGCAATGGGGGGGGGGGTTCTATTTTTTTTTTATTTTTTTTTAAATTTATTTTTTAAATATATAAATATATTTATGTTTTAAATTTATTAAGATTTAAGTTTTTATATATGTGTTTTAATTTTATTGAGGAGCCAAAATCGTTCTTTCAGTTTTAAAAAAATGATGTGGCTAGGCGTTTTTTCCACGTGGATGCCACGTCGCCCGAAATACACATGTGGCACTCAAATGACAGTTTCTACAAAAAAAAAGCATAGTTACAGGGCATTTTCAATAATTCGGAAGATAACGGGCATTTTCAAAAAAAATGGAAACATACAAGGCATAAATAATAATTCGTCCGAACATGTATTAGGATATGGGGAAATATGTTTGTAAAATTATGAAAGTTTAAAATTAGAACAATTATGCTTATGTATTTGCATAAATATGACCCGATACGCAATGTTGATGCAAGTTTGTGAGGGAATTTAACTCAAAAAATATTGTGAATTGTTGCATGTGTCCATTTTAGATTACACCAGAGGAAAAAAAAATCTACATTCTCTATATTTTTGAAAGTAAGAGTTGGCAATGTAGCCAATTGGACATGATGCAAACCATCTTTTTGGTCTTGTTTTACATATGAGTTTTACAACCTAATTTTGATTGAGATGTGCCGAGTTATTGTTGATTTTGAAGGAAAATATGGATTGATTATTCAAACAAGTTTCTAGAGCTTATATAGAAAAGGCAGAATTTCTAAAAATGCCCGTTATCTTTGCCTCACTTTAGTTTTTGCCCTTTATCTTTTTTTTTTTGTTAAAATGCCCGTTATCTTTGCCTAAAATGCCTGATCCAATAATTAGGGCATTTTCGTTGTCACGTCAACAAACCCTGCTTACGTGGCAAAATCTGCCCTCACACGTGGATAAAAAAAATTGAATTTTGAAAATAACGCTATACAACTTTGAATACACTTATAATATTTCACAATACACATATATAATTAGGATTTAGAGGCGCGAACAAAACCTATTCCATTCCCGCCTATTATCAAGAACCCTAAATTATCCTCCAAACTCGTACACAACTAATTAACCTCAATATATTCTTCATACCAATGTCTGAAACCAGTTATGTCGGTGATATTGATTGTTGGTGTGGAAGAAGGGGCAGTGACGAGGACAGCCATAACCGACGCTAATCCGGGATGCCGTTTCACCGGTTGCTCAAAAGGTACTAAATTCAATTGTGGGATGTAGTTTTGGGTTGATGATCCTCTATGCGAGCGCGTGAGGGTAGTGATGCCTCAGATGAGGAGGCGAATTGAAGCATTGGAAGCAAGATTGAAGGAGTCTCGTAATTCTGGAGTCCAAACAGAGATGCAAAAGAAAATTGCAGAAATTGAGAGTATTATAACGTTTCTTAATAAGAAGATCGAGGAACTTGAAGAATATTCGGGTAATTTGAAATGCAAGAATAGAAATTTGTCTGTGGTGGTTGTACTTCTGATTTTGGTGTTGATATCCCCATTTGTTTGAATGTTGTACTTGGAGTTTGTTTCAATGTGTTAGAATTAAGTGTGTGACTTTGTTTAAGGTAATTTAGTATTGTTGGAGGTTTGTTAATGTAAGTGAATGTGATCTAAGGTTGTAATAGGTTGATTTCCCTTGTTATAATATTTTCGAATTTAAGGTGTACGTCCATTCAGTTGTTAATGTAGTCTATTATGTTTGTTTAAGGTTTTATATACACCTTTCGATGTTTATATTGTTGTAATGATTTTCATCAAATATATAATTTGATTCCTAAGATGAAATGTTTGTTTGTTTGTTGTTTGCATCCCTCTGCATATTTTGATACTCATATTGAGATGAAGAAAATAGCACACATGTTATTTATCTACATTTGACCATAATTTATTTCCACCAAAAGATCGTGCAAGACATATTCTGCTACTAGTTAATATACCATTACTTACATCTAACAGTGGAGAGTAATTAAGCATTGATGTATGGAAGCAAGTCAAGACACGTAACCGACGCAATTGTTAGTATTAATAAAAAAATAATAAAATATTAAGTAATTAGAGTTGACAAATTCTTCCATCCACTCATAAACGTTGGGGCTGATACCTGAACTTGAATGTTAATTGGTGGATTCCTATGTCCATCTTGTGGATGTTTCATGTAGTTGACTTGCTGTGTCAGTGATGGAAAGTTATTACAGTCCCTTAACTGTGTAATCATCTCTGGGGGATTTTGTCTTATATTCTTGGGTAAGATTTCAGCTAACCAACTATCAGGATTTATTGTCAGATCCTCTTCATTGTCCTCATATTCAATCACTTTTACCTGTCATTTTTTTTTAAAACAATTAGCCACACTATAAAACACCAATACTAGTATGAGGATTGGGTTTTTAGTGTCTTAGTAGAATACCGATTTTTGCTTTCTTGGCTTCCTTTGTTTGGGTAGAGGGTTTTTAGTACTATTAGAGCTTTCTATCTTGATTTGTACTGGTGTCTTCTGACTTCCAGCAGAATTCTCCTTCTTTGATCCAACTGATGCTTCATTAGTAGTCAATGTATTCTCATGAAAGGCAATTGGAAGTCATCTATTCAATAGATTGTATTAAGGGACATTTGGAGTTAGAATTAAGATAGGGACTAGAATTATAGTATAGAATACTTACTTCTGGACATGGCTTTGTCTTCAATATCTTTTGTGCAGGTTGTTGTGTGCCATTCACCATTTTTTGTAGTTGTTCAAATGGTGTGATGTTGATCCCAGATACACAAACTTTCTTCACAACATTTGAATCATTAATATTGGACCCACTGATAAACGACAACTTCCTTTTATTGGAACTTGGCACCTTTGTTTCCGCATTTGTAGCTACAATAGACATACCCTTATGTATCCTATGTCCTGTAGTTGGGCAAGGATTTCTTGGAGAAGAGGGGAATCCCATTGGAGTTTGAGGGACTCTGAGTGTTTGAGGTTCTGTCTGATCTTTAGACATACTTGAGCCAAGTGGAATTTGAGGTACACTCTGATCTTTAAACATACTAGATCCAACTGGTGTTTTGTATATGCTTTGCACTTTAGCCTTGCTTGATCCCACTGGAGTCTTATATAAACTTTGCTCATGTGACAGGGTTGATCCAACTGGGGTCTTATATACACTTTGAGGATTCAACATACTTGATCCAACTGGAGTTTTTAGTCCTCTATGCTCTGTAGCCATGCTTGATACAACTGGAGTGTCATGTGTTCTCTGGTCCATATTCAATTGTGATCCCACGTGAGTTTTATCTACTTGCTGCTCTATAGCCTTGCTAGATACAACTGGAGTTTTATCTACTTGATGTTCTGGAGCCATGCTAGATTAAGCCGATGCTTCATTATCAACATTTGAGTGTATTGATGGGCCTACAGTCTCAGTAACTCCCTGACAAATAACCAATTAGATTTCAGTAAAAAATTGAGATTGATCAATAAAAAATTAAAAACAACACATTACTAGAACACTCACATGCTGATTTGTATCAATAGGATTCTCAACATTCAAACTCCTTCGACCACATGTTTTTGCATTGTGTCCTTGTTTTATACATTTGGTGCATTTATTACCTCCATGTTGTCTTGCCATCTTAGTCAAACTTTTTTTTTCTAGTTTTAACTGGTGGAGGTTCATCTGGCCCGCCCTCTCCTTCTTGCTTTCTTTGGCCTTCCAAGCTGTCTTCCAAAATTTGGGGGTAGTGGTGGTATGATGGCACCATTTGCCCACATCTCCATGCCTGGCACTCCATATATCACAGGCTCATATGCATTCAAATACATTTGATGGTCACACCAAGTTGAGAGGCATGATGTAACTTACTCACCTTTATGAAGGATGGCACAAGTTGCATGCCTACAAGACATTCCATTCAAGTCCCATACTCTACATGAACATGCCATATCCTTCAGATTGACAATATATGGACCTCCAGTCCCACTTAATAGTGTTATTTGGTAATGCAGGTCAGCTGACTTGGTAGGAACACAATCAGATACCTTCAACAGATGAATTTCCTTCTGGACTCTAGGTGCAAGCAACACTAGTTGAGTAACTGGCTTTTGTAGGGGCCATTTTCCAATTGCTTTGTCTTTGTTCCTTGCCAATCTTTGCATAAATTATACCCTAATCCACTCCAAGCATGTAATGATTTGCTTCTCTCTGGCTGGAAGCAGAATTCCATTAAAAGTTTTACAAGTGTTATTCACATTAATGTCAGTGCAAGATGTTGTCTCAAAGTATGCTTTAGACCATGATGACGGATGCTTGTCAGCAAACCATTTGAATGCTTGTAACTTTTAACTTTGATCTTTAGCATTGCAGTATGGAATTCGGCTCTGGTGGTCTTATGGGCAGCATTCCACACTAAATCACTATAAGGCAAACCTTTGAATCTAACATGGGCAAAATTATGGATCATATGCCTTACACAGTACATGTGTGTGGCAGCTAGAAAGAGTGAATTGCATACTTGCATAGTTGTATTAGTCCTTTCTGCGTATCACTCATGAGTGTAAGATTCTTATGGGATTGTAACTCCAAATCTTCCTTAAGTGCTCCCAAGAACCACAACTAATTGACCATATTCTCTACAGACACAACTGCATAGGCAATATGATAGAAACTGTTACTTGCATCAACACTTACTGCAGTTAATAGTACACCACCATTAGGTCCAGTGAGATATGCTCCATCAAGCCCAATATAAGGCCTACACCCATTCTTGTATCCTTTCTTCAAAGCTTTGAAACACACATACATGCAACTGAATTTGTTTTGTCCAGTTTCATCCAAGCCTACAATCGCAGTAGAACCAGGGTTTGCAGCCCTTAATTGATCAGCATAGTCCCAGAGCCTTGTAAACTGATATGCAGGTTTCCCTTCTAGCCTTTCCAATACCATTCTTTTTGCCCTGTATGCCTGGTTGATAGATATGCCAACCCTCAATTCCCTTATACACTCATGCATGAAAGCCTCTTATTCCTGGAAGGATCGGTCTTGAACACATGTATATCTTTCAACCAACCATGTTGACTTCATATTTACCACATGATGTGTTTCATTACAGCTTTGGAGTGGTTCATAGTTTCTTATCTGAAATGTATCATCTGTCTTTAGTTTAAGTGCACGTATTCTCCACTTACAACCATCATGAATACACTTTGCATGAATGCGGAATGGATCACTTTTTTTGATTGTTAGACTCCGATTTGTAGCAATTGCATGAGATTTGATTGCAAAATTTATTTGTTTCTTGTCTCTAAACAACATTCCCAACTGAAAACAATGGTTAAATATCTCATCACCATTAAAAATAATTGGTCTATCAGCCTGATTATTTTCATCATGATATTGGAAAGTATGGTCCTATTTAAACTCCTCATTACATGTGACTACATCAATCTCATCAGTGTCAGAATCCCAAAACTCCTCACAATTTTTAGAGGCATCATGTAGAACTTCTTGAGCATTCCAAGTCTCATCACCATCAATTTGCCAAGGCATTTCTCTTTCTCCAATGTCATCAGCTGGTACACTTTGATTGTTAGTTCTCTGGTTTCTAGATCCATTGTCAGTTGTTCTTACATTATTTTCTCTATTTTTTCCAGATTTGCCAGTAGGTTTGCCAGTAGCATCAGTTCTATCATTATCATTTGTCTTCTCTCCCAAATTAATAGGTTGTGATGTATCATCAACACCAGCACCCTGTCCTAAACCTTCTCCGCAACCATCTCCTAAATCATCATCTGAAACAACATAATCATCAGGGATTTCATAACCCTCCAATACTCATCTGCTAAGGTTGCCCACAACACTCCAACACCCATTCACTTCAGCTGCTACACTCTGATCATCATTGTGATTATCATTGTAAATTGACAAACTACTAGAAAAACCATTAGCAGCCTCACCTGCATACTTCAATGTCTCATCATCCACTATCATCACAAATTGACCCATTACCCTTAAATAAAATTTCTGATGTCCAATCAATTCCTTAATGACATATATATATTCTAACAAATATATTGAAAGCTTGTCAAGCTCCACGTAGTCATATTTACACCAATATCCTCCTTTGTAGTCAGGACGTGAACTTAATTTGAACACTCCACCTTGAAATAAGGTCATTGTAATACATCTCTTCTCTAGAGCTGTTGGAAAAAAAGAAACCTGTCACTAAGGTTTACTAAGCACCGCTATGCTTAAAATACATAATGCGAGTCTAGGGGAGAGTTAAAATACAAGTAACATTAAACTAACCGATTCTCCTGCCACATTAACCTAACGTTAAACGAAGATTAAGCTAAGAGTAAACTAACATTAAACTAACACTGAACTAACACTTCGTGTAGGCAACCTTACGAACTCACAATCAAGCACTCACACATAAGCACAACAACTTTTCAGAAAACATAAGATTAAACTAAGATTAAAGTAACATTAAACAAGCTTTAAATTAATATAAGCACGACACAACATAAAACAATCTCTAATCCCAACAAATCTTAAGACATCGAACAAAAATCTAAGACTTACGATAAATAGGCAGAAAAGCAAGAATCCTCCGTGAAGGCTTAAGAATCGCCATTTTTACAGTCGAGATACTCTATAATAACATGGGTTGTTGTTTAGAGTGATTAACTGTAGCACGAAAGTGCGAATTTTGGACAAAATTGTGAGAAGCTAATTAGGGTTTATGTATTCGGGAGTGGATTTGGGAATTTTATGCGGCGGGATGTTTTTTACCAGTCGTATAACTAAATTTTATAGGTAGGGGTACAGTGACATACGTATACAACATCGTATAACGTTATTTTCAAATTTCATTTTTCTTATCCACGTAAGCAAGGTTTTTTGTCCACGTAAGCATGGTTTGTCGACGTGGTAGCGAAAATGATCTAATTATTGAATCGAATATTTTAGGCAAAGATAACGAGTATTTTAACAAAAAAAAAAAAGGATAAAGGCTAAAAACTAAAGTGAGTCAAAAATAATGGACATTTTTAGAAATTCTGCCTATAGATAATACGAAGTCAATGCTTCCTTGGAGAATACTTCAATTTTATAGCCATAAATACAATATACCTATTATTGAAAAATTATGCATCGAAAAATAATGGCAAGGCCCTTTTTCACAAGTAACAATCAATCAATTTGGTCAACAAAGTGTCCACCAAAAAGCTGGCAGTAATTATGTCACTAATAATGTTTCTAATTCAGTAGCAATGGACCCACGTTTCACCGCAAAAACCCTTCCTGCAATAACATTAGTCATTACTCATTAGTTAATAGTTAGTACGTACTTATTAGGTTGACATCCTGCTATATAGTCAATAGTTAGTACACTAATACTTATTTTCAATTTATAAAGATGTTGCCGCGCCAAATTAAATATATACCAAAAATATGCGATGAGAGCGAGACATAATAATCTCTAAACGTTTTTTTCAAGAAGCATTGGGATGTTTTCATTTTTTGGACCCGTAGAAACGAAATCGAAACCAAATTTAAGAATATTTTCAAGTTCGCTGTACGTAATAGCAATTTTTATAACTTTCCCGCAACATGTAGAAGATTTCTTGAAATATACCCATTTTTCTTTGTTTAAGTTTAACAGATTGCAATATACACTGACGATTTAAAATGCTTTTGCCCACGCAAGTTTTTATATGTGATAGTCCAGAATTGGTGAAGATATTTGTGGATGCAAGAATCTAATAAATCTTCAACTTTCTTCTTTAATTAATGATTTTGTATTTTTGTTTATGGTGTTATGCCTAATGATGAAGCAAACGAACCATTGCAATGATTGTTCACACTTAAAGTTTAAACGTCGATTCTCTCTAGCAATGGTACAAACTAACAATTATACCCAATAAAAAAATGGAGAAAAAGAAGATAGTTTTTTTCTTCGTCTTCTTACGAGTGCACATTAATTGATAATTTTCACTACTACTTGCAGGTGCTTACCACAAAAATAAAGAGTACAAAAAATAAACTACTGGTTGCAGGTGCATGATATATCTTTCTTCTAACCACACGTGCTCGGTGCTTCGTGTTGCTTCTCAAACCTTATTACGGAATTATCGGGTGGGTGTTCGTTGTTCTCCTTAAAGTAAGCAACGAAACTCAGAATGCAAAGATAAAAACATCGATACTAAAGTATAAATAACTCTTTTAATATGCTTAGATGATTCATGATTCTCTTTAAGAATTTTTTATAGTGATTATCCCGTGTTGGTACACGCAGTCAAAAATAAGATAAGGTGTTAAGTATTATATTTTCAGAGGGGACAAGTATTGATAAAAGCTTTCTTTTTTTACTTTAAATTAGATTTTTGATAAGAATTAATAAAATACTAGTTTTTTTGCAAATTACTGTATATCCTAAGTGATGGGAGTAGTTATTCTTGTATAAGATCGAAATACTTCCCCTCAGACTAAACTTATGTTCGCATGATTCCCTCGCGAAGTCGAATTTATTAGGAAAGAAGATAGAACGAATTATTAAAAATGCCCGCTAACTTTAACAAAAAAGTTAAAATGCCCGTTTTTTTCGGGTCTGTCCAAAATGCCCGGTATCTTTTATAAAATCTTGCAAAAATGCCCGATGGCCGCCTTATTCGGGCTAAATATTTTCAAACAAACCCTTCTAATTCTAAATATTGTATTTGCACCCCAAAATAAATTGCGCTTTGCACCATAATATATATATATATATAACATATATATATAACCATTTATAAAAATAAAATACATATATATATATAACTATTTTTAAAAATAAAAATATATATAAAAATTTAAATCTTAATAAATGTAAAACATAAATATATTTATATCCATAATATATATAAAAAATACCTTTATGTATTAAAAAACATTATATATATAAATATA
The DNA here is from genome assembly GCA_948329865.1 of Linaria vulgaris. Lineage (NCBI taxonomy): Eukaryota > Viridiplantae > Streptophyta > Magnoliopsida > Lamiales > Plantaginaceae > Linaria > Linaria vulgaris. Next base: position 42,785,040 of record OX415251.1, read on the forward strand.
TAAAAAAGGCAAAAATCATAAAAATTAATTTTTATTACTAAAATTTTAAAAAAACTATTTTTTATTACTGGAATTTTAAAAGAAAAAATTTGGACCCCCCACCTCCCCCCGCGTCCGGACCGCAACCCCCCTCCCCCCCCCAAACCCCGCTGCAACTCGCCGTTGCAGCGGGTGGCGGCGTCAATCGACGCCGCCACCCGCTGCAACGACGAGTTGCAGCGGGGTGGGGGGGGGGGGGGGGGTGGGGGGTGAAGAAGAAGATGATTTTTTAATTTTTAATTTTTTTATTTTATTATTATTATATATATTTATTATTTATACAAAATAGTTATATATATGTTTATATCTTTATTATTATTAACATGTAGATACATTTTATTATTACTACTATTATTATTAATATATATATATATATATATTATTACTATTTTTACAAAATAGTTACATATATGTTTATATATATATATATGACCCTTTTTTTAATTATATTTATATATATGTTTATTATTCTTATTGTTATTTTTATATATATGTTCAGTATTATTATTTATATATATATTTATTATTTTTATAAAATAGTTATATATATGTTTATTATTTATATATATGTGCAATTGGTATATGAAAGATACCGGGCATTTTTGACAGACACTGTACCGCCACGTAGGCACATTTAGCCCGAATAAGGCCATCAGGCATTTTTGCAAGATTATATGAAAGATACCAGGCATTTTTGACAGGCCCGAAAAAACGGGCATTTTAACTTTTTTGTGAAAGTTAGCGGGCATTTTTAATAATTCGTCCAAGAAGATACTACGGAATCTCCTTCTCCTAATTAGGGGATTCTAGTCTATCCTTCACTTACTTAGATAGAAGAATCTTTCCTTATCTCATGCACTTGTAGTTGTATATATACTGTTGTAATTCTCTTTATATATTCATTCAATGAAATACATTTTTATCTAATACTTTACATGGTATCAAGAGCCACTAAAAGATCATAAGATCAAAATCAATCCGCCCTAATCTTCTATCATATTTTTTTTTCGTCGCCGCCATCACCATGTTCGGCGGTGGGGTTTTTTTTTCGTCGCCGCCATCACCATGTCCCACCGCCGACCTCCCACTCACACCACAAGCCCCCACCACACCCATCCATGTCACTCACTCCCACCAGTTTCCACTAAAACTCACCACAACCAACTATCTTTCATGGCGGCTACAAGTGGTCTCACAACTCAATGGCCTAAACCTCTTAGGCTACCTCCAGGGTACGTTTCCATGCCCTCCCCCATCCAATATTGCGGGCTACACCTTGTGGTTTCAACAAGACTTACTCCTTCTTGGAGCACTAGTAGGATCAATTTCGGACGACCTTCTCCCACTCATCCACAATGCCACCACTTCGTCCGAAGCATGGGTTTGTCTCATGCACAACTTTGTACGACCCGACCGCACACGTGTGATGGCTCTTAAGGACGCCCTCAACTCAACCACCATCGGCTCTCGCTCCGTCACGGCCTTCCTCACTGATATAAAGGCCAAGTTTGATGAAATAGCCATGCTTGATCGACCTATCCACCCGGACGATGTCACTCTTTATGTCCTAAACGAACTTGGCGTGGCGTACAGGGACATCGCTACATCGATTCATCTGCGTGAGAAGCCTCTCACCTTTGCTGAGCTACATAGCGCTCTCGTCTCTCATGAGGCGTACATTAGGCGCTTGGATCAGGACACAAACCACCTGGTTGCCACAGCCAACACGACTGCCCACCACCCCAATCCGCACAGATCCGCATCTTACCAATCCAACCGCGCGTCGCAGCCCCGTGGTCGTGGCTATCATCAATCCCGTGGCCACAATCCTCGCGGGCGGAGCCGAGGTAACCCTAATTATGTGTCAAGTCAATCCAATACTCATGCTTATAACGTGTAATGTCAGATCTGTGGTTGTCATGGTCACACCGCCCTTCGGTGTTATCAACTTGGATCCATATCGCCCACCACCAATACCGCGCGCACCCTACCGGCGTCTCAGCCACGCCCTGGTTCTGGATCTTGGCTTGTTGATTCTGGAGCCTCTCACAATATAACTTTGGACCTCAACACGATGCACTACCACTCGGAATATGACGGCACAGACGAAGTTCACATTGCCAACGGCCATGGCATGGAAATTACTCATGTTGGTTCATCTCAGTTATCTTTTCCACCACGCACGTTTACCTTGTCCAATGTTTTGAGGGTTCCCTCATCACAACATAATCTTTTATCTGTGCATCGATTTACAAAAGATAATAACGTGTCCATGTAATTCTTTCATGATTATTTTGTTATTAAGGATCAACCTTCGGGGGACTTGTTGGCGAAGGGGCTCTGCAGTGATGGTGTGTATCATATACGACCTCCCTCGTATTATATGAAATCCATTGCTCGTTTGGCTACCTTGGGGGTTCGTACAACATATCCTACTTGGCACTCTCGTCTTGATCATCCGGCCTCCAAGACTAGTTCGTCTTTAATTTCAACTTTTCATTTACCTATGGACACTAAATCCTCTACGCAGGACTTGTTTTGTGAGTCTTGCCATATTAGCAAGTTTCACCTTTTAACGTTTGTGGACTCTTCATTTGCTGTTTTACATCCTTTGCACTTTGTTTTTGCGGACGTTACGGGCCCCACAGTGACCTCGCATGATGGTTTTCGCTATTATGTCATTTTTGTGGATCTATATACTCGTTACTGTTGGTTTTTCCCGCTGGTTACTAAATCCCAGGTGTAAGAAATTTTTATCCACTTCAAGCCCTTGGTGGAAAATCAGTTTTCTCAAAATATCAAGAATTTTTATAGTGACAATGGCGGTGAATTTCTGGCACTAAAATCATTTTTTGCAAAAACGGGCATAAGCTGGTTAACAACTGCACCTCACACACCGCAACAAAATGGGATTTCTGAGCGACGCCATCGTCATATAGTTGAAACGGGAAGGGCACTATTACATCATGCTAAATTGCCCCCTATTTTTTGGTCTTTTACATTCCAAACGGCGGTCTATCTAATCAATCGAATGCCTTGCTCTGCAATAGCCAACACATCACCGCTTTAAAAATTAATTGGGACGTCTCCCAATTATCTCAAGTTGCGTGTTTTCGGGTGTCTCTGCTATCCTTGGCTACGCCCTTATGATTTGGGCAAGCTCACTTTCCCATCTCGACCGTGCATATTCCTTGGGTACTCTAACTCACAAAGCGCCTACAAGTGTTGGGACCCCTCTACCAACAAATTATTTATCTCCCGCCATGTCCGCTTCTGTGAGTCCAAGTTTCCCTCCTATGTTGCAAAGCCCACGACCGCCTCACCTGGACCGCCACCCCTCACGGTCCTCCACACTCTTCCGGGCCAGCCCATGTTGCCCGCTCCCAGCCCATCAGCCGATCGCCCGGCCCAGCGCGCTCCAGAGTCCAGTCCACCAGCCGACCGATCAGCCCAGCACCCCTCAGCGCCCGCAACGCCTACTTCTTAATCTGAACCGTCCACTGCACCGCTCGTCCCGGACCCACTTCAAACCGGACCTCGCCACCATATGACCACACAGTCCAAAAATAATATTTTCAAACCGAAGGTGGTCAATCTTGCAACCAAGTATCCACTCGAACTATCTCTTGAACCGACCACTGTTTCCGCTGCTCTCAAAATTCCGCAATGGCGTGACGCCATGTCCTTGGAAATTAATGCTCTCCTTCACTACGGGACTTGGGACCTCGTTCCCTCTCATCAGGCCTCTAACATCGTTGGTTGCAAAATGGGTTTTTCGTATCAAAATCAATCCAGATGGCTCAATTGATAAATATAAGGCACGCCTCGTCGCTAAAGACTTTCACCAACGGCCCGACATTGACTACACTGAAACATTCAGCCCAGTTGTCAAACCCATCACTATCCGCCTTATTCTGTCCTTTGCTGTCATGAACTCCTGGCCCATTCGCCAACTTGATGTAAGCAACGCATTTATTCACGGTGATCTCACTGAAGAAGTCTTTATGGAGCAACCTTCGGGTTTTATTGACGACTCTCGACCTTCCCACATATGTCGCCTTTGGAAGTCCATCTATGGGCTCAAGCAAGCCCCTCGTGCCTGGTTTCAGGCTCTCCGTGGTGCACTACTCCAGCTTGGATTTCTTCAGTCTAAATCCGATATCTCCCTATTTATCTTTCGTCGCGGCTCCACCGTCCTCTTTCTTTTGGTGTATGTCGACGACATTATCTTCACTGGCACGGACCCCGCTCTTATCTCATCGTTTATCTACCGCCTTCATTCGTCCTTTGAAATCAAAGATCTTGGTTCCCTCTCCTATTTTCTCGGCGTTGAGGCACTACCATGTAAGGAAGGTCTTCTCCTCTCTCAGCACAAGTATATCAGTGACATCCTTCACCGCCATCACATGGAAGGAGCCAAAACTGTCTCAACCCCTATGGCCTCCAATGCCGCCTCGACCTTCCGAGAATCTTCTCCCGACTGTGATCCTAGCCTGTACCGTCAAGCCATTGGTGAACTTTAGTACCTTGCTCTCACACGACCCGATATAGCCTTTTCAGTCAATCGCCTCGCTCAATTTGCATCCAAGCCCACCGAGGTGCACTGGGCCAGGGTTAAGCGGGTCCTACGGTATCTTAAGGGTACTATCACTCACAGCCTTCTTATACGCCGTGACTCCCCTCTCACTCTTCGTAGTTATTGTGATTCGGACTGGGCTGACGACCCTCCTGACCCGCTCTTCCACCTCGGCATTCATCATTTTTCTTGGAAACAACCCGATTTCTTGGAGCTCACGCAAGCAACGACCATTGCTCGCTCTTCGACTTAAGCTAAATATCGGGCTCTCGCTACTACAACCTCAGAAGTTCGCTGGATTCAAAATCTTATGTCCGAGCTTCACGTCTCACCCCCTCACCTCCGACCATCTACTGCGACAACATTGGTGCCACTCATCTTTCTCTACATCCGGTCCTACACTCACAGATGAAGCACATCGCCATTGATATTCATTTTGTTCGGGATGTCGTCTCAAAAGGTCTACTTCATATATCACACATCAGCACTCATGACCAGCTCGCCGACATCCTCACAAAGGCACTCCATCGGACGCGGTACATCTCCTTACGTTCCAAAATTGCCTTAGCCGATGGAACGACAATTTTGAGGGGGCGTATTAGGAAAGAAGATACTACGGAATCTCCTTCCCCTGATTAGGGGATTCTAGCCTATCCTTCCCTTACTTAGATAGAAGAATCTTTCCTTATCTCATGCACTTGTAGTTGTATATATACTGTTGTAATTCTCTTTACATATTCATTCAATGAAATACCTTTTTATCTAATACTTTACAGAATTTAGCCTTTGGTCAAAAACTCCTAGTACTCAAAATAATTTATAACACTTGTTGAAGAGAATCTGACCAAGCGAAAGTTTTTCTCATAATCAGGACATGTCTCTAGTTGGATCAAGATGGCAAAATCAACTGAGTAGTAATGACACTTGTTGTGGGATTAATCTATCACTTTCATAATGTGTGTCAGTATTTGAATGTCGACACTCGTTGAGTAAACTGAGTCACCTAGGTATCGATCAACTTATAGCATGCAACTGGCAACTCGATGTTGTTGTCTTTGAGTAATTTGTTTGCCTCACCACATGGCACATACAGGGTAAGCGAACGTCGACCTATGACACATGCCCTTCACCATTCGTGGGAATGGTCACGTGTGACATATATTAATCAGTAATCCTACAAGTTCGTCCACAAAATTAAAGTTAGACGCCAAGAAGTTGCAGAACTTTAGAAACAATGCTACAAAACTATAGCCATAGATATAAAATGTGAGATACTGGTCTAGTCATAGTCACCCTTTTATAATTCGAATAAAAAAACTAGTTGGTCACTATTTTTAAATACGAGAAAAAGTAATTGCCACATGTTTTCTCTCCAAGTTAGTTTAGGTAAGAAAATATCTCTCAAAGAGGTCCCATTACATGATGTTGGCACTTTTGGTGTGTTAGTTTGGAATATTTTGTGAGAAAGCGTGGGGTGTGGTCCTCGAATTTTGCTGCATTTGTTTGGTTGGTGTGAGAGAGCATTTACATCGTGATAAAATAAATATCTTGGTCAAATTAGATGATGATCCAATTACTATTAGTAAAAGTTAGTAAATGCATTTAATTACTTTTGTGTCCCATATCTTTGCTCCTGCCATGTGTTTGAAGGTACGTTACCTCTGCACTAGCACAAAATTCACTACACGACTTTTTACTTCTATAACTAAACTGTACGTTAACTAACTTCTTCACGCATCTGGATTTTGACGCCCTTATAAGCATTAGTTCTAAAAATATTTTTTAGATTTTAATAATTATAAAACTATCTCTGATGTTTGAATATAAATAAAAATATAAAGACGACCTTTGATTAGTTAGTCGTCTATTCAGGTTGGAAAAAGTAGAGTAAAAGCAAGGTCGTAGCAAAAGATTCTCTCTCGTATTTTTTGTATGCCACAAGTAACGAAATCTGTCATACAAGACTTATTATTTTGTACGTCTTGATTCGATTTGGTATTTCAAATCTTGGATATTTATATATGTCACAGCCTAAAAAAAGAGAGAATATTATTTATATATTTTCCTTTTTCTCTTTCTTTTTGACGCACAAACAGTGATGTATGGTGATCACTATAATAAGACATTCATTATCTATATTGTTTTCTTCTTCCTTTTTGACGCACGCTAACAGGGATGTTTTTGACTCGCTATAATAAGACACGACAAGATTAAGACACTAGAGTACCATATAGAACAATTAAGAACTATAATTAGTACCGAGATTCACATTTAATTAACTCAAGCTGATGTTATGCTTTTAAGACATATATACTAATTAGGACGAAATATTAAAACTGCCCTATAACTTTTTTTTTCAAAACTTAAAATGCCCGTTTTTTTCGGGCCTTGTAAAAATGCCCCGTAAGTCTTGTAAAATCTTGAGAAAATGCCCGTTTGCCTTAATCGGGCTAAAAATGCCTACGTGGCGGTACAGTGGCGGCCACGTCAACAAGTTGTATTTGCACCCCAAAACCCTTGTAACTTTAAATATTATATTTGCACCCCAAAATAATTTGCATTTTGCCCCCCAATATATATATATATATATATAAATAATAAACATATATACATATAACCATTTGTAAAAGTAAAACATATATTATTATTTATACTAATTTATAAAATAATAAATATTTTAATATTATATAAAATAAATAAAAAACAAAACAAAATAAAAAAATTTCCATCCCCGCCGTTTACCCCCCCCCACCCCACCCCGCCGTTGTCGAATCGCCGGATTTTTCTCCCCCCTCCCCGCCCCGCCACCACCACTGCCAAATCGCAGTGGTGGCGACCACGATTGCAGTGGTGGTGGCGTCGATTGGACGCCACCACCACTGCAAATCGCAGTGGTGGAGCCACCACCACCGCCGCGATTTGCAGTGGTGGTGGCGGGGCGGGGAGGGGGGAGAAAAATACGGCGATTCGACCAGCGACGGGGGATAATGGGTGGCGGGGAGTGTGGGGGGGGGGGGGGGGGGGGGGGGGGGGCGGTAGGGTTTCTTTAATTTTTTTTTTAATTCTTCTTGTTATTTATATTTATATATCTATGTTTATTACTATTTATATATATATATATATATCTTTATTACTTATATATATTTTATATTTATATATCTATGTTTATTACTATTTATATATATATATATCTTTATTATTTATATATATATATATATATATCTTTATTATTTATATATCTATGTTTATTACTATTTATATATATATATATATCTTTATTATTTATATATATATATATATCTTTATCATTTATATATCTATGTTTATTACTATTTATATATATATATATCTTTATTATTTATATATATATATATCTTTATTATTTATATATCTATGTTTATTACTATTTATATATATATATATCTTTATTATTTATATATATATATATCTTTATTATTTATATATCTATGTTTATTACTATTTATATATATATATATATATATCTCTTTCTTATTTATATATATATATATCTTTATTATTTATATATCTATGTTTATTACTATTTATATATATATATATCTCTTTATTATTTATATATATATATCTTTATTATTTATATATCTATGTTTATTACTATTTATATATATATATATATATCTCTTTCTTATTTATCTATATGTTTATTATTTTTATTTATATATATTTATTATTATTGACTGAAAATATGACGTGGCGGAGCTATTTTATGACGTGGCCGCCACTGTACCGCCACGTAGGCATTTTTAGCCCGATTAAGGCAAACGGGCATTTTCTCAAGATTTTACAAGACTTACGGGGCATTTTTACAAGGCCCGAAAAAAACGGGCATTTTAAGTTTTGAAAAAAAGTTATAGGGCAGTTTTAATATTTCGTCCTACTAATTATTTATTTTTCTTAGAAAAAAGTCGAACAAGTAAATTTTGATAGTAATTTTATAGAATTTTTGAATCTTTTGAAAGAATTTAAGTTCATGTATGTTGATGGGGATATTTTAGGATTCACCCAATATCATGTATTGGGCCGCCCCATCAACACCGGTCTGCTGAATAGTACATCGAACATGCATTGTTCGATGTTAAATTTGCATGGAACGGGGCCTGTTCGATGCGGAATGAGCATCGAATCGCTTTGGCTCGATGCACTTTCTCCAACTACCAATGGGGCTCGCGGGACGGTGGTTATATATATCTCGTCCCCTGACAATCTGAGCACGCATTCAAGACTCATTAAAACCTATCCACCATCAAACTCCGAGCATTCGATACATCCTTAGATCGAACTCAGAACATTCGATAGAGCACCATATGGAAGACCTTGTATTCGACACTCAGCACCACATCGAATCAGGCCAATTCGATACACTTCAGTTCGACACAGGACCACTACAGTATATTCAGTATCAAACGACCACGGTTCGATACGTCTATATCGAACACAACCGATTCAATACACAACTTTGACTTTGTAATTTACTTGTTTTACCTAGCAAGCTTGTATTAGGTGTTCCGGACCAAGCTAATCCGGTTATTAATTGAATCGTTATGTTCTATAATATTCACTATTTATTGGAAATTATAGATTCTATTCCTTTCTATATTTTTATAGACACTATACTATAGTGTATTGAATTCCTAGGCATAGATCGTTTTTATTAGGTGGACCCGCTTAGCTCGGAGGTTAGAGCATCGCATTTGTAATGCGATGGTCATCGGTTAGATTCCGATAGCAGGCTTTTCCTTTTTTTTTTCATTTTTTATTCCATTTTTCAAAAAATGATAATTTCCCTTTGAAATCAAAGACTATTGAGAAAGTAGTAACGTTTTACGGTGTTTTATTACCTGGACGAAATAAGACCAAAATATTGACGTCGTCTGTGGGAACACCATATTTTTTTAGTTTATTAGGCATGATTTCTAGAATTACCCGATCTCGCAGTAGATTTGCAGAGGGCCAGAATGAAGAGGCCGAGCGGGCGACCCCTGACCAGACCATCCCGAACAATGCGAGACCATCGACAATACTCGCTAGGGTGCAAACGCCAGCAAGGCAAGAAATGACGGGGTCCCAAGGCGAGGAGGCATCGAGAGCTGAAGCAAGTGCAACTAGGGCGACAACAACTATTGTTTCGATCCCGAATAACTTGAGAAACGAAATCATGGCGATGGTTAAGGCCGCACTGGTAGAAGTGCTGACCCATGCGCCGCCCGTGCACACACTATCGCATGTCGAGCATGCAGAGGCCGTAAAGGAACAAGGTTTCGCGGCCAGGGTTCCGAGAGGAGCGGACAAGGAGAAGTCACGACAGGACGACAGAAGGAGCAAAACTGCATCAAGAGAACAGCTGAACAAAGAAAAGTCGGCCGACGATGACCATAGAGAAAGGCCGAAGTCAATCGAGGTGCAATCGAGAAGGCACCACGAGACAAGAAGGAAAGAAAATGGAGGAAATCAAAAGGATGAACTGAGAAGGAGAGAGGATAAAGACGACATAAGACGTGTGAAGAGTCATGACTCCAGAAGGGAACATGATGAAATGACCAGGAAACTGGAGAGACTTGAGAGGGAGAAAGCTGTAATTAAAGCCCGGATGGGACAAGGAGGCGATGCTCCTAGGAGCAGCCCGTTCTCCGAAGAGATAGAAGTAGAGATCTTAGGACACGGGGAGAAGATCCCTGATCTGAAAACTTACGATGGAAAGTCTGATCCCCACGATCATCTATTCCATTTGAACATGAAAATGTCTTTGTATGGGTTCAAAGAGAACATACATGCCAGAATATTCGCAACAACCCTATCAGGTGTAGCAATGGACTGGTTTACTCGGATTACTCCAGGATCATTCAAAAGCTACAAACAACTAAGGAAAATGTTTGAAGATCAATTTTCAAGTCAAGCTAGATTGGTCTTGGATCACTCCCATCTGTATACCATGAAACAGGAAACCAATGAAAGTCTGAAGGACTTCATGAGACGTTTCAATGTGGAGTTGCTGAGGATAGACAGCCCATCTGTAGACATGATAATGAGTATACTCTTTCGAGCGACCAACAACATAGTCTTTGGCGGGGATTTACTCAGACGCAAACCCACCACTATCGAAGAAATTAACAAGATAGCGCAGGAGGTGGTCCACTTTGAGGAGATGATGGCAACCAAAGTGTCCGTCGTCGCACCCCCAAAAGAGAAGGAACAAGGAAGGGAAGACCAAAACCGCAACAACAACAACAACAACAGGACGAACATGAACAACAGGTACCGGGACAATACGCCTAAGCGGTACACGTCTCTGAATGATAACATCATGACAGTATTCAAGGCGGCAAAAAGGAAAGGGTGGCAAAAAGGAAAGATTCCAGGGCAACAAGGTTTTCAACCTGCTTCTGCAAGTACCATAATCAGAAGGGACATGAAACCGAAGATTGCAGGGATCTTAAGGATAAGATCGAACGACTACTGAAGGATGGAAAACTCGTGGAGTTTGTCAAAAAGATGCAGGAGCATGAGGACAACGTCGGCAGAAATAGAACACCATCGCCCAAGAAGGACAAACAAAGAATGGTTGATGAACCACATTCGTTCGACTATCCTCAGATTGAGAATGGCAACATCAGAAAAGCCATGATAAACGTGATATCAGGAGGCCCAAGGGGGAGGATTCCAATAACGGCCAAAAGAAGATTTTGAGGCTCGTCGAATCGGACAATTTTGTCAACTTGGCCAGCATACTAAGCATCGAGGAAATGCCACAGGAAGAGATCACCTTCTCGACCACGGACCTGCAAAAATTGAGCGCCCAAGCCATTCAAATGTCAAAACCGGATTGCCCGTTGGTGATAACTATGGACATAGCCAAGTATGGAGTCACGAAATACTAGTGGATTACGATAGCTCAGTCAACGTGTTCAGCTCTACTGTGGCCAAAATGGGATTGAACGGCCAGACATTAGGACCGGTGAGAACGTCACTTCACAGATTCGGAGTTTCGGAGATAATCCCTCTTGGAATGCTTATGCTTCCTACCTCGTTAGGTACAACACCACAAAGAAAAACACTACTGGCAAACTATGTAATTGTCGACATGCATTTCGCATACAACGACATCATAGGAAGGCCCGCACTGAATTCATTCCGAGCATTACCATCGACCTACCACCAAATGGTGAAATTCTATACTCATGCCCGCATTGGTGAAGTGATAGCGGACATTCAGTCCTAGATGGCAATGTAGGACTCAAGATGATTCGCTCCAACAAATAGGATGGAAACTCTGTCCAAAGTGGCACAAGATAACACAAATCCCAAAAGACGCCGAAGAGGGACGGAGTCCAAAGTGGCACGAGATACCATAGATCCCAGAAGACGACGAAGAGGGACGGAGACTCTGTCCAAAGTGGCATGAGATACCGCAAATCCCAATAGACGACAAAGAGGGACTGAAACTCTGTCCAAAGTGGCACGAGATGCCGCAAATCCCAAAAGACGACGAAGATGGACAAAAAGTCTGTCCAAAGTGGCACGAGATACCGCAAATCTCAAAAGACGACGAAGAGAGACGAAAACTCTGTCCAAAGTGGCACGAGATACCAAAAATCCCAAAAGACGATGAAGAGGGACGAAAACTTTGTCCAAAGTGGCACGAGATACCGCAAATATCAAAAGACGACAAAAGGGACGAAAACTCTGTCCAAAGTGGCACGAGATACCGCAAATCCCAAAAGATGAAGAAGAGGGATGAAAAATGTGTTCAAAGTGGCACGAGATACCGCAAATCTCAAAAGACGATGAAGATGGACGGAAACTCTGTCCAAAGTGGCACGAGATACCGTAAATCCCAAAAGACAACGAAGAGGGACAGAAACTCTATCCAAAGTGGCAAGTGATACCGAAAATTCCTAGAGAGGAAGAAAGGGACAGACACTACGTACAAAGTTACAAGTGTTACCGTGAATCCCGTAATACGAAAAAAAGTGAATATTCCTTCTAAAAAGGTGAATGACACAGACCATCCGAAAATATGAAAAAGAAGGATACTTTGTCTAAAAACGACAAACAATACCTATCACCACGAGGAATAACACTAAGCAGAGAGGTTATAACTCTGTTGAATAAAACAATAACCCTATGATTCGAAGCAAAACGGACCACTTTCCACGAATATAGAAGAATGCTCAAGTTGTCACAATAAAGTAATAGAGCAACATTAACAATTGAAAGAAAATACAACGAGTACGAATATTAGATCAAACAAACCAACGCAAAAATTCATGAAAAACAATCATGCAATTAATCAAATTATTCAACTCTAATAGTTTATTACAAAACAGAATAAATACCAATGCCCTTAGGCGTCAGCATCATCTTCATCCTGGGAAGAAGGATAAACAAGAGGCATAGGAGGCGGCAGAGAGAGTCCACTAAGAACGAGGTTGTTGTCCTCAAGAAGCACGATAAACTCATCCGGAGAAACGGACCGATCACCCACTGGGGGCGGCAAAACCTCTCGATTAGGCCCCAAACTCAGATCCATCCATTCAAGGTTGAAGCCCCCTCGAACTTACTTGTTGTTGTAGAATTGATGCACAATAAGGACCTGAGCCTTACGGGTTTCACGGGCACACCTCCGAGCACTAATTTCTCGAAAGGTATTGTTCTGAAGGAACGCCTCGGCAATTTCTACCCTCTGTTGAACGGAAACCTATACGAGCACAAAGGAAATTAACAAGAAAGAATAAAAGAATACAAATATACAAAAGAATTGAAATTCTTTAGCTCATTAAGGCCACGGGGGTAGCCAACACCCTCAGCGTATTCAACCTTCTCTTTCTCAACCGCCACCTCTTTCTCGAGCTCGGTAACTCGCTTGGCCAGCTCCCCTTTGCTAGCTAAAAGATTGGATACCTACGATTGAAGTTGATCAACCACCTCATTCGCGTGTCTCATCGCCTCTCGCTTGGACCAGGGCCGCAAACATGGCATCCACTATTCCGCCACCCTAAAAGACAATAACCAAAAAGTCAACATTCACGAACCAGTCATGCAACAATTCACTCAAAAAGAAACATATATTACCGCTGTTAGCAAATGAAGAGCATTCTGCTCCATTATTTTTCGTTCCTCCGCAAAAATCGGTGAGACACAGCAAGATTGGGAAGAAGGACCTTCAGGGCATCAATGGAAGCAGCCTCCGAAATTTCATACCCACCTACGTGGGCACATGGACCGTGTCTAGGTCCCACCCCCACATTCAGCCCCTCTGCAGGACAAGGGCCACTCCCAACATCCAGACTAGACGTCCACGCAGCAGGGGGGACAACCCCTCACTTTGAGAACGAGTCTGATGAACTCTTCTCCTCTTGGCCTGGGTAGCAACCTCGGTACTATCACCTCGGTCAGTCGCCATACTTTCTGAACCTCCCGCTTGGCTAAAATCAGCAGTAGAAGGCGCAATATCATGATCCTGTCCCAAAATATCCTCAAAAGGATCACTTGAAGCTTCAACATGGGCCGACATCGATGCCCCCGCTGCTGTTTTCTTACACTTATTATTCCTCTTCATTGGGGGAGGTATCGGAGGAACAACAGTAGTCTGAGAAGTCTCTTGATCAGCAACAACGACTCGGTTCATGCGGGCGTGTCGATCAATGATATAGTCGACTGCAAAAATGTCACACTATCAAAATTATCATAGTATTAACACGAACTAGAAAGTCAACTAAAACACAATATTATACCAAGTGTAAACCTCCCGTTATACGGAACCAATGACAGACTAGCTAAAGACAAAACACGACTCTCCACCAATTTTTTAACTTCAAATTGGTGGTTGCGTACTAATTTTGGGATAAAATCGCAATCTCATGAGGTCAGGGCAACACCAGTGGTATCGCAACCCTAGAACCGGTAAACCAGTTGCAACGATAAGCCAAAACTCATCTTCGTAACTCTTTCGGATATAAAAATAGAGTCTCTTCCAGTTCTTTCCATATCCAGTGGCTTCACCATTCAAAAACTTGCGATTCCTCATTGCCTTAACATGGTAGAAACCTTCCTCCCTCTGGGCAACCTCAAAAAGAGCCCATAACTCATTGGGACTCTGAGGCTCGCGTAAGGCCTTCATTACGATGATGAAACCTCTGATATGCCCAAATGAATTTGGCGTAAGTTGTACTGGAATAAGATTAATTGACCTCAATAACATCTTTACCTCAACTGGTATCGAGAACCGCAGCCCATTAAAGAGCTGGACCACAAACACTGTCAAATGCCTCGGTGGTGGCGTATCCATGCAGTCATTTGGACCAGGAATGACTAACTTATACCTATTTGGGATGTTAAATTTCTCACGAAGTTGAGAACGACTATGCTGCAAGCGTGACACGTACATATTATATGCCATCTTTGGCACCTCCATGTAATCATCAAACTCCCCATTGATGAGCTCAATATCTTCATCGGCCTCAGTAGAGGCACAATTATCCTCAAACGAAGATGTTTGCCAGTCATTATCTTCAACCCGAAAGAATGACTTTCCAACGGCAACACCAAGACTATTATCCACGGGGGAACCGGTAAAATCTATGCCAATAGGCTCGTAGTCGCCTCCTAGGGCCATACCCAAACCCGCGGGAGCACTGGAAGGGCCCACCACAGAGTTCGTTGAACCAGAGCTCAAGCTGCTACTCGATTCGCTCCCAGAAGTTGGCTTAGAATTCACCATCTTGGTTGAGAAAAACTGAAATAAAATAAAAAAAAAAACTGACTGCGAGCGGATACGTCACTCTCGGCTCTCGCAACGCTAACGCGACATATCTAAAACAACTACATGCTAAGTGATAATAAATCAACCTCACAAATAAGCACGCAATAAATTACCTTAATTAACGGTGGAAGAGCATAAGCGATTATTCAGACAATTTGCCTGAAAACAGAAAAATCAATATCAGAAATGAGGTGCAAAACCTATATAGTTCGCTAAAAATAGCAGAATTTTTTCTAAGGCATTAGGTCGAACACTCCCCGTTCGATGCATCTCGTATCGAACTGTGCCCGTTCGATGTTACTTACCTTTGTGCGTAAGTTGGCCAGAAGAGTAATGAGCTTCGCACCACCCCTTCCCCCTTACATATGCAGCAAAAAGCCCATCAAGCCCATTTGAGAAGAGCATTGAATCGCCATGATTCGACAGGTAATTCAGCATCGAATGCCCCTGGTTCGATCCGCGATGGATCCAGGCAGAATCCGCATCGAACTATCACCGTTCGATGCGGTTGAACATCGAACCCAGCGCGTTCGACTTTAAGCTTAACTTCAATTGGGAGCTTACAAACTAATATAATGAGACCCGCTCAGAAGAAACTTATGATTAAGAATATCTCAAACCAGTACAAAAAACCTACCGATGTCGTACGCAATTGACCGCCTTCCAATCGGGGTCATGTTTTTGAACAAAATGATAGAGTTTCGAAGCTTGGAACTCGATCTCTATTCGAGATCCACTCCCAATCGGGGGTATCATTTTCAAAATATAAGCATAACGGCCTGCAAATCAAGGACTTATTTTCATAAGTTTGGAAGTCGCCCTCTAATCAACAAAGTCTCCCAAATTGGGGGGACTATGTGGTGGAGATATTTTAGAATTGACCCAATATCATGTATTGGGCCGGGCCGGCAACACCTGCCTGCTGAATAGTACATCGAATAAGCACTGTTAGATGTTAAATTCGCATCGAACGGGGCCTGTTCGATGCAGAATGAGCATCGAACCGCTTCGGTTCGATGCACTTTTCCCAACTGCCAATGGGCCCCGCGGAACGGTGGTTATATATACCCCGTCCCCTGACAATCTGAGCACGCATTCAAGACTCATTAAAACCTATCCAACATCGAACTCCGAGCATTCGATACGTCCTTAGATCAAACTCAGAGCATTCGATATAACACCATATCGAAGACCTTGCATTCGACACTCAGCATCACATCGAATCAAGCCAATTCGATACACTCCAGTTTGACACAGGACCATTACAGTATATTCAGTATCGAACGACCACGGTTCGATACGCCTATATCGAACGCAACCGATTCGATACACAACTTTGACTTTGTAATTTACTTGTTTTACCTAGTAAGCTTGTATTAGGTGTTCCGGACCAAGCTAGTTCGATTATTAATTGATTACATTATTTTGGCTATTAGTACTCTAATTGTAACTGTTAACACTTCGTTTAGTACACTCCGAGGATTATTCTAAGTATTGGAACGCCTTGCCTGCTCCACTGGATAACACTATCTTTTATTTTCTGATTGCCCCCCCTTTACAATTGTGACTGCGTTCCCTATTTATAGAAGTTAATTTCTAAACAGCTGTCTTTATGCATGTTTTTTTCCTGACAGGTAGTCTTTGTTTTTCTGCTAACAATTACTTCGGATACTTGCGTAACTGACGAGTGGCTATACTGCTAGACACCTGGTGTTTTATCATGCCAACACACTGATACATCTTTCATTAACTTTCCTGGCTGACAAGTGGTCTTTGATAGCTGGCTCAAATGTTGTGTTTTTTAGACACCTGATGTTACCATGCAGCATTATAACTTAGATATTGGTCCTCGGGATTATCTCTGATGTTTTGAGAAAACTATTGTATAACACCCGGGACTATCGGAGAGATGCCTAAGGATAATCGTAATTGTGCGAGGTATTATGAGGTCATCTAAGCCTCAGGGTACCTCGTGGATTTTGTATCCTGTTCACATTCTCCTATCATCGTTACTGAGGTAAGTCTCTCGGGTCATCTAAGTCCGAGGACTACTACCTCCGATGGATATGTTTTCATATTTTTAGCGAGTTGTCCTCGTATGTATCTGAGGGATAACTACTCGGATCATTTAACTCCGATGACTTCTTCATGATAATGCGCCTCCGATAGTTTCTTTGCTGTACCCCTGGTGGTTGTAATTGTAATTCCTCGGAGAAAATTATTCCTCAAGTTTACAGTAACGTTTTACGGTGTTTTGTTCTCTCAACAAAATAAGACCAAAATATATGTGGAGTAATTTAAGTTAGGACCTGATAGTGAAACACGGGCTTTCTTCTTTCCGCTTATACGATGATGATGAGTTCAAAGTAAATCAACTATCTCTTTGATGATATATATATATCTATCATCATAATCATTATTTTGATAATGACGGTGCACTTTCCTAAACACAAACACTATAAATGCTTAAATCTTGTCATTCCTATATTTGTTAATAATAATCAATGTTGACTAATCCATTTATATTATTAAATGATCAACTTGTCACTAAATCTAATTCTTAATTTGAACTCGTCACAAATGCAACGTATAAAATAAAAGTCCATTTACTACTTCAAGCACAGAGCTCGAGTAATTCTTTCAAATCTTCTTCTGAACCAAATTAAAAGCAACAACAATTCCCTATCTCAATACGGTGTCGTATAGTCAATTTCTCCTCCATTTTCAACCCCCTTTTGTTTTTGTTAATTTCATTCCAACCTGCCATGCATATTGCATATTGCATAATCAATGAATCTTGTTAATAAAGTAATTAAATTATAATAGTTAATAATTAATTGAATTGAATAATAAATAAATCTTCTCTTCTTGTGTTAAAACAGTTTCCATATTTATTTAGTGAGCATAATATCATTCAGTGCCACAGCACTCACTCTCCAACTACTTCACACTTTGGTTCTATTACTGTTCATAAATCAAAAACCCTGAATTAATTAATTGATTGATTTTAGGGTTTGTTGTTTGTTATTGGAATGTTCTTCGTACTATAATGGGGGGTGGTGGTGGTGTTGTCGCTAACGGAGATTTGAAGTGCTGCACTGTGGTGAAACCTGTAAATCACCATTTTTGCACCTCTTCGGGGCGGCGTACGGCGCCGTGGACGGTGGTGTGCGGGCTGCTTCTCTTCGCCGTAGGCCTCATTTCGCTTTTCACGGGACACGTGGCGTCTGATCTCGAGTGGTACTCTCAGCGCCTCGTTAAGCGCACTTGGTTCTATAAAAAAGTATGTATGTATGTATGTATATAATAATAATAATGTTGTTCGCTTGCTTGCTTGTATGGATTCTTCTGTTCCAGGTTATTTATTTATTTATTTATGCTTGTTTGGGTGGGTAACTTAACCCAAATTTAAGACTTTTGTAGGACTTCAACCTCTCAGTAGATTGGAGTGAGTGGTGGGTTAGATCTGACTGGGGAATTCAATTCATCCTTTTATTGCTGCTACCCTTGTTTCGTGGCAAAAACCAAATGTTTTACAACTTTATAAACATGTTCCTGAGTTGTCCTTCTTTGTGGTTATAGAGGTGAAATGCATGTTTTCGCTGGATTTTTACGTGTTATGTGACCCCTGGTCCTGTGTCCGTTGGTGAAAAATGAAAATGAAATGATGTGAAATTTTGTATTTGATGAAGCTACCACCCCAATGCAATGATAGCTTCACAGTATAATTAATATCGGAGCTATGAGGCTGTAATTTCAATACATTCAAAACCCTTTACTGCAGATTTATTCTCCCATGAACACAAGTCTCTTTCCTTGATGATCATCAATCGTGTTTCCTAACTTGCCTAGGTGTCATGTTTTCCTGTCATTGTTTCTTACATCTGTTTTTAACAGGTTACTATTACCTTTTGTTTGTTGTATCTCTTTTTTGTTTCACGTCCTAGTAAGCAGTCAACTGAATGACGGGTTAGTCTTAAATTAATTAAAAAGGTTTTGGAATGCTTAAGCTTCAGTTGAAAACAAACTGTGCTATTTCCCAGACTACATCGATGCCTACAATGCTCCCTTAAAGGCTTGGTAGTTGCTGACATGGATATTTTTTGACACGATCATGTACTTAAATAATAATTGCTCGTTGTCTGCATTTGCTGATTTGCTGTATAATTGCTGTTCACATTGAACTTCACTTGTAATATGATCCTAGATTGAAACTCCAGGGCTGTGGCAAGACATATCGTAACTCATGGTCAAACTCACAGATTTCTTGTTTATTATTATGTAGAATAGGAGTTATCGTGCTCCAGTTGATATTTGGAAGTCAAAGTTTTCAAATTTTTATTATGGCTGCAGCGAGAGAGGCCCACATTTTGCTCGTAAGTCCGCCATCTCTATCGTCAGACTTCTTAAACTTGACGAACTCGAAATGTCTTTGCCTTTCTAACTGTAATTTTTTTTCTTCGTGTGAAGACATTATTATTATTGGTTAAACTACAACTATCATAACTTCATCAAATAATGTTACGAATTTTGTCAATAATATGGATTCTGACAGTCAAGCACCATGATTTAACTGTTTTGGCAGTTTAAATCGGGTTTGTAAAAGGTTTTGTAATTCTATAAGAAAAGTTGAGATGCATTTGATTTTCATGGGAGAGCTTCATCACATTATGTATTCCCTATTGTCATATGGAAGAGATATCGCTTACAGCTTTGGGGTTATTTGCTCCTGTTATGTGATTATTATTTTGGAAAATGCAGAAATATCCAAATATTTGAAAACATTATGAGTTCTAATGATGAGTTTAAGATGCCACATTGTAGAATATTCATAAGAAAAATAATGCTTCTATATATTGGCTTAACTTGCTGGTTTACTACTCTTTATCACTATAATAGTGAACTTCAGGATTTAACATCATCATGATTGTTCTACAGCTGCGGTACGCGAACGTTTTTCAAATGGCTACTTACTTATTGCAACTAGTGGTGGACTTAACCAACAAAGGACAGGAGTAAGTATTTGCTCGATCATCTCTGGATTTTTCACGTAAAAGTCTTCACATTTAGCAACCTATACTAGTAATGGTCTTCTTGCACCTTCTACCTTTCTTACTGTTTACTGACTTTCCTCTTATCATCATTATATGCTTGTAGTTCTTTATGTTAACAATCTGAACTTTGTACATTTCATTTCTGACTCTTCAGATAACTGATGCTGTAGTTGTTGCAAGGATCCTAAATGCTACTTTAGTCGTGCCAGAGTTGGATCATAATTCATACTGGAAAGACGAAAGGTGGGTTTAAGATGTTTACAAATTCATTAATGAACGAAAGAACTTGAGTTATCTAGTCATGGTAGCTTGCTAATTCTGGTAAAAGAAATTGGTAAATAATGTTTTCAGTACTCATGCTCTAATCAATTTTACACAGTGATTTCCTCAACATTTTTGATGTTGACTGGTTCATCTCTTACCTTGCAAAGGACATCCCAATTGTTAAAAGAGTGCCCGAAAAGGTCATGAGGTCAATGGACAAACCACCATATTCCATGCGCGTTCCAAGAAAATCAGAACCTGACTATTATCTGGAGCAAGTCTTGCCTATTCTTTTGAGGAGACGTGTAAGAGAAAATGCAAATGTCTCAACTATTATTTTAATACTTAGAAGTGCGTTATATATTTGATTTTTAGTTGTAGTTTACCGTTATGTTGTATATCTCGATTGCATGTAGGATGTGCTTAAGTCCAAGATGTCTTTATTTGAATAGAAGTCTCTGTAACTGTGTATTGCCACTGGTTACCAAAAAAAGAAATAGGAAAGAAAGCCGTGTATTGCCACTGAATTGAGTCATAAATGTGTTACCTGTTTGCCATCTATATCAGTCTTAGTGGTATACCATTAGGATCAGCTCAAATTTGCCCATAACTCTTTGTTCCTTTTTACGTCTCTGTAAATCTTGGTAGTCCTTTGATATATTTGTAAGCTTCTAATTGGTTCTTCACATTTGACAAGTTAAATACCTGGTACATGTGTATTAAGGGTTTTGATCCTCGCGAGTTATGAATGGTTAATATCTTGCTTTCTGAAAGGCATGCATCACATAAATTACTCATCAAATTACTTTCTTTGCCAAGAAACAATGGTGGCTACTTACTCAAGAGTGAAAAAAAGCAAAATAAGCATGGGTTGGTCTAATGCTGACAACTTGCAATTTGAATTGCTGTGATGTCTGAACTCTTTTTTGTACTTGTTTGGTATTAACTGTGTGTGTTCCACTTGTCTCTGGGGCATCCTATTTCCTCTCGGTTATCCTGTTCTGACCTATTCTATCAACACAATCCTTCTATTCGATTTGTTCTTACATTAAGAAAAACATCCGTTTGAATATCCATTCTCTAGGTACGGTATGCAGGGCAAGTAGGAGAATATTATTGGTGTTTGCAGCCTGATGTGCCACCCCAAGTTATGGATTACCTAATTTTCGTAGAATTATGCAGTGATCATGGTCCAGTGAAATGTTTACTTTGTTATATCATGTATCATTTTGAACATTCTCTATACTTGGTTAAACTTCGTGTTCTACATCAGTGACAAATTCAACTCAAAAATTTAGCAGGGAAAAATAATTTCAGTAACTGGAAAAACTTATGAATCTTATGATTGAGATTAGAACATGAAAGGATCGTTGTGAAATTAGTGTTAAGGGTTTCATATTACCAATGCTCTGGTGCAGTTATATTGTTATATGCTTTGTATATGAGATTTGATTTGAATTCTTGATCCTTCGACACACCTTATTTATATTACTGGTTTTACAGTTGTCAACCATGTCCTGTATATTCCATTTCTTTCTTTCTCGAATTTGACGAAGTTATCACCTGTGAATAACTTCCCTGGTAGTTGGTGCTCTTATGTACATTTTGCTGATGGATTTCGTCAGGAGATTACGTATGGTCAATCCTTTACATTTATCCTTTATAGGAAGATTTCTTGTGGTCTCCGTTATTAAACTTAGTTTCTGCTCAATCTTTTCCAGTTCCACAGAAACTATAGAACTTCTAATGTATATACGTATGATATCCTCTCATTGCTTCAAAGTGACTGCATGAAGGTGGCTTTTATTGGCACTTGGCTTTGGTTAATGCGTGATTTTTTATATTTTTACTTTTTGGCAGGTTGTTCAGTTGACAAAGTTTGATTACAGGCTTGCTAATGATCTTGATGACGACCTACAAAAGTTGCGTTGCCGGGTTAATTACCATGCTTTAAGATTTACTAAATCCATAAGGAATCTAGGCCAAAGGCTTGTCACACGCATGAGAAAGATGGAAAAACGTTTTATTGCTGTTCACTTAAGGTTTGTCAATCTCATTTTGTCGAACATGCATTAATTTTAGTTAAGTTTTAACCTTCAAACATTACTGGAGAACTAGTCAAACTTTCCACTGTTTTATTTGTTTGGAGCCAAAATCAATGCCCCTGAACCTGGTATCCCTTATGACCCTGAAATGGGATCCTGAACTATTTCCTATATGGATCGTGAGGCTTTTGCTGTGTATACAACAAAATAATTTCGTTACATCATGTAGTGATGGATTAAGGAAAACATCAGCATATCCTTTTTCATGCACAAATAGCTCAGTTATTGTCCTTATAATTATCATAAATTTTCACATTCATATATAGCATCTGATTGGCAGATCATGTTACATTGTGGGCTGTAGTTAGTTCATCTCTTGCAAGTTGTGTTGTGCTGCAAGCCTGCAACTGAAACTCTATTTATCGGTGCTTGGGTTTTGATATATCTTTGGAGATCCTCTGACCTTCTGGATGATAGTCCCTGTACCAATGAAGAACCTGTGATTAAATTAGGTCGTTTGGTAGGTAAACAATACACGACGGACTGAATATGAACAGTTCATAAAAGCCTTTGTCTTTTTCCTTCACATTTGTAGCTGTGAAAATGGGTGCAGTAAATTGCTTATAGCATGTAAATATCTTATTTACCTTGTTGTAAGAATCTTATTCTTGTCCCGTATGGTTGTTTCATGCATTATGTGCTTTGTAATATTCCTAAGCTAATTCTTTGTTTAATATTAACTTCATGATATTGAAAAATAAAATTGAGATTATGTATTCATTTAGCGGGTTGCTTTATGTTAAATGTATGTGTAGGTTTGAGCCTGATATGCTGGCATTTTCTGGGTGCTATTATGGTGGTGGTGATAAAGAAAGACAAGAACTGGCTGAGATAAGAAAGCGGTGGGAAACGTTACCTGTAAGATTCTGGTTCATTTAAAATTCTTGGCTGTTGTACTGTCAGAGAAATACCCTCAAGGAGTGCAGTTTTACTGGTTGAAATTGGTTCCTATTTTGTTGGGATTGTATTTAACGAGGTTTATGTTTTGTTATTTCAGGAATTAAGCCCGGATGAAGAGCGAATGCGAGGAAAGTGTCCTTTGACTCCACATGAGGTAGGCTTGTTGCTGCGGGCCCTTGGCTTTGACAATAACACACACCTTTATGTTGCATCTGGAGAAATATATGGTGGAGAAGAAACATTGAGGCCTCTCAAAGAACTCTTTCCAAACTTCTACACTAAAGAGATGCTAGCCGGTGAAGAGTTAAAATCTCTTGTTCCCTTTTCTTCTCGTATGGCTGCCATTGACTACATTGTTTGTGATGAGAGTGATGTCTTTGTGACCAATAACAATGGCAACATGGCAAAAATTCTTGCTGGTCGAAGGTAATTATTACAGAGCGCTAATATCATTTAAGTTGGGGGGCCTATGATGCTTGTTCTTTTTTACTGCTGGAGCTGTAATTTATGACACTCCCTTTAGGGCTAAGAAGAACACATGAAACTTCCTGGAGCATAAAATGTGCGTCGGCATGTGTTTTTTAATGTAGTAGTTGCAGTTATTACACTATCGACAATTTTAAATGTGAACTGATTCTCTATTTCAATAGTCCAGAATACATTTGTCATCTAAATTCATATGACACTAAAATTATGATCCTGGAAATTATATTGGAATAGCAATGCTGGCCTTCAAATTTGCTATCACCTTTGGTGGTTATTTATTCATATCTTGGCAAGGTATTGGTTTCAACTTCATATATATAGTGGAGGAAATGAACAGAAGAAAGTCAGTGGTGAATAGTCAAAAAGTAGATTCTTGGGCTGAGCAAAAACTAAGGGTACAGCTTAATAATCATTAATTATTTGAAATATCAGGGACCAAGTTATTGTACTTGAATGTAGGAGGTCAAAACAACTGTTGTTATTCTGGCCCAAAGGATATGTTACGATAGATCCATGTAGTTCGAGACTTACCTAAGTGACAACCCTGGACTTTTCCAACGTCAGTAACCTGGTTGGAATATATATTTAGTTTGCATAGATTGGATAAGTTTTATGATGTCCTGTTTCCCATCAAAGTAGTTGTTCATAAGTTGCTATTTCTGTTGTTTTGAAGTCAGAAGTGCACCAGGACATGTATTTATTTTCTTCTTTTACTTGATGCAGGAGGTATATGGGTCACAAGAGGACTATCAGACCAAATGCCAAAAGGCTGAGTGCATTGTTTTCTGCACGGGACAAAATGGACTGGAATACCTTTGCGAGAAAGGTCAAATCATGCCAAAGAGGATTCATGGGCGAACCTGAAGAGATGAAACCAGGTAGAGGGGAATTTCACGAGTATCCATCTGCATGCATCTGCCAGAAACAACCCAGATATATAACTTCAAACAGAAGAAGAGAACACCTGAATCTTGATAGATTTCAAAATGCTTCTGTGGCAACGTCTAGAGATGAATACACCGATTTTGGACCAGATGGAAAGAGTTTGCTGAGACGAGAAAAGGCAAACACCAGAAATGGATCAATTTCTGTTGTAGAGGAGATTGACCATGACAATTTTCTGTCTGATTAGATGAAACCCCAAACAGTGACTAACTTATCTTGTCACCGCCCCTTATACTGGTCTGTCACGTGTTCACTGCAAGATGCTGCTAATGTCCGGACTCAATCACTTCATATGGGACATGGATTAGAGTAAAAGCAACGTCGTGCTGCGCAAACCTGGGGTGGGGATTCACGTGTGTAAGCACCTGTAATATTTGTGATCTTCAAGTGTTCATATATAATATAATTCTTGTAAGTTATGTCTGCTTTTGTTTTAGGGATCCATATATGAGCTCTTGCTGAAAGCATACATCCTTAGCATGGGTGGTTCAGTTCTCAAGTTTTGCGTCGTTTGCCGAATTTCTTTACGGCCGCTTCGTGTTTCTATTACTTTTTAAACGATTTGAGATTTGAATGGCTAAAAAGTTTGGGAAGTGTAGCGTAACATCTTCACCAATGTTGGTTAGTCTCTAACGGTAGGATCTCATCTAATCTGGATCAAGACCTAGTAGGACCCTGTAGCTACTGACCTGATATTCCGTTTTGCCTTGCAATTTGCTGACCATCTGTTGATATGAATCTTGTCAAAAATGACTTGATTCGATAATTTATATGCGCAAGATTGATATGAGAAATTGATAGACCCCAACTTTAGACGAAAATAAGAACCTTGGTATGTGAGGACACCACAAACGGGAATGAAAATTTGTTTGATAAGTCGACAATGAATGCTACGAATTTTTGTGATAAATGTAAAAAGTTCTTTAGAGAACCAAGAGAATCAATCTCACAAATATTCGTCAATAAGACTTGTTCTTTTTCCATTGATTAAATGCCTATATATAAGTTGAATATTACATGAAATTCTAAGGAAAGAAGATATAGTCCTTGAAAAAGAAAACCAAATACACTAAGAAACTTATCAAATAAAGAAACGAAGGCACCTTGGAAGAGAAGTAAATAGTCTAGGACACTAAGATTTCTATTTAGAAAAGGAAACTAAACAAAGAAGGAAACTAATAAATAAGGAAACTTGCTAAATCTAATATATCGAGGACTCTTTTGCTTGATCTTCAAATTACTCTAATACTCATAGTATAACTTGGAATCTTGTTCTTTAAGAATTTGAATCATATTGATGCATCTTTGCTTATTTGATTGATCATCCTCAATGGGGCTGCCTAGATTTGCTTCGGCCCGAACTTTGAGAATTAACCCGTTAAGTAACTCTTTAAACTTCTAAATTAACCCGTTAATTAACTCTTTAAACTTCTAAATTAACCCGTTAATTAACTCTTTAAACTTCTTTGTCCGTGCTCTTGTAACGAGCCCAAGTGGCACTTGATTTGGATCTTGTGGAATCGTGACATGATCTGCAACATTCACCTCCTCTTAAAATGATTTGTCCTCAAATCACACCTACGTCAAAGGGATTCAAATCAATAACATTAAAAGTAGCATTTACATTGTACTGACCGGGTAAATCTAACTTGTATGCATAATCATTCAGGTGCTCCAAGATTTGAAAAATCTCCCCTTGGAAGTAATTTGGATCGACGCTGCAATGGGAATCTCTCGTTTCTCATATGCAACCAAACCCAATCGCCGGGTTCAAAAATTAACTTGTGACGCCCTTTGTTGACTTGTTTTGCATATTGCTCTGTTCTTCGCTCAATGCATTGTTTTGTTTTCTCATGAATTTGTTTCACACATTCAGCTTTCCTTTTGCCATCTAATTTCACATGTTTAGAGAGTGGTAACGGTGATAAATCCAATGGAGTTCAAGGATTAAAATCGTACACAATTTCAAATGGTAAATATTTAGTAGCAGAATGGAATGACCTATTATAAGCAAACTCAATAGGTGGCAAACATTCTTTCCAAGTTTTAATAGTCTTCTTAATTATTACTCTCAATAAAGTAGGTAAAGTTCTATTTACTACTTCAATTTGTAGGTGGTAAGTTGTTGAAAACAATAGTTTAGTATCCAATTTACACCACAAGGTCTTCCAAAAATAGCTTAAGAACATAACATCTCTATATGAAACAATTGTCCTAGGCATACCATGCAGTTTCACTACCTCTCTAAAGAATAAACCAGCAACATGTGAAGCATCATCCGCTTTGTGACATGGAATAAAGTGTACCATTCAGAAAATCTATCCACAACCGCAAAAAATGAATCTCTACCACACTTAGTCTTGAAAAATCCTAACATAAAATAAGTTGAAATGTCAGTCCAAGGAATGCTAGGAATTGGTAAGGGGGTATATAATCCATTTGGCTGCACTCTAGATTTAGCATGCCTACATGTGATACATCTTCCACAAATTCTTTCAACATCTCTTTTCATGTGTGACCAGTAGAAGTGTTCGTGCAGAATGGATAAAATCTTTGCAACTTCAAAATGCCACATTAGTCCCCCACCATGAGATTCTTTCATAAACAACTTTCTTAAAGAACAATTACACACACATAGTTTATTCTCTCTGAAAAATAATCCATCATGCCTAAAGAACTTACCACTATTTGTTTTCTCACAAGCTCGAAGCTCCTCACTAAGTTCATTATCACTAGCATACAAATCATTAATGTGCTAAAAACCAAACAATTTTGCATCAAGTGTGGAAAGTAACGCATACCTGCTAGAAAGTGGATCAACAACAACATTCTTTTTTCCTTGCTGATATTGAGTGATGTGCGAAAATATTTCAATGATCTCTACCCAACGAGCATGCCTTTTGTTTAGCTCGTGCTGCCCTTTCACATGTTCCAAGGACTCGTGATTAATATGAATAACAAACTTTGTAGGCCATAAAGAATGTTGCCACGTCTCTAAAGCTCAAACTGGTGCATACAATTCTCTGTCATAAGTTGGGTAGTTTAAGGCTGCTCCATTTAGTTTTTCACTAAAGTATGCAATTGGTTGTGCCTCCTGCATAAGAGTGATGCTTATGCCAATACTTGAAGCATCAAATCCAATCTCAAACGTTTTAGAAAAGTTAGGTAAAGAAAATAAAGGGGCATTAATAAGTTTCTCTTTGATTAACTGAATGCCTTCTCTTGTTCTTCTCCCCATGTAAATCCAACATCCTTTTTGATTACTTCAGTAACTGGCGCGACAATGCTACTAAACTCCTTCACAAACCGTCTATAAAAACTAGCAAGTCCATGTAAACTCCAAACATTGCCTAAACTTGTGGGACTCGGCCAGTCTTGAATTTCACGTACTTTTCTTCGTCAACATGTGTACCATGTGCACTAGCAACAAACCTCAAAATACAAGCTTATCTGTGCAAAAAGTACACTTTTCATGTTAGCAAATTACTTCTCATTCCTAAACACATTTAAAACAACTTTCAACTGTTCTTCAAGTTCAACAAAGTTTTTGCTATAAATGAGTATGTCATCAAAGTAGACAACCTGTTATAGACTTCTTACTTGCCCTTTAACATCAACGAGAAGTCTTTAAATCTTCTGTGAAGACTTACAAGAAAAGACTTAAGTCATTAAAGTTCTAGACTTTATAGAATTTGATTCGTGTTAGTCTTCTAATTAAGTAGTTAGTGTCATCATATAAGAGTTCTAGTTAGGATAGAACAACGTCATTAGTTTAGTCTATATAAAGAGTTGGTTAGTATTCTTTTATGGAGGAGATTACTTATCATTAGTTCAATATATTAGATTGGTTCATTTCTCTTATGGAGATCGGGTTTGTTCTTTTGGTTCCTTTCTTTTTTTAAGACTGAGTTATTCAAGAAAAGTTCCGTCTTTTGTCTATAGTTCTTCGTATCCTATCAAATATTGGTCCGACCTACCGCTTTCCACCTTTTTATCCTACTTCACAATCACAATCACCATGAAAGCTCGAGTTGATCGATTAGAAAAAAATTTGCAAAAGTTGAAGTGATTGTGGGTACTAATTAGAATACTCTTGCAGAATTACGCTATGCACTTCAGATTTCTTCATCAACAAGGGGCGTTTCTTTGGCAAAGTGCTCAGATGATGAGCGATTTGCTACTACTATGGCTACTGACAGAGCTGAAATTAAGATTCTCCTCCGCAACGCACTAGGCTTCTCCTTTGCAACACCAGCTACATCATCCACTCATTGTCAAACTCCATTGCTATCATCCACAACAACAGAGACAGTAATCAACCATGAATTTCAACCTTCTTTACCACATTTCATAACTACATCAACATGGCAACAAAAGCATTGTCCCATCAACTCCATCTTTCATTGCTTGCAACCGCACCTCATCATGCCATGCTACTGAAAACTTTTTGAAGACATTATCCAAAACTCCTCTTCCTAACATATCTGATTTGCTAGAGTTACCTGTAAATTTGGTAGTACAAACATTTTGTGGTGTAGATTTTTCAGCAAACAATGTTCTTCATCTTAGCCTTGAGGACAAGGCTAAAATTGATGGGGGCGGTACTGTTACAGACTTTCTACTTGCCCTTTATCATCAACGAGAAGTCTTTAAATCTCATGTGAAGAATTACAAGAAAAGACTTAAGTCATTAAAGTACAACCACAAACCTTCCTATATAAGCATGCAAAACATGATTCATAAGTCTCATAAAAGTACTCAGAGCATTGGTCAAACCAAAAGGCATAACTAACCATTCACGTAAACCATATTTTGTTTTAAAAGTAGCTTTTCATTCATCTCATTATTTCATCCTAATTTGATGATAACCCCTCTTTAAATCAATTTTAGAAAACACACAAGAACCATGCAACTCATCTAACATATCATCCAAATATGGAATAGGATGACGATACTTTATCGTGAGGTTGTTGATATCTCGACAATCAACACACATTCTCCACGTCACATCTTTCTTAGGTACAAGTAGAACTGGGACAACACATTGTCTCATACTCTCCCTTACATGCCATTTCTCGAACAATTCACTTACTTGTTATTGAAGCTCTTTGGTCTCCTCGGGATTACCCCTATAGGCTGGTCGATTTAGAATTGCTGCTCCAGGAACAAAGTCAATTTGATGTTAAATCCTCCGAAATTGAGGTAGTGGTCGGGAAAAACATCCTCATATTCTTGCAACAGAGAAAAAACAAAACTAGAAAAAATAGTGTGTCAATGTTTGCGAATGCCTCTTTGTACAAAAGTACAATTATCGACTGTTGTGAAAATATCGCTTGCTTAAGCTCGCACGCTTTTACATAAAAAGTCTTTTGTGCTCTCTCTGATTTTTTTTCCCAATGTTATTTTCTTACTCTATTTTCTCTCATTTGGAAGAAATAAAAACTATGGATTGGTAAAGGACAAAAAAATCTCCCAAATAGCACAAGTGGGCAGAATCTAAAAGCAAATAAAAAATATATTAAAAGATAGATAACCTAATCAAACCTCTTTTATCTCCCGTCCCTCTTTCAGTTATACTCTTTTTATTTCTCTCACTCTTTTTTTATCACTTTTGTTTTGTAACCACACGTGATTCTCATGTACTTGATGTGGTGTCAATGGTATAAATGTGATGGACCGTTGATTAAGTACTAAAGAGTACTTATTTGTATAGCTATCATGCTTCACACGCCGATCAAATTTCCATGGGCGCCCTAACAATATGTGCCCTGCTTGCATTGGCACTATATCACACAACACTTCATCTTCATATTTGCTAATTTTGAATGCAACCAACACCTGCTTGTTCACCCTTGTCTCACCACTATCATTTAACCATTGCAATTTGTACATCCGCGGGTGTTTTATCACTGGCAATTTTAACTTTTCCACCATTATTGTACTTGCACCATTAGTGCAACTACCACTATCAATAATCATGCTGCAAACTTTATCTTTCATGTAACACTTAGAGTAAGAAATGTTCTCACACTGTTCATTAGAAATGTCATTCAAAGCTGACATGTGATCAGTGCCCGAACACTCACCATCAGTCACAATCTCTCCATCATCTTGCAACAATATGACTTGTTTGTTTGGACATTGGCTTACTACGTGACTTATACCTTGAAATATAAAACATTTAATATCACAATTCCGAGTAGCAGAAGAATCAGAATTATCTTGATTTCCTTGGTTGTGCGTTTCTATTCTTGCCTTTGTCGCGGTAGGCTTCTCATACTTCTTGCATTGATTATGTTTCCAAGTAAATGGACTTGGATTTTGGTTTACACATGTGCTACCCCTCCTCATAATTTGATTCTCAATCTTTGTGGCCTTGTGCACCATCTCTTCCAATCCCACAAAATGGTATAACTCAACGACATTTTAAATCTCTTTATTTGAACATGCCAAAAACCTAGCCATAGTAGCCTCTCGATCCGCTTATGTGTTTGCACAAATCTTTGCTGCTTCCATCGCCTTATAATATTCTTCAACATTGCGGTTGTCTTGTCTAAGGCTTTGCAACTTATTGTATAACTCTTGATAGTAATAGCTAGGAATAAGTCATTTTCCCATTACTTTTTTCATCTCTTCCCGCATTTCTATGGGCGGCTTTCTATTCCTACGCCTATCTATCATCAATCTATCCCACCATACAATTGCATAATTTGAGAATTCAATGGTTGCTAAATTTACTTTCTTAAGCTCAGAGTCATTGTGGCAGTATAAAACTAGCTCCTTCTTTTTCTCCCACTCAAAGTACACTCCAGGGTCATTATTTCCTTGAAACGAAGGGTTGTTCATCTTAATAATACCCAATTGCCATCCTCGCGATTTCTAACTTCTCTAACTCGCCCACCAGGCCTCCTATTACTAGTAATAGAATCTGATCATATCTCTCGTCAAACCATTTCCCCCAGAATCAGAATTGTAGATCTCATCTTCCCTATGCAAAACCTTCTCTCTCCTACGTGCACGAGAAGTATTTTAGTGTCGCTCCGAACGAGTATTCTCAACCTTATCTAATTTGTCATGAAAAGGTTCTATCGCATTATTTTCTTCAAAAAGAAGCTTGTTAATTTTTTTATTGCCGTGAAATCTTCAGAATCACTAGATTTAGACATGTTTGTTGCAAAAAAGAAAAGGGTTAGTAGGAATAATAATATAAAAAAGTAGTTCTCACAACACTTTGTCACGTATTTCACTCCAAAATTTTGTCACACTACGCTTGTGTTTCACGCAAAACTCAATGGCTATTTTTTTTTTTTACCTTAAAATAGCTCACAACTCTCTTGCCTTTTTCCACTTAATAATTCTCTTCAGTTCTTTTGAAACTAATCAAACAACAAAAGAAGATTTATAAGCAATTCACCAATAACTTATCAACAAATTTCTGAATGTAAAAGACAAGACCTCGCGAAGAAGACAAATTTTTATTTGGGAGACACAAAAATACCAAAACTCTCCCCCCCCCCCCCCCCCCCCCCTTTTTGCACTTTTTTATTTTTCTCCTTTTTAGACATTCCTTCCTTTTTAGACTATGGAACAAAGTATGAATGGAAAAGAAGTTATTCAAAACTCAATAGGTGAATGAAATTTGAATCAGATAAGAAAACTAATAAAAAGATTCAGAGAAAAAATAACAGAGCCTTGTTCTGGTACCAATTAATATGAATCTTGTCACAAATGACTTGATTCGATAATTTATATACCCAAGATCGATATAAGAAAAAGATATATGGATGAAAATCTCAACCCCTATTTCACGAAAGGACAAGAACCTTGGTATAAGAACCTCAATCTCAACTTTAAAAATAAATATGGGAATAATTTGTCTAAATCATGTGATCGAACACCGATTGAGACAAGTTTTGAGCATGTCGGTTAACTAGTGTGCATCTATGTAACATCCACCAAAGTATGCGCATCTATGTAACGTTCATTTTATGTACATGACTTTGCTTAATAGCCCAGCACTCGGAGCCATAAAGCAAAGAAGATCTAATAGTCGTACGATAGAACTTTCCTTTAAGCTTTAAAGGAAAGTTACGATCGCACAGGAACCCTTTTGCACTCTTCCACTTTGTCCATCCAGCTTGGATGTTGTGGTTGACATCTCCATCTAACTCTCAATCCATCTGTAGTATGGAGCCTACATACCAAAAATGTGTACTTCTCGGTATCTCTTGGTCATCCAACTGAACCATGTCATCGTTGTTTCTTCGTTGTTTTCTAAACTTGCATTCTAGGTACTCTATTTTTTATTCAACTTAGTCGAAATCCTCGCGCTTCTAATGTTTGTTTCCATCGTTCTAATTTAACGTTAACTCTCATTCTTGTCTCATCGATGAGGGCAATATCGTCTGCAAACAACATACACCATGGGACTCGATCTTGGATGGTTCTGGTGATTTCATCAATTACAATGGCAAACAAAAATGGGCTCTAAACTGACCCCTGATGTAAGCCAATTGTAATTGGGAAGGCGTGTGTTAAACCGCCACAAGTTTGGACACTTGTCACCACATTATCATACATATATTTTATGATGTTGATATATTTAATGGGTACCCCCTTCTTCACCAAGGTCCACCATAATACATCTCGAGATACTTTGTCATATGTCTTTTCTAAGTCGCTAAAGACCATATGCAAATCTTTACTCTTTTCTCGAAAGCATTCAATGAGCTGACGAATCAATTGGATGGCCTCTATGGTCGACCTTCCGGGCATAAATCCAAATTGGTTCTCAGGTATGAGAACAATTTGTATCAATCGGTGTTTGATAACCCTCTCCCATAGCTTCATGGTATGAGACATAAGCTTTATCCCACGATAGTTAGAATAGTTTTGGACATCGCCCTTATTCTTATATAGAGGTATTATCGTGCTTGTCCTCCACTCTTCTGGTATTTTATTTGTTTGCCATATTTTGTTAAAGAGGTTCGTCAACCAGGTCACCCATATCTCTCCCATGATTCTCCAAGCCACGATAGGGATACCATCTAGGCCAACAACTTTTCGAGTCTTCATCCTCTTCAAAGCATCTTTGACTTCCGACCTTCTAATACGGTGCATAAAATTGTGGTTCAAATCCTGAAGGGACTGCTAGATATTACCCACTGCTTGGATGTGGCCTCCATTAAACAGACCCTCAAAGTACTCCCTCTACCGTGCTTTGACCTGATCCTCACGCACCAAGACAGACTGACCTTCATCTTTGATGCATTTCACTACACTTAGGTCTCTAGTCTTCCTCTCTCTAATGCGAGAAATTTTGTATATATCCTTCTCGGCCTCCTTGCTATCCCTCTTCTCATAAATTTCCTTGTATACAACATCTCGCACTAGTCGAACAGCTTTCTTTGCTTCTTTTTTGGCTAGCTTATACTTTTCAAAGCTTGATCCATCATAGTTCTTCTTCAAATCCCTGTAGCAATACCGTCTGGCCTTGATTGCCGCCTTCACTTCTTCATTCCTCCATGACATGTCTTTATTTGTCAGGCTACTACCTCGAGATTCACCTAAGAAGTCTTTAGCTACCATATAGCTCTCAGTGAAGTTCAAATAAAGCAAAAAGCAATAAAAAAAAACCTTCAAAACCTTTCACAAACTCTCCTCCTCCCTCCCACTTATGTATTTTGGGGAGTTGTATCCTTCCGTCAACTTTCGCCAAAACTTGATTTATTCTCTTTTCATAATATTTTGTACTATGCACAAGTGCTGAAATATATACTCGAACCGCCACTTTTTAGAAGTTCAATTATTTTTTGCAAAAATTGCCCTCTTACATGTTCAACAAATATAGCCTCCTTATCTATACACACATGAATGATATTCCCTAATCTATAAGAGGTATCCCTTTAACATGTATGCATATTGAAATTTGCGTTTATATTGAGTTTGTTAATTTGGTCAATTTTAGTTGAGTTGTAATAGAAAGCAAAACAAGCAATAAAATTGAATGTAATGAGACAAAATGATTGACATGTTTAAATAAATTGATCTAATCTAGAGCGGCACCCAACAAAAGATCATACTATAAACTAGAGGTTTAATTACAACATGTGGAGTAATACTGCTCATTGCATGTCCCATATTTGTGTTGCCACCGAGAACATCTGCCTACTTCATCTTTAATTCGTTTGTCATGAACTATATGTCCCAGTGGATGTATGTATGAGCCTTCTATATTTAGCTGTCTTTTATCGACTGCTTTTGGATGCGGCTATGGTAGGGTATTTTTAGTTAGAAATCTAAACTCCTCACGTTCACTTCTCTAAGGCATAAGTACTATGTATCAATAGGTGTTGAATGTGAGAAGAAAGTACTGTATTTATAGGCTACAGTAGTCTCAAAGAGATATTGTAGGTCGCCACTTCAATTGCATATATTGGATTCCATCTTCATATGGGAATCTGCTTATCTTGAACATCTCATTTGATCTTTTAGAACTCTCATGTCCTACGTTTTGGATTAACTAGTCGAAAAAGTAAGTTTGGTTAGATTCCGATCATTGGTAAAACAAAACTCATTGATTACTCTCTACAACTTTAAGTCGATCTTACCATCGTATAAGATCTCTTAGCATATTACTTAATCTAGCAAAACATATATAAGATCTCTTAGTATATTGCTCAATCTAGCAAAACATATCTGTAACATTGAAACGTAATTGTCGCGATTGGTTATAGATCGAGCATATACACTCGATTGCCATATGTAGCAAAACATATATAAGATCTCATGAAGTGCATGACAGATATGTCATGAGAGAATCAAGTCCGTCGAGTTACCACCTTCTACATAAACATGACTTAGTTTCTAGGTTGGTAGTATAATTTCCATCAGATACCAACATCCCAAAGCCATGTAGGTCACCACAATGTTGGGACGTAGTTGTGCATGCTATTTCAAGGTCTAGTATCTCTTTGCATGCACCATTTTCATGAAAATACAACTTATTAACTCCTATATGTCAACAATAACCCTTATACAGCCTAAATAACAAGTTAGCAATCCATATTCATATAGTTGAGAAAAAGAAACATATGCACATGAACTTAAAATTACCACAGACCCTCTAACGTTATTGCATTGAAACTAGTTCGCATAAAATTGAAAGGAATGTGAGCCCTAAAAGTATGATTGTATCCACCACTTTCTGGATCTCTTACCAAGCCATTTCTATGAATCTAAGTCCTTGAATTTGAAATCATTTATAGTGGCATTAAGGTCAACAATTCTTGTGGATCTAGTTGCCTTCAAAATAGGTCTACAAGGCCAAACATTTGTGAGCTTTCTTGAACTTGTTATCATGTTCTTCAAGAACCATTGCAATATGCAAAGGATACATGCAATTGTTAACATCAATGCTAACAACACAGAGGAGTGTTCCACCGCTAAGATGCTTTAAGTACAACCATCAAGGTACATCACTTTCCCACACCCCTCCAAAAACCTTCAATAATATAACCTTTTGAAGATGCACCCTTTCTTAGTCTTTTTGGTCTTTATCCTATCAGTGCTTTTACCTCACTTCTCACAATCTCTGATGCATACCTCCACATAAAGGATTATGTTATCTTACAACATTTGTAATCTTAAACATTCCTTAGTCATGTACATTTATGCTTACTGAATAGTAACTTGTTATCTTTTTGGATGATTGTTCGCATTGATCCCATAAACCTTGTAGAATCGATCTAGTTTTCCCTTGTACTTGTTGGCCTATCATTATGAGATTTTTGCCTTCACCCTACATCATTCATTTTTGCCATTATAAGTCTTTTTTTGGAGTGTTTTTTTTTCATGCTGCACGTATCTCCCACATACAACTCAGACGCTTGCACTTTACTTGCCCTTATCATTTTTGATAAACTTCATCTTTACAACATTGGATAAAATGCTACCTAACTCCAGAACTAAAGGTGTTAACATCATCAAAGAACATACCATTTTGAAATATAGGATATTCTATGTCCACTTTTCACTTAAAAGTTGGATAACCAAGAAAAAGATACAATTTCTCTGTTAAGTCATATTACTTGTACAACTTGTGAGGCACTGTCTACCAGGACCATCTGAATCTGAAACTTACCCTAGCATCACCTCTCTTTTTCCATATTACATCTCATAGTTGATTATATGATAGTCATGTTCCACCAAAATATTATCATACTTATTGTCACTACCATCAAACTGTAAATCAAACTTACCTTCACTTCATTTTCATCAATTAATGCATCAAACATGTACCTTGATGCACTAGAACCTACATCCACCCAATTTTGTATACCTTCATCACTTATGTCATCTTAAACCATCATGCCTACATCGTTATGTCCTGCTAAAACCCATATACTATACATTCACCAACAATTTTTCCTCATAAACCCCAACCCGCTAAACAATCAATACCAATATATCATCATAAACCCTAATCTCACACACAATCAACATATTTTGCTCCTCTAAACTCCCATTTTCTGCACCCCGGTATGCCTTCCCTATACCCTCATCCTCTACAACTTCACCAACATTTGATTCTAAACTTTCACTTCGTACTCCTATATCAACGACCTCCAAACTCTGGATGTCTGGCCCATCTTGACTATCATTTTTGCATGAAAACTTTGTCTTGTTAGTAGTAAAAATCACTACTTCATATGACTCACTAGTTTCATTAGATATGTATCAACAACCAAATGATTTGATCTAACCCACTCATCTATATTCCATGTACCAATATAAAATTCCACATTACCATCAACAAACTCCACCAACCTTGCCATCCCGCTTATCTTCATCATGGACATCTCATGTACATCATATTAATGAAAGTGCACGACTCTTTCACCAAAATACATAGACTTATATGTATTTAGATATCTTTGAGTCCCATTGTACGATTCCTTACAACAAATTTGTCTCTATTTTGTCTCTATTTGCACCACCAATTACAAACAATGTGAAGTTATTTATACGAATCAACAATTAGAAAGATTAGAAAATGACAATGGTTAATTATATATGAAAAATTGCAAATGCAAGACAACAAAAAGGCTAATAAAGCTCCAAAGTTCGGTGATGTCATATGCACAATTACAACTCGACAAAAATAAAATGGAGAAGACTATAGTGTGGTCTAAACAATCTTTTTAAAAAAGATATATATCAGAAGTGTTAATGTTAAACTATTGAATAAATAAGGAATCATGCATAGAACAACAACCTTTTTGCAATAAATTAGCATAAATCAATGCATTTTTAGTAAGTGTCGGGTGCAAACTTACCATCGGTAAATTCTCATCGCTTTGCCTCATTTTTCCAACAATTAATAGCCCTAAAATTGGATTGGATTTTTAGAGTTGGACGAGTGTGGGAAAGTCGAGAACCCTAGAAGATGTCATCTTTTGTTGAAAGGAAGAAAATAGAGTCAGTACTAACCCTTAAACTATCAAATGAATTCAAAAACGCATCGGCGAATGTTCTTACTGCTCGAGACAACTAACAAAATATCAGTCAAAATTCTGCGATATTATTACAAAAAGTTGCTCTAGATAAAAGCTCCAAAGTCGACAAATTATGAGATTTAATACAATACTTTTAGGTTGGGGTATAATTTATGTGAATGGGTATAATTTAGGGAATTTACTACTTTTTTACCCAAAATAAAGAGCACCTTAAGTAATTCAATTGAGAAAGAAAAAAAAAATCACATCTAGTTGATTCCTGAGTTGCCCAACGAGAAATAGGTAACCGCAGGACTTAAACGAGCTAGACTAAGTTAGCCATATTTTTTTTACTAAAAGCCTATTCTTAAAGCCGCCTAGGCTTCCCGTTGACAGAGGGGATT
Organism: Linaria vulgaris; assembly: GCA_948329865.1. Classification (NCBI taxonomy): domain Eukaryota; kingdom Viridiplantae; phylum Streptophyta; class Magnoliopsida; order Lamiales; family Plantaginaceae; genus Linaria; species Linaria vulgaris. The sequence goes on from OX415251.1 coordinate 42,824,107, forward strand.
AGGGGAATCCCATCCCTCTTGGAACAAATGATACAAGACCTTACGACTACTGTGTCAAATACTTTTTGTTCGTTATCAACTTATCATTGTTTGATTTTAATATTGTTCATTCCTCTTAACTCAGACTAAGATAGATCCCCATTGAGCTACTTCTTGATAGAATATTAAAAAAGATTGGCAAGAAAATTTGCACGCCGGTCTTCCTAAAACCCTTTTCAGTCGTAAATGATCTTCGTTGCCCATCTAAAATTGTAAAATAACATAAACCAACCTATCAACGCTATCTATATATAATACATAAGCTAAAATCATACACAGCGCCCCACTAAAACACAAATAGATTTAGTTCAAATATTTTCTTCTTCTTTTTTTATGGATGCTCAGATATTCTCTTAGACATACAGTATTAGTGAATTTAAGACCTCAATGTTAACCCTTTTCCAAAAAAAAAAACCCTCAATATTAGTTTAAAATATAATTCCTTAAACATGAAAATTATACCATTGGTGATCTATTCAGAAATTAAAATGGAAACGAACTTCGACATTTTGTAATATGTCTAGCGTCACTTGTATGCTAGGTTGCACAAATACGGATACGAGTATCGAGATCCGCCGAATATGTATACGTAGATACGATCTTTTTAAAATTTACAAAATACGATACGTGTGCGATACGTTAAATATTTAATATTAATAATTATATATAAGAATATAACTTAAATAAAAATATCAAATAATATTATATCTAATCACTTACACATTCATTAAATAAAGGAAAAAACAGAGGGTGTTGCACAGTTATGGCTGAGTTGGGTCGGGAATCCGCGGTGGCGGGATTCCGGCCCACGGATCTCGGCGGGATCGGGAGCACGACGGTGCTACCCGATCCGCACCGCGGCTGACAAACTCCCGCATATGCGGGAGTCCCGCGGGAGGCAGGATTCCGCTCGGGATCCCGCAACAACGGCGACGAAGCAGCGGAGATCTCCTCCGGAGGGGGTGGTGGCGTTGAGGGTGACATCTCTACGCCATCGAAGGTGTGTGTGTGTGTGTGTGTGTTGTCGGAGGCTTCGAGGTAGGAGAGGGTGGATTTGGGGAGCTTGTCGTTGACGGAGATTGCGGCGGAGATTTTGGGGACGGCGAAGGAGGTGAAGGAGCTTGTGTTGTAAGCTTGACTGCCATGATGGAGGTGAAGGTTACAGCGGGTTGCCAGATTTGCAGAAGAGGAATGATTAATTTTTTAATGTCAACTTGAAGTGAAAACGTGGAGTAGATCAAAAGGGTGAATTGATTGAAAAGTTGCTTTTTTATTTTATTTTATTCTATCGCATTTTCTTATTAAATTAGGATTTACTGTTTTGTCCACATTTGCATTTCATTTTCGCATTTTTTAAAGATTGGTGAGGCCATGTATGGGTCGTGTTAGAGTTGTTACAAAAGAGAATCATTCCTCCAGGCAATTTTTATGAAATATAATGACAACTTGTCCTTTTCCTCTCTGCTACTCTCTCTCTAAAATATTCTTTTCTGCTTGCTCAAGCTGAAGCCTCTTTCAGCATTTTTCTTTATCAATTTGCAAGCTGCTGCTCCCTGCAATTATCGGGAGCTCGGGTCGGATCGGATTTCGACCCTAACTCTCGACTCCGACCCGCGGGAGCAGCTGCGAGAGAGAAATCCTGCAGCCGCGGTCGGAGTGAGGATCAGATTTTTCCCGGCCAGAAAAAATCCGATCGAGTCGGGTCGGATCGCGGGAATCCGACCCGGCCCTCCCACCCCTATGCACAGTCATACCAAAGCTTTGTGTGTTGTTTTTATTTTGGTTTGAAATAAAAAAATTTCACGATTTTATATTTAATTTTTTGAAAAGATATTGCAATTTCTTTCTTGTTCGACATTTTCTAGTTTAAGAAAACTACGACAGTACTCTATAAATTGATGATACTCATTGGATACACCTCACAGCGTATCCGATACGTGCATCAATCTTTTTTAATTATTTTTAATGCAAAATAAGCTATGTGGCATATCCGATACGTATCCGAAGAGTATCGATGTTCAATACGCCTTTCTTTTCCTTTTCTTTTGAACTCAGAAATTCGTACTTAACTGACTTTCTTAGCTTGTATGTTTCTCATCAAGAAAGCCAACGTTATCTTTTTCTCTCTTCCGAGTGTCAGAATTCTAAACGCACCAGTATAGTCATTTAGACGTTGAAGAGAAGATTATATAGTTGAGCTAACCTGAACGATAAGAGCATATAACTGTCCCCACAATTTTTCTAAGAACTAATTACCTCACTTCCCGAAACGTTCTAACTAATAGTAAGTATACGTCAAATTTTATTACCTTCTTATTGAACTCTTGAGAAGTTATTAAGTACCGTAAAGCATATATTAACTGAAACTTTACCCCTGGATCAAAAACATGTAACTATCCAAATGCACACAAAAATTACTTAATCCATTCATAAACTTTCAGGTTGGAAATAAGGGTGTATCTTACACACATCAAGCAAACTAAAGACAGGACACCAGACTGACTGTGTTCAACGTTAGGCAATTACATGCTAGTAGTAGCTAATCAGGGTTGAATGCTAAACAGTTTATTTTTAAGACCAACAGGATTTTCGGTATACAACCTACACTGGATCAAGACAGATAAATTATGTTCTAATTTTACTGTGCCACCAACTAAACCAATATTGACATTTACCACCTAAATTGTACAACTTAAACAACACAAGTAAACATTTCACTCTCACTTTCATCCTCAATAATAACAATAAAATCCACTGAAACAACTGAGAATTAACTAGCTATGTCACGCAATGGCCAAGGAGTCGCTCATACCGTTCCCCTCAACCACGATTATTCCCTATCACGAATAAACACGCGTACGTCAGTCTTATGATCATGTACCTAGCCAAACAAAAAAGAGATTAACAATAAAATGCAGAAGGCATCCAGTATTACCTCTAGATGATGAGCTTTTGCTTTGGTTCCTCTGGCTTTTCTCATGAGACGAAGAAGGTATCTTCGAAACTAGTAGAGAACTCTGCAACCCTTCCAATAGCTGGATAAAAAAATATCCACACAAAGTAGAAAATGATAAGATGCAATATCAAGGGCCAAAAACAATAAGAAAACTTTTGGTGGAAGAATTACCCTTGATGTTGGCTGAATTCGGCGGTTTGATCGGCGGGGTTCGGAAGCTTCGGAGTTGGTTTTTTCATTTGATTCGCTTTTCGCTGACCTTCCAAAAGCAGGTGCGAGCTTCCCTTTATTCAGCCTTTCAGGTTTCTTATTCCTGTTTGATGCTTTACTACGGCTATCTGGAACAACAGCTCGAGAAGAAAATACAAAAGTGCCTCCAGAGGTCTCTTCAGCATTAGAAAAGGATCCAGATTCAGTAAGGTTTTGCTCACCTGATTCATTATCGCCGTCGCTCATTGAGTCCTTTGCTGCATAATCTGACATCGCAGCATCACTTGCAGGTCGAGACGAGGACGAGTCATCTTTCTTTGGTAATGTCTTGCTTGGAATACTTGGTGGTTTCCAGGACTTGGGAGGAGCTCTGGATTTAGACTCAGCAGTTTGTTTATCCTTGACATCTAATTTCGAATTATTTTTTGGTCCTCTAGATACTGATGCTTGAGGCATCAAAAACTTTGACAATTTCGATGAATCATTAGGCACGGCAGGCTTAACGCTTCGATCAGAAACATAATGCTTGCTTACGTCCATGAATTTTCTCTTTTTTCCAGGCTTAGGGACACCAAATACAACTCTTGGTCCTTCTTTCTGTAATCCTGACCTCATTGTCCTGCCCAAGTTTGGCTTGTTTTCATCCCTCTTAGCACCAATATTAAAAACTTTTTCAGAAGCAGCCAAATCCAATCTTGATTCTTCTGTTTTCCCTACTTCTTCAAACTCGATGTTCTTAGCCATGCTGCCTTTTTCTTTTGCTACGGTACTGGCATTTCCTCGCCGTTGTCGCTTCTCCATGGGTGTATCTCCCTACAAAGGAGGATACATGGCTGAGTCTTACAAGGAAAAACACAGAGTAAAACACGATTCTAAATCATATATAAAAATGACATAAAACCTGTGAAACACCATCTTGTCCTGATCTGCACCACTCGATCCACTGGCCGTCATTCCATATTAAAGTTGGCCGTAGATGCCATACTTTGACACTCAGCTTCTCGTCTTGAGCTACATACATTGGGAAACAACACTCTCATATACCCCCCTTATAAAGATTAAATATGGGAAGTTATATCCATATGATAAACAGACGTCACCTGGGAAATGGATAGTCAAAGTAGTTGCATCTTTTTCATTTTTATCTGCAACAATGCCTTCTCGCCAGCTAAAACAACAGAGATGAAGGATAGAAAAGTTAAAAGAGTTAAAGCCTGAAGTCATTAATTCAGAAAACCAAAACCGATCGAAGGATTTAAAGTATGACAATAATTAATCAAATACTTAATAATGTTTTAAACGTTGTTGCAGCTATAATATAACTAAGCTCTGCTGATGCTAAAGATATACGAGAAAATCTCAACCCATCAAATAGGCAACGAATTTTTTTTTCCTATTTATTTTATAATATTAAAGCTATAACAGTATACCACACAGGAGTCTCCTGGAAATTCAAAACACGAGCTGTATGAATCACTTACTAATAAATTGCTAAGATACCCAAGCAATTTAATGATTAAAATTCTGGATAATATATTGGTGGTGAGCATGTCACATTTTCATTTTTTACATTAGCCTATTTTTATCCAATCTGGAAATTGTGACAAGCCTGAAAATATTATATGGAGTGGCTGCACCAAATCATTAATTGATAAATAGTGTAAGTGGGTAACTCAAGTGAAGTCCACTAGATCTATAGGTTCTAGTGGCCTCATTCATCCAGTCACTGACAATACACTTAAGGTTAAAGAAACAGAATTCATTCACTTTTTAACAGAAAACTAAAAACATGTACAAGTTTAAATACAAACACACATCCCCCCACCCAGCCACCCCTACCCACCCACAAAGGGGAGTCGTCATGTCTACCAACTCCACAATTCGCAAATAGCAATCCTACCTGCGACTGGCAAATATATTAAATTGCATGGACGCATTCAGGAGTGGGAAGGAGACCAAAAAATACGTTGGTTTTTCTGCTATTCCATCACTCATCAGATTGAATTTGATTTGGTGATTTCTCAAAATTAGAGCGGACGTTGATTTAATTCTCTTTAAGTGAGGTAGCACGGTAAACAGGAACGACAAAACATTTCGTGAACTTCTGGAATTAGTGAATTGACTTCAAGATAACCAACTCAATAGGAAATTTAAAGAATGAAGTTGAAGCTAATGCAAAATAAATAAATGCTATTTTGAAAATTATCAGGATGCTGCTACCTTAATAAGTAAATATTAAAGTGGTGATCAATTGGAGCAATGTTTGCTTACCAATCTTGCACCAACGCATCGACTTTATCTCCAACAGACCAAGCATAATCCTTGGCAGCTGATCGGCGTCTCTTGCGGGTTCCTTCAAATTGAACAGCTGTCATAGGATGGGGAATACGTATGGCTGGAGGTTTGTCACCTTGCGCTTCTACTGATACCCATTCCTTCAGCTGCTCTGAGCCTAACAGATGAAGCACAATCATGGGGGTGAGAAAAAGCACCACAAGACCCCAAGCCCTCAGCAAACGGGCAGGAATTTTGAATAGGTGCAACTAAAAATTTAGAGATGAACTGAGAAATGACATTGGACAATGTTTTATTTACGAGGTTATCCAACAACGACAAACAGGATGGGAAGATGATAAAGGGAAATAAATAATGGTTGATAGGCATTCTCTACCGGGTGGTGCGATACAGAAATCCATTATGTAATTGCATTTATTTTATTAGGAAAAAATGAATTGGTCAGAAATTCTTGAAAAGACAAAAATGATGGTTGAGAGTGTTCTAAAACATTTGAGAAATGTTTCTTCTAATCTTTTCATAGACAGAACTTCCAAACATTCAAGAATAGGACTTCTGCTCCAACCAAAGTAAGATCTTATATTAAAAGAATTGCGATGCCACAACAAAGTCGTAACGTTGTAATAATACAAAGGGAATAGGATTCAGGTGTTCCCAAGAAGAAACAGTATATCCTATTTTTTTAAGATAACATTTTTGATGAATCTATTTTTCAATATTTATAGCCCTCTCAAGATTCGAGTCTCCAAAATATTATCAACTTGTTTCACCAGTTACAAAATTAAAAGATAACAAATAAAGCATTCTTGCCCGACTGTAAATCCAAAGTGCAACATAAATTACTAAAGCCAAAAATAGTCAACAGATATCTGTTCAGAGACTATCCAAGATGATGACCTACTTCTAATCTCAACACTGAGCGCAAAAAAATGTTGGTCTCTACAAACTATACAAACATTAGAGACTGACCTTCAGCGTTTTGGAGCTCTGTGTAATAAACAAGGACTTCACCATCCTTCAAATTCTGCACTTTAGCCGGGAACCAGGCTTCCTTTATATTAGCATGATCCTTAAGAACCTACAGTGTGAAGAAATTGGAAACTCAATAAACTTAAAAATCTTGGATTACTTATTTTAAGTTTTCCTGGGAAATAAAACAAAAAAAGTACTTCAAAATCAAACAAGCTCTATTACCTCAACAACAGAACCCTCTTTGAAGCTTGCTGTATTTTCCTGCGAATCGAGAACAGTGGAATTTGGTCCTGCTTGAATATCCTGTTCAGAAACACTGCCGATGGCTTTGCTGAAATCAGTTACTCTTTTATCGTTTTGAGGTTGCAAATGCTTCTCAACACGCTTTTCAGAAATTATCTCATTCTCTTCTACACTGCCACGATTGTCCAAGATGTTTCTGGGTACCTCTATTTGAGTAGGAGGCACCCGGTCTGTAGCATGCATATCCTTATCAGCCGCTTCATGCAGGTTCAAGTGAACATTAGGCACCTCAATGACAGATTTATTCTTATTCATGTCACTCGATTTTGAGCCGGCCACCTGAGAGACTTTCCAATACCTGTCCGGGCCTTCTTTCACAAGCTCGCTGAGAGAAAAAGGATCGCTAACACCAACAATTTTTGCAGTATGTGAAACTGCCTCTGCTGCCAATTCTGCTGCCTTTATAATGGCGTCAAGATTTTCAGCATGTCTTGTGGCAGTTGAAGCAGCCTCAACCCTTCTCTTAGCAGCCTCTCTAGCAGCAGATATAGCTGAAGTATTACTATCACTACCCTTCAAAATGGATGAAGGTGTCACATTCACCATGTTGGTCATAGCTTCATCAGCCATTTGTTTTGCTTGGACAGCAGCACTCGACGCAATCTTAGCAGCAGCAGCTGCAGCCTTTGCCACAGAGGCAGCTGCAGCTATAGCAACAGCAGCAGATGCTAGTTTAGCCTCAACATCTGATGTCAAGCCCGAACTTTGTTGCTGATTCAACTGGCTCCACACACATTGACAGTCACTGACAGCAACTGCAGCTTGAGCTGCCGCTTCCTCTGCGTGTAACTTGGCCTCCTCAACCTTTCTGAAACACTCCAGAGTTTGAGCCCTCTTATCCACATTCAAATCACCACTTCTCTGATGATCACTGGAAACTGAAGGCGAGACCGTTGAAGAAAACTGATTGGAGGTGCCTGTTGGCACAAAGCTAGACGGGGTTGTGACAGCAATTGAAGTAGAATAATGACAGGCGACACCTGCCGTGGGTATTGAGTCTGCCCGATTGCGAGCAATCAAGGAGCTTTGACTATGCTCCCCTGCAGGAAGCTTCTTCAGTAGATGATTAGATATGGCAGAAGAAGATCCAGTAATTACCACAGAACTAGTCACAGGAATATGTGCAACATCTTCAACACCAGATGACTTCTTTCTCTTTCTAGTCTTCGTGTCACCGGAGGTCTGACCACTTGATACTGTCACCTTCTTCAAATCTGCAAGAACCTGCGAAGGAGTCCCAGAAAACATAGTAGTAACCCCTGTATGAATAGCAGGAACCTGCGACAAGTGTTGTGCCCCAGATGAAACATTGAAGGGCGACTCTTTAACTGGTTCTGTAATTGGAAATGCAGAATAACTACTGCTGATATCAAAAGGAGAACTTTGTGAAGACGCAGGCCAGGGAACCGGGAAGATAGCTTGTGATGGCCAAGAGGAGGTATGAGCCATGAAATTCTGCATAGGTGGGGTCTGATAAGGATTCAAGGAAGAAACGGCCTGATAATCAAAAACAGCACATCTGGACATGCTGCTGGGTGGTAAACCCTCACTAGATGGGGTGGATATATTCCACAGGGGAGATGACAGAGGTATATTTGGATTAACTATTGGAGAAGCAACAGCCTTGTTGCTTGCTCGAGCAGCAGGAGTGGAAAGAACCTCACTTTGAGAGAGACCGTGTCTACTGGCTTGACCTGAAGCTTTAGCACCTGCATTCTCAATGTTAATCCATGGTCAGTGACTAGTATATGTAAGAAAAAATACTAAAAAATAGGCTTGCCAACCTGAATGGGATTGTAAAGGTGTTTCACTATAATTTCCCTGGTTCTTCTGACCGTGATGCCTTTCAACACAAGCACGCCATGAAGGTTCCCAGAGGCTCCTGCCTCCATCTTTTCAAAAAGGAAAAGGATCAGACTCTTCAAAAAGGCCTGACGCCATGATGAAAAAATAACAAGCAAGACCTGAGTGAAGACATACCAAAGGCTGAAACCATACAAGCTTCATCAGGTGCTGCTCCTTGTCTGCAATGTAGGCACCATTGAAAACATAAAGCACATGAGAAAAGACATTGATGTATATAACAAGATAGAAGGGGCGTGATGCACAAGTAAATCCACAAAATGGTAGCTTTTTTTGCTGGAATATAAAAAATGTTTGAAGAGAAAACTGAGCTCACATAAGAGATCCATAAACAAAGATTTGTGCTCGCAGTTGCACTTGCTGTAAATCCGTAAAAGGTTGCTGAAAATATGCTGGTGAAGGAGAAGATGTGTTAAGATCTGGCAATCTGGATGTAGGAAGAGTAACAGTCCCTCTCGGCTTCACGGCACTCTCGAATGTTCTGAGTTGAGCGGCCCCAACTGGGCTAAAAGAGAGAGATGGCTTATCTCCGTTATCAGTATGCCATGGGGATGTTGTTTCTTTCATCAGACTCCCCTTTTTCGCACTTCCCTTCACAGACTTAGAACTGCCACGTCTTGATTTACGCTCAGAAGTTTTCACACCTCTAGACAGTGGTGCCGCAGCAGAAGGCATAATAGAACATCCCTGAGAAACTTCCTTCTCTATCCTCAGATCTTTCTGGACGCTACCAGATGTTGAAGGGGGCCCTTCTCCAGTCTTTCATAAAGGGGAAAAAAAAAATATTGTAAGCAAAATGTAGAAAAATAGTCAAAAATAAAAAGAAATACCAAATAAAAAAGACCAAAACAAAGTCAGGTAATTCCATAAAACAATTCGAACATTAAGAGGAGAATAATACCAAAGACAGTTTGCAAGCCTGAATTCTGGGAAATGATTGCAAGCCCTTGTCAGAATCTGCTATAGACTGACCTCCCAAAGGCCTGGTGTCAAAAGTAAAAGACCCCTCTTCCTTCGAAAGAGCATTTACTCCGGAAATCATTGATGCTGGGAGAACTCCGCCGACAATTTCAGCGTCATTCCTTGAAAGGTTATCTTTCTCATTTATTTGACTTTCTGGAAGATCGGCATAACTTAAAACGGGGACATGGTCAGATTCTGCAGCACTCCTGCTAACTGCAAAGATATCGGAAGCAGAAGTAGAAATAATAAGGAAATTTCAAAATGCCCTTTAAAACCAAAAGAAGATCCTTCTTAATAACATAAAATTGCAAAATCTGTCTAAACAAATCACCTTACAGGAAAAGCTAGATAATATCCCTACCATATCGGCGAATCACAATGGGACTTCCTAATTGTTTAGAAAACATCCTCTCTCATTAAAGGACATTATTTACAACTAACTGAGACTGAAAGATATCCTTCATCACTTCTTTTCTATCTCTCAATTTTACAATTTACTTTTTTGAGTCTTAAATATTTTCCCAGTTAATTAAATCTGTGTATATCTTAACTGGGCTCCCAGTTTTAAGCATTTCGGCGCATGAGAAACGTTCACAGCGGAAGGATGTGATAATAATTCCTCGGAACAAGCTACCTGGCCAAATTGTTCCATGGTAGGAGGCATCCACCCAACTAACAAGGATTCCTATCTCCAAGTAAAATATTATTGCCTCCAAGAGCTATAGATTCCTGTTTTATTTTCCATAAGCCCTGCACGAGGAATGTTCCACTATATGATTTGCTCAATCCGCAAAGTGCAATAGGGAAGTGGCACCAGTACCAATCCACTAGTCATTTTTCTTTCTACTTTGGAGAAGTCGACACCCTAAGTGTGTTTATTGTGAGTATTAGACCACCATAAATCTATCCCTCCCTCTCTCTCTCTCTCTCTCTCTCTCTCTCTCTCAGAAACAGAAGGCTATCTGGTGACAAAAATAAGCAACTGGGTAAGTTGGATTCTCTCCCCAAGGTTTATTATCCTTTTTAAATTTCTTCAATCATGACATCCTTCCCATAGATTGAGATCCACACACATGGATCCATAAGAGAAGACTATCTGGATTAAGTAACTAAGAAAGTTGGCCTAGAGAAGGTATTGCTCTCTTCCTTGGAACGAGGCCACCATATAAGAAAAATTTTCTTCATCAAAATTTGAGAAAGGCGCATGTGGAGGCTTTTCTTTATTGAGATTTGTTGAGTTTTACTTAAACTTTAGTTCTTAATGCAAACACTCTGTTTTTCTGACAACACATATTTATTCTATTATGTTAAAATACTAAAAGATACAAAGTTACTGACTCACTGGACTGCGTCCTGGTTCAAGTTTCTTCACTAGGACTATCATTACAGTAACTACTACTATCATACTATCACATGAATTTGTGAATCTTTAATATTTTCGAATACGATGTATGGCAGAAGATGCAAATCAGCCAAATGATTTTCTCACAACATGACCGTCGCAGACCGCCTGCAATGGTAACCTATACTGCACCTCTGAACCATGTTAAAACAGGATAAACCAAAAGAACAACAGACCTAAGTTTGTAGTTAAAAGTGCATGTCCAACTATATCAATGCAGCCTACTTTTTAAGACTAAATAATAACTCACTTGAAACTACAGGCGAATTGGTTCCATCACTTCTTTCTATGTCTGCTGCCATCGGCCTCTCAGGGGCTGCAGCTTCAGAAGCACGGTTTGGCACAGTCACGTTACTCGCAAGATGTTCAATCCCCTCATTCAACTCCTTACAGGCTTCATGAGGCAGAGGAGCACTGGACGTATTCGTCAAAGAAACCGAAGGATCGCATGCTTTTGTCCCTCCCACTGAATCAGAATTAAGCAGCGTATACATCTCGTCTTCCTTAATAGGGGCAACCTCAGTTGCTCCTATGGATTCTGCAATTGACGTTCTTGGCTCATTGGTAGATTCAGTTTCGGTTTCTTTATCCTGATCCTTGTAATGCAACTCTAATGAAGGTGGGCCATGTTCAGGATGCAGAGCAGCTGATTCATCGCCTTCAACACAAGAAGATTTAGGATTTGTGTCTTCAACCTCAGCGTTCAATACTGCAAGGGAATTATGATTTCACAGAAGTTAGAGAGCAAATCTGAGATTGCATGACAAAAGGTATGAACCTAACTGTATTGATGCTAATTACAAACATAAAAAGCATAATACCTTGGTAATCCCCCGCCAAAGTTCTGAACTGGGAACCACTTGCGGTACCGTGATTTAATTCAACACCTTCACCTGGAAAACTGGAATCCACTTTCTTCTCGTTAACATCACAGACCATATTACTCAAACCAATAGGCAACGTATTGTCATTTTTCTTGCATGCTGAAGCATGAAGGTCATGTTCATGAACATCTTCATGCATAGATGTAACATCTTCTCCACACGCCTCTGTGCTGAAAGCTAGCGAGGGAGGGGGGACACATTCCTCGTCCTCTAATTCCTTATGGATTGTGGCGACCCCTCCATCATCTCTAATATCCTCAGTCACTGATTTCCTCTCACAACATTCACCAGCAATAGAAGAATCTATTAAGTTACCCGCAACATCTGCAAGATAATTGTTACTTCCAATATCTTGTTCAAAAGGATTACCTAATACATTTGGTAACACAGAAGAATCAGAAGTAACATGTGATGTATCAAGAGAACTGTTACTCCCAGGACAAACTTCATCACAAAGAGAACTCTTTTGCTGATCCAATAACTGTGTAACATGGACCTGCTTCAGTTCAGTACTAATACAGATTGTAGAAGTTACTTTATCACCACCTACATCGTCAAACCCCTTTACACATTCTTCTCCTTGAAAAGAAACAGATAACCTTTCATTTGAGATGCTATAATCTTCAGAAGGATGATTGATCCCTGCACTTGAATGGTTAATAGCTGAAGCAGCAGCATCACACCTGTCAATAGATTCTCCCTTATCCGGCATACTTGAACTGTTGCAGAAACTGGTCATGGGAATTTCAACTGCTTGCTCTTCTGATGAGGATTCTTTAACTGGAGAAATTTCAACGGCATGATGCATCACTGGGTCAACAGCTTCAGCAGCAACCCCACTCAATCTTTCATCAACTTTACCAATCCCCTCTTTCCGCTCCTCGACTTCTTTAGTAATATCTTTTGATATACTTAATGAACTTACAACACTATTCTCACAGGCTTTGTCCTGATAACCGGATTCTCCAGCCTCCACTCCAACATTTTGAGAAGTACTCCCAGTATTATCAGTCTCCATCCCAGGAACGGGTAAGTTTTCTTGATCAGTCATAGAATCACCAACCAAGCCAAGAGTTTCCCCTTGATTGTCACTGGTGCTCTTCAGGTTAGTATTCAGCTTTTCACTGGTCAAAATTAAATCACCATCTTTATCATCAGTACGTAATTCAGAAGACAAAGATTGTTTCTCCTGAGCCTGTAAAGTACAGTCAGTGTGAACATCCTCAACTCCTGCACTCTGATTCAATCTAGAAAAATCACCATCTACTTCAGCAGGTGGTAATGATGGATTAACACTGTGAACATCATCCATTTTGTTATCCTGCATCAAATTAGTCTCCATGTGTTCTGCTGAGGTACCTGGTTGATCACCTGACCCTGATTCTTCAATCATAATTACATCTGGAACCATTTCTTCCTGACCAACTGCCTTCAATAACATTTCAACAGATTCAGATGATGTGGCCTCAGACCAGACATTATTACGCCTTGGCAAAGCACACGATTCTGTGGCACTGGAACCGAACTCTATCCCACTGCTTCCCCGAGAAAAATCCTCAATCCACTGATTATCTTCCTGACTAGGAATACCGAGAAAAACTTCGTTTTCGACTAAACTATCAAATCTTAGATGTCCATGGAGACTGTCATCAAACTCAAACTTGGGAAGAGTAAATGGACGCAAAACAGAAGAGATTCTAGAGGTATCTTCACCAGCTAAGTGGAGATTCTGGCCTTCATAATCATTGTCATTGTAGTCCATCTGTGTATCCCTAAAAAATAAAAGGGGCAGGCAGAGAAAGGAAATCATTTAATATAACAAAAAGAAAAACAATTACTGAGCACAAAAACACCATGGCAGATATTTGTTGTGGTAAACAACAGTAACAAGCCAAATATTGAATAAAAAGGAAGCGCAGTTACATTAACCAGTGAAAGACCAATAATTTCTTCATTTAGCACACATCATGTATTGGATTCTCGTTAAACTGGATGCATAACTTCTGGCAGCCTAATTTATTTGCACCAAGTCCTCATATTTAACAATGATAAAGTCATCACTCACCATATATCTCAAGAAGAGCCTAGCTTTTCGAGCCAGCTTAAGCATCCAACATCTAAGTAGGATATCACACAAACTACCCTATATTTTCAGTATTCCTGAGTGATAAGGTGAAGTCTTATTTCTAAGTATGAATTAAGAACAAGAGAAATTCCCTTCTTCAAATAAATGCAAGAAAACGAAGTAGCCACAACACCCACCCACCCACCCCCCACCCCCCACCCCAAAAAAAAAAAATAAAGAATCTGGACATGTTTTAGTGGGGGCCCCCAAAATCTACACTTGAGGATTTCCAAGGCCCTGGGAAAGATCAACTATTTATACTTGATTTTTAAAGAAAAACAATTGCAGATAACCCCGAAATACATAACTCTTGGTCCAAGTAGCTCCTCATGCATTCAAAATTGACAGTAATATTCATTTTTCCTCTCTCTCTACTCGCAAAAAGATCTAATTTCATCACATTTCTAATAAAGCTAAGAAGAAGGAAATGAGTTTATATGAAAACAATAAGAGATAAGAAACAATCGAGACATTTGTGCAAAACCCTAATTTGAGACGTTTAAGAAAAGAGGAACAAAAAGAGGTAACTGAAGAGTACCAGAAGAAGTAAATGAATAGACGCTACCTCCCTCCATCCAGAGACGAAATCCTCACCGTTGATTGATTTTCCCCTTTTTAACTCAATCGACCACCCGACGAGCTTTCTTTCATAACCACTTTGCTCACAAATCTTACACCCACAAAATCAAATAAACAAACCCTATCTCCTAACGACGTCGTTTACAGTAATTAGAGATTCACAAATACATACATACATGCATGTGTACAAAAAGCACAGAGAGAGAGAGAGAGAGAGAGAGAGAGAGAGTGTGTTTGTGTGTGTGTGTGTGTGCGTGTGTGTGAAGTTGTTGTTGAAGACTGACTGAACTCGCTCGCTATTGTGATGTCATTTCAAGAAAAGGGAAGGCCTTGTTTGGATCTCTCAACTTATGCAAAATACTAAATATATAATCTAATCACGCTAAATAAATACGTACCTGAATTTTGTATATTTTAATTTGTGGCACTTAGAGATTTCGAGGATTGAATCTAGATTTATGTATTTCATCTTTAATCCATGAAGTCTATTCACATAATCTTACAATTTTGAATTGATTTTTTAGGGTTTGAAAATTCAAAATCAACTGTTTTTGGAATCATATTAAACCAAAGAATAAGTACTTTTATGAATTAAATGTTGGACATTTTTTGATTAACATATATAGCAATCTTCGTGTTCTTAAGCTAAGTTTTTGAATATTAGTAATTATCGAATATTGAAATTTTAATAAAGTTTTTTTACTAGAGAAAAGCCTACAAACTGCATGTAAAACCATTTGCAAACACCTTTAAGAAGATAATCTTTTGCTTTAAAAAAAAACATCAAACGTATGTTCTTTTAACTCTTATGCAGATCACTCGGAAGTTTTTTGTTATTAACTCAATATTTTGGATACATATCTAGATATGATTATTATTAAATTCTACATTCTTCTACCTATGATTAATAATTATTTTACCATTTGCCGTTGAGTTGCGAGACCTAAACTACATTTGAAATCTAAGTATACAGTAAAAAAAATGACTTTCAATTCAATTTTCAATGTTTATCTTCTTTGCAATTGACTTCAGATATTATATTTTCTTGATAAAATAATAAGTCAACAATGAAGTGTTATTGCTCGAGCAAGTAATATACATGAGTTTAAGAAACATGTATCTGAGTTTTAATATTAATTTGGACATAACATATTTGATTTTTGATACTGAATTATTTGAGTTTTATTTTGAATGTCAAGTTTTTTATTCGAATAACATGTTTTATTGAATAACTATTTTACCATTTCTAATGGAGCTTTGCAATATAACCACATTTGGAATCCATAATAAGTTTGTTTTGCATAAATGTCAAACATGACACTATGACATTTTTTAAAATATGAGATACTTTTTTGAGTAATCGGTATGCTTAGGGTGTGTTTGGTTCGGACTATGGGTTAGTAGCTAGGGATAGCCCGAATCCCTTATCTCTGCAGATAAGTGCCTTTTCGCTTTAATAGCAATCCGTTCGGTTCGCAAAATAGACGCAAAGTATAACGATCTGACAATCTTATATCACGTTTGGTTCGGTCTGTTGGGTGGTGTTTACTAACATTAAATGACAAAAATACCCCTGGTGTCGTTTCGATTCCAACACATCTGAATAAGGATAATCTCCCCCTTTCACTCTCATTTCCCTAAACAGCAATACGATTTCTCTCCCAAAACACTAGGGTTTCCTAAAATTGAAGGTGCGGTCCAAATCTCGTCGTCTTCGGAATCATAACAAGGTAAGATCCTAGAATCATGGTCAATCTTTTCATCTTTCCTTATTTTCCCCGAAATATTTGGTCCGAATTGAAAACCCTAAAATCCAAAATCAAAATTTAAATTTCGTAATTTTTCTAATATATTCTGTTTTTGCTTCCTCGCATGTACAATTCGATGATTGTCGATGTGCGTGGGTTTCATGGAATCAGATTCAACCAAGGTAAATTCGTTATAGGTTTTCATTGCACTTGTATTTTCACTGTAAATTGGTATAAAATATAACAACGTGCGTTGGTTCCTGCTATATGGTTTTGTTATACTATTTCACACTATGGTATTGACATTAGAGGGGCAAGTCAATTGATAATTAGGCATATTGTGTTTTTGAACTTTAATTTCTGTAATGACATCTGTGTTTGCCATCTTGTATGTACAATCCGCTCGTCGTGGTGTTGCATGGGTGTCACGGAATCTCCATCAGTTTCAATCAAGGTAGACTCATTAAACCATCTTATAAAATTAGATTTTTGGATGTGATTGATATACGTTGAACTCGCGTGCATCCTAATCTGCTATATGGTCTTATTCGACGTGATGGCATGTTGTTATCCGTATATGATTTGACAGTTGAAGTTTAGGCAGCAAATTTGTCCTACTTACTTCGATTTGTTAAACACAGAGTACATGATTGTTTTATATCTTTTGGGTGCCATGGTTATACCATTGACTATTTGAAATACATGCCTTCCAAAGCTTCACCAAGTACCAATTTTTTGAACATATTTCTTGATAAGCTATGTATTATTCTACTTGTTGTTACTGTCTGGGTTGAATGCATCAATTTCTTGATACATGTTGTGTGTTAAATGCCTAATTTCTCAGTATGATTCTTTAGTTGGTGTGTGGTGGTTGGGTTGGGGGTTACATTAGGCAATTGTCATCCTTAACTCCCTATAGGTTTGACCCTCTAGTCACTCCCATATTTATATGTAGATGGCCCTTGTTGTGCATTGTGTCTGTGGAGCTGGACCAATGATCTGCCGTCTCGCCGGACCAAATTCAACACGCCCCGGATGTCATTATTACCTGTGTCCAAGGAATCGCAAGCATAAGTTCCATTTTGTATGGTCTGATCAACTAGATACCTTACCTTCACCTGAGAGCCATGGATTCCAACACACCCATCATGACTCGCAGCCAGCGTCAGAACCATACATATCCCGCAGAACCCACACCTTCAGTGACTCCACCATTCACCAAAAGGAACAAGAATCCAGCCACAGTACTAACCATAGTGCATCACCACCAACCACCTATACAGCTGATTGTGGCAGGGGGGCTACTGTCGATAGGAAATTCTATGATCTTATGTGGGGGGAGAAGAAGGCAATTACTGTGGTAGCTGTCATGTGTTGTTTTCTAGGATGGGTGATGTTTTTCATAATGTTGTTCCTTGTTGTGTTCTGTATGTCAATAATTGGGAAAAAAATGTAGTTTAGCCTGCTTTGTAAGCGCTACTTGATGAACTATTTGTGTGTTTCTGTCTGTTTTAATCTTGATGGTTGGGTTGTAAGACAGCTGTTCATGTACAATATGATGTTCCCAAATCCTTGATGGAAAGAATTATTATGAAATGGTGAACTTCTTCTTTTGCAATTTCATTACCTATGTTGATTATTAATATCTATCAAGTTTGCTTCAGAAGTAGATATTACTTCATTTCAGTATGTTCCCATACTAGCTAATAACCCTTGTTACCATGCTTTCATCCTTTGTTATTTGTAGGATGGTGTGTACTCGAGCAAAACGGCACGCCTATACCTTCCATGATGAATTCTTCAACCGAAGGGCAGAGACTCTCATGCTTAGCATCCTCAAGGACCAAGGAAAATACAGAGACATGGCAAATCTGGAGGAGCTGGTGAAGTCACTTCCTTTGCTACAAGTATTCATGCAAAGGTTCCTGAAGTCTGATGTGTCCCTTGACAGACTACGCAAGAAGATTGCTCTTCTGAGGGAGAAGTTCAATGTGTTTGTGGAGTTCACAAAGATCCCTGGTGTTACCTACTGTTACAGTGAGAACAAGATTAACATTGGGCCAAGTTACAAGAGGCATCTCCACAAGGTGAATGTCATCAATAGTCTGATACACAAGTTTTATTATCTACTGATAATCTTGAATTGCATTATGAACATATACTGACTTTATATTTTTGTTGCTTCAGGAAACTTTTGTGGAGAGATACATAAGGCTGGAGGAGGATGAGCGTTGGGATCTTTATGTTGATGTTTTCCAGGGAACTCATCTTGCCAAGCTCCCAGAAGAGCATTTGGGTACCTCCAGACGTCAAATAGAGATTGAGGATGACTCTGATGATGATGACAAGACAGAGATAAGTGAGTCTGTTGGTGGTGTAAGTGCATCTATGGGTGGGGGGTCTGTGACCTTTGAGAGTGGTTCAGCCTATCTATCTTGAGGCAACTATGTTTTTTATTACATTTCATGATGGTGGTACCTTGTGAACAGTAGTTTTTATGTTTTAAGTTTTGCTTGAAGATACTATTTTGTTATGTTATGTCCTGCTTTTGGGTAACAATATGCTCCAGTGTCTAATATCATGGAGCAATTTTGCATGGGAAATGAAAAATGTGATTGTTGGCAGTATGTGATGATATTTATTAGTACTTGTTGGTTTATTTATTTGAATTTTTTTTATATATGGATGTTGGAATTCTTGCCTTTGTCTCTTTGTGGTTTGTTGTATCCCCAACCCTGAAAGATTCTATTCAAAGGTAGTGTTGTCATATAGTTTGAACTTGCTTTTTTTTTCACATGTGAACCTCTTTTATGAGTGGTCATAGTTTTGTCATTACCAAAGCAAAGATTCTCGATCTTTTTATAAATAGTTGCTCTTGGCTTCAAAGATTTTGCATGCAACTAAAACAGCTATTACAACAATCTCTCTTATCAAATTTTCTAGTCACAGTTCGAAAATTTTTGAAATGAAAATGGGTAAGGCAAACACCATTCAGGCTGAATATTTCTACTCGCAACGTTGGCTCGAAGATTATGATGAAGAGCTAATTCTTGACTTGCAACAGTCGGCTCAATCTGTCATCGGGTGTGTCCCCCTATCCAACACAAAGTTCATGGACACCGTTCTTGTTAACGGCCGCGATCGCATCAATGAAATTTTCGGAGATAATTTTAACCTCGTGGAAATCAGGGATCGTTTTTTGATGTTGGAAGATCGTTTTAATTGCTTCAAAATGATACTTATGCATGGCAACGTGATATGGGACAAGTCCAAGAACACGATCACGTGTGATTCGACGACATGGGATTACTTTGTTGCGGTACATATTGTTCTAACAAGCTCTCCTAATATTTTTGGTTATTTTACGAGTACGTATTTCTAAATTACCGACATATAATTTGTAGTGGAACAAGCTCGCGGAAGCGTACAAAGAGAATGGTGAATTTGCATGGGAAGAGTTGCAATCTATTTTCGGAAAAGTAACGGAGGTCGCGATGGTGATTGACGACAAACCGATTCGGAGCAATGAAGAAATAATTCGTGCAACGCGTTAGTGCCCTCTTTAAAATTTACCAAATTTGTCTTTGATTTTTCTAGTAAAGAGTGAAACTCTCGTGTTGTTGCGCAAATTTGTATATTACTTAATACAAATTTAAACTATAATTTATTTTTTAGGCAAGCCAAGGAAAAAGGAAAGGGAAGAGACGGTGACGAGAAAGGTGTCGTGTGATGAAGGATCGGACATATATGGAAATAAGACTGTGTACGTGAATATTCCTAGCGAGTCGGATATTGTGGAAATGGATTACGATGACGAGGAGCATAGTTCGCATGCGTCTTGCTCGGCAGTTTCTTACTCGTTTTAGGAATGAGATGAGTATGTGCCCTATAAAGCGCAAGGGCTTATTATGCTGCGTTGTTTCTTAGTTTCTATGTAACTTGGTCTTTATTTTGTTGTTTGAACTTGTATTTCCATAAGCCATCTTTGGTGAATCAACTGTGTTGAAATGCATCTGCGCTATTTTAGGTGTGATTAATCAAATGAATGTTGCACTAGGTGCAGTATAAGTAAACAATGTACCCTGTTATATGTTAATGCAGCTTATGACAAAACACTGTTAAGTCATGCATCAGAATACTGCAGAAAATGAGGCTAAACTCAACATTGCTATTCAACGTTCAATTCCACAGAAACATGACCAAATATATTACAGAGTATCACTGATTAAGCTGCTCAGACCAAAAAAATGAGGTATAGCCTAGTGACAGCACCTCACTGCATTCCTACTGGTAATGCATAACACAGGCAACCTCTAACAGCAACATGGTCAGCACAGTGGACCAAACCAAGACCTATCCTAGGTCTGACTAATCAAAAGATGCACTAAAGTGCACATGCCAAACTGGCCAAAATTAAGCTGTTCATAATTATCCAGACAACCAACTCATCAGATAAATTAAAAATGTTCATAAAAAGTCGCAACTACTTCGAACATCAAACGGTGAGGGTTAAGATCACTTGGTAGCCTTCTGTTTGAGGAGGAACTTGAGGTACTTGGCCCTAGAGCTCTCAGGCATGTTGAAGAACAATTCAGCATCTTCCTTGTTATGAGCAAGCTTGTGTGCAAGCACCATCTTCTGGTCCTCATCAAACTCCTCAAATTTCTCAAGTACATCAAAGATGCTCTTGCGCTGAAGGCTCGCCTGATCTTCGGGAACGGTAAGGCTCTGAGTAAATGCTTCCACCATCCTCTCAATGTTCCTTTCTGTCTTATTCATGAACTCCTCTATGTAGGGGGGACCTCATTTGCCTCCCTCTCAGCCTTCTCAAGTGCCAACCTTTTCTTCTCTGCTCTAGCCTTCTTAATCTTCTTCATTATGGCCTTAGCACTGAGCTTCTCATCGTTACGGGTCGGACTTTTGAAGTCTGTGCCACTGGACCCAACATCTAGATCACTTGGCATGTCTCCACCCCCCACACTGCTAGGCGAAGGAGTCTCAGTCTTCATACGCCGGCCTCGGCTAGGTCCAACACCATCAGTTACCCCACCATTACCCTTTCCACTCATACCAGTGTTGTTAATCACATCCTGAACAGCAGCAGATATATCCTCAGCACCTCCTCCATTGGCCCTATCTTTCCCAAACAGCTTCTCCCAATCTTCGTAGAAAGGGAACTTATTTGTTTTGTAATTCTTGACATAGTCGTGGACCTGTTGAATACATGAAATATGCACAATGTATAGATAAGAAACTCTATGAGATAATCATATTGATCATAAGTAAGCATCATTACAGAATGTGGAAAACTTACCCTCTTGTACTCAATCCACCATAGCTCATCAGAGATTTGGATCTTCTGGGATTCAGGATCATAAGTAGCTGAGCCACCAGTGACATTGAACAGTGAGTAGAGGTGTGAGTATACTCTCCTCCAGACCTGAACCTTAGACTTCACATGCGGGTCGCCAAGAATGTCGCTGCCTGGAATCTCTTTCCTGATGAAGTCCTCCAAGTCCTTCAAGTAGCCTGCCCTAAAGTTGTTATCAACACTGTTTCCTGCTGCCTTATACTCGTACAAGGCATTGATCAGAGCCCTTTCCTCCTCATGTGTCCATACTCTCCTTGAACCTTTGTCGCCACCAGCCTTTCGTTTGCCTTTTCCCTTCCTACCAGTATTCGTCGGGACCGGAATTGAGCTCGCACTAGAAGCCTCCATCTCAAACACAAGGTATCTACAAAAATATGAAGACAACAAGTTAATAGAAATGACAGAAAAGCTTAACATCATTACACAATAATCAATAAGGAGATCTCATGATATAACATGATACCTGTGACAGTCAAATTTGATTGTATCTACATGAATAAGATGATCATGCAGGCCACATAGTAATTACCACATAAAAATAACCATCATAATGAACCAACAATACCATAGAAGCAGTTATCACCACTTCAAAAAAGAAGAGCACATCCACGGAGCTACCCTTATCTATGAGGATTCGTTGGATTTCATACCCGTAGATGACAGCAGAAATAACCAACGGATCTTCGTGCGGATATATTACATCCGTAAGATCCTCGAGTCCGAAAGTGATGCTAAGCGGTTTTGATCCTTGAATGGAGCAGACAGATAATCCTTGCTCTGCTCGTCGGGCTTCTTTCAGATATTTCTTCTTTTTACCCTGAGGTGTCATGGAGATTTCACCCCCTTCTATCATATTGATGGTTCTCCCTGTCGGGGGATTGTTTTTATAAGAGTCTGGTGGAGGAGGTAGACTCTGATATCCTGTCGTTTTCTCTCGTAAATTTTGCCGGCGGTCTTTAATTCTCTCTTGGGATTGGAGACGTCCAGTTGTCCCCTCTCGTGACTTCCGACTAGGCGTCCTTTCTTCCCTTTCTTGTTCCTCCTCTTCCCTTCGTGATCTCTTCCAAACATTTGCCTTGGGCTCCTCGAGATTATTTTCCTTGAGGTAGTTCTTCAAATACCCTATCTCTAACAGGCGGAGCACTTCTAAGCGACTGAATAAATACATGAATTGCACTAACAAATAATTAGGTTAATGTTCTTTTAATTATGAAATTAGTATAGATTAACATATAAGTTAAGTTAGTTTGGAGTTTCACATATATATTAATCATACGTAGTATAAAGTATTCCCAATTGCGATTAACATTTGTTACAAACGTTAGTATAAAGAGGCTAATTGTGATATATATTACCATATGTTTAACATAATCATAAGTAGTTACGTTATTAGCAGCTACATATACCAATCTATTTATAAGTGACAATATGAATCGACGCTTCAAACGATTCATCAACGTACAACTATTTTTTTTTTTGATTTTTTCAGTAATACATAACTAATATTGATGTACTTGATCATTAAATCAACGATTTATCTTAAATGGAGAGCGAAATTGTGAAATAAAAAATATGAATATTATTCCCTACCGAAAATCGGTCGCCAATACCTCTAATTCCCTACCGAATTTCGGTCGCGAATAAGTATGCCCACTTTTCCGACCGAAATTCGGTCGGAAAAAGTATTCCCGACCGGACCGCGGTCGGGAATGCTTTTTTTAAAAGTTCCCGACCGAAAT
Organism: Linaria vulgaris; assembly: GCA_948329865.1. Classification (NCBI taxonomy): domain Eukaryota; kingdom Viridiplantae; phylum Streptophyta; class Magnoliopsida; order Lamiales; family Plantaginaceae; genus Linaria; species Linaria vulgaris. Next base: position 42,847,556 of record OX415251.1, read on the forward strand.
CTGGTCGGGAATACTTTTCTCGACCGAAAAGCGGTCGGGAATGCTCCCGACCGATTTCCGGTCGGGATTTTCCGGTCGGGAAAACACCCGAATTCTTGTAGTGATAAACACTACTACATCTAAACATTTTCTTTTTAAAAGGATCAAATATCTTTTAATATTATTATTGGGTATACCAAAATATCCTTCATAGGAACATTAATAATGAAAAACTAGAAACAAAAAAGAAAGGCCTTACTTTTATATTGTTTCATTTTAAGACGTAAGCTCGATAGATCCAATAAATGGGCGCAAAGGCTCATCTATATAATGCATTTTATGTTTTCATAGTGTGAACGTACTTTTTATATTTAAATTTTAATGAATATATTTTATAATTAGAAGTGTATCTAATAAATAATAACAGCACTAATAAATAGTATATCACAAAAATAATGAAAACAAGCCCGATCTTAGATTATTATGAACACTTGAGGCATAATAAAAGTGAGAACATAAAAAAACATGTTAATGTTATAAATGTTTAGAACTCAAAGGAAAATAAAAGAGAGTAATATTATTTATCAAACTCTTTCTTATTCCATAATGTAAAGTGTGTATTACAAAGAGTGAAATAGCCTTCTATTATTAGAAAGGCTTGGAAGACATTTCTTAGAGTTTTTCAATGTGGGACAAAGGAGCATTCATATTTATACTTATTTTATAACACTCCCCCTTGAATGTCCGGTCCCAGAAAAAATATGCTGAGAGAAGCTGCCTCGTTAAAAACCTTGCTAAGAAAAACTCAGTGGAAAAAACCTTAGCGAAGGGAAAAGGAGTGCAGTGCATATTTACTCCCCCTGATCATTGCTTCCATTGATATCTTTGAAGCGTCGCATTCCAATCTTGTGCACTAGTTTCTCAAATGTTGATGTAGGGAGGGACTTAGTGAATAAATCTGCCAGGTTATCACTTGAACGGATTTGTTGAACATTGATTTCGGCTTTCTCGTAAAGATCGTGAGTGAAGAAGAAGTTGGGTGAAATGTGCTTTGTTCTATCCCCTTTAATAAATCCTTCCCATGTCTGAGATCGTACTTTGTGTGGATCTGATAAATATCATGCATCTGCATAACCAGTTAAATCCGATTTGGACGAAGATGAATAATACAATCCTAAATCGATTGTCCCTTGAAGATATCGAAAAACGTGCTTAATGCCATTCCAATGCCTTCTGGTTGGGGAAAAACTGTACCTTGCTAATAAATTCACCGCAAATGATATATCAGGCCTCGTATTATTAACAAGATACATTAGCGCTCCGATTGCACTAAGGTATGGTACTTCTGGACCGAGTAGTTCTTCATCATTTTTAGATGGTCGAAATGGATCATTTTTCACATCAAGAGATCTCACAATCATAGGTGTACTTAATGGATGTGATTTATCCATATAAAACCGCTTAAGTACTTTTGAGGTATAATTAGATTGATGAATAAATATTCCGCCATTTAAGTGCTCAATTTGAAGACCTAAACAAAATTTTGTCTTTCCAAGGTCTTTCATTTCAAATTCTTTTTTCAAAGAATTCATAATTTTTGATGACTGTTCATGAGTTCCAATAATATTTAAATCATCAACATAGACAACAATGATAACATATTCAGATCCGCATCTTTTGATAAAAACACAAGGGCATATAAGATCATTTTTATAACCTTCTTTCAACAAAAATGTACTTAAGCGATTGTACCACATTCTTCCAGATTGCTTTAATCCATATAAAGATTTATTTAGTTTAACTGAATAAATCTCGTTACGATTTCAAGCTTGTGCTTCAGGCAACTTAAATCCTTCAGGGATTTTCATATAAATATAATTTTCCAAGGATCCGTAGAGATAGGCTGTAACGACATCCATTAATCGCATTTCAAGTTTCTCATGTACTGCCAAACAAATCAAATACCTTAGGGTAATTGCATCAATTACTGGAGAATATGTCTCTTCATAATCAATACACGGTCTTTGCGTATATCTTTGTGCCACAAGCCTTGTCTTGTATCGCACAACTTCGTTATTTTCATTTCTCTTACGTACGAATACCCATCGATATCCTACTGGTTGTACGTTATTTGGTGTGCGAACCACACATCCAAATACTTGACGTTTGGCAAGTGAATTTAATTCAACATTGATTGTGTCTTTCCATAAGGGCCAATCCTTTCTACGCCGACATTCTGAAATAGATGTAGGCTCAAGATCATCACATTCTTCCATAATGTTGACCGCTACAGTGTAAGCAAAAATTTCATCAATGTGAATATTATTGCGATTCCATTTATTACCTGTTGTGACATAGTTGATTGATATTTCTTCATTTTCAGTAGGTTTTGGCTACTGCGGTTCTTCTGGAACCTTGTCATCTATGTCAACAGATTCTGCGAGAATTGTTGTTTCCTCTTTTTGATCATTTTCAACATGTCCTCCTTTTCTTTTTCGAGGATTTTTATCTTTGGAATCGATAGGTCTACCTCGCTTTTGTCGTGTTACAGACTCATTGGCAATACTTGGTTGTCCTTCAGGGACATCAATTTTAATTGGAGCATTTACAGCTGGTATATAAGACTTAGTCACTCGTTTCGGATCAGTAAATGCATCTGGCAACTAATTCGCAATATTTTGCATATGAATTATCTTTTGAACTTCAAGTTCACTATGCTTTGTACGAGGATCTCGAATTGATATCGATAGTTCTCTCCTAGAGATAGTCTTTTCCAACTGTTTATTCTCTCCCCCTAATGTTGGATAAATAGATTCGTCAAAATGACAATCAGCAAATCTTGCTGTAAATAAATCTCCAGTCAATGGTTCTAAATACTTTATTATAGATGGAGATTCATATTCAACATATATTCTAAGTCTTCTTTGCGGGCCCATCTTTGTGCGTTGTGGTGGGGATATCGGAACATATACCGCACAACCAAAAATTCACAGATGAGAAATACTTGGTTCTAGACCGAAAACCATTTGTAAAGGGGAATTAGCATTATAACTTGTTGGCCTGATGCGTACAAGTGTTGCTGCATGTAAAATAGCATGTCCCCAAGCAGAAGTGGGAAGCTTAGATTTCATAATTAATGGTCTTGCAATTAACTGAAGACGTTTAATAAACGATTCAGCTAAACCATTTTGTGTATGAACATGAGCAACGGGATGTTCAATATCTATTCCAATTGACATGCAATAGTCATTGAAGGCTTGTGACGAAAACTCACCAACATTATCAAGACGAATTTTCTTTATTGTATAATCAGGGAATTGTGCACGTAAACGAATTATTTGTGCAATCAATCTCGCAAATGCTAAATTGCGAGTGGATAACAAACACACATGTGAACATCTAGTTGATGCGTCAATCAATACCATAAAGTATCTAAATGGCCCACACGGTGGATGGATAGGCCCACATATATCCCCCTGAATATGTTCAAGAAATTTAGGATTTTCATACTTGATTTTGGCTGGTGATGGCCTTGTGATTAGTTTGCCTTGAGAGCAAGCAACACATGAAAGTTCATTAGATTGAAAAATCTTCTGGTTTTTCAATGGATGACCAACTGAATTCTCAATAATTCTTCGCATCATTATTGAACCAGGATGGCCCAACCGGTCATGCCAAATTTGAAAGTCATTAGTAAACTTATGGTTTACTGTGGCATAAGTTTCAATAACTTTGATTTTGGTAAAATACAATCCAGGTGTCAAAGTTGACAACTTTTATAAGACATGTTTCTTTCCAGAAACAGTATAAGTAATATAGAGATATTCATTATTTCCTTCCTCTTGTGTTTCAATATGATATCCATTCAAACGAATATCTTTAACACTCAATAAGTTTCTTCGAGCCTTTCGAGAAAACAATGCATATTCAATTACCAATTTTGTTCCTTTCGGTAGTAAGATAGTTGCTCTTCCGCAGCCATCAATTAATTTTGTAGTACTAGCTATAGTACTGACATTTGCACTTTTCATATTTAAGTGAGAAAAATATTTCCTATTATTGAATATGGAGTGAGTAGTAGCGCAATCTGCTAGACATATTTCTCCTTCGTTGTTTGAAGATGTTGCCAAATTAATTTCCATGTTTCTAAAAATACAAGGATAATGAGATACATATTAAAAACTTTTATTGAATTTAGAAAAAGGCTACAAGGAAATTCAGAAACACACACGACAACAAACAAAGGTACATATAAGATAATACTGAACTTAAAACGAAACAACATGCTGAAATGGAAAAACTAGACTTTAAGACCATTTAGTTATTCTCAGAAAACACCATGTGTCCTATTCCACCTTCAGGGCGGTCAAGATAGTCGGCAACATCAAGTTGTGCCATGTCAATCTGTCCGTGTTCATTTGCATCTTGAACATAATTCGTTTCGATATTTTCACCCTTCGCCTTTGATGCTTGGTAAAGGTCAACCAGGTGTTTTGCTACTTTGCAAGTTCTTGACCAATGGCCTGTCATACCACATCGGTGACAAGTGCTTTCACGAACTATTTTCTTTGAATCATCATCTCCATTTTTCTCGGTCTCATTGTATGCTCTTTTGTTATATCCATTCTTAAAATGGTTATGACGACCTCTTCCTCGGCCTTGACCACGTCCACGACCACGTCCACGACCATGCCCACGACCATTACCATGACCACGGTAAGAACCATGGCCAAAAGTATTGTGTGATGTTGCATTCACTTAAGGGAATGGGGCAGAATCAGTTGGACGAGATTCATGGTTCTTCATTAGCAGCTCGTTATTTTGTTCAGCCACCAAAAGACATGAAACAAGTTCAGAATATTTTTTAAAACCTTTTTTACGATATTGTTGTTGAAGAATAATATTTGTGGCGTGAAAAGTAGAGAATGTTATTTCGAGCATATCAGCATCAGTAATAGTTTCTCCACATAATTTCAGTCGTTGAGTAATTTTACATACTGCAGAGTTGTATTCTCCCACAGTTTTAAAATCTTGCAATCGAAGGTGTATCCAATCATGTCGAGCTTTAGGAAGGATAACAGCCTTACGGTGCTCAAACCTTTCTTTGAGACAAGTCCAAAGTTCTGCAGGATCTTTGAGTGATACATACTCCCCTTCTAATTTTGGAGTAAGATGGTGAAGTGTGAAAATAATAGCTGTTGACCTTTTATTTTGTGGTAATGTGTTACCAGTTTTAATAGCATCGGCAAGGCTTTTAGCATCCAAGTGCAATTCTAAACATGCAATATCCATTGTAAATAATTATCTCCAGATGCATCCAATTGCGCAAATTCTACGTTTGAGATGTTTGACATGATGACTATAATATAAATAAAATAACATAAGAATCGTGATTTTAATATTTCATAAATAATACAACATTATTATATGAAGAAAAATATAGTAATAACCGCAATATTATAAATGGAGGTATAATCATCCTTATTTATAACAAGGGTAATAATTAAAAAAAATGCAATATTATAAATGGAGGTATAACCATCCTTATTTATAACAAGGGTAATAATTAATGAAAAAAGACCGCAATATTATAAATGGAGGTATAACCATCCTTATTTATAACAAGGGTAATAATTAATAAAAATAACAAATTGTATACCTTTTTCTTTTTGGAACTCAAACGAAAATGTCGACAAAATATCGAGCCTCTCGTGCTAATAACGTGTTATAAATGTTTAGAACTCAAAGGAAAATAAAAGAGAGTAATATTATTTATCAAACTCTTTCTTATTCCATAATGTAAAGTGTGTATTACAAAGAGTGAAATAGCCTTCTATTAATAGAAAGGCTTGGAAGACATTCCTTAGAATTTTTCAATGTGGGACAAAGGAGCATTCATATTTATAGTTATTTTCTAACAATTAATACTTTTTAGTTCAATCTCTGAAGCTGAGTGTTTGCAAATCCTAATATAAAGAATTTATTGGTTTTTGGATTCACATAAGCACTTTGTTTAGTGTGTGCATCACTTGCTTTTGCTTGTGGTTGTCTTAAAAAAAAATCAAAATAAGTAAAAGTCAGAGAAGCCGAGTATGTGGTGCTTTTAAAACCGCTTTTGTAATTATGACATTTTATTATTTTTTATGCAAAAAAATGCTACTTGTTATTAAATTTTGCAAACACCTAATTGATATTTTAACAAGCTCTCATACACTTCGAAGACAAAAAATAACTTTAGGCCTAGTTTGTTTCTCTGAAAAATGGGGGGAAAATAAAATTAAAAGGAAAAATGAGGGAAAACAAGGTTTTCGAGGAATTTTTTTGAGAAAAATAATTTTTTCCTTTATTTTTCAGGCGTTTGGCTCATAAGGATTTTCTAGGAAAAACTATTATTATGTATAAAGGATTTTCCTCTCTTTTCCAAATATTTCCTAGATTTTCCAAAGAGCTACATTCTTTTCCAAGAAAATATCAAACTACAGGAAAAAAAAGATTTTCCTTCATTTTTTTTTTCCTTTTTCCTATTTTTCGGAGAGACAAACTAGACCTTAAGCAAAAGTATTAAAAAATGGTATTTTATAAGCTTTTGCAAACACCCCCGAGAAACGAAAGATTGTGAAAAATAAACGTTATGCATCCGAGTTAAAAAAAAAAGAAGAACCAAATAGCTTGCCCTAGTGAAGTTCTTGTGCTGAATCGATTGTAATCATTAGTTTAAACACTCGACCACAATTATCCAAAAAAACAAAAAACACTCAACCACGATCACATATATAACGAGTTTTTATGGTGTCATTCATGAGTATCTTTTTTTCTTGAGTACCTAAAAACAAGGTTCATGAAGCATTTCGAAATCAGAGAAGAGGAACACGTTTTCTTTATTGTAAAAGAAGATAAATATTAACTATTTCTTCGAAATGTTTGATGTTCAATTTGTTACCTACGAACTCTCTGCTTTTATAGGTTTTGTTGTATGAGGCATATGTAGTGACATTTCTATAGAAACAAATCCAAATTTTAATTGAACAAAAATTGTTTGAGATAAAATAGATTTTGTAAATAGTAAATGCAGACATGATTTCAATACTCGCGATTTGGTGAAAAGTAGAAACTCCACAATACAAATGGCTTCGTACTCAACCGCCGCTCTAATTCAGAGGCGAAACTTGTGACAGAACAAAAGGATGATTTATGTTATAGATATTCCAAAATACCATGAAAACAATATAATCTAGAGATACAGAAAATGAAGGGGCAACTTAATAAACCAAAGCTGTTCAAAAAAAACTTAATAAACCAAACTATTGCTCTCAAATTGTAATAATTAATGTTATTCTGATAATAACAAAATTTACCGAATAATGTGGAAAATTAAAGGTATTGGATGTCACTAAGTTATAACTACTACATCACTTATCAACAAGACAAGAATACTGGAGAACTCAAACCTTCGAAATATATACGCAACTACAAATCTTTTCTTCAATTAGGCTACTAAAGGAAGTATGTGAAGTGTCTATAACAAGAAAAGCCCTAGTCATAGTGCTGCGGAAAATGGTTTTACAACCAACCGAGAAAAATGTGAGTAACCAAACTGTGACGATTTAGCACAACTAATGAATAACACTGCGAATAAACTGTGACATTTGTGGGAAAAAATTTCATTCATAACAGTAAACAAGAAAAGCCATCTACTCATACACTTGTTGAAGTATAGCCAGCCAATATATCAAAGCAAATGTTTGATATCATCACCAAAAGTTATTTATTGCAGAAAAGAAAGCCGATAACTAATCTAAGCCTCTTTTGCCTATAGTTAGCGACAAAACTCGTTCAACTTTCTCCACGAAACCATGTAAAGAGACAATGTTTAAAAGTTGTCAATGCCCCCGCGCGACATATGCAAGAGAAACTGCAGCCAAGAGTGTCGTTGCTGATGACAAAACAGTCCAGAAATTCTTCTTCTTGTGTGCATCTACAACAGAATGCTGCAAAAATTCCAATTGCCTCTTCATATTCTCAACTTTTGTATCCCTGTCACTGAACGCATTCTTAATCTTTTCAAATTCCTTGAGAAATGGTTTTAGTTCATCACCACTCCTCTGCTCACTGCCAAGAATATCTCCATTGCTTGCATCGCTCTCCTCCTTTGAGCAAAAGGACACGGTGCCCTTCAACATTTTAAGCACCATTTCTGAAGTAGAATCTGCCAGCTCAACTTTACTCTTCATGGACTCAAATCCCTTTCGTGCCATGGCTAGTTCATTCTCCAGAGATGCAACTTCCTTCTTCAGCATATTATATTTTTCTTCCAACTCCTTTTTCTGCCCCAATGTAGCAGAATTCTCAGCCTTCAGTCCCTCAATAGCCTTGAGGCTTTCCTTAATTTGCTTCTCCAATGCTTCCGTCTTTTCCTTCAGTTTTACAACATTTTCCTTCTCTTGACCCAAAAGAGTCATCATTTCATCCCTCTCAACTTTAACCTGCTCAAGCTTGCATTTATGGACTTTAACTTCAGACTCCAAACTCTTGATTTTCTCTCCTTTAACTCCAACCGATTCCTCCAATTTTGCAATAAGACCCTTGAGTTCAGCTACTTGGTCTTGCAAGTCACCAACTTTACGTTCCAGCCTATCTTTAGCCTCAACCAAGACGTTCTTCTCACTACCCATTTTCTCTATCTGACCTCTCTGTTCAGCAACTTGCTTTCGCGCCTCAGCCAAATCTTTATCAACCACATTTTTCTCATCAATCAACCCCTCCAATTTCTTTTCACTCGATTCCATTTCTTTCATCAATCGATCAATGTCCCTCTCCAAGCCCTTCCATTTCTCCTCCCCTTCAAAACATTTCTTCTCCAACTCAGCAACAACCACACGCAATTTCTCCTCCTCCTCCTTCAAACTAGCCACCATCTCATTGAGTCCACTCACTACTTTCTCCAACTGAAGCCTCTTAGCAAACTCAGCATTCTTCTCCTCCTCGATTCCCGCCTTTTCCCCAACAACATTAGAAAACTCCCCCTTGAGTCTTTGAATCAACTCGTTCGACTCCAACAAACTCATCTCCACCAAACCCTTGTCCTTCGTCACCGACTCAATCCTCGACTCCCTCTCTTCCTTCTCCTCCAGCAGAGCATTGTAAGCAACCCGCAACTCCCCAATCTGTTTCTCTAATTTCCCCTTCATCGCCTCCAGCGCAATAAAACCCCCTCTCAACGCATTACCCTCCGCTACCTGCACCTCAAGCTCACTCCTCAAACCATCGCAAGCCCTCTTCGACGCTTCACGCTCCTTCCCCAACAAACCCTCCACTTCCTTGAATTTACCACTCAAACCCCGAATCTCGGTATCTCTTTCACCAACAACCCTCTTCAATCCCATCACTTCCTTCTCCAACCCCTTCGCTTTCGCCTCCGCCACGTCGACTCTTCCGCTAACCTGCTCAGCGACAAACACGTCGACGATACTTTTTTGAAGCTCCAAGGCGGCGGCCTTCTCCCCCAAGTGAGCCAACTCGGATTTGAGCTTGTCCCGGTCGGAGTTAGAGCGATTGAGCTCGGATTGGAGAGAGTCCTTGGAGTGGACGAGGGTTTCGACCTGCTGACGGCGCTCGAGGGTTTCCTTCAACAGCATTTGGTTGAGGGATTTGAGATTGTCGAGCTTCTCTGAACCCTCCATAGTGTCCTGTTTAGCGATATCGTCGTGGTGCTTGGTTTGAGTTTGAGTTTGAGATTGAGATTGAGATAGTTTCTTCTTCGCCATTTGTTTGATTGATTGATTGAGAAAAATGCGAAATGTAGAGCCTCAAAAAAAATAAATAAAACTCGAAATGGAGGAGGAGGAGATAAGAGAGTGAGAGAGTGTGCGATTGGGGTTTTTAGGGTTTGTTTTGTTTGTATATGTGTCTTTTCAAATTTCAAAAATTTTGGGGATGGGGCTCGAGATTCGAGGAGGAGGGGAAAAAGAAAAATCAAAATTTTGGAATTTACTTAAACCTTACCTACTTGTTGTGGATCTCCAATCATGCTCTGCCACTTGTTTGTTTGTTTACTCATTCATTTCTTTTCTTTGGGCTTTGTTTCATTATTGGAATTTGGAACTATTAAAATTAGCCACTGCGCTATTATGGTGCCACAGAGAAACTAAAGACCGTTGGTCTTTCATCTTCCCTAAATACTCGGGGCCTATGATGCACAGATATTTCAAAAAAATGGCCGGTCAGTGTCAGATACTTATCGGATACGTATCGGATATCGATACTCGTTGGATACTCTTTGGATACGTATTGAATATGCCATGTGGCATATCCTGCATTAAAAATAATTAAAAAAGACGGATACACGTATCGGATACACTATGAAGCGTATCCAAAGAGTATCTGATACGTATCAGCAATTTATAAGAGTAGTGTGATAGTTTTCTTAAACTAGAAAAGGTTTAACAATAACCAAATTGCAATATCTTTTCAAAAAATTAAATATAAAATCGTGAAAACCCTCTATTTCAAACAAAAAATAAAAACAACACACAAAGTTTTAATATATTTCATAATAATATGTGACTAATAACTGTGCAAGTGATTATATATAATATCATTTGATATTTTTATTTAAATTATATCCATATAAATAATTATTAATATTAAATATTTGACGTATCCCATATGTATCGTATCTTGTAAATTTTAAAAAAATCGTATCCACGTATCCGTATTGTTAACGGGTTTAGAATTATTCCCTATTAACTGAATTATTTATTAGGGTTGGAACGCCTTTGCCCGTGGTTCAAAAGCTAAATGCTATCATTACGAGAAGGAAAAATGGACAAGAACCTTCCTTCCTTTTATTGACTATACTTCATTCTTTCTTCCGAGTGGATTTTCTTACATTTCCGAGTCTCGTTTCTGAGTTTTCCCCCCTTTTCTTCTATTGATATCTTCCTTTATATAGGTTTTGATAGGGGCATGTGTCATGGTGCATGTGTTTACAAGTGTCGTTATGCATGTGGTTATGTTTACACGTGTTACAATGCTTATTCAACCAATAAGATAACGTGTTCACTTTGAGTGCTGACTGTATCCTTTCTTCTTCCGAGGGCTTTGGTCTTCTTTGTGATACGGGGTAGATTACTTTCTTTGCTGTCTCTAATGGTGGCTTTGAGGGCCAAGTTGGAGTATTCCTTTAATGATAGTGCTATTCCGAGAGATGTGTATTCTGGAGTAAGTGTTTCAAGATATTTTCCGAGAGGGTGTGGGTGAGTTAATCTCCAAGAGGTTTTGAGCTATCGTGGGTAGGTGTTCTTCTTTCTCCGAGTGTCCAGAGAGGTTTGTTGAGTTATTTTGTAAAGTTCTGACTTTTAGTCTGATCGTCGAGAGTAGTGTTCCGAGAGCTTTCGTGTTTGGAATGTATAGTCAAGGAAGGGTTTTTGCCAAGGTTCTGGGACTGTTGTCCGTTGAGGCCCTGCTCGGTATCATGATGGATATCTGACTCGGGTGGATTCCTCCGGGTTTGCTTTTTATCCGAGGTCACCTTGATATCTGGTTTTGAGTCATTATGAATTTCCGAGGGACGCTTAGGTGCCCTCGTCGGATGGTCAATCATATCGCTTTGAGTTAGTAACTGAGCGATATTGGTCACACCCGATGGGCCTCCTCTTTGGGAGCGGGTACAACTCATCGGAGGTACTCGTGACAATATTATTGTCCATTTATTATATGTATTTTTGGTTTAGGACCAATATTTTCTTTAATCTTGTATTTTTATTTTCTAGTGGTGTTAACACTAGCCCCCCCAAATTTCGATCGCTCTCGTAGAGACGAGGGAAATTTTATTTCGTGGCCTCCGTGAGGCAAGGGGACTGTTAGTATTTATTTATTATTTCTATCATGGGTAATTAGGCCTGCTGATTAAGATAATAGAAAGGCTTGCTGACTAGGCTCAAATATTAAGGGTGAGGTGTCGTTTGGCATGTAGCCCTATTTTCTTAAATAAGAAAATTGGTGGACACGTGGATCCCATTAACTATTTTAGACAGCTCAAGCTTTTCACTTTTCTTCTGAGGCGGTATAAATAGTTTATTCAGTAATTCTCTCAGAATTACCCCGAAGTTTTTTTACCGTTTAGGCTTGTCACGTTTCTCAAAAAGCGGAGTTTGTTTTTAAGTGAAGCAAGCGAACTACGTACCTTGTCAAAAGTGATGCCCCCATTTTTTAAACAGGATGATCCTTCCTCGCCCCGTCACTCTAATCGGAATTTGGTTCGGACTTCTTCCTTATCGTTAGGGGTACGGCACGCGACTTCGGAGAATTCGGTTCAAGGGAGCAGGCATAATGAGCGCAGGGTTCGCGGGGGGAGAGGTAATTCCGTGAGGACCACGTCAATATCTCGTGAGGAATCTCTCTCTCGTATTAACCACATACGCCAAGTGTTCACGAGTCGTGACCCTTATCCTTTGGTAGATGAGTCATCGGTGTTTACCAGGCTTGTGCTGGAGCCAGAGCGGATGATGGGGCCGGGGCGCGTGGGTACTGCTGTTGGGAGTGAGCATAGTGTTTCTGTTACAGCCCTGTTTGCCCAGTACAACCTGGATATTGACGAATTTGACATAATAATACCGCATCCTGAACAGAGGGCTTACGATCCTCCGTCGGGCTATCTCACCGTTTTTCGGGAGCAAATGCGATGTGGGTTACGGGTGTTTTTTCATCCTTTTCTTCAGAACTTGTTTCACTACTGGCAAGTATGCCCGAGTCAGCTGACTCCAAATTCCTATCGTTACCTGGTGGGATATATTTTGTGTTCTGAGTTGCTGAAGTTGCAACTGTCCCCCTCTCGGGTGGGGGCTATATTTAACCTCCGCCCTTGCTCGGGTGGTCTCCCTTTCTTTAGCCTGGCCCATCGGGACAAGAGGAAGGCCTTTCTGAACGTGTCCCACTTCCGTAATAATAGGACGGATTGGAAAAGGGGATTCTTTTTTGTTCGTCCGAGGGGCGTGTCGGCTAGGTCATGGGGAATACCGCTTCAATGGGGGTTGGGTTACATTACTCCTGCCGAACCGATTTTGAGAAGAGAGTGGGACATCCTATCTGGTAGCGGGTTGTTCTCGGGGATGTACGATATCAGTAGTATGCTGGAATTTCCAGAAACATTGATTATGGCTGGCTTACAGCAGGGGGTGGAACTCTTCAATCTTCCCCAGCAACCTCTTTATAGCAATTTCTTTTTTCGTTAGTTTCTTCTCTTTTAGAGCTCTTTCTTATTGTATTCTAATGTTCCTATTATCACGCTTATTTTTTGACTTTTGGCAGGGGCGGAGATGGGGGCTTTTGCCATCGAGCCTTTCAGTGAAACTTTCCTAGGGAAAGTCATGGATAGCGGGTATGATATTTCGGATAATGATTCGTCCGAGGGCTTTAGTTTGGGTGAGGTGGCTGGCCCCTCGGGGGCAGGGGACTCGCGCGGGGCAGCCCCCCCAGTTAATTCCGTGGCTTCTGCATACGATCCGATAGCTGCGCTTGCGCAGGCGGATATTCCTTTACCTCCGTTGGCACCGCATTCTTCCTCGTGGGGAGATACGAGGACCGTGCAAGCTATCGAGGAGGGGGTTTTGTCTCCAATTGTGGGAGCTCTTATTCCATTCGGAGAGGGTTCTGACCGCGTCTCGGGGCCGCCTTTTGACGAAAATCCCCCTGTCATCAGCTCGGAGCCGCTCGAAAGTGGCGCCTTGTCCCCCTCTGCTATGGGGACGATTAACTTTTGCCGCAATTACTTAAGCGGTCTTTTGAACGCTACTGATTGCGAGCATATGAAGTCGTTACCCTTATCGGGCCTTCAAGATTTAGTCTGCAAAGACTTATGCGAGGTAGTATACTCTTATTGCGTGATACTAACCTTTACGAGATATCTGACACTATGCAACTGTTTGTTCATAGATCTACATGGTGTTGAGCGCCATCGGGTCTCGGGGAGGATCGTCTTCCGATACAGAGCTGGTATACCGCCGTAGGGAAGAGTTAGAGCAAGGTTTACTGGATGCTCGAGAAGAAATAGATAAGTTGCGGAATGATCAGGAGAATTCCGACGAGGCTCATGCTATTCTTTTGCAAGCAGAGCGGAACAAATCATGGGACTTGGAGCGTCTTTTGACGATGGAGAAGGCTCGTGTAACGAGTCTAAAGGATGGGTTAGATGATTTCCGAAGGCAAGTTCGTGCTGTCAATGAACAACTGTTGCGGGTGACTGAGGAGAGAGATGCAGCGAACTTACGGGTGTTGGGGTTGACTCGGGCCCATGAAGTAGCGCTAGTGCTAGCTCGGGTTCAAGCGGTTTTGGGTGTTGCGGGGCCTCCTGCTTTCCGCGAATCTCTTGCGCAGGAGATGCGTGATCTAGTCCGCATGGGATATTACTTGTGCCGTGATTCTACGGAAGCTCTGCCAGGATTCCCTTCGGACATGGTGATCCCCGAGTTGGATATTCATCAAGTGTTTCCCGAGGCTCCCCCTTTGCAGGGGCCAACCGTGTCTACGGAAGATCCGGATCCTATGTCCACAGAGGACCGCCGCCGTATCATTAGGGAGGGAAAGCGTCCGCTAGAGGACGCTTATAGTTTTTTTTTCTTTTGCGGGACCTTGCGTTTCACGCTTAGGTTGCTAGTATGACTCATAGATAAGGAGTCATTATTTTGTCGGGCAACCTTATTCCCCATGTATAATACAGGTTTTATTTGTAAACAACTTTATTCAGGCACAAAGGTGTTTTACATCACGCATAGTATTTCTTAAGGTTAAAGGCATTCCAAGAATTGCTAAGGATAGCGTCCTCGGAGTTGGCGATGAGATATGTCACAGGTCCGACAATCCTCGCGATCTTGTACGGTCCTTCCCATCGCGGTCCGAGTTTGCCCACGTTTTTCGAGGCTCCAACCCGTTTCATCACTAGGTCTCCGACTTGAAAAGTCTGGGGTTTCACCTTTAGGTTATAGTATCGGGACATTCGGCCCTTATATTCTTCATTTCGGGTAGCGGCCCGCATTCTTTTTTCTTCGAGGAGGTCGAGGGCAAGGGCCAAGTTAGAACTGTTAGCCACTTCCTCATATTCTCTAACTCACCAGCTCTCTATAGAGACTTCCGTAAGTACAACAGCTTCGCAGCCGTAGGCTAAGCTAAAGGGGGTTTCGCCCATGGCCGCGCTCTGCGTAGTCCGATAGGCCCATAGTATGCCAGGAATCTCTTCCACCCACTTAGCTTTGTGCCAGTCGAGTCGGGCCTTCATATTCTTTAAGAGAGTTCTATTAGTTCTCTCTACTTGGCCGTTGGCTTGTGGGTATCCCACCGAAGCGAAGCGGTGCTTAATTTCCCAATGGTTGCACCACTTTTCTAACCCTTGGTCCGTAAATTGTAGACCGTTATCACTTACCAGGTAACGAGGGACTCCAAAGCGGCACAAGATGCTTCTCCATAAAAAGTTGATGACCGCGCCCGCGGTGATACGGGCCATCGGCTCCGCTTCCACCCACTTGGTGAAGTAGTCTACTGCAACGAGGAGAAACTTCTTTTGTCCGGCGTCGGGTATAAGAGGTCCCACTATGTCTATGCCCCATTTAGAGAATGGGCAGGGGGTTGTGTGCGGTTCCCATGGGGCAGCGGGTTGATGAATCCGATGGGCATAAGCTTGGCAGGGTTTGCATCTTTCAGCATGATCTTTGCAATCCTTGACCATCGTGGGCCAATAGTAGCCTTGACGAATCAGGCGTCCGGCCATACTTGCTCCACCCGTATGACTACCACATGTTCCCTCGTGGGTTTCTGCCATAGCTAGTTGAGCCTCTTCCTCATTTAAGCATCGAGCATGGGGGCAGGAGTATGTCCTGCGGAATAATATTCCATATTTAAGGAAATACCTGAGAGTTTTTTCTGGCCAGGAGCCGTTGCGTGGCTTTATTCGTGGAATAGCCCTCCGGATCCTGTAGGTAGATTTTAATTGGGGTCACCCAGCTGGTCGGAGGGTCTATAGTGGCATTCACCTCCTGACTTTCGGCCTTCTCGGACTCGGTGACTTGAAGCAATGTGACTTTCCGAGTGCGAATAACGGCCGCTTGGGTGGCCATTTTAGACAGGGCGTCCGCCTCTTGGTTTTCCTTTCGTGGGATTTGGACTACTTTGCACTCGTCAAACCATTCCTGTCTGCGGCGAACCGCTTGGAGGTATGTTTGCATCCTTTCTTCTTTAGCTTCATACGAGCCATTGATCTGCTGCACAATTAGTTGCGAATCACTGTGAATGATTATTTTTCTGATAGCGCCTTCTCGGGCGAGTCTCATCCCTATGAGAAGAGACTCGTACTCGGCTTCGTTATTCGACAAGGGGTAGTCAATTCGGACTGCGAAGTGGAGTATCTCCTCCTCGACTTCTTGGTTTGCTAGGACTATTCCTGCCCCCCCATGTGTGCTCACAGAGGAGCCATCCACATAAATGTGCCATAGGGGTGTCCTTTCTTCGTTTTCCATTCCCGTCATCTCTGTCACAAAATCTGCTAGTACTTGTGCTTTGACAGAGGGTCTCGGGGCATAAGAAATGTCATACTCGGTGAGCTCCACGGCCCACTTTATCAATCTCCCCGAGGTCTCGGGTTTGTTAAGGATCGCTCGCAATGGGTGTTTGGTTAGCACGGTCACGGGATGTGATAGAAAGTAGGGACGGAGCTTCCGAGCCGTCGTAACTAAAGTTAAGACAAGTTTTTCGGTTTGAGTATACCTGGTTTCGGCCCCGAGGAGAGTCTTACTTACATAGTACACGGGGTGGTGCTCCTTGTTCTGATCTTTAACTAGCACCGCACTTATGGCTTCCTCCCCGACGGACAAGTACACAAAAAGTTCTTCCTGTGATGTCGGTTTCATCAGCAAAGGAGGTTTCACCATGTAGCTCTTCAGCTGTTGGAGAGCTTCCTCACATCGCGGGGTCCATTGAAACTCTTTGATATTATGTGGCACCTTAAAGAATGGAAGTCCTTTTTCCGCCGATTTGGAAACAAACCGGCTTAAGGAGGCCATTCGACCCGTGAGTCTTTGTACATCTTTGATTGTCTTTGGGGTAGGTAATCCGAGGATGGCATCAGCCTTTTCGGGGTTCACTTCTATTCCCCTTTCCGTAACCATGTATCCGAGGAACTTGCCCCCTCTGATGCCAAAGGAACATTTCTTAGGATTAACTTTCATCCCGAACTGGTCCATGATGGCTAGGGCTTTTCGTAGGTCCTCAGGATGGTCACCAGCGGAGCGGCTTTTTACAACTGTATCATCCACATAGACTTCCACCGTATCTCCGATATATCCTGCAAACATTAAGCTTACCAGTCGTTGATAGGTAGCCACCGCATTCTTGAGCCCGAAAGGCATCACTAGGTAGCAAAAGGTGCCCGCGTCAGTAATGAAACTAGTCTTGTCTTGATCCATAACGGCCATCGGGATTTGATTGTACCCCTGGTTCCCATCTAGGGTAGATAAGAGGGCGCAGCCTGCTGTTGAATCTACCAGTTGATCGATGCTCGGGAGGGGATAGCAATCCTTAGGGCACGCGTCATTGAGATTAGTGAAATCCACGCACATTCGCCACTTGCCCCCATGCTTTGGGACTAAGACCACGTTGGCCAGTCACTCAGGATAAGTGACTTCTCTGATTTGCTGCAGGCTGAGGAGCCGCTGAATTTCCGATCGGATAATCTTGTTGCGCTCTGGGCCCATTTTTCTCTTTTTCTGTTGGACCGGTTTAGCCCCGGGCTTCACATTAAGGAAATGCTGACATACCTTATTGCTGATTTGTCCTGGCGGACCATCTTCCCACGCGAAGATATGGTGGAATTTTTTTAAGATGGGAATTAGTTGGGCTTCCAACTCAGGTTCCATTTGGGTACCTATTTTGACAACTTTCTCCGGGCTTCCCTCCACGAGTGACACTAGCTTTAGCTCCTCTACGGGTTGTACTCGTTCTTCCTCTGCTTTTCGCTTTTTGCTGAGGCTGAGCCCGTCTCCTTCCAGAGGGAGGGCATTCATACGGCATTCCCTAGCCCTTGCCTGGCTTCCTCGGACCTCTCCGATACCTGACAGGGTTGGAAATTTTACCTTGAGATGGAGAGTTGAAGGGATTGCTTCGAAGGCTCGAATGGAGGGTCTCCCACATATTGCGTTGTACGTTCTTGACGAAGCTTCTACCACCCAAAATTTCGTAGGCTCCGTTCTTCGAAGGGCTCCCTCTCCCCATGACATTGGGAGCGTCACAGTTCCTAGTGTATTGGAGGTTTCTCCCGAGAAACCTATCAACGGGACTTCGGCCAATTCTAATCGTTCTTTCCTCAACCCCATGGCCAGATAAGTGGGAAGAAACAAGACATCCACGGAACTGCCGGTATCTACCAGTATCCTTTGGACGTCAATCCCATATATCTCTGCTTCTATTACTAGAGGATCTTCGTGGGGATAAATTACCCCTTTTAAATCCGCAGGTCCAAAGGAGATGCTAGGAAGCTTCATACCCTGGATAGATCCCACGAATAACCCGTGTTCCGCCCTTCTAGCCTCTTTCAAGTATTCCTTCTTTTTTCCTTGTGATATCACCGAGAGATCTCCTCCTTCTATCATACTAATAGTACGCCCCGAGGGCGCGTTATTTTTGTACATTTCCGGGGGAGGGGGTGGAGTCTGCTGCCTCGCCGTTTTTTCTCGTGGCTTCCGACGGGGAGTCTCTTGATCTTTTCTCTTTTCTTCCTGCCGGGGTCTTTTGTAGGTATAACAAGGGGGAGGCTCGGGGTTGTTTATCTTGAGGTAGTTTTTAAGGTATCCTGCTTCTAAAAGGCGGAGCACCTCCCTTTGCAGGGTGGTACACTCCTCAGTGGTATGTCCATAAGTCTTATGATATTTGCAGTACTTACCTGTATCCCTTTCTCTATTGGGGAACCGGGCTTCCCTTGGCCATCGCAACTCAGTGCTGCCCAGCATCACGTTGAGTACCTCTACGGGGGCAATGGTCATTGGGGGTAAAGGTACTGGTTTAAGGAATTTCTTGACTGGACCACTCTCGTCTTTGCGTTGGGGGTGTTTTCCTTCACGGTTTCTGTCCTTGGCTTTTACCTCTCGTTCGATGGACTCGCGATGTTCATTGTCATTGTTCTCTAGGCGTCTCTTCGTGCCTTCAGCCTCCTCCATTAAAATATAAGTCTCCGCATGCTGCATCAGTTCGTTCATATCAGTGATATGATTTCCTGTAAGGTAACTGAAGAATTCGCCGGCCCGAAGTCCCTGCGTAAGTATGTCCGCCAGAATAGTGGTACTAACGTTCGGGACATCCAGTGCCGCATCCGTAAAGCGCTTTATATACTCTCGCAGAGGTTCATTCTTTTTTTGTTTAACGGTGAAAAGGTGCGTGGCGGATTTAGGATACCGCCGGTTGCAAGCAAAATGCCTTACAAATAAATGGGCTAGTCGATCAAAGCTGTCGACAGACCCGGGTGCAAGTTGAGTAAACCACGACTGCGCCCGTCCTCCGAGGGTTACGGGGAATACCCGGCAGAGCACGTGATCCGGGGCGGAGTTGAGATCCATTCCTACCAAGTATTGGTGTATATGATCCTGCGGATCCTTTCCATCTGCATCACCGGTATACAGAGGACCATTCACGGGCCGCATTCCCGCGGGGATAGAGGCCAAGGCTATCTCGGGGGTAAAAGGGGATGTTTTAAAGGTAAGTTCTTCCTTAGGTCCCATTATTTTTTTAATATTGCCCACCTCTTTCCTTAGGCCATCGAGAATTCCCCATATGGTTTGATCTTCACCGGAAGTGGGGAAGGGTGCGTGGGGTGTTGGAATCACTCTTCTATGCTCTTGTTGGCCGACTCGGCACGCTTCCCGATAGGCATAATGCTCTTGACCATTCTGTGGGGTTTCATAGCCCCGGTGTTCGGAGGCAGGGCTCCACCTAGATTGAGCCTGACCTTCCCCGGTCCCAGGATATCGGTGGCGGGCGGATCGAGGGGATGAATCGTAAGGATCCCCATATCCTAGTGGGGTTCTTCGGGCTCCAGTTTCTACAAGTCTTTCAAAGACGGAGCGAGGGACATTAATATAGTCTCTTTCTTCGCATCGACGGTTGGATATAGCTTCTTCTGAAAATCGAGATTGCTGAGGATAATTCCCGCTATAGAATAAATTCTCCATGATAGGCATGGCTCTTGAACGCTCTCAAAGACAAATCTTATGGCGTTCCCCGGCAACGGCGCCATTTTGTTAACGGGTTTAGAATTATTCCCTATTAACTGAATTATTTATTAGGGTTGGAACGCCTTTGCCCGTGGTTCAAAAGCTAAATGCTATCATTACGAGAAGGAAAAATGGACAAGAACCTTCATTCCTTTTATTGACTATACTTCATTCTTTCTTCCGAGTGGATTTTCTTACATTTCCGAGTCTCGTTTCTGAGTTGTCCCCCCTTTTCTTCTATTGATATCTCCCTTTATATAGGTTTTGATAGGGGCAGGTGTCATGGTGCATGTGTTTACAGGTGTCGTTATGCATGTGGTTATGTTTACACGTGTTACAATGCTTATTCAACCAATAAGATAACGTGTTCACTTTGAGTGCTGACTGTATCCTTTCTTCTTCCGAGGGCTTTGGTCTTCTTTGTGATACGGGGTAGATTACTTTCTTTGCTGTCTCTAATGGTGGCTTTGAGGGCCAAGTTGGAGTATTCCTTTAATGATAGTGCTATTCCGAGAGATGTGTATTCTGGAGTAAGTGTTTCAAGATATTTTCCGAGAGGGTGTGGGTGAGTTAATCTCCGAGAGGTTTTGAGCTATCGTGGGTAGGTGTTCTTCTTTCTCCGAGTGTCCAGAGAGGTTTGTTGAGTTATTTTGTAAAGTTCTGACTTTTAGTCTGATCGTCGAGAGTAGTGTTCCGAGAGCTTTCGTGTTTGGAATGTATAGTCAAGGAAGGGTTTTTGCCAAGGTTCTGGGACTGTTGTCCGTTGAGGCCCTGCTCGGTATCATGATGGATATCTGACTCGGGTGGATTCCTCCGGGTTTGCTTTTTATCCGAGGTCACCTTGATATCTGGTTTTGAGTCATTATGAATTTCCGAGGGACGCTTAGGTGCCCTCGTCGGATGGCCAATCATATCGCTTTGAGTTAGTAACTGAGCGATATTGGTCACACCCGATGGGCCTCCTCTTTGGGAGCGGGTACAACTCATCGGAGGTACTCGTGACAATATTATTGTCCATTTATTATATGTATTTTTGGTTTAGGACCAATATTTTCTTTAATCTTGTATTTTTATTTTCTAGTGGTGTTAACAAAAAGCTTGTTGATTCACGAAGAATACCAAGAAATTGATGTAAAAAAGAGAGAAACTCTCAAAACTTTATTCAATAATCAACTGAATGTCTTCTTAGGGTTTACATAGAATATATACCCTAAAAGCATAACTAAAAATAGGAAATAACGTTTTTTTTTTTCAAAAAAGGAAAAAATCGAAATAAAAGCATAAACTAAAAGTGCTACTCATAAGGAACACGCAATACCTCATAGATTATATTACCACGAGAAGGCATAACTATCATTATGATGCCTTCTCCAAAAGGGTCGAAGCAATCCCTATAATGCTTAAAAGGCACTAAGATGTCTTAAATAGGACGTACGATACTTTAAAAGGCTCAAGACAATGCCTTAAACGACTCTGTTACAAGAGGCTACGATACCTCTCTAAAAAATCCACGATACTCGAACCATCGTAACTCTTGACTTTTTAAGTTTCTAGTGCAGTCATCAACATACGACTGCACTAAAAACTGGGGGAGACTTGTGTTAAACGGGTTAAAATCCACGTGGTTAAAATACGCGATGGTTTGATTACCAAAATTACTTGGTATATTATTATATATTTTATATGGTATATTATTATATGATTTATATTCATAAACGACATCGCATTATAACACGGTTTAATTACCGGTTTACTTCATTAAAAATTATACTATTCGTATATCGTGAATCACGACGCACACCTATCGACCGAATTTATAGCTAAAGTATTACCCGATTTATGCTCGTATTCATAACATGTCTCACGACTCGATATATTATTACACGTACGATTTTATATTCATTCTGGTAAAATAACTCCTATTCACAAAATACCATATCACACAGACCACAATACGTGGCTGCGCACAAATGCTAACACAACCTAAATAGATAAGGTTGCTTGCTGTGCTGGTTAAAGAGATAATAACAATACCAAATAATAACAGAAAATCAAAGGAGATAAGAATACAAAAATTAATATTAAAATAACAAAAGATCCCAAACTTAGGGAGCACGACCGAACTCCTATAAAAGGGGACAAGAACAATAGAAGAAAAGACAACTCCTTCTTTTCTCTACTGGAAGAGGGCTCCTTCTCTCCTCTCCCTCGGACTCCTTTCTCTCTCTCTCTCTCTATGCTCCACGATCACAACTCCTCGAACAAATAACAAAGATTCAAAATTGGAAATAAGAGTGGCTTGATTCCCGATCGAGAGATATGTAGGCATCTCGAAATCAATCGAGTCCAGCCGCAAATCTATTAAAAATCACCGCTCTCTTCGGGTCGGGATTGACGTTCCGAGCAATTCGACACGCTCTTCGTCAAAGCTAGCAGGCAGGACGCTCTTCGTAAAGCTAGCATGCACGAGAAAATACTGTTAACATACTTTATAGGATCTTTCTGCTTATTTACATCTTATATCAATTTAATGTGATGAGTTATTCAAAACAAAGAGATTACATCAATAAAGTTTAATTTTAGAATAACCGTTTGGCGTTGTCGTGCACAATGCACCCACTATCACTCGCGCACGCCTTCGCCCTTCCTAGCTTATGTTAAATACCAGTCACCTTGAAAATTAATATAAATCAAATATTTGAAATACTAATACTTGCAACGGTAAAAGTGTTAAATACCAAGTGGAACGTATTTCACAGCGCAATAGTCGTAATTACCCAATTCTATCTTATGAAAATAAATACCAAATATGACCAAGAGCTACATGGTTGTGGTAAAACAAAATACGAGAAAAGTATTGGTCATTACAATGACATCATAAAAATATTAAGTATCACATGTTTCCTCAGTAACTACCTGAACATTTAAAGAAAAATGATAATCATACAAATATATACACATCCACCTCCAAACAAAATAGCGTGATCATATCCCATTTTCACCCACACCTTATTATTCATACCGAATAAAAAACATAGGATGGACATGGCTTGACAAGATGGAGATTTATGATATCTTGACTGCTCCTTTTGGATTTCATTCCTCGGCCTACGACAAGTGGGGTGACATCAAAACCAACTTTCGTGAGTTGTAATGCATTCTTCAAGAGAAAACTTACCAATTAAAATTGGTCGGTCGTCTCTATAAAGCTTCTCAACTTGACCTTCTCCAGGCGATATACAACACATATGGGCACACATTGTTCCACATCATAATCATAATCATTCCAATTTATCTGGAAAAGACGAAACCTAAAAATGTTCATAGCTGATAGAGAACCAAACTGATACATTAAAACATATATGGCTTACCACTTCTATCTCTAGAAATGACGCCGCATGAAATAACTTTAATAAATACTTCGGCAGTTCCAAAACCTCGCATATGGTCACTATTTCGATGACAATAGTTCTCTATAGTAACCACCTTTCAAAATTAGTCCTTTATATAGTGCATCGGGCCGTTTTTGGTCATAGTAACCAAATTTTTATTTTTGGTCCTCTGGCGAATTTGCTTGACTAATTTAACTAGACTTTGACCAAAAACTTCATGTAATTTCACTTACACCCCAAAAATATTAAAATAATTTTTTAAAATTTTTTGGATACTTCAAAATTAGTTGAAATACTTGTTTGACTAATTTAACTAGACTTTGACCAAAAACTTCATGTAATTTCACCTACACCCCAAAAATATTAAAATAATTTTTTAAAATTTTTTGGATACTTCAAAATTAGTTGAAATACTTGTTCTCTTTTATTTTTGTCGATTTTACTATTGTATTTTATAATTTTATCGTAATATTTATTAAACCCAATTTAATGATAAAATTTACCTTACAAAATAATATTAGAGTACGGTAATTATATATATTTTCTAAAACAATCGAAAATGTCACTTTAAAAATAGAAACAATAACGATATATTTTTTTAATTTAAAACATAACTAGTTTTATGCTACGTTTTTGTCGATTTTCAGTTTGTACTTTTTAATTTTATCTTAATATTTATTAAACTCAATTTAACTCTAGAAGTTACCTTACAAAAAATTTGGAAATACTATATATTTTCTTAAAAGAGTCTTAAAACTACCCTAAAATCAGGAACAATTTTGAAATAATATAATTTTCATAATTAAAGATATTATTACTTTTATAATACATTATGTGAGTAATAAGAGTTAAATTAACTAATTTCTTTTTTTATTAATTAAGGCCTTGGGATATGAATATTACTGTTCATCATCTTCCTCAGCGCCGGCCAACTCTCCATCAAGTTCAATTGAATATCTTATTTTTTGACTCGAGTTCGACATCACCGGATCACTCTAGATCTCCACATTCACAACAGCCCCATAATTCTTTTTACAGTCTGATTCATCATATTCCAATCGTAAAATGTAAATGAAAGCAACGACAATGAGAGAGCAAATAGCATTCAACAATGTACCCATACAAACGCAGAATTGAACATGAGGTTCGAATCGATTATCATTGCCTCCCTCTTTTTTCACCTGACTATCACCGCGTCGAACATCAAATATGGCATAATCAAGCACTTGTTTGGGATTGTTGGTGCTCGTGATGGATAGTTGTTTGTGGAGGTTACCCGATATGACGGCGGAGTGGAGCTTGTTCGTCAACAGCGGCGACACGGGGTGCTGAGGAAGAAGACTTATTTGGGTTTGGAGTTTTGGTTTCTTATTGAAAAATAAATAAATTTTGTCAAATTAAAACAATGCAAATCTTGCTCTTAAAATAATTTTATTACATTTTAAAAAAAAATTAAGTTGTTTTTCGAGAAGTAATTAAGATTTTTTTTTAATGTAAAATCATATCAAGATTGTTTTTAATGTAAAATGTGTTTGTTTAAAATCAAATTGGGGTGTACATGTAATTATATAAAAGATTTGGGGGAAAATTAAGAGTCATGTGCATGTCACATGCACAATTTGAGGGGGAAATCGAATATTCCGAGGAAAAAACGAATATTCCGTCACTTGAGGACGAAAAATGAAACTTTGTTCACTTTAAAGGACCAAAAACGACTCATGGCACTATAAAGGACCAAATTTGAAAGGTGGTTACTATAAAGAACTACATTTTATAAAATCCCTGCAAAAATATTTGCTAACCTTTCTTACCGTTGACATTAGCTACCGCGTAGCGGTAGCTAAGTGTTCTTACCGTTGGCACAAATTTGAAAATTTGATTAAACCCTTTTCCCAAACCCTAACAGTGCGACCAAATGGCGGTAGCTACTATTTATAACCTGATAATACCTACCGCCAGTCCGTAGCTACCGACTAAATCAGCTACCGCATGTCGGTAGCTACTAATATTCAAGTGCCTAAAATTGTGATTTTTCGACGATTATTTTAAATATTATTGGTTGTTTGTTATCAATTACGTCAATAACAAGTAGTAATTAACTAAATAAACATAAAATAATAATTTCATTGCACAATCAAATGACATTACTAATGTCGGTTCATAATAACAATGATACATAATTTCGTTTGTTTGTCAATAGTATATATATGTATGCATCTCCCAATAGAACGTTAAATAAAGAATGTAACTTCTCATCATAACCAATCATCACATTTCATCGATACATCAATTAACACGTCACAACGATATTTCAATCACATACACGAGACGTGATTAAGTGTATAGGTAAAACTAATATATACGTCATACAACAATACATCAATCGTAATAATAGCTCAATTGCTAACAAATTAGTTAATTATCACTTATTATTGGTAATATTACTAAACTGAAAACATAAAGAAATCAAAAGCACACAAAGAAATATACAAAGTAGAAAAATATTTAATATTAGCTGCGGTCGAGCGGTAGCTACTAATATTTAACGGACATTAGCTACCTCCAGTCGGTAGCTACGAATATTCAACGAACATTAGCTACCGCAAGTCGGTAGATACTAATATTCAACAGACATTAGCTACCGCAAGTCGGTAGCTACTAATATTCATCCTGGTGGAACCCAGAAAATTGATAATTAGCTACCGATTTTCGGTCGCAAAATTTTGAAAATCTGGGTGGTCAAGTGCGGGAAATTTAAATTTTTCAAAAATTCAAAATTTTTGACCATTAGCTACCAATATTCGGTAGCAAATCGTCGAAAATTTGTGCGGCCAAGAGCGGGAAATTCAAATTTTTCTGAAAATTCAAAATTTTCAATCTCATAATATAAATACCCCTCAATTCTTCAATCTACAAAATAATCCCCACACTTCTCCAATCTGAAAACAAAACACTCTATTCAAATCATCAAAAAATCCTCACTTCTCCATATCATTATTTTATGTTCTTCATATCTTCCATTTTTTTTCTGTTTCTCACAACACTCTCTTCAAATCTTCAAAATATTTCTCATTTCTCAACACTTTCTTCATATCTTCAAAACTCCAAACCTTTTTTATTTCACAATCATTTTGTTAAAAAAACTTTCTTCGCTTATTTAAATGCTTGATAGTGTTAAATTAACAAATCAACACTAATTTTCACATTGGTAAAACAATAAATCAATAATTTTTCGAAAACTGTTTGGAATAATTTGTTTTTTAAAATCTGTAAATGTTATTAGCTACCGCATTGCGGTCTCTAATAATATTCAAAGCTTTAAATATCATTAGCTACCGCAAGTCGGTAGCAAACTGTTTAAATATTAGTAGCTACCGAAAATCGGTAGCTAATGTTCAAAGTAGTGGTGACGGAAGTGACGACGAAACTTCGGTTACTAAATTGAGCGACGAAATTTTAGTAGGAAATGTACACATTAGCTACCGAAATTCGGTAGCAAATTTTCAAAGTTGTGGCGACGGAAGTGGCGACAAAACTTTGGTTACTAATATGAGCGACAAAATTTTGGTAGGAAATAGTCTCTTTACCTACCGAAATGCGGTAGCTAATTATTAGCGACACGATTAGTAGCTACCAAAAATTAGCGACGAAAATTCCGTCACTAATGATTATTAGTGAAAGTATTTGGGTCATTACCTACCGAAAATGCAGTAGCTAATAACTGAAAATCTTGTAGTGATTGTGGGAAACAAATCTTAGTTGATACTTTGAAGGTGCAAGGGATGTTAAGCTCCAAACCTCTGATGTAATTGCACTTCACAAGGTTGGGGGGTAAGACAATACCTTCTTGATGATAATATATCTCTAAACAATGAAGATCACTAGTTAATGCAGTGGATATCCATGTCTCAATGTCACTAGAGTCGTGTTTTTTGTCACATGAGAGACAAAAACTTTGAAAATCATGTGATCGAAGAAGAGTCCTATTGACGAAGTTAACAAAAGTAGCTTTTCTACTCTTATTTTTACATGGCTTTTTATCATTAAGCTCCATTTTGTAAATAGATGTCCATTTGTGTTCCCGATTTTTTGCCAAAATTGATGTTCTCACGACACCCAAATGGGTAGGCAGGAATGTGAGATATAACATAATATGGCAAATCATTAATGTGATTAATGTCACTTTTGATCCTAGTAATTCCAGTGCTTGTACTCATAATTCAACCAACCAACTAGACATTTGCGAGAAAAACGCATGTTCGAGTCTTATAAATACACTCTGCTTAACAGAAAGCATACATAAAGTAAGAGAAAATCAGTAGTAAAGTCCAAGATGACTAGATGGCGCGCATCAAGTAAATCGATCGAGCTTAGTAATAAATTCCAAGACCACTACACATTTAAGAAATGGCGCGCATCAAGTAAATCGATCGAGCTTATGAAAGTTCAATATGATGTATCCCCCAATAGGCAAACGTAGATATAGAAAAACAAACAAAATAAAATCAAAGTAATGAACCTAACAACTTAGAAATATATACCTGATGAAATTAAACAACACCACCATCGGGTACATTAAGATATGATAACATTACCCTTTGCCACATGGCTTAATAACTCCATATCCTTTGAACTCAAAGAATCGCTTTGATAAGAAGCAAAATCATGCATGTATAAATTTAGCGATCCTATTAATTTGACGAATACATCTGAATGGATAAGAGCTTCGACGAAACTTAACCGAGGCTTACCAATTACCAGGTAATCAAGGAGTTTCATTCGTTTCCCGCATACGACCATATTTGATGATACTTGTTCTCCTGTATGTTAGTGTATTTTTAAAAGAGAATAGTTTTTTGTATGTTAGTGTATTTTTAAAAGAGAATAGTTTTTTAAAGAAGGGGTTACAATTTCTCGTTGTTCCCAAGGAATGAATTTCTCGTATTGGGTCGTAAAGGGGCATGGGTTTTACAAAGGGGTTATTTACATGCATGGGGTCGGAATGTGCTTCATATGACCTTGGTGATTCGAGGTCACCCCTTTCTCTGCGGCCATAGGGGCCCTTTTATAGGGATGGAGAATGGGCTCGTATTTTTTCTTTGGCTAATGGGAGTGAACCACATCAGATGAAGGTGGGTCCTCTTGAATTTAATTGGCACATATCCGCTTCTCGTAGCGTAAGGTCTGGCGAACGCGTGGCGAATGTCAGAATTAAGGTGTTGCTTTTCAATTGGAGGATGGCGTGTGTCTTAGTTCTTATCTTTGAGATTGGATATGTCTTTCGAGGGTTCCTCGTCAGCTTCGTCTTTCTTTCGTTCGAGCATGGTCTAAGGGTGCGCTTCATATCTTGAACGGGTATTCAATGATGTATTATCAAGAGTCCCCCAGTTCCTCTAGCAATCAAGGAATATGAGGGGAATTCCGAGCGTTGCGACTTTTAGTTTGTCTGGGGAGAGGAAGTGCACCCGTCTCATCAGTTATGTCTATTCAAGGGGACGTGTCTTTTAGGCTTCGTGCCACCTTTGTATGTGTTTCTTTTTGAGACATGAGTTTTGGGCGGGAATTGAATGACACTATTTTGTTGTGAGGCTATATATAAGGCATGTGTTTCCTTCTTCACCCCTTTTACCATCATAAGTTTGAGG
Organism: Linaria vulgaris; assembly: GCA_948329865.1. Classification (NCBI taxonomy): domain Eukaryota; kingdom Viridiplantae; phylum Streptophyta; class Magnoliopsida; order Lamiales; family Plantaginaceae; genus Linaria; species Linaria vulgaris. The sequence continues at coordinate 42,876,818 of OX415251.1, forward strand.
TAAAGAATTGTTTCTTTTTTAACCTTGCTCCTTTGTCATTTTTTCCATCACTTTCAGCTTTTTTTCGCAATTCCTCTCTCATTTTATTTCTTTTTATCCTTTATATGGGAAAGACATGGCTTCCTTAATTCCTCCTACTGCGACATCTTCATATGGTGGGGGAGGTGGTGCTCCGACAAATGCGAATCCTGAATTGTTGGTGATGAAGGTGCAAGAGGTGGACAACAGCGTAGGGATTCATTGCCGGAGAGAATTTTAGAGGTGGGGGAAACGAAACATACGCCTGTGGGTGAAAAATCTTTCACTGTTTTTGATGCGTATGTGAAGGAGATACTGAAGAAGTACTATGTGGACTTTCTTTCGATGGAGCTTCGTATTCCTTTGCCGAGCGAACGAGCCAATAGCTCGTCGTTGGGACACGTGACCGTTTATGCTGAGCAAATGAAGAACGAATTACATTCCCTAATTCTTACTTTCTTTGATGAGGTTTCTCAAGCGTGCGACCTTTCTCCGAGCTAGGTGACACCTAACGGGTAGATTTGTTTGGCATGCTTAAAAATGTGTGCCTAATACGGAGTGCAGTGTGTTCGTTTGAACGGTTCTTAACAGTCTATCAGGTGTGCCCTTCTCCTTTGGGTCATTCTTTTTATTGTTTCAGTCCAAAGGGATGCTCTTTTCTTGGATAAGACTTTATCATCCTTTGGGCATTGGAAGACTCGATTCTTCTATATGTGTCCCACGAAGGCGATGTGGCATATTCCTTATATGTGACTGGTGAAGCCTCTGATTGCCGAATACAAATTGCTAAGTCTTGTGGAGAAGGAGATGAAGGCCAAGGGCTTTTGATGTCCTTTATGATGCCGCTAAATTTTTGGAGGAGAGGACCCTGGGATTTTTCTACGAGAAGAGCAATCTATTCGTGGTTCATATCTGGGTATGGAGGTTACCTGATGCTGATCGTAATGTTATCTGTAAGGACTTGCGATGTCTTTGTCTCATTCTCTCGTTTTATTTTTGAGTATTTTTACAAGGGGTACTGAAGTAGTTCTCCTTGTGTGTGTTTAGTTGCACGTATAGATATGGAGCTGTGGAAGCAAGGCAGTGGCTGGGACTCGACGTACATCGAACATGCAAAAGTTGCCGAGGGGGATAGAGAATCCTCTACAGAGGCAGAGCCAGGTGAAGCAGATGCCGCCGTTGCTAAATAGAAAAAAAAAAGAAAAAGAAGAAGGACAAGAAGAGGAAGAGAGAACCTGACGAGGGTAGTCCTTTAGTGGAAAAGAAGTGAGAGGCTGTCGGGGGTGTTCCTCTGAAGGAAGCGGGGAGAGAGGTCCACAAATGTCGGTCAAAGGGATGATAGTTGAGGTAGGATCCATCCAATTGCCACAATTGTGTTTGGAAAGAAAAATGAGGCCTTTAGCCGTTCTTTGGGAGATTTCTTCTCGGATGGGCCATCGGGTGGTTCTCTGGACGACATTCTCCCTAAAGAAGATATGGCAGATGTTTTTGCTAACATTGATAAAGGAGCGCCGATGGCTTCACTTGTTAGTGCCAATGAGTTTTCAGAAGTTAGGGGGCAAACACGGGGATTGCTATTGCGGGGGGACTTTCTGGTGTAGAGTCAGTAGTGATTAGTAGCGAGGAATATGGGGGCAAGATGGCTACGTTATTAGTCGAGCCGAAGGTTGCTGTTGTCACTTTGGGGGGCCTGATTTGGAGAGGCCCCTTCTGCTGCCGGTTACAGCTCTATGGAGGCAATGACTCTATTTAGGGGCGATGGCTTGATGTCAGGTTGCGCGCCTTCTTCCTTGGGACCCGATGAGCTTCAGCGTTGGTCTTCAGAGTTGGTTGACGAGGTATAAAGTTTTTCCTCTTGTTCTTATTTTACTTTCCATCATTAACATCTTCTAGTAGGTTAAGTTTTTTCACTAGGCTTATCGTACACTCAGGTTTTGCTGGTAGTGAAAGAAGTGTGGGGCTTGTATGACCAGGCTGCAGGTTAAGTGTGAGAGCTTGAGGCGCGGGTGTGGGTCCTAGATGCGAGAGATGAGTTGTATTCCTCTAAAGGGGTGAACTTAGAGTACTGGGATGAATATTTGCAAGCTTATGCCCTTTTAGATGAGCAACGGGCAGACGCGGCACATGCTGCAGAAGAGCGAGGTTCGTGCAGGGTTGAGTTGCAACGGTCGGTGAATAAGGTTAAAGAGGAAAAAGAGCACGCCCTTGCTGAAGGGAGGAAGTTGCGTCATTTGAATAATTAGCTATCACAAGCGTTGTTGGGCCGAACTGTCGAGGTGGGGTGATTACGTGAGACTATTGAGAAGGTGCATCAGGATGCCGAGGTGAAAGCTACTTGTTCGTCTTTGAAAATGGCGGCGTTGCGCCAGGATTTCATCAGATGGGAGGAGGAGATTCAGAAAGGGCAAAACGACCATTTATACAAAGTGGCAAAAGAGAACATGATGGGCGCGCATAGGGAGTATAAAGGATCCCCTCGTCATGAATCCTTCTTTAAGAGCCACTTTGTCGGGCACATAGTGTATGGCTACCTGGGTTGTTGGGAGGGAGGGAAATAACTGGGCCTCTATAAAGATGATGCCGACTTGTCGTCGCTGCACCCATGAGATCTTAGGATGCCAACTTTTCCTAGTGCAGTGTTGCCTTTATTGGAGCCCTGAGGTGGTTCTTCAAGCCTGACAGTGGGTCCAAGAGTAGTAAGGTACGTCCTTCCTCCTTCTCCCTCGGACAGTGCCCTTGAGGAGGATAAAGAAGAAAAAGACGAGTATGCGACTTTGGTGACGTGTGAAATGCGCCTTGTAGAGGCTAGGGCTGGAAAAAAGCCGATCGCGTCGTAGTTTAAGCTCTTTTTAATTAGTTTTTAACTTTAGTTGTTGTCTTGTTGCCTATCCCGATTGGTGTAAGGGAGACATACTTTGTATAAGACCCTTTGCTTTTTTAAATAAATGAGTGGTTTCTTACTCTGATGTTGGCGTGAGTAATTTTACTCTTTTCGCTTTCCTTGTCTGGCTGCTTCTATTTAGACTATTTTTAGTTGCGAATGAGTGGATTCTCTCTTCTGTTTGGTTCGCAGTAGCTTTTCCTGGCTTCGTCATATTGTGCGGGATGTTAATCGCAGGCTTTTGAGGGTCGCTATATTTTGGGCAATAGACTCTCTTGGTTGTTGCGTTAGAGAGCGTGGTGAAGGTAGTACTTTCAATACGTAGAATAGTGTCCCTGGGTTTGTTTGTGATTTTGATGTGGGTTTCGTCAGGGGAATCTAATGAAATTGGGTGCTTAATATGCCGATGGGATATTCAAGGGTTACCATAAGTAGTTCGTTCGCTGCGTGGTTAGACAAGATCAATCCGTAGCTGTGGTGTATAGTGAGGGAAGCATCGGTGCTGGCCTGTAATTCGCTCTGTTCAATGCTTCCAGGGCATCCAGATTTAGGCTTGTTGGTTAAACGGGATGTGTAGTTGATGTCGGTGCACAAGAAGGCGACTGTAAGTATCATTTGAGGGCGTAACCCTTTGTTTGTGTGATTTTTTTTGTTCTCTTTAGGGAGTCACGAGTCTCTCTTAGAGGTAGTTCGGAGATTATTAAGTATCCCTTAATTGTGTTAGAGGTTATGATACCCCGTGGTCACATGGTGGTTTGTTTGGCATAAGGAGGTGCCCTCAAACCGTCTCTAGGACTCTGAGACCCCTTCAGTATGTGGCATTCGTGGGGGATTGAGGTTCCTCTTGAAATAGTTCCAAGACAGAGTGGTAGGCTCTATCAGAGTCATGAGTCTCCTTAAGATCTAGTGTTTTAAAGAGGCAATGCTCCGTGTGGCAGAGCTGTAGTGTAGTTGGGGGTTTCTGACACTGGGTCGAAGAGCCCCTTAGTTTACAGAGGTGCCCTTGTTGGTTTGAGTTTACCTGGCGGTCATAAGTTCTTGGGTCGTGGTTTTTTGTGTGATTGTTTAGGATGTCCATCGAGGGCAAGATGTCGTTCCTCGTATGAGGCTCTTTCGAGGCTAATACTTTTGGAGGACACACGGCTCCTGGTAATCTGTAGGAACTGATGATTGCTTCTATGAGTTATTCGATTACCTTGGAGGTCACGTGAGTCAGATTGTTATATCATAACTCGCCCATTAAGAGCATTAAGACGTGTTACAACTGTTTATCTGCCCTGCCACATGTCATTTTATTACAACTCCACGATTTACCCACGACGAGTGAATAGAGGGAGTCGTTAGTTATCTTGAAAAGTTTTTTGGGCAGAAATTTGAAACTCCTGTAAATAAGGGTTAGGGATTCTTATCCCTTAGTTTTTTTTCCTTTCCACACTTCTCTCTTTTTCTTCTTTTACTCGGGTGTGTTTGCGAAGGCTTCGCATACTTGATGATCTCTTTTAAGTGTGATGTATCGTTCAGATTTGGGAGTTTTAGATCGATCCTTCAGTTCCATAATTGGGTTCTTTAGGAACTTCTAACCTTCTCATTGCTACCTTTTGTTGAGCCCAAAAGTTGATCAGAGTCGAAGTATTTTCCCCTCAAAGGGGCAGAGGGAAGCAACATTGTTGGTTAGTGGGAAGGATGAGTGCACTCGTTTCCAGTGGGCAGCTCAAATGGCCAGGATGGCTAAAATGCATCATGATCGTAGTGGGTGAGTGTTAGGCCGAGCAAGAGTTGTGGGGGGGGGGGGGGGGGTAGCAGAGGTGTTTCTTCCGCTTTCGATGTGAGTCATGCCGAAGATAGTGTGCGATCGACTTTTATGCGTGAAGAGCCCTACGGTCTTCCTCTTCTAGGGGCAGAGATGATACCTGTTATTTCGAGTCAGGTTCGATAGTTGGTGTTTGGAGGGTGGCATACGTATCTAGTCGGGCTACTAGAGATTAGGTGCTTCGCTTGTTATAGGGGGATACCTTAGATCATGCCTTATTTGATGTGGTGGTGCCTTTCGCTGAACAACGCGCTTGTGATCCTCCAGAGGGATATCTAACTGTTTTTAGTGGGCAAGTCACTTTTGGACTAAGATGGTCTTTTCATCTAGCCGTGCGAAAGTTATTCCAGTTCTTGCAAATTTGCCCGAGTCAGATGCTCTTTTCTGCTTTTCATTATGTGGTTGAGTTCGTTTTCTGTTGTGCCTTGCTGAATATAGAGTGTTATCCCTTTCGTTTTTTGACAACTTGATGAGTGTTTATTTATAGTCATTTGCGTACTCATTTTCTTATGCTTTTGTATAAGTCTTATTACATATTTTTTGATTTTAGTATTTTTTTTTTTGATAAAGATTAGATAAATAAAATTACAAAATGTTAATGATGGGGTAGCCACCATCACAAAAGCAAGAGTTAGGAATTAAAAGGCTAGGAATGTTTCCTTGCCAATTACAAAACATAGCCCATTTAGCTAAATTATGAGCTACAATATTACTATCTCTAGAAATGAATTTAAACTTCCATTTTGGCCAACAAGCCCAAAACTTTCTAATATCCTTGATGCAGTTTCTTGTTTCTTCGTCTTGAACAAAGTCATGATCATATATCATGTTCATGACTTCAAAATTTTCTGACTCTAGGATGGCTTTTCCAATCTTTGCCTCATTGAGTTTCTTGCAATTATCCAGAATTTCATTAGCTTCAGCTATTGTACTTTCAGAGCCACATAATCTATTTGCTTTAGTCAGAATGATGGTGCCATTATGATTTCTCCAAATGGAGACAGTGTTGACTCCATTTTCTGCTATGATGGCCTTTGAATTGCATTTTATCCACTGTTCAGGAGGTCTCTTCCAGTTTTTTGTTATTGAAGCATATTTTGCATGTTTCTGTTGATTTCTTACTGTTGCTTGTAGATTTGCTTCATTCTCAATCATTTTCACCATTCTTCCAGCAGAAATCTCTTCCTTTCTATGCAGAATTTGGTTTCTATTAAACCATATCTTCTCCATTGTGATACTGCAAAATATCTTGAATTCCAGATTTGATCTGGCATTGAGATTACCTGGTAACCTGCATTCAAGGAAAAATTTAATCCAATCAGTTATAGAAAAGTCATTAAACCTGTGCATATTGAAAGACCATTTGGAAGTAAGCATAATAATCTTTACATATGAACATGAAATAAACAAATGTTCCAAGGTTTCAACTTCATTATTGCATAACACACAAGTAGTATCCTGAATAGAAAACAATTTGTTCAATCTGGTTCTAGTAGGAATGATATCAGTAACACATCTCCATAAGAAGATTTTGTTCCTGTTATGAATGTCAAATTTCCAGATAAGATTCCAAATGGGCTCAGGATTAGAGTTAGTAACAGAGAGAGTGAGGTGATCAAAAGCATTTTTGGAGGTAAGGATCCCTGACTTGGAGGGAATCCATTGAAGAGATTCATTAACAGAATTTTGAGCTATAGGAATTTTTTGAATCTCTTTAACTGTTTGAGGAGTAAACAGTTTCTTGAGAGTCTCAAAATTCCAGGAGCTAGTTTCCTGTGAAATAAGATCAGAGATAGTAGAAATACTATCTAAAGGGATGAGAGGGTTATCAAGGATATTAGGAAGGAAAGTATAAGTGGTAGGAATCCAAGGATCAATCCATGGATTGAGAGAAGAGTTCATGTGAGTTTTAAAACAGAAACCAGATCTGAGAAGATCTCTAAGGTTGAACAAATCATTCCAGATCCAAGAACTACCACTTTTGACAGGAGACATGCTAAGAAAGTTTTTATCCTTAGCATATTTGGATTTTAGGAGTTTAACCCAGAGTTTATCAGCATTATTGGCTACATCCCATGTGAGTTTTGCAATAAGAGCATTGTTTTGATCCTTCATTTTCCTAAGACCAAGACCCCCTTGAGCTTTTGGTCTACAAATTGCATCCCAACTCTTAAGAGGAAGAATGTTCCTATTAGCATTTTCACCCCAGAAAAACCTCATCATCAAACTATCCATCTTAGAACAAATGTACACAGGAATAGAGAAACAAGACATGATGTATGAAGGATGGGCTTGAGCCACTGATTTTAACAGTATGGATTTGCCTGCTAAAGAGAGATTCTGACTTTTCCAATTACTAAGCTTATTACCCAGACCATCAAGCATAGAAATAAGATTAGGCTTCTTGAAAGTAGTTCTACAGAAAGGTATCCCTAAATGTTTGTCAGTATGCTGACATTCATTTAAGTTTAATATATCCAAGATCAAATTCTTTGAATCATCAGAAGTGTTTTTACTGAAGTGGATAAAAGATTTTGAAGTGTTCATATTTTGACTACTCCACAACTCAATTTGATCAAAGATGGATTTGATAGCCTTGGCATTACCTTCATTAGCCTTACAAAAAACAGTCAAATCATCTGCATATAGCAGATGAGTAATGGATGGACTGTGTCTAGCAATTTTGACACCAGAGATATGACCATCTATTTCAGCTTTGTTAATGAGTCTAGAAATGAGATCAGCATAGATGATGAATAGATAAGGAGATAAAGGATCTCCTTGTCTAATTCCTCTCTCAGGCTTGAAAAAGCCAAAAAGAGCACCATTCACAAGGACACTGAAAGAAGTGGTAGAGATGCAGAATTGAATCCATCTAATGAAGATGTCACAGTATCCCAGATTTTTCAAAATATTTAAAAGTAAGGGCCATTCTACTCTATCAAAAGCTTTGATAAGGTCAATTTTAATAGCCATGAAAGAGTTAGGACCTTTTTTACAGTTGAGAAAATGCATAATCTCATGAGAGATTATGTTGTTATCCTGAATATGCCTACCAGGTATAAAAGCAGATTGCAAAGGAGACACTGTGAGGTGAAGTAATCCTTTGAGTCTATCTGCCAGTATTTTGGAGATGCCTTTATAGATAACGTTGCTAAGACTAATAGGTCTGAATTGCTCATGCCTACTAGCATTCTCATTTTTTGGAATGAGTGCAATGAAAGAATGATTAAAGGCTCTAGGCATAGGAGAATTAACAAAGAATTTTCTAACTGTACTAATAACATCTTTTCCAATGATAGTCTAGTACTTTTTAAAGAAATGAGGATTATAACCATCAGGACCAGGACTAGCATTGGAATTCATTTTGAAAAACACACTTTTAATGTAAGCAGGAGAAGGAACTGAGCATAACATACTATTCTGGTCTTGAGTAATAGATTCATTAAACAGATTATCCAGATTAGTAGGGTAAGGAAGAGGAGCATTCATATCATAATCAGATTTAAAGATAGACATGAAATAGTTATGAAAAACAGTACCAATATCATGCCAAGAGTGAAGAGATTTACCTTCTGGACTGAGAATGAAGTGAATTTTGTTTTTCTTACCCCTGAAGATGGTTGAAAGATGGAAAAATCTTGAGTTAGCATCACCTTCTTCTATCCACTTTACTTTTGCTCTTTGTCTCCATTTTACTTTGATTCTTTTTCTAATATCATCAAGCTCAGCATGGAGGATCTTTCCTGATTCCAGATTGGTTTTTGTTTGGTCCTGATCCTATAAGAATTCAATAGAATTGAGAATCTTTGTCATGTTAGAAGCACAGTTTCCAAACACAGATTTGTTCCACTTTTTCAAAGCTTTCTTTACAGATTTGAAATTCTTTTGTAAGTTGAAAGGTGGTGACAGATACAAATCAGATTTCCAAGCATTTTCAATAGTGTTATAACATGTTGGTTCCAGAGACCACATGTTCTCAAATCTGAAAGGTTTGTATCCAGTGTGGTTCAAAGAGTTTGTGTGGAGTAAGAGAGGTTTATGATCTGATCCTATCGCAGGGAGATGGTGAAGAGATGAATTTGGAAATAGGATGTTCGAGTGTTGGTTTGCCAAACCTCTGTCTAGTCTAAGTTTGATATTTTCCTCATCTGGTCTATTGTTGCTCCAGGTATATATTTTGCCTTTAAATCCAATATCAGACAGATCAAGAGAGTTCATAGCATTCCTAAACACACAATTTGAAGAATTGGTAAAAATATTTCCACCTTTCTTCTCTTCTTGAGACAGAATGGAGTTAAAATCTCCCATCAAAAGCCAAGGAGTGCCATCAGTCATATTCAATTCAGCAATGGAATTCCAGAAAGATTGTTTTTGGTTTTCATAGCAAGGACAATAACAGCCAGTGAACATCAAGGAAGAAGGATTATCTGAGAGAGGGAAGTTTATATTGCAGTGAATAAACCAAGAATTTGAGACAACAAGATTAAGAGAAACATTAGAGGTCCAGGCAAGACATATGCCACCCGAAATTCCAATGGGAGGAGAGAGAGAGGAGTGAACAAGATTATGCTGCATGAGAGAATTGAAAACAGGAGAAAGATTGCTTGTTTTGAGTTCAGAAAGAAAAATAATATCTGGTCTTTCAGAGAAGAGGAGAGCATCCAGAGCTCTCACTGCCTTGGGCTGACCAAGCCCTTGGCAGTTCCATGCAATTATCTTCAAGGACATTAGTTTCTGTCCCCCTCTGGGGCTTTGATTAGTTTGCATGAGAGAGTGTTTGGGCCACTTTGAGAAGTTGACATCTTCATAGTTGTATCAGCAGTGTTTGATGACTCAGATTCATCAATTTCTTCAATGATTACTGCACTTTTGGGTTTGAAAGATCTAAGCCTTCTTGTAATCTTATCACCTTCAATAGAAATATTTAGATTCAGATCTATCAAGTCCTTGGTTTCAGCTAAGATGGTTGTTGTGGTATGGAAAATTGGATTAGGGCTGAGTGTATTGTTTAGTGGAGATAGGTAATGTGGTTTTTTGATAATCAGAGGATTAGGACCAAAGTCCAAGGTTCTTTTTGTATGACACTTTTCTTTGTCAGATTCTGAGTTGGTGAGCTGGTTTTGAGGTTCAGAGGGGCCTACTTCAATGTCTTTTATTAAGACAAAAGATTGTTTACTTTTTGACATGATAGGAAATTGAGTTAGGCATTCATTTGACTTGATAGAGACCTGAGATAAACATTCATTAGACTTGACCAAAGAGAGTTGTCTTACTTGTTCAATAAGAAGACTGTTTTCAAGTTGTAGCTGACAGTTTGATTTTCTTGTATCAGATAAGATATCACTTTCCACTTGGCAGATTTCCATTGGTTTGTCTTTTTCACATCTTTCTAGGAGAACAACTACCCTAATATCATTCTCATCACTAACAATGGGATCAACAGGGGGGTTAATAACAGGATTATTTGGATTAACATTGAGGTTTCTGGATTCAATAGATTCAAGGACATGAGTATTAATGACTGTAGGTATTTTGGGAGGCTTTGGGTGATCAATGTTGTTTTCAGCTTTCAACCAAGGACCAAATACATAAGAATCATTAATATCTCTATTAGTAGGAGCAAGATTACATACCTGGATTTTATGACCAATCATTCCACAAAAGTAGCAGAAATCACCAAGTCTTTCATATTTGATGTTGACTTTGAACTCACTGCAGTTTGCTATCTGAGTCATGCAGTATGTTGTCAAGTGCTTCTCAGTGTTTAGTTCAATTCTGATCCTTTTGTATCTATTCCACTTGCTGCTTTCTTTTAGATCAGCACTGAGATATTTTCCAACTGCATTCCCTAGTGATTTCAAAGTGCCTTCATTGATGAAATATGCAGGAATGTTGTAAGCTCTTATCCAGATAGGAGTAGAGTTTAGTTCCATCTCATCAAATGATTTATCAGGCGGCCATTCAGTGATTGTAACCATGTTCCCTTTGAAATTCCATGGGGATTGACGAATTATCCTCTCTGCATCTGCATGGCTGTTGAAAATAAAGGCTAAAGTATTGAACTGGATATGATTTATTTCCATTGGGTATCTGATTCCCCAGGCGATGCGAAGAGTGTTCTTGATGGCTTGAATGTTTAGTTGCTTATCACAGAGAATTTTAACAAGAAGAGTTTTAGGGTGAACTGGATTAGGAGAATTTTGGATTTGTGAGGATGAAAGAAAAGTAGGAGGAGTGAATTCGAATTTGGATTCCATAATTTGAGCTGAATTGTGACTGATGATACTTGATTCCTTGGCAATTAGAAGATTCGGCACTCCACATAATCAGTTGAGAAGAAAATTGTTGAGAGATTTCGAAGCTATGGGTTTGGAAGAAAGAGAAAGGTAAAAAAAAAACCAAAATTAATTGGACCCAGCTAAGGGAGTTCTACAGGAGAGAGAACAGAGAAAAATTGAAGCTCCATTTTTGATTTTAGTATAGTTTCATGTTTTTCTTGGATTTTATCGAGTTTAGACGAAAAGAAGCTAAAAGAGGCTAAAATGGATATTTTTGGAGACAAAGAGTCAAGACACTACTTCTGGACCTTTAGGCGCGGCAACACTGCAAATGCTGAATGTAGCGCAAGCAAAGAAGAACATCAGGAGACCGCATGGTAGAAACAAGACGTGGCACGACGAGGAGGCACGTCAATAATAGTGATCGCGCCTAGCAGGCGCGACGACCACGTGGTTCAAAGAGATCGCGCTTGTTAGGCGCAACGAGGGCATAAAAGTCTTTTATACTAATTAGGTTATGATTGTTCACAAAAAATTAGGGCATAGAGACTCTCCATTAATATAGGGGGATGACCATCACCTCAAACACTATTTTCAAACACTTATAAAAGTTTATAAAAACTTACAGAAACCATGTGAGACCGTTTTCAGAGAGAAATGCCCTTGAAGTCTTATTCTAGTTTAGTCGAGTCATCGTTTGAGAGAAAATAGTTCGTGGAGAATGAGATAGCACACATGAGTCAAGAAGATAATCTAGCAACGAAGTTCCACCAGATCAAATAAGCTTTTCTTATTCTTTTTACTTTGACTATGTTATTTAGTTCTTTACTGATTGTTGAACTAATGACTATGAGGAGCTAACCTACTTGTTGTTTAGAGAAGGGAAGTAACTTTGATTTATGAATATGTTTATTTATTGCTTGATGTGCGTTTGACGATCTTACATGTCTAGATTGAATACTTATTTATGTTGTGTAACTAGTCTTACTCTTGCTGGAATAACATAAGCGCTAACAAGGGTCCGCCAGATTGTAGATGCTAAGTTATATATATATGCTATTTGTGACTTTGGTGCGCTAAAGCAACTGATGCTCAACCTCTAGACCATACTAGATCAATCTTAATTATGTACGTTTTGTTAACACGATTGAGATGAGTTAATTGGATTGAAAATTTGACATCTCTACTAAAATAACTGACAATTAGGTTGATCTGTTAACACGATAGGTTATTAGAGATGCTTAGATTCTATGGTTGGATAACTCCTACTATAGGTCACATATGCAAACATCAAATTATCATCAAGCACTGTAAGTAAATATATGTAATTTGTCTATGAACTACTATGCTTAAGTCATTGTGAAACTCGACCTCTAAAACACTTTTACTATTATTATTTACAACTAATTCAATCAATCAATCAATTCTGCTTTAGTTTAGTTTAGTTTAGAATAATTAACCTCTTTCGCCATTTATTAGTCAATTTAATTGTTTTAATTATTTTCTTGCATTCAACCACAAACGTGATATTTACTATTTTCTTGCATTCTAGTTAGATTTCCATTACATTATATAATAGATATTTTCTGTATTCATAACATTCATAGCATAATAGTCATCCTGCAAACACAAGAGATAAGAATCGTGACAACCGTTAGTATTTTGCATTTAGGTGATTCATAAATAAATCCACCACTCCATTGGGATACGATGCTTGGTTCGTAACTCTACTTACCATTTTATTATTACTTGATTCGTGCACTTGCAATTAGCTATTAGGTGTAACCATTATTTGTTAACTTATATTCTTTGTAAGCTACATTAAAGTATCCATCAAGTTTTTGGAGCCGTTGCCGACGAGTAACGGTATTGTTTTGTATGAATCATCAAGCTAATTTGTCAAAGTGCTAACTTCTTTGTATTTTCAGAAATTGAACATGGAAAAAAGTAGGCCATCAAAAGCGCTACCATGGGGAAGCAAGATGAGGTACGACAACATTGGAAGAGATTTTACACCAGGACCACTATTGCAACCATCGTACATGGGAGAATGGCACCAATCTAGTTGGTACATCGCACAATACAAGGAAGACATCAACAAATTTGCTCTACCACTTACAAAATTCAACATCAATTTGGTGGATGAAAAATTAATGAAAGTGGTAAAACTGGAGTAATTTGAAGGAGAGCCATGTGACAACCCTCATGTGCATGTTGAAAAATTCGAAGAGGTAGGTCACCACTTTGGTGTGACGGAGGAATACAAGATGGAAGAAATCTTTCCTCATTCATTGATAAGAAATGTATAAGAATGGTATGACACTGAATTCAATTGGGGAGGGCGTTGGGCAAAAAAGATCAAGAAACTCAAATTCAAATTTCGTGAAGGCGTGCACACAAAATGATGGAATGAGAGAATTTTGAATTTCAAGCAAAAACGTGGGGCCACGTTTGTTGAAGCATGGATAGATTTTCAAGAAACGTTGGGAAAAACACAAGATGGCTACATTCCAAGAGGTAGCACCAGATTTGATGTGTCATGGTTAGAAGAAAAGCATGTGAACGACATCTACCATTGGAGTTTACTTAAAGTTAACCGCCACATTGTGGATAAACTGAGTGGAGAACTATACTATGGAGACAGATTTCAGCTGTTACCACCTGATGCAACATTCTATCTGATGTATGCTGTCATACTAGCCACAAAGATGCAAGGGTCCCTCGTTGCACGTAATGCAACGTTTCACATTCTAGATTGACTCTTGCAAATGAACATCAACGATAAGGAATAAGAAAAAAAGTGAAGAAAAGAGTAAAAGAGGAGAAATGCCAAGGTGCAAAAGGTGCACCCACGTACCCGTAATTCTTCACCTAAATTATCGAGCTAACCGACAATAAACTAAACGTTGTGTGGGAGGCAATCCAAAAAATAGTAAGTTTTTATTTATTGAGTCTTTAGTTTAGTTCTGTTTCAAGTTATATATAGCATAAAATTTTCAATTTGGCTTTAAGCTAACCATTGAGTTAGGAAAAGAAAAGACAGTGAAAGAAGATATGAGTGGAGAGATGAACATGACTAAAGAAATAGGACATTTGACAAAATTAAGGACAACACGTACCAGAGCATCTAGAGCAGATTTTCCCAGTATCAGGTGTGACCAGGCGCCAGAACTGTTCACACCAGAACTGCATTCTGATCTCCGTAGCGCCACAATTCTAGAATGTAGCATGTTCACCACTGTCAACAGGTCATCATGCCTGTCACGTGCGACCTCACGCGCGACCTCCAAGTCGCGGCTGAAGATTCTTGCCAAACAAGTTTCTCAGTTCTAAAGGCACCATGAGACATGCAGAATTCAAAATATACGAAAGTTGGTTGAGCAATCTCTATCTTTACTTTTCCTACCATACCTATACTTCCCTTATTGACTTTCATTAATATATGAATTATTCCCATTGTGATTATAATTATTATGGAGAGTTATGCAACTTAACAAAAATTACCATATTTTTTAAGAACTCTTTTATATATAACTCTAGTCACTTTTATAATTCTATTATTTCTCAAAATTCATAATACTATTTATTCTCTACTTCTCTATTCTCTTGAAAGATTTTATTTTTTATTTTTTATTTCTTAGTAGAAGAACATGGCATCATGAACATAAGTTAAACACACTTGGTAAAAATTGCAAAACTATCAAAATAGATATGCGCATAATTGCCTAGTCCCCGACAACGGCGCCAAAAACCTGATGTGTTTTATATTTGTGTTCTAATTTTATCTCATTATACACTTATCGCAAGTAAAGTTTACTGTCCAATTATCGAATCCCACGAGGACTACGATTAAATTACACACTTAATTGTTTCATTAATTTCTTCACGATTGAAATACTTTGTTTTAATTAAACTAAATGTTGGATACATTAACTTAACTGATCTAACTACTTCTAACTACTAGACTAAATTTAATTGATTTGATTGGATTTCAATGGATATCCACTATGCTCTTACGAGTGCATTAACTTCCTTAATTGATGTGTATGTTCACGACTTCTTTCGATGCCACAAGTGGACATGGTCCGACTTATCTTTTCCACACACTCACATATTCACTTATCCACATAACATGTTATGTGGCTACGTTAGTTACCTCTCATAACTTCAAATCATTATTATGTTGATCAGTCATAATAAAGCATTGGGCACAAGATAAATAAATAAACATAAATCAAACAATTAATAGAAATCAACTCATAGGTCTTCCCAGAGTTTGAAATGCAATTACTTCCTAACTCTAAGCATAAAGTACTAGCCACTCGTCATTTCAATTAACAAATTCCACATCATATTTAACATATGAAATAAATATATGATGGAGAAGAAATATTATGTTGAATGATTCTCTAGGATAGTTGCGTATTCCTCTTGATCTTGTGTTTACTCCGCCCGATGGGAAACTCTTCCTCTTCCCTTGAACGATGATTTCTTATTCTCTTGTTGCTTCTTCTGGATCTCTGGTGCACGGTGTAATTTGAAGGGTTTTTTGCTTGCTGAATATTGTGTTGAATGGTGTAATTGTTGTGTCTTTTGCTGCCACTCGATTTTCTCCTTTGATAACCTTTGCCTGGCCCATTAGGTTAACAACCGAATGGAGGAGCCCTACGTCAAATTCCATCATGCGCAAAATGTACATAAAATATTAAGGATTGAGCATTATATCATTCATAATCAAGGGTCAAATATAGATGTCTTACACCCGTATCAAATACCCCCACACTTTGCTTGTTGCTCGTCCTCGAGTAACCTAATTTAACTTACCTTTGTCATACCAGTTTAACTCATTCAAACAACCATTGAGTTTCAATTTTATAATGCAACCTATAGTCCTCATATGATTATGACAAGATTCCACCATTGTAACTATCATACAACAAACTCAACTTCTCCAAAAGCATGCATCATCTCATTTTTCAAAGATGTGTTTTATCAAGAATAACAACATTATTACACGGTTTCATATGCATTCACTTCACCATTGGTTTTCATTCTCCTACCATGTTTAACTCGTGTAACTTACTTATACTGAGGATCTTCAGGACTTTGTTGAAAATATATGGTTTATGCAGGTGATCTATGTGGGAAATGATCTATATTTGGTTTCTAGAGATGTGTCTTGTAAACCCATTTTTTTTTTGTTTTTTCTTCCTTTTGTGGTGTTCTCAGCCTTGCGGATTTTAGTCTTCACTTGATCTTTTAAGATCCTTATTGCATTTTCATTTGCGCGAGGTTATCATCGCCCTATACTTCATAAGTTTTACAGAAGCTCCCTCACACTTTACATTTTTATGTGAGGGTTATTAGTGCACTCATACTTAAACATACCTCCTTTAAATAATATAGCCATTTATATATTTTTTTCTTTTTGGTTCATATTTCATGTTTTTCACACGTCATCCTTCTTCCTCCTTACTTTTCTTTCAATGGATTTACTCAATTCATTTCTACAAAGGGTAAGGTTTTGGCTCATTTTTTGGCTTAACGAGGGTTGATTGTTATTCAAAAATGTTTTATCATTAAAGGCTTCAACATCGTCTGAGGATCATTGACTAAGTACGGGTTTGTTAGTCATGAAAAGGCCAACCTCAAGAATACAACAAACAGTTGCCTGATTCATTCCCTCAAGACTTAGAAACTACAATCATCCCCCATAGCACTCAAATAAATTCCGAAGGATTTACAAATAACACATAAATTCATGCTTTTCTGCCTTGTATCCACAATTATTTTACATCTTCATATAAATCATTTCAAAACAATCATGAGATAATAAATTATTTGTTAAAATCAAGTAAGGTATATTCTAGTCTCTATAGTGTCTCCTTATCCTCACATACTCGCATATTATGCATATATCATCATTAATCTAGACTTGTGATTTTTATCATAATTTAAACTCGCAATTAAACATAAAATACTTAAATTACTAGTTTCAAATACTGACTCCAAATAAAACATAAAATCAAATATAAAAGATCCAAGATTGACTCGATTAAACCTAATGCTAAAATTAACATAAAATTAAAATAAAAAGCCTCAAAATCCTAAAACGTACATTAATCACAACCTATACCTCCCCCACACTTAAAATCTATAATGGCCTCATTATAGGGGTGATATAACATTAAATAAAATAAAATAAAAGCATAATAAAAAAACTTCCATGACACTCAACGCCTGCTCGTGCTCGCCCCATCTGCTCCACATGCTAATAAGCTATGAATATCTGACAGCACAGTCATGATACCATGATATCGCCAACCATAGCATCATGTTGCTGACGTATCTCTCTGATCTCTGTACGCAAATCTGCACTCTCCTGGTCCGGAGCAGTGTCTTGTGATGTTCTCGATTGTCGCAAGGAAGCTCTTATACGTCTCCTACGGGGGTGTGTCTCCTTCTTTTGTGCATCAGATGGTGAAACATATGGCGTGGTCTTCTAGTCATGTCTTTGACCTCGTGGGGTTTGCTCAATCCTGAGCCGATTCAACATGGTTGTATTGATCAGGCTCGTCATCTGTCTCTCATATTTATCCCCATGCCATATGGGGACACCATTTGCGAGGCACAATTTTCTAACCATGCCGCCAAACTAAAGTCTTGTTGTAGTCTTCCCATGCACACTATGGTCCATGCTCTACCTGAAAACCTCGACTGGGTTGTATGTGTATCCGCGCACCAACCCATAGAGCAGTCATGTGCATAAAAGTGTGATGTACTCAAAGTTTAAGGTCGGTCAAAGGCTACTGCGTCCAAACTTATACCAGGCAATGTGCTTCATCGTCATGTCCATGTACTGGAGATTCTTCTCTCTGCTATCTGAGTGGCATAGCCGATAGTTAGGTTGCCCACAAAGAAAAGTGCCCATCTCACGCAGTGAAGGCTGCGCAACTAGCTATCCCGATGGTGTTGGGGGAACATCGTATTGAAATAACCGATCTATGTCGTCTAGCAAACAAGGGACCATGCTCCCTCGCACCCAAACTGTTGGCTCCATCCACTTAGGGTTGTCGTGAGCATAGAACTCATGAACCCACTCTGATATGGCTATCTTTCGTATTGGGCTAGCTCATGCGCCAGGCCCATATTTTGCCTATGTCGGGGGTCATCTCCAACATGCATATCGAATATTACCTTCGATATGGTACGACTCACATATTAATTACGTGTGCAGTCGCCCCTTTTCGATGCCTATAAATACCCTCATCTCGGTAATCAAGGTAAGCTTTAATTATCTACAATTACTGTACACCTATATCGAGTATACTCGATATAATATTCGACATAACACTCGATATATATCTCTGATATATATATATCAGCGATACATATTTCGACATTATATCCGACGTCAACCCCAACGTTAGCAGAACATCACCCATGACGTGGAAGACTTCCGATATCATCCCCGATATCACCTTTGACGTTACACCCGTTATACTTCCGACATCCGACAGTGCATTTAACGTCAGTTCGAGGTGTTCCGGACCAAGCCTACTCAGCGCTAGCATTAGTCTAAGTAGGCCTGGTTTCATAATAGAATCGTTGTACTGCACCTGTAATTGATCTCGATATATATACATATATATACATATATATATATATATATATATATATATATATATATATATATATATACGATTTATTTTTAACTAGTGGCGCCGTCTATGGGAACACCAAGTTCCCGGACGAAGACGTTAGGATGCAACGCAGGATGACCCGTTCACAGTCTAATAGGCCAGTGGTTGACAACACTACAACAGAAAGTACGCCTCCACCACATGTTTGAGTTCCAGAACCGATCGTGAACTAGAATAAGCCCGGGCAGCCCCGGCTGCCAAGGGTGTCCATGCCTGAGCCTGTGGCGCCTATTATTTTGACCCCTCGAGATCATGGCACATATTAATGCCACCATCCAGACAACATTGATCACGGCCTTTGAGACCTTGTTGTCGTGCCTGAATAACAGAGGGGCGGGTGATGCGCCATCGCAACCCCAGGAGTCCAGGACGAGAGGACCCAGATCCGGGCGTATAGTTAATGAGCACGAGGATACAAGAGATTCCAGAGGGGACCGGTCCCGATCGAGACTTCCCGGGGCGAGGGTCCCGACCCGATGATAGATATGAGTAATATAGCTAGAAGGATGGAGCAGCTGGACCACGAGAAGGTAGAGGTTGGCCGAAGGTTAACATTGGCAGAAGGGCATAGGAGCTTGACCTCATTGGCAGAGGAGATTGAATCAGAGGTGTTGGAGAAATGGGAGAAAATTCCTACCATCAAGGCATAAGACAGGAAGAGTGACCCGACCGATCATCTCTACTATGTCGACAATATTTTGAACTTGCACATGTTTTCATGCAACATCAAGGCAAAGATCTTAGCTACAACCCTGACTTGGGCAACCTTGGGCTGGTTTACAAGGATAGAAGCAGGATCTATAACAAGCTACGAGCAGATGATGCAGAGATTTGAGATCCAATTCTCCAGCCAGAAGAGGATGAGGACTAACATGAATTATCTCAATGCGATGAAGCAGATAGACAAAAAGAGTCTAGAGGATTTCATCAAGAGGTCTAATGATGAGTTGCTCAAAGTTAACGAGCTGAAGCGCGACCAGGTTGTCCTCATCTTGTTTAATGCTACATCGCATAGGAGATTTGCAGCACATTTGATCAAGCTTAAATCGCCGAAATTAGATCAGCTTAATACACTCGCCTATGAGGTCTTCTACAAGGACAACATGATGGCAACTAAGTAGATCCAAAATCAGGCATAGAACAGGGACCCAGCGAAGGAGTGATACATGGATCGATCCCCAAGGAGATACACCCCGCTGAACAGAGGCATTTTGGAGGTGTTCGCAGTGGCACAGAAGAATAGATGGCTCAATGAGTCGATGAAGCTGAGGGAGAGCAAAGGGATGAAATACTCTAGCAAGTATTGTGAATATCACCGACATATGGGACATAAAACGGAGGAGTGTACTGATCTCAAGAATGAGATTAAGAGACTCATTAAGGAAGCCATGCTAGTGGAATTTGAGAGGAACTCAAAGAATGAGCAAAATAGGGATGACAGATCCCGCTTGCCTAGATCATTCCCGTTCCCCAGAAGGGATAAACAGAAGGTAATCGAGGCTCCAAATGAGCGTGGAAGGGCTGTTGTCAATGCCCCGACTAGAGGAATGATCAATATGATCAATAGAGGACCGGTTGGTGCCCATTCAGCCAAAAGGCGTGAGAAAATAACCCGCAGAATGCAGGCGGGGACATATAAGGGCTATACGACCTCGGCTAAGGAGGAGGATTTCCTGGACCAAGAGATTTCATTCACCAAGAAATACCTGGAGCAGCTCACGCCACAAGCGCTGGAGGCAGGTAAACTCGAATGCTCACTTGTTGTTAAGATTGATATAGCTGAATATCAGGTATGGAAGGTGCTCATAGACAATGGAAGCTCTTCCAACGTTATTTTTGCGCATGTTCTTGAGAAAATGGTATTGGCTGAGAACATGATGGACACGATTTCCACCCCACTAACTGGTTTTGGTGGCAGCGAAGTGATCCTAGTGGGACAGATCATACTACCCACATCATTCAGCGAGGACACGTATAGAAGGACAATCAATGTCAAATACACCATGGTCGACCTCCATTTCCCCTACAATGTTATCATTGGGTGCCCATCACTCAACGAGATGAGAGCAGTGGTATCAACTTACCACTAGAAAATGAAGTTTCTGACAAAAAGGGGAATATGAGAGATTATAGGCGACCAGAAAGAGGGCTGGATGTGCTATGTGGCTTCACCGAGGCTTCCCAGGATCAGAGAGATACATGATGTGAAAGTAGCCAAACAAGAATACATGCCAAATATGTAGTAATCACTTCACAGTGACCGGGGGGCTCCGGCCTTCAGACTAATTCATGTTTTTACTATTTCCAAATCAATTACTTTATATTTATTCGAACAATTTCATTTCCCTGAATTGCCCCATCGTTGGGCTGGTCTGTAACTAAAATAGGAGGAACGACGCCGATCTGATTCCCATACCATGGGATATGTAGGCGGGTTAGGATTTACCTAGCCCACGACCGTTATCCATCGTTAACTCCTATAAACTGATATATGTCTGTACTACAACATTTACGAACTTCTGCAGGTACATATCCTACGGCATATGATGATGATGTACCTCACCATGAGGACCAAAAAAAACATGCCCAGAAGGCACACATATTCTATGATATTTCTCATTAGATATCCTATGATCGCAGTACAAAATTATTATATCTCTTGCCAACAGGTTCATTTCACCTATCTAGAGCATGTACAATGATACTCCTTGCTTACACATAGGGAAGGACATATATAACACAATGGGATAACATGTACAGATTGGAATTCACCTTTCAATCCTGTCTTATCAAATGTTCACCAATGCACATTATGTTACCTTGTTTAAACAACATGTGGTAAAGATCTACAAATCCTATTAGGATATCAACTACCCAAAGAGGGAGGAAGATTTACAAATCCTAACGGATATCGACTACCCAAGGGGGGATAAAGATCTACAATTCCTGTGGGACAACTCCCCTATCCACCGTGATAGGGAGGAGCGCACCCGACATAGAATAACAACCTACAAATCCTACGGGATGTCAACTAACTGAAGGGAGCCAAGATCTACAAATCTCAGAGGATCGTAATCCCTTACTCATGGAAACACGGAGAAAATCGATATCAGAAGCCATTCGAACATAAAACAAATCGAGATAAATTTAAAAGTCAAAGTAGCATTATTCGTACACTTATTACATAACCAAATGAATGACAGGTCGATGCAACGCCAATAAGAAAAACAAGTGGCTCGGCTCAGGCAAGACCTTTCTCCTTTAACAGGGATGAGATCGGATCAGGCTGCTCGGAAATGGCATCCGTAGGCTCATGGTCTTCAAGGTCCATCCGGACGGCATATGGCGTTGAGCTCCTTGAACTTGAATCCCTCCTTGAACCCTTTCTTGGCAGTTACATGCCCTATCAACGAGTGGAAGGCCTCTTCCTGCTCCATGACAGCACGCTCCGCCAGGAGCTCTTGATAGGTCCCACTTGCTAGAAATTTCTTGGCAACACACAACATGATTTTAGGAGATTCATCCTACATTGACGATAGGGGTGTACACGGGCGGGTTATAGCGGATGACAACTAAAAAGGATGTCATACCCAATCTTGGCGGGTTACCAATTCTTTCACCCGTGGGTGGTAATAATTAAGAAACCATGCGGGTTGCGGGTTGTGCGGGTTTGGCGGGTGACGCGTAGGTGCTGGGCGACTGACATTAATATGATCAACAAGAATTTTGACCTCTGTTTTCCAAAACTTGTCAAATTTACAAACATTATTGTCCTGCTACTTCTCTCATCACTGGACATCTTCATATTATTCTATACATTATATTTATATATATCATAAAGGAAATACTTAGTGTGACATCCATTAACTAAGTACCAATTCACAACAATTTTAGCCGGGCGTTAACCACTTAAAGTTGAAATTTTCTCTACTTTTATTTGAATTCATAGCAAAAAGTGACAACGGTACAACACTTTCATCAAATCAGTGCGCATTACTTCAAATCATTAATCAACAACACTTATAACTTACCATTAAACATACATTATGAATTACAAAATACAAATCATTCATCACCTTCATCAAACTGCCAAAGCTAAATTGAAAAAGAAAGAGGTGACCTTTCTTACAACAGTAGGTGGTGGACGACGGTGGTGAGCTAAGCGCATGGTGAAGCGGCGTGGAGAGGGGCTGCTGGTGGTTGTGCGGTGAGGTGGCGTGGCGGAGGGTTGGTTGTGGTCATGGTGAAGCGGCGTAGACGCGTGGTTGCGCGGCTGTCGGCAGAGTTGAGCGCGACGGAGAGGTGGTGGTGACGGCTGAGTTGAGAGTGAGAGAGGTAAGCTCGTGAGAGAAAGAATAAAGAGGATGGTGAGGTGAAACAAAAACCTAGAAATGAGGGGTGGGTCTTTTTTTTAGGCTTTTAAATTTAATGGGCGGGCGGCGGGGAGACTGGATAACCTGCGACCCGCCCGCAAGGCAGCGGGTTACCATCAGTTTGGACTGCCAGCTTTGCAAAAAAAAAAAATATAAACTGCAGGTTTGTGGGTGGCGAGCGGGTCGGGCGGGTGGCAGTTTTACGTACACCCTTAATTGACGACTTGTTAACTAAGAAGATGAATTATGAGATAAAAATATGTTTCAAACACATGCATACATACCGCTTTCCCTAAGTTTGGCCTTAGCAAGGTCAGCCAACAGGCGTTGATTCTCCACCTTCACCCTCGCAAGCTCACGCTCAGCCATGCGGCAAGCGTTCTGCTATTTGAGGGCATGCTCCTTATACTCATCAGCCAAGACAACAAACTTCTCATTCTCGATACATGCATCATCATATGCTTCTTTATCAACCGGTATTTGCTTCGATCATCCTCGTTATCAGCCTTGAGTTTCTCCAAGGCCATAGGATTAAAATCGGCCATCTTCTCGATGTTAGCCTCGAGCTGAGCCATGACAGCATCTTTATCACCCTTAGACTAATTGACAGTCCTCATGGAGGTAGCCAGCAATTTCCCAAGCTATAGATGCAACGAGCATAAATAAGAAGAATGTGAGAAAAATGTACATAGGTCAAAAAATACTTAAGACCTCGACGACTTACACTCTAAAAAACATGCACATTACAACACATGTTTTGCGCCCGTTCCTGTTCACTTAATACAGGGACCTTAGCCGAAAGAGGGAAGGCTCGCGCCATGCTGCGAACCGCATCATCCTCCCGGAACTCCACATTTTTACTAGGGATACTAGGTTCGAGCTTAGTACGCCCTTGCTCATGAGGGGGTCGAGGGACTGAGGAGCCCTCATCTCTAGCTCTTTTTTGAATAGATTGACCAGAGGGTGGGGCGATCGGTGCAACGGGGTTTTGGGCACGATTACCCATAAACCCTTAAAAAGGAGGCATCTTCGAACTAATGCCAGCAGCAACACCCTTGCCTTTAGCCGCAATAACGGTCGAATCTAAAGCTTTTTCATCCAGCGGTATGGGAATTTCAGAAGAACATCCTAGATCTGTTGAACCAATTGCCATTGGGGGAATAGCTCTGGCTGCAACCCTACGTTTGAGGGGTTACTATCCAAATGATCACTAGCTGAAGCTGGCCCTGAAGCACTAGCTCCACCTGCTTCAGTTGGGGGATGGATTTCACTTTCGACCACCGGAGGAGGGAGAGCTTGCGCAGATCCTGCAACATTAATGGCAAGCGACACGGCCTTTTGTAACCCATCCGCCCCAGTCACGCCTCCAACAATTTCGAGGACTGCCTCCCCTCCAATTTCGACAACGGCCGGAGGAACTTTCCCCGCCAAATTCTCACTCACTACAGTTTGAGGCATATCACCGGTCGTTGAGATACCAACAACCTGGACCGTATGTTTCAACGTTGCCATAGAGACGACCCCACCTCTTAAAACCATTTCTCTCATACATGAAGCATGGTATGGAGGTTTCTAGCATTTGGGCCCATTCTGGGCCACGACCCATGAACGACCATATCGGGGATCACCTCCGATATGACATCGAATATAGGATTTGATATAGGCCAGCCGCGCCTATAAATATCCCGCCCCGCACACTGAGAAAGGCAATTAATTCATCACCTCGATTTACCCGCATCACATCGAATAGAAATATTCGATATTATACCTAATATAAATATTCGATATGGCTATGTCCACATCGTCACCCAGCCTTCTATAACGGCCTGACCGTCAATATCACATCGAGACTCGTCCCCGATATCATATCGAGACTCATCACCGATATACGTTCGATACCCCTCACCATTGCAGCATCAACAGGCAGTTTGGTGACATCCCGACCTCGAGCAACAGGTTCCGGACCAAGTCTACACGGAATATCTAGTGTAAGGCTCGATATTCACATTCATATCAGCACCGATGGGGGTACCACCATATGGCGAGGGAGAGCTATGCGCTGGCACAGTGACCTCGACATTAAAATCACTATCCCTTATAGAGCCATCAGCACCTGACTCAGTACAAGGGGAAGATACCATTACCCTGTTGCGCGCTAAAGTTTCGGCTAATTTCGCATTCTGAATTTCCAAGTTTTCGAGGAACTCTCGATACGCATTGCGTCCACGCTCTAACTTAAGATTCCTAGCGCACAAACATTGGGTCTCATCCTGGCTTCTAGCCAGATCCCTCTTCATCTCTTCTTCAGCTACTAATGCCTTCCATGCTTCGCCACGTACAATGCATTTCTGAGTCTCAGCAGCACGAGCCCGACTGTTAGCACGATCACGACTAACCTCGCTACGCGCAATCATTGCGCGCAGCTCCTTCACCAAAGCATCATGACGAGTTTGCACCTCCCCAAGCTCCCCAAGCAGCATGTAATCTCTGCACAGTTCGTGGAACGTGTGCCCAAACTGCCAAGGAAACGAATAATCATTAGCAAAGAATATGAGGGATGAACATTAGTAACGGCCAACAAACAACAAGGCAAACTCCTTACTGTATATAGCAACATCATACATATGCGCGGTGCTAATTCCACCCCCAGATCTCGGCACAACTCAGAAGGATCAAAATTTCCATAAATACTTTCTAAGCCGCGGATAGCATCCTCCTCACGGATATTATTATTCCCAATCCGCATAATTAACCGTTACGAAAGGGGATCACGTAAAAAAGAATAATCTTCCTTCAATGGCGCTCTACTTTCGGATAGCTTCTCAGTATCATTATTACCAGAGGGCGCCGCAGTACGCCTTGGGGCCGAAGTAGACGAGCTCGGAGTGGCCGACACAGGGAGAGCCTCATCAATACTTTCTTTGCCAACCCCAGATAAGGGCGATAACCCATCAGGATCGAGCTCCTCACTCCCAGCACCAGACGACCCCGCGAAATGATGCGCGCCAGAATGAGAACTTTCCCCAACCCCTCTTTGCGACACTTCAAAGCGAGGCCGAGCCCAAGGGTGCCAATAATTAGCTGGTGCACCTTCTGGCGGCAGAGTCACTTTGACCCGTGGAGGGTTAGCAACCATACGTTGATGGGAAGCATGATCCACGATCATAGCGTTAATCCTATCCTCTTCTAACCGAATACCTTCCGCTATGGCAGCACGATCTCCAACAATAAAGCTGCAACCATAAATATTTGATTGCATGACGATATATTGGTCAGGGAACCGAGAGTTCCGCTCATGAAGACGGACTCGGGGTAACCTTAGATTTTCGGAAATTCCTGAAACTTGCACTAGACCGTCATCCAACGACGCATCCCTCGCAGGAGTTTCAGAGTCAGAAGACTCATCGTCTGACACGACGAAAGCATTTCGCCTAGCAGGGCCAACTTCACAATACTGCGGCGATACAACAAATTTTTTCTTCGGATATTTTTTAGCACGAACCATCCTTTGGCAAAACAAGTAAGGTGATTTATTACAAAAGCGTGCAAAATACCGAAGTAATGTCGAAAAATAGATCGAAATCAATATCGAATAACATATCGGGGAAATTTACCGACATCATATTCGACAGTGACAAGACGGGGCAATAAAATAATAAAGGATGACACAGCAGGACCGCCTTTTATAAACAAAAAAAACCTCGGGCCCGCAACATTAAATGCACCATATCGATGATTACATCGAAACTCATATTCGATATGACTTTCGACATGAGTTCAGCGTACAAACAAGAAATGGCACCACGCGTGACAGAGGGCTCGACCCAAAACTAGCACTACAAAAAATGGGAGACTATCATACGTTTTAATTGTTTGCATCCGTATTTGCAAGATTGCGTGTTTTAAACAACCTAGAGTTCAAACGAGGACCTCATACAATGCGGTAACTGCACTGGGGGAGCGCACAAAACTAGTTCCAGGTGCACTTCCCGCATTTTTGATTTCCGTCCTTCGAACTGGGGGACGTGGGGTACAGGTAACCCAAGAATTCAAAACTAAATTTGCGAATTCTTATCCCTAAGATAATAATCCCCAAATTGGGGGAATACATGGTATGTAGGTTTCTAGCATTTGGGCCCATTCTGGGCCACAACCCATGAACGACCATATCGGGGATCACCTCCGATATGACATCGAATATAGGATTCGATATAGGCCAGCCGCACCTATAAATATCCCGCCCCGCACACTGAGAAAGGCAATTAATTCCTCACCTCGATTTACCCGCATCACATCTAATAGCAATATTCAATATTATACCCGATACAAATATTCGATATGGCTATGTCCACGTCGTCACTCAGCCTTCTATAACGACCTTACCGTCAATATCACATCGAGACTCGTCCCCGATGTCATATCGAGACTCATCACCGATATACGTTCGATACCCCTCACCATTGCAGCATCAGCAGGCAGTTTGGTGACGTCCCGACCTCGAGCAACAGGTTCCGGACCAAGTCTACACGGGATATCTAGTGTAGGCATGATTTGAGATAGATTTGTTGTACTATTAGATCACTCACTTGTAACCGACCCATATTTATATATATAAGACGATCTATTGTCGAATCAAAGCAGATAAAGTTACTTCTCCTCTCGCCGCTAAAGCAGCAGCCTCTTCCGCCCGACGTTCCAAAATCCTTTGCATGCGCGTGCAAATACCAGCCATGACTTTCAGAAAGTTACGAAAGATAAGCGAGCCAGAAATTCATAAATCTACAAACAATAAAACAAAGTAAAAGTTAAATGGAATATCATATCGAAGAATATATCGAATAAATATATCGAATACTTGTATCGAATATCATATAAAAATCAGATATCAAAAACGAACAACGAATCTGTAAATCGAAGAAGGATGTCGAAAAAGGGCATATCAAAACTCATATCGGGTATCCCTCACATACCTTTTCTAAAGAAGATCTGAATGCAGTAGAAGACAAAAAGAACTCTCCCCTCTCCAGAAGGCTACTATTTATAGGCGCAAAACTACGGATATGCATTAAATACCTACTACCTCGAATTTCACATTCGACATACATTATTGGGAAAAATTCGATATCAAGTTTAAAAAACTTATCTACCTTCCCATCATGATGACCTTATAATCATAGTAGACACAGATTATAATAAGTTCGAATAAGGACCTCTTGAATACGCCAATTATACTGGGGGTCCACCGACATCTTTGAGTAAATTCTTGTATCCGAGCTCCGTCATCCAAACTGGCGGGACAAGAGCTACTGGTGATTCAAACTTACATTTAATTTACAAATTATTATTTACAATAATAACTCCCAAATTGGGGGACTACATGATATGGGTATTTTTCGTATTTGCGTGGCCCGTGCGCCATGCCCATATTTTGCCTATGTCGGGGGTCATCCCCAACATGCATATCAAATATTACCTTTGACATGGTACGGTTCACATGTTAATCACGTGTGCGGTTCCCGCTTCTCGATGCCTATAAATGCCCACGTTTTGGTAATCAAGGTAAGTTTTTATTATCCGCAATTACTGTATACCTATATCGAGTATACTCGATATAGCATTCGACATAACACTCGATATATATCGTTGATATATATCAGCTATACATCATTCGACATCATATCCTACGTTGACCCCAACGTCAACAGAACATCACCCTCGACGTAGAAGACTTCCGGTATCATCCCCGATATCACCTTCGACGTCACATCCGATATACTTCCGACATCCGACCAAGCCTAGGTCTAGTTTTGTAATAAAATCGTTGTATTGCGCCTGTAATAGACCTCGCTATATATATATATATATACGATCTATTGTTAATCTTCACTCCTCACAGACCTCATTCAAGTCTGCCATCGCAAAGTGGAGCAATCCCATTCTGCTCAACTCTTCAGTAAATAGAAACATAGGTCATTCTTCGTGAATCTTCGTGTCCTTGATGTACTGATAAAAATTGGTTGCATTGGCCAAATAAAATTGTATGTGATAACGAGTGGCTTACCACAGATCAACACAGGGGCGGACCTAAAGAAGGGCTTACCTGGGCCTAAGCCCAGGTAAGTTTTTTGCAATTTAGTACCTAGAAGTTTTTATATTTATAATTTATACTGTTTGAAAAATAATTATTTCTTTCTAACCCATTAATTTTTATACAAATAAATTCAAAATATGTATTAATTTAGCCCAAAATAAATAAAAATGCTTCCTTAATTGACATTACAACACAAATCTGATATTTAACAATTAAATTATCTAATTTCAGCCTATATACAGAGTTTGTAAAGACACTCTTACGTCTTATAACTAGAATTAATTTATTTTCTTACATTAACTTGTACTTGTAAGAGAGTCAAGAGTAGATATTTTTATATCGTAAAAATGTTGTTTATATTATGCTTACCTGAATATATAAATATACTTACGTATGATTTATTTTACTTATAAGGTTGAAGAAAAAAAAATTAAATTTCAAAAAATTAATAGGAAAAAAATTCAACTGAGACACCTCTAACACTCTTTACCCATCACCCTAGTCTAGCCCGAGTAAAAAAAATATTCCTGGTTCCGCCCCTGAATCAACACCTATGAAACTTGTGAATCACAACTCTAAGTCATCATGTCAATTGAAATGGAAAGAATTAAAAAAAATCGGCAGCATAATCTCTAAAAAATGTAAATATCTGAGTTTCACAATACCAAGTAGTTAATAATCACGTAACTACTCAATTGATATCCATGCTCTACATGTATTATGAAGTATTGATCATTACCAACAATAGAATATATACTACCTTATAGCACATTTCAATTTAAAGTCACAACTATAAATCACAACTTATACTGATCTCTACAAAATATCATAACTAAGAATTATAATATTGAAAATAAAAGAGATCGGTAGAATTGCCAAATACCTGAGTTGTGGATTGCAGTTGATCTAAGAAGATTTAGAGAGATTTATTAAAGGGAAAATGCGAAGTTAAGATTCAGAAAAATTAGTGAAATGGCAAAGATGACAACACAACACACATATTCCTAGGTTCAGGGGGGACGGGCGATCACATCGCGCGACTAGATCGCGCATCTCATTCTGCTGACGTCATTTTCAATTTTTTTTTGTATTTAAATATAATTAATTAAATAAAATGCTAAAATAGAAAAAAATCTAGGAAATAAATAGAAATTAATATACTACACCTCCTCTCCCCTTTTTTTTTGTTTTTTTTGTTTGTCCACCTCGGTATAATAATTCTTAACGATTGCAATAATAGGCATAAATTTAACATGAACCATATAAATCAACTGATGCAAAATAAATATGAAGAAGGAAAAGCATAATGGGTTGCCTCCCATTCATCGCTTGTTTTAGTGTCGTCAGCGTGACACCTGTTTTTATTTAGTGAATGGAATTGAATGTTACGTTTAACACGTCCTCTTCTTGGTATATAGCAAAATAATGCTTTAACCTTTGCCCATTAACCATACAAATCTGTACGCCCTTTGTTTTTACATCCACGACTCCGTGTGGCTTAACATTAACCACCGTATAGGGTCCTGACCGTCGTGATCGTAATTTACCAAGAAACAGTCTCAAACACAAGTTAAATAATAACACTTGTTGTCGGGGTAAAAATCCCCTGTGTAGGATTCTTTTATCGTGCCATAATTTAGTCTTGTCTTTGTAAATCATAGATTTCTCATAAGCTTCATTCTGCCATTCATCTAATTCATTTAGCTGAAACTTTCTTTTTCACCGACGACTTTAGCATCAAAATTTAAGAATCTCGTTGCCCAAAAAGCTCTATGTTCTAATTCAACAGGTAAATGACAAGCTTTACCAAAAATAAGACGATATGGTGACATTCCTATTTGTGTTTTAAACCCAAAAAGCTTTATGTTCTAATTCAACATGTAAATGACAAGCTTTATCAAAAATAAGACGATATGGTGAATTCCTATTTGTGTTTTAAAAACAATTCTATATGCCCATAAAGCATCGTCTAGTTTCTTTGTCCAATCATTGCGTGATTGTGCTACCATTTTATCAAGAAATCTCTTAATTTCCCAATTAGATAATTCGACTTTCACACTAGTTTGTGGATGATATGTTGTAGCAATTCCGTGCGCTACACCATATTTTCTTAATAAGGCTTCTACGTATTTGTTCATGAAATGTTTTCCTCCATCACTTATTAAGGTTCTAGGTGTACCTAATCTTGAAAACATTTTAGATTTTAAAAATTCAATTACCACTTTACTATCGTTAGATGGAAGTGCTTTTGCTTCTACCCATTTTGATACCTATTCCGCATCAACTAATACATATTGCATACCGCCTGACGTCAGAAATGGTCCCATAAAGTCTATACCCCAAACATCAAATAACTCAATATTTAGAATACTTTTAAGAGGCATTTCAGGTCTCCCTGAAATATTACGAGTTCGTTGACATCTATCACAATGAACTAAGAAATGGCGTGCATCCTTATAAATCGTAGGCCAATAAAAACCATATTGCAATACCTTAACGACTTTTCTTTTGCCACCAAAATGTCCTCCAACCTCAGCTCCATGACATTTTTCCAAGATATTGGTATTTCTTCCTCTAGGACACACCTTCTAATAAGGTCATTAGAACAATGACGATACAAACACAGGTCATCCGAATAATAATATTTCAAGTCATGAAATATTTTTTCTCCTAATATGGCATATGTGGGGGTAGGATTTTGCATACCTTATCATTTGCAATGTCGACAAACCAAGGTGCCTTTGTTACCTAAATAGTAAAGAGTTGTTTGTCTGGAAAATATTCTCTGATTTCTTCATCTTCTTCATGGTACGTGTTCTTCCAATCCAATCGAGACAAATGATCCGCTATTACAATTCCTATCCCCTTTTTGTCCCTAATTTCATCATCAAATTCTTGCAGTAAAAGAATCCACTTGATTATTCTAGGTTTTACGTCCTTATTCGTAAACAAATACATCAAAGCTGAATGGTCAGTATAAACAATAACCTTATTTTCCATCTAACATGATCTAAATTTTCAAAAGCATAAACTATCGCTAATGGTTATTTTACAGTTACAACATAGTTAAGCTGTGCATTTGTTAACGTTTTGCTAATGAATAACCTTCATTATTTTACCATGCTTTTGTCCCAATACAACACCTACTGCATAGTCATAGTCACTAGCATCACATAATTTCAAAGGGTAATGACCAATCTGGTGTTGTCATAACTCATGATGTAATTAGTTTCTCTTTAATTTCATTAAAAGCCCTCAAACACTTATCGTTGAAATCATATGGGTTATCCTTGTTTAGAAGAGTGCATAACATTTACTTATTTTAGCGAAGTTCTGTATAAATCTTCTATAAAAACTTGCATGACCTAAGAAGCTTCTAATACCTCGTCCATTCATGGTGGTGGTAGATTTTGAAGACACTTACCTTATCTTTATCTACATCAATTCTATTTTTTGAAATTCGATGACCAAGACCAATTCCCTCTTGTACCATAAAATGACATTTTCCCCAATGCAAACAAATTTTCTTTTCAATACATCTTTCTAAAACTTTATCCAAATTATCAAGACATTGATCAAATGAATCCCCAAACACTGAAAAATCATCCATAAAACTTATAGTGCACGTTTGGTTGTATTTCTTCTATTTAACCCATTTTGGACTGCTTGCTACTATAATCTATATTAGCGGATTTAAGAATAGCTTTGGTAGTTAATATAAGCCTCATAATTTAACTGTGGGTCTCATCAACTATTATTCTTTGGTTGGCAATCTATGGACCCATTTTAGCTTAAATATGCGTGAAATGCCTACTTTAACCCTGAAAATTCCCTCTCCCCAAAATTGAGATAGAAGCTATCTATTTCACTATATATCACAAAAAATATTAGACTTTTAATATTAGAAATGTAATTGAACACGATATTTCTAGTATTTTTAAATTAAATGTAATTTAGTTAGCAAATTTAACATTAGAAATAAAGAAATTAATAACCAAAACATACGGTGTAAACTAATAAAAATGATCAAAGTCCAGAACTTCATTAAAATATTTACCATATATAATTACTTATTTGTGTCAAACGCAATAAAAAATTGAAGCAATTTGTCATACACAAATGATAATATATTTGATTGCATTCTTGATTGTGCAAATTTTTACCACTCAAACATCATTATTCATTAGGTATGATTTACTATTGCACTAAATTCCTTATCATCAAAATCAATACTTTCCTTATTTCTCTTCAATTACACTCTCATAATACCACAATGATTACTCTTTCACTATTCTCTTTCTTCTCCGTGTCTCTTTCCCAATTTTTCATGGTTCCACTGTGCATTGTCCTTTCTTATTCTCAATGAAATTGCATAGAAAGCCATATAATTTTCCCAACAAAAACAAAAAGAAAGAGTGAACCAGCGTCTCTCAGTATCATCAGTGATCCGAGTTGTCGGTTTTCATTAGGTTTTCACCACTTCTCTACGGCCTTCATGAAGACCGGCCAAACCGAGCGGCGTTTGCCCAGAAGACTGCGAAATCGCTCAACAGTAACAACGTGCATACAAAATAGGGTTGTGACTGATATTCAATTTGGGGGAAAATAAATTTTTGGGTATCATCAGAGGAGGTTAAGGGTGGAATTCAACATCAAATTCCAGGGAAAATGAGGTATTTTAATGAGGGGTTTCTTTTTACTGTGGAAGTATGATTCCCAAAACGATGGTCTGAGAGCTTTCTATCTTGCCGCTTCAATCCCGGAGTGGTCGTTTTCAGTAGCACAAACCCGATATTTTCCTAGAGCTACCAAAGCTAGTTTAATCATTGTTCAATCCGGTTAAAACCCCCTTATAGGCCATATAATGCCTTACCAAACAACTCCATATAGTGTTTTTCAATAATGTCATAATATATATGTCATACAATGTTGAAAGGTAGTTTGGCTGTTGCATAATCCAATGGGCATTCTTTTAAAAGCAAATGTTCCAAAAGGACAAGTGAAAGTTGTTTTCTCATGATCGTTAGGGTCTATCATGATTTTGTTATATCCAAAATGCCCATCAAGAAAATAATAATAAGAATGACCTTCTAACCTTTCTATCATCTAATCAATAAAAGGTAAAGGATAGCGATCTTTCCTCGTTGCTTTATTCAAAGCTCGATGATCCATGCAATCACGCCATCCTATTACTTGCCTAGTAGAGAGATTAGTTTGTTGTTCTCGTTCTTCACCACAGTTGTGCCTCATTTCTTTGGAACTACCTGTACTGGACTTACCCACTCACTGTTAGAAGTAGCATAAATCATGCCATAATCAAGTAATTTAATTACCTCTTTTTTTACTACTTCCTTCATTGCTGGATTCAGTTGTCTCTATGGTTGGGCAGTCGCCTTATAATTATCTTTCATAAGAATCTTATGCACATACTGTAGCATTTATACCTTTTATATCAGCCATTGTCCACCCAATTGCTCCCTCTCATTTCTTTAATATCTTAATCAACATTCTTTCATAGTTTGGTTCTAAATTTGGATTAATTATAACAAGTAATTCTCCTTCACCTTTAAGAAGTACATATTTAACGTGTGGTGGTAAAGATTTGAGTTCTAACTTAAGAGGCTTGATTAACGATGATAATCTTTCCTATGTTCCCCTTTCTAGTAGTTATTTTCTGTAGAATATGCTGAACTATTGTTGTGTTCTTTCTAAATTATTGACTTTTCTCTAATTTCTGCATTATCTTATTCCCCTTCTATAGATATTACCAAACATGTGTTAAGTGGGTTGTCAATAATGATGTCCTCATGATGTTCTTCAATAACTTCTTCCATGATTTCCACCATGAAGCAATCCTCTTGCTTCTCCGATTATTTAAGTGCCTCAGACATATCATAATTCACATCTTTGTTATTAACTTCATTTTATTTGACTATCAGCACAATTTTATAATAGCATTACTAGTGGCCAAAAACGGTCTTCCTAATATGATAGGTCCTTCCTCATCACCTGTATCAAGTATCATGTATGTGTCCTTCATTCAATTCTACTATAACGTCTTTTATTATTGCATATGGCTTTCTTGTTGATCTATCAGCTAACTACAATATTATGTTAGTAGGTTGTACTCCCCCGTCCCAATCTTTCATACATTTTTGATGGCATAACATTCACACTAGCTCCCAAATCAATTAATGCAGTAGCATGATATCTTTCATGAATTAAGCAAGGGATATAAAAACTTCATGGGTCTCCCTTTTTCTCTGGCTACATTGGCTTGAGTGTTACGAATTGTAGTCCTACTAATGTCACCAGATTCACATTCTTGATCTTCTTATTTTGTGTGACCAAACCCTTTATAAGTTTATTAAACCTTGGAATATGACTGATTGCTTCCATGAATGGTATCGTAAGTGATGCTCCGTTTAATGACATCATAAATACGTCATCTCCGTTATCTGTTATCCTCTTACTTAGTATGGGAGTTCTCTCTCCTTTGGTGGTACCATAGTTAGCATTTCCTCATTGCCATCTTCAATCTCCTCGGCTACATGTTGAGCATTTGTTGATGTCTATGTTTCTTCTTTGTTTGGATATTGGAAGAGATTGTGTTCCTCGCCCACTTCTTAATGTAACTGCATGCACTGGCACTTGTGCAAATGAAAGGATGTCAAAAATAACCTAAAATGTATGGCCAATGAAGAAGGCACAAACGAGGGAGGAAATAGAGTAAATGAGTGGTTAACTTCATACATCTCTAGAACTCATATATGACTTTTTCTATTATAGCCCACACATGAGCCTAACATTACAAGCTAATAAAGTCCTAAATGATCCTAAACTTATGAAATCTACTTGAGTCATGGGTGATATGAGAGTGAAGAGTGAAGAGTGAAAAGTGGAGTGATTATATGTTAAAAGTTATGATCTTATAAGTTTGCAACATGAAAATAACACTTATGCATGAACAATGTATCACACACTATTAGAGCACATGAAACATATGTGACGATGAATTTATTAATTTAATGTGCTCGTGTTCAACTATTTTCTCATCTCTTGTTCTCACCATTGGTTGCATTCTGAGAATTCACCCTTATAAGCGTTGACATGTTGATGATTTAATTATAATTTTAATTGAGTCAATCTAGTGAGTTTGCTTGAGGACAAACAAATGTTTAAGTTTGGGGGTATTTAATGAGTGTTTATTTACATACATTTACGTACTCGTTTTCTTATGCTTTTGTATAAGTCTTATTGCATACTTATTGGTTTTAGTATTGTTTCATGTTTTTCTAGGATTTTATCGAGTCAAGATGAAACGAAGCTAAAAGACGCCAAAATGAATGATTTTAGTGAAAAAGAGCCGATACACTACTTTGGGATCTTTAGGCACGACGGGAGGCGTTAAAACACTGTCAAGAGACCGCAGCGCAGAAACCAGAGGTGGCGCGATGAGCAGGCGTGACGACAATAGTGATCTCGCCTAGTAGGCGCGACAACCACGCGATTCATAGAGATCATGCCTGCTAATCACGGCGTGAGCAGAAAAGTCTTTTACACAAATTAGGTTACGCATGTTCAAGTAATTAGGGCATCAAGAATCTCCTATAAATACAGGGGGGTGGACACCACCTCAAACACTGCGTACAAACAGTTACAAAAGTTAACAAAAATTTACAGAAACCCTGTGAGATTGTTTCCATAGAGAAATAGCATTGAAGTTTTGTTCTAGTTTAGTCGAGTCATTGTTTGTGAGAAAATAGTTCGTGGTGAAGAAGATATCACAAAAGAGTCAAGAAGATAATCTAGTAACGAAGTTTTTTTACGAGAAGTTTTTTTATTCTCTTTACTTTGTTTATGTTATTTAATTCTTTAATGATTGTTGAACTCATTACTAACCTACTCGTTGTTTAGAGTAGGGGGTAACACGAATTTATGAATTAGTTTTTTCTTTTTTTTGCTTGATACTCGTTTGATGATCTTACATGTCTAGATTAACTAGATAATTTATTTTTTTGTTTTCTTTAAGAAGTATTTATATAATACTTATATTCTTATATATATATGTACTAGGAAAATCTAGGGATGTTACAGTCCATATCATTTATATGTCCAATGAGAGATGTCAACATTCTCTACCCTGTAACTTAAGCATGCGCTTTGTCAATCTTAAAGAGGATAATATAGGTATTGAGCGAGAAGTCATCGTAAGAGAGGTTCTCGGCTATAGTAATTGTAAAAATGATGAATGCGCTGATGGACGCAGAAAAATTTCTTGACATTCTTAGGTATGTGCCTAGTGCGTATTAGATCGTTTGCTTGCGCTACAAAGGGATGTAGGTTGGTCACTCTTTGAGTAAGTTGTATAGTTTACGATGATGTAAAGTGTAATATATTATGCTGGTTGGAGTGATCATTTGATTAACACTTCTTGTGCTTTGAAGCGATTTTATTTGATCAATGCATCCTCATTTATTTGAAAAGTAGTTGTTCATTTTGAACCCTGCGTTATATATCTTATAGTCGCCGTGGTATTATTGGATATCTCATTAGCGATGAAAATTTACTGTTTGTGCTGGCTTCATTTAGGAATTGACTATACTTTAAAGGATAAAGTCATATCGTAGCACGTAGAGTGGATTGTTTTTGAATCGATTGACTAGTATGGGTAAGATGTTAACCCTCATAGTGGATATACATATTGTAATCTCTGCGACTACAACATGATTCATAATTTAGTCTTTTTCCTGACTCGCGTCTCGCATGCGATAATGAGCGTGTTTCTCGTTGTAAGATTAGACACAGTATGGTGATGGATGTAACGCCACTGCCATAAAATTATGGTATGAATCATGTTATCACGCTGTTTTTGAGCGCCTAGCAGTATTCTACCATTATATAAGTGGTATATTCAGTTTATTATAATTATGATGAGTAGGCGTCTAGCTAACTACTTGAAATTTTCATCCTCGGGCCAAATTTAGATGAGGCATTTGGCGACGATTATGTGCCCTTGAGCGTCGGGGTCTCATTTCGGTGCTTTACTACGCCTTAAGAGGCGGGGTACTGCATAGGTACTTGTTTTTGTGCCGAATGAGGCGGGAATACTATGTAGGTACTAGTCGTTGTGCCTTAAGAGGCGGGTTACCGCGCTGGTACTTGATGTTGTAATCTGATTCATCTTTGTTCATTTTTGTATCGATTAATACAAGCGTGTCATCTTATATTTGTGCGCAAATTTTCTGCAATTTGCGTGGTGTCTCAAAGTAACTTATGTATTTGTAATATATAAAGGAATACTGTGTAAGGAATCATGTATTTGATTTGTTGACATTTCATTTAGGGTACCTCGTGGGTGTATGGTTCATTGTCATTTAAGGCAGGGTACGGCGTAGGTACATGCTTTATTGTCGTTTTAGGCAGGGTGCCGCGTAGGTATGTATGTCTCTTACATGCATGGTACCGCATAAGCAAATATTCATCTGCCATTTTAGTCATGAAACTGTATAGGTAGACGTTGCTCTGCCATTTCTTCATGTTACCATGTAGGCAAATGTAACTCTTGTTATTTCTAGCATGTTTCCGTAAAGGTACATGTTAATCTTGTCATTTTGGGCATAGTACCGTATAAGTAGTTGTTACTCTGCCATTTCTGGCATTTTACCGTATAGGTAGTTGTTCCTCTGCCATTTCTGGCATTTTACCGTATTGGTAGAAGTGACGCTGCCATTTCTTGCATTTTACCTTATAGGTAGATGTGACTCTACCATTGCTGGTATTTTACCGTATTGGTAGAAGTGACACTGCCATTTCTAGCATGTATCATTTATGTAGTTGATATTGTCCGTTTCCTCGTTTGAATTTATGAATAAAAGAGGGTTTCAGAGCATATTTGAATATTTCATGTCATATCCTGTAGGATAGTAAATAAACAAATTACCTGTTAAGGTATTCCTCTGCCTGCTCCGTAACTTTGTGGATAGGGAATTATGATCCCATAAGATTTGTAGATATTCATCCTTTTCGGGTAGTCAATATCCCGTAGGATTTGTAGATGGTTACCCCGTGGGTTCTCTCTTGCCTATCACGGTGGATAGGGGAGTTATGACCTCGTATGATTGTAGACAGTTACTTCCATTGGGTTCTCTTCTGCCTATCGCTGTGGATAGGGTAGTTATGACCTCATAGGATTATAGAAGATATGGACAGTCGCCTTTTCAAGCGATATGTCCTGAGGACAATACCTCTATGCTGTTTAATCAACATCTTTGCCATGGAGGCATATAGACTGTCGCCTTTTCAAGCGATATGTCCTGAAGGCGATACATTTAAGGACGAAACCTCTTTGCTGTTGTACCAGCATATTTGCCGTGGAGGCATATGGATAGTCACATTTTCAAGCGATATGTCCTGAGGGCGATACCTCTTTGCTGTTGTACCAGTATTTTTTTATCTCGGTGGATAAGGGATCTCTACTTCTCCTTGTTTTATTGACGAAGGATGTCTGTGTTCCTATCATGGAAATTGATAACAATATATATGCAATGATATATCAATATAAAACTTTAAGATACATAACAACCAAGAAACTGATAGCATCCGATCTGCCTACGCTTAGGATAGAAGATACTTTTACCATTTTAAGGCATGTTTCTGTCTTATCCCGTAGGACATGTTCGCTCCTGCACTTAGCCTATTAATATGAACTAGAGAGATATATAGCTCTAGTAATATACAGATTAATAATAGATAGCGGCCAAAAACTAGGTAAACCCCAGTTCGCCTAATATGCATGATAGGCAATTTAGGTAAATATAAATTGTTCCGACATAATAAAAAGCATTAATTAATAAGGCCAAGTAATCCCTGGGACATCAATCAGTCGCGTCTGAAAGACATCAAACCTAATTTGGGATAATATCAAATATGGGATTATATCGAATCTGAGGGATATCGAATCTGGGATAACTTCGCATCTGGGATTATATCGAAGCTGGAATTATATCAAATTTAGGATTATATCGAATCTGAGGGATATAAAATCTGGGATAACATCGAATCTGGGATTATATCGAAGCTGGATATATATGGAACATACGAGATATTGAGTGTATACGTATATCGAGTAAGTTATGATATCGACTTTGATATCAGGCTTAAGATTTGTCGAAGATAGTCTCCATCCCGGGAATGGTGTATATCAAAGGTGGATGTTTATATTGAAGGTAAGCTTGATATAAAAACTAGGCTCGACATCAAAAATGGGCTCGACATCGAAAATAGTCTCGATGTTGAAAAATAGGCTCGATGTTGAAATTAGGCTCGACATGAAAAAGAGATTTCAATATCGAAAATAGGCCCGATACGTGAGTGAATAGGTATAACATAGTTAAGTGCAAAATGTGTAGGTAAATAATATAATGTAATTAGTATGACTTATCTTGATGTAAGGCACATGTCCGATGGCGCTCCAATCCGTCTTTGTTCTTGATGAATTCGGTTGAATTTCACGGTTGCGTGCTTGTTTCCAAGTACATTCCAGTGTATTCCCACAAACGGCATCAATGATTCGGTGTGTTATCCTCCGCTGGCTTGGCGGGCTGACGAAACACTTCACATCATGCTGATTCTAGGCCACGCTAGAACTAGCTTTGTCCTTAGCACACATGTACTCCAGGTAACGTGGTGAGGGGATGGATAGCTTTCATGATTTTGGGCTGGGCTCGGGTTATCCCAAGCTGCCTACATATCCCTTTGAGTGAATCAAGCCGAACGTAGTTCATTAGTGATAGGTTAAGTATACAACCAAGTATAATGGTATGTCGAGTATCTTGTGGATATTGAATGTGACATCAAATGTGGTATATGAGATGACATCAGAGGCCTTTTATGTCGGGGATGATGTCGGATACAATGTCGAGCGTGATGTTGATAATATATATAGGGTGCTATGTCGAGGATGATATAGAGGGTCTTCGATACAGAGTGAGCAGTGTATGAGTATCGTTAAAGCATGTCTTGACTACCGGAGCCTAGATATTTATAGACATCGGGATGCGGGGACCACTATACTATATGAAATTTTCGGATCGTGGATTGACACAACAACTTTGAGAGTTAAGCTGGCGTTGCCTTAACTCAATTGTGTTCTTCTTGAATATTGTAACATGCAGCGGAATTAAAAACACAAGAAGATGTAATTTTAAGAAGTTTTCAATATTATTAAAAACTTCCGAGCCTTAGGCCAAATAACCAATAAAGATTTTAACAAAAATGTTCCTCACAACAATTCACTCACGCTCTTTGTTGATTGGACTCAACGAAGCAGACAAGTAAGAACTACTTAACTTCTATGAACTAGACGTAAATAGTTGATACAAAAATTCGCAAAAGCAAGACGAAGACAATACAACGCATGATTAATCTCTCATATTGTTTTGCACTATTGTCTTGTATTCATCTTGATGAACTTCACATCTTTTATAGATTTCTTGAAACTTGCACGCCAAGATATGTTGTTCACAGTTTTGGTAACTCTTGTTGTTTCCTTGTTGGATTTTAGCTTATTTGTGAACTCGATATCTTTCTTGAATATGTGTTTCCTTTACTACCGATCTAGCAAGGTAACACATGTTTTTCAAATCGGAGTAATCCTGGAAAGAATTAAGTTGTAGAGAACTGCCAATTTGTTTCCTTCTTTTGCAAACCGTGTTGAGTTGAATATTCAACTTAACTTGAATTATGGAAACTTCAAGTAAGGAATCTTCCATAGCTCTTACTTATGATTAAGATACCTTCCTGGACATAAACATAAACAACTAAAACTGTGGAACTTGATTAATAAGTGAATAAAGGCAAAACTTAAATTTGGCAATTAAAGAACAGTTTTCGTACATGCTATCTGGTTTCAATGTTATCCTCAATGTTGTTCCAACATCGCATAACATTGATTCTAGAAAACCCTACACTTTCAATCTCCCCATTTTCGTCTTTCTTCACAAAATCAATACCTGTTCCAATCAACTGTTATATCCAGAAAGTTAGAATCAACAAGAAACAAATTAAACTACTAAACTGCTCCCCCTGAATGCAAGCTACCATATTCAAAGTTAAACTGTCAAAGACAAGTATTAGGGTCATCACTACATCAAAAGATGTTCAGACCTCAACATTCATCAACGTTGCCTCAACATTGAGACCAGAGAGTTTCCTGCATACAAGGTTAACTAGAATAGCAGTTCAAAATGTGTTTTCATAAGCAATAGCAGTTAGAGCAGTTCAAACAGTAGTAAATCTTAGAGTTACAGGCCATAGCTAGATATCAAGGACATGTCCCTTGATCAAAATAAACCAACTAGAGATAATGTACCAGCAACACAAACATATCAGCAGTTCATAAGAAACAAAACATAAACTAAAAAAATAAATATAAAACTTGGAACTACTCTCCCCCTTTTTGTGAAGAAGGGAGTTTCTCCAAATTTCTCACCATGTCTTCTAGCTCTTTGAGATGCTCCTTCCTTTCCTCAATCTCCCTCTGAGTATCAGCAATTTGCCCTCTGTACCAATTCAGCAGATGATCCACAAAAGTTAAGGTTATGACCATGCAATCTTCCTCTTTGGACATAGGCACTGAAGTTCTAGTAAACTCCTGAGCCTTCTTTTTCTCAGTTCTTGGTCTCACCACTCCGTTTGGGTTCCAAGGAAGATCTCTCACTTTTGATCCAGACAATTAGCTTGGGAGAATTGTCAGTTCAGCATCATTCTTCCTCCAGCCCACAATGACGCTTGTCTTCAATCCTTCCTTGCTAAGGATTTTGCAGATGAGTGAGGAAAAGGCAGCATGCCATTCTTCCTTCCAGCAACTTCAGACATTAACTTCAAAAGCCT
Source organism: Linaria vulgaris (assembly GCA_948329865.1). Classification (NCBI taxonomy): domain Eukaryota; kingdom Viridiplantae; phylum Streptophyta; class Magnoliopsida; order Lamiales; family Plantaginaceae; genus Linaria; species Linaria vulgaris. Next base: position 42,919,868 of record OX415251.1, read on the forward strand.
CTCCCCCAAATTCACAGCTAGCCCATTTTTAATTTTGTACACTAAGAGTGCTGATTCCTTAGTTAGTACAGTGACATTTTTTCCTGGCAGCCAGTTGAAGCATGCTATCTTTTGCAAGACAACACTAAGGGAAGTGAGTTTTGTGGTTGGCAGAGCATCTCTCTAGATTTTGACCAACCCTTCTGTCAAGTCTTCAATCACATCATCACAGTAGGGGTCCTCTGATTCTTCAGTGAGGGGGAATCCACAGATCTTGTTGATGGTGTAGGGTTCAATGTTGAAGACTCTCCCCCTCACCCAAGCCTTTCCATATTTTGGAGATTTGTAGTCCCTGTTCCACTTAGAGAGATTCAGGTAGAATTCCATGACAATCTCAGGAGCATAGTCATGCAACTCCATCACAAATTGGTGCATTCCTCTTGCCTCAAGCAAGTCCATCACCTTGTGTTTCTTGAAGCTGGCCATCACTACAGCTCTTTCAGTGTGAAGTTCCATTCTTTTGAAAGATCCCCACTTCTTCTCCAAATCTTTGGTAAGATAATAGGGAGGAAAGTAGTCCTCCTCATCTTCAGGGTAGATCACATACAACCCATCAGAGTATTCTTCTGTCCCTGATGTTGCCTTAACATCACCAGCAACATCAGCAACAACATCGTGCTCTTCATCAGTATTCTCCTCTTCTTTCTCCTCCTCTTCCACTTCATCCTCAACATCCACCACCTCTATTTCCTCTTCCATAACTTGCTTTCTCTTCCTCTTTCTCTCAGCAACAGCAGCAACAGATTTCCTCTCTTCTTTTTTCCTCGGCTTCAGCAGCCTTCTTCCTAGCTAACCTCTCCTTTTGCCTTTTTCTAACCTCAACACGTTCCTTAGCAGTGTCAGACATAGTTCTCAACTTCTCCCCAGTACCCTTGCTCTTTTTCTTTTGAGCCCTAATCCACTTCCTCACCAATTTATCCACAGATTTATCAACAGATTCACCACCCTCCCTCTCAATAGTTATATCAGCATCAATTTCAGGGTTGGGTTCAGCCATGTTTACCTCAATTTCAGGCTCATTGATGATTGGAGCGGTTGACTCAACAGTTGGCTCAACATTGGAGGTCGATTCTCCTTGTTTGGACTTCTTTCCTCGTCGTACGTAGGGGATCGCCTTCCTTTTAGCAGCAACTGAAGTATCCTCTGATTTTGCAGCAGCACCCCGAGTGTGAGAACGGGTGTGCGCAAATGTGGGTTCATTGCTCAGAGCAACATCTGCAAGAGTATGCATGGGCGACTTGCTTGTCGTTGTTAGTAAGAGAGATTTGAGAGAATTTACAGAGAAAATCGAGAGAACTTTGAGAGTAGAGAGTAAATTTGCAGAAATTTTAAGCACAAATAGGGAATTGTAAGCACAAATAAGGGAATTAGGGTTTTAATTCCTAATATAACCGTGAATAGTGGAGAGAGACTGAATGTTAGTGGGTAGTTAGAGTAGTACCAGGTCTAAGATAAACTCTATTACTAATATGACATGCAGTATTCAAAGCTTCGACTCCGAGTTTCTTAAACAGATTTCTAGAATTCAACATTACTCTAGCCATCTTTTGAAGTATTCTATTCTTCCTCTCAGCAATCCCATTTTGCTAAGGTGTCTTAGGTGCATAAAACTCATGGAAAATGCCTTTAATTTCACAAAAATTAGAAAAGTTTACATTTTCAAACTCTTTTCCATGGTCAGACCTAATTCTTCCTACAGAAGTGCCATACATATTTTTAATACTAGCATACTTAATCCAGCTGTATCTTGAAAAATCATCAACAATAACAAAAGCATACTTCTTACAATTCAGGCTACTAACCTCAATAGGACCCATGAGATCCATATGTAGCAATTCAAAGCACTTATTAGTTCTAGGGTTAGTAATCTGTACCTGAAGTGGTGGATGAACAACTTTTGTTTGTTTGCCTTTCAGGCAGTCTTTACAAACAACTTTACCTGGGCTAGTCAACTTAGGCAGTCCTCTCACAACCTCTAACTTATGTAGTTTCTCCAGATTTCTATAGTGCACATGTCCTAACTTCTTGTGCCACATGACAGATTCATCTACCTTGGCATGGTAGAGCTCATCTTCATCTTGAGCAAGATAGCAGTTGTCCCTTGATGTTGTACCTGTCATGACACGGACATTCACTATTTAACACATCACATGAACTTTTATCAAAAGTAACTAGTATATTATCATCACAAAGTTGACTTATGCTAATTAAATTTGCTTTCAATCCTTCAACCAACAACACATCCTTGAGTGGTGGAAATCCTTCAACATCCAATACACCTTTTCCAATGATTTTCCCTTTAGTGCCTCCTCCATAGGTAACTGTTCCAACAGTCAAAGGAATTACATCTTTCAGGTTGTCAATGTTTCCAGTCATGTGCCTTGAACATCCACTGTCAAAATACCACTTACCTGCAAGGTTATAGTAAATAGCAGAAAAGGCAACATTGCAAACAATTTAACCTTAGGAGTTTTTATCTTTTCAATCCAGGTTCTACTTTTATGTCCTTCAGCTTTGTTACCTAATGTTGGGATAACATTCAGATCAGAGGTTCTCCTAACATTAGTACTGCTATTAATTACTGTTTTCTTCTCAATCACACTTCTATATTTTTTATAATAAGGGTTAATGTGACCAGGTTGAAAATAATATTAACAGATAAAAGTAAGCTTTTTCAAAGTGTTGACATGAATTTCACTACTCACACTACTACTTTCCTTGATAAAACCAGCTTTTAAATAGGCAGAATCAACATCTTCAGAGGGAGGTTTCTCAACATAGCCCACACCATTTTTACCTTGATTTCCCATACTCAGCATGTCATCAAGCTTAGATGTAGAAGAGTTCCATTTGGCAATGGTTTGTTCAGCTTTATTTGATTTTACCTTTACCTCCTTCAGCTCAACCTCTGTTTTGTCAAGGTCTTTCTCATACAGTTTCAGCATCTCCTTCATGCATCCAATCTCTTCCTTCAAGCTTTTGTTGCTCTTGATGAGTTTGTGATTCTCAAGCAGTAGTTTGTGGTAATAGACTTCAGGTCTTCAATGATTTCCTCCTGGGACATTTCACCTTCAAAGAAATATTCTTCATCTAGATCCACTGAACCATGAAAACAATCAAAGTTAGATTTATCATTGTTAGACACAAGATTAGGTTCAATATCACCATCATATTCATCCCAATCTGCAAAGAAGGTCACATGTTCTGATGTTGGATCCTCAATGTTGGGGTAACATTGAGATCCGAAGCAGTTCAGGGAGTCTTATGGTGTCCAGTCAATCTGAGTGAGTAGCGCAGCAGTGTGAACCTCTTCTGATTGTTCTTCAGCTTCTCCAGAACTAAAGGCATCTTCATTGAAATCATCTACACAAACCCAATGAGAATTTCCTCTTTTTCTAAGAGTGTTAGCACATTCATTAGCCATATGGCCATATCCTTTACATTCAAAGCATTGAACATCTTTTAACTTATCAGCTTCTAAAGTGGTAGGTTTTGATGCCATGTACTTCACAAACTTAGGAGGTAATTTTTTATAACCTGGAGAACTATTACTAAGATTCTTTTCTTTACATTTTCCTTTAAAGTTCAGCTTATTATATTTCTTAGTAATTTTACCATAGTTTGAAGAAATTAATTCACATTCATCATCACTTTCATTATCAATACTTGATCCTCTTAAAGCAACAACCCTATGTTTGCTAGGTTGTGAGGCAAGCTACATCTCAAATTCTCCAATAGTATTCATCAAGACTTGAAACTGAAGACTAGCAGGGTTTCTAGATTCACTAATTGCAATTTTCTTGAGCGCAAATTTAGATGACAGTGTTCTCATTGCTTTATAAACCATCTCTTGATTAGTCATAGCAAAACCTAGATTTTTACATTGGTTAGCAATATCAAGAATTTTCTCAAAATAACTATCAACACTTTCATCTTCACCCATCTCAAGTTTTTCAAATTGTTGAAGCAGTTGTCTATATTTGGAATCTTTAACAGCAGAATCTCTTTCACAATGTAATTCAAATATATCCCAAGCATGTTTGGCTTTTGTACAATTCTGGATTAACTTGAACATATGATGAATTGATGATTAACACAACTAAAAATAGCATTAAGGGCCTTTTCATTAGAGTTATAGAGACTTACCTCTGCTGCTGTCCAATCTGCTTCTGGTTTTGGTACTAGATCACCTTCACCATCTCTTGGTAATGTTGGAAAAGAGTATCCATTGATCACATATTGCCAGGCTCGAATATCAATAGGTTTGATGTGAGACCTCATCCTGATCTTCCAGTATGCATAATTAGAGCCATCCAAAACTGAAATCCTTTTGGTATTAGGATTGACACTGTCCATTGTGTTGTATCACCTACAAACCACCAGTGTAGTCGGTGTTTGGCTCTGACGCCAATTGAAAATTTCAGATCGTGGATTGACACAACAACTTTGAGAGTTAAGCTGGAGTTACCTTAACTCAATTGTGATCTTCTTGAATATTGTAACATGCAGCGAAATTAAAAAACACAAGAAGATGGAATTTTAAGAAGTTTTCAATATTATTAAAAACTTTCGAACCTTAGGCCAAATAACCAATAAAGGTTTTAACGAAAATGTTCCTCACAACAATTCACTAACGCTTTTTGTTGATCGGACTCAACGAAGCAGACAAGTAAGAACTACTTAACTTATATGAACTAGACGTAAATAGTTGATACAAAAACTTCGCAAAAGCAAGATGAAAACAATACAACGTAGGATTAATCTCTCAGATTGTTTTGCACTATTTTCTTGTATTCATCTTGATGAACTTCACATCCTTTATAGATTTCCTGAAACTTGCACGGCAAGATGTGTTGTTCACAGTTTTGGTAACTCTTGTTGTTTCCTTGTTGAATTTGGCTACTTTGTGAACTCGATATCTTTCTTGAATATGTGTTTCCTTTATTAACGATCTAGCAAGGTAACACATCTTCTTCAAATCGGAGTAATCCTGGAAATAATCAAACCGTCTATTTGTTTCCTTCTTTTGCAAACCGTGTTGAGTTGACTGTTCAACTTAACTTGAATTATGGAAACTTCAAGTAAGGAATCTTCCATAGCTCTTCCTTATGATTAATATACATTCCTGGACATAAACATAAACAACTAAAACTGTGGAACTTGATTAATAGGTGAATAAAGACAAAACTTAAATTTGGCAATTAAAGAACAGTTTTTGTACAGACTCTCAAGTTTCAATGTTATCCTCGATGTTGTCCCAACATCGCATAACATTGATTCCAGAAAACTCTACACTTTTACTATGTCGAATATCCTATCTTGTTGGCTGAGATATATCGAGTTTTCTAATACGTAGGACATAAATGTATATATCCAATATAATAGGTCGAGTACTATGTTTCCAGTAAGAGATGTGAACAGTAAAACGTAATAAATGACTTACCTTGATGGTATTTATAGATCTCGAGATGCAGGACCACAATACGTAGTACCCGGGAACATCGAGTATTTCACATACATCGAGTGTAATACTCAGTACATGCCTTTTTGGATACATCCTTGGATTGCCTCTTGTCCGTTTGGGTCGGCTTAGGCATAGTCTTATCTAGACCAGCCATATTATCCAGTATTATACAGTGCCCTATTTTGAAAGACACTCTTTTAAATATCGATTTTCAAAGTCAAATACAATTATCTATTTTTGCATTGAATTTTTCTAATTCAGTCCTACATACAAACCCTCCCTCATAGTTCATCAGGCAGTAAAGTATGTTTAGTGGCTATGAACTTATTGGAATGCAACCATGAATATTTGGGTGAAAACATGTATTGAGTTTGAAACTCAATATGTTATTTTATAAATATATCGAGGTTTGGTCTAGATGTACATACCTGATTTATCCTGTAATAAATGGTTGAAATGTGGGATTTTTGCCTATAAATAGACGTGTAAGGCTTCACTTCAGCCATTCTGAAGTTGAGCAAACTCTTGAAGTTTTTCGCTCTTATATCGAGTTTTTGTGGCCCACAAACTTTCCAGGTTCCTCAAAACTCATATTCTATGTAAATCGTTTTTGAATATATCCACACTTAAGCCGTTTTTCTGCAATTTTCCTTGACTTTCCTTTTCTTTGTAGGTGATCTTCAGCTAATCTCATTTAAAAGGTAGGTTCTTGTAATTTTGTGTATTTCTATCATGAATCATAGTTTGCCTTTAGTGTAGTTTATTTTTATCGTTTACTTTTAGTATTCTACATGTCGGATCATGGAGAGCGTATTATTGGTCATGATAGGCCCGCGTTAAGTAGTTGATCAACATAATTTCTTGCGAATTTTCAGATTCAATGTAAGGAGATAAGAAATTATGAGGCCATTTAAATGCTTTTTTTACTTAATTAACTTGCTATCTTAATCTAATAGTGGCGTTTATGATTCTATATTGATCAACATAATTTCTGGCGAATTTTCAGATTCAATGTAAGGAGATTTTGGAAAATTGGGTTGAGTTTTAACTTTTGATACTTCCTAGAAACTTCAAACTTGACATCCTTTGTGTAGAAGAAGCGCTAACGTCAAATACAAAACTTATGGCGGCAAACTACAATCGTAAAGCAAATCCAATGCAGTGCAAGAGTAATTTAAATCAAGAATTCATTATTCATAAAGGCCACAATAGTAATTGAATTTCCAGAAAGCAAGGGTAGAAATAGCAACGACGAATTGCAAATACTATCTGGTGGCCATTGATTCAACTGTCCAAGTGATGACGTATGTTCCAGAGGCCCATCATAGAAGGATTCTTTCGAGTCACCTGCACTTTTATTTTAGGGGGAAGTAGTAGTCAGTATGCAAATCATCCAATCAGTTAGAAAACGCAAATAGCAAAAGAAAAATCTCTAACTGTAAGTTGTTTTAATTTACTTATTACCATCGAATTGGAGCGGAATTTCAAGAATAACATTGGATTACTACATGCATGTAAGATCACAAGATGCTCTTCATGTTGGATTTTCTGTTCATGAAGACATTATGGTGGTCCATTCTGTATCTAAAAATTTCTTCAGCATAACATCCAGATATGTAACCGTGCATTATCACGATCAATACGGAGACAAGCTAAACATGAAAACTATAATGAAGCATTAAACGAAATAAATGTAAGCTCTTTAACCTCTTAAGCTATAATATGGGTAGAGATTCTCGGCATACAACGGCGTGTAACCTATGTTCTCTTTTCGAGCCAGTTTCATCTTCTCTTCCCGGGGCGAAGAGAAAAATGACTTATTCGCCTCGAGCACCTTGCAGAACAAATTCTCCTGCACCCCATGGTTTATAAGTTAATGGAAACCACATTTGATGCACGCCTACACCACAATGTATTCATCTCATGAACAAACCAACCTACAATTCTATCCACATCATTTTACACAATAGTAAATGAACTTAGAAACATGGCTTTTTTTATTGATAAATTACAATAAAATATACGAGCTATTAGCAAAAACTACCCCTGTGTTATCTCTAATTGGCAAATAGCCCCCGTGTTATTTTTATTGGCACCCCCCCCCCCCCCCATATGTTATTCAAAAATTAGCAAAAACCTCCTTAATAAAATATTTTATAATGACAGTACCAATAACTAAGGATTTATAAGTATTATGATTTTATAATAAACATACACTTATTACAATAATATTATAAATCGTGTTAATGTTTTTTTAGATATTTTTAAAATTGTAAAAAAATATAATAAAATTAATCGGTAATGTACTTATATTTTTACATATCTAAAAATTAATGTTTTTTTTTCAAAATAAATATGCATACAATTTAATTTGAATATCATTAGTTCAATATGTATCAAACAAATACAATAACAATCGAATTATGAGATCAATCTCAGTATGTGTGAATTAATTCATTGTAGTAGAGGGATTTTTGCTAATTTTTGAATAACACAAGGGGGGGGGGGGGTGTTTGCCAATTAAAATAACACAGTGGGTTATTTGCCAATTAGGTATAACACATGGGTAATTTTTGCTATTTACCCTAAAATATACCCTTTAACACAACTCAAACAATTGAATTCAAAACTTGTTCTACAAAGTAACGTTAATCTTTCCAATCAGAGTCAAACCTGACGTATAGATTTAGCGGCGGAGATTTTTGAAGGAAGATAGGTCGATTATCGGAAGCTGTAGATTTCTCCCCATTTGCTGAACTACAAATATTGCACTCAGTACAACGAGAGGTAAATTTAAACACCCAATTTAATTGAATATATATCGAATATGAATTGGACAAGGATTCACTCTGAATACTCTAATATATTCTAATAAAAAATAAAAAAGTTAGGTATTGCATACATTTTAGAGCATATGAACTATGCATTTGGATCTCGAATGCAATCAAATCCACAATAGTATTTGACTTCGGTCCTGACAAAATAATAATCAAAATCACATCAAATTGGACGATCCAATTCGATCCAAAATCATTCGATTTCGATTTGATTCGATTCTATTTTGATCATTTTTTCTTTTAATTATTATTTTAGTTTTAAAGGACTAAAGCTATATAACATCTTGAGCAAATTATTATTTCTGCCCAATAACTTTGCAAAAATTTACTTTCTGCCATTTTTTCCCGAGCCGACTTTTTCTGCCATGCTAGTTTTCATTTTTCTATAAAAAATGCTCAATTTCAGCCACATAGGCTAAATTGCTGATGTGGCAGCCCAGTCAAGAAAATGCTATGCCACGTCATATTTTTCAGCCCAAAAAATGTTTTTTGACTAATCCTTCCAAAATAAATTGCACTTTGCACCCCTAATATATATATATATATATATATATATATATATTAAACATATATATATATATATATAACTTCTTCGATACAGTCTATTCGCCAAGATTGCATATCTATGAGCTTGTCTTATGATATTTCTTGCTTCATTCTTGTCTTGTGGCAATACCCCTTTTTTTGCTAAGTAGTCCCATATTTATTTTTTTATATCTTAAAAATATTTTAAAAATAATAAATATTTTAATAATTTCTAATAATTGTAAAAAACAAATAAAAATAAAATACATTAATTAAAAAATAAATAAATATGTCATCATCTTCGCTCAACCACCCCCACCCCCCCACCGACGATATTGTTCACTGATATACCACTACGCACGACGATACGGCAACACGACGCTACTGTCCATCACCGACGCTACTGTTCACTGGTCATCACCATCGCTATTGTTCACTGTTCGCGCCACGGTATTACCACTACGCACGACGCCACGACAACACTGTTCGCGGCACCACTGATTCGGAGAAATTTGACGAATCAGAGGAAATAATGGAGGAAACAATGGCGGTCCTCGGGTCCGAAGATACGCCGAAAATAATGGCGGATCTCTGCAAATTGTAAACAATGACGGTTGTTGATGAATTCGCCGACGCGGGGTGGTGCGGGGGAATTCGCCGACGCGGGGTGGTGGTGACGGTGGGGGGGGGGGGGGGGGTATCATGAGGAAGATGATGACTTTTTCTTTTAATTAATTTTTTTTAATTTAATTTTTTTTCTATTTTTTTATTTTTATATATTGTTAAAATATTTATTATTTATAAATAATTATATATATGTTTATTGTTATTATCTATATATATAGCTTTTTTATTATTATTTATATATATATATGTTTATTATTATTATCTATATATATAACTTTATTATTATTATTTTTATATATATTTATTATTTTTACCAAATAGTTCTATATAAGTTTTTATATATATAAATTTTTATTATTTATAAATATATATATTTTGGGGGCAAAGTGCAATTTATTTTAGGTTGCAAGTGTAATATTTAATATTACAAGGATTAGTCCAAAAAATATTTTTTGGGCTGAAAAATATGACTTGACATGACAACTCATTGACTAGGAGTAGCACTTTCTTGACTGGGCTGCCACATTAGCAATTTAGCCTATGTGGCTGAAATTGGGCATTTTTGATGAAAAAATGAAAACTATCAGGGTAGAAAAAGTCGGCTCGGAAAAAAAATGGCAGAAAGTAATTTTTTGCAAAGTTATTGGGCAGAATCAATAATTCGCCCTAACATCTTTATTATGCATGTAAATTAGCGAATACTTTAATTAAACATGATGGTTTAATAGTATTATACTTAAACTAACCTGAATTAAATAAGTTGTTAGTATTTCATTTTTCGTATATTTATTTATTTATCAACTTAATTTAATATAATATTACTTATTTATTAAATTTTGACGCATTAAGATGATTATTCGATTTGATCTGATTCTTAACCCCTTAAATCGAGGATCAAATGAAAAGGGGTTTCGATTTTAGGACAAATAATCGAAATAAAATCAAATATTTGATTTGATCCAAAAACCGAATCATTCGATCGATTTCCAAACGATTCGATTGATCAGATCCATTGTGCTCACCCCTACTAACACGTACCCCTAACAAAGTATGTGTATTGGTTGTTTTGTAAAATTTTATACACTAAATCTAATTTATCTATATTGTAAATATAAAAAATCCAGTTTATGAGAAATAATAACGGATGTATCGATTATGTGGCTCCCCACTTTCACATTCAGCACTCCAGAAAAGAAAATAAAACCTACAAAGCGCACACACCTTTCTCAAACCGATTTCTACTCTAAATCTTTATTTATATGCTTACATTTATTTTAATTGTGTTTGAATAAATATGTATTATATAATATGAGACATTGCACATGAATTAAATATTTATTATTTGCCATTAGTTCGGGGTACTTTCATCTGGGTTACATGTAAACTAACAAAATATACTAGATTGACTAATCTTGAGCTTCCAACGGATCTTCTAGATTAACTTTGTATGAAACACAACAACACAAAAACTACACAAGATAACAAGTCAAGTCTCTAGAATAAATCGAGTATTCCGGATATGTCGAGTATTCTGGTATGTCGAATATCCAAAATATGTTGAGTAATCTGATATGTACGAGTATCCTATCTTGTTGGCTGAGATATATCGAGTTTTCTAATGCGTAGGACATAAATGTATATAATCCAATATAATAGGTCGAGTACTATGTTTCCAGTAAGAGACGTGAACAGTAAAACGTAATAAATGACTTACCTTGATGGTATTTATAAGTCTCGAGATGCGGGATCACAATACGTAGTACCCAGAAACATCGAGTATTTCACATACATCGAGTGTAATACTCAGTACATGTCTTTTTGGATACATCCTTGGATTGCCTCTTGTCCATTTGGGTCAGCTTAGGCCTAGTCTTATCTAGACCAACCATATTATCCAGTATTATACAGTGCCCTAATTTGAAAGACACTCTTGTAAATATCGATTTTCAAAGTCAAATACAATTATCTATTTTTGCATTGGATTTTTCTAATTCAGTCCTACATACCAACCCTCCCTTATAGTTCATCAGGCAGTAAAGTATGTTTAGTGGCTATGAACTTATTGGAATGCAACCATGAATATTTGGGTGAAAACATGTATTGAGTTTGAAACTCAATATGTTATTTTATAAATATATCGAGGTTTGGTCTCGATGTATATACCTAATTTATCCTGTAATAAATGGTTGAAATGTGGGATTTTTGCCTATAAATAGACGTGTAAGGCTTCACTTCAGCCATTCTGAAGTTGAGCAAACTCTTGAAGTTTTTCGCTCTTATATCGAGTTTTTGTGGCCCACAAACTTTCCAGGTTCCTCAAAACTCATATTCTATGTAAATTGTTTTTGAATATATCCACACTTAAGCCGTCTTTCTACAATTTTCCTTGACTTTCCTTTTCTTTGTAGGTGATCTTCGGCTAATCTGATTTAAAAGGTAGGTTCTTGTAATTTTGTGTATTTCTATCATGAATCATAATTTGCCTTTAATGTAGTTTATTTTTATCGTTTACTTTAAATATTCTACATGTCGGATCATAGGGAGCGTATTATTGGTCAGGATAGGCCCGCGTCAAGTATTGGGTTAAGTAATTTGGGGTCTAAGTTGAAAGAGAGATTTAACACGTCTAACAAAGAGGACAACGCAGTCACACTAACAAAGGACATAAACCAATGGGATACAACAAACACAAGCACCACCAATTGCTGAATGGAATGGCCAGAATATGGGCCGAGGTATCTATATCCGACCATTCAAACCCGAGACATTGCCTACTCTAGAAGGAACAAGATCTTACATCTTAGCAAATGAGTGTCACGAGCTTATCAATCTAGCCATATTTTCCATGATAAATCTAAACCAATTTGGTGGAGGGTCCAATGAAGATCCAAATGCCCATCTTAGAGAATTCATTATGACTTGTTAAGTGTTCCAAATTAAAGAAGATGCGGCTATCCTAAAAATCTTTCCATTCTCACTTATTGGGGAAGCGAATAGGTGGCTAAATGAACTAACAACTGACAACATTGATAAATGGAAACAACTAGCACAACTTTTCTTGCTAAAATTCTATTCACCAGCAAGAATAACCAAGATAAGGAGCGAGATAGTCAACTTTCATCAGATGGACAAAAAATCACTATCAGACGCATGGGAACAATTCAAAGGCATGGCGAGTAAGTGTCAACAACACAACATCCAAGACGAGGTCTTACTTCAACAATTCTACTGTGGATTAACTCCAAGTTCCAGACACATGCTCGATGTTAGTTTCAGAAGGGGTTTCATGCTAATGACCAATGAATATGCATTGGCACTGTTGGGTTCGATCACAAGAAACATATCCAAGTGGAGTATAGAACGAGCACCAATAAGGAGAACTAGTAGGGCCCGTAAGGTAGACAAAATCACTCAATTGACTATACGGGTGGAGCCCGTGAACACCTAGATGAAGCATATGAATTATAACACACCTCTCATTGTGTGTACCAACTATAAAGAAAATCATCCTTACATCGAGTGCAAAGGAGTAAATACAATGATGAATGACGAAATTAACTATGCGAGTTATTATTCGAGGCAAACCAATCCTTACTCAAATACTTATAATCTGGGATGGAGAAATCACCCAATGTTTTCATGAGGCGGTCAACAAAATCAACAACAAGAAAGCAACAATGGAGCTCATAACCGCTAGGATTTCAACCAACCGAGAAGAAGTCCAATATTGAATAAATCGTGTCTAATTGTGATGCTAGATAAAATAATGACATTTAGCTGGGTCGGTCTTCCCCGGTTCAAGGACTGGTAAGAAAATAGAAAGAAGAGATTTGGTATTGTAGTATTTTTCTAGAGAACTCGAATCCCCCCTCTTTTCCAAAAGAAGGGGGTCTATATATATATATATATATATATATATATATATATATATTATTGGGAGTTGTTTACAACTAGGTTTTCTGAAATGGCGGTGTATATCTGCTTGAATAGGAGTCTGACAGGAGCCGTGTATTTTGATAAGAATTTTGAGGAGTTCTACGTCAGCTTCGTCTTTGCTTCGTGCTGATCTTGAAATAGGATAAGAATTTCGAGGAGCTCTGTTCAACTCCGTCTCTTCTTCGTGTTGATCTATAAATGGGATAGGAATTTCGAGGAGCTCTGTGTCAGCTCTGTCTCTGCTTCGTGCTGATCTTAAAATATGATAAGAATTTCGAGAAGCTCTGTGTCAGCTCGGTCTCTTCTCGTGCTGATCTTGAAACATGATAAGAATTTCGAGAAGCTCTGTGTCAGCTCTATCTTCGCTTTGTGCTGATCTTGAAATAGGATAGGGATTTCGAGGAGCTCTGTGTCAGCTACGTCTATGCTTCGTTAAGTGCTTCTTTGTAAGAACATAATAATATATTTTTAATTTGAGGAGCTTATTTCTGAGTATTACTAGGAGTCCCCCAATTCACCCCGTATTCGTAGAATACGAGGGGAGTTAAAAACGTTGCTTTGGGAAATTGAATATGGGGATTTTAATGGGATGCGACTCTCTATTTCACGATGGCTGGATTGGACACATTGATTAGGTCTAATTATGACTAGTTAGGGTCTCTTGATGTGATGCGACCTTTGGAGTTCGATCAGACACATGCCTTTCCACAAAGCGATTCATCTTTAGGCAAGAATTAAATGGCATTGTTTCCTCGTTTATAAAAAGGGGGTGTTTCGCCGTATCTTTTCCATATTTCAAAAAAAACAAATTCACTCTTCTAAGAGAAAATTTTATCTCTGCTCTTGTCAATTCATACTTCACGGTTTTAATAATCTTTTTTCTTGTAAAATCTTATGGCTTCTGATACTCCAATTCTGGTGGTATCTTTCGAGAGGGAGACGAGAACCTCGGAGGAGACACTAATTGTGGGGATGACGTCATCTGGAGTTGGAGACGGGAACTTTGAGAGATTAGAAACACTTGTGTCAAATAATTCAGTCTTATTTTTGCTAAGAATTATGTAACCAGTGAAAAGCTATAAACTCAATGGCCTGTAGTGAGTTAGTGTTAGGATTGAGTTCCTTACTCAGCTGCATTTTGTAAAACCAGTAAAAATTAATTTAGTGGTTATTTGACAGTAAGGCTCGGCAGGTTATATGATAACCTGCTTAAAATTCATTCATTGTGGTTGTTTTGTTCCGTTGCACTTTACTCTTTAGTGAATGTTGGGACAATATCGAATACAATCGATTGGCACAACATTCCAAATTGACACAACGTGTGAATCAAAAAGAGTATCACTCACGACCCATACATTTCAGTGAATTTTATCTCGAGCCTACCTCATTGAGGCTCACTTAATCGAATCACAATGAAGTCAGTCATAAACTTATTTATCACAGCGGAAGCTTCATATTTTTAGAGTTGTTATTACAATCCACACCACACACAAAACAAAAACAAAGGACTTAATAATTAGTATAATGACACACGATAATAGGACGGTTTTATTTAACACAAACTTTCAACTTTTATTGATATTTTCCACATGTCCACAGTAGTTTGATCCAGCTCCGTCGTTATCCCCCGCTTACTCTGAGGAATGGACAGAGAAAACAAAAAAAAGGTAAGTCAGTGATGACTTAGTGAGATTTTTAGCAACAATAAAGATGGAAATTTATATGGTATGTAACAGCTGCAAGATATTAGAATTAACGAGACCAAGTAAAGCAAAAAGTGAAGCAAGATAATGAACTTGTGCTTTATATATAATAGATCCAACCTTGTTTCAACCAATATACTACCTTGTACCTCCGTACGAGGAGTTCTCACAAATAAATCAAGAGACATGCTCGAGTATATGTCTATCTAAAATGCGGGCTACAATTAAATCTTAACCGCAAGCGGCGTCTAGAGAAATGGGTATCAATCGAATTTACTTAAACTAATAACCCTTTGTTGCTTAGTAGTAACTCGACTCAATCCCAATGCCCAATTTTCCAAAGGCGTCCCAACGGGTATAACAAATAAGCATATTTTAGTTAGTTAAACGGATAAATATTCCAACATAGTCCGTTGCTCTTTGCAGAGTTCAAGAATCATCAAATGGGATATCATGTCGAGAAATTATCATAATTATGAATCAATAAGTGGCTAAAATTCAATATGGAATATAACTCAATGACAAGGTATTTTATTATAAACGATGGTATTAATATGAAATATTGTCGCAAGAAATTTGTTCAATTAAGGTAGTTGTGATTCAGAAAGAAATAATCGCTATTAATATGTCCAAGTTCCTCACGCTGAATCCCAAATGGGCTCGATGAAATATTATAATCTCACATTTTGCAGTAACTTCGTGTTCGATATAGTCGGCAACGTTTCCTATATAAATTAAGATATGATAATAAATTTTATAACTATTTCTCTTTATGTTTTCACATGTGGTCGACATCACTGTCAATATTTAAGTATTACTAGATTAAAGTAATAATAACATAAAATAATATTAACTTAATTTTATGTAATTTTGTCGCATAGTTATTAATCTCCTTAAAATATGTGTGTGAAACTATTTATAAGTACTTATTGTATTTTAAAGTTAAAGTAAATTAGAACAACAATAAGTATTTCATCTGTAAATAAAATTTATGTTTCATAACCTATAAAGCTTTTGGGAATACATCGCACAATGAAGTGGTGTGGAAGATCTTCATCATGTATAGTTAGCTAGGTTGCAGTTTCTAGCAACTAAATTTGCATTGGACACATTAAATTTCATGACTTGAAAGTTTCGTGTGACTTACTCATAAAACATAAATCAAATTAAAGAAAATTTTAGTCGTCTTTAGTATTACAATGCTACAAAAATATATATATATATTATCACTTTACTCTTGCAGACTTAAACCACAAATTTGAAGGACACCAACAAATATTAAAACTTGAGTAATAAATTGGGGGTTGTTTATAAACTTAGGTTTATAAAAAATCCTTCTATAGATTCTCAAGCAGACGACTAAAACTACGATTGAGAGCAGAATATATAAAACAAAGAAAAAAAATCCGAGTCTACGCCTCACATATATATATACATGCAAAGTTGATCGAATCCGAGTGTGGGAGTACCTTAGTACTCACTTTTATGAGGCGTATGAAAGTCTGAGACGCTCTTCCACATGATCACCACTACGGATTGGGGGAAATCTACAAGAAACATCACTCCCAAAAAAAACCACTAATGAAATATTCATACGAAATCCATATTTTGGTTGTCACATAGCAATAAAGCAAGTCTCTGATTTCTATGTTGATGTAAAGTTGGTCCAATTATTTGAACCATAGAATTATTTGCTTATAAACTAGTCATGATCATGCGCTTGAGTTGCTAAACATGTTTTCATACCGTGGAGGGTTTGAATCATCACAGCAACTCTTTAAGCATTCCACCACGCAATCAGGATTGGGATCCAAAAAGAAAGCCATCTACTTCAAAACAATTTTGAAAAAGAATATAACAACTAAGAGAACTGCTTCCCAAACATCATTTCAACAAGAAGTGATTACCGAATATCGTAACTCTATCATTAAAAACACTGGAGGCAAAAACAAGAAGTGATCACCGAATATCGTTCTTGACCTGTAGGCATCACACGATGCAACGTTGACCTGCACATCATAGAAACATAAATGAGCACCACGAATCCCTTTGTTCCACAGAGGAACAAAGAACTATCGAATCCTAGGATTGAAATACTAGTTGAAGGCACTAATTACCGGAACAAACAATTGGTCCATCTCTCCATCATGTCTCCAATGTTAACTATGAAAGACCTGACTCAAGATCCAAAATACAAACTGAAAATTGTTAAAGTTTCACTATTCATATGCCTCACTGTGTCCTTATTCAGAGCTGAAATTCAGTAAACCCACCCAGTAACGTGCTGCACATCTTCCCAAAGTTGTGGCTCCATCCATTTTTTCCTACAGACCTGTTAACACGAAAATAGCTTAATCATTACATTAACATGTGCTATTTGGCAAAGTTACAAGAATAGTTACAATTGAGTCCGAGCACGCTGGACAAACATACCTGAAGTCCACCTACGCCATCTGTAGCTAGAAGAGTTATCATTCCATAATCTGAATGAGCAGAAGCTCCATATAATTCTTCATCAGATGAGCTCAACTCCCCTGCACTCCAGAACAACAATAAAACTAGTTTATATTTCTTCATCCAATGAATTCCACGACAAAACATAATATCCAGCCACATGTTTTCTACAAAATGGAATAATGGAAACAAAAGATTTGAAGCTACAAGCCTACAACGTTAATGTGACAAGCTATAAAAATTATCTAGTTTCTACGAGGATGGTGTAAAGCAGTGATACTGCTGCACTTTAAACCTGGAGACGGTATAAGGCAGTAATAACACATACAGTCAGCACCCAACAAACCTGGATAATGGATCAAGCGGAGAAAAGCATTTGGTGGACTTAGTGCCCCGATATCATAGAAGAAGCTCTCCTCCATGTTCAAAGCCGAAGCAATTAGTGAGATCAGTCTTTCTCCAGCATTCCTAATGCAGGTAAAATAAAACGTAAACATCAGTGAAATAGGTTAGTTATTTTTGGAACGAGGCTCAGACGCAATAAATTAAACTTGCTAGCAGGCAAGTTAATGAAAGAATAAGACTTAGGTAACACTTACAAGACTTGTTTATAGTAATCCTCCATGATAGACCTCCAGCTTGGCAGAACCCCTGCTAAGAAGTTACATTGAATTGGTCAGTTATTCTTCAACATAACAGACTTCCATCTAATTAAGGAAATGCTCCCCCACGTAAACAATATCCATACAATAAAGTTGTTTGACTAGAAAAAGAAGGCCTTTTATGGTTGAAAAAATATTTAGAGAGAAAGATAATCATCAAACACAGGAAAAAAGATTAAAAAAAAAGAATGAATTATGAGGCTATTTAAACGCTTTCTTCACTTAATTACCATGCTATCTTAATTGGGATTGAATTTTAACTTTTGATACTTCCTAGAAACTCCAAAGTTGACATCCTTCGTGTAGAGGAAGTGCTCACATTAAATATAACACCTAATGCGGCAAACTACAGGTAAAGAACCGAAAGCAAATGCAATGCCGTACAAGAGTAATTTAAATCAAGAATTCTTAACACCATAGTAATTAAATTTCCAGAAATCAAGACTAGAAGTAGCAATGGCGAATTGCAAATACCCTCTGGTGGCCATTGATTCAACTGTCCAAGTGATGACATATCTTCAAGAGGTCCAACGTCGAAGCATTCTTTTGAGTCACCTGCGCTTTCATATTCAAATTGTAAGTTCTTCAAATTTACTTGGCGCGGAATTTCAAGAATCACATTGTATGTTATCTTGAAGAAAATCTTAGATACAGAATCCAACAGGAAAAGCATTTTATGATCTTACATACCGTGCATTATCATGTGTTATCTATCAGGATCACTACGGAGACAAGCCAAACATATTAAGCATGAAACTAATCAGAATTAAACTCGTTAACCTCTTAAACCGGAAGATGGGTCGAGATTCTCGGCATACAACAGCGAGTAACCTCTTATCTCTTTGCGAGCCAATTTCATCTTCTCTTCTATGGGCAGAGAGAAAAATGACTTATTCGCCTCAAGCACCTCGCGGAACAGGTTTTCCTCCACGCCATGATTTATAAGGTAAAAGAAACCACATTCCATGTACGCCTACGTCACAATATTATTCATCACACTCATGAACAAACTAAAATGAATTCTTTCCACGTCATTTTATTTTACACAGTAGAGCAACTTATTAGCAACTTCCTTTTTAACGATTAAATACAATAAAACATACTACCAATCCATTTCATCAGTATATACATCAATAAAGCAGTATTACCATCATTATCAGTTTAAGCAACTCATTCACTCGTTCTACATAAAAAATGATTTTGTGAACAGAAGTGAAATTAAGCTCTATCAATAAGAAGCTGATTAAACTAAATCTTTTTTCCAATCAGAATCAGACCTGGCGAATGGATTTAGCGGAAGAGATGCGGTCGGAGGAAGATAAGTCGATTATCGGAAGCTGTTACGGGCCAAATATTATATTCATGCATTGCATAATTATTTAATTTCATCATTTCATATTTTAGTATTGTTTTCTTTAGTTTCGTTATTTTATTCCTAAGTCAGACTAAGTCTAATCTATTTTTAAGTTTCCTTAATTGTAGTTAGTGGTTTAGTGGATAAGTTAGTGGAAGTAGTGGACTTTTAGATTCCTTCTTGTATTTAACACGGCTGATTGCAGTGGAAAAGATAGGAAATGAATCTTTAAAAATTATTTAGTGAAATCTTTTCTCTCTCAACATATTTCTGGAGTTGTTCCTCACTCGAAGAAGGAATTTAATTGCTAATTGCATATCATTGGTGCTTTCATCTTGCACTCACAAAGCCTCCCACATAATCATGCCTCCTAAACCACAAACGCACTCACAACCCGCATCCGATGAATCGCAAAATGAAGCCATACGCAATCTCCAAGTTGAGTTGGTCGAATTGAACAAAAAATATGTTCAATTAGCTGAAAATCAAGCCTTGCGTAACCAGCAACACGACGAGAACATGGCCAAATTCATGGCGGAGATGCGCCAAATGCATCAAAACCCAATACAAACAACCACCTCTCCTAACCCAAACCCACAAACACCACCACATTACCATGTTGATAACCCACACTCTTCAGCCACAAACAACCAAAACACAACAAACAACCCTCTTTTCCAGCAGCCAAAAACTTATCGCATGGATCTACCCACGTTTGATGGATCCGAGCCGCTAGACTGGTTGTTCCAAGCAGAACAATTCTTTGAGTACTACAACATTCCACCGGAGCAACGATTGCCTATTGTCTCAGTTCGTATGCAAGGCAAGGCTCTTTATTGGTACAAATGGATGCACAACAATTACCAACTTCACGGTTGGGATGCTTTTACGCACGATTTATCAGTTCGCTTTGGCCCATCTTCCTATGCAAACCATCAAGCGCAACTTTTCAAGTTGAGACAAACCGGGACCGTCGATGAATTTCACGAACGTTTCGAAAGAATTGCAAATTTTGTCACAGGCTTGAATGCCGAGGCGATGTTAAATTGTTTCCTTTCTGGCCTTCGTAAGGACATTCAACAAGAGTTGGCCCTTAACAAACCACACACCGTGCAACAAGCAATTGAAAAGGCCAAATTGGTCGAAGATAAATTGCGCGATGCCGAGGCCGGTTATCAAAACTCTACGATGACACAAGTTGCATCTGCGTTACTTCCTACTCCAATCGTACCTCCTCGTGTCGCACAACAACTACCTATGCGTCGCTTGACTCCAACTGAGATGCAAGCACGACGATCCAAAGGACTGTGCTTCAATTGCGATGGAAAGTATGAACCTGGTCATCAATGCAAAGGGGCGCAATTTTTAACGTTAGTCACTGATGAGGCAACTGACCCCGTGGATCATCACGTAGAGGAGTTTTTTCCACCTTAGACGAACCATAATTTGACGTCAACCTTGTGGACAAGGCCGCAATTGAAGGAGGGGGAGATGTTACGGGCCAAATATTATATTCATGCATTGCATAATTATTTAATTTCATCATTTCATATTTTAGTATTGTTTTCTTTAGTTTCGTTATTTTATTCCTAAGTCAGACTAAGTCTAATCTATTTTTAAGTTTCCTTAATTGTAGTTAGTGGTTTAGTGGATAAGTTAGTGGAAGTAGTGGACTTTTAGATTCCTTCTTGTATTTAACACGGCTGATTGCAGTGGAAAAGATAGGAAATGAATCTTTAAAAATTATTTAGTGAAATCTTTTCTCTCTCAACATATTTCTGGAGTTGTTCCTCACTCGAAGAAGGAATTTAATTGCTAATTGCATATCAGAAGCTCTAGGATTTTCCCCATTTTCACTGAAATAGTGTTGTTATTACATTTGAGTACAACTGCGTTCAAATTTATATGGTAGCTAAGGTTGTCTGACTGTCAACTTGCTTTTGAAGAACCACCTTGCTTTTGAAGAACCACTAAATTATGCTAAAGAAGTTGTTCAATTATCATAATTGCACCCATGCTAACTTAATGAAGAGATGGTCACATATGGGGCAATATAAACGCACACACTTACAAGGACCGGTTCTTGTAAGATAATGATTTCTTTGTTATTCAATGAATAATGTTCAATATATATACAAAGGAGATCATCTATCATAAGGTAATTATCTATAACTAAAGATATATATCAATCTACAATAATTACCAATTATACATATTCTATATCTAATACACCCCCGCAGTCGAAATGGGAGGAGGACGATCGTTGAGACTGGACCAAAAATCGTCAAAAAGAACCCGTGGAAGTCCCTTCGTAAAAATGTCGGCTAATTGATAACGTGAGGGAACATGTCGAACACGTACTTGACCACGGGCTACTTTTTCTCAAACAAAATGAATATCAACTTAATGTGTTTGGTTCCTTGATGCTGGACCAGATTGCTGAAAAGGTAGATGGCGCTCACATTGTCACATTATACGAGAGTCGCTGAAACGATAGTACAGTGAAGCTCCAAGAGTAAGTTTCGAATTCAACATGAATCAGACACTGCATTAGCCACGCCACGGTACTCTTCTTCGGCACTAGACCGTGAGAGGGTCGGCTGTCGTTTGGCAGACCAAGAAACCAAACTGTCGTCAAGAAAAACACAGTATCCCGAAGTCGAGCGATGAGTGTCAGGGGACCCGCCCCTATCAGCATCAGTATAGACGGTCAACCCCTTAGCCGAGGAGGGAGAGATATGAAGACCAAGATCAAGAGTCCCATGAATGTAACGTACAACCCGTTTAAGGGCCAACATGTGAGCATTACAGGGATCATGCATAAAGAGATAAAGCTATTGAACGACATACGAGAGATCCGGTCTTGTAAAGTAAGATAATGAAGGGCGCCAGCCAAACTGCGGTAACGAGCAGGGCTCAAAAACTTGGCACTCTCGGGCATTGCTCCAAGTTTGGATTTCGTGTCAACCAAAATTTGACTGGGTTTACACGACTCCATACCTGCGCGGAGAATAATATCATTGGCATATTTCTTCTGAGATAGGAAAGACTGTCAATGCAACGCTGAACTGCAATCCCAAAAAAAAACTCAAATGACCCAAGTCCTTCATGGCAAATTCCCGACCAAGCTGAGACATAATAAACTGTCGTAAAGAAGGAGAATAGGTCGTGAGCAAGATATCATCCACATAAGGAAGGATGTAGGCCGTATCTGAACCACGACACATG
The DNA here is from genome assembly GCA_948329865.1 of Linaria vulgaris. Classification (NCBI taxonomy): domain Eukaryota; kingdom Viridiplantae; phylum Streptophyta; class Magnoliopsida; order Lamiales; family Plantaginaceae; genus Linaria; species Linaria vulgaris. The sequence goes on from OX415251.1 coordinate 42,942,697, forward strand.
ATAAAGAGAGAGAGATCCGAGGCATTGTGCGAGAAACCAATGGTAGCAACAAAATCAGCAAACCGCTGATACCAAGCTCGAGGGGCCTGGTTAAGCACACATGATCTGGGCGAGATGAGTTACGAAACCCAAGGGGTTGGTGCATATATACGGTTTCATGAAGATGATCGTGTAAAAAAAACATTCTTCACGTCGAGCTGATGAATATCCGAAGCCTTGGACACTGCAATACTGAAAACCACCCGAATAGTGGCGGGCTTAACCACGGGACTGAAAGTTTCATCACAATCAATCCCAACATGTTGAGACATGCCATCACCTACAAGTCGGGCCTTATGCATCTCGAAGGAACCATCAGAATGAAACTTGTGACGAAAAATCCACATAGACCGAATGATATTGACATTAGTAGGACGGGGGTACCAACTCTCATGTCTTATTTTTAATAAGAGCATCAAACTCATCAGTCATGGCCAATTTCCAATTAGGATAGGATAACGCCGCTACAGTATTACGTGGAAGAGGAGAGTGAGAAGAGGTGGAGCTGAGATTGGATAGGAGGTTTGACTTGAAGATGCCATGTTGGATGCGAGTCGTAATGGGGTGAGTAGGGGGCTGTGTCGCCTAACGTGGTGCATGAGACGAGGGTGGTATCGCATGAGTTGGTGCACGAGGAGAGGGCAGTGTCTCCTGAGATGGCGCGCGGGGTAGAGATGGGCTACCGCGCAAAATAGGGGACACGTACAGTTTGGCTGGCGACGCAGGCAGTGACTGTGTTGCCGCAGTAGGGGGAGGAGAAGCAACCCGTGGGGGGTCCATGTTGGGAGTGAGAAGGGGAGGAGTGAGTAGGGGTGACCGAGCATCATCGAGGAAGGAAGGAGGGAGCCGCAGTGTGAGGAACATGGTTCTGGTTGCAATATTGGCCCAACATCAACCCAACACTGGGACAGAAGGTGCAGAATTTGGTACCATATGGTTCTGGTTGCAATATTGGGGGGAGAGGAAGAGAACTTTGAGAAAGGGAATGAGCTTTCATCAAAGAAAACATGTCGACAAAGAATTATTTTGTTGGTGGAGAGGTCGAAGCATTTATAGCCATGATGATTAGGGTGGTAACCGAGGAACACACAAGGAGTAGACCGCGGTTGTAGCTTATGTATTGTAGTAGAGGGGATGAGAGGATATCAAAGACACCCAGAAATCCTGAGATGGGCGTAGGAAGGAGTTTGATGGTAGAGACATTGGACTGGCGTAATATAGTGAAGGTTTTTAAAAGGAATTGTGTTGTCGAGATAAGTGGCGACTTGCAAGGCGTAAGGCCAAAAAGTCGGCAAAATGGAAGCATGGGAAAGAGAAGTACGAATTATATTATTTATTGTATGGATCGTGCGTTCGGATTTTCCATTTTGAGAAGAGGTGTAAGTGCAAGAAAAGCGTTGATGCATGCCATATATTTTGCAAAAGGTGGAGAAAAATGCGTTTTTATATTTCGTACCATTGTCACTTTGGAGAATTTTAATATCACATTCAAATTGTTTGTTGACATAAGCGCGAAAAGATAAAAAGCTAGGAAACATATCATTTTTGTGAGATAAAGGAAACGTCCACAAGAAACTCGTATAATCATCTAAAAATAAAACAATAACGATGCCCCGAAGAGCTCAAAACGGGAGATGTCCAAACATCAATATTAACTAAATCATACGGTAAACGAGCCATACTAAGTGAATCATAAAACGGAAATTTAATATGTTTCCCTATGGGACGAGAATAACAAAACGATATAGAAGAGCATTTATTACATGTAATTTGAGAACTACGTCCAAGAAAATCAAAAGCATGATAACCGGGGTGGCCAAGTCGTGCGTACAAACGGTCGGCCAAGAGAGAGAGAGAGAGAGAGGAAACCAGAAGGCCACGAGACGGAGCGAGAGGTGGCGGATGGGAAAACAGGGTACAGATCACCCGAGCTATTGTATCGCATGTTGGAGGTGCCCGTTTGAAAATCCTTCACGAAAAAACCAAATGGATCAAAAGGGACAGAAATAGAGTTATCAGTGGTGAATTTTCTGACAGAGATCAAGTTTTTGATGAGGTGAGGAGCATGGAGAACGTTATTGAGATGAAGAGGGGGGAGGGGAGAGAGAGAAAGAAGAGTTGGAAGAGTGTGACCATTACCAACAATTATATCACGTTTGGTGCACACATTAAAGTAAGACGTGAGATTACCTTGGTTAGAGGTCATGTGATATGAGACACCCGAGTCCATGTACCAATTGTCATCTGGTTAGCCGAGGGACAGCGTATGCATCGCCAAATCAATGTCCGTAAGAGCATATGGAGCCACCTTAGTGTAGTACGCATGTTGGGGACGTGGGCCAAGCCTGTCCTCACGGGTTGGGGTTTGGCGGATGTTGCTGGGCCGTAGGGTATGGGGCCAGCGGAGCGACCCATTGTGGCGGAGGAGCAGCCAATTGTTGCTGCGTAGGGTAGTCCCAAGGTGGATAGGGCCACAACCACTGATACGGCGGAGGTGCGCCGCGACCATTGTGGCGGCCGCTGCAATCGCACTGACTCGTGAAGTGTTCTCAACTGTGGCCTCGCCCTCGTCCTTGATTTGCATGATACGGATCGAGTTGCGGAGCCGAGTTCGTGGGAGCGGCCGGTGGGGCGTGATGCGAGACTAGGGCTGCATCGGGTTGTCGCGAGGCACGCTTGGCAAGGTTCATCTCCTCTAAAGATAACATGGAACGAGCTTTAGAGAAGAGAGACAGCGGATCACTTTGCTGAATTAGGGTTGCAATGCTGCCATATGCATCGGTAAGACCCATGACCATTTGAAGAACCAATCGATGGTTTGAAACGAGGGAACCAACGTTGGCCAATTGATCAGCGATCATCTTCAATTTTTGACAATAAGCACCGACTGGGCGGCCACAAATGAATGGGGGATGATGTGGCCGAGAACATGGTAAGCTCGTAATTGGATTTTAAATAACTTGGACCAAGTAGAATATTGCCCGGATTCAACGTCCAACAAGATAGGGATGAAGTTCTTAATGTTAGTGACATTGAGGGCGGGCGAAAATTTTGGAGGAGCGGCCTCGTGAGGAGGCGCGTCGTTTTTGCCGTCGAAGAAGGTGGACGACTTGAAGGAGGAGGTATCGTCGTTAGGGTTTGTCGTAGTTTAGGAGAGAAAGAAAAGAAAAGAAGGCTTGATACCATAAAAGATAATGAATTCCTTGTATTATTCAATGAATAATGTTCAAATATATATACAAAGGAGATCATCTCTCATAAGGTAACTATCTATCACTAAAGATATATATCAATCTACAATAATTACCAAATTTACATATTCTATATCTAATACTTCTATCAACAACTAGATCTGCAAATATCGAGTACGTACATGCATTTATGCCACTAAAAATAATACATTTTAGAAATTATTTTGGTCTTATTTCGTCTAGGTTACAATACACCGAGAAATCGATACAGTGGGGCCTGACTAAACCAAAATAATGCTATCCTATTACAATGAACCAGCTAGTTTACTCCGGAACACCTATTACACATAAGGAAATATAAGATGACAAGAAATAATCCCTAAATGACCAAGTTGAGAGAACAGTCGAACGGGAGAGATTCGACACTCTCTGATTGTTGTATTGCGGGCATTAGATACTTATGATATCAGACTGAACTTGGGAACTTGTCAAGCTACCTACGTATCCCATTAAGGGAATCAAACCGAACGTAGTTCATTTATCTCTTTTGAGTTGCCTCTATTGGGTCGACTCATGGTAGGGCTGCTTGGTTCACTTGGTTCAACATTGGAGCGACTTCACGGTTTCGATTATATGTCTTTGTAGGATGATCGAAATCTCGATCCGCTTCTTGATTACAAACCCCAACTCATGTAGCTTTCAGGTCATATATGGGTTCGATCTTGGTGAGCATCGAATTAGCTTGGTTCGATGCGTCCATGTCGAACAGGGTGAATTCGAGACAGCTTGGCGCAATTTCACGGTTTCGATCATATCTCTTTGTAGGATGATCGAAACCTCGACCCGCTTCTTGATTTGGGAACCTGACTCGTGTATATTTAAGGTGTATAAGGGTTCGATCTTGGTGATCATAGAATTGGATTGGTTCGATGCGTCCATGTCGAACAGGGTGAATTTGAGACAGCTTGGCGCGACTTCACGGTTTCGATCATATCTCTTTGTAGGACGATCGAAACCTCGATCTGCTTCTTGATTCAGGACCCTGACTCGTGTAGATTTCAGAAAATATAAGGGTTAGATCTTGGTGAGCATCGAATTGACTTGGTTTGATGCGTCCATTCCGAATATGGTAAATTCGGGGATAGCTTGGCGTGACTTCACGGCTTTGATCATATCTCTTTGTAGGATGATCAAAACCTCGATCCGCTTCTTGATTCGGGATCCTAACTCGTGTAAATTTCAGGGAATATGAGGGTTCGATGTGTGTATCGAATTGGGGTATCGAATTGGGGCATAGAATTGAGGCATCGAATTGGGGCATCGAGTTAGGGGCATCGAATTCGGGCATCGAATAGAAGCATCGAATTGGGGCATCGAATTGACTTGGTTCGATGCGTGGCATCTCCGTCCTTCGCCCTTCTTGTGAGGAGTGAGGGGGTATATATATGCATGATTAGAGGGCTAAAAGGTCATTTTACACTAATCTGCGCAGCTTTACTATTTTGGGCATAACTTTCTCTCTGGACCTCTGAATCGCATTCCGCTTGTTGAGTTGCAACCTAGACTCATGTGACTTTCCAGTGACATATTACTCAATGTCTAATTATCTATATAGATATAATGGTGACCGAAATACGACTAAGGTAGTTTTACCTCTAAGCCTTCTCGACACTCACCGGTCAATTTCGTGTCATCGTGGCTTCTTCTTGACATGATATATTATATCACACCATTTAGTCCCCCAGTTTGGAGTGTGATTTTGGTACATAAGCATACTTCAAGCTATAAGGTTGGGACTAATCCTCAATTTCGAAAGTCATGAGGATGTTGTCTCACGGAGATTGGTGATAATGCCAACTGCCACCGGTGGACGCGTTAAGGTTGGGACTAATCCTCAAATCTGGATAATGGAAGAAATTGATGCGGAAGATGAGAGAATAGGTGTCAATTTGGCTAGATTCAATGCATCTAATCCCACATTCAGGAGCAGGCGAAATACGAACATAGCGAGTTCCTCTCGTTCAGAGGATGAGCATTGGTACACCTCCGCTAGGAGGAAATTTGTGGAGGAAGAATCTGCTCAAGAAGCGCAAGACATTTATGTGCCCGCATTTAGGCGTACTCGACCTTTAGGGAACCCGAGACCGGCCCCTCCTGGGAATCTTGTTCATTATGATTTCCTTAATGACGAGAATTCGGAATGCTTGAGCGCTACTCTGGGCGGCTATTGATTCAAAGAAGAATAGGCGGGAGAAATAATGCGGAGTCTATGGCCTCAATTGGATCTCCAAGAATTAATTGACAGGTTAGGATACCAGGATCTTGCTCGCTTTGGGCGCTTATTTTTTGTTTCTATTATTATAGGAGTATATCGACTTTGCCGGGATTATAGCGGTTTGGCCGAGGTTCAGAGTCAACACAACTCCGTCGTCGATAGGCTACGCGCCAATATTCATAGTGGAAATTATAGCCTACGCAATGTGCTGATATGCGCCAGAGAGGCTGAGAAGGTGGCTGCTAAAGCTACTCGTGATGCTCACGATGTTGGAGTTGCGGCCAGGAAAACCGAAGAAAATGCTGACGCATTGCATGCAGAAATAGCTGCACTAAATAGAGAAAATGACTATTTGAAGCGTGAGAATTCTTCACTTAAAGTGTCGAATGTCGCTTCAGATTGAGTCATAGCTGATTTGGGTCGTCGTGTCCGACATTTCGAATCGGAGGATTACAAGTGCTTCATTGCTAAATCTTTTATGTAGGATTACAAGTTACTCCGTGGTGCAGAGGACATGAAATACGGCATGGAACTTGGTGTCGATCAGACTGGCTATCTAGGATATCTCGGAGATGGTTTTCGAAAAGATATGTTGAATGCTAGTCGTGGCCCTAGGATGGAAATCCCAGAGCCTAGCGGTGATGACGACGATGATTTACAGACCCCTAAACCCGACGATATGTTCTACGATGTATAGTGTGATCATAAGGGCAAGAGTGTGTCTGGTTCCGGTTCTTTAAATCCTAGTTCACCTCTAATGCAAAAGGAATTAGTCAAAGGTGCTCCTAGTGCAGCTTTGAGCGAGTCGGAGAGGGTCAATAAAGCCCTTCATGACGTTTTTGGTCAAAGTGATGATGAGATTGATTTGCCTCCAAAAACGTCCAGGTCTACGATTTTCCTGCGGAGTCCTCCTAGAGCGTCGAGTTTCCGACACATGCCTGATGTTGCTATGCATAAAAGAAAGAAGGTTGCACCCATGTACAATATCCCTGGCCGAACGATGATTTTACCAACTGAAATGTACCCTCCTCGAGATCCTACCCGAAATCGTAAAATTCCTGCTACTGAAATTGGCGTGCCTGAACGATCATTTAATGACCAAGAGTTGATTTCTCCCTGCAGGTATCATCGTGGCGAAGCCTCTGAGAGAGATGGAGTTATTTTGCCCGAAGGTTGGGCACAGGCTGAGGAATCGGTGCTCACGGGGGATCAAATTCAGGGAAATTGTGCCAATTTTGCACATTCCGTGGATGTGATCCTTCGTCCTGAGTCCCCCCAGACATCAACTGAGTAGCGATAGCTAGACGATATTATTTTGATGATATTATGCTTTTTGTTTTGTAAACAGTTTTTGCATATCGCTTGGAACGGTCCTTGTATGAGACCGATTTTGCAGCTTCATATCACAGTTTTTGATTTAAACTTTATTGGTGCAATTCATTCTTCTTTCAATTACGTTTAGTAGATGTTTAGTTGCTCTTTGCCCGCTGTTCCTTTTAAACTTGTGTTGTGCCTTATATTCATTATCAATTTCATGTTGCATCTTCGTCATGACGCTTGCCCCGTACATGAGGGGTCTTGCCTATTTTGGGCGATTTATACCACTGTCATGACGCTCGTGTCGTGCATGAGGGGTTTGGCTACTTTGGGCGATTTATACTGCCGTCATGATGCTCTTGTCGTGCATAAGGGGTTTGACCACTTTGGGCTATGGATACCCCCGTCATAACGCTCGTGTTGTGCATGAGGAGTTTTGCCACTTTTGGCAATTTATAATGCCGTCATGACGCTATTGTCGTGCATGAGGGGTTTGACCACTTTGGGCTGTTGATACCCCCGTCATGACGCTCGTGTCGTGCATGAGGAGTTTTACCACTTTGGGTGATTTATACAGCCGTCATGACGCTTGTGTCGTGGATGAGGAGTTCGGCCACTTTGGGCGATTTATTCTAATAAGACTCCACCTGCGTAATTCGACAGATAAAAAATATAATTAGTTATTTGAAATGGGTTGAGCTCGATTCTTACCGATCCACGAATGCTTCTATTGAACACCCTGTGTAGTCTCCGAGTAATAGTATCCTCGCGAACTTGCTCATGTAATTCTAAAAGGCCTCTCCCATTTTGGTTCAAGCTTTTGGACGTGGTGTTTTGCCGCAATGCTTCACAACACCAAATCACCTACTTCGAAATTTTGGAACTGAACTCTCTTATCGTAGCTTTTGGACATTGCTGCCTTAAAAGCCATTGTGCGTTGATATGCATCCTCCCTTGTCGAGCCTATCATATCCAGATCCATCTGTCTTAAGCGGGCCGATTGTTCAGGGTCGTAATCATTAATCCTTCGCATTGGCACTCCTATTTCTGCAGGAAAAATGGCCTCGGTGCCATAAACTAGAACAAATGGTGTCTCTCTTGTCGATGTTTTTGGAGTTGTTCTATATGCCCATAAGATTCCTTGAAGCTCTTCTGGCCATGTTTTTCCTGTGTTTCTCACCCTCCTTTCAAGATAATCCTTCAATGTTTTATTGGTGGACTTTGTTTGACCATTTGACTGGGGATGATAGACTTAGGTCAAATTGTGAGATATCTTTAACTTCGCGAACTAAGACATAATCTCGTTTCCACTGAATTACATACCATTATCGCATATAATATACTTCGGAATTCCAAAACGACATATGATGTATTTCCAGATAAACTCAATCATATTCTTCTCACTGATTGACGACAATGCCTCTGCTTGCACCCACTTGGCATAGTACTCAACTGCCACTACCAAATATCTCTTCTGACCTCTAGCAGGGGGAAAAGGTCCTACAATATCAATTCCCCATTGATCAAATGGAAATGCCACGTCAATGGGTTGTAGTGGTTGTACGGGTCTATGGATGAGTCGAGCATGGTACTTACAGCTGTCACATTGCCTTGAAAAGGCTGTTGCATCTTTTAATAGAGTTGGCCAATAATATCTGAAATTTTCGAATCGTGGATTGACACAACAACTTTGAGAGTTAAGCTGGCGTAGCCTTAACTCAATTGTGATCTTCTTGAATTTCGTAACATGCAGCGGAATTAAAAACACAAGAAGATGTAATGTTAAGAAGTTTTCAATATTATTAAAAACTTCCGAGCCTAAGGCCAAATAACCATAAAGGTTTTAACAAAAATGTTCCTCACAACAATTCATTCACGCTCTTTGTTGATCGGACCCAACGAAGCAGACAAGTATGAACTACTTAACTTCTATGAACTAGACGTAAATAGTTGATACAAAAACTTTGCAAAAGAAAGACGAAGATAATACAACGTATAATTAATCTCTCATATTGTTTCGCACGATTGTCTTTTATTCATCTTGATGAACTCACATCCTTTATAGATTTCTTGAATCTTGCACGCCAAGATGTGTTGTCCACAGTTTTGGTAACTCTTGTTGTTTCCTTGTTGAATTTTGGATTCTTTGTGAACTCGATATCTTTCTTGAATATGTGTTTCCTTTATTACCGATCTAGCAAGGTAACACATCTTCTTCAAATCGGAGAATCCTTGAAAGAATCAAGTTGCAGAGAACCGCCGATATTGTTTCCTTCTTTTGCAAACCGTATTGAGTTGACTATTCAACTTAACTTGAATTATGGAAACTTCAAGTAAGGAATCATCCATAGCTCTTCCTTATGATTAATATACTTTCCTGGACATAAACATAAACAACTAAAACCGTGGAACTTGATTAATAAGTGAATAAAGGCAAAACTTAAATTTGGCAATTAAAGAACAGTTTTCGTAAGGCTCTCTTGTTTCAATGGTATCCTCAATGTTGTCCCAATATCGCATAACATTGATTCCAGAAAACCCTGCACTTTCAATCTCCCCTTTTTGCCTTTCTTCACAAAACCAATACTTGTTTCAATCAAGTCTTATATCCAGAAAGTTAGAATCAACAGGAAACACATTAAACTACTAAACTACTCCCCCTCAATGCAAGCTAACATATTCAAAGTTAAATTAGCAAAGACAAGTATTAAGGTCATCACTACATCAAAAGATGTTCAGACCCCAACATTCATCAATGTTGGCTCAACATTGAAACAAGTGAGTTTCCTGCATAAAAGGTTAACCAGACAAGCAGTTCAAAATGTGCTTTCATAAGAAATAGCAGTTAGAGCATTTCAACCGTAGTAGTACTTAGAGTTACAGGCCATAGCTAGATATCAAGGACATGTCCCTTGATCAAAATAAACCAAATAGAGATAAATGAACCAGCAACACAAACATATCAGCAGTTCATAAAGAACAAAACATAAACTCGAAGACTAAAATTTAAAAACTTGGAACTACTCTCCCCCTTTTTGTGAAGAAGGGAGTTTCTCCAAATTTTTCACCACGTCCTCTAACTCTTTGAGATGCTCCTTCCTTTCCTCAGTCTCCCTCTGAGTATCAGCAATTTCCCCCCTATACCAGTTCAGCAGATGACCCACAAAAGTTGAGGTTATGACCATGCAATCTTCCTCTTTGGACATAGGCACTGAAGTTCCAGCAAACTCCTGAGCCTTCTTCTTCTCAGTTCTAGGTCTCACCACTCATTTTGGGTTCCAATGAAGATCTCTCACTCTTGATCCAGATAAGTAGCTTGGGAGAATTGTCAGTTCAGCATCATTCTTCCTCCAGCCCACAGTGACACTTGTCTCCAATCCTTGCTTGCTAAGGATTCTGCAGATGAGTGAGGGAAAAGGCATCATGCCATTCTTCCTTCCAGCAACTTCAGACATTGACTTCAAAATCCTCTCCCCCATATTCACAGCTAGCACATTCTTGATTTTGTACACTAAGAGTGCTGATTCTTTAGTCAGTACAATGACATTTTTGCTTGGAAGCAAGTTGCAGCAAGCTATCTTGTGCAAGACAGCACTAAGGGAGGTGAGTTTTGTGGTTGGCAGAGCATCTCTCCAGATTTTGACCAACCCTCTTGTCAAGTCTTCAATCACATCATCATAGTAGGGGTCCTCTGATTCTTCAGTGAGTGGGAATCCACAGATATTATTGATGGTGTAGGGTTCAATGTTGAAGACTCTCCCCTTCACCCAAGCTTTTCCATATTTTGGAGATCTGTAGTCCCTGATCCATTTGGAGAGATTCAGGTAGAACTCATGACAATCTCAGGAGCATAGTCATGCAGCTCCATCACAGATTGATGCATCCCTCTTGGCTCAATCAAGTCCATCATCTTTTGCTCCTTGAAGTTGGCCATCTCTACAGCTCTTTTAGTGTGAATCTCCCTTCTCTTGAAGGAATCCCTTCTCCAAATCTTGGGTAAGATAATAGGGAGAAAAATAGTCGTCCTCATCCTCAGGGTAGATCACATACAGCCCATCAGTGTACTCTTCGGTACCTGATGTTGCCTTAACATCAGCAGCAACATCCTGCTCTTCCTCAGTCTTTTCCTCTTCCTTCTCCTCCTGTTCCACTTCATCCTCAACATCCACCACCTCTATTTCCTCTTCCATCACTTGCTTTCCTTTCCTTTTTCTCTCAGCAGCAGCAGCAACAGCAGCAGACTTCCTCTCTTCCTCAGCCTTCTTCTCAGTATCAGCAGCCTTCTTCCTGGCTAACCTCTCATTTTGCCTCTTCCTAGCCTCAACACATTCCTTAGCAGTCTCAGACATAGTTCTCAACTTCTCCCCAGTATCCTTGCTCTTTTACTTTTCAGCCCTAATCCACTTCCTTACGAATTTGTCCACAGACTTATCCACGGATTTCTCAACAGATTTATCAGCAGGTCCACTACCCTCCCCCTTAACAGTTATATCAACGTCAATTTCAAGGTTGGGTTCATCCATGTTTACCTCAATTTCAGGCTCATTGATGATGGGAGCGGTTGACGCAGTAGTTGGCTCAATATTGGAGGTCGATTCTCCTTATTTGGACTTCTTTCCCCGTCGTACATAGGGGATCGCCTTCGTTTTAGCAGCAACTGGGACATCTTCTGATTTTGCAGTAGCACCCCGAGTATGAGAACGGGTGCGCGCAGCTGTGGGTTTACTGCTCAGAGTAACATCTGCAAGAGTGTGCATGGGCGACTTGCTTGCCATTGTTAGTAAGAGTGATTTGAGAGAAATTGAAGAGAAAATCGAGAGGATTTTGAGAGTAAAGAGTAAATTTTGTAGAGTAAGCACAAATAGGAAATTGTAAGCACAAATAAGGAAATTAGGGCTTTAATTCCTAATCTAACCGTGGATAGTAGAGAGAGAGAGAGTGAATGTTAGTGCGCAGTTACTTAATTTGAATCAAATAAAATATTCCCACTATGTTTTCCCGCGCACATGCTTTGATGTTTAAATAACAGGTAACCAGAGCGGTTTTCAAAAATTCGAAAACTTATAAGTTCATGTTTTCTATGTTGGCCTGCTGCAGTGCACAATGTTGAGATAACATTCAATAACATTCAAACCAGAAGGTGGAGGTACAGGCTTCACCAAGGCAAATTCATGTGAGAGCTTGAGATACATCCAAAAATACATCTGAAACTTAACCAATATAGCAAGTGAGTACCTCAGACATATTGTTCAAATCAAGATCATGAGCAAACAACATAGATAACAAGAAACACACATTCACTTCCACGGCATAGAAAGTCACAGAAATGTGTGTCACCTGCAGTATGTCACCAAATTGTATACCTCAACACATAAATTATACTCCCCCTAAGCCTAGACCGACACAACTCAACAACAAGAAAGAAAACAATGCAGTTCTACATGAATGCAACAATGTAGTGTCAAATAGGCAGATGGTAAACGCATATGAAAAACTCCTCAGACCAGCACATCACACATCTCTTTACAATCTTTATTATTTTCATAACTCATATGAACCAAAAGCTGAAGGTTGCAAAGCAAAAGGCTAATATCGTTACTGAATGAGGGGAGCCTGAACTCCACACACCCCAGTAACAACATTAACAGCAGCAAGTTAGGCAAGTACAAAGGCCTTGAATGTTGGCAATTCATTTATCATGCACCCCAACAACCCAATTCCTTATGCATACTTGTTTACCAACCTGCATTCAAGAGAATCACCAAGTGATCAGTGCTACCAAATGTAAGAAATCTAAACCTCAAACACCCTAGTAGAAAGGATCACCCTCATGTGTTCCTTGGACAAACAAACATGAACATGTAAATAAGCACAATTGAGTAACACTGAAGCTTTCAACATCGTGCACCCCAGCTTCTCCACATGTCCTGTACACCTTCCATATGAATAAGACAACTGAATAGACATCAAAGTAGTGAATTTTGTGTACCCCAACTTCTTCATATTTTAAGCTATCACAACCTCAGACAAACAGAAGAGTTTTATTATTTTTTCAAAACAAAGATGTGAAACTGATAACTAGAGAGAGTTATTAATCAAATAGTTCAACCACACAAACCAAATATGAAAAAACAAAGATTAAATGAGTCTCACAAGGAAATAAATTCAACAAAAGAAAAACAACAGAGTATCTACTACACCAAAAACAATGTACCAATGCCAGACAGTGGTGTTATGTCAACACTGGTTTCCTCAACATTTTCACATATTGCACATGCCAAGAGATTTCCTCAAACTGAAGAATCTCTCAATATCTAAAGGTTTTGTAAACATATCAACAAGCTGATTTGTTGTCTCAATATGTTCAATGTTGATCACTTTGTCCTCTACCATATCTCTCAGGAAATGATGCCTTATGTCTATATGCTTAGTTCTAGAATGTTGGACAGGATTCCTAAAGATACTTATGGCACTTAGATTGTCACAGAACATGAGAAGTGTATCACTATCTAGCCCATAATCTGAAAGCATGTGTCTGAGCCACACAAGTTGGGTAATACAGCTGCCAGCAGCTACATATTCTGATTCAACTGTTGATAGTGAAACACAGTTCTTCTTCTTGCTATACCAGGAAACCAAATTATTCCCCAAATAAAAACAGCCTCCACTTGTGGATTTCCTGTCATCCACATCACCCGCCCAGTCAGAGTCACTGAAACCAACCAAGTTAGTATTAGTGCAATAAGATTACCAAATTCCTAAAGGTGAAGTTCTAGAGATATATCTAAGAATCCTCTTCACAGCAATCCAGTGAGACTGCCTTGGCTCAGTTTGGTACCTAGCACAAACACATACTGAAAACATGATGTCAGGTCTAGAGGTAGAGAGATATAGCAAACTACCTATCATGGATCTATACAATGTTGGGTCAACATTGCTGCCAGCGCCAACTTTTGTTATCTTCACTGAAGAGGACATAGGAGTTTTGCAAGGCTTGGACTCTTGTAGCTCAAATCTCTTCACCAGATTCCTTGCATACTTCTCATGGTTCAGGAAGATACCATTCTCCAACTGCTTAACTTGTAGTCCCAGAAAGTAGTTGAGCTCACCAATCATGCTCATCTCAAATGTTCCTGTCATAGACTCAACAAACTTGTCTAAGGTAGACTTGTTAGTAGAGCCAAATACAATATCATCCACATAAATTTGAGCAATGCATATATCAGAGCTTTTTCTAAGGACAAGCAATGTTCTATCTCCATCTCCTCTATTGAAACCTAGGCGTAATAGAAAGTCAGTTAGCCTCTCATACCAAGCTCTAGGAGCCTGTTTTAAGCCATACAAAGTCTTCTCAAGTTTGTACACATGGTCAGGATGTTTAGGGTCAGCAAAGCCTTTAGGTTGTTCTCTTTGTCAATTAAACCATTCAGAAAGGCACCTTTAACATCCATTTGGTAAAGTTTAATCCTAAGACAGCAAGCAATAGCAAGAAGTAATCCAATTAATTCTATCCTAGCTACTGGAGCAAAAGTCTCATCAAAATCTATACCTTCAATATGAGTATAACCTTGTGCAACCAACCTAGCTTTGTTCCTCATAATTACATCATTCTCATCATTTTTATTTTTGAAAATCCATTTTTTACCTATTACATTCACATGTGATGGCCTAGGCACTAGATTCTAAACTCTGTTTTTGGTGAATTGTAAGATTTCCTCTTGCATGGCATTAATCCAGTAACTATCCTTAAGGGCTTCAGTTACATTCTTAGGTTCAATGGAGGACACAAAACAAGATGCATTTTCAACAGTACATGAAGAAGACATACAAACACACAACTTAACCATATCCTTGTAGTTAACCTTTTCTTTATTGTGTGTTCTAACTCTCTCAGTAATTTGTCCAATTACTTGAGTGGCTGGATGATCTCTTTGTATCCTAGTAGGAGGATCTCTTCTGGATACTGGAACTATTTCATCTTCAGAATCTAACAGTACTGATGTTGGCCTAACATTGGGAGTTTCTGGTGTTAGGTCATCATTTGTTCCAGTTTCCAGTTCAGCGTTTCAAGCTTATGTGTTCAATGTTGAGTCCAATGTTGGAGCAACATCTAAAACAGTGACTTCTTCAGTACCTGCAGAAACAGTTAAATCATCAGAAATGACATTCGCTGATTCTTAAACAGTATGCAATCTTGGATTTTAGACCCTGAAAGCAGCACTATTAGGAGAATATCCAACAAATATACACTTTTCACTTTTGGGATCAAATTTGCTCAAATAGTCTATCTTTTAGCAAATAGCAGTTAATACCAAATTTATAAAAGTGTGCTACTGTTGGTTTTGAACCCTTCAAGATTTCATAAGGTGTCATAGTAGTACCAGGTCTAAGACTAACTCTATTACTAATATGGCATGCAGTATTCAAAGCTTCAGTTCAGAGTTTCTTAGATAGGTTTCTAGAATTTAACATTACTCTAGCCATCTCTTGAAGTGTTCTATTCTTCCTCTCAGCAATCCCATTTGGTTGAGGTGTCTTAGATGCGGAGAACTCATGGAAAATGCCTTTAGTTTCACAAAAATTAGCAAAGCTTACATTTTCAAACTCTTTTCCATGGTCATACCTAATTCTTCCTACAGAAGTGCCATACAGATTTTTAATAGTAGCATGCAAAATCTTGAATGTGTTGAATGCCTCTGATTTTTCTTTCAAAAACTTAATCCGTGTATATCTTGAAAAATCATCAACAATAACAAAAGCATACTTCTTACCATTTAGGCTACTAACCTCAATAGGACCCATGAGATCCATATGTAGCAACTCAAAGCACTTATTAGTTCTAGGGTTAGTACTATGTACCTGAAGTGGTGGATGGACAACTTTTATTTGTTTACCTTCTAGGCAGTCTTCACAAACAATTTTACATGGGCTAGTCAACTTAAGCAGTCCTCTCACAGCCTCTAACTTCTGTAGTTTCTCCAGATTTCTATAGTGCACATGTCCTAACTTCTTGTGCTACATGACAGATTCATCTACCTTGGCATGGTAGCATTCAGCTTCATCTTGAGCAAGATAGCAGTTGTCTTTTGATCTTGTACCTGTCATGACACAGACATTGTCATTATTAAACACATCACATGAGCTTTTATCAAAAGTAACTAGCAAGTTATCATCACAAAGTTGACTTATGCTAATTAAATTTGCTTTCAATACTTCAACCAACAACGCATCCTTCAGTGGTGGAAATCCTTCAACATCCAATACTCATTTTCCAATGATTTTCCCTTTAGTGCCTCCTCCATGGGTAACTGTTCCAACAGTCAAAGGGATTACGTCTTTTAGATTGTCAATGTTTCCAGTCATGTGTCCTGAACATCCACTGTGAAAATACCACTTACCCGCAAGGTTAGAGTAAACAACAGAAAAGACAACATTGCAAACAATTTTAACCTTAGGAGTTTTATCTTTTCTATCCAAGTAGAACTTATGTCCTTCATCTTTGTTATCTACTGTTGGGATAACATTCAGATCAGAGGTTCTCCTAACATTGGTACTACTATTAATTCTTGTTTTCTTATCAATCACACTTCGGAATTTTTTGCAATAAGGCTTAATGTGACCATGTTGAAAACAATATTGACAGATAAAAGTAGGCTTTTTCACAGTGTTGACAGGAATTTCACTACTCACACTACTACTTTCCTTGATAAAACCAGCTTTTAAATAGGCAGAATCAATATCTTCATAGGGAGGTTTCTCAACATAGCCCAAACCACTTTTACCTTAATTTTCCATACTCATCATCTCATCAAGCTTAGATGTAGAAGAGTTCCATTTGGCAATGGTTTGTTTAGCTTTATTTAATTTTACCTTTACCTCCTTCAGCTCAGCCTCAGTTTTGTCAAGTCTTTCGCATACAGTTTCAGCATCTCCTTCATGCATCCAATCTCTTCCTTCAAGTTTTTGTTGCTCTTGTTGAGTTTGTGATTCTCAAGCAGCAGTTTGTGGTAGATAGACTTCAGGTCTTCAATGATTTCCTCCTAGGACATTTCACCTTCAAATAAATATTCTTTATCTAGATCCACTGAGCCATGAAAACAATCAAAGTTAGATTCATCATAGTAGGACGCAAGATAAGGTTCAATATCAATATTATATTCATCCCAGTCTGCAAAGAAGGTGTCATATTCTGATGTTGGATCCTGAATGTTGGGTAACATTGAGATCCGAAGCAGTTCAGGGAGTCTTCTGGTGTCCTGTCAATCTGAGTGAGTAGCGCAACAGTTTGAATCTCTTCTGATTGTTCTTCAGCTTCTCCAGAACTGAAGTCATCTTCATTGAAATCATCTACACAAACCCAATGAGAATTTCCTTGTTTTCTAAGAGTGTTAGCACATTCATTAGCCATATGACCATATCCTTTACATTCAAAACATTGAACATATTTTAACTTATCAGCTTCTAAAGGAGTAGGTTTTGATGCCATGTACTTCACAAACTTATGAGGTAATTTCTTATAACCTGGGGAACTATTACTAAGATTCTTTTCTCTACCTTTTCCTTTAAGGTTCAGCTTATTGAACTTCTTAGTAATTTTACCATAGTTTGAAGAAATTAATTCATATTCATCATCACTTTCATTGTCAAGACTTGATCATCTTAAAGCAACAACCCTATGTTTGTTAGGTTGTGAGGCAAGCTCCATCTCAAATTCTCTAAGAGTATTCATCAAGACTTGAAACTATAGATTAGCAAGGTTCCTAGATTCACTCATTGCATTTTTTTTGAGAGCAAATTTAGATGACAATGTTCTCATAGCTTTATAAACCATTTCTTGATTAGTCATAGCAAAACCTAGGTTTTCACATTGATTAGCAATATCAAGAATTTTCTCAAAATAATTGTCAACACTTTCATCTTCACCCATCTCAAGTTTTTCAAATTGCTGAAGCAGTTGTCTATATTTAGAATCTTTAACAGCAAAATCTCCTTCACAATGTAATTCAAGTATATCCCAAGCATGTTTGGCTTTTATACAATTCTGGATTAACTTGAACATGTGATGATTAACCCAACTAAAGATAGCATTAAGTGCCTTTTTCATTAAAGTTATAGAGACTTACCTCTGCTGCTGTCCAATCTGCTTCTGGTTTTGGTACTAGATCACCTTCACCATCTCTTGGTAATGTTGGAAGAGAGTATCCATCGATCACATATTTCGAGGCTCGAATATCAATAGCTTTGATGTGAGACCTCATCATGATCTTCTAGTATGCATAATTGGAGCCATCCAAAACTGGAATATTATTGGTATTAGGATTGACAATGTCCATTGTGTTGTATCACCTCCAAACCACCAGTGTAGTCAGTGTTTGGCTCTGACGCCAATTGAAATTTTCGGATCGTGGATTGACAAAACAACTTTGAGAGTTAAGCTGGCGTTGCCTTAACTCAATTGTGATCTTCTTGAATATCGTAACATGCATCAGAATTAAAAACACAAGAAGATGTAATTTTAAGAAGTTTTCAATATTATTAAAACCTTCCGAGCCTTAGGCCAAATAACCATAAAGGTTGTAACAAAAATGTTCCTCACAACAATTCACTCACGCTCTTTGTTGATCGAACTCAACGAAGCAGACAAGTACGAACTACTTAACTTCTATGAACTAGACGTAAATAGTTGATACAAAAACTTCGCAAAAGCAAGACGAAAACAATATAACGTATGATTAATCTCTCATATTGTTTTGCACGATTGTCTTGTATTCATCTTGATGAACTTCACATCCTTTATAGATTTCTTGAATGTTGCACGCCAAGATGTGTTGTCCACGGTTTTGGTAACTCTTGTTGTTTCCTTGTTGAATTTTGGATTCTTTGTGAACTCGATATCTTTCTTGAATATGTGTTTCCTTTATTACCGATCTAGTAAGGTAACACGTCTTCTTTAAATCGGAGAATCCTGGAAAGAATCACGTTGTAGAGAACCGCCGATATTGTTTCCTTCTTTTGCAAACCGTGTTGAGTTGACTATTCAACTAAACTTGAATTATGGAAACTTCAAGTAAGGAATCATCCATAGCTCTTCTTTATGATTAATATACTTTCCTGGATATAAACATAAACAACTAAAACCGTGGAACTTGATTAATAAGTGAATAAAGGCAAAACTTAAATTTGGCAATTAAAGAACAGTTTTCGTACAGGCTCTCTGGTTTCACTGTTATCCTCAATGTTGTCCCAACATCGCATAACATTGATTCCAGAAAACCCTGCACTTGCAATATCCATGGCGTAAAATTCGTTAGGCCAAAGCTCTTCCCCCAGAATGATTTCCACAGCAACCGGTATGAATTTCTTCCATTACGTATCCGGCCTGGGTTGGAGTCAAGCATCTCAGAAGCGGTCCCTCAAAAGATTGTTTGTAGAGCTCTCCATTGTCGATAGTAAACCTATAGGCCTTATATCGCATTTTGCGTTGTGCATTCGAATCTATTGGGAGGATATCCTCCCGAAGATAAGTCATAATTTCGTCCTTCCAAGACGGGTCTTCCTGTATTGCCATTATAAATTCCACCCGTGCCTCAGTAGCATTATATTTCGATATTCCGATTGAGGGCTTGTCGGTGGCCATAAGTTTTACTCTCTTCTGTACCAGGATCTCCGAAGAACTTGCGAATTTGGAAAAGGCATCGCCTTTCGCATTGTCGTCCCTCGGGATTTGAGTGATATCAAAGAATTTAAAACTCTTTGCCAATTATTTTACTGTTGCGGTGTACAGTTTCATCGTCTTCTCTTTCATCTCGTATTTTCTTGAAAATTGATTTGCCACTAAGAGCGAGTCTGTAAATACGTCCAAATGTTCAACGTTGAGCCCGAGAGCCATTTTGATACCTGCAATTACTGCTTCGTACTCGGCTTCATTGTTTGTCACAATGTAGTTTAGACTGATAGCGAATTCAAACTCCTTTCGCTCTGGAGATAGAAAATGAATCCCAACTCCTCCCGATGCAATTCGTGGTATCTGCCACACTGTTTCCCAATGTCTCAGCCATGAAATCTGCTAAGTCCTGCGCATTAATCGCAGTTCGCAGCTTGAACTCCAATCCAAATTCACTAAGCTCAATTGCCCATTTAACCAATCGGCTGAAAGTTTTGGGCCTCGCCAGCACTTGTTTCAAGGCTTATATGTCACTACCGTGATTGGGTGGGATTGAAAGTATGGTCTCAATTTTTGCGCGGTGGCCACTATTGCCAGTGCGAACAATTCTATCTCCAAATAGTTCCTCTCTGCACCCCTGCAAAACTCTACCCACATAGTGAATGGGTAACTGCTGAAATCCTTTTTGCTTGACTAGTATCGTGCTGATGGCATGTGAGGATACCGCTAGATACAGATATAACATTTCTTGTTCTTCCGGCTTAGCTAACAGCGGCTGGCTCACCAAATAATTTTTCATCTGCCGAAAAGCCTCCCCACACTCCGGCGTCCAAACAAAATCCTTGCTTCGTCTCATGACCTTAAAGAATGGGAGATTCTTTTCTGCAGAAGTCGATATGAATATTCCCAAGGCCGTCAATTGACCCACCAAACGTTGTACATCACTCACTATTTTTGGTGACGGTAGATCCAAAACTGTCTTTATTTTGTTTGGATTGGCTTCTATTCCTCTTTCTTTCACCACATAGCCTAGGAACTTCCCCGGCGTTACCCCAAAAGTGCATTTCTAAGGGTTCAATTTCATTCCATGGGTTCTCATGATAGCGGAAGCCTCATCTAAATGACGCACATGCTCCTAGGCCCTGAGACTTTACACTAGCATGTGGTCGATATACACCCCCAATGACTTTCCAATTTGATGATAAAACATCTTTACCACCAATTTTTGAAATGTCTCTCCTGCGTTCTTCAATCCGAACGACATTACCTTGTAACAGTGTACTCATGTATAGGTGACAAAGATACTAAAGGGCGCCAACCAAACTGCGGTAAAGAGTAGGATCAGAAAACTTGGCACTCTCGGGCATTGCGCGAAGTTTGGATTTCGTGTAAACCAGAGTTTGACTAGGTTTACACGACTCCATAACGGCGCTGTGAATAATATCCTCGGCATATTTCATCTGAGATAGGAAAAGACTAGCAGTGCAATGTTGAACTGCAATTCCCAAAAAGAAACTCAAAGGACCCAAGTCCTTCATGAAAATTCCCGACCAAATCGCGGTTGCAGTCCACTGCATATCGCGATGATGGTGGCGGTGGCGGTGGCGTCGATTTGACGCCACCACCACCGCGATTTGCAGTGGTGGTGGCGTCAAATCGACGCCACCACAACTGCAACCGCGATTCCATGGTGGGGTTGGGGGGCCGGGGGATGAGGAAGATGAGTTTTTTTTTTAGTAATAAAAAATGATATATCTTAATATTTTTCTTTTGCATTTCAATAATGAAAAATTTATATATATATATATTGTTTTGTTGATTTCAATAATAAAAATTATATTTATGAAATAATAAATTGGGTGTGGCGGCCATTGACGAGAAAATGCGAGAAAATCGTTTAAGATGGTTTGTGCATGTTAAACGCAAACCCATAGATGCACCGGTACGACGAGTTGAAGATCTCAACTTAGGACAGACGGCTAGAGCTCGTGGGAGACCGAAAAAGACGTGAATGGAGGTCATACGGAACGACATGAAGCTAAAAGATCTAAATGAAGACATGCTCGTCAACCGAAACCTATGGAGGCAGAAGATTCATGTTCACGACTCGACGTGATTCATTCATGGTTCATATAGCCTACCCCAATTTAATTGGGATTACAGGCTTGGTTGTTGTTGTTGTTGTTATATATTTATACATGTTAAGGAATTAAGTATCTTATTTTTTTAATAAATAAAGATATATTCTTTTATATATTTATACATGTTAAGGAATTAAATTTTTTATTATTTTTAATATATAAAGATATACTTTTTTTATATTTATATATGTTAAGAAATTAAGTTTGTTATTGTGCTTAATATATAAAGATATACTTTTTTAATATATTTATATGTATTAAGGAATTAAATATCTTGTTGTTTTTAATATTTAAGATATATTTTTTATATATATTTATATATATGAAGGAATTAAATATCTTATTGTTTTTAATATATAAAGATATACTTTTTTATATATTTATATATGTTAATGAATAAAATGTTTTATTTTTTTAATATATAAAGATTTACTTTTAAGAAATAATCGTTTAATTACATTTGATTTAATATAATAATAGGTGAAATAATGATTTTTTCTTTTTTTTATAAATTAGAAGTGTAGTACTAGTTTTGCCCCTGTAAAATTTAAAAAGTGGCCGGATTTAAACGTTATGGTTAGTTTTAAACAAAATGCAAAAGTTGTGTATAGTTTTACAACTTTTCAAAGGTTGGGTATAGTTTCAAAAAAATGCCTATATGTTGGGGCTAGTTTGTTATTTTTCTCTAAATAAAATATCTCTTGAAAACAAGTTTTGGACAAGATCTGCAAATATCGAGTACGTACATGGATTTATGCCACTAAAAATAGAACATTTTGGAAATATCTATTTACTATTCAACTCCTTAGTTTGGTATCCAATCGCCATAAATTAAGGGAACGTGCCTATTTTCTGAGTTGATGTAAAACTGATCCATAAATTCTAGCTACCACAAGAAACTTAAATAGCATGCACACGTGTTGGTTAAATAACCACAGAATTCATCTACTAGCTTTTAAATGGCTAGTTCTCATGATCATGCACATATATTATTAAGGGAGAATTACACAAAGTACCCCTCAACTATGGAAAAATTACACAAAGTACTCCTCCTCTTTGGGAAATTACACAAACTACACTTATGGTCAAAAAAATTAAAATAATTAAGACAACCTTTCAAATTCAAATCATAGCGGAGACTAAAATTCGCAGATAATTTATTTTTTCTTAGAAGAAATTATTTGTTATCAATATTTTTGTCTTTTTAAACGAGATAAATGAGGTTTAATGCAATAACTTTGACTTAATTTTTGTTTTTTGTGTAAAATAATTGAAGAGCATGAATTTACATTCAATAATTTGAAATAAAAAAATTACGAAAAATCGGTCATAAAGGTAGTTTGTGTAATTTTCCAAAGAGGAGGGGTACTTTGTGTAATTTACCCACAGTTGAGGGGTACTGTGTGTAATTCTCCCTTATTAATAATGCAATTCTCCAGTTTCTAAGTTACTGTAAAGTTGGTCCAGGTTTTTGAACCACTGGAATTCTCTGCTTGATGATCATGCATACTCTTCAGTTGATAAAAATGTTTTTCCATACCTTGGAGGGTTCAACTAATCGCAGCAACTCTTTAAGCATTCTACCATGCAATTAGGATTGGGATTCATAAATTATTAAGAAAGCAATCTATTTCCAAAAAAATTTGGGAAGCAGTTTGAGTGGAATGTAAAAAGGGGAAAATCAACCGAGCTCAGGCTACAATTCATTAGAAAAATCCTAAATATGAAAAATTTCCATCCACAAATTAGTAACAATAAAAAGGAAGAAAAAGAGAAAACGGCCAACAATTCTGTTCAAGAGAAAAGGGAAAAAAGAATTGTAACTGTAGCCATTGATTGGCCAACAATAAGTCGATTATCGGAAGTTCTAGAATTTTCCCCATTTAATTTTCACTGAACTAATGTTATTACATTTGAGTACAACTACAAATTTACAGGGTAGCTAAGGTTGTCTGACTGTCAACTTGATTTTGAAGAACCAATAAATTGTACCGTGCTAAAGAAGTTGTTCAAGTATCATAATTGCACCCAAATGCTAATTAAGTTAATTAATAGAGGGTCACATATGGGCCAATAGAAACAGATATAAATGCAGAAACTTACACGGACCAGTTCTATCAACATACAAATAATACATCTCTTGAAAACAAGCTTTGGACAAGATCTGCAAATATCGAGTACGTACATGCATTTATGGCACTAAAAATAGAACATTTTTAGAAATATCTATTGACTATTCCAACTTCTTATTTTGGTTAAGTCAAATGGCCATAAAGGAACGTGCCTATTTTCTGAGTTGATGTAAAACTGATCCATTAATTGAACCACAAGAAACTTAAATAGCATTCAAACGTGCGTGGTTGGTTAAATGGGTACTTCTCATGATCATGCACATATTAATAATGCAAGTCTCTAATTTCTAAGTTACTGTAAAGTTGGTCCAACTTTTTGAACGACCACTAGAAAGAATTCTCTGCTTATAATGGCTATAGACTTGTCATGATCATGCATGCTCTTCAGTTGATAAACATGTTTTTCCATACCTTGGAGGGTTCGACTCATCGCAGCAACTCTTTAAGCATTCCACCAGGCAATCAGGATTGGGATCCATAAATTATTAAGAAAGCCATCTATTTCCAAAATAATTTGGGAAAGCGGTTTGAGTGGAATGTAAAAACGGGAAAATCAACCGAGCTCAGGCTACAATTCATTAGAAAAATCCTAAATATGAAAATTTTCCATCCACATATCATGAACAACAAAAAGGAAGAAAAAGAGAAAACGGCCAACAATTCTGTTCAAGAGAAAAGGCAAAAAAGAATTGTAACTGTAGCCATTGATTGGCCAAAATATATATGTAAAATGGAATTTGGAATTGACTTCCAGTAGTTTCACTTTTACTAAAACTATCTTAAGTGAATATCTAGCCGTCATGGATCAACAAAATATACCGGCACCAACGGTCGACGAATTAAGAGGAAGTAGGAGCACTTAAGCATGGTTTGGAGCTTGCTTACTAAATCCATCATTTATGGTTTGATTTTCATCAATCAAGGTAAGTTATTTCCATCACCTTACTTCATCATACTTTTAATATCGCGTTTTAAAAATAATTTCTATAAAATCTCTGTGCACATGATTTTCCCTTTTCTTATAAAAAAAAAACCAAAATATTTGCATAGTTTTGAAAATATTCCCTAAACGCTTCTGAGCAATGTTAAATCTTCAATTACCTTTTCCTCCTGGGTTTATTTTTTCTGAGAATTGAATTTATACGTGTGAATATATTCAAATTTCATAAACTTCTACTGCATATTCTATTACATTTACTCGTGGTTGTGGTGCTAGCTAGTTGTGATTATTAAATTAGTTGTAATGATCTATTGGTAAGAATATCGGTTAAAGATTATTCCACGAAAGTATTTCAATAGTACTAACTGTGAACAATTTCTTGACCAATTCATTTTAAGCTCGCCATTTAAACATGTTTTCGTTCTATATTTTCAGATTATTATAAAGTTTCACACAAATGAAACATATACACCTTCAATCTTAATGTTTTTTGATTGTCATATCATTCGAAAATTAGTTTTTATTTGAATTCTTTTTCCCTCAACGGCTATAAACGCCTATATTATATCGGTTATATATGTTCTGATAAATACCCCAATTTTATACCAATTCTAATTTATGTAATTCTTACTGTAATTTTAAGATTTTTTTTTCAGTTTTATTTTTCTGTAAAACAATAAAGAAACATAGCGATGATATTTTTAAGGTTTACAACAGTTTTTTCAGTCTTTGCTTTAAATTTGTGTTTTGTATGTGGTAAGTTAAATTGATATAATAATGCATGTTCAGTGGATAAACACGTTTTTTTGCTTACAGACACAGATTATAATGCCTAAAATGGAAAAACTTGATTTATACACTGTTCAATTTTCTCTCATGAGCAAATGACTCGAAACATATTTCAGATCTAGTATTTCTTTTTTCTTTACAAAAAGGCAAAAATTATAAAGATTTATGAGAGGAAATGAAACTACAATAGAAATCCACATTTAGGTTAGGCAATGAAATACATACATTGTACTTCACTTACCAGTTACCACTCACCAACCGTTAGAAAATTTTAATTACAATTGAATCGTTATTAAACATTTAAGTCATCATAGTCTATCTCGATGGACGAGGGACTGTCAACTAAACTGAAACTAACAAACGTGTAAGTACCTAGGTCACATAACCCTTCACATCGTCAAAATTTTTGGCGCACTCGTCTCGCACTGGCGCATTCAGTGCCCGTGCTTTGCTCTAAGACGCATTATTAATTCTTAGTTCTCGCACTAAGATTTTTTAGTTTTTTTATTCAAATTTAATGAATAATCGAAAAAAATTAATTGTAAAGAATGAAACAAATGAATGAAAATAAAGAAGAGTCGTAGCAGATGCAGAACAAAATTAAGTTAAAAATAAAATAAATATAGAATATTGAAAGTAATTTAAGACTTATACATTTATCTTTCCACCATAATTATTTAAAAAATATTTTATAAAATTAATTATCATTAGTAGTTATTAAACAATACTCAAGTATATACAAAATTATATACCAATATTTAATATTTAATTATTTTTAATAGATGCATTAAGACGCATTGAAATTTACATATTTTTAAATTTGGCGAACTGGCGCACCCGCATCCGCCCTGGCATTCGCACCCGCGTTAGCCTTGCAAGTCCCACAGGGTCTTTTTTTTAACACTTGATACATGTTGTTTAACGTATTAAGTATCGACTTGTCAACCGTTTACCCAAAAATATTAAACAAACACAAATACAGCCATGCGCTATTATTAAGTTTGAACGGTTTTACGTGTATAGTTTATTATTGCTACTGAAATAAAAGTTCAGTCACATTATGTGTATTATTTATCAAAAAAACAAATTGCACTATTTTTTGGTTAAAGCATAGTTAAAGCATTTCCCAGCAAGTAAGGTATCATAAAGAGATTGATAGATTCGAATTGAGGAAGCAAACAAACTTGATTCAAGGACACAAACATCCTTAGATTCAACAATAAGACCTGATAGCTTCGGGAAATTTGCTCATTACATATATAAATCCAAAATAAATTTGAAGTCAATTTAAGTGTTACAATTAGAACTATGTGTTTGGACCGAAGAACTGTGCGTTTGCACAGAATCAGATGGACAGTGGTATTCAATTTCGATCCTAACAAAACAAGGATCAAATTCAGCCAAACAAGAACAATTTAATTCGATCACAAATTGAAAAAAAACAATGGATCAATTATTCGGTTTGATTTTTGAAATGAAACATCCGATCGATTCCAATGTATTTGATCAATCTAATTCATTCTGCACACCCCAAGTTACAACGATGCAAAAAGAACCTAAAAACAATGAATAACTTTGTGATCACTCTGACGAAGAGTATGTAAGTCTGAAACGCTCTTCTAGGCACCACTGCGGATTGAGGGAAATCTACAAGTAACATCACTCCCATTATTAACACACAACTATAAGGGAAGCAAAAAGTTCACTAATTAATATTCTTACCTTGTGTAACGAATATTTATTTACTAAAACAATTCCTTATTTTGGTCAAGTCATGGCAATAATGAACGTTCCTAATTTCTGAGTTGATATAAAACTTGATCCAAAAAATTCAACCGCTAGAGACTTGGAGGCAAACATACTTAACTAAAAAACCACAAATCCATCAACTTTGAAATGGCTATTTCTCATGATCACGCACTTATAGAGTTACTAGAGATCTTCATTACCTTGGAGGGTTTGACTCATCGCAGCAACTCT
The DNA here is from genome assembly GCA_948329865.1 of Linaria vulgaris. NCBI lineage: Eukaryota > Viridiplantae > Streptophyta > Magnoliopsida > Lamiales > Plantaginaceae > Linaria > Linaria vulgaris. The sequence continues at coordinate 42,970,165 of OX415251.1, forward strand.
TTAAGCACTCCACCAGGCAATCGGGATTGGGATCCATAAAGAAAGCCATCTAGTTCCAGAATAAAATTAGAAAAATAGTTTCGGAAGAATGTGAAAAATGGGGAAATAGACCAAGCTCAGGCAACAATCAGGCCACTTGAAAAAACTCTAAATATGAAAAATATCAATCCATAGATCAGAACAAACTAAGAAAGAAAGTAGCGAGAAAAGTTCCAAGAGAAAAAGAGAAAATTACTAAACCGTTGCCATAGATAGGCCAAGGTACTAATAGTCCTCCACTAAATTTTATTTTCAACAAAACTATCTTCAGTGAATATCTAGCTAGCCCTCGACAAGAAAAATGTACTGAGTCAGTAATTTCATTAATTTATCATTTAAAACGTACGCAGCAGTTGAATGTTTAAAACTAAACGTCAACCATTCCTCAACATAACAAGAGATATCAAATAAGAAATTTAAAATTGAGTCATATGCATCCCTCAACATAACTTCTTTCCTGACACTTATTTCAACAATTATAAAAAGTACTCAATCTTAAAAATAATAAAAACTGTATCATTAGAACTATTGGAGTCAAAACGAAGAGATTACCGAATATCGTTCTTGACCTGTAGGCATCACTCGGTGCAAGGTTGACCTGCAAAACACAGAAACATAAAACAACATAATGAATCCTTTTGTTCCTAGAAGAAATAACGAACTACGGAATCCTAATGCCATTAAGTTACCGAAACAAGCAATTGGTCCATCTCTCCATCATGTCCCCAATGTTAACTATGAAAGACCTGATTCAAAATCCGAAATGCAAACTGAAAATTGTTAAAGTTTCAGTGTTCAAATACCTCAGTGTGTCCTTATTCAAAGTTCAAATTTAGTAAACCCACCCAGTAATATACCGCACATCTTCCCAGAGACGTGGCTCCCTCCATTTTTCCCTACAAACCTGTTAACACAAATATAGCTTAATTATTACGTTAACATGTACTATATGGCTAAGTAACAGGAATAGTTACAATTGAGTATGAGCACACTGGACAAACATACTTGAAGTCCACCTACGCCATCTGTAGCTAGAAGAGTTATCATTCCATAATCTGAATGAGCAGAAGCTCCATATAATTCTTCATCAGATGAGCCCAACTCCCCTACACTCCAGAACAACAATAAAACTAGTCTATATTTCTTCGTCCAACGAATTCCATGACAAAACATAATATCCAGCCACATGTTTTCTACAAAATGGAATAATTGAAACAAAATATTTGAAGCTACAACGTAAATGAGACAAGCTATCCATATTATTCTCCTTTCTATGAGGATGGTGTAAAGCAGTGATAATGCTGCACTAAGTAAACCTGGAGATGGTATAAGCCAGTAATAACACAGATAATGGATCAAGCGGAGAAAAGCATTTGGTGGACTTAGTGCTCCGATATCATAAAAGAAGCTCTCCTCCATGTTCAAAGCCAAAGCAATTAGTGAGATCAGTCTTTCTCCAGCATTCCTAATGCAAAGTAAAACAATACATAAACATCAGTGAAATAGCAGGCAATAGGTTATTGTTTCTGGAACGAGGCTCTCATGCAATAAACTTGCTAACAGGCAAGTTAATGAAAGAATAAGACTTAGGTAACACTCACAAGACTTGTTTATAATACTGCTCCATGATAGACCTCCAGCTTGGCAGAACCTCTGGAGATCCCTAAGAAGTTAATATGGTCAGGTTATTGTTCAACATAACACACTTCCATCAAATTAAATGCTGAGTTTCCTATACAATAAATGTTGAGTTTCCTATACAATAAAATGTATTGTCACAGACTGAAACAAGGAAATAAGAAATTATGAGGCCATTTAAATGCTTTCTTCACTTAATTAACATGTTATCTTTAATCTAATAGCGGCGTTTATGATGATTATATATTGATTAACATAATTTCTTGCGAATTTTCAGATTTCAATGTAAGGAGATTTTGGAAGATTGGAATTGAATTTTAACTTTTGATACTTCCTAGAAACTTCAAACTTGACATCCTTTGTGTAGAAGAAGTGCTAACGTCAAATACAACACTTATGATGGCAAACTACAATCGGAAAGCAAATCCAGTGCCGTGCAAGAGTAATTTAAATCAAGAATTCATTATTCATAAAGGCCACAATAGTAATTGAATTTCCAGAAAGCAAGGGTAGAAATAGCAACGGCGAATTGCAAATACCCTCTGGTGGCCATTGATTCAACTGTCCAAGTGATGACATATGTTCAAGAGGCCCAACATAGAAGGATTCTTTCGAGTCACCTGCACTTTTATTGTAGGGGGGAGACAGGAAGTAGTAGTCACTGCAAAGTATTTGCAAATCATCCAATCAGTTAGAAAACACAAATACCAAAAGAAAAATCTCTAATTGTAAGTTGTTCTAATTTACTTGTTACCATCGAATTGGAGCAGAATTTGAAGAATAACATTGGATCACTACATGTATGTAAGATCATAAGATGCTTTTCTTGTTGGATTTTCTGTTCATGAAGACATTATGGTGGTCCATTTTGTATCAAAGAATCTCTTCAACATAATAACATCCAGATATGTAACCGCGCGTTATCACGATCGCTACGGAGACAAGCTAAGCATGTAAAATATAATGAAGCATTAAACAACGAAACAAATGTAAGCTCGTTAACCTCTTAAGCTGGAAGATGGGTCGAGATTCTCGGCATACAATGGCGTGTAACCTCTGTTCTCTTTTCGAGCCAGTTTCATCTTCTCTTCCAGGGGCACAGAGAAAAATGACTTATTCGCCTGGAGCACCTTGCGGAACAAATTGTCCTCCACCCCATGGTTTATAAGGTAAAAGAAACCGCATTCGATGCACGCCTACACCACAACATATATTCGTCAAACACACTCATGAACAAACCAACCTACAATTCTTACCACATCATTTTACACAGTAGTAAAAGAACTTAGAAACATGGGTTTTTATTATTATTATTGATAATTTACAATAAAATATAATTATCTTTAACACAGCTCAAACAATTTAATTTCATCAATGAAAAAGTATTTCCATCAAACTTGATTTCTATGGGCTGTGCATTTGGATATCGAATAATCAAATAGTATTTGATTTCTCCGACAAACTAAGAATCGAAATCAAATTAAATTAGACGATCCAATTCGATCTAAAATCATCCGATTTCGATTTAATTCGATTTGATTTTGATCATTTTTTCCTTTAATTATTATTTTAATTTTAAAAGACAAAAGCTATATAACATCTTTATTTTGCATGTGAATTAGCAAATATTTTAATTAAACATGATGGTTTATTAGTGTTATACTTCAACTAACCCAAATTAAATAAATTGTTAGTATTTCATTTTTCTTATATTTATTTATTTATCAACTTAATTTAATTTAATATAATATTACATATTTATTATAATTTTAAGCATTAAGATGATTATTCGATTTGGTCTGATTCTTAACCCCTGAAATCGAGAATCAAATCAAAAGGGGTTTCGATCCTAGGACAAAAATCATAATCAAATCAAATATTCGATTATATCCAAAAACCGAATCATTCGATCGATTTCCAAACGATTCGATCGATCTGATCCATTGTGCTCACCCTACTAACACGTACCCTTAACAGAGTACGGTGTATTGGTTGTTTTGTAAATTTTTAAACACTAAATCTAATTTATCTATATTGTAAATATAAAAAATCCAGTTTATGAGAAATAATAATGGATGTATCGATTATCTGGCTCTCCACTTTCACATTCAACACTCTAACATAAACTAGAAAATAAAATAAAACCTGCAAAGTGCACGCACCTTTCTCAAAACCGATTTCTACTCTAAATCTTTATTTATATGCTTACATTTTTTTAATTGTGTTTGAATGAATATGTATTATATAATATGAGACTATGCACATGTTAAATATTTATTATTTGCCATTAGTTCGGGGTACTTTCATCTGGGTTACACGTAAACTAACCAAATGTACTAGATAGACTATGATTTGGTGCGTTATCGTCCGCTGGCTTGGCAGGCTGACGAAACACTCCACATAATGTTGGTTCTAGGTCACGCTAGAACCAGCTTTGTCCTTAGCATACATGTACTCCAAGAAACGTGGTGAGGGGACGAATAGATCTTTCATGATTTCGGGTTGGACTCGAGTTATCCCAAGCTGCCTACGTATACCTTTGAGAAAATTAACCCAAACGTAGTTCATTAGTGATAGGTTAAGTGTACAACCAAGTATAATGGTATGTCGAGTATCTCATGGTTATCGAATGTGACATCGAAGGTGATATCGAAGATGATATCGGAGGCCTTCTATGTCGGGGATGATGTCGGATACAATGTCGAGCGTAATATCGATAATATATATCGATGATACATATCGGGTGCTATGTTGAGGATGATATCGAGGGTCTTCGATATAGAGTGAGCAGTGTATGAGTATCATTAAAGCATATCTTGATTAGCGGAGCCCGAATATTTATAGATCTCAGGATGCGGTGACCACTGTACTATATCAAATGTTATATTCAGCCCAATATGAGAATTACCCATATCATGTAGTCCCCCAGTTTAGGAGTTATCATTGTAGATGGAAATTCGTAAACTTGATTTGTATGCTCGAGTATTTTATTGAGGGATACCCTTCACTCCCCCCTGTTTTTGAGTTGCATGAACAACGAATTGGGATAGTGAAAATAGAGCTCGGATTCTCCCCCATTTTTCTGGACAATTTTGTTAAGATGGAAGTCAAAAACTCAGTGATCAGGTAGATATCGAATATACGTTTTTGATATCTCCCCAATATGGAAGGCATCTATTGCCGCCGAAGCCCAAGTGTAGTTATTATATAAGGTGGTCCCCTCCACTTGTCTAGATGCAAATATTTGTCGAAGTGGTTTATCGTTGACGTCCTTGACCAAGACGTTGCTGATGGCGTTACTGAAGACCGCCAGCGGGTAAGTAGAGGTCGTAAACTCTATTTGTAACTATGTTTGCAAGATATACAATGTACAGTTAAGGAGGTGATGATCTTTAAATGTACCGGCGACAATTAAGATTGTTACCATTTAATGAGATTTTTGAGACGTGATACTTTAAAATGCATTGCTGCTCTATAATCACTTAAGGAGGTGCATTTAGAGTAACATGCTTATATTCGATGCAAATGATGATATAGAGGTGGATGCGACGCGTGGTCGCAAGAGGACTACGTTGAGTAACGTTCTTATCAAGGTGGGTGCTTGATCATTTCGTGTGATGGGTTGATGGGCAAGAGGGCCCATAATAATGTAAGGACAAATATGTCTTAGGTGGGAGTAGTGTAGAATACGAGGAGGTTGTTCTCCACACGAGACCGTCATGGCCCCAAAAGCATTATTGCTAGAGACAAATTCGACCGCTTTGGGTCTTGTATGTGCAATGTTTGCATGTATTATTGTGATTATAGCTTGTGATTGTGTATACGTGATTGTTTATGAAAATCAAGTTTTTCCCAACCTTGGGTTAGGTTGGCGGGTGATTGAGAGACTTAGGGTTACTGATGAGAGCGCTATTTATTGCTTATTATGATTTTACCCTCATAACAATTTGGGATATGTGAAAATATTTGAATGTTCTATCCCGGCCATAGCGTTAGTGTGGTTGGATCTCGCGTTTGGTGAGGTGGGTTCATAAACAACTCAAACTTTGTAGGTATCTCTTTAGCTATTCGAGTACTTTATCCGATGTAGTATCGGACTGCGCTTCCATTGCCTTTATAAGTAGATGTAGTTGACATCGTATCACAAATGATTCTTGTTATACCTTGAGAGGTATGATCTATGATAACGTGTTTAGTATGCCCTACGACATAAATACCATGCAGAGAATATTGCATTGTATCGTGAGAGGTAAATGACTTGGATACCGCACAAGGTGTGTTTCACTATACCATAATTGGGCAGTTTCTAGATGAAGCTATTGTCGAGTGTAGCTTCCAGTATTGTTACATCTCACGGGTGGTGTTGGGCTATCACCAGCCCAGAGTGTAGGTATGATAATATTGAGCACGATGGCGTTGTCGAGATTCTCAAGAAAAAGAGTCTCGCGTTGATTGGCGTGAAGTGTGCGCGCAAAATCGGAATTAAGAGTGTGAGTGGCGATATGTCACCTCTGCTATGGTTGTCTAATAACCTTTGGATAATCGTAATCTTTGTTTTGCTATTTTTTTTGAATATTTGATTCTTGTTTGCATTCTAGTATTTGCCTTGGGTAGACATCTATTGTCGCACATTGTAGAATAAATATGCCGATGAAGGTGTCTGTTGGCATATCAACATATGATAGGAGAGAGTTCGACCTATCAAGGTATTCTCTAAATTTTCCCATAGGATAGGAGATTTGTTTACCCGTTAGGGTGTTCTCTGCCATTTCCGGTAGGATAAGAGGTGTCATCTACCGTTTGAGGTATTTTCTGCCTTTCTTCGTAGGCGGATCAATCTGATAATAAAGTGTTTGAAGTCAAGCAAGGTTGTAGCGAGAGCAAAGAATATATGAAATATCATTTGGGAAAGTTAAAGCCCGTCATGGCTGACTGGAGGCCCCCCAAGACAATGTTTGTAAATGACGGTTTATGGACCCAAACTCTAAAGTCTCGTTTAGGTCTCCGAATAGGATTTGCAGATTTTCAGTTCGAACCTTAATGCTACCTCGGAGAGGCTCACTAAAATGGAACCATAATAAAGCCAAATACAAACTTATTTATTATAGCAGAAGCTTTCAAGATTCATTGAGTTTATTATTACAATCCACATGAAACTCAAAACATCGAATACGTAATAAAACACACAATTATTAGAGATTTATTTTTATTTTCATACACTTTAGATTTATTTAAATCCCACATGTCCACAATAGTTTAATCCAGCCGCCTTGTTAAGTCTTGCTTATTCTAAGGAATGGACAGAGAAAATAACAGGAGATGTAAGTCGTTGGTGACTTAGTGAGATTTTCAGTAACAATAATAGATGTCAGTAACAATAATAGATGTAACAAATATGTGAAATTTGATATGGTATGAAAGGGAAAATATTTGAACTGAAAGTTAAAGAATAACAAACGGATAACAAGATAATGAACTTGTGCATCTCATATAACATATTCAACCTTATTTCATCCAGTATACTACCTTGTACCTCCCAACGAGGAGCAACCTCGAAAATAGATCAAGAGACATGCTCGAGTACATGCCAACCTGACACGCGGTTATAGCCAACTCCTGACTGCAAGCGACGCCTAGATAAATGGGTATCGAGCGAAATTACTTAAACCGACAATCTTTGTTGTCCAGCAGTAAACCGTCTCAATCCCTAGGCCCAACTTTCCAAAGGCGTCCCAATGGGTATAATAGATAAGCAATAAGCTAGTAACCCGAACAATGTCCTTTTCTTTTGAGCTACATGTCCCGAACATAGGCCGTTGCTCGTTGCACAGTTCAAGAACCAACATGTGGATTATCATATTGGAGAAATTAATGTAATTATAAAAAATGATTAAGAATCCATGGTCTAAGGATATTTCAACATTAATCAAAGGATTAGGTTACGAAATGAGATCATAAATGAAAACGATTTTGTTGAAAGAATCAGCTGTTCTCCATTTAGAGTCAAGAATCACAAGTACTCAGTCCAAGTTCCTCAGGTCGGGTGCCAAATAGGGCTTAAAAGTATTATAAATCTCACCTGCGACAGTAACTTCGTGTTCGGGAAATTCTGCGCCGTCTCCTAAATAAATTTAAATGCGTTAACAAGTTTAAAATAATAATTAACTTTTATAGTTTGTTATATTTTCTCGTATTTCCTTCTTATCTTTGATTACAACCAAGTCAAGAAAATAGAAATAGGACGAATAATCACATTTTAACTCAGTTCTCGCGATTTCACCGTAAGGTTATTAGTTTCTTAATAAAATCCATGTATGAACTATTTAGGCATACTTATTTTATTTTAAGATTAATTATTAGTTATAAACTCTTTATTATAATATGAGACTCATATATAATAATTTATAGAATTTTCTAGGCTTACTACTTATTATCAATACATATTGTTACATATATAAGGAGTCATAAAGATATAATTTCGTAGAATTAATTTAAGATGAAGCTTTAATTATTAACTTGGAAACAAGGTTATATAATGAGGTTATAACTTAGATCATAACACAATTTCACACTTTGGTTTGAAATTAAGAAGAAATTAAGTATGAATATATTTTCTACAACATGTAATTAAAAGAAAAATCATAATTAATACCTATATTTGACTAAAACATATAATAAATGGGGCTTAACATATCTTCATGACTTTATTAACTACTACATGTGATCAATTTTAAGATTAGTATCATTATGCACAGATTAATTTGAAGAATCAAAAGGCATATGCTATTAGGGTGAAAATTGCAGCAAGCTTAAAATTACCTTTACTCGACCCTTCTAATCAATTGCAATTCCAAATATTTTTGAGGGCTTTTGTTCTAAACACACTTAGGAAGATGTGTATAAAGCAGTGTTCCAAACTTTTTAGCCTTGATATTGTTTTTATATCTTTCAAGTTCAAGGGTAAAACTGGAATTTTTGGGGAGAATTAGAATTTGAGTTTTTTCTTACAATTTTTGGATTTATTAACTTCTGGAAATATTTTATTTGAGTAGAGGACGAAAAATGGGAGAACTTTGTTCAAGAAAGCATATGCAAACTCTTAGGGGATTTTGGTGTGGAATGTTTACAAAGAAAAATGCTTGTATTTAAAGGCAAACTTACATGATTGAGGTAATTAAGCCATCAACTACTTAGATACTATTTAGATTATTATATTCAAGTATTTTACTGTGCTTTTTCCAGGATTTTCAGCCAAGTTTGATGTAACAATATTTTATTCAAATATATCCTATTATTAATTTATGAAATTATTATTAAGAAGACTTTTTCATTCAAGCTTTTAATGTTTGAGCCTATTATGGTTCTTCATGTCCCAACCATTACTTCTTGGGGCCCTAGTGAAGAAAAAATATGATTTCAATAATTATTTTCTTTTATTATTTTATCTAAATTTAAATTAAAAGGATTAAATCAATATTTAAAACATTTGGGGCCAAATAATAATTTTAAAAAGATGAAGGGCTTAAAGGCAATTAAATAGTTATTTATGTTGTGTAGCTAGTCTTACTTTCGTTGGAATAACGAAAGCACTAACAAGGGACCACCAGAGTGTAGATGCTAAGTTATATATATATATATATATATATATATATATGGGTATGTGTGTGTGTGTGCGCGTGTGTGCGTGTGTGTGATTTGTGACTTTGGTGTGCTAACACATCTGATGCGCAACCCTTAGATCACACTAGATCAATCTTAATTATGTATGTTTTGTTAACACGATTCAGATGAGTTAAATGGATTACAGATTTGTCATCTCTACTAAAACAACTGATAATTGGACTAATCCGTTAATATGGTAAGTTATTAGAGACTCTTAGATTATATGGTTGGGATAACTCCCACTATAGGTCACAGATCCATCAAGCATTGTAAGTAAATATAGGTAGTTTGTATACGAACTACTATGCTTAAGTTATTGTGAAACCCAACTTCTAAAAAATCTTTACTATTATTGTTTACAACCAATTCAATCAATCAATAAATTCTGTTTTAATTTAGTTTAGTTTAGCATTAGAATAATTAAACTCTTCCTACATTCATCAGTTAATTTAATTGCTTTAATTGTCTTCTTGCATTCAACCCACAAACCTCATATTTGTTGTTTTCTTGCATTCTAGTTAGATTTTTCAGTACATTGTAGAATAGATTTTTTCTGCATTCATAGCATAACAGTCATCCTGTAAACACAAGAGATAAGAATCGTGACAACTGTTAGTATTTTGCATTTAAGTGATTCATACATTAATCCACCACTCCATTGGGATACGTTACTTGGTTCGTAACTATACTTACCATTTTATTATTACTTGAATCGTGCACTTGCGACAAAAGTAATTTAGGTGTAACAATTATTTGTTAACTTCTATTCTTTGTAAGCTACATCGAAGTTCCCATCACAACTCTTTCCCTACACGTGGTGCCCTCGGCTTCCCTCTTTTTTAGCTGAGGCCCGTTGGTTCCTCGCTATTTTTGGAGGTAGGGCATTTGATAGGTTTCAACGAGGCTTGGAAGAGGGAGTTCTTCTTTCAGGCTTTGCTCAGGTGTTGCCTTCTATTACAAAGCATGTGCGTTAGGAATTGGGAAGGGGGGTTGTACTCTGATTTCTACAGCATGATTTCCATGTTCGATTTTCCTACCGCAGTGCTTGTAGCGTGGTTGTAGCGAAGTGCCGATGTGCCAGAGTTTCTCGATGAGCTTCTCCACACAAATCCCCTATTTCGTAAATAGTACGGGGTGTATAGGTATCCACCGGGGAGGTTCAATTTTAACAATTTTTCATTTTGTTTCAGGTCCCGAAATGGCATAGCATGCTCGAGAGTCATTTCTTGAAAAGTACATGCTTCCTCTATGGAGTCGGGATGAGGAGATGGTGGGCGGGGAATCTTAGGGGAGTCAGGTTCCTTAGCTCCTCTCCTTCCTTCTCATACTCCCCTGGTCGAATGTTACTTTAATTTTAGTTAGTTTCCCATTGGGTTTGGGCCTTTCTGGTTCAGTTGGCCGGTCATTGCGACTATCAGAGAAGGGTTCTAGTCATCACTTCTACTTGCCAAGTTCTTGGATGCCCACCCTTCTTTAGCGAGCGTGTTGGCAAATGGCCTCTCTCTTTTTACAGGATTGGCGAGGAGTTTGGATTATTGTCGATCGTATCTCCAAGAGCTTTGAAATGATAGAGATAAGGAATTTCTACGACTGTTCTAGTTTCCTCTAGCCACTGATAAGCCTCTCCATGCAGACAGAATAACCTCTGAGAAAAGACTTAGCTATGTTTGAAAATATATCTTGAGGACACCCTCAGGCGTTCATGGTATCATTATGAATACTGCAAGATATTTTTAGCAAGAATATCTGATTTCTGTGTTTGTTGCGAAAGGGTCACAAGTCTTGTGTTTGTTTTTCTCTTTCTTCCTTTTTTTTTGATCTTTTGTACATCATTTGCCTGCAGTTATCACTTCTGGTGGATGCTATGGGAGAACACTTGGACGGGCCTCCTCCCGACGTGGCGATCCTTTGGAGGGGCCTCCTCCCGACGTGGTGATCCTTCGAATGAGGTGCTTGGAGATGGAGTCGGCGCTAGGGAAGACCCTTAGCCAGTTAGAGCAGATGGAGACGCATGTGGAGGTACTTCGTTCCACCTTAGCTTGGTATTCCGGCGCGAGTAAGGAGGATATGGAGAAGAACTTGGAAGAGGCGCAGAGGCGGGCAACTCAAGTAGATGAGTGGTTGGAAAGCATACAGCTTTGTCTGAGCCAAGTGGGGGAGCTCTTTTTGAAGGCAAGGGCGGAACGAGATGAGTATCGATATCACCTGATGGGCCTAGGTCCTGCATTTAGTGAGAAGTTAGCGAATGCTCATGCACATGTTGTCTTGGTAGGGGGTTTGATTTTTGGAGTGCCTCTTTGAGGGGAGAGGCTCGTGAATTTCTATTAATGGGTTATATGATTTGCCAAGTAGTTGTGTGATAAGCGTCTCATTAACGTGATTTAAGTATCTGTTTTACTTGTACTTTAGAAAACTTATGATAACATATTTACTTGTTTTAGTATTGTTTTATGTTTTCTTAGGTATTTAGGGAGTCAAGACAAAACATGGCTAAATAAGGCCAAAAATGGATTTTTTGGGCGACAATTAGTCAAGACACTATTTCGGAATATTCAAGCGCTACGGCAGCACTACGATTGAAGAGGAAGACACCAAGAGACCTTAAGGAGGAAATTAGAATGTTGTGCGATCAACACCGCACTACGCGGGTGGCACACAATCAAGATGGCACATCGCACAGGGGTCGCACGATCAGAGGAAATTTGGACCGAAAGTCAGAAACCTTAAAAGGCAGCCTAGAACAGAGAAAAACAATAAATATGAGGCTACGTTCAGCAGTCAGGGCACAACGCTTACAACTCTAAAAGTCTTGTTCTGGTTTAGTTGAGTCATTGTTAGAGAGAAAATAGTTTGTGAAGAAGGAGATAGCAAAATGGAGTAAAAAGAGGGTCTAGCAACAACGTTCCACCGGATCCGAGAAGCTTCTCTTTACCTTTTTACTTTTTCTATGATATTTACTTCTTTATTGATTGTTGAACCTACTTGTTGTTTAGAGTAGGGGAGTAACTCTGATTTAAGAATATTTTTATTTGCTTTACTTGATGTTTGTTTGATGATCTTGAATGTCTAGATTGAATAGTTACTTATGCTGTGTGCCTGACCTTACTCTCGCTGGGATAACACGGAAGCACCCGTGTGCGGCCACCCAGAGTGTGGAATGTTAAGGATAGTGACTTTGGATTTGCAAAAGAAACTGATGTGCAACCTTTAGATCACACTAGATCAATCTTAACTAAGTATGTTTTGTTAACACAATTTGGATGAATTATTTGGATTGCAGATTTGATATCTCTTCTAAAACAACTGATAATTGGGATGATTTGTTAACACGGTAGGTTATTTGAGACTCATAGGTGATGTTGGAATAGCTCCTGCCATATGTCACGGATCCATTAGACATGAAAACATCAAATAAGTATTAAGTACTGCAAGTAGATAAAGGTAGTTTGTCTATGAACTATTATGGTTAAATCATTGTAAAACCCGACCTCTAAACAATCTTTCCAATTATTGTTTACAACCATAAGCAATCAATCATTAAATTTTGTTCTTTAGTTTAGTTTAGTTTAGTTAGTTAATCAATCTCTCTTCCAAATGTTCTTAGTTTAATTGCTTTCATTAGTTTCATTAGTTTAATTATTTTAATTACTTTACTTATTTTCTTGCACTCAAAATTAAAACCCCAAAAAAGATATTTGATTATTGTTTTTGCATTCTTAGATTAATTTTCATTGCATTTTAGATTAAGCATTCTTAGCATAAAAGTATTCAAAGCGTTTTTAGTTTAGAAAGCATTCATAACATTCATAAACATTCATCTCGCAAGCACAAGAGAAAAGATCGTGACAATTTTTAGTGTTTTGCATTTAAGTGATTCATACATACAACCATCACTCCCTTGGGATACGATACTTGGTTTGTAAATATACTTACCATTTTATTATTACTTGATTCATGCACTTGCGACAAAGGGGGATTTAGGTGTAACATGCGTGTGTTGACTTATATTTTATTTCATTACATCCTACATGCCCACCATTGTGCAATCCTTGCCATGATTTCCTCTTGATCTGGCGGGGCCCTACTTAGTTATAGGTCCATCAGGGGAGAGTATTCTGGATTAAGCATTCCCGGCGAGTTTCAGTTTCAATCATTTTGGGCCTTCCAAAGTGGGAGTCCCTACTTCAACTGCCTCGATGGTGTCTTGATAGATCCAACCGATATGACCTCAGAGAAGTGCCATGTCGTAGTTCATGAGGGAAGAGGAGCAGGCTCTACTTGATTGTGCTCTCTTTTTTTGTTGTTGTTTGCTTTCTTTGCGAGTGTGTACAGATGTGTCATATGTAAAGTAAGTTCTTAGTAAGATAGATTCTCTTGGAGTAGCATGTGGCATAGGGCTATGGTCAAGTTTTGTGTAGTGTCGGTCAGTCGATCCTACTCAGTGTATCTTTTTGGGATGTTAAATGTGAATGGGCACACAATTCTGAATAGCTCTTCGTAATTCGTATGGCTATTTATTCTTTATCGTGCTTTGCTGACGAATTTTGTCTTTTGAGATTTCTTTTATCTATGCCATCCTAGGGCAGGTTGTCAATACTAGTAAGTTTGATTCATGTCCCTATTAATATATGTCGGCGTCATATGAGATTCTCTTTCCCTCTGGGTTACCACCTCTTACTAGGCGAGAAGCTCTTCCAAAACTGTTCTTTCGGGTTGCGAAAGCAGACTAGAAGATTGTGAACCCTTTCGTCTCATTTTCTATAATGGTTGTGAATGCTAGTAGCTAGGCCCCCGGGGGGTGGGGAGGCGGGGTGGATTTGCCCTCTGCTTTTTTTTTTCTTTTTTCTCCACTTGGAAGAACTAATATATATGAGTCTGCTGCGACAAGGAAAACACTTACATTGAAACGCGAGGTCTGCGTTTTTTCGGTCATGCTTAAATCCCGTAATTCTTGTGCCTTCATGATCCTTTTCATCAAGGGTTCATCAAGCCATGCTTGCGGGTTTGAGAAGTACTATTTCATATGACTTGGTAGACTTCGATCATGCTTGCGATCGATGGGTTAGGATTTCTTTAGGTGTGACTTCCCCTTAACTTTGATGGGTCGTATGGACGCATAATGTTACTCTTCATCCCTTGACTTGTTTTGTGAATGGTCGTTGAGCAGAAAAGGACCAATATGGTCGTTCGGTTGGCTTAAAGTGTGATTAGTGGGAAATAGTAAGTATATGTGTCCCTCAAGACTCGGTTTTAGCGGGTATCCATTGTTCAAGAGTCCTTGCGCTCGTTGTTTCTTGGCAAGGGGGCTCCCTCTAGCCCGTTTGGGCATTTTTTACATGGGCATGGTGGCTAGCCCCTTTCTGAATACATTTATAGTTGGTGTTTTAGAGAGTGGATACTTTGCGCTTCTTCCTATTAGAGGATTTACCTTTGAGATGATTAGGGCGATCTTTGTCTTTTACCCTTTACCCGATCATGATAGTCTAGGGTATTCAATTTCCGTTTGGTCAATCTTGTTTTGATAGAAATGTGGTCTATCTTTCTTGGCCAGGAATTTGGGGGGGGGGGGGGGGGGGGGACTACATTGCCTTTCCGTACTAGGAGGTCGTTCTCAAGGAGTTACATTCGTTTCTCATAGATGGTGCCATTTGATGATACGTGTTCTCATGTGTGTTAGTTTATTATTCAAAGAGAATGATTTTTGAAGAAGGGGTTTCGTGGTTCTTACGACGTAAATTTCTTGTATTAGGTCATAAAAGGCCATGGGTTTTACGAAGGGGTTATTTATATGGGGTCGGAATGTGCCTCCTATGACCTAGGTGATTCGAGGCCCCCTCCCTCCCTTTCTCTACGGCCATGGGGGTCTTTTTATAGGGATGGAGGATGGGCTCGTATTTTTGCTTTGTCAAATGAGAGTGGGCCACATCAGATGAAGGTGGGTCCTCCTGAATTTAAATGGTGCAAATCCTCTTTTCGTGGCACAAGGTCTAGCGGACGCGTTGCAAATCTCAGAGTCAAATTGTTGCTTTTCCATGGAAAATGACGCGTGTCATAATCCTTATCTTTGAGTTCGGATAAGTCTTTCGAGGGTTCCTTGTCAGCATCGTCTTTCTTTTGTTCGAGCATTGTCTAAGGGTGCGCTTCGTATATTGAGCGGGTATTAAATGGTGTATTATTAAAAATCAAATAAATGGAGAATTATAGAATTAAAACAAAAGAGTTTCAGGTTGCATGAGAGAGACAGAGAGGGGGGAACAACGTGGTGAATGGTAATAAAAATTAAACAGTCAACTTATCTTTTATAACTTGTCCAAAAATAACGAATCAATGTTTAAAATCATGTTGTTCAAGTTAAGTTTGGGTTGCACATTCCCAAATCTACCAAACTAGACGGCCTTATTATTTATTAGCTGACACTATGGCCTCGTTTGCTTTAAAAATTAATAGTCGTGTGACTATTAATTTACCATTAATAATATACTTGTGTACAATTAGTAGATTGTGAGAGCGTTTGCTTGGCTGGAAAGGGCCAGAAAAATTAATAAACCACCTTTAATACAATGTTTGCTTACTCACACTCCTTTTCCGTTATTCCACAATAAGTGGCAGATTGGCCATTATCTTGCAACCATTAGTCTGAAGCCCCAGCAACCACCTCCCTCCCCCCCCCCCCCCCCCCCCCCCCTTGCGCGATTCCATATCTACCAATTATTCTCCAATTTAAATGTCTAAATTACCCTCACTTACTTTCTCCCCAATTCCTCCAGCCAATTTATATCTTTGAACATCAAACTTGGTGCGAGAAAGTACACAACTCTCAGCTCACGAGCTAAGAAGGTAGGGTTTACTGTTCAAGGCAATTTTCACGGCGAATTCAATTTTTGGGCTTTCAATTCATGCAATTTGGTGTGCATTTATTTACACATGAACGCCCCATTAATTTACCAGCATTTCAGTGCTCTTTTGCAGGTTAGTTTCTGAAAACGACCATCTTGCAGCAGGTGTTACCTACTTTTCATGTGCGATTTTCAAATGCTCTCTTTAATCGAACGTTTCAACTACAATCCGGGGCATTTGTGAACTTGAAAACATACAATGAACGTGTATTATGGTGAAGTTCCAACATTTTTCCCTGTGTTGTGCTAAATAAATGTTTTATACTATCCAATAAAGCTTTAGGTTCAATGGAATGGAACCATGATAAAAGCTTTAAATGTTATGGGGTAACTTAGGCAAGAAAAGGCCATGCTTACCCGTTCAGGACTCTGTTTGTAATTATGATTAGATAAAGTTTAGAATGAACATTCACAATTGTGGTTTTTTTTTGTAATTATTGTTTTGTTTAGCTTCATGGAATAGCTAACTATATCAATATTACTTCTCTTATTATATGTTTGTCCTGCATATTAGAAGAAGTGTATGTTGGTCACCTATTCTTAACTCTCTGGGAATTACTGGAGTTTGTGAAGTACTATGCAGTGGCCATTTTCAAATGTACATGTTCCTAGCCTTTACAGTTCTCTTTGTTGTGTATTCAGGGTTCAAAATGGGTCTAAGGCAGGAGGTGTTTATCCTCTTCTTGATGCACCAAGTTGTTTTTCGTGTGTCATTCTTTTCTTTAGTCTTGGTCGTTATCTACCTTAGTTCGCATACGGGTGGTTTAGTGCGTAAACCAAAAAGGCTAGGAATTCATTATAGTATTCTCCGCCGTATTCCTTATCAAGTGAAATACATTGACATGATCTTAAACATCGGTGATGTTAAAGTGAAAATTTCATTTAGGAATGAATAGAGATTGTTTCATGACGTTTTGTTACTTACTTCATAGTTAGACGGGATTGCAAGAAACTAAATATGTTGGAATATCAGCCCAAGTATCGATTTTTCTTGATACTTTGTCACATCACACAAATAACCATATTGTTGGGGGTCATTATATTAGATCGGGTGAGACAATAAGTCGTTTATTCGGTAAGGTCCTTCTTGCGTTGTTAAAATATCACACCGTATTGCTATGAACCCTTGAACCAATCAGATAAGATGACTTAGATCCCACATGGAAACCCTTCCAGATAATAATTATAATTTGTCACTAACACTTGATGTTGAATTCATTTACCTAAAAGAATGTAGTAATGATTCTGACCAAACCTACTCGAAATCTTCTATATTGTACCTATAGGGCTGTTTAGGAGCTTTAGACGGTTCATTTTTCCAAGTATGTACCCGAGTTGAGGACAAGGTAGATATCGTACAAGGAAGGGAGTAATTGCAATAAACCTGCTAGCCATGTGTGACATGCATGGGTTATTTGTTTACCTACTAGCCGGTTGGGAGTGATCAGTTGCAGAAAGTCGAGTGTTGAAAGATGCTATTAGCCGGGAACACTCGTTAAAAATCCCAACTGGTATTACCTGCTATCACTGCTGCCCTTTAAGTTGGTCTTAAAAGTCCTTAGTCACATCAAACACAATCTGCAGGCCATATACTAATTAAAATTGTCAAATTTAATCTCTTTTATTAGGTTGTTATTTCTTAGGCGATGGTAGTTACACAAATGGAGAGGGTTTCCTTGTGCCTTACCGTGGGGTGCCCTACCACTTGAAAGAATGGGAAACTAGTCACCTTAAACTGCAAAACTACAAAGAGTACATTAATTTGAAGCACGCTAGAGCCAAATACGTGATCGAGTGTGCTTTTGGTGCATTGAAGGGGACATGGGATATCTTAAGAAGGCACTCATGGTTTTTGGTAAAGCGACATAACCACATCATAATGGTGTGTGCCCTCCTACACAACTTCATTAGGACGAACATGCCCAATGTGCTGTTAGAAGAAGACTACCCTAGATCGCCATCAAATATGGATAGAGAACCCGATTATATTAACATGGTTGAGCCATCTGAAGCATGGCACAACTTTAGTGAGAGCATGGCTATGCAAATGTACAGCGAGTGGCATACCACGAGGAGACGTTAATTTTAGCAACATATTGCTTTACGGGGTTGTGTGTTGCAGCAAACCATGAACTCATTGTAGTATTATTTCCATTTTGTATTGCTATTTAAGAACATGAAGCTCAGAGGCCTACTAGTTATGGTTTCTTCTCCTTTTATATTGTAACATTCCATCGTGTAATCATTAACTGAGATAATCCCACTTTTAATGCTATTTTCTTATGGATATTTGATGTTGTTGCTTGTGGCAAATCATATTACATGTGCAAATTTGAACCTTATATATCTTACTAAAAATTGATTGATGGCTTCTACAACATTCTTCCATCGGCATATTGCTTAGTAGAGGACTGCCACATAATTCATAGATCGTCACTATGTTTTTAATTACAATGAGTGCATTTTGGTAGTCTAGCTTTAACGATCATCTTCTTAGCTGATTGTGTGATATTTTTTAGTTTTCGCTATTCATTTGCTACTAGGGACAGTGTGCAAATGCATTGTGGTTCTATTTTAATTGTAAATTGTTGCATGCATTGGGTAACTAGATTTGGTTGTGATAATGAATCCCAAGGGCTGAGTACAGAGATTACGATATTCCCTAACTTTCAATTCTGTGTAATATGTGTAATTTAATAGATGTCGAATTGTCTTTTTAATAAGATTTTGAAAACAACAATGTAGATGGCTTTTTCCCAAAGTAGTTGTCCTGGTGGGTTACCCCCTTACAGAAAGCATGTCGATATAAGAGGAGTCTGGACTAAGCCTGAAGAGCTGCAGTTAATAGAAGCGCTGAAGGAAGCGGTTGTAAATGGATGGCGGGGCGAGAATGGTTTTAGACCAGGCTACCTCAGAGCTTTTGAGCGCTCCATGGTACTAAAATTCCCTCACGCACGACCAATGACTGAAAAACACATCTCCTCCAAACTCACCGCTTGGAAAATAACTTTTTCTATAGTTCACATTATGTTTAATACATTAGGATTTAGGTTTATACCTTCAAGCCAAATGGCCGAAGTTGAATTCGACGATGTTTGGAGGCATATGTCAAGGTTAGTTACTTAATTAAATTTTATTTTGAATACGAAAAAACCCTTGGACAGACTAGGCTTAATAGTTCATTGCCACAACAGATGCAAATTTACATCACATGACACTGCCAATTAATTGAGAAAGTACAGCGATGAGAAGCAGTGTATATATATTGCTTGTACATCAAATACATTTGACTAGGAAGATATAGGGGAATATATTTACCTGCTCTATGTAGAAAAATGTGTTGGCGACTCGGTGAAGAATTAAAGGGGAGGTGGTCCTCTTTGTATGGAGTTTAGTTTATGCATAACTTGAATGGAGTATGATATAAGTTTATGTTCATGATTGTTTTAAGGTGAAATAATAATTCTGTCACCCCTGAATTTATTTATGAAATAGGCATAACTAGAGTTCTGTGTCAGATATGATTGTATGTTCATTATTATTTTCAGGTGCACCCAGAGGTCGAGACGTGGCATTACAAGAGTTTTCCCTATTATGAAGACTGGTTGCATTGTTTTGGTAGCAATTTTACTGATGGAAAGGTTGCACACACTTTCAATGACAATATATTGGATGGATTTGGAAAGCCCTCATGAAATTTACGAGGAAGTGTATGATTATCATATTACGAGTGGCGCTAAGGGTAAGGCAAAGAAAGGCAGAACATTTAATGCTAGTACTCAACCAAATGACGCGGAATTTGGGGAACCTATAGACAATCCTAAAGTAAGCTCATCAGCAAATGGTAAGGGTGAAAAATCCCAGAAAAAATCAAGTAGTGCAACGCATAATCAACGCAAGAGAAGGTACCGTGAAGTACCATCTGTGCCAGAACAACTAGTCACACTCCAAAAGCAGAATCGCAACCAACTGCTCCAACGTCGCTGCCCCCACCACCTCCGTCGAAGAGCAAGCAAGTATTTAATGCAGTTGCGGAGATGGGGGTTATGTCGCTGCAGTTGCGAATTATTGTGGCCCATAAGATCGTTAACAGCCATCCTTCCACCGACATGTTCCTAAGAAGGGACACTGAAACTCGACGTGCCTACATGGACCTGGTTATATTCGGTTCTCTGGATCCTTCTTCTGGGATTGTTTAATTTCAATATGATCATCTAAGTTTTAGGTGGTTTATTTTTGTGGTTTGGGGGGGGGGGGGTTATAAAAACTATATAGACGCTAATGATCATCTCTTTTGTGTAGGTTTGCATCGTATTAAACTTTGTACACCCGAACGAACTATTTTGCGGGTTTTAGTGTGAAGTAGTATTTTTGAATTATGGCGCTACTGCTGTTGTTGTTGCATAACAGGTGATACTTGGAATGTTATGCTGTTTGGTATTTGTTTTGTCTGATGTAACACATTGGTTGATCACAATATTATTATCAATCTTCATGTTAGGTGTTAACATCATGGAAGCAATTTTATATTCTGCATTTAACTTCATAGCATCAGATGAAGCCTCTGGTCAATCAAGGAAGTATTTTTTCAAAAACCCATGAAATATTATCCAAACTTCAATTTGTAGGGACAGGATACACATATATATATGCAACCCCCCACCTTGTTTGTCACACCTACTACTCCATAAAAGCACTCTAAGGTACTATGACACAGCTTATGCAAACTATAATTAGTAGAGACATGGTGTGCATATATTTTCCATCCCCTACAATGCTTACATATACGATTCATTACATCTTGCATAAATACTAGTGTTGTTGCATATATAACACAACAACCTTGCTAACATACACACATAGTAGCGATCTATTGTCAAATTTTCTAAATATTTTGAAGTCACATATTCCCCTCCTCGCAGAAATCAAATGTCCGGCCAACGCTTTGCCATCCCCTTTGAAGACCGTTCATTCCCTTTGTTAAGAGTTGGACTGTTCACAGAGCTTGATGACACTTAACTGCTACAGATTTCTTTCGATAATTTTTGTACAGTCGTAGGCACATGCTCATGGACTGCGGCGTTTTTGATGACATCTTCTGGAATGTGGAATAAGGAATGTTGTCTACGACGATTGTGAAGTTCAATGAAGTCCAAGGTTGGGAGGATTGGTGTTTCCTCTACAACAAAAACAGGAGGCGGGCGCATGTTTTTGGCCACCTCGATCACGTTATCACAAAACTCGTTGCTGGTAGCAGAATGATAAAGTTCAAACGTCTCCCTTGGGAAAACGCCGACATCAGCCGGTGGGGGTGATTGGGAACGACCAGGGAAGGCGAATACACCTATTCCAAGAGGTTCTAAGTTTGCATCAAGCCACCAACTGTCGTCATTGTTATGCTTGTTGTATTCAGTGTCGTTGGTCAAGTCAACGAAGATCGGAGGTGCAGATGGCCCCGGTGACGGTGGAAGGTCAGTAGTTGGAGCCCCAAATAGTTTGCAAAGTGATCTCCAATGAGGTTCTCCCTCAACCATGTAAACCTCCCCTAGTGGATACTTCTGCATTACCTCCCCTAGTGGATACTTCTGCATATTACAACAAAGAATTGTATATAGAGCCAAGGTTAGTCTCCTGATTAGTAGTATTTTGTTGTAATGATAAGTTAATACTAATGTTAAGGCATATGTGTATTACCAGCACAACATAGTCCAAACAAATTCTTCAAATGCATGAACAACATTGTTAGTCTCATCGTAATACACCAAGTTAAGTGAGCAAATGAACTGAAACACCATGTATCGTTGTTTGAGTTTGCGATAACTGTTCAAGCACTAACATTAGGTGAAATACTAATTGAAAACAACGTTGATCTTATCACCAAGAACTCGAATCATTTCGGATTTGACGGCCTTAAAATGATCATATTCCTTCTTTTTTTCTTCGACAAGGCAGTCGATAAACATTGAGTCAATAGTGAACGTCCAAGTTTTGTTATAGAAGAAGTGGGATTATGGGCTCGGGTTGGTTGGAGCCATGATGTATGATGTGTCTAACGTTTGGTTATCAGAGATAAGAAGGTAGGATGGATCATGCATGCTTTTAGCTTATATATTAGTTGGAAATGTCATGTTGGTAGTGTCCCAATCAATTGAACTACCACTTCTTATTTAATTTATGGCAAATATTTACATTTGACGTACGGGAGTGTATGTTCTCTAACCTTGAGCCGTGTGTGAAGTGATATATGAAACCTGGTTTGACATGAAAGAAAAAGTAAGTAATTGCTACTTGGTGTTGTAATGTACTGCCATGCCAACTGTGAACTGCATGTATTCTTAGCTTGAATTATTACTTGCAGACTTATATGTGTAGTTAAAGTTGGGGGATTTTCTTACATCAAGAATATATGGTTAGGGTAAGATATGAGACTTAATTAGCTGCATTTTACAAATAATCATCACACTTGTTGATTGACAATACAACACGTCATTTCTATACAGATGATTTTTGGGTGGTGCAAATGAGATACTAGTTTAAATATTAATAAGGTTACGGAAAGCAAGTTTAGTAATTAAGAATCAAGTTTTGGTGGTTGAGTCGAAATGTGGTTGCCCCAATTAACACACCAACCTCTTTGTGTGGCATTTATGTTGCAAGTTATCTCTTTTTTTGATCACTTACTTCAGCTCACAAGCAGATACATGAGTGTTTAAAGGGAACCGGATAGAGAGCTTATGCAAACTATCTGCCCAGTTTTTAGATTCTACATCATATGTGTCATTGTTATGGTAATGAGAATGACATGTTCAAATAGTTTAGTTTTGTGTTATGGTTTCCATAGAAAATATTAGTAGTGGGGGAAACTAAAGTTTGTGATGATCTTTATATTTTGACAAACTTATTTTACTGTTGTATTATGTTTGGGCGTTTTACAACTCTAAGCGTTGTACAGTGGTTTGCACTTACATACAAAATAAAGCCAAGAAGTATAAAAGAAATGGACTATCATAAGAAATTCATAGAGTACAAAACGCAGCAGTTTACTTCTGTTTGCTGAACACCATACATACATAAACTCCAAAATCAAACTTAGTTAGCGATTCTTTAAAGATAGTGTCACTTGGAGCTCATCACCAAAATATTACCTACTCAGACCAAATAGTTACCATTACATACTAATGCAAAATGTTCACACATAACCATAAACAAAGAGTTATAACTTGAAAACTTGTAGCAGCACTACAACTCAAATTTAATGTCTTCTTTCTCATAATGATGAGTGTATACTTCCCTCTCCTCCGGAGTTAACGCAGCCTTCACGCATATGAAGAAAGCATGATGAAGACGGTAAAATGCGGGGTTGACACAGTTGTAATACTCTTTCACATGCTCATGTACAGCTAGGGGCACACAAAAAGATTGATGAGCACCAAGATGAATTTACAAAAAAACAAAACAGTCCAAAAAAATATTTCACGAATAAATTAAAGGAATGTAATATCAAATACTTACGCTCATCGTGCCATAATGATTACCAGCAGCACGTTCATCAATGTTAGCTTTCCAAGACTCCAGCAATTTGTTTTGTTTAAGAAAAGTGCAGAAAAAGAGGAACGGAATGCGGCGCCTTCTAATCAAGCTCATTATTTGATCTTCAGTTTTAATAACATCTCTCGTAGCTAGCGTAAATGCTTCTAAAAGTCCTTCTGAATTTCTAACAATGTGCGTTTTTGTGATTTTGTCTAAAACTGTGAACAACCGCTCTTTGTTGAGGATGTTCCATACAAAGCGGTCGATAGACTGAAGCAGACGCTTGTCACGAAGAAAGTAGTACATATGTTCTTCAAGGAAAAAAGCTGCATCTTTCTGCATGAAGATAACGTGATATTGATAGAAACCGTGAAATCCATTTTTCCGGAAGTTTTTTTCCAACAAACTTTCCTGCGATTGCAAAGTTTTCGAATTATAGTTTTGTTACCAAAATACTCAGTTGTATGTTCGGGTCATAATGCAGCCACTTAAATTGAGAGTTGTTTATAAAAAAGGTTGTACCTCAACAATCTTTGGTTCATATTCAGTAGGTTTTGTTATTTCACCAGTGCCGTAATTAAGTGGCAAGTTATTCAAGACCGGGAAATTCCAAAACTCTAGGAAATGTGCTCGCATCTTTATAAATTTGAGTCGAACCTCCCTTACAGTTGGAAATTCATAATGTCCGTTTTCTGTTAGTTCGTCAGATGCAAGTTTGAGTACTCGTTCAATGCCAGCTTCAGTTCTCACATTGTTCCAAGTGCAACGCTTCTTTAGGGATTTAAACAGATCCATCTCTATTTTGGGATGCCAAAAAAGGGCTTCCATCTCATCATCAGCATCATCAATAACATAGACTTCATCCTGCAAATAAACACGTAAGAAATTAAACCTAAAGAAGGCACATGCAAGTTTAATACCATGCATTCTAAATTCACTAGAAACCATTATACAGAGTTTTATTGCAATTATACAAAACCCTCTTTGTTTTAACTCTAGCTAGAATTTGTTAGGTAACAGAAAATGAACTACTCTGAAATCAATTGTCGTACTTTTTAACCAAAGTTACGCAAGAAAAAAATTAATAATCCAGAGTATCAAGCATCAATGTACATGAACCTCATGGGGTAACCTATTTAATTAAACATGGATTAAGGCCAATTAAGTTAAAACAAAAGCAACGGTTAGTTTTTAAAAAACACATCTACTCAACACCGATATAGTATATTTGTATGCTCCTCAAACATGTTAGTGGACAGATTCACTAACTTAGTTGGACTAAATGAGAATAAGCCCCTAAACTGCACCACCTGACACCAATTAAAATAGACATCACAATACCCGCTAGTAGTGAAATCTGCACATCAACTGTATCAATGTACACATAGATATTAATGGTTTTCCAGTTAGTGATCGATCAATATGCCCAATTATAAGTTTTGCCCTATGTCATCTGGTATTGTAAGGAATTAGCATGAGATTAACAAACAAATGAAAACTAACCTCCAAAAAAAGGAAAACTATTATTAACAAAATATTCTAGCAAATGTCGCCACAAGAATTGACGACTATAACTGTAATACAGGAGTTTATAGACATTATGTTAACCAGGCAGCCTGCAAGAGCTAGGTCTTCGAGTATGTATGGCGTGAATTGTGGTTCGTTCCCTCATTTGGTAAGCGCTTCTGGTGGAGTTGTTGAGTATATCAGCCTCTTCAATCGTGGAATTTTTGGGGGTTGATTAATAAACCAGAAATTAGGGTTTCGGCTGAGTGAAAATTGGGGGAAGCGGGTACTGAAAACTAATGAAGGAGAATCTGCTACAAAGAGTAGTAGCAAAAGGTAAAAGCGATGGCATAATAGGAAATAACTAGCATTTGTCCACAGCTCACACCAACCAAACATTAATTTGGAATAAATAATTGAGGTTTTTGTGCGGAATGTTTTTAAAACCAAACATTGTACTTATTAACTGTGTGAGGATAATTTTACCATGATTTTCTTGTCTCAGCCTATGGATAACCCCAAACAAACGCTCTCTGCATGGTTCGCCAAATATGTACCCTAAATAAAGCACAGAATAACAAATAATATTATGTTTGCTTGGACTAATTGACCCAAATCTTTTGATTTTACCCCCACTTATTTGTGCTAAATGATATTTTTACCCTTATTCTATTTTATTCACCACACAAGTATTTGTCTTTCAAATCCCACAATTTCTTATTTTCTTCCATTATCCTTAAGCCAAACCCCTAAAACCAAATAGCATCAACAATGGAAACTCATACTCAACAATGGGTGGCTCGTTGTAATGCATCTCAAGCCGCGTACATGGCCGCCACTGCCGTCAATCCCGACTCATTGACTTATCCACGTCATCATCTTTCAACACATGATTTGAAGTTAACTTGAGATTTAATTCTTACACTCTTTTATCTTTGCTTCTCTCAAACTTTAGATGTGTATGTTTGACTTTTTAGAGTAATTTTTTGTGTAGATCAAGTGTTTGATATAATGTTATAAAGAAACTTGGTTTTGAATTTATTGCATGTATGGGTTTTGTTGGTCAAAACTTCGATCCATTTCGGTTGAAACCGCCAAAATGTTTTGATTTTAGAGATTGAAGAAACGAAGTATCATAACAAACGATCGATTTCACAAAGTTTTGGTCGAATCCATATTATTTTTTTCGTTACCACTGAAATAATAAAAATTTGTAACGTTGTCTTGATGAATTTGAAACATCCGCTTGACAATTGAGTTAACACCTCATTTTTTCGTTCATATTTTACATATGCCATGATAAAGTGTAAAGATTTAAAGAACTATTCAAAGGTGGATCAAACAACAACTCTTTCTCATAACTAGTGAAGTGAATAATTTTTTTAGCAATTGAAATGTTCAATTCTTGTTACTAGTTTTTAAATAATAACGGTCTATTGTTTTGATTGACCTTTGTTATGTTTTCTTTTTTAAAAAAAAATCATTTATGGAGAGAAATCGAAAGTACCTCTAAATCGACCGCGTTTTTTTGTTTTTTTCGACGTGGGATGCGCAGCCGTGTGCGAACTTTTATGGGGCTGTGACTTTTTCCTGTGTAATGTGTGTGGTGTGTTTAATTGATGTACAAAGAGATCAGGTGAGGTTAATGGCATGGTGTAAATAACTAGTCAACAAATGTTGTTTTGGTCACAAAATAAAAAAGGGAGGGATATTAAGGTCTTTAGGATTTAATCCAATTTGGGGTATTATTAGTTCGGGGGAGGATGGGGGAAGAAGGTACCCAACTAATAATTTCATGACTAATTTGCCACGTAGGAAAAGCACAACAAATAATTAAGCAAATCAAGCAAACTTATATCTACGACTTTTAATCTATTATGCTTGGTTGGACAAAGCAAACGAGTCTTATCCATTATAGGTTTTTGAAGTTCATTTATAGTAACTAATTTAACTATTAGGACTACCTTTTTTAGACACTAATAGTGTTGGCGGTGATTATTTTATTTTTATGAACTTAATTAGTGCATGTGCTTGCATGTGGTGTATCAACATGCAAATTCAGTTCCGTGAACTTGGATGAGCTCTGCCAACAGATTGGAGAAAAATAATATGGAGCAACACAGTTTGGGCAAAGAATTGTCGGATGAATTCAGCTATAAATATGCAGCTTCTTCTCCCATTTCAAGCATCCCAAACCACATCTTCTTCTCTTATCTTTTATTAAGCAAGTAATTATTTATAAAGAGTGTTGTTAGTGTGAGGTAAAAATAGAGAGTTTGTGCGACTTTACTACGGTAAAGGTCGGAGTGTTGTAAAATAGTGAAGTTCTTCTACCTTGCCCGTGGTTTTTCACCCTAAAGTAATTTGGGGTTTTCCACGTAAAATCTGTGAGTCGTTTATTTTTTTGTCTTTCAATCATTGTCGTGTTTTACGCTCTACCTTATAACAAAGAGGACTACTTTAATCACCATAAACTGATTAAAGAAATTGTTGGTGTACTGTTTTAAGTTTTCCTCTTAGTAGTTTTTTTTTTTTTTTGGTAAAGCTTCATCTTAGTAGTTTGTAATTAGTGGATCACCAATCAATTATGTGGTAGACTAAGTTGAATTAAGCTTTTGTTATAAGTACTATTATTATGTAGCAATATAAACCAAGAGCTTTATAGATAGACGTTATAGTTTCTCCAGGAGCTACATATTAAAAAAAAAATCGACATTTAACACTACCAGAAAAATGCTAATTAGTTAAAGCTTATTCAATAATGTCTTTATTAATAACTTAATAGATCCATATTTGTTAATTAATAATTAATAAGCCTTTCGGTGTACCATATATGTTCAATATTAGTTAAAGTTATCATGATAAACTCTCATCAATTTAAATATGTGCCCACCAACTTCTAATTACCTGATCCATGTCCATAAAATTAATTTATTTTCATTAATTATGTGAATTATATCATTGTATATAAAGGCCGGTTGGACGGTGCCGATCAGTTGTTTGATAAACTCTAAGTAGGGCCATAGTCGGTAACAAACTTTGCTAATTGGACCATATATAAATTATAATGCACTATATATAAGCCTACAATTTCGAAGCTCAACGCACACAAAAAACTTAAGCTTTTTTCCCAGCTGATAAGCCTTCCTTTTTCAGCTTACAGTTAGCTTTCGGGAATTTCTTCAAATATAATAACTATGGTGAAAATCGCTTTTGGTAGCATTGGTGACTCTTTTAGCGTTGTTTCCATTAAAGCCTATGTTGCCGAGTTTATTGCCACCCTTCTTTTTGTTTTTGCTGGTGTTGGCTCGGCAATAGCTTATAGTAAGTAACATTTTTTTATATTTTAATTTTTACAAATTATCAACTTTATTTTTGTGCTACAGTCAAGTATATTTATAACTATAAGGTTTACGTTGGTTGAATAATTAATATCCTGTTATATGATTTTGATTAGATATATTATATCTATTGTGTTTAACTTAGTTATTTAGTTTGTAATTCATGACATGCATTTATATTTTATACCCGGCATGGCGGCATCGGACTTGCTTATTGTATTGTAAAGTTATACTATTCTTTGGTAATATAATCTTCTAACGGCCAAAATTTGTTCTTTAAAAACCAGAAATATATAATACATTAATTATGGGTACACACGTATATTGAGTCAATTATTTTTCCCTAAACTTGCCTATAAAATTAACAATGTACATAAATAACTGCTGTCTATTATACAAATACCTATATTAAAATTAAGTCTTTAGTCTTGCTATCATAATTGAATAATATGTGATATTTGTCTTTTGTATGCAGATAAGCTGACATCAGATGCGGGCCTGGATCCGGCAGGCCTTGTGGCGGTGGCAGTGGCTCATGCATTTGCCCTCTTTGTTGGTGTGTCCATGGCGGCCAATATCTCCGGTGGACACTTAAATCCAGCTGTCACGCTAGGATTGGCTGTTGGTGGCAACATTACTATCCTCACTGGTCTATTTTATTGGATTGCTCAATGCCTTGGTTCTACTGTTGCTTGTCTCCTTCTCAAATTTGTCACTAATGGTTTGGTATGCGCTTTTTTTTTTTTCTTATTCACTATATCTAATAGTTAAAATAAAATCCAGAATTAATCAAAAATGATGATAGAAAAACTCATCCAAATTTACTCTTTTGCAGTCTGTCCCTACTCATGGAGTTGCAGCTGGAATGGATGATATTCAAGGGGTAGTAATGGAAATTATCATAACCTTTGCATTAGTGTACACAGTTTATGCTACTGCTGCAGACCCCAAAAAGGGTTCACTAGGAGTGATTGCCCCAATTGCAATTGGTTTTATCGTTGGGGCAAATATTTTGGCTGCAGGCCCATTTAGTGGTGGTTCGATGAACCCGGCTCGATCATTTGGGCCCGCTGTTGCAAGTGGAGATTTCTCCCAGAACTGGGTTTATTGGACTGGCCCACTTATTGGTGGTGCACTCGCAGGCTTGATTTATGATGGTGTGTTTATTACGGGTCATACCGTACTCCCAACTTCGGAGGATTATGCTTAAAACGCATGCCCCGCTACGAACATGTCACTAATCTTTCTGCGTCAAATTTGTGTGTCGTCTCTGTGATATAAGATAGATTTATATAGAACTCTACTATTGTTATAAGTTCAATCTAGTTTATACAATTTTGTATAAACTTTCAAAGATGACACGATGTAATGTTGTTTTTGCTTTGCTTTGCTTTGATGTACCTCTCATGCTCGAGTAAAAGAGCTTTGTATTTCTCAACTTTCAAATAAGAAATGTAAATAAATTTATGAGTGGTTTATTTTGTTAATGTTTTCCCTTTATTTTTAAAGTTATTTATCGTCTATCATTGTATCAATATTGATATGGGTAATTCCCGCATTGGGTCAGCCCATTCGGCAATACGGGCGCAGCCCAGCAGACAGTTGGCCCCGCATACCGAGACAGATTAATATTTAATTCCATCACCAACCTGTTGATATCGAATACCCATATCCATTACCATCTTTGACGTACCACATTCGATATACCTTCACCCCCGATATCCATCACATTCGATATACCTTCACCCCCGATGTCCATCACATTCAATATACCTTCACCCTCTGTATCCACCACATTCGATATACCTTCACCCCCGATGTCCATCACATTCAATATACCTTCACCCTCTGTATCCACCACATTCGATATACCTGCACCCCCGATATCCATCACATTCAATATACCTGGATCCCCAACATCATCCTCGATACACAACAGTACCCGACACGGATATTCGATATCCATCAGGATTCGATATATCCCCATTTCCGACATTGCCTTCGATATTCAGTCAGGCTTCTCATCCCGAGCTTTTGGTATTCTGGACTAAAGTCTAACTAGAGCTAACGTTAGCGATAGGTGTCATAGTATCTAATAGATTGGTCATCATATTATTGTAATTCCACGTTTCGTCAATAATATATGATCTTTAATCAAATTAAATATATGACTTTATTGGCAAAAGATTCAAAGTTCAAACCGACTATAGAAGAATAAAACTTAGTATTAAACAACTCACTATAACTCTAGCTAAGGTAGCATTTCCTATGATGCAAGTGAATTTACTAGACCAGTTCACTACACGTACTGTTAGGTATTTGAACCGCCTCAAATACCACCCCTAAGATTTGCCCATGAAGTAATTACGACAAAACACGAGTATAATATTAATTGTTATGCCAAATAATATATGACTTATAAGCTTTTGACACATGGCAAATCGATGACGAACGGACCATAATTTGTTTTTTGAAAATGGGTTAATATGTCAAAATTGGGCCCTAAATCTACACTGGTGCCCAATTTGGCTTATAAGCCCAATTAAAGTTGAAAGGGTTGTTAGAGTTGAAAAGGTTGTTAGAGTTTAAAGGCTTTGTTTGAGTTGAAATGCCTTGTTCGAGTTAAAAGGCTTTGTTCGAGTTGAAATGCTTTGTTAGAGTTGAAAAGGCTTTGTCGAGTTGAAAGGCCATGTTCGAGTTGAAATACCTTGTTAGAGTTGAAAGCCTTTGTTCGAGCTGAAATGCCTTGTTAGAGTTGAAAGGCTTTGTTCGAGTTGAAATACTTTGTTAGAGTTGAAAGGCTTTATTTGAGTTGAAATTCTTTGTTAGAGTTGAAAAGGCTTTGTTCAATTTGAAAGGCCTTGCTCAAGTTGAAATGCCTTGATAGAGTTGAAAGGCTTTGTTCGAGTTGAAAAGGCTTTGTTAGAGTTGAAATACCTTGTTAGAGTTAAAGACCCCATTCGAGTTGAAGCCAACTAATCACACTGAAAAGGTCGGGGTCCACCAGCGTGTCCCACGCCGATAATAAGGAGGGTTTATGCCTATAAATACCCGGTTAATCTTCATTATTGAGGTACGTTTTTTGAGGTAAGCTTTAACCTAATTCGAATTAGAGTTATTCTGTTAGAGTTGAGGAATTTGAGTTGAGGAATTCGAGCTGAGAAATTCGAGTTGAGGAATTCGAGTTTAACTCTGAATTCGAGTTATTCTGCACTGAATTCGAGTTGAGGCTGAATTTGAGTTATTTGGCTTGTTTTGAGCAGTTTAGTCCGTTTTAGCATTTGTTGCATATTTTAGCACTACGAGGCCTATAATTGGCATTATAGGCCCATTCCTTTAAAGGTCCATTACTGACTTAGGAATCGGAGTGCCTTAATGGAGTCGGCCCCCGCCTAGTTCACGTGTCATGTTTCTAGTGTAGGTTTCCCGAACTCAAAGCTAGCTTGGATCAATCCGGAGCTCGAGCTAGTCTGATGTGGAGTAACTAGTCAACAGATGAAATTACCCCGCATCAGTGGCTCCGACTGTGGGAAACCGTTAAAAGTGTACTGAGTAAGAAACACACATGACCTCTCGAACATGGCTGTAAGCATCAGGGCTCAGACTACGACCACTAACCATCAACCGGGCCTTTCGACTCGTGTCAGCGATGAAACTTTAGCGAGGGATACAATGCGGGCTCGCATAATTGTTTCACCAGCCGAAGGTTAACAGACCGTTATGGCAGCGATAGCTCCTTGACCACAACAACATATGGATCATATTGTGCAGACACTGCAGTAATTAGGTGTCATACCTATTGATGTTCCTCTAGCCCAACCTGGAGTTCAAAGAAGGACCAAACATCAGGCCAAGAACTCGCGATCGCGTGATCACCGATCGACTGGAGTAGCCCATTAGAACAGAGACAGGGAGGAAGATATGATCTCACTCTCACATAGGGAGACCCTTCAAGCTTCCTCTAATGTGCGCTTAGTAAGGAATGTGGGCGGTCTGAGGCCCAGGAATGACAGAACTCATGGGCCGTGTGGAAGGCGGGTGGAAATAGATGATGAGGCTAACTCATAGGAAAGAGTTCGGAGAGTAAGAGATACTGAGAGAACAGATAGGCGTGATAGACATCGCCACAATTTGGAAAGAAGGGAGTGCTACCAGGATCCTCATGAGTTCGCTCCACCAAGATACGAGGAAGATAAAAGGAGACTGATTGGTTATAATCGGAATAACAGCAGGGTGTCTGAACCCTCACCTTTCTGTGGGGAGCTACAAAGTGTGGTTCTAGTTAGGGGGAAAGATATCCCAAAAATGCTCAATTATGACGGGACGATGGGTCCATCTTCCCACTTACATGTGTTAGATGGAATATTAAGTTTGGGAGGTTTCAATGCTAGAATCCAGGCACGCATGTTCTCAATCTCTTTGGTAGGAGTTGCACATGAGTGGTTTGCGTGAATCCTTGCGGGTAGTAGTATCTACAGTTACGAGCAATCGTGTGAGATGTATAGATCTAAGTTTTCTACACTCTTAGTGGACCCTTTGGAGGCTGACTATCTGTGTCGCCTCAAGCAAGGAGATAGAATATATGCGTGAATATATGAAGAAGTTCAATGTATAGATGTTGAAGGTTAAGACACCTACGCCCAGGGAAGTTCGAGGAATCATGTTTAAAACTCTAAGGAACATGAAATTGGCTAACGATCTACTACGTAGCCCACCGTCGACCATAGAACTAATTATGCGGAGGTTGCGTCGCGAAATGGGAGTGGAGGAATGGAACCAATATAACAGGAATGAATACAGAGACAGAGACGACAAAAGGAGGGGCAGATCGCCCGTAAACTACATCCATTGAACAACAACATTATTGAGGTTTATGCCATTGCACACCGACAAGGCTTGACCAGAAAGCCTAACAAATTCAAGGAAGCAGAAGAGACTCGTAAGTCCAAGTAGTATTGTCGCTGCCATGAGCAATATGTGCATGACACTTCATAATGTTGCTCCATTTTTGTGGAGATCGAACGTCTAATCAAAGAGGGACACTTGGCACAATATGTGAGGGACCACAAGAGAGATAGCCCTTCGGCTAAGAGAAGTAGAGCTGGTGATATCTTACATGGAGAGTAGCCAAGAAGAATTAAAATAACTACATAAGTAGGGGACCGTATGGGAATTCACGTTAGGGAGTTCCAAGTGGGGGACTTGGTACTACGGAAGGTGGAAGCTACAAGGCATGTTGTCAAACTGATACCAATATTGGTGATGAACCACGAATAAATATAATCTCATTTTCAAGCAAATAAGGCATATGATGTGCAAGCGCCTGCAGATCGATAGGTTTAATTTTTTGCAAATACATTCGAGATCCCAACTTGTGGGAGTCAATGCGAGGTTCCAGCCTGTGGAAATCAGCGTGATGTAAGTACCAGCTGAACTACGTCTGACTTGATTTCCACCTATAAGAGATACGTAGGCAGCTTGTCGTGGCTGCAAGTGCATTCTTAAAATAAATAAAATATTTTTCTTGGTCCGAGTAGTTGAGCCAAAGTTATCAACAATTCAACTAAATCATTAACCAAACTATTACAAAGATGGCCCATGATGAAAAGACTGTCTTTTCTAGTAAGAGCCTATTAGGTGAAATTCCCATAAAGTAGGCGAGCTACGACAGCCCTATAAAAACTATACTAGGCGAAGAGTCTATTGGGCGAAATTCCCATAAAGTAGGTGAACTACAACTGCCCTACAAAAACTATACTAGGCGAAGAGTTTATTTGATGAAATTCCCATAAAGTATGTGAGCTACAACATCCCTACATAAACTATACTAGGCGAAGAGTCTATTGGGTGAAATTCTCATAAAGTAGGAAAGCTATAACAACCCTACCGACATAAACCAGGTGAAGAGCCTATTGGGTGAAATTCTCATAAAGTAAGCGAGTTATAATAGGCCTACCCAAATAAAACTAGGTGAAGAGCTTATTTGGTGAAATTTCTATAAAGTAGGTGAGCTATAATAGGCCTATCGAAATAAAACTAGGTGAAGTGCCTATTGGGTGTAATTCTCATAAAGTAGGCGAGCTATAACAGCCCTACCGAAATAAAACTAGGTGAAGAGCCTATTGAGTGAAATTCCCATAAAGTAGGTGAGCTATAACAACCCTACCAAAATTAAACTAGATGAAGAGCCTATTGGGTGAAATTCCATAAAGTAAGCGAGCTATAACATCCCTACCAAAAATTTAATTAGGTGAAGAGCCAAGGGCTTATAAAGAAGGGAAGCTATAACAGCTTTGCAAAAGTGGAAGTCCATCACATGAAAAAGACAGGAAACAAAACCATACCATGCAATACGGCAATAGTCAAAATAAAACTCAAAGCAAAGATCCAAGGAGAAAAAATCAATGAAGAACCAAGTTCAAATACTAATAAAACGCAAGGATGTTTAAAAACAAAAGACAATGTAAAAGTCCAAAAACGGCACATGCGCCGAAAAAATGACCAAAGCGGCTGAAAATAAAACATCTAATGGTCTTCCCCGCCAGCATTAGTAGCATTCTTGTATGGAGAAACGGCACCCCCGACAACCTCTATAGAATCAAGATCCATGCTCAGATCACCGAGTATTCCACCACCAACAAGAACCTTTGAAAGCTCAATGAGGTGCTCCTCATCTTCTTTCTCCATTCTGCAACCTCCCTAGCATTAAAATCATCGAAACCATCCTTGATTTTGAGCCCAGCGTCAGCAAGAACTTTCTTACCAACATCTGTACTGGTGGCAGCCAGGGCCTTCATTAAGTCGTCAGGACTCAATTCAACCGTGGAAACTCATCCTCAGTAGTGGCATCAAGAGCAGCGGGATAGACCATGGTCAAAAGAGTGGTTATTGAGGCTAATGGAGCATTGTCTGCAGCAGCTGTCAAATGGACAGCCGGGGAGCACCTGAAGAGGCCATACTTGCAGTAGTTGTTAAAAGGACAACTGCGGGAGGATATAAAGAGACGAGTGTTGCAGTAACTATCGAAATGGCAGTTGTGGGAGGAATGTTCGAATTGAAAACTGTGTTCGAATTGAAATAGCCAAAAATTCGAGTTGAGCGAAATTCGGGTTAAAAGCAAGAATTTTGCTGTGTCATTTGCCGCGATATTTGAGGGTCAAATAAATTATGAAGAGTCAACTAAAATTTGACGTGAAGAAAAAGATCGATCGAAGACTGAAATTTACAAGCGCTCGTGTACCACGAGCCTGTGCAAATTGTGGGACTTATGAAGAGTCATATAAAATTTGATGTGAAGAAAATGATGATTGAAGCGTTAAATTTGCAAACGCTCGTGTATGAAGAATCAAAAAAATTACGTGAAGAAAAAGTTGACCGAAGCGTTAAATTTACAAACACTCGTGTAGCATGAGCCCGTGAAAATTGGGGGACTTATGCAGAGTCAAATGA
Organism: Linaria vulgaris; assembly: GCA_948329865.1. Taxonomy (NCBI): domain Eukaryota; kingdom Viridiplantae; phylum Streptophyta; class Magnoliopsida; order Lamiales; family Plantaginaceae; genus Linaria; species Linaria vulgaris. The sequence continues at coordinate 43,006,226 of OX415251.1, forward strand.
AAATTTGACGAGAAAAATAGGTGACCGAAGCGTTAAATTTGCAAACGCTCGTGTACCACGAGCCCGTGCAAATTTGGGGACTTATGTTATGACAATAATATATGACCTATAAGCTTGTGACACGTGGCAAATCGATGACAAATGGACCATAATGTTTTTTTTTGAAAATGGGTTAATAAGTCAAAATTGGACCCTAAATCAACACTTGGTCCCAATTTGATTCATAAGCCCAATTAAAGTTGAAAGGCATGTTAGAGTTGAAAAGGTTGTTAGAGTTGAAAGCCTTTATTCGAGTTGAAAGGCTTTGTTCGAGCTGAAATACTTTGTTAGAGTTGAAAAGCCTTTGTTCGAGTTGAAAGGCCATTATCGAGTTGAAATACCTTGTTAAAACTGACAAGATTTGTTCGAGCTAAAATGCCTTGTTAGGGTTGAAAGGTTTGGTTCGAGTTAAAATGCTTTGTTAAAGTTGAAAGGCTTTGTTCGAGTTGAAATGCCTTGTTCGAGTTGAAAGGCTTTGTTTGAGTTGAAATGCTTTGTTAGAGTTGAAAAGGCTTTGTTATAGTTGAAAGGCTTTGTTCGAGTTGAAATACCTTGTTAGAGTTGAAAGGCTTTGTTATAGTTGAAATGCTTTGTTAGAGTTGAAAAGGCTTTGTTCGAGTTGAAATGTCTTGTTCGAGTTAAAGACCCAACTCAATTTTGAAGCCAACCAATTACGCCGAAAAGGCCGGGACCCATCACCGTGGCCCACGGCAATAATTAAGGAGGTTTTATGCCTATAAATATCCGGCTAATCTTCATTATTGAGATACGTTTTTTTTAGGTGAGCTTTAACCTAATTCGAGTTAGAGTTATTCTGTTAGAGTTGAGGAATTCGAGTTGGAAAATTCGAGTTGAGGAATTTGAGTTGAACTCTGAATTCGAGTTGAAACTGAATTCGAGTTGAAGGAGAATACGAGTTATTCTACACTGAATTTGAGTTGGATATTGAATTCGAGTTATTTGGCTTGTTTTGAGCAGTTTAGTCCCTTTTAGTGTATTTTCGCATATTTCAGCACTACGAGGCCTATAATTGGCATTATAGGCCTATTACTGATTTAGACATCAGAGTGCATTCGCGGAGTCAACCCGTGCCTAGTTCACGTGCCATGTTTTCAGTGCAGGTTTCTCAAACTAAAAGCTAGTTTGGACCAATCCGGAGCTCGAGCTAGTCTGACGTGGAGTGACTAGTCAGCATACGAAATTACCCCGCATCATTAACGATGGTAACAACACAAAGATTTAACATGAAAACTTCTTCACCGGAGAAAAACCACGGGGACTCGGCAAAATTCACTATGTGGAAAATTCGTACAACTACATAATTCTCGCTCAACCCGAACGACCCCAACAGATCCTTTTCACTCTCACCACTCTCTAATCTACACTCTCCCGGTGTATAAAATACTACATTGTATAATTAGAGAGAAGAAAAGAACTCTGAAGAGATACATTTCACTACTGAAGACCTCTGTTATTTATAGGCAAAGCTTCAACAATTCTTTTGCGTCAATACCGTGTTACAGCCTTGCAATTAGAAGAAGTCATCTTACAATAATGTGCATGCAACAAATGCATGTCTCCTATTATTGTTCAAACTTACTTTTGTTGACCAAGGCCAACACCTACCTCTGCATCAAAAGCATCTTACTTAACCTTAATGTTAGCATCCATAAGCCCACATGAATTGTTGCGTATAGGTATGTTTCAATTAGCTAAAAATATCAGAAAAGTTTAGTCATGTCTAGATTTATTGGACTAGCTTCAGAAATCTCGTAAAAATAACTTAGCAAATAGTTGTGTGTTTGGGTGAAACAAAAAAAAAAAAAAAAAAAAAAACTGAAGTCAGTAGATTAATAATTATTGTACTATCTAGTTCATCTCGTGTCCACCACCGCTGGCACTGGATAATGAATACTGAAGTGACTGTAAAAATTGGAGGAACAATTGAGCAGTAACCAATAACAATGGGAGAAAGAGTTGTAGTAGTAAAGTACGGAATAATCGGAGTAGGAATGATGGGAAGGGAGCACCTGATCAATCTGTACCACCTGATCAAAAATAGTACTACTGAAGGTGGTGGTGGTGGTGGTGTAGCTGTGGTTGCTGTGGCTGATCCCCACCCACCTTCCCAGCAACAAGCAATCAAGCTTGCACAATCATTCAACTGGCCTCCTCTTCAGGTATAATAATATAATATATATTTATGTTTACAAGTATTGATTAGTAATCTTCTTATTGTTGTTGTTGGTTATTATTTGATTGAAGGTATTTAATGGTCACAAAGAGCTTTTGGAGAGTGGTGTTTGTGATGTTTTGATTGTTTCAACTCCAAATATGACTCACTTTGAGATCTTGATGGATATCATCAGCTGCACCAAACCCCATCATGTTTTGGTGGAGAAGCCTCTCTGCACTACTGTTCAACACTGCACTCAGGTACTAGTACTATATATTTTCAACCCTGCATCTACCTTGTTTTACCTTTTGCTATGTGTGAAATGGAGGTCCAAATTGTAAGAAGGTCAATCACGACCGCCAAAGGAGAAGCCTTGTGGCACTAATTGTACATGAGTTAGTTAAATGCGGTTGCTCCTCTACATTGTAAAGGCATCGATAGAGCTCCTCTACATTGTAAAGGCACCGATAGTGCTTCTTGCCGATGCTTTAAGATCCCCGATCAAATCTTTTTTTCTTTTTTTTCCTTTCGAGATGTTTGCTAGCCATATCATTTTTCAGGTCATAGAAGCTGCTAAAAATAGACCAGAGATGCTAGTACAAGTTGGCTTGGAATATAGATACATGCCACCTGTTGCCAAACTCATTGACATAGTGAAGAATGGAATAGTGGGACAAGTCAAGATGGTTGCTATTCGTGAACATCGATTCCCCTTCCTAGTAAAGGTACTTCAGGTCAAATATAACTAACTGGCTTTGTGTTTATTCCTGATCCAACGTTTCATATAGGTCAACAATTGGAACCGATTCAACTGTAACAGTGGGGGTACTCTGGTGGAGAAATGCTGCCACTTCTTTGACCTCATGAGGCTTTTTGCTGGTGCCAATCCTGTCCGTGTCATGGCTTCTGGAGCGATTGATGTAAACCATAAAGATGAAATTTACGATGGAAAGGTAATTCACTTCCTGGAAATTCCATTTAAAGATACTCACTGTTGATTCTTAAAGTTTGATGTGAATAACTGAATTACATTATAGCATTTTCAAAGGATCTATTGCTTAAATGTATTGCACATACTGGAGGAATGCAGAAAATTCATAGTCTCCTCCAAAAGAGAATCACCTATTAGAGCATTTGTCGTGATAAGGAGAGATGCAGTCCATATTTCTGTGTTCTAAATTGGAAGAAGAAAATTGTGTGTTTATTCAAGTCACAAACACACCTATTTATACAAGAGGATTAGCTATGTTAGGTAATATATGAATCACTAATCACTATACCAACTATCCCACTATACCACTAAACCCATTATACCTACTCCACTACACTATATTCTAACACTCCCCCTCAAGGTGGAGCATAGATATTAGTCATGCCCAACTTGTTACAAAGATAATCAATACGAGGCCCATTTAAAGCTTTTGTGAAAATGTCTCCAAGTTGTTCTCCAGTCTTCACATATCCCGTAGAAATCAAATTCTGTTGTATTTTCTCACGGACGAAGTGACAATCGATCTCAATATGTTTGGTTCGTTCGTGAAACACGGGATTGGAGGCAATGTGAAGTGCCGCTTGGTTATCACACCATAGCTTTGCAGGTACCGAGATTGGAAGGCCAACTTCGGTCAGTAGTTGATGAATCCACATTACCTCACACGTTGATTGAGCCATAGCTCGGTATTCTGATTCAGCACTCGATCGAGACACAACATTTTGTTTCTTGCTTTTCCAAGAAATTAGGTTTCCTCCAAAGAAAACACAATATCCAGTAATAGACTTCCGATCAATTTTGGATCCTGCCCAATCTGCATCTGAGAAGCACTCTAAACGTTTATGATCATGCTTTTTATACAGTATGCCTCGTCCGGGTGCTCCTTTCAAATAACACAATATTTGTTCCAAAGCTGCCCAATGATGAACTGTTGGAGAAGAACTAAATTGACTTACAGTGCTAACTGAGTATGCAATATCCGGCCGTGTAACTGTAAGATAGTTTAGTTTTCCAACCAGTCGCCTGTACCTTTCAGGATCTTCATATAAATCTCCATCCTGAGACAAATGTACATTAGGTAATATCGGGGTATTAGATGGTTTGGCTGTTAATTTTCCTGTTTCAGTCAAGAGATCAAGAACATATTTTCGCTGAGACAGAAAAATGCCTTTCTTACTTCTCATCACCTCAACTCCTAAGAAGTATTTCAATGATCCCAAGTCCTTCGTGTGAAATTGACTTTGAAGAAAAGTCTTCAGGGATGTTATTCCTTGAGCATCATTCCCTGTAATAATAATATCATCCACGTAGACAACAAGAAGGATGATGCCAACTGAAGAGTGCCGATAAAATACGGAATGATCTGACTTACTCTTTTTCATACCAAAACTTTCAATCTCTTGACTAAATTTACCGAACCAAGCACGAGGACTCTGTTTCAATCCATATAAAGCTTTTCGAAGATAACAGACTTTCCCATGCTCCCCCTGAGCAACAAAACCAGGTGGTTGCTCAATATACACTTCTTCTTGTAAATCCCCATGAAGAAAAGCATTCTTCACGTCAAGCTGATATAATGGCCAATCATGAGTAGTTGCCAAAGAGATAAATAGACGAACAGAGGTCAATTTAGCCACTGGAGAGAATGTATCAGAATAATCTATCCCATAAATCTGAGCATATCCTTTAGCAACAAGACGCGCTTTTAGTCGAGCAACAGAGCCATCCGGATTAACTTTAACAGCAAAAACCCATTTACACCCAATAGCATGCTTTCCTGCAGGTAAAGTCACTAAATCCCAAGTACCATTAGCATCTAAAGCATTCATCTCCTCTATCATAGCGGCACGCCAGCCAGGGTGTGACAATGCTTCATTAGTTGTTTTAGGAAGGGACACGCTATCAAGGGAAGCAATAAATGAACAAGAAGGGGGAGATAAATGTGTATATGAGACAAATGATGAAATAGGGTAGGTGCATTGGCGTTTACCTTTGCGAACAGCTATAGGAAGCGCTAGGTCATTGCCTGACGGATCTGATGAAGAAGGAGCTACTGGATCAGGACATGCAGCAAGGGGACGCGGACGTCTGGTATACACATGATGAATGGGTGGTGTGGGTGACTCCACACGATGTGTTTGATATGTGATGTGATAAGCTAACAAATCATTTGTCTCCCCCTGACTAGTATCAATATTAGATGTGGTAGTGTAAAATGGTGAATGTTCAACAAATGCAACATCAGCAGACACAAGGAATTTGTTAAGGTGAGGACAATAACACAAGTACCCTTTTTGTAAACGAGAATAGCCTAAAAAGACACATTTAATCGACTTGGGGTCTAACTTTGTTACATTTGGTCGAATATCCCGAGCAAAACATGTGCTACCGAATATACGTGGTTCGATAGGAAATAAGGCCTTATTGGGAAACAGTGTACTGTAAGGAATTGAGCCCTGAAGAACTGAGGAAGGCATCCTGTTAATTAGAAAACAAGCTGTTAAGACAGCCTCGGCCCAAAAATATTTTGGTACATGATTTTGAAATATAAGTGCTCTGGCTGTTTCAAGAAGGTGCCGATTTTTTCGTTCAGCAACACCATTTTGAGGAGGTGTGTCTGCACAAGATGATTGATGAAGAATGCCATGTTGTGCCATATAAGATGTAAAAGAGTTGGAAAAATATTCCTTGGCATTATCGCTTCGAAGAACCTTCACCGATGTATGAAATTGATTTTGAATTTCGGCACAAAATGCAGTAAAATGAGAGAACACCTCCGAACGATTTTTCATTAGATATAACCACGTCATTCGGGAAAAATCATCAACAAAAGTAACAAAGTATCTGAAACCAGATTTTGACTCAACCGGACAAGGACCCCAAACATCTGAGTGTACCAATTCAAAGGGAGCAGAAGCTCGTTTATTGACTCGAGGGACATAGGACTGACGATGGTGTTTGGCAAACTGACACGACTCACAATCTAAGGACGACAAGCTTTGAAATTGAGGATAAAGTTTCTTTAACACTGAAAGAGATGGATGACCTAGTCGACAATGAACTTCAAAAGGTGTGGTAACAGCGGAACAAGCAATGGGCCTGGGTAATTGTTGAGTAGTATCCAGAATGTACAGGCCGCCTGAAACATGTCCTTTACCAATAATCTGCTTCGTCAAGAGATCCTGAAAGAGACAATAATCAGGAAAAAATAAGGCGCAACAATTCAAGGTACGAGTAATTTGACTAACAGAGACCAAATTAAAAGAAAAATTAGGAAGACTTAAAACAGAGGAAAGTGGGAGAGATGGAATAGGGTAAACAGTGCCAGATCCTAAGACATGTGAAGTAGAGCCATCTGCTAAAGTGACATGAGAGGGAGAATTGTGGGGTCGAAAAGTAGTGAAAACATTAGGGTTACCTGTCATATGGTCAGTAGCCCCTGTATCAATGACCCATTTGGATGTGGATGAAAGCAAACACGTATTCGGGTTACCTGACTCCGCGATGGCTGTGATAGGATGAGATGAATGCTTTGTTGCTTCTTGGTACTGAAGGTACTTAGCAAACTCATCGGCAGAGACTGTTAGGACTTGGCCAGAAGGTGAATCCTGGGATGCAGAAGCAATATTGGCCGAGTGAGAATATGACCTAAGATGCTGAGATGTCGGCCGATAACTTTGATGAGGAGGCTGAGGCGGGGCCTGATAATTCTGATAACTCTGATAGGGAGTTGAAGACCCCTGTAAGCCCTGTTTGCTCAAACGTTTTCGACAATTTTGCTTTGTATGACCCCGTTTGTGACAATAATTACATTCAATTCCCCCCGATGTGTGGTGTTGGAGATTGGCCCTATTCGGATCGGTTGGTGGAGATGCAACTGATACATTGTTGCGAGAGACAAGTGCACTAGATGGATGAGTAGCAGAATCCATTACAGAACTGGAATTTGTTCGAAGTACACGTGCAAACACCTCGTTTAAAGAGGAGATATGTGTGCTCGAAAGAATTTGGGACTTAGCAATGTCAAACTGAGGACCCAATCCTGCCAGAAAACTCATTACAGCCATGGTTTCCCGTTGGGATTGCTGCACTTTAATGTCAGAACTAAATGGTAGCAAAACATTTAATTCTTCATAAATTTTGCGAAAGTGCATAAAGTAAGTCTGAAGGGAGTGACTACTTTGATCAGGGCGGTAAAACTCTTTGCAGACATCATAAATGCGAGAGATATTGCCTTTTCCAGAGTACAAGAAATCAAGATATTCTATCAAATCTTTAACGTACTCACAGTGATTAATAAGGCTAACAACCTCCGTGTCGATGGAATTTCGGATCTGCAAAAACAATCTGGCATCATCCTTTAACCAATCCTTTCGAGTTTCATCGGCGGGGGGATCATCAGTGAGGTGATCTTCCTTCGAAATACTGCGTAAATATATGCGGATCGTCTTTCCCCATTCGAGATAATTAGCTCCCGTAAGTTTATGCTCCGTGATACGGGACATAACGGGAACCACATCAGTCATGAGAAGAGTTTGTTTTTCTGGTTTGGGCGTATCGCCACTCATTTTTTTTTTTTTTTTTTTTTTTTTTTAATAAATACCTAAGAATTGAGGGACCAAAATGCAAAAAAAATAGGTATAACCTCAAATCCCTATTCGGGAATTAGCAGACAAAATCACAGAACCCAAATGTCCAAGACGTCCGATTCGCAGCGTCGGACAGAGAGAACAGCGCCGGCGACGTGTGAGAGCGGCGGCGACGGCGGCGACGGGATAGAGCGGCGGGATAGAGCGGCGGCGGTTGACAGCAGCGTTGGTTGACAGCAGCGGCGGCGGTTGACAGCAGCGTTGGTTGACAGTAGCAGCGGTTGACAGCAGCGGCGACGATGGAACAGCGGAGGCGGAGAGAGTACGGCGGCGTCGGCGACGGGAAGAGATAGATCAGAAGTTTTTGCGGAGTGAGGTGGCAGTTGCGGCGGAGAGAGTTGCGGCGGCGGAGCAAGCTGCGGCGGACGGTGGTGACGGAAGAGATCGGCGACGGAAGAGATCAGCTGCGTCGGCGGAGCGTCGGCGGAGAGAGAGAGAGGGAGCAGCAGCGGCGGCGGCTGAAAGAGAAAGCAGCGGCGGCGGCGGCGGAAAGAGAAAGCAGCGACGGCGGCGGAGACGGAGAGAGAGAGCGGCAGCGGAGCGCGGGTTTCGTCAATCGAAACAGAACACCGACGATGTTATGTCGGAATTTTCGGAACCGAACACCGGCGAGTATGAGCCGGAATTACTATCGGAACACCAACGATTTGACGCCGGAATTGATGGTTGCGGAAGCGGATTGACTCGGCAGCCAGAAAAGAAGAAAAAAAAAAAAAAAAAATTTGAGCAGAAGGATCGTTGCTCTTATACCATGTTCTAAATTGGAAGAAGAAAATTGTGTGTTTATTCAAGTCACAAACACACCTATTTATACAAGAGGATTAGCTATGTTAGGTAATATATGAATCACTAATCACTATACCAACTATCCCACTATACCACTAAACCCATTATACCTACTCCACTACACTATATTCTAACATTCTGCAAAAGCTTATTGGGCTTCTTCCCGTTCGTTGATAACGGCAAATGGTGGGAGGCTGTCGAATTTTATATGTCGTCTTTGTCTCTTCTAAGCTTTGGCCTAATGGGATAACGATTACTTAGTCTGTTCGTCATAGAATTCTCCATATGTATCTATTTAAGCTATGAATTCTACTCTGTAGAATGTTTCATATGTTGTAAAGAAGCTTTGTCGTTCAGTTCTTTGTTCTGTAGATAGCCATCTGATAATATATATACTTATTTAACTTATTTCTTGATCGGATGATTATTTGCCTTTCTTGTTTCTGCAGGTGCCTGATATAATTGATAATGCATATGTAATTGTTGAATTTGAAAATGGTTCCCGGGGGATGCTTGATCTTTGTATGTTTGCAGAAGGCAGTAAAAATGAACAGGAGATATCTGTAGTCGGTGATAACGGAAAGGTGACTCCCCCCACCTCTCTCTCTCTCTTTCTCCAACCTCATGACACAGTGTTAGTTTTTTGAGTGGGTTATGAGGGCATCCTCCAATGCTTGCTCATAATACAACAAATGTGTTCACATGTTACAAATTATAACATTTTCCTATATCCCTCCTAACTCGTGTTTGAGCCGAAAAGATGGCAGTATCACAAATGTTTATTTTTCTTGAAAAATAACATCTGGAAAATAACGACAAACATGATGTAAATGGTACTTTTCTCGTTTTTCTAGTGTAGTTCGTTCTCTCTTTTCTCACGAACAAACATGATGTAAATGATACGTTTTTCTTTTTTCTAGTGTAGTTAACCCAATTGGAGGACGTTCTCGTTATTTCTGAAACATGTGTGGATACTCTAATCTGACCAAACCTCTGCATAAATCCCGTAACACCCTTTCTGACTGCATGAGAAAGTCAAGATCAGTTGTGTTATGTTATGCTTTCCCTTTCTTTCATGTTATAGAGAGTCGCTTAAGTACTTATAAACGGCTGGCAGGGGGAGGCATTTGTACCGGCAAACATTGTCCGATGGGGCACTCGAGCAGATGGAAGAAACGGTGTTAAGACATTAAAAGCCGAGGATGATCGTATAAAGTGAGTTACTTTCATATTTAGTTACTTTGCACAGCACACAATACAAGTGGACAATCTAGACTTAAAGACTCACGACTCTTTCCATATGTTTTCTCCTTGTCAGATATGACGGACTGCATCACGGTTCTAGCTATCTCGAGCACCTTCAGTTTTTATGCGCGATAAGAGCGGAGGGTGCACAGGGCCCCGCTGTAGATCTACAAGATGGGCTGTATTCCGTAGCAATAGGAGTTGCTGCGCAATTGTCGATCGAGAAGGGTCGGTTTGTAACAATAGAAGAAGTCATGGGGACATCTGAAATTTCTATTTGATCATTCCTCTGCAATTGCAAAGGGGTATTTAAGCATCACTTGTAAGCATGTAAATGTAAAGTAAGAATCACTTGTAAACATGTAAATGTAAAGAAAAAAAAGTGACTGAATAACCAGTTGAATATGGTGAGAGTGTTTTCTACATATACTATGTTATACTGGTATCACCAACTATCTTGGAATACCTATACTTCTTGCGCATGTGTATGCTTTAGTTTTTTACATTTAGTATAAGATGATATGGAGGTACTTATATTTACAAGAGAATTGCAGGGCCGATATAGAAGTTGCAGATTTGTTAGATTCGTGGCTCTAGTGAGGTTGATTGCAAATTCTTCTGAAACTTTCTCTTATTAGTAGAAAGCTGAAATTCGATGACATTAAAGAACTTTGGACTCGAGAAGGTCTCTGTGTCATTGAATAAATATTTATAATTATATATATATATATATATATATATATATATATTTCATTGCTAGAAATTGCAAGTAAGGTTTACCTTTTAAGCTTCATTGTTTTCAACTTTTCGTTGTCCAAAAGCCCGTATAACAATTATGTTTCAATCTACTTACTTAAACATGAGTATCTCTTGCTTTTTAACCATTCATCTAACTGCTGAGAAGTACGAACTATTCCGAGAAAGAAAGATCACAGTCAAGTGGGTCTCACTCGAAATTTCTTCATTCTTGAGCTCATGTTTTACATTTCAAAATTAGTTCAGATTTTTGCATTTCCAACCCAGATAATCTTAATTCTTAACTAATGAATTATTATTCCTGGAATTGCTCACAGACAGCATGATACTTTGTTTTCTTTTAGGTTCTAAAGAGTTGCTTTAATCATTTATGGGAGCCGCGATTGGCCAAAAGTTTAACATCATGTCATCCAGCCAAAACAATGTAGTGACTCAATTCGGGCAACATTAACATCAAAATCAGAAATGAGTACATTTTTTACATAATCAGCTTCTGAAGCAGACTAACATCATAGTAACACTCGAACCAGCTCCATCAAAGTTAAGTCGTCCAACATTTACATAAAATAAACTGGTATATTTCTTTTCTGAATCAAGCACAAAAAGTTGGTTCCCTCTCAAAGAGAGAAACTAGCTATCTCCTCATCGTCGTCGTCATCATCCATATCCTCTCCATCTTCACTGGACCTCTCGACATCTTCGTCCTCTTCGTCTTCGTCGAACTCCATGCTCTTATCTTCCACTTTATCCTTCAATCCCGTGCTCAATACCACAGTTTTCCCTCCCGACTTCTCCATATCTTTCCTGAGTTTTTCCATGTTTTCCTTTCTCCTTTCTTCCTCCAAACGTTGCTTCTCTGCCCGCCTCTTGTCAAGATCAGACCTTCAAAGAGAGAGGAAAACTAAGCAAAAGCATATTTACCACATATCTGTTGGGCGCATTGTGGCATAACTTTTTAAGCATAGAATGAGACTACTTCACAAAAATCACATATGAATAAAAACTATTATCGCCTCAATACAAATGTCTGATATTAGGTCAACCCAAAGATGTAATAACAATGACATTCATAATGATAACATGAAAACAAATTTTCCAAAGTAAAAATAAGGCAATACTTGTAAGTTTCCATGTACTCCTCTGCACTGGCTTCAATAGTCCTAAAGAATTCATCCATCCCAGTACCAGTAACGGCAGAAACTCCAACAGATTTAAGATTTTTGTAGAACTCCTCTAATGCCAATGAGAGGCTTCGAGTTAGGGTTGACGTGTACGAGTGATCTGAATCTAACGCTGCATGAAATACCTCAAAGTCGTCCATCCACTGCAGTCACAACAGGATCAAACCCCGAAAACAACACAGAAAAAAATTAATTAGAGCGACCAGCAAAGAAAACTTGTAACTAGCAGAAAGTGGCAGGCAAAGGAAACCAATGACACAGAATAAATTGCAAAGAAAAAACACTGTTACCTTTTCCCTAATTGGCATTTAACTATCAAACCATTTACCCCCTAAAATATTTCTTAACTGTGTTTGAACATCCTTCAATCAGCCTGTATGCACTCAACCTACTGAAGCTCAAAGTAAGACTACCCTTTTTGAATAAGTTATTAAGGTTAGGAATCGACGAATAGGTTATGAAAGAGAATGCCCAATTTCATTTTCAAGAGCAGGATAAGACTGATAAGAACTATGAAAAGAATGGAAAGTCCCCTAACCGAGTCAATAATTTAAAAGACGACTTGTCCGTCTCTAAAATAAAGACCTGACGAGTGAAACCAAACACGTAACCAGGAAAATTAGCAAAGTAAGTAACCATGTATACCTCTAAAGCAAACTCATGTTGTGCCACATCCGTCTTGTTGAATGCCAGTACCAATGGCAATCGGGTTTTATAAAGGATGCTACATGCATAGAGCATATTGCTCATGAAAGTAGCTGGGCTTGCGGAACGTGGTGTATCAACAACATAGCAAACTACAGTGGGGAAGGTTGATGCAAAAGCTTCTGTAATTATAGCTCCAGATGCAGACCAAGTGAAAATCTCAATTTGACCGGGAGTATCAACCAAAACATAATCCAGCTCATCTGCACGTCTCTCAATCATTGATATGACCTACAATTTGCAAAAGTCAGATACGTTTCAGTTGAGGGGGGGCCCATCAAGAAAATAAACAGAAAAGGTAACATTGACAAACAAACTCAACTAAGCTGATTGACATGCTGCAGTACATAAGTGTAGTAGAAATGCGTATACCTCATCGAACTTTGTAGCGAACAAGTTGAGAGAGGTCAAAATCCCTCCATTAGGGCCAAGGTTGAACTGCTTCATGACCTCCTTGTAGCGAACGGTGTCTCTGATGTCAATGTTAGCACCATAGGGAAGAGTCAAGACAGCAGGGTCAAGATTCATGACATAACCACGAATGTTTGACGCCATGGTGTGACAAACTAGGCGGTGAAGAAACGTAGTCTTTCCACTTCCTACACATATAAATCACAAGTTTCTTGAGAACACGATCATGCAACCGTATAACACTTTTATAGACCTACTAGTAGGAGAACAACCAAAAAATACCTGCCATTCCGACGACTATTATAATGACTGGTTTTTTCTTAAAGGTTGAGGAGGATGGTTCCACAATATTCAGTTGCCCCATTGTTTCGGATATGTGATCAGTTACTTCACTCTTAGACTAAAAATAAAATAAAAAAAAAATTATAAAATTGCTGGAATTCCAATAAAGCATTAACAAAATCAAATGTTTTACTTGAGAATCATTGAGAGTTTCTGGTTCGGAATCCTGTGGTGCTTTTGCGTCGATTTCCATTTTCCGACACTACAAAATGTCAACAGAATTTTGAGTATTTGAGCAGAATAAAACACACACACACACACACACACACACACACACACACACATATATATATATATATATGTGTGTGTGTATATATAGCGGTGGATTCCATTACCTGGTGCAGTTGGCGGTCGGTTTGAGTTTTTTTCCGGTTAGGGTTCTTCACTTCTTCTCCGCAGGGTTTTGCTGCTGTTGCTTCTGCTTTTTAATTATTTAATTAATTACTTATAACTTGGCACTCTCTCTCTCTTCTAATATTTGTTTGGAATAATAATAATAATAACAATATCACTTTGCCCCCTAAAAAAGATGTCATTTGCCTTTTCGGCACCACAAAAAACGTTTTAAACCTGACCGGTTTGGAATATGATTTAGTAGTCAAAATCGAAATCATCTATAATTTAGTTCGGTTATACTCTCGATTTATTGAACCAAGCCAAAATCGTTTTAATTTCTTCTTGCATACGTAATAGCGTAATACACTAATTTTGTAATAATTGAACTGTTTTAATTTGTATTTGACATAAATAAAGTTAAGTAATTAATTATTAAAGAAATTCAAAGAAACGGTTGTCCAAGTAATAAAAGAAAAAGTGGTTGTAACTTGTAAGTTGAGAAGAAAAATAATTTTACAATAACATTTGTATTGCTTAAAGTATTGATAAACAACTTCTAAACGTGCATGGAATAGATTCTGTATTGTTTTAGATGTGAGGTATTGAAAGACAACTACTAAATAATAAAGTTTCCGGTTGATGAACAGTCTATATAAATTACTAAGTGGTTTTATTAATTATTACATTGCATTTTTCACATATAATATGCGTGTGTTGTATACCAAAACTTTACTTCACTAAAATGATTGAAATTTTAGATGGGTATGAGAGGGTTTAGTTTATGCATTTTTTTTGGTAAAAAGGAAGAAGAAGAAAATAAAATCAAAACCGACAAAAAAAGATCAACACTCTTTAGTTTATGGTTTTCTTTATGCATAAATCGAAACTGGACTCTCCCTCAAAAGTCAAAACCAAACCAACAATTCGGTTTAATGGAACACCTCTACTTTTTAACCTATAAATTACTCTAAGTTTCTAATTTTTTTTTTCTTGAAAATTATAGATTTTTTTATTTTTTTATTTTCAAAACGAAGCTCACGAGTATTTTTCAGGTTATTCACAACTACGATTGTTACGGAATTGTCAAGACATGTTAAAAACATCTCAAAACGGTGCAAAGAATTTCTAATATGAGACAGAAACATACTAGCTAAACAAAAGTACAAAACTTCAATCAATATAAAAAATACTATGATCAATTGTAGTCAATTTCTCAGACTCGTACTTACAGTTTCTCGAAATTGATAGTAGCAATTTGCCTCGTCCAAATCGTATCTTTTAATTTATACTTTGCAACCAACAAATATTCATTTTCTTACTATATACTTCCTAAACATAATAAACACACACATATTTATTTATATAAAAAATATATAATTATTAATTAAGAAACTTTCATTTGTTTGTAATTGATTCTATTTTGGTCTTATTTCGTCTAGGTTACAATACACCGAGAAATCGATACAGTGGGGCCTGACTTAACCAAAATAATGCTATCCTATTACAGTGAATGGACTAGCTTGGTCCGGAACACCTATTACACATAGAGAAATATAAGGTTACAGGAAATAATCCCTAAATGGCCAAGTTGAGGGAACAGTCGAACGTGAGAGATTTGGTACTCTTTGATCGTTGACTTGCGGGCGTTAGACACTTGTGATATCGGACTGAACTTGGGAACTTGCCAAGCTGCCTACGTATCCTATTAAGGGAATCAAGCCGAACGTAGTTCATATGTCTCTTTTGAGCTGCTTCTATTAGGTCAACCCTTGGTTGGGCTGCCTGGTTCACTTGTTTCAGCATTGGCGTGACTTCACGGTTTCGATCATATCTCCTTGACGGATGATCGAAACCTCGATCCTCTTCTTGATTACGGACCCCGACTCATGTAGCTTTCTGGGCATGTGCATCGAATTGGCTTGGTTCGATGCGTGCGCATCGAATTCGATGCCTCAATGTCGAATCGGGTGAATTCGATGCGCTCTGCGCGACTTCACGGTTTCGATCATATCTCCCTAACGGATGGTCGAAACCTCATTCCGCTTCTTGATCCAGAACCCTGACTCACGTGGCTTTCTGGGCATGTGCATCGAATTGGCTTGGTTCGATGCGTGCGCATCGAATTCGATGCCTCAATGTCGAATCGGGTGAATTCGATGCGCTCTGCGCGACTTCACGGTTTCGATCATATCTCCCTAACGGATGATCGAAACCTCATTCCGCTTCTTGATTCGGAACCCTGACTCTCGTGGCTTTCTGGGCATGTAAGGCTTCGATTTTGGGACGCATCGAATTGTCATGATTCGATGCGTCCATGTCGAACAAGGTGAATTCGAGGCATGATAGATTGCGCATCGAACCTACTTGGTTCGATGCGCGTGTCGAATCGACTTGGATTCGATGCGTCTCATCCCCGTGGGGTCCCCCCTACTTGTGAGGAGTGAGGGGGTATATATAGGCATGATTAGAGGGGCTTAAAGGTCATTTTAGGACCGCATCGAATTGTACAAATTCGATGCGCTCAGGACACATCGAATTGTGCAAATTCGATGTGCTCTGCGCAGCTTTACTAATTTGACCATAACTTTCTCTCTGGACCTCCAAATCGCATTCCGCTTGTTGCGTTGCGACCTAGACTCATGTGGCTTTCCAATGACATATTACTCAATGTCTAATTAGCTATATAGATATAATGGTGATCCAAATACGGCTAAGGTAACTTTACCTTTAAGCCTTCTCAACATTCATTGGTCAGTTTCGTGCCATCGTGGCTTTTCTTTGACATGACACATTATACCATATCACTAGTCCCCCAGTTTGGAGTGTGATTTTGGTACATAAGCATACTTCAAACTATGATGAAGTGCTAGAGCCGTTTCGCCTCAGTTTTGGGGTGATTAATGTCATTATGCAACAGTGACCGAATAAGCCCACATCATATAATCCCCCCAGTTTGGGAGACGGTGTCGATCAGAGAGCGGGTGCCAAACTTATAAGATGTATTCTTGACTTACCGCTTTATGCTAGTTATTTTGATAATGCTGAAAATCATGCCCCTGATTGGGAGGCGGTCTGATGTGTGCGACTAATGCTTTGTGGAGATTAGCGCTCAGAGGTGTGCGCGCTAGGCCCGTAAGGCTCAGGTGCTGATTGTAATGAACAATTTCTAATTTGCTATTTTTGTGGCGCTGCGTTGCCTTTTTATTAGTCGCATAGTTGTCATTTATGACTATTCATTTGTTTGTTTGATCGAAGGCTCGTAATCGTTGCCTTTTCTTTCAATTGCTATCGTTGCTTTTTACTTTATTTTGACAACTCGAGCATTCTTCCATAATCACGGAAAGTTATTATTGCTGTTAGGTGCTTAGGAAGTTGCGGTATCATGCGTCCTTTTAGACAGAGTCTCCGTCCCTTTTTAGTTATTTAGGGAGTTGCGGTATCTCGTGTCGTTTTAGACAGAGTATCCGTCCCTTTTTAGTTATTGTGAATCCCCTTTTTAGGTCCTGCATGACGTTAGTTTCACGCAAATAACTCGTGGTTCCGCTTTCTTTATGCATATAGGCATAATCTGATCGATTCTTTTCATTGTTCTAATGCATCTTGTCATTCTTATGACATATTCTTTTGTCGCCAATAGGACGACTCTCAATTCTATGAATATCGTGGTTTTGTTGCGCATTATGACAACGCACCTAGTTACATCTCCGCATTTGGGGATTCGGTAATAGTTAAGACTGTGAAATGATTTCACATGTCGCTAGTCTATAAAGACCGCCAGGCATTTAACTCGTAACGAGCTTGCCATTGAGGTTCCGGCGAGAATAGCTTTGTATTCTGCCTCGTTGTTGGTTGCAATAAAGCTCGACCTTGGGTATGCTATCTAGTTGTATGATCATACGGGGTTTTTACCTCCAATTTTGATGTTATCGCTGTTTCGACAGTGTTGTTGATAAAAAAGTGATAAGCATAATGAACTCTGACTTTGGAGTCCTTTGCTTCGGTGTTGTGCACTGATTTTGCAGTTATGTTTGGTTTAGATTTTTACCCATAGTCGTGAGACTTTATGGAGTGCATTGCTTCCATTGAGGGCGGTGGCTTTACATGATAGGCCGAATCTGAGCTGTTATATCAATGGTAGATCGAATCTGATGAATCTCCAGATCATTCATACTGAGACTATTTGATAGTCATTTCATGTTTGAAGCAAAAACAAATCGGTAGTGTTACTTCACCATATCTAGGAATTTGATTGGTATGACCTATGGCATGCTTCGAATGGATGGAATTCGATCGTCGTTGCGCAGTCTCAACCTAATTTGATTTTGAAGGTTGTTAAAAAATTGAAATTTGGATGATCACTATCGATCGAATGTGTTCGGATTCGACCGACTGACTGACGCGTCTGCTTTTATGAACAATTTATTGTGTCTGTTTTGGCTCTGTGTCGCCCTATTGCTTTGAACATTGTTTTTCAATGGATATTTGTTGCTTTATTCTTGCGGTTATTAGAATTGCCTTATCGAAATGCATCACTTGCTTGCCCATTTATTTCAGCGGCAATTTGTATTATTTCTATGTTACTTGCCAACTCTGTGCCACGTCATGTTGCAGAGTTGCTATGGCATCTTTTGCTAAGTTAGCTCAATATTCACATCATTGTTTTGAGGTTTTCCATCATGCAGGATTTCTTTGGGTGCACTTGCTGCTGCTTGTGGCGCTTATTTTAGCGGAATGTGTTGTTAGCACTCGCCATTTTAGGCGAGGCACAATACATTGAGAAAGATCACAATAACCGAGGAGAATTAACCCACTATTGCGAACGAATTTATGAGTCGGCTTGAAAGCGAGAGCGTCGTCTACTGAGGAAAGTCTCTGCCTCCTCCGATGCCTGCCATTTATCCTTCTTCAGAGGATGAAGAATACGCCGAAAGTTAACGACCTTGATTTTAATTTCCTACTTTTATGATCAACGCTTTTGATTCGGTTTGACGTTGCGCCACCCTTTTATTTTGAATTATTTGATTATTTGAATTCCTGCCGTATTTTTCTCGTTCAATCTTGCGATACTTTGTTGGCTTGATCAATTGCAGTTTCGTTTGCCTTTTCCTTCAAATGTTATTTTTGCAATTTACTTTATTTTGGCAACTCGTATGCCGTACTGCATCGTGGGGTATCGTGCGTGTTTCATTTATTTTTGCCGCATCAGACATTTGATATGTCAGTGCAATCAATTTCATTAGATTTTTCATAGATAGCTGTCTCTTGAGACAGACTTTCTTATCTCGTTGCTTTGTTTGTAGAGATTTAATGGTTAGCACTTGTCATTTGAGACAGAGTGTCGATCCCGTTTCTTTCTCATCGCGGGTCTCCTTTAGATCATGGATGGTGTTATTTTTATGCAAATAATTTCGCAATGCATGGTTCTGCTTTTGCTGCATTTTTGAGACAGTGCTGCCATCGTTGCTTAACCTTGTATGATTTGCGTTTTGAGGATTATGGTCTCACTCGGGTATAGGTTTATTTGATATTTTTGATTGGTGCGTCCTAGTTGATGCATTAGCGTTGCTGGATCGTGCGAAGGCGCGATGTTTATTTGCCCAATACAGTTTTGCAGTTATCTTTTGAATTAATCGTTGTTGTCTTTGAGAGATAGACAACTTAGATAACACATAGATTATGTTGTTAAGCACCTCGATCGAGCGAGAGATCGTCTCAATGGAGACCTTCGACTATGATGGAAATGATATATAAGTGATGGATCTAAAGAGATCTAGTGCTAAGTTTCTCAATCTTCCTACATTGATCTTGTAGTTTACGCTTGGTAGAGATCTTTGTCTATCTGGACATTGTGTCGCATTTATTCGTGTATTTTGTTGCATTCTTGCTCAATGATTTCTAGTGTTCTGTTTACGGAACGTTGTGCTGTCACATGTTATTGCTCTTCGACGTTGACGGCTAATTCAACGAATGGATATCTGCACCTCTTAAGATGATAATCCTTTTATAGTAGTCTAAATATGCACTAATTTGGGCAGATTTTCATCGTATTAAGCTGGGTAGCTGACATGGTGCTGCTTTGGACACGTTCTCATTGTATTGTTATAATTAGATGTTTATCGTGTTGTTTTGGGTGGATTTGCATCGTATCATGCTGGATAGATGTAACTGATTTACCGCGTGAAGTCTATTGCCATATTCAGCCTTTAAGGTATATGGATATGTTGTTTGCATCATGCTTCTACTAGCGAATGTCTATCCTTTGCGATGTCTAATATGTTTCAGACCATGATGGACTGATGTCTATTTTCGATATATTCCATTTATTCATCTGACCACTTCGGGCCATTATTTCATTTTTGAAATTTTAGGTTTACGTTTATCTTGTCGGGCTGATGCTTTTGGTATTGCTCTAGACAAGTTTGCTTCGTACCATTTCGGGTAGGTTTGCACCGTGCAACTTTGTGTGGACATTCTTGGTGCCAATCTGGATACGTTTGACGTACCGCATAGGATCAGATTCCAGGAAATTGTGCCAATTTGGCTCGTTCGGTGGGTGTGATCATTCGTCAGGAGTCCCCCCAGTGTTCGAGTGATTAGCAGTATTTAGGTTACATTATTTTGACGATATTAGGCCTTTTTGTTTTGTATAGAATATTTGTAACTTTTTTCGCAGTGGTTTTTGTATAAGACTGATGTTACTGTTTGATATCATAATCTTTGATTTACGTTTTACTCGCATAATGTTTCTTCCTAATGCATTCCCAAGTATGTTATCTCATTCATTTGCTTGTCATTGATATGTATTTATTTGACGTTCAATAATGGTTTTTGATGTCATGGTGCATATCTAATATTATGATTGTGCTTGCCATGAAAAATATGAGCACTTTGGGCTGTTATTATTTTCGTTAGGGCATTCATGTTTTACCTGAGAGATCGGATCATTTGGGCCTTTATCTCGCCGTTCTTGCATGCGGGGGTGGACCACTTTGGGCCTTCTTATCCCCCTGCCATGTTCTTCCTTCTGGCACGCGTGGGTGGACCACTTTGGGTCTTCTTACCCCAACGTCATGTTCTTCCTTCTGACACGCGTGGGTGGACCACTTTGGGCCTTCTTACCCCAACGTCATGTTCTTCCTTCTGACACGCGTGGGTGGACCACTTTGGGCCTTCTTACCCCAACGTCATGTTCTTCCTTCTTACACGCGTGGGTGGACCACTTTGGGCCTTCTTACCCCAACGTCATGTTCTTCCTTCTGACACGCGTGGGTGGACCACTTTGGGCCTTCTTACCCCAACGTCATGTTCTTCCTTCTTACACGCGTGGGTGGACCACTTTGGGCCTTCTTACCCCAACGTCATGTTCTTGTGTTTGTCTTGTTGCTGAACTTTGGTTCCTCATTTGGGATTTTTAGCATCATTTCTATAAGACTCCACCTGCGCCGTTCACGTAGATAGATACATTTAATAATTTGGAAAAAGTTGGGCTCAGTTTCTTACCGAGGGGTCTACGCTTCCCAGTCTTTGCATGGGACTCAAACCTTAGCAGCTCATACAATTATTTAGCCGCCGAGTTTTTTTTTTTTTTACTCCTATGCACAGTAGCGTTTAAGATGTTGCACATTCCACGAACGCTTTTGTTGAACACCCTGCATAGTATCCAAGTAATTACATTCCCGCGAACTTGCTTGTAAGATTTTGGAAGGCCCCTTCCAATTCGGTTCGAGCTTCCCGATATGCTGTTTTGCCGCAATGCCTCTCAGGACCAAATCTCCTACCTCAAAATTTCAGAATTGGATTCTGTTGTCGTTACTTTTAGCCATTGCTGCTTTTAAATGCTACAGTGCGTTGGTACGCATCTTCTCTTGCTATGCCTATTATGTCCAGATCCATCTGACGTAAATGAACAGTCAATGTTCTTGTAGTTGTCCTATATGCCCATAATATTCCTTGAAGTTCCTATGGCCAGGTTTTTCCTCTGTCTTTCATCCTCTTCTCGAGGCAATTCTTCAATGTCTTGTTGTTGGATTTCATTTGTATGTAGTATCCACGTGATGATGGCCTTGCTGGTTCCTGCTTGGTCTGATAATCAATGCAATCCGACCTTCGATACCACCTTAAGGTAAGACAAATCGTGACACTATTCGGGGTGTAGTCCTCTATCCGTGTAGGATTGGAATTGAAGAATCCCTAATCATTCTCCGATAATGTTAGTTTTCTTGGTGGAATTGTGGATTTGTTTATTGCTCTTAGCACCACTCCTTGCTTGCTTGGGACCGAATTCCATATTGTCAACTTCGTAGTTGTATTCCAATCTCGATATAGCTACTTGGACTCTTCACGGTTCTTTTCCCATTGGTCCATTCCCTTTCTTGCCATTTTACCTAAACAGACTCTTGAGCGTAAGCGAAATGGTGTTCCCACAGACGGCGCCAATATTTTGGTCTTATTTCGTCTAGGTTACAATACACCGAGAAATCGATACAGTGGGGCCTGACTTAACCAAAATAATGCTATCCTATTACAGTGAATGGACTAGCTTGGTCCGGAACACCTATTACACATAGAGAAATATAAGGTTACAGGAAATAATCCCTAAATGGCCAAGTTGAGGGAACAGTCGAACGTGAGAGATTTGGTACTCTTTGATCGTTGACTTGCGGGCGTTAGACACTTGTGATATCGGACTGAACTTGGGAACTTGCCAAGCTGCCTACGTATCCTATTAAGGGAATCAAGCCGAACGTAGTTCATATGTCTCTTTTGAGCTGCTTCTATTAGGTCAACCCTTGGTTGGGCTGCCTGGTTCACTTGTTTCAGCATTGGCGTGACTTCACGGTTTCGATCATATCTCCTTGACGGATGATCGAAACCTCGATCCTCTTCTTGATTACGGACCCCGACTCATGTAGCTTTCTGGGCATGTGCATCGAATTGGCTTGGTTCGATGCGTGCGCATCGAATTCGATGCCTCAATGTCGAATCGGGTGAATTCGATGCGCTCTGCGCGACTTCACGGTTTCGATCATATCTCCCTAACGGATGGTCGAAACCTCATTCCGCTTCTTGATCCAGAACCCTGACTCACGTGGCTTTCTGGGCATGTGCATCGAATTGGCTTGGTTCGATGCGTGCGCATCGAATTCGATGCCTCAATGTCGAATCGGGTGAATTCGATGCGCTCTGCGCGACTTCACGGTTTCGATCATATCTCCCTAACGGATGATCGAAACCTCATTCCGCTTCTTGATTCGGAACCCTGACTCTCGTGGCTTTCTGGGCATGTAAGGCTTCGATTTTGGGACGCATCGAATTGTCATGATTCGATGCGTCCATGTCGAACAAGGTGAATTCGAGGCATGATAGATTGCGCATCGAACCTACTTGGTTCGATGCGCGTGTCGAATCGACTTGGATTCGATGCGTCTCATCCCCGTGGGGTCCCCCCTACTTGTGAGGAGTGAGGGGGTATATATAGGCATGATTAGAGGGGCTTAAAGGTCATTTTAGGACCGCATCGAATTGTACAAATTCGATGCGCTCAGGACACATCGAATTGTGCAAATTCGATGTGCTCTGCGCAGCTTTACTAATTTGACCATAACTTTCTCTCTGGACCTCCAAATCGCATTCCGCTTGTTGCGTTGCGACCTAGACTCATGTGGCTTTCCAATGACATATTACTCAATGTCTAATTAGCTATATAGATATAATGGTGATCCAAATACGGCTAAGGTAACTTTACCTTTAAGCCTTCTCAACATTCATTGGTCAGTTTCGTGCCATCGTGGCTTTTCTTTGACATGACACATTATACCATATCAGATTCCTAAAATTTGGAGTTAAAAAATCTGATTTTCTTGGCTAAGTTGAGATTATTTGGACAAAAGGATTAATATCAGTGAATAATTCTCTAACTGAGAATTCGAAATACATACAAACTATATTTACTTATTTCTGTACGTTGGTATGTGAGCTTATGTGTGTGCGTTCGCGCGCACATGTATCTTTGCCGTGTAAATAACCAAAATTATAGTCTTTGAGGGAAAAAAAGGAATGCTAAAAGCCATTCTTATAGGACAAAATATCAATTAGCAAATCAGGAGTTGAGTTTTGGACAAAATGGCTAGTGAAGATTTTTTTTTTGAAAGAAACTGCATATATATCACAGCCCTGACAACGCGCCGGTAAACAAAAGTCATTACAACGAAGCCATACTAATAAACACTAGTCACGGCTACAATTGAAACAAATGATAGCCCGAAACAGCAACGAAAAAGAACGAAAACTAAAAAACTAAAAGCTGGGCAAATCCTTGCGAAACCAAGATGAATTCTCCACCGCCGTTCTTGCAATGTCGTGCGCCTCTCCATTAGCCTTTTGACTGACCCATTGAAACGTAAACGAGTGTTCATGATCAATTAAACGGCGAATATCGTGAATGACATTAGCGTAGTCAGCCTCGCACGCATTCGGGTGTAAAATATCATGAATCACCACCAAACAATCGCCCTCGAATTGCACGTGAGTCCAGCCAACATGAATCGCCACTTGAACAACTAGTCGTGCAGCGCAAGCCTCAATATTTGCTGCGACCATCAGCCCCTCGACCCTTTGTGCAACCCGGAACAGAACTTCCCCTTGTGAGTTGCGCGCAATAATCCCAATTCCGGACAAACTATCCTCGTGAAAAACTGCACCGTCGAAATTTATTTTAAAAAAATTATCAGGAGGAGCAGTCCACCTCTCGTTCTCCCCATCACCATTTTTGATTTTTCTCAGCTGAACACCTCTCTTCCAAGTTTCAAAAAACCCATCCACAAAAGTCACCAATCTCCCTGGATCAAAAGCACTTTCCCCGGCAAGAATTCTGTTGCGGTTGTACCAAATGGCCCAACAAGTCGTCGCAATCCGACACACTAAGTCTCGATCATACCCATTAATTAGACGTTTGATCCACGACTCCCCTGTTTCGTCCGTTCGCAGTAGAGAGGTTGAAGGAAATAGAGATAGTGCCCACACTTGCCGCGTAACGTGGCATGATCGAAAGCAATGCAGCAGGTCCTCATCTCCACATCCACACACTCCGCAGCCCGTTTCAATCGCGATATGGCGTCGAAATAAGTTACAGTTTGTTGGTAAAATATTCCAACACGCTCTCCAGATGAAGACATTAATCTTCTTTGGAACCTGAAGTCGCCAAATAAAACACCAATCCCGTTCTTCGCTCGTATCCACGCAATCCGTTTGATTTTTCCCGTGCAGATTATGTTAGCGAATGACGTGATAAGCACTTTTCACCGAGAAACGACCATTTGCGTTGTAGTGCCAACTTCTCCTGTCTGGTATGTCGCCACTCCCCAAAGGTAAGGAGAGTATCAATTCGACATCCGGATTCAAGAACAGTTCTCTAATCTTCCACACATCCCAACTTCTTGAAGTCGGATCAATAAGGGAAGACACCTTCGCCTCACCCAGTTCTGATGGTCTCGGAGTGATAGGGTCATATGACGTAGGTCGGGGCAGACATGCATCCTCCCAGATCCGTATAGAGTCCCCGGTCCCCACACGCCATCGTAAACCCGCTTTCACCACACAAATCGCCGCATGAATACTACGCCATGAAAAGGATGGTGAGCTTCCAAGTCGTGCCTCTAAAATCGAGTCCCTCGGGAAGTATTTTGCCTTATGCAACCGACTAAGAAGGTTGTCCAGATGTTCGAGAATACGCCACACTTGTTTCGCCAAAAGTGCCAAATTAAACGCTTTTAACTCGCGAAAGCCCATACCGTCTGTTTTTACTATGACATAAGACGTCCCACGAGACCCAATGTATTTTCCTACGATCATCGTCGCCCCACCAAAACTTGCAAATCATCGACTCCATTTCCTTTAGAAGTGAGTCCGGCAAACGAAATACGCTCATGGCATATGTCGGCATAGATTGTACCACGGATTTGGATAGTACTTCTTTCCCGGCCGAGGACAATGTCTGTTCTTGGAATCCTTGGACCCGCCCCCACGCCCTGTCTCTAATAGATACAAACACTTCTTTTTTTGTTTTTCCCACAACCGCCGGTAGTCCGAGGTATTTGTCATGTTTCTCTTCAACTCTCACCCCCAAAATACCTTGGATATCCTGTGCCACCGTCTCTTGGATATTCTTACTAAATACAATCACGGACTTGTCCAACTTGATCATTTGGCCTCATGCTTTCTCGTACCTTTTTAAAATATCCAAGAGAGTCTCCGCCGCCTCTTTATTTGCCTCGCAAAAAATTAGAGTGTCATCGACAAAAAGGAGATGGGAAATAGCTGGAGCGTTCTTCGCAATGGTAACCCCTCGTATTTTATCTCTATTCTCTGCGTCACCAATGAGCGCCGAGAAAGCCTCTGCACAGAATAAAAATAAATACGGGGAAAGAGGATCTCCCTGACGGATACCTCTTTTCGGCGTAATATGCCCAAATTCACAGCCATTAACCAGAAGAGAATACAAAACTGTAGTGACGCTCAACATTAACAAAGAAACAAAGTGACTCTCAAAACCTAGCCTAAGCAATACTCGTTCCAAAAAGGATCACTCGACTCTATCATATGCTTTACTCATGTCTAGTTTAAGAGTCAAAAATCCTTTTTTCCCACTCCTCTTTGTTTTAAGGTAGTGATTAATCTCAAACGCAGCCAATATGTTATCGGTAATTAGACGACCGGGGACAAAAGCGGATTGAGAAAAGGAAATAATATCATTTAGAAAAGGTTTGATGCGATTCGCAATACTTTTGAAACTATTTTGAAGCACACGTTACTCAAGCTGATAGGTCGAAATTGTTTCATGGAGTCGGGTTTTTTACATTTAGGGAGAAATGGCTAGTGAGGATTTAAATAAGACTTTTTTTATTTTAAACATTTATATGAGACTATATTCTTGAGTATTTCCTGGCTCCTGGGACATAAGTAAAATTCTGCTGATAGTTTGTAGCACTCTTATCTCTAAGAATTTAAATAGTGCGATTTTGGATTCGATTTCTTGCAGCAAAAAGAAAATGGCGGTTCAATTACCAAACGACTATGGTAACCGAACTAAACGTGACATAAGAAGAAAAAAAAATGTATATAAACTTACAAATACGTAACTAAGCATCTTTATAAGTTGTTTCGCTTATAAAACTTAAAAAGAGAGTAGGATGTCAACTCACACGTAACAAAGCGTCTTTTATAATTTGCCTTGCTTATAAAAAGACCGACTTGAAAGAGAGCTAAATACTTATCCTCTCGTTCTTCAGAGTGAAGTGTTAAAAAAATTATTTGCTTTAATGTTCTAATTATTTCATAATATATATGTTTTTTTCCCCACCGGCTACATTATGGTCTTATTCTATCACTAGGATAATACATAAGCACGTGATTAGTTCAGTTTCAAATTATTCTTGTATATAATATATATATATATAATATTTAATTTGTTACTAAGAAGCATAAATTTATTTTAGGTGACTTATTGAGTTTATAGTTCATACATAAAGTCGATGATTACTGTAAACATTCAGGTTAATCAATTGTAAATTCGTGGAACCTTACAGCAGAATTTGAAGTAAAGCTCCATCTTTAATCGTATCAACGAAAATTCATATCTAATAAATTATATTTTTATAAATGACACACCTTCTGATAAAAACATTTGGGAAAAGCGTTTGGATCCGTCTTAAGATGGACTCTCAGTTTTGATCATGTATCGTTATTTTATTTGGGGGTATATTTTGATACGTTAAATATTAATTTTCTTGTTTCTGGCAGTATTAAAATCAGGCATTACAGACGAAATTATTTTCTTGCGAGCGAAAGTTAACTTGTAGAAATAGTTGTTGTGTCTTTAACTGTTTACTTACTAGTTGCTGAGGAGTGAGGACCCAATTGTATAACTTAAAGTTGCGATTGAGTTGTAAATTATTTTATTTTCTTTATATAAATTTATAATACACGAATCTGAAAAATAAGATGCACTTACATGAATCATTTATAACTAAATCCAGGAAAAATAAAAAACAATTATGTGGCTTTATCTTCAGAACATTAACCCAAAAGTCATCAAACTATTGATCATCTCTTTGGCAAACACCATTGTCGTTAAAGACAGGTGAAAAACGGTGAGGTTAAAAGTCAGATTCATAAGAGATATTGTACTATTTTAAAACGTAATACTGCAAAACCAAATTCCCGGTGGAAATGGAGAAACCTTCCAAAGATAACAAGGCTCGATACAAAAAGATTGAAACATAAAAGTTGCAGCATCTTATGAAGAGACAATTGCATTCCACTAAAAAATAAAGTAGCTTTATCAATTTATCTTTGCATTATTTATCACAATGAAAAACTAGACAGAGAGCCTTAGGTTTTATATAATAGACTCCCTAAACAAGGGCTGCACACAGTCACCCGTCTAGGGCGTCTTCAGTTCCACTGCGCTCGGAGAGATGCCATCTTGTGCCTCCCCCACCTTCCTCGCGTTTCATGCTCTATTGCATGCACATGATTCAATAACTCCATTTCCAACAACGCTGCGTTGGCAGCATTAATAAGAATAAATATCACCTATGCTTGCTATAGCTTCCACGATCCCTGTCACGATCTTTGTCCCTTGATCCTCTAGAGGGACGGGACTCCTCCATCTCAGGTGGTGGGGGTGGAGATGAAGTGTACCTTGATGGCCGCCTCTTGAAATGTCTTTCATCATCACTACTATCACGGTCTACATCCATGGTTGCCATGGCAACGCTGCTTCTTTTGGACCCCAAATCAGCCTTGTGCCCCTTATAGTAC
Source organism: Linaria vulgaris (assembly GCA_948329865.1). Taxonomy (NCBI): domain Eukaryota; kingdom Viridiplantae; phylum Streptophyta; class Magnoliopsida; order Lamiales; family Plantaginaceae; genus Linaria; species Linaria vulgaris. The sequence continues at coordinate 43,034,663 of OX415251.1, forward strand.
CCATTGGGGACAGCAGTCTTCTGACGACCCACATCAGAGGAGGAAGAGACCACCTTATTATCTGGGAAGCTGATGCGCGAGAAGACACTGGCCTTATGCTTTTTGTCAGCTGCTGTAAGTTGGTCTGATGGGGACATGGACCGCACCGGTTGGGGGACAGTGGCTTTATGCTTCCTGTCAACCACTGCGGGTGGTTCTGCTGAAGACTCCGAGCGTCTTTGCAGGCCACGGCTGCTGTGGTGATGTCCGTGGTGGTCATCATCATTGTGGTGATGCCGGCGGCGGCGGCGATCCTCTTCATCATGGTGGTGGCGATCCTGATAAGAATGGTCGTAATCGGGGTTCTTCTTGGAGGATGGGCGTGGGAGCTCCGGGTCACGAGACCGGTTATCTGGGGACAAACGTCTCTCCAGCTGATGGCGAGGGTTCTGGTAGTGTTCAGCACCTGACGGAATCGGTATCGATTTCTGTGCCAGTAAGAGTAAATGCATATCAAATCCAAAGTCATACGTGTTCAGTAAGTAAACAATGCAAGAAAAAGCAGTGTCAATCAATGATGAAGATAACGGTAATGATAATATTAATAGCCATCTCCATCATCTCCTATTACAAGAGGCTTATTTTATTTCAAATTAATTGGAAACGGGAAACAGAAAAAATCCTCTCTTTCGAACATGTTACTCTCATGCTAATTTTCTAACAAGCATTTCCCAAGGCACAAACTGAAAGCAACAGGAGCTAGTTAATAAAGAAACATACAGATTTCGGTTTCATTGGAGAAACATCAACTTTGCTGCTCACTTCCCTTCCAAAGTCCCGATCTTTAGACGAGTGCCTGTACAAACCAGAAAAGGAAAATAGAACAAGTCAAATTACAGAAACTACAGTCTTTCTAAAGCGGTTCAAATAGATAGAACACCAAGATTGATATAAATCTGGCATAAACTAAAGTTGTTCCGTATTTTCTTTTCTTTTACAAAAGCTTTGCATAAACATGCAATTAGAGTTGGTCAACTAGAGCGGGGGCACAGTACCGAAACATGACATACCGAACTTTGGGTATTTCAGAACCAAATTCAGATCGATATCATGTAATGCTACGCAAGTATAACACTCAATACATTATTAAATAGGGATGACTCCTAATAATCAAGTCATAATATAGTTTCAAAAATACACATACAACGCAATAGGATTATATTAAAATTAGACAATAGCTACTAAATGTATAACATTACCTTAACCTGAACCTTAGGAGCATATAATGCAAATTAAAATAAATAAAAACTATAAAGAGAAATTTTCTGTTTACCTTTCTCCATGTCTCTCCATTTCACGTTTCCTTTTTAAATCAGCTTTACGAGCTTCAAATTCCTCCCTGCTCATCATAGGTGGTCCAGCATTGAATCCCATTGCTAGCTCTGCAAGGTCCCTGAAATCCATGGAGATACATTAAACCATTCATTACGGCCGAGCTTTCAGACATATGAGTAAAGCAAACGAGTTAAAGAACATTTCACTGAACAAAACTGAGGTATCAGATTACAAGAGCATATAATGACTCATACCTGTGTGGAGGAGGGCCATAAGGCAACATAAAACCCGGTCCACCATAAGGATCCTGAGGTAAGACGGAACCAAATCCAACATCCATAGGACCGAAGCCATAACCTCCCATATAGGGCATGGGACCAGGATATGGAGGCATAAAACCTTCGAATCCAGGTTGAATGCCATTCCAGTAAGGATCAAAAGCAGAAGGGCCCATAGGCATCATGTAGTTCTCAGGTCCAAGGCCCTGTGCAGCTCTCCAATGCATCTCTGCAGCTGTAAACCATTTCCAGAGTTTCAAAGAAATATGAGTAGTGGCTCCTCAACCTCGCTTACATATTCCGAATCAAGTAATATGAGTTGAAAAAAAAAAAAGAGCACCATATATAAAACTTTCCCAAGGTGGGACCTGATTCAAACAGCCATGAACTTCTATGACCAACTTAGCAAGACCCAAGTTTGTTCCAGACTTCCAGTATTAGATAGACTAAAAGTTACCCAGGTATGGTACTTGAAACTCATTATTTAAACAAATAACCTAAATGAGGATTTATTCTACACAGTGACACAGAATGTACACCTGAATGCAGAAAAGAAGAGAAGGATATCAGCATATAAAATTGAGATGGTCCATATTGGTGTCAGACTGAGCCCTATATGTTCCAAAATCAATCCCAACCAAAGAGTGGAAAAGAAATTAGCTCCTTGAATTTAGGCTCTGAGAAAAAGAATTACAGTGGCGAGTGCAAGTCTAACAAGCCAGCTCAATCATCTTCAATAGATCTACTAAGGATCCGAGGCAAAAAGTCTAGCTCAAATCCATCAAACAAGAAACTAGATCGTATTATAACAAGAAAAGATCATACCACCAGGAGGCATGTGCACTTTCTTCTTTTTCTTCCTTCCTGTAAAACAACAAAATCACCATATCAAAATCTAGCCCAAGCAAAATAACCAATGGAATCCGCTGTACAATCATATTTACGCATTAATTCAGCAGCATTCTCCCGACACAATTTTTTTTTTTACTTAAATAAATGATAACAGGGGCGCATGTTTTGCATTCACTAGTTTGAAAACCAATCTCATACTTAGCTAGTTTAAGCTCCTACGAAATCCTTGCTTCAGACATTACTAGGATTAAATCAGCTGCAGCACATCGACGGAAACAAATCTCGTCTAACAAAGTGATATGCTACGGCATGCTACATAAAAATAACACTGACACTCTACCCTCTTCACAGAAGCAACTGTAAGGATGTAATTGCCACCAAGGAGCTATAGAAGGAGGGGAGGAATAAAGAAAGAGGTTATACAATTTGGTCTTCCAAGTATGGAAGCTCTAGCTTCATATGTTTGACCAGATGAACCTATATAACAAGTCAATTTCATCTCAACTACCTGCATCCCCAGAGGTTGGTTTCTGCTTCCGTTCTTCATCCACCATTAGAGTGCCTCCCTGCGCTGCCTTAACACGTGTTGAGTCGTGAGTAGCTTCTGAAACATCTGGCACTTTGCTCCTTGCTTCCTGCTTTTGTAAATCGTTGGCAGCTTGATTTTCTTCAACAGACACTGCAATTTTAGAAGCCTCTTCCCTTTGGGGCGGTTGCGCAAGCACCTGTTGTCCTCTTGAAGCAGCAGACTGTGTGGGAGATGGAACTTTAGCTTGCGGATTGCGTGACTCCATATCTAAAACCATTAACAAATCATAATAAAAATCGACGTAGAAAAGCCTCTGCAAACGAGCATGACTCAGTAAGGCTGCAAACCTTGGACTTGAAACGCACTCCCAGCATTTTCAGCGCTGCTGTCATTAGATTCCAAAATTCGACTAATAGTATCCCTCACAGTTTTGTTGGGCAAAAGATCATCCGCAAGAATATTGGAAGCTCCACAGACACAAATTGACCGGGATATTATATAATCTCTTATGCCTAAGAAAATGTCGAAAACCGACAGCAGTATTGTAAGAGAAAATCAAAAAGTGACGTATATACAACGAGAAATCAGACATAACCAAGCACACAGAAGAAAGCATGATAGACGAAATTTTGCTGGACAAGGAAAATAGATTATCAAGTCAGCTAAATGCAATCTTACATTTATCACAAAAACTATTAAAACAACACTTGCTCGTCAGGACAGCATCTTTCATTACTTCTTTGCACAGTGGGCAATGTAGTTCTGGTGGAAGTTCACCGACAGAACGTGTGGACGGCATTCCTTCAATCTCCTTTTCAAAGGCAGCACTACAACATTTTCACAAGTCAGAAATTCGTCATCCATCACAAGCAAAATAACATTATAAATAGGATTTTCAGTGTAGCTTACTCGTTTGGCTTCAACACTGCAACAGCACCGCTTGGTAATGCATAAGATCCATCTGGAGTAGCCATCAACATGGACTTTGGAATTCCAGTAGGAGGTCTGACTCTTTTGATGTCATAGTTGGGGTCACCATTTGTTGGGCAGTGTTGAATAAAGTGTCCTATACAAAGATTCTAAAATTTAGTACTACATAACTCTTATGAGAGTACCCAAGACAATCTGTTACGGTTTCTTGTTTCTTTCAGGCTTAGTTATAGACAAAATTGTCAATTCATTATACTACCCACATGGCCCAACAAAAAAAGTAAATTCATAATTTTTGCCAGTGAACATACCAGGCACCTTACACCGGTAACATATATACCCTTCTGGGGGAGTTTTCTTCTCAAATCCACCTCGACCTGGAAAGTTTAACCATTTAGTAATCGAAATATAAGCATAGGTAACAGAACAGAAAAACAAAAATAGGCTAATACACCTAATGCCAAGGGTAAGGGTTAAGCTGTCTCCACAAAAGATGCAGTATATTTCTATTTTGAACATTAAAATCATTTGTTCACCAAAATAAAGACATTTGAAGCCAAAAAGAAAAAGGGAAGATAATTTTCTTCAGAAAAAGATCTGCCTACAAAAAAACCTCATCTGAAGAAATAAAGATCAGGAACAAGAGAATCACCAAAACCACGCCCGCCCATCGCTCTTCCACCCATGCCCCGTCCAAAACCTCTGCCAGTTCCAAAGCCATCAGAAGGTTGGCTGCAAAACGCGAGCAAAAGTATAACCGGTAAGCTCCAATATTCACCCAGTAGAAGACAGATTACCTAGTACTATAATTGCCAAGTGACAATAACACTCCCAAAAAAACATCTTACTGCTGCCAGTCTAAAGCTGGAGTATCAATTAAAGCCTTGAGCTTGCTGTCCTCATCCTCTTTACTGACAGGGGTGGCCTCCTGCGCAGCAATGCTCGATTGCACAGGTAAAGCCTCAGGGATTGCGTAAAGATCATTTCCAAATTCATCCCAGTCCAGCTCTTCAGCCTATAAGGACCAAAGTATGAATATTTGGTATTCAGATGAAAATTTGACATCAAGTGTCATGTCATATCGTAATTGCTTAGTTAATAAGAACATTAGACTCTTCCAAACAAATAACCAATGAAATCTTACATATTTCGCTGTAGATGGTTCTGCTCCAGTAAAGCTATCTTTTACAACTTGAACATCATTGGCAGTATTTTTTACAAGTGGCCTACAGTATATGATGAAAAAACGACGTGAGAACTAAGTTATTCTATAGGCTGCATGCATGTCATTTATTATGTGAAAATGTAATTTTGGTCATGTGGGTCGGTAGTTGTTTTTCCATTCTGCGAGGATAACTCATTAGGTCCTGCATTAGAGTCAATAAGCTCTATAAACACCATTTATGGGGCTTTTGACGAATGGCAATGCTACCTACACCAGGGCCAACAACAACCAAAACCTAAGACAGTAGAAACATCCGCTTGACATACACGAATCTTGAGAAAAACACTATATCAATTACAATTTCACAAGGAAACTAAATGAACAAAGTTTTATAGGTCTGAGGCAATACTCTTCTTGCTCCGTCGCAGGAGCAGTGACTATGGGCTTGCGAGGACGTCCAGGAACTCGGCGTATTAACACAGAAGTGTTTTTGGAAATTAACTTTTCTTCTTCAAGGTACTCTGAAATTACAAAACAGAAAGAATATAAAACCTGATAGCCACTTATACGTGCAACCAAGATACAACTTAAGTTAAAGCCCACCAAGCTTCACAATCCAATACTCCATGGGGCAATTCCCCACCAACACAAACTATTAACTGCACTACTCAGCATCATAACATCTCACAAACAAGGAAAACCACGTGTTATTGCACAATACTCAGCTTAAATTCCTACCCAAATTCCCTGCGGACATTAATCTTCTCACACCATCAAAGTACTCCCTAAAGTGTCAATCAAATGGGCAATCGTAACCAACAATAAATCAATTTGTTTTGAAATTGTAATTCAAATAGATGACTAATAAAATTAATTTAGATCTATCGAATATGTAATCCCCGAAATGAAGTGTTTGTGCAGCTGTTACTAATTATTTCATTTGTTGAACATAAAAATAAAATAAAATAAAATAAAATAAACACACACACACACATATGCTTCGGACGTTATTTCGTCCCTCGTTGAGAATCACAGGAAACTTCCCTGAATTTCATACAGCTCAAAACTCAGCTGTAAACAAAATTGCGAAAACAATCCAACTGTCTGATGAATTAGTGTCAACACCCAGGGCTCTATTCTCCATAATAAGGAAGAGAGAACTATGGGTCATGCCACAGAAATAAGCTCGAAAATAAAGTACATTTGCCTCATATTACTTAAAAAGAATAAAAAAATGTGACGGATTTGGACCAGTGGACTCTCAGTTTAAGTACTGCCGATGATCACTTAAAAGCCAATTCTAACCAACAAGCAACTAGATGTTTAGAAGCAAAACTCATATAAGAAAACAACAAAGTAGGTAGAGATCTGTTAAAAGTGCAATCATACAACAGAAGTGTTTATACACCAGAAAAACGAGCAAGGATATACATAATGCTTCTGATAAACAAACAAGGATGCTCAATTCATTAATTTAACACTTAATCCTACTCGCCCCTCACAAAGATCACCAATAATCCTACACACACCCTAAACCTCATGCAAATGGAACCCCACCCTATTTTTAGAGGTTAACTGAACTAATAGATGATGTGTGCTTCTCAAGAAACTGAATAGCATGCCAATGGGGTATGTAGCAAACGAGTGTACAAATAAATTGTCACATATCTAAATCCTCAAAATTGCTTTTCACTTTGAGAAGAACAAAGAAATCTCAAATAAAAGAGCATAACTGAATTTTGGTTAAAAGATTACAATTTGAATCAATCGGCAAGGAATTAAGACCAACCTTCATTAGTCTGGGCGTTGGTAACCACGAGATCAAAATCAGTACCCCTGCCCAAATGCTTTAATTCAAATATTTTTTCTTTCAAGTTTCCAACCGATATAAAGTGGCCGTCAATCGCAACCGAATCAAAATCTTTTGCACTTTTAAATTTAAAATGCACAGCCATGATCTTCTGTATTTCTTCTTTTTGGTTTTTTTTCTTTTTTTTTTGTCTTTCTCTCACAAAGGGTTAATATAAACCAGAAACAAATATATAGGCTGTCAAATAATAGAACATAAAAGGACTGGCATTAAACTCAAAAGAAAAAAACAATAACACAAGTAGTACAATGGAAACAAGTTCCTTTTTTTTTTCTTTCTTTTAATCTAATTTATCTTTTTGATTTCTGCTATCAGCGAAGAAGAAGAATCAGTTAAACCGACTAATCGTCTTCTAATCCTCCTTCCTTCCTTCCTATCAAAATCCAGCAGAATTCTTCGTGCTTCCACGGATAATTAAGATCATCAGACACCTCCTCCAATCGAAAAGCTGGACCTCGGATCTCGTAAACTGGAAGAAGCGACACGAAGCCCCTTAATTCGATAGCCAAATCGAATCGAATCGCCAAATAGCCGCCTGTTCCAACGCCGCTTCAGAGATCGGATGTCCGCCGTAACGCCTTCGATGGAACAACACCGCAACAGTAATTGAAAGGTATCTCACCCAATAGGCGTTGATTAAGCCTTTCACGAACAACAATTTACTCTCCTCTGATGCCTTCTGTTGAATCGGCAGATGATGAAAAATAACGGCAAAAAAGGGGGCAGAGCTTAGGGTTTGTAGAGAGAGAAATATCGCCGACTTGTGAATACTAAGAGATAATATTAATATATATAATGAAAATAAAATTGTGCGATGAGGAAAATTAACTTAGGCTCGTTTGCTTTCAAAATTAATAGTCACATGACTATTAATTTACCCTTATTAATAGTCTTGGGTATTATTATTAGGTTGCATGGTTAACCAAATTGGTACCCTAGATTAAACCCAACAAAAAAAAATAACCATATGTTTGCTTGGGCTAATTGACCAAATATTTTTAATCTTGTCACTTATTTGTGTTTAATGACCTTCTTACCCTTATTCTAATTGCTCATTTCCACTAACAATTGATCACGGGCGTTGGTATATAACTCCAAACACACAAAATTTGATTTGATTGGGGTAAGATTAAACAAGAACAAGGAAAAAATACAATTTCAAATTATAATAAAACAATAGACGAATCTAGGATGACATATTGCATTATTGGTGATATATATCAACCAATTTAATATGCACTAGAATATAAAGATCCTACTTATAAATACAATATCTAATACGACCGAATTTCTATTGTGGCTAGGCAACACTTCTAATATCGTTGTTGCGTGAGGTTTTGATATTTGTAATGTGTTATCTCAAACTTATTTATAATTATGTATTGATTTGCTTGACATTTTGTAATATAAGGTTTGGAGATTTAATATTATTTGTTTGTTGAATTGCGAGTTTGCTCATGTGTCGTTTTGTTTACCAAGTTGAATATAAATATTTTCAAGTTCAATTAATATTTCCATGTTTCCACTAAATTACTACTAAGTGATGAGTTTCCTAAATATGTGTATCTCGCCAAAGACACTAGATCAATTATGAAAAAAAAAATTAGCAGAGGAAATGGTTTGATCAATTTAATAAGCATTATATTTAAGCAATTGTTGCGTAATATATACAATAAAAAGTATGAAGTTCCATTCCTAGTTCGAAAGTCCAATATGAAAAAATGATTTAAGCAAATATAAGTAAATAATGATAGATTTACTAATAAGGATATTTTATTCATTGGAACGAGGTATAATGCTATTTTACAATGGTACAACTTGGTAAATAACAATACCCACAAGGATACTTTAGTCTAATAAATTAAAAAGATGGGGGTATTTAAGTCCATGAAATTTATCCTTATTAGGCTTAATTGGGGGTATTAATAATTGGGGGGGGGGAGGGTATCCAATTATTAATACCCCAATAAGACCGCCACGTAGGATAACCCGATTATTAGTAATGCGAAGCAAACAACCTTATAGCTACGACTATTAATATAATTTGGTTTGATTGGGCAAAGCAAACGAGTCCTTACTAATGAGCCCGTTTTTATATAGATATAGATATATAGAGAGAATGTCGTGTCTATTGTCCGAAAGGCCAGGAGGATTCATAAAACTTGGACCCAACGCAACCACTAACTCATGACTCATCTTCCTTTCTTTTTTCTTTTTCTTTTTTAAATAAAAATATTAAAGTATGTCTTTATCAACAAACTGTTAATAGCGTTAAGAGGCGGATTATCCTATAAGATAAACTCTTCATTATTTAAACTATGCATTTTGGTCAATGTATCCGTCTTAGAATTTAAGATCCTAACGTGTTTTGTTCTACTTCGAGTAAGAACGAACTCCTAAGAATAGAAATGAGAACTCAGAATTTAACTAAAATAATTTCTTTTCTTTTCTTCTTTCCAATAAAGTTTATAGAACCTAACATATATAGCAAATAAAAATAACTTGTAATACCACTAAGCACTAACACCACTAGTCCACTACTCTACTAATTTAATAACCAACTAAAAAATAAATAATACTAATTTAATTACATATATTAATAATGAAAATAAACTTGATAATTGTCTTGAATTGTACCCGTAACAATCAGCAACTCCATTAGCACCTATTGCAATCCATTTGAAGGAGAAGTTTCATGGCAATCTTAATAATCTCTTGCACTCCTCCACCAAGTCCCTGAACTCTGGTTGAGGTTATATCTCCTCATTGATCAACTTGTAGATAGTGAGAGAGTCTACTTCAAACTTCAATATTACCCACTCTTCTGCCCCAAGCCATCAGCAAGCCTTCCTTGAGTGCTTTAAGTTATGTTTCATTTACAGAGGGAGATAATAACTTCATGAGGAAGCCATAGTACCAATGTCCATCATCTGATCTTAGAATACCATTACAACTTCCAGTATTTGCCTCCTGGATCACACTGCCATCAGTGTTAAGTTTGAACCATCCTTGATTTGGTTTGCACCATTTGATCTGCTTCTGGATATGCAGTCCCTTTCTTCTCCCTAGGAAGAGTTCCCAACTGAGATTCCTGATCTTGAATATTCTGCCTTGAACATTAGTTTCTTTGTTATGGAAAGCTCTATCATTCCTGTGTAACCAGCAAATCCATAAGGTAGCCATGAAGTAGCCATAAAGAACCACTTCCATTGAGCAGCATCTGGTCTGATCAAGTTCCTGAGTTGAAGAGTCTGCAGATTGCTTTGTAGCCATTGATCATCTCCAATCCCATCAAATATGGCAATATCATCAGGATGAATAATCTTCACCCCGATATTTATAGCTTCCTTGCAACATCTTAGCAAATGTAGGCATGTTTCTTCGTGAAAGTTGCAGAAAGTACATATAGCAGTCAGAGCTGCATGTCTCCCGTATCTCATTGAGTTAGTAGCCAGTATTTCTTGAACCAAGAGCCACATGAAATGTTGGAATTTGTTTCTCATATCTACCTTACAGACCCAATGAGTGTCAGTTGAGGATCTTGCTTGGACTGTATGTCTCTCCTGGAAGAGCTTATAAGCTGATTGACAGGTGAAAGTTCCACATGAAGTCCCATTCTAGATAATAGTATCTTCATGCTCACTCAGTATAATATTCCTCCCCTTGATATCCTCTTGAATCTCCTAAGGGATGATAGAATCAAGATCATCCAGTCTCCACTCATTGTTGTGATCCAGCATATCAATAAGTTTTAAGTTTTTTTCTAAGTCCTGGATGACAATCTCTTCCTCACTTAAACAACCAAAACCCCTTCAGTTATCATACCAAAAGGAGATTTTTGTCCCATTTCCCACGTTCTATCTCAGATGAGGTTACATCAATTCCATACACCTTGCAATTTCCTTCCATGTGTTGTTGTCAGTTACCTTAGCAGTGTATTGGGATAGCTTCTGATTCTGTAGATATTTAGCATGCACCAGCTTACTCCAGAGGGAGTTTTCTTCCTTTAGTATCTTCCAGGCTAATTTTGCCAGCAAAGACTCATTAGCAGTTCTGAAAACTCTAATGCCAAGTCCTCCCTCTTTCTTAGATTTGGTCACCATCTGCCAGTTAACCAAGTGCATTTTATGAACTCCAATGTTGGTGGACCATAGAAAATCTATGTTGAGCTTATCCAATTTCTGACATACATGCTCAGGAAGATGTGTGGACTGCATAGTATACACTGGTTGAGCTGTAGAGACAGATCCAATTAGAGTATATCTTCATGGTAGTGATACACTCTATCAAATAGTTCTGTTGAATCAGATTTTGATGATCTCCCATGTATCAGTTTGTTTCTCATATACTTACCCAGATTTGGAGTCTGTTCAAATCCTGGAACATCACAAATATGTCTCTTGAGGTTAGCACTGTACGTAACGCCCCAAAAATCAGGAAGAAAATAAGTTTATACTTTAGTCCTTGAACTTTTGAAAATTTTCATTTTTGACCATAAATGCTTAGAAAATTTGCATTTGAGCCTCGTGAACTTAAAAGTTAGTCTTTTATTATATTTACAGGTCTCTAATCCTAAAATATATATTTCAATTTCAAACATTAACCGAGTTGATTGAATTACCTAGAAAATTTTCATAAGTAAATATTTATGTAACAAAGAAATCTAATTATACGTATTTGAATTTTAATTATAAATAATTGAGGGACTTGATCTGCAATTAACCAATTGATGAAGTAAGCAATGATATCTTTTTGATGAGGTAAGCCATGACATCCTTAAGAGCATGATTAAATTCAGATTTTTTGTGATTTATTATAAAATAATCAAGGTGGGACATAAATAGTTATGATTAAATTATTATTTTCGCCTATAAATACTCACCATTGTTCAACATTTTATACAGCCCAAAATAATCTGATTCTGCAAAAGTAACTAGAAATAAAAGTTGTTCCTTTTTGTGTTTTCGTTTGGAAAGTATTTTTTTTCAGATTTTTATCTTGCCATTTTCTACCCAAAAAGACGTCAAAACTTTTACTGCGCAGGAAATGCCGATTCTGCTCTGCACCTTAGAAAAATCATATCAAATTGTATAAACATTATTTTACTACCATTTTTTAGTTGCATACTCTCCTTGGTGACTTCTATCTCTTATATGAAGACATATTTCTCAAATAATATGATCTAGAAGGCCATAATCCATAAACTGTAAACTGCTGCCAGGAAATTCGATAGCAACTCTTATGTTGCAAGAATTATTTAGCATATCAAACCTTTGTGTTTTTACAAAATCTTGGATTCTCACATCTCTCATGATGCTATAAACGATAAACCATAAAAATATTTGAAAACCAAGTTAATTCGGATGTCCGATCAAAGGTAAAACCAAAACTGCCGTGATTTTTTAGTTTATTTAGCACAACCTTTGTTTTCTTAATTTATAAGTTTAATCACCATCATAATTCAAGTATTTATCACACACATAAATTTAACATGATATAGTATTAGTTATAATTAGATTATTATAATTAGTTAACCTAGCTTTAACATTGGACCTGTTAGAAGAAATGATAACTCGGGCGGCTATTGGGCTAGAAGGCTACAAAGCTCGCATGGCCCGATATTATAATGCAATGGCAAAATTTATAACTTTCCAAGTAGGAAATTTAATGCTCAAAAGGTTAGAAGCATCCAAGAACGTGGGAAACTTCAACCTAAATTCTTATTGATTATAGGTCTAACAACATGATCATAAGGTTTGCATCAGCCCAACTCGATAAATAATTTGTTAAACCAAAGATGAAGCAAACTCTTACTGGGCCATATTCAAACCCATTTATCCCCTTTAATAATTGTGGCCAAATGAGCCTTATAGCTTTTATGATAAAGAGAAGTGTTTTCAAACCCAGACTGGATCGCCTGGTTCGGCCGGTGACCGGTGCCTTGTCCGGTCTGGAGCACGCCTAAAAATCGTTGTTCGAAAAAAGTAGTATAAACCACTATGAATTGCTCTAAATGGGGATGAATCGCCAGCTCAACCCACTAGTTTGACTCGGTTTTGCTATTTTTCCTTCCTATTCTTGTCACTTTTTGATAGAAAACATTGATGTCGATTTAGTTAAGAAGAAGAAGAAATTCGACAATGTATAAATTACTATCAAGCAGTCACAACAATTAGATTAAAGACGAGAAAAATGAAAATGAAGAGTTTATAATAAAATGTATATTGATATAAAATGAAGAGAATAAATGAGAAGAAAGTGACGACACACACAAAAATAAAAATGAAAAATGTTAACGGGTTTAGAATTATTCCCTATTTAACGGAAGATATTTATATTGGGTCGGAACACCCTGTCCGTGATTCAGAAACAATCGCAGGTGGAAATGACTGGAAAATAATTAGAGATACAAGAAAGTTTCCTTCCTTTATTCACTGAACTTTTACTCCTCTTTGTGTACTAGTAGTAAGTTGTACTAAGTTAGACTTAGTTATCCCTCTTCTGTTGATCACCTCCCTTTATATAGACTTTGATAAGGGCAGGTGTCATTGTGCATGTGCTTTAGTAAAGACAGGTGTCGTTTCATTGATACAGGTGTAAAAATTAGGATAAGATTTATCTCTTAATCTACTGGATGCTGACTAGACCCAATTTTGTGCTTTCCGATGGCTTCGAGGATCTTCAATGAGTGATTATTTTGATTGGCGCTATTTCTTCCGAGGACTGTACTTTTGTTTATACCTAATGAAAATGCTCGTATGGATGTAAGGACTGCTGTGTATGCCTTCCGAGGGATTTTATCTCCCTTTCTTGACTCGGGTTCATTCTTCAATGACTGGGGTGATCTCCGAGGGCTGGTTTTAATCTCCGAGGGCTGTATTTAATCTCCGAGGGCTGTATTTGCTCTGTTTGAAACGAGACTTTTCCGTCTAAGTTCTCGGAATATATTTATTAAGCATTATGTTCTTCATCCCTGGTTTTTTCTCTGAGAATGAGTCTTCGGACGATGGTCCGAGGGCAATTTTCACTGAGGAACGTGCTCCGAGGACAGTTCATATTGAGGAGTGTTCAGCAAGGAAGTTTTCTTGTAAGTTCATGGGACTCGGGGTCCGTTGTGGTCCCTCTTGGCGCATTGGTGGATATCGGAGTCGCGCGGATCCATCGGGGTTTGCTCTTTTTCCGATGCCGCGTTGATATCTGTTTTTTACTCACCATTTGACTTTCCAATGGACGCTTATGTTTCTCCTCGTGTACTCTTCTATGCCTTTGTTAGGTCAGTGACCGAGAAATAGGGCAACATCCGAGGGGGTCTCCTTTTTAGGAGTGGGTACATCTCATCGGAAGTACTTGTGACAATTGTTTTGTCCATTTATTGATTTTCCAATTAGGATTAACCTTCTTCTTTTCCCTTTTTTATTTTTATGGTTAACACTAGCCCCCCAAATTTCGATTGCCTTCATAGAGGCAAGCGAAATTTTAATCATCGTCCTCGGTGAGGCGAGGGGTTAGTTCTTGTTCTGGAGTCCTCTATATTGATCTTTTGATATTTTTCCGAGAGATAAGTATATATATTTAGAATTTTATAAGGATTTTACCTGAATACCCTTAGGGTATCGTTATTAGGCACGCGGAGATCTCGGGGCGCAGGTGGCGGACTGTTGTTTGACCGTCTTTGAAAATTGAAATATCTGACCGTTGGCAACGGTCAGAATAGGGACGGCGTGGCATGATCAAGTGGCAGTTACGTGGAGCTTTAAATAAGTTCCACGTCTTCAAAATTCTTGACCGTTATTATCTTCGGCTATAAATAGGGATAATGTTGCCTTTTTTCTTCATTCTCTCAATTCGTCTTTGTGGTAATTTTCTCTCATAGCAAAAAATCTCTTTCCTTAACCTCTGGTCTTCGTCTTTTACACTTCAAATTCCCAGCAGACTTACTGGTTCTTTTTCTCTTCTTCAAAAACATTCCTCTTTTATTATTGTATCCATGGCTTCTTCCGCCAACACGGACCCCGTTGCCGCTGCTACCTCCTCGGAAGTTACTGCTCCGATCGATTCTTCTACAAATGTGAGGAGTATTCCGGTGGGAGTTGTTACTCGTAAACGCAAAAGAGAGATTGCTACTTCTTCTGAGGGCGGCGCTACTTCTTCTAAGAAAGCTAGGGTTCCCAAACCAAAGAAGGCGCCTCTTCGGACTTTTGCTAAAGTGGAGAGGGTTCCGAGTATTGCCACTCGTGAATAGGTGTTAGATTTGTTCACTTCAACAGGGGCTTTTCAGAAGAATATGGTGTTCCAAATTCCGACGAGGGACGAGAGAGCATGTTATCCTCCTCCGGGTATGTTGGCAGTCTATTTTGCTCAAGTAAAATATGGGTGGCGTTCATTCATGCCCCCTGTGAGGTTTTTAAAACTTGCAATATCAGCCCAAGTCAAATGGTTCCGAATGGGTTTGCTGCCCTCTGTATTTATGTTTTTTGGTGTCAATTGAATGGGTTGGAGTGTAGGGTAGATCACTTTCTTTCAATCTTTGATGTGGGGGTGTCGCCCGGGGGGTATCCCTTTTATAATGTTCGTCATCGGGACAACTCGGGGGATTCCACGAAGAGGATCCTGGGGGCGACAATTACTTCGCATAGTGTTTGGAAAAATAGGTATTTTTTTGTGAGGCCCGCACAAGGTGAATGGGATATGCCCTTTGATTGGAGAGAGGGCACAACTCCAGTGCATACATTGGACCCGGAGGTAGTTTTATCTCCCGTGATTTCTCAGCATAAGTTGATGGAGTCGGAGGATTTTACAATGTTGTTTGAGACGTCCGGTCTTCATCATGTGGTGTTTACCGATGATGCTGTGGAGAAGCCCTTGTCCCTGTCTTCCGAGGCCAGGAATCTTTTTCGTAAGTTCCTTATTCTCTTCTTTTATTCCTTTTCTGTGTATAATGGTAAATTGTACTTATGTATCCTGACTTTGGGGTGGTGCAGAGGAGGTTATGGCCAACTATTACTTGTCGGGTCCGAGTGATCCTACTCCGAGTGGTGTTTCTGATGCGCCAGAGGAGGGTGATCACGAAGAAGAGGAAGTCAATGCTCCCGAGGGCGAGCACACAGCTCCGGAGGTGGGGGGGTCCACGAGGACCACTCTCCTCTGTGTATAGATATGACAGGGGTTATCAGAAGTGTTGTTCCCTTACGCCAGGTAGCTCCTTGGGATTTGGTGGCAGTTTCTAAGTACGGTACAGGAAATTTGCCCGCTTCTGGATCCGATATAGGAATTTCTCCGAGGGCATCTGAAGAAGGGGTGTTTCCGAGGGCAGTTGAGGAAGAGGCTGTTCAGAAGGCTACTGAAGTGGTTGATTTGTCTTCTGATGATCCTTCTCCTGATTCTACTGAACTTACGTCCTCGGAAATTCCTGAATCTGCTTCTCGTGGTGAGTTTTTATGAGTTTTTAACAAAGTTTTTCATATTCTCACTGTAGACTTCCTTCATGTGCTGATGTTTTCCTTCTTGATATAGTGGTTGTGGATAAAGGCAAGGCTCCGATGGTAGAAGAGCCCTCTTTATACGGTAAGTGTTCATTACCCGTCCTCTTTTATTAATAATTTTTTCTAGTTTCATTCTCTTTCTTACCTTCAGAGATTACCTTTTGTAGAAGAAGAGTTCTTGGCCCAGTTTAATGTTCCCGAGCAGGAGGCCTCCCGAGGGGGTTCCGAAGATATTCAAGGGGAGTTTGATCCCTCTTCCGAGGACAGAGATGTGAAGGAGGGGATCTTGAATTCCCTCATGGGGGAGACTGGCCCATCCGTAGCAGTTGGCGGTTCTCGGGCCGTGTTTACAAACTCGGAAGTGATGACTCCAGTACCAGGAGCTACTCTTCCGGGGAGCCGTATTCCAGCATCTTCCTCTGTTCCAGTGACTCTTTCTCCGAGAGGTCACACCTTCCAGGCGCCCATTCCTCCTAGTGGACCTGAGGGGCAATTCTCGTCTCGGACAGTAGAGGAAGCTTATCAGGACATTCTCCAGTTTTTTGCTTCCTCCAGTTCAACACCCGCCGAGGGGTATCAATTTCTGTATACCAGTCTTAACTGGTTGGGGCTCATGGTAAGTTTCTCCGTACTAATTTTCTTGGGATTATATGATGCATTTGTGTTAAATTTTTTCTTATTGATTTCTCCGCAGATTGGAAAGACTCGGGAGGCGGTTACTGCCGTGGAAGAGCGTGGTCGGAAGGACATAGAGGAGGTGGAAGTTCTCCGAGCGCAACTAGCACCTCTTTTGGCCCGGGACAAAGAAAGTCAGACGAGGGAGGATGTTCTCTTTACCAAGATCTCTAACTACGAGTTCGTTCTTCAAGAAGCTGAGAAGGCGAAAGGGGATTTGCAGTATAAGTTGAACACTGCCGAGTCTGCTTATAAGAAAATGGAGACATCCGAGAAGGTTGCAACAGTTAAGATAGCTCTTCTGGAGAAGGAAAGAGAAGAGTCCGACAGGGTCTTCACTGCTTGTAGTCGTATCGCTGCTCTTGAGAAGGCAGTGGCAGAAGGTGGTGAGAGGGAAAGGAGTCTCCATGAGACATTAAGCCAAGTCACCGATAGGGCTGAGTCAGCCGAGGGAAAGTTGGCAAACTTTCTTTCTCCCGAGGATGTGCAAGCTAAGGTTGATGCAGCAGTTCAATTTGCTCAACAAGAAATCTCAAAGCAGCACTCAGGAGTCTCCGAGACGCCTTCTCACGAGCTCTTGACAGGCCACCTTTGTGGGGTTACTTGGAGTGTGCCAGACTGGCCAAGTCTCTGCTAAGGCCGGGCGTTGACTTTTCAAAGTCTTTTGACCTTCGCAAGTTGAAGAAGCCAACTCCCGATGACTGTCATTACTTTGTGGAGAGATTTGGGGGCCTGCTATCTTCTAGGGATTCTCCTGCACCTTCTCCGATGCGTTCGGCCAGTAGTCCGAGTCCGAGGGCGAGCGGTTCCGGGGGGGTATTTTCCCCAATTTCTCGCCTTGCTCCGCTGGGTACTTCTGCCGAGGAGACGACTCCTTCACACCCTTCTACCACGAGGGCATAGTCCTTTCCTTGTAATTTTCATTTATTGTTTTAAATAAATGTCCTTTGTACTTATCACCCTTCCCGAGGGCTCTTCGGCTTCTTAAATAAATATTTTTCCATTTTTCATTTCTCTACCTTTTGTTTTTATTGTTAAAATTTTTAATTAAGAAGGATAATGATAAACCATATAAGATTGCTGACTAAGTTTATCTCCTAAGTAGGAGGTGTTGCTTTGCATGGTGAAGGGAGCTACGTGTCACTTTTAATTAAGAAAATGTTTTGACACGTGTCCCTTACTTTATGCAATATGAATCTAATCCTCTTCTTTTAATCATGGAATAAAGAGTATATATGTACTTAGGCCCTTCATCAGTTATATACTGAATACTAACCTTATAATCATAACTAGTCTTTGATTTCTTTTCAAGTTTGTCAATAGCTGTGAGCACGAGGATAATACTTACCCGAAAAGATGCTGCCTCTTTACTATAGAAGAAGTGGTTCAGTTTTATCTTGTAGTTCCTCTCGGGACACTACTCGGAGTCCATCCGGACCATCAAGGGCTCCCCCTATTCTCTGTGAGAGTTCCTCTCCGAGGGATAATTTATCCGAAAACCAAGCGGCACTTGGTGCTAGTTCCTCTTTGGGAGTGGCTCGTAGGCTTTCATCTACAAACTCTCGTAGAGTAAATCATGTTAGAGAGATATTTATGGGTAGGGAACCATATCCTTTAGCGGACGAGTCTTCGGAATTTGATCTGATTCCTCTTAATCCGTCCAGATTGATAGGTAGAGGACGTGTAGGATCCACTACGAGTACGGAGTGCGAGAACTCGGTAAGATCTCTTTTTGCTGGTTATAACCTGGATTTCGAAGAATATGACGTGATAGTGCCTTCCTCGGGTCAGAGAACTTATGCGCCTCCCTCGGGTTATCTGACTATTTACAACGAACAAATGCGTTGTGGGTTACGGACGTTTTTCCACCCATTTTTCCAAATACTCTTTCGGTACTGGCAGATATGTCCGAGTCAGTTAACACCAAGTTCATATAGTCATTTGGTGGGATATGTCATGCGTTGTGAGCTTTTAAACCTTCCAATGTCCCCTTATCGGGTGGGAACAATATTTGCCCTTCGACCTTGTTCAGAGGGGACTCCCTTCTTTAGCCTGACCTATCGGGACAAGGAAAATACCTTCACTCGTGTACCCAATACCCACTCTTGTAGAGGGGATTGGAGGCGGAGATTTTTCTTTGTCCGTCCGAGAGGTCAATCAGCCAGATTGTGGGGGGTACCCATCTGATGGGGTCTGGGATATATTGCTCCTAACGTCGAAACACAAGGTCACGAGAGGGAGGTATTGCTTCACTCTGGGCTTTTTTCTGGTTCCTATGACATATCCGGGCTGCTGGATTTCCCCGAGGCCCTGATTTTAGCGGGTTTGCAAGAGGGGGTGGAGGGGTGTACCCCCACATCTCATCCTCTTCACAGTAACTTTTATTTCCGTAAGTTTTACTGATCACTCCTTACCTGTTTAATTTGTAAATTCTCTGGGTGTCCTCGGACTGTTGGCATACTGATGTTTTTTACAGGCGCAAAAATGGGAGCGTTTTCTCTCCGGTCTTCCGATGATGTTTTTCTGGGACGGGCCTTGCACGGTAGTTCCGGGCTGTTGGAAGTTGGTGGTTCTGATCCCCTCGTAAAGGAAGTAATAGTTGATATCTCTTCGGAGGAGGAGGGACGGGAGGCATCGCCTATAGCAGCCCCCAGTAAACTTTATAATTCCTCTCGGAGTGCCGGATCCGATAGTGGTTTCTTCCCAAACAGACGCTCACCTGACTCCAATGGTGTCACAACCTTTTTCCCGCAGTTCTGCCGTGGTGAATGTATTAGAGGAGTATCTTCTCTCCCCCGATACAGAGGATTTGCCACCCTTTGAGGGCGTCCCTGATCGTGTTTCCGCACCGCCACCCGAGGGGAATCCCTCCTTAGGGAGACCTTTTCCCCCCGAGGACAGTCAGGATGTTTCTCCTCTCGGATCAGCTGTGGGGTTTTGTCAAAATTTTCTTAGTGGCTTGCTGAATGTGACTGATTGCGGGTTGATAAAACCCTTCCGGTGTCCGTTCTCCATGACTTAGCTTGTAAAGACCTGTGTGAGGTATTTTATTTATTTTATCTATTCTGTTTACTACTAGCCTGTCACCAATGTCTGAGGGAGTTTGCTTTGTTCTTTGAGCAGATCTATATGGTACTAGATGCCCTCGGATCTTATGGAAGCTCTTCTTCTGACCCTGGTTTAGTATACCGTCGTCGGGACGAGTTGGAGCAAGGTCTCTTAGAAGCTCAAACGGAGATAGCTCAATTGAAGGAAGTTCATGAGTCCACCCAGGAAATCCACAACAATGTGTTGCAATCCGAGAGGGATAAAGCGTGGGACTTAGAACGCCGACTGCTGCTAGAAAGAGCTCGTGTATTGAATTTAGAGAGGAGAATAGGAGAGTTGCATGACCAAATGAGGTCCTCGGAAGAGCAATTGACGCAGGCCCTGAAGAAGAGAGATGCCCTAAATCAGCAAATACTAGGGGCTACTCGTACCCAAGCAGTGGCATTGGTTATGGCTCGCGTCCAAGCAGTGTTGGAAGTGGTGGGTCCATCTAGCCTTCGTGAGTCTCTTCAAGATGAGATGCGTGATTTGGTCCATATAGGCTATCAGTTGTGTCGAGATGTTGTACAGTCTTTGCCAGAGTTTCCCCCAGGCTTGCTAATTCCGACACTTAACATCCGTCAAGTTTTCGAGGAGTTTCCCTCTTCACCTATTAGGGATCCTTCAGTTCCGACTGTGTTTGTTGATGATCCTGTTTCCCTTTCCGAGGAGCAGCGCCGACGACTTATTCGAGAAGGAAAGCGCCCTATAGGAGGGGTTTAACTTGTGGAGGGATATTATGCAGTTTAGTTCATAGTACGAGGGTTTTTTTTGTAGGGTTGCTAAGATGACTCATATGTAGAGTTATCCTTTTGTCAAGCAACTCTATTTTCTTTTGTAATAAAACCCTTCGTATATGAATAACTTTTCTTATTCAAGCATGACTATTACATTAAGCATAATACTTTCTAAGGTTGATTGAGTTCCAGGTATTACGAAGCACTACTTCCTCGGAATCAGCAAGACGATAGGTTACCGGCCCTACAATTTCCACTATCTTATAGGGTCCTTCCCATCGTGGATCTAGTTTGCCTACATTCTTGGAAGCCCCTACTCGTTTCATCACTAGATCTCCAACTTGAAAGGTTCGGAGCTTTACCTTGGCATTGTAATATCGCGACATCCGAGCCTTGTACTCTTCCACTCGGAGGGCTACTCGGGCTCTCTTCTCCTCGAGCAAATCAAGGGCGAGGGCCAGATTCGAGCTGTTGGTTACTTCCTCGTATTCCTTAACTCGCCAACTTTCTATTGAGACCTCCGAGGGCAGGACAGCTTCACATCCGTAGGATAGACTGAAAGGAGTTTTGCCCGTAGCGGTGCTTGGTGTGGTCCGATAGGCCCATAGTATACCGGGTATTTCCTCAACCCACTTGGCTTTATGCCAATCAAGTCGGGCTTTCATGTTTTTCAAAAGGGTTCTGTTGGTCCTTTCAACTTGACCGTTTGCTTGAGGGTATCCCACCGAAGCAAAACGGTGTTTTATTTCCCAATGATCGCACCATTTTTGTAACCCTTGGTCCGTAAATTGCAGACCATTGTCACTTACCAAGCTCCGAGGGACACCAAAGCGACAGATGATACTTCTCCAGAGAAAATTGATAACAGTGCCTGCGGTTATCCTAGCCAGGGGTTCCGCTTCCACCCACTTGGTGAAATAGTCAATAGCTACCAGTAGAAATTTCTTTTGACCAGAATCAGGAATGCGAGGTCCAAGTATGTCAATGCCCCATTTGGAGAACGGGCAAGGATTAAGATGGGGTTCCCACGGGGCCGCGGGTTGATGAATCTGAGGGGCGTAAGCTTGGCATAGTTTACACTTTTCGGCATGGCTTTTACTGTCTTTAGACATCGTGGGCCAGTAGTAGCCTTGCCGAATCAAGCGTCCGACCATGCTTTCGCCGCTAGTATGACTCCCGCATGTCCCCTCGTGAGTTTCCGCTAAAGCCAGTTGGGCTTCTTCTTCATTAAGGCATCGAGCATGAGGACACGAGTACGTCCTTCGAAAAAGTATTCCATCTTTAAGGAAATACCGAATGGTTTTTCTGAACATCATCCGCTGGATATTCTTGTCCGAAGAGTATCCCTCAGGATCCTGTAAATAGGCCTTGATAGGAGTCACCCAACTGGATGAGGGATCTGAGATGGCATTTACCTCTTTGCCTTCCTTTTTTTCAGACTCGTTAACATGAAGTAGGGTAATCCTCCGAGTGTGTACGGCGGCTGTTTGAGTGGCCATTTTGGATAAGGCATCCGCCTCTTGGTTTTCTTTTCGGGGAATCTGAACTATATCATATTCCTCGAACCACTCGGACCTGTGGCGAACCACTCGGAGGTACTCTTGCATTCTTTCTTCTTTTGCTTCGTAGGATCCTTTGACTTGCTGGACAATCAATTGAGAATCACTATGGAGGAGTATTCTTTTCATTCCTCCTTCCTTTGCTAGCCTCATACCGATAAGGAGAGCTTCATACTCAGCTTCACTATTAGAGAGGGGATAATCTATTCTGATTGCAAAATGAAGCCTTTAATCCTCCCCTTCTTGGTTTACGAAAACTATTCCCGCCCCGCCGTGTGTGCTCACCGAGGACCCATCTACATAGGCGTACCACAATGGTTCTTTCCCCTCGGATCCGATGCCCGTGAGTTCCATTACGAAGTCCGCCAGGACTTGCGCCTTGATGGAGGGTCTCGGAGCATAAGAAATGTCATACTCGGTGAGTTCCACGACCCATTTTATTAACCTCCCCGATGATTCGGGTTTATTAAGAATGGTCCTTAGGGGGTACTTCGTTAGCACTGTAATTGGATGGGAAAGGAAGTAGGGGCGCAGCTTGCGGGCCGTAGTAACCAATGCTAGGACGAGTTTTTCAGTTAGGGTATACCTGGTCTCGGTTCCGAGGAGGGTTTTGCTGACATAATATACCGGACGATGTTCTCCATCTTGTTCCTTGACCAACACGGCACTAATAGCCTCTTCTCCGACCGACAAATATAGAAATAGCTCCTCATGAGGTAAAGGTTTTACCAACAAGGGTGGTTGCAATATGTACCTTTTCAGTTCTCCGAGGGCTTCCTCGCACTGGGGGGTCCATTGAAATTCTTTGACATTTCGAAGTATTTTGAAGAAGGGAAGCCCTTTCTCCGCTGACTTGGAGACGAAACGACTCAGTGATGCCATTCTACCAGTCAGCTTTTGAACGTCTTTTACTGTCTTCGGGGTAGGTAACCCCATGATGGCCTCTGCTTTCTCGGGGTTTACTTCTATTCCCTTCTCCGTAACCATAAACCCCAAAAATTTACCTCCTCGGATGCCAAAAGAACATTTCCTAGGGTTAACTTTCATGCCAAAGTTATCCATAATGACCAATGCTTTCCGTAAGTCTTCGGGATGCTCCTCGGCAGTGTTACTTTTAACTACCGTGTCGTCCACATAGACTTCTACTGATTTTCCAATAAGCCCTGCGAACATAAGACTTACTAACCTTTGGTAGGTAGCGCCAGCGTTTTTTAGCCCGAAGGGCATGACTAGGTAACAAAACGTGCCTGCATCCGTAATGAAGCTGGTTTTATCCTGATCTACCGCCGCCATTGGGATTTGATTGTATCCCTGGTCTCCATCTAAGGTTGACAATAGTGCACATCCAGCGGTTGAATCAACTAACTGATCTATGCTCGGTAAAGGATAACAGTCCTTCGGGCATGCTTCATTAAGATTAGTAAAGTCCACGCGTATCCACCATCTCCCTCCATGCTTGGGGACTAATACGACATTAGCTAACCACTCGGGATAGATAACTTCCCAAATTTGCTTCAAGTTGACGTTGTATTTCCGAGCGAATAATTTTATTACGCTCGGGTCCCATTTTCCTTTTCTTTTGTTGAACAGGTTTAGCTCCGGGCTTTACATTAAGAAAATGCTGGTATACCTTGTTGCTAATTCTCCCGGGCGGTCCTCCTTCCCATGCAAAGAGATGGTGGAATTGCTTGAGGAGGGAAATCAGTTGAGCCTCTATTGTTGATGTCATGTGAGTACCCATTTTGATCACCTTCTCAGGGCTTCCTTCCACCAATTCTACCATCTTTAACTCTCCCACAGGTTGAACCCGTGTTTCTTCGGTTTTGCGCTTTTTATTGTTTCCGAGGGAAGGCTCGTCCTCTTCCGAGGGGATGGCATTCATGCAACATTCCCTGGCTTTAGATTGACTTCCTCGGACCTCTCCGATTCCCGAGGGAGTAGGGAATTTCACCTTAAGATGCAAGGTAGAAGGGATAGCTTCAAAGGCTCGAATGGATGGTCTCCCACAAATGGCATTATATGTCCTTGAAGAAGCCTCCACTACCCAGAGTTTGATGGGCTCCGTTCTCCGAAGGGCTCCCTTTCCCCATGACATTGGAAGAGTCACAGTTCCGAGGGTGTGACACGTTTCCCCAGAGAATCCTACCAAGGGAACTTCAACGGTTTCTAATTTTTCTTGTTTCAACCCCATAACAAGGTAAGTAGGCAAAAAGAGTACATCCACAGAGCTGCCTGTGTCTATTAGGATCCGTTGGGTTTCATACCCGTAGACAACGGCTGAAATAACTAACGGGTCTTCGTGGGGGTATATTATACCTGTGAGGTCTTCGGGTCCAAAGGTGATGTTAGGCAGCTTTGACTCTTGGACCGAGCAAACTGGGAATCCTTGCTCTACTCGTCTGGCTTCTTTCAAGTATTTCTTCTTTTTACTTTGGGGTGTCATTGAAATTTCCCCTCCTTCAATCATGTTGATGGTTCGCCCTGACGGGGGATTGTTTTTATAAGAGTCAGTTGGAGGAGGCAAACTCCGATACCCCATGGTCCGTTCTTGGAAGTTTTGCCGATGGTCTTTGATTCTCTCTTGGGGTCGTGGGCGTCCGACTATCCTTTCTCGTGACCTCCGACTGGGCGTCCTTTCTCGTGACCTCCGACTGGGAGTCCTTTCTCGTGACCTCCGACTGGGCGTCCTTTCTTCTTCTTCTTCCTCTTCTTCTCTTCGTGACCTTTTCCATACGTTTGTCTTGGGCTCCCCGAGATTATTTTCCTTGAGGTAATTCTTCAAGTATCCTATTTCTAGGAGACGAAGCACTTCCCTACGAAGGGTGGTACATTCTTCAGTGGTGTGTCCGTATGTTTTGTGGTATTTGCAATATTTCCTTGTGTCCTTATCTCGGTTAGGAAATTTAACCGGTACGGGCCAGTGAAATTCATTGCTACCTCTCATTATATTGAGCACTTCCGGGGGAGTGATAGTCATGGGGGGTAAGGGCACAGGTCGGAGGAATTTCTTAACCACCCCACCCTCGTCTTTACGCGAAGGAGGTTTTCCCTCTTTACCCTTTTCCTTAGTCTTTGCTTCTCTCTCTGCGCGCTCTAGGTGCTCGTTATCCTCCTGCTCCATTTGCTTCTTCGTTCCTTCCGCCTCCTCCATCAAAATGTAGACTTCGGCTTTTTGCATAAGTTCATTCATGTCCGTGACACGATTACCCATAAGGTATCTAAAGAAATCTCCCGTTCGAAGTCCTTGAGTCAATATGTCCGCCATGATGGTCGGGCTAATGTTGGGAACATCTAGTGCTTCATCCGTGAAACGCTTTATATACCCTCGTAGGGGTTCATCATTTTTCTGTTTAACGGTGAATAGATGTGTGGCGGACTTGGGGTACCTTTGATTACAAGCAAACTGTCGTACAAACAAATGAGCTAATCGGTCAAAGCTCGTAATGGAACTAGGTGGAAGATGAGTAAACCACGCATGAGCCCGTCCTCCGAGGGTAACAGGGAACACGCGGTATAACACATGGTCAGGAGCAGAAGATAGGTCCATTCCGACCAGATATTGATGGATATGGTCTTGTGGATCCCTCCCATCGGCTTCTCTGGTATACAGCGGGATATTGATAGGTCGCATCCCCGGGGGGATAGAGGCTAAAGCAATTTCGGGTATGAAATGAGAGGTCTTGAATGTGGGATCCTCCTCGGGGGCCATGGTTTTCTTGAGATCACCCAATTCTTTTCGTAAGTTGTCCATCATTCCCCACAAGGAGTGTTCAACATCTCCTTGATACTCCACCGGGTGGAGAATTTCCCCCCGACCCCTTTCTGGGGTCCTTTCAGGATAAACGTACCTTCGGGGCATTTGTCGGGGTTCTTGATGCCAAGGGATTGAGCTTGGATTCTGCACCGCAGGAGGTGTATCCCTTTTCGAAGGGAAATTTCTGTCCTCGGATAATATTGAGGACATGTTTCCGAGAGGTTTCCCCCTCCGGGGTGCCCGTGTAGCATCTACAAGTCTTTCGTAGACAGATCGTGGAATATTAATAAAATCTCTCGTACCTGATTCATAGTTGGACAGCGTTTCTTCCGAGTCGCTGTAATGGATTGGAAGGTTTTCACTTTCGAAGAGATCATCCATCCCAGTCGATGTTTACTGAATTATATCGAAGACAACTATTATGGCGTTCCCACAGACGGCGCCACTTTGTTAACGGGTTTAGAATTATTCCCTATTGTTAACCCTAAAAAATAAAATAGAGGAAATCACCCCTACTCGGGAAAAATAATATATGGACAATACTATTGTCACGAATACGTCCGATGAGATGTACCTATAAAGAAAACCCCTCGGAGGATATATGGACAATACTATTGTCACGAGTACGTCCAATGAGATGTACCTATAAAGAAAACCCCTCGGAGGATTGCCCTACCTCTCGGTCACTGACCCGAAAAGGTTTATAAAAGCATCCGAGGAGAAACGCAAGCGTCCCTTGGAAAGTCATACGGTGAATAAAAAACAGATATCAACACGGCATCGGAAAAAGAGCAAACCCCGATGGACCCGTATGACTCCGATATCCACCAAATGCGCCAAGAGGGACCAAGAGGGACCCCGAGTCCCATGAACTTACAAGAAAACTTCCTTGCTGAACACTCCTCAGAAAAGGCGACACTCGGACTTATCCGAGAACACAATTTTGGAAGAAGTCAATACAGGAACACCCAGCGAATACATTCCGAGCACTCTGGTGAAGAAATTTCACTCAGTAAAGCAAAAACAGCCCTCGGACACAAAATCACAGTCCTCGGAAGTCATACCAAGTCCTCGGAGATCACGTTTCCACCCTCAGAGATCACTCCTGAATGTTGAAGATAATACCTGAATCAAGAAGGAGAAATAAAGGCCCTCGGAAGAATAGCTATATCAGAAATAGTCTACATCAGAAGCCCTCGGAGATATCGGAAGATACAAAAGCTAATCCAGTCAGCACTTAGTAGATAAACGATAAACATTATCCTAATTTTTACACCTGTATCAAGGTAACAACAACACCTGTCCTTATCAAAACACATGCACAATGACACCTACCCCTACCAAAGTCTATATAAAGGGAGGTGATCAGTATAAGAGGAAGGAGAAAAAAAAGAAGCAATTAAGCTTACTGACTACAATCTATCATAAGATAAAAGGAGGAGGAAATGTTCAGTGAATAAAGGAAGGGAATATTCTTGCAATTAATCTCATTATGTCCATCTTGTGTTGCCTTTGAATCACGGACAGGACGTTTCGACCCAAATAAATATCTTCCGTTAAATAGGGAATAATTCCAAACCTATCAACAAAGTGGCGCCGTCTGTGGGAACGTCACAACATCTGTCTTCGAGAGAATTCAGGCACACGTCAGCTAGGATGGATGGTCTTTTCGAAAATGACAACCTTCCTGTCCCGAACAACGACTCAGAAGAAACTTTGTCCAATTATGAACCAGGTACAAGAGATTTTATTAGTATTCCCCGATCTGTTTATGAAAGACTTATATATGCTGAAAGAACACCCTGGAGGGATGATCCCCCCGGACGCACGTCCCCTGTTCTATCCGAGAACGGATATTTCCCCTCGGAAGAAGAGGCACCCCCGAGAACGTGGAACCCAAATTGGAATCCTTGGCGACAGACACCCCGACAAAGTCCTCGAAGACATGTATGTCATGAAAGGACTCCCGTGAGGGGTCAGGAAGAAATTTCTCGCCCCTCGGAGTATCGAGGAGTAGTTGAACATTCCCTATGGGGAATGATGGATAATTTACGGAAAGAATTAGGTGATCTCAAGAAAACCATGGCTCCCGAGGAAGATCCTACGTTCAAGACCTCTCCTTTCATTCCCGAAATTGCTTCAGCTTCTATCCCCTCGGGGATGCGACCTGTTAATATCTCGCTATATACCGGAGAAGCTGATGGAAGGGACCCACAAGATCACGTCCATCAATACCTGGCAGGAATGGACCTCTCTTCCGCTCCCGATCAGGTGTTATGTCGCGTATTCCCTGTTACCCTTGGAGGGCGGGCTCAAGCCTGGTTTACTCATCTTCCACCTTGTTCCATCACGAGCTTTGACCGACTAGCTCATTTGTTTGTACGACAATTCGCCTGCAACCGAAGGTACCCTAAATCTGCTACGCATCTTTTTACTATTAAACAGAAGAAGGATGAACCCTTGCGAGAATATATAAAGCGCTTCACGGATGAAGCACTCGATGTTCCAAATGTTAGCCCGACCATTATGGCGGACATATTAACTCAGGGACTCCGAGCGGGGGATTTCTTTAGATACCTTATGGGAAATCGTATCACGGATATGAATGAGTTAATGCAAAAGGCGGAAGTACATATTTTGATGGAAGAAGCCGAGGAAACAAAGAAGCAGATGGAGCAGGAGGGTAGTGAACACTTAGAGCGTGCTGAGAAAGAAGCAAAGGTCAAAGAAAAAAGTAAGGAAGGAAAACCTCCTCAACGCAAAGATGAAGGGGGAGTGGTTAAGAAATTCCTCCGACCTGTGCACTTACCTCCGATGACTGTTACTCCACCAGAAGTGCTCAACATAATGAGGGGTAGCAACGAGTTGCACTGGCCCAGACCGACTAAATTTCCTAACCGAGACAAGGATACTGGGAAGTATTGTAAGTACCATAAAACTTACGGGCACACTACGGAAGAATGTACTACCCTTCGTTTAGAGGTGCTTCGCCTATTGGAGATAGGGTACTTGAAGAACTACCTTAAGGAAAATAACCCTGACGAGCCCAAGGCAAATGTTTGGAAGAGATCACGAAGGGAAGAGGAAGAGCAAGAAAGGGAAGAAAGGACGTCTAGCCGGAAGTCACGAGAGGGGACCACTAGACGTCTCCAACCCCGAGAGAGAAGTAAGGACCGCCGGCGAAATTCGCGAGAGAAAACGGCAGGGTATCAGAGTTTGCCTCCTCCACCTAACTCTTACAAAGACAATCCCCCAACAGGGAGAACCATCAATATGATAGAAGGGGGTGAAATCTCCAGGGCACCTCAGGGCAAAAAGAAGAAATATTTGAAAGAAGCCCGACGAGCAGAGCAAGGATTAACTGTTTGCTCCATTCAAGGGTCACAGCTGCCTAGTATCACTTTCGGACCCGAGGACCTTACAGATGTAATATACCCTCATGAAGATCCCTTGGTTATATCTGCCGTCATCTACGGGTATGAAATCCAACGTATCCTCATAGATACGGGCAGCTCTGTGGATGTACTCTTCCTACCGACCTATCTCGCTATGAGATTGAAACAAGAAACGTTGGAAACCGCGGAGGTCCCTTTAGTAGGATTCTCCGGGGAAGCATGCCAAACCCTCGGAACTATTACTCTCCCAATGTCATGGGGGAAAGGAGCCCTTCGAAGAACGGAATCTATTAAGTTTTGGGTAGTGGAGGCTTCTTCGCGAGCGTATAATGTGATCTGCGGAAGACCATCTATTCGGGCCTTTGAGGCAATTCCTTCTACTTTGCATCTTAAAGTGAAATTCCCCACCTCCTCGGGAATCGGAGAAGTCCGAGGAAGTCAGTCAAAAGCCAGAGAATGCTGCATGAATGCTATTCCCTCAGAAGA
The DNA here is from genome assembly GCA_948329865.1 of Linaria vulgaris. NCBI lineage: Eukaryota > Viridiplantae > Streptophyta > Magnoliopsida > Lamiales > Plantaginaceae > Linaria > Linaria vulgaris. Next base: position 43,064,776 of record OX415251.1, read on the forward strand.
AGACGGACCTTCACTCGGAAATAACAAAAAGTGTAGAACCGAGGAAACACGAGTCCAACCTGTGGAAGAATTAAAAATGGTGGAATTAGTAGAAGGAAGCTCCGAGAAAGTAATCAAGATGGGCACCCATATGACTCCAATCATAGAAGGCCAATTGATTTCTCTTCTCAAACAATTTCATCACCTCTTTGCGTGGGAAGGGGGGCCGCCCGGACGAATCAGCAACAAGGTATGTCAACATTTCCTTAATGTAAAGCCTGGAGCTAAACCTGTCCAACAGAAAAAGAGGAAAATGGGCCCCGAGCGCAACAAGATCATCCGCTCGGAAATACAACGCCTTCTCCAATTAAAGCAAATACGAGAAGTTATTTACCCCGAGTGGTTGGCTAATGTCGTGCTAGTTCCCAAGCACGGAGGAAGATGGCGAATGTGTGTTGACTTTACTAACCTCAATGAAGCATGCCCCAAGGATTGCTATCCTTTACCGAGCATAGATCAGCTAGTTGATTCTACCGCAGGATGTGCGCTACTATCAACTTTAGATGGAGATCAAGGGTACAACCAAATCCCGATGGCGGCTAGTGATCAAGATAAAACCAGCTTTATCACGGATGCAGGCACCTTTTGTTATCTAGTCATGCCCTTTGGATTAAAGAATGCTGGAGCTACCTATCAACGGTTAGTAAGCCTTATGTTCTCAGGACTTATTGGGAAATCAATAGAGGTTTATGTAGATGATACCGTAGTTAAAAGTAGCATTGCTGAAGAACATCCTGCGGACCTACGGAAAGCGTTGGTCATTATGAACAACTTTGGCATGAAGGTTAACCCTCGGAAGTGTTCTTTTGGTATCCGAGGAGGAAAATTTTTGGGATTTATGGTTACGGAGAAGGGAATTGAAGTAAACCCCGAAAAAGCAGAAGCTATCATGGGGTTACCTACCCCGAGGACGGTAAAAGATGTCCAAAAGCTGACTGGAAGAATGGCCTCGTTGAGTCGGTTTGTCTCCAAGTCCGCAGAAAAAGGGCTTCCCTTCTTCAAGGTACTTCGGAATATCAAGGAATTTCAGTGGACCCCCCAATGTGAGGAAGCTCTCGAAGACTTAAAAAGGTACATGTTGAAACCACCTTTGCTGGTAAAACCTGTACCCCAAGAAGAGTTGTTTCTGTATTTATCGGTCGGAGAAGAGGCTATTAGCGCTGTCCTAGTCAAAGAACAAGATGGAGAGCATCACCCGGTATATTACGTTAGCAAAACTCTCCTCGGAGCCGAAACTCGATATACCCTAACTGAGAAACTCGTTCTAGCATTGGTTACTACGGCTCGTAAGCTCCGCCCCTACTTTTTATCCCACCCAATTACCGTGCTTACTAAGCATCCCCTGAGAGCAATTCTTAATAAGCCGGAATCATCAGGGAGAATGATAAAATGGGCTGTAGAGCTTACTGAGTACGATATTTCCTACGCTCCGAGACCGTCAATCAAAGCGCAAGTTTTGGCGGACTTTGTAACAGAACTCACGGGCGTTGGATCCGAGGAAAAGGAGCCACGATGGCACGTATATGTAGATGGATCCTCGGTGAGGACCCACGGGGGGGCCGGAATAGTTTTGGTAAATCAAGAAGGAGAGGAGGAAAGACTCCATTTTGCAGTTAGAATAGATTATCCCCTCTCTAACAATGAGGCCGAGTATGAAGCTCTCCTTATTGGTATGAGGTTAGCTAGAGAAGGGGGAATGAAAAGAGTACTCCTTCATAGTGATTCCCAACTGATTGTTCAGCAAGTTAAGGGGTCATATGAGGCCAAAGAAGAAAGAATGCAAGGGTACCTCCGAGTTGTTCGCCAAAGGTCCGAATGGTTTGAAGAATACGACATAGTTCAAATTCCTCGAAAAGAAAATCAAGAGGCGGACGCTTTGTCCAAGATGGCTACACAAACAGCTGCAATACATACTCGGAAGATTACTCTACTACATGTCAATGAATCTGAAAAGGGTGAAGGCCGAGAAGTGAACACAGTTTCAGATCCTTCATCTAGTTGGGTGACTCCTATCAAAGCCTATTTGCAGAATCCCGAGGGATACTCCTCGGACAAGAATATTCAGCGAATGATGTTCAGAAAAACCCTCCGATACTTCCTCAAAGACGGGATACTCTTCCGAAGGACATATTCATGTCCCCACGCTCGATGCCTTAATGAAGAAGAAGCCCAGCTAGCCTTAGCAGAAACTCACGAGGGGGTATGTGGGAGCCATACTAGTGGCGAAAGCATGGTGGGACGCTTGATCCGACAGGGCTACTATTGGCCCACGATAGCCAAAGATAGCAAAAGCCATGCCGAAAGATGCAAACCATGCCAGGCTTACGCCCCTCGGACCCATCTACCCGCAGCCCCTTGGGAACCCTCTCTGAACCCCTGCCCCTTCTCTAAGTGGGGTATTGACATACTTGGACCCCTCGTCCCTGATGCCGGCCAAAAGAAATTTCTGCTAGTAGCTGTTGATTACTTCACCAAATGGGTGGAAGCGGAACCCCTGGCTAGGGTAACCGCGGGGGCCGTCATCAATTTCCTCTGGAGAAATATTATTTGTCGCTTTGGTGTCCCTAGGAGCCTGGTAAGTGACAACGGTTTGCAGTTTACTGATCAAGGATTGCAAAAATGGTGTGATCATTGGGAGATAAAACATCGCTTTGCCTCCGTGGGATACCCTCAAGCAAATGGCCAAGTAGAAAGAACCAACAGAACCCTCCTGAAGAACATGAAGGCCCGGCTTGATTGGCATAAAGCTAAGTGGGTTGAGGAGATACCCGGGATATTGTGGGCCTATCGGACCACGCAGAGTGTTGCTACGGGCGAAACCCCTTTTAGTCTATCCTACGGGTGTGAAGCTGTTTTGCCCTCGGAGGTATCCATAGAAAGCTGGCGAGTCAAAGAATATGAAGAAGTGGCCAATGGCTCAAATCTAGCCCTTGCCCTTGATCTCCTCGAGGAAAAAAGGACCCGAGTAGCCCTCCGAATGGAAGAGTACAAGGCTCGGATGTCACGATATTATAACACCAAGGTAAGACTCTGAACCTTTCAAGTTGGAGATTTAGTGATGAAACGAGTAGGGGCCTCCAAGAATGTGGGTAAACTAGATCCACGATGGGAAGGACCCTACAAGATAGTGGAAATCGTGGGACCGGCGACTTATCGGCTTGCTAACTCCGAGGAGGCAATACTTCGCAACACGTGGAACGCAAGTAACCTTAGAAAATATTATGCTTAATGTAATAGTTATACATGAATAAAAAGAGCGTTCATATATGAGGGGGTACAGTACAAAAGAAACTAGAGTTGTCTGGCAAAATGATGGCTATACATATGAGACATCAAGACAACCCAATAACGTTAAATACCCTCCGTATTATGAACTAAGTTGTATACTATTTTTCAACAAGCTAAGACCCTCCCATAGGACGTTTCCCTTCTCGGATAAGTCTTCGGCGCTGCTCCTCGGAAAGAGAGACTGGATCATCCAAGAACACAGTTCCGACTGCAAAATCTTTAATAGGGGAAGGAGAAAGTTCCTCGGATACTTGACGAATGTTGAGTTCAGGAAGGAGCAGTCCCGAGGGGAACTCTGGCAAAGCTTGAACGGCATCTTGGCACAACTTATAGCCTATATACACTAAGTCACGCATCTCTCCCCGAAGGGATTCACGAAGACTGGATGGACCCACCACCTCCAACACAGCTTGGACTTGGGCCATGACCACCTCTACCGCATGAGAACGAGTTATCCCTAGCAGTTGCTGACTCAAGGCGTCTCTTTCCAGCTTAGCCTGTGTTAACTGCTCCTCCGAAGACCGCATTTGGCCACGTAACTCCTCAATTCTCCGGTCTAAGCTCAAGACACGTGCTTTTTCAAGCACTAATTGGCGTTCCAATTCCCACGCCTGATCCTTCTCGGATTGCAACGCACGGGTATGAGTCTCCTGGGCTGACTCGTGAACGTCTTTCAAACGAGCTACCTCCCCTTGAGCCTCCCAGAGACCTCGCTCTAACTCGTCCCGACGACGGTATACTAAACCCGGATCTGAGGAAGAACTCCCGTAAGACCCGAGGGCGTCCAACACCATATAAATCTGCTCAAAAAACGAATGGCATCAGATCAGAAGACAGGTTAGTATTAAATAAAATGAATAGATACCTCACACAGGTCTTTACAGGCTAAATCTTGGAGAACGGGTACCGAAAGGGTTTTTATCAGTTCACAATCTGTTACGTTCAATAACCCACTAAGAAAGTTTCGGCAAAATCCCACTGCTGATCCGAGAGGAGAAACATCCTGATTACCCTCGGGGGGAAGAGTTCTCCCGAGGGAAGGGTGCTCCTCGGGCGGTGGTGCAGGAATACGATCAGGGATATCTTGCTGGGGCTGCATATCCTCTGCACTAAAAGAGTGAAGATATTCCTCTAATACATTTACTACGGTAGAATTGTGAGGAATGGGCTGTGATACTATGGGACTCATGTGACAATCCGTTTGAGAAAGAGTTGCTATCAGATCCGACGATCCAGAAGGAGTTATATAACTGACTGGGGGGGCTGCAACGGGTTCCTCCTCCTCCGAGGAAATTTCAACCATTGCCTCACTTATGAGGGGAGGAGAATCGCCAACCTTCGTCACCCCGGGAATACCATGCAATGCCCTCCCCAGGAAAACGTCATTAGAAGACCCGAGAGAAAAAGCTCCCATCTCCGCTCCTACAAAAGATGTCAGTAGGAAAATGATCCGAGGACACCAATAAAGTTTATAAACTAGAGAATGATTAGCAGAACTTACGAAAGTAAAAATTACTGTGAAGAGGACGAGAAGCAGGAGCGCATCCTTCCACCCCCTCTTGTAAACCTGCCAAAATCAGAGCCTCGGGGAAATCCAACAACCCAGATATATCATAAGAACCAGAGAAAAGTCCCGAGTGAAGCAATATCTCCCTCACTTGTCCTCGTGTTTCGGTGTTGGGTGCGATATATCCCAGACCCCATCGGATGGGTACACCCCACGATCTGGCTGACTGGCCTCTCGGACGGATAAAGAAAAATCTCCGCCTCCAATCCCCTCTACTAGAGTGGGAACTGGATACACGAGTGAAGATATTTTCCTTGTCCCGATAGGTCAAGCTAAAAAAGGGAGTCCCCTCTGAGCAAGGTTGAAGGGTAAATATTGTCCCCACCCGATAAGGGGACATCGGAAGGTTTAAAAGCTCACTACGAAGGACATATCCCACCAAATGACTATAGGAACTTGGTGTTAACTGACTCGGACACACCTGCCAATACCGAAAGAGTATTTGGAAAAAGGGATGGAAAAAGGTCCGTAAACCACAACGCATCTGTTCGGTATAAACGGTCATGTAACCTGAGGGGGGTGCGTAAGCTCTATGGCCCGAGGAAGGCACTAGTATGTCATAATCTTCGAAATCAAGGTTATAGCTGCTAAAAAGAGATCTTACCGAGTTCTCACATTCTGTACTCGTAGTGGATCCTACACGCCCTCTGCCTATTAATCGAGATGGATTAAGAGGAATCAAATCGAACTCCGAAGACTCATCCGCCAAAGGATATGGCTCCCTACTCATGAATATTTCTCTGATATGGTTGTTCCTACGTGAATTCATAGATGGAGTCCTACGAACCACTCCAAGAGAGGAACTAGCACTAAGTGTCGTTTGATTCTCGGATGGATTGCCCCTCGGAGGAACCCTTGATGATCCAGAAGGACCCCGAGCGGTATCTTGAGAAGAACCACCAGATGAAGTCGAGCCAAATCTTCTATAATAAGGAGGCATCATCGTATCAAGTAAGTATTATCTTTGTACTTACAATTATAAAAGAAAATCAAAGACTAATAAGGATTAGGAAATAAGTGCGGAATTGGTAAAGATCTTACATGCATATATACTCTTTAAGCCAAGAGTTAAAATTAGAAGCTTAAGCTCATATTAGGTTAACTAAGGGACACGTGTTGAAAAACTTTTTGATTAAGAATGACACGTACCCTATTTAAACATGCAAAGCAACACCTCCTACTTAGGAAATCTACTTAGTCAGCAACTTTTTGAGAATTATCATTATCCATGTTAATTGAAATTTAACTATATAAACAAAAAGTAGAAAAAGGGAAAGTGAACAAAAATATTTATTTAAGACGGAGATACCTCGGAAGGGATAATAAGTACAAAGAACGTTTATTTTCAAAGTAAAAAATTACAAAGGATAAAATTAAGCCCCCGTGGAAGGAGGAAAGAAAGAAGTTGTCTCCTCGGCGGAAGTACTCAATGGAGCAAGACGAGAAATTGGAGAAAATACTCCCCCGGAACCGCTAGCTCTTGGACTCGGACTTGTGGTAGAGCGCATCGGAGACGGTGTCGGAGAATCCCGAGAGGATAGCAAACCCCCAAATCTCCCCACAAAATAATGGCAGTCGTCGGAAGTTGGCTTCTTTAACTTGCGAAGATCGAAAGACTTGGAGAAGTTAACATCCGACCTTATCAAAGATTTCGCCACCTTCGCACACTCCAAATAACCCCACAGAAGATGACCCATCAAGAGCTCATGAGAAGGCGCCTCGGATGCTCCTGATTGCTGTCGTGAAATCTCTTGCTGGGCAAATTGAACAGCTGCATCCACTTTAGCCTGCACGTCCTCGGGAGAGAGAAAATTTGCTAACTTCCCCTCGGCTGACTCTGCCCTATCAGTAACCCGGCCCAGTGTCTCCTGGAGAACCCTTTCTCTCTCATTCCCGTCTGCCACCGCCTTCTCGAGAGCCGCAATACGAGCAGTAAAGACCCCCTCGGAATCTTTCCATTCCTTCTCCCTCTTCATATAAGCGGACTCGGCAGCACTTAAACTACCTTGTAAATTTGCCCTCGCCTTCTCTGATTCATTGAGAGCAAACTCGTAGTCGGAAATTTTTGTTTGAAGAAGGTCCTCCCTAGTTTGACTCTCTTTATCCCGGAATAAGAGAGGTGCCAATTGCGCCCGGAGTGCCTCTAAATCCTCTATATCTTTCCGACCGCGCTCTTCAACAGCAGTAACTGCCTCTCGAGTCTTTCCAATCTACAGAAGAGTCAACAATAAAAGATTTAACAGAGATGTATTGTGTAATTTCAGAAGACTAAGGCAGAGAAGCTTACCATAAGCCCCAACCAGTTAAGACTGGTGTACAAAAATTGATACCCCTCGGCGGGTGCTGAACTGGAGGAGGCGAAAAATCGGAGGATATCTTGATAAGCCTCCCCCACTGAACGAGATGAAAATTCCCCCCCGGATCCGCTGGGAGGAATAGGCTCCTGAAATGTATGACCCCTCGGAGACAAAGTCACTGGGACATGTCCCCTCGGAGGAGTCGTATCCTTTACCGGAGTCGTCACTTCTGAATTTGTAAATATGGCCCGTGAACCACCTACTGTTGTGGAGGGGCTGGTCTTTCCTAATAGTGATTGCAGAATTCCATCCTTCAAATCTCGGTCCTCTGAAGAAGGATCAAACTCCCCTTGGGTGTCTTCGGAGTCCCCTCGTAAACCTTCTTGCTCGGGAATGCTGAATTGGGCCAGAAAGTCCTCCTCTACAAAAGGTACAAACTGACAGTAAGAGGAAGAATGAAACTAGAAAAAATTATAGAAAAAAGGCAAATGACGAATACTCACCATATAATGAAGACTCTTCTACCATCGGAGCTTTCCCTTTATCCATAGCCACTACATCAAAAGAAAAGGTGTCAACACCTCAGCAAATATTGCAGATAAAGATACGCACATCTCATTAAAAACTCGTGAAACTTACCCCGAGGAGCAGATTCAGGAACTGTCGGAAGCTTAGGAGAGTGATCCTCGGAAGACAGGTCTATTACTTCAGTGTCCATCCGAGCAGATTCATCCTCCGCACCACTCGGAAAGATACCCCCCTCGGAACCTCTCGGAGAAATTCCTATATTAGATTCGGAAGCAGGTAAATTCCCTGACTCCGATTTGGAAACAGGCACTAAAGCCAAATCCCAAGGTGCTACTTGACGCAGAGGAACAGCGCTCCTGACGACCCCCATTGCATCCATGCATAGAAGAGAATGATCCTCGTGAAATCCACCCTTCTCTGAATCCATATGCATACTCTCGGGAGCATTAACCTCCTCCTCCTCGTGATCTCCCTCCTCTGGTATCTCCGAGACACCACTAGGAGTAGGCTCCCTCGGACTCGACTGCAGATAGTAGTTCGCCATGACATCCCCTGCATCATCCCATCAATAACGTGTATAAGCACAATTTACCACTGTGCTCGGAAAGAGAATAAAAGGATAAAAGAGTGAATTAAGAGACTTACGAAAGAGACTCCTCGCAATGGGAGACAGGGACAAGGGCCTCTCCACTGCGTCGTCGGTAAAAACTACGTGGTGAAGACCAGAAGTCTCGTACAACATCGAGAAATCCTCCGACTCCATCAATTTGTGCTGAGAAATTATAGGAGATAGCACTGCCTCCTGATCCAGAGCATGCACGGGAGTAGTACCCTCTCGCCAATCAAAGGGCACATCCCACTCGCCGTTGACAGGGCCCACGAAGAAATACCTGTTCTTCCAGACGCTATGTGAGGTAATAGCAGCCCCCAAGATCCTCTTCGTGGAATCCCCCGAGTTGTCCCGATGACGAACGTTATAGAAAGGATACCCCCCGGGTGATACCGCCACGTCAAAGATTGAAAGAAAGTGATCCACCGAACACTCTAGCCCATTCACGTGGCACCAAAATACATAAATACAGATAGCAGCAAATCCATTTGGTACCATCTGACTTGGGCTGATATTACAAGTTTTAAAGAGCTCGCAGAAAAAAGGGGACATAAACGAGCGCCACCCATACTTCACTTGAGCAAAAAATACTGTCAACATACCCGGAGGAGGATAGCATGCCCTCTCGTCCTTCGTCGGGATTCGGAAGACCATATTCTTCTGAAGGACTCCGGTTGAGGTCAACAGATCTGCTACCTGCTTACGAGTAGCAATATTCTTCATTTTTTCCACCTTAGCGAAAGATCGAAGAGGCGGTTCCTTTGATTTGGGAACCCTAGCTTTTTTCGAGGAAGTGGCGCCGCCCTCAGCAGCAGCAGCAAATTCTCCCTTACGCTTGCGAGTAATAACTCCCACTGGAATACCTCTCACACTCGTAGAAGAATTAATCGGAGCAGTGACTTCCGAGGAGATAGCGGCGGCAATAGAGTCAGTATTGGCGGAAGAAGCCATGGATACAATAAAAGAGGAATGTTTTTGAAAGAGAGAAGAGGAACGGGTAAGTCTGCTGGGAATTTGAATTGCAAAAGATGAAGAATAAAGATTAAGGAAAGAGATTTCTTTTTTGCTCTGAGAGGAAATTACCACAAAGACGGATTGAGTGAATGAAGAAAAAAGGAGCAACAGTGTCCTATTTATAACCGAAGGTGACAACGGTCAAATAGTTTTGAAAACGTGGAACTTATTTAAAGCTCCACGTAACTGCCCCGTGATTGTGCCACGCCGTCCCCATTCTGACCGTTGCCAACGGTCAGATAGTTCAAATCTCCAAGCTGGTCAACAACAGTCCGCCACCTGCGCCCCGAGATCTCCGCGTACTTAATAACGATACCCTAAGGGTATTCAGGTAAAATCCTTATAAATTCTAAATATATATACGTATTGAATAAATATCAAAAAAGAAAAAAAATAAATATAGGGACACTAAGCAAAAAATAACCCTTCACCTTACTAGAGGACGATGATTTAAAATTCCGCTTGTCTCTACGAGGACAATCGAAATTTGGGGGGGCTAGTGTTAACCCTAAAAAATAAAATAGAGGAAATCACCCCTACTCGGGAAAAATAATATATGGACAATACTATTGTCACGAATACGTCCGATGAGATGTACCTATAAAGAAAACCCTTCGGAGGATATATGGACAATACTATTGTCACGAGTACGTCCAATGAGATGTACCTATAAAGAAAACCCCTCGGAGGATTGCCCTACCTCTCGGTCACTGACCCGAAAAGGTTTATAAAAGCATCCGAGGAGAAACGCAAGCGTCCCTTGGAAAGTCATACGGTGAATAAAAAACAGATATCAACACGGCATCGGAAAAAGAGCAAACCCCGATGGACCCGTATGACTCCGATATCCACCAAATGCGCCAAGAGGGACCAAGAGGGACCCCGAGTCCCATGAACTTACAAGAAAACTTCCTTGCTGAACACTCCTCAGAAAAGGCGACACTCGGACTTATCCGAGAACACAATTTTGGAAGAAGTCAATACAGGAACACCCAGCGAATACATTCCGAGCACTCTGGTGAAGAAATTTCACTCAGTAAAGCAAAAACAGCCCTCGGACACAAAATCACAGTCCTCAGAAGTCATACCAAGTCCTCGGAGATCACGTTTCCACCCTCAGAGATCACTCCTGAATGTTGAAGATAATACCTGAATCAAGAAGGAGAAATAAAGGCCCTCGGAAGAATAGCTATATCAGAAATAGTCTACATCAGAAGCCCTCGGAGATATCGGAAGATACAAAAGCTAATCCAGTCAGCACTTAGTAGATAAACGATAAACATTATCCTAATTTTTACACCTGTATCAAGGTAACAACAACACCTGTCCTTATCAAAACACATGCACAATGACACCTACCCCTACCAAAGTCTATATAAAGGGAGGTGATCAGTATAAGAGGAAGGAGAAAAAAAAGAAGCAATTAAGCTTACTGACTACAATCTATCATAAGATAAAAGGAGGAGGAAATGTTCAGTGAATAAAGGAAGGGAATATTCTTGCAATTAATCTCATTATGTCCATCTTGTGTTGCCTTTGAATCACGGACAGGACGTTTCGACCCAAATAAATATCTTCCGTTAAATAGGGAATAATTCCAAACCTATCAACACCTATTTAACGGAAGATATTTATATTGGGTCGGAACACCCTGTCCGTGATTCAGAAACAATCGCAGGTGGAAATGACTGGAAAATAATTAGAGATACAAGAAAGTTTCCTTCCTTTATTCACTGAACTTTTACTCCTCTTTGTGTACTAGTAGTAAGTTGTACTAAGTTAGACTTAGTTATCCCTCTTCTATTGATCACCTCCCTTTATATAGACTTTGATAAGGGCAGGTGTCATTGTGCATGTGCTTTAGTAAAGACAGGTGTCGTTTCATTGATACAGGTGTAAAAATTAGGATAAGGTTTATCTCTTAATCTACTGGATGCTGACTAGACCCAATTTTGTGCTTTTTGATGGCTTCGAGGATCTTCAATGAGTGATTATTTTGATTGGCGCTATTTCTTCTGAGGACTGTACTTTTGTTGATACCTAATAAAAATGCTCGTATGGATGTAAGGACTGCTGTGTATGCCTTCCGAGGGATTTTATCTCCCTTTCTTGACTCGGGTTCATTCTTCAATGACTAGGGTGATCTCCGAGGGTTGTATTTAATCTCCGAGGGCTGTATTTGCTCTGTTTGAAACGAGACTTTTCCGACTAAGTTCTCGGAATATATTTATTAAGCATTCTGTTCTTCATCCCTAGTTTTTTCCCTGAGAATGAGTCTTCGGACGATGGTCCGAGGGCAATTTTCACTGAGGAACGTGCTCCGAGGGCAGTTCATATTGAGAAGTGTTCAACAAGGAAGTTTTCTTGTAAGTTCATGGGACTCGGGGTCCGTTGTGGTCCCTCTTGGCGCATTGGTGGATATCGGAGTCGCACGGATCCATCGGGGTTTGCTCTTTTTCCGATGCCGCGTTGATATCTGTTTTTTACTCACCATTTGACTTTTCAAGGGACGCTTATGTTTCTCCTCGTGTGCTCTTCTATGCCTTTGTTAGGTCAGTGACCGAGAAGTAGGGCAACATCCGAGGGGGTCTCCTTTTTAGGAGTGGGTACATCTCATCGGAAGTACTCGTGACAATTGTTTTGTCCATTTATTGATTTTCCAATTAGGATTAACCTTCTTCTTTTCCCTTTTTTATTTTTATGGTTAACAAAAAAGAAGCATGAAATTAGGTTTTGTTAACTTATTCTCTTAGTTTTATGAAATGATTTGGGCTATAAGGTATCAATTGGGCCATGACATTACCTACACATAAATTTTATTTGTAAACCTAAAGTCAAATTATCGGACATATGGGCCAATTCAAGATAGAAATGCAAAAATAAGTAACTAAACCACATATATTTTTAATATTCCATCTATGATCTATATGTTGACATACATCCACATGTCGATATTTAATGCAATAATATCATGATTAAATATAATAAGTTTATGATATTTATACTATAGTACTTTAAATAAATATATTTTAATAATGCATAATTTACCGGTTCAACTAGTGGTTCGATATGTTCGACCGATAGAACCTATAACCAGTAAGTTCGCCGTTTTAGCGACCGATTCAATTTTTAAAACACTGATAAAAGTACAAAAATCCAAGTCGAGTACGCAAAGCATTAGTGCGGGAGAGATTTGAAGGGGTAATAGCCTATTTCATACAAGTAAGGCGGCTCAAAACGGCCATAAATCTCTTATTCTCATTGACAAGGAAGTCATTTGTGATGACAAAGAGGATGAACGACGCTAGAGAGGTCACATAGGCTCGTCCAAGATGTGCATTAGAGGGATTTTTTGTCGCACACAAGGTAGATGTCTAAGTGAGTGAGCTCTCACGGTCGTATATGTCATTTTTGCAAGTTGAGCAGATACAATCGAACATTTAATTGGTTTAGTTGTCTTTATTGTGGGGGATAAGAGAGTTTATTTGAGACGTAAATATGATAGAGCTGTATTTAAAGATAGTTAATACTCTTTTATAGTTGTATGGAGGTTCAAATTGATGGCACTAAGTGGCGGTTACACCATAGTAGAGAAGTCATAGCGGACCAACACCGTTGGGTGCTCGAGCACCTGCTCATGAGTTAAAGGCTAAGTACGGTAGGGTCGTATTTACGATGCAAGACATGTAAAATGATAAATTTTTGTAGGTGACGCTTGACTGATGAGAGAGGAAAGTATAGGAAAATACCTTTGTACCCCTCTAGCTAAATTATTTTACAAACACTATGAGCTCCTAGCTTCAACTGTAAACTTTATTTTTAAAGGAAGCTAAAATTTCCACAAGTGTCATAAAGGTTTAAGAGGATGAGGGTTGAACACATGTCTTGTCTGTTAAGATAATTTGGATGGCATGTGTTTGAAACAACACTATTATTTCTTAATTGATCGTGAATGTCTTTAGTGGTACACTAAAAATGAGATAAACGCATTGATATGATCATCATGTACGCCTTCAAGGGTGCGCATGGGCTATCATGAGTCACGCATACCTTATAGACCTACGCACAATGAAGCATCTTTTATGGAAAATGCTTTAACACTTGCGAATAGGTAAGCCCTTGACTGTTAGTTGCTTCAGACTTTTCACAAAAACAAGGCAAGTAATCTTCTTCACTTTTAGTTTTTTAATGCTTGATAGTTTCAACAGAAAAAGGAAATAATGTCAAAGTAAGGGAGTGAAAAATTACTAGAAGGTTTACAGGGAGAAACTGAGAATTGTACAAATACTCCTATTAATGTTCCAACCTCCCTTGTTTGAGAAATAAACCTTGGACTTAACTTTGTTTAATTTAAGTCCCGAGGCCTTACAATACGCATCCAATATTCTTCCCATCTCCTTAGCCGTGCGAATTGTTCATTTCTCATTAGGATGAAATCATTCGTAAAGAAAAGATGTGACATTCACGGTCCCCCTTGACACGGACAATAGGCTCCCAGTTCCCATCTTCTACTGCTTCGTGAATAAGGTAAGATAGACGTTCCACGCATAGCACACAAAGGTACGTCAAACGTGTATCCTCTTGCCTTAACCCGCAGCCATGTCTGAATTCCTCTAAAGGCTCCCCATTCAACAAGACCTTGGTCGAAGCATTACACATGAAAAATAGGATGAGATAATATGTGTCGGGAAATCAAACGCCTTAAGCGTATCTTCAAGGAACTCCCAACTTATCTTGTCATAGCTCCTTCTTGAGGTCAAGTTTGAGAATCAAGCACCCCGTTTTATTTTTCTTCTTGGTGCGCAGCGAGTGTAGAAGCTTCTGGATCGCAAAAATATTATCTTGGGTGCTACGCCTCTTGATAAAACTAGATTGCGTTGGAGCAATAATATTCGACATGTATTCATTTAATCTCAATGTAATGCACTTAGTGATGAACTTATAGATGACTTTACGTAGAGAAATAGGTCTAAACTGCGAGATGAGAGTAGATCTTTGACATTCTGGATAAGGAAAAGATGCGTGCCACATACCTTTGGATCGAATCGCCTTTTACCAATTGCGCCCCTCACAAATATGAGCAGCGATTCCCGTGTCCATTGAAAAAAGATAGTTTGGATTCCATTTGGTCTGGGGCCTTTTTTAGGGGGTGCGCCAAACCACGTTTTCAATTCCTCTAATGTGGCTTCCTTACCTACAAAGATAGCCTCGTCTCTTTCCAACCTTACTTGAAACCGTGAGTGTGGCATATTATATTTTGGGTTTCCCTCCCCTCCAAACAATTTCTTGAAGTAATTACGCGCCTTTTCTTTCAAAATATCCTGATCGCGACACCAAAACCCATCCACCTTAGCATAAGGACACCGTTTCTTTTCCTACGAGTAATCATGGCTTGATGAAAAAAGGTTGTATTCCGATGACCATCTCCAAGCCATTGAAACCTTGATTTATGCCTCCAGAATATCTATTCTCTTCTATGAACTTCGTTATATTCATTCCAGAGTTCTCTTCCAAGATTTTCAAGGTAGTTGTTCAGTTTAATAGCCAAACTCTTCTGCTCACCTTTAATCCTTTTCAATAGCAACCGTTTTTGCTTAAAGATATTACCCAAGCAATTTTGATTCCACGGGTTCGTGACCTCGGGTATCTCCTAAATAGTATCAATAATATTCTATTTTCTACCCCACATTCATTTGAGAATCTTCTCGCAATTCGGATGCCGCGTCCACATCTACTCGAATCTAAAAAGGCGTAAGTTTACTACACATCGATCTCATACACTTAGTAAGCACCGGGTGATGATCTCCGTGTGTGCGGGGAAGGTGGTACACCTCATTATTCAGGAATTTATTTACCCAAGCCTCGTTTGCAATCTCCCTATCAATCCGCTCTTTAATCAGTGCTTCTCCCTCGCATTGTTCAACCAAGTGAATTTCGAGCCCTTGTACCCTAAATTAGTTAAATGTTAGCTCACTATCCAACGATGGAACTCGCCACATCTCCGAATAGTATTCGAGTTACCACCACTTTTCTCAGGCGTGTAACATATTTCATTGAAATCACCTTGCACAAGCCAAGGTAACTCCATATGTTGCGCCATTTTTTTCAAACTATAAAAAATCCTAGTTTTATCACTCACATAGGGTTTAGCGTATATACCCGAGAGCATCCGATTCGCTTGATTTTTTGGGCCCACCTTCGCATGAATTCCTTGATCTTTCACATTGAAAATTTTCGCAACAATGTCCTCGCTATTCCATAGCATCCAGACATCTCGTTCATGTTGTCCATAGGAGCGATACAATAATATGCATATCCTAAGAAATGCGCAATTTCATACGCCGTATCCGACATCACAAGAGCCTCTAGTAAAAACACCACATCTAACCGATGAACTCTTACTAGATCGCGGAAGTTCACCCTAAAACCTGCATGGCCCACTCCTTAACAATTCCACGTAATAACCTTCATTGAAAAATTATCAATATGCATTGGGTGGACGGGATTATCAATACTCTGACCCATCCGTATCCGCATCAGTTGTCTTATTATTTCCCAAACCAGATAGGTCTGTCTCATCCGTTCCCGCTCACTTATGAAAATCTTCTGCCAACATATCAAAATATTCTCGAACCTCTCTATTTCTTGAGTGTTGATTTTAAATTCCCATATCGTTGATGCTATATCCACTACGTGAATGGTTCTGGGATCGAGTGCTCCTCGAAGTTGTGATTAAGTGTTTCGATCTCCCAGAATTTGGAGGTGCTTGGACGATTAGTTGTCCATTCTCCATTAATATGTTTAGCTCTTCGTTTTGATCCATCCGTGCATCTGTCTATATTAGCAGCGCTTGACTTTTGTACTTCCAAAAAAACAAGAGAATACTCGTCGTTTGCTTCAGTTTGTGTGCAACGTGCATTTAACATAATATTAACACATGGTGCTTTAGCTAATAAAAACAAGACTAAGTAGTTTTTCTAGATTAAAGATAACACAAGAATAGCTTTTGGATTTGACCCCCAATTTTTATTTTTTTAATATGTGATGTTTTGTGATGGGGATTATTTAGGATATGCCCAAATTCGATATTGAGCCGGCCCAACAACGAAGGTCCGCAGAAACGGGCGCATCGAACAGAGGAGGTTCGATGCGGATTTAGCATCGAACCACGCCTGTTTGACGCTTACTATCCAACATATGAAGGGTCCCATGGGACGGGACAGGGCCCATAAATACCCCGTCCTTTAACCTTTTGACGATTCATTATACACACACAACACACTACCACATCGAACACAAGGGTTCAATATACTTTATTGTTCGACATATACCCAACTTACTTCGACTAAGATCGAACCGATCCCCATTCGAGGTTCTACTGTATCGAATTGGCTCAGTTCGACACACCAACATCAAACCTGAACGGTTTGACACTTCATTGATTCGACCGACAACACTCTTGAACCATTCGAGTTCGACAACAACAACGAACCAGTCACGTTCGATGTGCACATCGAACGCCATCTATTTGATCTGAACTATTCTTTGTCTTATTTGGATATCTAGACAATTTAATACTTGTAATAGAAAGTAGGTGTTCTGGACCAAGTCAGTTCGTTTATTATATTGGATTATCATTATTTTGGCATTGTCAGGCCCATTTGTAATTATCTCTGATGTATTGTAACCCATACGAAATAAGACTAAAATATTGGCGCCGTTTGTGGGAATACCGAATACATTGTTTTTAGATATAAGTAGCTAGAATGACAAAGAGACGTCGTGCGCGATCAGAGGGAACAAAGAAAATAAGAAACAAGACCAAAGTGGTAACAGACGAAAATGGAAAACGACCCGAGCCTAAGGAGTAGGGACAGAAGAATATAGAAAAGCAGTTATTGAAATAATGGCAAGAATGTAAAATGGAACTCTTAGGGGAATTCAAGATTGTGCAACTATTTAGGGAGAGCGCCGAAAAAATAATAAAGATTAGGGCAGGAATGGATCGAATGATAGAGGCAGCCTTGGTGAACTGTCTCAGGTGTAATTTAGATATATTTGCCTGGTCTGATTCCGACTTGCACGGAATAGACTCCAGAATCATATTACATCGGTTGAATGTAGACAAGAGCGTAAAACCGATAAGACAAAAGAAGTGAAATTTTAGCAAGGAGAAGAATGAAGCCGCCGAAAAAGAGGTACGAGAACTCTTAGCAGCACGACACATATATGCATTAAGGTTTTCAAAATGGTTGAGCAATGTAGTGTTGGTTATGAGAGAAGAAGCAACATGGAGAATGTGCGTGGATTATACGGATTTGAACAAGCATTGTCCTAGGGATCATTTTCCATTGCCTAGGATAGACCTACTAGTTGACTTGACTGCAGGATGTGCGCTGTTGAGCATGATGAATGCGAAAAGTGGATTTCACCAGATATTCATGGCGGTACAAGATCAGAGCAAAACAACTTTTGTCACGGATACATGAGTGTACTGTTACATGGTAATGCTCTTCGGGTTGAAGAACGTATGAGCGACATTTTAGAGACTGGTGGCAAAAATATTTTACCATCAAATTGGGAAGTCAATGGAAGTGTATATCGATGACATGCTCGTGAAAAGTCTCAAGGTAGAGGAGCATGTGCGTCATTTAAGGCTTTTGCCATCATGAGAACCTACAGAATGAAGTTGAACCCTAAAAAATGCACTTTTGGGGTAACAACGGGGAAGTTCCTAGGCTATGTGGTGAATAAAAGAGGAATCGAAGCCAATCCAGATAAGATAAAGGCAGTGTTGGATCTACCATCACCAAAGACAGTGAGGGATGTGCAATGTCTGGTGCACCGATTGAATGCCTTGAGAAGGTTCATATCGACTTCTGCAGAAAAGAATCTCAATTTCTTTAAAGTCATAAGGCGAAGCAAAAATTTTGTTTTGTTACCCATTCACTATGTGAGTAGAGTTCTGCACGGGGCAGAAAAGAACTACCTAGAGATAGAGTTTTTCACACTGGCAATCGTGGCCACCGCACAAAAATTGAGACCATACTTTCAATCTCATCCAATCACGGTGGTGACGGATAAACCTTTGAAACAAGTGATGGTAAGGCCTGAAACTTTCGGCAGATTGGTTAAATGGGCGATTGAGCTTAGTGAATTCGGATTGGAGTTCAAGCCGCGAACTGCAATTAAAGTGCAAGCCTTAGCAGATTTTATGGCTGAGACAGTGGTAACAGTGTAGCCGAAACCGCAAACTGTATCTTTTCTATATCAGACCAAGCCGGAACTAGTAGAGCAACCACAACATGGATATTACACACGAACGGATCCACAACCACTCAGGGAGGAGGAATTGGGATTCATTTTCTGTCCCCAGAGCGAAGAGAGTTTGAATTCGCTTTCAGTCTAAACTACATGGTGACGAACAACGAAGCCGAGTACGAAGCAGTTATTGCCGGTATCAAAATAGCTCTCGGACTCAACATTGAACATTTGGACATATTTACCGACTCGCTCTTAGTGGCAAATCATTTTTGGGGAAAATACGAGACGAGAGAGAAGACGATGAAATTATATGCCGCAAAGGTAAAAGAATTAGCAAGGAGTTTTAAATTCTTTGATATTACTCAGATTCCGAGGGACGACAATGCGAAAGCCTATGCACTCTCTAAATTCGCAAGTTCTTTGGAGATTCTGGTAAAGAAGAGAGTAACACTGATGGTCGCCGACAAGCCCTCGATCGGGATATCAAAATATAATGCTACGGAGGCACATATGGAATTTATAATGGCAGAACAAGAAGACCTGTCTTGGAAGGATAAAATTATGATTTATCTTCGGGAGGGTATCTTCCCGACATATCCGAATGCACAAAGCATAATGCGATATAAGGCCTACTCGTTTACTATCCATAATGGAGAGCTTTAAAAACAATCTTTTCGAAGGACCACTTCTGAGATGCTTGACTCCAACCCAGGCCGAATACGTAATGAAGGAAATTCATGCAGGGTGCTGTGGAAATCATTTCGGGGGAAGAGTTTTGGCTCATCGAATTTTACGCCAGGGATATTATTGGCCAACTCTATTGAAAGATTCAACAACTTTTTCGAGGCGATGTGACATCTTTCAGTACCACGCTCGTCTCATTCATAGACCTGCACAACCGCTACAACCCATCGACGTGGCATGTCCATTTGATCAATTGAGAATCAATATCGTAGGACCTTCTCCCCCGGCTAAAGGTCAAAAGAGATATTTGGTGGTGGCAGTTGAGTACTACACCAAGTGGGTCAAAGTAGAGGCTATGTCGTCGACCACTGAGAAGAATATGATTGAGTTTATCTGGAAATACATCGTATGCCGTTTCGAAATTCCGAGGTATATTGTATGTGACAATGGTACGCAATTCAGCGGAAGGGAGATTAAATCATGGTTCGCGAAGTTAAAGATATCTCACAATCTGACCTCAGTTTATCATCCCCAGTCAAATGGTCAAACGAAATCCACCAACAAAACATTGAAGGATTATTTTGAAAGGAGGGTGAGAAGCATAGAAAAAACATGGCCATAAGAGCTTCAAGGAATATTGTGGGCATATAGAGCAACTCCAAAAACATCGACAGAGGAGACTCCATTTGTTCTTGTTTATGGCACCGAGGCTGTTCTGCCAGCAGAAATAGGTATGCCGACGCGCATGATTAACAATTACGACCTGAACAATCGATCCACTTAAGACAAATGGATCTGGATATGATAGGCTCGACAATGAAAGATGCGTATCAATGCACAATAGCTTTTAATGTAGCAATGGCCAAAAGCTACGATAAAAGGGTTCAGTTCCGAAACTTCGAAGTAGGTGATTTGGTCTTAAGAAGCATTGCGGCAAAATAGCACATCGGGAAGCTCGAACCGAAATGGGAGGGGCCTTTCAAAGTCATACGAGAAAGTTCGCGAGGATACTATTACTTGGAGACTATGCAGGGTGTTCAGCAGAAACGTCCGTGGAATGTGCAACATCTTAGATGCTACTATGCATAGGAATTAAAACAATACCACCCAACAGTCAAATAATTGTATGAACTACGAAGGCTTGAGTCCCATGCAAACTGGGAAATGTAGGCACCTCGGTAAGACTCAAGCTCAACCCATTTCAAATAACCAATTATATTTTCTATCCATCGAATGATGCAGGCAGTGGCTTATCAGAATAATTGGCCCAAAGTGGTCGAACCTCTCATGCACGACACGAGCGTCATGACGACGGAATCAATGGCCCAAAGTGGTTGAACCCCTCATGCACGACACGAGCGTCATGGCGGCGGAATAAATGGCCTAAAGTGGTCGAACCCCTCATGCACGACACGAGCGTCATGACGGTAGAATAAATGGCCCAAAGTGGCTGAACTCTTCATGCAAGACACGAGCATCATGACGGCGGTATAAATGGCCCAAAGTGGTCAAACCCCTCATGCACGAGCCGAGCATCATGACGGTGGAATAAATGGCCCAAAGTGGTCGAACCCCTCATGCACGACACGAGCGTCATGACGACGGAATAAATGGCCCAAAGTGGCCGAACTCCTCATGCACAACACGAGCGTCATGATGGCGGTATAAATGGCCCAAAGTGGTCGAACCCTGTATGCACGACTCGAGCGTCATGACGGCGGTATAAATGGCCCAAAGCGGTCGAACCCCTCATACACGACACGAGCGTCATGACGGTAGTATAAAGGGCCCAAAGTGGTTGAACCCCTCATGCCTTGCACCCCAATTATCAGACAAAGCTCCGATGCCCTAACTGCAGGTTGAGTCCTCGCGGCCTCTTCCGGCCAACCTTCTGACGAAACACTCGCAAATGATGGGCCCGCATCCGATGCGTTTGTCTCTTCGCTCCAAGTTTGAGCACCATATATATTCTCGGGTGACACTACAGATTTACTTTGACTTTCAGATTTTTTTCTCGCCATTTTAAGTCAATTATAGAAAAATATTTGGATTAATCAAAAAAGAAAAAATTATATAAGCATCGAATCCTCAGAATTCGATGTGAATGGGAAGGCTGAACCCCCACGGTTCGATGCAGTCTAGAGAGCAACAAGAAAACCTCATCTGGAAAGAAAAATAAAAATAAGGTGAAAATTGGCTCCTTTTATAGACCCACCACCGCCTCTCTTTCCCGATTCGATGCAATAACATCGAACAACGCCCGTTCGATGCACACGCATCGAATTCCCCAAATTCGATGCTGCCACCAGAGTACATCGAACGGCCAGGGTTCGATGTACCCAAAATTTACCATTAAATTTTAAAAGATTAATGAAATCAAGTCCTCAAAGACTGGAGCCAATTTTTATCGAGATTATCTTCCAATCGGGGGCATGATCTTCAAAGAAAAGTCATAAGTCCTCCAAAATTGGACCCCGATCTCTAATCAAGATCGTCTTCCAATCGGGGGCATGATTTTCAAGCATATAAGATCGAGACGCATGATTTCTTAAGTTTGGAAGCCGCTCCCTAATCGACACCATCTCCCAAACTGGGGGGACTATGTGATGGGGATTATTTAGGATAGGCCCAAATTCGACAATGGGTCTGCCCAACAACGAAGGCCCGCACAAACATGCACATCGAACGGAGGAGGTTCGATGCAGATTCAGCATCGAACCACGGCTGTTCGACGCTTACTATCCGACGTATAAAGGGTCCCACGGGACGAGGTCTATAAATACCCCGCCCCTTAACCTTCTGACGATTCATTATACACACACAACACACACTACCACATCGAACACGAGGGTTCGATATACTTTATTGTTTGACATAGACCCAGCTTACTTCGACTAAGATCGAATCGGTCCCCGTTCGAGGTTCTACTGTATCGAATTGGCTCAGTTCGACACACCAACATCGAACCTGGATGGTTCGGCACTTCATCGATTCGACCGATAACACTCTCGAACCATTCGTGTTAACTCAGGGGAGTAAATCTTGTATTTTTTAGTTCGAGGAACGCCTTGCCCAAATAGCCAGTAATTGAGTTTTAGAAAAAATAAGAAAAGACAGTGTTGTATTAATATTCTTGCTTTACAGACTGATTTTAAACATCTAATTTTTCTCTCTTCCCCCGATCTGCCTTTCTTCTTCACGAAATATGAGGATTTATAGTTCTCTTTCGATTGCATGCCCCTTATTGGGTGGCAGATCCACAAATGTTTACATGCTAACTCAGTTGCTTATGATGTGGCCACTTATCTCTTCTTGTGCTGAAGCATCACAAGCAAGGGTGACACCTGGTTAATTTGTGGTTGATTCATGATATGGGTGATGACACCTAGTTTTTGCATGGCAGGTGTATTTCGAAGGATGACACTTGGCTTTTGTTCTAGAAGTGTTTCTTCTTGTATGCCCTTGGACGAACTTCTTCGCCCTCGGATTAGCTGACATAGAATTATTCTACCTGTAATGATGCCATCAGGTGATTTTGCTATTGCTGTGCCATCGGGATGTCTCCCTAATGATGCCATCAAGTAATTCGGTTACTGCTGTGCCCTCAGGATGTCCTTCATCGGGGTTCGTAAGATATATTCTTCGATATATCGCTTATAGGTGGTACCCCTCGGGGAGAACATATTTAAGGCCTCCCGTTTATAGGATTGTTCACTAGCTAAAACATCGGCGATTATTAGGCATCGTAAAGTCATCCAAGACTGGTAGTGCCTTTAGCATCGGATGCTCTGTGAGTGTAGTAATCCGTATGTCATCGGAGATAAAGTTTACGGAGAAGCAATTTTACCTTCCAATGATGAACGTTATACTTTTCCTCCGATAGAGAATGTTTTGCTTGTCCCTCGATGGCCAACGTTTTGTTCGCCCCTCGATGGCTCCAGGTTCCGATGGTCACTATTTTTCTCCCTAGGTTAACACCAGTCCCCCCAGTTCCTGGTGTATTACATGTAATCAACAGGAACTTGTAGTGAAGTAGTCCTCGGAAATAATGCCATCGGAGATCGTGGGGACCAGATTAGTTCCGCATTAATGAGAGAATCTCAAGGGTTTGTAACAGCCTTTATTTGTGGGAAGTCGTGCTCTTTAATGCAGGCGTGCATTAACTTCCCCCTTTATTAGATGAGAACCCTTATAAACACCTTTCTTCTATCATTCTTCTTCACTGCTCCTCTCTTCTTCAAGCTTTACATCTTTTTTAAGCAGAAAAACCCTAAGTTCTTCTTCTTTCTTTCTCTTGTACAATGGCCAGGAAACTTCCGCCGCTACTCTCCCCCTAGCCATTGTCTTGGTGGATGCTTCTGGTGTTCAGCCTGCCCCTCCAGTGGAATCCGCCGCTGCTCCGACTGCCCTTTTGACTGCTGCGGAGGATTCCACCACCGTCACGGTGGCTCTGTTACCGGAGACTAATCCCTCCGGTATAGAAACTTACCGCCGCAAGAGGAAGGGTAAAGCTTTTGTTGGTAAGGAAGATGAACCGGCACGAGTTTCTAAAAGGTCAATGAAGTCATTCGTCGCTGCTGACGCTTCTGCTGCTCCTGCGAAGATGAAGGGTATTCGTCGTTACAAAGAAGTAGAGCACGTTGTGAGCACGGTTATCGAAGAAGAAGTTAACAACTTATTCCATGATTTCGGAGTATCTTCCTTGAACATCATCAAGCAGATTCCTTCAAAAGACGACTGGGGAAACATTCCTCCCGAGGGCTATGTTACCCTTTATCTCGTTCAGGTACGTGCAAGTCTCTGATCCTTTTACCCTCCCTTCTACTGTGAGGTATTCAAAGCATGTGATGTCTGCCCTAGCCAGCTAACACCCAATAGCTTTACCATTCTCGCCTCTTTTGTATTCTGGTGCCTATCGAGGGAGTTGGAGTGTACTGTGAGGAGGTTTTTTTTCCCTTTTTACTATTAATGTTTCTTCAACGGGTCACCCGTCGTACTTCTTTGCCCATCGTGACCCAGAGAAGAAAATATTTGTAGGAACCACTTTGTCCTAAAACAGTTGGAAGGACAAATTCGTCTTTATCAAACCTGTTGGGGGCAAGTGGGATTTTCCCCATACTTGGCGTCAACCCGAGGCCCTTTCTTATAAGATGGATCCATCTACCTCTTTTTCGTTGGCTCTCGATGCCTCCGCTTTGCTGAAATCCACTCATTTTCTGCCCTTATACGATACTGCTGGGCTTACCATAGTGGCTCCCTTGGATGCTTCCCTCGTGGGGAAAACACTTATTCATCTCTCCGATAACGAACGACCTACATTTGGTGAGTTAATCAACCATCTTCTTGTTTATACCTTCTTCATCTATGCTCTGCATTTTTTCACTTATCTTTCTCTTATGCAGTATCCTATTTGGAGGAGCATGAGAAAGATATAGCTGAAATCCCTCGCCCAGCTATTTATCGTGCAAAGGGTAAGGGACCCAAAAAGGCTAGGATACCCTCGGACGATGATTCTCAATCATCAAGTAAGAATTCCGGTCCCGAAGATCCCCCTGCTGTGGATTCACCAAAATCTGTGGAGCACGATGCCAGTGACGAGGGCTTTGAAAAGGATACGGCGGATGCAACAGTCGTTTCTGAGACGCAGGAGGCTCCCCCTTCGCATGATGTCTCACCACCCATGCCTTCGTCTCCTATCCGTTCCGATAGAATTATGGAAGAGACTCTTGTCCTTCCCTCACAGTTCGTGGAGGATTTGTCACTGCCTACATTTCCTTCCAACGAAGCAAACACTGTTCCCCAAGAAAATGATGCCCTCCTCGCTTCTTCTTCCTCAGGTATATATTGAAGATTTTATTCTTTGTTTTTCCTTGGTGGCGTGTGACTTATTTTCGTTGTTATCCCGCAGCCGACAAAGAGAAGGTTATTCTGATCGAGAGTGAGGACGAAGGTGTTCGAACAGGTTAACCTCTTTTACCACTATCTTTTTTGTCCATCTTTACTTTCTGCGCTTAGCTTGCCTGCTTACTTTTGCTTATGTTTTGTGTAGCTTTGGATGCCCAGAAGCATCCGTCTTTTGTTCACCAGAATTTATCCCTAGATGACCTCTTCTCCTCCGAGGTTCAAGTTTCCGAAGGCACTGCTTATGATCCTTCTCTTTTAGCTCCTCCTCGCTCAGTTAACTTGGAGCTATTGGATGAATTGTTGCATTCGTTGGTGAAAAAGCATGTATGGAATGCGCCCTCGGAGGCCCCTGCTGGTACTTCTGCGATGCCTCACTTTGAGGGAATGCATTTCTCTAGTCGTTTTACTCCGACTGGCTCCCCTTATTTCATTCATACCACTGGGGCCAACGCCGAGTCCAGCATAAAACCAAGTAGCTCGGATCTAAGCACAACACTCGAGGTCATCACCCGATATTTGAACGTGACCTCGGCGGCCACTCCTCACGATGAACACACTGCCAGATGTTTCTCCGAGTTGATGGTTGCCATGGTAAAACTTTTGGTTATCCTTCTTTGTTATGACTACTAGATTTCACATTTATGAATTTATTTTCCATATCTTTCCAGGTTCCTAAGATCATCCCCTCCATCTGGCGAGAGGTGGATGCAGCTCAAGCTATCGGGCAGTCAGCTATGGAGGAGCTGACTGCTCAGAACGCGGCTTTGAAAAAAGCCGATGATGAATTAAAGAACCTTCGGGAAGCGTTTGCCCAAAGTTTGGTGAGGGAAAAATTGTTGGTATCCAAGCTTGATGAGACGACCAACACTCTAAACGAGCGCACTTCCGAGTGCAAGAAGCTTACGGAGGAACTTTCTGTGTTATCGACAGAGAAAAGTTCGTGGGGGGAGTTAGAGTGCAACTTGAAGAAGGAAGTCTCCACTCTTCAGGGCCAATACAATCGGCTCAAGGAAGAACTGAAAAAGCCACCTCCTCCTCCCTCGGGTTTTATCTCCTCCCAGATACTGGAAGATAAACTGTCTGGAGCCATCCTTCTTACAAAGGACGAGGTTCAAAGGCACTGCGAGGAGAAATATCAACAGAGGCATCAAAGTCATCTTATGGGCAACTTTCTACTCGGGTACCTTGGTTGCATCAACCAGTGTCGTGAAGATAGACTGTTTTCTCATCCCGAGAACTGGAGGAGATTAAACCCTCAAGCCTTGATGATGCGCCCACCCTCATCTCAGGAAGCTCACGATGCCTATCGGAAGCTATTGGGTCGTTCTTCTTCTCCTGCCCCTTCCTCGTCTCGTCCATATGATAGACATTTTTAGGCTATCTTTTGTTTCGCAACTGCTTTATCCTTGTCTTTTTGACTTGTAACTGTGTTTTGAACAAGTTTTCGGCTTACTGTATGGATGTATGAATATTCACTGCCTTATGAATTATTGAGCAAGTTTTATTGTCCCATCCTTTTTTATTCTGCCGTTTTGTCTTTTCTTGTCACTTTCTGCACTACTTTTTATGTCTGATGTCTGCCATTATTACTAACATTCTTCTCACGTGTCTTTATCCTTGTTTACCCATACTTTGAGGGTTCCAGATGTCAATTTTACTTTGACGCATACCCCCTTGTTGTCTTCAGGTGCTTCTATAAATTGTCTTCTCATCATTTCCTCCAGCCATCATTCTCAACTAACAGCATTCTCTGCAGAATCTTGCTTTTGTCCTTTTACTGTCCTTGGTTCTTTTTGCATTTTATTACAGTAAATATAACTCCTCTACTACTTTCCATATTTTTGCCATAATGCCTTCCCTCATCCGTAGATCATCATCATCTTCTGAGGAATCTTCTCCAATTCATGCTCCGGGTGAATCCTCGAATGGACATGCAAGGGCTAGATCTGCCGTGGGTGGTTTGTCCTTGGTTTTTAGAAGTTCTCCTGCTGTGCATCGAGCATCTGCATCTCGTTCTAGCTCGAGCGTAGCGGATTCCCTACATCTTACATTCCTTCGGCGAGAACCCTATCTCCCTCCCGACAGTCTTTCTATTTTTAACACTTCTGCTCTAAATGTTAATGCTATGATCGGGGGAAATAGAGTAGGTTCTTGTCAAAGCGTCGAATCGCCAGAGTCCATTTTTCGTATGTTGCGCGAATATGGTTTGAATCCCGATGAGTACAGTATCATCGTTCCTCGTCCCTTCCATAGGGCCTTTGAGCCCCCTTTGGGTTATCTGACTCTATACTCTGAACAAATTCGTTGTGGCCTGCGTATGCTCTTTCATCATTTCATGCACTCACTATTTCAATACTGGCAGATTTGCCCCAGTCAACTCACTCCTAACTCATTTCGTTATTTGGTGGGCTTCGTTCTCTGTTGTAACCTTTTGAATGTACCCCTAACTCCGTATCGGGTAAGTGCTGCTTTCATTCTGCGTCCGTGTCCCAATGGTCTTCCCTATTTTAGCCTAGTTTATCGCGATCAGCAGAGAAGTTTCCATGTCCCTCGACGCCTGGCATTTGTAGTAGATTGGAAGAAAAGATATTTTTTTATTAAGCTGAGGGATTCTTCTGGAGATTCATGGGGTGTACCTTTACGATGGGGCTTGGGGTACGTGATCCCTCGTCCTGAGACCGCTGTACGAGAAATGGAGTATCTAACTTCCAATGGCCTGTTTTTAGGTAGTTACGATGTATGCTCTATTCTGGCGAACTCCTCAGCTCTAACCATGGCTGGTTTGCAACACGGTGTAGCACAGCTGAATATTCCTCCGATGCCCTTGCACTCAAACCCTGCTTTTTGTAAGTTGATCTACTTTCTTGCTTCAGGGGCATCGTCTTTTTGTTCTGATGATTAACTTTTAATTGTTTCTTTTAGGATATGAAATGGAGCGATTCGTTATCAGGCGTTATCCTGAGGAAGTGCTTGTCCCTCTGGGTTCCTTCCCTATGTATTCAGATAATTTGGGTTCTTCCGTCGAGCGTGATCTTCCCGATCCTTATCCTGATTCCGATGACCTTTTGATGTTTTCGCAGCCCGATTCTTTATGGGACTCTGCCGTTCCTTCTATTGACATGCTCTTTGGGAATCCTTCCCCACAGGATTTAAACGTGGATCTCAACGTTCCGTCTCCTCTCACACTGACCTTAGCCGTCCGATCCCCCCACGATCCTTCAGTCAATGTCATAGATGGCGATAATATAATTGTACCGCCTATAAGCCCTGTTGATGTGATTCCTTCCCCTCCTAGAATGGTTCCACCCTCTGGTGAGGGAACGAGCGGTGTAGCTACATGAGATTTTTGTGATAGCTTTCCTGTGCTAACTTCCGATGTTTCTTACCACCGGCACTTCTTAAGTGGTTTGCTGAGTCAGGCTAACTGTGAAGCTCTTGGCTCTGTTTCTATGAATCTTCTCCAGGATCGATTATGCCGTAATTTATGTGAGGTACGTCACGCTCATGCTTCTTTTTCGTTGTGCCTTTCTTATAGTTCTTCAATTTTCCTCTTATTTTTTGCAGGTGTTTTTGATCGCGGATACCCTTGGTTCACAACATGCCCATCCTTCCAGCAATACCGGTTTCTTGTGTCGATACCTAACCGATCTGGAGAAGGACTTAGCCAATGCTCGTAATCAAATTGCCAATCTTCACGCCCACTATGATTCTGACCAGGAAGTTTTGGAAGCTCTACTAAATGATGCCCAAGATACCATCTTGGATATGAGACAACTGGTTACTTTGGAGCGGGATCGTGCCAGAGAGTTGGAGGATCATATAAACAACCTATTAAGTCAAAGCCGTACTTCCGATGCTTTGATATCTTCTCTATTGGCCGAAAGGGATTTTCTAGCTACGAAGTTGTCGGATTTAGAGAGATCTCATGCAGTGGATGTGTTGATCACCCGTGCTGAGGCTACCTTGGCGGTTCCAAGTTTGGAACAAATAAGGGCAACCTTGCGTGTGGAGATGCGGGAGATGGTTGTGATGGGTTTTCAAATCTGTTGGGAGGCTGTAAGGACACTCCCAGGTTTTCCTCCACACCTGGATCTTCCCGATCTTGAAATCATTACCCCCTCTAATACTACAGCTCCTTCTGCATCTCTTCGAAGATCTATAGTTCCACCAGTAACTATTATGGATCTTGTTGATCTTTCCGAAGAACAACGTCGTTGCCTAATTCGAGAAGGCAAACGTCCTATGTAGAATTAATCCTTTCTTTCGTATGTTATGTCTGTAATGGCATATGTAAATTGAACTACGAGTGGCTTGATTCCCTTATACCGGGATACGTAGGCATCTCGGAATCTATTCGAGTTCAGTCATATTTATATGTGTGTATGCAAGTTAGTCGGGTTAGATGGCTGTATCGGAATGAATCGTGTTTTGTGACTATGTACGAATTCCATGTTTATAAATAGAAGCCATCTTTATTCCACCACGACTTTATTTACATGTACACTGGTGTGATACCCTTATTTACATTGTTACTACAAGACACTAAGCATAATACTTTCTAAGATTCAATGCATTCCAAGTTCGGGTAAGTACGATACCTTCAGGGGTACTTAACTGATAAGTAGCAGGTCCAATGATTTTGCTCACCTTGTATGGTCCCTCCCACTTGGGCTGCAGTTTAGCAACATTCTTTGATGCTCCTGCTCGTTTGAGAACCAAATCTCCGACTTGGAATGTTCTGAACTTAACATTTTTGTTGTAGTGCCTGGCCATTCGCGCTTTATACTCTTCCATTCATATTGATGCTCGATGCCTCCTTTCTTCCAACAAGTCCAAAGCTAGAGCTAGATTAGAGCTATTACTAACCTCTTCATATTCTCGAATTCTCCAACTTTCGGTTACGATCTCTGGTGGGATTACGGCCTCACAACCATAAGCCATGCTGTATGGTATCTCTCCAGTGGCGGAGCTAGGGGTCGTGCGATATGCCCACAAAACACCTGGAATTTATTCTATCCATCATTCCTTGTGATGGTCCAATCTAGCTTTAATGCTCTTTAACAGGGTTCGATTGGTTCTCTCAACTTGACCGTTACCTTGGGGATATCCGACGGAATCAAAACGATGCTTAATTTCCCAATGCTTACACCAGTCCTCTACCTTTTTGTCTTCAAACTGTAGCCCGTTATCGCTCACAAGGTATCGAGGAATTCCGAATCGGCATAGTATGTTTCGCCATAGGAAATTGACAACAGCGCCAGCTGTAATTCTTGCCATCGGCTCTGCTTCCACCCACTTTGTGAAATAATCTACTGCTACCAACAGATATCTCTTTTGCCTCGGATTAGGCATCAAGGGTTCTACTAAATCTATTCCCCATTTGGCGAAGGGGCATGCTAGTAAGTTCGGTTCCCACGGGGCCGCTGGTTGATGAATCTGTGAAGCGTGGGCTTGGCACGCTGGACATCTGCGCGCGTATTCTTGGCAATCTTGAATCATCGTAGGCCAATAGTACCCTTGCCTTATAATACAATTGGCCATGCTCGCACCTTGCGAGTGATTTCCACATGTTCCTACGTGCATTTCTTTTATCACCCCCAACGCTTCCTGTTCATCCAGGCATCGAGTGTGAGGATTAGAGTAGCATCGTCGAAACAAAATTCCTTTATGCAAGAAGTATCTCGTTGCTTTCCTTTCTAATCTCTTTCTCTCTATGTCGTCATCGTAATATTGTGTAGGGTCCTCTAAATAAGCAACTATATCTGATATCCATCCTGATGCCACCGGGGCTATGATGGCGTTGATGTCTTCCTGAGGCTCTTGCTGTTCTGATTCCATAGCTTGTAGCAAAGTAATTTGCCGTGTTCCGACCACAGATTGAGTTGCTATTTTAGACAATGCATCTGTTTCTTGGTTCTCCAACCGAGGAATTTGTCTCAATTGGAATTCTTCAAACATCTTTTGCCTATTCCGAACTGTTTGAGCATAGGCTTTCAATCGCTCTTCTTTTACTTCGAACTTTCCTATTGCTTGCTGCACTATCAGCTGTGAATCACTGTGAATCACCACTCGACTGATGTTCCCTTCCATGGCTAGCCTCATCCCGATCAGGAGGGCCTCGTATTCGGCTTCATTGTTAGACAAGGGGTAATTTATCCTGATGGCAAAACATAGATTTTCTTCTTCCTCGTAATTCTTCAGGACTACTCCTGCTACGCCGTGTGTTCCGACGGATGATCCGTCTACATACACATGCCATAATACAGGTGGCCTCTCATCTTGCATTTCTTTCATTTCTACCATAAAGTCAGATAGAACTTGTGCTTTGATGGCTGGACGTGGAGCGTATGACAAACTATACTCACTTAATTCTATTGCCCACTTTACCATTCGTCCTGATGTTTCTGGATGATTGAGTATGGCTCTTAACGGATATTTGGTGAGTATCGTCACATGATACGTTAGGAAGTATGACCTTAACTTTCTAGCCGCTACTACAAGGGCTAATATCAACTTCTCTGTCTGCCCATAATTCTTTTCCGCGTTTTGCAGGGTTTTACTAACATAGTACACATGACGATGATCACCCCCGTCATTCTTCACCAATACTGCACTTACGGCCTCATCTCCAGCCGACAAATATACAAACAACTTATCTCCAGGCTCAGGCTTGACTAGTAACGGAGGACTAACCAGATAATTCTTCAGGCTATCGAAGGCTACTTCACAATCGGGAGTCCATTGAAACTCCTTCACATTCCTTAATACTTTAAAGAATGGTAAGCCTTTCTCCGCTGACCGTGATATGAATCGGTTGAGTGATGCCATCTTCCCCGTTAGCCTTTGCACTTCTTTTATTGTTCTAGGGGATTTCATCTCTACGATGGCTTTGGCTTTTTCTGGATTGATTTCTATTCCCTTTTCTGTTACCATATACCCTAGGAATTTCCCTCCTCTGATCCCGAAAGAGCACTTCTCGGGATTTATTTTCATGCCAAATTTATCCATGATGACCAGAGCTTGTTGTAAGTCTCTCGGATGATCTTCTGCCCTCTTGCTTTTCACAATCATATCATCTACATAAACTTCCATCGTATTTCCAATGACATCTGAGAACATCAGATTCACTAACCTTTGATAAGTGGCACCAGCGTTCTTAAGCCCCAAAGGCATGACCATGTAGCAATACGTACCAACATCCGTAATGAAACTGGTTTTCTCTTGATCTTCCTCCGCCATTGGAATCTGATTGTACCCTTGGTCATCGTCCATCGTGGATAATAGTGCGCATCCTGCCGTTGAGTCCACCAACTGGTCGATGCTGGGTAAGGGGTAACAATCTTTTGGGCAGGCATCGTCCAAATTAGTAAAATCCACACACATTCGCCATTGTCCACCTAACTTAGGTACTAACACCACATTGGATAGCCATTCAGGGTATATAACTTCCCTTATTTGCTGTAATCCGAGAA
This sequence comes from Linaria vulgaris, assembly GCA_948329865.1. Taxonomy (NCBI): domain Eukaryota; kingdom Viridiplantae; phylum Streptophyta; class Magnoliopsida; order Lamiales; family Plantaginaceae; genus Linaria; species Linaria vulgaris. The sequence continues at coordinate 43,097,443 of OX415251.1, forward strand.
GGCGTAGTATTTCCGACTTGATAATCCCATTTCTTTATGGGCCCATGTTTCTTTTCTTTTGCCGGATAGGTTTGATGATGGGATTGACATTGAGGCGATGTTGGCATATCCCGGGGCTGATTCTTCCAGGTGGGCCTCCTTCCCATGCAAAGAGGTGTCTGTATTCCTTTAGGATGGAAATGACTTCCTTTTTCGATTGCCAGACCCATTCATGTTCCTACTTTTACTTTCTTAATTTCCTCTTCTAGTTCTACCAGTTTTAATTCTTCCACCGGTTGGACTCGTACTTCCTCCATTTTCTGTTTTTTCCCCGGGTGACTAAGTTCTTCTTCCACACTTGTTGGTATGGCATTCATACGACATTCCCTAGCCTTGATTTGATTGCCTCATATTTCTCCAATACCTGACATCGTGGGGAACTTTACCTTGAGATGAAGAGTAGAGGGTACGGCCTCGAAGGCGTGAATAGAGGGCCTTCCACATATTGCATTATATGTTCGTGAGGATGCTTCTACTACCCAAAATTTCACATGCTCGGTATGCCGCACTGCTCCTTCACCCCAAGACATCGGAAGTATGACAATAACCAAAGTCCGGCTGGTTTCTCCTGATAAGCCTACCAAAGGTATCTTCGTAGGATCAAGATGTATTCTTTTTAACCCCATCGCTCCGAAAGTTGGGGTAAATAATACATCTACTGAGCTTCCAGTATCCACGAGGACTCGTTGTATCTCGATACCCATTATGGTTGCCTTAATTACCAACGGGTCTTCATGAGGATATACAATTCCTTGAAGATCTTCGGGTCCGAAGGATATTGTTGGTAGCCTCATTCCTTGCACTGTGCAAACCGATAGTCATTGTCCCACCTTTCTGGCCTCTTTGAGATATTTTTTCTTTCTTCCATCCGGAGACGAGGATATATCTCCTCCTTCAATCATGTTAATGGTTCTTCCCGATGGGGGGTTATCTCGATATGTATCTGGTGGTGGTGGTAATTGTTGATTAAATTCATCCTGTTCATCATTCCTCGAGGGGGGTTCAACGACCATCTCCCCTTCTTCATTCCGGGCTTTCTTTCGTTCCATCGAATGATCCTCTCTGTTATTGCTTAGGTAATCTCTCAGATATCCCAAGTCCAGCAACCTATGAATTTCATTTCGCAGATTCTTACAACCATCAGTTGTGTGGCCATATGCCTTATGATATTTGCAGAACTTTCCTGAATCCTTTTTCTTGTATGGTTGTCTTACTGGCATAGGCCAAGAGAAATCCTTATTTCCTCGCATTACATTTAGCACTTCCGACTGGGTGATGGTTAAAGCTGATAATGGTATAGGCTGAAGATGCCTTTTCACCACCCCAGGATTGTCTCTTCGAGGCGGGGGATTCTTAGATTCCTCTTTTTCTTTTGGCCTTGCATTGGCATCGGCGATTTCTGCCTTCAACTTGGACTTTTCCGCTTCTTCCATCAGGATATACGTTTCTGCTTTCTGCATTAATTCATTCATGTCCTTTACTCGATTTCCTACTAGGTATCAGAAGAAATTCCCCGATCGCAATCCCTGAGCAAGAATGTCTGCTAACATGGTCGGATCTATGTTGGGGACGTCCAATACTTCGTCAGAAAAGCGTTTCATGAAATCTCTTAAAGATTCATCTTTTTGCTGCTTTATGGTAAACAGATGACATGCTGATTTTGGATAGCGTCTATTACAGGCAAACTGTCGTACGAACAAACTAGCCAACTGGGAAAAGTTGGATATTGTGCCTGGTGGTATCTGCGTAAACCATGATTGTGCCCTTCCTGTCAGTGTAGCTCGAAAGATTCGACATAACGCGAAATCTGGGGCTGACTGCAAATCCATCGTTGCGATATATTGATTGATGTGATCTTGCGGGTCTTTTCCATCTTTCTCTCCTGAATACATGGGTAGGTTAACTGCTCTTATGTAGGCTGGAATTGTAGCTTGTGCAACATCTGGTATAAACGGAGATCCATGATATACTGGCTCATCTTCTGGTGTGATGGCCCTTTTCATGCTAAGCATCTCTCGTCGGAGATGATTCAATATTTCCCAAAGAGCTGGCTCATTGCTCGAATGAGGAAACATGTTGGGGCGATAAGGAGGCATTCTATCCTCGAAACCATTACCAGGTGGAGGTATCACTCCTGGATACCTTTCTTGTCGACACCCTGGCTGTGGTGGTGGTATTTGTTGTGGAGTTGGCGTCATTCTTGAGCCTTGCTCTTCCACCCTATATCTCTCTCTGTAGGGTTGTATAGGTTGTGGTTCTGGGGGTCTTTCGTTAGTTTGAGCCCTTCTTAAAGCTGCTTCTACTAGATCTTCAAACACTGTTCTTGGGATATTGATATAGTCGGCATTAGGTGGTGGAGTGTTTCTAGGGGAACCCTCTGCAGATTCTTGATATATACTCTCACTGTGGTTTTCCGTCCGATGTTCGGAATGGGCTGATCTGTCCATTTGTTGTGAATATCGTAAGTGCCGAGACTCTTTTACTGACGTAACTCGAAGGCAATAATTTACGGCGTTCCCACAGACGGCGCCATTTGTTAACTCAGGGGAGTAAATCTTGTATTTTTTAGTTCGAGGAACGCCTAGCCCAAATAGCCAGTAATTGAGTTTTAGAAAAAATAAGAAAAGACAGTGTTGTATTAATATTCTTGCTTTACAGACTGATTTTAAACATCTAATTTTTCTCTCTTCCCCCGATCTGCCTTTCTTCTTCACCAAATATGAGTATTTATAGTTCTCTTTCGATTGCATGCCCCTTATTGGGTGGCAGATCCACAAATGTTTACATGCTAACTCAGCTGCTTATGATGTGGCCACTTATCTCTTCTTGTGCTGAAGCATCACAGGCAAGGGTGACACCTGGTTAATTTGTGGTTGATTCATGATATGGGTGATGACACCTAGTTTTTGCATGGCAGGTGTATTTCGAAGGATGACACTTGGCTTTTGTTCTAGAAGTGTTTCTTCTTGTATGCCCTTGGACGAACTTCTTCGCCCTCGGATTAGCTGACATAGAATTATTCTACCCGTAATGATGCCATCAGGTGATTTTGCTATTGCTGTGCCATCGGGATGTCTCCCTAATGATGCCATCAAGTAATTCGGTTACTGCTGTGCCCTCGGGATGTCCTTCCTCGGGGTTCGTAAGATATATTCTTCGATATATCGCTTATAGGTGGTACCCCTCGGGGAGAACATATTTAAGGCCTCCCGTTTATAGGATTGTTCACTAGCTAAACATCGGCGATTATTAGGCATCGTAAAGTCATCCAAGACTGGTAGTGCCTTTAGCATCGGATGCTCTGTGAGTGTAGTAATCCGTATGTCATCGGAGATAAAGTTTGCGGAGAAGCAATTTTACCTTCCAATGATGAACGTTATACTTTTCCTCCGATAGAGAATGTTTTGCTTGTCCCTCGATGGCCAACGTTTTGTTCGCCCCTCGATGGCTCCAGGTTCCGATGGTCACTATTTTTCTCCCTAGGTTAACAATTCGAGTTCGACTTATAACAACAACGAATCAGTCACGTTCGATGCGCACATCGAACGCCATCTATTCGATCTGCACTATTCTTTGTCTTATTTGGATATCTAGAGCAATTCAATACTTGTAATAGACAGCAGATGTTCTGGACCAAGTTAGTCCGTTTATTATATTGGATTAACATTATTTTGACTTGTCAGATCTATTTGTAATTATCTCTGGTGTATTGTAACGCGAACGAGATACAGTACCACGCCTTTCGATGTATAATAAGAATTTCCGATGCATCATTCTACAAACACATCCTTAAAATTAAACTTCCTCTTTCAACCTTAGTAATAAGTAAAAAAAAGTAAGTTGAGAAAAACAAAAAGAAAAAAGAAAGAAAACATTAGTAGACATAAGAAGATATTTTCATCTTCTCTTCTCGCCGCAATTACGAATTAAGAAGATTCATGGCTGACCACTCCACCGAAGATTTAGATAAACTCCTTGACAGTAAGGACACATGAAAAAAACCCATCTTTTCTAATTATTCTTTACTTGCTTGTTGAATCATGGTTATGAATTAATTGTTCACATAATTTTCAGGTGCTTTGGATGATTTTCAGACCCTCAATCTCACCTCTTCTGCTCAAAGGTCTCCTTTTTTCTGTTAAATTATTACTTTATATGTTAAGACTTTTTTTTTTAAAATTAGAATTTTAATCATTTGTTTCAAGGTGTTTTTATTTTGATTATTCTGAACTAGTTAGTATTCTTGAAGGTCGTTTGTTTGCCACCAATCCCAGAATTCGCTGGTCTTAGGAAAAAGGTTGCTTTGTATTTATACATTTAGTTTTGGGACTTTATATATTCATTTTTCCTTGATGGGGTTTTAGGGGTGTGGATAATATCATAAGTGATGAGAGCAAGGAAGGGAGTTCATCATCATCATTGTTGCCAAATGGGAATAATATTCAAGGATTGGGAATGGGGTTGCCTGATTTGAAGATTAAGAAAAAGGGCAAACAGAAGGTGCAACCTCCCAATCCCGACTCCCATATTTCCGAGGCACTTGATAAGCTCAGAGAGCAGACTCGCGAGGCAGTCAAAGGTTTGGAATCCGTCACTGCGGCTAAACCACTGATTGGCGGAGATAATTTCGGTAGTGAGGCGATGATGGAGGATTGGGTCAAGCAGTTTGAGGAACTTGCTGGCTCTCAGGTTTGTGTTCTTTATTTATTATTTCTCGAGCTTATGCTATCTTTTTGTCAGGGGATCCCTTATATAAGATGATTTTATTTGTGGTTTAGCGGTTTACATTAGTAAAGATTTCTGGGTACATTTTATGTTTCTGATGTTTGAGTTGAGTAGTATTTTCATTGTTTTTGTCAAGGGACTTTCCATGTGTTGGTGCATGTCGGGTTTGTACCCCTTTTCTATAGAAGTTTTTGAGGAGTCTTGCACGATAATATTTTTATTTCATGTGATCTAAGTGTAGTTTATTCATATAAGTTTGCTTGTGCACACCTTGTTCTTGCCCATGTATCATCTCTCGCTCCACAAATCAATCAATTGCGTATAAGCACCTGCAATAGAGGGGAAGTCTCGTCTGATGTGGACTACTATTTTTTAAGGATTCAAGTGAGCCTGGTACGCTGTTGAGTCAAACTTGACCAATCAGGGACCCTGGTCATTCAAAATTGGGTATCAATACCTCATCATGAGGACATATTTTTAGCTCCGTATCATGGATGAACACAAGAAGACACCAGCCAGTTTTGACTTGGTCTTGAACAGTTGGGAGTCGTTAGTCTTAGCCCTGAATTATGCTTGTGCACCCCCATAGATTTGTATCTCTCCTGCCAGACATTGAGGATTATGACTCCCATTCACCAAAACTTTATAGTTATATGTCGTATTATGGCCATGCTTCAAGTTTTTCATACCCTATTTATTTGTATTTTACGGCTAAAAGTTGGTTCGGCTAGTACTACTTCTTTTTCTTTTTCTGCTATGTTAGTTATTTTTTCGTACTGAGAGTGGACCGTTCATGATTAGGAATTTATCTACATCTTTTCTAAGTGCTAAACAGATTTTTGGTCTCTTATATTTTCAGGACATGGAGTCAATTGTGGAGACCATGATGCAACAGCTTCTGTCGAAGGAAATTCTTTATGAACCCATGAAGGAAATCGGAGAACGCTATCCCAAATGGTTGGAAGAGAACAAAGCTAAAGTAACAGATGAGGAATATGCACGTTATTCCAGCCAGTACGAATATGTGAGAAATCTAAACCAAGTTTATGAAACAGAGCCCAACAACTTCAACAAGATTGTTGAGCTCATGCAGAAAATGCAAGAGTGTGGTCAACCACCGAACGATATTGTGCAAGAGCTTGCTCCAGACTTCGATATATCAAGTCTTGGACAATTGTAAGTGCACCCAAGTGTCCCTTTGTTGCAGCGCAACAAATTTTTAATATAACTTCTCATGGGCAGTGGTATAATCTTTAAATGAAGCTAGTCAACCTCTATGATGAGAAGTTTCTTTTGCAACTCCTTTATTTGCCATATTTGTTTTTACTACCGCGGGTTAGGAATTATAAACGAAGCTGAAACAAGATATACAGTAATCCTTACAATGTGTTAAGATCAAAATTACATCTGTAAGCCTACTTTTCTCGGGAAATGTTTGCCTATTTAGAGAAAATAGAACAAGAAGCACCAAGTGGGATCAAAAGAGTAGCAATCTGATCCACCGATCATAAAAAAGGATTAACTAGGAGCAATTATAAACATTACACATATGTGGTTTGAGTGCAGATATGATGTTTAGGTTTGGTTGTCCGTAATATATGTGTTGACCATTATATCATCATTACCAAATGCTCAAAACTATTTTCCAGCCTTCCTTAATTTTTACTTATTTAGTAACTGAGAAATATTTTCTATTGCTCTTGCAGGTCACCAGAGATGCTTGAATCTCAACAGAATTGTTGTATTATGTGAGAGAAGCTTTTGTATTTTCCTTTTTCTGTCTTGTTTTTTGTTATACCAAAAGTTCGAAAACCAGGTAGTCACTTGACATGGAATTGTTCCATTTCTTGAATTATAGTTTCTTCAATCACTATAGTTACTTCAATTGGTTTACACTTTCGGATTTGCTATGAATGATATCATTTGTCTTAAAAAGAGAACGAAGTGACAGTACTGATACTGCGTACTGAATTCATTTTCGTTCTTATGGATCTGTCTGCTTATTCCATAATGATCTTTGGTCCTGGACACCGTGGTCTTTTATGTTTCACTAAACATGATCAAGGGCCATGCTAGTTGATGGTATATAAGTTAGAAATATAACCTTGCTCTGGGTAAGGAAAAGGTTTGCGAGTTCAGGTTTGTAACTAGCTTCCAAGCTGCCCTTTATAAGGTCTTTGTTCGCAAGCTCTTATTATCCATAATTTGATTAAGAACATCGAGGCTGGTTTTGGGAGAGGGTGATTATAGATATCTGTAAGATCAATATGCAGAGATAACTGATCTCTCCCTTTGTCCAAGGATCAATGCTTTTACTGCTTATCTAGGCGGTTCTCAAAAATCAAGTTGTTCGAAGTTTGAACAACTCTAATATGTCGTAGGAAGTTAAGTTGTTCATCGTGTTGGTTTACTTCTGCATACTGATGAAATGTGAGACAGACAGATCAAAATATCCCTAAAAAACAATTGAGAAGTGGAGATTTCTCTTCTTCCTCTTGCTCTTGTGTTACTCTGAATTCTTAACTGATTCAAGAGTGAGATGCTGAACTATGCATCAAAGAATAATTTAATCGATAACACAAGTGTATCTGCCGGAAACATGTTTGTTTGGAGGTGCTAGTGTTCTCTTCAAATAGACATCAGTTACATTCTCGGCTAAAGCCTGATGAATTCTTATTCTGTTCGAATTTTGCCAGGTTACGAGTAGTTTTCATTTGGTGACTATGTTACACTAGCTGCGTGTTAATTATGATAACATAGTGATATCATATTATCATATACCTCACTAGTTCACTGAAGGAAAATTTCGCCTCGCAAACGTAACAGCTATGCATGATGAAGTTGAGAAAGTATTCAGAATCTGAACATAGAAGGTGAATATTTGCATTAAGAGTTGGACAAAGATAAATCTAACACATAACACAACATGACTATCCATTTAAAACCCAGTCTTCACCTTCACCTTTGCTAAAAGAAAAGAATTCATTGCTAAAAGTCCTGGCCGCTTTATATGATATTTGTACAACCATCATCATTTTCCGTTTCAACACAACTTATTCAACTCAGAAAGCGAACCATTTCCCCCTAACCGAAGCAACACTCGTTCTCTGTCAAGCGATATCTGAAGAGCTGACATAATTTTACTAAACGACCTCGACAGAAATGAAGAGCAACAGAATGCATACCCAAATACGGATAGTGCCCTCACAACCCCATCAGGGTACCAGGGGTATGCCATTACAACAAGTACGCCTGTGATCCCCAGCCACGGCGCCAGGACATGCAACATAGGTAGTAGGAAGACATTGACTACAATGCAAGAAAGTGAAAAAGCCCCTAACAAGTAGAGACACCAGCCCATGTAAGGATGAATGGTGTGGGGAGTAAGGAAGAAAGGGACAATGTAGGCTACAAGAATTGACCATATGGCGATCACTTTGTAGCCAGCCTGCATGAAGAAGACGTTATTTTCTTCACGCCGATAGCATAATTTAGACAAGTTGGGGTAGGCTAGGCGCGCCATGGCCATTATTCCCAAGTAGAATATGGCCTCAATCACTACAAGTGGCAATTCTGCACCATACCTGATAGAAATTAAGACCAGAAACTGATTATATCATAGTTATATACTTATATACTTATAGAATATTAAAAGAACAACTAAAGCAACAATCTGAGGTTGAACTTAATATCATGAACCTGGCTGAAACTTGCATTATGCCAATTGTCCATTTACATCTTAATTCACATTTTTTCGTTTTAAAGAACTGTTACTGAGACATCAGTAGAGGTTTGACAGACTGCAACTCGTAAGGGGCAATGCTCATGTTATTGAGACCTCAATAGAAGTTTTTAATGTTGGAGTTGATGAAGGTTGGTGATATGGCCACATAACAATACGAAAAGAAAGGATATCATAAAATTGTAAGAACATATCAACAGTACACAAATTACTAGAAATGCATAAATTCTGAGAATTTTTACCCTATAGTTTGTAGCCGTTGTTTATGCCATTGGACACCTAGAGGGAGGACGGGCCACGACCACCAGTACCAAGGCTTCAACCACGGAGCACCAGGGAAAGTGATAACACTGTTTGGTCCACACGGCACACTCCACCGCAGCTTCAAATCTACACCCAAATGAAACATTTTCGTATTTTATGCATTCAAATTATGGATGTACAGCATTTTTATGTGCTTACAATAGTAAGAAGCATCCATTTGATAACCAAGAGGAAGCCTGTAAGTTCCATTTAGTTTTGTTTCGTTGAGGGGAGGATGAAACATTGGTTTGTCAAGTAAATTAGGGAAGTAGCCTCCGATAAATCCTTGATCCGCGCCATCAGGATTACTTCTTCCCGCCTCTACTTGGTGAATCATGTCATTGAACACCGCCAATGACGGCTGCATTGCAAAGCAATCTATGTTACAAATATGTACTCAGTACTCCCCTTAAATCACAACTTGGTAAAAGTGTCACTTCTATTTACATGTTATGATCATTAGTTTATCAAAGACTCGACCAATTAACTGAACCTGCAAGACAAAGAGACCAGTATGAAAGATGCATGGATTGATGAAGACTGCACAGAATTGGCCACACTGAAAGAGCTCATCAGTTTTTTGGAGGAAGAGGTTGTCGGCGTCGAGCATCACCACTCTCTCATACTTAACAAGCTTCCATGCATACAGTTTGTTCAGTGTTTGCTTAAATCTCCAATTGAAATTTGATTGCCTTCTATATGGATTCTCAACGTTTTCGACCCTCATCACCTTCGCCCCGTCTTCCTCTTCCCTGTCATACATAGAACCAATTCATCAAATAGTTTCATGATGTACAAATCAATTAAAAATGGTGAAAGAAAACTTCATGAGATTCATCAATTTAGAAGTTTGGATGATATAATTATAATGTGCTATTAAAACCTCATATATATATATATATTGTGCAATTAACTATATAATAATGGCAAGTTATTGGAACTGAACTGTAACCATGATAAAATTGTGATCACAGACTTCAATTTTTGAACGAGTTAGGACAGAATATTTTTTAGTTCAAAATACAGCTTAGCTACTCTGTGAGGATTATATATAGATGGACTAATAATCTTAAGTTTCACAAAGTGTGCTACTCTCTTTGTCTTTGATCCCCTTGAAAATTGAAATTCCGTTACATGCAGAAAATATAATATGAAATTTTTGGTAATTTGTATGAATGAAGATCGAATGAGCTCTTTTTTTTTTTTTTTTGACTGAGCTAAATATTATGCATGTTTACCACGTACAGCACACACACAAAAAAAAAGAAAAAAATCAATGAGAGAAAGTCCTCACATTATTTAACAGAATAAATTCGACCGCTGAAAGTGATCAAACAGAGTACGTACTTAAAAATGATGGCGCACAAATGTATACTTTGAATTGAGCAATTTGATCGAGTCTTAATTAATCAACGCCTTATCATAGGCTACACATCACAAGACAAAAACTCGAATAACATCATCAACATGATTATTATACTTTATTCAACTAAAGCAACTCATTTGAAAGAGTGTAGATATTTAATTGCATACTAAAATAGTAAAAATTAGTTTAGAAAGCTAAATATCTTAGAGACTAGACTAGGATTTATTATTTAGCCGACACATTTCATACTATTCCAACTTGCTTGCAGTAATTTTTTTTTCTAAAAACAATGTCAATACTCAATATATATGAGCTTCATGATCGTTTCTTTATTTCATATTTTAAAGCAAAAGGTCATCAGCTTCTCCGAGGACAAGTCAACTCATATTAGTATATTCTTTGACATTAAAAACGCCGACCATCTCCTACAAAATTGTGTTACATTTCTTCTTATATTAAAAAATGACATTGGACACAATTTAAAATTTCGTAATTTCATGTTTCCTCTCCTTAGTTAAGACTTAAGAATTATTGAAATTAAAAATCTCTTCCCTTAAATCTTGTAGTAGGAGTCAACGCTTTCTGACAGAAGATCCTTAATTGGTACGGAAATTTCGAAGAAGGCGCTGCACAGAGAAATAGCTTTGACAGTACGTACGTGGATTCCAAACAACTTGCAGGGTCCATTTAAGGCTCCAAATAAAAGTATGATTAATTAGTTTTTTAACAACACCTTACTAAAACAAGTCTACTTTTTATATATACTCAATTTCGGATTTCATTTTTATCTCTAAAAAGCTTGCGCACAACTAAGATATATCTAAGAAAGTTAAGATTATGACATAAAACAACTTGCAGGGTCCATTTAAGGCTCCAAATAAAAGTATGATTAATTAGTTTTTTAACAGCACCTTACTAAAACAATTCTACTTTTTATATATACTCAATTTCGGATTTCATTTTTATCTCTAAAAAGCTTGCGCACAACTAAGATATATCTAAGAAAGTTAAGATTATGACATAAAACTACTATAGTAATATATCACGGGACATTAATTTCTTGAAATTGTTTTTCTACCTTCTATTATTTTTTTAAATACAAATGTATTAAATTATCATGATTTTCTTCATTAACCCACAAACTAGTTTTAAATATTTTATTATAAATAAATTTTATTAACTCTATTGCCGTAATAAAACAAAATAAAATAATGAATTTATAAGTGTTTCAAAGATAAGTTATTTATATGGAGCCTTTGTTGTACGAAAAGATGAACTAATTCTTATTAAAATAACATAATTAAAGGAAATAAATATTTAGCATGCCACATAAGTGTGTTCAAGAAGAAAAATAAACATAAGAATAATGTCTCAAGAGAAATATAATTTCATTCGGAGCCTTAAATGTAGGAAAAGATAAAGATATGAGGCCTAAATAATAAAAGAAGAAAAAATTGGGGGCCTTGACTGCTGTGCAATTAGCAGCAGCCAATGCAATGTAGTTGAGTGGGAACTTCTTTATATACAAGAGGGGTCAATACTCCCTGCACTCACAGATTTGGGGGCCTCACGTGGGCCGCACATGAGTGGGGCCCACAGGTCTGTGATTGCAGGAAATATTGCCCCTGCTGTATATCAAACAATTCCATATTTGATATCTGTTGATAATCTCGCATCGACTAAATGAATAAATTATAATATTAATTAAACAAAGCTTTAAGATTTGTCACAATCCCTAAAACATAGTTCCCCGGATCTAGTGATGGGATGTGGGCCGAGTCAACTCGCCTTGACTCGGCCCGTTTATAATATGGGGCGAGTTGACTCGCCCCATATTTGAGACGAGTTGAAGCAACTCGTCTCATTTAATAAGTGAGCGCAAGTGGGCTCGTCCGGATTAATCTGGACGAGCCCGACTCGTGTCCATTTTCGGCCCATTTCTATAAATGGGCTGAATATGGATCAAAAAAAAAGTTTTTAAATGGCCCAAAAAAATGTTTGGCCCAAAAAAAATATAATTTTTAAAAAGAAATGGGCCAAAAATGGCCCAAATGTCCTAATAAAAATGTTAAAAAAAAAAAAAGGAGAGCTCTTCAACGGCTCTTTCTCATTCAATGAGAAAGAGCCGTTGAAGAGCTCTTTCAAATTAAGAAAAATTAATATACAACGGCTCTTTACAATATAGAGCCGTTTGTTTTCCTTTTTTCTTATTTTTTTTTTCAAAAAAAATCTATAAATACCCCATTTTACAACAATATTTATCATCAATTATTCAAGCCTATTCAAATTTAAGTTTATACAAATATTTAAATTCCAATTCCAATTAGTGTTTCACTTTTAATTCTTATTACAAATTTTTCTTTCTTTCTTTACCATGTCAAACTCCCAATGTACCAATTCTCGTCGTCGTCGGTCTACTTCTCTTTCGTCCAACGATGCCGATCCTACATCAAGAGATATTTATCAAAATAATCGACGTCAACAAGAACAATTTGAGGAGAATTACGATTGGACACAACGTGATAGATTTGTGCCGGAAAATACAGAAGATATGGAGAATCTTTGTCTTCGACCAACGACCGGTGCCGGTGAATACACAAATTTGATTAACGAAATACATCATCGTAGGGAACACGTGCCGGTTCCCCCTCCCCCGAATCCCACCCATCAAGAAGAAGAACGTGTTGCCGACAACGATGACGACGACGACGACGATAACGACAACGACGATGACGATGGCGGTGAGTGTGGCGAGGACGAGGACGAGAACGAGACAATGGATGAAGAAGTGGAGCCGGACATTCCCGATACTCCTGTTGACGAAATGGGACCTCCGTCGAAAAAACGTAAAAAAGCTACTACTTCAAAAGTGTGGGAATGGTTCATAAAAAATGAGAAAGATGAAATAGCCACTTGTAAACTTTGCAAGCAAGTGTACAAATTTCCAAAAGGATACGGCACTACACCGTTGAAGCGACACTTGACAAAGAAACATCCGCTTAGAGGGTCGGCCGCAAATGATCCAGGTATGATACTACAACCGGATGGCACCTATCTTCCATGGTATTACACAATGACCATTCCAGATATTTAAACGAAAGATTACCCAATGTATTTTTTTTAGAGTTTACTTTTTATGTTTTTTTTTTCATATCTCTTCATGTTTTTTAAGTTAGCTTTTTATGTCTTTTTTTATTTATAGACTATAGTATTTTTAGAGTTTATTTTTTATGTTTTTTTCTCTCCACAACTTAATAATATTATCATGAATTCTATCACTTTTTGTCTTTTTTGTTATTTAAATTAAGTTCTTAAAAAAAAAATCAAACAAAAAATATGGGTCAAAATATGGGCCAAAATATGGTATCCGAGTTTGACCATATTTTAAGGAAAAAAAATGGATCGAGCTGGACTGACTCATATTGTAAACGAGTCAGTCCAACTCGTTTCATATAGAATGTGAACAAAACTAATCTGGGCCGAGCTGGCCCAAATCCGTCCAGATCCCATCACTACCCGGATCGGCAAGTGCACTTACACGTACGAAAAGACAAAAGCATATTCTTTAAATACCACGTCCACTTTTACGATGAAGAGTAAAATAAAGTGATAAACAATAGAAAGAAGTGGTTATTTCCTACTACATCAAATAAAATTGGTAGTTAAAAGTTAAACGCGAATTTCCAATTCTCAAAAAGTTATATAGCTAACATTTTCAGAAATCACTACCCCCATCAGTAGAATTTGATTTAACTTCTTGCTTTAATTAATTTCCTAGTATTATCAATATTTTTGGTAAAAGAGAGATTTCCAATAATGAGTTGTTGGGTTTTGAGGTTTGAAAAAAATGAAAACCTTTTGATAAGATTATTCTAAAAACACTTCTCCGAAAATTTTAACAAAAGCATCAGTTGTCCTTTTAGAAAGAAGAGATGAAAATTATGATGGTTAAGCATATATAGGAGACGGAGAGCATTTATTTCAGGGAAATAATCACAAATGTTATAATGCTTTTATGATCATTGACCCGATCATTCTCATAATAAATAACCAAAAATAACATATGATAATGATTTTTTGCAGTTGACATATATGGTAGTTGATCAAGAGAAGTATCTAACCCCTCAAGCTCGACATAAGTTTAACCAAAATCTCTCCTTATATATACTTTCATATTGTCACGTAGTTTCTTTGCCTAAACCGGAAGGTCAAATTTATTAAAAATAAATTAGCAAGTATTAATTCTATATCATTTTGAGAGATACATACACTAGTCATTAAATTTGTAGAATACCCATTTAAATCTTGGTGATATCCTACTATATATGTTTTCTGGCTAGCACAATCCTTTAATTAGGACAAAAATTAACTTTTAATATTTTATTTTCAAAACAAAGAATTATTGATTTTCTTTCCAAATTAAAGAAATATATATGATCAAGGAAAAAAGGGAAAAAGAATACTTACAGAGCACGAAGCCAGTGAAGAGGGACATCCATGGAAGCAATAACAACAAGATCAGCATCAACCTTAAGGTTCCCGAGAGATCGGAGCATGACACGTGTCGCTATGTAGAACTCGTAGTCCCTTGGTGTTCCCATGTACATCATCGTAGCATACGCGTTTCTGTGCACCAGTGCTCCTCCTAGTACACTTCTCTCGTGACACACAACAACAAACACTAACAATATCAATATACCTAAAAGCTTATTTCTCCCCATTCTTTATTATTTGTATTTATTCCTATATATTTTAATGGGTGTAATAAATGGCAAGAAATGTTCCAGAGGAATTAAGTGGGGTTTTCTTCCTAAAAGTGGGTCTTGTATGTGTGTGTAAATAAAAGAAGAGACACAGCTGATCTTTATATATAAAAGATTTATACATATATGAACAGATGTGTGCGATTGGTTGATTAAAAGAGGGTGGAGAAATGTGTTAATCTGAGTTTCCAAGTGCTGGAAGGAAGGCATAATATATATACACATGTCTTCTTTTATAGAAATGGGATCTTTTTGATTTTTTAATTCACTTAAGTACACAGGTGAACACCGGCCTCGATCGGCCTCTTTTTCTTTGTTTGAAATATATATATTATATTGTATAGAAATGCTTGTGTGTATGTGTACAATTTCAATTTATGTTGTGGGACAGGGAGATTATTTCACATTTGTTAAGAGAAAGATACAAATCTACTAGGTTGATTTACATTTTTTGACATGTATCATCAGTTCAGGTAGTTGAGGTACTTCTAAGTATATAAAGTCAGGATTGTTTTTTTTTTTTTTTATAGGAAGTATATATAGTCAAGTATTGTTTATCCTCAATATATACGACGACGCAAGTCTATTCTCTATGTGGGTCGGCATCTGACATCACAAGTATTTGTACTTTAGGCGCCTAATCTCGATTCAGGGAAATTCGGGCCCGTGAACTTGGTGCCAATGTGGCCTTCATTCGTTTTGGAGTGGGCCCTCCTTCGACAAATGGAGAGCTTCGAAGGCCAGGATGCCTCAAATGGAATGATTGCCTTTGAGAGGTTGCTGGGTGTGAGGCGTCGGGCCTCAACTAGGTAACTGGAAGGGGATGAAGAAGGGATCCGCTTGATTTGAGCCCAAATGAGATGTGTGGTTGGAGATGAGATGATGATGCTTTCCAACTTTGGGGGGGGGGGGGGGTGTTTATAGTTTCAGTTCTTCTCTAGTTGGTCGACAAGTTTTGTAAGGGGCGTGCCAAGTGTCCGCGCTAGTTGACACGTGTTGTTCGAGGGAGTATGGATTCGCGAAATGTCCTCGGTCTCATTGGTTTGTGTTTCCCGTGTGCGCTAACTTCTCCTAGGTCCACAAGAGTAGATTTAGTTGGGTATCCAGTGTCCGTGAGTGTGAGTATTTGGGTCGAATTGCATGTTTAATAGATCGAGTAATACTATTGGTCATCTACCTTGTCATCAGTTAAGTAGATGCAAGTTGAGTTGAAGGATTCATCGTTTATTCATACATAGACGTCTTAGGAACGTCTTGTCCTCTTCCTAAGATAACCCTTTGCAACTCCATGCAAAAAGGTTATGGTTCATTAATCCTTATCTCATATGCTTCATACTGATTATAAATAACTAGCCTTCGTCTATCATTGTCTTGCCTAGGCGGGTTTGGTTCAAGGCGAACAATTATGTTTTCTCTCTGCGCGGGACAGTGATCTTGTCGTTCATATCTTTGAGTTCTTTCATAGTGTTTGCCTCTCGTAGCATGGTCATAATAGTTCACCTTCACATTCCTCTTTCCCGCCTTCCATGAGGCTCATGCATTGTCTAAATCACTCATTCTTAGATCTCCATTGTCAAAAGTTAAATTGAGAATTCCTTAATTATTTTGTTTATTTTAGTTCGTTTCCAGGTGCTTTAAGTTTTAAGAGACAGTTGGTGAAAGCATAACATTTCATCAGAGAAATGAGCTAAAGGATGACACACACAATGCTATAAACGACAATCAAATTAAGAGTCTAATGTATGAAGCGACGAGTGATTCGAGCAATGAATGAATTTGATAGAGCTGAAGGGCCAAAAATTACACAATTAAGAGAAGCGGAATGGAGCAATTGCTGCAAGACATGGTGACAGAAGTTAGAAAGAATTACTGGTCTAGCCAAATACAATTGGAAAGCTAAGTACGTCTAGTTTGTAACACAAACATCGGATCTTGATTCCAACATCCATAAAAGAAGTTATCGCCAAAACGATGAAGTCGTGCAAAATAGAATAGTAGACAGAAGCGTGATTTGACCTACTAGGCGCGACATACAGAACCTATAACGATGTAACACCCCCACCAAGCACGACTTGCACCAAAAATCCCATCGAAAACTAAAAATATATGCCACCTTCCACATGTTCAAGCCAATTTGAGAGCGCGACCTAAGGGGGCGACTTGCCAAGTAGCCCTTGAACAAGTGTATTCCCTGAGTTAAAATCAGCAGCCACAACTATAAATAACACAAGGAGTATAAGGTTTTCAACATCAAACATCGCCACACATCTAGTTTTCTCTTGAGATCATTAGTTTAACTCATAGTCAGTAGAAGAGGGTGATTCAAGCCAAGATCCAGTCGAAAGAAGCAGAGCAACAAAGATTGAAGGCAAGGATGCCAAATTTCTCCGAGATTGAGAGTTTATCTTTTCTTTACTCTTTTGCTATGATTTTCTTATTTGTTTGTGTTGTTGAACTTCCAATCGCTAGTAGGTAGCCTTCTTCGTGTTTAGAGTAGGGAGTAATGACTGTTTATTCACAATGGACCTCTAGTTATGAATTCATGCCAAGTTTTATGTTTTTAGATGCTATTCATTTCATATATTCTATAAGATAGGATTAAACTACCCATGCATTATTTGACTTATGCACAAGAAGTAGGCTAACAAAACTCTTGTATAAGCTAGATTACTCGAATATATACCTTTGATTATTCAATAAAGTTAACACTTGATACTGTTGAATTGATTACGAAAATTTAACTGTTTTAGATTTATGACCTAATGAACTAGATCCTAAAAGGGAGGGATGGACTTTTAGGCTCGGTTAACATAACATTAGAAATTGGGTCATTCATTAAACACATATAAGCCTAGCACGGTGAAACTAACTAATAAGAAATTGGTGGTTTGATTATGAATTACATAATAAACAGTTATGAAATCGATCTTCAAATATACTTCATGGATATGAATATCCTTGTTATTTTATTGTTTTAGTAGCTATAAGCAAAACCTTATTAGTTAATCAAAATCTAGTTATTTAATTTTTGTTAAAATTCATCTCATTGTTGTCTATTAAGCAAACACCATTCTCTGCGAGATACAATATTCAGAACTTAATCTTACTTACCACATTATTAATTACGGTACATTCTTGTTCTGATGTAGGTGCAACTCGATTGATAGGCTCAATGGTAGCTACTGAAACTTCATCACGTTGTTGGGTGTTAGCAGCTGCAACAACTCTTTCAGCAACCCTGTTCAAGGACTCTTCCCTTTGCTGAGTATTCGTAGTGGACTTGGCCTTTTAGTTGCTATTGTAGACATTGCGATGGTGATGAACACGACAATGCACTTAGTTGTTTCCCACAGACGGCTCCACTAATGCGGGGGTGATTTTGTGTGTTGTCTAAGGACTCCACGTCAGACTAACCCAAACTCCCTATTGACCACAAGCTAGCTTTGAGTTCGAGAAAATTACCCCAATAAAATGTTAGATTTAGTTTCCAAGAAATAATCTTGTTTGAGATTATCCCACATTGCTAATGTACAGATGAGATGTGGATCCGAAGCATAATAAAAGCATTTTGAGTATTATCCCACATTGACAAAATATGTTAGACTCTAGCTCAAGTTTCTATAGAGTCTTTTATGGGCTTTATTGGCCAATTGTTTAAAAGTGGCTTAAATGTCCCACATAGAAAAATTAAAACTCTTTTGTGAATTAATATATATTTGTATTATAATAATTGGATAATTAAAAGTGCAAGACATAGGTGGTGCACATGCACACACGCGCGTCGAGCCGAGTATGTGCTTAGGTGCGCGGGCGCGTGGCGCTTAAGTGGCGCACTTAAAAAAATACTAAGCACTTAACACACTTGCATCAAGCATCGATCTAGACCGCAGATTTAAATAAATAAATAAATAAAATGAACGGCTAGGATTTTATTTGAATACTAAATAATATAGATTAAATTGGATGGTACAAATCTTATCTTACTTAAGATTTACATCTGACAGCTTAGATTAACCGAATAATTGGTGAGAATATTTAAAAGTTAAAATTTTAAAAATTAACATACACTTAATTATATCCATCAGATCATCTAATCAGATGAATAACAATTGATATTTAAACTGGAGTGTATTGCCTTTTCTGTGAAAGACTATCCGACTCTTCATACATCAATTCATTGTCTATAAATCTGCAGGATTATGAGAACCCATTATCATCAATTTTCGTACTCTCGCAGATTATATACAATTTTAATTGTTGCAGAATTATTTCTGTATTTTCTGTACTCTTGTTCTTTTTCTTTTTAGTAGATTTCGTAATTGAAAAACGCTATCTACTGTTCTTATTTTCTGGGCTTAAATTGTATCATGGGAAGCGATTCGTTGTAACCTTTTTGGCACACACGAGGTGGGGGTGAATTACGCTTTAAGGAAATTGTCTTTATTATACAATTTTCAAGTTTTAGATTGCGGCATTTTCGACAAACTCATCAGCATAAAGCATGGGAAATGCCAAAAATGTCTCTTCCTTCCAACTACATTTGACACCAAGTTGTGAAAATAGAATCTCTTCTTGAGACGACCACCGATTGTATGATTCGAGCTTTTCGAAAGGGTTGTGTGTCGTTAGAGGACGACACGTGCTTTTTCTCTCTCCTTGCGAGGTGCATGAATATTTGTATTTAGCTTCTTTCTTCGACCAAAAGTTGATCCACTCTTTGATTGGCACTCGAGGATCTTCATCACCAACATATGCTCGGATTAAGTGAAACGCATGGAACAAGGCTCTGCATGACCGCGGGATGTGATAGCTGTCCTTTTCTCTGCCGAAAAGTTCCCTCTCGCTCGGTATGATTTCGTCATATAGAGATCCAAATATAGGCAGGTCGGCAAGGTATTCCAAGTCCCATAGGAAAATTGAGAGCTCTCCAAGTAAAGTGACAAGTGTATTTGTTGACAGTGACCACGCTTTGCACAAGGCTTTTATGATTTCTAGGTTTCACTCATATGTGAATAGGGATACGTAGACGGGCTCATATGTGTTGGTGGAGGAAAGCGTAGGCTTGCACCGAACAAGGACATCTTCTATCCACTTCCAATATTCGGGGAAGTAATGGATTTGGACAGGAAAGTGAAGAGAGGCATTTTCCCAAGTGGCATCTCATTTGGCAATGCGCCGATCCAAGGTATCTAAAGGAGGATCATCGTTCGATACCCGATGGTGAGGAGAACGGAGCACGAATGACGACAAAGATCGATTGGAAGATTTGGGAAACTCTTCGGTCCAAACTTTTGGTTGAGTGGTGTTAATCAAAACATGCCATCGACTTGTGTAAATTCCGGCAAGAGAGGTGCCAACCTCCAACACGGTGTCACGTTTTGTCGATTGGTTTTCATCGCCGGTGATGGTTTGAGTTTCAATTCCATTTGAATTAAAGGTGTGGCCGAATTTCACCATGGTGCGTGAACTGTCATCACAAAGAAGCAAACAAAAGAGTTAGAAAAAAAATAGTACAAAAAAAGGGAAAATTGAAACAAAAAGGAATGTGTGCGAATAGGCCTACAGTGCTAAATAAAAGTCTCGTTCGTCGGCGTTCTTCGGTTTTCGCCCTTGTTCCTCGATCACATTCTCCGACTGGCTACACAACAAAAGAATTAAAATAATTAAATTCTTGTGATTATATAGGTCGTGGATGACCGGGCAAAGGGACTCTGATGCCAAATTTAGTTCATGCCCGTTGAGGGACGAGCCTAGAAGGGCGGTATAGGCCGTGTAGAGTAATCTGAATAGGTTATTCTTGATATATCATATGATATAAGTCATATGAGATAACTCATATGTTATATATCATATGTACTTGTCACACGTTATAGGAAACACGTTATCGGGCGTATTTAACATGTCATATACTATATGTCATATGAGAGTGATTTTGTAAAAGTGTACCTTGTTAATAATGATTATTCAGGTACTTACATAAGATTAGCGTCCTTATTTGTAAGAGCGTTGTTTGGCCTTGTGTGGTGGACCAAGGCCCGCACTTGTGATATGTCACACACATGCTATATGTCATTCGGTATGTCCGACGCTATATGTCATACATCATATCTCATCCCTCATATGGTATATGCTATAGGTGCATGTCGATTTTCTTGTCCGTATCAACCTGATTTCTATCTCGAGTCCGTTTATGTAGTAAAAGTTGATTTTGTCCTTTCTATCTCGAGTCCGTTTATGTAGTAAAAGTTGATTTTGTCCTTTCGTAAGCATAGTTACCTCGTGTACTGCTGTTATTCATCTCGTATATACTTTGGCGCAACATGTATAATAGAGAACATTCAGCTTTTGTTCTTAAATTTGGGATTGCTTATATCATTTTATATCATTTGTTGGGTTAATATTTCATTTGGGCCAGTATGATCTAGTGAAGCATAAGGGTATATAACTATATGTATTCTCGTACTTCTTTTTTTTTTTTTTTGACAAAGTATTCTCGTACTTCCGAAATGTCATAGATCTGAGTCAAGAATGTTCCTCGCGTTGACGTTTGGAGGAGACCTCCACTAGTTTCAGCCACTTCAAATGTATGATCCGGGGAGGGGTTTTAGGGAGAATAGACAACTTAAAATTAGTTAATTTTTGTGTAAACTGATGATTTGAGCGTTTAACTAATTAAGATTCTTTTTATATGCATAAGCAAGTTAGATATATACATGTTGCAAATAATGACTATAATGTTGTAACTATATTTAGAATCACGACCAATCCTGTTATGTGTTCTGCACTTCTTTTTAATAATATGACAATTATAAGCAAAAAGTTTATACCTTACGCATATATAACTATTATCAATTAGCCAATTTCAAACAGAAAAAGGTATAATCTTATAGATTATTTACGTTGGTTGGGCACTCACTGCATTATATTATTGTTATTATTATTATTATTATAATAGTAATAATTGTTAGACATTCTCTAATATGCTACCTCATATCTTTGAACTGTCTCTAACATCATACGAATTATTTATATTTGTGTAATTACATATGGGCATATACATGTGCTTGGCAGATTATATGTATATTATAATTGCAATAATATATGAGGGCCCAAGCTGAACCGGGATACGGGCCTATGTCAGATTTGGGCTTGGGCCCGCTCAGGTGGGGAGGTACCGAGGTATTATGTTTAACTTTAACTGAGGGGAAGACGTTAATTTTTTTTTTATTTCTTTTAATGGATATGAAGTTAAAAACGGATGTATGTTATTCTACCATCTTGTTACGACCCTCCATCTCCAAGGAAAGACACCCTGATCTGCTATAAAAAAAAAATCATAATTCTCTTTTAGGTGCTATCAAAAGCTAACAGACATCCATGCTGTCAACATGAGGAAGGTTGTCAACATGAGGAAGGCAGTGACCAAAGCTGATTCAGAACACATGCAACCAGATCAAGAGCACATGGCAGTAAAGAATTAAACGACTTCTGACAGCTGAGAGAATAACTTTTAGATGTGGAATGATGGGCTGTAATCTTACTCTTTTATTGTTCTTGTTGTCTATAAATGTACAAGTTTAATGTGAAGTTCAATACACAGAAAATATTCTTCTTCATCACATAAGAGCAGTTTCATAATTCATATGGTTTCGATTGTGTATTCATTAACAACAACTGAATCAATATGTTAACCTATATATCATTTGAAATGGTATCAGAGCAGTGTTCTGCATTGTCTCAAATATCACATTCATAGCTTCCACATATCAAATTATCGGTTCCTATCTTTTCTTTGTTTATTTCATAAACCTCAATGACAAACTCCACTGACTCAAACTCCACAGCACAAGCATCCACAAATGCTCAAAACAATGCACAGAGCAATATCAACCAAAGAATATATGAGGATCCTTCAAATCCATTCTTTCTGCACCATGGAGAGAATCCAGGGCAATCACTTGTGAGTCAGAAACTCACATCACAGAATTATTACAAATGGAGTAGAGCCATGTATGTGGCTCTATTAGCCAAGAATAAAGTTGGATTTATAGATGCAACTCACCTGGAGCCTAGCATTTTAGAACCAAACTATGGAAAATGGATGAGGTGCAACTACATGGTGTGAACTAGGAGACTACACATTGTTCTCTGATAATGCATACAAGGTATGGCATGAAATAAAGCGTAGATTCTCTAAATCGAGTAACAATCACATATTTATGTTAGAACAGATAATCATTGGAACAAAACAAGAGGGAAATGCACTTGTCATTTACTTCTCTAAACTGAAATCATTATGGGATGAAGTCAGTCAATATGAGGAACCAAGTAGCTGTTCTAATGTAAACTGTAATGTGATGCCTATGCTGAATAAAAAGAATGAACGCAGAAGAGTTATGCAAATTTTGATGGGACTAGATGAATCTTATTCACTAGTAAGAAACCAAATTTTATTAAAGAACCCTCTGCCTACTCTAGAGGATGTTCTCAGTCTAGTACTTCAAGAGGAGGCAAATAGAGAAATGTCTATTGCCTTTAATTCTCCTATAGACACTGCAGCTATGAATGTAAAAATGCAAGTTGCACCACAAATAGCTGCCATAAATGCAGGTTATCAGATTAATGGAGGTTATCAAAAACAACAAAAAACTTGGAACAAGTCTGGAGGAACAAAGAACATGCCTCCATGTGCTAAGTGTGGTAAAACAAATCACACCATTGACAATTGCTATGAAGTCTTTGGATATCCTCCTGGTCACAGATATGCTAGATTCAAATCTGGATTTAATGGAAACAATGGATACAATGGTAACAACAATCTCAATGGAAATAAGCAGACCTCAGGAAGTGTAAATCAGCTGAGCCAAATGGGATCTAATGCATGACAAAATGCTCCTATCTCACAGGAACAATTTCAGCATTTGTACAACATTTTTCAGAATAATACTAACCTGACAAATCAGGTTAAGAGCAATCCCATGATAACAAACAACTCAGGTAATCACTTGACCCTTAGTTGCTGCTATTCTAATCATACTCATATGACTGAGCATAATCCAATTGGGAATACAAGGATCCTGGATTCTGGTGCCACATACCACTTTGTCTGTGATCAAGCACTGTTTTCTTCATGTGAACCTGTTACCAATTCCTTTGTAAAGCTTCCTAATGGACTAACTGCACAAGTGACCATGATTGGTAATGTCAGAATTAACAAGAAAATAACCTTGAGTCAAGTTTTATATGTTCCCTCTTTCTCTTTCAATCTTGTCTGAGTGAGCAAACTCATTTGTCAAATGAAATGCTTAATCATCTTTTGGTCTGATCTGTGCATCTTTCAGAATATCAGCAGTTGGAGAATAATTGGGATGGCTAGAGAGATCAAGGGTTTATACTGCATAGTGGAGGACAGAGAATCCTCTAAGCCAATCAGTGTTCTTTCTCATATTAATTCTATTCAATCATCTTCTATTTTATGGCACAATAGATTAGGACATCCTTCTGTATCAAGGTTGTCTCTTCTTCATTCAACAAGTGATGATTTTCATCACAAATTTGACAATATTGTCTGTGATATCTGTCACTTTTCTAAATAGTCTAGAGTACCTTTTTCTCTGAATCCTAAAAGAAGTGATAACATCTTTGATCTCATACATGTTGACATATGGGGACCTTATAGTACTGCTTCTATTAATGGCTCTCATTATTTCTTAACCATAGTTGATGATCATAGTCGTTTTACTTGGCTATATTTAATGAAAAACAAAGGACAAGCAAGAAATTGATTGCAGATTTTTTTTTCAGTATGTATTCATACAATTCAATAAGCACATTAAAGCTCTCAGATCTGATCAAGGGCAAGAATTTAACATACCTGAATTTTTCAGAGCTAAAGGTGCTATACATCAACAAACTTGGACATATACACCTCAACAAAATTCAGTAGCAGAAAGGAAACATAGACACCTTCTTAATGTTGCAAGATAGCTCAGAATACAAGCCAATCTACCTTTGAACTTTTGGGGTGACTGTGTTTTAACAACAACGTATCTTATTAACAGAACCCCTACACCTTTACTTGATAATCATACTCCATACTACCTTTTACACTCCAAGCAGCCACAATACTCTCACCTTAGAACCTATGGCTGCCTTTGTTTTGCAACCTCTCTGCCCAAGCCACATAATAAACTTCTTCCCAGAGCCTCCAAGTGCATCTTTATAGGTTATCCTGCTGATATTAAAGGATACAAGCTTTTTGATCTTCATAATAAATATGTGTTTGTTTCCAGAGATGTTATCTTTCATGAACAAATATTTCCATTTCACTCTTCATCCACCTCAGTGCCTCATCACACTACCTCACTATCTCCAACATCAGATTCTATGGATCTATCATATTATCCTTCTTCAGACAATGAATCTACCCATTTGCCTGATACAACTCATATCCGGGAATCAGATCATACCTCAACACTTCCTTCACCAAATCACTCACACAGTCCTCCCACTCATCATTCTTCCAATGAACATCAGTCTTCCTTCATTACTGATAACTCACCTGATCACATTGCTCATGTTGCTGACATTGAAATAAGAAGGCCCACTAGGCTTAGAAAGGTTCTCTGTCATCTTCAAGACTATCAGTGTAAGCTCATTCAATCTAAGTCTTGTCTCATGGATTCTACAACTGATGATGTCCATCAAGGTACACAACATCCTCTTGAGCTTTTTTTTTTCCATTTGTCTGATTCTCACAACAAGTTCATATTATATGTTGCTTCAACAATTGAACCAACTTCTTATGATCAAGCAAAACTTGATCCTCTATGGAGGGATGCTATGCATGCTGAATTACAGACTTTGCATGAAAACAATACATGGACCCTAACTTCTTTACCTCCTGGTAAAAATGCTATTAGATGCAAATGGAATACAAGATCAAATATACTGCCACAGGTCAAGTAGAGAGATATAAGGCTAGATTGGTAGCCAAGGGATATAATCAACAAGAAGGATGTGACTTCTTTGAAACATTCTCTCTAGTAGCAAAAATCTCAACAGTCAGATGTCTCCTTGCTTTAGCAACTGCTCAAAACTAGCTTCTCTATCAATTGGATGTAAATAATGCTTTTCTATATGGAGACTTGGAAGAAGAAGTCTATATGTTACCACCTCCTGGTTTTGCTACTGAGGGGGAGAATAATTATTGTCTTCTTCACAAATCCTTATATGGACTCAAACAGGCTTCAAGGCAATGGAATAACAAGCTAACATCTATCATAACTAATCAAGGATTCAAGGAATCATCTGCAGATCACTCCTTATTCATCAAAAATCTCAATGGTCACATCACTGTTCTTCTGGTATATGTAGATGATATCATTATTGGAGGAAATTGCAAACAAGATATTGATTCTCTGAAGGATTATCTAAAGCACCATTTCAAACTGAAAGACTTAGGTAATCTGAAATATTTCCTAGGCATTGAAGTTGCCAGAAATAAGAAAGGAATATCACTGAATCAGAGAAAGTATGCTCTTGAAATCATTGATGATTGTGGTCTATTGGGAGCTAAACCAGCTGGTACCCCTATTGAACAAAATTTGAAACTATCTCACTCAGGGGGAGTTGATCTGAAGGATCCAACAAAATACAGAAGGCTGATAGGAAGACTAATATACTTATCAATCACCAGACCTGATATCTCCTATGCAGTGCAAACATTAAGTCAGTACATGAGTGATCCAAAGAATCATCATATGGAAAGTGCTTTGAGAGTAGTTAGATATCTGAAAGGAAGTCCAGGACAAGGCCTCTTCTTTCCTAGTAATAATATAGTTCATCTTAAAGCATATTCTGATGCATATTGGGGGTGCATGTATAGATACCAGAAGGTATGTGACAGGGTATTGTGTTTTCCTAGGAGATGCTTTGATATCTTGGAAATCTAAGAAGCAGGTAACAGTGTCAAGATCTTCTGCTGAGGCAGAATATAGAGCACTAGCCACAGTTGTATGTGAAGTAGTCTGGATAAGACAATTGCTGAAAGACCTTGGATGTAGTCATGACAAGCCAGGTCTGATATATTGTGATAATCAGGCAGCAGTTCACATAGCAAATAATTCAGTGTTTCAGGAGAGAACGAAACACATTGAAATAGATTGTCATGTGACCAGAGAAAAGCTGACACAAGGAATAATTAAGTTATTTCATGTATCAACACATGCGCAACTAGCTAATATGTTCACAAAGGCATTAGATAAAACAAATTTCAATTCTATGGTAAAAAGGATAGGTGTTCATGATGTGCACTGTCATGTTGAGGGGTAGTATCAAAAGCTAACAGACATCCATGCTGTCAACATGAGGAAGGCACTGGACAAAGCTGATTCAGAACACATGCAACCAGATCAAGAGCACATGGCAGTAAAGAATTAAACGACTTCTGACAGCTGGGAGAATAACTTTTAGATGTGGAATGATGGGCTGTAATCTTACTCTTTTATTGTTCTTGTTGTCTATAAATGTACAAGTTTAATGTGAAGTTCAATACACAGAAAATATTCTTATTCATCACATAAGAGCAGTTTCATAATTCATATGGTTTCGATTGTGTATTCATTAACAACAACTGAATCAATATGTTAACATATATATCATTTGAAAGGTGCATCGACTCTTATGTAAAGTTCTTGCTTGGACCATTTAAAAGTTAAGTTTTTTTTTTACTAATAAGTCAATATCTTGAAATTACTTTTATATTAAGATCGCAGATTCACAATTTCACAAAGGAACATTGATGATTGTTGGCGAAGACATCTGCTACTTGATGTTGATTTGAAATGTGAATCACTTTTAGGACCTCTTGTTGTACTTTTTCCTGGACAAAGAAACGTTATATTTGTATATATTTAGTTCTTTTGTGGTGAACTGGTTGTACTTCTGCTATCAGTATATAGAATTAGAGCACTGGTTTGAATGATGTGAAGATCTGCAAAGAGCTGGCTGATCCAGACCATCTCACAAGTAGTCTTCTTGTGTCATGACAGC
Source organism: Linaria vulgaris (assembly GCA_948329865.1). Lineage (NCBI taxonomy): Eukaryota > Viridiplantae > Streptophyta > Magnoliopsida > Lamiales > Plantaginaceae > Linaria > Linaria vulgaris. The sequence goes on from OX415251.1 coordinate 43,125,434, forward strand.
CTGCCCAATCTAAACAACAAAATCCTCTAAGATGTGATTCTGAGCTGGATGAATAGAATAGTCATTTGCTAGGAGATGACTTTAAATATCTTAACACTTTGTGAGCACTGGCAAGGCGTTGAGTAGTAGGTTGAGCCATATGCCGAGTCAAACATTGAAAGCTATAAGAATGTTAGGCCTTGTAAAAGTTAGATATATGAGTCTACCTACTAACCTCCTTAAACTGAAGTATTAGTAAGCAATGCAGAATCATTAGCCTTTAGTTTAGTACTAAAAGCCATAGGAATAAAGTTAGGTTTAGATGCAAGATAACTAGACTCAGTTAAAATATCTAATGTATATTTGTGTTAGTGACCCCCTTTTGACTTCTGGCAACTTCTATGCTAAGAATGTACTTAAGATCACCAAGATCTTTAATGGTAAATTTCTCATCCAAGTGTTTCTTAACACTATATATTTTAGATAAGTTATTCTGTGTCAATATAATGTCATCAACATATATTCAAATCTCAGTTACAGAGTTAGAAGACTTTTTAATGAACGAGGAACAATCACTTAAAGCCTAAGAGAAACCAAAAGCAGTGAGACAATGTGTCAATTTGTTGTATCATTGTATGAAGCTTGCTTCAAGACATAGATACTTTTCTTTAACAAACAATCTCTAGTATATGTCTTATCAAAATGCCCATGAGGGGGTTGCATGTAAATTTTCTCATCCAAGTCATCATGCAGAAATGCATTGACATACAGTTGCCGAAGAAACCACCCTTTAGCTGCAGCAATGGCTATAAGAATTCTCACAGAAGTAAGCTTAGCAACATGAGAAAAAGTGTCAAAATAGTCTAAGCCTTCCTCTTGTGATACCTTTTAGCCTCAAGACTAGCTTTATACCTCTCTATAGTGCCATCAGATTTATATTTTATCCTGAACACCATTTTACAACCAATGCATTTTTTTTTCAGGAGGCAAGTTAGTCAAAGTGGAGGTATTGGTCTTTTCAAGAGCAACAATTTCGGTTTTCATGGCATCTTGCTATTCAACAGACTTCTTAGCTTGGTTGTAGGTTTAGGTTCAACAACCATAGTGAGAGAGACAGTGAAAGCTTTATGGGATTGACCAAGTCTAGTGGTGCAAAGAGAAGGCTCAATAGGATATCTAATATTAATACTCATATTAGAAGTTATAATATTGTTAGCCTTATGAATATATTTAGGAAGATTAACACCATAAACTTGTAAATAAGATGAGAGATTATGCGTATTTGAATATCAGTAGAAGTTACAAAAGCTACAAAGTCAGAAGTACCTTGTGCAACCTGATCTTGTTGCACATTATCTTGCTGCTCATGGTTGTGTTGTAAAAGATCTTGTTGCATAGATGAGGGCAAATAATAAGAGGAGCTAAGATGAGAGGACTCCTGGAGAGAGGATGTTGGCATCTCATGATGTTGCTGGATCTCAAGGGTGGAGAGAAGTTGAGATTGAACTTAACTTTCATAGAAATGATCCGATATATCACTATGAGAATCAGAAGTCTGTGGTACGTCTTGTACACTGTGGTTAGTAACATTTAAAAAAGAATATGTACAAGTTCTCATATCAGAAGCAATTTTAGATGGAGTAGAGCTAATAGCAGCATTTAAGGGGAAAATAGTTTCATGAAAAATAACATTTGTAGAGACAAAAAGTTGATTGTTTATCAAGTTTAGTAGAGTGTAACTCTTTGTGCCTCTTAGATAACCCACAAAACTGACTGTATAGCCCTTAGATCAAACGCCTGAAGAGTAGAGGCTTAACAAAGACAGCCAAAGGTTTTCAACAAAGTGTAGTCAGAGGGATTGTGAAAGAGACCTTCATAAGGAGACTTGTTTCCAAGGACTTTGGATGGCAACCTGTTAATGAGAAAAGTAGTAGCACTAATGCATTGACTCCAGTATTCAATGGTCAAAGCTCTTGCTACCTATAACAAATGTTGATGTTTTATTTCCACAAGATTGGCCATTTCGTTGTGGTGTTTCAACACAACTGGTCTGGTGGATTATGCCAAGGGAAGAATAAAATCATTTCATAATAAATTCACAATCATTACCACTTCTAAGAATCTTGATGTAAACATTAAACTAATTAGCAATAAGTTTGTGAAAGTGTGTGAGATGAGTTCTGACTTCAGACTTAAGTTTTATAAGATAAATCCAAGTGCAACGAGTAAAATCATCTACAATGAATCCTTCATGAGAAACAGTAGCTTGAGGCCCCCATATATCACAATGAATCAAATCAAAAACATGAAGAGAAGTAGAGGAAATAATGGAAAATGTAATATTTTATGTTTTGCCAAATGGCATATTTCACAGTGTACATGGTTTTTGATATTTTGAGTAACAACAATATAAGGAATGGAAGTCAATTTCTCAAATGAAGAGTGCCATAGTCTCATATGCCATACAATTTTGAGTAGAACTCACAAAATTACAACAACCTTATTTCCAACATATCTATAATGCAAAATATAGAGAGAGTCTTGCAGTTTAGTAGAACCAATCACAGTCCTCCATAATGCAAGTAATTGATACAATATCCATAAAGAATGAATGGTCTTCGTATGCTAAACGTAGGATCGTTATCTTCAGGTTATTTGGATGGAACCTGGACCCGTTGCCTTAGTACAAAATAAGAACCTTGGTATGGAGACCGCGACCCGCTACTTGATACAAAACACGAACCTTGGTATGGTGATGGAGGGTATCATTTGATAAGTCATATTTGAACGCCATAAACGAGGGTGATGAATCCGTTTGATAAGTTCGAAAATAGTTCTTCAAAGAACCAAAGAGAATAAAATCTCACAAAGTTTATAAATATGATAAGTGTTGTCTTACAAAGAAAATGGCCTCCAATATTTATAGGCAAATCAAACTTGCAGCCAAAAAGACAAACTTTGTCACTAAGAAAGCAACTAGGATCTTCGAACCACTTCTAGAAAAAGAAAATACATTAACTAGACTAGAAAATCATGAAAAGGACTTCTAGAAAAAGAAAATACACGAACTAGACAAGGAAATGATGAAAGAGTGGCCAAAACTCGTCTTATCGTTTGACCATGTTTTAAAAGTTGACTTGGATCAGATTTGACCACATTTCTTGGTCATTTGGGCCTCCGTTATCATTATGGACCTAAGCTTGATCAATTAACCCATAAAGAGCTGCTCCCATCTTCTTTGTACGCCCTCTTATGATAGGCCCATTTATATTGCTAATTTGATCCATTCTTGTAACACTTTCTTCATTTGAATTTTGGCTATCTCCTTCCTTCTTTAGTGTGTCCATATTTGCATCAGTAATGTTAGAAAAAAAATAAAGCGATGTTGGACAAGGTAGTTAATTTAGAAACTTAAAGTAAATTGTGAGTGAATGTAGGTACATAAATGACATTATGTAAGATAAGACCATTGAGTAATTGAGCATTGCCTATTTGAGTAGTTATGGTAATGTTGTTATTTGGTAAATGAGTAGTAACATGAATATGTTAAGGAGAAGTAATGAATCAATGAAGCTGACAAATCATATGATTTGTTGCTCTAGTATCAAGGACCCAAGAATCAGAACTAGAAGTAAAGCAAATGTTGTTAGAGTAAAATGCTTTAACAGTATGGTTCCCAACACCAGTAAGGAGTAGTCATAGTGAATCAAATAGTCAAATATAATGCGCATGAGAGAAGAATTACGATTGAAACTCAACGCGAACAAAACGTGAGAACAATATCGTAAAGAGACAAAACGCGAGAACAAAGTAGGACGAATGTGTATAATTGCCAGAAAATGCACAAATTCAGAAAACCAGGGTTCATATGAATGTACAAATAGATCAATCGAATAATCAGACTGCATAAGCAATTACGAATCGAAAAGACTGAGCGGCTGATACCATATTAAGATCACAGATTCACAATTGCACAAAGTAATAACAATCGAAAGATTAACACGAATTTTATTAATGTGAATCAAAAGGTTTACAATCAAATGTTCAGGCGGATTGAATTGAGAGAATCACCATTGATGGAGCTTGAGAAGCGTACTTCTCCAACGGTAACAATTTTCAATTTTCAGAAAGTAGCTACTGAATTAAAAGAACTAAAAGGAAGCTATTTATACTACTAACGATCAAGTTTAGCTGAAAAAAGAAAGTAATTAGTTAAGCTAGTTGATTAATATTTAACATTAGGCTATAAACGGAATCTAACAGAAAATAGAAAATATAGTTAAGTTAAGATTTTATTTTATCAAAAGCGGCGGATTTCTAAAGTTTCGTGGGGCCTTCCCCGTTAATCTCCCTTTAAAATTAATTCATATATATAAAGGCATAAGTTTAATAAATCGTAGGCGTTGTTCTTTGTTGTTAAATGTAGAAATTAGAGCCCCCTCATATTTTCCCCTAAAAGGCCTTATTAGAAGGAGAGGGGGAAATTATTAATAAACAGAAGCCCAGGGTAGTCCCCAACCAATGTGGGATAAGTAATTCAACACGTCTCCCTCACGTGTAGGCCGGGACAATACCGAACGGAACTACACATGAGAGAAATAGAAGGCAAGCCCAACATTGGGTGGGGTAGGCTCTGATACTATGTAGAAATTAGAGCCCCCTCATATTTCCCCCTAGAAGGAGAGGGGGAAATTATTAATAAACAGAAGTTCAGGGTAGTCCCCAACCAATATGGAATAAGTAATTCAATATTAAACTAACACATACAGTGATACAACTCTTATTTTTAGAATACCAATTCTTTAAATTTCTAATAAAGAATAATGCTAAAAAAGGAAACAGAAAAAGAAAAAAAAAAAAAACAAAGCCACCACAACCCGATTCATTTTTTACATTCGTTCTGCCCCTTGCATGTAGAAACTTAGCATTTTCGTTTTGCCCATTATAAAAAATTTAAAAACTCAACAGCTTGCCCTCTTGGGAAATATACTATTTATTATGTTTGGATGGAGGATGAGTTATTTCTTCTTTTAACAGCTTGCCCTTAATTCCCTGTTTGTTTTAAATTAAAAAAATTATAGGTGGCATCTTAGACTTTCCAAACTTAAGCATATTTAATTACCTTCAAATAAATATTTTATTTTTCATAATTGTTGTTGATTCTCTACTAATTTGAAGAGATTCTAGCTTCCTATTTTTCAAAATACTTAATTTAAGGAAGAATTTAAATTAATTAATGTAGCACACACATAATGGATCTGGGACTTTCTATTTTGTTAACAATGGATTAATTTTTTATTAAAATAAATTAAAGTACACATTAAATAAGCGTATATTCTTAATTATACGAAAAAGACATCAAAAAACTATTTATAGCTCAAGACGAAACATACATAGATTTCTAAATTTCGAATTATACAAATATCGTTACTGCAATCAAATATCCTTAAAGTTTGGTACTAAGTTATCTTCTTACGCATTAATTGTAACAAATGTAAATATATATATATATATATATATTAACAAACTAAATCAGAAATATATTTTAACAATCTCTATATATACTCCATATAATATTTGAATTCTACTTAAGTCTTTTTCTATATAATATATGTCCCGTGAGTTAATATAAATATTCTTTTGAGATGTTTGTATAACAATATTTTCCTATTGTATCGGTACCTTAATTTAGTTTAATTTCTTCTTAAATTAAATTAGTTAGAAAAACAGTTTTGGAAACTAAAATCTCTTCCGACTAGAAGAGAATCAACGACAATTAGGAAAATGAAATACTTTTTCGGAGGTAATGAAGTATGTTTATTTTTGGTTATAGTAAGATGTCATGTCACCCTATAATTCTTCTAATTAAAAACAAACATGGAATTAAAGAATCTTAAATTATGTCCACATGTCATTTATCCAAATGATGTAAGAGAAGATGTAACACAATTTTGTAGAAGAGATCCAAAGCCTACAACATATACACCCTTTGATTTTGATCTAGCCTAGTCTTGCTTTCCAAAATTTAAGGGTTTGGGCAAATTATGTCCTCGAGTTATGCTAAATTGACAAATCAAACCACTTTCCCCTGAAATATGAGTCGACCATATATATATATACTTTCCATTATCCTGAAAGTCGATATTTAACCTTGCTATAAAGAGAGTTATAGCTCACTTTCCCATACATAAAAAATAGATATTATTTCAAAATAGACAATTATACCCAATTTTTTCAAAAAAAAAACATGTATTATCTTTTATTTCTATATTTCAACCTAACAAAAAATATAAAATTAAACTCCAAAATAAGGATATATATATATATATATATATATATATATATGAATATGCCTTGTTCGTTTATTTTGTGTTTTTATAAAAATAGAAAAATATTGCTCATATAAATTTCGAAATTACACACAAAAGAAATATCATTAGTAATAAGGTTATTTTGGTCTTTCAATACAAAATTCACAACACAAAATTTTTCATAGAGGAAGGTGTGCCAACTTTTGAGATCACAGAGTGATATTTGACCAACTTATATTTCACGTGGAGTTAATTTACCAATTTATCATAACACAAGGAAGTAATTTGCCAAAAACACCAAATTAGTTATAAGCTATGTTGCACTGACACAGATACGGCAGGACACGGACACGAACACGGCGACACAAGTTTTCAAAAAATTTGACACGGCGAGGACACAACTGTATTTTTATTGTAAAAATTTATTAATTATTCCTGAAACTTATAGAATTGATTACCTTTAAACCCAAGTAAAAACTCATACATACTTAAATTCAAATAAAATTATCACTTAGACTCACTAATTACTGACCAAAATAGAGTTCAAATAAAACACTAACTTTAATTCAACTATCAGTGTCAAACAAAAGTATAAACCGAATAAATTAATAATAATACTCAAAGAAAAAAAATACTACACCAAACAAATTATGCATTGATTAAAAATTATTTACATATAGGCCTTTTATTCAGTTATTTAAGTTTGGTTTTCAAACTCTTCCATCTTTTATTTGTCAAATTATAACATTATTTTCAGTAAGTTTCTCTTGAACAAACCTAAAACATGTTGGACTCACCCTTATTATATGTCGGACATGGCATCTTCAAGTGTTGAACACGGGCGTCGAATTAATTTTAATAAAGACACGTCACATGGCGTGTCCGATATGTGTCGATGTCAGATAAGTGTCGGACACAAATACAACTATGATGCTTTGAAGTGGCGTTGCATCGTAGGTTATAAGAGTTACTCTTCAATTTTATACTAAACTCTCTCTCTCTTACTCTAAAGTCTAAACCGGAAGAATATTCTCGGTCTTATATATATCAGTTGTCATTATCCGTACACTCTTGAGAATCCAAAAAAGAAAAGTAAAATTCAAACTTCAAAGCACAATAATGAATAATATTCAACAGAAATGAAAGCACTGTGAGTCTGACCAAAAGCAACTAAGTAACAATTAAATGGGACCTCACAGGCTCACCTCATCACTTTCCATTATTATTGAACATAAATTAAATTTGGGGAATAATCAATCATAAATAATTATTAATGGGCAAGCTTAGTTGCTCGATTGATGGAACCCTAAACGACTCCAAATTCAGCGAACCAATCCCATGGATCGGCCTATACGTCGTCGTTTCATCCGCCGCCTGTGCCCTAGCCATGGCCATCGACGCTTTCCACGGCTTCCGCCACCGCAAGTTCTGGTTCCCTTCCAAGTTCTTCTCCCTCAACGCCACCACCCTTACCCTCATCGCCGTCGCCGTCAAACTCTCCGTTGACCTCAACACCTCCATGCCCCGCCCCCACGATCAGCTCGCCAAGCTCTCCAGCTCCGCCTTCATCTGCACCGCCATCGCCAATTCCATGCCCTCTTTAGGTACCATGGATGATAAAGACCTCATGATGAACGTCGTCGCTTTCGGTATACTCGTCGTCACCGTTATCGTTAATGTTTGCATTCAGTTAGGTACTGGTGTGATCTATGTGTATTTCATTGAGCACGTGGTTGTTATGTTTTTGATGGTGGTTTTGTTTGCTATTTTGGTCTCGTCGGCTATTGCCATTCCCACCACCAAGTGTTACCTTGACCTTAAGTACAGTAAGAAGTATAAGCTGGCCAAGAAAGAGTGCGATCGTAATGTCAATAGGTCTATAGTGTTGAAGTTTCGGGAGGATCTCGTGAGGTATTGGATGATGGCGCACACCAGTAGCCCCCAGTTTGTCGTGGGGCGTCTCGCCACTTGTACGGCTTCCGGGGCGTTCTGCCTCCTCAGTGCCGTGACTTTGGGGGAAGCCGTGTTTCGGAGTTACTTGACACCGTGGTCCTTCACGTTTTGCACAGGTGAATCGGATTATAAGTGGTCGACTACTTTGATATTGATTACGCAGGGGATCGCGATTGGAGTTGGTACGATCGGCCCGGCTTCTAGATGGTTTATAGCTATTAAGTTCAGGTGTCCTAAGAAAGCAAGCAACGCTGCGAAACGTAAGTTCGGGCTAGAAGATTACTGGGTCCGGAAGCTGAAGCAATTGAAGGAGTTTCCGTTGAATGTGAGCATCTCTGGGCGGCAGGGTAGAAGAGTTGTTCATTCGACCAAGAATAAGGCCTTGGATTTATGCATTTCTTATCAGAAAGCAATCGTGATGCTGAGCAAGCTGGTCAGGTTGGTTTCCATTTTGTTTGTGAGCCGTTTGATGATGATCCAGCGATTCTGCATGAAACTTGTGAGGTTAATCAGATGCAAAAATGTTATTGAGAACTTTGATTCAGAATCTGGGTCAAAGTCCAATTCCAAGATGGATCTCGCCCATTATGTTTTGCATCTTGAAGGGGAGGAAGAGTTGATTGACGTGATGATGGAATCTGAACGAGATGCTTCTGGACATTGGATCAAGATGGGGAGAAAGGCGCAGCCTAGTCGTCTCATAAAACTTCTTGAGAAACTGAATTCTGAGAGGGGATTTGAGGGGGTGCAGAAATTTGACAGCGACCTAGTTCCTTCCTTGCATTCTGAAGAACCGCCCCACTGTTGGGCGCTCCCTGTGGTGACATTAACAAGCATTGCAGTCGCAACTAGCAATGACCCTCATTCCGTAAAAGAGCTGATAAAATGTGTAAATGAAGGACTTCATTACATCAGAGTAATTGAAACTAGCCTGGACATCAAACGGGACTTGCTAAATACCAGAAAAGCAGCAGAAGTCGTGTGGGTTGGAGTTGATCTCCACGACAAGTGGCTAGATGTGGATCTCCGTAAGATGGCTCATGAAGAGAAAACTCCCAAGGAGATAATTTCAGAACTTTCTGACATAGCCAAGAACAAATTTATGGAGTTAAGACAGAACGATATGATGGGTTGTTTAAGGGATAGCCCTTCACAATGGCCCGTCAAGATTTTGGCTGCCAATGCAATGTACCGAATATGCCAAACTCTTTTGGTATCTGATGATAATAAGTCAGTCGAGAGCAGCAGAGCAGTGTTTGATATTATCGAAACCATGATTGTTGACATAATGGGAGCTTGTCTTACTAACTTACAGCATGCTATATTAGTTAAATGCCGTGTGAGTACCATTGAAGAGAGAGAGAAAAGTGTGCGCGCTGCTATTCTGCTTCTAGGTAAAACAGAGAAAATACTGGAAGTACTAGGTTGCTTTTCTCTTCCAAGTTCGGACCCCGAGCATCTGGGGTGCATTAACGAGTGGCGGTCGTTGAGTAGAGAGAAAGACCGGCTGCATTGCGACTCTTCTCCCACAAGTAGTGGGTCAGAGTTTAGTACTTCACCTGACTTGTATTTGAATATAGACTAAGAATATAAGAGTCCGGCTTTTGTAAGATATGCGAATATGAATTTTCAATTTTGTGAGATAGTACAAGTTTAGTTTTAATATGTTACCTGAATTGTTTACTTTCAGATGATGATCTTTCTACTGAAAGTCAGCATTGTGAATCACAGCTGTATATGAACTTCTTATGTCCCAAAAGTTCAAAAATTACCTACATTTGCTAGAGATGCAATGTTCTTTCTGCACTATTTTTTTTTTAATTTAAATTACTTGGCACCTTTGATAGATACAACGCTCACAACTCGCAAGCAACTGTATAGCAGCACTACAAATGTGAAAAAATGGTTTGTCATCATGTTATGAAATCAAATTCCATAACGAGTTCCGGTGCTAAGAGGAGTGGTGATCGTTATCTTTGGCTGATTTTGATGATTACGGGGGTAACTACTTTGTGTCTTCTGAAATAGGGTAAAAACGCCAACACCATGTCAACTTTTGCATGATCTAATAATACTAACCTTTCTTATAATCGGCTACAAAGTATCACAGACCAACTCTCTAGTTAATATTTTTTGCAGAAATTTTTCTTTCATCTAAATAGTAAGTGCAAATATGTCGGCGCGTCATTTTAATCTCAACCATCGGTTGTACATACAGCGGATGTATATAATAATTTCTCCACAACTTAACTCTAATTTTAATATAGAGCCATCTTTTCTGTTCAATTTTTATCTTAATTATCTTCTAATTATGGTGTGAAAATGAGAATCTTATTGAAATTAACATATAACAAGAGGTTGAAAATGATAGTCTTGTATTGAAATTAGGCTTAAATCGACCTAGATCACTCCATTCATATTTATACTTCATATGTCAAAAACAACTGTGTGGCAAAAACGTTCTAAGAAAGTTAAGGTATTTTGCACATATTTTTTTTATAGGTACAAGGACTTTGCAACCTTCTAAACAATAAGTAGCACATTACAAAACGAGGAATAGGATAGAGGTTGGACGTTTTTTCAACTTTCCAATATAAGGAGGTTTTGTAGTTTTACCACATGCCAGGGGCGACATGGTGATTCATCGTTGTCTTTAACTTGGCAGCGCTACCAAGTTACCATCTAAACCACTAATTTCCTACATGAGGCGCCAAACAATCTCATACTGGAAAGAAACAACTTTATGCAGAGTTAATTTACATTGCAAGAAGTTGAGCAGCAAAGTACTAAACCATCTACATCTGGATATACTTATAACACCATCCGAAGAGAACATAGATGTGCAATCTAAAAACGACAAATAATGCACAGGGCGATGCTTGTCAGTTTTAAAATCATATTTGTAAGTAGCAATGTGTATATTCTTTTGATCTATACAAGTCCAAATGTGATTTCTGATAAAACAATGCAAAAGCATCCATTCTGCAGAAAGAAAGATTTTCGTTTTCATATTATGTTCAAAACAACACACGTACAGTTATATCAGACACATGGGGAAGACGAAACAAAGAGTTCCAGAAGATGCAAAAAGTTAGTCCAATTTATCGCAACGTCTTATAACTAGTCTTGGTTCCTTCGTTCCTAAATAGTGCAAGAATCCTGGAAAATAATACCATGCAATCTGATATTTTCCCCAAAAACAAAGCCCAGGAAACACATTATTAAAATAAAATATCAATATTTGAACCAAGAAGAAGCACAAACATTGATCTTCATCAGCACATAAACTTGCGACACCTTGTGGACCTCAATGTCACAGTGCACATTCAAGGAACTGCCGTTTTCCATCCATCAAGTAATTTCAAATCCATTTAAGAAATTAAAATAAAAATAATACAGAACACCAGACTATATCAGTCAATATGAAGAAATTTCTCTGTTCCTCTCCATCATATGAGTCTAAGCAAAAAGATTCATACTACAAGCAAGCCCAGGTGAGGTTAGGCCTTACTGCCTTAGAAAATAAACAGATCTAAACCACTCCATGGATCCTTTACTTTGCCAAAAACGAAAACTATAAGAGCAACACCTCTATATTCAGAAAATGAGATCAAAGAAAAGAAAGTATAGTCCCCTATGCAGTAATCCTTGTCAACCGTAGCACTTCCTTTTTCCTGACTTCGAGTCATAGAAAATAACACAATCACGATGGCGAAGATGAGATTTATTGAACAGTGAGTAGAATATGAAAAATTGCCAAAAAGTGAGAAGTAAACTGAATAATATGCGACAAGCTTCCACTAGAAGTTAATGAGGATCTTCACAGGAAGATCTTTAGCATCTCCAACAACTTGACACGCTCCCAAAATTGACAGATATCCAAAGGATGATTAACCAAGTTTGCAAATTCGGTAATCATTACTACAAGGATGCAGTTCCCGTGTGATCAAGCTGGATTAGAAATATCAAGTAGAAATTGATCTAAGGAGTCACTTCTTCTAACATTCACACATAACTGGTAACTCAGTGTCGTCTTGTAGTCTACTCAAGAGAGGATATTACTGAACAAACTTATGATATAATAGGCAACAAATAACATATAATATGAATGTTGTTGCTACTTTGCTACAGGAAATCACAGACAGGTAACGACATTTTCAGATTTTCAGTTAGGAAACCGACAAAGATGAAACGACTGAAATAAGAGACGATGTTGCAAGCAAGTGCGGCTTACCACCGGTTCTAATTCTATTATGAAACAAAACATCACAAACCATATTTCCATATCATAGCAATCACACAGTCGTATACAAAACTCTAATATATATATTGCAATGAAATAGTAAAAGTATCTCCGTAAGTAGCACAATGAATAATAATAACTACTAATAGTTGGAAAGAAAGCTAAAGAAGAATGAATTCAAAAAAGTTAAAAAGCCGACACTGGTCTGGCAATACTACAAACAGTTGGTGGGTGGGGTGGGTGTTGGGGTATTCATCATCAATCGTCATCGCGCTTTTTGGGCTTGCGGTAATTCTCTTCGATGTGTTTGGCGATGAGGACACCGGTGTTGAAAAGCTTATGGATGTTGGGGACGTTGTAATTTTGAGCTAAATACACTCCGAATGCTGTGCCAACCATGAATGAAAATGAGCTTCTTATGATTCCAGCCATTGTCGTCAATATTGAAGATTTCTGTGGGAATTTGATGTGATTGATTTAAAGGGATTTGTTTGTATTTGGAGTATATATATAGAGAGAGAGAGAGAGGGGAGAGTTGTGATTGTGATTGTGATTGTAATTTTGAATTTGTGATTGGGTTGTTTGCCTGACCCCTTGAGCAAGAAGGGAGCAAAATTCTTGCACAAGGGGGTAACAGTAACACTCATGTATTATTTTAATAATGACATCATCATTACTTTTATAATCTACCCGGAAAAAAAAAACAAAAGAATGAAAGATGAAAGAGTTTTTGTGTTCTTTTCAAAACACCAGGGTAAAAGGAATTTATGCACGAAATAATAATGTTTAATACATCTCTATTATACCTTGCTGAAATAAGAATTATATTTTAAATTTATATTGAAAGTGAAAAATACATTTAGTGGTAGTTTAATTTAACTTTAATTTAAAATTACATTTTTAATAGTTTAAATATAAAAATGAAAGATAACACATCTTCTTGACAAAAATGGTATAAATATCTTTTACAGAATAAAATCCAACTCCACCCTCATGTATAGGAGAGTGAATCATACTTAACGTAATAAAATGTTAATTTTGGAAATCACAAAGAGGTATTTGACCAACTTCTTTTTCACATAAAGATAATTTACCAATTACCATAAGGAAAAAAAGCAGACCACCCCTTAGATTTCGACCGTTTTGCACTTTGCCCCCTCCCTCAGCTTTATTTTTTAGCACTTTGCCCCCCAACTTTGTATTATGTCCAACGTTACCCCCCGACGTAACATGACCATCAAAAGAAACAATATTCTGTAAAAAAAATGAATATTTCGTTAAAAATGCAAAGCTCGAAGGGGGGGTGGAGGGATTTAACGGAATATTTATTTTTTTGACAAACTATTCCCCAAAGGAGGGGGGAGGGGGGGTAACGTTAGATGGAATGCAAAGCTGAGGGGGCAAATTGCTAAAAAATAAAGCTGGGACAAAGTGCAAAATAACCGAAAGCTAAGGGAGTAGTCTGTTTTTTTTTTCCCTTAACATAACACCCGAAGTTAATTTGTCAAAACCCACTTATATATGAAAAATGATATTCATACCGTTTGTAAGCGTACATGCCAATTTTGAGTCGCATCTATGCTTATAATTCTTAACACGCCGCTGAAATAACAAGTTACTCCAAAATTCCTTGATATACATTGACCTAAATTTTTATATAATTGTTCTTAATTCCCCTCAATTTGAACAAGTCTCGTTCAACTACGATAATTGAGATTTGGCCCAATTTATCTTATAATAGCATTTTATTCCCAATTTTAATAAATTGAAGAACAAGTTATGCCTCAAGGCTTTTTTTTTTTCTTGATAACCAGGAATTACACAAAACAAAACTTGAATCCTATTAGCCTCTAACAAGCTAATCACGTTTGGCGATGGAGTATCCATGAATACTTCCCGCTCTCTATCACCAATATCTAACTTAGTAATGATAATCTATTCGCTTTCCTTGATATCCATTTGACTTCGATTCTCCATGGTTTGCGCAGCAACTCGCAGTATTGCGTGACCAACGTGATGTTCAGTATATTCGTATTGATACTTGTCACAAGTGTACAACACTCTTGTGAATATGTATCGATGATGATATTCTAGAGCATTTTATCCCATGCAACTTAGAGCCCTTTCCTAATTGCCTCTAGTTCTGTCTCTTGTACCGTAGGTTACGTCAACTTATCTTTAAATCCCCAACTCCAACTTCCCGTATCCAACCTCAAGACACCTCCCGCAACACCCTGATTTGTTTTGCTACACAAACTCCAGTCTACGTTCAGTTTTCACCATCCTTTCTTGGGTCGAGACCATTTGCCTTCTGTTTCAGCCGACATCCCCTAGTTTTGATAGGCGAACCATAATTCGTTGCTTAATAGTTTAATCTGGTGGATAATGTTGTCGGATCCTTCATGTTTTCCCCTAAACACTAAAGTGTTTCAAGCCTTCCAAATGCACCAAATTGTACCAACAAAGACATGTACCCAGGCCACATTATTTATCAAGACACATCTAAAATTCTTTCACTTCAAGTTGTTATAGAACCAATCCGCATCCACAATCTACTCGAGCTCCCTACGTTGGTTTCCGAACAACAACTTCCTATAGATTTCCTTGGCCAAATCGTACTCCTTTAGAATATGTAGGACGCACTCCTTTAGATATGTAGGACCGTCTCTTCTGGTGTATCACACTTGAGGCACATGGTTGTATGTACCATCTTGCGAGTTTTTCGAAGATAATTAGTAGCCAATCTATTTCTTGTTGCAAGCTAAATAAAATAGTGAAGCCAACTAATCAACTTCACTTTCCAAATCCAGTTGCACTTATTGCCTTTACTCGGGTCTGCCCCATACTTCTTGTGAAATGAGCGATAAGCCGATTGGCATGTGCAAACTTTGTTTCCAGTCTCATTCCATATACCTTCATCTTTTTCTTCCTTATGCATGACAAATCTTATTTGAATATCCTCTTGAACTTTGAGCAGGAATAACCGTCCTCAAAGTTTGAAAATCCCACTCTCCAGTGACCGACACCACCTCAAATAATTTCAAACTCGCCTCTTTTGATTTGATATAAAGACATCATCACTAAGACGCGTGTATCCCATCCACGCATCGTACCAAAAAGAAATGGATTTCCCGTCTTCTGTCTTCTATCTTAAAAATGGTTTCATTAACCCTAAGCATCACGCTATTCCCTAATAAGTTGCACTCGCCCCGACTTTGGGTGTATGCTCAAGAAATAAATCGTTTTTAAGATACTTGGCTTGTATCAATTTGCTTCACACCGTGTCCTCATTTCTTAGCACTTTTTGCGCCAATTTCGAGAGCAAGCTTTCAAGATTTCATTACTTATGCGGCTCGTGCGAATACCCAATCCCCCATCCGCTTTCAGTTGCTTAATTTAATCCCAACCAACAAGATGTATTTTCTTTTGCCTAATGTCCATTGACCACAAAAATCCATATTCAATTTATCAAGTTCATCACAAACATCCTCCAGAATCCATGATGCTTGCATATGGTATATAGGCATCACGGAAAAGACGGATTGAATTAAGGTGGCTGGCCCCGCAAGTTATAAAACACTACTCTTCCAACCGCTGAAGCGTTTCATCTCTTGGTCCATAATGGGGCGGAGGATTCTGCTGCATTTCTATTTCGGTGTCGTGATTCTCTATTGACTCGTGTTCTGGTACCGATCGGGATGATGCACGCACATGTGCTCTTCTGGCTCTTTTTTTGGCCATGCAATTTTCCTCAAACTATACTTAGAGAACTTACGACGTTTCCACAGACGACACCATTTGGTGATGCAGTATCGTCTGGGCTCGTAAGGTCAAAAATTTTGGGGATATTATCACTGAGTTTTGTTCGGAACGCCTATCTCAAATTTGAGGGGAAATGAGGCAATAATATTTTATTAAGGATTTCGAGTAAATTCTAGGTGGGTCGTACAACGAGATAGCTAATATTTGTGGAGTGTTAGTTTGCTAAGTACAATTGTGCTGAGGATTTTGGCGGAACTGCACTAGTATTTTGTTATGGAAAACTTGTCTTCAGATTCTGAAATGAGGGGCTATTTATAGTCCTAGCCTTTTGGGGTCTTTCGCTAATAGGGGCTGGTCTTTCCGTCTTAACTCCAAGTGGTGTCGGTGGCCAATAATGTGAAGGTCTTCTGCGCCAATGGCGGTCGTGTATCAGGAGACGACCAATGGCGTGAGTTTGACTGAGTTTTGTCTGAGCGGGTAGTGATGGCATCTGCTCCAATGGTCTTCAAGGGTGGCTCTGAGCCAATGAGGGAGAGCTAGTCTGCCCCAATCACTGATCTGAACCAGTAAGAGTTGTCGCTTTCTGGTCCAATGGCTGACTTGGGCCAATAAGGCACAGTCTTCTGTTTTAATGAGGGTGGTTGAGAGCTATGTTGAATGAGGGTGGTTGGCACATCTTTCGTGCCTGGTCGTGTCCGAGGTTCCGACTGAGTGGTCGAGCAGTTCTCTTGGTCGTGTGTTCAGAGAAGGACTCGAGGAGTCGCTCTTCGTCTGAATAATTGCGCGATTTGTTAAGCTATGTCTGCTATCTCAAGACCAGGATTTGAGTGGTCTCGATCCTTTCTTGTATTCACTCGTGTCTTTAGTGTTTTGTATTGTCCTCCATCCTCAATAGTATTTTTAGCTAAGTGTTGGATGTCACCACCGGGGGGTCCCTTACCGTGGGTCCTGTGAGATCCAAGTGGTGTCTAGCCAATTGGGGAATTAACCACATCGGCATGGGGGGTTCTTTGTAATCTTTCCTCGAGGGTGCCCAAGGTCTTGACCAATTTTGGGGTCGTTTGGGAGAGGTGTACCCGAGTCTTTAGATCCGAGCCGTACTCCCTTCTTGGGGCGCTGGTCGGTCGTGGTCCGGGAGTACCTTCTCTGGCGTTTGGACCGAGTCTTTATCGGAAGTGTTAGTTGGTCATGGCCTAGGGATACCTTCTCCGGATACTTGAACCGTGTGCCTTTATTAGGGTAATAGCTGGTCGATACTCGGGGGTGCCGTTCCTCTAGCCCTTGGTCGTTTTTGCGGAGTACTTGTTTGCCTGTTTCCGAGGGCGTGATGGATTTTCACTGGTGACATGAGGCTTAATGCAATATCATTGAGCTAACTTTTATTCAATTGGTTTTTTTTCTTTTAACATTCACGAGCTGTTTTATATTAGTTTGGGCATGCATTTAAATTACGATTTTGTTAGTGGGACAATTTAGGTGAAACTCAAATTCTTGGGAAAATATTGGGGCATTTTATGAATCTCTAAATACTAGAATCGTTTGGAAGCCCAAATTACAGGGAGATATCCGGGTATCTTGTTTCATTTTTGAATCTGAGTAGCATACTAAATTCAAATTCTTTCCCATACATACCCACGTAAACTATGTGGCTGTTAGAGTAGTGGTACCCTTTATTGATCTTGCGCTTAGAGACACTTTTTTGCTAATTACGGGATTATCTGGTTTTTTTTCTTTAAAGGAACTTCTTTCCTTATTTCATGTCACCAACCAATTAGTTATTTGCTGTAAAATAAAAATATTTGGTTGTTTGATTTCATCTAATAATAATATTCGGAACCATATGGTGAATACTGAAAATGTTGGCGGTGGATTTAATATAGTTTTTGGCACATGGGTGTGCATGCAAATAATTGCGTTTGCATGTGGTGGTGCATGACTAGACATTTCAAGGTAATTGAATTGCACATGCAACTCAATTATTGAACACGGTATTGAGAGAAGTTTGTCCCTAAACTTCTCCTATAAATAGCAACCTCATTTGCTATTTGTTTGGCATACAATTCACAGTAGCATTTGCAGTGTTATACTCTTTTTTCATCTTGTAATATTTATATATTAGTGTGAGGTGTATTCGGGGAGTGTTACGGGTAAAAAGGCTCTGTGGGGATCGGTTGGGTTGAGCGAGAAATTGTGTAGTTGTAACAATTATTTACATAGTGTATTTTCGTTTGGGCCCCGTGGTTTTTTCTCCGGGTTTGGAGTTTCCATGTAAAATCCTTGTGTTGTTACGATCGTCATATTTTATTTGTATTTACTTCATATATCCACGACGGGTAGATCCTGAGGGCGCGTATTTGTCGACTCAAATACCTAACAAATGGTATCAGAGCCCGGGTACTGCTGAAGGTGGAGCTTTTTGTTGGGGTGGAGCTCTGGTGTGATAGTAGTGTGAATAAGTGCTCATAAAGGCAGTTCTGTCAATGGTAATTGGTTATTAAGCGGGACCGTTGTGACCCCACCAATTATTTGGGAACCTTGAAAGCCTGTCTGGAAAGACGAGCTATCTATTTCCGGGGGTTTACTTTGTGCTATTCCGATCTACTTGAAATTCACCAAGACTTGCCGGTGCAATGTCAGGGAGCAAGGCTACGAATATGGTGAGATTTGACGTTGAAAAATTTGACGAAAAAAATCAACTTTGGCTTGTGGCAAGTTCAAGTCAGGGATTTGTTGATTCAGTCAGGTTACACAAGGCTTTAAGGGGGAGGGCTGTCGCTAAATCTAGAGTCAGTACTAGTACGACTTCCAAGGCAGCTGGTATAAAAGCTGTGGTGGATGATGATGATTGGGAGGATCTAGATTTACGAGCTGCGAGCGCAATTCGTCTGTGCCTGGCCAAAAACATTCTTGCGAACGTGCATGGGGTTTCTTCGGCAAAAGGACTCTGGAAAAAATTAGAGGAGTTGTACCAGACAAATGGCGTGTCGAATAGCGTGTACCTGAAAGAGCAATTTCATACACTGCAAATGGCAGAGGGTGCGAGTATCTCAGATCATCTGAGTGTTCTGAACGAAATCGTTGCTGAGCTTGAATCCATTGGAGTTGCAATTGATGAGGAGGATCAAGCCTTGAGACTCATCTGGTCTCTTCCAAGTTCCTACGAACACATGAAACTGATATTGATTCATGGGAAAGAGAATCAATCTCTCTGAAGTTACGGGCAAGCTTCTGTCTGAAGAGAGGAGGCTTAGCAGGGGTAACGGTTCACATGTAAACAATGCATTGGTGGCTTACGATGGCAGGAAGACAAACTCTAGGAGGAAAGTGTGTTGGCGGTGTGGACAATCTGGCCACGTTAGAAGAAATTGTCCAACAAAAGGAGCCGGTTCGGCAAATGGCTCTGAGGCATCAAAGGGAAACACTGGAGGAGATACTAACATTGCTTATTGCAGTGACTCTGAAGTTCTGTAAGCGGCATGCTCGTCCTGATGGCATGAGACCCTAAAAGTTGCCATGAGACAGGAAGTTAATGTTAGTGGGTCTAGTGTGCACACGGGCATTGCTTTTGTCGTTAATGCAAGGTGTGGTATATTCATGTCGGCGGACTGATGACTTCCGATGGAGCCAAAAGGGGAAGTTGCACCATCCTATCAGCAGGTTAATGTTTGACATGGGCCGAAAAGGGAAATTCTCGAAATTAATTTATTCTGAGTGGTTATGCTTTATGGTGGAGCATGATACTTCTAAAAGTACGACTGCGGTTGCAGTGATAGCGAGAGCTATGGAGATCTTCTGAGGCGGAGTGGGTATGCGATTGCCCAAGCCCGGAATGAAGATGGTTTTGAAGACGTGATTATACAGTCAGTGAAAATCACATCTTCAAGGTGGAGATTGTTGGCGGTGGATTTAATATAGTTTTTGGCACATGGGTGTGCATGCAAATAATGGCCTTTGCATGTGGTGGTGCATGACTAGACATTTCAAGGTAATTGAATTGCACATGCAATTCAATTATGGAACACGCCATTGAGAGAAGTTTGTCCCTAAACTTCTCCTATAAATAACAACCTCATTTGCTATTTGTTTGGCATCCAATTCACAGTAGCATTTGCAGTGTAATACTCTTTTTTCTTGTTGTAATATTTATATATTAGTGTGAGGTGTATTCGGGGAGTGTTACGGGTAAAAAGGCTCTGTGGGGATCTGTTGAGTTGAGCGAGAAATTGTGTAGTTGTAACAATTTTCTACATAGTGTATTTTTATTCGGGCTTCGTGATTTTTTCTCCAATTTTGGAGTTTTCACGTAAAATTCTTGTGTTGTTATGATCGTCATATTTTATTCGTATTTGCTTCGTATATCCACGACGGGCAAATCCTGGAGGCGCGTATTTGTCGACTCAAATACCTAACAGAAAAACGTGAGCAAAGCTAGTCCAAATATAGCCTGATAGTTTCAAACATAATTTTTCTTTTTTGAACAAAGAGTTTGAAATATATTACTCAATCTCTCTCTAGACAATTCTAAATTCACATGTTGTCCATTTCCATCTAGCGATACACTTGTGCTAATATTATCAAAAGCATTTTTAGAGAGCAGTTTTCTTACGGTCGATTTTCAACTTGAACAAATAGTCATATAGAATTGTGTCAGCCAGGTTAATAATGATTATTAATCAGCAGCATTAAATTCAAGTTCACAACTTTGCATATTGTCACAGCACTAAATAATTTCTCATCATCAAGGCCAATAGGTTGTCTGATATCAAAATTCACCTACTCAAAAATAAAAGGCAAGAAAAAAGTTTGAATGTAACAGCCAAAAGAACACAAACCAAACAACATTTACAGAAGTCAAAGGTACAACGTTGTAATGGAACAATTCCAAGTTCTCGTATATTTGACTAAGTTTAACGACAGAGAGCCCTGAGTTTAATCATCTCCTTTACCAATTAACAATCAGTATCTTTTTCTGCTTTAAACCTGCAGAAAGATACAACTACATACAACATATTTACACACCACAAAAATTAAGACCAGCATTTCTTCCAAAACTTGTTGTGTTTAAGGCGAGAAATGCTCTATATATAATATACAAGACTGACGTGAATTAGACGCTCTGCCAATCGCGTGTCAGCATAGCAAAAGCTCAACAGATACAATGGTCTTTTAGTCCTTCGTCCTGTTCATTATGTTCTGGGTCTCACAAAAGTGACTCTCACATGTTTAAGATCAGTCCTATGACATGCGTACATTCTCCTTGCGTCTTAAGACAAAATGCATGATGATGTAAAGAAGGGTCTTTACAACCCAATCTTCCAGAGAATCCGAGACTAGTTTCCTTGCCATCTTCATCATTAGCATGACTACTATCATGGCCAGACTCCTGAAAACAAGAATCCAATTGGTGGTATGTATATAAGTTTGTTCAGAGGATATGTCAAAAAGAACCAAAATAAGATTAGCCAAAAAAGAAAAAGAATAAACAAAGCACACAACACCTAGAAGGATTTCTATTGGACTGTATCATTATATATATGGTAATGAATCTTCTGTCTTTAAACGGCAAG
This sequence comes from Linaria vulgaris, assembly GCA_948329865.1. NCBI lineage: Eukaryota > Viridiplantae > Streptophyta > Magnoliopsida > Lamiales > Plantaginaceae > Linaria > Linaria vulgaris. Next base: position 43,147,249 of record OX415251.1, read on the forward strand.
ACACTCAATCATGTAGTTCAGATGTGCATGATCTTTTTTGATGCATGAAAACAAAAGAAGAAAAGAAATTTGTTCACTTTTAAAAGAAAACATCCAAGAACATAGTCTGTGACGATTAAGCCATGGGTGATGTAATTTTACAAATGCATCCAAGTAAAATTTCTCACCTTAGAGTATATAACTACCAAAAATTAGAGGACATTTTATGAAAATTTACATTGAGATATTACGAAAATAAATGGTACCTACATATTTTATGAAGTTGCTCTGTTCAATTAGGAGGAATAACTGATACTTAATAAAATCGATTTAATGTGATTGTTTTGGTGTGTACACACTTTATTTTGCTATCCATGTTCTTATTCTTGCCAGATTATCTGTTCTCTTTCTTGGGATTACATTTCGCAGAGAATCCAGAATTCGTCCTCAACTTTGGGGGTATGCAGACTTAATCCTCTAGTCTCAGTATTTAGGGTGACAATTTTGTGTGCCAATTTAAGGACACCGACTCAATCAGCAACTTTATTTGCGTTAGTACCTCAATTTCAATAAACAACCAAGTAATCTGTTCTAATTGTATAAGTGAAGTAAAACGAACTTATTGTCATGTGAAATAAGAAGAAAAAAAATGCTAAGTTCCATCCATAAATCTATTCTGAATCACAATTTAAAATTAAAAAAAATGCATGCATAACTAGAACACAGAAAATCATTGTATGTGATTAGCAAGAAAAACCAATCCAAATAGTAGAGAGGCAGGAGAGCTAATGTATGTGCCAGTAAATAAAATCATTTTATTGGTTTGCTTAACTTTGCTAATAAGGGGCAAAGAGCCAGAGACCTAATATAACAGAACCTACTTTTGGTCAAAAGTGCAACTGGAACCTTTCGTCAATTACATAACTACAAATAAATCAGCATTATTCTTTTGAGAAAAGGGAGATATTCTTATTCAACTTAACCTGACTTATCTCACTTGCCAATTTTCTAGTGAAATAACATTTAAAGGCAGAGTTGCATACCAGATTAGTGATAGTGTCTTTCTTGTGATGTACCAGGAAAGTAAGCCCAACAAGCAACTGACGGCGGCCTTTATCACTAATTCAAGAACTTGATTTTCATTTTTTTCGTGATTCAACAAAGGAACTACTTTCACTTCACGCTCTTGAACAGTAGACTCTTCTTTCTCGAACTGGCAATGGCAGAATACAATAAAGTAACATGTATGAGAATAAGACGCTTCATTCAAATAACAAGTATCGATAACTACGTACCATTTCTGGGTTGATTTGCTCTATGGTTGTAGAAGATACTACAGCTAAACTCTGAATCAGAAATTTGTCTTCGCGTTGCATGTCCAAATGAGCCTCACTTCGTACTAGTATCCTTGCTACAGGCACAAACAATATAATTATTTGCAAGGAAACATGCAAAAGGATTTTCATCTGAGAATCAAGAGATAAGCAAGCAGGGATGCTAGACACTCCATAAAGAAGAGCTTACATTCAGTGTAGGAAAATATTCCGTGACTATACTAATATTCAGGGAAGAATGACATCAGCTTCTTTTTTAGTTTATGGGTCGGTGAGTTAATGTTCCATAACATCAACAAGAGGAAGATAAAGAGAAAATGGAAAATAACCACTTATGGTTGTTTTCAATTAGCAAAGGCACCTCGTGCTATTTTAATTAACATTATCTCAGCATAATTCAGCAGTGATTACACTTCCACTTCTCAAAATCGACATTCACGCACTAAACGGAGTGTTGCTCGACTTTGCCATGATATATTAAAACACCATTTGCTAGGGAATCAGGTACTAAATATCTGTAGTCCTTGGTTGAAGGATGATAAGATACAAATTGTGTATAAGCTTACCTCCAACTGGGAAAAAACTAAAACGCAAGATTGAATCCATATATATATATACACATATATATATATATATTAAGTATATATATAAACATTGTCCCAATTTAAAGTTTTCAATGAGCTTCTCCAGAAAATGTAGATTGTTTTCATCGGTCTATGTCCTATTTTCATGATGTTCTCAAATAACATGCAAATAAATGCACCCGAAGGTTTCTACTATTCAGCAAGTTGCAAACAACCTTTTCAAATTTGTAAGTCCAGTCAGTAGGAAAATAATAGGATTATTAATGCAAAGATATTAAATAAGGCATATATGCAACTATGAATAATAACACAGAGATGTTTTTTGCAATTTACTCAGGAAAGAAGGAATCTAATTTCATGTTTTCAGATGTAGCTATCATATAGAAAATAAGGAAAAATAAATTTAGCATTAAAAGTAAATGAGGTAGAGCAACAACCTGTAATATCACATGATGATTGAGGCGAAATAATTCCAATATTTGGGCGAACACTGTACTCAGCACCTGCAATCTTAACCTAAAGGTTTTAAGAAACATAAGACCAAGATATACAACAGAGACACACATGCGGAAAGAAAAAATAAACGTGAAAGAAAGATAAATAGAGAAATATTTTCTTTAGATAAAGTTCGATCCAAGTAACAGAAACATACCATGAAAGCAACATAATTTTCAGTCATGTTTGACAATTTGACAGAGCAAGAGGCCTCATTTTTCAGATCGGCTGTTTTAAAACCAAGGAAGAGTAGTAGATTAGCATGAAGATTTACAGTAACGTAACAATAGAAAATATAAAGGTCGAGAACTACGTACAGGGAAATTGAATTTCTTCAGGATGGATGTGAAGAAGCTTGTCTGTCCTCATCTTTAGTCAAATTCAAAACAAAAACTAAATAAATTAACCGAGCATAGTGACAGAAAACAAACATAAAATGAATATCGTCTAATCTAATATCAACGGCAAATGAATGATGAACTACTGCCTCAGTGAGCTAGGTTTCCAGACTATGAGATATTTAATGTCTCCACAACTTCTATAAAATGAAAACACTTGCTTGTATTAATATTACAAAAGTAAGGGATAAACACCAATACTCAAGTATAGCTAAAGGTAGGATAATTTTCAGGCCTTTTTATTTTCATAATGCTTATGTAACAGGGAGCTTGTGTGTATCTAATCTACCATCACCAGAAACTCCAATGAAATTACAGCCAACATTGAAGTTTCCAATTATATTTAAGAATTACAATCCTAAGAAGTTTAGGTTTTCTATTTACTTAGTTTTCGCTATGATATAAATTAATAAATGAAGAGATTCACCCTAATTATTGTTATGATCGTAGGAGAACCTAACCTCGAAAGTTTAGGTGGCACAACACAATGTCTTTTTAACCCCACACAATTATCCCATAATACGGATATGGGGTCCAGGTTTCTACCAATGTGGACCAACAAAACTATCCTTAGAGAAAGTTGTATGAAATTCCATACAGGTGCAGTATTGATAAAAAAAAAATTTACATGTATAGGGATATTTAAATGGCAAAGAAATATCTTTTACCCACAAAAGATTAGATGCACGAACTGATTCGACCCAAAATCCCGGGACTACGTTCAAGAAAATGATACCATTTACATCCACGTCAAAAAAGATTTTTACCTGTTCAGCTTCGTCATGAGGTTCTACACCAGAGTCATTAACCTGTATAACAAATGCAGTCAATATGATTGTAAAGGAAAACACTAAATCAAATCGTACATATGCAACCTGAGAAAGGTTGTCATATGCATCCACGTCTATGAACTGTAACGAGAAAATAGGATTTAACCTGTGAAACATGGACTCGAGGTTCTGCGCCAGAGTCATTGACCTGTATAAACCAAGAACAACTTAAATGATACAGAACTAAAATAAAATCCACGAAAGTCTAGCTGCAAGATATAATTCAATCCAAAACCACAGCACTTCAGAAGCTAGGTTTCCAGACTATGAGATATTTAATGTCTCCACAACTTCTATAAAATGAAAACACTTGCTTGTATTAATATTACAAAAGTAAGGGATAAACACCAATACTCAAGTATAGCTAAAGGTAGGATAATTTTCAGGCCTTTTTATTTTCATAATGCTTATGTAACAGGGAGCTTGTGTGTATCTAATCTACCATCACCTGAAACTCCAATGAAATTACAGCCAACATTGAAGTTTCCAATTATATTTAAGAATTACAATCCTAAGAAGTTTAGGTTTTCTATTTACTTAGTTTTCGCTATGATATAAATTAATAAATGAAGAGATTCACCCTAATTATTGTTATGATCGTAGGAGAACCTAACCTCGAAAGTTTAGGTGGCACAACACAATGTCTTTTTAACCCCACACAATTATCCCATAATACGGATATGGGGTCCAGGTTTCTACCAATGTGGACCAACAAAACTATCCTTAGAGAAAGTTGTATGAAATTCCATACAGGTGCAGTGTTGATAAAAAAAAATTACATGTATAGGGACATTTAAATGGCAAAGAAATATCTTTTACCCACAAAAGATTAGATGCACGAACTGATTCGACCCAAAATCCCGGGACTACGTTCAAGAAAATGATACCATTTACATCCACGTCAAAAAAGATTTTTACCTGTTCAGCTTCGTCATGAGGTTCTACACCAGAGTCATTAACCTATATAACAAATGCAGTCAATATGATTGTAAAGGAAAACACTAAATCAAATAGTACATATGCAACCTGAGAAAGGTTGCCATATGCATCCACGTCTATGAACTGTAACGAGAAAATAGGATTTAACCTGTGAAACATGGACTCGAGGCTCTGCGCCAGAGTCATTGACCTGTATAAACCAAGAACAACTTAAATGATACAGAACTAAACTAAAATTCACGAAAGTCTAGCTGCAAGATATAATTCAATCCAAAACCACATCACTGTGTTTATAAAAGGTTTTCCATTTGCATCCACGTTTATAAAAACGTAACAAGAAAAGAAGATTTCAACCTCTACAGGATCTTCTTGAGGTTCTACACCAGAGTCATTGACCTGCATCAACAGGGTAGAGTCAATACTCAAGCTATTCCAGGAAATATTCATATGGAACTTGGAAAACAAACCTATGAGTTCAAACCAACCTCAGAAGCATCAGGATCGGCATTTTCTATCGCAGGTTCCTCATAAGAAAATTCTGTTTGGGTGTCAGAAGCTGGTGACAGAACTTCAGGTGTCGGGGAAATGTAAACTACTCGCAATATATCGCTCCGAAAAGCACGTGTTTCCTGATGGAACTAAAAAATGGGTATGCACGTTTAAAATCCGTAAGCTCATTGAGGGAGATCAACAAATACAAGTTTCGTAGGAAGAAATTGTTGATTAAGCGATTCTACACTTTGTGTTAACTAAAATTTGTTCCATGGATAAGTTAGGATTGTTGAGTATTTGGTTTCAGAGATTTACTTAGGACTTTAGTACCAGAATTTTCGCCGGTTTAACTTATGAACAGAAGGGTAGTGTTTTGGAGTTAACGCATGTTAATATTTATTGAGAATGGCGTAGACACTTGGGTATTTTCTTGCAACTCTCAATCTTAGGACTCTTCTTCCTTTCTTTTACACAATTCCCAGATTATTCCCCACCTTCTCTCCCCCCCCCCTCCCTCCTTCCCTTCTAGTTACTCTTCTATTCTTGCTCTGTTCTACCCTCCTCCTCAAGTATTCCTTTCATCCATTCCCTATTATCACTCTGAATCAAATTAGCAATTAGCCATTTCAACTTCTTCAATTGTCAGTTAATGATATAAATCAAGATTTCTAAGTGAATGTTCTTTTGCAAGAGTAGACAAAGTTAAAATGATTGTCGCAGCATAGAGTTTGTAACACAGAGTAGAAGAATGTTAACGCCGCGAATGTGGGAAGGTCTTTAAAGAAAAAAAAAGTAGCAAGATGTGGACCCAAATGGAAAAGAGAAACCACTACCACAAGGTCTCAACTTCAAACCATCATTTTAACACATTACAAGACACAATAAAGAATCAAGATATACATTCTCAGAATATGTAGTTTGAAGTGAAAGCAGGAAACAAGGGCACCAGTAGCTTAAATTAGAATTGTGCTGTAAAACGCACCATTTCTCGTGCATCTTCGGTGGTTGCACCAGGCCCTGCAATAGCGCTTTTAACCATAAACTTGTCCCTGCACCTCATACTGCGAGGGGGAGGGGGAGCTCGCATTATGACTGCAAAATTGGTTAACTTGTAACTTGTTTCAAGTAACAATTATCGGTATCGATGAAAGATTGAAAAATGATAGTTACGGTATAAACAGTTTGGAATCCCATCAAGGAGAGGGGTAGCACCTGTGATCTGACAATCTGATCGGGGCGAAAGTAGGCCAATTCTCGGTCGAACGACATATTTGCTTGGATTGGTGGTATAAAGCTGAACAAAGAAGATAATCCAACAAAACTTAGAAGAATAAACAACATTTTCGTTCTCAACAAACAAAACTGATGATAATTAAATAAATAAATAAAACTGACCTTATAAGCAACATGAGAGTTGGTGTTATTGAAGAGGGTAATCGAAGAAGATGATTGTTTGTTCCGTTCAACTAAATTCAATCAAAACACATAAATCATTCATTCATTCATTCATTATTATTATTATCCTCCAAAAATGAACTAAAATGATAATAATCCAACAACTTACTAGAGAAAGTGAGCTCATCGGGTTCGTATTTGAGCAAACAATATTCATCATCCATTCTTCTCAATAATAATATTGTGTATCTTCTCTAATTAAATTGAATCTCTCTCTCTCTCTCTCTCGAAATAAATAAATAAATAAACAAAAAACAAAAAAACAAAATCTGTTTTTCTCGTTTTCTTAGCTTGGGTGGGTAGTTATTTGACTTTTGGGATCATCGATCGAACAACAGTTGACAACGACTTGGACAAATACTTAAATTTCAACGAAACAAACAAACAGATTAAGTAATGTTTGAATTGTTTTCTATCAAAAAAAAAAATGTTTGAATTGTTATAATAAGATTTGTATAAATATATTAATATTATCTTTTGTATAAAGATATGGTAAAATATAAGCATTTGATTAGATAGTCTTTATTGATAGTACTTCTTGTACTAGTATATATACTTTTTATTCATTAATGATAAACTAATCGAGAAATATTATATTTCATGGTATTAGAGCCCCCACTACAATCAATAAACTCCAAGCCCGGTCCACTCTTTGCGTCTTCTTGGGCTACCCTACTAATCATCGTGGTTACAAATGTTATAATCTAGCTAGCAAACAAATTATTACGAGCCGCCATGTTGTGTTCGATAAAAACATTTTTCCTTTTGTTCAACCTAGTCCAACTCGTTTCCCATCTTACGAGTTCCTTGACACACCAATCTCTCCCATATTACAACAACAACTCCAACAATCGGCCTCACACCCCTCAAATATTGCCTAGCCACGTTATGTTCCCAATGTTGGATCCCAATATTGCCCCAACATTGGGACAACATTGCAACCAGAACCTTTGGCACAAGTTTCCGCACCTTCTGTTCCCAATGTTGGGTCGATGTTGGGGCAACATTGCAACCAGAACCCTGTTCCACTCACCGTTGCTCCCTCCTCTCCGCCCTCACAACCCACTTCTCCTTCCTCACCTACACCGCCATTACGTCCTCTCTCTCCTCAAATGGCCACACGCAGCAAACACAGCATATTTCGTCCCAAAAAACTCTTTAATCTCCATACCTCATCTTCTCCCTCTCCTATTCCCTCTAACCCCTCGACCGCTCTATCCGAACCCCACTGGAAATCGGCCATGATGGATGAATTTGATGCTCTTATTAAAAATAAGACGTGAGTTAGTCCCACGTCCTCCTAATGTCAATATTATTCGTTGTGTATGGATTTTTCGTCATAGGTTTCACTATGATGGTACTTTTGAGCGGTATAAGGCTCGTCTTGTAGGTGATGGTAGGTCTCAGCAAGTTGGAGTGGATTGCATGGAAACTTTCAGTCCCGTGGTGAAACCAGCGACCATCCGTACGGTACTTAGCATTGCCCTCTCGCATTCTTGGCCCATTCATCAATTGAATGTCAAGAATGCGTTCTTACATGGACATCTGTATGAAACTGTTTACATGCATTAACCTTTGGGTTTTCGTAACTCCTCTTTCCCAGACCGCGTATGTCTCTTGAAGCGGTCTCTATATGGTCTCAAGCAAGCCCCTCGTGCTTGGTACCAACGGTTCACTAATTATGCTGCCTTTATTGGCTTCTTTCAGAGCACATTCACTCTCTCTTTATCTACCGTCATGGGAAAGACACTGCCTATCTCTTGTTATATGTGGATGACATATTACTCACAACCTCGTCTTCTTCCTTGCGCACCTCCATCATGCGCCGTTTCTCATCCGAATTTGTTATGAAAGACTTGGGTACGTTAAGTTATTTTCTTGGTATTGCTGTGACTCATAATTCTCAGGGCTTATTTCTTTCTCAATGCAAGTATGCTGAGGAAATTATTGAGCGTGCGGGCATGAGCTCGTGCAAACCGAGTCTCACACCGGTTGATACGAAACCAAAAATTGGTACGGCCTCGGACAGTGAGCCTTATGATGATCCCACTCATTTCGTCGCCTCGTCGGGGTCTCCAATATCTCACTTTCACTCACCCGAACATTTCTCATACATTTCAACAAATTTGTCTACACATGCACGATCCTCGCTTGACCCACATGCAAACTCTCAAAAGGATTGTGCGTTATATTCAGGGGACGCTGCATTACGGCCTTCACCTCTTTCCATCTTCTCTCACTCGGCTTATTTCCTACACGGATGCTGATTGGGGGGGGCTGCCCCGACACCCGCCGTTCGACTTCAGGTTATTGTGTTTTTCTTGGTGACAACTTGATCTCTTGGTCTTCTAAACGGCAACCCACCTTATCCCGTTCTATTGCTGAAGTCGAATACCGTGGTGTCGTTAATGTTGTCTCTGAATCATGTTGGCTCCGCAATCTCTTGTTGGAGCTTCATCATCTAATACCATCGGCTACATTGGTCTTCTTTGACAATGTAAGCGCCGTTTATCTTTCTGAAAATCCAGTTCAACATCAGTGTACCAAACGTATAGAGATGGACATCCATTTTATCCGAGAGAAAGTGGCCCGCGGCCAAGTATGCGTCCTCTATGTCCCGTCCCGTTACCAGATTGCCGACATATTTACAAAAGGTCTTCCTTGTGTATTGTTCGATGACTTTCGGTCTAGTCTCAACATTCGGGAACCTTCCGCTTCGACTGTGGGGAGAAATTATTATATACATCCGTTGTACGTACAACCGATGGTTGAGATTAAAAGAAGATCCCTATATTGAAGGAATAACCACCCAACACCCGATCCCCACCGTGTATTGATAGTGGATGCACATACAACGACTGCACCAAATAATCTCTCTCTAATGTGGGGGTGTGTTAGAATAAGATTTGTATAAATATGTTAATATTATCTTTTGTATAAAGATATGTCAAGATATAAGTTTTTGATTAGATAATTTTCTTATTGATATGACTCATTATACTAGTATATATACTCTTCATTCATTAATCAATGAATATTATCTTTGAGAATTTAGAAAACAATTCATTTCATTGCCCGACAGTCACTTTAATTCCAGGGAAGATTAGATTATGTACCGTCAGTCAGAGCACAGTAAATAGTAGCTAACGGCCAAACTTATTATATTCGCCCGTACAAAATCATTTTAATTATACTCACTAATAATGCTTTGTGTTCTTTTCGGTGTCCACATAACACATTTTAAAACTTTCACACACAAATTCATGCCAATGTAATAGTAGTATTCATGCATCATGGAGTAATGTCAACAATAAGTAAATAATTTTCTCCTAAAACACCAAAAGAAATACATTTGAATATAACTGCTTACTGATCTATTCTTTCATCATTTATATACACTTTGAAATTTGATTTTTGAAGTTGTGCATATCTTCGTACGACGTGGCCGCTTCAGCAAGACAAGTGAAACCCCTGGATAGCCCCCAAGGGGAATTGTGTCAGTATGTTTTTTTTATAAATAGGGTCTCTCATATTAATGATGAATACAGAATCCGCTGACAGGAATCCTCCGTCACAAGTGTCAGTATGTGTTTGTCAGTGTGTGAAAGTCTCAAAAATGGGCACCTATCTTATCTTTAAGGGTGATTTTAGGACATGTTTTAGTTGATGAGGGTAATTGTGTGAATATCAAAGTCTTGAAAAAGACGTACAAGTAGTTGTGGTCTATGTGTTAGTGGTATATTAAATATACATGGATCGTTCTCATGCCAGATTATCAAGATTAACGAAGAAGATTAGAGCGGCGTACCTTGATCCATACAATTAAGCTTTTACGGGAGAACGGTGGGACTTTGATCTTCCACAGACTAATCTATCTCTCTTTACGGGTCTCTCTCTATTGATGGGAATGGAGGAGAAGAGTAGTCATTAGATTAGCCTTGGGGACCAAGACCCTATAACCATATATAGTATTCTAACTAGAGCCCCATAAACCCTAGTTAGAGTACAACATGGAATTACACATTACAAAGCCCATACATATTAAGATACTAATTGGACTCTTTTATTTGATCACTTAATTAATCCAATATAAATAATTAGCCTTTTAATGTAACTGTCTTAATTTGTAAAGCCCACATATTAGATTATTAAATATAATCTAACAATCTCTCACTTGGGCTACAAATTAAATCCAAACGACAATTACATATGATAACCTTAGGTGTACACAAACTTTGCTAATTGCCGAAGTATCTTCCTTAAACAATCTCGTCCATTTCATATACCAACATGGAACCAAAGCGGCCTTTGTTACATTAATCCTAACTCGACCCTCAATGATCACGCATACCAAATATACTCAAATGACATAGATCATGTATGGATGTGTAACATAGAAATTACATGAAATGTGATCATAAACATGCATATTTCCAATTGGTCCTAAATCTTTTGTGAGATCAGCCTTAGTCTTTCAAACCTTATGTCAAACCACAATGAAAGGTAAAACAAATAAAATATTCAGAGCTATAATAAGAAAACCATCAACCTTTTCTGCAGAAAACTGAACATACATAAACCAATGTATCGTGTCAATAAATGAGCCAAACACATGAAACAAACTCCCACTAAAACTGCATATCATAAAATAAGACAACACTCGTGTAAGCAATATGCTCATGAAAGACCTTGAGTGTCAAACCTTTATAAGTGGGTAAGCTAGCATTACGTTTGTTTCTATACGCTCATTAAACACTAACTAACTCTGAATTCTCTTATAACAATTAGGTACTTCAATGTCTATGTGGCTAGAATTTGAAGAAATCCTATTGTTCAAACATATAACTGTAATATATTGTCACCATAAATCTTTAGTGGTCTTTCAAAACTTATCCACAACTTGTAGCCTTGTGACAAATTTCACAGTCATATCACAAAATTGGTTACCACATGACAAGTTATAAAATATAATGCTATCCTGAAAGAACCTATAAGTGTCTGCTGAACACCTTTCCAGAATATAACTTCATTTGATAGCATATAGAAATAACAAGAATTGGATCTTTTGGCAACCCCATATTGTAGTCAGAATACCAAATAATCTCCTAATTTTCTGACTTACAATTGATGAGCATGTAATCTTTTATTTTATTAAATACCTTATAGCCCATTTGGCTGCAATCCAATGATCCATACGGGTTCACTTAAGTAATTACCCAACATATCAATTATGTACGCTGAATCTTGAGCATACAAAAGTTTTAATTTCCAAAGAAAAATGAATCTTTTGTATCTCCTTTATTTAGAAAAGGATGTCATTAACACCGAGCATTAGGACTATAAATTACTCCCACTGAACTAATGATATACACAAGCATCAATTGTATTAAACTTAAAATTGCACGAGGCAATGACTTGATGATACTTGTGATACCATTGCCAGGAATCCTTATTTGTATCACATAAGTGACACATCTTCTTGAGGTTGTTGTGTTTTCTCTTTTGAAGCAAGCTCTAGATATTGGGCAGGGATTACAATAGGTGAGACCTCATTGTTGTCTTGCAAAGACACCACTATCTCCCCCCTCAAATACAACATCCTCAAGATATCTCAGATTTTCTGTCTCGAAGAAGGACTTATTTATACTACAGACTTTTAGTGCCTTTTGATTTTATTTGCAGGGTTTTATTAGTTGAAGTAATTGTTTTAGCATACATAGTTTGTCAATCAAGGTACTAGTCGCAACCAAAATAGAATTAAGTAAAAGACTAAATTTATTATTTCTAAATGAACAAGAATTTCCAAATTTGTCCAAAAGAAATAAAACCATACCCGTCAAAATGACGGTACTACACAAGTCTTTCTTAATTCAACTAAATGACTAGTCCTAAAAGATAATCTAAGTATGCTCCAATGTATTCAACTGAAGATTGTTTTGTCATCGTCCCATATAGATGATTCTTTCAGCATCACTTGACGATTGACTCTGAATGCAACCCTTTCTTTGCACGCCATAAGACGTATTTGGCATATTTGGAACAATCCTTCTTCACATGCCCAAGTGTCTCGCAAAAGAAACAAACAAATTCTTTATCTTGAGTCTTGGCTTGTGAAGTTCCCACTGTAGTAACCTTATTTTCAGTCCTCTTTTGCTTAAGGCTCTTGTAGGTAATTGCAACTCGAGCACCTTTAGTCTTTTCATGGTTCAACCTATCCTCTTCTTGCACATAATATAAATGAACCATTAAGAGTCCATTTATCATTATTAGTATTATAGTTAAACTATAAACTGACCAAAGTGTGCATGATAGAATATAAGTACCAAATGCGCAAGCAAGTGATCAAGGAGATCAAGCTAGTGCCTTAATTTGAAGCAATGTTAGACATCTCCGGAGTGCGCTCCCTAATGTTTCCTTCATCCTTATACTTTATATGGACAAGTTTAGCTAAAAATTTGTTTGTCACAACCCTTACAAAACATTTTTTATTTTCTTGAAGGAAAACATTCACAAATACCAAATATGACATACCGAACCTAAATACTGCTGTAACGTCGCACTTTAGTATATTCAGACTCAAGTGATTAGAACCTTCCCACTTCTCAAAGTTCACTTTGACTTGAATGGAACTTGTCTCTGTAAGAGAAGTAGGTTGTTCTATCCTTAACACCAAGTCTAAATTCATGCAATAGAGAACTAACAGAATGCTCTCTTTCCAGCTTTTAAGTTGTGCCGTTAAGCAGCAGAATTTAGATTATGTCGGCAATAATATTGACAGCAGAAATAATAACTAATAAAAGACAAACAGATTACATAAGCTCCCTTTATTGAAATTCATATCATAACATGCAAAGTTTACTAAAATAATCACTTAAGACATAAATTTCAATCAACCGAAGTGTGGTGGCCCATTTGAACAAGATACCTAGCACAACATCGAGGTTTAGTCGTTGGACGGAAAGCTCATTTTGAAAGTGGTACTCTCCATGCAGGAATCAAATGCTAATAATAAATCCTTTCAAACAACAACCTTCCGTTGGGCCGATATGTTGTCCACATGGAAACCTTATAATTATTACACATCATTCCTGCAAGTGCATCCCTTATTTTGCCAATCAAATACCTTCCGTAGGGTCGATCATCAATCGCATAAACAAGAAATACACACATCCTATTATCTCAAAATAAATAAATTAAAACACAAGAGGCTACGTTGGCAACATTCTGTTTCAACCCATCTATTTCAAAATAAAGGACACATGGTTTTAAAGCAAGTGCCCAATCCAAGAATTTACCATATTATGACCATATATAAATATAGTCATGCACCAAAAACATACCATATAACTTCATACATAAATGAACGAGGTAATTCATTTACTAATAAAAGCACGCACTATGACAAAACACCTAATGAACATTATACATGCATCATCATGAAATTTGGTAGATACACCAAATACATTAAATAAACATTAAAACAAGTCACATGCTTTTATACACGTAAAAGGGCACTTCATACAAGGGAATATAAATTAACTTTATTTTTCATGCAACCCCACAATGATAACACCAATGATTTGAATTATGTGAAGAACTGAAGTTAGGTGAATCCTTATGAGATACGGAACACAATCCTGAAATTTAGTCTTTAGACAAAAATAACAGTTGTAAGTGGTACCCTCAAAATCAAAATAATAAATATTGATAAAAATTTTCTGCCAATAATACATCTTCCGTTGGGCCGATATACTATATGCATGAAAAATCTCAAATATCAGATATTTATTATCTACATTGATAATATTTGACAACCAAATCCTGCCAATAATCTTACCTCCTTTAGGAAGAAATATTATATGCATGGACTAAACCTAACTCATAAATATTCATCAACTAATGTCTGTTATCTGGCCAAAATTAGCCTTCCGTGGGGCCGATTAATCTCCGCATAGATTTTAGACATTATACTTAAATCACATAATTAAATCAACCAAATCCCAGATTTTACCATTAAGGAACTTGAGAAACTTTGGGCTGAAAGTCTCGAGAAAAAAACTGTTGGGCTTGAGGGTTTCTTTTAGTTCTGAATGTAGCAAAATAAAACTGAATTGGTCTCTTAAAAGACACTAGGCCAACCCACCTTAGAGCAAAAGCTACTGAACCCAAAACAGCCCAACCCACAATTTCATCTTCTTCATCATGGTTTGTGAGACATGCCGCCACAACTGCAACGGCATTAACCTTAGTCATCAAACCATTGACCCCATAGCGGCCTTGACCGTACGAAAGCGATGCCGCCGATGCAGCAAACACTGTCCAATCTCAAACAACGCGATTGTTCCCTCCATTGATCTTCGCCTCCACCATCGCTACCTCAAGTCGCCGTCTATCGAAAACGAGGTGAATCCCTCGATATTCAGCTGAAGATGAACGACGGCGACATATAGTGACGACGGCTAACTCGCCCTTACCTAAGCTTCTCACCGGATTTCGATCACCAGAACCTGATGGTGACCGAAGATAGCATAGGCGGTGGAAAGTCAGTTGATGTTTAGTGGCGGCGAAGTTTCTGAATCCTTACGAAGAAGAAGTAATCTTTTCCAATTTTCTTTATATTAAATTGGTTAGTTGCTGAATAGTCCCTCCATAAGTTAAAATAAAATTGGATTCCCTTTACGTAAAAGAAGAAAGAAATCTATTTCCTTTTTTCGAATTGAAATAATATGATTATCTCAACATACCACACATCATCACGTCAAAAATTGTGTACATCATCACGTCAAAATTGGGCATAGTTAAATATGAGTTATGTTTCCTTATTAATTATATTCACTAAGCAAACAAAGGAAACGTACTGGAGGTTACTTTCTCATCAATCCAACATGATTAATCACCATATTATAATATTCAAACAAGGAAAAGTCTCTGATATCTTATGTAACATGAAACATATTTCCAAAATTAGATTCCATGCAATAACGAATTGATCGCAGCAAATTGACAAGAATTGCGCACCGCTTTCATGAATAAACAATTTGTATAGCATGTCGGATAAAATCAAATTCGTCAACAATCCGTTAAGCGGTTACCAGAAAAGCATGAATAACATATGATTCACTAAATGAGATCAATCCCGCAACAATCATAATTATGTGATCATATATAAGCACGTATAGTACCCAAAAAACAAAAAAAAAATCCCAAACATAACGTGCATAAAATTCAATAGTCACAATAAATATGATCAATCCTAATAATCTAACATGAATTATAGCTCTGATACCACTTGTTAGTGGTATATTGAATATACATGGATCGTTCTCATGCCAGATTATCAAGATTAACGAAGAAGATTAGAGCGGCGTACCTTGATCCATACAATTAAGCTTTTACGGGAGAACGGTGGGACTTTGATCTTCCACAGACTAATCTATCTCTCTTTACGGGTCTCTCTCTATTGATGGGAATTGAGGAGAAGAGTAGTCATTAGATTAGCCTTGGGGACCAAGACCCTATAACCATATATAGTATTCTAACTAGAACCCCATAAACCCTAGTTAGAGTACAACAGGGAATTACACATTACAAAGCCCATACATATTAAGATACTAATTGGACTCTTTTATTTGATCACTTAATTAATCCAATATAAATAATTAGCCTTTTAATGTAATTGTCTTAATTTGTAAAGCCCACATATTAGATTATTAAATATAATCTAACACTATGATGTAGGGATGCTATAAAAGCTGGTTCATATATGTATGACATGTTACGGAGAAACATACGTTTAGAATATGCAGATGATACGTAGTGGAGGCTAATTAGGCTTGCTCAATATTAAGGATTGGGTCGGCCTGCTCGCACATGACCCGACATAAAGTGTATCAAAATGGCAATTCGATACTCTGTTATGCCATTATCGAATCAGTAGTTCGATACTCTGTGGATTCGACCTCATCCTGGAAAATCCAGAATATGAGGCCTGTGATTTGAGGTCTAACGAAGTTATTCACACCCCCTCCCCCAAACTCAAACTATTCAATGTCCTCATTTAATAAACATATTGCGAAACGAAAAAGAATTAAAACAGAGGACTTCCCTAGAAAATTCTAGTCTTCAGGTGTGCTTGCTGGTGTTGTGTCGAATACTTATCTGTCCTTTCTTTCTAACTTGTCCATGAACGAATTCCATTGTGCATCCAAGTTATCACGAAGCTTCGTGATCTCATCTTTGATTAACAATTGTAGATTTCTTGTTTGCTCCTCCATTGCTCGCTTCACCAACTCTTCCATACCATTTTGCTTCTTTTGTATATCATTACCACCTCTTGCTTTAACATATTCATCAATCTGTTTCTGAGTGATAATATCTTTGATGAACTCCCACTTTGTCGGATGGTTTGACTGGAACTCCCGCCTCTTAGCAAATTCTTGTAATGAGGCCTCCATGTGGGATTGCTCCCGATGTCTTTCTCATAGAAAAGTGGTTCATTGATTTCATGATTACTTACCCCTCATCTATATGGACTCCATAACGGACCCATCATAGTAACTTCACTTTATGCCATGGTGCATCTGTCGTGTAGTTAGTAGGTAAAATACGAGAAATAATAAAATTATACCAAGCCTTATATTCATGTACAATTCCACAATAATGGATATAGGGATCATCTGTATGTTGTTTGTGGAAAGTCGTGTCAACAATGACCACGTTACTCAAAGATTTTTGTGAAGGTTGTGTTTCTCACTTTTGAAGCTTTTCCGCTGCAATCTTCTCTAAATCCGACTGGTATATTTCGTTGATGATATATGTGAAAATATCCACCTTCTTCCCTTGTACTATCACTGACGTCACTGATGGAAATGCATTAGTGTAGAATTTTATCACCATTATCTTGTTGACTTCTTATGGTTGTTTAACGAATTTCTACCATCCCATGTCAGCAACTTTCTCATGAAAAACGTTAAGGCCTCTTTCAATAATGATATATTGCTTCATCAATCCCTCTTTTATTGAAGGTGAACTTTCTTTCTTTTGTATGTTGCATGGTGTGGCATTTGGAGATGATGGCGGTGTATCATCTTCATCGAAAGGCCTTTGTTGGTGTGGGTTTGCAAAGTCGTGGTAGCTTTGAATAAGTAAAACGAGATGTGAAAGAATAGATGAGAGCAATTATTAAGAATGGATCTAGGATTCCTAACATGTGTGAAAGATTTATGATACCAACTCTAAATTCACCCATATATATATATATATATATAGTCCAATAATACATGGAGTGTATATGGTCTAGGATTCCATTCAATGAGAGGATTAAGAATTTAGATATTATTCCCTCACATAGTTAAAATAATTAGATAACCTCCTAATGCATAAAATCCCGAAATATGAATGAAAATGAAAGAAATTAATTTAGGAAATTTATTCCCAAATCAGCAAAGGTCAAAAACATATTTTTGGAAGTCGCACAACTAGTAGTCACGTTGCAAGTCAGGCAGCTCTGCGTCGCGCCACTACCTGCGTGGCTTGCACCATTTTTCTAGTGAGTATTGCGGTCTGCAAAAAGTTTCTCGCATCCCAAGTGACTTTTAGAGAGTGGCGTGATTCGCGCTGCTCCAGGTCTCCAAAATCTGCTGCTGTTGTATTATGCAAAATCTGCACTCCTTTTATCACCCAATATTTTATGCATCTCCAATTCTCTTTACTATTCTTTCTTCTACAAAACAATCAAAGTTGAGCTAAATTGTTTCTTCAAGACCTGACTTCTAATCATTAGATTGAAATCACGACATTTTTTGAGCTCTTCCTTGTTGATATTGTTGATTTTGTCCTAACAAAGAAAAATATGGGAGGTTTCTCCATCCCGGATTGTAAGTATTCAAGTATGGATAATTTCGCCTCTAATAATTACCCACATAGTTGATTTATTCATGCACTATCGAGTTAACTCTCAGACATTCTGTGTTTAGATGATTTCCTCCACAGTTGGTGCATATAACAAGTGGCGTGTTTCTGTTCATATGCTTCAGCTTGGTGTTAATAGACTCCACCTATGTAGATTGTGTAATAACTTCTACCTCGTGAATCCCCATTGTTTTCGTTGCTGGTGCTCGTTCAATATTCCACTTAGATATGTTGGAAGTGATAGTCTCCAAAAATGCGAATGTATCCTTGTTGGTCCTTGTCACGAATCCCCCTCCTGAACTAAAATCGAGTGTATTCGTACGCCCCATATTTAATCCAAAGTGGAATTTCTAGAGTAGTACCTTGTTTTGGAAGTTTAGTTGTGGACACCTCTTCGTCATGCATTTAAATCGATCCCAAGCACCAAATAATGGTTCTCCATCCATCTCACTGAAGTTGGCTATATCACTCCTCATCTTTGCAATTTTTGTCGATGGGCAAAATTTTTATAAGAAAAGTAGTCCCATCTTCTTCCATGTTGTGATGCTATCATTCGGTAACTCATTGAGCCATCTTTTTGCTCCCTCAATGAGAGAAAATGGAAACAACTTCAAGATGTCAAAATTAGTCCTGATTTGAAAAACTTTGCACATTCCCACGAAATCTTTGAGATTTTCCATTTGATCTTCAGCGGTCCCTCCTCCAAATTGGTTTTGGCCAACCATAGAAAATACTGATGAATTAATAGGTTCATGGTTCTCATCAGCCACAATGCATGATCTCGTTCCTCCAGTGTTATGACCATTCATCACATTAGTTGTTGGTAGTTGTGCTTTTGTTGTCCTCTCTACTTCAGTTAGAACTGGTGTAGTTAAACCATCTTCTGTGTTTTGACATGTTGAATTTTTGTATTTTCTAACGTCTGCAATTCCTCTTTATTTTTGGGTTGTAAAGCAGTGGTGTCACGTTGTCTCTTCGTGTCATGCACTACTGGTACCTGAAATGCGAACAAAGCAGTAAGTGTTCTTAAAAATAAATAATAAAATAATTGATTGCTAAAAGATACCGTTACTCCTAGGCAACGACGTCAAAAACTTGATGCGTATTTTTCTTGTGCTATTATTAATATGCAATATCCTTTAATACACACATTTCGCAAGTATACGAGTCAAGTAATTATAAAATAGTAAGTAAATATAACTGATCGAGTATCGAGTTCCAAAAGAGTATGAATCTTTTATTAGCAATCCGAATTGTTGAAATCTTAAATGAAACAATACTTTGAGTATCTTTATGAAATATAAAGACTAATTAATTGAAACTATAACTACTCTAGTTCTAGCTAAACTAATTTTTCTAAGACATAATTGAATTGATTGATTGATTGATTTGGTTGTAAAACAGATTAAGAAAAATGTATCTAGGAAGTGGATTTCGTTAATCTCGGATGCAAGGTATTTATAGATAAAATATCAATGATCCCTATGCAAGCCTCTTTCTATTGATCTTTTTTTTTGTTCTCACGCTGACTTGATTACTTTAGTGCACTTTTGTATCCATTAAAGAACCCTCTAATCCCTAATGATCTTAATTTGTTATGCACTTTTTCCTCTCCAGAAGTTTGCCATGTCATAGGATTCATACAGAGTTTTAGAAGGGAATTAGAGTCGACAACCATAACCTAGATTCCTCGGTGAATGTTAGTGCCGAAAGTCTAGAGATTTATTTGTTTGATACACTATGCCAGTGTTGCGTTAACAATCTTCTATGCATAATTCAACATAATACAAGGCATCCTATCATCACTCTATCGATTCAGAGAAACACGTGTGTCAATCATACCAAATAACATAAGCAACAAATAATATCCAACAAAACAATGTTTTCAATAGAATTAATCAAAACATATGTTCAATAATGTGCATCCACATGAAATAACTACACCCTTCTCCCAGATACTGAGAGGTTCAGCTGCTCATGATCATACTGTAAGAACAATAATTCATAATAAAAGTTAAGTAGTAAAGAAAACAAAAAATTAAACTCTTGATCTCGGTGAGATTTCAGTGTATCTTCTCATTTTGACTATTTACTATTCTTGTTTTGCTTGATTACTCGCTCCTTTGATCATCTTTTCCTCTCAACAATGATAGCAATATCCTAACGATGGAATTTAGAGATGGATATGTTTTTTTTTTTAATCGCCTTTCTTGTGTGTTTTTTGTCGTCTCTCTATGTGTTGGCTGTCCTCCCCTATTTATAATAGGGTCTTGTTGCCCTAGTTTCGTGAACAACCGAAACTTAAATTTCAGGGAAAGTCAATGTTGCTCTAGAGTCGCGCGACCTGCCAGGTTGCGCTGCTCGTTGCGCTGTAAGCTGCGTGACCAGCGCTGTTTTTCTGCCCTCGTCGCACCACTTTCTATCTCTCATGTGCGATGTTATGTGTTGTTCTGCTGGTGGTGCGACCTCCTGTTCTCTTGCAATGTAGCGCGACTGGCTCTACCGTAGCAATTCTTCTTTGTGTCATCATTCTTGTGCCAAAATCCTTTCTATAAGCCTCGTTTTGCTCTGACTCAACTCAAACTACGAAAACAACGACACAAGACTAAAACAAGTAACATTGCCACAAAGATCATGCAATATTATAAGAAATCCGACCCTACAATTTATCGCTCATCAGCTATCTCAAAACTAGGGTGTTATCAAAATGGGACTAACTCGAAGTCATGATCTCTCGAAACTGACTTATCTTAAAATACTTGAATCTCATTATTGATTCTTCTATATCCAAATATCTCAAATGTGTTAGTATATTGAAAGGTGATCTCTACATGTGTCCCAAAATTAATGTCAAAATAGGGCTCACGATACAAGAGCTCGTGGTTGCTATAGTAATTAATGATGCGGGACCACTCTTCGAATTTTCGAGAATTATATCGAAATAATGTTCTCGCAAAAGATATTTCGAGATATTTATCGCTGGGCTTTTTTAGAGCAAGCCCACATAAGTTTATTATGGGCCAGCCAAATATACCCATACCATATAGTCCCCTCATTTAAGAGCCGCACTTTGTAAAGAGCAGGTGCCAAATGAAATTCTTGTCTTCCAAGATTTTGAGGAACTGCATGTTCTCTTGGCTTCAAAATATACCCCTCATTTGGTAACCGTTTCCGTAAAATAAGGTGCTAAATAAGTTTTTTTTTGCTTCAAAATATGCCCCCCATTTGGGAGCCGTTTCTGTAAGGATCGGGTGCCAAATAAGAATCGTTTGCTTCAAAATATGCCCCTCATTAGGGAGTTGTTTCTGTAAGAATCGGGCGCCAAATAAGATTTTGTGTCTTCAATATTTGCCCCCCATTTGGGAGTCGTTAATAACTTGTTAGTATTAAAATTATTTTTATTAATATTTTCATTTATCTCGAAGCATGTTTTGATGCAGTTGAACGTGTAAAAATATTGATTTTGAGGCGTGTTTCGAGATACACATTCTGATTGATTTGTGCAATTCATGTTTGAGTTGCGCATAATGCGTCGTCTTTCATTTTTTAGAAATTCATTTTATATCTCACAATACCTTGATATTACTTATCGTGTTGTCCCTGGTAATTAACTTTCCTTGGAGGGATGTGGCTATTCGCGCAAGCACATGTGTTATCTTTCAGTTGTATCCTTTCACCGGACGCGTTATTCCCTCGGGACATTAGGTTTGTATCTGGCAGTGTTAGGACATATGTCATATTCTTGGTGTTGTTTCCTTGAGAGATGCGGTCCATCACTTTTATGTTGTTCTTTAATGAACAAGGCCTTTCGTGAGATTTTAGTTTTGCATCTATCTGTATTAGAACAAACATCCATCCCTTTGTCATAGCTTCTTAAGGGACGAGGCCCTTATCAAGATTTTAGGGTTTGCATCTTTCTATGTTAGTTCATCTATTTGTCATAGCTTCCTAAGGGATGAGGCCCTTAGTGAGATTTTAAGTTTGCATCTGTATGTGTTAGTACAAATGTCCATCTCTTTGTCATTACTCCATAAGGGACGAGGCCCTTAGCGAGATTTTAGGTTTGGATTAGTATGTGTTACTTCATATGTCCCTCTCTTTGTCATTGCTCCATAAGGGTCGAGGCCCTTAGTGAGATTTTAGGTTTGCATATGTATGTGTTAGAGCAGATGTCCATCTCTGTGTCATAGATTCCTAAGGGACGAGGCCCTTAGCGAGCTTATATGTTTGCATATGTCTGTGTTAGTAGATGTCCATCTATTTGTCATTGCTCCGTAAGGGACAAGGCCCTTGGCGAGATTTTAGCTTTACATCTATTTATTTTAGTATAGATGTCCATATCTTTGTCATTGCCCAATAAGAAAAGAGGTCCTTAGCGATGGAAACATGTCATAAATTTAAAAAGGAAAAAATACTTTAGCCCCCCATCTATTGGACCCGCGGCACATTGCACCCCAACCTTTGTTTTGGAACAATTTGCCCTATAAACTTGTTTTTTAAAAGAAACCCAGTCCTCGATCACCCCTCAGGCGGTCAAAAACATGATATCCCGTATATATCTTGGTATTAGGGAGTGCAATTTATGTAATTATATGTTTTACCGTGTTTTTCTTTATTTATACAATACACCCTAATTCTTTTAAATTTCATCAAAAATACCATCTTCTCCAATTCAAAATGTGTAAAATATTGCATTATCCTCCCATTATACATTTGTTACTATACACAAAAACATTTCTCATATTCACCTCCAAAAACTCACCCGCTTAGAAAAAAGAGTTTCAACAGATATATTTAAATCCAAGCAAGGCTTAGTAGTTAGTCAAATATGGTAGGACACTCAGAGCAACTAATGGAAGCGGACTAACCTACCGTGTGGGCGAATTCAACAAAGCTACCCGTCCCATAGGACGAACAACACAAAATATTCCATTCAAGGACCCTAAAAGAGCTTCTACAATCACAATGTTGGGGCTCTTTGAATTTAGATAATGTTTGATTCGTATACAACACAAAATCATATTCGTTGTCAAGTTCCATTCGTATATTGCAGGCTTTAGCTGAAACGTCGTCGTATTTCAAGTGTTGCCCCCACTTGCAGGGAAAGAGTAGAATATATAAAATTTGTTTAATTTGTGATTTTCAGTCTTTATTATTAGTTAGAAATGAATAGTTTATGTAGGTAATAAAGTCATTACTAATTAGGATATATATATATATATATATATATGAATAAACAATATATGTGTTATTAAATAAGATGGAAACTTGAATCATGCAGTGGACTTAAAAGGAACTGGATGATTGAGCCTTAGCGGTTTCTGATATTTTTAATATATCTCCCACATAAGATTTAATTAAAAATGTCAAAATCGTTTGACATTACTAAAAAGTGCTGAAAGCTATTAAATAGTCAAAACGTCTACGGTTGTTGGTCATACGATTAAATTGTTGAATATATTCTGTTTATAGGGAGTAATAGAATTTGTGTGTAGTAACAAATGTTTAATGGGAGGATAATGCAATATTTTACACAATTTGAATTGGAGAAGATGGTATTTTTGATGAAATTTAAAAGAATTATGATGTATAGTGTAAATAAAGAAATTAAAGAAAAATATATAATTAGGTAAATTGCATTTTACTCTCTATGCCGGAATATGGACGAAATATGTTGTTTTTGACCGACCAGGGGGTACCGGGAAAGTGAGTTTCTTTTCAAAAAAAATAATTGTGGGCGGCAAAGTGCTCCAAAATAAAGGTTGAGGAGCAATGTGCCGCGAGGCCAATAGATGGGGAGCTAAAGTATTTTTTCACAATTTTAAACTTTATAGATACACAAGATTTAAGAAGGAAAAGATTGCATAATGATTAATGATAGCGCTGAGCTTGGGTTGTAACCGAATTGTCTACGTTTCCTGCTTTAACTATCGGAGCTCAAGTCCTCGTAGTTCATGTTTTAAGTGTTACAGCCAGCCCACATGTGGGGCAATTTCAAGGAATTAAGGAAGAAAACGTAGTTCACTGTTAGATAGTGTATTGAGACTAAGAAATAGGAAAACAACAATATGATCACTCCAACATGGCATGTTCTCCTAGGGCTACAAGAAAATGAAGGTTGCCTCGTCTTGTGCATGCTGTGTTTTGAGTGAAGCCATGTAGTAGAGCCATGCTTTCTGATGACTCCTATCAGTTCCCCCGTTGTCATTGTAGTTTTAGTCGAGTCATAGCGAAATAGGCCTTATTGGAGGGATGTTAGCAGAATAATAAAGGCACGAGGAAGGAGTGCTACGGCACTCGCAATAGCACTGGAGACAGAAGGTCGTGCCACCAGTACAACGGTGCAAAATATCGCAGAGGAGACGCCGTGAGTGGTGTGATGGAAGAGAAAGATGCGGGAACCGCGCAAGTAGCCTTGCAAAATGATAGGTCGCACAAGTAGCCTTGCAAGACCTTCCTATAAATAGTAGAGGACGACCAAACCTTAAAGGACACCAATACATAAGAAGAACAACTTTCAGAGGCAAATACAAGCAAAAACACACACATAGCTAAATTCCACCATTCGAAATATTGCGATCATTGCTGAGGAGGAAAGGTGATCAAATGAGCAAGTAATCAAGCAAAGGAAGGCAACAAGGGATCAAAAGGAGAAAACACACCGAAATCGCACTGAGATCAAGATTTTAATCTTTGTTTTTCTTTATTGCACAACTTTATTATTAATTATTGTTCTGATAATATGATCATGAGTAGCTAATTCTCTCAATGTCTGGGAGAGGATGTAGTTATCTTACATGGATGCACCTTGAACCTATGTTTTGATTAATTCTATTGAAAGACTTTGTTTTGTTGGCTATTATTTGTTGCTTATGCTACTTGGTATGTGATGACACACGTTTTTCTCTAATTCGATAGATTGATGTTGAAATACCTTGTATTATGTTGAATTATTATTAGGAGATTGTTAGCGGAATACTAGCATAGCAAATCAAGCAAATAAATATCTAGACCTTTGACACTTCACCGAGGAATCTAGGTTATGATTGTCAACTCTAATTCTCTTCTAAAACTTTGTATGGATCTTATGACACGGTGAACTTCTAGAAAAGGGAAAGTGCTTGACAATTTGACATAATTAGGAATTAGAGGGGTTTTTAAGTGATACGAAAGTACACTTAATTAGCCAAGTCAACGTAAAATAGAACAAAGAATCAATAGAAAGAGACTTACATAAGGATCATTGGTATTTTGTCTATGAAGTACCCTGCATTCAAGATTCACGAAATCCACCTCCTAGATACATTTTCCTTAATATGTTTACAACCAAATCAATCAATCAATTAATTCAATCTTGTCTTAGATATATTAGTCTAATTAAAGTAGACTAGTCATAATGGTAGTTTAATTAGTCATTCTATTTTTCAAAATTACTAGAAGCATTGTTTCTTTAAAGTATTCAATAATACGAATTTTGAATAAAAGATTCATACTCTATTTGGATTTGATACTTGGTCGGTTATATTTACTTACCATTTTATTATTACTTGACTCGTATACTTGTGTGTATATTACTCTTATTAATAACACGTGAAAAATACGCATCAAGTCTTCGACGCTGTTGTGAGTAGTAGCAATATCTTTTAGCAATCATTTGTTTTATTGTTGATTTTTGAGAAACACTAAATGCCTCGTTTGTATTTTAGGTACGAGTAGTGCATGACACAAAGAGAACAATGTGACACGACATGTTTACGACGCATAAATAGAGAGAACTTGAAGACGTAATCTATGACAAAAGTCTAGCATGTCAAGCACAAAAGAAGGTTCAACCACACCAGTCCAGACTGAGACAGAAAGAGCAGCACAAACACAACCACCGACAATTAACGAGATGAACTGTCATAACACACGAGAGGAGGTTATTATCTTTGACCAATGAGTTAAGAGGTTCTACCAACGCTCGTCGTGCATTGTGGTTGACGAAAACCATGAACCTATTAATTCAGTAATATTCTCTATAATTGGCCAAAACCAATTTGGAGGAAGATCCGTTGAAGATCCAATGGCACATCTCATGGATTTTGTGGGGACCTGCAAAGTATTTCAAATCATGATTAATTCGATAATATTTAAGTTGTTTCTATTTTCTCTTATTGGAGGAGCAAAATGATGGCTCAACATGTTACCGAATGATAGCATCATGATGTGGAAGAAAATTGCAAAACTTTTTTTACAACAATTTTGCCCACCAGCAAAATAGCAAAAATGAGGAGTGACATAGTTAATATTAGTTAGATGGATGGAGAACCATTATCCGATGCATGGTAACAATTTAAAGGCATGATGAAGAGGTGTCCACAACACAACTTCCAAATTGAGGTACTACTTCAACAATTTTACTTTGTATTAAACACGGGGTGTAGGAATATACTCGATATTAGTTTCGAAGGAGGATTCATGACAAGAACCATCAAGGATGCATTGGCATTGTTGGAAACAATCACATCAAACATATCTAAATGGAATATAAAACGAACACCAACAAGGAAGGCAATGGGGTTCACGAGGTAGATGTCATCACGTAGTTATCTGCATAAGTGAGCTGAAGCATATGACGGAAACATACCACTTATTGTGTGCACCAACTATGGGGGGAAACATCCTAACACATATTGTCCAATTTTTAACTCAACCGTTCATGAAGAAATCAACTATGCGGGTAATTATTCGAGGAAAAACAATCTGTACTCGAATACTTACAATTCGGGATGAAGAAATCACCCAAGATTTTTGTGAGTAGAACAACAAAATCAGCAGCAACAACAAGGAGGAGCTCAAAAATCGTCGGGATTTCAATTTAATGGTAAGAAATCAAATCTTGAAGAATCAATGTTCAACTATATGGCAAAGACTGACGCAAGAATAGGAAAAATTGAAGCAAGGTGTCAAAACACAAACGCTTTATTGAAAAATATTCATAAGCAGCTAGGTCAAATTGTGAATCAACAAAGTAATCGACCAACTGGGACATTGCCAAGCAACACTGAGAAAAATCCAAGGAGCAGTTGAATATGATCTCTACCGGAGAAGATTTTTTGAGCAAAGTTTCAGAACTACTAGCGAAGGAGTATTATCCATCAATTTCATAACCTTCAAGAATTCATCACGTGGAACAATTTGTCGTGGTTTTTAAAAATCTACTGGGATCAATGACACTTGAAGAAGCGGTTAAACAAGTACCAGAGTATGCAAAATATGTGGGTGATACCAATGAGGTCAAGGAGAAGATAGAAGTAACGGGGATCCACAAGGCTTTTACACTTCAAGCAATTTCATGATTGCCAGCAAAGCTAAGAACCCAAGGAGTTTTACAATGCCTTGCACTGTAAATAATGTTTTACTTGAACATTATTTATGTGATTTAGGTGCTAGTATAAATCTTATGCCATATTTTATCTATGAAGACTTAAAACTGCACAACTTAAGAGCAATTGACGTAACTATACAATTGACTTATAGGAGTGTGAGTTATCCTAAAGGGATAATCGAGGATGTTTTGCTTAAGATTGGTACTTTTACTTTTCCTACTAATTTTGTGGTAACTGTTATGAGTTGAAAGTATAAATTGCCATTGATTCTTGGGAGACAATTTTTAGCAACTACTAATGCTTTGACTGATGTGTAAGGAACAACTGTTACTTTAAAAATTGATAACGAGCATGCTAGTTTTAAAGTAGAGAAGAGTATCTATCTTAATGAACCACCAATGAAACATATAGCAAACGACATGGATTATGCGCATCCATTTAACCATGGGGGAGCGATAGTCACACCTTAGAATTCGTAGCGTCGAGCTAAACGACGTAAAAACTAAGCGTTGTTTAAGAGGAAACCCAACATTTTTATTGTTTTTGACTCAGTTCTCTTTATTTATTTTCGTTTTTGTTCAACTTTGACTGTTTTTGTAGGAGGGAGAATATTAAGGAGAATAGGAGAGACGTAACGTATTGAGTGAAGAGTGCTGATTTTGCATAATTGATGAAAGTGCAGGTATTCTGTCAATGTTAGTTTAACATTGGAAGTGCATGTATTCTGTCAATGTTAGTTTAACATTGAGAAGTCAATGTTAGTTTAACATTGAGAAGTCAATGTTAGAGTAACATTGCTGGAGCAGAATCCGATTTACAATCTTAATTAATTTCTTCATTATTGTTTTGCCTTATTCACTTAACTAACTGAGTTCCACAGTTGTAATTATCTTTGATTATTATTCAGGAAACAAACTTGTCATAGGTTGGACGCTCAAGTTTCCAAGAAGGAAAGTTTCCTTAATTACGCAAACCACTCTACAAGGAAAGAAGAGTTCGAGTGGAACTAGGAATGCTTTCCAAGTTCAAGTCCTGATTTGAAGAAGGAGTCTTTCCCTAGTTAGATCACTAACGAAGGAACTATTATTCAAGAAGGACTGCGAGAACAAAGAAGAAGAGTTCAAGAAGAAAACAAGGAGAATTACCAACCGTGTACAACACACCTTGAAGTCGAAGATCAAGAACCTATATATAGGTGTGAAGTACATCAAGACAAACACGGGAAAAGAGCCAATCAATCCGAGAGATTAATTTACAGTTGTTGAGTGTTGTCTTGCTTTAGCAAAGTTTGTGAATTGTTAGGATAGATCTAAGAGTGAGGAGCTGTTAGAGATATACGAAGCAATTCTTGTGTGCTTTGCTTAGTTCAATCAATTTAAGAGTGAGGAGCTTGAGAATTGAGAGAACGACCTTTGTTAAAACCTTTACGGGTTATTTTGCCTAAGGCTCGGAAGTTAATATAATTCTATATTCACTTCTTAAACTTGGTGTTTGTTTATTCCGTTGCACTATTATTCTGATATGTTGTTAAAGTAACATCGCTGAGTTAACAACGTACAAATCTGTTGTTAACTCTCCAGTATTAAGCTAACAACAACAACGTATCAACCCGATCCACAATTTCAATTGGTATTAGAGCCAAGCACCAACTTCACCGGTGTTTGGCGTTGATACGACAAGATGGACAACTCCAACCCCAATACCAGCAGGTTGCATGTATTGGAGGGTCCCAACAACTATGCCTATTGGAAGATCAGGCTCAGAGTCCACATCAAATCCATCGACCTAAGAGCTTGGGACGCAGTACTAGAAGGCTACACCATCCCCTACTTGCCAAGAGATGGAGATGGTGATCTGGTACCTAAGCCAAGGGGACAATGGACAGCCAACGAAATTGCTCTCTACAACTTCAATGAAAAGGCCCTCAATGCTATTTTTAGCTGGGTAGGTAATCATATGTTCAAACTTGTTCTACTGCTAAAGCTGCATGGGAAATTCTTGAATTACATTGTGAGGGTGATGTGGCTGTGAGGGACTCTAAATATAGAAAACTTTTGAGGGACTTTGAGAAGATAGATATGGGTGAGGATGAAAGCATTGATAGTTATTTTGAGAAACTTCTAGATATTGCTAATCAGTGCCAAAACTTAGGTTTTATCATCCCTAATCAAACCATGGTCTATAAAGCTTTTAGAACATTATCTTCTAAGTTTACTGTCAAAAGAATTGCTATGAATGAGTCTAGAGATCTTGCCAACATGGACTTTCAAACATTAATGAACACTCTAAAAGAATTTGAACTAGAATTCCTAGGAAAGTCCAGTAAACAACTTGCTTTAGCCTTACTAGGTACTAGCTCAGATTCTACAGGGAGTGATGAGGATGAATATGAGTTGATCTCTTCTAACTATGGTAACATTACTAGGAAGTTTAGTAAATTGGGTTACAAAGATAAAAATAAAGAAAAACAACCCAGTAATGCTACTCTTGGTTATAAGAAACTGCCCCCGAAGTTTGTAAAATACATGGCATCTAAGAGCACGCCTCAAGATGCTGAGAAATTGAAAGATGTCCAGTGTTATGAATGTAAGGGGTATGGTCACTTTAAACGTGAATGTGCTAACACCCTCAGAACAAGAGGGAATTCTCATTGGGTTTGTGTAGATGACTTTAATGAAGCTGACTTCGAATCTGGAACAAGTGCTGATGAACAATCAGAGGAAATCAACACTGCTGCGCTCTGCACTCGGATCATCTGGTCAGGAGAAGACTCTAGAAATTGCCAAGAATCTCAATGTTACTCTAACATTAGAGAACCAACAGCAAAGTAGAAGATCGTTTTTGGAGACTGGAACAGTTATGAGATGACACACTCTCTGATTGTGATGATACTAACTTTGGTTGTTTTCATGGCTCAGTTGATCTTGAAGAAGAGTACTTCAATGAAGATGAGATGTCCCAGGAGGAAATTCTTGATGACCTACATACAACCTTTCTCAGACTTGAGAGAGAGAATGTCAGACTCATGAAGAAAAACGAAGCACAGAAGTATGACATTGAATGTTTGAAGAACATGTTGAAACTCTATGAAAGAGATCTTGACAAAGCTGAAGCTGAGCTGAAAGAGGTAAAGGAGAAACTCAAAAAGGATTCACAGATCATAGCCAAATGGAATGGAGGTACTTCTAAACTTGATGAGGTACTGAACATGAGTAACTCAGGTACATGTGGTCTGGGATTTGTTGAGAAACCTTCCTCTTCAAATGTTAATTCTGCCTATCTAACTACAAGCTTTGTTAAAGAATCTGATAATGTGAGTACAGGGACCATTAACACTGTAAAAAGTAAACCTACCTTTATCTGCCAGTACTGTTTTCAACCAGGCCACATTAAACCATTATGTAGAAAATTTATAAAAGAATGTGGTAAGAAAACAGCCTCTGCGTCCAATGTTAATTCTACAACAGGTTCTGATGTGAGACTAACATTAGGTGCAGGACAGAAAAGTAGGACTTGGATAGAAAAGGCTAAATCCCCTAAGATTAAAGTTGTATGCAATGTTGTTTTCTCTGCTGTGTACTCTAACCTTTCAGGTAAATGGTACTTCGATAGTGGATGCTCAAGACACATGACAAGCAGCAAAGAGAATCTTAAGCAAATTGTACATTTGAGTGCTGGAACAGTGACATATGGAGGAGGCACCAAAGGAAAAATCATTGGCAAGGGGACACTGGATGTTGATGGATTCCCTCCCTTGAAGGATGTGTTGTTGGTAGATGGGTTAAAGGCAAATCTAATCAGTATCAGTTAGCTGTGTGATGATGACTTACTGGTTACATTTGATAAGATATCTTGTGATGTTTATGATAGTGACAATGTTCTTGTGATGATAGGTACTAGATCCAAAGATAACTGCTACCTAGCCCAGGAGGAAGCAAAATGTTTCCATGCCAAGATAGATGAGGCTTCTATATGGCATAGGAAATTTGGACATGTTCACTACATAAATCTTGAGAAATTACAGAAAGTTGATGCTGTAAGATGCTTACCAAAGCTGTCTTGTCCAGGTAAGCTTGTGTGTGGTGATTGCCTCAAGGGTAAGCAAACCAGAGCAGTTCATACACCCCTACAGGTACAGAATGCTAACCCTAGATCTAGTAGGTGTTTTAAATTGCTGCACATGGACTTAATGGGTCCAATTGAGGTAAATAGTCTCAGTGGGAAGAGATATGCCTTTGTGATTGTAGATGACTTCTCTAGATACACTTGGGTAAAATTTCTTAAAGAAAAATCAGAAGCTTTTGATCAGTTCAAAATTCTTTGTGCTAGTATTAAAAACTTGTATGGCTCCACTGTGACTAAGATTAGGTCTGATCATGGTAAAGAATTTGAAAATGCTAGTTTTGATAACTACTGCAATGCTAAAGGTATTTTCCATGAATTCTCAGCTCCTAAGACTCCTCGGCAGAATGGGATTGCTGAGAGAAAGAACATGACTCTTCAAGAGATGGCCAGAGTGATGCTCAATGCTAAAGACTTATCCAAAAGACTTTGGGCTGAAGCCTTGAATACTGCTTGTCACATTAGTAACAGGGTGTATCTTAGACCTGGAACTAACATGACACCATATGAACTCTGAAGGGTGTAAAACCAAATGTTGCATATTTTCATGAATTTGGATGTGACTGTTATCTACTTAATGACAGGGATTACCTGAGTAAATTTAATTCTAAAAGTGAAAAATGCATCTTTGTAGGATAATCAGCCAATAGTACTTCCTTTAGAGTCTACAGTCTTATATTGAAGACAATTCTGGAATCAGTGAATGTTGTGTTTCATGATTTCACTCTTGATACAGGTACTGGTGACATCTCAGTTCCCAATGTTGAACCAACGGGGGAAACCGAGGATGTTACTCCTGACAATGTTACTCCAACATTGGAACTGGAAGCTGGAAACACTGAACAAGAGTCAGGGAACGATGTTAGACTAACACCAGCAAGATCAGATGTTAGACTAACAGCAGAGGATTCTGACTCAGAACATGAAGGTGTCTCTGAACCTAGAAGAGACCCCCTTGCTAGGATTCAGAAAGACCATCCAACATCCCAGGTAATAGGTGAACTCACTGAACGGGTAAGGACACGCAACAGAGAAAGACTTGACTATAGAGATATGGTAAAACTGTGTGTCTGTATGAACTTCACTTGTACTGTTGATAATGCCTCTTGTTTTGTCTCCACCATAGAACCTAAGAATGTGAATGAAGCTCTTCTTGATAACTTCTGGATTAATGCCATGCAGGATGAACTATTACAGTTTACTAAGAACAATGTCTGGATACTTGTACCTAGACCACCTAATGTTAATGTAGTAGGGACTAAGTGGATATTTAAGAACAAGAGTAATGAGGAAGGGGTCATAGTTAGGAACAAAGCTAGACTAGTTGCTCAGGGGTACACACAGGTTGAAGGTGTAGATTTTGATGAGACATTTGCTCCAGTTGCTATGATTGAATCTATTAGGTTACTTCTAGCTATATCATGCAGTCTTAAGATAAAACTATACCAAATGGATGTAAAGGGTGCATTTTTGAATGGGCTGATTGATAAGGAAGTATATGTTGAACAGCCAAAGGGATTCACAAATCCTAAGTATCCAAACCATGTGTACAAGCTTGAAAAGGCACTGTATGGTCTTAAACAAGCACCTAGATCATGGTATGAAAGGCTTACAAAATTCCTTTTAAGTCTAGGTTTTGTTAGAGGTGATGGAGATAGAACACTGTTTGTCTTGAAGAAAGATTCTCATGTTTGTGTAGCTAAAATATATGTAGATGATATTGTTTTGGGCTCAACTAACAATTCTATTCTAGAAAAATTTGTTGAATCAATGACAGGGCAGTTTGAGATGAGTATGATGGGAGAATTAACTTTCTTTCTTGGTCTTCAAGCAAAACAAACGGGTAATGGGATTTTCCTAAGTCAGGAAAAGTATGCAAGGAATTTGGTGAAAAGGTTTGAATTGGCAGATTCAAAGCCTTGCAAGACTCCCATGTCTTCATCTGTGAAGATATCCAGGGATGTTAATGGTGCCAATGTTGATCCAACATTGTACCGGTCAATGATAGGAAGCTTACTCTACTTGTCTGCTTCAAGGCCTGATATAATGTTCTCTGTTTGTGTTTGTGCTAGGTACCAGGCATGTCCAAAGCAGTCCCATCTGATTGCTGTGAAGAGAATTCTTAGATACATTTCTGGCACCTTGGCCCTTGGTATATGGTATTCCTATGACACTAACACCAATCTTGTAGGGTTCAGTGACTCAGACTGGGCAGGTGACACTGATGACAGGAAGTCTACAAGTGGAGGATGTTTTTATCTGGGAAACAACTTGGTCTCATGGTATAGTAGAAAGCAAAACTGTGTGTCACTCTCCACTACTGAATCTGAATACATAGCAGCAGGCAGTTGTGTCACTCAGTTAGTATGGCTTAAACACATGCTACTGGATTATGGGTTAGACAATGATACCTTACTTATGTTTTGTGATAATCTTAGTGCTATAAGCATTTCTAAGAATCCTGTGCAACATTCCAGAACTAAACATATTGACATAAGACGTCACTTTCTGAGAAACATGGTTGAAGATAAGCTCATTGATATTGAACACGTTGAAACCAACAATCAGCTTGCTGATATGTTTACTAAACCCTTAGATTCTGAGAGGTTCTTCAGTTTGAGGAATTCTCTTGGCATGTGCATCATCTAGGGATGTTAGTTCACCAGTGTTGACATAACACCAATGTCTAGCACTGGTTATTGGTTGTGGTGTATCTGTAATTCTATTTGTTTCATTTCTGCATTTTTTTCTTCTTGCATATTACATCCTTGTTAGAGATTCTGTTGGGCTGTGTGGTTAAACTGTATGAATAGCTGAGTTGACTGGTGGACAGGTACATATTAAAAGGTTTGAAAAGTTAAGAACTCTGTTGTTAGTCTGTGAATGTTAGCCTAACATTTGGGAGAAGCTGGTGTACACAGAGCTCACTACTCTGATGTTACTCAGTTGTGACTTATCCATGTTAGCTTAGACAAAGCATGAAGAGAAGCTGGGGTACATGATGTTGAAAGCTTCATTGTCATTCAGTTGTGCTTATTTTTGTGTTTTGTCTATGGCCAAGGTTATGCATGATAGTGGTCCTTACTACTGGGGTATTTTGGAGTTTCGACTGTTTGCATTCAGTAGCATTGTTCACTTGGTATTTCGCTTGTATACAGGTTGGAAAACAAGTATGCCTGAGGAGTTGGGGTGGAGAAGTATATGATAAATGTATTGTCTTCATTCAGTTCCTTTGTACTTGCCTAATCTATTGCTGATGGTTAAGTTGCTGGGGTGTGTGGGGTCTTGTGCTGCTCACATTCAGTGATGAAACTGTCCTTTACATTCATTAGCTTTTGTTCAACAAAGTTCACAAATAAAGAAAAGTGATTTGTCCTGATTCCAGTCAGTAAAGTTGTATGTACGTGGTTACCATCTCCCAATGTTGATCTAACATGGTTGCATTCTTCTAGTTCTGCATTTACTTTTTCCTTGTGTCGATTTGGGCTTAGGGGGAGTAGTAATCCTAGGAATCATGTGTTGAGGCATACTTTGTGAGTGACTCACTGCAGGTAAAACACTATGTTTTGTGATCTTCTATGCTATGGGAACATCTTTTCCCTGGATATGTATATCCACTCTGTGTTTTTCTGTTTGATGTGTTACTTACTCATATTGATGATCTTAACCTATGTCTTTGTACCTATGTACTTGGGTGAGGGTTCAGATTAGTTTACAGGAATATCTCACGCTCTCACATGATGCTGCCTTGGATGAAGCCCTGCACCTACAACTTTCCTCCCTGATGTTAACTTACCAATGTTAGTCCAACATTGAAACATTGTAACTTATAAGTTTTCAGGTTTGAAGACCGCTCGGGTTACGTGTTAATCCAACACTGACACATGGTAAGGTGAACATGGGTATGATCGTGTGACATTGGTCCGATTATGTTGGTAACATGTTACAACACCACTATCTCTACTCTTCAGCTAATTATTGTATAATTTGCCCTAATCTCCTTCTACTGTGTACGCGCTCAATTTTTTTTGCAAAAACAACTCTCTCTGCAAAATCAAGTTTCGAGTTTTCTTCTCTAAATCACTATAACAATGGCATGCAAGTCTTCCATTGACACTCTTGCAGCTGCTGCCAAACAGATGGAGCAACCTAGACGCCGCAGGACCAAAAGTGCAACTGCTGAAGCCATTACCGCCGCCGCACCAAAGAGGAAAACCACTTATCAACGGCGCAAGGGCAAGAAAGCAGCTAAGGGTGATGTTGATTCAACACCAAAAACTTCTTAGCAAACCTCCACTCCCACCAACCCTGAAAACGAGGTAATGATGGCTAACCCTACTCTGGATTTACCGGATACTACTGTTGTTGGTATTGAGGGGGAGGAAGAGGCCCCGGGTGTTGTTGTGGGTGAGTCTGAGGTGGTGCATGAGGTCCCTGAGGGTAATGCTGGGGATGAATCTGTGGTTGCTGAGGAAATGGTTGAGCCTACTGAGGCTGATGAGGCTGAGCAGGATACTGCTGATGAGATGGAGACTCTTCCTGAGGAGGATGATCAGGTTGAGGAGACTATGGCTGAGGAGGTTACTATTGAGGGTAACCAAGATGTTGGTGAAGAGGATGACAGTCAACCTGAAGAGGTTGAGAGAGAAGAAGAAGAGAGCCTGACTCTCACTGACTTAGCTACTGCTGCTAAGAAAAGAAAAGGAAAGCAGGTGATGGTTGAAGCTTCTGAGTCTGAGTCAGAAGAAGAAAAAGAGGAGGAAGAGGAGGAAGTTGAGGATGAAGGCCTACAGGTAGGTGATGACCCTGCTGATGTTACTCCAACATCAGATGAATACTTTGATCTGCTTGAGGAGGAGTATCCCAAGAAGTCTTATTCTGGCTTCTATGTGTCTGCTGAGGCAGAAGAGCTGTGGGAGGCTTATCAAGCCAGGGTGATTCATACTGAGAGGAACATTGATGAGGAAATGTTCAAAGAAAATAGGTTGTTTGAGCTGCTGGAAGCTAGAGGGGTGTTGGGCTCTGTGATGAAACAATCATCATATGTCCCTGAAGTAATCAGAGAGTTCTACATGAACCTCTCTCAATGGGTGTGCCACCAGGACTCTCCCAAGTTTGGCAAAGCTTGGGTCAGGATGAATGTCTATGACATTAGCCCCTCTGTGATCAATGAGGATTGGGGACTTCCTGACCCTGAGGAGACTGAGGATCCTAGCATGGATGAGGTGATCACTGACCTCACTGGTGGACTGACAAGGAAATGGAATGACAGTTTTCCAACTACAAAGCTGACCTCCTTAAGTGCTGTACTTCACAAGCTCTCCACCTACAACTGGCTGCCCTCTTCAAACACCACTGTTATGACAAAAGAATTTGCAAGGCTGGTGTACAAACTGAAGAATGGGCTGAGTGTGAACATAGGGGAGAAGGTTCTGAGGCACATGAGGGAAGTCACAACCAAGGCAAAGGGAATCATTCCATATCCCTCTCTGATATCCAGCATTCTTGTGAAGCAAGGCTTCAAGACAAAGAAGACAGAAGTCTGGATCAAGATGATCATCACCAGGAGCTACTTCACTCAGATCAGGATTCAGGATCTGCCATGGAATCCCAATGATGGAGCTGGTCCAAGCAGGAAGAAGAAGAAGAAGAAGACTCACAAGTTTGCTGCTTCTTCAGTCCCTGTGGCTAGTGGTGACAGTTGTTCTGTCATTGCTGATGCCTTTGTGGAGGAAACTCTGGTGTGGCTGGACAGAGAGTACAAGGATACCCAGAGAGAGATAGCAGACAAGCAAGTAAGGCTGCAAGAGATAGACAGCCTCAGGAAGCATTTGAGGGATCTGCCTTCCTCACAAAAGGGGGAGAATGATCAAATTCAAAATTTCTGAGTTCTGTTATGTTTCTGTCAGCATGAACAATTATTTTTTCTTTGTTTATTTTGCGGTTTCATCAAGGAGTGTGTTCCTTGCTACTTAGTATGGTCTGTAATTAAGTACATTTCTATCTTGTTGCTTACTGCTTCTGCTTATGATCATTGAACTTTGGATACAAAGTACTAACTCTGTTTTGCAGGTGTTAACTGTTCTCTGATGTTAGAATAACATTGAGATGTTCAATGTTAGAACATCTGTCTAGTTTCGATGTTAAGCTAACATTGACAAAAACAGACAGATGTTATGACAACATTGAAAGTATCAATGTTAGAATAACATTGAGATGGTTCCTTCTGATTTTCAGGGGGAGCTTACTTATTTTCCATTGTGATCTGATAGTTAAGTTTGTTTGAATAATTTGATTTGATTAGAACAGGTTCTTAGGTTTTGTGATTAAGGCAAAAAGGGGGAGATTGAAAGTGCAAGTATTCTGTCAATGTTAGTTTAACATTGGAAGTGCAGGTATTCTGTCAATGTTAGTTTAACATTGAGAAGTCAATGTTAGAGTAACATTGCTGGAGCAGAATCCGATTTACAATCTTAATTAATTTCTTCATTATTGTTTTGCCTTATTCACTTAACTAACTGAGTTCCACAGTTGTAATTATCTTTGATTATTATTCAGGAAACAAACTTGTCATAGGTTGGACGCTCAAGTTTCCAAGAAGGAAAGTTTCCTTAATTACGCAA
This sequence comes from Linaria vulgaris, assembly GCA_948329865.1. Taxonomy (NCBI): domain Eukaryota; kingdom Viridiplantae; phylum Streptophyta; class Magnoliopsida; order Lamiales; family Plantaginaceae; genus Linaria; species Linaria vulgaris. Next base: position 43,185,781 of record OX415251.1, read on the forward strand.
ACCACTCTACAAGGAAAGAAGAGTTCGAGTGGAACTAGGAATGCTTTCCAAGTTCAAGTCCTGATTTGAAGAAGGAGTATTTCCCTAGTTAGATCACTAATGCAGGAACTATTATTCAAGAAGGACTGCGAGAACAAAGAAGAAGAGTTCAAGAAGGAAACAAGGAGAATTACCAACCGTGTACAACACACCTTGAAGTCGAAGATCAAGAACCTATATATAGGTGTGAAGTACATCAAGACAAACACGAGAAAATAGCCAATCAATCCGAGAGATTAATTTACAGTTGTTGAGTGTTGTCTTGCTTTAGCAAAGTTTGTGAATTGTTAGGATAGATCTAAGAGTGAGGAGCTGTTAGAGATATACGAAGCAATTCTTGTGTGCTTTGCTTAGTTGAATCAATTTAAGAGTGAGGAGCTTGAGAATTGAGAGAACGACCTTTGTTAAAACCTTTACGGGTTATTTTGCCTAAGGCTCGAAAGTTAATATAATTCTATATTCACTTCTTAAAGTTGGTGTTTGTTTATTCCGCTGCACTATTATTCTGGTCTGTTGTTAAAGTAACATCGCTGAGTTAACAACGTACAAATCTGTTGTTAACTCTCCAGTGTTAAGCTAACAACAACAACGTATCAACCCGATCCACAATTTCAATTGACAACAGCTGTTTCGAGACCAGAGAGTTGATTGACCTGTTTTAAGCAGCACGAGTCGCGCCACTTGATGTTGCTTGCGATACAAGAAAAGTTTTGCGGTGCACACTGGATGAACTACGCAAGTGCGGGGGTTTTTCTCTCTCAAAAATGCCCTTTATCGTGGTCTCGTTATAAAAATAGTTCTTTATCACGATTTTGTCTATATTTAGTCATTTATCGTGAATTTGTTATCCAATTTTGGTCCTCCGACCAAACTTTTCACTGTGTTTTTATTTTTTTGCCCCTTAAGTTATTTTTATTAGCAAAAAATCTCCCATCTGTTATTTCTAATTAGTCAAAAGCCTTCATGTGTTATATACCTAAAATTGTATATTCACCTAGAAAAAGCTAAAACAAATATATAAAAAGATTAAAATAAATACTAGACATTACTCTAAAAACTAATAAAATTGCATATATCTTTTAATCAATTAAAGATATAATTTATTATATTTGATATTATGTTAGTTATAAGAATTATTATATAATATTTTAAAAGCATATTATCCAATTATATATTAAACCCACATAAATTTAAATTTAATGCCAAATGAAAAAATCTAAAATCCCAAAGTTACTATAGCGAAAAAAAAATTTAAAACATACGTTGCAATTATATTTTAAAGTCATTTAAGAAATTCAATTTAATATGACATGTTAGTTAAAAACGAAAAAATTTAATCCTAAACTGATTACTAAAGTAGTTTTGTAATTCTAAACTATATTTTATTATTTATTACTTAAATTTAATCATAAAAGTGAAATATGATTAATTAAATATGGTTGGGCGAGGTGATTAATTAAAAAAAATCATAAAAATGAAATATGATTAAATTTAAAGGTTAATAGTTTACATTTGCAAAAATACTTTAGTAATCAGTTTAGGACTAATTTTTAGTTTTTAAATAAGATTTAGTATTGGATTTATTTTTTAATAATATTAAAATATAATTGCAAAGTATATTTTAAAAGATAATTTTTGCTATAATAATTTTGGGGATTTCAGATTTATATTATATATGTATATGTGTGAATTTGGTGTTTATGTCATTATTCGATTATACAAGTTAGAAATCCATAGATCTTTTCTCAATAACTGCTCTCATATATTTTTCTCCCATATCTCTTTTTACTTGTTCAAAGTTACCATGACTTTGGATAGACACACCAACAAACGTCTTAAGGGCGAGACATCTTCCAATGAGAAGAGTACACCACCGTTATCTGCACACGCCACACCATGCAATGCCACACCATGCAACAAACAGATGAAGAAAAGAGGGATTGATGAAGAAAATTTTCACTATTGAAATAGGTCTTGACGCTTTGCACCAGAAAATTGATGACATGAGATGGACGAGATTTGCTAAACAACTAGGACAGGTCAACAAGACAATGGTGATTGAGTCCTTTACTAACGCAATTGCACCAGTGACTAGACCAGTAAGTAACAATATGAGGAAAGAAGTTGAATATTTTCGCGGATCTCATCAATAAAATCTACTAGTTGGATTTGGAAAAGATTGCAGCGGGGTAGCTTCAAAAGCTTTGAGGAACGTGGTCATTCCTGACACGATTTTTCACCATCCAGATTCGGAAGGTCCTTATATCCGTTTCTGTAGAATTGTACCAGAATATAAGGCTTGGTATAATTTTATTATTTCTCGTATTTTGCTTACTAACTACACGACCGATGCACCATGGCATAGAGTGAAATTACTATCATGGATTCTTTATGGAGTCTATATAGATGTGGGAAAAGAAATCATGAAATCAATCAACCACTTTGCTACGAGAAAGAGATCCGGAGCAATCCCACACAGAGGCCTCATCACAAAAATTTGCAAAGAGGCGAGAGTTCCAGTCAATCCATCCGAAAGAAAAGGAGTACATCAAAGATATAATCACTCACAAAAAAATATGATGGATATGCTAAAGTAAAAGGTGATAATGATATACCGAATAAGCCAAGAGTCATGGAAGATTTGGTGAAGCACGCAGTGGAGTAGCAAACAGGGATTCTTAAATAGTTTACTAGAACTGAGGTCACGAAGCTTCGTGATGACTTGGAGGGTCAATGTAATTCGGTCATGAACAAGATAGAAGATAATAACAGGGAGGTATTCAACACAATACCCGCACACCCATGGAGAATAAGATTTTCCAGGGGAGTCCTCTGTTTTAATTCCTTTTTTTCTTTATTCAATGAGGACATTGAATAGTTTGTCTTTGATGGGGGTGGGGGGGGTGGGGGGTGGGGATAGCTTAGCTTCCCTATTAAGTTTAGTTTTACTCCATGTTTTAGTTTTGTTTTTTGGGATAAAAGCATCAAGCCCCCTATCCTATGGTCCCTTTTTAACACTGCCGCTTTTCCTTTTTTTCTGAGAACTTTAGTCCCTCACCTATACATACTTGTTCGAATTGCCCCCTGGCCGGGTTATCGGCTATTTTTGGCTAATCTTGACCAGAAGTTTTCCCCTTACCCGACACATATGTGTTGTACTAGATGTATTTTAGTAGTTGATGAAAAAAAGTTACGAAAAATACCTCGAACGAGACATATTCTGGCTAAATTACACTGAAGAGAAAATCACATTTTAGCCGAAATATGTCCCGTTCGATGTGTTTTTTTGCCTACTTTTTGTCATCAACTACTAAAATCTAGTACAACACATATGTGTCGGGTAAGGGGAAAAATTCCGGCCAAGAATAGCCAAAAATAGAAATAAACCCGACCAGGGGGCAATTCGAACAAGTAGGTATAGGTGAGGGACTAAAGTTCTCAGAAAAAAAAGGAAAAGGGGCAACGTTAAAAAGGGACCATAGGATAGGGGGCTTGATGCTTTTATCCCTTTGTTTTTTTAGAGTATGTTTTTCGTTTTTAGAGTGTGTGAGAGTCAAGTTTGAATTAGTAAAATCATGCAAAAAGTTAGGATCTATGATGTTATATGCCTAATATGAGAGGAAATTGGAAGAAATTGATTATGCTTAGATGATCGGAGTATACTTTGTCTAATCTTGTTAGAAGCATGTTTATTTCATATACACCATTCACGCCGATCATAATTATAAAATATTTAGATAATTACAATGAATTTGTAAAAACATGAGGAGTTACATAAAGAGTATGGAACTCAAGTAATCTACTCTATTACTATTTGAAAGAAGTGTGGATTTGAATTGATGAGGAAATGAAATGGGCAATCTTTTCTATTATTATGTTTTTGCTTATCAATAAATAAATGTTCTTGCCTTTCAAGCCAATAAATATTATCCAATAAACCCCGCTTCAGCCTTTTCTTATGCAACCTTTATTTATGAAACCCAATTATCTACCCTTAGCCTAAAATTATATCCTACCCTTTCTAGATATGGATGTAGTAGAGTAACAATGAAGGATAAGGGTGCTTTAAAACAAAGCACAAGCCCAAAAGAAAATAAATAAAAAAGAAAAGGGTTAAAGGAGTATGAGCACAATAGAGAGCACAAATAACCATATGAAAACTCTAAGTTTGGGTTGATTCTTAAATAAAATCATGAAGTATATGGTGGTTTGAAACTTGGTGCAAATAAAAACTCAAGAAATAGATGCAAAAAGAGCCTAAAATGTATGGCCAAAAGAATAAGTGCACAAATAAGGGAGAAAACAAATGAATTATTTGCTATGTAATTATCAAGAACTCACAAATGTCTTTTTCCATTATAGCCCAAACCCGAGCCTAATATAACGAGAAAAGAGGTCCTAAAGATCCTCAACATGAAACGTTGACATGGATGCAAAATAGTGAGAAAATTAGAAAGCAAATGTGAAGTAACTATGTGTAAAACTTTGTGATCTTATAATTTTTTTATGAGTTTCTTATATTATATATCCATGTATTCATGAGCACACCATGATGCACAATGAAATTATACATGAAGACAATTTGATTAACCTTGGTGTAATGACTTAACTCGTGTGATTCTCACTACTCCAACTTTCAAGCATGGGTGACATTCTGAGATGAACTCTTAACTTGTGCATGTTGGTATTACTAGAGCTTGATTTCTTTTGTTTAGAGTCTTGCTCGAGGACGAGCAATGTTTTAAGTTTGTGAGTATTTGATGAGCAACAAATTATAGCGATTTAAGTACCGAATTTCTTATACTTTGCATAATCTTTATGACAGTTTTACTTGCTTTAGTATTGTTTTGTCGTTTTTGTAGTTTTAGTCAAGTTAAAGCGAAGCAAGCTTATTGGAAGGATTTTAGCATAAGAATGAAGCCATGAGAAAGAAGAGCTACGTAACACCGAGTCTCGCGACACCACCAAAGAGACATAAGGTTGCGCCACCAGCACAACATTGCAGAACATCGTGGAGGAGTGACACGATAGGTTGTCCGTCTCTAATGAAACACCACCTTTTACAGTTTAAGTTGCGGTTATTCACAAAAGTAGGGAAACAAGACTTTATAATAAATAGTAGAGGGCGGCCAAACCCTAAAGGACACCAATACACAAGAGGAACATACTCCAAAGGCAAACACAAGCAAAAACACATTCATTGATAAACTGCATTGTTCGAAGTATTGTAATCATTGTTGAGGGAGAAAAGGTGATCAAAGGAGCAAGTAATCAAGAAATGAAGGAAACAGAGGATCAAAAGGAGAAGACACGCCAAAATCTCACCAAGATCAAGAGTTTAATATTTTCTTTTCTTTATTGCACAACTTTATTATGAATTATTGTTCTGATAATATGATCATGAGTAGTTAATTCTCTCAGTGCCTGTGAGAGGATGTAGTTATCTCACATGGATGCACCTTGAACCTATGTTTTGATTAATTCTATTGAGGGACTTTGCTTTGTTGGATATTATTTGCTTATGATGCTTGGTATGTTTGACACACGTTTTTCTCTAATTCGATAGAGTGATGTTGAAATACCTTGTGTCATGTTGAATTATGCTTAAGAGATTGTTAGCGCAACACTAGCATAGCAGATCAAGCAAATAAATATCTATACCTTTGACACTTCACCGAGGAATCTAGGTTATGATTGTCGACTCTAATTCTCTTCTAAAACTCCGTATGGATCTTATGACATGGTAAACTTCTGAAGACGGAAAAGTGCTTAACGACCTGACATCATTAAGAATTAGAGAATTCTTTAAGTAATACAAACTTACACTTAATTAATCAAATCAACGTGAGAGTAAAACAAAGAATAAATAGAAATAGACTTACATAGGGGTCATTGGTATTTTGTCGATGAAGTACCCTGCATTCGAGATTAACGAAATCCACCTCCTAGATACATTTTCCTTAGTCCTTTTTACAACCAAATCAAATAATCAATCAATTCAATTTCGTCTTAGTTAAGTTAGTCTAGTTAAAGCAGTGTAGTCATAGTGGTAGTTCAATTAGTCATTCTATTTCTCAAAAGTATTCAAAGCATTTTTTTCCTTTAAGTTTTTAATAATTTGGATTGCTAATAAAAGATTCATCCTCTCTTTGGATTCAATACTCGGTCAGTTGTATTTACGTATCATTTGATTATTACTTGACTCGTATACTTGCAGAAGTGTGTATTACTTTTATTAATAACACATGAAAAATACGCATTAGCCGTACTGGCTTTGATACTTGCAGTATTTCTTTGAGAGTCTCATGGATGGAGAGCCATTCATCCTCATGGACTCATGAAGCCACCATTTTCTCTATGTCCTGCTAAATACACTCTTGATGTCAGTGTTGAGTGGGGTGTAGCACTTTGAAGACGAGTTCCTATACCTATCACTCATGTTCTTATTCGAGCTTCGGTCATCTTTTCCTTTTCCCTTGTTGGATTAGAAATTCGTAACAGGCGTAATTCAAAAAAATAAAACTAAATTTAAAGTCGAGGCAATATTAAACTCTTTCTCTTTATAATGATATTTTCCCGTTCCGTGCTTACGGTTTGATCAGCAATCGTTTCCCAAGAAGCAACAACAAACTCTGAATATAGTAGCACTACAAATATTAAGAACGAAGAATTAAAAGAATTTTTTGAACTCTTAGAACAAAATAAAAAGAATAAAAAATTATTTTGAATTAAATGATTTTGGAAGAGAAGAAGGGGTGTATTTATAGTTGACAAAAATTGGCCTCGGAGGTGAATAGACGAACACATCATTTCCACGTCTCAACTTTCTCGCCATATCTTGCACTATTTCGACTGACTTTGCAGCTATTCGGACTGACTAGGTGTGGTGTCTATTCGTTGCTGATTGGACTTTCTGGTCAGATTTTTGCCTACTAGACACACTGATTCGGCCAGATTGTGACACATAATCACTTTTTATTATTTATTTATTTATTGCAAATTAATTTTGAACTATTTAATTAATTACTTAATTAATTTTGGTTCAAAAGGAATAGTATTTGATAGGGAAACCCCAAGTCAAGCTCAATCCTAAGCCCAAGCTCAAGACCAAGCCCAAGCCCACGACCAGTGACCCACGATCCTGACCTCGATCGAGGCCAGGCCAGGCCTGACAGACGGCGACGGCGCATGTGTAGGCTATGAAGCATGGGTCACAACATCTAGGTCTTCCTCTCTTCATAGACTTGTGGTACCCAAAAAGGGCCCAAACCCTTAACTAAAACAACAATATAAGGTGTACAACTTTTAATCATACTTTCCATGTGTGATTGTGACTTTTCACTTTCCCACCCATATCATTTTCTCTCTCTAAGACAACTTATTCCAACAAGCTAACTTTAGCATTTAATTTTTCATTCACTCCAAAATAATTTTTGAGTAATTAAATATACTAGGTTAATCTACACGAAATGTAGATTCATTAAGCTAAAGAAAATTCTTTTTCATCAAATGAAACATATTTAAATAAATTGTCAAATAATAAAAAAAAACTAAATCCTCCACGTGAATGAGGCATATGCTCGAGAAAGTTCATGGGGACAGCTTACTACATCAGGCTAAACCTTCAAATTTTAACCAAAAACCTCGAAACATTCAATCAAAAACTCTAAACTTTCAAACCTTCAACTAAAAACCTCCAAACCTTCAACCAAAACACTCAAAACCTTCAAATCTTTAAATCACTAAACATTCAAACCTTCAAATCTTCAAATCGCTAAACATACAAACCTTCAAATCTTCAAACCTTCAGTTTCAAATACTAAAATCATCAAAAATCTTCAACAACTTTTCTTGTTCAAATCATCTCTTCATATTCAAGCTTTAAATCAAAAAGTAACTTTAATTTATGATTTGACAATAGATCATTTTATATATATGCGAGTGTCGGTTACAAGTGAATAGTCTGGCAATACAACGAGCCTATCTCAAATCAGACCTACACTACGTGTCTCTTGTAGGCTTGGTCCGGAACACCTCGGACCTACGCTTCGATGCTTGGATGGGAGCGGAATATCGGTAAATAGATCGAATGGACGTCGGTGATTGCCTTCGATGTGATGTCGATGATGACCCCCGATGTGATATCGGTGATGATGTGGTATGACGTGTCACAAGTGCATGTGGTAGTCCCGATATCGAATGAGATATCGAAAGTGATATCGGTGATGTATTTCGATATGACGCATGGTAGCTGAGGGATAATAATCGCTTACTTTAGGATCCGGGCACCGCGTATTTATAGACATCGGGATCCGGGGACCACAGTAACACATCGGTGATTATTACCGATATGACATCGAAAGTGATCCTCGATATAGTTCAATATGGGCCTGGTTTGGGCCTGGCGCAATATGCGGAAAATGCCCATATCATGTAGTCCCCCCAATTTGGGGATTCTTATCTTAGAGATAAGGATTCGCAAATTTAATTTTAAATTTCTGGGTTACCTGTACCCTTCGTCCCGCCAGTTCAAATGACGAAGATCAAACTTGTAGGGAGTGCATTTGTGATGAACGCATAGTTTGAGGTCCTCGTTTGAATTCTAGTTCCCTTGGTATTTGGGTTCCTTGAAAATTATGATGGGGTTGCCGGGCAGTTGTTATATTCTCGTGGCTCTTCGCGTAGTAGTGTAGGATGTCGGGTTTTATCTTCAATATTATGTCGAAATTCATATTCGATATGATGTCGAAAGTATCTTTCGATGTGGTTGAAGCGTCTGTCTATTGGTAGGGTGATGTCCCCTGTGCGCATGTCCGTCCCCATGTCCTTTATCTATATCGAATATTAGTACTGATGTGAGATCGAAACTATGTTTCGATCTAGTATCTCCGATATCTATAAATAGGCTGTCAGGAAAGTGAAAACCCACTTTGGCTTTTAGCGAAATTTCGTTGTCCCTTCGAAAGACACGTCGAATTTGACTTCCGATATAGATTTCGATCTCGCTTTCGATATCTACCTTTGATTTAAATTTTCGATATTAAATTCGATACCATTTTCGATATCTCGTTCGCCTTTGACTTGCATCGTTTAGTGCTTTAATATGTCGTTTGTCGGGGATAGTATTGGCGCAGGGTCGACCGAGATGGATTTCGGAGAGGGTGGAATGGAGTTCTCCGAAAATGAGATATTTGGGCCTGATCAGTTGACTGGCGAACAGGGCGGTACTGGATTTTCTGCTTCGCCTGAAGCTGTCGGTCCTAATGTAGACGAATGGGGCTTTGAGGTCAGTCCCCCGCAATATAGGACCTCAGAGAAATATGAGGATATGACGTCTCGTGTTCCTCATCATGTTGGTTATTACTCTGACAAGTATGACATTCCCGAGGGGTATAAGGTCATATTCCCCAGTGCGGATCAACGAATGCATACTCCACCAAAAGGCTGCATTACTGTCAGAGCCAAGCACTTCAAGAACGGGCTGCGCTTCCCGATTGATCCTGCGGTTAGTGCTATTATAGCAAGTATCGGGGTCTGCTTGGGACAGCTATCCCCCAATTCTCTGGGGTACATTGTAGCTTTCATTTGTATTATGAGGGCGTTGGGTGCCCTTTGCGGAGCTAACGAGTTCTGGGAGCTTTTCAGCGTCATGGTCAACCGGAAGGGTGGTGATAGAGGGTTCTTCTGTGTGCGAGCCCAGGCGGGGCTTAGGTTCGTGCAATATACTCAATCTAGCTATAGATTTGGAAATAAATGTGAGTATATGTACATCCAAGAGAGGACGCCTGGTGAGTTTGACGTGCTTCCTAGCGTGTGGTGTGAAGACACCAAATATGAGAGACAAGCCGCTATCGGGCCTAACGCACATAGCCTCGAGTTTCTGAGGAATTTGATCAACCATCCATACGACGGTACCCTGCTTTGTAGTGACGTAGTTTTGCGAGCAAGTGGGATATCTCCCGTGCAGTATAACGGTCCCTCTACGCTCGGTAAGTGTTATATCTTTGTAACTTGATATCTTCCCCTCGATTTATTTGTTGATCCTCTATTTTATGTGTTTCGCAGCCGAGCTCGTTGAGTATTGTAGTCTGGATGCAATAGCGGAACGCAGACAGCCGGGGGCCGAAACCGCTACAGATGACGCACCTCCACTGATTAAGAAGGGGGGTCGTGAGGGCGTGCGCAAGAATGCGAAGAAACCTGTGCCCTCCTCGAGTGAAAATACTGCCGAGGTGGGTAATGCTTCGCAATCTCAACCTGACGTTGATGTTGGGACGTCCATGGGTGAAAGAGAAGAAAAGAAGAGGGTAGTTCAAGTGGAGATCATAGTGGTCTCTTTCGCTCTGTAAGTAGTGTTTATGCCATTCACTGTGTATTTCCTTTGGCTTTTCATTTGTCTGAGCGATCAAGTCCTTATTGTGGACGTGTAGGTGGCTGGTTTTCTGAAAGGTTTCTTGACGATGGCCATTAAGGGTCAAGCGGACCACGCCGAGTCGCTCCGAGTTACCAATGATTTGCTCGAGAAACTGGGCGAATACGATCTTGTTGCTGCTGTACAGCTCCAGCATGAGAGAGACGAGGCCATGGATATTCTGAAGGCCATCGAGGATAATGTGGGAGGCCTGTTAGATGATAATAAAAGGTTGATCAGAGAACTCAATGAGTCTCGACTTATCGCTGGTTAAGAAGCATCTCGTGGGGAGGCACTTGAAGCTGAGGTCGCAATTCTAAAGGACCAATAAGCCCAGGCTGAAAGGCACATGCGGTGCATGATGCTGAGAAAAAGCCAACTAACCAGTGCGGCCAAACAGTTCCTTCTGAGTCGGTCGTATAAGATGATATGTGCTGAGCGGGGCCTGCTGGAGCGGGAGGAAGCCAAGGCCTCTGTCATAGGTCAAATTCAGTTGGAAGGTGGTTTCAAGGATGGTTACGACCCTTCGGCCATAAATCCGTTGAAGGGGCCGGACGGGGAATTTCCTGAGGACTCCGACGATGACGACGAAGATTTAGAACCGGAGGCGGAGTACCGCGAGATCGTCGAGCAGAAGAGTTTGGCGTTAATACACATCACAGGGGCCCCTCGTTATCTTGGTTGAGAGTCTAGGAGTCTGTATTTTTTCCTTTCGGCGCAGTTGCCTCTTGTAATATGATTCATAGTTTTACCTGTCAATTCAATCGATCTTTTCTGCGTGTCCTGATATATATTTGTTCATACATAATCCATGGTATGATTTCTCGTGTTATTGTTGCTTCTCCTTGTTATGTCACCTATCGATCATACCGGATTATGTCGACTAATCACGCTAATTGCATGAAGGTGCCTCTGTTTTCGTTCTTTAAAGTACGACCCGCTGTCACAGGGGAACCGCTGCCGTTGCACTGTTTATTGTCGACCCCGTTATCACAAGAATTTCTTCTTGGACTGGCCCCGTTATCACAGGGAACTTTTTCTTGAATAGACCCCGTTATCACATGGAATTTTTTCTTTAATCGACCCCGTTATCACAGGGGAATTTTTCTTGGATTGGCCCCGTTATCACAGGGAATTTTTTCTTTAATTGACCCCGTTATCACATGGGGGTTTTTCTTGGATTGACCCCGTTATCACAGGAATTTTTTCTTGGATTGGCCCCGTTATCACATGGAATTTTTTCTTGAATCGACCCCGTTATCACAGGGAATTTTTTCTTGGATTGGCCCCGTTATCACAGGGAATTTTTTCTTGAATCGACCCCGTTATCACGGGGAATTTTTTCTTTAATCGACCCCGTTATCACAGGGGATTTTTTCTTGGATCAACCCCATTATCACAGGGGATCTTTTCTTGAATCGGCCCCGTTATCACAGGGGATTTTTTCTTGTGGGTAGGGGCGCATCCCGTTATCACAGGGAACCCACTACCGTTGAAATGTTTTTGATCGACCCCGTTATCACATGGGATATTTTTGAGGGTAGGGGCGCATCCCATTATCACAGGGAACCCGCTACCTGTTGAATTATTTTTTGATCGACCCCGTTATCACATGGGATTTTGTAGGCGAGCCTTTTCGTTGTCTTTTCGACTATGTCTCTTGGTGACTTTGTCGTTGTTAAATATGTAGATCATTAAGCCCTGCAAAACATCATAGACAAGAAAGATTTTCGACATAAAAGCTAATACGAAAGCACGAAATGACGTGCATGTGTTATTTGAGGGATGTTCCCTCAATCTGGGAATATCAGTTTTACACAAGAAATAGTGTTTCCGCTGTGCTCTATCGTGCATGTTGTACCTGTTTGTACCTGTAAGAGGGCGATGTGTTAAATATATATCTATGGGAACATTCCCCAATTGTTTGTGCCATTCTCTGCACTTCTATAATGTACGCTTAGGACATATCCCTGCATCAAATATGAGATTGTGCCAAGCAACAAATAAAAAGGTAATAACGGATAACGGTCGAAGGTTAGGTAAACCCAGCCCGCCTACGTATCATGTTGCATGGAAAATCAGACCAGCATAGTTCCCCCTATTTTAAGTTACATGCCGACCCACGAAGAGGCAAAATAAGAGATAAAGGTCGAGGGCTAGATAAACCTAACCCGCCTACGTATCCCGTTGAGTGGGGAATCTGACCGGCGTAGTCCCCCTGTTTTAAGTTACATGCCAACCCACGAAGGGGCAAAATAAGAGATAATGGTCGAGGGCTAGGTAAACCTAACCCGCCTACGTATCCCGTTGAGTGGGGAATCAGACCGGCGTAGTTCCCCTGTTTTAAGTTACATGCCGACCCACGAAGGGGTAAAATAAGAGATAACGGTCGAGGGCTAGGTAAACCTAACCCGCCTACGTATCCCGTTGAGTGGGGAATCAGACCGGCGTAGTTCCCTCTATTTTAGGTTTACAATTTAACCCGCGATGGGGCAATGTTTCAAATGTTCAAGCGTAATTTAAAACCTATTGAAATCTAAAACATCGTCATGTGTTCATCATGGTGATCACTCCATAGCTTGCCGATCCTGATTCGGTCCGATTGCTTCTTCCTCCACTTCTCTAATTATTGGCAACGTAAGAGAAGTGATGTAGCAGAACCAAGCTTCCCCCTGGTTGGCGACCACTTCTCCGACCCCCCTCTTGCTGGGAACTTCATCTTCTGATGGAATGTGGATACCACGGTTCTTATCGCATTCAGGGCCGGCCAGCCGATTATGACATTGTATGCAAATGGTCGGTCCACGATTGTGTATCGAACATTAATAGTTCGCATGTACGGTTCTTGTTCGAATGATGTGGGAAGGTTCACTTGCCCTAGGGGAATTGTCTCTGCTCCACCAAACCCTACCAATGGCGTACGGACCTGTTCAACTGCGTGGTGGCCGAGTGCCATCTTCTCTAAAGCATGCGCAAACATAATATTGGTGGAGCTACCGTTGTCTATAAGTACCTTGTGTATAGTGTAGTTAGCGATATCAAGCTGAACAACCAGGGGGCAGTCGAGCTCGCCTGCCTGGACGGCCTCGGGGCTAAAATCCAAGAGGTCCCTGCCGGAAAATGTGATAACCTCGTCTGGGAGCTCCTCAATCAACGCTGTAAATCCAACCAATCGGCCCTCGTTCAATCCGCGAGTTATCTTCTTCCTCTGGTTGGTGGAATCCGCTCATGCGGTCCCACCGCTGATCACATTGATGGCCCCCCTCGAAGGCGCACTAGTTATCGCATTGCGTCCTTGTCCAATTTCAATCGCCTTTAGGCCCTCCCTTCTTGGGGATAGGGACCATTCTCTTGATTCAGCGTACTGCCCGCTCGCCTTAACAAATTCTATCAATCTTCCGTCCTTAATCAGTCTCTCGATCTCATCCTTCAGGTCATAGCAGTCGTTCGTGTCATGGCCTTTTTGGCGGTGATACTCGCAGTAGCGTCTAGATTTCTTGGTGAAATTCGTCTCCTTGATTTTTTGAGGCGCACTCAGCCAATTCTTGATTTGCGCAACGGCAAAGATAGTGCAAATGTCCCGATTGAGAGGGGTATATCTCTTTGGGGACCTGTCTCTTCCTCCCATGTTCTTGTTCCATAGCTCTCTACCCCTTTCCCGGCTGGATTCCTGGTGTCTAAACTTGGCTTCCATCATCGCATCTTCGTAGATCACAGTATGCGCCAACTCGTTTATCCGATTGATGATAGGTTATGCGAGCTTGATCAACTCTTTGGCGAATCTATTGTGCGTCGTTGCCCTGAACATGGTCTGCAGCACTTGTCCCCCGTAGGGGTTATCCACCTTCAGTAGCTCCTCATTGAATCTACTCATGAATTCGCTGAGAGTTTCTCTCTCTTTCTGTTTCAACGCTTCCAGATGGTACATGCTTGTCTTCATTCGTTTCTGACTGGAAAAGTCGTTCTCCAATCTCTCATTCATCTGCTCGAAGCTCGAAATAGATCCTACTTCGATTATGTTAAACCAGTCTAATGCTGCTCCAATCAGTGTTGTCGCCATTATTTTTGCCTTAATACCCTCGGAAAAATTTGTAGGTTCAAGAGACTCTCCACGGCGTGGATGTGATCCCTCGGGTCACTCTTCCCATCATACGGTTTTATGGTTGGAATCTTGTCTCCTCTGTGTAGTACATCTGCCTCTATCTCATCTGAAAACGGGGTCCTACTGCGACCCTTCCCATGACTCGAAGTCACCTTCTTTGCTAACTCCGCCATCTCGCGGTCTAGCTGTTCCATCCTCCTTGAAATTACTCGCAGTATCTCTGCATCCTCATTTTTTGAACCATTGATCTCGGCCCGGTCACGACCGCGTTCCATTCTCCAGATTACTTATGCCCTCTCGCGGTGAAGCCGTTCCATCTTCCACGCTACCTCTCGATCTAGAGCTTTGGGGCCCCGCCTCTCCGTCCTGTCGTAAGCTGCGGGTGATATCTCTCTGAAAGAGTCCCTTGTATCCTCATGTTCCTTATATCCTTGCCTTGTCTGTCCTTCACCCGCTCCGGATTCATGGGGCCTCGCCCGAATGTCCTTTGCCCTTTGCTCCCCTAGTCGTGGAAGCAAGGTCTCCAATGTGGAATCCAGCGCCGCTCTTACTGTGGCGTTGCTCTGCGCTTGCATCTCCGAGGTTATGGCAGCGGGGTGAAAGGTGCTTTGTCCCGCGGGCATTGTCTCCTCCAGGCCGGGAAAATCCGCATTTGACGTCTCGGTCACTGGAACGTCTGCTGCGGGGTTCTCAGTGGGCGGGGCCTCAGTCTCGGGACCACCGTACTTGGTGCAACAAGGGTCGGAACTGCATTCGCGGCTCGCAGCAACCTCCCGGACCCGCGCCTTCGTTGCGGCTCGTTCTGCGGTGGAGGAAGCTCCATCTCACCTTGAGCCACTGTCAGTTCTTGGTCAGTTTGGTGTTGAGGGGGTTGTGTGTCCTCTATCATGGCGCCCCTAGTCACAACTCCGCTAAATTCGGATCGGGTCCTCCTCCCTTGCATCTCGGCGTCCTTGTCCGGTAACTGGTGTTCCCACAGACGGCGCCACTGATTTGACAATAGATCATTTTATATATATACGAGTGTCGGTTACAAGTGAATAGTCTGGCAATACAACGAGCCTATCTCAAATCAGACCTACACTCCGTGTCTCGTGTAGGCTTGGTCCGGAACACCTCGGACCTACGCTTCGATGCTTGGATGGGAGCGGAATATCGGTAAATAGATCGAACGGACGTCGGTGATTGCCTTCGATGTGATGTCGAGGATGACCCCCGATGTGATATCGGTGATGAGGTGGTATGACGTGTCACATGTGCATGTGGTAGTCCCGATATCGAATGAGATATCGAAAGTGATATCGGTGATGTATTTCGATATGACGCGTGGTAGCTGAGGGATAATAATTGCTTACTTTGGGATCTGGGCACCGCGTATTTATAGACCTCGGGATCCGGGGACCACAGTAACATATCGGTGATTATTACCGATATGACATCGAAAGTGATCCCCGATATAGTCCAATATGGGCCTGGTTTGGGCCTGGTTTGGGCCTGGCCCAATATGCGGGAAATGCCCATATCAATTTAGTAATTTATTACTAATTAAATATATTTATCAAAATTATATCTATTGCGTATTGAATTAATGGTACAAAGTGTCATCAAATAATTAATTATACGATTTACATTGTTGAAATTAGTAATCACTCTAATTAATTATATTTATTAGTAATAACCGCAATTACAAATAATACAAATTATCACATATAATTTTCTTATAAATTTAAATTATGGTGGAATGTGAGTTTCTCGCATTCCAGATGTTTTACGAAAAAATTAAATATTTTGTGGCAATTAAATTACCGCCCTATTCTTTTAAAAGAATCAGAGTTGGAATGCAAATCAGCCGCATTCCACGGTGACCACTGACCATATGCGTACATGTATTCTTTTACATGTACGCGTATTATTCGGTTGGGGAAAGAGAATTATTCGCTTCCCTTCCCAATGCAAATTATTGGGCATAAAATGTGAATATTTTTGTATTTTAACCCCTTTGAATCTGATTTTGGATTCCCAATTTCTTAAGCAAGTAAGCCTAAGTAATGCAAGTTTGGAAAGCGACTACTCATATTCTATTCGCAATTAGAATGCAAATTTCACTATTTAAAATGTTCAAATTTGCATTCTAAAGCCCCTTATTCTAGTAATGTGCATGACACCGACTATTAAACTAATGCTACTCTACAATTTAAAGGCACTTTACTCGAGCTAGCTGTAGCACCCCTTCTGTTCTCCCATTAAATTTTGTCATATTAAATAAAAGGAGGATTATGCCTTCAGTAATTGAAAATCAATGAAAAAACAAAATAGGCATGCACGTTACTTTCATGTAATTTTAAGGGAGAATTTCAGTTACCTATCCAAAATTTCGCCCGTTTGACAATTACCTATCCAAACTTACAATTTTGACACTTTACGGTCCAAACTTTCACTTTCTTGATACTCGACGGTCTGAACTTTCATTCCGACCTATCTCGGTCAAAAAATATCACTATTCGACTAAATGACGCATAGATGACGTCATCTCTGAGGGGTAAAATCAGTACTTCACTTATTTTTAATGGCTAGCTCATTTAAACCTAAAATTACCCCCAAATCGAATTATACCACGAACCCTGAAAACCTCATTCTGAAAATTAACAACAAATTCAACAAATTAACGCCACAACCCTAATCGTTCGATGTCAGAAAATACTGTAATGGACGAATTTGAGTGCAAGTGTAGCTGTCCAATTGTTACAAAGCTCTCCTTAACCGATAAATATTCGAGTCGTCGATTCACTCAATGTTACAAAGGAAACAGAGGGTGTGAGTTGTGGTTCTGGGTCGATGAACCCCTTTGTGAGCGTGCAAGAGAGGTGATATCGATGTAGAGGAGGAGAATTGTAAAGGTCGAAGCCAAATGGAAGAAATTTATGTGTTGTACTGTAATTTGATTAGGTAGGCTTTCGTTTACTGAAATAGATGGTTGTGAAGGTAGTATGGTTTAGGGCTAATGAGGTTTGTTAAGGTTGGAGAATAAAGTGTGTTGGTTTGGAAGGTTGGGTGTTAAATAAAAGAGATGTTTTAAGTGTTTGATTTCTATTTTGTAAGTTGATGCATGACTTTTCTACCTTAAACATTGATATTATCACATCATATAGTTTAACAATTCAATCATAAATCCAACTTCTAAAAATAGAGCATAGCATGGCATCATATCTGACACATAAATGCAACCACAAATAAAGAGATAATAATGCATGCATAGTCAATAGAGATAATAATGCTAAAGCGGAAATATATACTTATACCAGCAAAAAAGAAACAAACTACATCCATCCAATGAAAAGTAAATAAAAATATTGTTCAAAACATCAAAAAAATAAAATACTCAAAACATCAAAAAAATAAAATACTCATTGACATCAAAAGGGGAGGAGGAGGACGGAGTCAATAGAGAAGATAAATCCCACCAATGTAGGGGTTTCCATATTCAACCTCAAATTGTGACAAAACCCTAATGGGTGGGATGGGAAGTTCTCTGATCTGAAGAAAATATGCAATCATGTTTTTGAAGCCTTCATCTGCGAATCTCTTTGCCATATCCGAAGGCTGCATTGTGTATAAAACAGTTTTAAAACATGACATACACTATTTTCATAATAAACAAAGTGGATGTTAGACTTACAAATTTCACAAGGCGCACATAATTGCTGATATGGGCATTTCCCGCATATTGGGCCAGGCCCAACCAGGCCCATATCGGGGATCACTTTCGATGTCATATCGGTAATAATCACCGATATGTTACTGTGGTCCCCGGATCCCAAGGTCTATAAATACGCGGTGCCCGGATCCCAAAGGAAGCAATTACTATCCCTCAGTTACCACGCATCATATCGAAATACATCCCCGATATCACTCTCGATATCTCATTCGATATCGGGATTATCTCGTGCACCTCTGACACGTCACACCACCTCATCACCGATATCAAGTCAGGGGTCATCCTCGATATCAATTCGAAGACAATCACCGACGTACATTCGATCTAGTACCAGTATTCCACTCCCACCCAAGCATCGAGGCATTGGTTCAAGGTGTTCCGGACCAAGTCTACACGAGATACATAGTGTAGGCCTGATTTGAGATAGACTCGTTGTATTGCTAGACTATTCACTTGTAACCGACACTCATATATATATAATATGATCTATTGCCAAATCAATGGCGCCGTCTGTGGGAACACCAGTTCCCGGACAAGGATGCCGAGATGCAAGGAAGGAGGACCCGATCCGAATTTAGCGGAATTGTGACTAGGAGCGCCAGGATGGAGGACACGCAACCCCCTCAACACCCAACTGACCAAGAACAGACAGTGGCTCAAGCCGAGATGGAGCTTCCTCCACCACAGAACGAGCCACGACGAAGGCGCAGGCCCGGGAGGCCGCCGCGAGCCGCAAATGCAAGTCCGACCCTTGTTGCACCAAGTACGGTAGAACCCGCGACAAAGGGCCCGCCCATTGAGAACCCCACAGCAGACGTTCCAATGACCGGGGCGCCAAATGCAGATTTTCCCCGTCTGGAGGAGACGATGCTCGCAGGACGAAGCGCCTTTCACCCCACCGCCATAACCCCATAGATGCAAGCGCAGATCAACGCCTCTGTAAGAGCGGCGTTGGATTCCACATTGGAGACCTTGCTTCCACGACTAGTGGAGCAAAAGATAAAGTACATTCGGCAAGGCCCCATGAATCCGGAGCGGGTGAGAGAAGGGCAAGGCAAGGATACGACGAACATGAGGATACAGGGAACTCCTTCAGGGAGATATCGCCCGCTGTTTACGATAGGGTGGAGAGACGGGACCCCGGTACCCTAGATCGAGAGATAGCAAGAAAGATAGAGCGGCTTGACCGCGAGAGGGCGGAAGTAATCCGGAGAATAGAACGTGGTCGCGACCGCGCTGAGATTAATTGTTCAAAAAATGAGGATGCAGAAATACTGCGGGTAATTTCAAGAAGGATGGAACAACTAGACCACGAGAGGGCGGAGTTAACAAGGAAGGTGACTCAAAGTCATGGGAAGGGTCGCAGTAGGACCCCGTTTTCGGATGAGATAGAGGCAGATGTACTGCACAGAGGAGACAAGATTCCGACCATAAAATCGTATGATGGGAAGAGTGACCCGAGGGATCACATCCACGCCATGGAGAGTCTCTTGAACCTACAAGATTTTTCCGAGGGTATTAAGGCAAAAATAATGGCGACAACACTAATAGGAGCAACATTAGACTAGTTTAAAAGAATCGAAGTAGGATCTATTTCGAGCTTCGAGCAGATGAAGGAGAGGTTGGAGAACCACTTTTTGAGTCAGAAATGAATGAAGACAAACATGTACCATCTGGAAGCATTGAAACAGAAAGAGAGAGAAACTCTCGGCGAATTCATGAGCAGATTCAATGAGGAGCTACTGAAGGTGGACAACCCCTGCGGGGGACAAGTGCTGCAGACCCTATTCAGGGCAACGACACACAACAGATTCGCCAAAGAGTTGATCAAGCTCGCAGAACCTACCATCAATCGGATAAACGAGTTGGCACATACTGTGATCTACGAAGATGCGATGATGGCATCTAAGTTTAGACCCCAGGAATTCGGCCGGGAAAGGGGTAGAGAGATATGGAACAAGAGCAAGGGAGGAAGGGACAGGTCCCCAAAGAGATATACCCCCCTCAATCGGGACATTCGCACTATATTTGCCATTGCGCAAAGCAGAAATTGGCTAAGTGCGCCTCGAAAAATCAAGGAGACGGATATCACCAGGAAATCTAGACGCTACTACGAGTATCACCGCCAAAAAGGCCATGACACAAAGGACTGCTATGACCTGAAGGATAAGATCGAGAGACTAATTAAGGACCGAAGATTAATAGAATTCGTTAAGGCGATCGGGCAATATGCTGAATCAAGAGAACGGTCCCAATCCGCGACAAGGGAGGGCCTTAAGGTAATTGAGAGCGGACAAGGACGAGATACGATAAATAATGCGCCTTCGAGGGGGATCATCAATGTGATAAGCGGTGGGACCGCATGAGCGGATTCCACCAACCAGAGGAAGAAGATAACTCGTGGATTGAACGAGGACCGATTCGTTGGATTCACAATGTTGATTGAGAAGCTCCCAGACGAGGTTATCACGTTTTCGGCAGGGACCTCTTGGATCTCAGCCCCGAGGCCATCCAGGCAGGAGAGCTCGACTGCCCCTGGTTGTTCAGCTTGATATCGCTAACTACGTTGTACACAAGGTACTTATAGACAACGGTAGTTCCACCAACATTATGTTTGCGCATGCTTTGGAAAAGATGGCACTCGGCCACCACGTAGTTGAACAGGTCCGTACGCCACTGGTAGGATTTGGTGGAGCAGAGACAATTCCCCTAGGGCAAGTGAACCTTCCCACATCATTTGGACAAGAACCGCACATGCGAACTATTAATGTTCAATACACAATCGTGGACCAACCATTTGCATACAATGTCATAATCGGCAGACCGGCCCTGAACGTGATAAGAGCGGTGGTATCCACATTCCATCAGAAGATGAAATTCCCAGCAGGAGGAGGGGTCAGAGAAGTGGTCGCTAACCAGGAGGAAGCTTGGTTCTGCTACATCACTTCTCTTACTTTGCTAAGAATTAGAGAAGCGGAGGAGGAAACAATCGGACCAAATCAGGATCGGCAAGCTATGGAATGATCACCAGGATGAACAACAGGACAATATTTTAGATTTTAGTAATTTTTTAAATTATGCTTGAACATCGGAAACATTGCCCCATCGTGGGTTGGTCTGTAAACTTAAAACAGGGGGAACTACGCCGGTCTGATTCCCCACTCAACGGGATACGTAGGCGGGTTAGGTTTACCTAGCCCTCGACCGCTATCTCTTATTTTGCCCCTTCGTGGGTCGGTATGTAACTTAAAACAGGGGGAACTACGCCTGTCTGATTCCCCATGCAACGGGATACGTAGGCGGGTTGGGTTTACCTAGCATTCGACCGTTATCAGTTATTACCTTTTTATTTGTTGCTTGGCGCAATCTAATGTTTCATGCATGGATATGTCCTAAGCGGATATTATAGAAATGCAGAGAATGGCACAAAGAGTTGGGGAATGTTCCCCTAGATATATGTTTAACACATCGCACTCTTACAGGTACATGGCTCAAAGGGTCGCACATTACTATATCCGAAAAGGACATAGAGAATATTAAAAAGGGGGATTCAGGGGGCATTGCCCCATATTATTCAATATTATTCAAACAGGTACAACAGGTACAGACAGGTACAACAGGCACGATAGAGCACAATGGAAACATTGTTTATCGTATAAAACTGATATTCCCAAATTGAGGGAACATCCCACAGATAACACATGCACATCATTTCGTGCTTTTGTATCAGTTTTCACGTCGAAAAATTTTCTTGTCTGTGCTGTTTTACAGGGCTAAATGACCTACAGATTCAACGACGACAGAGTCACCAAGAGACATAGTCAAAAAGACAACCAAAAGGCTCGCCTACAACACAAAAAATATCCTCTATGATAACGGGGTCGATCAAAAATAATTCAATGGTAGTGGGTTCCCTGTGATAACGGGATGCGCCCCTACCCATAAAAAACATCCCCTGTGATAACGGGGTCGATCAAAAATACTTCAACGATAGCGGGTTCCCTGTGATAACGGGATGCGCCCCTACCCACAAGAAAAATATCCCCTGTGATAACGGGGTCGATCAAAAACAATTCAACGGTAGTGGATTCCCTGTGATAACGAGATGCGCCCCTACCCACAAAAAACATCCCATGTGATAACGGGGTTGATCAAAAACACTTCAACGGTAGTGGGTTCCCTGTGATAACGGGATGCGCCCCTACCCACAAGAAAATATCCCATGTGATAACGGGGTCGATCAAAAAACATTCAACGGTAGTGGGTTCCCTGTGATAACGGGATGCGCCCCTACCCACAAAAAACATCCCATGTGATAACGGGGTCGATCAAAAACACTTCAACGATAGTGGGTTCCCTGTGATAACGGGATGCGCCCCTACCCACAAAAAATATCCCCTGTGATAACGGGGTCGATCAAAAACACTTCAACGGTAGTGGATTCCCTGTGATAACGTGATGCACCCCTACCCACAAGAAAAATATCCCCTGTGATAACGGGGTCGATCAAAAACACTTCAACGGTAGTGGGTTCCCTGTGATAATGGGGTCGACAAGAAAGAGTTCAACGGTTGTGGGTTCCCTGTGATAACGGGATGCGCCCCTACCCTCAAGAAAAATATCCCCTGTGATAACGGGGTCGACAAGAAAGAGTTCAACGGTAGCGGGTTTCCTGTGATAACAGGATGTGCCCCTACCCACAAGAAAATATCCCCTGTGATAATGGGGTCGACAAGAAAGAGTTCAACGGTAGTGGGTTCCCTGTGATAACGGGATGCGCCCCTATCCACAAGGAAAATATCCTCTGTGATAACGGGGTCGACAAGAAAAAGTTCAACGGTAGTGGGTCCCCTGTGATAGCGGGATGCGCCCCTACTCATATGTAACATATCCCCTGTGATAATGGGGTCGATTCTAAACATCTCAATGGTAGCGGTTTCCTTGGGATAACGGGATCCGTCCCTACCCGCAAGAAAAAAATCTCCTGTGATAACAGGGTCGACAAAAAAACATTGCAACGGCAGCGATTTCCTTATGATAACGGGCCGCACTTTGACACTTCAAGGAGGGGTAACAATAACACAAGCAATCATACCATGGAATATGTATGAACAAATATATATCAGGACACGCAGAAAAGATCGATTGAATTAAAATGTAAAACTATGAGTCATATTACAGAGGCAACTCCGCCAAAAGAAAAAATATAGACTCCTAAACTCTCTACCGGGATAACGAGGGGCCCCTTTGATGTGGATTAATGCCAAACTCTTCTGCTCGATGATCTCGCAGTACTCCGCCTCTGGTTCTAAATCCTCGTCGTCGTCGTCGGAGTCCTCAGGAAATTCCCCGTCCGGCCCCTTCAACGGATTTATGGCCGAAGGGTCATAACCATCCTTGAAACCACCTTCCAGCTGAATTTGACCTATGACAGAGGCCTTGGCTTCCTCCCGCTCGAGCAAGCCCTGCTCAGCACACATCATCTTATACGACCGACTCAGAAGGAACTGTTTGGCCGCACTAGTCAATTGGCTTTTGCTCAGCGTCATGCACCGCATGTGCCTTTCAGCCTGGGCTAATTGGTCCTTCAGAATTGCGACCTCAACTTCAGGTGCCTCTCGACGAGATGCCTCTTGACCAACGATAAGTCGAGGCTCACTGAGCTCTGCGATCAACCTTTTATTATCATTTAACAGGCCTCCCACATTATTCTCGATGGCCTTCAAAATATCCATGGCCTCGTCTCTCTCATGGTGCAGCTGTACGGCAGCAACAGGATCGTATTCGCCCAATTTCTCGAGCAAACAATTGGTAACTTGGAGCAACTCGGCGTGATCTGATTGTCCCTTAACGGCCATCATCAAGAAACCTTTCAAAAAACCCGCTACCTGCACGTCCACAATAAGGAGTCGATCGCTCAGTCAAATGAAAACCCAAAGGAAATACACATTCAAGGGCACAAAGACTACTTACAGAGTGGAAGAGACCACTGTGATCCCCACTTGAACTACCCTCTTCCTTCCTTCTCTTTCGCCCCATGGACGTCCCAACATCAACGTCAGGTTGAGATTGCGAAGCACTACCCACCCCGGTAGTATTTTCACTCGAGGAGGGAACATAATTCTTCACATTCTTGCGCACGCCCTCACGACCCCTCTTCTTGACGAGTGGAGGTGCGTCATCTGTAGCGGTTTTGGCCCCCAGCTGTCTACGTTCCGCTATCGCATCCAGACTACAATACTCCACCAGCTCGGCTGCGAAACACACAAAATAGAGGATCAAGAAATAAATCGAGGGGAAGATATCAATTTACAAAGATATAACACTTACCGAGCGTAGAGGGACCGTTATACCGCACGGGAGATATCCCACTTGCTCGCAAAACTACATCACTACAAAGCAGGGTACCATCGTATGGATGGTTAGTCAACTTCCTCAGAAACTCAAGGCTATGTGCAGTAGGCCCGACAGCGGCTCGTCTCTCATATTTGGTATCTTCACACCACACGCTAGGAAGAGCATCAAAATCATCAGCCGTCCTCTCCTGGATGTACATATACTCGCACTTATTTCCAAGTCCGTAGCTAGATTGAGTATATTACACGAACCTAAGCCCCGCTTGGGCTCGCACACAGAAGAACCCTCTATCACCACCCTTCATGTTGACCATGACGCTAAAGAGATCCCAGAACTCGTTAGCTCCGCAAGGGGCATCCAACGCCCTCATACCACAAATGAAAGCTACAATGTACCCCAGAGAATTGGGGGATAGCTGTCCCAAGCAGACCCCGATGCTTGCTATGATAGCACTAACCGCAGGATCAATCGGGAAGCGCAGCCCGTTCTTGAAGTGCTTGGCATTGAGAGTAATGTAGCATTTTGGTGGGGTATGCATTCGTTGATCGGCACTGGGAATATGACATTATACCCCTCGGGAATGTTATACTCATTTGAGTAATAACCAGCATGAGACGTCATGTCCTCGTACTTCTCAGAGGTCTTATATTTCAGGGGGCTGACCTCAAAGCCCCATTCGTCCACATTAGGGCCGGCAGCTTCGGGCGGAGCAGAAAATTCAGCACCGCCCTGTTCGCCAGTCAGTTGTTCAGGTCCAAACATCTCGTTTTCGGAGTATACGGTTCCACCCTCTTCGAAATCCATCTCAGGCAAACCTGCGCCAACACTGTCCCCGGCAAACGACATATTAACGCACTAAAGGATGAAAGTCAAGATCTAACGTGATATCGGAAAAGGTATCGAATTCGATATCGAAAACTAAAATCAAAGGAAGATATCGAAACCGAGGTCGAGTTCTATATTGAAAGTCAAATTCGATGTGTGTTTCGAAGGAACAACGAAATTTTGCTAAAACCCAAAGTGGGTTTTCACTTTCCTGACAGTCTCTTTATAGATATTGGTGATACTAGATCGAAACACAGTTTTGATCTCACATCGGTACTAAGATTCGATATCGATAAAGGACATGGGGAGGGACAGGCACATAGGGAAGATCACCCTACCTACAGACAGACGCTTTAACCACATCGAAAGATACTTTTGACATCATATCGAATATGAGTTTCGACATATTATCGAAGATGAAACCCGACATCCTACCCAACTATGCGAAGAGCCGCGAGAATATAACAACTGCCCCGGCAACCCCATCACAATTTTCAAGGAACCCAAATACCAAGGGAACTAGAATTCAAACGAGGACCTCAAACTATGCGTCCACTGCATTGGGAGACTAATCGAAGTTCATCGCAAGTGCATTCCCCGTAAATTTGATCTCCGTCATTTGACCTGGCGGGACGAAGGGTACAGGTAACCCAGAAAATTAAAATTAAATTTGCGAATTCTTATCTCTAAGATAAGAATCCCCAAATTGGGGGACTACATGATATGGGCATTTCCCGCATATTGTGCCAGGCCCAACCAGGCCCATATTGGACCATATCGGGGATCACTTTCAATGTCATATCGGTAATAATCACCGATATGTTACTGTGGTCCCCGGATCCCAAGGTCTATAAATACGCTGTGCCCGGATCCCAAAGAAAGCAATTATTATCCCTCAGTTACCACGCATCATATCGAAATACATCCCCGATATCACTCTTGATATCTCATTCGATATCGGGATTATCTCGTGCACCTCTGACACGTCACACCACCTCATCACCGATATCACGTCGGGGGTCATCCTCGATATCACATCGAAGATCGAAGACAATCACCGACGTACATTCTATCTAGTACCGGTATTCCACTCCCACCCAAGCATCGAGGCGTTGGTTCGAGGTGTTCCAGACCAAGTCTACCCGAGATACGTAGTGTAGGCTTGATTTGAGATAGACTTGTTGTATTGCTAGACTATTCACTTGTCGCCGACACTCATATATATATATATATATATATATAATACTATTTATTGCCAAATCAATTGCTATTGGTCTTCACCTTCCCCTTCTTCCTGTTTAAGGTAACCCGAGAGGTCTTGTAAAAAGGTTGAAAGAGTTGCATCCTTGTCTGCATAATCCGTAGCTGGTCCAAGATCTCCACTAGGGTAACTTCCAACCCTTTGCGCGTGGAGTACTTTGCCGTCAGTTGAGTATATACCGACTGCATAGTTGCCTCCGTGTACCATATGTCAGTTTGGACAAGATCACAAATATCTTTCAAGAGAAATGCCTCGTCGTCGTGAGAAAACTTTGAGAAATTATAGAAGATGGCAGGGATGTATTGATGGACTTCATCATATACATCGTTGAGAGTGAATTGAATGAGGACTGCTATTGTGCTTTTTCTTCTTTAAGTTTTATTTTTTTTTTTTGCTTGAGAAGGTAACGGTTTGGTTGCATGTGGAAAATTAGGGTTGTCAATTGGTATATATGTAGTGGAATATGAAAAGTTATAGGAATAACGGTGATCTTGGCCTTGGTGTCTAATCGAGTTTAAGTAACATCGATTCTTGAGTCATTTGGTAGTTGAGGAGCCACATTAATATGGAATAGACAAAAATATTTTTGTTTATGTTATCTGACATATTGATAAAGTCGTCTTAAACAAAAAAAGGAAAAAACAGAGTTGATTTAAGTTATTTGCAATATTCATAAAGTCGTCTTATCAAATAAAAAGCAAAAAAATAGTTATTGTAATAGTTAATAATCGCATATGCAAAAATTGTCAGAGTTTGGACCGTAAAGTGTCAAAAAGCTCAAAGTTTGGGTCATCGTGTGTTAAAAAATCCATGGTTTAGGTAGTCGTGTGTCAAAATTTTAAAACGTTGTTTGTGAATTATTGCATAAAATTTGACATTATCTATCCCATAATTATCTGCACAAACATGGCATACCAATATCCAATACAATTTGACACCAAAATTGTTAACATAATCCAATACACTAATGTTCATTATACAAAACTAACATGTTAGAAGTTCATCTCAATTAGTTAGTACCATCTTCTGCAGTATTAACATACATACTCTGAACATCTCTTTTTGGGACTCCAATTTTTTTCTTTGGAGCAAGAGCTTTGAACTGGTTTCTACCAAGAGGTGTAAGAGTCAAATTGTGGCTTGATGTAGGCACCTCTAAGAATAATAGCTGCTTCTTTGTCTTGCCTGTAGGTTTCTCAATGGACAAACTACAAAACCTTTCAGGTGTTTGGCTTCTAGTTAGTGGCCTAATCTGCACACCTCCAACAGATATTGGAAGAGGAGCTGCTGGTGCAGGATTTCTCCTTGTTCATGGTCTTGGCATAGGAGCCACTCGAAACTGAAAAGCTACACTTTGAGAAGCTACCTTCGTAAAAGCTACATTCTATGCATGATTACGAATTGGCTTTGGTAGCAACTTAAAAGCTACATTCTTTTTTTAGGAGCCTCTTTACTTTGTACCTACCATTCAGATGCACATAAGCTATAAAGGGTTCACACAATCCTTATTAACATAAGCATTAAATGGCATAACTTAATTACCCGTTGTTTCCTTTTCTTTTCTCTTTGAATAGGCTGACTGGACCTATTCTCTTGTACAACAACATCAACCATGGATTCTTGAGTTGTAGCAACCTATCAACAACAATTACAAGTTAAATTGTAACTTTTAAACTTCACCATTACATGAATAATTCATTGAATTAGTATGGTAATCACCGCTGAGTAACACCTGACCCTTGTGCAGTGTGTAATGGAATTGTATCAGAAAGTACATTTGCATTTGTAGGAACCTCAACAGACGTGGTAGCATTTTTTCCTTTTTTGGTCCTATCCTTCCCACTAAATTTTTTGATCCTTCCCCTCCCATTGACCTTTGGTTTGGGCACCCAAGTACTGGCTAATGGGTTATTTTTCCTTGACTGACACCCCCTAGCATTATGGCCTTCTTTCTGACAGTAGCCACGATGCATTTTCACTCCATCCTTTGTTAATCTCCCACTTTCTGCATTTCTCATCTGATTCTCTTTAAGTTCTTTAGTATCAATATTTCTACCATTCTTCTTTGGTCTCCCAGGCATAGTTTGGACATGTGGAGGTACTATCATGTTCAACTGAGTTGGAGGCATTGGCCAACCACTATTTTCTTGGATAGGAGACATGTAGTTACTGTAAATTCTTAGATAGGTTTTCTTGGAATAGTAAACATTCATGTGTTCTTCTAGTTTCCACCTCATGTGTTTCATTGAAGCACAAGCATGCACACAAGGGATACCTGTCAAATCCCACTTCATACATGAACATGTCTTTTTCTCCAAATGCACAACACATGTATCTCTGAAAGGTGCCTCAACCTTGAACTCAAAGTTCCCATTCCAGTGAGCCCTATAACCTGCAGATCTCCCCCTTATCTTATCCATAATTTCCCGTACCTTTGGAGTAATCTTCTTGTTGCTCTTGTTTATGGAAATTTTCCTAACACCAGTCCACTTCATTAAGGTTCTTCTAATAGACTCCATTATTTCAATGATGGGCATACCCATACCTTTAACAATTGAGGCATTAAAGCTCTCAGACATGTTATTCAACAAAATATCACTATTGCAATGGGTTCACTGATTAAAAGGTTTGCTTGCTAACGAGTTATATGATTTGACATCCCTCTCTTTCAACCTATCCATGATCTTGTTGTAGTCAAAAACTCTACTAGCTATGGCAGCATCCCATAGTATATTCCTCATGCAAGTCCTGGATGCTCCTTCTTTAAATTTGCCCATAAGTGCAAAATATAGAACCTATGCTCACATTCAGGCGACAGTTCATGAACAACATCCACCAATCTCTCCTGCTTATCACTCATAACAGTCCAGTGATAATTGTTAGTGATATTCAGATCATCCACCAAAATTCATAAAAACCAATGCAATGATTTCTTTCTCTCCTTCTCTACTACTGCATATGCAATGGGATATGTGCAGTTATTGGCATCCACACCCACAACTGTCAAAAGTATACCTCTATTTTTGATCTTCAGATGTGTCCCATCCAAGCATATGATGGGCATGCAACCACTCAGAAAGCCTTTCTTCAAAGCATCCAAGCATATATACATTCTTTTGAACTTACACACTTCTCCAATCACCTAACACTTCAACTTCAGAGTAGTCTCTGGATTAGTCTTCATAATCTCCTCTGCATAACTCCATAGCAAGACACGTTGGTTTGCCTCAAAACTATGAATATCAGCAAAAACCTTCTTCTATGTTATGTCCGTTTGTTGTATATGGAAGTCTATACCACAATCCATGTTACTAATAGTCAGCATAGAGTTGGCAGAACAGTTGGGATCACTACTTATCTTTGCATTATATTTCTTGGCCAAGAATCTGGTAGTTTCTTGAATCATTTTGTCCTGCATGGGAAAATCATGTGGTTCCTTAAGAGTCTTTATCCCACTGTGTCCTCACGATTTGGCCTTGATGTATATATCTCCCAGATACATCCATCCTGCGAACACTTTGGTTGGAGCTTCTTCTGACAGTTCATTGGACACTTAACAGGCCTCCTTTGTGCTATTGTATAATTTTTTATATCATCCCTCAAGAGTTCAGTGGTCTCAAATTGCATGCCAAGCTCAAATGCAACATTATGCATGTCAAGTGCTGTATTAAAAATAACATGCCCTTGGTGTGTAGGTCTTTTGGGTATTTCCTTTGGTGCTTTCTTTGACTTTGAACTTTCACCTTTTTCTTTTCCTTTGGTTGCTTTCTTAGAACTATTTCATGTTTCAGCTTGCACAGGAGCATTTCTGCTCGAGCTTCTAACTCCATCATCAGCATCTGGTTCCACAATAGGTGGAACAGCTTCATTAGGGGAAGTACCTTCTTCCTCCTCTAACCCCACTGCATCATAAGCTCTCTTAAGATAGCCATCTTCAGCTGCATCATTGTCACTATCATTGAGAGTGTCTGAGAATTCTGAATCATCACCAACTGAGACTTCACCTTCACTATCATCATTGTCCTCTATATCAACTATACACTTCAACAGTGGATTTGTATTATCTCTTAAGCATTGGGGTACATATCTCTGGCTTCTTGGATCAGTTGTTGGTGCTCTTTGGCTCTCATCATTAGCCCTTGAAGAGCTAGGTAGGTCACTTGCACTTACTTTTGTTTTGGCCATGTCTTGTAATAAATTCACTATATCCTCATCAGGATCTTCATTCTCATTCTCTACAACAACTTCTTCTGTCTTATCTTCACCAACATTGGCACTACCTCCATTGTTTTCATCAATGTAGTTGGAGGAAGATTTGGCAATTCACTCTGTGATTGACTATTATTTAATGGAATAGCATCTGTAAGAACATAAACATCTAATGTTTTCGTTGTAGATGCCTCCAATGCCATCTCCAGTGCTTTATTATCATTATTTAATTCAATGTACACCTTTGGTGAAGAATCAGAAATGTTATATATCCTTGCCACACAACTCTCCATTTTAACACCAACTTCTTGTACCATTTGCAATAGTTCTAGACTGGACATTTCATTCTCAGTACACCAGTCTATGTAGCTAACTTGTCATCCAGATAAACCCATTTTCCCAAAAACATTAACTTGCCCGAATGATGCAAAATTATGGTGAAATAGTCATTTTCGTCTCCAACAAAATAATAACAATGGGAAAATTAGTATGATATTACCATATTGGACTAACATATACATACAGAAATACGCTTATCATGTGCACAAAGTTAAACTAATGCCACAAATACACATAGTGGCAGTCAAAGTGTGAACAACAAATGAAAAAAATTTAATAATTTTCACATGTGTTCAACTAATCCCTCAAATACAGTCAATATGAGGGACTTGAATTGTGGCTTCTTACCATAATTGAGTGTAATTGGACCTTCAGGAATAATGTCAATTGAGGTTCTAATCTCCACACCATTGTCAGATTCAGTCGATCAAGTAGAAAAAACTACAAATTGAGGTTTGATTTGATGGGTTTGCGTTCACTTTTAGGAATTATGGCTTCTGATTTTGGCGGGTAGTGTGACAAAAATGGCGTGCTCAGCCCTTATATGTTTATTTTTTTAATCTTCTTATTTTTTAGTGAATAATAAGTGAAAGATCGATTTTACCCCTCATGGGTGACATCATCTATGCATCATTTAGTCGAATAGTGACTATTTTTAGTCGAGATATGTCAGAATGAAAGTTCAGACCGTCGAGTGTCAAGAAAGTGCAAGTTTGGACCGTAAAGTGTCAAAAGTGTAAGTTTGTATAGGCAACTGTCAAAAGAGCGAAATTTTGGATAGGTAACTGAAATTTTCCCTAATTTTTTAAAAAAGGGCAAAGTATTTTCATGTGAGCTTCAAGTTGGTGCACATTGTGTCCTGGTCAAATTTAACTTCCATGTATTTGTAATTTGAATTAACAAAATTGGCTTATTTACAATTATTTTTGACTTGTTCAAATTATTATATTTAAATGAAAAACTGAATAGCTAACAAAGTACTAATTCATCCTTTTGTCAAAAGAAATAATAGGCGGTGGTGCCTCATCATTTTTTTACGAGTTTAGGGTTTAGAGTTCAAAATTGGTGCACATTGTGTTTGTCGGATTCTATGTTGAATATTTATTTTTTATTTGTTTAGTAAGTTAGTTTAATATTATATATTATTTTCTTGTAATATAAGATGAAAAGTGAAAACACTAAAATAAATGATTCTTAAGCAGAATGGGTAAAATAGTCTTTCTTTGACAAAGTTTGTTGCCGATATAAGTTCTTAATTTATCAATTGAGTAAAATGCAAAAACCTACCATGTGTTATCTCTAATTTGCAACAACCGCGTTTGTTATTTTTATTAACAAAGACCTCCTTGTGTTATTTGGTAAAGGAAAAAAAAAAGTCTCGCAACCTTAAGTGTGCATTGTACGCACCTATTTTGCAACTGGTTCTGGAAAATTTCTCTTGAAATTGTTTCTTTACCCTCTTTATTATTGTAACAAATTAAAAACAACAAATATTAACAAAACACATAAAATAGAATGGTAAAAAATTGAACAACAACCAAAAACCCAAAATCCACCACCGCTCTCCCTCTTCGCCCACGAAGCCGTTAATGGATCCTCTCGAGCGGTAAAAAGGTTGCTCCATAGGAAGTTGTCATGGAGTCAGATCTATTTCAAATTAAGATGTATTTTCAACAAATCTAGTCTTTTTTTCTTAAGTATTGGTAGTGTAATATCTTTATCTTCTGTTACTTCATGGCTGAGATCCAAAATTGATGAAGATGGGTAATGGGTTTGACGTACACAAATCTCGGGGATTCGATGTAACACCCAATACACGTAGACAAACTAAAATGACTAAAAAAATCTTGATCTGCTGAGGGTCGAACGGAAGCGATTTGTTCCTTTGGGAACAATCGAATCTACTTGGCAGTCGATCGGAAGTGGTTTGAAGCATCTGGAACAATCAAATCTGTTGAATAATCAAACCAGCCACGGTTCGATAAGAATAACTCTAGAACTGGTGCTATTGATGGTTAACAATCGAACCAACTGAAATAACTGTCGAACTAAAGAACTATCGAATAGCCGAACATGTGGGTTCGATCAATAAGGGTTGGTGAACAGTAATTAATGCGTGATGTGAGTATCGAGGAACGGGATATATATAAGAATGCGAGAAACATTTGTCCCCCCAAACATTTGTCCCCCCAGTAGGACCCGCAACGAATATGAGAAATAACAATTGAATGCGAGAACGACTATCCTGGAAATAGTCGAACCGGGCCAGTTCAACCTCTTATTTTTGGGCCTTATCCAGGTAGGCCGACCCAGTTCATTTCTGGGCCTCCGCAAATACCCCCACCATATTGTCCCCCCAATTTGGGTGTTGGTCTTGATTCAAGAGCGGGTTTCAAATTCTATAATATTGTATTGCTATTAAAAATGAGTTTTATTCTGGCTTCGAAATATGCCCTCCATTTGGGAGTCATGGCCGATAGGGCCGGTTACCAAATAGATTTTGTCTGGCTTCAAAATATGCCCCCCATTTGAGAGCCGTAACCCATAGGGTCGGTTGCCAAATAGATTTTGTCTGGCTTCAAAATATGGCCCCCATTTGGGAGTCGTGACCCATAAGGTCGATGCCAAATAGCTTTTCTCTAGCTTCAAAATATGCCCCCCATTTTAGAGTCGTGACCCATAGGGTTGGTTGCCAAATATATTTTCTCTGGATTCAAAATATGTCCCTCATTTAGGAGCTGTGACCCAAAGGGTCGGTTGCCAAATAGATTTTATCTGGCTACAAAATATGCCCCTCATTTGGGAGTTGTGACCCATAGGGTCGGTTGTCAATAAGATTTTATCTAGCTTCAAAATATGTCCCCCATTTGGGAGCCGTGACCCATAGGGTCGGTTGTCAAATAGATTTTATCTAGCTTCAAAATATGCCCCACATTTGGGAGCCGTGACCCATAGGGTCGGTTGCCAAGTAGATTTTATATGGCTTTAAAATATGCCCCATATTTGAGAGTCGTGACCCATAGGGTCGGTTGCCAAATAGATTTTATCTGGCTTTAAAATATGCCCCCCGCCCCCCATTTGGGAGCCGTGACCCATACGGTCGATTGCCAAATAAATTTTATCTCGCTTCAAAATATGCCCCTCATTTGGGAGTTGTGACCCATAGGGTCGATTGCCAAATAGGTTTTATCTGGATTCAAAATATGCCTCCAATTTGGGAGCCGTGATCCATAGGGTTGGTTGTCAAATAGATTTTATCTGGCTTCAAAATATGGCCACCGTATGGGAGCCGTGAAATTTCCTTAAACAGGAACAGTCGAATAGACAGAAATTCAACTATTGTGCTGAGCATCGAATAGTGTGAGTTTGATAGTTAACTATACTTCTCAGGATGGTACTGAAATTAGTGTCGAACATGCGGCGCTCGACGTATATGGAAATCATCGAATCAACCTTGATTCGATAGTTATTTGATATTGCCGAATTTGACAAAATTCGACTTTTATGAACTGTCGAACGTGGTATGCTTCGACATTAATCTTTGTGGGCCTTGTGGAATGAGTCACCTCTATATAAGGGTGTACGAAGTGAAGAAGAGCCATTTTTATATCTTCACCATTTTACACTCAAAGGTAAGAAGCATCGAACCAAACAGGTTCGATGCTCTTTTGTATCAAACTTAATGTAGTTCGACTGTATACTTAGAAACAAAAATTAGCTTTTTCTAATTTTTTTTTTGAATAGTTCCTCTACTGCTTGCAGTGCAATTTCTTATTGAATAGGTGTGTTCTGCGACATGTTTATCAAGGTAATCGCCCGCTTGTTTCGTTTGTCATTATTTTTTATTTCTTACTTTCTATTTACTATCTTTATTTTCCTTACATGTTCTTGATTGTGTGTGTGGTAAGGGATAGCGTAGCCGGTGTAGTTAGCTTTTGTTATTAATTTTTATTTTCAGTTCTTGTAAGACAAGATGTCCGACCAGATTATGAGTGCTGATTTTTATCTCGGAAGTGATTGAAGTGGTTTTTCTAGTACCGACTCGAGTAGCTCAGTGAGACTCCCAATGCAGAGGGCGTAGGAGATAATCTTGCTAGGGAGAATTATCCCGACCAAGATGATGTCAAGGATGGCGAAAGCCACTCGGGAGGGGGTCAGGATCTCTCCCCTCAGCCAGGGGTAGGAGGCGAGCCTTTGCTTGAAGTCGTTGACAATCATGCTGAGAGTGAGGCAGACGAGGGGGATGATAGGCATCTTGAAGACTCCGACGATGAGGATGCCGCACACCTAGCGTATACAAACTATGCCTCGCGGTTGCAGTATAGTCGAGACTATTTACGGAAAACTTAAAATATATGGATTAATTATAAGATAAAGATCTCGAATGGGGAGCAAAGGGCCCATACCGCGCTGCCATGGTTCCTTACAGTGTTTGAGGGCAACTGATTAATTGTATGCGGTTTTCCATCCATCCCGATGTGACGAGCATTTTCTGGACCATAGGGTTGGTCCCCAGCCAATTAACGACAAACTCGATTGGGCATATAATGGGCTTCATACTTGCGATAAAGGGGTTGAGTGTCCCTTGCAGTCCCAATTAATTTTGGGCCTTGTTCGAGGTAGCACGCAAAGGAAAAGGGTTTATTCATGTGAAATCCCTCAAGAAACATAAGTTCCTGAACGGGGAGCTTTCGGGGTATGGAAATAAGTGGAAGAAAGGGTATTTCTACATCCAGAAGAGTTGGGAAAATGAATTCTCTTCTTACCGGCGGGAGTGGGTGGAAATATCGAAGGTTCCAATTCCTCACGGGGTGAGTGGTTCGAGGTGGGGAAACACCTTTAGGACCAGCTTTGTGACCAATCACCAGTTTAACATTAATGCTTTAGTCACCAGTGAGGTCCTATCTTTGGCAGTGTTGTCCTCGGTTCCATACACAGGGAATGATACTATCGGTATTCGCCTATTTTTCCTTATATGGACTCTTGACTTGTGAGTTATTAGAAGTATTGTTGATAGTTATTGCTTTTCTTTTTGCAAGATCATTCATAATGAGTCGCCATGCACACATTACACATGTTCTTGTGGAAGACGTTGGTGCTCCCCAAGCGATAGTGTCTATGGCGGTTCCCCCACCGAGGAAGAAGAAGGTCAAAGGGAAGAAATCAGCATCTGGTATTGGGGTTTCAACTCAAGCCACCGCACCAGTCGACCCATTCATCGGGATACGGGTCGTGAGTTTTCTCCTCCTCCTATTGGCGATAATATCCTGGGGAGTTTCGACGCCTCTACCGCCAGTGATGTTGAGGCTATAGATGTGGTGGAACCGTCTGCTCTGGTGAAGAGAATGAGGGTCCCTCAGACCAGAACGGAATTGTTGTGCCCCCTAGGGCTTACAAGATCGGTCATGTTCTGGCTAGCAGCTCAGCACCCCCTGTCAGTCAGAAGCGGGTGCCATGCAAGTCACCCAAGTTCTTGGGAAATTCACGCAATCTGAGGAGGAGGTAATAAACGCATTGAGGGTGTTGTTTCCGAGCCTTGCCACGAGTTTTCCCACATCTATCAAGAAGCGGGTGCAATTGGAGATGCTTGTGCTACACATGGTTTCGGTAATTAGACCTCTTCTCTTGATTTTTCATTATAGCATTGAATTTTTTTACTGTCACTAAGTGTTAAGTTGGCCTCTTTCAGCAAGGCAGAGTCATCGACGTTATGGCCCGTGATATGGAGCTTCCTCACGAGAAGAGATCGACTGGAAATTATCGAGGAATTCATGCGGAGCAACACTTTCCAGGAAATTAATCTCAAGCGCAGTATAGAGGATGCCAAGAAGGATCAAGTGTTGACGGTGTAGTAGATTCACAACACGGGTTATCTGCTCGGTCGCTTGATCCCAAGTGGCTGGATTTGGCACTGGGTACTGACCGCGAGCCTTTGCCCTTGGTAACCAACACTGAGCTTGCCTCTCCAAACGAGTTTGCTAGCCTGCTGGACCTAGAAGGATTGGTTACTCTTGGGATGTCGTCACCCCCTCCACTCCTTACTCCATATCCTTCTTATGCGGATGATGAAGACGACGCTGAGGCCTATGAGTCATGGTTTAATATTTTTGTTTTTGTGAACAAATTAACGTTCCGTGCGGCGCTGCGTCGCCATATTTTTCATGGATAATTTAATTCTTCTCACGTTTGTGAGGGTAGTAGTTTTTGTAGCATCTCCGCATGTTATCCTTGAGGACTAGGTGTCCGACACCTTTTTCTTTATTCATTATTGTGATGCATATGTTTTGGTAATTTCCTTTGTTTAGGTTATGCCGTGAGTGATGCTCTATCCACCGAACGTCATATATCGGCTTAATTCTGCCTCGTCCGTGTTAAAACTTTGTTTAATACTCTGGAACTTATTAGGTTCACACTTGCCTGGTTTTGGCGAAGTATTCATTTCTTTATTTTTCGAGATTTTAGGTTTGCAGTTGCCTCATCATGGTGAACTGTCCATCTCTATTGCTTTTCGGTATTTCAGGTTTGCACTTGCCTCATTTCGGTGAAGTGTCCATCCCTTTCATTTTTTGAGATTTTCGTTTTGCACTTGCCATATTTCAGTGAAGTGTCCATCTCTTCGTTTTTGAGATCTTAGGTTTGCACTTGCCTTGTCCTGGAAAAGTGTCCATTTCTTTGAGGCCAGGTCCTAAGGTTCTATCCTTGGGTTGAGTTCCTGCTTTCTGGTACTTGCCTTACCACCCTCATTTGAATAGTAACAATACATAAACCTATTTCCATAGAATATTTAAGCTAAGGTTGCCCATATCATGACCACGCGGGTCTTAGAGTCCCGTGACCCTTTCTTTGTGTACCTGTTAAGAAACTCTTTAGAGAATCATGGCAGTTAACGAGAAATATATATCATTTAAGGGATAACATAGTGCAAAGAAGGCCTAGGAAGCCCTCATGGCGACTTCATGGGCCTTAAACGGGCATGTCTTGTGTGTACCTGCTGCAACTCCTTTTCGAGTCTCATCACAAAGTAAATTCAAGCCTCAACAACGATAGACATCTAAAAATAGATAGGGCTGAGCGCGTGGCCAGGTTGCCTACGTTTCCCGAGGGGTTCCCCTAGACGCAAGCCTCTGTAGTTCCTATTTTAGGTTTTTACATATCAGCCCCTAAAGCACGAGGTAATTTAGGGGACGAATAAATATTATTTAAAAGTACGTGAAGTAATTAATCTAGCAGAAAAAGTAAAGAGCGGGTCAGTCAATCTCCTCCATCTCCATGAGGCCTAATGCGGCCAGTGCCTCTTGCTCTTCCCGACGTAGCAGCTTGAGCAGCGCGACATAAAAATGCCATCGCTGCATGTGATCACCAATTACCTCGTCGGTTCCTTCCGCGGTTGGAAACTTTACCATCTGGTGGTGAGTAGAGGGCTATGCTCAGAAAGCATTCAGTACTGGCCTTCCCAAGATTGAGTTGTAGGGGAATGGCAGATCAATGATCACGTAGTCAACGAGCATGGTATTTCTCTGCGGTGAGGTCTCGAGTGAGGTGGGGAGAGAAACTATTCCGCGTGAGATCGCCTCCATCCCGCCGAAGCCATGTAACATGGTCCTTATCGTCTCTACCTGTCCATCGCCTAGAGCCATTTACTTCCAAGTTGAGGCTGAGGCAAATAACATGTTCACTGAGCTTCCATTATCTATCAAAACTTTCATCACACCGAAGTAAGCAATATCAACCATTACTACTAACGGGCAATCCAACTTACCAGCTTGAATCGCTTGAGGACTCAGTTTCAACAATTTTTCTTTGGAGAATGTGATTTCTTCTGACCCCATCTCCTCTATCCTGAGTAGGTCAACAAACTCTGCATAACGGTCTGGATCGATCTCCATCGTAACCCTTTTTCGTCCCTTGACAAAACCAGCACCGACCGAACCTCCCGAGATAATTAGTTATGGACAGTCCATGATCTGCGGTTTGTCCATCATCTTTTGTTTGTCCTTTCAGGGAGACCGAGACCTATCTCGATTAGCCTTATCCTCTTCATTCTTTAGAATTCTGACCTACTCGGCCAGTTTCCCTTCCTTGATTAGCCGCACAATTTTATCCTTCAAATCGTTACGCTCGTTCGTGTTGCGCCCATTCTGCTTGTGGTATTTACAATAGAGGGTTGACATAACTAGTGCGGGGGAATCTTTCATTTTCATGGGCTCATTGAGCCATCCTTTTCTCTTCGTCTCCCAATAAATCGTCATAGTGTTAGTGTTGTGTTGAGAGGAGTGTATCTTCTAGGCAAAGAGTTCATGTGCCTATCGTTCATATTCTTGTTATATCCTCAGTCCTATCTTCCTTTCTCTCTAACTCTAGGAGCGTGATCGATGGCCTTTACCGCCATCATTTCCTCGCGGTGGACCACCTGATGCGCGAGTTTGTTGATCTTTTTGATTGTCCTTGGCTTTGCCTTAAGCAAGTCCTCGCAAAAGGTTTCATTCTTAGTCACGTAGAAAATGATGTTCGCGGCCATCTCGCCCTTCCGGTTATCTATCTTTAGCAGCTCTGAGTTGAAACTTCTCATAAACTCTTTCAAGGTTTCCTTGTCCCCTTGCTTTATCGAGTACAAGTAAGAACGATCCATCACTGTCCTTGTTTGTCTTGAGAATTGGTTGAAGAACTTCTTCAGCTCCTCATAACTTGTTATCGTTCCCGTGGGGATTCTTGCAAACCCATCCAACGCTACTCCAGTAAATGTAGTGGCGAATATGAGAACCAACCCACTGTCACTGAACCTGTGCAACTGCGGTATTTTCGTTGTATATTTTCAACTGCGGTAATATGAGAACCAACCCACTGTTTTCGTTGTATATTTTCAACTGCGGTATTTTCTCGTTATGTCCTAAGACCTTGGCCTCTATCTCGGCAATAGGTGTGCTCCTGCGCATCCTTCCCAACACTGCCATACTATTCTTAACCTCGTTTCTTTCTTCGTTCAGCCTCTCCAGTTTCCTTGTGATTTCAGCTTGCTCTACCTTAGAGTCTTTGCCTCGACTGACCTCGTGTCTTATCACATCGTGGTGCCGTCTGGACTGCAGCTCCACTGACTCCGACCTCGCTCTTCAACCATCCATCAGTAGCCTACTTCCAGCTTCATCTTCGGGGTGTCTTGTAGCCGACCCATGTTCTCTCAAAACCACTCTCTGGCCTTCGACCAGCGGTGGCACTTATGGCAGGGGAGCAGGCAAGGCCATGGCTACCGCCGTGTGAATCATTGCCATGATCTCATCCCTGAAGGCCGCCGGCAATCCAACATTAGTAGCTGCCGCAGCTCCCACGTTTGGAGTGGGTTGATTCTCTGCTTCTGTCCTCGGCTAAACCCGTTGGACGGGTGGAGGCATCCTTTCTGTGGGAGCTGATGATGCCCTCGCCCTTGGGGCTAGCTGCGGGCCTACCAAACTGTGCATCTCATAATTGTTTCTCTTTGTGGCTCTGCTATGCGATTGTGTTACCCTTAACATCTGACCTAAGCTACTCGAAATGTGGTGTTCTCCCAAACGGCACCAATATATTGGTCTTGTTTCGTCTAGGTTATAATACACCGAGATAATCAATACAATGGGCCTTACTCAACCAAAATAATGTTAGTCTACTACTTAACAGACTAGCTTAGTTCGAAACACCTAATACACGTAGCTAAACTAAAATGACTAATACAAATAACTCTCAAATTGGTGTTGCTGATGGTTAACAATCGAACCAACTGAAATAATTGTCGAACTGAAGAACTATCGAACAGTCGAATAGATGGGTTCAATCGATAAGGGTTGGTGAACAGTTATTAATGTGTGGTGAGAATATCGGGAAACAGGGTAAATATAGACCCTGGTCCATGGAACCCGCACCGTGTACGAAAAATAACAATCGAATGCGGGACGTTCGATTGTCCTGAAAACAGTCGAACCGGCCCAGTTCGACTCTCTCTTATTTTTGGACCTTATCTGGGGTAGGTCCGCCTAGTTTATTTCTGGGCCTCCTAAAATACCCCCAGATGGGATTGGATGAGATCATGAGAGATGAAGAAGACGAGCTATAATCTCTTTTTTCTTTTAAATTAATTTACTAAATATTTTTCTGATTTATTTAATAGTTAATTTCAAAACTGTTGGAAAACCTGTTCTAAATCTAGAGTTCAGATATAAAGTTTTGGTCACTTTACTTAATAAAATACAAAATCAGAACATGATAATTTTTCCCTAAAATTATGTTAATTTTTGTTTTTTATTTAAATTACATATATATACAACTAATATAAAGTGTGAAACTTTAAAATAAATGGAGACTTTATAAAAGAACAATGTGGCAATTCCTATAAAATCAAAACTAAAAGCTATAGTGGGCGTGCTAAAAATTGAACAAACAGCGAGGTTAATAAAGAGGTAAATAAAATAACACAGAGAGGTTGTTGCCAACTAGAAAACGCATGGTCGATTTTTGCATTCTACTCCATAAATAATATACTAAGTGCTAGTGTTTTGTT
This sequence comes from Linaria vulgaris, assembly GCA_948329865.1. NCBI lineage: Eukaryota > Viridiplantae > Streptophyta > Magnoliopsida > Lamiales > Plantaginaceae > Linaria > Linaria vulgaris. The sequence goes on from OX415251.1 coordinate 43,227,564, forward strand.
TGATACATATGAAATCAATGTTGTTTAAATCTAGTTATATGATTTTTTTTTGTCATTTTTAATTAGTTTTAGATCTATAAAAAATGAGTATTATATATACTTGCCTGCTTTTATTTAATTTCAAACAATTGTAATAAAAGTTATAGCATAGTTTTAATTTTATATTATTTTAATAAAGCATGTTTAATAAAGTTGTAATGCTAAATAAAAAAATATAAAAATCTTTGATCGATGAAAACATGGTAAATTTATTATCAAATTGGTCTTTGTTAGGAACTAAAACTAAAACAGAACACAAATTTGTGTGAGCATTTATCTTATTAGAAGTCTCAAAAAATTGACTCAAGTTATTCCTCGCCTATTGTTCATTAAAAAAAAAAAAAAAAACAGCCCCCGAATACTTAAATTCTGAATACGCTACTGGGGCTCGAGTACGTACATAGTGAGACAAAGTTTATTTATAATTTCATGAAAAATGGCATCACATACAAGAGTACGTACAATGATAGACCGTGAGGTGCTTTGTGTACCACGAGTAAAACTCACAAAATACAAACAAGTTATCGAAAGAACATCGATCCAAACAGGCAATACGAGGACAACTCAAAGAAACAAAGGAAACCAGGCACAGATCAAGAAAGCGTTTTACGCGCATTGGAAGCCTGTGGGCGCCTTTTTGCCACAATAATTCAGAAGTAAGCTGAGGGAGACTGGAACATTAAGGTTAATGCCCAAGACATTGGCTTTGATGGCGGTGCAGAGGCAGACAGCGGCGTCGAGATCAGCCAAGCCACCAATGAGGGTGCAGCATGGGGTCTTAGGTGGGGTTCCAACCACAAGGTGCACCAAATCATTCAGCAAATTAGCGCACACACCCAACTTGAGTGTGTCCTTGGGGCACTTGGCTTGCGATGGCTTTTGGCCGTGACTGGGGCTACCGCTCGGGGTTTTGGATGGGGGTGGTGGGCAAGGGGGTGGTGGGCAAGGAACATTAGTGGAGCTAACCAATGTGAAGAATAGGATGTTGAGGAGAAGCAAAATGGTGGCTCTTGAAGCCATTTGTTGAATGTGAGAATAGTTTTATATTTCCAAAGTATTATGCTTCAAACCTGTGTGGAGAATACGTGAAGGAGGTCGGGGTTTTTATAGTAGATGTGGGGAGTGCAAACAAGGGATTAATTGTTTTAATTACGACTTATGTGGATAGATGGGGCATGATATAAGGAATATATATCCAGAGTCCAGACTAGCCGGATTTGCAAGTTGGGATATAAGTCTATAATAGTGTAAAGAATTTTGGAATTATCTGCAATAGGACTGTTCTCAATCACTCTTGGTCGACGTAAATTAGAATTCAATTGATCTTAGTGACTGTCAGTTTCTCACCATCAAGTTGATGCAAAGATTTTTGTATATGTTTTGTCCGTATGAGGGGCTGAGAAAATATGTGGTAAAGAAATGTATTTAAGATACATTTTTTAGTCAAAGCGACTAAAGGCAATGAACCTACATACTCTAGAAGAAGAAGAAGAAGAAATTAAATAATCAAGAGATTATTTTTTGGTATAAGTTTTGGGGGCTAATATGAGGTAACCATGTTTCTCTTCTTTTCTTTTTTTTTTGTATAAATAAGGTAACCATTAGGTAAATTATCGACGCTATTAATACTATTTTTTGTAACCTGAAATATAGCTTAGCTTTCTGCTTGTGGTTAATTACTTCTGGCAGCGACAAGTGTTTGCAGGATTGTTAATGATTTGGGTATGTAAACATATGATGCAGATAAAACATATAAGCCACGAGACATATATATAATTCGGTTCAAACATCATTACTGGGTAAGGTTAAGAAACAGGGCACGACGACACAGAACAGCTATATATTAATTTCAATTTTACTATATATACCAACATTGTTTTGGTGGGGGTTATTTAGGCTGGCTAGGGGCCTATCCGCCCAATAAAAAACTCATTTGGACGAGTACCTAATCAGCATGATTTGATACTCCCGCTGAACTATCAAACGTTCGGTTCGATAGTTCTTGCTATTCAAGTCCCGAAACATTTGGGAGAGGGCCCGCCATCCTATGTTTACAAATACCTCTGATCCCGAGATGTGAGGCATATCATTAATTAGTGTTCACCAACTCAGCAAGTATCGAATCGCCAACTTTGATAGTTAGCTCGATTCGATAGTCTCGAGTTCGATCGTTTGTGAGTCAGTTCAATCGTTCAACATTCCGTACTCAGTTCGACAATTATCTGTATCGAGTCTAGGGCAATTCCAAAGTCCTAGGATTCGATAGTTATTTGTGTATCGAATCCACGCAGTTAGACAATTCGAGAGTTTCCAGATTCGAGAGTTAGGGTTATTCTAATCATTTCAGGCTTCCCTAATTGTATTATAGGTGTTCCGGACAAAGATCGTCAATTCCTGTAATAGATTAGCATAGTTTGATGTATTTCCAGCCCAGTTGTACCGTATTTCTATTTCCGTGTAACCCGACAAAATAATATCAAATTATGTTTGTAGATTCGAAACGTTTAAAACTGTGCTTAGCTTTTACGTCGCGTGACATAAGAAACTTAACTTTAACGGTTAATACCAAATAGAACCATGTATATACATATATATATATATATGGACAAATTAATATTTGTGCCCTGTAAGTTTTCCTTTCCGAATAATATGCCCATTATCTATCGAGTTTTTAAAAATGCCCTGACTTATGCACTTTTCTTTAAAAAAATGCTCACCCGCTGCCACATCAGAAAAATTGCGCTTACGTGGCTGCCACATGGGAAAAAGGCACACGTCATATTAATATATTTAAAACAAAAATATATCTTTAGTGTTATGTGGCTGCCACATGGAATATATATATAAAAAATATATATCTTTATGTATTAAAATATCAAAATATATACAAATATATAAAAAATATATATATCTTTATGTATTAAAATATCAGAATATATATATATATGTATGTATTAAAAACAATATCATATTTATATCTAGAATATATATAAATACTATAAAAAAATATCATTATTTATCTAAATATTTCTATATCTAGAATATATTTAAATATATATTTAAAAAAGGAAATATCATAAATACCATTTTTTTATTACTAAAAATTTAAAGGAAAATTATAAAATAAAAATTCAAGAAAAAAAAAATAGAGCCCCCCCACCCCCCCCCCCCCCCCCCCTCACCCCCCACTGCTGCAACACGCAGGTGCAGCGGGGGAGGAGGGGGGTTGGGTGCTGCAACTCGCGAGTTGCAGCAGTGGTGGCATCGATCGACGCCACCACCGCTGCAACCCTCGGGTGCAGCGGTGGGTGGGGGGGGCTCTATTGGTTTTTTGTATTTTTTTAAATTTTCAGTAATAAAAAATTGTATTTATGATTTTTCTTTTTTAATATATTTAAATATATTTTAAATCATAAAGATATTTTTTATATATATTTATATATATAAAGGATATAAATATATTTTTGTTTTAAATATATTCCATGTGGCAGTCATGGCGTGTGCATTGACATCCACATCGACTGACACGTCTGCATTTTTTCTGATGTGGCAGCGGGTGGGCATTTTTTTAAAGAAAAGTGAATAAGTCAGTGCATTTTTAAAAATTCGATAGATAATGGACATTTTCTTTAAAAACGTGAACTTATAGGGCACAAATATTAATTTGTCCTATATATATTTTGATAGGTGATAGAAAATAGAAGAACCACATATATATATATATATGTGTGTGTGTGTGTGTGTGTAGACTATTATTTTTTTGTAATGATCGTGGTGTGTCAATTTATGTCCAACAAGAATGCCAATGTGTAGGATGCACCTTTTAGAATGTTGGTGAGGGTATTTTAGGAGGCCAAGAAATAAATTAGGTCGACCTATCCCGGATAAGGCCCAAAAAATAAGAGAGTCGAACTGGTCAGCTCGACTATTTTTAAAGACAATCGAACGGCTCTTGTTCGATTGTTATTTCTCGTACGCGGTGCGGGTCATGTGGGTCGGGATCTATATATACCCTTTTTCTCAATATTCACGCCTCACATTAATTACTGTTTACCAACTCACATCGATCGAACCCCCTCTATTCGACTGTTTAACTGTTCGACAGTTTAACTGTTCGACAGTTTTTTGAGCAGGTTCGATAGTTAACCATAAGCAGCAGTAGTTCGAGAGTAATTTACATCGAACCAAGCCCGGTTCCATTGTCCTTTGGATTCGATAAATCCAACAGCATCGAACTACTTCCGTTCGACCGTCTGCAGATCGAGGTTACTTCAGTCATTTTAGTTTATCTATATGTATTAGGTATTCTGGACTAAGCTAGTCCGTTCATTCAAATAGGATAGCATTATTTTGGTTTAGTCAGGCCCCATTGTATTAATATTTCGGTGTATTGTAATCTAGACGAAATAAGACCAAAATATTGACGCCGTCTATGGGAATAACACAAGTTCGGTAGCTTAGGCAAGATGTTTAGGGTAACTCCATCGCAAAGTAGAGCAGCACAGAGGAACAATTCTGAGATGCAACGTTTGGCAAGCCGCAGCTGATCCCGAGGGCAAGGGTACCCTGAGCTCCCACAAAAAGGATGCATCCACCCGTCCAACAGGATCGGCCAAGGCCAGAAGTAGAGGATCAAGCGGCACCAAACATGGTAGTTGCAGCGGTTGCCACTGTTGGATTGCCGGCGGCCATCAGGGATGATATCATGGCCATGATTCGCACGGCGGTAGCTGCGGCATTACCCCCTCCCCAACTACAAGTGCCACGACCGATCGAAGGCTAGAGAGGAGCTCCGAGAGAACAAGGATCGGCTACAAGATGTCCCGTTGATGAAGTCGGAGATAGGCCATAGATGGATGATGGAAGAGAAAAGTTAGAGTCGGTTGAGGTGTAGTCCAGAAGGCACCGTGATGCGGTGTTATGGGTCGTAGTTTCGACCATAACTGACGGGATAAAGGCCGAACGCTAGGCAGGGCGTTGGCCGCATGGAAAGACTGGCGCAGGCTTCGGCACTAGTCGAAGAGCTAGACAGGGCGTTGGCCGCATAGAAAGACTGGCGCTGGCTTCGGCACTGGTCGAAGGGATGGTCGGGTGCCAGGCAGGGCACCGAAGATGTGAACACAGGCTTGATGGCAGCCTGGGCGCTGGGCGCCAGGCAGGATGCAGTTCGGGCGCCGGGCAGGGCGCCTGCGCAGGAGCCTCGACTTTGGGCGCTGGTTTGAGGGACTTACGCTCATCCAAATGACATGATATTTGAGAGTAAGGTCTGTGGGGATGTTGGCTACATCTCCACAAAGTTTCAAGGCAAATAATAGAGCCGTTTGAGAGTTTGGTTGGTCGTCTGTGGAGGCGCGCAAACGGCATCTTGGAAAATGATCTAAAGGACTTCTACTTGGTGTAATGTGATGAAACTTGGTAGATAGGTCATCTAAGGAAGATGGCTACGAAGTTTTAGATCATTTGGAGTCCGGATTAAGGAGTTAGCCAACAATAACTTATTAGGGAAAATGGGAACTCTACTGGTGGCAAGTGAGTGAAAATGAGTAAAAGACTTGTAGGAGGGGCAAGTTGGTGAGCAAAGAGCCAGTCTCTCTCGTACTCTCGTACTGTAAAGTATAAAATGTGCATTCCTTAGAGTCGTAAGGCACTAAGGGCCAGCTTTAGGTATCGTGAAGGCGAGGTACAGTTCCACATTGGGCGTCCGTTTGTAGGGTGGCTAGCCATTTACAATTACCGCTATGTGGTACGCTCTATTTGATGAACACCTTTACGTCAATAATATCACGAGGCAAGCATTCCAATTGCCTCGGGATCAACTCGTAACCAAGGCTAATGGTTCAAGTCTTACTATGGGGTCCCGGAAGCTAAGGCATGTATTTGTGGGGCGACGGTACATATGATGACATACATTGTGGACTTAAGGATTATGATGCAGCCCTAGTCTCGAGCGAGACACGAGTGAACGACACGGGGGACTACGATTGACGCCAAGTATCGGGAACCAACGTCAAGCACGAGTACATGGTTTTGGGTGTCAAAAGCCCCTTAACGTTTGGGCAAATCGAAGAGTGCATCATGGCCTTCGAGTGGGTGAACTTAAAAGGAACCTAAGACGATAGCATTGCGTGGCAAGCGTCAAACAGTTGGACAAAGGATTGCAAGTGCCTTCGGGCGCATATCGACTTTTTGGGGTTCAAGTGTATCAACGTTATAGGGCATTGTATACGTATAGGTTATGTGTTTAACCTGGACGGTAAGGTGTAACACGATTTTGGGTAGCAAACTTGTGTGCTGCACGGGCGAAAAATTATTCCGCTGTGTTACAAGAGAGGCAGCCCATGACACGTTGTGAGACACGAGGTTAGTCGAGGCAATGACTCAAGGGCGAAGTGAGCTGAGATTGCGAGAAAATTGGATAGACTAAAATAAATAAAGAAACGAGGTTGGCACTATTGAGGAGGACGCGCAGGAGCACACCCTTCAGTGCGGAGATAGAGGCCGAGGTCTTAGGACATGGCGAGAAAATACTACAATTGAAAAAATACAACAGAAAGCAAGATGTGAAGAAACATATACTCTACCTCGACAAATTGTTGTCGCTGCACTATTCAGTGACAATGTGCGGGCACGCATATTCGCCTCCACACTGAGAGGAGTAGCATTGGATTGGTTTGTAAGAATCCTCGCGGGTACGATAATGAGCTACGAAGAGCTGAGGAGGAAGTTCTTGAACCAATTCTCGAGCCAAACGAGGACGGTCATGGATTATTCTCACTTGTACTCGGTGAAGCAGGAGGAGAAAGAGACATTGAAAGATTGTATGCGGAGGTTCAACTCAGAGTTTTTGAAGATAGATGACCCAAAGGGCAAGATGGTCGCAAACATCATTTTCCACGCAACCAAAAATGCAACCTTTTGCGAGGACTTGCTAAAGGAAAAACCGAGAACAATCGAGGGAATCAACAAACTCGCACATCAGGTGGTGCACCGCGAGGAAATGATGGCGGAAAAGACCATCGATCACGCTCCTAGGGTCAGGGATAAAGGAAGAGAGGACCGAGGATATAACAAGAATATGAATGATAGGCACAGACACTCTTCGCCAAGAAGATACACTCCTCTCCATACCAACATTATGATGGTTTATGGGGCGGGGAAGAGAAAAGGATGGCTCAATGAGCCCAGGAAAATAAAAGACTCCCACGCCACAAGACTGTCAACCCGAACTGCAAATACCACAAGCAGAATGGGCATAACACGGATGACTGCAAAGATATGAAAGATGAAATAGAACGGTTGATCAAGGAGGGGAAACTAGCTGAGTACGTCAAAAGCCTGAAGGATGAGGGGGATAAAGCTAACAGAGATAGGTCCCATTCTCCTAGAAAGGACAAACAGAAGATGATGGACAAACCGCAGATCGTGGACTATCCACAGCTAATGGACAACCAACCCAGAAAGGGCATCGTACACATGATCTCGAGAGGTCCGGTCGGCGCCGATCCCATCAAACGACGAAAAAGGGTCACAAGGGATATCGATGAGGACCCCTATGTAGGATTCGTTGACCTACTCAGGATAGAGGAGATGGGGTCAGAAGAGATCACCTTCTCAAGAGCAGACCTATTGAAACTGAGTCCTCAAGTGATTCAGGCTGGAAAGTTGGATAGGCCGTTAGTCGTAACGATTGATATTGCTAAGTTCAGTGTGATGAAATTTTTGATGGATAATAGAAGCTCAGTCAATGTGCTTCTCGCCTCAACTTGGGAGCAAATGGCTTTAGGCGACAGACAGGTAGAGACAGTGAGGACTCCGCTACATGGCTTCGACAGGATTGAGGTGGTCGCACGCGAAATATTTTCTCTCCCCACCTCACTTGGGACCTCACCGCAGGGGAAGACCGTGTTCCTTGACTACGTAATCGTTGATTTGTCATTCCCCTACAATTCAATCTTGGGAAGGGCGCATTGAACGCTTTTTGAGCGATGCCCTCAACTCACCACCAAATGGTACAGTTTCCAATTGGTGATCACAGGCTGGGATGGCTCTGTTATGTCGCGTCGCTCAAGTTGTGGCCTCTGAAAGAGTAGGAGGCACTAGCTACATTAGGCCTCATGGAGATGGAGGAGATTGACTGGCCCACTCTTTACTATTTCTACTAGCTAAATTACTTCACGTACTTTTGAACAATATTTATTCGTCCCCTAAATTGCCTTGTGATTTAGGGGCTGGTATGTAAAAACTGAAAATAGGAAATACGGAGGCTTGAGTCTCGGGGAACCCCTCGAGAAACGTAGGCAACCTGGCTATGCGCTAGGCTCAGCCCTATCTATTATTAGATATCTATCTTTGTTGAGGCTCAGATTGTCCTTTTAATGAGGCTCGGAAAGGGGTCGCAGCAGGTACACACAGGACAAGCGGTCGCCATAAAGGCTGCCTAAGCCTTAGTTGCATTATGTTATCTGTTAAATGATATATATTTGTCATTAAGCGCGGTAATACTGTAAAGAGTTTCCTAACAGGTACAAAAAGAAAGGGTCAAGGGATCCTAAGACCCGCGCGGTCACGATATGGGCAACCTTAGCCGAAACTATTCTATGAAAAAAAATGTGGTTGCTACCTCCATGGGGGTGGTAAGGCAGGTACCAGGAAGCGGAGGCTCAACCCGGGATGAGAAGCTGCCGGCCTCAAAGAGATGGTCACTTTGCCAAGAAAAGGCAAGTGCAAACCCCAGATCTCGAGAAATAAAGGGATGGACACTTCGCCGAGATGTGGCAAGTGCAAACCTAAGATCCCGAAGAATGAAAGGGATGGACACTTCGCCGAGATGTGGCAAGTGCAAACCTAAAATTCCAAAAGAATGAAAGGGATGGACACTTCACCGAGATGTGGCAAGTGCAAACCTGAAATCCCAAAAAAAACAAAGAAGATGGACACTTTGCCATGATTAAGCTAGTGCAAACCTAAAATCTCAAAAAGGGGGGGGGGACATGTCGCCAACACATAGAAAGTGCATACCTGAGAATATCTAAGCTTTAACGGCACCACACTATGCCAGTATCTTCCTTGCAAAAGAAAGGCAATGCAGCACCAAACACAATGTGAAATTGTTCATAAAAAATGAAAAATTAAAACCAAGACGATCAGACCTCGGTGTCTTCTTCGTCATCCTCAGACGGGGGATACAGAGCAAGCAGTGGAGGAGGCGGCGACATTCCGAGGGTGATCAATTCCCCTTGAACCAACAAGCTTGCAAACATGTCTAGAAGGGCAGGCCCGCCACGGGTTATCACGAGCAAGGGTTTTCGGTCGAAGCCCAACGTAAGATCCAACCACTTAGGGTCAAAACCGACACGTAGATAACCCGTGTTGTGAATCTGACGAACCGTCAGCACTTACACCTTCTTTGCGTCATCTATGCAACGCTAAAGACTGAGTTCCTAGAATGTGTTGCTTCACAGGAATTCCTCGGTAATTGCCAGCCGCTGCTCCGAAGTAGGGGGTTGTATATGCCAAACACGAATAATGACTAGAAAATAGTAAGCAACTTCGAATTTGACGACGAAAAGAGAGCAAACCTCGTTTAGGCCACTGGAACGTCCAATAGCTCTGCATGCTCGACCTTTTCCTTCTCATCCGCGACCTCCTTCTCGAGGCTCTCACGCACGTCTTCGACACGGTTATCTCGCCCATCAGCTTGTTAACTTGCTCTTGAAGCTGGCGAGCCTTCTCTTGAGCAACCTTCGCGGCCTCCCGGTCGGCACTGGATCGGGTTGAGGGGTCCTTGGCGAGTTGCAAGGCCTTATCCTTTTCATCCAATGCGTCCTTCAACGCCTCAGGGCCCCTCCCTTGGAACTCAGCTCTTAAATGTTCGAGCCTGGTCAATCTCTCCTCGTGAGCAAGCTCCAGACCATAGGCCATAACGTCGACGACTTCGCCTTGCTGAAAGAGGCCAACCTAACAATTAGTGAGAGTAAAAAATTCAATGCTATAATGAAAAATCAGAAAGAGAAGACTAATTATCGAATTAACCATGTGAAGCATAAGCCTCTCTAATTTCACTCGCATCACGGCAGATATGGGAAAGCTCTTGGCGAGGCCTGGGAACAACACCCTCAGTGCAATTATCACCTTCTTCTCAGACTGCACGAATTCCCTAAGAAGAACCTCAGGGACCCGCGTGGCACCTGCTCCAAAACTTTCCCCGATAGGGAAGGCTGAGCTGCTAGCCCGAACAAGACCGGTTTGGAAAGCTCTAGGGGGCACAGTACTGCCGGTCTCGAATCTAGTCTGAGGGACCCTCCTTCTCTTTGTTGGAACAGACGGTTCCACCACATCTGCAGCCTCGACATCATCAGTACCAGGGACGTCGAAACTCCCTGAGACGTTATCGCCAACAGGAGGAGGAGAAAACTCACCACCCGCATCCCGAGGGCCCTCAAATGGGTCGAGTAGTGCGGTGGCTTGAGTTGATACCCCAGCTGAGATGCTGGTTTCTTCCCTTTAGTCTTCATCTTCCTCGTAGGCACTATGGGCATGAAAAAATGTAGACAATTAAACTACCTCGAGAAATATGTTGCTAAGCACACCTATTCGGTAAGAAATCGTACTGCAAGCAACAGAGAAACAATTAGAAAAACTCAAAAAGAGCTATAAAAAGAATTTCTAAGTAACGATTGAACTACAGTCAGTTTGATACAAAAGAGCATCGAACCAGTGTGGTTTGATGCTTCTCACCTTTGCACGTTATATGCGGAGGGTTGAAAATGACCCCTCTTCGCTCCGTACACTCTTATATAGAGGTGGCACGGCCCAAAGGGCCCACGAAGATTACTATCGAACCATGGCGCGTTAGACACTCCAGAACAGTCGAATCACTTTAAACTCGACACTGACGGCAAACTATCGAATCAGGGAGGATTCGACAGTTTTCAAAAACTGTCAAATCACATAAAATTCGACAATATTGAAAACTATCAAACCGAGAATGATTCGGTGTTCCCCTACACATCGAACGCCACAAGTTCGACAATCATTTCAGCAGCATACTGAAAAGTATAGATAATGATCGAATTCACACGATTCGATACTCAAGAATAGTCAAATTTTCGTTCGTTCGACTATTTTTGCTTAAGGATATTTTACGGCTCCCAAATGAGGGGCATATATTGAAGCTAGATACAATCTATTTGACAACCGACCTTATGAGTCACGGCTCCCAAATGGGGGCATATTTTGAAGCCAGATAAAATCTATTTGGCAACTGGCTCCCAAATTGGGGGCATATTTTGAAACCAGCTAAAATCTATTTGGCAACCGACCATATGGGCCACGGCTCCTAAATGGGGGGCACATTTTGAAGCCAGATAAAATTTATTTGGCAATCGATCCTATGGGTCACGACTCCCAAATGAGGGGTATTTATTGAAGCATGATAAAATCTATTTGGCAACCGATCCTGAGGGTCACGACTCCCAAATGGGGGGCATATTTTGTAGCCAAATAAAATCCATTTGGTAACCGGCCCTATGGGTCACGGCTCCCAAATGGGGAGGGGAGGGTGGGGTATTTTGAAGCCAGATAAAATATATTTGGCAACCGATCCTAAGGGTCACGGCTTCCAAATGGGGGGGCATATTTTGAGGCCAAAATAAAACCCATTTTCAAGTAATACAAGATTATGGAATTTGGAACCCGCTCTTGAATAAAGACGGACTGCCAAATTAGGGGGACTATATGGTGGGGGTATTTTAGGAGGCCCAAAAATGAACTAGTCGGCCTACCCTGAATAAGGCCCAAAAAATAAGAGAGTCGAACTGGGCCAGTTTGACTGTTTTGAGGACAATCGAACGTCTATCGTTCGATTGTTATTTCTCGTACGCAGTGCGGGTCCCACGAATCGGGGTCTATATATACCATGTTCCCCGATATTCACGCCACGCATTAATTACTGTTCACCAACTCACATCGATCAAACCCCCGTATGTTCGACTATTTAACCGTTTATTCGGCTCGACAGTTTCTGAGCAGGTTCGATAGTTAACCATCAGTAGTACCAGTTCGAGAGTAATTTAATCGAACCAAGCCCGGTTCGATTGTCATGTGGATTCGACAGTTCCAACAACATCGAACTACTTCCGTTCGACCGTCCGCAGGTCGAGGTTATTTTAGTCATTTCAGTTTAGCTACGTGTATTAGGTGTTTCGGACTAAGCTAGTTCGTTCATTGTAACAGGCTAGCATTATTTAGGTTGAGTCAAGCCACATTGTATTGATATTTCGGTGTATTGTAACCCAGACGAAATAAGACCAAAATAAATGTAAAATCGCATTCTATGTTTCATAAATTAGAATGTGATCTTTCGTAAAATAAAATGCGAAAACATTGCATTCTGAGGTTCGGAATGCGAAATTCCGCATCCTAGACGTATAAAAAGGAAAAGAATGAAAAAAAAAACATAAAGGAAAGAGGAATGAACCTGATTTCATCTTCCCCAAACACCACATTCTTCCATTTTCACTCCAAAAAAAAAAAAAAAAACCCTAAAGATATCCGAATTTTTCAATTTTTCACAAATCTCAAAAGGCATGTTAATCTATACTCTCTATTTTACAAGTTTTTGATTAATTTGTATTTTAATTTTTCTCTAAATTAGTTTGGAAATGGCGAAAAATTGTGCATGCTCGATTTTGCATAAATCATGATTTGTTGAAGCAGGTGTATGTTATATTACGTAGTTTAATTCACGATTTAGTTCAACTGTAGAAATATCTTTCAATAACGTATTAGCAATTTATGGACTTTAAGTTTAATATACGTACAATAAAATTTTACACTAATTTAATTAGAAGTTATTCAATTCAACAGTGTTTTGGTGTTATTCATAAATTATAATAATTATAAACTCTAAACAATTAAGGAAGACAACATTTTTTTATATATTTAATGTGTCTCAGTTCATATCTTGTTTTTCTTCATAGTATATAGTTTAAGAAACTTCAACCAAGTATTGTGGTTAAATCCACATCAAACCGAGTGGCATCCAAATAAGAAGAGAATATCAATCCTCAAAAAATTACATTTGTTAGTAAAACTGCCAACAGTCTAATAAGCCACATAATCTGCCTAAACAAAACCACACCAAGGCTACAAGAAAATAGCTAATGACAAAAAAGCATATGCCCGAAAAAAATTCTGCTGTCCCATAAAATTCTATATAGGTACCTAAAACCTCAAATAAATAGCTAGTTTATGTCTTGATAATGTACCCCAAAATTAAACCCAGCACGCCAATAACGATAACAAACCTAGTCGATACTCCAACTTTGTTGCTTTCCCGCTTCAATAGATCCTGCACACAATTATATCTACAGGGTAAGCGACTTCAAGATGCAGCGGTGTGGGGTACAGGATACAAATATTAACGGGTACGGTATGTTCGTAGGTTTATACGCTTAAATAAAATCATCCTTCAGATAGCATGGGAAGAAACTCCAAAGAAGAAAGTTCCTTTCAAGTCGATTAAAAACAAAAAGTAGAATGTCAATTGTTACGTATCCTAAAAGTAAAAATAAATCTGAGTTTGAAATACTTAAGAATGTCTTTCATGAAGTAGTTTGTTATTGTTCATTATTGACACTACTGAGATAAGAAATTCCACGACATCTTTTACTTGCAAAAGCAACGTCTCTGATACGCAGGGTAAATCAAATTTTTAGGTTACCACCTTTTTTTTTTTTTTGATGAAATAGGCTTCTACCTTTTTAATAAAAGGATTAGCGTATAAACTTAATGTGAATATACAGGCCTAAAAACTGATAACTATAAGCATTTGTAAGCACCACCGAAACCTAACCTACGAAATAAACTTAGATATTCCAATCCAAGCTTATAACAATGGTATACATAAAATCTGCAAGTAAAAAAAGTAGTAGCAACTTTAGAGCTATAATTCAATAGCTGGAACTTGTCTAGAAAAGCAGAGAGCTTAAAGTTTTAAACTAAAACTGCTTCAACAAGGAAAAAACAGTTTCAGGGGAAGCATGGGAAGCGCACTAATTGGGGTCACAACTTAGCAGCACGTCATATGCAATGCTATAAGTATGAGAGTTAATAACTAAAATTTGAATGGCTCACCAATTCTTGACGAAGTTTGTTACTTTGACGAATTGCAGCAGCTTTTTCCTCGGTCAAATTTGAAACAAGTGATCTTACCTGAGAAGTTCGAATCTGACATCTTAGCCAAATAAAGGTCATAGGATAACCTGATGCTAACAGATACAAATCCAAACCCAGTAAACAAGGAAAATTAAATGGGATGAATTAAGATAAAGAGTCCTGCGTGGAAAAACCAGCCCTTACAAATCTACAATTGGCCAGAACATTGTTGTAACTTAAGGGTGTAAGTTGGAATTTTGAGTTGGACCAATCTTTTACACTACCTTATTAGTGTAACTTAAGGGTGGCAAAGAGAAAGTAAGCAACCTGTATCTATAATCACATACTATTGTTTTATATAGGTGAATCATGTTGACATCCGGTGCTGTTAATCATCACAATTAATGACTCCTTATGTTTAAAATACTACAGTACCATGCTTTAAGAAGTACATGTCTGAAACTAATGATAGTCGTAAAATTCATTATAGCTCTTCTACGATTTATTTTTTATTTTTTATTTTTATTTTTGAACATTAGCTCTTCTATGATTTAATAGGTTTAATTAACTCGATATTACTAATCTAGCCTCTTTTTGCATTAATAGTAACTCATACATAAAATCATACAAGTTTTTCAAGCATTAATTCAGCAGAAACCACAACATTCTTCTTTCAGAAATTCTGATCTTTTAGAGTGAGGCTGCCCTTTCACTTTGAAACCCCAGCTTGTAATGAGCTTATATTTGCAAGTTTTGGCATAACGTGAACTGACTAAATAATATGCGCCACATAGCACGAAAGTCTGCTCTATCATATTGCAAGGAAAGTCACAGTTCCATCAAAAGAATTCAAATATTCTGGAGGAATATGCCACAGGGAGATGTTTGTCAATGAAAATCGGATGTCCAACGAAGCAAAGTTATAAGCACCAAAAGTATCCCACAAATTCATACTTCCATCTAAAGTATGCTATGCTACACATCAAATTCGAAAAACTTCACCAGAAATTCATAATTATTATTAATAATAATAATAATAATAATAATAATAATAACAATAATTTTATCGACCGTCATTTAAGACTGGTCGAAAACCTATTGTCTCCTAAACTATTGCAAAGAAGCTATTAGCGAATGCAGTTTTTATGCTTGCATTCTTTTTAAAAAGCAGTTCTAAGAATGAAAGTCTGATAGATACTATACCAAATGGAAATTACGTTATGTTTCTAAAATAAGTGCATTATAAGTCAACTATAACTCTTGATGTGATGTATAAACTTCAGTTCAATCCACATAAATTCTCAGGTGGAAGAAGGCAAAGCCAGAACGAAGCAAATTTTTGCCAATTCTAGTATACTATATGCCTACAAAAAAGGCACCAAAACTATAAAAGCAAATAGGGTGAGAGACCGAGCATTTTACCTCTGGGGATTTGTCATGGCTATCCACAAACAATCTGGTGCCCTGAATTCATGCAAGAAAAAAAAAAAAAGATGAGAAGAAATTCATTCCAAAAGAGGGTGCCAAAAGTTAATATAAAATAGTATTTAGATGCAATTTTAAATACTTCAAAGAAAAGCTCCAGATATTTTGATAAAAACCTCGGTTCCATTCTCCACTTTGGCCGCTCTGGGGGAACCCTCTTCTGATCCCTCTGCAACTGGAGATGGCGGTTGAGCTGGTGCAACATAAACCACTTTCAACTTGCATTCCTCAACATTATTTCCTTGCTCCTTATTAAACTACATAGAACAAAGACACCAATTTCATAATCACCATAATACAAATAAGTAGGCAGCACCATCAGAAACACAGCTTTACATGAAGAAAGAAAAATTGACCTACTGCTGTTAACAAAGTTCGTTAGCAACCATACAATATCTAACCCTGCCTTGAGAAAAGGGTGCCACATCACAGCTAAAATATTGCGATTTCCCTCTCATTCTTTTTTATGTATGGACTGAATTACTAAAACTTGTATAGGATATACAATCAACATATTCTTTTTCAAGAACAAATTTGTGTGTATGGGTCCTGTCATTTCATGGCATAAACTAAGTTTTAAACTTCCACCTTAACTGAGATATGAGTAGCACCCAAATTTACCCTTCTAGATTGCTAAGGGGTCATAAGAATCATATGTTTGCAGTTGTTTATAAATCACAATTTGTTTGGCTTTAGCTGCAATACTTCTCCAAGCTTATTCTTATACAAGCCCATTCATTCTTATGAATAATTCAATGTGAAACGTTGCACTAAAACTACGAAACAAGATGCTGAGAGTACCGTATTCACGACTTCAGTATGACAGACACGATCAAACAATGCAGTAGAAAACCCCTTTCATTTGGTGAATTTAAAAGTAACATATAATAATGAATAATAAGAGAGCAAAGTAAGCACCATTTCTGCAGTAATGTCTTTGGGATTGGTGACAGCATTTGCAACTACACTCTGAAGCAAGAACTTGTCCCTGCATTGCATGTCTGCAGGAGCTTCCTTTTGCGCTTGCATAGTGACTACAACAGAAGACAAAGGCAGAAAATCCATAAGCAAAAAGCAGTATGCCCAATCAGAGTTTCAAACTTAAATAAACATTATTGACATAAACTAAGTAAAGCTATTAAGTGTATCCTAATCAAACATAGGCAATCCCAGAAGATCTGAACCACGTATTGGTACGACTCAATATAGGCAATCCCAAATTAACAACCAAAGATCTCCCGTCTCATTGCCATTCATGTTATTCTAATCAACCATACACTCACCTACAACAAATAGGAAAACTTACAAAAAAAGAAAACATAAGGAAATGGACAGGTAATTAAAGTACCAACAATATCGCATGTTGATCGTGGCAAAACAACTCCGGTGTTGGGCCGAACGCAATATTTCTTGGGATTTGTTGTCTTAACCTACAAACAAACAGAGTTAATAAACAAAATAGGCGATTTCTCAGCATTGTATTAATGTGCCTTGAAAGCATAAATAACAACATTAAATGAAAATGACAAATGTACCTTGAAAGCAACATGGTTTTCTGTTTTATTGGAAACTTGAAGAGAACAAGAGATTTGCTTCTTCAGCTCAACTAATCAATTATCAACAACAAAGACAAAAATTAATCATCATCAACCATAATAATTGAAATAAAAATAAAAAATAATAATTTAGCAAATACTGACATGGGAATTTCAGTTCCAGCGGTTCGACGTTAAGAAGCTCTCCTCCAGAACTCATTTTTTTTTCTTTGCCGAATTCAAAACGAAATGAATAAAAAAGAAAATTATGGGATTTTGTGTGTGTTTAGTAATTATTTTTGGAGATATATTTTAATTTGGGGGTGATCCGAATATTTCTGAATTGTTGCGAGTGTGGAGGGAAATGAGAACACTGTTCTTTTTTCTTTTCTTTTCTTTTCTTTTCTTTTTTTGTGTATAAATTAAAATTTATTGAAAATTTAAACAAAATATATAGAATTATATGTAAAATGCAACTCATTTTCGTATATTAGCTTTAGGGAATGTTACAACAAAATTCAAATGATAGGTATTAACATGGCAATGCTGTAATAGATTGCTGCATTAAGATGATGATTTACATAGAATAATGTGTACTATGAATTTGTGGTTTTTATAGTTATTTAAAACAAAATAAAACCCGTGGGATTAAGTCGCATTTTCTTTTTTGAGTTTGCTTAAAAGTTAAAACAATTTAAGCAAATGCAGTGAAGTTTATCATTATGTAATTTAATCTTATTTCATTTGGGTTACAGTATACCAAAATTACAGTACAAATGGGCTTGACATAAACCAAACTATGGTAGCTATTTACAAGGAAATGAACCAGCTTTGTTCGGAAGACCTATTGCACGTTAAGAAGCCTAAAAATTATTAAAGTAACCTTGAACAGTAGAACTGGGAGCTGTCGAACAAAGAGCGATTAGATGTTGCAATAACCGTCGAATTCTTGAACAATCAAACGGTTGCGTGTTCAACTCTGAAGACTCTCGAACGGTATTAACTAATAGATCACGATCGAACTGGAAGGATGATCGATCGTACCCAAGAACTCTCGAACGGTCGAACGGCTTGGTTCGATTGATGTAGGGTTAGTGAACAGTAATTAATGATCTGGCGTGTATATCAGAATTCAGGGTATATATAGACCTCAGAATGCGGATCCCGCTCGGCAAAAAGTCAATAATAGTCGAACGGTGGTCGTTCGACTGTCCAAAATCGATCGAACGGTCTATGTTCAATTCTTTTATGTTTGGGTCGATAACGGGTCGGCCAAGTTCATCTAGGCCACCCAAATTTAAGAATGCATGTCATTGTGCTTGAAACATGGGTTTGGCTTCATAATATGGCCCCCATTTGGGAGTAGTTGTCCGAAGGGACGAATGTCAAATAATAGTACCTGGCTTCAAAATATGTCCCCCATTTGAGAGCCGTTATCCGGAGGAACGAATGCCAACACCCCCCCCCCCCCCCCCCCCCCCGAATTTGGGAGCCATTATCCGAAAGAACGGATGGCAAATAATAATATCTTAAAAAATCTGAATGTCACTGATTCAATTGTTTTGGATAGTATTGAATCCTGGGTGGTTTGATAGTATGAATAGTGTCAAATCTCTATTCGACAGTTTCTAGTAGTATCGAATCCTTGATTCGATTATTTTAGGGAGAATCGAATTGTAGGCGATTCGATCGTTATGGGAAGTATCGATTGTTGGCGGTTTGATAGTTCCGTAAATGGGCCTGGTAGCTGAGGCCTTGTATCGCGGGCCATTCTCTATAAATAAGGAGCTTGGCTCGGTGAAAAAAAAAAGTCATTTGCAACTCGCGTCCAAAGTGAGAGCCATATTAAGTAGGATCAAACGGGTAAGCGTTCAATAGTTCTCTCAGGATCGAATTTCATGTAGGCGTTCAATAGTTCTCACTAGGTTTTGGCCGCAGAGACTAGGGTGGGCCAGACATAAGTGTCGATTATGATTCCCCCACCAAGGAAGAGGAAAACTAAGAGAAATATTGGGTCAAAAGACTCGCAGGCACAGGTGCAGGGTGGGGCGACCAGTCGGGGAGCTACCCCAATCAACCCCTTTGAGGTCACGAACCTCGGTGGATGAGAGCCCTCGCCTATCCATGTGGATGATGATATCTTCGGAGGTTTTAATGTGCCCGCTACTGAGAGAATCAGAGGGGATGGTGTTGTTGAGACTGTTCTTGGGGTGAAGAGGCGATGGGTTCAGCAGACCATGTCGCAAACCAGTGGAGCTGGACAACCCGGGGTTCAGGCTCCTCTCGGGGTTAGAACCGCCAATGTGCCAAGTCAAGATACGACACCCCTGGTAGGGAAAAGCTCAGGAGCAGCCATGGCGAGTGACTCCCATGTTCGTTTCAGCAGGGTTACCCAATCTGAAGAGGAGGCAATCAACGCGTTATAAGTTTTGTTCCCTGGTCTTGCCACATGGTTCTCCACATTTGTCGAAGAACGAGCAAAGCTGGAGAGGCTCGTGTTGTTGATGGTCAGTTCGGTAATGATACTATTCACCCAACTATATAAGTTCCTTTGTTTGAGATTTGTGCCTTATGCTGATATGTTTGCTTCTTTCAGCAAGGCGTCGTCGTCGACGTAATGACTCAAGGCCTGGAGCGAGATCATGAGGAGAGGAGGGTTAACATTGAGTAGTGAGGGCTGCGTATTGGGAGAGGAATCCAAAGGCATTAAAGGTGGTGCACGACGAGAGGGATAAGGACATAAGGCCCTTAGCCTTGCCAGGAATGTCGTTGCCAAAGACAGTGTCAATCGTGAAGCTGCTGAGGTTGCTCAGAACAAAACCTAGACGAGGTTGACAAGCTAAAGGAAGAGAAGAATATGCTAGAGACACACGTTAAAGAGCTTGAGGAGCAGGTAGAGTTGGCGAAGGAGAAAGTGGTGGAAGTAAAAGGACAAGGGTACTTCCTTGGTCTCAATGAGGTACCTAAACGATCATTATTATGTGATCTGCTCACCAATTATCCTCACATCGCTGACTATAAGTTGATGAATGTAGCCCCCCACCGTGGAGCAACGTCTGGCCATTGCCAAGGAGTTCATGCGTAGCAATACCTTCTAGGAGATCAACCTACACCGAGGGATCGAAGACTCCAAGAAAGCGAAAGTGTTGACAGTGCATCAAATTCGCAGCTCGCGCTAATCTATGTAATGGCCTTGATGCCAAGTGGTTGGACTTGGGGTTGGGTCCAGATTTGAAACCACTGCCAGAGGTTGCTAGCAATGAGCCCCTTGCGCCAGATGAGTTCTCAAGTCTCCTAGACAAAAGGGAGTTGGTGACCCTTGACATGTCACTGTCGCCTCCGATGCCTTCTCCCTTTCCTGACTCCGACGAGGAAGACGACGATGCGAGCGACGACACTGAGGCCTGAGGTTTCCCGTGTAATAGTTTTGGTGTTTGAACAATTTTCTTTTATTTGTTTAAAATATGGGCGCTGCGTCGCCTTGTTTTCAAAATCTGGATATTTTAATCTCCTTTTGTTATGCTTTTTGAACTTTGTGGTCCTTGTGTCTTTGAATATTCGCTCATGGAGCACTAATAGCTTTTATTGTAGCTTATCGTCTATTGTGTCTTTTTCAAGACCGTGCTAATGATAGCACCTTAGATGGCGCGAGTTAGTTTGTACTAGTCCCTCGTGTGGCGACAATCTGTGTATTGCTCCCTTTGACTAGGGGCGAGTGTGGGTATGGTTTATATAACCATGACATATATTACGATTATAACTTTTGTTGTTCGGTTGGTCGTGCTTTTTAGTTTTCTCATGGACGCTTAGTCAGACTTGGTTTATCATATGTGCTTTCTTCTCTAGAGTACCCAAGATGTTTTAATGGGTCCCTTTGGGTTAGACATTTGTTTCATTCTTCCAAAAAAGCATCCACAAGGCAACCAAATTAAGACGTTTCAAAAAAGTTGTATCAGTATGGAAACATAATGTACCTGTTAGTAACTCTTATTTCAACTATATTCTCTCTTCTCTAACGAAAAAGTATTAGTCCATCTGTGCTATCACTTCGTAGGTAAATAAACATATAAATCCACCTTTTATCTTTATATGCTTTTTTACTCAGTATTCTAAAATTTATCATGCAATGCTTTGCAAGGCAACAAGATTCATAAAAATTGAAAGGTATTATTTTCCTTCATGTGGTTTTTACACTTCAAAATATTGCAAATCGGGCCCAACCCAATCCAAGCTTTAACTTCGGAGAACTAAAACCCGACAAGAATGGCCCATGTTACATACTCTTAGGCTGAAGTGCAATGAAGAACAAATATAAATTTGGATCACAATAAAAGGAAAATTTTATATTTGACGTCCTTTTTTAAACCATTTTTCAAAAAATACATCTTTGGAATAAAATCCAGTTAGAAAAGGAAATCCAATTAGGGATAAGCTGCTTGATATTTAGCAAAAAACATGTGATATGTTGACACAATTTTCATCTTTCGTCCTTCTCCCCCGAAATTTGCTGGACTTAATAAAAATTTAACAAAAAACGTCCTATATGATAGCATAATTTTTTTTCGTCATTCTTCGCCGGAGTTCAGTGGACTTAATTTCTCATTGCACGTCCTATATGTTGCCATAATTTTTTATTTTTCGTCCTTCTCCACCGAATTCCAACTGAGAAGGACAAAAAATGAAAAATATGTCACTGCTAAATGTCAACATAGAGGACCTTTGAAATTGGGTTAACATAAAGAAGGTGCAATGTAAAATTCCTTAATAAAAAAGCACAATTGACCTTCGGGAACAAATCATCGACCACGTGACAAGACCATTCGAGTCATGTAATTAGATCAAATTAACCTCAAAGTGTCCCCACTGATTTTGCCAAAAAATTATTGAACACAACATTCTTGCGGAGGCAATTAAAAAATGAGGCGACTATATGAATCCGTAATGAAATAGCAATAAACTAGTTATATCCCCATTACATGATTGATCCAAAATCAATCACAACAGTTTATTGCTTCTATCAAGAAATGAATAAAATTACAACAAAATAACGCACATTTTATCAACAAATTTTTGAAAAGGGCAACTTTAAGGGTACCTAATGGCATGTACCAAGCGGTCAAAAATTGAAGAGAACACTTAACCAATCTATTTTCTTTAATAATATCCACTTTCATACAATCTCTAATTTCTGAAAATATGGTCAAAACCTTCCTCCGGTCAACGTTTACATATTGTGTCTGTCTTGTGGTATTTGCAACTCCTCATAATCATCGACGGTGACCTGTTGAGATTACACGGATCAGATATCATTGCAATATGATTATGAGATATCTAGATGAAGTTGGATTTGATTACGAAAACCTCTTGTAACTATTTGTATAATTACAAAAAAAGAAATCCTTGAGATTTTGACAAAGACTCCTTGAGGTTCAAATGGTTACCTATACATTTCCTGAAATTTGATCACAAATAGGTCCTCCAACTGTTTATTGTTTCATGTTTTAATACTTTTAGCAGATGTCTTCGTAATTAAATTCAACTTTAAAAGAGGTTGCTTATAGACCAAACCCCAAGCTCATTGACGTAACTACGTCCAAGAAAAATTAGCCAATCAACCACCTATGCATGTTGACCTTAAATATGTAAGAAACATATAAAACTACAGAATTAAATAAATTCTATCACTCTTTTCCTACATTTGTCTATTAGATTAACTCCAGAAGTTACTTTCTGTGAGAGGTGCTAAGGTTACTCCACAATTCATGCTTACAGTTAGTATTTTCAATAATTAACTGACAGCACAGGGGCCAATCGATCAATAGATTATCAAGGAGTAAATCATAAACTATAACAGGAGTGCAAATCACAAAAAAGGTAAAGGATAGGGATCACAAAAGCCCATAATTTGGAGCTAACCTCAAATTTGGAGCCTCCACATGTATATTCAACATACAACTGCTTGGGTTCTCCTGGACAAGGATCACAAAAGCCCATAATTCCCGACTTTTTCACTCCTTCATGTAGCTGCACAGACAGTCGGATTTAAGAACCATCTTTCAATTAAAGCCTACAGCGGACTAACAGGAGAAAACACATCTAATAATGATTGCAGATCAATATATCTATGTAAATTCTCCATGCATTTTCTTACTGAATAAGAATTAAGAGATCCCAAAGACCGTAAGGCAAACAGAACCAATTTCATTCAAATTGACATAAGAAAGAACAAACCTTGAGTTGCCCGGAATCACTAACAAGAAAATTTAAAGGTGTTGTGACGTCCACAATCTGTGATGCTAGTTCATCTTTATCTTCAGATGTACGTTGATTTGACAAAGCTTTGCTATTTCCGTATACTGCCTTTGTGACAACCAATCCACCGACTTCTAGTTGCTTATTCTTTTTCCTGTTAGCCACATTTTGTAATAGCTGTTGGGCTTTTTCAGCAGCAGCCCTTGCCTCTTGCACCTGTGCGGAAGATCAGAGGATATCAAACGTGGTTGCATTATTGTCATTGTATGGTGTTGCTCAAACACGTAAGAGATTAGTTTTCATAGACTGACAAGTTTCCCAAACTTAATGTTTTCTCTTTTGTTTATCTTGAAATTCAAGATCATCCGACAAATATAACTACAAAGAATAAGCAAAATAACGAAATTAGAGGAATATATGACATCTAAGAGCCTTAAAATTTCTGAGACGTACCCACCAATAATATCCTCGAGGCATAATAAAATGGAAAAGTCTGAAAAATCAGAAAGATAATTTGGTGGCACAATTTTGTCGTAAATATATGTCATAGTTTTCGATTGAAGCAAAATTATAGTACTAAAAACCAGGCCCAATTAGAATAATCATAATAAGACTAGAAGGTAATGAAAACATGAAGCAAGGAAACTAACTGTATCAAACGAATGCGCACATTTTTACAGCTAGGAAATTGCAGAGAAAATGGTGGTCAAAGGCAGACTTCTCTGTAGAAGGTCCCCTCTAAAGCCTAAAAAATATGCAGCAACTAAACATGATGCACTTCTAAAAGATTTATTCATGCATACGGACAACAATTTAATCACAAAAACTATGACATAGTCTTTGCCCTGAATAAAATGACTCACACAATTCATCAACTAAGGGAAAAGATAAAGTTGGTGAAGAAAACTTCATAAAGAATCACCAAAACGATGAGGATGTTACTGCAGCCCTGAAAGGCCATTTCTAGCAAACCAATGACAAGTGCAGAGACGTCATTCAACACCAAAGAGGCAGACTCCAAATTCTTCGGAAATAAAAAAATTTACTTCTTCATTTCAACCAATACAAAAGAGGACTGTTAGCCATAAAAGGCATAAGCTTTAGAACGAAGTATTTCTTCACCTGCGATAGGAAATTCAAAGCTTTCTCTAGGGCTTCTCAAGCTAAGTAGATTTTCAATATAATCTATTTATGTGCATTTTTTGAATTAGAATATCATATTTATTTGGATAATAACTACGTAAAATTCATTCAAACTAAACTACGATACTGTTGTTGCCAAAGATCACAATATAATTGCTTTTTTCCTGATACCGTGTGGCTCAGTGGTTCTCTAAATGTTCTAATTAATACTTTAATTCCGCTTACACATGACATTGCACTGTCAAACTTCAATGTATATACTTCAGTGGATGCCAGCGGAAGGACAAAGGAGAAAGGCCATGTCATACCCATGACAACAGGCAAAAGTAAAACTTTTAAACTTTGTCATATCATCATATGTTAGATACAACTAAGAATTTCATTGAGGCTATCCTCATGCTTTGAATTCAAATTAATCTTCATTTCTTTCTAATAGCCTAGTCTGATAATTAGAATACTCTTTTCTGAAAGTAATATTCAAAGATCAAAGAGACAAAATCAAACGAATATACCAATAATCCTGTAATCCCAATTGGGGTAAGCTATATGAACCAGAGAATCAGAGATTGGTCAAACACATAAATAAGGAACACAACAATGAAACTCGTTGCATGGTTCACGTCATAAAGCCTACCACAAAATGAGATAAATTAAATAAATAAAGAAGAATGAAGAAAAAGCTAAGAGGGTGATTAGATAACGTACAACGGAAAATGTCATTTTGCATCAACAAAAGAACCGAGCACCACAGAATAAACGTACCTGGCTTTGAGTCTTTTCACCATTCTCCAGAGCCTTCTGCTTTTCCCTTTTAAGATAATATGGTTTGAAAACAAATTTCTGAAAATACAATAAACAGAAAAAAAGTTAGATGACCTGCACAAGCAGAATCATATACAACAGCCCAAGCAACTCATGATTAAGGCCTTTCAGTGAAACTCAAAATAATGACAGACTGAGCATTTTCTCAAGACTCAAAAATTCAAAGCATCATCTGCAAAGAAGATTGGTATTCCAAAATTGTCAGGAAGTACATCTATTCGGTGGGATACCTCAATCTAGATGATGGTACAATATTCGAAACTATATGCTAATTCTACAATGACTCTGGATTATATAGAAGTAACTAACTGATGGAACGACATATTGCCAAAGACAGAAAGAAAAAGAGTGAAGCTTTCCTAACTACCGAACTTTCCCATTATGGAGCTCTTCAATAAAAGACATATCATCTTGCAATGAAGATGGGTATTCAGAAATTTTAAATAAATCCATCTAATTTGATTGGGTGCACTCAATCAGGATTAAAATACTATATTCTGAAACTTAAGTGGTAATTTTAGAATGATTTGGAATATAAATATATAACTTTCTGATGGAATGACATATTGTCACAGATAAAACATAGTGAAGCTTCCTTTGCAACTGAAATTTCCCACTATAATGCTCTTTAAGAAAAGGCTTTCCATTGTAACGGTTTTCAGGAAAACATGATAATAACAAGAAAAGAAATTATCCAGATATCCCAAATGTGAAAACTTGCGAAGAAATAAATAAATAAATGTAGGTGTATGTCTGTGAGTGTGCATATGTAAAAGATCATCTACAGAATTGTAACAGCAAACAAAACTACTGGCGCTGAGATGTACACTGCTTAATGAGTTGTGCCTAAATAAGTTAATTATGAGGACACATGCCAAAAAGTAATAGGATGCAATCCAGAACTAATAAATATAAACATACTTTATGAAGGAAAACCTAAAGACTTAGAATAACAAACCATATGCACCGATGTACCATGTTTAAAAGTATCTATTTCGTGTATTACTAGGTCCATTATTATGAGAGTAAATACTCCATAATCTAGCAGGCCCCTTTCTGAGATAGCAAACCAAACAAGCAGGACTTAGGGCATACTTCATTTTGTTTGTAACTGGAAGACTGACCTTTAGAGTAAAATAAAGTGATACTGGAATAATGAATGCTCCAGTGGCAAAAACAGGATTCAAATGGTTAGACAGCAAAATCTGCAAACAATCACAAATTATATCAGTCCTCCACGATAAAGCAGTCTGAATAGTGTAACATTATTGTAAACCACATCATTCATATGTTTATAAAATTACAATTAATCATGCTTTTTAGTTATCTGATGAAGCTTTATACATCTGAGAAAAGAAAACGACCCATATAACACTCTGACCAAAGTATAGAGCATCCCATTTTATGTTAATTGTTTAAGCTTTATAAGAGCTTCTCATATAATTATTATTTCTTAAAAATATGTAGATGGAAACTACTCCGAGAAATCCTTTCTTTCTCGTCCACTCCGTTGAGGTAAGCAGCTGTTGAAGTTAAACATCAGGATTTCCTTTTCTAATTTACATAAATTAATAAGTATACAGATTGTATTTTAAACATATGCTGTCTGCACTAATGAAGTTCAGACAAGCATTTCACAAAAAAATCATATGTTAAGTTTTAAGCTCAAAAATGAAAGATCATACAAATTTACCTAAATTATAGAATGACAATTTCTGCTGATGCATAGACATTACATCTCATATTTACTCCCATGCACAATACACGAGAAAGTTCTCAAACAGAATTTCACACACTCAATTCATTTATAGGGACCGTACAACATATTTAAGAATGCCCTTACAGGAACAATCAATTTTTGGCCCCCACGATGCAATTCAAACTTCCAAAGGATTCCCTGTCAAGAACAAAATTAAGAATGAGTAACAATGGAAGAAAAAAAAATAGTATAAACATGACACATCGCCCGTATATTGTTTCATGCATAGATTTAGAATGTGAATGTACAAGAATATGCTTGCAAGTTTCCAGCTAGAAAACACATGACATTCCTGCTAACTCTTTCTAAATCTTTCAGGTCAAAAAACGACACATAGATGGAGTTCTTGTACAAGAAGCAATTTGTATGGCGAACATATAAAATAGAGTAAAACTGGTGATTGGGGGTTTGGTGAACACTTAAACTCAAATAGGAAATCTGGATTTACTGAACTTTCCATGATACAACTTTCATACGCATACCTGAATTCCAATGGAATATAGCATCCGAATAGTGCTGAATTTAGATATCTTCCGCCCACCCCCGATTTCAAGAGCTAGTGCGCGACTGCCAATATTGAGAACATGTTGAAAGTCTGATTTAAATTACAATTTAAGAATGCCTCGTCTATTCAACTATTTCTATATCAATAGCTAGGGTTCTTCCATGGCTAATATAGCATTCACTTGCTTAATATATTGAATTTAAAATCATTAAACCCCGAAAATTTGCAATAGTTACAAAAACTTTATGTAGTTAGAATAATTTGGGGTTCTTGATGAATTTGGGTTACGTGCGAAAACACTGACCAGAAAAGACCAGAAGAACTTGACAAGTTACAATCAATCCCAGAGGAAAAACAGAAATCAGGCACAAAGGCAGGTGAATGGACTTAAGCAGGAGTCACAAAAGCAGGTGAATGGATTTAATACTTTTAACAGTTCATACTCTTTCTTGTGAAAAAAAAAAATTATAACCAGATATCATGCATGGGATGAGTGCCCTAGGATAGGCCGTAGCTTAAACCTTTCTCTGAAACTGTATCATTTTTCGTGCTGGGGAGACAGCTAGAGAAGAGCTTCAGATTTTTATTCCAACCCTGCGTGTCATTCATTCACATAAAATAAGCTAAGAAAGAATGTCGGATCCTCAGATGGAATACTCTTCGAGAACATCAACTGGCTAATCAACTTAAAATAGTGTCAAGCCCGTCCAATGGCAGCTATCACATCATGGACAACCAAACACTTGTCAAGGGAAGAATGGGAGGCATTCGGCTCACATATTCAATCCATTTTACCCCCAAAGGAAGATCTATATTCTTCACAACATAACAAACCCAAAAGCAAATTTAATCCACACAGTCCCCATGTAAAGGTTGGGAAAATTGCAGCAAACGATTGTGATAGTTTGATGACTTGGGCATGTTAGTTGGTGTTCTACTTTATATATTTTTCTCGCTTTAGCGTGAAAATATTTGATGACTGAGCACAACTCTAATATTGGACAAGCAGTTGCATGGAACAATTTGCAGACATATGAGCCATTCAAAATAAGATACTTTGACTCTTAAGCTGGTATCTTGCCTTCATCAATGGATAGTACAAGTAATTACGTTTACATGAGAACGGCCGACAAAAACGTGGATGGAGATCATACGAAATGCCATTAAACTCAGAAGAGTAACTGAAGACGCTTTACACAACCGAAAATGTGGAGAAAGCAAACTCATGTGTTCGGCTCAACATGATACTAGTTTGGTTCATGTAGTTCATCCAATTAATTGAGACTGTTGGTTCTTTTGTTGTTATATAAATTTTTTAATCAATCTTATGACTTACAACATAAATTAAATCTGTGGACCTAAGTTCAAAGTTTATCTCGACCAGATGAACTTACTAATTCTATGGGCAATTAACCTCATCAGAAGCAAACGTAGCAGCTCAAACTGCCGAGCAAATTTACTTCATATTAACATAGTGAATTTCAGCAATAAAATTTGAAACCTGTGGTCTGATGGCGCAACCATTAAATTAGATTATGACATGGAACACGTGCTAACTTAGTCCAGAGAAAAATAATAGGAATACCTTCCGAATGTGCCAGCAACTCGTCCGTGTGATTTTGAGGAAAAGCGGTGAGTGTATTGAGCAGTTGCGCCAAATGAGCTTGTGCCAAACTATGAGAGGGAGATCATGGATAAAGAGAAAACAATTAAAATGGAAAATATAAAAATATATGCACACCCGAAGACAGATTGAACACCCCAAATCTCATCAATAAAGAAGCTGAAAGATGATTGACTTGAAATAACAAAGATCGGAGAGAGTAGCAATTGCAACTCTTCTGAAGTAAAATATCTGGATGGGCATAGGTGTGCAGGGAGGCAAAACACCAATAATTTGATGCTGGCATCAATTGACAAAAAATAAAAAACTTATGCAGCAGACAATTTCATTATTTTGGTAATATATTTTATAACAACTCATCACCTCCATATAACAAGATTAAGGAAACGCTGTTTAAATAGTTTTTGGGTCTCCATATGCCACAAAGATTTCTTTAATCACCCCGACATGAAGAAATATGGCTGACAACCCGGTAACATTCATGAGGTTATACTCAGGTGCCTTTTAATGCTCAAATTTCCATTCAAGAGCAGTTTTACCCTAGCTACATGAATAAGCCATCTGTCACTGAAACAAAATCAATGGTCAATGTTAAAAGAATTGCCACCTTAATCTCCCCAGCAGCAGACATCTTTTCCTCTTTCCTTCGCCATCCAGCACCTATAGATGACTCTGGCCCTAAGGAAAGTTGTATCTGCATGATGAAAACAATCAAATTTTACTCTAAAGAAACAATGAGGAAATAACTTAAGAACACGACTAATACTAAGGTACTAATTCACAAAAGCTTATGAACAGAACTTACGCATTTAGACCCACATAAGCATTGTCTAAGTTTTTACATGAGTTGCTTGGTCTTACAGAGAGAGAGAGAGAGAGAGAGAGAGAGAGAGAGAGAGAGAGAGAGAGAGAGTGAAATTGATGCATAAAAGGGTTGGCTTTGTCGTCCTTCTCATATATGGTGGAAGTTATGTAATTGATAGCGAGTTGTTGTTAATATTTTAATACTCTCAATTATGTTAATTATCGAGAAATAGACCATATGTAGCTATCAAGTTTACTTTCAAGCTCTTTAACCATGGCTTTTCTTAACTTTAAGCAGCTTCTAAAATACTTGACAACTACCGTCCACTTTCGCTTTAAATATTTAAGCCACATTAAGCAAAAACAAGAGAGGAAGCACTCTTGCAGCATTTGCAGACACCACCTAAATAAATTTATAGTTCATCAGACATTAACCTAACATGACTTGAGTCCAAGGTTGTATTAAAGAACCATTCTTCACGTACAACATTCAATAAACATGACAGAAAAAATGCTTACACTTCCATGAGTTGTCTGAGAGAGCTGTCGACTCCATGTATTTGAGAGATTAACTGATCCATCTCTCAGAGACACGGTAACGCCCATAACTGCTGTAGAATGAACAGACAGTTGTCTGGATCCAGAATACAGGAACAAGTGAGTAACTAAAATACGAATTAGAGTTTGGATATTATCTAATTCGCGAAGATAATCACCCTACCGAGAAGTCTGTATTCCGATTAATGACTGCAAGCCGATAGAGCTCATGAATTCTACAGAAGAAACCGAAGATAGTTGATGCCTAAGGACAGCAGTTGCAGCACCGCCACCAGAATTTGCATTAACAGCCAAATTCCCACCGATAACAAGAGAATTGTGTTTCGATAGTTGAGACTCAACTTCACTGGCCATAGCCATCCTGACATTGAACAAGACTTCAGACTAGAGGTTAAAAAAACATATTTAGTAGCGAATATACAAATGGGCGTGCAAAGATCTTTTACTGTCACCTAGGAGTACCATGATATCGGCGTGAGATGTCTTACGTTGTAATACAATAAAATAAAAATTAAATTGGATTCCAAGCTAAAACACGAAAAGACTAATACGCATGCATCTCATGCAACGGTAAGGTACAAGATCAACAAATTTAAATGTGAGGAACTGAGACATAATGATGGAAAATTCAACACTCATATACATACGAAAAAAAATTGATTTGCCACTTGCTGGAGCTCCATTTATGTCTATATACATAAAACTCTTGCAAAATACCAACCAAGATATAAAGTGGGATCTTTTTTGAATACATCGAATTGATTGAATGGACAAAGTGGGGGAAAGTAGTACCCTCTCATAATGCCATCACCATCGATAAAATCTGGCCACGACAAAGTTGCTAAAATGGAACCAGAAGGATGGATGTGTGCGGAGACCTTTTCTTCTTCCCGCCGGCGCCGCAATCTCTCAAGCTCTTCCTTGATCTCCTCAACTTTGTTCAATTTAGGACCAAGCTCAAGACCAGATGTTAATCCCTCCATTCCGTACAAATCATATATTAGCCTTTTCTTCTCATCTGTCAAAATTTCATAAGCTTGACATATTCGCTGAAAGTTCTCAGTTGCAATTTCTTTCATCTGAATGAGACACCAAACAGGATAGTGCATGTTATACAACTAACAGAAGCTGCCGTAACAACCCCCTCAAAAACAAAGAAAACGAAATATAGAACAGAATAAAAGAGTTCAAACATATCTGCAAAATGAATTATTGAATGCAATACCAATATACATGAACGAAAACCTACAAACCAACAACTATGCAAGAGTAACGGGTAGGGAGAGGTCTTGCTATCTATGAGGAATCCCTTAAAATTAATGAGTCATATAACGATCTGCAATAGAACATCCATGATGATGTTCTTAATTAAAAGTTCTTAGACAAGGATTTAAAGTGTTTCAAATGAACTTCATTAACAATATACAGCACATTGTAATATTAGACAACTATGGTGTTCTTTGATAGTTGGGATGGGGAAAATTTAGCAATCGAATATGTTGGATGAACTGTAAGCAGCATCCACAAATCCTTTTGTGCCTCTGTTTAGGTCCAAGGCGCCAATAGTAAGCATTTATTGGCTTCAATCATCAGTTGTATTTTCTAGTATATCGCTTATTAAAACTACTGATTCCCAAGATGAGTATAACAATCTGAAAGTTTACAAAAGGTGGATGATTTTAGTCAAAGACTTTGATTTTCTTAGTAAAAAACCATCCAACTCACCGGCCACATACTGGAAAGTTCAGTTTACTCTAGAAAGAAGGCAAATTGAGCAATTGTATAAGGACATATTACTACAAATGTAACAAAGGATCCGGTATTAAGTAACTAATTTAATTTGGCCTATGACAGCTGCTTTATCCATATCAAAGTCACACACAGTCTGTCTAATGAATGTACAAAATGCTATATAACACTCACAGGGAACTTTCCAGAAATGTCCCTCGCCATGATCAAATAATGTATATCAACTCAAAAATTTCAAATTAATTTATTATTAAAATGTACCTCACCTCATCAACACAGCCATCATAGAGAATTACAAGGCACGAAAGTATTCATTCCTCTTAGAATATCATGACAAACAGAGGCAGCACGAAAGTATTCAATAAAACATCATTTTTCAGGATTGCTCACTTTACAGTCATTGTTTAAAATAACGAATAACCAAGTACCGCACGGCACGGTTGAATTATAATTTCCTCGACATTTCACGAATTAGATAAACTAATGATTCTAATTCATTCTACATCCAAAATCGAAGCGGTAAGAGAAAAAAGAAAACCGACAAGCACACAAACAGAAGAATACAATCCCAACCCATTTCATCAAGTAGAAAAACTTACTTGAAATATCAGACAGTAAACATGAATTAACGAGTAAAAAAATTAAAGAAATCGAATAAAAAGGGGATTAATTATTAGTACTTGAGGAGCTTGGTATTTATCAGGATGATAAATTTGAGCCCATTGGCGATAAGCCTTTCTAATTTCTTCATCGGATGCTTCTGGCGATATGTGAAGCAGAGCATAAAGCTCTCTGTTACTGTCATTGGCTCCTTCGCTGTTCTTCTCGTTCATTTGATTTGATTTGATTTGATTTCAATTTTAGGGGTTTAGGGTTTTGAGAACTGATCAGTATTATTATTTATTTATTTATATTCAGTAATAAGTAAGAAAGTAGTAAGTCTTCGATTTTCAATTTTTGTTTTTTTGGCTTGTTCCTCACGTACGGTACGCAATTATCTTTTAATATTCCTATCCCCTTCGTCTAAGATAATTGATTTAACATTTTTCATGCTTTATGAACATATATATTATGAATAAATGTTTCATGCTTTAAAACACATATATATTATCTCACTGGGTATTCAGACCTTTTAATTTATTCATAATCTTTATACAAGAATCTTTTAATACATGTTATGTTAGTTATTTGATTGTATATAATATATATGCTTGTTATATATACATTAGACAGGCGATTTTCCATTGTTTTCATGTCACCGGCCTATTACAATGAAATATTTTTCATAATATGGATCCTATTGTTTTTAATTTATAAAATATTTTTGTTAAATTTTAAAATAAAACTAATAAGATAGGTTAATTTACCATGACCAAAGGACAGAAATAAGTAACTTTAAATTAATAAGGAAAAAAATAAGTAAATTGATGGGTTAATTTTTTGGGCCTTTAAAGCCACATGTCATTGTCTTATTGAAGGAATAGAGAAAGGAATAGGGAGTGAGAATAGAAAAATCTCACCACAGTAAAATAAATATGGTTCCATTTTTTTGTTCTAATTTCTATTATATGAATTTCTTAAGCATAAATATTGTATATTAAATGCGGTATTTTCTAAGGTGGTAAGAATTATTGTGCCAGACTCAAACTTAGACCTAGTTGTTTAAAGAGCAAGGAATTCTTCGTTTGGTCTTAAGTTAGAATCTCATAAAGAGCGACTTGTTTCTACGTTCTATGCCTATCTAACATGAATATATGTCGCACTCGCACCTGATTAATCTATATTGTAGTTTTACGTCATAAAAAAGAAAACATTATTGTGCCAAACATATATGTTGAAACTAAAAAGGTGTTTCCAATATTTCTTGAAATTGTTTAGTGTTTAGTAAATGTAAAAGAAGATAGTGTTGCAAAGCACCTAAATACACTATAGAAAAATACATACATAACTAGTTTGTAGTGTGGGGTAGTATTATATAAGTTCCTTATTGGGGTTTATGTTTAATACATGTGAGATAAATTAGATTCGAATCTTAGAAGCACAAGAGATCTAGGTTCATGTATTTTTTGTATTATTTTAGACAAATAAATATAAAATTGTAATACAAACATTTAAAAAGTATTTATGTACACTAAAAATTAATAAAACTTCTTTTATACACATCTACAAACACATGAAAATCATTCATGGTTAAATGGTATGAAGGCACCACCCAAATGCTCATGCTTTTATCTTGAGTTTCTTTCTTATACTCCATTAAAGCGGAGGTCATATGATAAAAATTAAACTTTAATCTTAAGTTTGATTTGTACTACTCCTAGGTTGGTATAAAGTTTAGGGGCGGGCGCAAATTGGGTACCTACACGCGGATACCCACGCCTGCAGGAAATAGAATTTCGTTATCCATTTTAATTATCGCACATAGCAGATATGTGCATGCGGGTACCATGCGCGGGTGCGGGCGGTAGTGGGTATTCAATCTTATATATTTTATTTAAAAAAAATGTTATGTATTTTCATATCTCATAACCTAAAAAGCAAGCAAAAGACTCTCTGAAAGCAAATATTTGTACACCACGAACTAAAATTTGAAAGACAATAATAAATGATATCCAATAATCATTCAAATCCAACTTCATCATTCACCAATGACAATAAAAACTACATCATACACAATTAACTCAATTCTAAAAAAATAATTGAATACTGAAAAGGTTAACAATGTTTTAATTAATAAAAGTTGCTTAAATCTTAATTATACAATATATAATCTTAGTAAAATATTTCACACTACTTGAAATTAGTATATTATTGATATATTAGTATATATATATATATGTGTATAAATTAAATCTATTGAGAAACATGCGGGGTACCCGTAGGGGGGCATCAAATTGGTAGATACTACACATTCGCATTCCCGTTTCGCAGACTAAACTGCGGGTACCCGCAACTTGGGTACCCATTCTCGCTTTACCCACTCTAAACGGGAAATACCCAAATGAGAGTGGGACGAGAGTGGGTACCTGCTTCAAATGCCACCTAATTAAGTTATATGTTTCTTCTTAGCACGTTGATGCGTTTGTGCAATGCGTGCAAACTATCTTATTAGGTAGAATATTAAGTGTTTTATTTCTCCAAATAATGATCCCCAAGACAAAGCTAAGCATGTGTCATATTAATTCGACTGTTCTACTGTTATTATGGACTAAAGTTTACACTTTAAATCAAATGATTCAACCAAACTAAATAACAAATCAAATGACCTTAAATTAATCAGGGATGCGAGAGTATGTAGATCACTAGTTTCGTTAAGGATATGATAAGTGGTGCATGTATTACTATGTAGTAATAATACTACTAGGTTTGCAAATGCACGACCAAGTAATACAAAATGGTTCATAAATTACGTCTCAACTATCGATCATGCATAGAGCGTCTTATGTTTTTCTAGTTAATTAATGAAGTAAAGTGCGATAAATGATTAGTAGTTGATTGATGACACTAGTGCACATAAACGAAATGATTGCAAAATTGAATAAGACCGATTATGAGTATCGAAGAAATCTTATCTTAGGGATCAGAATTCATATCATAGTGATGCATGTAATCTATAGACAAACTATCAATGATTCTATGTGTTGTTTCTTTGAATTCATTTCACACCGTGCTAATAACTCTCCTAACTAACCATTCATTCTTCTGCAGCACACAATTAATCCCTTGCCTCTTTAATTACCTAAAATTTATAGTGGATAGTCCCCTCAATTCTCACTGTGTCGGTCTGATATGGGCATTTCCCGCATATTGGGCTAGGCCCAAACCGTGCCCATTTTGGAGCATATCGGGGATCACTTTCGATGTCATATCGATAATCATCATCGATATATTATTGTGGTCCCCGGATCCCGAGGACTATAAATACGCGGTGCTCGGATCCCAAAACAAGTAATTTATTATCCCTCAGCTACCACTCGCCATATCGAAATACATCACTGATGTCTCTTTTGATATATAATTCGACATCTTAACTACAACACACGGCTGTGACACGTCATACCACTTCATCACCGATCTCACATCGGGGGTCATCCTCGACGTCACATCGAAGGCGATCACCGATGTCCATTCGATCTATTTACCGATATTCCGCCCCCATCCAAGCATCGAGGCGAAGATCCGAGGTGTTCCGGACCAAGCCTACACGAGACTCGTAGTGTAGGTCTGATTTGAGATAGGCTCGTTGTATTACTGAACCACTCACTTGTAACCGAGACTCGCATATATATAAAACGACCTATTGCCAAATCAGTGGTGCCGTCTGTGGGAACACCAGTTCCCGGACAAAGACGCTGAGATGCAAGGAAGGAGGACCCGATCCGAAGTTAGCGGAGTTGTGACTAGGGGCGCCAGGATCGAGGACACACCGCCTCCACAATACCTAACCGACCGAGAACAGACAGCGGCTCGAGCCGAGATGGAGCTACCTCCACCACAAGTGCAACGAAGGCACGGGCCTGGGAGGCTGCCACGAGCCGCAAATGCAAGTCCGACCCTTGTTGCACCAAGTGCAGCAGAACCAGAGACTGAGGGTCCGCCCATCGAGAACCACGCAACTGACATTCCAATGACCGAAGCGCCAAATGTGTATTCTCCCGGCCAGGAGGAGACAATGCCCGCGGGACAAAGCGTTGTCCATCCCGCCGCCATAACCCCGAAAATGCTAGCACGGATCAACGCCTCTGTAAAGGCAGTGCTTGACACTACACTGGAGGCTTTGCTTCCACGACCCGCTGAACACAGGACGAAGGACGCTCAAGCGAGGCCCCATGGATCCAGAGCGGGCGAGAGAAGGGCAAGGCAAGAATATGATGAACATGAGGATATAGAGGACTCATTTAGAGAGATATCGCCTACTACTTATGACAGGGTGGAGAGACGGGACTCAAGGACCCTAGATCGAGAGATAGCAAGGAAGATGGAACGGCTGGACCGTGAGAGGGCAGAAGTAGTCCGGAGAATGGAACGCGGTCGTGACTGCGCCGAGGTTGCGTATTCGAAGGATGAGGACGCATATATACTGCAGGTAATCTCAAGAAAGATGGAACAGCTAGACCGCGAGAGAGCGGAATTGTCGAGGAAGTTGACTCAGAGTAAGGGGAAAGGTCGCAGTAGGACCCCATCTCGGATGAGATAGAGGCCGAGGTATTGCAGAGGGGAGACAAGATCCCGATAATCAAGCCATACGACGGAAGAGGTGATCCTACGGATCATCTCCATCAGGTCTATAGCATCCTGAACCTGCACAACTACTCGAGAAACATAAAGGCAAAGATCTTGTCCACTACTTTAACGGGCGCTGCACTAGATTGGTTTGCTAGGCTAGAGGCCAGATCCATAACGGACTACGAGCAGCTGAGGGAGAAATTTGAGAATCAATTCTCTAGCCAAAAGAGAATGAAGACCAACCTGCTACACCTCGGCGCTGTGCAGCAAAGAGAAAGGGAGAGCCTTCGAGACTATATGAAGAGGTTCAACGATGAATTACTAAAGGTGGATGAGCCGCATGGCGGTCAGGTCATGATGATGCTGTTTAAGGGTACGACCCACCGTAGGTTTGCCGGGGAGCTAATCAAATTAACGGAGCCCACCATAGCACAGATCAACATGCTTGCAAATCAAATGGTCTATGAGGACGAAATGATGGCAACGCGTCAGGGTTCGTTTCCCAGCTGAAACGCAGACAGAGAGCGCAACAGGAAAAGGCCCCCGAGGACGTACACCTCGTTAAACAGAGCCATTCTAGAGGTGATGGTCGTGACAAAAAGAAACGGATGGTTGACGGAGCCCAGGCCATTAAATGCGACTCCCGGGATGAAGTCATCTGGCAAATACTGCGCATACCATCGCCAACCTGGA
This sequence comes from Linaria vulgaris, assembly GCA_948329865.1. Classification (NCBI taxonomy): domain Eukaryota; kingdom Viridiplantae; phylum Streptophyta; class Magnoliopsida; order Lamiales; family Plantaginaceae; genus Linaria; species Linaria vulgaris. The sequence continues at coordinate 43,265,915 of OX415251.1, forward strand.
CACAGGACGGAAGACTGCACACACCTGAGCAACGAGATCGAAAGATTGATCAAAGAAGGGAAACTAGTCGAGTTTGTCAGGGGCGCCATGGAGGATGTTAGAGGAGCAGAACATTCCTCATCCCCTAGAAGGGAGTACTCGCCCAGGAGAGGAAAGCAGGAGATGATTGAGGCACCCGAGTAACGAGGGAGGACCATAGTGAATACCCCGAGCAAAGGCGTTATAAATGTGATCAACGGGGGAGGCTTAGGAGCTGACACGGCTTACGGTCGAGAAACCATAACGAGAAGACTTCAGGCTGGAGCCTATGTTGGGTACACCAACGCAATCATGCCGGAAACATACTTGGACCAGGAGATCTCTTTCACCAGGAAAGACTTGGAACATCTTAGTCCGTTGGCCTTGATCGTAGGAAAACTAGATTGCCCATTAGTTATCACGATTAAGGTGGGTGTATATCAGATGCATAAAGTGTTGGTGGATAGAGGAAGCTCCGCAAACCTGATATTCTCAAAAGCCTACGAGCAGTTGGGGATAGCCCAGGACCAGCTGAAGCCGATATCTACCCCGTTGACCAGGTTCGGGGGAGCAAAGGTAGTGCCGCTCGGACAAATTATATTGCCGACCATGTTTGGTAGGAGCCCATGCAACCGGCTCACGCCAATAAAATACACGATTGTCGATACTCTGTTCCCCTACCACGCCATCATGGGCCGACCGGCACTCAACCAGATCAGAGCAATGGTCTCTACTTACTACCAGAAGATTAAATTCCCGACGCCTCAAGGAGTTGGCGAGATTCGGGCTGATCAGATACACTTCCTGAAGCACCCAAGAATCAGAAGAAGGCAGGAAATACAAGTCCCACACCAAGAATCCATTCCGCGCACGGAGTGATCGCCATGAGGAGCAAACAGAACAATATTTCAAATTATGTTCGAACAACGCAAGCATTGCCCCATCGTGGGTTGGTCTGTAAGCTTAAAACAGGGGGAACTACGCCGGTCTGATTCCCCACTCAACGGGATACGTAGGCGGGTTAGGTTTACCTAGCCCTCGACCGTTATCTCTTATTTAACCCCTTCGTGGGTCGGCATGTAACTTAAAACAGGGGGAACTACGCCGGTCTGATTCCCCATGCAACGGGATACGTAGGCGGGTTAGGTTTAACTAGCCTTCGACCGTTATCCTTTATTACCTTTTTATTTGTTGCTTGGCGCAATCTCATATTTCATGCAGGGATATGTCCTAAGCGGACATTATAGAAGTGCAGAAAATGGCACAAGGAATTGGGGAATGTTCCCCTAGATATATGTTTGGCACATCTCCCTCTTACAGGTACAACAGGTACAAACAGGTACAACAGGCGCGATGGGGCACAATGAAAACGCTGTCTCTCGTATGAACTGATATTTTCACATTGTGGGAACATCCCGCAGATAACACAGACACATCGTTTTGTGCTTCCGTATTAGCGTTTACATCGAAATTTTTTCTTGTCTATGCTGTTTTACAGGGCTCAATGACCTACACATTCAATGACGACAGAGTCACCAAGAGACATAATCAAAAAGACAACAAAAAGCCTCGCCCACAACACAAAAATATCCCATGTGATAACGGGGTCGATCAAAAACAAGTCAACGGTAGAGGGACCCCTGTGATAACAGGACGCATCCCTACCCACAAAAATATTCCCTGTGATAACGGGGTCGATCAAAAACAATTCAACGGTAGAGGGACCCCTGTGATAACGGGACGCATCCCTACCCACAAAAATATCCCCTATGATAACGGGGTCGATCAAAAACAATTCAACGGTAGAGGGACCCCTGTGATAACAGGACACATCCATACCCACAAAAATATCCCCTGTGATAACGGGGTCGATTCAAAAAAATCCCTGTGATAACGGGGCCAATCCAAGAACAATCCCCTGTGATAACGGGGTCGATTCAAAAAGTCCATGTGATAACGGGACCAATCAAAGAAAAATCTCCTGTGATAACGGGGTCGATTCAAAAAGTCCATGTGATAACGGGGCCAATCCAAGAAAAATCCTCTGTGATAACGGGGTCGATTAAAAAAAAAAGTCCATGTGATAACGGGGCCAATCCAAGCAAAATCCCCTGTGATAACGGGGTCGATTCAAGAAAAATTTCATGTGATAACAGGGTCGATCCTACGTTAGGTGAAGAGCCTATTGGGTGGAAATCCCATAAATCAAGCTAGGTGAAGAGCCTATTGGGTGAAAATCCCATAAATTACGTTAGGTGAAGAGCCTATTGGGTGAAAATCCCATAAATCAAGCTAGGTGAAGAGCCTATTGGGTGGAAATCCCATAAATTACGTTAGGTGAAGAGCCTATTGGGTGAAAATCCCATAAATTAAGCTAGGTGAAGAGCCTATTGGGTGGAAATCCCATAAATTACGTCAAGTGAAGAGCCTATTGGGTGGAAATCCCATAAATTACGTTAGGTGAAGGGGCTATTGGGTGAAAATCCCATAAATCAAGCTAGGTGAAGAGCCTATTGGGTGGAAATCCCATAAATTACGTTAGGTGAAGAGCCTATTGGGTGAAAATCTCATAAATCAAGCTAGGTGAAGAGTCTATTGGGTGGAAATCCCATAAATTACGTCAGGTGAAGAGGCTATTGGGTGGAAATCCCATAAATTACGTTAGGTGAAGAGCCTATTGGGTGAAAATCCCATAAATCAAGCAAGGTGAAGAGCCTATTGGGTGGAAACCCCATAAATTACGTTAGGTGAAGAGCATATTGGGTGAAAATCTCATAAATCAAGCTAGGTGAAGAGCCTATTGGGTGGAAATCCCATAAATTACATTAGCTGAAGAGCCTATTGGGTGAAAATCCCATAAATCAAGCTAGGTGAAGAGCATATTGGGTCGAAATCCCATAAAATTACGCTAATTGAAGAGCCCATTGGAGGAAAATTCCATAAGCAAACTAGGTGAAGAGGCAGGTTCTATGGGCCCCTAACCACAAGAAGAATATCCCCTGTAATAGTGCGGTCAATCCTAAACACATGAGCAGTGGCAAATTACCCATGTTTCCACCAACACCGAGGGAATCCAAATCATCCTTTATTGACGACAAGCAAAGTAATGAAATCTCATCAATACGAGAACGAAATGAATGCAGTGTCAGATATCAAAATACCGCATATTCCACCATCATGACAATAAAAGAAAACCGATAAATTATCAGACAACAAGGCCACGAAGAGTCACATACTACGAAGACAACAGAGAAATAAATATTCAGTTACAGAACCACAAATCGGAGATAGTCCGGAAAGAGATAAAATTAAGTTACAATGAAGGCGGTAAACAACTACTCCCACGAGGACCCCTCAGTCTTTTTCTCCACGACCTCGAAAAACACGTCAGGGTCGGCTTGATTCTCTTCCACCTCATCTAGGCCGCCGATCGGCAGATCATGATGATCATGCCTTGGGTTCAACCCACTCAATTCGAGGGAGTCTTTGAAACTGTCGCGTCTCAACACTTGCCCTACGCAAGCATGAAAGGCTGCATCTCGAACCTTCAAAATTAGATTTCGGAAGCTCGAGCTTTCCATAAACTTCTCTGCCCCAACCCGGAGGAGATCAGGACGACGTTCCTACAAGTTGAACTCTATTAAATACAAGAGGACAAAAAACAGAGACAGATATCTTACACAAGATACATACCAAGTCCAAGGGAGCTAATCTGGCAGTGGAGAGCTCCAATGAGAGACGTTCATTAGCAGCCTTCACCGCCGCCACCTCAGCCTTCAATGTTTCCAGCTCTTTATTGGCCACAGATTCACGCGCCTTTCCTTGATCGAGCTCAGTCACTAGTATTTTGAAGTTGCCTTTCAACAAACCATACTCCCCCCGGAGTGTACGACATGTCTTCCGTGCATCCTCTTTTTCAGCCTCTAACTTTTCCAACACCATGGGGTTGAACTCACCCATCTTCAAGATATCAGCCTCGAGTTCGGCAGCAACAACGTCAGGGTCACCGTTGGACTCGCGAATGGTCTTCAGACACGAGACCGCCAGCTTGGCCGTCTGCACAATACAATACATAATATTATGCTAAACATTCAAATAAAAACAATCAAGGATGTGCTTAGGCACGTACACTTTGGAACAGGTGAGTGCTGCGACGTATGTTCTGGGCCCGCTCAAATTCTGAAAGCACCCGCACATTCGCAGGCGGAGGAAAAGCCTGCATCATGCCCCGCACAGCGCCTACTTTAGGAAATTCTACTCGCTTGGAGGAGTTGACTGCACCCACCTTCTTGGGGCCCGAACTCGAAGACGAGTGGACATTGTGGACAGTCCCGTCACGAGACCTTTTATTACCCGATACCCTAGCCGGGTCAACGGCAGGCTTCCTAATCGGAATTCCAGGAAAGATAGGGGCAAAGCCCCCCAATATCGAGGGCTCATGTAGTGGCCATTTACCCTTGTCAATCGTACCTGAAACATGCGCTTTTCCCTTGCCGCTAATAGGGTTCGGGCTTGAAGAACCTGACCCCACGATAAAGGGCGCATCCATTAAATCACCTAAGTTGACACGGGTATTCGATCCTGAACCACCAACATTCTCGGTCAAAGGAATGTTGGACTCCGACTCAGAACTTGGGGCTACGTACTCACCAGAAGGAGACCTAGCATCTGGTCTCTCAGCCAGCACATCTGGTCTCTCAGTCAACACAACCCCTTCAGGCGGATGAACCACACCCTCCTATTTCGAGGTCAGCACCTCCAAGAGATTGGCTGCACCATCCAGGCCTCCCACCACATCAAGGATGTCCTGGCTAAAGGACCCAACCGTTGCAGGAACACTTTCAAAGCATTCTTCATTAAAACGTTCACGCACTACAATGCTAGAGGGAGGTTGTTCAACTCCCGATACCTCCGCCAGAACCTCAGTGGCTGCATTATTCAGATCAAAGTTAGACGCAGACCCTGTTTCAGGCGCCACCGCAACTGCTGTCGTCTCAGCCAATGCAGTTTTCTGAGCATCACGGTCGGCTTGAAGCTTGAGCATCAATTGTCTGAATCCCATTTTTAACGAAGTATCTCAGAAAAAGGTAATATACCTACAGAATAATGGGAATATCAGTAGAAGAAAACAATAATAAGTCATCTACAACAGAGAGATCAAAATACACGCCGGGGGATATATCGAATATAATTACCGATATACTTACCGATGTAGTTACGCTAAACGACAGAGAAAACACAGAAAACTATGAACTTCAGAGTCTCTTACAAGCCCTACTTATAGACGGAGGCCTTAACTACATCGAAATGTACTTTCGATGTCATATCGAATATGCATTTCGACATCATGTCGAAGATGAGACCCGACGTCCTACCCTACTACGCGAAGAGCCGCGAGAATATAACAACTGCCCCGACAACCCCATCATAATTTTCAAGGAACCCAAATACCAAGGGAACTAGAATTCAAACGAGGACATCAAACTCGGCGTTCATCACAAGTGCACTCCCCACAAGTTTGATCTCCGTCATTTGAATTGGCGGGACGAAGGGTACAGGTAACCCAAAAATTTTAAATTAAAATTTGCGAATCCTTATCTCTAAGATAAGAATCCCCAAATTGGGGGACTACATGATATGGGCATTTCCCGCATATTGGTCCAGGCCTAAACCAGGCCCATTTTGGAGCATATCGGGGATCACTTTCGATGTCATATCGGTAATCATCATCGATATATTACTGTGGTCCCCGGATCCCGAGGTCTATAAATACGCGGTGCCCGGATCCAAAAACAAGTAATTTATTATCCCTTAGCTACCACTCGCCATATCGAAATACATCACCGATGTCTCTTTCGATATCTAATTCGACATCTTAACTTCAACACACGGTTGTGACACGTCATACCACTTCATCACCGATCTCACATCGGGGGTCATCCTCGACGTCACATCGAAGGCGATCACCGACGTCCATTCGATCTATTTATCGATATTCCGCCCCCATCCAGGCATCGAGGCGAAGATCCGAGGTGTTCCGGACCAAGCCTACACGAGACTCGTAGTGTAGGTCTGATTTGGGATAGGCTCGTTGTATCACTAGACCACTCACTTGTAACTGAGACTCGCATATATATAAAACGACCTATTGCCAAATCACGGTCGATCCTACTGGAGTTCTAGAAAAGATTAAGGTGGATTATTAATCCAATTGCCTCTGAATGTTAATTGCATCAAGATTTGAAGATAGTATGGTGTGATCGACGATACACAAGTTGCGTTAGAAAACCCTAATGCATGAGATCATACATATTAAGTCAACACCAACATTTGGCAGATCTGTAGAGCCGTTAATTTAGCAACGGCTAATCTCATCATGCAACATATAAAACAACCTTACTCACAAATGTGTAAACTTTATAGAAATTAACAAAACATAGGTTCAAGGTGCATCAATCGATAACTAAATTCTAACCCCCAGATATTGGGTAAATTAGCTAATCGTGGCCTCGAGTTCAAAACAACAATTCATATTGAATGACATAAAGAAAAGCAAAAGAGAGATTAAGTTGCTCATCTTGGTGATATGTCAACGTTTTTTTTTCTTGATTATTTGTTACTGCTTTGTATGATTGAGTTCCCTTTGATCACCTCTCTCCCAAAATATGACTGTATTGTGTGTGTATGAATGGTGCCAGTTTTGCATCAGCATCGAGCCTTTTTTATAATTTTTGAGGCTATCGTCCTACCCTAGTTTTGCTGCGTTTGCGGCCCGTAGTACGACTTAGGGCCAAATGTAGCCCGAGTCACGCTCTATTCTGTTATTGCAAAGCAATTTGCTCTTCTATAGGCGCCGAGTCGCGCCTCCCTATTGTCACTCCAACGCAATCGCACTTTTTGCAGCATATCTTGCACTCATTTTCTGGCAATTGTTCATCTTTTTAGGGTAACAACGACTAGCGCAAGTAGTGCCCCTTTAGCGGCACAAAAAATGCTCTCTCAGTTGTCGTGCGAGTCTCGTCTTTCCTTGCATGAGTTGCCCTCGCTCTCGTATTTCACGTAAAATATGCCTCCATCTCATATTTCGTGCATTCAACTTCATTTGCAGCTATTCTGTCATGTTTTGCTCAAACTCGACTCAATACTACAAAATAATAAAATGACAAATAAAATACTAGAAATGCTACAAAGTTTGTCAAAGAGTAAGTAAAGTTTTCAATATAATTGTATGATTTTGACACTTATCATTGATTGAGTTGCGCAAGGAAAACAACTGAAATGGTATACTTTGGAGCATGATCGACTTAGAAGACCATTAGGAATGTCTTGCCCTACTACAAAATGAAAAGATGAAGTAACTAAAGATGCATGATCCGCCCTTAAAGGCGAGCAACTTGCTCTTGGGGCACAGAGGAGACGAGCGGCTAGCTATATTTGAAAAGTTACCCACGTCTGACTAAGGTGTAGCCATAGAATTCCAGCACCTTCCAGAAGAATGTGTCTTGCACTAAAGAGCGAGCAACTCATGCAACATGGATAAGGAGACTCACAAAATTTGGTTCGTGATGCATCACGACTAGCCCTCTGATGTCGAGTTACTCGCTATTGTAAGAAATAATACAGACATAATCTTAGTCTATATTAGATTTAGTTTCCAAATAATAAATCTTGTGAGAGGTATCCCACATTGGTTATGTGTTGATATGATGTGAATGCAAAGTATAATAAAAGCTTTTTTTTTAAGTTTGTCCCACATTGGTAAAGTATGTTGGGCTCTAACTCATGGTAACTATAAGGACTTTTATGGGCTTTAAGAGCTTTAGCTTTTATATGCCAATTTTACTAAAGTGGCTTAAGTGTCCCACATAGGAAAAATAAAAACTTATTTGTGGGTTTATATATGTTTGCACTATATTATTTGGGTAATAAAAAGTGCAAGACATAGGTGGTGCTCATGCACACACGCGCGCCGAGCCGAGCCCGTGCCCAGGCCCGCGCGTGCGCGCGCGTGCGCGTGGCGCTTAAGTGGCGCTTTTGTTTGGCGCACTTAAAAAGTACTTAGCACTTTGCACGCTTGCATCGCTCATCGATCTAGGCCGTAGATTTTATTTAATTAATTAAATAAGATGAACATCTATGATTTAATCTGAATATTAAATTAATATAGATCAAATTGGATGGTGTGGATTTAATCTTACTTAAGATTTAAATCCTACGGCTCAGATTAATCCGGGAAAAATATGGAGGGAAATTTAAAACTCATATTTTAAATATCAACAGTCACATATTTTTGGCAGGAAAGTTGTGTCTTTTCTGTGAAAGAATTAACAGGAAAGTTGTGTCCTTCTGTGAAAGAATACTTAGGAAAAGGTATGACTTTTCCTTGCAGCTTTTCTCCTTCTTTAAATACGCAGGATTATCAGAACCAAAGACACATAAAAAAAAAATCGTATCTCTCAAATAATATACAGTTTTAATTGCTGCAGAAATTAAGTCTGTATTTTCTGCACTCTTGTTTCTTTTTCTGTTAGTAGATTTCGTTAGTCCAATACGCAGTCTACCATTTTATTTTCTGGGCTTAAATTGTATCCTGGGAAGCGATTCGCTGTTACCCTATTGGCACACACGAGGTGGGGGCGAATTACGCTTTAAGGAAAGCGTCTGTATTTTCGCGACTTTCAAGTTCTAGTGTTCAACATTTTCGAGAAACTCACCAACAAACTTAAAGCGTAATTCTGCGTTTTCGAAAATGTCTGGAGGAGGATCGTTGAAGGAGTTCGCTACCAACATTGTGAAATTGGAGAAGTTCGATGGAGACAACTTCAGGCGCTGGCAGAAAAAGTTGCACTTCCTTTTGGCGCAACTCGGGGTGGTGTACGTGCTGACAACTCCGAAACCAGAAGCGAAGGACGATGAGACCGTTGCTGAAACTAGAAGCAGGCTAAAGTGGGAAAAGATGACTACTGTTGAAAGGGACACATTTGCAACTCGCTATCCGACACGCTGTTCGACATGTACCATGAAAATCAACAGCGAAAGAAGTCTGGGGCAATCTGGAGAAAACCAATCTGGTGGAGGACGTTACTAGTAAGAAATTCATCACTAGTAAGTTTTTTCGTTATTTCATGGTGGATGGCAGAAAGGTACTTGAGCAGTTTTACGAGTTAAAACAAATAGTTAATCAGTTTAAACAACATGATTTGCATATGGATGAACCTATAATTGTATCTGCTGTTATAGACAAACTTCCTCCTTCATGGAAAAACTTTAGGAAGGAACTTAAGCACAGGAAAGAGGATATTTTTCTTGCAGATCTTGAGAGCCATCTTAAAATCGAAGAAGAAGACAGAAACCGAGATGGTGGAGATGGTTCCAAGGTCATGGTGCTTGAGGGAGGAAGTAGTAGCAAGCAGAACAATAATCCGGGCAAAGGAAATGGTAAGAAGAACTCAAACCAGAATCCCAAAAAGAGAAAAGCAAGTAACAATACTGCTTGCTGGCAATGTGGAAAAGAGGGCCATCAAAAGAAAGATTGTTGTGACAAGGCTAAGAAACAGAAAACAGAAAACAATACAAACAAGCAGAAGTTTGTGGCGATGATTTCTGAAATGTTTGCTGAGATCAATCTTTTTGGGAATGACCGGTCATGGTGGATCGACTCTGGAGCAACAAGGCACGTCTGCAAAGACATGTCCATGTTTGTGGAGTATACACCGGAAAATGATTGCTCTGTCTACATGGGAAATGGCGCAAGTGTTGCTGTCAAGGGAAAAGGGAAAGTGCTGATGGAGTTTACTTCGGGGCATGAACTGGAACTCACTGATGTTTACCATGTTCCAGAAATTAAGAAAAATCTTGTATCTGGAAGCCTTCTTAATAAATTTGGCTTCAAACTTGTATTTGAGTCGGATAAATTTATTCTGACTAAGGGAGGATCCTTTGTAGGCAAAGGATACCTATGTGAGGGAATGTTCAAACTCAATGTAACTGAGAATGCTATAAATAAAGTATCTTATTCTGCTTATATGCTTGACTCTTGTTCTTTATGGCATGATAGACTTGGGCATGTTAATTTTAGAAAATTACATCATATGTCTAATCTGAATTTAATTCCTAATATTGATAAAAATGTGAATAAATGTAATACATGCATGCTTACAAAAATAACCAGAATGCCTTTTCCTAAAGTCGAGAGAACATCCGAAATATTAAACTTAATACATAGTGATTTATGTGATTTTCATAGCACTCCTACTAGAGGTGGAAAAAGTTATTATGTGACTTTTATTGATGATTACTCTCGATTTTGTTATGTTTATCTTTTGAATCACAAGCATGAAGCATTAGATAAATTTAAAATATTTAAGGCTGAAGTTGAAAATACATGTGAAACCACAATAAAACGTTTAAGAACTGATAGAGGTGGTGAATATTATGATCCTACGTTTTTTGAAAATATGGGTATTGTTCATGAAGTTACTGCACTCTATACTCCACAACAAAACGAAATTGCTGAAAGAAAAAAATAGGACATTAACTGAAATGATTAATACTATGTTGTCCAAATCTGGACTTAGCAAAGGATTCTGGGGTGAGGCACTTTTAACAGCGTGTCATGTTTTGAATAGAGTGCCTACTAAGAAAAATTCTACAACTCCATATGAATTATGGAAGAAAAGAAAACCAAACTTGAAGTATTTGCGAGTTTGGGGTTGTAGAGCTATAGTTAGAGTTCCTGATCCTAAAAGAAAGAAGTTGGGAGAAAAGGGTGTAGAATGTATTTTTTTTGGTTATGCACTAAACAGTAAAGCTTACAGATTTATGGTTATTGAGAAAAATTACTCGATTGAAGTAAATACAATAATTGAATCAAGAGATGCCATATTTGATGAAACCATGTTTTCTTCTATTCCTAGAATTCCAGAAAATAATAATAATGAATCTATAAATATAAGGAATTCTGAAATAGAGAATGAAGAACCTAGGAGAAGTAAAAGACCTAGAGTACAAAAAGACTTTGGGCCTGATTTTCACATGTATCTTGTTGAAGGTACACGAGAAAAAGAAACAAATCAAGTGTTGTTATCTTTACATGCTGAATCTGATCCAAAAACCCATGCATAGGCTATGAAGTCTCAAGATGCTAGTTTTTGGAAAGAGGCTATACAAGATGAGATGGATTCCATCATGGGAAATGATACCTGGAAATTGGTGGACTTACCTCCCGGTTTTAAAACCGTTGGATGTAAGTGGATTTTCAAAAAGAAAATGAAAGTTGATGGAACCGTTGAGAAGTTTAAAGCAAGATTAGTTGCAAAAGGCTTCACTCAAAAAGAAGGACTTGATTATTTCGACACTTATGCTCCAGTGGCTAGAATTGCTACAATTAGGATTTTAATATCCTTGGCCTCCATATATAAATTCGAAATTCACCAAATTTGATGTCAAAACTGCATTCTTGAATGGTGAATTAAAAGAAGAAATTTATATGCAACAACCTGAAGGTTTTGTTGTGAAAGGACAAGAGCATAAAGTGTGTAAACTTGTTAAGTCTTTGTACGGACTTAAACAAGCACCAAAATAATGGCATGAAAGGTTTGACCAGGCTGTGTTGTCAAACGGATTCAAAATCCATGAATCTGATAAGTGTGTTTATAGTAAATTTAAAAATAATAAAGGTGTTATTATTTGCTTATATGTTGATGACATGCTTATCTTTGGTTCTGATCTAGATCAAATCAATAATACTAAGAAATTTCTATGTGAAACATTTGATATGAAAGATCTAGGTCAAGCTGATGTTATTTTAGGGATTAAAATAATTAGAAGTAATGAAGGTATCATGTTATCACAGTCTCATTACGTTGAAAAAGTATTGAGAAAATTTAATCATTTTGATTGTACACCTGTTAGTACTCCGTTCGACCCTAGTACTAAATTAATGCCAAATGATGGGAGAGCATTTTCCCAAAACCAGTATGCTAGTGCAATAGGAAGCTTAATGTATTGCATGTGTACTAGGCCTGATATTGCGTTTGCAGTTGGTAAACTGAGTCGGTATACAAGTAATCCTAGTAGAGAACATTGGAAAGCAATATTTAGAGTCTTCAAGTATCTTAAGAAGACCATTGATTATGGCTTATGCTATAATGGCTATCCAAATGTTTTGGAAGGTTATACTGATGCTAGTTGGATTACTGAGAGTGATGACCACGCATCAACTAGTGGTTGGATATTCACTCTTGGTGGAGCCGCAATATCATGGGGTTCTAAGAAACAAACATGCTTGGCTGATTCAACCATGGCATCTGAGTTTATAGCATTAAACTCTGCAAGCAAAGAAGCAGAATGGTTGAGAAACTTGTTATTGGAAATACCAATATGGCCTAAACCAATGCCTCCCGTGTTAATACACTGTGACAGTCAGTCGACTTTGTCTAGAGCTTATAGTCATGTCTATAACGGAAAATCTAGACATATTGGTTTGAGGCATAGCTATGTGAGACAGTTAATCAGTGATGGTGTTATCACAATTAACTATGTGAGGTCAGCAAGTAACTTGGTTGATCCTCTGACTAAAGGTCTTGCCAGAGATATGGTGCATAAGACTTCTAGAGCGATGGGACTAAAAGCCCATACATAGTGATCACACATGAGGGAAACTCAACTCAACACTTGAAATATCAAACTTGGGTTCAATGAGTAAAGTACTTCATTTTTGTGATTGTCAAGCACTTAGTATTTTAAATTAATAATTCAATTATTAATTGGTTCCATCTAAGTATAGTGCTTGGTACCTGTAATGTCAAAGGTAGAGGTTGAGTTTAATACTCCTAATAGACTTGTAACAGTAAATGTTGGGATGTCATAATTACAAGGACATCCTTGACAAGTCTACCTAAGTGAGTAGTAGAAGTGAGGCCGCTTCATTAGAGTTCAAGGCTTAACTCTAAAAACTACTCATGATACCAGGATATAGACACAGGGCCGTTAACGTGTCGGCTTGTTAGAATAAAGAACAAGTAGAGGAACTATGTGTGGTACTTATCCGGTTGGTCGATATAGAATTGCTAGTTCAAAGACTAGTCTACTATGCTTTTCTAATTAACTTTGATAGGTATCCACTAAGTGAAGGTTCAAGTCGAAAGACACCTTTATTTATTCATAGAACTTCTTGAGGTGCAAACTAAGATTTATCATTCGGAAATGGTGGAGATTGTTAGATTTAGTTTCCAAATAATAAATCTTGTGAGAGGTATCCCACATTGGTTATGTGTTGATATGATGTGAATGTAAAGTATAATAAAAGCTTTTTTTTTTAAGTTTGTCCCACATTGGTAAAGTATGTTGGGCTCTAACTCATGGTAACTATAAGGACTTTTATGGGCTTTGAGAGCTTTAGCTCTTATATGCCAGTTTTACTAAAGTGGCTTAAGTGTCCCACATAGGAAAAATAAAAACTTATTTGTGGGTTTATATATGTTTGCACTATATTACTTGGGTAATAAAAAGTGCAAGACATAGGTGGTGCTCATGCACACACGCGCGCCGAGCCGAGCCAGGGCCCAGGCCCGCGCGCGCGTGCGCGTGGCACTTGTGGCGCTTAAGTGGCGCACTTAAAAAGCACTTAGCACTTTGCACGCTTGCATCGCTCATCGATCTAGGCCGTAGATTTTATTTAATTAATTAAATAAGATGAACGGCTGTGATTTAATCTGAATATTAAATTAATATAGATCAAATTGGATGGTGTGGATTTAATCTTACTTAAGATTTAAATCCTACGGCTCAGATTAATCCGGGAAAAATATAGAGGGAAATTTAAAACTCATATTTTAAATATCAACAGTCACATATTTTTGGCAGGAAAGTTGTGTCTTTTCTGTGAAAGAATTAACAGGAAAGTTGTGTCCTTCTGTGAAAGAATACTTAGGAAAAGGTATGACTTTTCCTTGCAGCTTTTCTCCTTCTTTAAATACGCAGGATTATCAGAACCAAAGACACATCAAAAAAAAAATCGTATCTCTCAAATAGATATACAGTTTTAATTGCTGCAGAAATTAAGTCTGTATTTTCTGCACTCTTGTTTCTTTTTCTGTTAGTAGATTTCGTTAGTCCAATACGCAGTCTACCATTTTATTTTCTGGGCTTAAATTGTATCTTGGGAAGCGATTCGCTGTTACCCTATTGGCACACACGAGGTGGGGGCGAATTACGCTTTAAGGAAAGCGTCTGTATTTTCGCGACTTTCAAGTTCCAGTGTTCGACATTTTTGAGAAACTCACCAACAGTCTACCCATCTTCAGCTGAATATATTAATAAGGGACTCATGCACCTTTGCAAGATATCTCATCACAAACCAATCTCAATAGATAGTACTTTACTTTGCTTAGTTTAGTTTCATTTTACAGTCTAGACAATGAGGCGATTAAAGCCATTATCCATTGAGTGGACGCAAGGCAACAAAGATCTACTCATCAAATCCCTATAGAATTGAGAGTTTATATCTTTACTCTTTTATCATGTCGTCATCTGATTTATGTAATTTTTCTCTTGTAATCATGAGTAACTAACCTATACAGTATCTTCAACAGGGATTAAGTTAGCATTTGTACACTTTTAACAATTCTACGTGAATTCGTGTTAAATTGAGTACTATTTAGTTTTGTTCCCTCATGCTACACACACGTTGATGCCCTATGTATATATTTGAATTGTGTTTGTAAACAATTAACACAAAATCACTCACAAGTCACAATCGGTCACACACATAGTTTTCTTGCTATTTTGTAGTCAACCTTTGATTAAGTATGATGGGGGTATTTTAGGAATGGCCTAATACTAATATTGGGCCGGCCCAAGAAGAAAGTCCAACTGTAATTGTACATCGAACAGGTGAAATTCGATACTGAACTAGCATCGAACTGACTTGGTTCGATCTAACGACTGGATCGAACCATTCCAGTTCGATACACTTTCCCCAATAACCACTGGGGCCCGCGGGACGGGGGTTATAAATACTCCGTCCCCTGACATTCTCAGCACGCATTCCAACTATCACCAATTCACTTAGCATCGAACAATTAGCATTCGATCGATATTCCCGAGTTTGATACACTGCATTCGATCAAAGCAGACCGATTTGATACTTAGCAATCGAGCTTATTCCTACATCGAAGGACCCAAGTTCGATACACTTATAGATTGAAGGGCCCCTGTTCGATATTGGACCATCAGGCAGGATCTGTATCGAACGTCCCCAATTCGATACTGCTTAGATCGATTTCCTGCTGTTCGATACACTATTTATATTTTGAAATTTCATTTATTTAGCCTAGTCAACTTAATATGTGTTCCAGACCAAGCTAGTCCGAATTCTATTTGATTAGCATTATTTTGGCAATTGATCAGCCCATTGTAACATTTACGGTGTTTTGTTACCCAGACGAAATAAGACCAAAATATTAGCGTCATCTGTGGGAACACCACATTTCCAACTTTATTAGGCATAACGTCTAGAATTACCAGATCGCGTAGTAGAGCAGTGGAAAGCACAAATGCAGAGGTTGACTGCTGTCCCAAAATTTGCAGGACCATCAACATTACCCTGTGGGGAGCCAATGCCTACAAGGCGAGAAATGCCAGGAACGCAAGCAGAGGGCGTACCTACGCCAAATGTAGGCGCAACTGGAGCGACAACAACCACAGCTTCGCTCATGAACAATCTGAGAGATAAAATAATGGCCATGGTCAAATCCGTTCTGGCTGAGTGTCTGGCCTCCGCACCACCGATGCAAGCACCACCGTCAGTGGGACATGTTGAGGCAATAAGGGAACATGCTTCCGCGGCCGTACGACCGAAAAAAGCAAACAAGAAGAAGTCCCATCGGGATGGCAGAAGAGAAAGACTTGACTCGGTAGAGGTCCAAAATAAGGAAAAATCACATAGGAAAGACAGCAGAGACAAACCAAAGTCGATGGAGGTGCAATCTAGGAAGCACCATGACGAGAGAAGAAGAGAAAGAGAGGAAAGTCAGAACGATGAACCAAGAAGCCAAGAGGAGAATAGTGAGAGGAGACGCGCGGAAAGCCACGACTCTACGAAGGAGCACGATGAGGTGGTAAGAAAGCTAGAAAGGTTTGAAAGGAAAAAGTAATGGTCGAACGACGAATGAAGCGAATAGGAAGTGCTTTGCAGAGCTCTCCATTTTCTGAAGAAATAGAGGCGGAAATCCTAGGGTACGAGGAAAAGATCCCCGATTTGAAACCTTACGATGGAAAATCTGATCCTCGCGATCATCTTTTCCATCTAGACAGCAAGCTGACCTTGTACGGGTTCAAGGAAAACGTACATACCAGAATATTTTCCACTACCTTAGTCGGGGTAGCGATGTACTGGTTCACTCGAATTTCTCTGGGCCAATCAAAACCTACAAGCAGTTAAGGGACATGTTCGAGGACCAATTCACAAGTTAGGAGAGACTGGTTTTGGACAATTCCTACATGTACTCAATGAAGTAGGAGACCAATGAGAGTTTAAAGGACTTCATGAGGCGTTTCAATGCAGAGCTGCTAAGAATAGACAGCCCAAGTTGAGAGATGGTGATGAATATACTCTTCCGAGCAACTACCAATACAGTCTTCAACGACGACTTGCTCAGGCGGAACCCCAAAACTATCGAGGAGATAAACAAGATAGCTCAGGGGGTGGTCCACTGTGAAGAGATGATGGCAACGAAGTTAGCCGTTATCGTGGTCCTGAAAGATAAGGAAAGAGGAAACGAGGACCAAAACCGCAACAACAACAACAACAACTACAACAACAACAACAGAAATAGAAATAGGAATAATAGGTACCGTGACACGTCGCCAAGGCGATACACGCCCCTAAATGCTAGCATCATGACAGTATTCGGAACATTGAAAAGGAAATGGTGGCTGAAAGAGCCCAGACAGATGAAGGACTCAAAGGCAACAAGGTTTTCGAACCACTTCTGTAAATACCACAATCAAAAGGGCCACGAAACCGAGGATTGCAAGGATCTAAATGACGAGATCGAACGACTAGTGAAGGACGACAAACTCGTGGAGTTTGTCAAAAAGATGAAAGAGCAAGAGGACGGCACCGAAAGGGATATATCACTATCACCTAGAAATGACAAGCATAAGGTAGTCGATCATCCGCATTTGTTGGACTATCATCAAACTGGAAACAGCAATGTCAGAAGGGGAATAGTAAATATGATATCAGGTGGGCCAGTGGGAGCGAATTCCACAAATGGCAGAAAGAAGATTCTGAGGCTCATTGAATCAGACAGGTTCGTCGGCTTCGCTGACATTTTAAGAATCGAGGAAATACCGCAGGAAGAGATCACCTTCTCAACAGCGGATCTGCGCAAGCTAAGCCCCCAGGCCATTCAAACAGCAAATCTGGATTCCCCGTTGGTGATAACGGTGGACATAGCCAACTTCGGCGTGACAAAGACGTTGGTCGACCATGGCAGCTCAGTTAATGTGCTATTCAACTCCACGTTGGAAAAAATGGGACTGAACAATGTGACATTGGAGCCAGTAAGAACCTCGCTTCATGGATTCGGAGGCCCAGAGATAGTGCCTCATGGAATGATTTTGCTCCCTGCCTCATTGGGAACCACGCCTCAGAGGAGGACACTGCTGGCGAGTTATGTGGTTGTTGATATGCTTTTCTCATAAACTCTTAAATACAAATCAAATAAAGCACATAAACATATTCATAAATCAGAGCTACCTCCCTACTCCAAACATGTAGTAGCTTAGCTACTCCTAGTCTTGAGTTCAATAACTAATAAAGAATTGAATAACATAAATAAAAGTAAATGAGATAAGGAAAGCTCTCATATCCGATGGAATGTTGACACCTTGTTATCATCTCAACTCCTTCGTGAAATCTCCTTCCTCACGAACTATCGACTCTCAAGTATGAAAAAAAAACACTAGAAAAGGACTCTAATGGTGTTTTCTCTCTTCTCTTCTCTTTTTAAAACTTTCTCACAACTCTACCATAAGACTATAGGTTGTAAAATTGCAATTGGAAGTGATTTCTTAAGTGTCGGTCGTCCTCTCTTATTTATAAGAGAAACGTGTTGCCTTGATTTTGAAGTTGGCCGAAACTTAAAATTAGGTGAAAAGACATAGGTGCCCACATGTCTTGTAGGTCAGGATATATCGTGTCTCTATATCACGCGAGGTCTGCGCAGGTCGCATTGCTATTGCTCGATCTCTGGCGATTGCACGTTGGTCGTGCCCCTGGTCGGAAGACCTGCGCCGCTCTTGGATAGGGGCGCACATGTTGAGCGGTTAGTCGCACTGGTTGTACAGCTCACTTGTTGGGGCGCGTGTGTCGCGCAACTCCTCCTTTGTTGGGACAGTTACTAGGCTTCCTCAGTGCATGAGATAGGGTTGCATTGTTTGGCGTGGTGCAGTAGCGGTCTAGTTGCATTCCCTTCCAAAAGCATCTATTTTGTGTTCTTTTTTAGTCATTTTGTCTTGACTAGACTAAAACCTATGAAATGACAAAACCAATCGAAAAATAATAAATATGCACCAAGAACTAATAAAAAGTGTGAGAAAACAAGTACTTAAATTACACTAAATAAACGCTCATTAGTAACCTATATTGACTTAGCTAAGATAAGCCCATCTTAGAAAGTTGAAAGTTTGACTGGTTGTTAAAGTTGTGGCCCATGGAAGTGCATAATGCACAAAAATGAATCCTAGTTGAATCTATAAAATGTGAATGGTCTTTGTCAGACTTAGTTTTCTGTATGAGTGTCCATCCACATGAAGTTGGACATGGTTTTCATTTCATAAAGATTTAGTGAGGAGTAAAGATTAGTTTTAGAGTTTATTTTGGTCTTATTTCGTTCGGATAACAAAACACCGTAAAACGTTACAAATGGCTAATCAATTACCAAAATAATGCTAATCTGTTACAATGAACGGACTAACTTGGTCCGGAACACCTACTGTATATAACAAGTAATGAATTACTCTTGATATCCTATTTAGACAAAGATTTGGGTAGATCGAACCGATCGCGTTCGATCTATGTGTATCGAATTGCGGTGATTCGATGTTGTTGTATTTAATCTGCTGTGTATCGAATGATGTGGATTCAATGTGAAGAATCTCGAACAGACGCGATTCGATCTTGGTCAACATCAAAGTGGACGGTATCGAACCGGGTTGAGTATCGAACTGTAAAGTGTATCGAACTAAGCTGGTTCGATGTACTAGAGTGGGTAGTGATTGTTGAATGTCCTTGAGAAGGTGAAGAGATGGGGTATTTATTGTGAGGTCCCAAACTCTAAAGTCTCGTTTAGGTTCCCGAATAGCATTTTCAGATTTCCAATTCGAACCTTAACGTTACCTCAGAGAGGCTCACTAAAATGGAACCATAATAAAGCCTAATACAAACTTATTTATTACAACGGAAGCTTTCAAGATTTATAGAGTTTATTATTACAATCCACATGAAACTCAAACCATCGAATACATAATAAAACACACAATTATTGGGGATTTATTTTTATCGTCACACACTTATGATTTATTTAAAATTTCACACGTCCACAGTAGTTTAATCCCGCCGTCTTGCTAAGCAAGGCTTATTCTGAGGAATTGACAGAGAAAATGACAGGAAATGTAAGTCTTTGGTGACTTAGTGAGATTTTTAGTAACAATAATAGATGTAACAAATATATGACATTTGATATGGTATGAAAAGAAAACATTAGAACTGAGAGGTAAAGAATAGTCAACGAACAATAAGATAATGAACTCGTGCATTTCATATAACATATTCAACCTTATTTCATCCAATATACTACCTTTTACCTCCCAACGAGGAGCGACCTTGCAAATAGATCTAAAGACATGCTCGAGTACATGTCAACCTAGCACGCGGTGACAGCCAACTCCTGACTGCAAGCGGCGCCTAGATAAATGGGTATCAAGCGAATTTACTTAAACCCACAACCCTTGCTGCCCAGTAGTAAACCGTCTCAATCCCTGGGCCCAACTTCCCAAAGGCGTCCCAATGGGTATAACAAATAAACAATAAGCTAGTAACCCGGACAGTGTCCGTTGCTTTTGAGCTACATGTCCCAAACATATTTCGTTGCTCGTTGCACAGTTCAAGAACCAACATGTGGATTTTCATATTGGAGAAATTATTATAATTCTGAAAAAGGATTAAGAATTCATGGTCCAAAATATTTCAACAGTAAGCGAAAGAATTATGTTACGAAATGAGATCATAAAAGAAAACGATTTTGTTGAAAGAATAAGTTGTTCTCCATTTAGAACCAAGAATCACAAGTACACAGTCCAAGTTCCTCAGGCCAGGTGCCAAACAGGGTTTAGAAGTATTATAATCTCACCTGCGACAGTAACTTTGTGTTCGGGAAATGTTGCGCCGTCTTCTAAATAAATTTAAATGTGTTAATAAGTTTAAACCAAATAATTAACTTTTAAAGTTTGTTATTTTTTCTCGTATGTCCTTCTTATCTTTGATTACAACCGAGTCAAGAAATAGAAATAGGACAAAATCACATTTTAACTCGGGTCTCGTTATTTCACCGGAAGATTATTAGTTTCTTATTAAAATCCATGTACGAACTATTTAGGCAAACTTATTTTATTTTACGGCTACCTATAAGTTATAACACAAATAACTTTGATTTTAACATGAGACTCATATTTAAGAATTTATAGAATTTCATAGGCTTACTACCTATTAACAATACATATTGTTACATATATAAGGAATCACAAAGATATAATTTTATAGAACTAATTTAAGATTAAGTTTAATTATTAATTTAGAAACAAGGTTATATAATCAGGTTATAAATTAGATCATACCACAATTTCACACCTTGATTTTGAATTAAGGAGAAATTAGGTATGGATATATTTCCTACAACATGTAATTAAAAGAAAAATCATAATTACTACCTATACTTAACAAAAAACTTTGATAAATGGGTTTTAACATATCCTCATGACTTTATTAACTACTACATATAATCAATTTTAAGATTAGTATCATTATGCATAGATTCATTTGAAGAATCAAAAGAGATATGCTATTTAGAGCTGAAAATTGAAGCAAGCTTAAAATTACCTTTAATCGACCCTTCTAATCAATTGCAATTCCAACTATTTTTAGGGCTTTTGTTCTAAACACACTTAGGAAGATGTGTATAGAGTAGTTTAACAAAATATTAAGCCTTGATATTGTTTTTATATCTTTCAAGTTTAGGGGTAAAACTGGAAATTTTGGGAAGAAATAGAATTTGAGCTTTTTTTCTCACAATTTTTGAGTTTAAGAACTTCTGGAAAAAAATTATATGAGTAGAGGACGAAAATTAGGAGAACTTTGGTGAAGGAATCATATGCAAACTCATAGGGGATTTTGGTATGGAATTTTTACAAAGAAATGACTTGTATTTATAGGCAAACTTACATGATTGAGATAATTAACCCACCAACTATTTAAATACTATATAGATTATTATATTCAAGTAATTTACTGTGCTTTTTCAAGAATTTTCAGCCAAGTTTGATGTAACAATTTTTTTTCAAATATATCTTATTAAAAATTATATGAAATTATTATTAGGGATAATTCTATCAAACCCCCCAAACTATGGGGTCATTTACCGCACAGGGTCAGAACTTTAGTTTTAGCGGCAGTGCCCCCTAAACTTTGGTTGTTTGTGCGAATTTCTCCATTTTCCAGTTTTTTGCAATTTTTCCACCAAAAATCACCGAAAAAATTATTTAAAGTTTGACTAAAACCTTCGTCTCGATGAGACGGTTCCAATGATGGTGACGGTGATGCAAAATTCAAAGTTATAAGATGGGAATTCTAATTTAAGTGCAATACACTTAAATTAAATTTCCCGTGTATTGGCTTTGAATTTTGCATCACTGTCACCATCATTGGAACCGTCTCATCGAGACGAAGGTTTTAGTCAAACTTTAAATATTTTTTTCGGTGATTTTTGGTGGAAAAATTGCAAAAAACTGGAAAATGGAGAAATTCGCACAAACGACCAAAGTTTAGGGGGCACTGCCGCTAAAACTAAAGTTCTGACCCTGTGCGGTAAATGACCCCATAGTTTGGGGGGTTTGATAGAACTATCCCTTATTATTATCAAGACTTTTTCCTCCATTCTTTTAATGTTTGGACCTATTATGGTCCTTCATGTCTCCACCATTACTTCTTGGGGTCCTAGTGAAGAAAAATTTGATTTCAATAGTTATTTTTTTATTTTATCTAAATTTAAATTAAAAGGATTAAATTAATATTTTAAAATATTTAGGGCCAAATAATAATTTTTAAAAGATGAAGGACTGAAAGGCAATTAACCAAATAATATTTTTTTTCTTTAAGAAGTATCTATATGATACTTATATTCTTATATATATATATATATATATATATATATATATGTGTGTGTGTGTGTGTGTGTGTGTGTGTGTGTGTGTGTGTCTGTCTGTGTGTGTGTGTCTGTGTGTGTGTGTGTGTACTAGATAAATTTAGGGATGTTACATTTATAGACCCCATCCTGTGGGCCCTTATGGCGACTGTGTGATGTGCATCAAATTGGGGCAGTTCGATCGATCGCTTAGATCGAATCGAGGCCGTTCGATGCTCGATTAATATCGAATCGTGGTTGTTCGATATACTATTCCAGTGGGCTGGCCCAATATTAGTATTGGGGCACTCCTAAAATATCTCCATCATATAGTCCCCCTAGTTTGGGAGACGGTATCGATTAGAGAGCGGGTTCCAAACTTATAAATTGTATTATCAATTTGTCGTTTTGATAATGTTGAAAATCATGCCCCCGATTGGGAGGCGGTCTTGAACAGAGACCGGGTTCCAAGCTATGAGGCTCGCGCTCTTTGCGTTGAAAATCATACCCCCGATTGGGAGGCGGTCTTGAACAGAGACCAGGTTTCAAACATCTCCGATCACTACAGCCGCGTAACTTTATTATTTATATATCATTAATTTTAAAAATAATTGAATTTCTGATTAGATCGAATTTGGACCAATTGATTTACCCGGGAATCAACATCGAATCGAGGCTGTTCGATCGAGGCGCATCAAATTTGCCCCGTTCGATACACTTGTATCGAATCTTAGAGAAAGACGGTGGTGAGGTTATATAAGGGCCCAATTTCCAACTCATTCTCATTTTTCTTTTAAGGAGAAGTTTTGTCCGCTTCTCTGCCTGCATCGAACCACCCCAATTCGATCTACTTACATCGAATACTCTGAATTCGATCTAGCAGTAGGATCGAATCCTGGCGATTCGATACTAAGAAAAATTTTATTTGTTTTTAAGGAGTTTGCGCTTTTCCCCTACAATTGTCCCGTAATGGCGAGGAAAAAATCCGAGAGTCGTAAGAAACCGTTGGTGTCTCCGGAGAATATATACACGGCTCAGAATAGAGACGAGAGAGCCAGTGCATTGAATGCGGGCCCACCGTCTGATAATGTTTCTGCTGAGGAGTCCTCGGGAGTTGCCACAAGAACTCAGCCTGCAGTTAGGGCTTCCGGAAGCTTATCAGAGAACTGGGATGCGGGCCATTCTACCCCATCACCCCGTGATCATTCTACTATCAGACTCGGTGGGGTTAGTGCTGGTACTCGAGTGCCAGTAGTGAGCAATTTCGAGAGACACGGGGACTTTGTCCCGCGGAGATTGGTAATAACACCGATTGCTGTTGGTGGTAGCATTAAAGTTGGAACGAACTCTCAA
Organism: Linaria vulgaris; assembly: GCA_948329865.1. Lineage (NCBI taxonomy): Eukaryota > Viridiplantae > Streptophyta > Magnoliopsida > Lamiales > Plantaginaceae > Linaria > Linaria vulgaris. Next base: position 43,289,752 of record OX415251.1, read on the forward strand.
ATCAGATCGATGGAAGAGATTGATGCAGTTGATGAGAGAATTGGTGCCAACCTTGCTAATTTCAATGCGGAAAATCCTTCATTCAGGCGCGAACCAAGATCTTCTGGAGAGGGTCCTTCCCATTCAGGGGGCAAAAATTGGTATACTGCGGCCAAGAGAAAAATTACTGAAATAGAAGCCGTTGTAGAGGCTGGTAAGATCCCCCCTGCTTCCCGTACAAGACCGCGACCATCTGGTAATCCAAGGCCAGCTCCTCTTGGGCGCCTCGTTGACTACGAATTTCTAATGATGAGAACTCGGAGTCGTTGAGCATCACATTAGGTGGATATTGGCTACGAGAAGAGCAGTCGGTGGAAATAATGAGGGGTTTTTGGCCTCAACTAGACCGCCGTGCCGTAGTAGTTAAGCTCGGGTATCTTAGTCTAGCGCGCTTCGGGCGTCTATTTTTTGCTGCTATAACTATAGTGGTATATCGGTTGTGCCGGGATTACATGGGTCTAATTGAGGTGTAAGACAAACATAATTCTGTTATTGATAAACTGAATGAGCATATCCGTAGTAGTGATAATAGCCGACGCAATGCACTATCACACACCAAGAACTCGGCGAAAGTCACTGCTAAAGCAGTCCAGGATGCTCACGAGGCTTGGTTAGTAGCCAAGAAAGCTGAAGATAGTGTTACAGCGTTGCGTGCTGAAATTGCTGCTCTGAAGATGGAAAACGACTCCCTGAAACGGGAGAATTCTTCTCTTAAGGCAACGAATGCCGGTGCTGATAAGGCCTTAGCTAATTTGGGTCGCAAAGTACACTATCTCGAATCGGAGAATTATAAGTGATTTGTTGCCAAATCATTAATGGAGAGTGCCGTTTATAAAACGCTTGAATTGCTTCGCGGTGCCGTAGATATGAAATATGGCATGGAGCTTGGCGTTGATCAGGGCGATCATCTCAGATATCTTAGAGAGGGCTTCCGAAAAGATATGCTGAATGCTAGCCGCGGTCCGAGGATGGAGACCCCAGAACTCGATGACGACGATGAAGAAGAATTCCGTACTCCAAATCCAGGCGATCCGTTTTATGCTCTTTGGCGTGATCGTAAAGGTGGTAATGTGCCTGAGTCAGGCCCCTTGGAAATGAGTCCACCTTTGAGGCAGGGAGAAAGGGAATCAGACGTTGTCCATGATTCTCATACTGAAATAGGAAAAGTCAGGGACGCCATCCATGCTGTTTTCGGGAATAGCGATGATGAAATCAGTCTGCCTCCCACAAAAGTTGCACCCCCAACCACAACCACAACTAGGTCCACCATATTTCTGGGGAGTCCTAATAGGACAACTGGCTCTTGGGAATTGTCAGCTACTAGGTATGATAAAGGAAAAAGGGTCCCTCAAGTACCAATTATTCCGGGGCCGACCATGATAGTGCCAACTAGCATGTATCCGCCTCGAGACATCAATACCTTTGGAATTGAGTGTGCTCTAAGGGTGTTTGCCTTCCTCGTGTGGCTACTCAAGGTCTAATTTGGTTCTGATGCGACGATTTGAGGTGCACGAGGGGTGAACTTTGCGTGCGGCTGCTTTGGGCAACCGTACCTCCGCCATGATGCTTTTCCTGTGCACGAGGGATGAACTTTTACGTTCGACCGCTTTGGGCCAAACGTACCTCCGTCATGACGCTTTGCGGTGCATGAGGGGTGAATTTTTGCGTTCGACTGCTTTTGGGCCAAAAGTACCTCCTTTATGACGTTTTGCGGTGCATGAGGGGTGAATTTTTGTGTTTGACCGATTTTGGGCCAAACGTACCTCCGTCATAACGTTTTGCGGTGCATAAGGGGTGAATTTTTGCATTCGACCACTTTTGGGCCAAACGTACCTCCGTCATGACGCTTTGTGGTGCATGAGGGGTGAATTTTGCTGGTGAACTCCCTGATTTCTCACTTGGGTTTCCATCATCATTTCTATAAGACTCCATCTACGCCTTGTACATAGATAGAAATATTTAATAATTGGAAAATGGCTGAGCTCAGTTTCTTACCGAGGTGCCTACGTTTCCGAGTCATTGTGAGGGACTCAAGCCTTCGTAGTTCATACAATTTATTATCTCTTTATCGCAATTATTTTTATTCCTATGCATAATAACGCCTAAGATGATGCACATTCCAAGGTCACTTCAGTTTTTCACCCTGCATAGTCTCTAAGTAATAATAGCCTCGCGAACTAGCTTGTATGATTTTGAAAGACCCCTCCCATTTCGGTTCGAATTTTCCAATGTGCTGCTTTGCTACTATTCTTCTCAGAACTAGATCACCTACTTCAAAATTTTGGAATTGGACTCTTTTGTCGTAGCTTTTGGTCATTGCCGCATGGAAAGCTACAGTGCGTTGGTATGCATCTTCCCTTGTTGTGCCTATCATGCCCAGGTCCATCTGACGTAAGCAGGCTGATTGTTCGGGATCATAGTTGTGAATCCTGCGCGTCGGCATCCCTATTTCGGCAGGCAGAACAGCCTCAGTGTCGTAAACAATAACGAAAGGTGTTTCTCCTGTCGACGTTTTTGGAGTTGTTCTATACGCCCATAATATTCCTTGAAGCTCCTCTGGCCAGGTTTTTTCAGTGTCTTTCATCTTCATTTCGAGGTAATCCTTCAATGTCTTGTTGGTGGATTCCGTTTGGCCATTTTCTTGTGGATGATAAACTGAAGTCACGTTATGTGATATGCGCAATACCGCAAACCAGGACTTGATCTCCTTCCCAACGAAATTGTGTGTCGTTATCACATACCATATACCTGGGAATTCCGAAGCGGCATATGATATTTTTTCAAATAAATTCAATCATGTTCCTTTCGGTGATCGATGGCATAGCTTCTACTTCGACCCACTTGGTGTAGTATTCTACTGCCACCACCAGAAATCATTTTTGACCTTTGGCGACAGGTAACATCCCTACGATATCGATTCCCCATTGATCAAGGGGCATGCCACGTCGAGTGGTTGTAGCGGTTGTGAAGGCATGTGAATAAGGCGAGCTTGGTATTGACAGTTATCACATTGCCGCGAAAAAGCTGTTGCATCCTTTAGTAGAGTTGGCCAATAATATCCCTGGTTGAGAATTTGCTGGGCCAATCCCCTTGCCTCAGAATGATTTCCACAACATCCAGCGTGGATTTATTTCATTACGTAATTAGCCTGAGTTAGAGTTAGGCAACGGAGTAACGGGCCCTGAATGAGCGTTTGTAAAGTTCTCCATTGTGACGTGTAAACCTGTAAGCCTTGTATCGCATTCTGCGACGCTCATTCGGATCCGTTGGGAGTATCCCTTTCCCTAGATATGTTATAATCTCGTCCTTCCAGGAAGAATCCTCTTGAATCGACATTATATATTCCACTCTTGCAGCAGTGCCGTTGTATTTTGATATTAACCAGAATCTCCGAAGAATTGGCGAATTTTGATAGCGCATCGGCCTTGCCATTATCATCCCGCAGAATCTGGGTGATGTCGAAGAAATTGAAGCGCTCAGCCAGTGCTTTGACCTTGGCGGCGTACAATTTTATTGTCTCTTCTCTCGTCTCATACTTCCCTGAAAAGTGATTTGCCACCAATAACGAATCGGTAAATATAGAGTGATATATTATTTTTCTCTATTATATCCTTTTAAATTTAATTTCCAACTCAAGTTCCATTCTAATCCCTTCCCACCTTCATAAACTTTACTTTTTCGTAATATAAATTTATAATGACATGAAGTAACTAAATGATATGAATAAGCTTAACACTAAAAAAATAAATAATTCATATACAATTTAAATTGTTTCGTGTTAAATTAAAAGGAACAAATTACCAACCTGAAATTCTTGCAAAAGATAAGGGTTGAAGTTAAAATGACCTACTTACCCGGGTTTCGTAGTTACTTAGCCCTTTTTAGTTAGTGTAATGTATATGTTCTTAAAAATTAGTTGTGTATTGTGTAATCCAATACAACATTTACACATAAAAAATTAAGTATATAACCAACGGTTGTTGGCTCAAGTGGTAAGGGTCTTGAGTTCACTTAAGCAAGGTCTCGGGTTCGAGTCTTGTGGATGTAAAAAACACCGCTGGGAGAGCCGCCCCCTCAAAAAGGGACCGACAGTGCTCGGCTGGATTAGTCGCATAAGCGGACACCAGTGTAAAATCAAAAAAAAAAATTAAGTATATAGTAACGTAATTTTTAAGAGTTGGAGAAAATCATGAAATGTTTAAGAAATAAAATATAATTACTTTCCTTATTAATGGAAGACCCCCTTTTGTTTCAATAGAAGCAAAAAAGTATCCGAATATAAAAAATAAATCAAAGTGGGATGTATTAACATAGGTTTTTTTTATGCTATGAGTAAGTATTTTTGTTGCATTTGTAGATTATCTTGGAAAATTAATGGTTTTAGCCAATATTTGACAATTTATTTAAATTGAGTTTTATTTAATGAAATTAGTATATTTTTACGCTTAATGTATTATACGTTTCATATATATGAGTCTAGTATAATTTATTATTCAAAATAAATTTGAGATGAATGAGAAGTTAAATACTAGAGTTAAAGTTTGTTAATTGAATTAACTTGAGTTGAAGAAAAACAAATCGGTGAAAAGTGAACAAGAGGGTTGGGCCCCGTGGGGTACCATATGTTTTTAAAGAGGGGAAGACCTACATGCCATGTCCCATGCTTCATAACCCACACGTGCGTCGTTCATCCCACCAGACCTTGGCTAAGTCGGGGTCGTGGGTTACGCGTCATACACCGTGGCCAGAAGCTTGAACTTGGGCTTTTCCCTAAACATTATTATCTTTGAACAAAATTTATTTAATTAATTAATTAGTTATTCACAATTATACAAAAGATCAATTAAACGTGACTCGTAAACGCTAACCCTTGAACGACTACCACGACAATTTAGCTTCCACTACAAACTTAGTTTACATCAAAAGCTACGGGCTCCTAATAGTGCATAAATAATTGAGCCTCGTACTGAAGGGACATGGATAGTTTTATGCCAAAATATCCTCTCTCTAACTAAACACTAAGAACTCTTCAACATATTTCAACTCAACTTTGTAGACATGACCTTACTATACTTAACCCCTAAGCCACGAGCATATGATCTAGCATGTTATGATGTTGCCCCTTATGAAATCGTTGCTACGGTGTCACCTCCACCTCTATCATCAAAGACAAGACCATTATGCATCCATAAAAAGGCACTAGTTATCCTTGATTGCCCTTAAACGCAGATCGATTCATGTCTGCGCATCAAACAAATTTATCCATCTGCACCATAAAAGCTTAATATCCAATTAAATGTCCGATCATATGTGCACTGCGCCTTTCGCGAGAGTATCCACGACATTGATCGCCTGCATTGTAGGCACTATCCTCGTACGAGACAAAAGTGCCTTCATTGAGCATCAACTACAAGCCTAGTTGACTCCTTTAGCCTCATCTGTATGGTACCGCCATTAATGACCTCTTAGTGGCCGCACTGTTGGTGATTTTTGTAAAATATAAAAATCTTGAACTTGAAAGTCGCAAAACTAGACGCTTTCTGTAAAGCGTAATTCATCCCACCTATGTAAACGTTGGTGTACTGAACGGGTTACAACTAATCATTTCGCATGATACAATTTAAGTCCAGAAAAATAAAACTGTAGACTGTGTTTTTGCACGTGCACTAACGAAATTTGGGGTTCCCATTGTGGCTTTTTCTTGTAGTGCACTATTGAAATCTACTCAAAGAAAAAGAACAAGAGCGCATAACAATACAAAAAAGAATTTTTGTAACAATTACTACGGTATATTAAAGAGAGATTAACGATTTTTGATTGGTGATTTGCTTATGATAATCTTGTAATTTTTTTTAAAGAAAAAATCACAACTTTCATAACCTCAAGCCAATTGGAAAATGTAACACCATAATACATAACAAAGCAAAAAGGTAAAAAACTGTAGAAACAAAACAGAAAATACAGCTACTCTTCTTATTCGATATCGTCCTCATTAGGAATCAATTGTGTCGTCCTCAATAGATTATGACCCTCTTCATTCTCGTCCTTTGCAGTCCACCAAAAATCCAATTGTGTCATGTCTTGCATAGGGTCCAAGTGTCACAAATCTTATTCCCATGATGGCCATTTGTGTCCTTGGTGAAAAAGATATTGTGAATAACGTTCAAACAGTCCCCTTCAAAAACAACGTAGTCCCACTCTTCATGTGCCGCATGTTGTGATGCAAACAACGTCACATATGTCTCTGCATTACGAGCTCCCAAATAACCAATGACATGCCTTTGGATATAAATTACCTCATTTTCTTTGGAGCAACAACCAACACCCCAATCTCGGCTTCTTCCGCTTCTTAAAAAATAGCCCCATCAAATAGAATTCTAAACCACGGATCTAGAAGAAATAGATTACCTTGCATATTATTTTCACTGAGATCCGAGTCTGGTTCTAATTCCCTCCAACCGTGCTCTAAAAATCCACCTGATCACGCAGAAAATCCAAAATTTCAGCCGGTTTGGAAGCTTTCTCTCCCGCCACAATTCAATTTATGTTTTACCATAACGCCTAGCATGTTGTCACCATCAATGCAAATTCAGCGACTCCTCACTCCTTAAATGTCCATCACAACCACGACCGTCTCCATCGAATCGTATCAATGTCGTAAAAGGAATAAAAAGCAAGGCCCAAACCTGTCTTGCCACATGAGACGCATTAAGATATGACAAAAGTCTTCCTCGCCTTACACACAAGCCAGACAGTCCGTGTCACATTTGATATGCCATCGTGCCAAAGAGACTCGAATAGGAAGGATATATGAAAAATTTGCCGAATCCCGTATATCCTTAATAGCATCAACACGTGAAGTTAATATGCAAAATAACGTTGACCTCGGGATCCATGCGTCATCCCAATCTTTGATTTTCTCCACATCCCCCACCCGCCACCTCAACTTGGCCATAAGGACATCCAACGCCTCAAACATGCATCGCCATGCGAATGGCGGTGATGCTCCAATCATCGCTTCGAGAATAGCCATTGTCGGAAAATATCCCGCCTTAAAATTTGCGCCATTAAGTATCTGGATACTCAAGAATTCACCAAATCTGTTTTGCTAACAATGCGAGATTGAAACCCTGTAAATCTTTGAATCCAATACCTCCACACGTTTTACACTTGCTCAATTTATGCGAAGCCAACTAATGTATTTTATTTCGATCTCTGTAGCCCTACCAAATATTGCATATAATTGATTCAATTTCTGAAATCAACAAATTCGGTAAACAAAAAAAAACTCATGGCAGACATAGGAATAACTTGTAACACCGCCTTAATTAGCACCTCATTCCCTCAATCGACATGTTCTTATCTTTGAAACCCTTCACTCTATCCTAGATTCGATCTCGAATGTACTTAAATACTTTTTTTAGACCGCCCGATCACCGAAGGGAGCCCACAGCATCCTCTCTTACTGTATCATCTTCTGTGTTTTTACTAAACACGACGACAGATTTCTCCATATTAATCATTTGCCCAATGCGGTTTTATATTTTCTCAAAATACTCAGAATTTCCTCAACCGCAGAGGTGCTCGCCTCACAAAAAAATGAGTGTCGTCAGCAAACAGAAGGTGCAAAACGACAGGTGTGTGTCTCGCAATCTTGACACCCCAAATCCTTCACTTCTCCTCACCATCACTAGTTAGTGCAGAAAAAGCTTCTAAAATCATCAAGAAAATGTAACGGGATAACGGGTCACCCTGACGGATTCCCTGCTCCGGCAAGATAGATCCAAATTCTCGTCCATTAACCACAAATGAATAGGATACATATCGAACACGATTAATGACAAGAACGACAAAGTTTTCATCAAAGCCTAACCTGAGCATGACCGGTTCCAAAAAGAACCACTCGACACTGTCGTAAGCTTTGCCAATGTCTAACTTGAGAGTCATTAGCCTTTTTTCATCTGTCCTTTTGGTTTTCAAAAAATGGTTAATTTCAAAAGTCACTAGGATATTATCAATGATTAATCTTCATGGAACAAAAGTTGATGGTTTAAATGTCAACTATTAGATCATGATCGATTGTTTAAATTAAATGACTGTTATTATTTAAAATTCATACATTTAAACATTTGTGTGGATTAATCTAAGCTGTCAGATTTAAATCTTAATTAAGATTAGATCTTGCACCATCTAATTTCATCTCTATTATTTAATTTCCAGATTATATCCAACCGTTCATTTTATTAAATCTACAGTCTAGATCAATGCAAGTGTGCTAAGTGCTTTTTAAGTGCGTCAAACAAAATCATCACTTAAGCGCCACGAGCTCACACCACACGCGTAGGCCGGGCTTAGTGGCGCGTGTGGTTGTGCACCACCTAATGCCCTACACTTTTAGTTACACAAGTAATATTGTGCAAGCATACATTAACCCACAAACATTTATTAAATTTTCTAGGTGGTACACTTAATCCACTTTTAAATATTTAGCCTATAAGAGCTAAAAGCTCTTAGTCCATAAAAGTCTTTATAGAAACTTGAGCCTGGAGCCTAACTTCTTTTACCAATATGAGATAAATTAACACTCATGAAAGTTTTTATACTACATTGCATCCATATCCCACCAACACATAATAATGTGGGATATACCTCTCACAGTATTATTTCCTGGCAAAAAACTTACACGCACAAGATGACGAATTATGACCCTTTTGTGGCCGCCTCATTTTCCTACGAATGGTGTATGATTCCTTAAATAAATTCTCTGCATTTTTTCTCTCGTCTAAAAGATTCACAAGTTTAAAGTTTTGTGTGCTTGATTCACTTACGAAGACCTTCTTTGCTCTAGGTCTTTATGTTTATACCTCGTAAAACTTTTTGTGTAATACAAAATACCAAATCGAAGTGTTAAAATAAACTGAAAAACCTTCAATTTGTAGGATAATAGGACTAAAATGACACGCAGTTGCAAAATCATCCAGAGGTATGTAAGTCACGAACACATTGGACTCGGGAAAGCTAGCTCTATTCTTCATCATCTACCTTACTCATCATATTATATCTAATGAGAATTAATTTTTTTTCCTGAGAAAATGATAAAAGATCTTTCTAGCTCTCTCTAATTATACACGTATTATATGTATATTCATGATCATTGATCATATTGATAAATGAACCTACGTCAAGCCATGTTGTTTTTTGTCCAAGGGATGGACCTACACCTGACCAAAGAGTAGACAAAGTGGGGGCATTGGAGGTCGCCCCATATCTTACATTTCATCTTCAATGTCGATCACCACAAACACCTGCATGTTCTCTTAAACCACACATCATATCCTACATTAATACTCCCAGCATTAATTATAGGCAGCCTTATTTTCCTCTTCATAGTTGAAAGGAACTACCATATATAGTTCTCATGCCTCATGCCTCAAATACTTCTCAACTCATCACTAAATCTCGAAATTCTTCTTCTCAATATAATCTGATATATCATACATACACATCATGTTGCACTCAAACACTCAGTCGAATATTATGCCCTCACTTGTTTGTCTTATTGTTTTGTATCTTCATTTGCATGCATGTTATGCTAGACCACTGGCTATGATCGTAAATAAAGAAAATACTGTTGCACAAGCTCAGCTTTATAACAAGGTTGGCTACGTCATTTTCACATATATATATATATATATTTGATTATGGTCATATAACGTACGTTAAATGAAATAGCTGCTTGACTAACGTTGGTACAATTAATGTACTCCAGGATTCTAGATTTGGAACGTCACTGGGAATCTTTGGCAGTGACAAGATTTCAGATGGTATGCAGTAGTTACAAGTTTTCGAATCTCTTCATACTTATTTTCATTCCTATACATGATATTTTGAGGTACCCATAGTAGCTAAAAGTCTTTAATTAGCTAGTAGTGTATATTGTTGACCATACGATTTTTTACTTGCTCGAGCAAAGTGTCTTGATCGATCATGAAGTTATTTGATATATAATATATCATAGTTCTGGCCTTTAATTAATTTGCTAATATCTCTGGTCAAGTTTTGTTCATCGATCAGTAGCCTCTTTCATTCTTACGATTTTTCCCAGATTCATCATTTATAATATTTGGGGTTTCTGGTGTATCTTTAAATATGGTAATACTCTTATATTATTAAATCACATACTGATAGAAATTGATCAAGCCCATAGATTTAGTCTCGTGAGATACATATATACTTTTCTTTATATATTTTGATTTAGGTTATATGGTGCAAGACTTTCGGTTATATTATTATTTAATCGAAGTTGCTTCTATACATTAACTAACAAAATTAACTATTTTCATATCTTATGTATCAATTCGAAAAATTAATTACTATATGCACACAACCTGGCAATATGTTGACTGACATTCTCTGTACTGGCAGGGCACAGGGCAAACAAAATGATCTATTCTTTGAAAGTCTCTCAAGAGACTGGTGAGCAAAAGGTAAGTCATTCCATTACACTAATCAATGAATATATAATATGTGCACGACTCTCATAATCACTTGTGAAATCTTATGTTGCTTCTGTCAATATTATATGAACAATGCACATAGGTAGGAGAGAGCGAGAGAAAAATAATGAATTTTCAACGTGCATGGAGTGGAGAATGTAACAAAATAAATCCACATGCCGAAAATAAGTTTACATTAATTATATATCGGGGTGTGTTAAAAATGAATACCCCAAATAGCCTAATCCATTTCAGTTTCACTGCACTCATCCTTATTTCTAAACTATTTTAAATACACCTTGAAAAGTATTATATTGTGCTAGCTAGATGATGGGCTATGTATAATAGTCTTGCCAGCATGCTTGGCACTTTTCGTTCAATATTGTTGTTGTACCATAATTTGGTGTGATTCCCTTATTGGGCCTATCAAAACACTATTGTCCTACAAATGTACCGGCCCAAAAGGCCCATTCATGAGCCAGATCGGCCCAAATAAGCCGTCCCAACAAAGGGGCCCAAAAGCCCATTATGCAAGCCCGATATACCATATGGCATATGAATACAGCTTATGACATATGTCATATGACATATAAGGCCTTGGCCCATTAACAATTGCCCATACCTGCTACTACAATCAAGGAGGCTGATCATCTATAAATACTAGACTCCTTCTCATTTACAAGACACTTTTTCCTCTTCTCATAGTTACTCCTCTGGTTGATCTACGACGGTGGACCTACGGAGGTTGATCTACAGCGGTGGACCTACGGAGGTTGATCAACAGCGGTGGACCTACGGAGGTTGATCTACAGCGGTGGACCTACGGAGGTTGATCTACAGCGGTGGACCTACAGAGGTTGATCTACAGCGGTGGACCTACGGAGGTTGATCTACAGCGGTGGACTTACGGAGGTTGATCTACAGCGGTGGACCTACATAGGTTGATCTACAGCGGTGGACCTACGGAGGTTGATCTACAGCGGTGGACCTACGGAGGTTGATCTACAGCGGTGGACCTACAGAGGTTGATCTACAGCGGTGGACCTACGGAGGTTGATCTACAGCGGTGGACTTACGGAGGTTGATCTACAGCGGTGGACCTACGGAGGTTGATCTACAGCGGTGGACCTACAGAGGTTGATCTACAGCGGTGGACCTACGGAGGTTGATCTACAGCGGTGGACTTACGGAGGTTGATCTACAGCGGTGGACCTACAGAGGTTGATCTACAGCGGTGGACCTACGGAGGTTGATCTACAGCGGTGGACCTACGGAGGTTGATCTACAGCGGTGGACCTACGGAGGTTGATCTACAGCGGTGGACCTACGGAGGTTGATCTACAGCGGTGGACCTACGGAGGTTGATCTACAGCGGTGGACCTACGGAGGTTGATCTACAGCGGTGGACCTACAGAGGTTGATCTACGGAGGTGGACCTATAACATTTTGACCTGTCAAGATTGATGAAGGTCCAACCTTCACCTTCGACCACGGTCGGCCACCATAGAGAAATAATGAACTACGTTCGGCTTGATTCCCTACATGGGATACGTAGGCAGCTTGGCTTAACCCCAAGTTCAGTCCGTAATCAACACCCTCCCCAATTCGTATCATTGACTTCTAGCTGACGTAGACGCCATCAACGAGCATCAACTAACCAGGCATCATAGCGCCTACTCCGGGCCTGCCCTGGCTTAGTTCACGTGTCGTGTTTTTTAGTGCAGGTTTTCCGAACTCAAAGCTAGCTTGGACCAATCAGGAGCTCGAGCTAGTCTGACGTGGAGTGACTAGTCAGCAGACGAAATTACCCCGCATCAGTGGCGCCGTCTGTGGGAAACCACTAAGTGCACTGTAAAAGAAACACCCGTGTTCATCACTATGGTAAGCGGCGCAAGCAAACTCCCGCAACATGCAATCTTCATCGCCAAACAGATTTGCAGCGTACGAACTCCTCACTGCGACTCGAATGAACGCCAACGAACAGCAGCTTCGCCCGGAACTCCTTACACGGACATCAGCCCTAGTGATCTCCTCGGGGAACAGTTGTACGGCTACTCATCGCGCCAACGTTACAGCAAGCCCAACCTCCTTGCACCAACAAACATCAGTCACGCGATCTCCTTGTGTTGATGAACATCAGATGCGCGATCTCCTTGCATCGACAAACAACAGCAAACCTAATCTCATTGTGCCGACGAGCAGCTTTGCAACTATCTCCCTTGCGCCAGCGAACAGCAGCCCGCGCGACCTCCTTATGCCGTCTACGAACAACAACACGCATGAATCCCTCGTGCCGATGAACAGCAGCTACACGACTTCCTTGTGTCGACGAACATCAGCAACACGGTTTCCTTGTGTCGACAAACAGTAGCCGCGAAACCTACTTGCGCCGACGAACATCAGCAACGCAATCTTCTCCGTCACAAATTCACCATGCACGAGCATATCTGCAACTGAACTCCCAACGTGCGAACTCTGAGAACAGCTGCAAAACTTCGACGAACGAGAAATCCTTGCATGTGAAGCATCAAATTATGGACACTTATGAAGTTTGCAACGAGCTCGACTGCGACAACCCCGCTACAAACTGGGGGACTTAATGGTGCGCCATAATATGGATAATGACACGTCAACCCTATCATGTCAACCACGTTAGTCCTAGAGCTAACGTCCCTCCTAATGCACTTCAACTGTTAGGGTCAACATGGAGGATCAACCCATCGAAGGAAAGCACATTGCACTCCTACAAAAGAAAGCACATTACACTCATACAACTAAGGATATAATCAGCTTATAAATACCCCCATTAATCACAATAAAAGGGTCAACCCATGGCCTCTGCTTAGGGCTAACCTGGGGCATCCCTTAGTCATAACACACAATCCGACAACAATCAAGAGACGTTCCACTACGACGTCACTCTACACAACGTGGTAGAGCGTAGTCACATACACTACACAAGGCACAACATGACCTTTAAAAAAGAATGGCGGATGAAAGTCTCCTACAAACTGTAGAGATGATAACATCCTGACACTTTCATCATTGTCAACTCAACTGCAATATGAAACTGAGGGACTCTCTATATGATTGAAACAACTGGCACAAGTTGTTATAGCTATGCAAATTATGGTGATAACACATGCAACAATGACTAGGTGTACGAAAGCAACTAAGAGGATCAACGCCGCTACTCAGCAACGAGAAGAACCTTCTGCTATAGGAGAGTTGATGCAACGATCCCAACGCAGAAACGTGCACCCGCGAACACATAACCTCCAAATGCTCGATCGCTGAACAAACGCCACGAACTCTCGGTATGTACGAGCTGCTCTTTGAAGCTGTGCGAACTCTCGAACTCGCAAACTCTTTTCAACGACCCCTCCATCAAAACTTAGCACGCCGGAACTCCTCACGCCGATGAGTGGCAGCACGAACTCCTCGCGTCGATGAACAGCGGCTAACTCTTCTCGCTGAACTCCCCGAACCATGCGAACTCCTGGTGAACTCCTAGCAGCCTTGGAGAATGTACGGACTGATCGGCTTGCTGAAACTCTTCCCCTCCGATCTCCCTTGTCGTTAAACGCACAAGTAGATCCACAACCAAACTGAACGGAACCCGGACAAATTCACTCCATGAACGATCAGATCCACCTCCGAATTGGTCCAACAACGGTCAACTGTAGCTTCCCGATCTCTCTCGCTCGGCCGATCTTTTCCGCCATGTCGCACGATCGATTTCTCTCTAATGGAGGTAATGTGAAACGGCTGGTTTTAAGAAAGAAGAAGGTGCTATGGTTATTTGCAAAATAGCCCCCGAAGACCTAACTTATGATAGATAAGACCGGGTCAACCGTAATTGACGTTGGGGATTGCAAAAATACCCATTGTGACTTAAGTTCTTGGTCAAACAAGATAAAGGACCAAAATAGATGGAGTGGTTATTTGCACAACAGCTCTCCGAATATCCATTCACCACACTCAACAATGACAAAAGAATACTTCTATTCCAACATTTCAGTCGTTGCTCACCTACAAAGGGGCATGGTGGAAAGGAGAAACAAGGCATGGCAGACAAAAAAATTTTTAGGCTACAAGTTCCATAAATTGGAGTCCTACGCACTCGAAAAACACAACAAGCAATGAGCAAAAATGCACAAGTGCTAAAACTCTCCCGCAAACAAAGCTACATTGATGATCGCTACCTTATCAGAACAAAGCATCGGCAATGAAATTAAGGCAAGGCCCATACAAGTGAAGACACAAAAATCACACAAGATGATGAAAATAAACTAGGTGAAGAGCCTATTGGGCGAATATCCCATAAAGTAGGCCATTATCGTAAGCCCTACCGAAATAAACTAGGTGAAGAGCCTATTGGGCGAATATCCCATAAAGTAGGCCATTATCGTAAGCCCTACCGAAATAAACTAGGTGAAGAGCCTATTGGGTGAATATCCCATAAAGTAGGCCATTATCGTAAGCCCTACCGAAATAAACTAGGTGAAGAGCCTATTGGGTGAATATCCCATAAAGTAGGCCATTATCGTAAGCCCTACCGAAATAAGCTAGGTGAAGAGCCTATTGGGTGAATATCCCATAAAGTAGGCCATTATCGTAAGCCCTACCGAAATAAGCTAGGTGAAGAGCCTATTGGGTGAATATCCCATAAAGTAGGCCATTATCGTAAGCCCTACCGAAATAAGCTAGGTGAAGAGCCTATTGGGTGAATATCCCATAAAGTAGGCCATTATCGTAAGCCCTACCGAAATAAACTAGGTGAAGAGCGTATTGGGTGAATATCCCATAAAGTAGGCCATTATCGTAAGCCCTACCGAATTAAACTAGGTGAAGAGCCTATTGGGCGAATATCCCATAAAGTAGGCAATAACGTAAGCCCTACTGAATTAAACTAGGTGAAGAGCCTATTGGGTGAATATCCCATTAAGTAGGCAAGCAACGTAAGCCCTACCGAATTAAACAAATGTAAGAACTAAATCAAAAAGGAAGAAAGCAAGATCAAGAAAAGAAGAAAGCAAGATGAAGAAAAGAAGAAATCAAGATGAAGAAAGGAAGAAATCAAGATCAAGAAAAGAAGAAACCAAGATCAAGAAAGGAAGAAAGAAAGAAAAGAAGATCAAGAAAAGAAGAAACCAAATCGAAGTATTAAAACGCGAAGAACAAAACTATACTTGTCCCAAAAAGATAAGAAATAAGTATCAAATGTACAAGAAGTTGAAGAGAAAAATAAAGGCACATGTGCAAAAAAGTAAGGCCAATAAGGCCACCTTCCACTCTCAAGAAGTCTGACCACCATTGGCAATATCATCTTTCCCCACATAAGTAACACCTTCCAAGACTTCTATTGCATCAATGACAAGGCAGAGCTCTTCTATAAGACAACAACCAACCAAAACTTTGGAATAACTACGGCGGTGTTCCTCGACTTCTTTCTCCATGCGTGCACGATCCTCAGCAGTGAAGCCAACCTAATTTTCTTTGAGGCACAAGCCGGAACCAGTAGGAGATTCACACTGGCCTATTGACTAGTTACCTCTAGGTCTTTCATCGGAGCATGGAAGCCATCAAAACAAGACCAGACGGATGAGATTTTAAAACAAAAGAAGTTGGAGCAGTAGTCAATGCTGTCTCAGAGGTGGCGACTGTCTCAAAAATAGTCAAGGAAGGAACCACCGCATATTCTGTCTCTACGACAGCAGCGGTAGAAAGGGCGGTACTCGTCATAATCCCAGAGTTAGCAATAGGAAAAACAACATTGTCGGATGCCACAAGATAATCCAAAGGAAGGGTACAACAACAGCAGCAACGTCAGTCACATGTTGTTTCTTCGAAGTCGCGATGATCACCTTCGACTTACAGCCTTTCTCTACATAGGCCTTATTTGTCGCTCGGTATTTGTTGATGGTTCTATCCCGACTGTCAAGCCTATCTAAAAGAGACTTATGATCAATTTGAAGCTTTGGAAGCTTGGCTCAAGCGACCTCAAGGTCTTTTTTGGCTATAGCTGCCTAATCAGCAGCCTCCCAGAGTATCTAACTTTGCTCCTCCGGGCTCCAGCCGCAATTTGAGCCTTTTTTGTATATTTTCTTGTGCTCTTTAGCACCCGCTTGTGATTCTTTGTATAGTTTCGTTTGCGGCATCCTATGCTACTCTTAGCCTCTTAATAAGAGCATAACGCTTTTTGCTACTCAAGCGCCCTTTATACAAGACGGTTTGCCTCTTCGACAAAGAGAACTTGTTCGGTTTCCACACTGCCGGTAAAGTTTTCACCAATAGTGGTCTCAACATATATTAGGACAATTCGGACTTGCAAATTATGGCATCTCGGCTATATAAGTTTGCAAGGCGTCCATAAGTTACGACCACCTTACAAACTGGGGGACTTATGTTGTACCATAATTTGGTGTGATTCCCTTATTGGGCCTATCAAAACACTATTGTCCTACAAATGTACCGGCCCAAAAGGCCCATTCATGAGCCAGATCGGCCCAAATAAGCCGTCCCAACAAAGGGGCCCAAAAGCCCATTATGCAAGCCCGATATACCATATGGCATATGAATACAGCTTATGACATATGTCATATGACATATAAGGCCTTGGTCCATTAACAATTGCCCATACCTGCTACTACAATCAAGGAGGCTGATCATCTATAAATACTAGACTCCTTCTCATTTACAAGACACTTTTTCCTCTTCTCATAGTTACTCCTCTGGTTGATCTACGGCGGTGGACCTACGGAGGTTGATCTACAGCGGTGGACCTACGGAGGTTGATCAACAGCGGTGGACCTACGGAGGTTGATCTACAGCGGTGGACCTACGGAGGTTGATCTACAGCGGTGGACCTACAGAGGTTGATCTACAGCGGTGGACCTACGGAGGTTGATCTACAGCGGTGGACTTACGGAGGTTGATCTACAGCGGTGGACCTACAGAGGTTGATCTACAGCGGTGGACCTACGGAGGTTGATCTACAGCGGTGGACCTACGGAGGTTGATCTACAGCGGTGGACCTACAGAGGTTGATCTACAGCGGTGGACCTACGGAGGTTGATCTACAGCGGTGGACTTACGGAGGTTGATCTACAGCGGTGGACCTACGGAGGTTGATCTACAGCGGTGGACCTACAGAGGTTGATCTACAGCGGTGGACCTACGGAGGTTGATCTACAGCGGTGGACTTACGGAGGTTGATCTACAGCGGTGGACCTACAGAGGTTGATCTACAGCGGTGGACCTACGGAGGTTGATCTACAGCGGTGGACCTACGGAGGTTGATCTACAGCGGTGGACCTACGGAGGTTGATCTACAGCGGTGGACCTACGGAGGTTGATCTACAGCGGTGGACCTACAGAGGTTGATCTACAGCGGTGGACCTACGGAGGTTGATCTACAGCGGTGGACCTACGGAGGTTGATCTACAGCGGTGGACCTACAGAGGTTGATCTACGGAGGTGGACCTATAACATTTTGACCTGTCAAGATTGATGAAGGTCCAACCTTCACCTTCGACCATGGTCGGCCACCATAGAGAAATAATGAACTACGTTCGGCTTGATTCCCTACATGGGATACGTAGGCAGCTTGGCTTAACCCCAAGTTCAGTCCGTAATCAACACCCTCCCCAATTCGTATCATTGACTTCTAGCTGACGTAGACGCCATCAACGAGCATCAACTAACCAGGCATCATAGCGCCTACTCCGGGCCTGCCCTGGCTTAGTTCACGTGTCGTGTTTTTTAGTGCAGGTTTTCCGAACTCAAAGCTAGCTTGGACCAATCAGGAGCTCGAGCTAGTCTGACGTGGAGTGACTAGTCAGCAGACGAAATTACCCCGCATCAATTGTGAAACGTAACGAACATTTGCAACGAAGATTTAGGCTCCACCTATGGAAATAAAAAACTTTGTTACTAGAGCATTGATTTTGTTGAAAACCACCGTCATTAATTCTTGCTTAATGTTTTTCGTTGTCTGGTATATATATGTGGACCAATTCAATTTAACATGGTCCATGTGTTACTTTTGTGCAGGTACAGAAGAGAGTAGAGCGATCCATACTTGAATTCCCACAATCTAGCAACACAGAGAAAACCGTTAATTCCAAGGAGAACGACAATGCAGACGATATAGTAGTCACGGATTACGCGCAACCCCATCGCAAATCACCAATTCATAACAAGGAAGTCTAGCTACGTACCTACCGATATATACATCATGATCTCTATTCATTCATTCCACCTGGCCAACCACAAGTCCACAACAACATATACATGTTTGCTGATATATTGATGTATTTCCCAACTTTGAACTTTCATATGTGTGCTTTTTAATTTTCGCTCATAATCATACATATACAAGATTGTATTAATTAAGCTTTTTTGAGAAAGTGCTTCGACATTTTTTTCTCACTAGTGTATGCTAATTAAATAAGTAATTTACTTATATAATTGGATGCGTATATATTGACTTGATCTGTAATCTCCACGCTCTGGTGTTCCGTTGATTCAGATTTTGGTATTAAAACTCATTCACAACATTCGAAATATATGTCTGGATACATTGAACTTTAAAGTCGTTTAGGACATATATATAATTAAGGGCGGACCCAACATTCTTTTCTCTGAACTACTCAACACTTAAGTAAGTTTGAAAAATAATCTTACAAATTTAAACACATACTAAATAAAATAAGAAGTAACCTTGATTCAATAAGAAATAATGAATAAAAATGAAAATTTGTATACCACTAAACACTATAAATAATAATGTTGAAACTAAGCTCTTCGTTTTTTCATACAACAACAACAACAACCAATCTTGTAATCCCAATAAATTAGGGTAGGCTATATATGAACCATGAATGAATCATGTCGAGTAATGAACATGAATTCTCTGTATCCATACGTTTCGGTTGATAAGCCTATCTTCATTTAGATCTTTGAGCTTCATGTTGTTCCCTATGACCTTCATCCACATCTTGTTCGGTCTCCCATGACGTTCCAGATCGAGATCTTCAACGCGTCGTATCGGTGCATCTATGGGTCTGCGTTTAACACGCTGAAACGATCTTAAGCGATTTTCCCGCATCTTCTCGTCGATGGACGCCACACCCAATTTGTAACGAATATCTTCATTGTGCGCCTTATCTCTCTCGTGTTACCGGACATCCACCGTAACATATGCATCTCTGTAACGTTCATCTTCTATGATGACTTTGCTTAATAGCCCAACACTCGGAGCCATAAAACAAAACAAGTCTAATACTCATACGATAGAACTTTCTCTTAAGCGTTAAAGGAAAATTACGATCGCACATGATCCCTATTGCATTCTTCCATTTTGTCCATCTAGCTTGCTCTTCGGTTTTTCATAGAATAAAATAAATAATACTTAATCAAACTTGCTGATTTCAATACGTAACATTTCAAATATAAAATCTAAACTCTATCCACACGTGTAATAAATACATTGCACAAAGTTTGTGGAGAAAATGTATATTATATATAATATAATATATTATAATTATATAACTCGACTAACGATATTGCACTTCGTCATAATGGGCTAAAAATTAAAGAAGAGTACTAAATGATTTTTAGGTTTATGTTTCATGGACATTATATTAAATTGTTATGCGTACTTTTTTTGAGCTACTTTTTTTGTCTCATGGACGACACATTACTCAAAACATTTACTCCGGCTCCAGCCCAAACTATCCCATACGTAGGTCCGCCCAGGCTCCCTATCTAATTGTGGTAAAAAAAATGTTTAGTATGTTGGATCATTTATCCAATAATGTTGGATCGTTAATCCAACGTTGGGCTTATATGTTAATAATTATGTGATACGAAATGTCATTAATAATAAGCCCGATAAAAGTGATATAAAGTTCGGTAAAACTATGGGCTTAATGTATCTAATAGGTTGTGGGCCTTTAATGGGTAGAGACTGTTGTAACTTGTGCTTACGATGATGGGCCGAAGCCCAAGTTACGGAATTAGGGCACCAGGGTTTTGGTGACCTAATATATAAAAGTGGTCATGGTCCCCAAATCACACGAGTCACTTTCTATACTACATCCCATCGATAGTTAGATCAAGAGAGAACTAAAGGAACTCTCAAGAGGTTCGTGCTGATTTGGAAGACCAACCACACGACGTTTCGCAAGCAATTAATCATACGGTGTAAGGTACGCTTCCGCAATCCAGTTATTTGGCTTATGTGTTTAATTCTTGATGATTTGACATGAACGCTCTTGGGTTTCGTTTTCGGTCCCAACAAGTGGTATCAGAGTTGTTTCATGTTGAATCATTGGGATTAAAGTTTATAAATTTTGTTTTGATTAGTTGTTTAATCTTAATCTCAAATTTAAGGATTTATGTTAATTTAAGGTAAATTTGAGAAACGGTTTCATGTGGTTGAATAAGGTATAAAGAAATTTACTTTCGTTGCTTGAGATTGAAATTAAATTTGAGTACGGTTTTGTGTGCTTCAAGTATGGATTCAGTTTTTTTTTTTATTTTGCTGCTGCGCTGCAATTAAGTCTGAGATGATTAAATTAAGTTCCGTATTTTGTTTATTTTATGGCTATAATCTCTGATTAATTGTGATTGAGAATGTTGCTGGACTTTGTCGTAATTTAAGATATACTTTTGGAAAGTTTTTCTTTGAATCAGAATTCCTTATCCTAAGTTTAATAAGGTTAATAAGAATATATCTCTGTAATGTATTCTTCATGGATTCAGTTTTGAGAAGAAAAAAAAAATAGAAATTCGGCAAAGATTAATATACGCCGACGGACGTCTTCCGTCGGGGTGAACAAACTCAATAAACGTCTTCCCATGGCCGCCCGACCACGGCGGATGAGGGACAGCAGCGGCGAACAGCTCTTCGCCGCTTGCTTTAAAATAAATAAAATAATAATAATATTAAAAGGGAAATCAAGAATCTTTAGAGATGAACCGACGCCGACGAACGTACTTTCGCCGGCGCTAAGTGATAAGCTTCAGGCGGCAGCAATAGCTGTTGCTTCGAGGTCTTAAAAGGGACGGATTTACAGCGGCTGTTTGAAAGAACTCCGACGAAAGGGGAACGTTGCTGCTCGGCGGCGAAAGGACACGTCGGAGAGGGACGGGTGGCGGCTCACAGATCTGCAGCTTGAAGGAAAGAGGCGGCGGCGATGTAGGTGCTGCTTAAGAAGGAAGATGACAAAATTGCATACCAGTCCTTAATAAATAATAAAACTGCAATTTTAAACTACACTTTCTTCAAATTGCAAAACAGTTCCACTAATATTGCAATCAAGTTTTATCAAGTGCATTTTGGCCCCTGTCAATTGCAACTCTAGTCCAGATCTTTTGTAAAATTGCATCCCTCTCCTGTTAATTGCAAAACGTCCCCTGACAATTGCAATTTCCGCCCAGATCTTTTCCCGAATTGGAATCAAGTCTAATTATATTGCAATTTCAGTCTTTACATCTTGCAAATTGCAAAGAAGCCCTAATATATTGTAGATAAGTTTCTTATTACTACAAAATAGTCCTAGAAAATTCCAATTCCAAATTGGCCTTTAAGTTTAATAAAATTATATGGCCCAACTATAACTAAAGTTAAAGAATTAAAGTTTTAGCCTTTAATAAAATTAAAGCAAAAGATTAAAAATTTGGGCGTGGGTCAAGAAACTGGAGCAGGATACAAGTCGAGTTTGACTTGTCCAGTCCCGACTCAGTCAAAGGTCAAAACCTTGACCATTGACTTGTGATTAAAAAGGATAACTTTTTATAGAAGCCCAATTTTTCGGTACAATCTTGAATTCTAATATTGGAAAAGTTATATGTGTATATATTTTTAGATATGTTAATTGAAGCAACATCTCGCAAAAGTGAGCTCTCTTGTGAAAATTAATTTATTTGAAAATATAAATGGTAATGTGCATGTAACTTATGTGAATGTCCATCGGCCAAAAGGAAGATCGATGTTTATCAGAATTGCATGCATACTTGCAGAATTAAACTTGTGATGATTACGCGGTTTTGCATGTGAACATAATATCGGCCAAAGGTAGAGTTATGTTCGACATTTATTGTCAAGGTTTAATTACTGCTTCAAGATACCACTTACAAGTTAACATTTGGTCAAAGATAAAATGTTAATGGAGTTCCGGTATCTTGAGATGGGAATTACCAATATTTGAATTTGATTTTGCTTCAAGGTTAATGTGAGCATGTATAAAATTTATTATGTTGTAGCACATGCTACTTATAATTACCAACATTACTACCAACATAAATTCTATTTCGTTATTAAAGCACTTCAATTTTTATCATGAATCTTCATCTTGCGTTACAGATTACTTCTCTACCACATCTTAAGGATAAATTTACCTTTGCAACAAAGGTAATATAAAATTGTGGTAGAAAATATTAAACGCACGTGTAGGATGGTCATGAACAAGGTAATCTTAGTAACTTTTAGGGGCATTATTTCAAATATATATATATATATATATATATATATTTAAGTTAAGTTCCATAAGGATATAAAAATAAAGTTGTCCATAATGATAAGTCTAAAATATATACATTCTTGACAATTTTAATTTTCAAATATGTATGAGGAAAGGATGATATTAGGGAGTAAATCTCGAAATATCTCGTATTACCTTAATACCTAAGGACAAAGCAAAATGCAATCTTATGAAAGCTGCAAATATAGCAACTCGGAAGAAACAACAAAAGTCACCAATTAAATTGGAAAAGAAAAAAAAAAGTTGTTTCTCATTTGAGTTTTAATCTTAAGGAGAAACAGTGCACTAATTGTCATGTTAGGCGTGCCAAATGGTGTATTTCTTAATTTGATAATTTCACAAATTAAATTAATTTTGGTTACATAGAGCCGTGTGATGAATAGATTAAGTCGCAGTATCTTACATCACTATGTCTATGAAATGTTCTCTAAAACGTCTAAAGTCAAATGATGCTGAAAGATGCATCTATTTGCGTGATGACAATAAGTTCAATTTGAGGCAATAAATGAAATTTAATTTACTATGAAAGAACTATTTTTCAAGGTTTATTTTGGTAAAGTCTTTCTATTTCGTTTTTCGGGAGAAAATCATTACCTTTTAAATAAATTAAGACATTTCTTGATTTATCAAGTTACTAAAGAAAATTCAGTTTTTTGTAAAAGTTTTGGCTTTAAAAGTTCTCGAGTTCTTTCTACAGTTGCGAAAATCATTTTTTAAGTAGTATAATTGCCTCATAAATCTTTTACTATAGTACTTAAGGTACAAAAGTTATATTAATCTGTGAAAATTCAGTGAAGTTATGGTATATGAGATCAAGTCATACCTCCTAAAGGAGAACAAGGACTCATGTTACTATAATTCTCAAACATAGGGTGTGTTGTTAAAGTTGAGAGTTTACCCAACTTAAGGATCAAAACATTATGTTCATCCAAAATATTAATTTGGTGTACTTATTGTTTCAAGTTCACCCAATATAGTTTGTTAAATTCCTATAGAGAAATGTAATATCATCTTTAGGTACATCATAAAGGGTTAATTCCACATTAATGGTGTCACTTAAAAGATGAAATATGACAATTAAAATTTCTCTAATGTGAAGCTCTTGAGATTGCAACCTACATTATATAGAATATTTACTAAAGTACTTACTTGTTTAGAATATCCAATTAAAAGTAAAGTCTTGTTGACTTTAAGATCATAATCTGAATTCTATAACGGTAAGTTACTTTAAGTATTCTAAAGAAGTCTAAGTTAAAAGTTTTAGATCCCACATTAAAGTCAACTTTTAAGACAAAAATAAATGTTTGGGTCTTTGACGATGCGGAGTTTGCGGGGGGAGATAAAGTTGAAGACATTGTCTTTCAGAAGGAATATGTTTGTATTCTTATGGATGTTGAATAGGTCTTGACTTCTTTGTCATTCTATTCAATACTATGCAAGTTAAGACAATGTCAAGGAAACTCCCGTTTAGATAGTACTTTCAAAAGAACAAACTTCGGCATCTCAAGAACCATAACATTAAAGATATACTATGAATTATACGAGATGGATATGATTACTGTCTCTTAATGGCAACATTGTGGGACAATATATATAGTGCATCCAGAAAACCTTGTGTCAAAAGACGCATGGATTATGGTTTGCAAGCTTAGAAAATCCATCTGAGTATTTTAGTAAAGTTTTGAATGGTATTTCAAGTTTATCAAGTAATTGTGTCAATTAATTTTGAGATGAATTTAGTAAATATCATAAGGTCTGTGGGAGTAAAACTATAGTGTAATTGCATTGCCTTTGATACTCTTTCTTATAAGAGACTACTACAATTTAATTAATGCCCTAAAAGCTGTTCTTGAGCAAAAGGTAATAAAGAAATTTCCATATGCCTTAGCAATGGAGATTCTTAAGTATGCTCGAATTATAATAAATGTTGGTATGATATTTAAGTAATTCAGAAAAGACCATTAGAAAGCAGCCAAAATGAGTCTTATAGTACTTAAAGTATTTTAAAGGATACATGCTTACATGTCGGAGGTCAGGTCAGTTTGAGATCGTAAAGTATACTGACTCCGATTTCGGTAGATGCCTAAAAGTATGGTTTTACATTAGGCTATGTTCATCTGCTTGTCATGAAAGTCATTTTAGAAAGAGTACTTAACCGTCTCGTATGGTAAATACTTTCATGACAACGGTGTCCATAGTGTGTTATATGGCGTTCAATTATAAAAGTATGACTGTATACTTTTGTCACAAGGCTGCGTGAAGTGGATAGCGTTAAAACGTGCCACTAAAGTTATTTTGTGACAATAATCAGCAGTTATACATTCTAACAATAGGATATTTATAATGTCAAATTACACTAGACATCATATTCCTAGTTGTTGAATAAAGAGTTCAGAGTAAACAGTCGTTTATAAAGCGCATCAACACAAACTCCATATCGTGGATCCACTAATTAAAGAAGTATCATCCAAAAGGTTTTATGAGCTGGTCGCTCATATGGATGACACATCAGTTAAGGAAATTCAGCTTCTGTGGGAGTTTGTAGGTGTTTTACACTATAGACGCTTTTGGTTAATCCAGTTTAAGGATTTTTAAGGTTGTTTCTGCAGAAATAAAGTTTGAAGTAAAGTTATACTCTGATTGAAGGTTGAGTTTTGATCTCACTAAGGTTTAAGGGAGGACTAGTTGGAAACAGACATGTTATGGTCACGTTACATGAAGTTTCCATGCTACGCATCCACATCATGATCTATGTCATTCAGTTATATTGACATACGTGACCGTTGATGGGTCGAGTCACGATAAATGCGACAAAGACCCCTTCGATTCTATGTTGGTATGATTGATGGACGGGATTGGTTGTAGATACATTCGGTAATGACAGTAAAGGAGCTCAATTCGATTAAGCATAATTATAAAGTTCACATATAGCCCAAGTGGGAGATTGTTGGATCATTTATCCAATAATGTTGGATCGTTAATCCAACGTTGGGCTTATATGTTAATAATTATGTGATACGAAATGTCATTAATAATAAGCCCGATAAAAGTGATCTAAAGTTCGGTAAAACTATGGGCTTAATGTATCTAATAGGTTGTGGGCCTTTAATGGGTAGAGACTGTTGTAACTTGTGCTTACGATGATGGGTCGAAGCCCAAGTTACGGAATTAGGGCACCAGGGTTTTGGTGACCTAATATATAAAGGTGGTCATGGTCCCCAAATCACACGAGTCACTTTCTATACTACATCCCATCGATAGTTAGATCAATAGAGAACTAAAGGAACTCTCAAGAGGTTCGTGCTGATTTGGAAGACCAACCACACGACGTTTCGCAAGCAATTAATCATACGGTGTAAGGTACGCTTCCGCAATCCAGTTATTTGGCTTATGTGTTTAATTCTTGATGATTTGACATGAACGCTCTTGGGTTTCGTTTTCGGTCCCAACATAGTAAGCTAAGTTTTGAAAGTTTTAATTTGAACGTATGAGGATGCTAGCATGTCGGATTTGCATGAAAAGGGATTCTGCAGGAAAACAATATGCCAGTTAAACGGCATTTTGTGTTGCGCAGTAATACAATAAATAAAAAATTATACATAAACGAAAAGCAAAAACACGAAGAATTATTTATCTAGTTTGTCTATGACTACCTCTGGGGGAGATACCAAAATCGGATTTCACTATATATTTTTGTCGTAGAGTTACAATTACAAAAGAGATTATCTATATTATGCAGACTCCTAATACGAATTTTACATGGACTAAATGGCCCAAAACATTAGCTTGGATTTACAGTACGGCCCGAGTCAACATTTAGACTCCACAAGTCAACACTTTGAATTAAGGATAAACAAAATAAAAAACTCCCAACTTATATTTACAATACGAGATTGACTTCACGTCTCAGTTTTGTACGACTTGTCCAACAACCCATAGTAAAAAGTGTGACGTGCCCCAAATCAAATCACCCTTAATTTTCAAATAATATATATATTTTTTTGGTGTTTCCTAAAGTATATCATCACAACCCCCAACATCATGTGTTATATTATTGGTACCTCTAATGTTTGAATTGGGTTACTGAAACGAAATCAACTTTATTGATGAACATGAATCGATTGAATCGAAGAGAAACGAATGATTCTTCTCTCTAACATTGTAAAATCAAAATTTGGAATTGAAAAGGTGAAGTAAAGTGTAGTACCCGCTCCACTATTTATTCTACATTTTACTAACTAAACTAACTTAACTCACTAATGACAGCTTAAATTAGTCAATTAAGTTGACTTTCCATTTAAGGAAAGTCTTTAAAACGGCTATAACAGTATTTTGAATAAGTTTTCCAAAATTGAACCTTTGATGTAAATGTGTTAAGAACCCCCTCCCCCCTAAAAGAGGGGAGTGGATATCAAGCAATCCCATCTTGGAGATCATGATGTTGAGAGGCTGGAGATCATGATGTTGAAAGGCTTGAGAGATAATGGCTTAGTAAGGATGTCAACCACTTGAGAGTCATTTTTGATGTGAACCACCTTGATCAAGGCTTGTTGCACCATCTCTCTAGCAAACAAGCAATCTATTTGTATGTGCTTGGTCCTTTCATGTTAAACTGGATTAATAGCTATGCACATACCACACTTGTTGTCAGTGAAGATTAATGGAATTCTTGTTTTAGTGGCATCAAGATCAAGTAACAGTTATTTGAGCCACATAACTTCACGAGTTGTTGTAGCTACTACTCTGTATTCAGCTTCAGTTGAGGAGCGGCTAACCGTTGGTTGCTTCTTAGCTTTCCAGGAGATTAGAGATTGGCCCAAGTAATCAACATAACCAGAGACACTTCTTCTGGAATCAAGGCAGGCAACCCAGTCAAGTTGGATAGAATAATCCCTTCACTGGGTTGTTTTTTTTTTGTATCTTAGTACTCTGTAAGCAGCTGCTAGGTGAGTGGCAGTTGGTTGAGACATGTACTGAGTGAGAGATTGAATGCTGAAGCTAAGATCAGGTCTTGTGATGGTGAACTAAAGCAGTCTCCTAACCAATCTTCTATAAGTTGAAGGATCTTCTAGTAACTGTGCATCTTATGCTTTGAGCCTAGTAGAGGAGTCCATAAGTGTGTTTACTTGTTTGTAAGCAAGGTATCCAAGTTTTGATAAAATATGCAATGCATATTTTCTTTGACACAAGCTTATCCCTTTATTTGATCTGGCAATCTCTATTCCCAGCATGTATTTTTGAGTGGTCCAAAAATATGGATATTCAGTTGGGGGTAGGTGAGTTCGAGGTCGTTAATGAGCTAGGTGGTAACGAGGACGATGATGGAGAAGAAGAAGGCATAGACAGTGATGCGAATGAGGATGAGTATGACTTTGAATATTCAAAAGAAGACTAGTTCTTGCCTTTTCCTTTTCTTCAGTATCACTTGTAATTTAGTATATATGTGTTAGTCACCTTTTTTCTGGGTAAAATATTTTGTATGTTAGTATATATGAATTAGTGCCCCCCCCCCCCCCCTTTGTAAAATATTTTGTATGTTAGTATACTAAAAACCGACAAAAACAAAAAAAAATAGTTCTACAAAACAAATACTCCCACATTAATAACATTAATAAAAAAGTCCAACATTAATAGTTAAAAGTCCAACATTAATAAACTAGTCCTACATTAATAAAAAAGTCCAACATTAATATTTAAAAGTCCAACATTAATAAAAACAACTATCCGCCACATGATCACTATCCCCCCCCCCCCCCCCCCATCATCACTAGGCGGATACACGAGCCTCTCATCACCAGAACTCTTAGCCAAATCATATATATCATCCAAGGTCGCCAATGGATCATCATCATCAACACCATCACCACCCTCATCAACACCATCACCACCATCAACAACAACATCATCATCATCACCATTTAAGTCCTGGACCTCATCACCCATCATATCGACATCATCACCACTCCCCTCATCATCACTATCAACATCATCGACATACTCGGTGGCGGTGGAAGTAATGGGAGCAAAAGGATCTGGTCTCGGACGTGTCAGCCTCGAAATCCTAAATGTGCCTCCGCTCATAATAGCACTCCCCATGAACAAGTCTAACGAAAGCTCTCTCACTGGTTGGCTTGTCTCCGTCTGCATGTCCTCTCTAAAATCCCGCAGCCAGGTCGCCATGGAGTCGACTCTGCGGTCATGTGTCGTCCTCAACTCTATGTTCTACTCCTGGACCTCCCTGAGTAACTCCCGCCTGTAGTTTGGCTCTCTCCCGCACTCAATGTCGAAGTCCCGTGGATCAGCATAGCTTGGTAAACCCTGCGTCTTCCTCTTCTTGATCCTCCCTATGACCTTCTTCCACGAATCGGCGTCCCATTCGGGCAAATCCTTGTCTTCTACTGCATCCGGATTTTTCTTCTTCAATTCCTTCATGTAAGTCTTCTGTTGAATTTTTAAAGATAATTAAAAAGATGAATTAGTTCAAAGATAATTAAAAAGATAAATTAAAATCAATATTTAGATTATAATAAGAAAGTGTAATGAATTCATCAGTGGTAAATGAGTACAAAATTTAAAACATTTACGTAAATAAGTCTGGTCACCTCAGACTTCCACTCCCGCCTTAAGGGTATGCATATACCTCTGCCAGTCCCCGACACCCTCCTCGTATGGCCTACCTTGTAAATCTCGTCGTGTCTGATAGGGTGCGTGCGGTTGGGCTTATTCCTCTCCTTAATATTTAAGGTAATAGTTGGTTAAAATTCTTTTTTTTAATAGGTAATCAATCTAACCATCTAACAATAATCGACACCAAAATTCTTATTCAATTTAAACTAATATTTCTTCACTTTAAACTAATCAATCATTTTAAAAAAAAAAAATCTTACAAATTAACATTTTAACTACAAATAAAATATTTAATCAATTTTAAAAAAACATACCAGTCGCCGCCTAATCTCCTCGTAGTCAATGGAACCACCGTAAAAGGTGGCGGGCGCCTCGCCGTCCTCCACACCGCCTTGCCTAGCTTTCTTTCCCTTCTTGGACTTCTTCTTATGCTCATCGATGTCCCAGTGTGCTACCGCCTCTTTTTTCAAAGTTTCGCTCATCCACGACGTCTTTCTCTTGCCCCGATACTTCTCCTTGTCTTTGTTCTTAAAGTACTGCTCATTTGCCTTGTTCAACATACGCTTGTAAATCTCCTTCGCCTTCAGCTGGTATGCCCTATGTACTTGACCCCTCTCTGACAAACGAATCCCATAGACTTTCTACAAAAAGGATTAAAATAATATTGTAATTCATTAAAAGTCACTGAATTAATACCCTAAATTAAACAATATTTGAAAAACACTACATTTGATACACTAAATTAATAATTATTAATAATTCATTAAAAACTCACCGTTAATCTTTCTCTCGTCGTACCTCCTCATGTATCCGCAAGTAGGAGGGCCAAAAAGTCGTCATAAACTGTCGAAGGAGTGAAGTGATCGCCTTCGCAATCTCACGACTAGAGGGTTTAGAAAAATAACCACACTTCAATTCTATAAGCTTCTTCTTTTCCCCAGCCTTAACCGCAGTAACCCCTACATTTGGTCCCCCACTTGGGAGAGACTGGCTCGGTCCTGGAGTCCCGATCGACCTCTGGCTCGGTCCAGCTTTGATGTCGGCTACAGGTGGTGGAGTTTGAACTCTGCTAGATTCGACTGATGGGGGCACGTGAGTCCCAACAGAGTCTGAAGTATGTGGTCGTGGCAGCTGGGATGCGGTGGACTCTGCTGATCGGGGTCTAACACCAGCTCCGGGGATAGGCTCCTCATCACCTACAAATTGTTGGCGTTGTAATGTAGGTGTCCTCGATGTAGATCCGTCACCTGACCCGAGTGGCGGGAGGGATGGCTCGGCTAAATCGCTAGGCTCTGCACCACGATCCGAGCAGACAATCCGTATAGGTCGGCAACTACCTCGACCCCCGCTACCACTACCACGGCCATCACCTCCACTACCACCACCACGCCCAACACCTCCACCAACACATTCACTACCACTAACACCACCACGACTAACACCTCCACTACCACCACCATGACCAACACCTCCACTACCACTAACACCACCACACCCAACCCCTCCACTACCACGGTCAACACCACCACGACCAACACTCCCAATACCACTAACTCGCCCAACACTACCAGTACTCGATACCCCACCACGACCAACGCTACTAGTACCACTAACCCCACCACGACCAACACCTCCACGACCTCGACCTCCACTGCCACTGTTGGTCTTACGTGATGACATGCCGAATATATGTACTGTGAAAATAATAAATATAACATTTAAATATCAATTCAACATTTAAATAACAATATTATATTTAATCTAACACATGTAAACTTTAATTTAAACTAACAATTGTGCATTTAATATAACACATGTAAAATTAAACTTAACGTAAAAATTATAATATAAACTAACACATGAAAATTCTTATTCACTTTTAACTAATCAATCTTTTTTTTCTTTAAACTAACAATCTAATCAATCTTTAACCTAACAATCTATATAATCTAATAATCTTACTAATTCAAATTTAACAATCTAATTTTCACAATCTAATCTAATTTAAACTAATTAAAATTTAACAATCTAATTTTTACAATCTAATTATAAACTAATCGAATCTAATTTAACAATCTAATTTTCGCTTTAAACTACTAATCAATCTTTAAATTAACAATATAACACATGTAAAATTAAACTTAAACTAAAAATTATAATTTTAACTAACACATGAACAGTCTTATTCACTTTTAACTAATCAATCTTTTTTTTCT
The DNA here is from genome assembly GCA_948329865.1 of Linaria vulgaris. Lineage (NCBI taxonomy): Eukaryota > Viridiplantae > Streptophyta > Magnoliopsida > Lamiales > Plantaginaceae > Linaria > Linaria vulgaris. The sequence goes on from OX415251.1 coordinate 43,321,681, forward strand.
TTAAACTAACAATATAATCAATCTTTAAATTAACAATCTAACAAACTAATAATCTTACAAATTCAACTTTAAACTACTAATTATAAACTAATTTAACAATCTGATTTTCACTTTAAACTAACAATATAATCAATCTTTAAATTAACAATCTAACAAACTAATAATCTGACAAATTCAAATTTAAAATTGATCTTAGAAGACTTAGAACTTGATCTCTCATCAGTGAATCACTAAATAGGAAAGAAAGACTAGCCATTCGTCGAAAAACTACATTGGAGAATCACCCGAATGAGAATCTGGTCATTCATCTGTAGACACTTAAAATTTGTGTTTAATTAAATCTCGACACGTGGAGATTAATATATTAATTTTTTTATTTATTTTTCTATTTTATTTTGGATTTATAATAAATTTATTTCCAAAGTAAAGTAGTTAAATTTATTAATTTTAATATATATGATGGATAAATTGAATAATGTCTTATTTATTAATTGGAGTTAAATTATCCAATTAAATTAAATAATGACAAGTCTTGTAGAGCAAGAAAAGGAAAATAAATATATATTATTTAATCCTAATATTTTAAAGGGTTAAATAAATATATTTATCAAATATCACGACAAGGAAAGTCTTCTCCTCCAAGATTGAATATTCAAGAGATATCTAGAAGATTCATTTAGATCAAGTCTTCCATATCAAGAAATTGTAGACGCGATCACAACCGTTCATCTCATCAGGAGATTCTGATTGAGATTCACTCCACAACTATAAATAGAGGTGGTCTTGAAGAAGAAAAAGACACACAAAAACAAATACTCACAAGTTGAAGAGGGAAAAGCTCTAAGTTTTTCGCTCCACCAAACTCATCCATCTTCAAGTGTTCTTCGCGGCATTCAATGTATCCTTCATCCATCTTCAAGATGTTCTTCGTTAAGAACTTCTTTCAATCCGCCATCAAGCCTCATGTTCATCCAAAAACCGTTTTTTGAAGATCGTGTCTCTGTCAAGAAGATCAAATCTTCAATAAATTCAAGAAATTCAAATCAAGTTCATACCATTCTTCAACAACATTCAAACCAAAAATCTATTTTGATCCGGGATCAAGTCACAAGACCCTCGGAAAACTGTTTTTGAAGATCAAAATCAATGCTAGGAAGATCAAAACCCAAAAATCCAAAGAAGTGAAGACGAAGATCATACCAATCTTCATCAACCTTCAAATCAAATTCCAAATCAAGAACATCTTTCGATCCGAGATCAAGCCGTAAAGCCCTCGAATCGGCGTTTGTCAAATCCTAAGTCAAATTGGTGTTTATCAAATCCTAAGTCAAATCGGTCTTCATCAAATCCTAAGCCAAATCGGTGTTCATCAAATCCCCAAATCAAACTGGTGTTCATCAAATCCCCAAATCACGAATTATACTTTAAACTTAATCAAAATTATTTTGTAATCCTTTTCTTGTTTTATTTTTCAGAATTCAAGAATTTGTGATTACAAATTTGGCACGCCCGATGGGACCTCTCTACCTCCCATCTCCTTTCATCAAGAACAACAAGTCAACCATATGGCACTAGTTAAGACAAGAAGGATGTCCGATTTATTGGCTGATCCATCCACGAAGATGCCAAGTGAAGTCATCCACGATATTGTTCAAAAGGACTCATTTGTCTCCAATGACGTCAACAATGATGGGGATGTCGAGAGCGACGACTCCTCCCCACCAACTCCTCACTCCGCATCAGTTTTTTCATCTCCGCCGGATACAGTGCACGCATTGACAACAAGTGCTACAACTTTGGAGGAATAAATTGGGATGATGACCAAAGCCATAGAGCTGCTGAACAAACATGTGCAAGACCAAAACTCTAAGATAGAAAAATTGTTGAGTAAGGAAGACAAGGTGAAAGAAAGTCATGTAAAGGAACTGAAGTTTGGAGGCTTTGAAGAGGGTGAAACATCCCTGAAGCAACTATCCAATGAGAAGGAAAAGTCTATTGCCAAGGAGTTCCAAGTCTCTTCAAATGGCATGATCCCTGTCGATCGATTGAAGGAGTTCATCATGGGAACTATCAAGGACAAGCTAGACGGAGGCTTCAAATCATCATTTTCCTATTCCAAATCGTACACTCAAAAGATATATAGCTTGAAGATGCCAAATGGTTACCAGCCACCCAATTTCCAGCAGTTTGATGGCAAAGGCAACCCAAAGCAACACGTAGCTCACTTTGTTGAGACTTGCAACAATTCCGAAACTTACAGTGATCATCTTGTCAAGCAATTTGTCCGCTCATTGAAGGGAAATGCATTTGATTGGTACACTGACTTGGAAGCAAACTCGATTGATAGTTGGGACGAGTTGGAGCAAGAATTCCTCAATCGCTTCTACAGCACAAGAAGGACCGTCAGCATGATCGAACTCACAAATGCTCGCCAATGGGATGAAGAGCCAGTGATTGATTACATAAACCGTTGGAGAAACTTGAGTCTCAATTGCAAGGATCGGTTGTCCGAGACCTCGACTATAGAGATGTGCATCCAAGGCATGCAATGGGAGCTTCGTTACATTCTTCAAGGAATACAACCAATGACGTTTGAAGAGTTAGCAACTCGTGCTCATGACATGTAATTGAGTATGGTGGCAAGCGGAGTCAATGGACCACCTATGCAAGATCCGAGAAGATTCAAAGACAAACAAGATGCAAGGCATGGAGGCAAACCTTTCAACAAAGCACCTACCAAAGAGTCTATGGCGGTGAATGTTGCTCCGTTAAGAATCCAAGCCAAGGCAAATGATAACAGTGACCAACAAAAAAGCATTGCGGCATCTGAAAAGGTCGGTAATTCACAAGCTAATGAGCAAAGGAGGACGACACTCAAAGAGATGCGGTCAAAGCGATATCCATTCCTTGATTCTGACGTTTCAGCCATATTTGGCGATTTGCTCAAGGCTAATCTGATTGAACTGCCCGAAATGAAGAGACCAGAAGAGGTTGGTCGCTCTGATGATCCTAATTATTGCAAGTATCACCGTCTCGTAGGACACCCAATTCATGATTGCTTCATATTCAAAGATAAGGGGATGCGGTTGGCTCGTGATGGGAAGATCACTCTAGAAGAGGATGTCGCGTCATCAAACCTTGTTGCACTCTCAAGCCAAGTTGACAGTCTAGACGACTCCCACATCGTCTTTTCATGCAATGCGACTCACGAAGAAGAGAAAATCGCAGACTCTACCTCAAAGACTGCTCATGTCACGAACCAATGTATGTCCCCTATATGCTTCACTGATGAAGACCTTCTGCTCGGTTCCAAGCTCCACAACCGACCACTATTTGTAGCCGGCTACATTCGCAAGCAAAGAGTCAACCGAATGCTGATTGACCGAGGCTCTGCAGTCAATATCTTACCTCTACGCACTTTGAATGAATTAGGGATCTCGGTGGACGAACTATCAAGTAGTCGTCTGATGATCTAAGGTTTCAACCAAGGGGGCAAAGAGCCATCGGCATCATAAGATTAGATCTTCTTATTGAAGATATGTCATCTAGTACGATGTTCTATGTCATCGAATCCAACACATCCTACAACATGTTATTGGGTCGACCTTGGATACATGAAAATGGCATTGTTCCTTCAACATTACATCAGTGCTTTGGATATTACCAAGATGGAGTCGAAAGAAAGGTACATGGTGATGTAAAGCCTTTTTCTGATGCTGAATCACACTTTGCGGATGCAAAATACTACATTAAAGGAAAGAGCACCGTGAGACTCAATGGAACCGAACAACTCCAGCAGCATGGTGTAAACGGCTCCGATAGCACAAGTAACACGGAGAAGAGTAAGATTAATGGATCTCCCCTTGGGACAAAGGCTTTGAAAGAACTTACATTTCCTCTTACAACACTTGAAAGGAAAGGGCCATCTTCTCCACTTAAAGGATTTGTTCGTCCATCTAAAGGATCCGAAACAGAGCATGGAACATTGCCCACGAAGAAGATTGAGGAATGCTTTGAACCAAAAGCTTTCAAGTTGCTAGTCAAAGCTGGATATGACCCTAATGAAGAACCACGACTGGAAGGCCTCACTCTTGATGCTGCTGCAGAGAAGCCATTCGGACTCAATACCACACAAGTCATGTTAAAGGAGAAAGGGCATATCGTTCCAAACATTCGTATAGGCCTTGGCTACAAGCCACCAAACCCAGTTCTTATTTATATAAAAAGAGCTAACGCCAACTACGTAGGCGAAGTAGAGGGCTCAACCATAGGCCGTGAAGAGAAGATGCCACACATGTCGGTCTTTGATAGACTTGGTCCTAACAAAACGGTCTTTGATAGACTTGGTCCAAATAAAAGGTTCGATTGGAAAAGGTTGAGCGTTCCACATATGTCGACACACGCTAAGAGAAACCTCAAGTTATCAAGCTCTAAGAAAGTTCAAAGTCTGATCCCATCTCGAATGACTCACCGCGAAGGCTTGATAGTGTCTTGTGGTGAAACGCTCAAAGTCAAGTTGCAAACCGTGGTGCTCATGAAGATCAAAGATGGAGATGAAGAGAGTGTATGGTCGTCATGCCATATCACTTCTCATGAAGAAGATGTTGAAGAAGACGCGGAAGATGTGTTTGCTTGGTCATACAAAGAAATGCCAGGCTTGGACCCGAAGGTGGCAATACACAACTTATCGGTAAAGAAAGATGTTCGTCCCATTAAGCAAGCCCAAAGAAGGTTTAGACCTGACTTAGTCCCATTGCTCGAAGCCGAAGTTAACAAGCTCATTGAAGTCGGTTCATTAGAGAAGTCAAACACCCAACTTGGATTTCTAGCATTGTGCCGGTAAGAAAGAAGAATGGACAAATCAGGGTTTGCGTCGACTTTAGAGAATTGAACGAAGCATGCCCTAAGAATGACTTTCTTCTACCAATTGCTGAACTAATTATTGACACTACCATGGGACACGAAGCCTTGTCTTTCATGGACGGATCTTCCGGATACAACCAAATTCGCATGGCTCCAAGAGATGAAGAACTGACTGCTTTCCGTACTACAAAGGGTATATATTGTTACAGGGTGATGCCGTTTGGATTGAAGAATACAGGTGCTACCTATCAAAGGGCAATACAAAATATCTTTGACGACATGTTGCACAAGAATGTTGAGTGTTATGTAAAGTCGAGGGAAAGGAAAGATCACATAAGTGACTTACGAAAGGTCTTTGAGCGACTGCGGAAGTATCAATTAAGGATGAACCCTATGAAGTGTGTGTTTGGCATCACATCGGGAAAGTTTCTTGGTTTCATTGTTCGTCATCGAGGCATTGAAATCGAGCAAGCCAAGATTGATGCGATAGTTAAGATGTCGGAGCCACGAAATATTCATGAACTCAAGAGTCTACAAGGAAAATTGGTGTATCTCCGAAGGTTCATCTCAAATTTAGCCGGTCGTTGCCAACCTTTCAGTCATCTAATGAAGAAAGATGTTCCATTTATGTGGGACGAATCTTGTCGCAATACTTTTGAACGAATCAAGTCATATCTGATGAAACCTCCTGTTTTAGCCGCTCTTGTGTCGGGACGTCCCTTGATCCTATATATCGCTGCCCAAGAAAGATCAGGGGGGGCATTGCTCGCCCAAGAAAATGACAAAGGGAAGGAAAATGCACTTTATTACCTGAGTCGAACAATGACGCCAAATGAGTTAAAGTACGCTCCTATTGAAAAGCTTTGCCTAGCTCTTGTGTTCTCAATTCAAGAATTGAAGCATTACTTTCAAGCTCATACTATTCGCCTTGTATCAAGAGCAAACCCTTTGAAGTATGTCATGACAAGGTCGGTGTTGTCTGATCGACTTGCAAGATGGTACCTTCAGCTTCAACAGTTTGAGATTGCATATATCCCTCAAAAGGCCGTGAAAGTACAAGTATTGGCGGATTTTCTAGCCAACCACCATATTCCTGCCGAGTGGGAGTTAATGGACGACTTTCCTGATGAAGATGCGCTCGCGGTCGAAGTTTCTCCCCCATGGGAAATGTACTTTGATGGTGCCGCACATAGAAATAGAGTCGGGGCCGGCGTTATCTTTCTCACACCTAATGGAGAGGTCTTGCCGTATTCCTTCACATTGACTCAAAATTGCTCAAACCATGTTGCGAAATATCAAGCTTTGATACTCGGGTTAGAAATAGCAATTGAGCTGAGGCAACCCCACCTAAAAGTGTATGGTGATTCCAAGTTGGTCGTCAATCAATTGGATGGCGAATATGAGGTTAAGTAGCCAGAGCTCCTACCATATGTTGAGTATGCAATAAGATTGATCAAAAATCTTGGTGACGTTACTGTAGAGCATGTGCCGAGGAAAGATAATGGGCAAGCCGATGCATTAGCTAAACTTGCTTCTATGTTGGTTATATCAGAAGAGAAGACGTCAGTACCCGTGTGCCACAAATGGGTGCTCCCGCCTATTCTGGAGGGCAATGGTGAGCAAAGTGATAATAATGAAAGCCATGTTGTGGAGGTATACGAAGTTGAAGTGGAAGATTGGTGACAATCATTCGTGGACTACTTGAAGCACGGAAAATTGCCCAATGACGTACGTCAAAAGGTCGACATTAGGCGCCGTGCAGCTCGCTTCATCTTCTATAACGATACACTCTATATGCGCTCGTTCGATAGAGTTTTCTTGTGTTGCCTAGGAAAAGAAGAAGCTATGCAAGTTATGGAAGAAGCACATTCCAGAATTTGTGGAGCTCATCAGTCTGGTCCAAAGTTACATTTTCGCATCAAAAGAATGGGCTACTACTGGCCTACCATGGTTTTAGATTGCATGAAGTGCGCACAAAGATGTCAAGCTTGCCAATTCTACGCGAACTTCATCCATCAACCGCCTGAACCTTTACATCCGATTGTAGCTTCTTGGACTTTTGATTCGTGGGGTTTGGACGCTGTCGGTCCTATGACAAAGTCTTCTGGAGGACACTTGTACATCTTGGCTGCAACCGACTACTTCTCAAAATGGGCCGAAGCTGTGCCTCTCAAAGAAGTAAAAAAGGAGAATGTTGTCAACTTCATTCGTACCAATATTATTTACCGCTACGGAGTTCCCCGATGCATCGTCACTGATAATGGAAAGTCGTTTTGCAATAGTTTGATAGACAATCTGTGTGAGAAGTTTGGATTCAAGCAAAGAAACTCTTCCATGTATTATGCTGCTTCCAATGTCCTCGCTGAAGCGTTCAACAAAACTCTCTGCAACTTGCTAAAGAAAGTGGTGGCAAAGTCAAAGAAAGATTGGCATTAAAGAATTGGAGAGGCTTTATGGGCATATAGAACTACACACAGAACGCCAACTCAAGCAACCCCGTATGCATTGGTCTATGGAGTAGAAGCAGTTCTCCCTCTTGAGCAACAAATCCCATCTTTAAGGATAGCTCTGCAAGAAGGACTCACCGAAGAAGAGAATGCTCGCATGCGCTTGCAAGAACTAGATGCCCTTGATGAGAGAAGACTAGAAGCGCAACAAAAACTTGAGTGCTATCAAGCTCGTATCTCCAAGTCTTTTAACAAAAAGGTCCGCCGACGTTCCTTTCAAGTTGGTGATTTGGTTCTCGCAGTGAGAAGGCCCATCATTATCACTCATCGAACCGGAAGCAAGTTCACATCAAAGTGGGATGGTCCTTATGTCATCACAGAGGTATACACGAATGGCGCATATAAGTTGGTTGCCGAAGATGGATTAAGAATTGGTCTTATCAATGGAAAATTCTTGAAACAATACTATCCTTGATGACTAAAGCATGCTCCATGACGCACGAGCCTAAACTGCATGTTGCTCCTGGCCCGCATAAGTATAAATTGTGGATGGCAACCACCAATGGTAAATTATGTGGTTAAAATGATAACTTACCCCACTAAAGGTGTTTTATGTGGTTAAATTTTAAATACCCCACTTTGTTCAAAGTGGTTAAAGAATGAATACTCCTGGCCCGCATGAGTATAAACTGTGTACGGCACCCCCTTCAAATCAATCTTGATTTCTTTGAACTACGTTATGACTTGATCCTTTTATTGAGGTACGTAGGCAGCTTAGAAGTTTTCTAAGTTCAGTCATGAAATTTGCTTAAGTTGTTTTTGTTTCGTTATGTTACAGCATTCATGGAAAAGAAACATAATGCCAAATGCAATGAATAAATCAAAATGAGACAAATAAAGGTAAATCTTTTATTAATCTCTAAGTTTTGATGATGCTACAAATCCAAAGCAAAACAGAATAAAATATACCACTAAAGCAAAGATGAAGAAAAACAAAACAAGAGAAGTCTCTCTCAAAGAAAAGGCCTCACATCCCCCAACTCCAGTTGTGCAGTCTCCAAGTGTATCCTCATAACGTCCAATTCTTCTATCTCTGCGTCAGTAACTGAAGGAGTGCTTCTAAGGACGGACATCTTCTCTTCCAAATTAGAGATCTTATCTTCGGCACCTCGAACAAACTCCTTTTGGCTCTTTAAGGATGACGTCAAACTTTCTTTCTTCGACTTTAAGTCTTTCAATCTTCTTTTAACACTTTGAAGTTCATCTTCTGTGGACTTGATTTGTAAGGATCCCTTCTCCTTGTCAGCTTTGGCATCGGATATTTGGCCCCCTATTTCTGAAATTTGTTGAAGAAGTGATGAGCTTTCCAATACTACGGAGTTTCGCACATCATATGCAGCAGCTTGATCAAAAAGGTTGTTCACTAAGGCCTCTAAGGGTGCAACTTTTTCCTTCCCAACCAACTTCATTCTTTCAAAAACAATGCGGAATTCATCTTTAAAAGAAGAAATTTGGTTAATTGGTGCACGAACAATCCTCTCGCTAACATCGGCCCATAGAGAGTTGAGATACCTCTTGTCATGAATTTCCAATAGACTTTCACCCTTGAAAACAGAGACGGCAACATGTGGAGAGCTCTCCTTACCATTCTTTGAGTCTCTTGGTTTCAAATGCACTTTGTCATCTTTTGAAGGTTTGATGCCAGCACATGAAGTAGACCCTTCGCTTGTTTGAGGATGTTGCTCATCACCCTTCAAAGCAGAAATCCTCTCTTCACCCGCCTACAAGAAATATGTCGAAAGTTAGGGACATATACATGTATATATATATGTATGTATATATGTATGGAAATAAAGAGCAAAGTTGGCCAATACCTGTACAGCCAAGTCCAATGTCGCGGATGGGGTGCTCGAAAGACGGCAAGGAGAATTGACTTCTCTAGGATGCGAGACACTTGAGTCTTTCTTAACCATCTTCCAGTTGTGGTCGTCATTTTCGCTGCTGCCACTCTCTTTGACAATGCTTTTTCTCTTCGCTGATTCCTCTACCGCAATGTATGGCGAGTCTCGCGAGTTCTTCCCAAGAGGAGCAACTTGGTTGTCACGACTTTGTGCGACCTTGTCATCTCCACCAAGTACCAAGCGCTTTCGAGGTAAAAGTAAAGAGTTGATACTGTCTTCAAGGTAGCTCATATGGGTTTTGGTTATCCATGACTTATAACTATCCGAAAAGTGCCTTCTTGCGTTGAGAGGAGCATTGGGAATCCAAGCCTTTGAATATGTCCTTTGTGCAAGACTTAACCTCCAAAAACGAAGTCCTTCATGCAAAGAAGCTTCACGGTAGTCATTGATGAGTACGCCAGGGACATCTTGATAATATCCAAATTGTCGGCCGAATCGATGTGGACTATAGGGCTCAACATCAAAGGTCTCACCTTGCCTCAGAGTAAGATAGCACGATCGAAGGTTGATAAAATAATCATGCTCTGCTTCGCCAAGGGTACCGCAATCCACAAGTGTGACGTTATTGACGTTTGGAAGAAGGTTGCATGCCCAAGTGGTGTAGTCTCCTTTGTGAATCCTCTTGCGGGCTTCTTTTGGATCAAAAGGCCTTGCTCCATTTTCTCCCGAAAATACCGTCATGCCAGGTTTCTGCGACTCTGAGTGGATGGAAAACTGAGTCTTGAAGTATAGCGCCACCCACTCGTAGACAAAATGGATCAGAAAAGGAAGGCACCCTCGAGACGGTTGAGTAGACCTTGATATTGCATTCAACCCTTTGTAAATCGACGCTAGTACTGGAATGGCAAGGCATACTCTTTGACCGCTGACTATAAGACTCGCTATCTTGAATGTACTAGGACGGATAAAGCCAACATCCTTCACAGGGAGAACAAAGATGCACAACCAACAAGCTAAGTGCGCGGCCAAAAATGTCTCTTCCTTCCAATTACCTTTGACACCGAGTTGTGAAAACAGAATCTCTTCTTGCGAAGACAACTGACTGCATGGCTCGAGCTTCCCGGAAGGGTTGTGTGTCGATTGAGATCGGTGCACGCTTCTTCTCTCCTTGCGTGATGGGGGACATTTGTATTTGACTTCTTTCTTCGACCAAAAGTTGATCCATTCTTTGATTGGCACTCGAGGATCGTCATCACCAACATGTGCTCGGATTAGGTGGAACGCGTGGAACAAAGCTCTGCATGACCGCGGCAGGTGATAGTTGTCTTTTTCTTTGCCAAAAATTTCTTTTTCGCTCGGTATGACTTCGTCATATAGGGATCCAAATATAGGCAGACCGGCAAGATGTTCCAAGTCCCATAAAGAAATCGAGAGCTCTCCATGGGAAGTGACAAGGGTGTTTGTAGACGGTGACCATGCTTCGCACAAGGCTTTTAAGATTTCCAAATTGCACTCGTATGTGAATAAGGACGCATAGACCGGCTCGTACGTATTGGTAGAAGTAAGTGTAGGCTTGCACCGAACAAGAACATCTTCTGTCCACTCCCAATATCCGGGGAAGTAATGGATTTCGCCGTGAAAGTGAAGAAAGGCATCGTCCCACATGGAATCTCCTTTGGCAATGCGTCGCCCCAAGGTATCGAAAGGAAGATCACCGTTTGATACTCGGTGGTGAGGAGAATGGAGCACGAACGACGGCAGAGATCGATTGGAGGACTTAGGAAGCTCTTCGGTCCAGTCTTTAGGCTTAGTGGTGTTAATCAAAGTGGGCCATCGGCTTGTGAAAATTCCGGCAAGAGGGGTACCAACTTCCAATATCGTGTCCCTTTGATTTTCATCGCCGGTGATGGTTAGAGTCTCAATTCCCTTCGAATTATACGCGTGACCGAATTTCACCATTGTGCGTGAACTGTCAACACAAAGAAAAAACAAAAGAGTTAGAAAAAAAAAATACAAAGTAGTACAAAAGAAGGGAAACATTGAAACAAAAAGAATGGGTGCAAATAGGCCTACAGTGTTGAACAAAAGTCTCGTCCGTCTGGCGTTCGTCGGTTTTCGCCCTTGTTCCTCGATCACCTTCTCCGAATGGCTGCACAACAAAAGAATAGAAGCAATTAAATCCTTGTGATTATATAATATGCATCATATATATTATATATATATGTATATATAAGCGTATCAAAAAAAAGAGGAAGAAGGAAGTCACTGTTCATCACGACGTCGACGAAATACATGGAAAAATCTACACCAAGGTGCTCACCAAGTTTGAGAAAATTGCAACAGAGCTAACGTGAAACTCGGAAAAGAGATTGTAAAAAAAATAGAATTTGCTGAAGCTTAATGAAGTTATTCTCTGTTGGTGAATGAAAAACTGCACGCTGCTTGGCCCTCCTTATATAGGTGAGGATGGGTGTTGAATTTGGAATTTACGATTTGGGAAGTTACTGTATGAGGAAACTACGACACCAGCAAAAGGGATGTTTCCACTTCACCTAGACAAAGTACAGATCACTTTCAAAGTACAGATCGGCAAGTGAGATGAGATTCCGTGAATTTTGCGTAAAGAACTATTTTCCTTGTGATGATAACTGGAAAGGAAAATTTAAGAAAGAAAATGCACGCATAATTCATTGTTTCTATATAAGAAGCAAAAAGAATTAATCAGCTGCCACGGAAGTATATACAGAAAGAGGATACTTGGAAGGAATCTTTCTTTTATTGAAAGCAAATACTCCCTTAACAGAATCTAAGAACTAGAAATAGAGAAGCTTGGACAACAAGAATTTTCTTTCAAAAAAAAAATTGTTGCGCGCAGTCAAATAAAAAAAAAGGAAAGAAAACCTCTGTTTCATAAAGTTTCCATTAAATTCAAAAGGAGGGTGATGAAGGAATGTTGTAATGTAGACGGTCTACATAAACCACAACTCTTGGGCCCCGGTACAAAAAAAAAAGGAAAAAAAAACTTGGTTTGACATGGATATATATTGGCGGCATGACTTGTGCATGTGTGTGTTATATATATGTACATATATATATGTAGTATTATGTATGTACGTGTATACACATATATATATATGGTATATATATGTACATATATATGTAGTATTATGTATGTACGTCTATACATATATATATATATATATATATCCTGAAATGCAATGCAACCTCTCTTTTACATATGGGTTTCGATTGCGCCGGAGATCGAAGAATACAAAATTGTGCCTCGTCCGCGACATGTTTTTACTATATGACTCCGCGAACAAGTCACAAGGGGGCAATTTGCAGACACTTAAAATTTGTGTCTAATTAAATCTCGACACGTGGAGATTAATATATTAATTTTTTTATTTATTTTTCTATTTTATTTTGGATTTATAATAAATTTATTTCCAAAGTAAAGTAGTTAAATTTATTAATTTTAATATATATGATAGATAAATTGAATAATGTCTTATTTATTAATTGGAGTTAAATTATCCAATTAAATTAAATAATGACAAGTCTTGTAGAGCAAGAAAAGGAAAATAAATATATATTATTTAATTCTAATATTTTAAAGGGTTAAATAAATATATTTATCAAATATCACGACAAGGAAAGTCTTCTCCTCCAAGATTGAATATTCAAGAGATATCTAGAAGATTCATTTAGATCAAGTCTTCCATATCAAGAAATTGTAGACGCGATCACAATCGTTCATCTCATCAGGAGATTCTGATTGAGATTCACTCCACAACTATAAATAGAGGTGGTCTTGAAGAAGAAAAAGACACACAAAAACAAATACTCACAAGTTGAAGAGGGAAAAGCTCTAAGTTTTTCGCTCCACCAAACTCATCCATCTTCAAGTGTTCTTCGCGGCATTCAATGTATCCTTCATCCATCTTCAAGATGTTCTTCGTTAAGAACTTCTTTCAATCCGCCATCAAGCCTCATGTTCATCCAAAAACCGTTTTTTGAAGATCGTGTCTCTGCCAAGAAGATCAAATCTTCAATAAATTCAAGAAATTCAAATCAAGTTCATACCATTCTTCAACAACATTCAAACCAAAAATCTATTTTGATCCGGGATCAAGTCACAAGACCCTCGGAAAACTGTTTTTGAAGATCAAAATCCATGCTAGGAAGATCAAAACCCAAAAATCCAAAGAAGTGAAGACGAAGATCATACCAATCTTCATCAACCTTCAAATCAAATTCCAAATCAAGAACATCTTTCGATCCGAGATCAAGCCGTAAAGCCCTCGAATCGGCGTTTGTCAAATCCTAATTCAAATTGGTGTTCATCAAATCCTAAGTCAAATCGGTCTTCATCAAATCCTAAGCCAAATTGGTGTTCATCAAATCCCCAAATCAAACTGGTGTTCATCAAATCCCCAAATCAAATTGGTGTCCATCAAATCCCCAAATCAAATCACCGACCGTTTAATCCGAGATCAAGTCCAAGGACCCTCGAATTGACGTTTCTCCAAGTTCAAATCACTTCAGCGAAGATCAAATTGAAGATTTTCACTACGAATTTTAATATTGTTCTTGTAGAATTGAATCAGATGATTAGATAGAGATTATATCCCGAATTATACTTTAAACTTAATCAAAATTATTTTGTAATCATTTTCTTGTTTTATTTTTCAGAATTCAAGAATTTGTGATTACACATCGATCCAACTATTGAGGGATCCCTTCGCTCATCGGATTGAGAGCTCCAGCTTTTAAAACAACGCGAAACTGTTTCTTCTTTCTTAAAAGTCGAATTATCGCACCAGCCAGATCAACTAAAAAATGGTATTGAAATTATAAACTAATCTAATCTTTACTTTAAACTACTAATTAATCTTTAAATTAACACTCTATAATCTTACAAATTAACATTTGACCTACTAATTATACACTAATTAATCTAATCTAATCTAATCTAACAATCTAAATATCTTCACTAATCTAATTTAACAATATAAAAATCTTCACTAATCTAATTTTTTTAATCATTCACTAATCTAATCTAACAATCTAACATTCTTCATTAATCTAACAATCTAACAATATTAACTAATCTAACAATCTAACAAGTTAACACAAATAATTCGGATTTAATTAAACATTGATAAAATAAACCAAAAATTACAAAAATGGAGTAACTACTTTTGCCCAGCGGCGAAGAGGCGGCGGAACCGGCAGAAAACGAAGGCGAAGAGGCGGAGAAGGGCAGAAAATGGCAGAGAAACGGAGGGGAATCGCCGAAAATGATGAAGATCAATGGTGGTGACTCAATTTCGGACGCTCCTCGTCCTTGGTGGTCGCTGAAACTCCGGGTCGGGTCAAGAGGAGCGAAAAATGGGTTGAGATGGTGAGGAATCGACAGAAATAAGGAAATAGAAAAAAAGTTTTATTTATTTATTTATACTAAGTTATCAGCGACCTAAGTTAGGTCGCTGATTTTGTCCACCCAAAAATTAGAGCTACATGCCCTAATTTTGGGCCACATTTTGGCCCAACTTCGGTAAAAATGTGTGGTCCATTGGCGGAAATATCCGCCAATAGGCCGAGTGACCGAAGTTAGGTCGCTGAAAGTCTTCAGTGACTTTCAGCGATCTAAGTTAGGTCGTTGTTGCCTTCAGTGGTCACTGAAGGCCAGCGACCTAACTTCAGTCACTACTCACTACTGGGCGGTCAACACATATATTACGTGATATATATGAATTCCTCGGGATGAAGTTAGAATAGAGATCACGCCTGAAACTTTTTACATGAAAAAATTTATACTGTTCTAGTTTCTAATAGAAGATATCGCTTATTTTAAAACTTGCTTTTAAATAAATAAAATAATTTAGATTTGGTTTTTAATTTATATTTGCAATATCCATAGACTACTCTGGTCAACATTAATATACTAAAAACAAAATAAAATAGTAATTACGCATAAAGATTATAAAATTTACAATAAAGGTTTCGTACGTGGGTTACCTTTTTTTTTTTAATTAAAGGTAAAATTGTCTTTGTCTCACACGAGTCTAGTTAATTAAACCCATTGTAATAGCTCGAGCAAATAGGTGGTCTAGTTAAATTTTTGTAATTTGGGGTTTTCTGCTCTATGTGATAGGTCGGAGTACTATTTATACTCTCTTTCGAATAAATTGATTTGTCTGATAAAAGAAGGATAGAAGCATCAAAATCGAGCTATTACTAATTTAACGGACGAAAATACTAATACATTTTCAAATCGAACAACCAAACTTTGTATTGAGCCGTGCTTGCACGTTTTACCAATCATTGGAAGCTTTTTAATTACTTCAACGAGACTTTACAAGACACGGTTCAAACGATGGGAAGCTTGATGCATTTATCTCTAAGAAAATGAAAAAAAAAAAACATTAAATGTGTAGCTAACGTATCTAACAGAGATATATTGTTTGTAGTGGAACCAATTAGAGCATGTGGGGATGGCGTGTCTGCGTCCCTGCCCCAATCCATATATTGTGATATTAATAGCATAAAAGCATAAACTGTAAGGTGAAACATTCAATATTAAATTATAGTAATGTCTGATTAATTATTTACTGCTTGGGGTTTATTTCATGAAAGAATCAATTAAAGATAGAGTTAGTTTTGATTAGATAATATTAAGGATATAAAAAACTCACTAATCTATTCTAAACCTTTACAAGCTTGCAACACAACTTCTTACCTATAATAATGGGATTTTATATAGTTGAATGGTCCAAATATACAAATGCAATCGCTAATTCACATTTAAAAGTTTAAATGAAACAAGTCCAGGGTTAAGTATCAATTTAATGCTCATAATACCGCCGGTGCGAATGTGACGAAATGGGGGACCATGGTACTTTACATGTTGCCTGTTGTTTTGGCTTAAATGTTGTGGGAGTGAAGAATTATTGAGACCCACTTTGTTAATTTTAACATTGCCTTTGCCATAAATGATGTTTTTGTTAATAATTAATTTCTGCTCGATGCAAAAGACAGTGAAGCATTCAGATTTTGCACTTTCAGTTTATTGTCGCAGATTGTTGGTGCAGTGTACGTTTTAAAATATGTTTGGCAGATATTTAGTTAGTTTTATTTTTGACTACTAAGTAACGAACATTTGCAAAAAAAACTTTTTGAAAGATCAATTAAGATATTAATTAAATGCCTGTAATAATTAATAAAAAACAATATTATAAGCTATCTAGATTTTGTAGGTTTAAAAGCTGAGAAGATTTTTAATGCAAGCTTATTGAGATTGCATGTGTTTTTTATTACTTTTTATTTATTATAAAACAAACAAAAGCATCAAAAAGTGTCTATGTAATACCACCCACCTATAACCATGTTCGGCAAGTATTAGCAAATATAACATCCAAACTCTGGCACAACACTTGTTGGATTTCATAGAATGAGAAAGCATTAAGCCTGATCAGCATGATTTTTTTAATAGCATTACATGAACAAAAAGTATCAAGTACTTCTGTGGAAAACTGGCTTGAGAAAGACCAAAAGAAAGTTATGTAGCTGAAAAGGTGAGGAGACAGAGATGATGATGATGAGTGTGTAGTCTTTTCGAAAAAAATAATCAACTGATAGACTTACTAATTGCACTTTAGAGACCAAGTAGTTAGAATGTTAAAGAGTAAAATTGACATCAAGGTCTATACCAACATAAAGACAGGGACAAGTCCAACAATCCAGCACACCGTCTACCTTTACCAACAAAAATTCGGGTACTGAAACTTTAGAGCAAATTAGACAACATATTTTCAGATTTAGCGACAATTTTCAATCTGTCCTTTTGCCAACACAAAAAATCCGCTCATTATTAGAAGATTTTTCCAATGCTAAAGTTAGAATCTCAATGACAAATTTCAGTTGATATGGTTAAAGTCACTAGCGACGAAAAATCCGTGCTAAAGCTTCATATATTTAATGAGGGATACTATTTTCAGTCGTTAAATATCTATGATTGGGGTTGTAGCAACAAACATTAACAATAAGTTTTTGTCATTAAATGTATTTTCATGTACTAATTTTATCATCAAAACAATTTGTGGGTAATGAATGGAATTGTAGTTAGTTCAATTGTGACTCCGTGATTCTAATGAAAACTTTATTGCGGCTTGCTCTGCATCGGTGGGGGCATACTTCTAATAATCATGAGAAATTTTGGACGATACGAGACGGCTTAAGTTTAGCGCAATCATTGAGGATCACGCATCTCATCATATCAATAGATTCTCTGTTTTGATCTATTGTTTTTCTAGGACACAACTGCCTCGGCTCACTTGAGTGGTCTTCTTTTAAAGTGGATGACTTTGAAAAAGCAACAAATTTCCTAGCCAGATATTGGGAGCATCAGGACATCAAGAAGATCTAGCGGCACTACTATAACATGTTTAGTTGTCTTGCCCAGACTAGCTACCACCTTTGCTATTGATGATTTCCCGTTCGTCTATTTCTTCTTGTATTAAAACTACTTGTTTATGTTAAATAAATTGACCTCGGTCTATTCAAAAAAATAATAAAATTATGACAGATTCATCTAATCTAATAAGAAATTCTCTCATAAAAAATTTGAAAACATAGTAACTTCTTATTGTTGTTGTTAGAGCCACTTGACTAAACACCATTTTACTAAACGTACATGAGAAAGTATCATTACATGCTCATTTAAGATATACTTCTATTTTTTTCCAACCATTTGGACTAACTAAAGATCAAGTACCCACTTCTTATCTAGTGTACAAAGTCAATAGAGATAACTTGCAAGAATACTGAAACCAAGACTCTTCAGGTATTCATGAATCAAGACAAAGAATGCATATCGTTTGGCGCAAGCATTACAGTTAAAGTGTGTGAACGGGAAAGTTGATGTTGCGCGTTTTGCCATGGATTCACCAACAGTTCGGAATTAACTTCCGCTACAGTTAACAATGAATGGTTTTACAAAATCAATAAATTCTGATGCTCTTATCCCCAATTTAAGATCAACCTCACCACCACCCAACCAAAAGAAATTTGGATCCAGCTTCACTATTGCTTCATCCAAGATCACCTGTTTAATACACAACATCCAGTAAACAACACTGTAGCAAGAGATACCTGCACAACTTGGTTTGCTGTTTTAAAATTTCTTGGTTAGTGGTTACTCATTATCCTACAACAAACACATTTTTTCATATGTTATGACAATTGATATTCAAGCACACCTGTGGTTCGATAAAAAAAAATTTTGTTCGAGAAAAAGTATTGTTTAGAGAAAAATTACGGGCATTTTGTACTAAAATAGTGCTATAGTGCAGAAATTGTATGAGCACATCCCAGCTCAATACATTGGACAGAAAAATTACGCTCAATGTGATAGAGATTGGGAAATTAATTCCCAGATTTCAGATTTTAGAGGGGCGAGGGAAAGAATAAGAAGAACAAGAAGAGAACTTGAAACAAAGAGAAGACAACAATTGCTCGGCAATTCAATAATCAATAATCATTCATAAACTGTTTTAACAATAAAATCGTAGCCTTATATTTATAGTAAGTAACAAAAACCTACCTTAACTAAAACTCTTAATAAAAGTAACTTCCTAACTTATAAAATCCTAATCGATAAACATAGAGGAACATAACTAACTATTATTACTAGAATCTTATTAAAATGGAAATACTCCTAATAAAGGGATATCTTCAAATATATTCTTGATTTCTATCACAATGATTTCATTTTTGGAATTATTTTGCACCATCTCTGTTTTCCTAGTTAAGCAGTCACTCGTGACAGCTGTTTGAGTACCAAACAGCAAATTTGCATCACAAAACAGATAGGCATAAGATAGATACACATATCCTAAGTATATCAAATCAATTGATTTTCTACAAGAAAGCACATAAGTCTAAGAAAGTATTATAATCTATTACCGGTATATCAGTTTTCAGGCCGACACAGGTCACTGCATTGTGTTCATAACCAGTCAACTTCGCAGATGCATCTTCTGGAGCAAGCCTCACTGCATAACTGGAGTAGTTAGTATCATAAACAAAATATATTTGTGGAATCACCCTCGCACAGTGGGATAGTAAATATGGTTAAATTATATTAAACTCCCCAACCGTACCCTATGCTAACTAACATTTAAAAACATGCAACCCCTCCCCCCTTTCTTCCTCCCTTTTGAGATTGAAGCACTTTTTGCCCCTTGAAGCCAAAATGCATAAACTTGTCCCAAAAAGTCGACTAGATTGTCGTTAGGTAGCATTGTAGCGTATAAGTTGGGGGATTTAATGGGATTAACCGTAATGAATATACAAGTAGCTATTCCTCTACCTCAAACGGATAGAATCTTTGACATGAAATTACTTTACAGGGTTAAAGAGAAAATGGAAAGAATACTGCTGTATCACGTGCAAACGATCTGGAGGAAAGCATATGAAAACACACTTCACATAGCATATCCATGTGTTAGTTAAGTCTCACGAAGTCCCACTTTGTGCTTTTGAATTTTGTGCTATTTCAGTTCTGTCAACAAATGCTTGAATTATTTTTGTTACAGATTTTCGGTCAGACATGCATGCAATAAAACGTTTTACATTTGACATACTAAATGCTGACACCTATACAAGAACACAATGGCCAGTGAGCTATGATAAATCTCAATGGCTTGACTAAAAACACCCAGTTCCTAAATGAGTTTCTTAGAAATGATACATAAATAGATGAGACCAAAATATGTTCTATACATGAACTAGGATATGGTAAGTAAAATAGAGAGGACGAAAAAAGCAGTTTTCCTTGGATATGTCAAGAAGGAATAGGCGAGAATGCATCGTTCAAAGTATATGTTTAATTCCAGAAAAGGGTCAAACTTAAAAGTGAAGAAACAATTTGCAGAAAAATTATCATATTTGCAGCTGCTATGTCCCCGGAAAAGAATACGTTTGAGTGATTTTGCAAGAACCACCTTGTGATACAGCAAAAATGATAAATGCCCACTGTGATAGAACGAACCAGCAATATACCCCATTCATATATTTTATAGAGCTAAAGCCTCACTTTGTGCATAAGTTCACTCCACTCAGTGATTTTGCAAGACAGACTTTTGTGACTCTTAAAAAGACTATTATTCCATTATATTTTTTAAATAGATAAGGATTTTGCCTAAAATCATGGAAAAACTAAAATAAAAGATACCCAGATAAATCACGAAAGTAAAGTCTAATAAACATATATCATCTTGTTTGTATTCTGTATCTCTTCAAAGAACGTGTAAATCTTAACTTGGCGGAAGAGGGTAAAATAATTCTCATTAAAAAACATATTTGTGGGTGAAACCAGGGTGTTCTACTTTTCGAAAAGAATGAGGTGACTTATTGCTGCTTTTATCTTCTTTCTTTTGTAAACGCTTTTTGCTATGGTCAAGTATCACTGGGACTCATTTGCAAACTAGCTCCATGCTTAATATACATAGGGCATGTAAATTACATCAACACTAAAACAAAGGTACATTACAGCAGCATGGTGTACATCAAATAATGAGATTTGTGTTATGAGCATCATATAGCAGCCAAAAGTAAACACCAGTTAATATAAAACGAATTTCTATGAAACCCCTCTATGTACTTTCTCGTAAAAGATGAACGAGACATGTCAAACACTTTTAATCTTATAATATATCATATATCGAACAAAGATTCCTATGTAACTGTCTCACTTACTTCCGTATGAGAGTTACCCTGTATTGGGTAACAACTCCACAAGACTGGCAATTGTAGCGCAAGGTTGACTACAAAATAAACAAAGCCACGATCTTTAGGTGAGGAGTTGGACACTGCAATTTGTTCAAGTAAACTAGTAATGCACTAACACACTTTAAAATCCCATTATCTTTAATTAATCAAGAGATGGAAAAGAAAGGAAGTACTTTTCCATCAATAATAACTGCACACATCACAACCTACGAAGCTGCTACAATTATAAATGCACCGGAAGAAAAAAAGAAGAAGAGTTCCAAACCAAGCATCCCTAAGATAAAACCGAGAATAGTTCCAAAAGTCTCGGATTATCTACACTCCCACTGAAGTCGGATCGTAATAATTGACAATCCAAATCAGATCATAAACTTCACTGGGATATCTGGTTCTTGTTCAAGATGTTCCCAGTTTAATCTAACATTGAGTAGGTTCACTCCTGGTGCAGAAAGTTCTGTCCTCAACAGTTTCTTTGATGACATGTCTGTCAGACTCACATTTGGATCCAACAATGTTTAATTTATGCATGGAGCATTGATGACCACCGATTTTACCAAAAAAAGAAAAGAAAAAAGAAGAGCTTATGCAGCTATAATCCCTCAGGGATTCCTTCAGAAACCCGATCTAAATTTACTCCTCTGCTGCTCCAAGCCAACAAAACTATATCTTAATTCTATATGTTACAAGATTTTAAAAATTGTGTTTTAAAACCCAGAACTTTCGATAAGCAACTTCTTACTAGTTAAATGCACGTGTATGACCGGTAGTTACTCAATTAAACCATTCCCAAGTTCTTGCTCAAATTAAACCTAAAAGACTCGACTTTTATCTCAAACTTACTTCGTGATAGTATAACAAAATCAGAGAGACATTGCAGCAATTTATCTGAAGTTCCTTTACCAACTACATCAGTAAAATGACTGCATCTATCCTACCTCGTCCATCGAGCCCACACACTCATAAAAAATGCAAAAAATAAAAAGTAAAAAGAGAAAAGTGGAGCCTGTTGAAACCAAGATCTGATAGTTAGTAATTTAAACCTTCACTAAATTCTAAATCATAGCCTGTTGACTTACTGTTGATTTTCTTTTTTGGTATCTTCCCATTGTTGAGAGTGTACAAAAAACTCTTGACAGCCTCAGCATTGAAGCGAGCAGTATACTGCAACCAGAGAGCCACATGATTAAAGCATAACATAGGTAGCCTTATTATATGAAGAATAAACTAGGGATTGAGGAAGTTAAGAAATTTTATTACCTGAACAACTACAATATAGTACTTCGAGTATTTTCGATCACTGCAATCAGTTATGTTGGGTGGGGCTTGAGTATTAACCTGTTAGACAAAAATTAGCATGTTAATGTATTGCATATATATAAGAAGGCTGCAATATGTAATAGTAGCAGATTTACGTCCGGGTGCAAGTACTCCTTGGCAAATCGGACAACAAATATATCATGGAACTATCATATGATATTGCATCATGATCATTTTAAGTTCCCACATAGGTTCAATAACTTAGCAATAATATCATTGAACTGCAAGATATGCATGCTATATATGGAGTTTGACACATCTATCTCGTAGGTGAGCCACTTCACTCAAATGTCCTTATATCATCCGCCACCCTTCTTATCATTTTTATTGGCAGCAACCCTCTCCATCCTCCTTGCTAACTGCTCTTTCCTACTCCTCCTCCGTCTAATCTGCCACCACCAATATCACCACCTTCCCAGTGAACAGCCTTCTGGCTACTAACTCTCCCAAACAGTTCCTCTATCTACCCTTTACTGCTGTGACCCTTCACCAACATCTTAAGGTTTGAACTTTCTGGGGAATATCACCTCTTGTTTTTCTTTCAAATAGATTTTATAGCAATTTCTTAAGAGAAAGAATTTGAGAAACAAGGATTTAAGTAGTTAAATTTGTTTTCAGTTTGGGCAGAGTTTGCTCACTGCAAACATCCTGTAGGACAAGAACAACGAAAATCATATAAAAGTGCCCAAATAAAACTCAACAGCAATCCCAGTTACTCATATTCACTAAATCTATAACGTACACTGATACTTACTTGGATAAAAAAGACCACCAAGTTTCACAGTCAGTACTGCACTCAGATTATGGGATAAAAGTAGCTCGCTGAATTCAACAAACCAATCCAAGAATTCAAGATAACTTCTTTTTCTCCTAACCCTATTCTAGATTTCCGTAGATTGAGAAAATGAGGTTGGCAGAAGCTCGATTAGTGAACAAACGTAAGTCCCATTCTAATGTAAGAATAACTAATATGGTTAATGAAGCGAGGGGGACAGGAACTTGACATGATGGCCGAGAATTTAGTCCTTACTCAGTAGTAAAAAAGCAGTATTAAAGCAATACAAGCTGGGTGGATATAAGCACAATAGCAATAATATAGTAAGAATACCATCATATGAACAGTTTTGGAAAACTCATACGTATATACTCCTACAAGTATAAAACCTTATTAACTGTAAAACCGATGTGCAGTTAACTGAGGTAGACACCAGTGGTACAGTTAATCCTTGTTCTTTGGCCCCGTTAAACATCTAAACAAGATATAATACAATACACCTTTGCTCCCCACCCACCAAGGGCAGATGCGAGAGTATATATTCCACTCTCCTGCCTCTTTCAACAAACTCACTCAGGCAAGTTTCGGTAACTAATATCTCGACTTGAGAAAGAAGAGACAGGTAACATTGTAAATTTGGGGGTTCACTCGATAATCGCCCGGAAGAAACGTGAGAGCTATATAATGAATCAAGCCTTTACGGTTAGCAAATTTACACCAATTCAACTTTACAATACCTCGTAAACTAATATGCATTGTGAAATTAAGAATTAGGGAAAAAGAAAGAGATATGTAATTAATTAGGTACCAACCAATACAATGCTCTTGCAGAGATGATGAATAGAGGCGGCGTCGAGTATGTCGCGGCGGGCTTCGAGAGGCCTGTCGTAGTAATCGGAGGGTACGCGCTTGAAGGAGAAGTCGTTCACGGCGTTTGACCGGAGTATGGCGGAGAGGCGATCCTCCGTCGTGGTTGAGGAGTGAGAGAATTGCTGTTCGGGAAAGTGAGAGAACTGCTGTTCGAGGGCTGATATGCGCTCAAGGATTCGCGTTTGGATTCTCTCAAGCTCCGCTTCCATTTTGGATCGAAAAGAAGGGGGAAACTTCAATTGTGTTCTTAATTCATTATTTTTTATTTTTTATTTTTGCTTTATTATTTGTGTGAAACAATGTAGAGCTGTTTGGCACTTCCTTTTCTCATCGCAAGAACGCTACACAAAATTAAACTCGGGACACACCAAGTGTTTAAAAGTTTATTTTAAAAATCCGTGAGATGAATTATGTTTATCGTCATTCTCTTATTTATCGAGGACCTAGGATGGTTAGATTGTGACTCTTTGTCAAACTCGACCAGGACATGCTCCGTGGAATTGGCAAAGATTCTTCTAGCCCCAAAGCTCGATATGTGTGTTTACATACATCATGTCGTACACCATAGAGCCACCTCCATTTTACAACGAGAGAATTTCAATCGTCTTATTGGTTCTACATATCTTTTGCTTTATGTTAAACAATGTGGGAGTTATTTGGTAGTCCAACTATGATTTTCAACGCCAATATTCGGTAGAACATATTATTAGGTGCATGGTGCAAAGGCTACACAATGAGGTGGTAGAGTCATTTCATTTATTGGTATTAAAAATGGACGAGTAGAATGATCTCTTAGGAAGTTGGTGATGTGATATCATACGGGGACCCGGGGAGGGACAAAATCGGATATACAATCAAATGAGTTTTTTCGGAACGTTGATCCCGAGCTTCAAAGAGAAAAATTAGTGTTATTTTATTAAAGGAGTAGAGGCAGTTTACAAAAGGGGGGGTCGTGTATAGGGGATGGATTTCTTTTAAAGTCCATAGAACGCTGCAGATTTTATCTAAGTACATAGATTATCTTATTGTTGAGAGAGAACTTCTCTTATTTTCCTCCGCTTGGACTTGTCTTTGACTATTGGATGGGGTGTTATTTATAGGAGTCTTCTGGGGTCATGTGCCCAACGGTCGTTAGTCTTTCGCAATTATTTCTGGAAGTAGGGACGACGAATACCGAAAGATGTTTTCTGCAATAACGAGGGGAGGCCAGTAGAGAGTACCCAATAGTGTAGGTTTGACGAAATTTTTCCTTGCCAAGTGTTAAATGTGTCTGCTCCAATCGTCTTGCGAGGCATTCTGAGCCAATGGGGGTAGGCTCGTTCTGCTCCAATAGTTATGTTCGGTGTGGGAGGAATAATGTAGCTGATCATTTGAGGGTCCAATCGAAGCCTTGACCAATCTGGTAAAGTCGTATATCTTGATGACGGGTAGTTGAGAGTTGTCATTAATCCTAGTAGTTGCGTAATAACGGGTAAAGTCTGTTGTCTTGATGACGGCGGTCGAAGATCTGCTTTTTCTAGTGCCTCGGGTGTTTCAAGTATATTCTTTTGAGTGAGGCGTACTCGGGGTATTTGCTTGACACCTCTTAGCGACTTTTGTAGGATACCCATTTTCTCCTCGTGGGTACATTTTTAGATATGTTTACGAATATGCATCATTAGGAGTCCCCCTAATTCGCAGTGCATTTTGTAGAAATCACTGGGAACTAAGAAGGTGATGAGCTGTCATGCATCCCTTGGGTAGTGGTTTAGCATGGACCACGTGGCGCTTAGTTTTCCACGCGTCTTGCGGCGGCAATTGACCTTGCCTCCTTATAAATTGGAGACTCGACAATTTTGTCTTTATTTCATACGAGATCTAGCCCTTTTTCATTTTCTCTCTCTTCCTCTCTTCTTTCTTTTTTCAAAAAGTTTGCTTTTATTGGCGTCGAGAAATCGATCTAGTGAGGGTGGTGCTAGGAAGGAGAGAAGTAGGGTCATCTCTGAGAGAGAAGTTTTGGCAGCGGCGACGCCACTTATTGTGGTAGGACTTTGCGGCATTGTCGTGCTATTTTTGGGGCGACTGATAATCCTTCCAAGGAAGCGAAGAAGTCGTCAGGAGTGGCGACGCCTAGGGTTTCGACAGTAAGTATGATAAAGTCGCGTGAGAAGGCCGTGGCTGAATTCACCAAACTATGTATAGATTACATCTCCAGAGATTCCAATTGAGGCGATCATGGGCTCGGCACGTAGGACGGGAGTTGCTCATACGGTTCCTAGGCCGCCATGTCAGAGGAGAGATTCATTTGCTCCCAATTTTTCCACAAGGCCTGTGTATGCCCCAGACTTCGTAGACAGCTCTAATGAGGAGGAGGGGCATGCAGCTGACAATGCGATGGATGAGGATCCTGTCTATCGGGACCTTGACAATGTTGTAGAGTTGGGTGGTGATGATGATGCTGCTGGTGGGGCCGCAACTGTAGTTGGGGACGATACTTACCGCATGGTGGACTTTGATAGTGAGGATATCGCGATTGAGGATGATGATGAGGAGGAGGACAAGTAGTATTTTTATTTATATTTGTACTTTTAAATTTTTGCCTTGTTAAACTCTTAGTGTAATTTTCACGTCGAACTATTATTAGTGTATCGTATCTAATTGTGTACATTTTTTTATTTCGCTATGTTGAACTCTTAGTGTAATTTCCATGTCGGACTATTATTAGTGTAATCGTATCTAAATTGTGTACTTTTATTTTTAATTTCTCAATGTTAGACTATTAGTGTAATTTTCATGTCGGACTATTATTGGTCTTGACGATGTATTTATCACATTTATATCGCTTACTTTTAGAGAAAAAAAAACAATTCCAACTATCTTTTACAACACTAATAAACTGTTAAATAAAGTACGTCACAAACTATCAATTAAATTATTACAAATCTAATAAACTAACTATTATCACAATATATTTTGTCGCTAATCATAGTCACCTTCATCTGAATCTAACTCCATGCATTCACTGTCTTCGTCTTCGCCTTCAACTTCATCTTCCTCGTATGCCCGAAGCTCTTCGACGACCTCAAACTCACCTGCCCCCAATTGGATATCCATATTAAACGAGCTCAAGTCTACAAACAGATTAATCCCTGAAGATTCGTTCTCTTGAAACACATGCTCTGACATCCCCGTTTCTGTTTCGCTCGAATCATTCAGTGACGACATGTCGATTATGTGCCTAGCCGGAATAGTAGATACAACCATCCCTCCCTTTTGACTTGGTCACTGTTCATAAGTTCTGGATACGGAGCGTAGTACGACTCAAGGGCTTGATTTGCAAAAATAAACGGCTCGTTGGTGGAGAGTGAACGTTGCGAGTTAATTTCAACCACTTTGTACGCCTAGTG
This sequence comes from Linaria vulgaris, assembly GCA_948329865.1. NCBI lineage: Eukaryota > Viridiplantae > Streptophyta > Magnoliopsida > Lamiales > Plantaginaceae > Linaria > Linaria vulgaris. Next base: position 43,349,036 of record OX415251.1, read on the forward strand.
AGCATCCGTCCCTAGACGGCCAATATCATGTCACGTACACTTGAAAAACACAATGTAAAGTGTTCTTTTATTCCCAACATTCCACTTCTATAATGTCTTTCAAAGTCCCAAAGAAGTTGGTGGCGCTTGTTCCTCCCATATCTCACTTCACGTAAACCCCGCTACAATCACTCTTCATTTATTAAACATCTTATGCTTCTATAAACAAGCTTAAAAAGGAAAATTCTAAGAGATTAATATTTAATAGTCAATATACTAATTTTTTAGTTGTTATCATATATTACTATCATATTATTAATAGTAAACTAACCGCTCGAAAACTATTACAACTTAAATTATTTATGTAGTACGATCAATGTTTGATTGAGATTTGGAGAATTTAATTTTAGCTTCTCTTTAATTGTGCGACAATGGTTCGACCATACACCCCAATGGCTTAATATCTATATATATTTTAGGTTCTTACAGCAACATATAAATATATTCAAGTCTATTTCATACTATTTTATCAGATTTTCACATAAATTATAGTAGGACGCGTTAAAATTAAAATATCGTTACACTAAAGAGAAATTTGCACACGGTCTTTACGGTCTTTACGTGCGTTTTTTTTACACTAAAGTTTCTTTTATTTTAGGTAGGAACTCATGCATTTTATTGGAACATCATAAAAATTATACTTAAATAATTTTTTTAAATAACAATTTCATTATAATTAGGTTAAAAGCATGAAACGTCGTCAACTGTCATGAAAAATGGTATTTGTTGGAGTTGAAAAGTAATTTTCGGCGAGAAACAGTGGGGGCTGTTTTGAGCACCCTGTTTTAGCCTATAGGAAATAAGGACGGTGAATTTTCGAGTTCTTGCCACTCAAGTCATCATTACATATGCAATTAATTTGTGGAAGTACTACAATCCCACGTGACTTGGAGTGTGCACCACGTTCTAATAATATTCCAGAAAGAAAATGGTTCGGATCCAATGTTTTAGTGGAACATTCCAGACACGTGGCATCTGACTTCCACAGCAGTCGCACCCAATTACTCCGGTCCGAATCTTCTATTGCATATTGCTGTGCCACCCCCAAGTTTTCTGATTTTCTCTTTTACCCATATGGTTATGTGTTTTAAATTTGTAAAACTACTAGTATATTATACTTAATTAGAGCATACACTTTATATGTTTCTTTAATTAGCAAAACCACCTTTGGTAGTTAAAAATTAGCAAAAAAACCTCTAGTATTTAAAACTCATAAGTTATCTTGGGGGTGTTTACAAGAGCTCTTTAAAAGCAGATTATGGGCTTTAAGTCACTGAAAAATATTTATTTGGTGTTTGCAATTCATGATTTTGCTTCTCCTTCTCTTAAAAAAAGTAAAAAATAAGTAGAAGCCGAGAATCATGTAATGAGGTGCTTCCGTAAACTGCTTCTACTTATATATTCTTTAAATCTCTCTTAATATCCTATTTAAGCCTTAATTAATTAGAAAGAAATCTCATGATTTCTCTCTTTCCTCGTTTATGTGATATTCTCTATAATTTTAAATTTTGATATTCGTAACTCTTAAGAGTAATAAATTAATAATAAAAATAATTAAAGAAAAAGTAATAATGACAAAGAATAAAAAAAATCTTAATTTTTTTACTTAACAATACTTTCTAAAAATAAATGCTTACACCAAATAAATTGTAAAATGTAATGTAATAAACGTATTAATTCAATTACATTAAAATTTAACTTATTTATTTTTAAATATAACCATCATTGTGTATGTTTGAGTGAAACATTAATATTATGTATATTTTAAATATGAGAAAATAAATCTTATTGCATTAACATCACTACTTTAAGTCCAAAGCGATTTAAGTAACTTTAAGTAAAAGTTATGAAAATGTAACTTTAATAAGTTATTGCAAACGCCCCTTACTCACTAAAAACTCCTTTAGATTTAAAAATTAGGAAAAAACCTCTATTATTTAACTAATTTGCATGTACTAAATCACTAAAACACCATACTTCTTTCATTTTCTATATCTATACTATTATATAAAGAAAGGCAAACTGTGACACCAAACTTTTGATTTCCGATTTTAGCCTTATAATTTTATTGTTAGCACAATAGTTTAATTATTGAGTTCCTAATTTAGCCTTATAATTTAAGTAGAATCAATAACTATAGTAATTATTGTGATTGAATATTTAGTTTCCCAAAATTTAAAACTTTCTATATAAAATCTCTATCCTTATTTATTTAATCTTTACTTATTCAAATTATTCTTTATCATATAAATTAAAATAAATTCTTAATCACGCGGGGACCGCGTGTCAGCGTTTCTAGTACTATTATATAAAGAAACCCATTGTGACACCAATCTTTTGATTTCCAACTTTAACCTTTGAGTTTTAGCTACATTGTCAAAAATATATTATTAAATCCCCAAAATAGCCTTACAAATTAAATTAGACTAATTAATTACACTACTAATTGTAATTAATGATTTACTTTCCCCACAATTTGCTTCTCTTCCATTGTTTTACTGCAAATTTATAGCACTTGTTATCTAGATAAATCTTCATCATTAACCCACATAGAATGACATTAAAAAAAAAAATTATACTCGCGAGAACCGCGTACTCCATTTGCTAGTTCTTTTAAAAAAAATACTTAGCCCACCCGAAATTTCAATCCTGAATACACGGCAATGCTCAAATATATAACTTTTTGTGCTCCTTTTTGTGTCTGTGTATAATTACTTTCCGTGTGTTTTAAAATTAGAGAAGTGGCATATAAGATCAGATCTGACCGATATTGGTCATAAAAACACTTGCAATAGATATTCTTCCCTGAAAAGTCTTCTATTTCTTACACCATCGACCGTTGAAAAAGCCAAATCCATATATATTCCATTCTATTCTATATATATAGTAGCCGAAAAACACAAATCCCAACTCATTCCTCCACATCAAACGTTCACTCACACACTTAGATCAGATCACAGCCACAACAACCAACTAACCAAAAAATGCACAAGAGCTCCTCCTCCTCTTCCTTCGGCCCCGGAGGCCTTGACCTCCGCCAAGCCTTCTTCCGCCCCATCTCCTCCGCCGCACCCCCATCCTCCTCTAAACGCCACACCAAAATCACCGTCGTGGGCGTCGGAAACGTCGGCATGGCCATTGCCCAAACCATTCTCACACAAGACCTCACCGACGAACTAATCCTCGTGGACGCCAAAGAAGACAAGCTACGCGGCGAGATGCTCGACCTCCAGCACGCCGCGGCCTTCCTCCCCCGCACCAAGATCAACGCCTCCCTCGATTACGCCGACACTTCCGACTCCGACCTCTGCATCGTCACTGCCGGGGCGAGGCAGAACCCCGGTGAGACGAGGCTCGATCTTTTGCAGAGAAACGTGTCGCTGTTTAAGCATATTGTACCGCCTTTGGCTAAGTATTCCCCTGATTGTTTGATTCTTGTGGTGTCGAACCCGGTTGATGTGCTGACTTACGTGGCGTGGAAGCTGTCCGGGTTTCCGGCGAACCGGGTTATTGGATCGGGTACGAATTTGGATTCGTCCAGGTTTCGGTTCTTGATTGCTGATCACCTTCAAGTCAATGCACAGGATGTGCAGGTGAGCTAACCCATCATTATTTTAATAGTTTTTTTTTTATCTGCTTTTCTGTTAATTTTTAACTAATACATATAATTTGCTTTTTAGAAATTAAAGTTGTCCCGGTCGGCCACTAGTTAATTAACTACTTCCACTAGTGTTTGTTGCATGAATTAAAATATGTCACCCTATCAAGTTGTATTCTTTTAGTACATATCCTTTAATTTGTGTGAGACAGTACGTAGAAATATTACTGAAACTTTTAGTTGTTAGTGCAAATATTTCTTTAACATTTCGATTTGCCTGTGATGACCCATGCTTTGAACTAACTATTAGACGTACGGAATTATGATTCCATGAGCGAGAACAATATAATGCACTCGATATTTATTTGTGGTGTTTCAGAAATGTATAAAATTCATAAAAAAACTCATTTTCTTTTAAATATCCAGTAAAATGCAAAAACTTGTGTTATCTTGAATTAACAAAAACTTCCCTCAGTTATCTATATCTATATACTATTATATAAAGAAACCAATTGTGACACCAATCTTTTGATTTCCAATTTTAACCTAGTTTTAGATACATTGTAAAATGTATAATTAAATTCCCAAAATAGCCTTACACATTAAATTAGACTAATTAATTACAATACTAATTATAATTAATAATTTACTTTCCCCATAATCTGTTTTTCTTTTATTTTTCTACTCCAAATTTATGGCACATGCTTTCAACCTGTGTCATCAAGATGAATCTTCTTCTTTAACTCACATAGAATGACATTGAAAAATGAATTATGCTCGCGGGAACCGCGTGCTCCATTTACTAGTACTATTATATAAAGAAACCCATTGTGACACCAAACTTTTGATTTCCAACTTTAACCTTGAGTTTTAGCTACATTGTAAAAATGTATAATTAAATTCTCAAAATAGCCTTACACATTAAATTAGACTAATTAATTACACTACTAATTATAATTAATGATTTATTTTCCCCATAATCTGTTTTTGTTCCATTTTTCTACTCCAAATTTATGGCACATGATTTCAACCTGTGTCATCTAGATGAATCTTCTTCTTTAACTCACATAGAATGACATTGAAAAATGAATTATGTTCGCGGGAACCGCGTGCTCCATTTACTAGTTTTTATTAACAAAAACCTCTTACTTTGTAATTAGCTCACTGCAACCCAAATTGTTTTTTGCATTGACTTTATGTGAATTGTCGTTTTTGTCCTTGTTAAAAAAGTCTTGACCTATTTTAAATTCACACCTAGAGATTTTTAAATTAAATCCTCCTGTTTTAAGTTTATTTTAATATTCATAAAAAGGTTTTGTTTTCTTTTTTTGGTAAAGTTATTTTGAATTTTTAACATAGCGAAAAAAGAGGTTTTGTTTACGAAATCTGCTCTTAAGAAATTAAATTACGAATATTTTAATTTTAATTTAAACCAAATCTTTACTGATTTTCAATTTAATGTTAAATTAAAAAATAATAATAATAATTTTTTAAGAAAAAAAGAAGAAGAGAGAAATAAGCCGTCTTCTCCAACTATCCACAGCCGACGATAGCCACCCTCGTAACAATCTATCACTCCCATAAATTTTGCTGTTTTGCTGTTTTATTCATTGCGTAATTAAATCATAATTGATACTATTCATGGCTAATTTCGAGTATTTGGAAAATTATAACCATTTGAAAGGTTTCATTGTCTCGATTATTCAGATTTTTTTTTATCCCCCTATATATATCAAATTCTTGAGAGACAGTACGTAGAATAGAATACATCTACCTAATAATTCCAACTCATAGAAAGTCGTCTGATGAGACATCTACCTCATTTTTTGTTTATATTTTCTTAATCAATTCACAGAAACTTGAACATTTTTTAGGCGTACATTGTTGGGGAGCACGGGGATAGCTCAGTGGCCCTCTGGTCAAGCATAAGTGTTGGGGGAGTACCAATCCTAAGCTTCTTACAAAGGCAACAAATTCCCTATGAAAAGGAAACCTTAGAAAACATACACAAAGAAGTTGTGCAAAGTGCATATGAAGTGATCAGACTAAAGGGCTACACCTCTTGGGCGATCGGATACTCGGTTGCTAGCTTGGCTTGGACGTTACTGAGAGATCAACGAAGGATTCATCCCGTCTCAGTTCTTGCAAAGGGGTTCTACGGCATTGATGGTGGCGACGTTTTTCTCAGCTTGCCGGCCCAGCTAGGTAGGAGTGGGGTACTGGGAGTGACCAATGTGCACTTAACTGATGAGGAAATTAAGAAGCTTAGGGACTCGGCCCGAACCATTTTGGAAGTTCAAAGTCAGTTGGGAATTTGATTTATATTTTATGATTTGGGACAATTGAAGTTCTCTATCCAAATAATGTGACACTTTGTGTAATATTATTTTTTAGATTTCCGGTATATGTTATGTTGAAAGAGTTACGTTGCCTATCATAATAAATTGTTCATTTGCTATTAGGATTTATATTCATGAACGGACTGGGGCGCTAGTAATTTTGGAATATAATATTGATTTTAACGAGCATGATCTGTTTTTTGTTCCTCGCAAATCTCAAAAGTTGCCGGCTACTATAACTATAAGCATGGGCTAAGTAGGGCGGCCGAGTAGAAACAATTGTTCTTGAAAATGGGCCACGCTATCTTTCGAAATGTCCATTAAGCAGGATTTTGACCCAATAGCTCCGTTAAAATTTCTATTTTTTTTCAATCTCAAGCCAAAAGCTAGAATGTCTCTACATGAATCCAAGCTGAACAAATAAGCATAAAGAACAAGCAGCCACACATCCTACAAAAATACATGTTCATCGAATTTTTTTTTTGTGCCGTCCAGACAAGATGATAAGCCTCATTGTTCTCCTCGCGCGCAATCCACCAATAAACCCAATTACATCGCGCCTCACAAAGGAAACGTATATCACCGATGATATTCCCATGCTCGTTATTTGTTTCATTCGAGAAAGAAATATTACAAATTATGCTTAAGCAATCTCCTTAAGAAACAATGTTGTCCTAATTTTCATGCACCGTATGTTGCACTTCTATTAACGCCGCATATAATTTAGTTATGCGGCGTTAATGCTTATCACCTCGATACCCAGTGAGTCAACTACGAACACTCTGATTCTGGTTTCCTCTCCCGCCTCAAATATAGTCCCACAACTCCGGAAGAAAGTGATTAGCTTGCATATTAGTCTTATTAGGAGCCGGCTCCAACGACCTCCATCCTGTGGCCCAAAACTCCTTCTGACCACGCACAAACTCCACAATTTCAACCGATTGATTCTTTTCCCCCGCAACAATTCGATTTCTATTACCCCATAACACAAAGCAAGTTGTTACAATCACTCTTTGATCTCACACTCCCCGCTCACTGAAAACTCATCTCAGAAGGAATAAATAGTAAGGCCCAAACTTGTCTTGCAGCGTGACAGGAAATCAATAAACGACGAGAGTCCTCCTCTCCAAAAAAATAACAGGACAATTTTTGTCATCACTTGAAACAATGATGAATGGTCATGGAAGAAATGAGCAAATAAAGAATGTATTAGTTCAATCAACATAGACATGCCTTTCTAAAGGCGGTACTCAAGTCTAAAATAAGGTATGTAAGGTGCTGTGTACATGGTATTGACCTTAAATATTGTAACTCCTACGTGAAAGTGTGAAGTGACTAGCCAATGTTATTACAACATTGAAGTTGTGAATGTTATCACAACATTACGCTGATGAAATGTTACGATATCATTGAACACTGTAAACACTTAAACAGTCTTGGTTTGACTTTGAATATAATTTTGTTATGCCTTTATTCACTAATTAATCTTATTCCACATTTTTCGTTGTCTTTGAATGTTCCAGGTATTAACTTAACATAAGTCGAAGCATAAGTTTTCATATTCGAATCTTTCCTAAAATAGCCGCACGCGTTATTGAGCTGGAATGAAGTTTGAAGTGCAATGCTACAAGGAGACTTTTCAAGGATGAACTCCACATTGAAGAATGTGACTTCCTTAATCAGGACATGACTCAGTTAAGGAAATATTATTCAAGAAGGAGAACGAGATCAAAGGAACTAGAGTTATACAAGGAAGGTTGAAGATATACAAACCGTGTACAACATACCTTGAAGACCAAGTTCAAGACATCTATATAAAGGTGTGAAGTACAACAAGACAAACAACTAGACAAGAGAGCTAAAGAATCCAATATATTAGATCTATTCTTGTTTAGGTGTTTGTGTTACTTTGCCAAGGTTTTAGTTTAGCAAGTTAATTCTGTTAGAGTTAAGAAGCTTTACTTAATTGCTTGGTTGATTTCAAACAACTTGAGAGTGAGGATCTTGAGGGTTGAGAGAACAATCTTTTGTAAATTCATTATTTCATATAGTGGTTATTTCGCCTAAGGCTCGGAAGAATATATTAATATATTTTTCGTAATATTCATTATGCGTTCGTTTATTCCCCTGCAATATATTTTATGTTCACTGTTATGATAACATTGGTTACCAATGTTATTATAACATCGTATCAAGTCCCAGTCCAAAATTTTCAATTGGCGTTTAAGCCAAGCATCGATTTCACTAGTGTTTGGATTTAATACTACAAGGTGGACAACATGAATCCGAACAACTACAAGTTACCAGTTTTGGATCATGCAACTATGCATTCTGAAAGATCAGAATCATGACGCATATCAAGTCTATCGACGTGCCCATGGGAATCTGTGGTCAATGGTTATACAATACCTTTCTGCAAAGAGATCAAGACAGTGATATTGTGCTAAAACCAGAATCAAATTTGATTGCTGCGTGATATTATGCTCAAAGTCTCTGTAACTTTAATGAGAAAGCCCTTAATGTTATTTCCATCTGGTTAGATCAACATATGTTCAAATTGATTCAAAATTGCTCCACATCAAAACAAGCTTGGGATATTCTAGAAAATCATTGTGAAGGAGCCTCTACTGTAAAAGACTTAATTCGTAGACAACAATTGAAAACTTTTGAAAAGCTACAAATGGGTGAGAATGAAAGCATTGAAAGTTACTTTGAGAAATTTTCAAAAATCTCTAATCTATGTCAAATTCTTGGCCCTATGTCAGACCAACACATGGCTTACAAAGCTTTTAGAACTTTGTCCACCAAATTTCAATTTAAGAAAACTGCCATGGGTGAGGCCAGAAGTATTGCTACTTTTTACTTCCAAGTTATGTTTAATTCTCTTAGAGAATTTGAAATGGAATAATCTGCTCAAAACAATAAAAACAAAGCAATTGCTTTACATGCTTATAATTCTAAGAATGATGAATATGATGATGAAGAAGATGAACTAATTTCTTCTAACTAGGGTAATATTACCAAGAAGTTTAACAAATTGAACTTTAAGAATAAACCTAAGATGATAACTTCTAGTAACACATCTACATGTTTGAAGAAATACCCCCTAGAAAAGCTAGATACATTGCTTCCAACCTACTCCTCAAGAGGCCGAAAAACTTAAAGAAGTTCAATGTTTTGGATGTAAAGGGTGGGGACATCTTGCTTATGAATGTGCTAACAATCTTCGAGGAAGAGAAAATTCTCATTGGGTTTGTGAAGATGATTATGAGGAAGATGAGACGGGTTTTCGATCAAGTGTTGATGCTGAAGCTGAAGGTGGTCAATAAGAGGAAATTCACATTGATGCGTTACTCACTCATGTTCACTAGACAAAAGAAGACTCCCTGAATTGTCAAGACAATGCTGGATCACAATGTTCTCCCAACGTTCTGCGATCCAAGCCAAAACAAGAGATCTTCTTTAGAAATTGGAATGAAAACAATTTATGTAATAATTCTAATTATTTGTCTAACTGTGATGAATCTAGTATTGTATGTTTTCATGGCAAAGTTGATATTGTTGAAGAATACTTCTTTGAAGGAGAAATGTCATAGGAAGAAATCATTGAATAACTCAAGCTCACATGTCATAATCTGCTGTTGGAGGACCAGTAACTCAACAAGAATGAGAAATTGTTAAAGGATCTAATACAAGTGTACGATGCTGATCTTAACAAAATGGAAGCTGAGCTGGAAGATGTAAAACTCTAACTTGAAAAAGTTGAACAAACTATAGCCTAATGGAACTGAGGTACTTCTAAACTCGATGAGGTATTGAGTATGGTAAATGAAGGTAAAAATGGTCTGGGATTTGTTGAAAAGTCTACCTCTTCAGTCGTATCCTCCGTCTTTGTGAAAAGTGTTTATCTAAAGAACACTGATAGTCATTCTATCAAGACCAAGAAAACTACTTATATTTGTCAATTTTGTTTTCAAGATGGACATATTAAGTCTTCCTACCGAAAATATAAGAAAGTCCTAGAGAAGAAAATAATTCACCAGGATACTCAGAGTAACAGTACTGTATTGTGACAACATCTGATCACAGTGTTGCCCCAACATTAGGTAACACCACATTAGGACATAAAAGTAGAACTTGGCTAGAAAAATTGAGAACTCCTAAGATTAAAATTGTTTGTAATGTTGTTTTCTCTGATGTGTACACTAATGGTGCAAGTAAGTGGTCTTTGACAGTGGCTGTTCAAGGCATATGACTGGAAATAAAGCAAATCTGAAGAATGTGGTTCCACTAACCACTGGAAAAGGCACATATGGTAGAGGTAGCACGGGAAACAAAAATTTGAAAATGAGTTCTGAATGTGGATTTCCATGTCCTGTTGGTTGATGGGTTAAAAGCAAACTTAATTAGCGTAAGTCAACTTTGTGATGATAAACTGCTAGTTAAATCTGATAGGGATTCATGTGAAGTATATGATAGTGCTAATGTCTGTTTAATGTCGGGTACAAGATCCAAAGATAATTGTTATTTTGTGAAGGATGAAGCCCAATGTTTTTATGCAAAGGTTGATGAATTTATTATTTGGCACAAAAAGCTTGAACATGTGCACTATATAAATATGAAAAAGCTATAGAAGCTTAATGCCGTCAAAGGACTTCCAAAGCTGTCAAGTCGAGGTAATCTTGTGTTTGATACACCATTGAATGTACAAAGTCATCCTACTAGTACCTCCAAATGCTTTGATTTGTTACATATGGATCTTATGGGTCCAATTGAGGTTAGTAGCTTAGGTGGTAAAAAGTATGTTTTTGTCATTGTAGATGATTTTTCAAGATATACATGGGTTAAGTTTTTTAAAGAAGACTCTGAAGCATTCTCCACATTCAAAATTTTACATGCTAGCATCAAGAATCTGTATGATACATATGTAGGGAGAATTAGTTCAGATCATGGAAGAGAATTTGTGTTAACCCTAAAAATAATATAGGGATTAACCGAGGCGTTAACCGTAAAAAATAGGGATTAACCTAAGGACGGTACTACCGTCACATCACTCCCGATGCCACGAAGTATCAAGAGGGCCCACCGAGTGCTGCAAACCCAAAGTAGTAAAAAAGCGACACCCGCGAAGAGACACCTAAGCGTCCCTTGGAAATTCACGATGAATAAAAATAAGATATCCACGCGGCATCAAAAAAAGAATAAAATTATGATGGACCCACGAGACTTCGATGTCCATTAAAAGCGCCAAGAGGGACCAAAACGAGGACCCCAAGTCCCCCAAAATACGAGAACATCCCCTCACTGAACAAACCGAAGGAAAAAGCTATCAGAGCATATATTACGAAGAACAAAACGCAAGAACAACGCCCTATCGAGGTCGAAAAACCATCGGAGCACATATTACGAAGAACAAAACACAAGGACAACGCCCTATCGGAGTCAACCATCTATCGGAGTACATATCACGAAGACTAAAACACAAGAATAGACCCTTATCGGGACTATAATGGTATCGGACGAATACCCAACCTCATGTATAAAGCTCTCCCAAGAAATCTAGCCTATCGGAGAAAAGAACCTGAGAATCAGCTTATCAGAGCCTCCTGAAAGTCATCGGTAAGGATAGGAATTTGTCCAAGTCAGCGCCTAGTAGATAAATGGCTTGGAGATAAAGTGTATATTATACTCTCATGCACATTCCGACACCTGTACTTTACGAAAAACATGCACAGTGCCACCTGTCCCCAAATACCTCTATATAAGAGGTACCCCTTGTCAAATTATTATCATCTTCAATTTCAACTCAACACAAGCAAGACATATAATTCTCAGTGAATAAAAAGAGGGATGTTTTCGTTATAAGCACACTTCTGAACTTCCAGACAAGGCGTTCCAACCCTTAATTGGGTCAAAATAACCAACATGTTAATAAAATGGCGCCGTCTGTGGGAACGCCATAAAATCTATCTTTGAGCACGTTCAGCAAGTGTTGTGCGTTATGGACGACTTGTTCGACAACAATAGTCCTTGGACCCACCAGGAAAATTCGGAAACTACCCCCTCGGTACGTCGGTCTGAGGGGAGAGATTTTATCAACGTCCCTCGGTCCGTCTTCCAAAGGCTCGTGGAAGCCACAACTCGGAGAACACCACGAAGATCTGAGAATTCCCGTAATCCACCCTTCGAGTCACCATACCGGATAAATTACCCTTCAGAAGGAAGGGAATTTCGTGCAAGATGGAGCCCTACCCTACTTATCGGCATCATGAATCCCTGCGGGAACCACATATGTGTTATAACTATGAGGAAGCTCCGGGGGCCAGTCAGAGGGAGGAAATGCCATACCTTTCAGATTACCCGATGCCCTTCCCCCCTACGAGCGAAGATCACACCCTATCGGAAATATTCGACGGTCTACGTAAGGAGATGGGTGACATCAAGAAAACTATGGCCCCTAAGGAGGATTCGACATACAAGACCTCCCCCTTCATCCCCGAGATTGCCCTGACCACGATCCCTTCGAGGATGTTGCCCATCAACGTCCCCTTATACACAGAAGACAGTGACGGGAGAGATCCACAGGATCACATCCACCAATACTTGGCAGGAATGGACCTGTCCTCCGCTCCTGATCATGACCTATGCCGCGTGTTCCCAGTTACCCTCGTAGGACGAGCTGAAGCTAGGTTTACGCATCTTCCACCTAACTCTATAGTTAGCTTTGATAGATTGGCCAACCTGTTTGTGTGACAGTTTGCCTATAATCGACGATACCCTAAATCCGCTACGCACCTCTTTACGGTTAAGCAGCAGAAGGACAAACCCTTGCGAGGAATACATAAAAAGCTTCTCCGATGAAGATTTAGATGTCCCGAATGTTAGCCCAACTGTCCTAGCCGACATATTAACCTAGGGACTCCGAATAGGAGATTTCTTTCGATACCTTATGGTAACCATGTTACGGACATGACCGAGCTTATGCAAAAAGCAGAAACTTATATCCTCATAGAGGAAGCTGAAAACTCAAAGAGGCGCATGGAAAATAATGACAACGAACGATATGAATGCACTGAACATGAGGCGAAGGCTAAAGAGAAGGGTAAGGAAGGGAAGCCATCTCAATGCAAGGACGACGATGGCGTGGTCAAAAAATACCTACGACCTGTGCCCCTACCCCCGATAACCATCGCCCCCGAAGAGGTACTAAATGTGATGAGAGGTAATAATGAATTACGCTGGCCCCTACCGGCCAAATTTCCTTACAGAGATAAGAACTCCAGAAAGTACTGCAAGTACCACAAAACCTATGGACATACCACAGAGGAATGCACCACCCTAAAAAGGGAAGTGCTCCGTCTCCTAGAGGATGGGTACTTGAAAAACTACTTAAAGGAGAACAACCCCGAGGAGCCAAGACCGAACGTGTGGAAAAGGCCGCGAGGGGAGCCGGTGGAGGAAGAGGCGACCCCTAGCCAGCGGTCACGAGAAAAAACTGTAGGGCATCGGAGCCTACCTCCCCCCAAAATCCTACGAGGATAACGCTCATTCGGGGTGAACGATTAACATGATAGAATGGGGAGATATTTTGATAACACCCCAAGGTAAGAAGAAGAAATATTTAAAGGAAGCAAGGCGAATGGAGCAAGGACTCCACCTTTGCTCCGTTTAGGGAGCAAGGCTGCCCAACATCACCTTTGGACCCAAGGATTTGAAGGGTATAATTTACCCCCACAAAGATCCCTTGGTGATTGAAGCTACCATTCACGGAATTGAGATCCAAAGGATCCTCATTGATACGGGCAATTCAGTGGATGTCCTGTTCCTACCTACCTATCTTGCCATGGGCCTAAAGAAAGAACGACTAGAGATGGCGGAGGTCCCCCTAGTAGGTTTTTAGGGAGAAGCCTGTAATATCCTTGGGACCATAATTCTTCCCATGTCATGTGGAGAGGGAGCCCTACGAAGAACAGAACCCATAAAACTCTGGGTGGTGGAGGCCTCGTCAAGGACGTACAACGCCATATACGGACGGCCCTCCATTCCGAACTTCGAAGTAATTCCCTCTACCGGAGAAGTCTGAGGGAGCCAAGCCAAAGCTAGGGAGTGCCGCATGAATGCTATCCCTCCGAAAGAGGATGAACCAGCGCTCGGCAACAACAAAAGGCGTAAGACCAAAGAAATACGGGTTCAACTCGTGGAAGAATGAAAGATGGTAGAACTTGTAGAAGGAGAACCCGAGAAGGTGATTAAGATGGGCACGAATATGGAGCCTGAAGTGGAAGCCCAATTAACTTCTATCCTAAAGCAATTTCACCAAGGCGAATCAGCAACGAGGTATGCTAACACATTCTTAACGTAAAAATGGGGGCTAAACTAGTCCAACAAAAGAAGAGAAAGATGGGACCTGAACGCAACAAGATTATTCGGTCAGAGATACAACGACTCCTTAGCCAAAAACATGTTAGAGAAGTCATATACCCCGAATGGCTGGCTAATATAGTCCTAGTCCCCAAACATGGAGGAAAGTGACGGATATATGTGGACTTCACAAATCTCAATGAAGCTTGTCCGAAGGATTGTTATCCCTTACCTAGCATAGACCAACTGGTCGACTCCACCGCCGGTTGTGCGCTTTTATCAACCCTAGATGGAAATCAGGGATACAACCAAATCTCGATGGCAGTGGTCGATTAGGATAAAACTAGCTTTATCACTGACGGGGGTACCTTTCGCTATCTAGTAATGCCCTTCAGACTCAAGAATGCTGGGACCACTTACCAACGATTGGTGAGCCTCATGTTCACCGGACTCATCGGAAAATCGGTAGAGGTCTCTGTGGACGACATGGTTGTTAAAAGCCACATCGCGGAAGACCATCCCGAAGACCTGCGAAAGGCATTGGTCATCATGGATAAGTTTAGGATGAAGGTTAACCCTCGGAAATGCTCATTTGGCATAAGAGAAGGATAATTCCTAGGCTTCATGGTCACGAAAAAAGGGATAGAGGTTAACCCCAAAAAGGCAGAAGCCATAGTAGGACTACCCACTCCAAAGACAGTAAAGGACGTCCAAAAATTAACCGACAGAATGGCCTCGTTGAGCCGGTTCGTTTCCAAATCAGCGGAAAAAGGACTCCCCTTTTTCAAGATACTCCGAAACACCAAAGAGTTCCAATGGACCGCAGAGTGCGAAGAAGCCCTCAAGGAGCTAAAAACTTACATGGTAAAACCACCCTTGCTGGTAAAATCATCACCTCAAGAGGGGCTCTTCGTTTACTTGTCAGTCGGGGAGGAGGCCGTCAACGCCGTATTCGTCAAAGAACAGGACATGGAGCATCACCCCGTATACTATGTTAGAAAAACTCTCCTCGGAGCCGAAACCAGGTATACCCTAACCAATAAACTTGTCTTAACTCTGATAACTACCGCGCGAAAGCTGTGCCCCTACTTCCTATCTCATCCGATCACCATTTTGAGTAAACACCCGCTATAGGCAATCCTCAATAAACCCGAGTCGTCGGGGAAACTGATAAAGTGGGCAATGGAGCTCACAGAGTATGATATTTCTTATGTCCCGAGGCCCTCCATCAAAGCACAGTTCTTAGCAGACTTTGTAACAAAATTGACGGGCATGAAAGCCAAAGAAAATGCACCGCTATGGCACGCCTACGTGGATGGCTCCTCCGTAAGCACACAAGGAGGAGCAGGGGTAGTCATGATAAACAAGGAAGTGGAAGAGGAAGTGCCCCACTTCCCCGTTAGAATCGATTACCCCTATCCCATAACGAGGCCGAGTATAAAGCCCTTCTCATCGGAATGAGACTGGCACATGAAGGAGGGATAAAGAGGATGCTTGTCCATAGCAATTTTCAGTTAATTGTTCAGCAAGTAAACAGATCTTATGCACCCAAAGAGGAAAGGATGCAAGATTACCTTCGGGTGGTCCACCAAAGGCAAGGATGGTTTGACAAATACACAGTCGTACAAATCCCCCGAGGAGAAAACCAAGAGGCGGACGCCCTGTTCAAAATGGCCACCAAGATAGCCACCATGCACACCCAAAGGATCACCCTACTCCATGTAAACGAGTCGGAAAAGGAAGAAAGCAAAGAGATAAACGCCACGTCGGATTCCCCAATGAGCTGGATAACTCCCATTAAAGCTTATCTGTAAGACCCCGAAGGCTATTCTAAGGACAAGTCCGTACAACGGGTTATGTCTAGAAAATGATTCAGTACTTTCTAAACAACGGGATATTATTTTGAAGAACATACTCCTGTCCTCAAACCCGATGCCTCAGTGAGGAAGAGGCCCAACAAGTCTTATCAGAAATTCACGAAGGAACTCGTGGAAGTCACACAGGAGGCGAAAGCATGGCTGAGCGCTTAATTCAACAAGGCTACTACTGGCCCACGATGGCTAGAGATTACAAAAGACACGCCGGAAAATACAAACCATGTCAAGCTTATGCCCCGCGAACCCACCAACCCGCGGCTCCAAGGGAGCCTAGTCTAACCCCGTGCCCCTTCTCCAAATGGGGTATTGATGTCGTGGGTCCCCTGATCCCTGACGCTTCTTGCTGGTGGCATTAGACTACTTCACCAAATGGGTGGAGGCAGAACCCGTAGCCCGAATCACCACATGCGCAGTCATTAACTTTCTATGGACGCATATCCTGTGCCGATTCAGAATTCCTCAAAGCCTTGTGAGCGACAATGGGATTCAATTTACAAGCAAAGAATTAGAAGACTGGTGTGACCATTGCGAGATCAAACTTCGTTTTGCTTCGGTAGGGTATCGCCAGGCGAACGACCAAGTAGAAAGGACTAACCAAACCCTCCTTAAAAATATGAAGGCTAGACTAGATTGGCATAAGGCCAAATGGGTTGAGGCTGTGGGCCTATCAAACGACACAAAGAGCAGCCATGGGTGAAAACCCCTATAACTTAGCCTATGACAGCGAGGCGATTTTACCCCCGAAGTGGTAGTGGAAAGTTGGCGAGTCAAAGAATACGAAGAAGTCGCCAATAGCTCCAACTTGGCCCTCGCCCTCGACCTCTTGGAGGAAAGAAGAGCCCGAGCCGCCATCCGAATGGAGGAATAGAAAGCTTTGATGTCACGATATTACAACACCAAGGTAAAGCCTGGGACTTTTCAAGTAGGAGACCTAGTGCTAAAAAGAGTCAGAGCTTCCAAGAACCCGGGAAAGCTTGAACCTCGATGGGAAGGACCCTACAAAATCTCAGAAATCGTTGGACCTGCAACCTACCAACTTGCCAACTCCAAGGGCGCGGTACTCCATAATACCTGGAACGCCTTTAACCTTAGAAAATATTATGCTTAATGTAAGATCGGAGTTTGTATATAAATAAAACTTGTTTATATATAGATGGTTCCTGTACATTCAAAAACAATGGGGAAAAAACCTGGTTGCACGATAAAATGACGACCTTATACGAAGTCATCTTAGCAACCTAACCTCAATGGGCCATCTATTACAAACAACTTCACTCCATAAGCATACTAGACCGTATCCTATACAAAGGTCTCTAAACCACCAAAAAACCCTCACACTAAGCATCCTCTGTTGGACGCTTTCCTTCCCGGATAAGACGACGATGCTACTCTGCGGACAGATCTACATGATCGTCAATTTCCACAGATGAGACCATAAGGTCCTCAGAAATCACTGGCTGAACTTCAAGAAAAACTTGGCAGATACTAAGCTCGGGGAGAACCAGGCCCAAAGGAAACCCTGGTAAAACTTGAATGACATCTTGGCACAGCCGATACTCGATGCGAACCAAGTCACACATCTCCCCTTGCAAGGACTCACGAAAAATAGATGAGCCCAAAATGTCCAATATTGCCTGGACTTGGGCCATCACTATGGCCACTTTGTGCGCCCGCACCATCTCCAATATCCTCTGATTCGCCGCACTCTCTCTCCTGTGACGTGCAACAACTGTTCATCGGAGGATTGGACTTGGCCCCTCAGGTTCCCAATCATCTCCTCTAAACTCACCACCCGCGCTTTCTCAAGCGCTAACTTGCGCTCCAATTCCCAAGATTTATTCCTCCCACCCTGCAATATCCCATTGTAGGCATTCTGAGCGGTCTTACGATCCGCCTTTAGTTGGGATATCTCTTCTTGGGCCTCCAACATACCCTTCTCCAGCTCATCCCGATGATGATACACCAAATTAGTATCGGAAGAAGAATCCCATCGGGTGCCTTGGGCATTCAACACCATATAAACCTACACGGTTTCCACCCATCAACATAAACAAGGCATGACGGTTAGTACTAAATAAATTGAACGGAAGAACACTATACCTCGCATAAATCTTTGCAAGCCAGATCCGGAAGGGTGGATAGGGGGAGAGTCTTCATCAGCTTGCAGTCCACCATATTCAGTAAGCCGCTCAAAAAATTCCGACAAAAATCCACGGCCAGAATAACCGGAGGAACAGAATTGCCACCTTCCCCAAAGGGCTGAGATCCCACAGGATTAGGATTCCTCCCTAGGAGCGGAAGTCCTACAGGATTGGAACTTCCCCCGAAGGGTCGGGATCCATCGGGGGTAGGAGAGGGAAGACCCTCCTCCACCACGTTCATCGCACCAGAAGCGACCTCTCTCTTGGGACAAGACCGCAACATCAAAGGTGGCGTAGAAGGGTCCATCCGAAGAACGGTGGCCATCATACCCTCTAGCATGATAGGCTCCAAGGAATCCACTGGAGGGGCTGTGATGGGTGAAAACCTCAGACCTCCCTCCTCATTTGAAGAACTCGTCACCACCTCGAAACTCGACATATAGGAATCTTCCTCCTTCAAAAAGGCGTATCCCCCGTTCAATATCTGTATTAGAAAAGACTCGTTAAAAGGCTTTATAGCAAACATCTCCATCTTCGCACCTATCGAAAACATAAGTATATCATGAATGCAAGATACGAGAGAATATCATAAACACAGAAGAGGTGGAAGAACTTACGGAAAAAGAAGTTTCTATGCAAGGGCTGAAGGGAGAGATTGAATATCTCAATCCCCTCTGGAAGACCCGCGAGGATTAGAGACTCAGGAAGCTCCAGTAAGCTGTTAATATCATAGGTACACGAAAACAACCTGATACCTGATAGAACCTCCCAGTTACGCACCGAGGTTTCGGGATTAGGGATGACATACCCCAGACCCCATCGGATAGGTACCCTCTATAAACTAACCAATAAGCCTTTCGGACAGACAAAAAAGAACCCCCGTCTCCAATCCCCTCGATGAGAACGATCGTTGGAGACACGCGTAAAGGCCCGACTGTTGTCCCGATAGGCCAGACTGAAAAAGGGGGGACCGTCCGAGCAAGGGCGCAGGATAAAAACCGCTCCCACCCGATAAAGAGACATGGAAAGGTTTAAAAGTTCACAACATAAAATATACCCCACCAAGTGACGATAAGAATTAGGCGTCAGTTGGCTAGGACATATTTGCCAATATCAGAAAAGAACTTGGAGAAAAGGGTGAAAAAACACACGCAACCCACAACGCATTTGTTCACAATAAACCGTTAGGTAACTCGAAGGTGGATCATATGCC
Source organism: Linaria vulgaris (assembly GCA_948329865.1). Lineage (NCBI taxonomy): Eukaryota > Viridiplantae > Streptophyta > Magnoliopsida > Lamiales > Plantaginaceae > Linaria > Linaria vulgaris. The sequence goes on from OX415251.1 coordinate 43,368,604, forward strand.
CTCTGATCGGGATGGGGTATAACAACATCATATTTTTCAAAATCCAGATTATACTCGGCAAAAAGAATCATGATGGACTCTCCATACTCAGTACTAACAGCGAACCCAACACGTCCTCGGCTCATCATCCTCGAAGGGCTCAAATGGAGCATGTTAAAAACCGAAGAGTGATCGGCAAGAGAGTAAAAATCTCTATCTAAGAACACTTCCCTGATGTGATTCATCCGACGAGAATCTGCATGTGAAGGCCTTGACGCCGCCATCACCAAAGAGCTCCCCATGATGGCCGCCAGACCCTCATCGGTCCCACCCCTCGGCCCATGGGAAAAACTCTCCGAGGATGCGTGGCGAACACCTATCAGCAACAAAGGATTCTGGGTCGAACTCCGATGGGAAGTCCTCGAAGAAATCGAACCCCCCTCTGCCTAAAGTGTGGAGGCATCATCTTTCCAGTTAAGTTCCTTGTTAATTTTTTAGGTCAAAAAACTGACTTTGCTAGGAAATAAGTGAATAGTTCAGTACAATATTAGAAAAGGATTTTTTGGATGGGAGTGAGAATATTCACTGACCCCATATATATATATATATACTGGGACATTCCCCTTTGAAAACCGAGTTAAGCTTGAGCTGCCGATGTAAAATTATAGCCAATGCCACGTGCCAGTGGATGTCTCTATTTAGAGAAAAGTAAATCCAGAGTTTGCCATGCAAACGGACACGTCCAGCTAAATAATTTACATGGCCAACAAGAATGAGATTTAATATTAACTATGAAATTAAAGGAGGGGGTCCCAATATTTATATATGCTAAAAAGTTATAGTAGCTATAAATACGAAAAAGCCGAAATAAAGAAAAAAACAAACTAATCGTCCATTCATGAAAAGGCCGAGGAGTCCTCGGAAAATAAGTACAAACATGCAAAATACTTACAAATGCTAAAAGTTCGAAATTTAAAAACCTAAACATTAAAATACTAAAATTCAAAACAAAAGAAAATACTAAGTTACGCTGCCGTAGTCGGAGGATGTGGGGCCGAAGGAGTGGAAGGAGTAGCTTCCCCGGATGGAAGAGTCATCGGACTTAGGATGCTGGGCGGCACAACTATCAGAGGCAACTGGGTATCGACCGATAGAACACCCTCAGAGTCGGTAGGCCTCGAAGTCACGTCACCAATCCCAGGCCTCGAAGGAGAAAGCGAGGGAGACACCTGGGGAGACAAGCCACTATGTTTCTCGAAGAGAGCACATGCCTCCTCGGAGTTGGCTGACTTCTTCATCCTACGGAGGTCAAAAGCCTGCCGGAAGTCAACGTCCGGCCTCAGCAACCCCATCGCCAACTTAGCGCACTCAAGATATCCTCACAACAGATGCCCCGTCAGAACCCCTTGGTGTCGTTTCTCAAAAAGACTCGAGCATTGTCGCACAGTCTCCTTCTTGGCATATCGAATCGCCGCATCCACCTTAGCTTGTAATTCCTCGAAGAAATGGCTAGCTAACTTCTCCGAGGACGACTCTGCACGGTCAAGAGCTTGACCGAGCTGCACCTGAAGGCTCTTTTCCCGTTCTCGCGCCTTCTCTTTCTCCTTCTCGAGGATCACAAATCGGGCCTTCGAAGCTTTCTCCGAAGCTTCCAATTTTGCAAATGCGGTCTGCAGACGCTTCATCTCTTCGCCCTACCTCCTCATCTCGTTCTGATCCTCCACCCACCCGAAATCATAAGACGCTATCTTTTCCCGAAGGACCCTCATCTCGTTCTGGTCCTCCTCTCTATTGGAAGCAAATGACGCTACCTTCTCTCGGAGAACCCTCACCTCTTCCTCATCCTTATTATAACCCTGCTCCACCACGATAGTAGCTTCTCTAGCCTTCGCGACCTAAAAAGAGGAAGTATTTGGCGTAAGATCATAGGAAGATAAGATACAAAGAAGGATAAACATAAATGAAAAGATAAACTTACCATAAGCCCCATCCAGTTGAGACAAGTCTGCATAAAATGAAAGCCATCGACAGGAGTGGCATTAGAAGAAACAAAGAAGCGAAGGACTTCTCCGAAGACTTGATCCAAGGTCTGCATCGATGGAAAATCCTCCAAACGGGGAGGAGCTCCTGGAAAAGGCATCCCAAAAGAAATTCCCCTGGGCAAACGGTCACCGATACTGCGGTAACAGCAGCAGAATTGGAAAACAGGGCCTTATGAACTCCCGTAGGAGCAGAAGAACCCACCACCCCCAGAAGAGAACTCATGAGTGAAACCTTGACATCTAGGTTGCCAAGGTGCACATCGGAGACTCCCAAAGTTTCCTCGGAACTGTCCAACGATGCCTCCGAGCCTGACTTAAGGAGCTAGACCAATGACTCCTCCCATGCAAGAAAGATTATAGGTAAGAAGGGTTATAAAGAAGGAATAAATCATGGTAAATAAGGGAATTAAATAATTACCTGAAATTAAAGACTCCCCTCCTGTGGTCATTGGAGCCTTACCTTTATCTACATTACCTACGAACGAAGGACGGGTTACTTAAGCATAAAAAGAAAAGCAAGAAAATTAAGGATACTCGAAGAAAGAAAATATCATAAAAAAGCTTACCGTGGACAAGGAGTTCAGAGATTGGGTCCACCGAAGGAGCCAACAAAGGTTCTTTGCCTGCTCGTGGAGAAGAAGACGAAGGGTCATCGGAGGAGATGGTCACATACTCCGGCGCAACTGCTGACGAATTTCCCCTGTCGTTGGACCTTCTTCCGAAGGAAAACCTCCCTCCGAAGCCCTCGGAGAACCCGCTGTGGCAGAAGCCGAACCAGACACCGACACCATAGCCCACTGGGGATCCATGATGGACAGAGGAACAACCCCGTAGATCACCCCATCGTCCTCGATAACAAAAGGTGAATGATCCTCCTCCTCCTCCTCCTCCTCCTCCTCCTCCACCGGATGCATATTTGTGTCTTCAGGAGTATTGACCTCTTCATCTGAAGCATCCTTCTCCTCGGGAATGTCAGAAGTCCTGCTAGACGAACGAGCCGAAGCCGCTTAGGACTTAGACTTCTTCCTACCACTCGAAGCCGAAATGTCTTGTTCTGATGGCTTCGCAATCACGGTCGAATCCAAAGGACTCTTGGACAAAAGTAGTTTGCCAAAATCCCCCTGCATTATATACAAATCTCTCAGAATCCTTAGAAGAAAAAATGCACTAGAAAAAATAGAGGAGATCAAGTTAAAATTACTTATCGAAGGTAACCAACTCCTCGGGAGACATGGACAAAGGCGATTCGATGGCATCATCGGTGAACACCACGTAGTGAAGCCCCGATTTCTCGTACAATTTGCCAAAGCCACCCGACTCCATCAACGACTTAGCCAAAATTATCAGAGAAAAACTCATCTCGGGGTCCAGAGGATGCACGGGAGCTTTAGCCCTCCTCCAATCGAAGGGCATATCCCACTCCCCTTCCAAGGGTTTCACGAAGAAGTACTTGTCCTTCCAAGTACTGTGGGAGCTAAGTGTCACTTCCAGAATCTTCTTCGTCGAATTATTGGCGGTATCCCGATGGCAAAAATGGTAAAAAGGGAACCCTCAGGCGATATCACGATGTCAAAAATCGAAAAGAACCGGGCCACTGTGCGACTCAGCCCCTTCAACTGGCACCAGAATACAAAGATGCATAGAACGGCAAAGCCATTCGGAGTCAGCTGACTCGGTCACACGTTGCATGCCTTGAAAATCTCACAGAAGAAAAAAAGGAAGGAACGATCGCCAACCATACCTCATCTGCGCGTAATATACTGTGAGATAGCCGTTCGTAGGATTATTAGCCCTCTCCTTCTTCATCGGAATCTTGAATTCCATATTTTTTTGGTATGCCCCTAAACCAGTAAAGAGGGACACCACTTCAGTCCGAGTAGCAGTACTCAGAGTCTCCTCCGCCTTCTGGAGATTACGAGTATCGGGCTTCTTCGCTTTAGAAACCCTAGCCCTTTTCGAAAGGGCAGCACCGCCCTCTTCAACCACCTCAGAAGCACTCCCTTTCCTTTTTCGAGTAGAAGCAACGAATCCACTCATCGTTACACCACCAGTCACTGTCGGTAAGTCGGCGACGGAAGTGAAAGCCATTGCCCCTGAACGCGAGGCGGTAGTAGTGAGATCAGTAGCAGAAGAGGCCATCTCAGCGAATTCTTGAAAAAAATCTCGCGAAGATAAGAGAGAGAAAAAGAGAGAATCAACTGAATATGTGAGCTTGAAAGTGAGAATTAAGAAGGCAGTGTGTTGGCTATATTTATAGCCAACGTAGTGGAGATCGTTGGGGAATAATAACCCCCCACGTAACGCCCTGAACGCAGCACGTGTCCTGGACACGTTACACCCCAGCTAGCCGTTGGGGAATGGTCCGTTGCCAACGATCGGATAAAAGTCGTTACACCGCCATCAAAAAATGCCATAACTGCCTCTCTCACCTGCGTTATTCGGCCCGAGGACAAAGCTCCCAAGGACAAAAAGGTAATATCCGCACAACATTTGTGGTATATATGAAATATATATATATATATATATATATATATACATACACCCCTCGTCCTTTCGTAAAAAAAAATAAAATAAATATATATAATAATAATATTCGAGAAAATCCCCTCGCCTCACCGAAGGAAAAAAATAGAAGGAATAAAATTCCTCTCGCCTCTACGATGGCGATCGAAATTTGGGGGTGCTAGTGTTAACCCTAAAAAATAATATAGGGATTAACTGAGGCGTTAACCCTAAAAAACAGGCATTAACCTAAGGACGGTACTATCGTCACATCACTCCCGATGCCACGAAGTATCAGGAGGGCCCACTGAGTGCCGCAAACCCAAAGTGGTAAAAAAGTGACACCCACGAAGTGGCACCTAAGCGTCTCTTGGAAAGTCACGATGAATAAAAATAAGACATCCACGCGACATCGGAAAAAGAATAAAATCACGATGGACCCGCGAGACTCCGATATCCATCGAAAGCTCCAAGTGGGACCAAACGAGGATCCCGAGTCCCCCAAATTACGAGAACATCCCCTCACTAAAGAAACTGAAGGCAACGAGCTATTGGAGCACATATAACGAAGAATAAAACACAAGAATAGTGCCATATCAAGGTCAAAAAACCATCGAGCACATATTACGAAGAACAAAACACAAGGACAGTGCCCTATCAGAGTCGACCATCTATCGGAGTACATATCTCAAAGACTAAAACACAAGAATAGACTCATATCGGGACTATAATGGTATCCGACGAATACCCAACCTTATTGGCAAAGCTCTCCCAAGGAATCTAGCCTATCGGAGAAAAGAACCCGAGAATCAGCTTATCGAAGCCTCCTGAAAGTCATCGGAAAGGATAGGAATTTATCCTAGTCAGCACCAAGTAGATAAATGGGTTGGAGATAAAGTGTATATTATCCTCTCATGCACATTACGACACCCGTACTTTACTAAAAATATGCACAATGACACCTGTCCCCAAATACCTCTATATAAGAGGTACCCCTTGTCAAATTATTATCATCTTCAATTTCAACTCAACACAAGCAAGACATATAATTCTCAGTGAATAAAAAGAGGGTTGTTTTCGTAATAAGCACACTTCTGAACTTCCGGACAAGGCGTTCCAACCCATATAATCTCGTTAATTGGGTCAAAATAACCAACATGTTAACAATTTGAAAATGTGTGTTTCTCTGAGTCCTGTGAACAAAATGACATGTTTCATCAATGCCCTGCACCTAAGACACCTGAAGAGAATGGTATAGCTGAAAGAAAGAATAAAAATCTTAAAAAATATGGCTAGAGTAATGTTGAATGTTAAAAACATATCTAAGAGATTCTGGGCTGAAGCTTTGTACACTGCCTGTCATATTATGAATAGAGTCTATCTTAGACTAGGAACTACTATGACTGCATATGGAATCTTGAAGGGTAAGAAACCAAATGTTGGACATTTTCATGAGTTTGGATGCAATTGCCATTTACTGAATGTTAGAGATTATTTGAGAAAATTTGATCTAAAAAGTGAAAAATGCATATTTGTTGGCTATTTTCCAAATAGTACAACTTTTAGGGTGTACAATCCTAGATTGCATACTGTTTAGGAATCCGTTAATATAGTATTTAATAATTTGACTAGTGATGCAGGAACTGAAGAACATAAGGATTTTGGTGTTATTCCAACACTGGAAACAAACAATGTTTCCCCAACATCAATCATTGATGCTGGAGAAGCTGAACTAGGGACTAAGCCAAATGTTGCCCAACACCATTTAGATCAAATGTAAGGACAACATTAGCGTAATATAATTCTGAATGAGAAACTGTTCCTCAATCCAGAAGGGATCCTCTTGCCAGAATTCAAAAGAATCATCCAGCTAAATAGGTAATAGGTCAGATCACTGATATCATTAAGACATGCAACAAAGAAAGGTTAAATTACAGAGATATGGTAAGGTTGTATGTTTATATGTCTACCATTAGTACTGTTGAAAATGCTTCATAGTTTGTATCCTCTATTGAACCTAAGAATATGAATGAAGCTCTCAAGTCTTGAATCTAGTCTTTAAGCTGCCTAGTCATATTCGTACTTCTGATGTGTTTAATGTCAAACACTTGGTGCGGTTTTGGGGTGAAAATTCTGATGATGATGATTGGGATCTGCCTGTGCCAAATTCGAGGGTGAATTTTTCCCACCCCGACGGGAATAATGCAGTCGAGAAGGCGTCGGAGTTTATGGTGAAACGGGATCATCCCAAGATTAGAGGCTAATTTTGAATTGGTCAATTTTTGACGTGCGATTAGTCCAATTGCATCCGAAACGGGCCAACGAATAGTAGTAATCATCTAAAGATCATTAAGGGATCGGATTTTAGCCAAATTCCATCGTTTAGGCATAAAAAATGCCGTTTTTGCTGTTTTTAGTAATTTTTGTTTCAGTTATATCTTTATTTCTAGAACTCGGAATTGCATTCCGCTTGTTGGAGCGTGTTCCATATGAGTAGCACTTTTAGTTTATGCTTTTATTTTGATTTTTCCATTTTTTAAAAAAACATGTTTATTAGCAGTTTAATTATGCTTTTAGGGTATATATTCTATGTAAACCCTAAGAAGACAGTTAGTTGATTATTGAATAAAGTTTTTGAGAGTTTCTCTCTTTTTTGCATCAATTTCTTGGCATTCTTTACGGAATCAACAAGTCTTTGATTATTGTGTGTTGTTCCAATCTTTCCTATAAGCTTCCGCTATGTCAGTTGGCGTTAGTCCCAGGTTCGTTCCTTCACTATGTCGCCCAGAAAACGTCAGGAAGAATATAGACGTGAGAAATTCACAAAGTTACATCACAAAGTTGAATTGTTGATGCAACAGATGGGCAGCCATGGTTGTACAACAGGTTGCGCCAACACCAAGACCTGAAGACCAATCGTTCAAGGATTTGGAGGAAGATAATCCTTTTGCTCGGAGACAATGTGTCCAAGAGTACAATCCACATTGGGAATCAGGGTTTAAGGTTGACATACCAGAATTTCAGAGAGGGTTAAGCCCATAAGAACTCTTGGATTGTGTAACTGCAGTTGAAGAGGTTTTGGACTTTAAAGATGTTCCAGATGACAAACTTGTTTCTCTCGTTGCAACTAGGTTTCGGGGGAGAGCAGCGGCATGGTGGCAACAAGTTAATGTGATGAGGTTTCGACAGGGGAAACCTAAACTTGTGTCTTGGGATAAACTGAAGAAACATATGAAGAAACAATTTTTACCCTAGAATTATGTGCGTACTATGTATCAACAGTTGCATAATTTGCATCAAAGGGGGAAGTTTGTGAGTTACTATACCACTGAGTTCCATCTGCTAATTACTAGGAACGACTTAATAGAGACGGAGGATCAATTGGTGTCACGTTATGTGACTGGTCTTCGTTCACAGATTTAGGATACCCTGAATATGTTTGACCCAGTCTCTGTCCCTGAGGTACACCAGCGAGCAGTGCATATTGAGAAGCAATAGTCGCGGAGAGTCATGAACCCTCTAAGTATTGGGAACTCATCGGGTAGCTCACAACAGGTCACACGTCCCGGTAACACTGTGCAATCGGGGCTACCAAAAACGGGCACTATCCAACAACCAGCATGCCCTGGGGCTGGTATCCGTTGTTTTGGTTGTGGAGTTACGGGTCGTAGGCAATCTGAGTGTCCTAAGAATCCGCGCAGATGACTATTTGTTGATGAGAATAATGGTGGGTATGATGGTCCACCAATTTTTGATGAGGAATTCGAAGAAGAGGCAATAGATGATGAATAATTCGTTACTGGGGACGTTGTCCAAGCTTTAGTGGTGAGGCGCAACCTCATTACTCCCACGGAAAACAAGACTAAGTAGCTACGCAACAACATATTTTAGTTAACATGCACGGTAGAGGGAAAGGTATGTCGAATGTTTATTGATTCTGGCAGTTGTGAGAATGTAGTGGCTGAGGAGGTTATTAAGAAGCTGGGTTTACATACTGAGAAGCATCCCAAACCTTATAAATTAGCATGGTTGAAGAGAGGGAACGATGTCGAGGTATCCCAACGTGCTCGGATCAATTTTTCAATTGGACCTACTTACAAGGATCAGGTTTTGTGTGACGTGGTAGAGATGGATGCGTGCCACCTACTGTTAGGTAGGGTATGGCAGTTTGATAGGCGATCAGTTCATGATGGGTTCGCGAATACTCATAGCTTTCTGTTTGGTGGGAAGAGGATTGTGCTGCTGCCTGATAAAGGTCCATAGTCAAGCGGGAAGGGTACCACCTTCTTGACCAAAATGAGATTTGAGGCAGAGATGGAAGAGTCGGGAATTGTGTATGTGATGGTGGGTAAACTGGTAGAAGATGACCACGAAGTCCCGCTGGCAGTTCAACCTTTGTTGCAGGAGTTTTGTGATGTTTTCCCAGACGAGCTGCTAGAAGGATTACCACCTTTGCATGATATTCAGCACCAAATCGACTTGGTGCCTGGTGCAGCCTTACCTAATCATGCACATTAATGGGTGAGTCCTACAAAACATGAGGAGTTGCGTAGGCAAGTGGAGGACCTTTTGGCTAAGGGGAATGTGAGGAAGGGCTTGAGTCCTTGTGCTGTTCCTACCCTTCTAACTCCAAACAAAGATGAGACATGGCGTATGTGCATGGATGGTAGAGCAGCTAACAAAATTACTGTACGTTGTTGCTTTTCTATTCCCCTACTAGATGATCTATTGGATCAACTTACTGGTGCGTGTGTGTTTAGCAAACTGGACTTGAAGAGTGGGTACATTCAAACGCACCAAGCACATTCATGCGCGTTATGAATCAGGCCTTTCGTCCCTTCATTGGTAAATTCATTGTAGTTTATTTCGATGATATTCTGATTTATAGTGCTAACGATGTTGATCATGTTCAGCACCTTCGAGAAGTTCTTAACGTGCTTCGTAGGGATGAGTTTTATGCTGCAGTGAAGAAGTGCTCGTTTCTCACTGATAGTGTAGTGCCTTTGGGGTATGTGGTCTCGAAGGATGGGTTAGCAGTTGATACATCTAAAGTGGAGGCAATAAGCCAGTGGCCTCGGCCCACAACTATCACTGAGGTTAGAAGTTTTCATGGTTTGGCGTCTTTTTATCGTCGTTTTATCCCTCACTTTAGTAGCATCATGGCGCCAATCACGGATTGCATGAAGGGTAGTAAGTTTTAGTGGACCGACGAGGCTGATAAGTCATTCCAATTAATCAAGGAGAAATTGACAACTGCTACCGTGTTAGTCTTACTTGATTTCAATTGCCCATTGAGTTACAATGTGATGCATCAAAGGTTGGTATTGGTGGTGTGTTGAGTCAGGGTAATCGCTAAGTGGCCTTTTTTAGTGAGAAGTTGTCTAGTTCCAAGCCTCGATATAGCACTTACGATGTGGAATTCTATGCTATTGTTCAGTCTATACGACACTAGCGTCACTACCTTTTTCACAAGGAGTTCATCTTATATATTGATCATGATGCCCTTAAACACCTTGGCACTCAGGATAAAGTGTTTGCTCGACATGCTTCATAGATTGCTTACTTGCAGCAGTTCACTTTCGTGATAAAGCATAAGGCTGGTGCTTTAAACAAGATTGCAGATGTGCTGAGTAGGCGTCATAACATTCTCTTGGAGATGCGCATCAAGGTTCTGGGCTTTGACAGCCTGCATGATTTGTACACTGTTGATCCATACTTTTCTGGCGTGATTCGGGATATGCAGAGTGGGGTACAATCAGAGTTTGCGTGGGTGGATGGTTTTCTGTTTCGGGGTACTCAATTGTGCATTCTAGAGGGTAGTTTACGTGTAAAAGGAGTTGCATAATGAGGGGCATGTGGGTCGTGATAGGACCCTCCAGCTCGCGACGGCTTCATAATTTTGGCCATCTTTGTGTAGGGACGTGGGTAAGTATGTGGAGCGTTGTCGGGTTTGTCAGCTATCTAAGGGTAAAGCTACAAATGCTGGGTTGTACATGCCGCTACCTATTCCGACACAGCTGTGGACGGATGTGAGCATGGATTTTGTTGTTGGGTTACCTCGAACTCAGTGTGGCTTTGATTCTATTTATGTGGTGGTGGATTGTTTCTCAAAGATGATGCACTTTATCCCTTGCAAGAAGACTACTGATGCTGTAAATGTTGCCTTGTTGTACCTTCGTGAGGTTTATCGTTTGCATGGGCTGCCTATGTCAATTGTGTCTGATCGGACACTCGCTTTCTTAGTCACTTCTGGCGTAGTCTGTGGCGCATGGTGAATACACGTCTGGATTTCAGTAGTGCTTATCATCCACAAATAGATGGTCAAACCGAGGTTATGAATCGTTCTTTGGGTAATCTGTTGCGTTGCCTTGTGGGTGATAATATTAAGTCTTGGGATCATAAACTATGCCAAGCTGAGTTTGCTCATAATCACGCTGCCAACCGATGTTCTGGGTTTAGTCCTTTTCAAGTGGTGTATGGCCTTGTTCCTAGGGGTCCCCTTTATTTAGTTTTGGTGACTGCCTCGGTCAAGATGCATGGCAAGGCGGAGGATTTTATCCAACAGTTGCAGCAGGTGCACTCCCAGGCTCATGACCACTTGCAAGTTGCTGCCTTGGATTACAAGCGTGCTGCTGATGCGAAGAGGCGCAATATTGAGTTTGAGGTGGGTGACTTTGTATGGGCAGTGATGACTCGGGATCGTATTCCAGCACATGAGTACAATAAACTCTCTGCGAAGAAGCTTGGTCTAGAGATTGTTGAGAAGATCAATCCCAATGCTTATCGGTTGAAGCTGCCTAGTCATATTCGTACTTCTGATGTGTTTAATGTCAAATACTTGGTGCCATTTCGGGGTGATAATTCTGATGATGATGATGATAGGGATCTGCCTGTGCCAAATTCGAGGGAGACTTTTTCCCACCCCGGCAGGAATGATGCAGTCGAGAAGGCGTTGGAGTTTATGGTGAAACGGGATCATCCCAAGATTAGAGGCTAATTTTGACTTGGTCCATTTTTGACGTGTATATTAGTCCAATTGCATCCAAAACGGGCCAACGAACAGTAGTAATCATCTAAAGATCATTAAGGGATCGGGTTTTAGCCAAATTCCATCGTCTATGCCTAGAAAATGCCATTTTTGCCGTTTTTAGTAATTTTCGTTTCAGTTATATCTTTATTTCTAGAACTCAAAATTGCATTCCGCTTGTTGGAGCGTGTTCCATATGAGTAACACTTTTAGTTTATGCTTTATTTTGATTTTCCATTTTTGAAGAATTTTTTTTTAGTATTTTAATTATGATTTTAGGGTATATATTCTATGTAAACTCTAAGAAGACAGTTAGTTGATTATTGAATAAAATTTTTGAGAGTTTCTCTCCTTTTGCATCAATTTCTTAGCATTCTTTACAGAATCAACAAGTCTTTGATTATCGTGTGTTGTTCCAATCTTTCCTATAAGCTTCCGCTACCAGGCCTTCAACTGTGAATGTTGTATGAACAAAGTGGATTTTCAAGAACAAAAGTGATGAAAATGGTGGGAATTGTTAGGAATAAATCTAGGATTGTTACCCATGGATACACTAAGGTAGAGAGAATAGATTTTGATGAGATGTTTGTACCAGTAGCTAGAATTGAGTCTATTAGATTATTACTTGCTATTGCTTGCTTTCTCAAAATAAAACTATACCAGATGGATGTAAAATGAGCTTTCTTAAATGGTTTGATTGATAAAGAAGTATATGTTGAGCAACCAAAAGGCTTTGCTGATCTTCATCATCCTGAATATGTATATAAATTAGAAAAGGCTTTGTATGGTTTGAAACAGACGCATAGAGATTGGTATGAAAGACTAACCGAATTTCTGTTAGGTCTGGGGTTCGCTAGATGAGATGGTGACAAAACATTGTTTATCCTAAGAGAGAAATCATGCTTGTGTTGCTAAAATCTATGTTAATGATGCTGTCTTTGGTTATACTAACATGTCTACTTTAGACAAGTTTATTGCGTCCATGATAGGCACCTTTGAGATGAGCATTATTGGAGAGCTGGATTCCCTTCTTGTATTACAAGTGAAGCAACTGGATAATTGAATGTTCTTGAATGAGAAGAAATATGCAAGAAAAACCTGGTAAAAATATTTGGTTTGCAGGAGTCAAAGCCAAGCAACACTCCCATGTCTGCTTTTGTGAAGATTACTAGAGATGGTATAAGAGACAATATTGACCCAACATTATACAGGTTCATGATTGGCAGCTTGCTATATCTTTTGCCACTAGACCAGATATTATGTATTCTATTTGTGTATGTGCTAGGTATCAAGATAATGCCAAGCAATCTCATTTGATTGCTGTGAAGGGAATTTTGAAATACATTTCTTGAAGTGTTGCTTTAGGCATTTGGTACTCTCATGACACAAATACTAATATTGTGGGATTCAAGGATTCTGACAGGGCAGGTGATCTAGAAGACAGAAAATCCTCATGTGAGGGCTATTTTTATTTAGAAAATAATCTAGTTTTCTGGTATAGCAAGAAGCAAAATTGTGCTTCATTATCAACTGCTGCATCTGAATATGTAGCAGCTGGCAGTTGTGTTACCCAACTTTTATGGCCAAACACTTGTTGTTGGACTATTAGCCAAATAGTGAAACCCTTATGGGGAGAATCTAAGTGCCACAAGTATTTCAAAAAATCATGTTCAACACCCTGGGACCAAGCATATAGATATATGGCATCATTTCATGAGAGACATGGTAGAGGATAAGCTGATTAACATTCAACACATTGAAACTAATAAGAAGCTTGCTAATATGTTCACCAAAGAATTAGATAGTGAGAGATTCTTCAATTTGAGGAAGTCCCTAGGCATGTGCATTATGTGAACAATTTTGAACCCCCAATGTTGCCATAACACCACTAGCTAGCACTGGTTTCTGATTGTGGTGTAGTCTGTGCGTCTTTCATTTTTCTTTCTTTTCTTTTTTTCTGTTTGTGTCTCACTCATCTGTGTGTGACATACTTTAATTGTGCTAAAACTTATCACATGGTGCTAAAACCTTGAATGTACATCAGTAAACTAGTATGAATTAGGTTTTGGGGTTATGGGGTCTCGTATTGTCATCATCTATCTAAGCCTATGTACTGTCTTGATTAGCTGCTTTGATAATGAAGACACTGGGGTGTTTGGGGTCTAGTGCTTCTTACATTTCGTGAAAGCATTATTGTTTTTTCTATGAACCTGAAGAATTTCTTTAAAGAGTTATCAAAATTTGTTTCATAAAGTTCATGTTTGAAGTGAACTGATGGTTTCTGTTTATCAATGTTAAGAACACACCATCTTCTCAATGTTGTCATAACATTGTGTATCATTCTATAGCTACATTACTTCTTTGTCTATTGTGTCGGCTTGGGCTTAGGGGGAGTATTGATGTCTGATTCATGTGTTAAGGCATACACTTTGGGTGACATACTGCTGGTGACACATTTCTTTTGTGACTTTCTATGTTGTGTAAGTGGATTATCTTCTTTAATTCATAACTACTTATCTCTGTGTGTTTCTGAAAGATATGTTGCTTACTCATGTTGTTGATCTTTATGGTATATCCGTGGTACTAAGTTCCAAAAAATTCTTGAGTTTTAGATATGACATCTTAATATCTTATACCTATCTCATGCTCTCACTTGAATTGCTGTGAAAAAGCCGTTTATATCCACCCTTCTGATTTGAATGTAATGCCAACATTTCCTGCCTATTGTTAGTTTAACATTCCAACATTGTGACGCATAAGCTTTCAATTTTGGAAACCGTTTTGGTCACATGTTGATCCAACACTGATACATGGTAAGGTAGTACGCGGGAATTTTTTTTGTGCCCTAGTGTTTCTCACATTCTCCACTCACACCGCATTCACACGATCTGACTTCTATTTGTGCCCAAGTTTTTCTTACTCTCTCTGCAATTTCTCTAATTTTGCTATGATCCTCTTCGATATTTTTTTCTCACAATTTTTCCTACTAACATGGCACGTAAAAGTCCTCCATTGATGCTCTTGCAAATGCTACTCTCAACAATAACAACAACATTGCCACAAATCAGCTAAGGAAGTACAATACATGTAATCCCCGTTCTGAGAACAATGATCCAGGTGCAAAAAATGCAAAGCTACCACATTTCAATGCCAAAATGTTAAAAACAAAAAGGTGAGGCATCAAGCAGTGTTGCAGCAGTATAAAATATAGAAAATTTGATTGCTCCTGCCATCTTATAAGCGAAAATTCAAGTAACAAATGCCAACCCTACCCATGCTATTGTTACTGAGATGTTTTTAGGGGGAAAGGTCTAAATATATTGATTGAATGGTGGATGAGTGGGTGTATACTGAGTGAATTGAGGGTGAATCTGAAAATCTTGCTAATGTTGTGGGTGAGGATGAGCAAAGTGATGCTGATGATAGAAAGAAAAAGGGAAAACAAGTTGTTGTTCAAGAGTATGAGGAGGATGAAAATGAAGAGACAAAGTCTGAGAAAGAGGTTGAGAATGAGAGGGAGAGTAGAATGAAGAGACTAGAGAAGATGAGAAAGAATATGACATTGATGCTGGTGAAGTGGCTCGGACCAGTGTTGAGCCAACATCTGAAGAATCTGAGGAAGAAGAGTATTGTGACCTAGTTGAAGAGGACTACCCTACTTTACATTGTTCATCTTACTATATGCCTAAGGAGATTTAGGATAGGTGGGAAGCTTTTCAAGCTAGGGTGATCCATGAGGAAAGAAAGATGGATATGGATGGTTGTAACGAGCATATGGTGTTGATTTGTTAGAGACCAGAGGTGTTTTGGGGTTTATGAAGGTTAGGTCTTATGTTCATGATGTAATCAAAGAAAATTATACATGAATCTCTCTGAGTGGGTATGTCTGGTGAGATCTCCCAAGTATGGAAAAGCTTGGGTTAGAGGGACTGTGTAAACATAAGTGCTTCTACCATCAATGAGGCTTGGGGATTACATATTTTGAAGAGTCCAATGATCCTAAGCTCAATGATGTTATTAAAGATCTGACAAGTGGGCTGACCAACGTGTGCCAGAATGGTCTAGCAACCACCAGATTATTCTCCCTAGGTGTTGTGCTATGCGAAGTTGCATAAACCAATTGGTTGACCACCTCCAACTCGACTGTGTTGACAAGAGAAGCAAGTTTTATCAATGTGTGTATTTGAAGTTCGTATTTGAGAAGGTTGACACATTATTTCTCTTATATATATGAATGACAGTCTAATAGCCAGCAACAAAAATAGTGAAATTGCTCTGGTAAAATTCAAACTTAAAAAGGAGTTTGATATGCAAGACTAAGGTTAGACAAAGAAGATTATTGGAATGGAAACCAAAAATGATATACCCAAAGCTTAAAAATAATTTTGGCATGTCTGATGTAAAATCAATGTCTACAGCAATCTTTCGGCAATATTAGCAAGGTGTTGATCGGTCTCTAAAAACTTAGGATGAGCGGAGCTCATGAATTTCTTTTCTTACACTAATGTTGTTGGTTCACTCATGTATGTAATGGTGTGCATAATGCCTCGTGAGCAGGTTCATGTCAAATCTGAGAAAGGTCCATTGGTGCTCTTAGGATGTACATTGGGATCACATTAAAACCAAGTAAAATGTTGTGTATTTTGTTTGTTCTCCTTTTGTTATTTTTGGTCAAATTATTTTAAAAATTATTCTGTCAATTTTAGTTTCCAGTTTCGTTAGCAATTTTTTGTTGAAATTACACATTATATTTGCGTGATTTCACTACACGCGAATGGACACACTTGTGTGGCACTCAAAATAGAATGACAGAAATGTGTATTTCTAGAGGAACAACATCATTTCATGAAATGCATGCTGTCATCAGTTGAAACAATGATGAGAAACAATGATGAATCATCACAGAAGAAATGAACAAAGGAAAATGTTCTTTGTTTAATCAACATAGACATGCCTTTCTAAAGGCGGTAGTCAAGTCTAAACTAAGGTGCGTAAGGTGCTACGTACATAGTAAGGACCTTAAATATTGTAATTCCTACGTAAAAGTGTAAAGCGTCACAACATTAAAGCTGCGAGTGTTGTCACAACATTGAGCTAATGAAAATTTACGATAACATTGAATAGTGTAATACTTAAACAATATTCGTTTAACTTTCAATATAATTGTGTTTTGCCATTATTCACTTATTAATCTTATTCCACGTTTTTTGTTGTCTTTGAATATTTCAGGTTTTACCTTAAACTAAGTTGAATCAAAAGTTTCCATATTCGATCTTTCCTAAACTAGCCGTACACGTCATTGAGAAAGGAAGAAGTTTGAAGTCCAATGCTACAAGGAAACTTTTTGAGGATAAACTCCACATTGAAGAAGGTGACTTTCTTAATCAGGATAAGACTCAATCAAGGAAATATTATTCAAGAAGTAGACCGCGACCAAAGGAAGTAGAGTTATAGAAGGAAGGTTGAAGATATACAAACTGTGTACAACATACTTTGAAGACGAAGTTCAAGACATCTATATAAAGGCGTGAAGTACATCAAGACAAACTACAAGAAAAGAGATCTAAAGAATGCGAAAGATTAGATCTGTTGTTATTTAGGTGTTTGTCTTACTTTGTGAAGGTTTACTTTGTGAAGGTTTTAGTTTATCAAGTTAATTATGTTAGAGTTAAGGATCTTTACTTTGTTGCATGGTTAAGTTCGAACAACTTGAGAGTGAGGAGCTTGAGAGTTAAGAGATCAAGGATGTGAGGTTATAGCGACGAAGAGTGGTGTGACCAGTACGCCCACAGATCTGACACTGAACATTGCTAAACGGTGAGTTTGAATTTCGAGAGCTTGAGTTAGAGTTACCTGGACCCCGACCCCTAAAGGGGCGGCCATGGGAGTTGGAACGACCGCGATTGGTGGAAGAGCGGTGGTGGCCTCCGGACGTGACCCCATGGTGTGAATAGAAGGACTGATGGGCGGTGTTGGCCGTGACTACAAGAGAGGAGGTGGCTGAGTCGAGGCAGTGCAAGTAAGCCTCATGAGACACGAGGGCGCTGTGTAACTCCGCAAAGGTGAGCGGATTTTCACAAAGCCGAACAGAGGTGGTTATGTCACGGTAAGTAGGACCGAGGCCATTGAGGACGTATAAAGTGACGTCATCAGCACGGAGGGGACGATCTATCATACCAATCTCATCAACATTGGCTTTGATTTCGGTCATGTAGGCCGTAACGGATCGATTCCCGAGGGATGCAGAATTGAGGGCATCCTTCAACGCCATGACTCTAGTACGATCACGGTGCACAAAACCATGCATGAGGGCAACCCAAAAGTCTGATGATGTGGTGGAAGAGTTGATGTGCGGAAGCAAATCATTAGAAATTGCTCCAACAAGTGCGCCTAGAAGAGGAGAGTCTTGTTGAAACTAAAGAACCGACGTCGCATGGTTCGACGGATCGGGACGTGGGTACATTCCTTGCAAATAGTCTATTAGGTTGAGGCCGTTGCACTGAGAAACAACTTGGAGCCGCCACGAGAGATAATTGGACGATGTGAGTATGAAGGGGAAGTGACTATGATGTGTGACGTGTATAAGGCTGGTGGGTGCCGTGAGGGCAGAAGGTGGAGGGGCGGCGTTGGTAGGTGGTGTGGTGGTGCCATTCGATGCGGAGGACTTTTGCGACATTGTGGCGGTGGCTAGGGTTTTTGGGCAGATCGAAGAACCAAAATATCGTGAGATATTATGGCTTATCTTGATACCATGTGAAAAGTAAATATGAATGGTATTTTGTTGCTTGAATAATAATACAAGAGTACAAGGATATATATACTAGTCTTCTAATCTAAAGATATACACAATATTCTAAGATAGGTAAGAATTCTATACAAGATAAAATAAGAAGGAGATTCGATAGGATCTCCTTCCCTAATAGATCTTACTTCCAGCAACTTCATTAGATATTAATGAAGATCTACTTTATGACAAGCAAAATAAAAAATAAAAAATACTTATGTGTCAACGATCCAACATTGCTTGACGAGAAAAATTATCCATTTTGGAATCATGCAAAGTCTCAAATTAACTCACCAGCCCAACCAAAAAAGAGTTTCACTTCAACAAAAATAAGCTATAGTGACATGGTGCTACTGACATTTGTCTTCAAATAACACAACAAAACTTATACCATGGCATTTTAAAAATTGTCACTACAACCAATACATTAGCGGCACTAACTTATACTAATTAATGGCACTGATCTTAAAATGTCAATGTACATTTATATTGTGTCATTTCTTAATGATGTCATTGATAATTAGCATATTAATGACATTAATTTACATTAATTAACGACTTTAGATAGAGAACGCCACTATAAATTTGTAGAGAGAGGATACTCTATCCCACTTTTGTGTCTCACTTTCTATTATTAAGACTAATTGAAACTCACTAAACCAAAAAATAAAATTCTCTCTCCTCTTTCCTCTCTCTATTCGGTCCAAATTTTTCTCTCTCTTCTTTCTTCAAATTTGTTTTTTGAGACTTAGCAAACTTTGCTTGTTATGTATCAAAAAAGAATAAAAAGATTGTTATCTTTTGAGATTTATATCTAATGCATACACTTTTTCCCAAGATCAAGCTTAATAATTTTAACTATTTTCTCAACTTTACCCTTAACAAAATCTGTTATTTCTTAAGAACTATTTATTGTTTCCAATTCTACAATATTATAAAGTTGATTATTTTCAAATAAAAAAAAATCCATAGAATCTTGATAATGAGATACATAATTCTTTGTAATATTTCATAAACTTTTGTATCTTTACGATAACATATATTTTATTTGTAAAAATCAAATAACGAATTGAACGATTATCCCACAGTTTATTTTTCGGTTATGTACACCGCTATTCCTTTGTTCTCTTTAAAACTTAGCCGTTAATATATTCCATTTGATAAAAAAGAAAAAAGACATATCATAATATTTTAAAGTAAAACCTATTTTGTATTGAACTTGTCTAAAATTCTTAAAATATACTACATTTTGATAGAGTCAAATTAAAAATATAATAAAATGCGTCCAAGCATTTAGTAAATAAAGAAATGCATAAATATTATTTATAGTTTAATTTTACACAATTAAAATTATATTCTATAATTGATTACATTGATTTAGATTGTGCAAATATGTTTAAGGATAAAAGTAAAAAAGAAATTAAATTGCTACGCATAGAGGATTATCTGAAAAGAATTGCGAATACGATGGTGTAGCAAAAAAAATTCATAAAAACGTAGCAAACATACATTTAAAAATAATAAGTATATTTTTAGTACAAACAAGAGTCACTGAAATATTGAATATAAAAATTTATACGCATAAATAATATCAAAAATTAACTAGAATCCATAATGCTACAGACATGTGAACTCTGCAATTAATTTACCTAAAGAAAATTAGTAAGTTTGGTCTTTGACAAAATTTTGTACAAGAGATATTCACCTCCAAAGAAAACAATCATTTTTTTTTCTTTTTTCTTTTTTAATGTATAAAAAACAAAGTTTTCTAAAGTTAAAAAGAAAATCATATTTGAGGAGAGAGAGAGAAAGAGAGAGGCATGAAGGGAAGAGAGGGAGGCGAGAGGAGAGAGAATTTTATGTTTTCATTTAATGTATTTAAATTTAATTTAACATTTATTAATATTATTAGTGGAATGGAACACAAAAGTGGAACAAAAAAGTGGGATAGAGGATCCTCTCCCAAATTTGTATGATGTCATTCTTAAATCAATGTCACCAATAATTAGCAATATTTGTGAGGTTAACTGGTTAATATATCATAATTAGTGACAAACTGATATAATTTGTTTTTTACACGAACTTTTTTAGCCTTATATTTTTTAACAAAGAAATTTACTAATAAAACTCTACTACAAACTTCTCCGTTCGGAAAACTCTTGTATCCCTGTAAGCTCATCCCTTTTCAGTCAATTGGTGCTCCTCTTGTAGTTGTAAATAAGGAGCTACATGTTAAGGTTTTCAATTTCATCACAAATTTGTACGTTTTTCAGTTATTGGTACGCATCTCTTTTCCTAAGCCCTAATTACTTTTTTTTTTCCTTTAAGAAATTCGATAAAATTAATGGGTTGCATGTTAATAATGTTCTTTATTTGGGTAAGATTCTTAGTTTCCTAATTATTTTGATCTTTTATTATTTAGGGTAATTGATTTTTCCTGTTGGGATTATTTGATGTTAATTCGTGCTTTGAGATATAATTATTTATTCAGTTTATGGTTGTGTGATTTATTTTATTGTACTACAAAGGAAGAGTAAAAGGTAGAAACATAGTGAAATATAATTATGCTGGATATTGATCTCTTCCGGGTAGGAAGAGGGGAAGACCTTGAAAAGCTCAGAAAGTCACCGCGACATTCTGTGAAGGACGTTTTTTTGTTTAACGAATATTTTGGTCTTATTTCGTCCAGGTTACAACACACCTATTAACTATTACAATGGGCCTGACTCGTGCCAAAATAATGCTAATCGAATATTAAATCGAACTAGATTGGTCCGGAACACCTAATACAAGCTGACTAGACAATACAAATAGAAATACGATTAATTTAGTGAATGTCAAATAAGTCCAATTCGATGCAGGTGAATCTCGAATTGGCTGGTAGATCCAATCGCCTCAGTTCGAGAGTGATGAATGTCGAATCGGTGATCGATCGAATTGGTTGGAAGTAGCCTTTGATGTGTATCGAATCTAGCCGTTTCGATCGAATGAAGGTCGAACAGGGCAATGTCGAATCGGTGGGGATCGATCGAATTGCTGAGTGTCGAACCTCTGCGTTCGATATTAAGTTGTTGTTCGATGGATGTGAATGCGTGCTGGTAATGTCAGAGGACGGGGTATTTATAAGCCCCGTCCAACGGGCCCCAGTGGTAGCTGAGGAATGAAGATCGAATCATGCCCATTCGATTTTCCCTTCAATATCGAATTTCTTTTGTTCGATATTCAGCTTTTGGGCCTTTCTCCCGTGGACCGACCCAATATGATTATTGGCCTTCCTAGAATACCCCATCATATAGTCCCCCAGTTTGGGAGTTGATCTTGATCAGAGAGTGGGTGCCAAACTCTAAAGTTTGCATTGACTCGAGCGCCAAATATCTGCTATGTTTCCGATTGCTGAAACTTTCCCTCAATTGGGAGCCAGAATTTGGAGAACGTGGGTCCTAAATATTTTTCGTGCGTCCCTTGGTTTGATCGTTAAGAACATATTTTGTAATTCAACAGATAGATAGTATCGAATTTGTGGATTGGATTTTCAAAATTGCCTAAAATATATGTAAGGTTTGGATTATCAAACTCAATCGAATCGAGTCAGATTCGATTTTGAGTAGTAAATCGAATAGCATACGGTTCGACCGTTACTTTGTCTTTTTTTTTTTCTGGCATCGATCGAATGGTATCTTGTTCGATCTTGCCTTTAAATCGAATGCGATCGATTCGATGTTCTTTCTAATGGTCCTTATGGGCCGTTCCCCCTCTATATAAAGGGGATGAGGGGTGGAGGACCTCATTCGTGTCTTTGTAGAGCTCTGTCTGAATTGTAAGTAGTGTCGAATGGGCCTGGTTCGATACTCGTGGTATCGAACGCAGTTGATTCGATACACGATGTATCGAACGTTAGGCCATTCGACCTAATGCCTTAGAAACATTTTCATAAATTTCTTTGAAAAGCAAGTTTTTTCGTTTCTGACTTCGTTTGCGTTTCTCATTTTGTGCAGTGTTATTCCACAACCGATTCGGTGATTTTGCAATTTTAATCAAGGTAGTTGGTTATTTGCTCTTATCACCTTTTGTTTATTTTTCATTAGCATATTTTTGCTTTTAGTGTATCGCGTAGTTGTCGTAAGTATCGGAAGTGAAGTACATCTGTAGTCAGTGTTTCTTTCTTTTTATGTTTATTTTAGTTTGTGTCGATCGATATGGTGAGTTCAGAGTCTTCGTCTGGAAGTGAGTCGAGTAGCGCCTCAAGTTTCTAATTTCGTTAATTCAGTAGAGGGTCCTGGAGGTGATCCTGCAGGTTCAAACTTGGTCGAAGGAGATGGTTATGAGGCAATAGATATAGAGGGGGTTGAATTCGCGAGGGGTGATGATGAGAAAGAGGATGAAAATCAGAACGCGCCGCAAGCCAGGGTGGCTGATGCGCCCCCACCACCTATAGAGGATAATCGTGCTGATAGTGAAGCAGAGGAAGAAAACGAGGGCATTGATAGGGACTTTGATGATTATGAAGAAGTCCCAGGGATGGCGTGCACTGCTTACGTGTCGCGCCTACAACATAGTTGGCCCTCTCTACGAGAGATGTATAATATAGCGAATAACTACAAGATAGTGATTCCTGGCCCAGATTAGCGTGTGCACACTGCGCCTCCCGATCACCTTATCGTGTTCGTTGGTCAATTGGCTAACGGCTAACGGGTTACAGTTTCACGTGCCCGCCGAGGTCAGACGTATCTTAATGTCTGTTGGACTGGTGCTGAGTCAGTTGACGCCAAATTTGGTCGAGCATATTGTCAGCTTTATCATTGTCATGAAAGACCTAGGGGTGCCATGCGGGCCCAATGAGTTTCAGACCTTATTTGAGGTGTGCAAGAAGGGAGTAGGGTTCTATCACATAAAAGGAGTGAGGCATTATAAACTTCTGAGAGGCGAATTTTCCGGGAACAGGAAAGATTGGAAAAAGAGATATTTTTTTATCAAGGAAAGTTTTGTGGAGGATTTTTCCATATACCGTCGGGATTGAGTGGATGTTCTGAAAATCACAATTCCTCTCGGGGTGGGGTTGCCTTGGTGGAGTGATCAATTTAGGGTGAACCTCGTTCTTAACCACCTGTTTAATTTAAGAAAGCTTGTTGAGAACCATGTTTTATTAGTTGCAAGGTTGTCCCTGGTCCCATATACGGGGATATTTACTCTCGGCATATATTTATGTGTTCGCAACTGCTAGTGCCTGTTTGTTTTAATTTTAACTTGTTACTAACGTTCGGTGTTCACTTTTTTAGGAGACTTCATCATGAACCGCCATGCTCGTATGAGTCAGGTCTTGGCCGCAGAGGCTGAGGGTTTACAAACAAATGTTCCTATTCCCGTGCCTCCTCCCAGAAAGAGGAAAGCTAAAGGAAAGAAACCAACATGCGAAGCTGCTGCATCTGTCCGTACCGACGCATCGTGTGATCCCTTCGAAGATATCCTTGGCGGGGGTCGCGATAACTCACCTCCTCTTGCTGAGTTTAGTCATGCAGAAGGGTTTGACGGACCGACCATCGATGATGCGGAGGCAGCAGAACGAACAGAAGTTGCTGCACCGGCTAAACGAAGAAGGGCACCCCAAACTCGTTCTCAAACTGGAGGTATTATCCCCCATGTACCCCGTACCCCTGGTCCTTTACCTGTTGGTGGTTCCGCTCTCCCTACTGGGGTGAGGGCTTGGGCTGAAACTAGCCAAGGTCCGCTGGCCCTGGTCATGGATTATGAGTATTCCGCAGAGCAGGCCATCAATGCCCTGAAGGTGATCCTTCCTAATCTTGCAGTGGCTTTTCCAGCTTCCGCTGAGGAATAAAAGAAGGTGGAGCGGCATGCCCTACATTTGATTAGCGCGGTAATGTGACATTTCAGTCTGATATTGATGTTTGATTTATGTTTGGTTGCCCATGAGGAGAGGATGAACGGGCTCAAACGGCTGCGGGTGGAGTTTCGTGATAGCGATCCTGACGCGATGAAGGCCGTTGTGGCTGAGAAAGAGAAAGCCTTGCAGTATGCTAAGGATTGTGCCAACAGGGCGAGCGAGGATAGGGAAGCTGTGAAACTCACACAGGAATCCGTTGAACGGCTAGAAGCACAGTTCGATAACATGCAGAGTAGTAAGACTGCGCTGGAAAAGCGAATCGCATAGCTCGAGAAGGAGCTCACCACTGAGACAGAGAGAGCTGCCGAGGCCGAAGAGGTCTGATATGCTCGTGGCTTGAGCCAGGTACTCTGCCTTTTTGCTCTTGTCTTTTTAGACGTAGTTTTTCTATTCTTCCTTGTTAATCTTGTTTGTTGTTCGAGTAGGTTCCTACCGCGCAAAAATGGGTGGAGATTGCCGATGAGTTACTACGGAGCAACACGTTTCAAAAGATCAGTGTTCAGCGAGGGGCCCAGGATGCGAAGAAAGCTCAGGTACTTACAGTGCAGCAAATCCATAGCACTCGCCACCTGCGCGATGGGTTCAATTCGCAGTGGTTGGATTTGTCGTTGGGTCCTAATCGGGAGCCTCTGCCGTTGGTTGTTGAAGGGGCGCCTACCGTTGCGGACGAGTTCGCAATCTGCTTGAAAGTGAGACCCTGATTTATCGAGGAACGTCACCGCCTCCACCAATGCCTGCTACCTATCCTTCTCCAGAGGATGAAGATGGTGCCGAAGGCTAAAGGCCTCGATTTATATTTATGTTATTTAGAACAATTCGTTTTATTTCGTTTGGCGCTGCGTCGCCCTTTCGTTTTGAAAAATTTAAATGCTTTGATCTCCTTTTTCAAATATTTATTGCTTAGTTTTCACGTTCGTTTTAATCGCTTATCTTATTGCATCTCTTGCTTGCCTTTTCTTTCAAATGCGAGCTATTTACTTCTTATTTTGACAATTTTAATGTCGTATTATACTCTAGAGTTGCTTTGGCATTTGTCTTAATGCCTTTTTCACTAGTCAGAGGCTTGTATTACGAGTGCCTTATTATTGGCTATGCGTTTCTCGCTTTGTTGCGAGATTCTCATAGAATTTCTTTTTCCTTATCTACAACGAAATGTTTGATTAGCACTTGCCATTTTAGGCGAAGTGTTCGTCCCTCTTCTATATTATGGAGGGATTTGTTGTTAGCATTTGTTGTTTTAGGCAGAGTGTCAATCCCTCTACTTCGTCTTCGTGGGATTTCGCTTAGCACTTGACGTTTTAGATAGAGTATCTGTCCCTTTCTTTATCTTTCGTGATTTACGGTTAGCACTTATCATTTTATACAGAGTGTCCGTCCCTTTCTTCATCTTTGAGGGATTTTCGGTTAGCACTTCTCATTTTAGACAGATGTGCCAGTCCTTTCTCTTCTTCTTTGAGGGATTTTCGGTTAGCACTTGTCATTTTAGACAGAGTGTCCATCCATTTTTTTCGTCTTTGAGGGATTTTCGATTAGCACTTGTCATTTCAGACAGATTGTCCGTTCCTTTTCTTTGTCTTTGAGGGATTTTTGGTTAGCACTTGTCGTTTTAGACAGAGTGTCCGTCCCTTTTCTTTCTTGCGGGATCCCCTCCGGGTCTTGCATAAAATTAGTTTTACGTATATAACCTTGCATTGCGGGGTTCCACTTGCCGCCTTTGTTAGGATAGTTTATCCGAAGTAGAGATAAACATTAAAGAATAGATAGGTCAGAGCTCAGCATAAAGCTCAGTCGCCTATGTTTCCCGAGGGATGCTCGGGACTCAAGCTTTCTGAGTTCCTGTTTTAGGTTAGTACATACCTGGCCGTCATACTCATGACGGTAGAGGGGACGAATAAAAGTTGTTCAAAATGTACATAAATTTGAAGACTTGCAAAATCGAGAAAAGAGCGATTTAATCAATCTGCTCCATCTGCATGGGATCCAGAGCATTTAGTGCTTCCTGCTCTTCCTGCGGCGGCAACCTAAGCAACGCCACATAGCATAGCCTACCGTCCCTGTGATCTGCTATAACTTCACCTGTTCTTGCAGGGGTAGGGAATTTGACCATTTAATGATACGTTGATGGCAATGCTCGAAAAAGATTTAGCACTGGCCTTCCCAAGATTGCATTGTATGGGAAAGGTAGATCAATTACGGCGTAATCTGCTAGCCGTGTCTCTCTTTGGGGCGCAGTTCCCAACGAAGTTTGGAGAGACACCATGCTGGAGGCACTACTTCTGGTCCACCAAAACCATGCAACGAGATTCTGACTGGCTCCAACCTTTCGTCTTCCAAACCCATTTTCTCCCATGTTGATTTCATCAACACGTTGATAGAACTGCCGCTATCCACCATCACTTTCATCACGCTAAAGTTGGCTATGTCCATTGTTATCACTAATGGGCAGTTCAATTTTCCCACCTGAATGGCTTAAGAGCTTAGCTTGCACATTTCTGCCGTTGAAAAGGTGATCTCCTCAAGCGGCATCTATTCTATCCTCAAGATATCCACAAAACCGACAAAATGGTCCGCATCGATGTCCCTTGTGATCTTTTTCCTGCACTTAGCAGAATCTGCACCAACCGGACCTCCTGAAATCATGTCTATTATCCTTTTCCTGATGTTGCTATCTGTTAGTTGAGGATAATCCAACACATGCGGTCTGTCGATCATCTTCTAATTGTCCTTTGTCGGAGAGAGACCTATCTCTGTTCGTTTTTCCCTCCCACTCCTTCAAATTCTTGACAAACTCCACGAGGTTGCCATACTTTATCAACCTTTCAATCTCGTCCTTGAGGTCTTTGCAGTCCTCGGTCTCATGCCCATTCTGCTTGTGATATTTGCAGTAATGGGTCGACAACCTCATTGCCTTTGAATCTCTCACTTGTCTTGGCTCTTTCAGCCAACCTTTCCTTTTTGCCGTCCCAAACACTGTCATGATGTCAGTAGTCAAGGGCGTATATTGCCTTGGCGACGTGTTCCTGTACCTCTTACTCCTATTCTTGTTGTGGTTTTATTCCTCTCTTCCTCTTTCTTTTTCCTTTGGGGCCACAACAACTACGGCTTTGGTGGCCATCATTTCTTCGCGACGCACCACTTCCTGTGTGAGCATGTTTATTTCTTAAATTGTTTTTGGCTGCACCCTAAGCAGATCCTCGCTGAATGCCACATTCTTGGTTGCACGAAATATTTTGTTCGTCACCATTTCCCTTTTGGGACTATCTATCTTGAGCAATTCTGCATTGAAGTGGCTCACGAAGTCTTTCAGGGTTTCCCTCTCTCCTTGCACAATAGAGTAAAGATGCTCGTGGTCCACCACCATTTTGGATTGGCTGGAGAACTAGTTTTTGAACATCTTTCTCAGTTGCTTGTAACTTCTAATGGAATCGGGAGTAATTCTAGGAACCAATCTAGCGCCACTCCAAGTAGTGTGGTGGGGAAAATTCGTGCCTGCACATTTTCTTTGAATCCGTACAAGTTTAGAGTCGTATCCAATTGGAACGGATGATCATGCAGATCAGTCCTCCTCTCATAAGTCTTGAGCACTTGAGCACTGGGATCTTTTCGCTGTGCCCCTAAATCTCCGCCTCTATTTCATCACTAAAAGCGGTGCTCCTACGAGCTCTTCCCAGATGTTCCATTCTCTTCTCTACTTTCGTTTTCTCTCTCTCAAGTCTCTCCAACTGCCTGGTCTCTTCAGCTTGTTCCCTTCTGGAATCATGACCTCGACTCCCCTTACATCTCCTTATGTCCTTTTATCGGCTTTCTTCACGGCCCCTTGAGTCGTGGTGCCTTTTTGACTGCAGTTCGACCGAGTTTGATCTCTCTCTGCGGTCATCTACCTGAGCTTTGTCTCTATTTCATGGATTTGAGGCCTTGGCCACAGATCGCTGCTCTCGCACGCCTTCCCCGCGAACCTCGGGCGGCGGTGTTTGCACTTGTGATGCGGGCAGTGCCTCAGCCACTGCTGATTGGATCATTGCCAAGACCTCATGTCTAAAAGTGCTGGCAACGAAGCTGTCGTAGTTGTTGCCCCGGTCGTGCCTGCATCCGTCACATGTCGATCTTCTCCAAATGGTCCGGGTAGATCCCGCCTTGCTGGCGTGGGCACTGCAGTGGGTAATGCTGATGGTCCTTCTGTTTATGGGATAGTATGAGTTGCTTTTGCTCGTTCCAAATCAGGATTGTTACTCTCTGCTGCTCTGCTTTGCAATCTAGTCCTTCTAGCAGCCATGCCTAATATGCTGGGAAAAAATGGTGTTCTCACAGACGACGCCAATATATTAGTCTAATTTCGTCCAGGTTACAACACACCTATTAGCTGTTACAATGGGCCTGATTCGTGCCAAAATAATGCTAATCAAATATTAAATCGGACTAGCTTGGTCCGGAATACCTAATACAGGCTGACTAGGCCATAAATGACGTTTTTCTGGTTGACGAATATTTTGGTCTTATTTCGTGTGGGTTACAACACACCTATTAACTGTTACAATGGGCATGACTCGTGGCAAAATAATGCTAATCGAATGTTAAATCAGACTAGCTTAGTCCGGAACACCTAATACAAGCTGACTAGGCAATACAAATAGGAATGCAATTAATTTAGTGAATGTTGAACCAGTCTAATTCGATGCAGGTGAATCTCGAATTGGCTGGTAGGTTGAATTGCCCCAGTTCGAGAGTGATGAATGTCGAATCGGTGATTGATCGAATTGGTTGGAAGTAGCCTTTGACGTGTATCGAATCTAGCCGTTTCAATGGAATGAAGGTCGAACAGGGCAATGTCGAATCGGTGGGGATCGATCGAATTGCTGAGTGTCGAACCTCTACGTTCGAAGTTAAGTTGTTGTTCGATGGATATGAATGCATGCTGATAATGTCAGAGGATGGGGTATTTATAAGCCCCATCCCGCGGACCCCAATGGTAGTTGAGGAATAAATATCGAATCATGCCCATTCGATCCTCCCTTCAATACCGAATTCTTTTTGTTCGATATTCAATTTTTGGGCCTTTCTCCCGTGGGCTGGCCCAATAGGATTATTGGGCCTTTCTAAAATACCCCCATAAGAGGTGATTGATCTCGACAAGATATAGCGTCAATATAAGCATCGCTTCACTAGCTATGTTGCTAACTTGAGTATTATTTATTTTCCTAATTTAGTTATAAGTTAACCCAAGTTATTTTTACAATGAATGCTAATATGTGAATTAGCTGATTCTCATGTGCTTTTATGTGTGTATCCTTTATAGAATACATGTTGCATCTATTGTTTATCTTTTAATTTCTTTCAATTGCTAAAAATTGGTTGCTATCTTCGTCGTAGTTAACATGTTTTGTGTGTTTACATGAAATGATATTTGTTTTTTCATTTTTGATGAAACAAATGGCAGGTCTATGTAGAACTTGATCCCACCTCACTGCAAACTGAATTAGATAAGCTGGACATATGTCTTACTAAGTGAAAGTGCAAGGTATTCTGGAATCAATGTTATGCGATGTTGGGACATTATTGGTGATAACATTGGAACCAGAGAACCTGCATGCAATCTGTTATTTAACTGCTTTATTTTAGTTTTTCCTTTATTCACTAATTAATCAAGTTTCACGGTTTAGTTGTTTATGTTTATGTCTAGGAAGGTATCTTAATCATAAGGAAGAACTTTGGAAGATTCCTTACTTGAAATTTCCATAATTCAAGTTGAGAATAATAGCCAAGTCAACACAGTTTCAGAAAAGGAAACAATTGGAGTTCCACTGCAACTAGGATTCTTTCCAGGAGTAATCCGAATTGAAGAAGATGTTCTTACCTTATTATAACTCTAATAAAGGGAACAATTATTCAAGAAAGAGGCCGAGTTCAAAAGGAAGTCCAATTCAACAAGGAAACAACAAGAGTTACCAAAACTGTGAACAACACACCTTGGAGTACAAGTTTCAAGAAACCTGTATATAGGTGTGAAGTTCATCAAGATGATTACAATAGTGCTAAATAATCCAAGAGACTAATCATACGTTGTATTGTCTTTGTTTTGCTTTTACGAAGTTTTTGCATTAACTATTTTAAGTCTAGTTCTTAGAAGTTAAGTAGTTCGTGCTTGTCTGCTTCGTTGAGTCCGATCAACAAAGAGCGTGAGTGAATTGTTGTGAGGAACGTTTTGTTAAAACCATTTTTGGTTATTTTGCCTAAGGCTAGGAAGTTTTTAATAATATTGAAAACTACTGAAAATTACATCTTCCTGCGTTCTTTATTTCCGCTGCATATTACTTTAATCAAGAAGATCATTAATGAGTTAAGGCAATGCCAGCTTAACTCTCAGAGTTGTTGTGTCAATCCACAATCCGATAATTTCAATTGCCGTTAGAGCCAAACACCGACTACACTGGTGGTTTGGAGGCAATACAACACAATGGACAGTGTTAATCCTAATACCAACTTGATTCCAGTTTTGGATAGTTCCAATTATGCATACTGGAAGATCAGGATTCGAGCTTGGTAATCTGTGATCAATGGATATTCTCTTCCAACATTACCAAGAGATGGTGAAGGTGATCTAGTACCAAAACCAAAAGTAGAATGGACAGCAACAGGGGTAAGTCTCTATAACTCTAATGAAAGAGCTCTTAATGCTATTTTTAGTTGGGTTAATCATCACATGTTCAAGTTAATCCAGAGTTGTACAAAAGACAAACATTCTTGGGATACACTTGAATTACATTGTGAAGGAGACTCTACTGTTAAAGATTCTAAACATAGACAACTGCTTCAGCAATTTGAAAAACTTGAGATGGGTGAGGACGAAAGTGTTGATAGTTATCTTGAGAAAATTCTTGATATTGCTAACCAATGTGAAAATCTAGGTTTCTCTATGACTAATCAAGAGATGGTTTATAAAGCAATGAGAACAGTGTCATCTAAATTTGCTCTCAAGAAAATTGCAATAAGTAAATCTAGGAACCTTGTTAATCTACAGTTTCAAGTCTTGATGAATACTCTTAGAGAATTTCAGATGGAGTTTTCCTCACAACCTAGCAAACATAGGGCTGTTGCTTTAAGAGGATTAGGTCTTGATAATGAAAGTGATGATGAGTGTGAATTGATTTCTTCAAACTATGGTAAAATTACTTAGAAATTCAATAAGCTGAACCTTAAGGGAAAAGGTAAAGAAAATAATCTTAGTAATATTTCTCCTGGTTATAAGAAATTACCTCCTTAGTTTGTCAAGTACATGGCATCTAAAGCTACTTCTTTAGAAGGTGATAAGTTAAAAGATGTTCAATGTTTTGAATGTAAAGTATATGGTCACATGGCTAATGAATGTGCTAACACTCTTAGAAAAAGAGGAAATTCTCATTGGGTTTGTGTAGATGATTTCAATGAAGATGAATTTAGTTCTGGAGAAGCTGAAGAACAATCAGTAGAGATTCACACTGCTGTGCTACTCACTCAGATTGACTGGACACCAGAAGACTCCCAGAACTGCCTCAGATCTCAATGTTACCCCAACATTCAGGATCCAAGATCAGAACATGAGACCTTCTTTGGAGATTGGGATGAATATAATACTAATATTGAACCCAATCTTGTGTCTAACAATGATGAATCCAACTTTAATTGTTTTCATGGCTCAGTGGATCTAGATGAAGAATATTTTCTTGAAGGTGAAATGTCCCAGGAATAAATCATTGAAGACCTGAAGTCTACCTACCACAAACTGCTGCTTGAGAATCACAAACTCATCAAGAGCAACAAAAGCTTGAAGGAAGGGATTGGATGCATGAAGGAGATGCTGAAACAGTATGAGAAAGACCTTGACAAAACTGAAGCTGAACTGAAGGAGATTAATGTAAAATTTGATAAAGCTGAACAAACCATTGCCAAATGGAACTCATCTACTTCTAACCTTGATGAAGTGCTGAATATGGAAAATCAAGGTAATAGTGGTTTGAGCTATGTTGAGAAACCTCCCCCTGAAGATGCTAATTCTGCCTATTTGAAAGCTTGTTTTATCAAGGAAAGTAATAGCTTGAGTTGTGAAATTCCTTCCAACCTGGTCACATTAAGCCTTATTGTAAAAAATATAAAATTGTGATTGAGAAGAAAACAGTAATTAAGAGTAGTACCAATGTTAGGAAAACCTCTTATCTGAATGTTATCCCAACATTAGGTAACAATGATGAAGGATAGAAAAGTAGAACTTGGATTGAAAAGAAAAAACTCCTAAGATTAAGATTGTTTGCAATGGTGTCTTTTCTCAAGGATGTGTTGTTGGTTTATGGATTGAAAGCAACTTTAATTAGCATAAGTCAACTTTATGTTGATAACTTGGATTGATAAAAGTTCATGTGATGTATTTAACAGTGACAATGTCTGTGTCATGACAGGTACAAGATCAAAGGATAACTGCTATCTTGCTCAAGATGAAGCAGAGTACTACCATGACAAGGTAGATGAATCTGTCATGTGGCCCAAGAAGTTAGGACATGTGCACTATAAAAACCTGGAGAAACTACAGAAGTTAGACGTTGAAAGAGGTCTACCTAAGTTGACTAGTCCAGGTAAAATTGTTTGTGAAGACTGTCTGAAAGGTAAACAAACAAAAGCTGTTCACACACCATTCTAGGTACAGAGTACTAACACTAGAACTAATAAGTGCTTTGAATTGCTACAAATGGATCTCATGGGTCCTATTGAGGTTAGTAGCCTAAATGGTAAGAAGTATGCTTTTATTATTGTTGATGATTTTTCAAGATATACATGGATTAAATTTTTGAAAGAAAAATGAGAAGCATTCAACACATTCAAGATGGGATTAAATTTTCCATGAGTTTTCTACACCTAAGACACCTCAGCAAAATGAGATTGCTGAGAGGACGAATAGAACACTTAAAGAGATGGCTAGAGTGATGTTAAATTCTAGAAATTTATCAAAGAATCTCTGGGCTGAAGCTTTAAATAATGCATGTCATATTAGTAATAGAGTTTATCTTAGACCTGGTACTACTATGACACCTTATGAAATCTTGAAGGGTTCAAAACCAACTGTTGCACATTTTCATGAGTTTGGAATTGACTGTTATTTGCTAAAAGATAGAGATTATTTGAGCAAGTTTGATCCCAAAAGTGAAAAGTATATATTTGTTGGTTATTTTCCTAATAGTGTTGCTTTTAGGGTCTACAATCCAAGACTGCATACTATTCAAGAACCAGTTAATGTCATTTTTGATGATTTAACTATTTCTGCAGGTACTAAAGAAGTCAATGTTTCAGATGTTGCTCCGATATTGGACCCAACATTGAACACAGAAGCTGGAGATGCTGAACTGAAAACTGGAACAAATGTTGACTTAACACCAAAAACTCCTAATGTTAGGCCAACATCAACACTATCAGATTCAGAAGATGAAATAGAGAAGAGATCCTCCTGCTAGGATACAAAGATATCATCCAGCCACCCAGGTAATTGGACAAATTACTAAAAGGGTGAGAACACGCAACAAAGAAACGGTTAATTACAGGGATATGGTAAGGTTGTATGTTTGTATATCTTCTTCATGTACTGTTGAAAATGCATCTTGTTTTGTGTCCTCCATTGAACCTAAGAATGTAACTGAAGCTCTTAAAGATAGTTACTGGATTAATGCCATGCAAGAGGAATTCTTACAATTCACCAAAAAATAGAGTTTGGAATCGTGTGCCTAGGCCTTCACATGTGAATGTAATAGGTATAAAATGGATTTTCGAAAATAAAATTGATGAGAATGGTGTAATTATGAGAAGCAAATCTAGGTAAGTTGCACAAGGTTATACTCAGGTAGAAGGTATAGATTTTGATAAGACTTTTGCTCTAGTAGCTAGGATAGAGTCTATTCGATTACGTCTTGCTATTGCTTGCTGTATTAAGATTAAACTAGACCAAATGGATGTTAAAGGTGCCTTTCTTAATGGTTTGATAGACAAAAAGGTTTATGTTGAACAACCTAAAGGCTTTTCTGACCTAAACATCCTAACCATGTGTACAAAATTGAGAAGGCTTTATATGGCTTAAAACATGCACCTAGAGTTTTGGTATGAGAGACTAACTGATTTTCTGTTAGGTCTAGGTTTCAGTAGAGGAGATGGAGACAGAACATTGTTTATCCTTAGAAAAAGCTCTGATATCTGTATTGCTCAAATTTATGTGGATGATATAGTATTTGGTTCTACTAAAAAGTCTACTTTAGACAAGTTTGTTGAGTCAATGACAAGAACATTTGAGATGAGCATGATTGGTGAGCTTAACTACTTTCTGGGATTACAAGTGAAGCAGCTGGAGAATGGTATTTTCCTGAACCAGGAGAAGTATGCAAGGAATCTAGTGAAGAGATTTGAGCTACATGAGTCCAAGCCTTACAAAACTCCTATGTCCTCTTCAGTGAAGATAACAAAAGATGGCACTGGCAGCAATGTTGACCAAACATTGTACAGATCCATGATTGGTAGTTTGCTGTATCTCTCTGCCTCTAGACCTGATATCATGTTTTATGTATGTGTTTGTGCTAGGTACCAAGCTGATCCAAGGCAATCTCACTTGATTGTTGTGAAAAGAATTCTAAGATATATCTCTGAAACTTTACATTTAGGCATTTAGTATTCTTATGACACTAACACTTACCTTGTGGGGTTTAGTGACTCTGATTGGGCTGATGATGTGGATGACAGGAAATCCACAAGTGGGGGCACTTTCTACTGGGGAGCAATTTAGTTTCATTGTATAGCTAGAAACAGAACTTTGTTTCATTATCAACACCTGAATCAGAATATGTAGCTGCTGGCAGTTGTGTTACCCAGCTTGTATGGCTCACACACATGTTGTCATATTATGGGTTAGATAGTGACACTCTCCTGATGTTCCGTGACAATCTAAGTGCCATCAGTATCTATAGGAATCCTGTCCAGCATTCTAAACTAAGCATATAAACATAAGACATCATTTCTTGAGAGATATGGTAGAGGACAAAGTGATCAACATTGAGCATATTGAGTCAACAAATCATCTTGCTGACATGTTTATAAAACCTTTAGATAGTGATAGATTCTCCAGCTTGAGGAAATCTCATGGCATGTGCAATATGTGAGAATGTGAGATCACCAATGTTGACATAACACCACTGTCTAGCACTAGTTTAATGGTTGTGGTGTAGTAGGCATTCCGTTGTTTTACGTGGTTGAATTTATTTTCTTGTGAGTCTCATTTAATCTTTGTTTTGTCATTTTTTGTTTGTGTGGTAGAACTCTTTGATGAACAGCTTTTTCTAGTTATTAATTTTACATCTTTGTTTTTAAAAAGTAATAAAACTCTTCTATTTGTCTGAGGTTGTGATTGCCTAACATATGGAGAAGCTGGGGTACACAAAGTTCACTACTTTGATGTGTATTCGGTTGTGTCTTATTCATATGAAAGGTGTACATAACATGTGGAGAAGCTGGGGTGCGTGATGTTGAAAACTTCAGTGTTACTCAGTTGTGCTTATTTACATGTTTCTGTTTGTTTGGCCAAGGAACACATG
Source organism: Linaria vulgaris (assembly GCA_948329865.1). NCBI lineage: Eukaryota > Viridiplantae > Streptophyta > Magnoliopsida > Lamiales > Plantaginaceae > Linaria > Linaria vulgaris. Next base: position 43,404,428 of record OX415251.1, read on the forward strand.
AGGGTGATCCTTTCAACTAGGGTGTTTGAGGTTTAGATTTCTTACACTAGGTAGCCCTGATCACTTGGTGAATTCTCTTGAATGCAGGTTGGTAAACAAGTATGCATAAGGAGTTGAGGTGTTGGGGTGCATGATAAATGAATTGCCAACATTCAAGGCCTTTTTGACATTAGCTTTGTGTTGTTACTGAGGTGTGTGGAGTTCAGGCTGCCCTCATTCAGTAGTGACATTAGCTTTGTGTTTAGCAACCTTCAGTTTTGGTTCAGATGAGAATAAAGATTATAAAGAGATGTGAATTTTGCTGGTTTGAGGAGTTCTTCATAAGTGTTTACCATCTCCCTATTTGACATTACATTGTTGCATTCATGTTAGAACTGCATTGTTTTCTTTATTGTTGTTGCGTTGCGTCAGTTTGGGCTTAGGGGGAGTATAATTAATGTGTTGCGGCATACACTTTTGGGTGACAAATTGCAGGTGACACACTTTTCTGGGACTTTCTATGCTGTGGAAGTGAAATTTTACCTAAATTCATAACTGCTTATCTCTGTGTGTTTCTTGTTATCTATGTCTCTTACTCATGATTTTGATATAAACTTTATGTTTGTGGTACTCACTTGCTATATTGGTTAAGTTTCAGATGTAATTTTGGATGTATCTCAAGCTTTCACATGAATTTACCTTGGTGAAGCCTTGTACCTCCACCTTTTGGTTTGAATGTTCCCAACATTGTGCACTGTCGTAGGCCAACTTTGAAAACAGGAACTTATAAGTTTTTAAATTTTTGAAAACCTCTCAGGTTACTTGTTTCTTAAACATTGACACGTGTGCGCGGGAAAACATAGTGGGATGCTTTTAATTGTTTAACGATCATTAACTACCCACTAACATTCACACTCTCTCTCCAATGCTCACGATTATATTAGGAATCACAACCCTAATTTCCTTACTTGTGCTTACAATTTCTGAAAGTTTACACTCTATTCTCAAAATTCTCTCAATTTTTCTTTGCAAATATCTCTTAACAATGGCGAGCAAGTCTCCTATGGATACTCTTGCAGATCTTTCTTTGAATAGTGAACCCACTGCCTCACCCACTTGCTTTCACACTAGAGGAGATGCTGCAAAACCAGATGATGGTGCAAAGCAAAAGACGATTCACTATGAGTGACGAGGAAAGAAATCCAACCAGGGAGAATCGACTACAAATGTTGAACCAACATCTGAGGCAACCACTCCAATCATCAACGAACCTGAAATTGAGGTAAATATGGATGAACCTAACTCTGAGATTAATGTTGATATATCTGTTGAGGGAGAGGTTGCAGAATCTGTGGATGAGTTGGTGAATGAGTGGATTAAGGCTCAAAAAAAGAGCAAGGTGTCTGAACATTGTGAGGGGTAAAAAGATGTCGGAGTCTGCTAAGAGACATGCTGAGGCAAGGAAAAGGAAAATTGAGAGATATGCTCAAAAAAGAGCTGCTGAAGCTGAGAAAAATGCTGAAATAGAAAAGAAAGCTGCCGAGAGAAAGAGGAAAAGGAAACAGGTTTTGGAAGAGGAAATCGAGGTTGTAGATGTTGAGGAAGAAGTGGAAGATGAGGAGAAAGAAGAGAAGAAGTCTGATGAAGAAGAGGAGGATGTTGCTGCAGATGTTAAGGCAACATCAGGAACAGAGGAATATTCAGATGGACTGTATGTGATTTACCCTGAAGATGAGGAGGACTACTATTCTCTCTATTACCTTACCAAAGGTTTAGAGAAGAAGCGGGATTCTTTCAAGGGAAAGGAAATTCACCTTGAAAGAGCTGTAAAGATGGCCAGTTTCAAAGAACACAAAGTGTTTGACTTGCTTGAAGCAAGAGGGATTCATCAATCTGTGATGTAGTTGAATGATGATGCTCCTGAGACTGTTATGGAATTCTACCTGAATCCCTCCAAGTGGATTAGAGATTACAGATCTCCAAAGTATGGAAAAGCTTGGGTGAGGGGGAGAGTATTCAATATTGAACCCCACACTATCAATAAGATTTGGGGATTTCCACTTGTTGAAGAATCAGAGGACCCTTCCTACAATGATGTGATTGAGGATTTGACAGGAGGGTTGGTCAAAGTTTGGAAAGATGCTCTGCCAACTACAAAACTCACTTCCCTTAGTGCTATCTTACACGAGATTGCATGCTTCAACTGGTTGCCAAGTAAGAATGTTACCGTGCTAACTAAGAAATCTGCAACCTTAGTGTACAAAATCAAGAATGTGCTAGATGTGAATATGGGGGAGAGAATTCTAAAGTCAATGTGTGAAGTTGCTGGTAGGAAGACTGGCATGCTGCCTTTTCCCTCACTCACTCAAGCAAGGATTGAAGACAAGTCCAAAAGTGGGTTGGAAGAAGAATGATACGGAACTTACAATCCTTCCAAGTTACTTGTCTGGATCAAGAGTGAGAGATCTTCCCTGTAACCCAAAAGGAGTGGTAAGACCAAGCAAAGAGAAGAAGAAGGCTAAGGAGTTTGCTGGAACCTCAGTGCCTATGTCCAAAGATGAAGAATGCATGGTCATAACCTCAACTTTTGTGGATCATCTGTTGAATTGGTTTAGGGGGCATATTGCTGAAACTCAGAGAGAGATTGTGGATAAGAAGGAGCATCTCAAAGAGCTGGAAAATTTGGTGAAAAATTTGGAGAAACTCCCTTCTTCACAAAAAGGGGGAGAGTATTGTTCCAATTTTTAATTTTGGTTTTCTAGTTTTCTGTTTTGGCTTCTTTAACTGTTGTTATCTTTGTTGTGTTGCTGGTACATTATCTTCATATGTTTTGATTTGATCAAGGATCTTGTTCCTTGTTATTAGCTATGGTCTGTAAGTCTAAGTATGACTACATTTTGAACTGCTCTGACTGTTGTTTTTTATGAAAGCAAGTTTTGAACTATTTTTCTGTTTAACTTTTGATGCAGAAAACTCACTGGTTTCAATGTGGAGGCAACATTGATAAATGTTAAAGTCTGAACATTTTAGATGTGATGATGACTATAATAAATATCTTTGTTATTTTAACTTTGAATATGTTAGTTTGCATTGAGGGGCAGCAGTTTAGTAGTTTTAATTTGTTTCTTGTCGATTATTAATTTTTGGATATAAGACTTGATTGAAATAAGTATTGGTTTTGTGAAGAAAGGCAAAAAGGGGAAGATTGAAAGGGCAAGGTATTATGGAATCAATGTTATGCGATGTTTATGGTCATGAAGGTATCATAATATAAGGAAAAGCTTTGGAAGATTACTTAGTTGAAGTTTCCATAATTCAAGTTGAGAAGAATAGTCAACTCAACACGGTTTCAAAAAAGGAAACAATTTGAGTTCCACTGCAACTAGGATTCTTTCCGGGGTTACTCCAAATTGAAGAAGATGTTCTTACCTTTTTACAACTCTAATAAAGGGAACACTTATTCAAGAAAGAGGGCGGATTCAAAAGGAAGTCCAATTCAACAAGGAAACAACAAGAGTTACCAAAACTGTGAACAACACACCTTGAAGTACAAGTTTCAAGAAACCTATATATAGGTGTGAAGTTCATCAAGACGATTACAAGACAATAGTGTTAAATAATCCAAGAGATTAATCATACGTTGTATTGTCTTCGTCTTACTTTTGCAAAATTTTTGCATCAACTATTTTAAGTCTAGTTCTTAGAGGTTAAGTAGTTCGTGCTTGTCTGCTTCGTTGAGTCCGATCAATAAAGAGCGTAAGTGAATTGTTGTGAGGAACGTTTTGTTAAAACCGTTTTCGGTTATTTTGCCTAAAGCAAGGAAGTGTTTAATAATATTGAAAACTTCTAAAAATTACATCTTCTTGCGTTCTTTATTTCGGCTGCATATTCCTCTAATCCAGTAGATCATTAAAGAGTTAAGGCAACGCCAGCTTAACTCTCAAAATTGTTGTGTCAATCCACGATCCGACAATTTCACTAAGAACGCAAAAGCTTTAGTTTTGAACATATATGCTCTGATTTGGGGACTTGTATTTTTATTTTATATGCGTCGTATGCGGGAACTGTGTGGCTGACTCTAATGTATGGTATTGTTGTGTATGGATTTAGAAACTTTGATTTGACCCTAGATGTAGATAGGTAAATAGCTAATTAATGTTATGGCTTCTGTTTTTATCTTAATGATGGATAAAGCCTTTGTATGGTTTGTGAATATTAATATGAAGATCGATGTTGTCACTTATAAAAAACACCAGGAGAGTATCAGAAGAATTATATAAATTAAGACAACATTATAATCATCATAACTTTGTATGGTTTGTGAATATTGATATGAAGATCAAAGATCTTTCAACTAGCTGGACTTGCTTCCTCTAATTTGCAATGTCATTTTGCAGCCTATATGTTTTCCACTTGAAAAAGTAGAGCGATATTCCAGTTTAAAGCACCATCCCGATTCAAAATCGTCGCAAACGAGTGAACTGGACAACTCTGTTGTACGAGTTCCTTTTCAATGTTGTTGATGGGTATCTCTTTATCCCAGCTCAGGTATAAAACTTTATATGTGCTGGTTTTTCTTAGACCCATGATATGAGGTATTCATTAATATCTGTTTCTTCAGAAAACTCGTACAACTTGTTGATTTTTAACAAATTATGTGTAACATTATTATGCTATGCCTGCAGGTATTGGGGTATTGGATGGCATAGATTGGAGTATTGACGTGTGATAGAGATGCTATGCAGTAAGTAAATTTATCTTCTAAATCATTTTACACGTTATCTGTTTTTCTTTCTCATTTTTTTCTCAAGATATTGATCTATTTTGTATTCATACAAGACATATGGTATTGTACTTGTAGATGGGGTGCTAAATCATAAAAGTCTTGTTAAGTAGACTGACGAAGGATTAAAGAGGTAACAAATTAGTGTTGATAAATAAAAGAAAGTGTATCTTGTTTTTGCTTTTTTCTTCATCTATGCTTTGTAGAATTTATTACATTTTTATTTTTCCTATCAATAATAGGCTTCTCTATAACGTGATAGCGACACTTCCATTTCTTTCCTTGTATACATGTCCAGGAACTCGATGAACGAGCTGAAAACATGGATAAGTCACACTTTTGGGTTCATTCAGACTTTGTTCTTGATTTTCATTCTATGACCCCGCTAAACTCCGGGAGTGACCGTCGCAACTCCTCTATCGCGAACCACCACTGTTGCATCACTACCATCACACGTCACCATCTCTGCCACCTCTGCCACACCACCCACAACCAATTCGAGTTGGGTTGTGACGAATTGGGAGAAGATTGAGGAAAAACCCTTGCTAGCGATCGGGGGAGAGAGAGGGTGGTGGTGGTGGAGAAGAAGATTGTGGTGGTGTTCGGTGATGGATCTGATGAAGATCGTGGTGGTGGTGGCGGCGACGGCGGGGGCGGGGTGGGGGGGACTGGCAGTGGTGATGAAGATGATGATTAATTTTTTTTTTGTGTTTTTTTAAGATAAACCTTTTTAATAAACTTGAATTGATACTATTATTTTATGATCTAGAATAATATATAATAAAATTAAATATAATTATGCGTATTAATTTATTTTAAATTTTTACTAATAAATATAAATATTTTTTCGTTTTTATTAGTAAATATAAATTTAGTAAACATTTTAAATAAACCTTTTTAATAAACTTGAATTGATCCTATTTTTTATGATTTAGAATAATATATAATAAAATTAAATATAGCATATTAATTTATTTTAAATTATAACTTAAGATTAAAAAAAAATATTTTTTACTAGTAAATATAATTGTTTTTAGTTTTTATTAGTAAATAAAAATTTAGTAAATATTTTAAATAAACTTTTTTAATAAACTTGAATTGATACTATTTTTTTATAATTTAGATGAATATATAATAAAAAAGCCCAGATTGAAGCCCACATGGCAAATTAAAAGTAAAACAATTAAGTTAACGGGCAAAAAAATAGCCCGGTAAAAAAAGGGGCAAAATTGGAAGTTTATATAAATTAATGGGCAAAAATAATAAATCGCCCTTTCTATTATCTTATGAATTGTTGCTGTAGCTAGGTGAAATGGGTCATGGTGAAGTGGAAGTTCAGTTATAAATCTTCTATATTGTATGAATGCAATATGCGATGGTAAGAAATAAAAGTTTCATATTTTTCAAGTGTTCTGACATATTATTAGTATAAATAATTTCAGAAAGTTTACAGTTTCTAAATTATGTTGTAGTCATTTATATATCTTTTGTAATATATACAGATATGGGGAACCGTGGAGTATGGCGTATTCAAATATTTTTTTGGAGAATGCATTATTGGTTTCATGAAGAATGATTAAAGTAGTTCCTAGACTTGCTATATGTTGGGTTATAAAAATTATCGAGACTTTTGGACACCACCCCTGAACTTTATCAATAAACACTTTACTCCCTAACCTTTGCCAACCTATTCGAGTTGCCCCATGGCAATTTTTCGACAAAAAAATCACCAGAATTTTTCTTCTTTTTTTAGAAACTTCTCCTTGTCGAGACGGTTTCGGTAATGGTGACTGTATCGCAAAATTCAAAGTCATTACACGGGAAATTTAACTTTAATTCGTTGAATTTCAAGAAAATATGAAGAACACTTGAAGGTGTTCATCACATTTTTCGTAAATTTGACGAATTAAAACTCAATTTTTCGTGTCATGGCTTTGAATTTTCCGACACCGTCACCACTAACGTAACCTTTTCGACGAGGGAAATATTGAGTCCAAATTTAGGAATTCAAGCAAAAAATTCCGGCAACCCGCCACTACGCCGCCGCGGATTGCGGGAATTTTTTTGTCGATTTTTTTTTATTCTAATCGACTATTTTACTCGTCAAGACGGTTTCGGTAGTGATGACGATATTGCAAAATTCAAAGCCATTACACGGGAAATTTAGTTTGATTTTGTCGAATTTCCAAAAAAAAATGAAGGACACTTGAAGGTGTTCATCACATTTTCCGAAAATTCGACAAATTAAAACTAAATCTCCCGTGTATTGGCTTTGAATTTATCGATACCATCACCACTACCGGAACCATGTTGACGAGGAGAAGATTCTGAAAAAAATATTTTTTTTGGCAATTTGTTGGTCAGAAAATTGTCAGGTGGCAACTCGAATAGGTTGACAAAGGTTAGGGGGCAAAGTGCTTATTTATAAAGTTCAGGGGGTAGTGTCCAAAAGTCACTAGAGTGCAACTCAGAAATTACGAAAGCCTTATGCGAAGCATGGTCGCCTTCAACAAACACTATCCTCACCTCACTCGGCGAGCTGTCGATCTCATTGTGGGACTTGGAATTCCTTAGCGGTCTACCATTGCGCGAGTTCATGTACGATGAGGTCGTGCCCATCGATAGGGAGCTATGCGGAAGAGACGCAAAAGGAGATCCCTACATTCCACGGTCATGCAAAGCCTTGTTCCACGCATTCTACATGCTTTGAGCAGATGTCGACGGTGATGATTCTCATGTGTCCATCAAGGAGTGGATCAACTTGTGGTCAAAGAACGATGTCAAATACAAACAACCTCCACCCCGCAAAGTGAGAAAGATAACGAAGAATGCGCGTCAGCCTATGTCAACGCACAATCCTCTTGACAACTTTGGATCCACGAGAAATGGTCGTCACAAGAAGAAACATTATATTCACTGCTTGACGTCAAAGAAAGCTGGAAGAAAGAGACATATTTACCCGCACACTTAGCAAGTTGGTTGTGCATATTCGTCCTGTATGTTAAAGATGTAGGCTTTATCCGTCCTGACGTATTCAAGATGGCGAGTTTCATCGCAATTCCGATTTTAGCATCAATCTTCAAAGGGCTTAACGCAATATCAAGATCTACACAACCTTCTTGCGACCAGATCCCTTTTCCAATCCACTTCGTCTATGGCTGGGTGGCGCAATACTTTAAGACTCATTTTACTACATATTAAGGGTTACTACCTTATAAGTCCAAAAGTCACTAGAGTGCAACTCAGAAATTACGAAAGCCTTATGCGAAGCATGGTCGCCTTCAACAAACACTATCCTCACCTCACTCGGCGAGCTGTCGATCTCATTGTGGGACTTGGAATTCCTTAGCGGTCTACCATTGCGCGAGTTCATGTACGATGAGGTCGTGCCCATCGATAGGGAGCTATGCGGAAGAGACGCAAAAGGAGATCCCTACATTCCACGGTCATGCAAAGCCTTGTTCCACGCATTCTACATGCTTTGAGCAGATGTCGACGGTGATGATTCTCATGTGTCCATCAAGGAGTGGATCAACTTGTGGTCAAAGAACGATGTCAAATACAAACAACCTCCACCCCGCAAAGTGAGAAAGATAACGAAGAATGCGCGTCAGCCTATGTCAACGCACAATCCTCTTGACAACTTTGGATCCACGAGAAATGGTCGTCACAAGAAGAAACATTATATTCACTGCTTGACGTCAAAGAAAGCTGGAAGGAAGAGACATATTTACCCGCACACTTAGCAAGTTGGTTGTGCATATTCGTCCTGTATGTTAAAGATGTAGGCTTTATCCGTCCTGACGTATTCAAGATGGCGAGTTTCATCGCAATTCCGATTTTAGCATCAATCTTCAAAGGGCTTAACGCAATATCAAGATCTACACAACCTTCTTGCGACCAGATCCCTTTTCCAATCCACTTCGTCTATGGCTGGGTGGCGCAATACTTTAAGACTCATTTTACTACATATTAAGGGTTGAGCGCACCTGGAATGACCTCATATTCCGATAAGGTGGCACAAAGGGTTTTGATCCCAGAGAAGCCCGCAAGAGGATTCATCGAGCAGACTACGCCAATTGGGTATGCAACATTCCTTCACATATCAAGGAAGTTACACTTGTGGAGAACGACAGCATTAACGAGACGGAGCACGACTACTTCATCAACTTTCATTTGGCTACCTTACTTTGAGGCGAGGCGAGACTTTTGACATTGAGCCATACAGTCCACATCGATTTAGTCGGCAATTTGGATACTATCAAGAAGTTCCAAGCGTACTCAAGCATGACCAACACGAGGCTACTCTAGCAGAGAGAATTCGTTATTGGAGAATGAGCACTTCGTCTAAGTCTTGCTCCAAAGCTTGTGTTTCGGGCATTCCTATTAGCTCCAAAAGGTCTTGCACGGAGGATTACAAGACATGGTTGGTCAAGATCCACGCGAGCTACCTCGAGGACAATATTGATTCTTTGCCTTCTCAACGAAAGCCCATGATACTTGGCGGGGTTGAAGAAGTCGCAACAAGTGTTGATAAGCAAGCCGTTTCTACCAACAAGAGCACGCGAGACTCATCACATATTGAGGTGGAAGACTCCCCGAAGAGGAAAAGTACCCCTGAAGAGAGTCGTCGTAGCAACGCCGATCGCCATAGGAAAAGATCCAAGAGGGACTTAAGTTCATCAAAGCAAGAGAAGAATGATGCCTCTAGCAAGACCATTCGTACTCCAAATTGAAGATCCACTGAAAAGGTATTTGGTTGAACTTTGCTTGATTTTCATTCCGCTTCTCTTTCTAAGTTCTCGTGTTTATCTGTCGCAGTTGGAGGAAGAACCTATATCCATTGGTGATGAAAAACATGTCCCAGTGAGGAAACACACGCCTCCTATTCCTACAACTTCGATTTTTGATGGTAGGAGTTTTCTAAGCGACTATGACCAGGAGTACGACACTGTTTTATGAGAGCGACTAAGCGGAAGGATTTCACGTACCCCTACTGAAGCCATTTCTTCTATGAAGGGTGAATTTCAAGTTCTTCTTGACTCACTTAAGACGAAGGACATAGACATCTCTCCTTTGGAAGCTTTATTAGAACCTTTAGTTGAGAAAGCTGCTACTTTTGACAAGGCGAACTCCACATCTATTGAGCGAGTCGAGGTGCAATATGGTGTGGTTGAAGACCGTATCCGAGGAGACACAGAAAGGAAGGACAAAGAAGCAATCCACATCCAATCTACCAAAGCTGAGCTTCAGAGTGTCACGAAGAGGTTGCAAGGCTTGAAGAAGAAGCAAAAGAAGCTCAACTCTTCCTTGAAATGCCAAGAATAATTGTTTAGCGCTGCCGAGGGTGACATCTCCACCTTTGAAGAAGAGTTGAGGGTACTTAAGGACCAGATTAACAAAGAAGACTTGGCCACTTTGAGAGCGGAGTTGGAAGCCGCGCAATGCGAGTTGAGGGATGCGAGGCCTTTTGCTTGAGTCTTTTGTTCTATTCTTCATTTGTTTGCTTTATTTTGTTTTGCTTTTGCCTTGGACTCGTAGTATCACCAAACTTTGAGATTAAATAAGAAATTTGTCTTTATTTATCTTGCTTTGAGTTATGCTTTCGTATTTGGCACCATCTTTATTTTCCATGAGTATAATGCAACAAGACTAACTTAAGGAAAGTTCATGACTGAACTTAGAAAACTTCTAAGCTGCCTACGTACCTTAATAAAAGGATCAAGTCATAACGTAGTTCAAAACAAATCAAGATTGATTCAGGGGGGTATCGTGCACAGTTTATACTCATGCGGAATAGGAGAATCTATTCTTTAACCACTTTAGATAAAGTGGGGTATTTAAGATTTAACCACAAAAAAATATCGTTAGTGGTGTAATGTATCATTTTAACCACAAAATTTACCATTGGTGGGTGCCGTGCACAGTTTATACTCATGAGAGCCAAAAGTAACATGCAGTTTAAGCTCGTGGGTCATGGAGCATGCTTCAATCATCAAGGGTAGTACTTCTTCAAGAACTTCCCATTTATCGGGCCAATTCTTAAACATCTTCATCGATCAACTTATATGCGCCATTCGTGTATAGTTCTGTGATGACATAAGGACCATCCTACTTTGAAGTGAACTTGTTTCCGGTTTGATGAGTGATAAGGATGGGCATTTTCACTGCAAGAACCAAATCACCAACTTGAAAGGAGCGTCGGTGGACCTTTTTGTTAAAAGACTTAGAGATACGAGCTTGATAGCACTTAAGTTTTTGTTGCGCTTCTAGTCTTCTCTCATCAAGGGCATCAAGTTCTTGCAACCGCAAACGGGCATTCTCTTCTTCAGTGAGTCCTTCTTGTAGGGCTATCCTCAAATACGGGATTTGTTGCTCAAGAGGGAGAACTGCTTCTACTCCATAAACCAATGCATACGGGGTTGCTTGAGTTGGCGTTCTGTGTGTAGTTCTATATGCTCATAAAGCTTCTCCAATTCTTTCATGCCAATTTTTATTTGTCTTCACCACCACTTTCTTTAGCAAGTTGTAGAAAGTTTTGTTGAACGCTTCGGCGAGGCCATTAGAAACTATATAATACATGGAAGCGTTCCATTCCTTGAATCCAAACTTCTCACACAACTTGTCTACCAAACCATTACAAAATAGCTTTCCATTATCAGTGACGATGCATCGAGGAACTCCGTAACGGTACATGATATTGGTACGAATGAGTTGACAACTGTCTCTTTTTTGACTTCTTTGAGAGGCACAACTTCGGCCAATTTTGAGAAGTAGTCGGTTGCAGCCAAGATGTACAAGTGTTCGCTAGAAGACTTTGTTATAGGACCGACAACGTCCCAACCCCACGAATCAAAAGGCCAAGAAGCTACAATCGGATGTAAAGGTTCATGCGGCTGATGAATGAAGTTTGCATAGAATTGACAAGCTAGACATTTTTGTGCGTACTTTATGTAATCTAAAACCATGGTAGGCCAGTAGTAGCCCATTCTTTTGATGCAAAAATGTAACTTTGGACCAGACTGATGAGCTCCACAAATTATGGAATGTGCTTCTTCCATAGCTTGCATAGCTTCTTCTTTTCCTAGGCAGCGCAAGAAAACTCCATCGAAGGAGCTCCTATAGAGTGTGTGTTTATAGAAGATGAAGCAAGCTGCACGATGCCTAATGTCCATTTTTTACGTACGTCATTGGGAAATTTTCCGTGCTTCAAGTATTCCACGAATGATTGTCGCCAGTCTTCCACTTCAATTTCGTATACCTCTATAGCATGACTTTCATTATTATTACCTTGCTCACCGTTGTCCTCTAGAATAGGCAAGAGCACCCACTTGTGGCACACGGGTACAAACGTCTTCTCTTCTGATGTAACTAACATAGAAGCAAGTTTAGCTAACACATCGGCTTGCCCGTTATCTTTCCTTGGCACATGCTCTACTATAACGTCACCAAAATTTTTGATCAATCTTCTTGCATACTCAACATATGGTAGAAGCTCTGGCTTCTTAACCTCAAATTCTCCATACAAATGATTGACGACCAACTTGGAATCGCCATACACGTCTAAGTGAGGTTGCCTAAGCTCAATTGCCATTTTTAACCCGAGTATCAAAGCTTGATATTTCGCAACATTGTTTGAGCAATTTTGAGTGAATGTGAAGGAATACGGGAATACCTCTCCATTAGGCGTGAGAAAGATAATGCCGGCGCCGACTCCATTTCTATGTGCGGCACCATCAAAGTACATTTCCCATGGAGGAGTAACTTCAACAACGAATGCATCTTCATCAGGCAAGTCGTCCATTAACTCCCACTCGGCAGGAATATGGTGGTCGGCTAGAAAATCCGCCTATACTTGTCATTTCACAGTCTTTTGAGGGATATATGCAATCTCAAACTGTTGTAGCTGAACGAACCATCTTGCAAGTCAATCAGACAACACCGACCTCGTCATGACATACTTCAAAGGGTCTGCTCTGGATACAAGACAAATAGAATGAACTTGAAAGTAATGCTTCAATTTTTGAATTGAGAACAAAAGGGCTAGGCAAAGCTTTTCAATAGGAGCGTACTTCAACTAAACATTACATTAATAAAATTCTGAATTGGTTAACATTATTTCCCAAAAGTATGAAAGGTCAGCAAATTAATATTAAAATCCCATGTATATCTATAATTAAATTTTAAATATAAAAAGCTCGTTCCACTACCATTTTTCATCAAACTTTTAAACTTAATGATATTTATGCAAATAGAAATTCTCAAATTCATCTTACCCAAAAAGCCTTGACCTCACAAGTTGGCCAACGTAGGTTGATTTGAATTAAAAATACTAAAGAATAAAATAGAAGCTGAATAAAAATATTTAATCTTTTATGATGTATAAAAGCTTAGGTTTACTGTGCAAGTATCACTCTTCACTTCAAAGATCAAACCACTTTTGTGGATAGGAACATTCGATATATTTTGCATCAAGATGGTTTATAGGTTTGTGTGCTTCCACTTTTTTGTGGATATAGTAGTTTTAAAAAACCATATAGGTACTTATTGTGAAAAAATAGTTTATACTTCTTCATCAACATACTACAACATACTACATATATGAAGCCAATGACTTATATGTTGCTTCTAATACATGTACTTCATGCTCGTATATTTGCATACTATCAACTATTTATCATTTCACCTTTGTTCTGATTTATCAATATGGTGGGAATAAAACTTTTATGGAAACAAAAATATTCTTTGAAAATGAACTTTAAAATGATTTCTTTATCGTAGATATGGATATATATATATATATATATATATATAAATATTGAAGAATTAGGATATAGATATATTGTTTTTCCAAAAAAATCAAATTGCGCCGTAAACAATTGCATGTTTATTACTTATTCCCCGAGATTGTTTAATGTTCACTTAGAACCCTAATTATGTCGGAGGGGGCAAACTGATTTGGTTAGCATAGTTGAAGGTGATAAATGAGAAACTTAAAAGTTCACAGGGGTAAGTGAAATATGGGTTACAGTTCAGAGGGTAAAATAGATTTTCCCCCTTATCAATAAGTTAGGCAACTTCTTTTTTTTTTTTTTTTTTTATTGTTGAAGGGAAGTAGCCATGGACATGTTGGCTGGCATGTTCATGGAATTTTAATTGTTTAGGTTGCGAAAAGTATGTAGGGTTAAAAACACTAAACCCCTAAAAGTACTCAACTTTTTAAAAGCTACTTAAAGTATGTTGAAAACTTGCAACCCGAACCTATCGATTACTTCTGGAACAGGGCCAAATTTGATGAACAAATTTATGGACATGTTATTGCATTAAAAGCTTAATCTACGACTTAGGGGCAAAACACTTCGTAATCAATAGGTGGCAGAGTTTAATATTATTTTTAATACGTTTAAGAGTAATAACTTGAAAAGAGAAGAGAATTATGAGGGGTTAGCGCTTTTAACCCAAAAAACGGACACAATAGTAAGTTAAAGTTATAATTGTTTTTTTATATAATCTTGCACCACCATTAATAAAATCTATTAATAAAATTTTCCTCCGCCCCTCCGTATCCCCCAAATTCTTTCTTTTCAAATCTAAAAGTTGATCGAATTATTTTGTTGAATATTGTATGATAAATAATATGATAAACCCATGATTATTGTTGGTAGTTCACATTATAAGTGGTTAGTGATAACATTCAAGAATATAGTCATCATCTTACAAAGACAAGATGGGATCTTACAATATGATGAATAAATTAGATCTAGGGTTTACAAGATTAACATATATATACAAGACAACTAAAAAGACTAAACTACCCTCAAGACAATTAATATACAAATATAATAATATAATATGCTAACACCCCCCCTCAAACTCGAGAAGGTACTGCAATAAGTAACGAGAGTTTGCCAACAAAGAAGTTGTGTCGCTGAATCGTATGTGCCTTCGTAAAGAAGTCAGCCAACTGCATCGAAGAAGAAATGAACGGTAGAGAGATAACACCATGCTGAAAATGATGTCGAGTCACATGACAATCGATCTCAATATGTTTGGTACGCTCATGAAAAACAGAGTTATGAGCAATCTGAACAGCACTTTTGTTATCACAATACATGGGTGTGGGGGATGACAACAACACCCCCATATCACCTAACAATCGTCGTAACCAAACAAGTTCAGTTGTGGTGGAAGCCATAGCACGATACTCTGCCTCGGTAGAAGAACGAGAAACAACATCTTGTTTCTTGCTTTTCCAAGAGATGAGAGAATCACCTAGAAAAATACAGTATCCAGTGGTAGATTTTCGATCGGATGGATCACTAGCCCAGTCTGCATCCGTATATGCTCGAAGTTCTAAGGAAGAACTCGAAGGAAACAACAGACTCTGATAAATAGTACCACGAAGATAACGAAGAATGCGAGTAACAGCAGCCCAATGATCAGAGGTAGGTGCAGCAACAAACTGGCTAACAACATGGACCGCATAAGCAATATCCGGTCGGGTAATAGTCAAGTATACCAAACTACCAACAATAGACCTGTACAAAGTGGGATCCGGAAGAAGTGTGCCACCAGTAGGAGTATAACGAACATTTACCTCTATAGGAGTAGCAGCAACACGAGTGTCTGTAAGACGAGCTCGCTCTAAAATATCTGAAGTATACTTTGACTGAGACAAAAGATAGCCCTTTGGAGATGAGGCGACTTCAATACCTAAAAAGTAACGAAGAGGACCCAAATCCTTCATATCAAACAAACGAGATAAGGTGTGTTTCAACACCTTGATACCCTCAACATCGTCACCTGTAATAATCATATCATCAACATACAGTAAAAGCATTATGCGACCAGCAGAACTCCATTTAACAAATAAGGCCGAATCATTAGGACTAGATGAGAAGCCAAGAGAACAAACAGCTGTAGAAAACTTCTCAAACCAAGCTCTTGGAGCTTGCTTAAGCCCATATAATGCTTTCTTAAGTCTACACACCTGCCCTTTGTCATGAGGAACACCCGGAGGAGGTGCCATATACACTTCCTCATGTAAATCACCATTCAAGAATGCATTTTTCACATCCATCTGTGAAATATACCATTGTCGTACTGATGCAACTGCAATAAGAACTCTGACAGATGTCATCTTAGCAACAAGAGCAAAGGTCTCCTCATAATCCATGCCATATTGTTGAGCAAATCCTTTTGCCACTAGACGAGCCTTATATCGCTCAACAGAACCATCAGCTTTGGTTTTAATTTTATAGACCCATCGAGAACCAATTGACTTTTTTTCTATTGGAAGAGGAACCAAGTCCCAAGTGTGATTTTTGTTCAAAGCTGATAGTTCCTCAGCCATAGCCTCTCGCCAAACAATATCTTGTGCCGCCTCAGAATAAGAGGTAGGCTCACAAAGAGGCCAAACAGATGCCAAAAAGGAAACAAAAGGCTGAGAATAACAAGAATAAATGAAATCAGGCAGTTGAGTAGACTTACGAGTACGCCTGGGATACCGCTCCTGAGCTGGATCCAAAATCGTAAGAGAAGGGACATGAGGGGGTAACTCTTCAGCAGCACCCAAGTCATCTCCATCACCAACACCAATATTGTCATCAGTTGGATCATTAGTTCCAATATCAGAAACATCAAGAGTAAATGGGTCAATGTGAATAATATCAGACCGTGTCACATTATGGGAGCTTCTCGGAATGGAAAAATATGGAATATGCTCAATAAAGTGAACATGAGGAGAAACATAACATTTTCTAGCAACTGGATCATAACACCGATAACCCTTCTGACCATTTCCATATCCCAAAAAGACACATATTGCAACACGTGAAGACAACTTAGTTCGCTCAACATGTGGACGAAGAACAAAACATGTGGACCCAAAAACCCGCAAATGAGAATAATCAGGAGTTTGACCAAATAACTTAGCATATGGAGAGATACCTGCGTTCTTAGGAGTTGGAACTCTATTTATGATATAAACAGCAGTGAGAACTGCTTCACCCCAATACTCACTAGGTACACTAGCAGACAAAAGCATAGACCGTGCCGTTTCAACAATATGCCTATGTTTTCTTTCAACCACACCATTTTGTTGAGGTGTGTCTGTACAAGATGATTGGTGCACAGTACCATCCCTAAGAAGAGTGTCAGAGAGTGCATTACTCGTATATTCCCCACCCAAATCAGATCTAAAACATTTTATGACTTTAGAGTGTTGAGTTTTCACATATGCAGCAAAGTGAGCATAAACATCAATGAATTCAGAACGATTTTTCATCAAGTAAACCCAACAATAACGAGTATAGTCATCAATGAAAGAGACATAATATCGTGACCCCCCATTTGTAGGAGTAGGGGCAGGTCCCCAAACATCAGAATGAATCAAATCAAATGGTGCAAAAGAAGTGGATGTACTGTGATTAAAGGGTTTTGCAGAAAATTTCCCAAGTTTACATCCACTACAATCAGAAATATCCTGAGACTGCAAGTCTCCCAAAACACCACTATTACATAAAAAACGCAGACAAGATCCAGATACATGACCTAGTCTAGAGTGCCATACGTAAAACTTCGAAGAAGAAGAATTCAAATGAAAGGTAGATAGATCAATACTCGTAGCTGCAAACTGACCATCAACCTTCATGCCATCCAAAACATAAAGTCCCCCCTCTCTACTTCCAGTCCCAAGTATTCTCTTTGATTTCGGATCCTGCACATGACAAGAAGTAGAGGAAAAGTGAACATCAAGACCACGATCACACAATTGACCAACAGAAATAAGATTCATAGCCAATTTAGGAATACAATAAACATCAGGTAGTGAGAGATTTTCTGTTTGAATTGTACCAACACCTACTACTGGCATAGGAGTGCTATCAGCAGTCATAACAAATGTAGGTGGTAACACATGAGACATAGATACAAATGAGTTGCGATCAGGAGACATGTGATGAGATGCTCCAGAATCCAACACCCATAAGGACGAGTTTCTACCTGATGTGGATGGAGCAGACATAGCATATGGTGGAGACTGGTTTTTGTTTGCCTGAAGAAGGTTCTGCAAAAGATTAACCAAAGATGCGTTGTCTGACAAAGATGAATCGACAGAAGCTGGATCCAATGTAGGCATGACAGCAGCTGTATTAGGCTGTCCTCCAAAACGAAGATTCTGTGAATATGAAGGTTTGTCACTTGGCCTCTTTCCATATTCCTGTTGTGGTTTGCCTTTCTGGTTCAATAAAGGACACTGATTCTTCCAATGACCCTTTTCATGACAATAGCGACACTCATCCTTATCATAACTCTTTTGTTTAGATCTGGTATGACTAGGTTGAGTAACCAAAACAGAACCAACAGGAGTGGACTTCTCAATTTGAGTCTTGAGGCGGGTTTCTTCAGCTAACAATTCATGCACAACTGAATCAACTGAAGGCAAAGGAGTACGGTGCAGAATTGACCCACGGATGCCTTCATACTCAGAGCGGAGATTGTACAACAGTTGAACCAAACGTTGTTGTTCTCGCCTTTCAATATATGGACCGAATGCTCTCAGTTCAGCGCATTCTGTCATAGCCAACTGATCCCAAAAGTTTGTCATCTCAGAATAAAACTCTTGAACACTTCGATCGCCCTGTGTAAGAGCACGAATTTCCCCTTCAAGTTGATATTGAACAACAAAGTTGGACCTCACATACAACCTCTCCAAATGGTCCCAAACTTCTTTCGCAGTATCAAACTTAGCTAACTGAGTACCAATCTTATGCTCAACTGAATTGTTAATCCAAGTAATAATTTTAGAATTATTGGTATCCCACACATCCAATAACTCAACAAAATTAACATCATCTGACTTAGGAGCAACCAAAACACCAGAAATATAATTCCACATCTTCTTCCCTTTTAGAAAGTTTTTCATAACATAACTCCAATACCCATAGTTCTTCCCATCAAAACGAACACTAATCGACTGCAACGAATCATCCCCTCCCGTCATGATAACAGAAATCGAAAATTGCAGCAATACACAAAGCAAGACTAACCCAGAAACGGAATTCCAGTAGAAATCGAACAAAAATTGCACCAAATCGAAATTGAAATTAACACACCAACAAGTTCAGAGAGTGCAGCGGATTACCAGAAACCAGTAGCAATACGAAGACGAAAAACCCAAAAAAATTTCGGCGAACAAGTTCGATCGGCGTGGTGTCGTGTTTGCCTACCGGTTGGGTCAGAGATTTGGCTCTGATGCCATGATAACATTCAAGAATATAGTCATCATCTTACAAAGACAAGATGGGATCTTACAATATGATGAATAAATTAGATCTAGGGTTTACAAGATTAACATATATATACAAGACAACTAAAAAGACTAAACTACCCTCAAGACAATTAATATACAAATATAACAATATAATATGCTAACAGTTAGCAAAATAGTACAACGTAATCATACTTAAAAGGGTTAGGTACATTCTTCATATTGCTAACGGGCCAAAAATATTATGGATTGATGTTGTGAGGATCGTATGCTCCTTGATAAAATTGATGCCCCTCTATAACCTTAAATTTGACGACATCTAGCGAAACATGGTCTGACCATACAAGTGATATGTAGTGTATTCAAGTGTTCCCTACAACAACTTATGCTCACACAAAATAAGACAGTTGGAACAGAAGCATTTTAAGTGTATGTTCATTAAGTTATTCACATCGTTAAGACCTACAAGTTAATGTGCTTTCAGGAATAGAAAAAAAAACAGCTGTTACAGAATCCCTTTTGATGATTGATGCCAAAAAGAAGGCCTTTCCTGAAAGTGTCACCATTGTCGAACCTTTTCCCAAGGACTATTAGTCGACTATGGTCAATAGGGATAAACATATATATATTTGAGAGGAATTTAATAAACAAATGAAGCATTATTATGTTTGATCTTTAAATGGAATCGATCAAGTCATAACAGGGGTTGACCAGGTTAAATAGAAGACAAGGTTGTTTGCCAAAATGTTAATATAGGAGGAAAGTATTGAACACAATGAGGATTTGTCCTCAAGCCGGTTCTCTTATTGAGTCCGTAGTTCTCATTGAAATTTTCGTATTATTTTTAGAGGAGCAATAGAACCAAAACCTAAAGATATATTTTATTAAAACTAAATTTGACTTACATATATTTGAAAATTGCTTCTTGTCCGCAAATTATATGACTATTTCAATAAGACTAACACTCTCGATATCCTCTTATGATTTAACTATTAGTGTTCACTGAAAATTATATCCTTGTTTCATTACTCTTCAGTTTAAAACCAAACACACCTAATATTTTTTTTTTATGTTAATTAAAAAACGTATAGGTTATATCTTTATCGTATGCCCATATGCGTTGTCTGACTTTGCAAAAGATGCCAGGATAGTTACGAAATAACTCAAAGTAAAAGACAAGTCAACACTGTCTCAGACACATCAATATGTACTGTTTGTTTGTTGAATATTTGATTTCTCCTCTTAGTTGTACTATCTGCACATCTTTACTAAATGGTATATGAATAATTTTACTCGTATTTCATATGAAATTAATTTTCTTCTTATGAAATGTATTCGTTTTATACCTATCCAAGTAGTAGTAATGTGAATACGTTTTTACACCATAATTTTATTCCTTGGCGAAAATACACAAATTATTTCTAGAGAACATAGAAAAATAACATAAAGTTGCTTTAAAAGAATTTACCTCAAGTAAGGTCATTAATGGTCATCACAAGTAGATTAAGATATTTTGTTTAACGCATATGGTTGTGTAATGATAGGTAGCTCATGATTGATTAAGTGGTTGTGAGTCCAAAGTCAAATAGAAAAGTTGATTGAAGATGTATTTTGCTCTAGTGTTTGTTTGTTTGGTAATTCTTAAAGTAAGAAATAATGTCTAACTAATTCCATGGAAAACACTAGCCGCATCATGACATTTCTTTGTGGAATACTGGCCAGATTGGATGGATTGTCTCTGGTTCAGGAATTTCTTTGTGGAATACTGGTTCCTGCTTAGTTATACTGTATACGCATCTCCTCTGTTGGTATATGACTAATTTTACCGTTTTCATTAAGTAAGAAAAATGGTATCTTCCATATTGCGAAAGCGATCTTTTTGGTTGATGTAACTTTTGGTTGAAATGGACTTTTTACAAGCAAAATTCTCGATAGTACAACAGTCGCATTTGATGAAAGAAATTTACTGTTTATCCATATATCATGTTAGTGCAAAGTGTTTCAGTTGATAGGATTGTTCTATTGCCTTTGAATGTGCGGAGTATTAGATGATTGTTCTATTGCCTTTGAATGTGCGAAGTATTAGTTCATAATAACAGATGACAAAAAATTTGTCAATATAATTGAAAGGGGGTGAATACTTCCCTAAGCGTTTCATGTTATAATTTTTTTTTTGATCAGATTCATGTTAGAAATTGAATTTTAAGGGTAGTCAATTGGCATGAAGTATTTTCTAAAGATGGAATCTGAAATGCATATAACAGATACTCACCTCACCAATAATGTGAACTGTTGTTAAAAGATAGGGTTTATGCTAGTTCTTCAGCTAATTATATTCATGTACCTTTGAAATAGATTTCTTATAGTTTCATTATAACTTGTAACATTTGTGATGGTACACAACTACATTTTTTCAATTTTAATTTTTTGTCACAAACTATAAAAGGAAAGTTTCTTCATACTATCTCTTTGTAGTAGGGGACTGAATTGCCTCTTTTACATCTCATATTTGGACCAACAATTTATCTTAATTTTTCTTGTAGGGGCTGAATATTCATACTCTTAACTTCCTAGAATTTGAAACATAAAGTCCTCCTTTCAATACATCATTTCAGAGAAAAAATAGATTCTACCTCCTTCCATCTTCTCACTTTTAGATATCAACCAATCATCTGATCAACTATGTTCGACGGATGATATCAAGCTAGGAATTTTACTAAAATTTGTTAAATGCTAATTAAATAACATATAAGTGGTTGATTTATAGTAAAACCAGAATCATAATTGTATTTTTCATAAATTTTACAATTTAATATAATTATTGTCTCATTTCAAGGGCAATTGGGTCGCCGCCAATTCTCGGTTGTTCAGGCTTCATTGTGAGTGTTTCAAGCACCAATATAAGCCATGTCGTTTGGCTTGCTTGTTTGTGAGACGATAGCGTTTTTTAGGATGGCCTACAAGTTAATCGTGAGCCTCGTGTTTCAGTAACTAGGCAGCTACATTATAAAGTAGGAGATCAACTGACAAAAGAATAAAGAAAAAGATGAACATACGGATATATATGAGAAGATATATAACAGTACATTTTATTACAAGTTAAGCTACAACCTGGAGAAGAATATCCAGAAACAAAGCTAGCATGGAGATCCAATGAAATAAAAGAAGGGAGCGTGTCTCTCACTACTTGGTGTGAGTAGTCATATTCGTCATCTATTGTGTTCTTTATTTGACGGTATGAATAGTTAACTCATTGGTATATAGACATGAAAAGTAGTCAATACTTTTATTTTATTAAGTTTTTATGAATTTGTTTATTTCGTATTGAATGGTTCAGATTCAGATCCACATGTACAAAGTATATCGAGTAAGTTTAAACACCTTGGAACGCCTATTCAGAGTGAAATCACGGTAGGATCAACTTTGACGACTAGCTTTTCTTCTCAAGCTAGTTCTATTATTGAGTATTTAGTTTTTCATTTCGTTCGAGTTTCATTTTCAGAGGATCAATATAATCAAAAAGTACAACTTCATTTTACTATATTTAAATCCAACACACTTTATATTTTTAGGATAAGGATAATACTTATGAATTTCTAATAAAAATTCAAAAATGATAATAAATTTGTCGATGGCTTCTTGGCCACAAACTGTATGACAATGGTGATATATACAATTAACACTCTCAATATCCTGTTATCATTTATCAATTAGTATTTATTCATAATTATTTCCTTGTTTAATTATTGTTCAGTTTACAACCAAACACAACTAACGTTTGATTAGAAAAGAAGAAGGGCGGATGCAAGTTTTAGAGCAATATTTTTTCTGGAGTAATTAACAAACGTATAGATGATCTCTTTATTGTAATCCCATATGTGTTACTCTGGTGTTGCACGAGATGCAGAGACAAGTGAAAAAAATTATTTGTTTATGTATCAAAATAAAACATAATTCAATATGTATTGTTTGTTTGTTAAATACTCCATTTCCCCACTTAATTAGTTGTTCTATCTACAAATCCTTGGTATGATATATGAATAAATCACAAATTATTTTCTTCGCGAATTAAATATATTAATTTTATTCCTATCGAAGTAGTGGTAATTAAGCGAATATGGTTTATATACATTAATATTTCCCATTTCTGATCAAAATACACAGTTTTGTTAGAAAATATAGGAAAATAACAGAAAGTCTTCTAAAAATGGAATTTACCTCAACCAAGGTCGTGAATGACCATTACTTCTATTACATGTCTTGGACAAGAGTGTTTTAAGATTTCTTTTTTAGAAAAGTGATATTAGATTGGAATTAACGCTCAAAGAAGTGCCAGGCGATCGAGAACCATGCATGCAAGCAAAGTTGTCGAACAATATATTGGTGATGGAGTACTACTTAACAAACTTATTCATCATCTCTTTATTATAAAACCCATCGGCAAGGTTTGGAATTACAACAGGAGGTGAACAAACACCTTATTTGTCCAATGAACAAAAGCAACACACAAGTTAACAATGTCCATGACCCAGAACGAAAGAAAAAACCGAAAACAGAGGAAAGCTTAACATAAACACAATTAATAATACTCAATGGATCCTGCTGTAGGTGTAAGGGTTGGCTTACAACAATGGGCATGTGTAACCAGTGGTTTGCCTTCCGCAAGCACCGTTCAAAATGAGGCTTAGAGTTAATGGGACAGTGAGCTTAATGCCTAAGACATTGGCATTGATGGCGGTGCATAGGCAGGCGGCAGCCTCGAGATCGACTAAGCCAGACAAGAGTTCGCAGCAGGGACGGACTGGTGGGGATCCAACGACGACGTTCACGAGATCAAGCACGTTCGCACACACTCCAAGTTGCAGGGCGTCAATAGGGCACGTGGCGGGTGTGGTGGCGTAACTAGAGCTAATCATGGTGAAGAAGAGGACGTTGACGAGAAGCAAAAGGGCACTTCTTGAAGCCATCTTAGTTGTAATTAGCTTTTGATGAGAATTTATTTGTTATAAGATATATATGTTTTGCTTCAAGGCAGTGTGATAAATGTACTAAGTTAGCCTGGGGTTTTATAGGTGAAGGAGATGATATATAAAATCGATATTTGATCACTGTACCTGTACTATATCTTCGTGGAGGAAAGTAGGGCGCAAATTTTTCTGCTCCATGTGGACACATGGGTGATGAAATATTGATTATCCAACTCCAGCTATAGTTTGCATATATGTGGAGGTACGACTACTGTAGCATATAATTATACATTAATCATTTTAATTATCAGGGGTCAATTATAATAATTCATTTTTCCATTGGTCCTCTCAATCATACTATCTATAATTTATAACTAACCGTGTTGTTGACAATTGTAAAATATTATTGCTATCATCATCTTGAGGTTTCACAGTTACCCATTTTACGTAATCAATTTCATCTCGTCTCACTCGTGGATTATATATCTTTTTTTTCAAGTGCATCTTAATTCTAGTTCAGATCTGCTATATGATAACGAAAAAAAAAATACATACTTCTTTGTCAACGATCCAACATTGCTTGAAGACAAAAAATATCCACTGTTGAATCATGCAAAGTCTCAAATTAATTCACTAGCCCTACCAGAAAAAGAGTTTATAAATTATATGGCCGACTGATTTAATTTTTATAGTAGGCATAAAATAAACTTACAACAAATTCAACAGGTAAATAGTTGTCTCTTACAATTACTATTGATCTGCACACAATCACACATTTGTATAGATAATAAGTTTATAACTAATGTAACATCATTTACAATCACTCGTTGCGGCCCTACACTATTAAATTGTTGTGCATATTTAACCAAAA
Source organism: Linaria vulgaris (assembly GCA_948329865.1). Taxonomy (NCBI): domain Eukaryota; kingdom Viridiplantae; phylum Streptophyta; class Magnoliopsida; order Lamiales; family Plantaginaceae; genus Linaria; species Linaria vulgaris. Next base: position 43,429,297 of record OX415251.1, read on the forward strand.
ATCGGGTTTTGTATTCCTTATTATGTATATACATAATTTATTTTGATATTTGGTTTTTGTAAATAGAAAAGTCCAATTGTAATAATCCTTTGTGTCCTACTATTAGTAATCCGTAATATTCTGTTTATACTTTTAAAGATCTTATCTATATAAAGTACATGTAATTTTGTAGCACTTTCACTACTCAATGCACACTACAAGAAAACTTCACAATTGGAACCATTAATTAGGTTCCAATTGCCCATTTTTTGGTTGCCGTAGACCAAATGGGAACCAGGCATGGGCACTGGAGGCTTCGTTTCCGTTACCCCCGTAGCGATTACCTTGACTAAATGGTTCCCCTTGCTAATAGGAACGAAAGCCATTGGTTTCCGTTACACCTGGGAACCAAATGTTTTGTTCCCACGACGCAAACCAATATTTCGTTTCTATTGCATAATAGGAGCGAATCTTTGGTTCCCATTGCTTTAGGACTGGGACCCCAATTCGGACATAAGAAACACACTGTTCCGCCAACGGGAACCAACTGCTCCAAAGTAAGGGAACGAAACTTTCGTTCCTATTGCTTAATTCAAAATTTTAAAAAAAATTGGCAGAAATTTTGAATTTTGTTAAAACAATAGGGGGGAAATTTGATTTATTTTCAAAACAGTACCATTTTCGAATTTTTCATATTGGCGCCATTGTGATTTTGAAAATTTTCAGAAATTTAATTTTTGAATATTGTTGTTGTTGTATAATCTGAAATTATCATTTTCATGTTAATAATCTTAATTTTGTTTTATGTTATTAACATTTTTGTATAATATTTAAATTATTGTAATTTTAGAATATCACTTATATTGTAATAGGTAAAATATGTAATATTATAAATTAAACAATACCACTATACAACAAAAATTTGTTGTTAAGAAAATTTAGGATACAACTATACAACACAATTTTTAATAAAAAATAACAAAATAAATGGATTTAAGCAACATAATTAAAATTAATTATTTTGTATCTTCTTCTTCTTCTTCTTCGGATTTCTTCTTCTTCATCTTCTTAACGAGAAACAAAGAAGAAGCAAAAAAAAAAAAAATTGAAAGGAGAGCTTCTCTGCTGCAATGGAGATTAAAATTAGGTTTGAAATGTATGGGAGAGATGGGTTGGTATATATAGAAAAGTATGCACAATGGGAACGAAATATCGGTTCCCATTACTTGCTATTTTGGTTCCTATTATTGGCCAGCTGTCTTTGTACGCCTTACTCAATTATTGGTGCCAATGGGAACCAGATATGCGGTTCCCATTAATTGGTTTCCATTAGAACCCATACTTATAAAAATAAAATTATATTTTTGACCACAAATATATTTTAAACGTGTTTCGCTTCTCCATTTGTCGATAAAATTTGAATTTACATGCCTCATTAGCGTTGTGAAAATAGTTGTTCAAGAAAAAACTGAATTTGAAGTTGTTTTGCATCTTTTGTATAATTGCGCTTTCTTCCCCAAATTGTTTTTAAACATCTACCGACATTTCGTTTTGTACGAAATTTGGAGGAACACTCCTATTTTTACATATGTTAGTGTATGGTTAAAAACAATAGTGATTAAAGGTGTTTTACAACCTTTATGTATGAAAATACAAGTTAGAACTATGTTGTATAGGTTTTAATTAAGAACAGGGTTTAGGTTTTAGGGTTGAAGAGATGTATAGTATTTTATATTATAATGTTTGCTTATCGTATTTCGTTATTTCGTTTTGGACGAGATTTGGAAAGACACGCTTAATAAGTGTTATTAAAGGATTGGTAAAAGAAAAACTTAATTCGGATATTTCTTTAACTTTTCTATAATTAAATAAACCTCCGTTTATTTGTTTATCGTATTTCGTTACTTAATTTTGGACGAAATTTGGAATGACACGCTTAATTAGTGTTTTTAAAAGATTGGTAAAAGAAAAAACTTAATCTGGATATTTCTTTAACTTTTCTATAATTACATAAACCCCCCGTTTATTTGTTTATCGTATTTCGTTACTTCGTTTTGGACGAGATTTGGAGTGACACGCTTAATTAGTATTTTTAAAGAATTGGTAAAAGAAAAAACTTAATTCGGATATTTCTTTAACTTTTCTATAATTACATAAACCCCCGTTTATTTGTTTATCGTATTTCATTACTTCGTTTTGGACGAGATTTGGAATGACATGCTTAACTAGCGTTTTCAAAGGATTGGTAAAAGAAAAAACTTAATTTGGATTTTTCTTTAACTTTTCTATAATTACATAAACCCCCTGTGTATTCGTTTATCGTATTTCGTTACTCCGTTTTGGACGAGATTAGGAATGACACGCAATATTATTGTTTTTAAAGGATCGGTAAAAGAAAAAACTTAGTTCGGATATTTCTTTAACTTTTCTATAATTACATAATCATCCCGTTTATTTGTTTATCTTATTTCGTTACTCCGTTTTGGACGAGATTAGGAATGAAAAGCAATATTAGTATTTTTAAAGGATCGGTAGAAGAAAAAACTTAGTTCGGATATTTCTTTAACTTATCTATAATTACATAATCCTCCCGTTTATTTGTTTATCTTATTTCGTTACTCCGTTTTGGACGAGATTAGGAATGACACGCAATATTAGTGTTTTTAAAGGATCGGTAGAAGAAATAACATAGTTCAGATATTTCTTTAACTTTTCAATAATTACATAATCCTCCCGTTTATTTGTTTATCTTATTTTGTTACTCCGGTTTGGACGAGATTATGAATGAAACGCAATATTAGTGTTTTTAACGGATCGGTAGAAGAAAAAACTTAGTTCGGATATTTTTTTAACTTTTCTATAATTACATAATCCTCCCGTTTATTTGTTTATCGCTTTTCGTTAAACATTGTGTATTTTAAATAAGTGATTGATTTGTGAAATAGAATATACAAGAGTTTCAATTGTAATAATTAACGTTTTCGAGATAAAAAAACATAAGGTATTTATTAAATATGAGTCCAACTAAATTAGATTTAATCATAATACCAATTAACAATCATTAATTAGCCAAACATTTTAAAATAAACCACCATCATAAAGTTGTTCCAAAAGTCATTCTTATGAATAAACAATTCACCTAAAAATGAGCTCAAAGCGTGTAAAACTAAACACTACAAAAAATATCCAAACCGACAATAATACCAACAAGACATGTATCGAAACTGCACAATCTATCAAATATACCAACTTTCATCCGAAATATCCAACATTCATCAAAATATTCCAACTTAAACCTTGAAAATTGCACAATCTATCAAATATACGAACGTTCATCTAAAATATCCAACATTCATCAAAATATTCCAATTTAAATCCAAACAATTGCACAATCTATCAAATATACCAACTTTCATCCAAAATATCCAACATTCATCAAAATATTCTAACATAAATTCAAAAAAACGAACATTCATCCAAATATACCAACTTTCATCCAAAATATCCAACATTTATCAAAATATTCCAACTTAAATCCAAAAAAAACCAACACTCATCCAAATATACCAACTTTCATCCAAAATATCCAACATTTATCAAAATATTCCAACTTAAATCCCAAAAAACCAACATTCATCCAAATATACCAACTTTCATCCAAAATATCCAACACTCATTAAAATATTCCAACTTAAATTTTGAAAATTGCACAATCTATCAAATATACGAACTTTCATCCAAAATATCCAACATTCATCAAAATATTCCAACTTATATCCAAAAAATTGCCCATTTAAACTGTCAAAACACTGTCAACTTAAACTGTCAACTTAAATCCAAAAAACTGTCAAAACACCATAAAAATACAATCAAACACCAACCTGATCGACTGTAACGTAAGATAATTAGACATTAATATACAATCAGAAGATATATTAAATGAACATTATATAATATTATATTTATCTGATAACATTGTTGTATTAATATAATTACCTCGCGTCTGGCACACTCGTCTTGCGTGAGACTTCCACCGTACAAGGTGACAGTCTTCCCTCTTTTCCTGTTGGCACTCGACTGCTTCGCTCGTGCCACATGCTTATCCTTTTTCCAGTATTTCATGTACTTCCGACGCATCACCTTAGGGATCTAGATACGATGGCTCTTCTTCTGCGACGGATCAGCTTCAACTTCAAGGCAGATTGACTTGATCTTGCTCAAAGCACTCTTAAAACGATCCGGTGCTACTGCTTCATACAGTTCCCAAATGCGACCTTCGTCAAGCGGATGCCACTGAAAAGTTCTCTGCAACAAGTGGAAAAAAAATTGTTATAAGTAAAGATTCTGATAAATGAAGACAGAAGTATGTAACTAAATAAATAATCTTAAAAAAATATACTTTTATATTACTTGAAACTCATCACGTGCAAGCTGCTGATGCTTCGGCTTCCACTCCCTGTAGTCGTTGTTATCATAAGACTTTCTTCCCACGATCCAGTATTTGGATCAATAAGGATCCACCTCTGATCCTCACTTTTCGTAGGCGGCAAAACTCATTTAGAGGGACCGCGACCACCTTTCTCACCATCACTATTGATCTCATGCCCTGAGCTATCACTGTCATCCTCATCACTGCTCAAGCTCTCGGATGTATCGGATAACTGAAATGATTGGGATATGGAAGGTCCAGCATTGCTTGAGGAAGCACCCATCCCAAAGAAAGGAGCTGAAGTCGAGTGTGAGTGAGCCTGGAGAAGGGACGTTAGTGTGAGCCTGAGCTCGTGATGCATTTGTCGTCGAACCCCGCTGTGAATGATCAGTAGGCCGTGGCAGAGGTCCGAAAGGAATCTGGCCGACCAAATCCCACGGATTATCCAATATATTATGTCCAGGGATGTTGGTGGCTCCCGAAGATCCCATAGGCGTCACTGGAGTTGACTCTCTTCTCTCATCAGTCACGGGAGTCGACTCTCTTGGCGGATCAGTGATGGGAGTAGGCTGATTTGGAGGATCAGTAACCATTGGAGTAGGCTCGGTTGGAGGATCATTCACCATGGGAGTAGGCTCGACACTTGGCTCGGTTGTGGGAGTAGGCTCTACTGTCGGCTCTACTATTGGAGTTGGCTCTGTCACCGGAGTTGGCGCTCTTGTCGGATTAGTCGCAGAAGGAGGCGTTGTATCCCGAGGGATGCCCCGGTATGAAAGACGGGTAGCAGGACGAGGACGTGCTGCAGGATGTGATTGAACACGTGTTTTAGGACGTGATTTTGGACGTGATTTAGACTACGGTTCCTCCGTTTCCTGCACTGGCTCCTTGCCCTTCCATCGTACCATCTAAAGATAGAAACAAATTTCAATAAGTACGATATATAAACATAAAGTATCTACTTATATAATTTAATCAAACAATCAAAATAGAATACCGATTCAGTCAAACTTTGAAGAAAATTCTCTACTTAATGGACTACAAATTTAGAAGCATAATTGAACAAATTTAGAACACTTGTCTTCCCTAAATTTAGACAAAATCAGATTAACCAAGCCCCAAATTGAGATTAAGTAACCAAGGCCTAATTTCAGATTAACATATTACCTACTAATTAATCAAAGAACATAGCATATTTAACAAGCAGTCAAACACATTATTGAACAACCATAACAACAATTCACTACACCAGTAGCCATAAGCAGAAAATACTTAAAAATATTATCACAGTTACATATCATGATTCATAAACACACTGTCACTATCAAACTAAAAAGTCAACTCCCAGTAAAATCTTAGGAGATTAAATAGTAAAGTTCTTACATTGAATATAAGATTCTTATTTGTAGCCCATGCAAAGCCACCTCTGAAGCTTACTAATTCAGACTCAATCGACACCATAATCAACACCATAATATTCTTGCTAATTTTCTTAATATTTCCATCATCATCATCATAATATTCAATATATTCATCCATATTTTCCCAATCATCATCATCATTATAATATTAATATTCATCTCAATCGAAGCCAAACGTTGAAGAACATACTGATTCGAACTCAATTGGACTCAATCGAAACTCAATCGAACTCAATCGGACATAAATTGAAAAAGAAAAAAAAGAGGGAAAGTTAAAGAATTACTGATTCAGATGGGGAAGGTGGTGGCGTGGTGGAGTCGTGGAGCAGTCGTGGTGAGTCGGTCGTGGAGCGGGCGTGGAGCGGGCGTGCAGCAGTGGTGGAGTTCGTGGCGTGGTGGAGTCGTTCGTCGTGGCGGTGGCGGTGGTCGGAGAAGCGGGGCTGGTGGCGCCGTGGCGGGCAGGCGGCAGAGAGTGAGAGAGGTATCTATGGATGGTGCCTTTTTTTGGAGAGAGAATAGAGGAGAAACGATGTTGTGGAGTGTGGATGGTGGCTGAAAAAGAAGCCCTAAATGAAGGGGTATTATTTTCTGAATTACACGATTACTTAGTATTTTTTTTTTGTTAATTTTTTAATCAATGGGAACCACGGTTTGGTTCCCATTGCGTTGAGGTGTCACCAATGGGAACCAACACTCAATGGGAACCAGATATTGATCCCCATTACTATGTGTATACTGTGCTTTTTTCTTTAACACTGATAACAAGCAATGGGAATGAAAATGTCGTTCTAATTAGGTAACAACGCAATTTCGTTCCCATAATTTCGTCTCCAATGTGGAGTTTTCTTGTAGTGGCATATATCTGATCAATTGGGAAAAAAATTCTTTTCCAACTAAACAATGACCCATTTGTTCACTCACCTTCCTAAATGATTTCGTTTTGTCACTTACCTTCGTCGACTATCCAAATCAAATCACTTTACTCCCTCATACATAATTAAGCCCTAAATAGCTACTAAACAGAACTTGAGAGGAAGTGATAACCGTGCCATAATATAGATAGCAAAAAGGTGAGTTTTTTCCAAAATAACAAAAAGAAAGAAAAAAATAATTTTTATTATTATATATATCGATACGAACAAAATAGAAAGTGACTATTACCCTAAACATTACATTAATAAAATTATGAATTGGTTAACATTATATCCCAAAAGTATCAAAGGTCAGCAAATTAATATTAAAATCCCATGTATATCTGATAATTAAATTTTAAATATAAAAAGCTCCTTCCACTACCATTTTTCATCAAACTTTTAAGCTTAATGATATTTATGCAAATAGAAATTCTCAAATTCATCTTAACCAAAAAGCCTTGACCTCACCAGTTGGCCAACGTTGGTTGATTTGAATTCAAAATACTAAAGAATAAAATAGAAGCTGAATAAAAATATTTAATCTTTTATGATGTATAAAAGCTTATGTTTACTGTGCAAGTGTCACTCTTCACTTCAAAGATCAAACCACTTTTGTGGATATGAGCATTCGATATATTTTGCATCAATATGGTTTATAGGTTTGTGTGCTTCCACATTGTTGTTTTAAAAAACCGTATACGTACTTATTGAGAAAAATAGTTTATTCTTCTTCATCAACATACGATAACATAATACATATATGAAGCCAATGCCTTATATGTTGCTCCTAATACATGTATTTCATGCTCGTATCTTTGCATAATATCAACTATTTATTATTTCACTTTTGTTCTGACTTATCAATATATGGTGGGAATCAAACTTTTATGGAAAGTAAAATATCCTTTGAAAATTAACTTTAAAATGGTTTCTTAATCGTAGATGTGGATATATATATATATATATATATATATATATATATATATATACTGAAAATTAGGATATAGATATAAATATTAAAAAATATTGTTTTTTTCAAAAAAATCAAATTGCGCCGTAAACTATCGCATGTTTATCACTTATTCCCGAGATTGTTTAATGTTCACTTAGAACCTTAATTATGTCGGAGGAGGTAAACCGATTTGGTTAGCATAGTTGAAGGTGGTAAATGAGAAACTTAAAATTTCACAGGGGTAAGTGAAATATGGGCTACAGTTCAGAGGGTAAAATAGATTTTTCCCCTCATCTATAAGTAAGGCAACTTTTTATTTATTTATTGTTGAAGGCAAGTAACCATGGACATGTTGGCTGGCATGTTCATGAGAATTTTATTTGTTTAGGTTGCGAAAAGTATATAAGGTTAAAAACACTAAACCCCTAAAGGTACTCAACTTTTTAAAAGCTACCTAAAGTATGTTGAAAACTTGCAACCCGAACCTATCGATTACTTTTGTAACAGGGCCAAATTTGATGAACAAATTTATGGACATGTGATTGCATTAAATGGTTAATCTACGACTTAGGAGCACAACGCTCCTTAATCAATAGGTTGTAGAGGTTAATGTTATTTTTAATACGTTTAAGAGTAATAACTTGAAAAGAGAAGGGAATTGTGAGGGATTAGCGCTTTTAACCCAAAAAAAGGACACAATAGTAAGTTAAAGTTATAATTTTTTTTCTATAATCTTGCACCACCATTAATAAAATCCATAAATAAAATTTTACCTCCGCCCCTCCGTATCCCCCAAATTCTTTCTTTTCAAATCTAAAGTTTGATCGGATGATTTTGTTGAATACTGTATGATAAATAATATGGTAGACCCGAGATTATTGTTGGTAGTTCACATTATAAGTGGTTAGCAAAATAGTTTAATGTAATCATACTTGAAAGGGTTAGGTGCATTCTTCATATTGCTAACCAGTCAAAAATATTATGGATTGATGTTGTGAGCATTGTATGCTCCTTGATAAAATTGATGCCCCTCTATAACCTTAAATGTGATGACATCTAGCGAAACATGGTCTGACCATACAAGTGATATGTAGTGTAGTCAAGTGTTACCTACAACAATTTATGCTCACATAAAATAAGACAGTTGGAACATAATCATTTTAAGTGTATAATCATTAAGTTATTCACATCGTTAAGACCTACATGCTATTGTGCGACGAACATTTTCCCAAGGACTATTAGTCGACTATGGTCAATAAGGATAAACATAAATAATTGAGAGGAATTTAATAAAGAAATGAAGTCATTAGATATCAATAATATTTGGGATTTTGTTGAAGGACATAGAGATTCAAATGAAGTATTATGTTTGATCTTTAAATGGAATCGATCAAGGGGCTGATCAGGTTAAATAGAAGACAAGGTTGTTTGCCAAAATGTTGATAAAGAAGGAAAGTATTGAACACAATGAGGATTTATCCTCAAGCCGGTTCTCTTATTGAGTCCGTAGTTCTCATTCCAATTTTGGTATTATTTTTAGAGGATCAATAGAACCAAAACCTAAACATATATTTTATTAAAACTAAATTTGCTTCTTGTCCGCAAATTATATGACTATTTCAATAAGACTAACACTCTCGATATCCTCTTATGATTTAGCTATTAGTGTTTACTGATAATTATATCCTTGTTTCATTACTCTTCAGTTTAAAACCAAACACAGCTAATATTGTTTTTTGTTAATTAAAAAACGTATAGGTTATATCTTTATCGTATGCCCATATGCGTTGTCTGACTTTGAAAACGATGCCAGGATAGTTGCGAAATAACTCAATGAAAAGACAACTCAACACTGTATCAGACACATCAATATGTACTGTTTTGATGTGGGCATTTCTCGCATATTGGGCCTCGCCCAAACCAGGCAGATATTTGATCATATCGGGGACCACTTTCGATATGATATCGGTGATAATTACCGATATGGTACTGTGGTCCCCGGATCCCGAGGTCTATAAATACGCAATGACAGGATCCCAAAGCAAGCAATTATTATCCATCAGCTCCAACGCATCTCACTCTCGATATAGTACTCGATATCGAGATAAACCTTGTGTTCTATTGATATATCGTACCACCACACTATCGATATCACATCGAGAGGAATCCTCGATATCACGTCGAAGATGATCACCGATATACGTCTGACCTGATCACCGATATACCCTTGCCGTCCAAGCATCAAGGCGTTAGTTCGAGCTGTTCCAGACCAAGTCTACGCGAGATACATAGTGTAGGCCTGATTTGAGATAGACTCGTTGTACTATTGGATTACCCACTTGTAACCGACCCACATATAATATATAATACGATCTATTATCAAATCAGTGGCGCCGTCTGTAGGAACACCAGTTCCCGAACGAGGACGTTAAAATGCAATGAAGGAGGACACGATCTGAATTTAACATATCCATGACCAGAAGTACGAGGATTGAGGACACGCCACTCCCTCAACGGCCGACTAACCAAGAACAGACAATGACCCAAGCTGAGATGGAGCTTCCTCCAGCACAAAGTGAACCGCGACGTAGACGCGGGCCTGAGAGGCCATCGAGAGCCACGAATACAGGTCCAACCACTACCGCGCCGAATACGGCGGGACCCGCTACTGAGGGCCCGACCACTAAAAACCCGGCGACGGATGTCCCAACGACCGAGGTGCCAAACGCGGATCTTCCCGGCTTAGAGGAGATGATGGCAGCGGGACAAGGCGCCGTTCCCCCTGCCACAATAACCCCGGATATGCTAGCGCAGATCAACGCTTCTGTAAAAGCGGCGCTTGATGCTATACTGGAGACTTTGCTGCCGCGCATAGTGGAACGAGGGTCTAGGGATGTTCAAGAAAGGCCCCACGAATCCAGGATGGATGAGTGGAGGACAAGGCAAGAGCGAGGCGAAGAGGAGATCCCGAAGGGGGGTCGAAGGGACAACACTGGAAGAGGGCACTTGACAAGGGCCAGAAGTGAAGAGAGGGCAGGAGTAAGTGATGATACAGAGAGTGGCCAGAGAGCTAGGACGTTGGAGGAGGACAGACGTAACATGGTAAGGGAGACAGTTAGAATGACTAAGGACATGGAATCCGGGAGAAGGAACGCAAACCGTGGAACGAAAGCAGTTAGATACCGATGGCCGTTGACTCTTTTCTGTTGTGAAATCGTGAAAGAAGTGTTGAGCAGAGGAGACAAGATTCTGTCTATAAAACCATATGATGGGAAGAGTGACCCAAGGGATCACATCCACGATTCGGAGAGCCTCTTGAACTTACAAGACTTTTCTGAAGGCATTAAGGAAAAAATAATGGTAACAAAACTAATAAGAGCGACATTAGACTGGTTTAACAGAATCGAAGCGGGATCTATCTCTAGCTTCGAGCAGATGAAAGAGAGGTTGGAGAACCACTTTTCCAGTCAGAAGCGAATGAAGACAAGCATGTACCATATGGAAGCGTTAAAATAGAGAGAGAGGGAAACTCTCGGGGAATTCATGAACATATTTAATGAGGAGCTATTGAAGGTGGACAACCCCTACGGAGGACAAGTGTTACAAACCTTATTCAGGGCAACGACCCACAACAGATTCGCCAAAGAACTAATCAAGGTCACAGAACCTACCATAAATCGGATAAACGAGTTGGCACATACCGTGATTTATGAAGACGCAATGATGGCAGCTAAACTTAGACCCCAGGAATCCGGCAGGGAAAGGGGTAGAGAGTCATGGAACAGGAACAGGGGAGGAAGAGACAGGTCACCAAAGAGATATACTCCCTTCAACCAGGACATCCGCACAATCTTGGCCATCACACAAGGCAAGAACTGGCTAAATGCGCCTCGGAAAATCAAGGAGACGGATTTCACCAAGAAATCTAGGCGCTACTCTGAGTACCACTGCCATAAAGGCAATGACACGAGGGATTGCTATGATCTGAAGGATGAGATCGAGAGGTTGATTAAGGACAAGAGGTTAATAGAGTTTGTTAAGGCAGACGGGCGGTATGTTGAGTCGAGAGAGCATTCCCAATCCCCAAGAAGGGAGGCCTCAAGGGAATCGAGAGTGGACAAGGACGCAATGCAATAGATGATGCACCTTCAAGGGGGGTGATTAATGTGATAAGAGGTGGGACTGTGGGAGCAGATTCCACCAACCAGAGGAAGAAGATATCCCGTGGACTGAACGACGACCGTTTCGTCGGATTCACAATGCTGATTGAGGAGCTTCCAAACGAGGTTATTACGTTCTCCAGCAGGTACCTCCTTGATCTCAACCCCGAAGCCATCCAGGCAGGCAAGCTAGACTGCCCTTTGGTTGTTAAGCTTGATATCGCTAACTACACTGTACACAAAGTACTCATAGACAATGGAAGTTCAACCAATGTTATATTTGCACAAGCTTTGGAGAAGATGGCACTCGGCCACCATGTAATTGAACATGTCCATACGCCACTGGTGGGATTCGGTGAAGCAGAAACAATTCCCCTAGAGCAAGTGAACCTGCCCACATCATTTGGACAAGGACCGCACATGCGAACTATCAATATTCAATATACGATCGAGGACCAACCATTCTTATACAATGTCATAATCGGCAGGCCGGCCTTGAACGCGATAAGAGCGGTGGTGTCTACATTCCATCATAAGGTGAAATTCCCAGCAGGAGGAGGGGTCGGAGAAGTGGTCGCTAACCAGGAAGAGGCTTGGTTCTGCTACATCACTTTTCTTGCGTTGCAAAGAATTAGAGAAGCGGAGGAAGAAGCAATCGGGCCAAATCATGGTTAGGAAGCTATGGAATAATTACCATGAGAGACAACCAGTGCAATCGTTTAAGTTTCCTCAGTTTTTGAACTATGATTGAACAATTGAAACATTGCCCCATCGTGGGTTAGTTTGTAAACCTAAAACAGGGGGAACTACGCCGGTCTGATTCCTCATTCAACGGGATGCTTAGGCGGGTTAGGTTTACCTAGACCTCGACCGTTATCTTTTATGTTGCCTCTTCGAGGGTCGGCATGTAACTAAAACAGGGGGAACTACGCCGGTCTGATTCCCCACTTAGCGGGATACGTAGGCGGGGATATGTCCTAATCGGATAGTGCAGAAGTGCAGAGAATTGCACGGAAAATTTGGGGAATATTCACATAGATATACGTTTAACACATCGCCCTCTTACATGTACATAACTCGAACGATCACACATCACTATGTCCAAATAGTACATAGGGAATATTAAACCCTCGCCTTTCAAAAGAAGGGTTTCAGGGGACATCGCCCCAGATTATTCAATATTATCCATCTAAACAGGTACAAACATGTACAACAAGTACGTTAGAATTCCCGGATCGAGGGACCATTCCGCATATAACACATGCCCATCATTTCGTGCTTTCATATAAGTTTTTGCATCGAAAAACCTTTCTTGTCTGTTATGTTTTACAGGGCCTAACGACCCATAGACTCCACGACGACAGAGTCACCAGGGACCATAGACAAAAGACAAAAGGAAGGCGCCTACCCATGAGCGGTAACGGGTTTCCCTGTGATAACGGGCGGGCTCATGCCCATGAGTGGTAAGGGGTCACCTACAAGAGAAGGCCCCTACCCATGAGTGGTACCGGGTCACCTACGAAGAAAGGCTCCTACCCATGAGCGGTAACGGGTTCCCCTATGATAGTGGGCGGGCTCCTACCCATGAGTGGTAACGGGTCACCTACAAAGAGAAGAATATCCGTTGTGATAGCGGGGTTGATCCTAAACATTTGAGCAGTAGCGGGTTCCCAGTGATATCGGGATAAGCCCCTACCCACAAGAAAAATAGCCCATGTGGTAACGGGATTGATCATAAACATTTGAACGGTAGCGGGTTCCCTATGATAATGGGATGGGCCTCTACCCACAAGAAAAATATCCCCTGTGATAACGGGGTCGGTCCTAAACATTTGAACGGTAGCGGGTTCCCTGTGATAACGGGATGGGCCCCTACCCACAAGAAAAATATCCCCTGTGATAACGGGGTCGATCCTAAACATTTGAACGGTAGCGGGTTCCCTGTGATAACGGGATGGGCCCCTACCCACAAGAAAAATATCCTTTGTGATAACGGGGTCGATCCTAAACATTTGAACGATAGCGGGTTCCCTGTGATAACAGAATGAGCCCCTACCCACAAGAAAAATATCCCCTGTGATAACGGGGTCGATCCTAAACATTTGAATGCTAGCGGGTTCCCTGTGATAACGGGATGTGCCCTTACCCACAAGAAAAATATACCCTGTGGTAACGGGGTCGGACTCTAAAGAACAGAAACAGAAGCATCTCCAAGTGATGAGGGGGATTAGCTAATATAATCCGGTATGACCTGATAGCTGACACAACAAGGAGGAGTAATAATAAGACAAGCAGACACACCATTAAACACGTACGAACGAAAATAAATCAGGACACGGAGAAAGGATTGATTGAATTAACGGGTAAACCATAAATTTATATACAGAGGCAATTGGGCCAAAAGGAAAATTACAAATCGCTAAATTCTCAACCGGGATAACGAGGAGCTCCTTTAATATGGATTAACGCCACACTCTTCTGGTCGATAATCTCACGATACTCCACTTTCGGCTCCAGATCTTCGTCGTCATCGTCATAATCTTTAGGAAATTTTCCGTTCGGCCCCTTCAACGAATTTATGGCTGAAGGATCATAACCGTCCTTAAAACCAACTTCCAGCTGAATTTGACCTATAACGGAGGCTTTGGCATCCTCCCGCTCGAGCAAGCCCCGCTCAGCACACATTATCTTATAAGACCGACTCAGAAGGAATTGTTTGGCCGCACTAGTTAATTGGCTCTTGCTTAGCATCATGCACCGCATGTGCCTTTCAGCCTGGGCCAATCGGTCCTTCAGAGTTGCGGCCTCGGCTTCAACTGCCTCCCGTCGAGACGCCTCACGACCAGCAATAAGTCGAGCCTCATCGAGCTCTGCGATTAACCTTCTATTATCGTTATACTGGCCTCTCACATTACTCTCGCTGGTCTTCAAAATATCCAAGGCCTCGTCTCTCTCGTGCTGGAGTTACACGACAGCAACGGGATCGTATTCATCCAGTTTCTCGAGCAAACTGTTGGTAACCCGGAGCGACTCAACGTGGTCCGATTGGCCCTTAACAGCCATCTCCAAGAAACATTTCAAAAAGCTCGCCACCTGCACATTCACAATAAGGAATTGGCTGCTCAATTGAATGAAAACCCAAAAGAAATACACATCCAATAGACATAAAGATCACTGACAGATCGGAAGAGACCGCTGTGATCCCCACTTGAACTACCCTCCTCCCTGTTTCGTTTTAGCCATGTGGACATCCCGACATCGACGTTATTTTAAGATTGCGAGGCGCTACCGGCACCTGCAGTAGTTCCACTCGATGAGGGAGTAGTTTTCTTCGCATTCTTGCGTACGCCCTCACGACCCCTTTTCTTGACGAGTGGAGGTGCATCATCCGCAGCAGCGCCGGCCCCCAGCTGTCTACGTTCCGCTATCGCATCCAGACTATAGTACTCTACCAAATCGGCTGCAAGATACATGAAACATAAGCTCAAGAGACAAATCGAGAGGAAGCTATCGATTTATAAAGATATAACACTTACCGAGCGTAGATGGACCGTTATAACGTATGGGAGATATCCCACTTGCTCGCAAAACGATGTCACTGCAAAGTAGGGTACCGTAGTACAGATGGTTAATCAGATTCCCCATAAATTCGAGGCTATGCGCAGTTGTCCCGACAACGGCTCGTCTCTCATATTTGGTGTCTTCGCACCACACACTGGGAAGCACATCAAATTCACCAGCCGTCCTCTTCTGGATATACATATACTCACACTTGTTACCAAATCCATAACTGGATTGCGTATATTGCACGAACCTAAGACCTACCTGGGCCCGCACACAGAAGAACCCTTTGCCACCGCCCTTCCTGTTGACTATGACACTAAAGAGTTGCCAGAACTTGTTAACTCTGCAACGGGCACCCAACGCTCTCATGACACAAATGAAAGCCACGATGTACCCCAGAGAACTGGGGGATAGCTGCCCCAAGCAGACCCCGATGCTCGTTATGATAGCAATGACCGCATGATCAATTGGGAAGCGAAGTCCGTTCTTAAAATGCTTGGCATTAACAGTAATGCAGCCTTTCGGTGGGGTATGCATTCGTTGATCCGCACTAGGGAATATGACCTTATACCACTCAGGGATGTCATACTCGTCGCAGTAATAACCAGCATGTTGAGGAACGTGAGACGTCATATCCTCGTACTTCTCCAAGGTCTTATATTTCGTGGGGCTGATCCCCAAGCCCCATTCATCTACATTGGGGCCGTCAGCTTCCGACGGAGCAAAGAATTCAGCACCGGACTGGTCGCCAATCAACTGGTCAGACCCAAACATCTCATTGTCAGAAAATTCCATGCCGATCTCTTTGAAAACCGTCTCGGGCAAACCTGAGCCAACACTGTTCCCAGCGAACGACATATTGAGGCGCTAAGTGAGAAAAATCAAATTGAACGTTAAAGCCTGAAATGAATAAACATCGCAAGGTTAGTATACATACATATACATATGGAAATAACTCCAAGAGATATCAAAAATGATATCGAAAGGGATATCGAAAATGATATCAAAAGTAAACTTCGACGTACTTTTCGGAGGAACAACGAATTTTCGCTAAAAGCCAAAGTGAGTTTCACTTCCCTGGAAGCTTTATTTATAGACATCGGAGATGCTAGATCGAAACAAACTTTCGATATCACATTGGTGCTGATATTCGATATAGATAAAAGGAGAGAGGCAAGGACAGACGCACTAGGGTTCACCAAAGTTTATCAAAGAGTGCAGTCCCGATATATGCAAGAAATTCAAAATCTCGTACAACGAACGAAGAGTTCAAATGAGGACCTCAAATTATACATCCACTACATTGGGGAGTCCAACATTCCCCGCAAATCTGATCTCCGTCATTTGAACTGGCGGGACGAAGGGTACAGGTAACCCAGGAATTTAAAATTAAATTTGCGAATTCTTATCTCTAAAATAAGAATCCCCAAATTGGGGTACTCCATGATGTGAGCATTTCCCGCGTATTATTGGGCCTGGCCCAAACCAGGCCCATATTTGATCATATCGGGGACCACTTTCGATATGATATCGGTGATAATCACCGATATGGTACTGTGGTCCCCGGATCCCGAGGTCTATAAATACGCAATGGCCGGATCCCAAAGCAAGCAATTATTATCCCTCAGCTACCACGCATCACATCGAAAGAAATCCCCGATCTTACTCTCGACATAGTACTCGATATCGAGATAACCCTTGTGTTCTATTGATACATCGTACCACCACACTACCGATATCACATCGAGAGGCATCCTCGATATCACGTCGAAGATGATCATCGATACACGTCCGACCTGATCACCGATATACCTCTGTCGTCCAAGCATCAAGGCGTTAGTTCGAGGTGTTCCGGACCAAGTCTACGCGAGATACATAGTGTATGCCTGATTTGATTTAGACTCGTTGTACTATTGGATTACCCACTTGTAACCGACCCACATATAATATATAATACGATCTATTGTCAAATCATGTTTGTTTGTTGAATATTTGATTTCTCCTCTTAGTTGTACTATCTGCATATCTTTACTAAATGGTATATGAATAATTTTACTTGTATTTCATATGAAATTCATATTTCTTCTTATGAAATGTATTCGTTTTATACCTATCCAAGTAGTAGTAATGTGAATACGTTTTTACACCATAATTTTATTCCTTGGCGAAAATACACAACTTATTTCTAGAGAGAAAAATAACATAAAGTTGCTTTAAAAGAATTTAACTCAAGTAAGGTCGTTAATGGTCATCACTAGTAGATTAAGATTTTTTGTTTAACGCATATGGTTGTGTAATGATAGGTGGCTCATGATTGATTAAGTGGTTGTGAGTCCAAAGTCAAATAGAAAAGTTGATTGGAGATGTATTTTGCTCTAGTGTTTGTTTGTATGGTAATTCCTAAAGTAAAAAACAATGTCTAACTAATTCCATGGAAAACACTAGCTGCATCATGACATTGGCGTGAGCAACCTAAATCCAACCGTCTAGCTAGATTGGATAGAGTGTCTCTGGTTATGGAATTTCTTTGTGGAATACTGGTTCCTGCTTAGTTATACTGTATACGCATCTCCTCTGTTGGTATATGACTAATTTCACCTTTTTCATTAAAAAAGAAAAATGGTATCTTCCATATTGCGAAAGCGATCTTTTCGGTTGATGTAACTTTTGGTTGAAATGGACTTTTTACACTACAAGATTTGGGGGGCATCCGCAACCGCCCCCCCCCAACCGCCACGGCGGTCGCTATTATCGGCGACCGCCCAGCGACCGCCAGGCGGTCGCCCATAAGGGGTGGCGACCGCTAGGCGGTCGCCACCAGCAAAAAAGAACTTGGCGACGGCCCAGCTGTCGCCAAGTGGGCCGGAGCGACGGCCCATCCGTCGCGTCGGCCCACTAGGGTTAAAACCCTAGTGGGGCGACCGCCCGACCGTCGCCCCCCCCGCCCCGCCCCCGCCCCGCCCCCTCTCTCTTCTTCTCCTCTTCCTCTTCATTTTTTCTTCCATTTTTCTTCTTCTTCTCTTCTCTCCTCAATACCCACCCACCAACACATACCCCTACCCGACCCGATCTATCCACCACCACCACGCGACCTCATCTCCGTCGCCCCCCCCACCACGCGACCTCACCTCCGTCGCCACACGCCACCACGCGACCTCCATTCGGTCGCCACGCCACCACACCTCACCTCCGTCGCGTCGCCACCACGCCTCACCTCCGTCGCGTCGCCACCACCGCCTCCTCCGCGTCGTCACGCCACCGTGCCACCCCACCAACCAACCTCCGTCACCACGTCACGACGCCACCACCGCGTGCCTACCACGTCACCACCACCACACCGCGACCGCACATCCGTCACCACGCCACCATCACGACCGCCCGTGCGGTCACAACGCCGCCACTCCGACCGTTCCTCCGTCACCATCACACCGTCGCGCGCCCACCCTCGCCACCACGCCATCACCGCGTCCAATTAGCTATCTTCGGATTTTTGTAAGTTGTCCCAATTTTAATTTTTTTTATTTATGATTATATGTACGTATTTGTTGAATTTATATTCTTGTTTATCGTATTTGCCGAATTTATAGGTAAGATTTATATATGTGATTATATGTATATTTCGTCGGATTTGTGTGGTGCGAATTGTTGTAAGTTGGATCGTTTATATAAATTTGGATATTAGCTTTGATATGATGATATGAATTAGGATATGAATGTTGATATGATGATATGAACTTTGATATGAATTTTGATATGAACTTTGATATGATGGTATTAACTTTGATTATATTGTAGTTTATATTGTTGTAAGTTGGATCGTTTATATGAATTTGGATATGAACGTTGATATGATGATATGAATTTGGATATGAACTTGATATGATGATATGAATTTGGATATGAACTTTGAGATGAATTTGGATATGGACTTTGATATGATGATCACTACAAAAAAAAAACATTTTTCATGACAATTTCTTGTGACAAAAATTTAAATCGTCACTACACCTTTGGTTGTGGCGACAAAATGGAATTTCGCCACAAGACAAGTTTTTTATGTGACGATATTAACTTTCATCGCAAGAAATGTAAGTATAGTGATGAAAGTCTTGAATTCGTCTCAATAAAACGTGCACAAAATTTCTTCCTTTGATGCCAAATATGTGGTGACAAATTTTCTTTATCTAGTGACAAGTATAATCGTTACACACCTTTTTTGTTCTTGTGACGATGTGTTTTTTGTCATAATAATATATATTACTATTTTTAAAAACATTTTCTTGTTAATTAGTACTAGCATACAGATATGATGATAGATTTTTTTTTGATAACCATATGATGATTTTTA
Organism: Linaria vulgaris; assembly: GCA_948329865.1. Lineage (NCBI taxonomy): Eukaryota > Viridiplantae > Streptophyta > Magnoliopsida > Lamiales > Plantaginaceae > Linaria > Linaria vulgaris. The sequence continues at coordinate 43,449,061 of OX415251.1, forward strand.
TTTATATTGATAGCATATTGATAAAAAATATTATTTATTTATGAAAAGGTAAATGTTTGTATCTTGTACAAAATTAAAAGAGATTTTAAGGACATATTTATAAAATTAACAATACTTATTCTCAAAACAACTCTAACTAAAATAATATTATTTATTGCTTGAAGGGGAATGCACTGGTACGTTATTCTTTTTTTTTTTTTTTGAGACACACTGGTAAGTTATTCTAATTATAATAATAATCATAAAAAAAAGGAAGAAAGCTACCAGCAAATCAAAGAAAAGAAAGAACGCCTCTACTCTAAGATACTTCTCCTTCTTCCCCAAACCTTATTCCCTCTCTTTTTTTTCACCAAGCCCTAGCTTATTCCCGCCTTTTTTTTCACCAAAGCCTTAGCTTATTCCCGCTTTTCTTCCCAAGCCCTTTTTACTTTTTTCTAATCTTTTCACAACAACTCTCGTTCAAAAAAACTCAGATTTTGTCCAGCCACATGAGCATCAAAGGTCAGCGTTTCTTTTCACTTGTATTGTTTGTTAGTTAAACTTTATTTTGTTGTACTCGAGATTGCATGGTATATAGTGGTCGATTTTAGTAAGAATTCAGAGTCTTAGTCTGTAGTGTCACTCATTTTATGACATCTTAGTTACTGGGCTCGATGTATTTTTGGCTCCTTGTGAATCCGGACTTCTATTGGGTAGTATGTTGCCATTTTTATTTGAATAAAGTTGGGTGTTCAGTTGGGAAATTTTTTGCCCACCAAGTGTTTGTGGTATTGCACAGTAGGATATAATGTTTTTTTTTCTTACAGGCTGGTATTCCTGCTGCAAGCGGTTTGCTTAGAAAAAGTTTTGTAGCTCAAAAAGTCCCAAAACACGTGGTTCCATCATGGCTGGAAGCTGGGGCACGTCTTGTTGTTCATAGGTTTCTTAATCGTTTTATTGCTATTGGCTGCCTAATGTGAGTTTCGTCGAACTACTGTTATTTTTGAATGCTATTCTCCCCTTTTAGTATGAGCTTTGAGTCATTATTGTGAGTTTCTTCGAACTACTGACACTCTTTGCACAGAGTATTGTGTGCTTTGTAAACGATAACTTGCACTATTATGGAGTTCTAGCTCATTGTTTTAGTTTAATTTCTTTTATTGATAATAGCATCATTATGCTGATGCGATTTCTTCTCTACCATATGTTTCTTTGATGTTAATCTGTTTTATTGGTCCTGCAAACACTTCCACTGCTTTTGGTTGCACTAACAAGTTCTCGAAATATGGCTTCGCCAGTCATTGTAATAAAATTTCAAATTTGACACCACGATGCGCTCTATAATTTGCTGAAATCTATAGTTCTTAATTTATATTCTGTAAGACGTTTTCTGATTTTGCCATATATGTATTCATGGTATTATAAGAGAGATAGATTATAATCATTAAGATAAACTTTGTTATGCAACAGTTTATTGGAAGAGGGGGGTACGGCTCTCACCTTTGAAGGAGCCAAACGAACGAACTTCTTAAGGGTCTGTTTGAGAGTTCATACTCCTCAGTTTTATTGGAAGGTAATACTTGGAGATTCCCATCATCACTTAATATTCATTAATTTCCATGTTCGAAATGTAGTGTAATAGAATAACTATTGCAGATAACAAGACAAACTACTCTGGATATGGTGTTCTATAATTGATGTTAAAATACGTCACACATTGCTACAGAATCAGATTTAGGCCTTGCTGATGCTTATATCAATGGGGACTTTTCTTTTATTGATAAGGATGAAGGTCTTCTTAATCTTTTCATGGTAAGGAAGTGTTTCAAAATTTAGTGTGTCAGCGAGACCTTCTCTTATTTCATCATTAATTATATCTGATGGTTGATATGTTGTTATGATCACAACGAGGTCTGTAAGTTGTTTTTGCAGATATCTATAGCCAATGTGGAGTTAAGTACTTACACTTCAAATTTGAACAACAAAAGGTAATAACTGGATTCTATATTTTAGTGCGACATGGTTTTCATCAAAAGCATGCTTTAACTATACGCCTTATGCGTCTCCAGGGGATGGTGGACACCACTACTTTTCTCTTCTGTACTGAGCTCCGGAAAATACTATCTTAAGCATATCCTGAGGAAAAATACACCAAGTCAAGCTCGCCGAAACATATCGAATCATTATGACCTTGTAGGTTTTCTTATTTTTCGGTGGCATCTTAGACATGGGAATATCTAATTGTGACTCTATTTGAAATACATCAAAATTATCTAAATGAACTCCTCTCTCTTTTTGGATGAAACTATGACTTACTCATGTGCAATATTTAAGGTTAGTACTTATATTTTCAAGGAATCTATCTAATTTGCATCACGTGCTAATCCAGATTTGATTCTCTCCTTAGGCTCAAGGTGAAGACTTTGTCAGAAAAGCAACTGCAATACGCTGAACTTAAAGTAAAGGAAGCTGGGCTGCAGGTATACGACATTTGCTTCTGGTGAATTTATACTGATGAGAAGGAATCTTTCATTTGAACTAGTGGGTGAAATTTGACGTGCTTATGTAAAATGATGAATCAAATCAATTTTCTATGGTTGCTTATCATGAGTTATTTGTGTATCTCAGTTTTATGTATCATATCTCATATTGGTGATTATTTACATTGATCAAGTGAACTGCATTTCAGGATCAAATCAAACTTCTTCTTTGTGACTACCGCTAAGTGCCCAACACCAGCAAATACAACAGGATAATCTCTTGGTGAGCTTTAGTTGCTTGCTCTATGTCAAATGTAATACGGCTTTCACATTTACGAAAGGATAAATCACATCAACACCCTCTTACCTAACCAAATTTCGATGAGGACTTTGCAGTGGGATGATAGAGGCCGTCGGACATGAATACATGGAAGAGTTTTTTAGGTGCTGTGACTCTCTTTTAGCAGAAAATGGTCTTCTAGTGATTCAAGTAAGCAGTCCTATAAGTCCAATGGGTTCCATTTATACACTAATTGCACAATTTTGGTGGCCTTGGTCCTTCAACTTTAGTTTCTTATGTGAAATACATAATTTATCACTTATAACTGGTTTCTTTATTCTTCAGACCTCTGTAACGTCAGATGAAAGGTATGACAAGTTCAGACGTAGCCAGGGATTCATTAAAGAATATATATTCCATGGTGGAATACTGCCTTCACTTAGTCGGATGACATCAGCCATGGCTACTGCATCGAGACTTTGGTAAACTAGATTTTATTGTGTGTCTAGGACGGTATTCTTCCAGTCAAAAGCTCATTAAATCTTGGGTCTTACAAATTTTTTTTTTGATGTAGTGTGGTGCATGTGGAAGAAATAGGAAGACATTATTACCAAACACTCTGATGTTGGCGAGACAACTTTCTCAAAAACAGGAGGTAAGATTCTTGAATATCTTCGTACAGTTCATATAGTTAAGGATCTCGTTTGATGCTTACCGTGATGAAATTCTGAGGAGTATGTACAACATAGCAAGAAGTTCATATCCTTAATATGTGTTATTCATGTTTAAAGTATGTGTTTAGTGTTAGACTTACAGTCAAATCCTTGCCCTAGGATTCGATGAGAAGTTCATCCGAACATATGAATATTATTTTGACTATTGTGCTTCTGGATATAAAATGCATATTCTTGGAAATTATCAGGCAAGTCAACCTTTTGTTTCACTTAATTCTTTTTAACAAGATATCATGATTCACACTATTTTCTGAGAATAAGGAAATCTGAGAACCATTTGTTGTTAGGATGAATCCATCCCAGCGAACAATCGACCGTTATGTTAACTTCGCATTTTTATTCAACTTTTTATTGATCATTGACATCATTGGTACACAAGGATGGACAAAACTTGGATTATAGAAAAAATAGATTTTCCAGATTGTACGTTAACTGGGTCAAGTTGTTTGTTCTTGTGTTACTTGCAATAATGCATACTACAAAGCAATGAAAAATTTTATACTTGAATGCATTAGCACAATATAACACTTTTTTGTTGATGCACTTTAGAACTTTTTATATGTTTATTTTTAATAGAAGCAGACGGTGTTTTTTTTTTTTTTTTTACTTTTCAATAGCTCATAGTGGAGGATAAAGTGTTATTGTGGTTAAAAATAACTTGTTTAATCTGTGTGCATCTTTAAAGCCTGTCAATAGTGATATTGAATATGATGTTACATAGTTGTGAGATTTATAAGTTTGCATGTATAACATCCATAAGTTGTAATTGTTCTTTTATTGCATTTAAGATATGTTTATTTAATAAGTTGAAAGAATTCCACTTTCATTTGATTCACCACTTGAGATTTTTGTGTTTCTTATAAACTAGTAAAAAGTAGATTATTCTTCAACTTGAGGATAAGACTTCTTTGATTTAGTAGATTATTCATGCTTCATCAAGTGTTTTTAGTAAAAAGTTCTATATTTCTCATTCTAAGTAGTTAATGTTTTTAGTAAAAAGTTCTATATTTCTCATTCTAAGTAGTTGTACTTTTAAGTAGTTGGACCTATTGACATAAAAATACATCATTTTGTATAAATTAATGTTATTTTCAATCATTCCTTACTAGATTAGCTTACTTCAATCATTTTTCATTGTTTTTGCAGGTGCACTAATGGCTTGGAAGAGATGATTTTTAAGTTAATGTGGAGAACTTATTAAGGATGTAAAAGAACTTGTGAAAAGTTGGTTTAGAGTAAATGTCGATTATGTGTTTTCGAAGGAAATTAGTATCATGTATCACAGATCGTTGTCAACTTCGTTGTTCGTCTAATGAAAAATAATTCTTATTTGAGGTGCTTGGTTTTATTAATTTTTAATATTATGATGGATTTGTTGAGTTTCAAATTTGATGTGTATTTTTATTTATATTGTCTAATAAAAGCTTGATAAATTGAGCACAAGGCTAATATGACAAATAAGTAGTAACTATTGAGACAAATATTGTCACAGTAAGTGTAAGAAGAGTTTATATGAGTTCCATATTGCAACGAAGTTGTTGTCATTATAGGATTCTTGTTGTTGTGACGAAGAAATTGTCACAACAACTTCGTCACAACAACATTAACAAAAATTCCTCTCTTGCAACGAAATTAGGTTATTATGACGAAATATTGTCACTATAGACACGAAATATCGTCGCGAAAGGTTGAACTGTTGTGGCGAAATTACTTTTTGTCACAAGCTATTGTGACAAATGTAGATTTCGTCGTTACAACCCTTAAACGACGGGCCTGTGGCGACGAATTTCATTGTGCACTTTTTCGTCACGATAAACCTTATGTGACGATTTTTGGGCTTCTTAAGACAAATTTTTTTGTCACAAGAAGCAATTTTTTTTTGTAGTGGATATGAACTTTGATTATATTGTCGTTTATATTGCTGTAATTTATATGAATTTGTATATAAACTTTGATATGATGATATGAATTTGGATATGATGATATGATGATAAGTTCATTATTTTTGGAAGTTAGTTTTTCTCGTTGGATTAATCGTTTATATATATGAACTTGCATATGATGATGAGATTTTCTTTTCGAATTATTATTTTGAAATTGTATGTTATTGAGGAATGATTATGAGTTTATTTGTCGACACGTTTAGGGATCATGTCAGGCAATAGTTCACGTAAGAGGCCACGTTCGTCAGGCAGTGTTCGTTCTCAAGTTGTTGGTTCTAGTAGTGAGATTCAGGGTAGTCTCAGGCCTCGGCTAGCTAGTGACGATGTTGTTCCGGTCGAGCTTCCCACCCAGGCAGAGACTCAGACATCGCGCGAGGGATCTACCGGGGTGACTCCCTTGCCACAGCGACGGCTTTTTGACGACTCTGATGCCCCAGCTGCAGCAGCACCTCTACGTACTTCATCTGGTTCAAGGGCTAGACCACCATCGACAGAGTCCACTGGAGCACATAGACCATCATCTGCCGAGTCTAGCCGAGCCCATATACCACCATTTGCAGGGTCCGATGGCGCTAGCCCGAGTGGGAGGACCGACGTAGCTGGCCCGAGCCAGAGGGTGACCGAGATTCCAGCATCGGGGGTATGCACAGACACGCAAAAACGTCCCGGTAGGGGACCATCGCTTGGTGTTCAAAACCCCACTAGTCCGAGTAAGAGGCCAGTTATTCGATTGGATCAGAGGGGCCTATTTCAGCATCCAAAGTCTCATGAGGTGGTGACGACGATCACTGAGTTGATTCGGACCTTCATGTCCAAGTTTTACAAGTCATATTATAAGGTGCCGAAGGAGAAACGAGATGCAATGTGGATTTCGTTCACGGTGAGAAACTATTAAATGAATATATTATTGAACTTATTGTATTAATAAATCAAGTGACAATATAAACTATCTTAAACACTAACTAAATTTTTTTTCAGGAAAAATTTGCGATCCACAAAAATGATTGGCTCAAAGTACATGAGTTGTACGAAAAAAAGGCCCCGAATTGTTACAAGTATTTGATGCATCGCACGAAGAAACAATATTTTGATAATAAGGATAAACCGGAGTTGGCTGATAAACAGAAGACGTGGATGAACTCAAAGGTGGAGAAGATTGCAATAAAGCATTGGACGAATGAGGCAACCAAGAAACAAACATTGCAGGCTCGGAAAAATCGGAGGGGAGGCGAGGACCCCGAGAAAATGAAGAAGGCACCTGCTACTTTTTACGGTGGAGCCATAGACTTGGAAGAGATTAAGCGTCGTTTGGTAAGTTATATTATAATTAAAGCATTTAATCTTAATTTCACTTAAGAATATGTGTAATTGAGTATACTTACTTTTTTTTTCAAATTTGTAGGCTAAGGTGGATCCAAACCGCACGACGCGTATTCGACATGATGAGGCATTCAAATATGGATTTACGAAGCATGTTGAGGGTACGGGCGGGAAAACCAAGGTGCCGGCGAAGCGCGAGTGGATAGATCAGGGCGATAAAATGATTTACGTGAGTGAATTAAAATACAAATTCATTTTAGACTACTAATTCGTTTAATCTCCTTATTCATTTATTTTCTTATTATAAATACGAATTCTTTCACAATTAACAGAAGAAGTACATGAAGCTGATGAGGACTCAATATGGCAAGGACATGTCGGTGTGGCCCGATATTGACGGGCCACTATGGAAAAAGGCCCAAGGGAAAATCAAGAAGGGGAAGGCGAGAGGTATACCTGGCGGCTCAGCTCTAGAGGCATATGATATTGAGTTTAGGAAGAAGCCAGACTACATGAGGGCATACGCCAAGGAGTTGGAGGAGACGAATAAGGAGTTGGAGCAGACAAATAAGGAGTTGGAGGCTAGCATGCGAGATCCACGAGTGGACGACATTTTTACAATTTTGCAGGGCTGGAGGAATCATCAGATTGAGCATGGATATGTTCCACCACCGGAGATTCCCGCTTCGATGTTACAGCACGATGCAGCAAAGACCGGATCTGCTTCTAGGACTGCTAGGCCGCCACGTCAGAAGAAGGACCCATTTGCTCCCAGTTCTTCTGTTGCGCCCAACTACGTCGTGGTGTACTCAGACAGTTCCGATAGTGAGGACGACCACGTCTACGACGACCTTGATGATGTTGTGGATTTGGGCAGAGATGGGGTAGATGCACATCGGGTTGGTGGTGTTGTGGACTTGGCGGAGAGCTCTGGTGACGAAGATGATGACGAGGATGATGACGAGGATGATGACGAGGATACTGATGATGAGGATACTCAGTCGGATTCCAATGATGATTAGGTCGAGTACTTGGGATTTTCTATTTCGAACTTTTTGTTATGTTGGACTTTTTAGTATGTTGTGTATTTTGCTATTTCGTTGTATTTGGACTGTTCTATGTTGGACTGTTATATGTTGGATTGTTATATGTTGGACTGTTCTATGTTGGACTGTTATATGTTGGACTGTTATATGTTGGACTTTTTAGTATGTTGTGTATTTTGCTATTTTGCTGTATTTGGACAATTGTGATTAGAAAAATACTCAGACATTAACTTTAAATATGGAGAAGATTTACATTATAAACTTTTAACAAGTCTAATCATCTTCATTAGAAACAAAGTCAACATCATTTGAATCTAACTCTATTGCGTCACCTTCTTCCTCATCCACAAGCTCAAACTCCCCGGCACCCAATTGGATATCCATATTAAACGAGCTGAAGTCGACAAACAGATTTAGGCCTGTAGATTCGTGCTCTTGAAAAACTTGGGTAGGTACCTGCGCTTCTGTTTCACCGCCCTCACTCAAAGACGACATGTCGATGATGTGTCTCGCTGGAATAGTGAATACTGACATCCAACCCTTTTGACCTGGCCTTCCGTTAGTGAGTTCTGGGTACGACGCGTAGTAACACTGTAGTGCTTGGTTTGCAAGAATAAATGGTTCGTTGGTCGTGAGTGACCGGTGTGGGTTAATATCAACCAAGTTGTACGTGTCGTGAACCGTCGTCCCACTTCTAGTAATATCGTACCAATGACACTTGAAAAACACAATGTACAATTGCTTCCCAGTACTACCTCCCCAGTACTCCAATTCTAGGATCTCTTTCAAAGTCCCGTAGAAGTTGGTGGCGTCGGCATCTCCCATGTCTCCCTTTACATAAACACCGCTACAATTAGTCTGCTTAGGACCCAAATGCGTATTTGTGTGGAATCTGAACCCATTCACCTTGTAACCATCGTACACCAACGCAGTGTTTAGAGGACCATTGAGTAACGGCGTTACACGATCATCTAGCATGTACTTTCCACTAGAGTACGTCTGCTTAAACCACGCCACATAATCTCTGTTCCTCTTCATTTGCACCTCCATTGGACTCAATCCATTGCACTCCTCATGTATGAACAACCTGCAAGTAAAAAATTGGACTGTTATTATTCTGACACACCGCAAGACCAAGAAAATTCAATAATTTTATATTTAAAAAAACACTTACTCGAGCCAACCATCCAACTCTTCACAATTAAGCAGTGTGTAGAGCTCAACTTGTTCGATTTCTTCGGACGACAACCGCTTCTTCTTGTCATGCCCAATTGGCTCCCCTCTCTTACGAAACAATAGAAGCTCTTCATCCCACTCTGAACTTTCTAAAGTCTCGTTCCTGTTTAGTCGGTCATATGTAGAAGTGGGGGATATATCGAGATATTGCGAGCACAAATTTGATAGCTCTTCAAGTAGGTAGGCATTGGCTATGCATCCCTCGGGTCTCGCTTTATTCAAAACTGACTTCTTAAACTTATACATGCGCCTGATTAATAACAAAGGAAATAATGAATACACAATAGAATAAAGTATTAATAATAAGTGTCACAAACCAAATTACGAAAAATTGACCTCTCGAATGGATACATCCATCTGTAGTGAACCGGACCACCGACTTTCGCCTCGTACGGTAGGTGTATTGCCAAATGCTCCATAGAATCGAAGAAAGAAGGAGGAAATATCTGCTCCAACTTGCACATTGTTACAATGATAGACGCCTCTAGTCCATTCATATCTGTGACGGAAACCTCTGAAGCGCAAATGGCCCTGAAGAACAAGCTAATCTCCACTAATGTTCCCCAAATTTCTAGTGGCAGAAAGTCACGAAAAGCAATCGGAATCAATCTCTGCATGAAGACGTGACAATCATGACTCTTCATACCGAACAACCTCTGTTGCTGCTTCTGTACACATCGTTCCAAGTTCGATGCGTATCCATCTGGAAACTTTAGATTGACCAACCATTCAAACACCTTTTTCTTTTGCTCCTTCGTGAGACAGTAGGTTGCCTTTGGCTTGGCAGAAAGCCCGCGACGACCACCTGGCTGTAAAAACAGCTCAGTACGGTTCGTCAAGATCTCCAAATCTTTCCTCGACTTGATGTTGTCCTTTGTCTTAGAGTCATCCAACACCGTGTTGATGATGTTATCGAAGAAATTCTTCTCGCAGTGCATGACATCTAGATTGTGACGAATCAAGTTTGTGGACCAATAGGGCAGTTCCCAGAAAATACTCTTTCTCAACCAATTATGCGTCACCCCTTTACCCGAGAGCTTTTTTGCTTCAACTCCAAATCCGACAGCCTCAAGCTGCTCCACAATTAACCTCATCTCATCGCCAGATTTCCTAGGAATAGGTGCTTCTAGCCTTTCTTCCCCTAAGTAAAAGGAATTTTTATCGCGCCTCCAGGAATGACCTATGGGCAAAAACCGACGATGGCAATCAAAAAAGCACGGTTTACCGCCGTTTGCCAGTGTAAAAGATTGAGTATCCCCCATACAGTAAGGACACGAAAACCTCCCGTGCGTACTCCACTGAGATAACATTCCGTACGCCGGAAAATCACTAATCGTCCACATCAGGGATGCTCTCAATCTGAAGTTTTCCTTTCTCAAACTATCGAATGTCTCAGTCCCAGTACTCCATAAAACATTCAGTTCGTCAATCAGTGGTCTCAGAAAAACATCCAAATTCTTTCCCGGACTCTCTGGGCCAGAAATGATAAGGCTCAAAAATATAAACTCTGGTCTCATGCAAAGATCTGGAGGAAGATTATACGGCGTGACAAACACTGGCCAACAAGAGTAGCTCTTGCCAAATGAGTTATATGGTATGAACCCATCCGTACATAAACCTAGACGTACGTTCCTGGGCTCTGCTGCAAAATCCGGGTGCGTCCGATCGAAGTGGCGCCATGCCTCTCCTGAAGCTGGGTGGATCATTCTATCTGTAGCCCCTCGACACTTCAAATGCCAAGTCATATGTCGAGCAGTGCCTATAGTATAATACAACCTTTGAAGACGGGGAGTTAAAGGGAAATACCACAATTTTCTCCTCCCGACCTTTGATTTTAAACCGGCCACGTATCTATTCGTCCCGCATACCGGGCATTTGTCTAAGGCCTTATTCGCCTCCCCGTAGAACAAGAAACACTGTTTAGTACAACAATCAATCTTCTCGTAGCCTAACCCCAATGTTCGCATCATACGGAGCATCCCTTTCGTGTCTTTAGGTAACAACTTCACTGTCTCATCCAAGAAACCTTCATTCGCCTTGTTAAAAGCCTTATCAGAAGAAATATTACTCATCTTGTGTAGTGTCTTCTCCCTCAACCACTCAGCGATCCACTGAAGGATAGATGTATTTTTTCTAGGATGAATATTCACCTTTCCTAGATACATCAAATTGTAGAATGCTTTTGCGTCGGGATTTGGATCCTCATTACGCACCTCATCCTCATCAAATCGACCTCCACGTGCATCTACCACCATGTCTCTAAACGAATCATCACAATGAACAGAGAGGTCGGGAATATTGATGTGTGATGTGCTTGGGAGGTCGGGCATATACGGCATGGCAGGCCTTGAGTACTCTTCCCCGTGAAAAACCCAAACGTGATATCCGGGCGTAAATCCTGACTTATGAAGATGATCACGGACCGAGTATTTCGGAAAAAACACTCTATTTTTGCATTTCTTGCACGGGCACCTTATACGGTTTTCTAGATCTAAGAATTCGGATGCTTGCGAAGCGTATTCTATGAACGAACGAACACCAAACACAAAACTTTCTTGTAAATAACCATCGCTATCGAACATATTGTACATCCAAGATTTATCGGCTTGATATTCCATTGTTTATCTACGTTAAAATAAATATTTATAATTTACACTACTAACAATTTTCAATTTAATTAAAACTAACACACACATAATTAATTATAAACAAATAAAATAACAACGTACCTCTTGTAGCGTAAACAAACGAATGGTATAAAAAAATTCAAGAATGTTGTATCCACAACAACAAGTTCCACGATAACGTTTCGACAATACCTATAAACAAATGAAATAAATAAAAAAGCATTAATTAATTAAATAGAAATTTTATAACATTTAAATAAAATAAGACATTTCTAATATTATTAAGGGAGAAAACGTATGTACCTTAAGAGTAAGTGGTGGGGAGAATGAATTATGCAAGTGAAGTGGGGAGGTATTTATAACAAAAAATTTGCAACTTCGCAACCGCCTGGCGGTTGCAGATAACAACGACTAGTAGTTCTTGCAACCGCCAGGCGGTTGCGGATAACAACGGCTAGTAAGTCCGCAACCGCCAAGCGGTGGCCAATCCCCATAGCGACCGCCTGGCGGTTGCAATGGTATGGAGCGACCGCCTAGCGGTTGCAAGGGCGTGGAGCGACCGCTAGGCGGTCGCTTATGCTGGGTATCAGCAACCGCTAAGCGGTTGCTGATAATGTTCATACCATAATTCTTACATTTTCACAACCGCTATGTTTCACAAATTGCTAATTAACCTAATCATAGTTACAATAACTACACTTATAATGTTTGTCAGCAAAATCAAGCTTGGGACAACATAAATGACTACATATGATGATTAGTCGTTGATATATATATAACTCGTCTTATTACGTGTAATCTACTATTTTACTAACTCAATCATAGTCTTGTAATCTTTTACTACTAGTATTCACATGTAATAACAATATTGGAGTTTACTAAACATCAACACATCAAGATACTTACCAAAAATTGATAATTTCAAATATGAACATTATCTGCAACCGCTGAGCGGTTGCAGATAACAAGCTCTAGCGACCGCCTGGCGGTCGCTACTATACATTGCAACCGCTGAGCGGTCGCTTATTGTCATAGCGACCGTCTAGGCGGTTGCGGATGCTGGTCATTTGCAACCGCTTGGCGGTTGCAAATAATATTAATAAATGAATTTTTACTAGTTTGGTTGATTCGTTGTCACGCGTTGTTTGATCATTTGATAATTACATTAAAATAGTTAAAAACAAATCAAATGATAAGATTTCATTGCAAAATTAATCTTGGGGACAACATCATGGACTAATTATGATGATTAGTTTAACATAATATATAGGTGTATCATTGATAACTCGTCAAATCAATCATAATCTACTATTTTACTAACTCGAGCAATAGTTTTGTAGTCATTTATTACTGATCCGTGGAATTAATAATGATATTTCTTATCTATAAACACAAACTCATCAAGATACTTAACAAAAATCACTAATTTTAAACATGAATATTAATTGCAACTGCTTGGCGGTTGCTATATCTGACCATAGCAACCGCTGAGCGGTTGCTATGTCTAACAATAGCAACCGCCGAGCGGTTGCTACATCGTATCATGGCAACCGCCAGGCGGTCGCCATATATATTTGCAACCGCTCGGCGGTTGCCAATTTTGCTGAAATTGGGCGGGATTTGGGGGGAAATTCAAAATTTCACGAAAATTCAAAATTTTCAATACGTTGCAACCGCCGAGCGGTTGCAAATGCTGCTGAAATGGGGGGGGATTTCAAATTTTCACGAAAATTCAAAATTTTCACCCAAATCTTATATATATCCACCATTCTTCCCCTAATTTTTCATTCACAACTCATACACTCTCAAAAAAACTCAAGACTTCATTTTATCTCCAAATCAAAACACAAACACTCTCTTCTATTCCAATCCACAAAAAAATCCAAAAACTTCTTCTTATCTACAAAACAAAATAATCAAACACTTTTTTTCCTTTATATCTTCAACAAAACACCTAAACACTCTCTTCTTTTTTATCTCCAACAAAATACCAAACACTTTTTTTTTTCAATCCACAAAAACTCAAGAACTTCTTGAATTTATATCTTCAACAAAACATCCAACTACTTTCTTTTATTTTATATCTCAAACAAAAATCCAATCACTTTCTTTTATCTTCATAACAAAATACCAAACACCATTTTTTTCCAATCCACCAAAACCCAAATTACCTCTCTTTCATCCCCAAAACAAAACACCAAACACTTTTTTCAATTCTTATCTTTTTGTTTCACTTACTTTTGTTTCACTTCTTTATGTTTGTATGTTTTTCAGTATTGTTTTTTTATTTCGACAAAAAAACAATAATATTTCGGAAATTTCACGAAATATTATTGTTTTTTTTATTTTGAAGAATATTATTTGCAACCGCCTGGCAGTTGCGAGCTTTAACTCGCAACCGCCAGGCGGTTGCCATTTTATGAAGGACTTCGCAACCGCTTAGCGGTTGCCATGTCCGTAAATAAAATAGCAACCGTGTGGCGGTCGCCCCTTCTGGGTGGCAACCGCTGTGCGGTCGCCCTTCAGTTAGCGACCGCTTGGCGGTCGCCCTATAGTTTGCGACCGCCAAGCGGTCACGCATTCCGGGTGGCGACCACTATGCGGTCGCCCTAGAGTGGGCAACCGGCTAGTGGTCGCCTCATTATATGGCGACCGCCTAGCGGTAGCCTAGTAACATGGCGACCGCCTAGCGGTCGCCCCATTAATGGCGACCGGCTAGCGGTCGCCCCGTGTCTTGGCGACCGGCTAGCGGTCGCCCCTTTACATGGCGACCGTCTAGCGGTCGCCCCTTCTTTTAGCGACCGCTAGGCGGTCGCCTTGGTGTAAGGGCGACCGCTGGGCGGTCGCAAGGGGCCCACGACGAGGGGTATCCGCGACCGACGCGGCGACTGCCCCGGCGGTCGCGGATACCCTTCGGGCGACCGCCCATGGGCCTTCTGCAACCGCCCGGGCGGTTGCAGATGGCCCTCAAGTCTTGTAGTGTTACAAGCAAAATTCTTGGTAGTACAGCAGTTGCATTTGATGAAACAAATTTACTGTTTATCCATATATCATGTTAGTGCAAAGTGTTTTAGTTGATAGGATTGTTCTATTGCCTTTGAATGTGCGGAGTATTAGATGATTGTTCTATTGCCTTTGAATGTGCGAAGTATTAGTTCATAATAACAGATGACAAAAAATTTGTCGATATATTTGAAAGGGGGTGAATACTTCCCTAAGCCTTTCATGTTAGAATATTTATTTTTTTTGATCAGATTCATGTTAGAAATTGAATTGTAAGGGTAGTCAATTGGCATGAACTATTTTCTAAAGATAAAATCTGAAATCCATATAACAGATACTCACATCACCAATGATGTGAATTGCTGTTAGAAGATACTTATATGCTAGTTTTTCAGCTTATATTCATGTACCTTTGAAATAGATTTCTTATAGTTTCATTATAGGGATAAAAGCATCAAGCCCCCTGAACTATACACGTTTTTGCGACTTGCCCCCTAAACTAATTTAATAAGCGTTTCCCCCCCTAAACTATGCACGTCTGTGCGATTTGCCCCCTGACCGGGTTTTCGGCTATTTTTTGCCATTCTATGGTCGGAATTTTTCCCCTTACCCGACACATATGTGTTGTACTGATGTATATTAGTAATTGATGACAAAAAGAATGCGAAAAAACACCTCGAACGGGGCATATTCCGGCCAAAATGTGATTTCGTCTTCAGTTTACTTTAGCCGGAATATGCCCCGTTCGAGGCATTTTTTCGCCTACTTTTTGTCATCAACTACTAATATACATCTAGTACAACACATATGTGTCGGGTAAGGGGAAAAATTCCGGCCAAGAATGGCCAAAAATAGCCGAAAATCCCGCCAGGGGGCAAATCGCACATACGTGCATAGTTAGGGGGCAAAGGGCAACCCGGTGCACGAAAGCATCCCCGCAATGCGAGGGTCCGGAGAAGGGTCCCACCACAAGGGTGTATAAGGGGCAAGCCTTCCCCTGTCAAATTTGACAAGAGGCCGCTCCTAGGACTTGAACCCGTGACCTCTCAGTCACACAACAACACCTTTACCAGTGCGCCAAGGCTCCCCTTCAGTTAGGGGGCAAAACGCTTATTAAATTAGTTTAGGGGGCAAGTCGCAAAAACGTGTATAGTTCAGGGGGCTTGATGCTTTTATCCCTTCATTATAACTGGTAACTTTTGTGATGGTACACAACTACATTTTTTCAATTTTAATTTTTTGTCACAAACTATAAAAGGAGAGTTTCTTCTTACTATCTGTTTGTAGTAGGGGACTGAATTGCCTCTTTTACATCTCATATTTGGACCAACAATTTATCTTAATTTTTCTTGTAGGAGCTGAATATTCATACTCTTAACGTCCTAGAATTTGAAACATAAAGTCCTCCTTTCAATACATAATTTCAGAGAAAAAATGGATTCTACCTCCTTCCATCTTCTAACTTTTAGATATCAACCAATCATCTGATCAACTATGTTCGATGGATGATATCAAGCTAGGAATTTCACTAAAATTGGTTAAATGCTAATTAAATAACATATAAGTGGTTGATTTATAGTAAAACCAGAATCATAATTGTATTTTTCATAAATTTTACAATTTAATATAATTATTGTCTCATTTCAAAGGCAATTGGGTCGCCGCCAATTCTCGGTTGTTCAGGCTTCATTGTGAGTGTTTCAAGCACCAATATAAGCCATGTCGTTTGGCTTGCTTGTTTGTGAGACGATAGCGTTTTTTAGGATGGCCTACAAGTTAATCGTGAGCCTCGTGTTTCAATAACTACGCAGCTACATTATAAAGTAGGAGATCAACTGACAAAAGAATAAAGAAAAAGATGAACATACGGATATATATGAGAAGATATATAACAGTACATTTTATTACAAGTTAAGCTACAACCTGAAGAAGAATATCAAGAAACAAAGCTAGCATGGAGATCCAAGGGAATAAAAGAAGGAAGCGTATATTTAAATACAACTTCATTTATGTAACATTGTTGAGGACCTTTCCTGTATTGTTCTTGGGGTTGGAGGACCCCTTGTCCTCCTGTAGTATATTTTTTCCTTTGCTGATCAAAAAAAAAAAAAAAAATACAACTTCATTTTACTATATTTAAATCCAACACACTGTATATTTTTAGGATGAGGATATTACTTATGAATTTCTAATAAAATTTCAAAAATGATAACAGATTTGTCGATGGCTCCTTGGTCACAAACTGTATGACAATGGTGATATATACAATTAACACTCTCGATATCCTGTTATGATTTATCAATTAGTATTTATTCATAATTATTTCCTGGTTTAAATATTGTTCAGTTTACAACCAAAAACTAACGTTTGATTAGAAAAGAAGAAGGGGCGGATGCAAGTTTTAGCAATATTTTTTCTGGAGTAATTAACAAACGTATAGATGATCTCTTTATGGTAATCCCATATGTGTTAGTCTGGTGTTGCACGAGATGCAGAGACAAGTGAAAAAAATTATTTGTTTATGTATCAAAATAAAACATAATTCAATATGTATTGTTTGTTTGTTAAATACTCCATTTCCCCACTTAATTAGTTGTTCTATCTACAAATCCTTGGTATGATATATGAATAAATCACAAATTATTTTCTTCGCGAATTAAATATATTAATTTTATTCCTATCGAAGTAGCGGTAATTAAGCGAATATATGGTTTATATACATTAATATTTCCCATTTCTGATCAAAATACACAGTTTTGTTAGAAAATATAGGAAAATAACAGAAAGTCTCTTCTAAAAATGGAATTTACCTCAACCAAGGTCGTGAATGACCATTACTTCTATTACATGTCTTGGACAAGAGTGTTTTAAGATTTCTTTTTTAGAAAAGTGATATTAGATTGGAATTAACGCTCAAAGAAGTGCCAGGCGATCGAGAACCATGCATGCAAGCAAAGTTGTCGAACAATATATTGGTGATGGAGTACTACTTAACAAACTTATTCATCATCTCTTTATTATAAAACCCATCGGTAAGGTTTGGAATTACAACAGGAGGTGAACAAACACCTTATTTGTCCAATGAACAAAAGCAACACACAAGTTAACAATGTCCATGACCCAGAACGAAAGAAAAAACCGAAAACAGAGGAAAGCTTAACATAAACACAATTAATAATACTCAATGGATCCTGCTGTAGGTGTAAGGGTTGGCTTACAACAATGGGCATGTGTAACCAGTGGTTTGCCTTCCGCAAGCACCGTTCAAAATGAGGCTTAGAGTTAATGGGACAGTGAGCTTAATGCCTAAGACATTGGCATTGATGGCGGTGCATAGGCAGGCGGCAGCCTCGAGATCGACTAAGCCAGACAAGAGTTCGCAGCAGGGACGGACTGGTGGGGATCCAACGACGACGTTCACGAGATCAAGCACGTTCGCACACACTCCAAGTTGCAGGGCGTCAATAGGGCACGTGGCGGGTGTGGTGGCGTAACTAGAGCTAATCATGGTGAAGAAGAGGACGTTGACGAGAAGCAAAAGGGCACTTCTTGAAGCCATCTTAGTTATAATTAGCTTTTGATGAGAATTTATTTGTTATAAGATATATATGTTTTGCTTCAAGGCAGTGTGATAAATGTACTAAGTTAGCCTGGGGTTTTATAGGTGAAGGAGATGATATATAAAATCGATATTTGATCACTGTACCTGTACTATATCTTCGTGGAGGAAAGTAGGGCGCAAATTTTTCTGCTCCATGTGGACACATGGGTGATGAAATATTGATTATCGAACTCCAGCTATAGTTTGCATATATGTGGAGGTACGACTACTGTAGCAAATAATTATACATTAATCATTTTAATTATCAGGGGTCAATTATAATAATTCATTTTTCCATTGGTCCTCTCAATCATACTATCTATAATTTATAACTAACCGTGTTGTTGACAATTGTAAAATATTATTGCTATCATCAACTTGAGGTTTCACAGTTACCCATTTACGTAATCAATTTCATCTCGTCTCACTCGTGGATTATATATCTTTTTTTTCAAGTGCATCTTAATTCTAGTTCAGATCTGCTATATGATAACGAAAAAAAAAATACATACTTCTTTGTCAACGATCCAACATTGCTTGAAGACAAAAAATATCCACTGTTGAATCATGCAAAGTCTCAAATTAATTCACTAGCCCTACCAGAAAAGAGTTTCTAAATTATATGGCCGACTGATTTAATTTTTATAGTAGGCATAAAATAAACTTACAACAAATTCAACAGGTAAATAGCTGTCTCTTACAATTACTATTGATCTGCACACAATCACGCATTTGTATAGATAATAAGTTTATAACTAATGTAACATCATTTACAATCACTCGTTGCGGCCCTACACTATTAAATTGTTGTGCATATTTAACCAAAAATCGGGTTTTGTATTCCTAATTATGTATATACATAATTTATTTTGATATTTAGTTTTTGTAAATAGAAAAGTCCAACTGTAATAATCCTTTGTGTCCTACTATTAGTAATCCTTAATATTCTGTTTATACTTTTAAAGAACTTATCTATATAAAGTACATGTAATTTGGTAGAACTTTCACTAATCAATGCATATATCTGATCAATTGGGAAAAAAGTTATTTTCCACCTAAACAATGACCCATTTTTTCACTTACCTTCCTCGACGATTTCGTTTTGTCACTTACCTTCTTCGACTATCTAAATCAAATCACTTTACTCCATCATACATAATTAGACCCTAAATAGCTACTAAACAGAACTTAAGGGGAAGTGATAACCGTGCCATAATATAGATAGCAAAGTGACTTTTTTCCAAAATAACAAAAAGAAAGAAAAAAATAATTGTTATTAGTATATATATCGATGCGAACAAAATAAAAAGTGACTATTACCCTAAACATTACATTAATAAAATTATGAACTGGTTAACATTATATCCCAAAAGTATCAAAGGTCAGCAAATTAATATTAAAATCCCATGTATATTTGATAATTAAATTTTAAATATAAAAAGCTCCTTCCACTACCATTTTTCATCAAACTTTTAAGCTTAATGATATTTATGCAAATAGAAATTCTCAAATTCATCTTACCCAAAAAGCCTTGACCTCACCAGTTGGCCAACGTTGGTTGATTTGAATTAAAAATACTAAAGAATAAAATAGAAGCTGAATAAAAATATTTAATCTTTTATGATGTGTAAAAGCTTATGTTTATTGTGCAAGCATCACTCTTCACTTCAAAGATCAAACCACTTTTGTAGATATGAACATTCGATATATTTTGCAAGACGAATTATCAAAAATGCTCGCTAACTTTTGGTTTTAATCCTAAATGCCCGTTGTTTTCCATCATTCTAAAAATGCCCTGTATCTTTTAAAATTTCTACTAAAAATGCCCGAAATGAATAATAAGCACAAAAAAACCTATTTTCTCTGAAAAATAACGCTAAAAAATGCCCTGTATCTTTTAAAATTCTACCAAAATGCCTGAATTTTAAAACGCGACTTTTTGATTCAGCAGCGCGTCTCTTTGACTCGGATGCCACATCGGATAAAATGTCCGAATTTTTAAAATCGTGCATTTTTGTTAGAAAATTTAAAACTTAACGGGTATTTTCAGCAGGTTTGGAAAAAAATCAGGCATTTAGGATTAAAACCAAAAGTTAACGGGCATTTTTGATAATTCGTCCTATTTTGCATCAATATGGTTTATAGGTTTGTGTGCTTCCATTTTTTTGTGGATATAGTAGTTTTAAAAAACCGTATACGTACTTATTGAGAAAAAAAGTTTATTCTTCTTCATCAACATACGACAACATAATACATATATGAAGCCAATGCCTTATATGTTGCTCCTAATACATCTATTTCATGCTCGTATATTTACATAATATCAACTATTTATCATTTCGCCTTTGTTCTGACTTGTCAATATGGTGGGAATAAAACTTTTATGGAAAGAAAAATATCCTTTGAAAATTAATTTTAAAATGATTTCTTAATCGTAGATATGGATATATATATACATATATATATTGAAAATTAGGATATAGATATAAATATTAAAAAATATTGTTTTTTCCAAAAAAATCAAATTGCCCCGTAAACTACAAGAGAAATAGCCTTTACCGACGGCTCAAAAACCGTCGGTAAAGGCCCTTTTTCCGACAAAAATACCCATTTCCGTCGGCAAAAGCTGTCGGTAAAAGCCGACGGAAAAAAGCTCGTCAGTAAAGAGCTTTTCCGTCGGACTTTTATCGTCGGAAATGCCTTTTCCCGTCGGCTTTGAGCCGACGGGAAAAGGTTTGACCTATACCGTCGGCTCAAAGCCGACGGTATTACGTTTTCCCATCGGTTTTAAGCCGACGGGAATGCATTTAAAATATTTTAAAAAAAATATTAATTAATTAAAAATTTATTTAAATTAATAATTTTATAGTTTTTTGCAGATTTATTTAAAAGAAATCGATTTAAAATCATTATAATATAATATTTTGGCGATTTAAAAAAAAACAATTTAAAATAATTAATTTTATGTTTATTTGTCGATTTAATTTAAAAGAATTCGATTTAAATAATAACATGCACATTTTCAAGCGTTATTATTAGTTTTATTATAATAAATAAAGTTTTGTATTTAAATTAAATTTTTGATAATATAAGTTTTTTATAGTTATTATTAGTTAGATAATGAATAAAACATAAGTAGAAATAAACTAATAAAACAAATAATAAACTCTAATTTTAAGTTAGTGAATATGAATAAATTTTTGTTAGTTATTAAGAATTTTTGGGAGAGAAAGTAAATAGTTTTTGGAGAGTGGGAAGAATGAATGAATTAAGTGGGTAGAATAAGTGGTATTTATAGATATTTACGAGGAGTAGGGGTTATATTAAAAAAACCAAAAAAAAGGGGGTGGAGCGTGCCACGTCAGCGATCCGTGTGAATTATCATACGGATCGCTGACGTAGTGTAATCTGACGGCTTAGAGCCATCGGTAAAGATCTATACCGTCGGCTTAGAGCTGACGGTATAGATCTGATTACGTGTGATTTTATCACACGGATCAGATTTTATCATTTTTTAATTTTATTATTATTATTTTTTTTAAAAGAAAAAGGCTGCCAAATTTTTATTTTTTTTTATTTTTTTATTAAATGGGCCATTTCCGTCGGCCCAAACCCGACGAGAATGGGCTTTACCGTCGGATTTGGGCCGACGGTAAAGCCAGCCCATTTGTACCGTCGGCCCAAAGCCGACGGTATAACCCATTACCGTCGGGATTGGGCCCGACGGTAATAATTGGGCCTTTTCCGTCGGGCCAAAACACTGGGCCCGACGGAAAAGGCCAATTTTCTTGTAGTGTATGTTGAAACTTGCAACCTAAACCTATCGATTACTTTTGTAACAGGGCCAAATTTGATGAACAAATTTATGGACATGTGATTGCATTAAATGGTTAATCTACGACTTAGGGGCAAAACACTCCGTAATCAATAGGTTGTAGAGGTTAATGTTATTTTTAATACGTTTAAGAGTAATAACTTGAAAAGAGAAGAGAATTATGAGGGGTTAGCGCTTTTAACCCAAGAAAACGTACACAATAGTAAGTTAAAGTTATAATTTTTTTTATATAATCTTGCACCACCATTAATAAAATCCATAAATAAAATTTTACCTCCGCCCCTCCGTATTCCCCAAATTCTTTCTTTTCAAATCTAAAGTTTGATCGGATGATTTTGTTGAATACTGTATGATAAATAATATGGTAGACCCAAGATTACTGTTGGTAGTTCACATTATAAGTGGTTAGCAAAATAGTTTAACGTAATCATACTTGAAAGGGTTAGGTGCATTCTTCATATTGCTAACCAGCCAAAAATAGTATGGATTGATGTTGTGAGCATTGTATGCTCCTTGATAAAATTGACGCCCCTCTATAACCTTAAATGTGACGACATCTAGCAAAACATGGTTTGACCATACAAGTGATATGTAATGTATTCAAGTGTTCCCTACAACAATTTATGCTCACATAAAATAAGACAGTTGGAACAGAATCATTTTAAGTGTATGTTCATTAAGTTATTCACATCGTTAAGACCTACAAGCTATTGTTCGTCGAACCTTTTCCCAAGGACTATTAGTCGAGTATGGTCAATAAGGATAAACATAAATAGTTGAGAGGAATTTAATAAAGAAATGAAGTCATTAGATATCAATAATATTTGGGATTTTGATGAAGGACATAGAGATTCAAAGGAAGTATTATGTTTGATCTTTAAATGGAATCGATCAAGTCATAACAGGTGTTGAACACGTTAAATACAAGACAAGGTTGTTTGCCAAAATGTTGATATAGAAGGAAAGTATTGAACACAATGAGGATTTATCCTCAAGTCGGTTCTCTTATTGAGTCCGTAGTTTCTCATTCCATTTTTGGTATTATTTTTAGAGGATCCATAGAACCAAAACCTAAACATAACTTTTATAAAAACTAAATTTAACTCACATATATTTGAAAATGACTTCTTGTCCGCAAATTGTATGACTATTTCAATAAAACTAACACTCTCGATATCCTCTTGTGATTTTGCAAATAGTGTTTACTCATAATTATATCCTTGTTTCATTACTCTTTAGTTTAAAACAAAACACAGCTAATATTTCACTTGAAAGGAAGAAATGCGGATCAAGAGCAAGGGTTTTCGAGCAATATTTTTTGTATGCTAATTAAAAAACGTATAGGTTATATATTTATCGGAAAAATTAATATTTCTGCCCTGTAACTTTACACCGTTAAAAAAAGTGCCCAGTAACTATTAAATCTATAAAAATAACCTACGAATTGGCTTTTTTTGATTTTTTCTGCCCACCCGTTGCCACATCAGAAAAAAAAGCCTACGTGTCAGTCGAGTTGGCTTTTTTGGCACACGCCACATCAATATATTTAAAACAAAAATATATTTTTTGTGCTAGGTGGCTGCCACATTGAATATATTTAAAATAAAAATATATTTATATCCAGAATATATATAAATATATAAAAAAATACATATATTTATGTATTAAAATATATCTAATATATATAAATATATGAAAAAGAGAAAATCATAAATATTATTTATTATTACTGAAATTAAAAATAAATATAAATATATATAATAAATATTATTTATTATTACTGAAATTAAAAATATATATATAAAAAAGGGAAAAATCATAAATATTATTTATTATTACTGAAATTAAAAAATAAATATCAAATATATAAAAAAAATGGAAAAATCATATATATTATTTATTATTACTAAAATAAACAAAAAAAAATGACCACCCCCACCACCCCCGACAACCCCCCCACCTCCAACCCCCGCTGCAACTCGCGGTTGCAGCGGTGGCGGCGTCAATCGATGCCACAACCACTGCAACACGCGGTTGCAGCGGTGGCGGCATCAATCGACGTCGCCACCGCTGCAACTCGCGGTTGCAGCAGTGGTGGCGTCAATCGACGCCGCCACCATTACAACCGCGAGTTGCAGTGGTGGTGGCGTCAATCCGCTGCAACCGCGAGTTGCAGCGGTGGCGGCGTTGCAGCGGCGGGGTTGGGGGGTGGGGGTTCAATTTTCTTTTTATTTTATTTTTTATTTTTTTTTAATTTCAGTAATAAAAATTATTTTTTCCTTTTTTTATATATATTTATATATATTTGATATATATATATATTTATAATTTCAGTAATAAAAATAATATTTATAATTTTTCTATTTTTTTATATATATTTATATATATTTTATATATTTTAATACACAAATATATTTTTTTATATATTTATATATATTATGAATATAAATATATTTTTGTCATAAATATATTCCATGTGGCAGCCATGGCGTGTGCCAAAAAAGCCAACTCGGCTGACACGCAGGCTTTTTTTCTGATGTGGCAGCGGGTGGGCAGAAAAAATCAAAAAAAGTCAATTCGTAGGTTATTTTTATAGATTTAACAGTTACTGGACACTTTTTTTAATGGTATAAAGTTACAGGGCAGAAATATTAATTTGTCCTATCTTTATCCTATGCCCATATGCGTTGTATGACTTTGCAAAAGATGCAAGGATATTTATGAAATAATATTTTTGTTTATCGATCAAAGTAAAAGACAACTAAACAATGTCTCAGACACATCAATATGTACTGTTTGTTTGGTGAATATTTTATTTCTCCTCTTTGTTGTACTATCTTCATATCTTTACTAAATGGTATATGAATAATTTTACTTGTATTTCATATGAAATCCATATTTCTTCTTATGAAATGTATTCATTTTATACCTATCCAAGTAGTAGTAATGTGAATACGTTTTTACACCATTACATTAATACAGTTCTGAATTGGTTAACATTATATCCCAAAAGTATCAAAGGTCAACAAATTAATATTAAAATTCCATGTATATCTGATAATTAAGTTTCAAATATAAAAAGTTCCTTCCACTACCACTTTTCATCAAACTATTAAGCCTAATGATATTTATGCAAATAGAAATTCTCAAATTCATCTTACCCAAAAAGACTTGACCTATCAAGTTGGCAAACGTATGTTGATTTCAATTAAAAATACTAAAGAATAAAATAGAAGGAAAGCAAAAATATTTAATCTTTTCTGATGTATAAAAACTTAGGTTTACTGTGCAACTATCACTGTTCACTTCGAAGATCAAACCACTTTTGTGGATATGAACATTCGGTATATTTTGCATCAATATGGTTTATAGGTTTGTGTGCTTCCACTTTTTTGGGGATATAGTAGTCTTAAAAAACCGTATACGTACTTATTGAGAAAAATAGTTTATTCTTCTTCATCAACATACTACAACAGGGCCAAACCTATCGATTACTTTTGTAACAGGGCCAAATTTGATGAACAAATTTATGGACATGTGATTGAATTAAATGGTTAATCTACGACTTAGGGGCAAAACACTTCGTAATCATTAGGTTGTAGAGTTTAATGTTATTTTTAATACATTTAAGAGTAATAACTTGAAAAGAGAAGAGAATTATGAGGGGTTAGCACTTTTAACCCAAAAAAACGGACACAATAGTAAGTTATAGTTATAAATTATTATTTTTATATAATATTGCCCACCATTAATAAGATCTATTAATAAAAGTTTACCTTTGCCCCTCCGTATCCCCCAAATTCTTTCTTTTCAAATCTTAAGTTTGATCGGATGATTTTGTTAAGATACTATATGATAAATAATATGGTAGACCCAAGATTTTTGTTGGTAGTTCACACTATAAGTGGTTAAAAAAATAGTTCAACGTAATCATCCTTTAAAGGGTTAGGTGCATTCTTGCCAAAAATATTATGGATTGATGTTGTGAGCATTGTATTCTCCTTGATAAAATTGATGCCCCTCTCTAACCTTAAATATGACGACATCTAGTGTGTGAGGTAATAAACTCTAAAGTCTTAGAATAGGATTTGCAAATTTCCAATTCTACCTTAACGCTATCTCGGAGAGGCTCACTAAAATGGAACCATAATAAAGCCAAATACAAACTTATTTATTACAGCGAACGCTTTTAAGATTCATAGAGTTTATTATTACAATCCACACGAAACTCAAAACATCGAATACGTAATAAAACACACAATTATTAGAGATTTATTTTTAGGAAGAATACACTTTAAATTTATTTTAAATCCCACACGTCCACAATAGTTTGCTCCAGTCGCCTTGTTAAGCCTTGCTTATTCTGAGGAATGGACAGAGAAAATAAGAGGAGATGTACGTTATTGGTGACTTAGTGAGATTTTCAGTAACAATAATAGATGTAACAAATATGTGAAATTCGATATGGTATGAAAGGAAAAACATTAGAACTGAAAGTTAAAGAATACCAAACGAACAACACGATAATAAACTCGTGCATCTCATATAACATATTCAATCTTCTTTCATCGAGTATACTACCTTGTACCTCTCAACAAGAAGCGACCTTGCAAATAGATCAAGAGACATGCTCAAGTACATGCCAACCTAGCACGCGGTTACAGCCAACTCCTGACTGCAAGCGGTGCCTAGATAAATGGGTATCGAGGGAATTTACTTTAACCGACAACCCTTGCTGCCTAGCAGTAAACCATCTCAAACTCTGGGCCCAACTTCCCAAAGGCATCCCAATGGGTATAACAGATAAACAATAAGCTAGTAACGCGGACATTGTCCGTTTCATTTGAGCTGTATGTCTCGAACACAGTTTGTTGCTCGTTGCACAGTTCAAGAACCAACAAGTGGATTATCACATTGGAGAAATTATTGTAATTATGAAGAATGATTAAGAATCCATGGTCCAAGGATATTTCAACATTAATAAAAGGGATTAGGTTACAAAATGAGATCATAAATAAAAATGATTTTGTTGAAAGAATCAGTTGACCTCTCGAATGGATACATCCATCTGTAGTGAACCGGACCACCGACTTTCGCCTCGTACGGTAGGTGTATTGCCAAATGCTCCATAGAATCGAAGAAAGAAGGAGGAAATATCTGCTCCAACTTGCACATTGTTACAATGATAGACGCCTCTAGTCCATTCATATATGTGACGGAAACCTCTGAAGCGCAAATGGCCCTGAAGAACAAGCTAATCTCCACTAATGTTCCCCAAATTTCTAGTGGCAGAAAGTCACGAAAAGCAATCGGAATCAATCTCTGCATGAAGACGTGACAATCATGACTCTTCATACCGAACAACCTCTGTTGCTGCTTCTGTACACATCGTTCCAAGTTCGATGCGTATCCATCTGGAAACTTTAGATTGACCAACCATTCAAACACCTTTTTCTTTTGCTCCTTCGTGAGACAGTAGGTTGCCTTTGGCTTGGCAGAAAGCCCGCGACGACCACCTGGCTGTAAAAACAGCTCAGTACGGTTCGTCAAGATCTCCAAATCTTTCCTCGACTTGATGTTGTCCTTTGTCTTAGAGTCATCCAACACCGTGTTGATGATGTTATCGAAGAAATTCTTCTCGCAGTGCATGACATCTAGATTGTGACGAATCAAGTTTGTGGACCAATAGGGCAGTTCCCAGAAAATACTCTTTCTCAAC
The DNA here is from genome assembly GCA_948329865.1 of Linaria vulgaris. NCBI lineage: Eukaryota > Viridiplantae > Streptophyta > Magnoliopsida > Lamiales > Plantaginaceae > Linaria > Linaria vulgaris. Next base: position 43,476,864 of record OX415251.1, read on the forward strand.
CAATTATGCGTCACCCCTTTACCCGAGAGCTTTTTTGCTTCAACTCCAAATCCGACAGCCTCAAGCTGCTCCACAATTAACCTCATCTCATCGCCAGATTTCCTAGGAATAGGTGCTTCTAGCCTTTCTTCCCCTAAGTAAAAGGAATTTTTATCGCGCCTCCAGGAATGACCTATGGGCAAAAACCGACGATGGCAATCAAAAAAGCACGGTTTACCGCCGTTTGCCAGTGTAAAAGATTGAGTATCCCCCATACAGTAAGGACACGAAAACCTCCCGTGCGTACTCCACTGAGATAACATTCCGTACGCCGGAAAATCACTAATCGTCCACATCAGGGATGCTCTCAATCTGAAGTTTTCCTTTCTCAAACTATCGAATGTCTCAGTCCCAGTACTCCATAAAACATTCAGTTCGTCAATCAGTGGTCTCAGAAAAACATCCAAATTCTTTCCCGGACTCTCTGGGCCAGAAATGATAAGGCTCAAAAATATAAACTCTGGTCTCATGCAAAGATCTGGAGGAAGATTATACGGCGTGACAAACACTGGCCAACAAGAGTAGCTCTTGCCAAATGAGTTATATGGTATGAACCCATCCGTACATAAACCTAGACGTACGTTCCTGGGCTCTGCTGCAAAATCCGGGTGCGTCCGATCGAAGTGGCGCCATGCCTCTCCTGAAGCTGGGTGGATCATTCTATCTGTAGCCCCTCGACACTTCAAATGCCAAGTCATATGTCGAGCAGTGCCTATAGTATAATACAACCTTTGAAGACGGGGAGTTAAAGGGAAATACCACAATTTTCTCCTCCCGACCTTTGATTTTAAACCGGCCACGTATCTATTTGTCCCGCATACCGGGCATTTGTCTAAGGCCTTATTCGCCTCCCCGTAGAACAAGAAACACTGTTTAGTACAACAATCAATCTTCTCGTAGCCTAACCCCAATGTTCGCATCATACGGAGCATCCCTTTCGTGTCTTTAGGTAACAACTTCACTGTCTCATCCAAGAAACCTTCATTCGCCTTGTTAAAAGCCTTATCAGAAGAAATATTACTCATCTTGTGTAGTGTCTTCTCCCTCAACCACTCAGCGATCCACTGAAGGATAGATGTATTTTTTCTAGGATGAATATTCACCTTTCCTAGATACATCAAATTGTAGAATGCTTTTGCGTCGGGATTTGGATCCTCATTACGCACCTCATCCTCATCAAATCGACCTCCACGTGCATCTACCACCATGTCTCTAAACGAATCATCACAATGAACAGAGAGGTCGGGAATATTGATGTGTGATGTGCTTGGGAGGTCGGGCATATACGGCATGGCAGGCCTTGAGTACTCTTCCCCGTGAAAAACCCAAACGTGATATCCGGGCGTAAATCCTGACTTATGAAGATGATCACGGACCGAGTATTTCGGAAAAAACACTCTATTTTTGCATTTCTTGCACGGGCACCTTATACGGTTTTCTAGATCTAAGAATTCGGATGCTTGCGAAGCGTATTCTATGAACGAACGAACACCAAACACAAAACTTTCTTGTAAATAACCATCGCTATCGAACATATTGTACATCCAAGATTTATCGGCTTGATATTCCATTGTTTATCTACGTTAAAATAAATATTTATAATTTACACTACTAACAATTTTCAATTTAATTAAAACTAACACACACATAATTAATTATAAACAAATAAAATAACAACGTACCTCTTGTAGCGTAAACAAACGAATGGTATAAAAAAATTCAAGAATGTTGTATCCACAACAACAAGTTCCACGATAACGTTTCGACAATACCTATAAACAAATGAAATAAATAAAAAAGCATTAATTAATTAAATAGAAATTTTATAACATTTAAATAAAATAAGACATTTCTAATATTATTAAGGGAGAAAACGTATGTACCTTAAGAGTAAGTGGTGGGGAGAATGAATTATGCAAGTGAAGTGGGGAGGTATTTATAACAAAAAATTTGCAACTTCGCAACCGCCTGGCGGTTGCAGATAACAACGACTAGTAGTTCTTGCAACCGCCAGGCGGTTGCGGATAACAACGTCTAGTAAGTCCGCAACCGCCAAGCGGTGGCCAATCCCCATAGCGACCGCCTGGCGGTTGCAATGGTATGGAGCGACCGCCTAGCGGTTGCAAGGGCGTGGAGCGACCGCTAGGCGGTCGCTTATGCTGGGTATCAGCAACCGCTAAGCGGTTGCTGATAATGTTCATACCATAATTCTTACATTTTCACAACCGCTATGTTTCACAAATTGCTAATTAACCTAATCATAGTTACAATAACTACACTTATAATGTTTGTCAGCAAAATCAAGCTTGGGACAACATAAATGACTACATATGATGATTAGTCGTTGATATATATATAACTCGTCTTATTACGTGTAATCTACTATTTTACTAACTCAATCATAGTCTTGTAATCTTTTACTACTAGTATTCACATGTAATAACAATATTGGAGTTTACTAAACATCAACACATCAAGATACTTACCAAAAATTGATAATTTCAAATATGAACATTATCTGCAACCGCTGAGCGGTTGCAGATAACAAGCTCTAGCGACCGCCTGGCGGTCGCTACTATACATTGCAACCGCTGAGCGGTCGCTTATTGTCATAGCGACCGTCTAGGCGGTTGCAAATAATATTAATAAATGAATTTTTACTAGTTTGGTTGATTCGTTGTCACGCGTTGTTTGATCATTTGATAATTACATTAAAATAGTTAAAAACAAATCAAATGATAAGATTTCATTGCAAAATTAATCTTGGGGACAACATCATGGACTAATTATGATGATTAGTTTAACATAATATATAGGTGTATCATTGATAACTCGTCAAATCAATCATAATCTACTATTTTACTAACTCGAGCAATAGTTTTGTAGTCATTTATTACTGATCCGTGGAATTAATAATGATATTTCTTATCTATAAACACAAACTCATCAAGATACTTAACAAAAATCACTAATTTTAAACATGAATATTAATTGCAACTGCTTGGCGGTTGCTATATCTGACCATAGCAACCGCTGAGCGGTTGCTATGTCTAACAATAGCAACCGCCGAGCGGTTGCTACATCGTATCATGGCAACCGCCAGGCGGTCGCCATATATATTTGCAACCGCTCGGCGGTTGCCAATTTTGCTGAAATTGGGCGGGATTTGGGGGGAAATTCAAAATTTCACGAAAATTCAAAATTTTCAATACGTTGCAACCGCCGAGCGGTTGCAAATGCTGCTGAAATGGGGGGGGATTTCAAATTTTCACGAAAATTCAAAATTTTCACCCAAATCTTATATATATCCACCATTCTTCCCCTAATTTTTCATTCACAACTCATACACTCTCAAAAAAACTCAAGACTTCATTTTATCTCCAAATCAAAACACAAACACTCTCTTCTATTCCAATCCACAAAAAAATCCAAAAACTTCTTCTTATCTACAAAACAAAATAATCAAACACTTTTTTTCCTTTATATCTTCAACAAAACACCTAAACACTCTCTTCTTTTTTATCTCCAACAAAATACCAAACACTTTTTTTTTTCAATCCACAAAAACTCAAGAACTTCTTGAATTTATATCTTCAACAAAACATCCAACTACTTTCTTTTATTTTATATCTCAAACAAAAATCCAATCACTTTCTTTTATCTTCATAACAAAATACCAAACACCATTTTTTTCCAATCCACCAAAACCCAAATTACCTCTCTTTCATCCCCAAAACAAAACACCAAACACTTTTTTCAATTCTTATCTTTTTGTTTCACTTACTTTTGTTTCACTTCTTTATGTTTGTATGTTTTTCAGTATTGTTTTTTTATTTCGACAAAAAAACAATAATATTTCGGAAATTTCACGAAATATTATTGTTTTTTTTATTTTGAAGAATATTATTTGCAACCGCCTGGCAGTTGCGAGCTTTAACTCGCAACCGCCAGGCGGTTGCCATTTTATGAAGGACTTCGCAACCGCTTAGCGGTTGCCATGTCCGTAAATAAAATAGCAACCGTGTGGCGGTCGCCCCTTCTGGGTGGCAACCGCTGTGCGGTCGCCCTTCAGTTAGCGACCGCTTGGCGGTCGCCCTATAGTTTGCGACCGCCAAGCGGTCACGCATTACGGGTGGCGACCACTATGCGGTCGCCCTAGAGTGGGCAACCGGCTAGTGGTCGCCTCATTATATGGCGACCGCCTAGCGGTAGCCTAGTAACATGGCGACCGCCTAGCGGTCGCCCCATTAATGGCGACCGGCTAGCGGTCGCCCCGTGTCTTGGCGACCGACTAGCGGTCGCCCCTTTACATGGCGACCGTCTAGCGGTCGCCCCTTCTTTTAGCGACCGCTAGGCGGTCGCCTTGGTGTAAGGGCGACCGCTGGGCGGTCGCAAGGGGCCCACGACGAGGGGTATCCGCGACCGACGCGGCGACTGCCCCGGCGGTCGCGGATACCCTTCGGGCGACCGCCCATGGGCCTTCTGCAACCGCCCGGGCGGTTGCAGATGGCCCTCAAGTCTTGTAGTGTTACAAGCAAAATTCTTGGTAGTACAGCAGTTGCATTTGATGAAACAAATTTACTGTTTATCCATATATCATGTTAGTGCAAAGTGTTTTAGTTGATAGGATTGTTCTATTGCCTTTGAATGTGCGGAGTATTAGATGATTGTTCTATTGCCTTTGAATGTGCGAAGTATTAGTTCATAATAACAGATGACAAAAAATTTGTCGATATATTTGAAAGGGGGTGAATACTTCCCTAAGCCTTTCATGTTAGAATATTTATTTTTTTTGATCAGATTCATGTTAGAAATTGAATTGTAAGGGTAGTCAATTGGCATGAACTATTTTCTAAAGATAAAATCTGAAATCCATATAACAGATACTCACATCACCAATGATGTGAATTGCTGTTAGAAGATACTTATATGCTAGTTTTTCAGCTTATATTCATGTACCTTTGAAATAGATTTCTTATAGTTTCATTATAGGGATAAAAGCATCAAGCCCCCTGAACTATACACGTTTTTGCGACTTGCCCCCTAAACTAATTTAATAAGCGTTTCCCCCCCTAAACTATGCACGTCTGTGCGATTTGCCCCCTGACCGGGTTTTCGGCTATTTTTTGCCATTCTATGGTCGGAATTTTTCCCCTTACCCGACACATATGTGTTGTACTGATGTATATTAGTAATTGATGACAAAAAGAATGCGAAAAAACACCTCGAACGGGGCATATTCCGGCCAAAATGTGATTTCGTCTTCAGTTTACTTTAGCCGGAATATGCCCCGTTCGAGGCATTTTTTCGCCTACTTTTTGTCATCAACTACTAATATACATCTAGTACAACACATATGTGTCGGGTAAGGGGAAAAATTCCGGCCAAGAATGGCCAAAAATAGCCGAAAATCCCGCCAGGGGGCAAATCGCACATACGTGCATAGTTAGGGGGCAAAGGGCAACCCGGTGCACGAAAGCATCCCCGCAATGCGAGGGTCCGGAGAAGGGTCCCACCACAAGGGTGTATAAGGGGCAAGCCTTCCCCTGTCAAATTTGACAAGAGGCCGCTCCTAGGACTTGAACCCGTGACCTCTCAGTCACACAACAACACCTTTACCAGTGCGCCAAGGCTCCCCTTCAGTTAGGGGGCAAAACGCTTATTAAATTAGTTTAGGGGGCAAGTCGCAAAAACGTGTATAGTTCAGGGGGCTTGATGCTTTTATCCCTTCATTATAACTGGTAACTTTTGTGATGGTACACAACTACATTTTTTCAATTTTAATTTTTTGTCACAAACTATAAAAGGAGAGTTTCTTCTTACTATCTGTTTGTAGTAGGGGACTGAATTGCCTCTTTTACATCTCATATTTGGACCAACAATTTATCTTAATTTTTCTTGTAGGAGCTGAATATTCATACTCTTAACGTCCTAGAATTTGAAACATAAAGTCCTCCTTTCAATACATAATTTCAGAGAAAAAATGGATTCTACCTCCTTCCATCTTCTAACTTTTAGATATCAACCAATCATCTGATCAACTATGTTCGATGGATGATATCAAGCTAGGAATTTCACTAAAATTGGTTAAATGCTAATTAAATAACATATAAGTGGTTGATTTATAGTAAAACCAGAATCATAATTGTATTTTTCATAAATTTTACAATTTAATATAATTATTGTCTCATTTCAAAGGCAATTGGGTCGCCGCCAATTCTCGGTTGTTCAGGCTTCATTGTGAGTGTTTCAAGCACCAATATAAGCCATGTCGTTTGGCTTGCTTGTTTGTGAGACGATAGCGTTTTTTAGGATGGCCTACAAGTTAATCGTGAGCCTCGTGTTTCAATAACTACGCAGCTACATTATAAAGTAGGAGATCAACTGACAAAAGAATAAAGAAAAAGATGAACATACGGATATATATGAGAAGATATATAACAGTACATTTTATTACAAGTTAAGCTACAACCTGAAGAAGAATATCAAGAAACAAAGCTAGCATGGAGATCCAAGGGAATAAAAGAAGGAAGCGTATATTTAAATACAACTTCATTTATGTAACATTGTTGAGGACCTTTCCTGTATTGTTCTTGGGGTTGGAGGACCCCTTGTCCTCCTGTAGTATATTTTTTCCTTTGCTGATCAAAAAAAAAAAAAAAAATACAACTTCATTTTACTATATTTAAATCCAACACACTGTATATTTTTAGGATGAGGATATTACTTATGAATTTCTAATAAAATTTCAAAAATGATAACAGATTTGTCGATGGCTCCTTGGTCACAAACTGTATGACAATGGTGATATATACAATTAACACTCTCGATATCCTGTTATGATTTATCAATTAGTATTTATTCATAATTATTTCCTGGTTTAAATATTGTTCAGTTTACAACCAAAAACTAACGTTTGATTAGAAAAGAAGAAGGGGCGGATGCAAGTTTTAGCAATATTTTTTCTGGAGTAATTAACAAACGTATAGATGATCTCTTTATGGTAATCCCATATGTGTTAGTCTGGTGTTGCACGAGATGCAGAGACAAGTGAAAAAAATTATTTGTTTATGTATCAAAATAAAACATAATTCAATATGTATTGTTTGTTTGTTAAATACTCCATTTCCCCACTTAATTAGTTGTTCTATCTACAAATCCTTGGTATGATATATGAATAAATCACAAATTATTTTCTTCGCGAATTAAATATATTAATTTTATTCCTATCGAAGTAGCGGTAATTAAGCGAATATATGGTTTATATACATTAATATTTCCCATTTCTGATCAAAATACACAGTTTTGTTAGAAAATATAGGAAAATAACAGAAAGTCTCTTCTAAAAATGGAATTTACCTCAACCAAGGTCGTGAATGACCATTACTTCTATTACATGTCTTGGACAAGAGTGTTTTAAGATTTCTTTTTTAGAAAAGTGATATTAGATTGGAATTAACGCTCAAAGAAGTGCCAGGCGATCGAGAACCATGCATGCAAGCAAAGTTGTCGAACAATATATTGGTGATGGAGTACTACTTAACAAACTTATTCATCATCTCTTTATTATAAAACCCATCGGTAAGGTTTGGAATTACAACAGGAGGTGAACAAACACCTTATTTGTCCAATGAACAAAAGCAACACACAAGTTAACAATGTCCATGACCCAGAACGAAAGAAAAAACCGAAAACAGAGGAAAGCTTAACATAAACACAATTAATAATACTCAATGGATCCTGCTGTAGGTGTAAGGGTTGGCTTACAACAATGGGCATGTGTAACCAGTGGTTTGCCTTCCGCAAGCACCGTTCAAAATGAGGCTTAGAGTTAATGGGACAGTGAGCTTAATGCCTAAGACATTGGCATTGATGGCGGTGCATAGGCAGGCGGCAGCCTCGAGATCGACTAAGCCAGACAAGAGTTCGCAGCAGGGACGGACTGGTGGGGATCCAACGACGACGTTCACGAGATCAAGCACGTTCGCACACACTCCAAGTTGCAGGGCGTCAATAGGGCACGTGGCGGGTGTGGTGGCGTAACTAGAGCTAATCATGGTGAAGAAGAGGACGTTGACGAGAAGCAAAAGGGCACTTCTTGAAGCCATCTTAGTTATAATTAGCTTTTGATGAGAATTTATTTGTTATAAGATATATATGTTTTGCTTCAAGGCAGTGTGATAAATGTACTAAGTTAGCCTGGGGTTTTATAGGTGAAGGAGATGATATATAAAATCGATATTTGATCACTGTACCTGTACTATATCTTCGTGGAGGAAAGTAGGGCGCAAATTTTTCTGCTCCATGTGGACACATGGGTGATGAAATATTGATTATCGAACTCCAGCTATAGTTTGCATATATGTGGAGGTACGACTACTGTAGCAAATAATTATACATTAATCATTTTAATTATCAGGGGTCAATTATAATAATTCATTTTTCCATTGGTCCTCTCAATCATACTATCTATAATTTATAACTAACCGTGTTGTTGACAATTGTAAAATATTATTGCTATCATCAACTTGAGGTTTCACAGTTACCCATTTACGTAATCAATTTCATCTCGTCTCACTCGTGGATTATATATCTTTTTTTTCAAGTGCATCTTAATTCTAGTTCAGATCTGCTATATGATAACGAAAAAAAAAATACATACTTCTTTGTCAACGATCCAACATTGCTTGAAGACAAAAAATATCCACTGTTGAATCATGCAAAGTCTCAAATTAATTCACTAGCCCTACCAGAAAAGAGTTTCTAAATTATATGGCCGACTGATTTAATTTTTATAGTAGGCATAAAATAAACTTACAACAAATTCAACAGGTAAATAGCTGTCTCTTACAATTACTATTGATCTGCACACAATCACGCATTTGTATAGATAATAAGTTTATAACTAATGTAACATCATTTACAATCACTCGTTGCGGCCCTACACTATTAAATTGTTGTGCATATTTAACCAAAAATCGGGTTTTGTATTCCTAATTATGTATATACATAATTTATTTTGATATTTAGTTTTTGTAAATAGAAAAGTCCAACTGTAATAATCCTTTGTGTCCTACTATTAGTAATCCTTAATATTCTGTTTATACTTTTAAAGAACTTATCTATATAAAGTACATGTAATTTGGTAGAACTTTCACTAATCAATGCATATATCTGATCAATTGGGAAAAAAGTTATTTTCCACCTAAACAATGACCCATTTTTTCACTTACCTTCCTCGACGATTTCGTTTTGTCACTTACCTTCTTCGACTATCTAAATCAAATCACTTTACTCCATCATACATAATTAGACCCTAAATAGCTACTAAACAGAACTTAAGGGGAAGTGATAACCGTGCCATAATATAGATAGCAAAGTGACTTTTTTCCAAAATAACAAAAAGAAAGAAAAAAATAATTGTTATTAGTATATATATCGATGCGAACAAAATAAAAAGTGACTATTACCCTAAACATTACATTAATAAAATTATGAACTGGTTAACATTATATCCCAAAAGTATCAAAGGTCAGCAAATTAATATTAAAATCCCATGTATATTTGATAATTAAATTTTAAATATAAAAAGCTCCTTCCACTACCATTTTTCATCAAACTTTTAAGCTTAATGATATTTATGCAAATAGAAATTCTCAAATTCATCTTACCCAAAAAGCCTTGACCTCACCAGTTGGCCAACGTTGGTTGATTTGAATTAAAAATACTAAAGAATAAAATAGAAGCTGAATAAAAATATTTAATCTTTTATGATGTGTAAAAGCTTATGTTTATTGTGCAAGCATCACTCTTCACTTCAAAGATCAAACCACTTTTGTAGATATGAACATTCGATATATTTTGCAGGACGAATTATCAAAAATGCTCGCTAACTTTTGGTTTTAATCCTAAATGCCCGTTGTTTTCCATCATTCTAAAAATGCCCTGTATCTTTTAAAATTTCTACTAAAAATGCCCGAAATGAATAATAAGCACAAAAAAACCTATTTTCTCTGAAAAATAACGCTAAAAAATGCCCTGTATCTTTTAAAATTCTACCAAAATGCCTGAATTTTAAAACGCGACTTTTTGATTCAGCAGCGCGTCTCTTTGACTCGGATGCCACATCGGATAAAATGTCCGAATTTTTAAAATCGTGCATTTTTGTTAGAAAATTTAAAACTTAACGGGTATTTTCAGCAGGTTTGGAAAAAAATCAGGCATTTAGGATTAAAACCAAAAGTTAACGGGCATTTTTGATAATTCGTCCTATTTTGCATCAATATGGTTTATAGGTTTGTGTGCTTCCATTTTTTTGTGGATATAGTAGTTTTAAAAAACCGTATACGTACTTATTGAGAAAAAAAGTTTATTCTTCTTCATCAACATACGACAACATAATACATATATGAAGCCAATGCCTTATATGTTGCTCCTAATACATCTATTTCATGCTCGTATATTTACATAATATCAACTATTTATCATTTCGCCTTTGTTCTGACTTGTCAATATGGTGGGAATAAAACTTTTATGGAAAGAAAAATATCCTTTGAAAATTAATTTTAAAATGATTTCTTAATCGTAGATATGGATATATATATACATATATATATTGAAAATTAGGATATAGATATAAATATTAAAAAATATTGTTTTTTCCAAAAAAATCAAATTGCCCCGTAAACTACAAGAGAAATAGCCTTTACCGACGGCTCAAAAACCGTCGGTAAAGGCCCTTTTTCCGACGAAAATACCCATTTCCGTCGGCAAAAGCTGTCGGTAAAAGCCGACGGAAAAAAGCTCGTCAGTAAAGAGCTTTTCCGTCGGACTTTTATCGTCGGAAATGCCTTTTCCCGTCGGCTTTGAGCCGACGGGAAAAGGTTTGACCTATACCGTCGGCTCAAAGCCGACGGTATTACGTTTTCCCATCGGTTTTAAGCCGACGGGAATGCATTTAAAATATTTTAAAAAAAATATTAATTAATTAAAAATTTATTTAAATTAATAATTTTATAGTTTTTTGCAGATTTATTTAAAAGAAATCGATTTAAAATCATTATAATATAATATTTTGGCGATTTAAAAAAAAACAATTTAAAATAATTAATTTTATGTTTATTTGTCGATTTAATTTAAAAGAATTCGATTTAAATAATAACATGCACATTTTCAAGCGTTATTATTAGTTTTATTATAATAAATAAAGTTTTGTATTTAAATTAAATTTTTGATAATATAAGTTTTTTATAGTTATTATTAGTTAGATAATGAATAAAACATAAGTAGAAATAAACTAATAAAACAAATAATAAACTCTAATTTTAAGTTAGTGAATATGAATAAATTTTTGTTAGTTATTAAGAATTTTTGGGAGAGAAAGTAAATAGTTTTTGGAGAGTGGGAAGAATGAATGAATTAAGTGGGTAGAATAAGTGGTATTTATAGATATTTACGAGGAGTAGGGGTTATATTAAAAAAACCAAAAAAAAGGGGGTGGAGCGTGCCACGTCAGCGATCCGTGTGAATTATCACACGGATCGCTGACGTAGTGTAATCTGACGGCTTAGAGCCATCGGTAAAGATCTATACCGTCGGCTTAGAGCTGACGGTATAGATCTGATTACGTGTGATTTTATCACACGGATCAGATTTTATCATTTTTTAATTTTATTATTATTATTTTTTTTAAAAGAAAAAGGCTGCCAAATTTTTATTTTTTTTTATTTTTTTATTAAATGGGCCATTTCCGTCGGCCCAAACCCGACGAGAATGGGCTTTACCGTCGGATTTGGGCCGACGGTAAAGCCAGCCCATTTGTACCGTCGGCCCAAAGCCGACGGTATAACCCATTACCGTCGGGATTGGGCCCGACGGTAATAATTGGGCCTTTTCCGTCGGGCCAAAACACTGGGCCCGACGGAAAAGGCCAATTTTCTTGTAGTGTATGTTGAAACTTGCAACCTAAACCTATCGATTACTTTTGTAACAGGGCCAAATTTGATGAACAAATTTATGGACATGTGATTGCATTAAATGGTTAATCTACGACTTAGGGGCAAAACACTCCGTAATCAATAGGTTGTAGAGGTTAATGTTATTTTTAATACGTTTAAGAGTAATAACTTGAAAAGAGAAGAGAATTATGAGGGGTTAGCGCTTTTAACCCAAGAAAACGTACACAATAGTAAGTTAAAGTTATAATTTTTTTTATATAATCTTGCACCACCATTAATAAAATCCATAAATAAAATTTTACCTCCGCCCCTCCGTATTCCCCAAATTCTTTCTTTTCAAATCTAAAGTTTGATCGGATGATTTTGTTGAATACTGTATGATAAATAATATGGTAGACCCAAGATTACTGTTGGTAGTTCACATTATAAGTGGTTAGCAAAATAGTTTAACGTAATCATACTTGAAAGGGTTAGGTGCATTCTTCATATTGCTAACCAGCCAAAAATAGTATGGATTGATGTTGTGAGCATTGTATGCTCCTTGATAAAATTGACGCCCCTCTATAACCTTAAATGTGACGACATCTAGCAAAACATGGTTTGACCATACAAGTGATATGTAATGTATTCAAGTGTTCCCTACAACAATTTATGCTCACATAAAATAAGACAGTTGGAACAGAATCATTTTAAGTGTATGTTCATTAAGTTATTCACATCGTTAAGACCTACAAGCTATTGTTCGTCGAACCTTTTCCCAAGGACTATTAGTCGAGTATGGTCAATAAGGATAAACATAAATAGTTGAGAGGAATTTAATAAAGAAATGAAGTCATTAGATATCAATAATATTTGGGATTTTGATGAAGGACATAGAGATTCAAAGGAAGTATTATGTTTGATCTTTAAATGGAATCGATCAAGTCATAACAGGTGTTGAACACGTTAAATACAAGACAAGGTTGTTTGCCAAAATGTTGATATAGAAGGAAAGTATTGAACACAATGAGGATTTATCCTCAAGTCGGTTCTCTTATTGAGTCCGTAGTTTCTCATTCCATTTTTGGTATTATTTTTAGAGGATCCATAGAACCAAAACCTAAACATAACTTTTATAAAAACTAAATTTAACTCACATATATTTGAAAATGACTTCTTGTCCGCAAATTGTATGACTATTTCAATAAAACTAACACTCTCGATATCCTCTTGTGATTTTGCAAATAGTGTTTACTCATAATTATATCCTTGTTTCATTACTCTTTAGTTTAAAACAAAACACAGCTAATATTTCACTTGAAAGGAAGAAATGCGGATCAAGAGCAAGGGTTTTCGAGCAATATTTTTTGTATGCTAATTAAAAAACGTATAGGTTATATATTTATCGGAAAAATTAATATTTCTGCCCTGTAACTTTACACCGTTAAAAAAAGTGCCCAGTAACTATTAAATCTATAAAAATAACCTACGAATTGGCTTTTTTTGATTTTTTCTGCCCACCCGTTGCCACATCAGAAAAAAAAGCCTACGTGTCAGTCGAGTTGGCTTTTTTGGCACACGCCACATCAATATATTTAAAACAAAAATATATTTTTTGTGCTAGGTGGCTGCCACATTGAATATATTTAAAATAAAAATATATTTATATCCAGAATATATATAAATATATAAAAAAATACATATATTTATGTATTAAAATATATCTAATATATATAAATATATGAAAAAGAGAAAATCATAAATATTATTTATTATTACTGAAATTAAAAATAAATATAAATATATATAATAAATATTATTTATTATTACTGAAATTAAAAATATATATATAAAAAAGGGAAAAATCATAAATATTATTTATTATTACTGAAATTAAAAAATAAATATCAAATATATAAAAAAAATGGAAAAATCATATATATTATTTATTATTACTAAAATAAACAAAAAAAAATGACCACCCCCACCACCCCCGACAACCCCCCCACCTCCAACCCCCGCTGCAACTCGCGGTTGCAGCGGGTGGCGGCGTCAATCGATGCCACAACCACTGCAACACGCGGTTGCAGCGGTGGCGGCATCAATCGACGTCGCCACCGCTGCAACTCGCGGTTGCAGCAGTGGTGGCGTCAATCGACGCCGCCACCATTACAACCGCGAGTTGCAGTGGTGGTGGCGTCAATCCGCTGCAACCGCGAGTTGCAGCGGGTGGCGGCGTTGCAGCGGCGGGGTTGGGGGGTGGGGGTTCAATTTTCTTTTTATTTTATTTTTTATTTTTTTTTAATTTCAGTAATAAAAATTATTTTTTCCTTTTTTTATATATATTTATATATATTTGATATATATATATATTTATAATTTCAGTAATAAAAATAATATTTATAATTTTTCTATTTTTTTATATATATTTATATATATTTTATATATTTTAATACACAAATATATTTTTTTATATATTTATATATATTATGAATATAAATATATTTTTGTCATAAATATATTCCATGTGGCAGCCATGGCGTGTGCCAAAAAAGCCAACTCGGCTGACACGCAGGCTTTTTTTCTGATGTGGCAGCGGGTGGGCAGAAAAAATCAAAAAAAGTCAATTCGTAGGTTATTTTTATAGATTTAACAGTTACTGGACACTTTTTTTAATGGTATAAAGTTACAGGGCAGAAATATTAATTTGTCCTATCTTTATCCTATGCCCATATGCGTTGTATGACTTTGCAAAAGATGCAAGGATATTTATGAAATAATATTTTTGTTTATCGATCAAAGTAAAAGACAACTAAACAATGTCTCAGACACATCAATATGTACTGTTTGTTTGGTGAATATTTTATTTCTCCTCTTTGTTGTACTATCTTCATATCTTTACTAAATGGTATATGAATAATTTTACTTGTATTTCATATGAAATCCATATTTCTTCTTATGAAATGTATTCATTTTATACCTATCCAAGTAGTAGTAATGTGAATACGTTTTTACACCATTACATTAATACAGTTCTGAATTGGTTAACATTATATCCCAAAAGTATCAAAGGTCAGCAAATTAATATTAAAATTCCATGTATATCTGATAATTAAGTTTCAAATATAAAAAGTTCCTTCCACTACCACTTTTCATCAAACTATTAAGCCTAATGATATTTATGCAAATAGAAATTCTCAAATTCATCTTACCCAAAAAGACTTGACCTATCAAGTTGGCAAACGTATGTTGATTTCAATTAAAAATACTAAAGAATAAAATAGAAGGAAAGCAAAAATATTTAATCTTTTCTGATGTATAAAAACTTAGGTTTACTGTGCAACTATCACTGTTCACTTCGAAGATCAAACCACTTTTGTGGATATGAACATTCGGTATATTTTGCATCAATATGGTTTATAGGTTTGTGTGCTTCCACTTTTTTGGGGATATAGTAGTCTTAAAAAACCGTATACGTACTTATTGAGAAAAATAGTTTATTCTTCTTCATCAACATACTACAACAGGGCCAAACCTATCGATTACTTTTGTAACAGGGCCAAATTTGATGAACAAATTTATGGACATGTGATTGAATTAAATGGTTAATCTACGACTTAGGGGCAAAACACTTCGTAATCATTAGGTTGTAGAGTTTAATGTTATTTTTAATACATTTAAGAGTAATAACTTGAAAAGAGAAGAGAATTATGAGGGGTTAGCACTTTTAACCCAAAAAAACGGACACAATAGTAAGTTATAGTTATAAATTATTATTTTTATATAATATTGCCCACCATTAATAAGATCTATTAATAAAAGTTTACCTTTGCCCCTCCGTATCCCCCAAATTCTTTCTTTTCAAATCTTAAGTTTGATCGGATGATTTTGTTAAGATACTATATGATAAATAATATGGTAGACCCAAGATTTTTGTTGGTAGTTCACACTATAAGTGGTTAAAAAAATAGTTCAACGTAATCATCCTTTAAAGGGTTAGGTGCATTCTTGCCAAAAATATTATGGATTGATGTTGTGAGCATTGTATTCTCCTTGATAAAATTGATGCCCCTCTCTAACCTTAAATATGACGACATCTAGTGTGTGAGGTAATAAACTCTAAAGTCTTAGAATAGGATTTGCAAATTTCCAATTCTACCTTAACGCTATCTCGGAGAGGCTCACTAAAATGGAACCATAATAAAGCCAAATACAAACTTATTTATTACAGCGAACGCTTTTAAGATTCATAGAGTTTATTATTACAATCCACACGAAACTCAAAACATCGAATACGTAATAAAACACACAATTATTAGAGATTTATTTTTAGGAAGAATACACTTTAAATTTATTTTAAATCCCACACGTCCACAATAGTTTGCTCCAGTCGCCTTGTTAAGCCTTGCTTATTCTGAGGAATGGACAGAGAAAATAAGAGGAGATGTACGTTATTGGTGACTTAGTGAGATTTTCAGTAACAATAATAGATGTAACAAATATGTGAAATTCGATATGGTATGAAAGGAAAAACATTAGAACTGAAAGTTAAAGAATACCAAACGAACAACACGATAATAAACTCGTGCATCTCATATAACATATTCAATCTTCTTTCATCGAGTATACTACCTTGTACCTCTCAACAAGAAGCGACCTTGCAAATAGATCAAGAGACATGCTCAAGTACATGCCAACCTAGCACGCGGTTACAGCCAACTCCTGACTGCAAGCGGTGCCTAGATAAATGGGTATCGAGGGAATTTACTTTAACCGACAACCCTTGCTGCCTAGCAGTAAACCATCTCAAACTCTGGGCCCAACTTCCCAAAGGCATCCCAATGGGTATAACAGATAAACAATAAGCTAGTAACGCGGACATTGTCCGTTTCATTTGAGCTGTATGTCTCGAACACAGTTTGTTGCTCGTTGCACAGTTCAAGAACCAACAAGTGGATTATCACATTGGAGAAATTATTGTAATTATGAAGAATGATTAAGAATCCATGGTCCAAGGATATTTCAACATTAATAAAAGGGATTAGGTTACAAAATGAGATCATAAATAAAAATGATTTTGTTGAAAGAATCAGTTGACCTCTCGAATGGATACATCCATCTGTAGTGAACCGGACCACCGACTTTCGCCTCGTACGGTAGGTGTATTGCCAAATGCTCCATAGAATCGAAGAAAGAAGGAGGAAATATCTGCTCCAACTTGCACATTGTTACAATGATAGACGCCTCTAGTCCATTCATATATGTGACGGAAACCTCTGAAGCGCAAATGGCCCTGAAGAACAAGCTAATCTCCACTAATGTTCCCCAAATTTCTAGTGGCAGAAAGTCACGAAAAGCAATCGGAATCAATCTCTGCATGAAGACGTGACAATCATGACTCTTCATACCGAACAACCTCTGTTGCTGCTTCTGTACACATCGTTCCAAGTTCGATGCGTATCCATCTGGAAACTTTAGATTGACCAACCATTCAAACACCTTTTTCTTTTGCTCCTTCGTGAGACAGTAGGTTGCCTTTGGCTTGGCAGAAAGCCCGCGACGACCACCTGGCTGTAAAAACAGCTCAGTACGGTTCGTCAAGATCTCCAAATCTTTCCTCGACTTGATGTTGTCCTTTGTCTTAGAGTCATCCAACACCGTGTTGATGATGTTATCGAAGAAATTCTTCTCGCAGTGCATGACATCTAGATTGTGACGAATCAAGTTTGTGGACCAATAGGGCAGTTCCCAGAAAATACTCTTTCTCAACCAATTATGCGTCACCCCTTTACCCGAGAGCTTTTTTGCTTCAACTCCAAATCCGACAGCCTCAAGCTGCTCCACAATTAACCTCATCTCATCGCCAGATTTCCTAGGAATAGGTGCTTCTAGCCTTTCTTCCCCTAAGTAAAAGGAATTTTTATCGCGCCTCCAGGAATGACCTATGGGCAAAAACCGACGATGGCAATCAAAAAAGCACGGTTTACCGCCGTTTGCCAGTGTAAAAGATTGAGTATCCCCCATACAGTAAGGACACGAAAACCTCCCGTGCGTACTCCACTGAGATAACATTCCGTACGCCGGAAAATCACTAATCGTCCACATCAGGGATGCTCTCAATCTGAAGTTTTCCTTTCTCAAACTATCGAATGTCTCAGTCCCAGTACTCCATAAAACATTCAGTTCGTCAATCAGTGGTCTCAGAAAAACATCCAAATTCTTTCCCGGACTCTCTGGGCCAGAAATGATAAGGCTCAAAAATATAAACTCTGGTCTCATGCAAAGATCTGGAGGAAGATTATACGGCGTGACAAACACTGGCCAACAAGAGTAGCTCTTGCCAAATGAGTTATATGGTATGAACCCATCCGTACATAAACCTAGACGTACGTTCCTGGGCTCTGCTGCAAAATCCGGGTGCGTCCGATCGAAGTGGCGCCATGCCTCTCCTGAAGCTGGGTGGATCATTCTATCTGTAGCCCCTCGACACTTCAAATGCCAAGTCATATGTCGAGCAGTGCCTATAGTATAATACAACCTTTGAAGACGGGGAGTTAAAGGGAAATACCACAATTTTCTCCTCCCGACCTTTGATTTTAAACCGGCCACGTATCTATTCGTCCCGCATACCGGGCATTTGTCTAAGGCCTTATTCGCCTCCCCGTAGAACAAGAAACACTGTTTAGTACAACAATCAATCTTCTCGTAGCCTAACCCCAATGTTCGCATCATACGGAGCATCCCTTTCGTGTCTTTAGGTAACAACTTCACTGTCTCATCCAAGAAACCTTCATTCGCCTTGTTAAAAGCCTTATCAGAAGAAATATTACTCATCTTGTGTAGTGTCTTCTCCCTCAACCACTCAGCGATCCACTGAAGGATAGATGTATTTTTTCTAGGATGAATATTCACCTTTCCTAGATACATCAAATTGTAGAATGCTTTTGCGTCGGGATTTGGATCCTCATTACGCACCTCATCCTCATCAAATCGACCTCCACGTGCATCTACCACCATGTCTCTAAACGAATCATCACAATGAACAGAGAGGTCGGGAATATTGATGTGTGATGTGCTTGGGAGGTCGGGCATATACGGCATGGCAGGCCTTGAGTACTCTTCCCCGTGAAAAACCCAAACGTGATATCCGGGCGTAAATCCTGACTTATGAAGATGATCACGGACCGAGTATTTCGGAAAAAACACTCTATTTTTGCATTTCTTGCACGGGCACCTTATACGGTTTTCTAGATCTAAGAATTCGGATGCTTGCGAAGCGTATTCTATGAACGAACGAACACCAAACACAAAACTTTCTTGTAAATAACCATCGCTATCGAACATATTGTACATCCAAGATTTATCGGCTTGATATTCCATTGTTTATCTACGTTAAAATAAATATTTATAATTTACACTACTAACAATTTTCAATTTAATTAAAACTAACACACACATAATTAATTATAAACAAATAAAATAACAACGTACCTCTTGTAGCGTAAACAAACGAATGGTATAAAAAAATTCAAGAATGTTGTATCCACAACAACAAGTTCCACGATAACGTTTCGACAATACCTATAAACAAATGAAATAAATAAAAAAGCATTAATTAATTAAATAGAAATTTTATAACATTTAAATAAAATAAGACATTTCTAATATTATTAAGGGAGAAAACGTATGTACCTTAAGAGTAAGTGGTGGGGAGAATGAATTATGCAAGTGAAGTGGGGAGGTATTTATAACAAAAAATTTGCAACTTCGCAACCGCCTGGCGGTTGCAGATAACAACGACTAGTAGTTCTTGCAACCGCCAGGCGGTTGCGGATAACAACGGCTAGTAAGTCCGCAACCGCCAAGCGGTGGCCAATCCCCATAGCGACCGCCTGGCGGTTGCAATGGTATGGAGCGACCGCCTAGCGGTTGCAAGGGCGTGGAGCGACCGCTAGGCGGTCGCTTATGCTGGGTATCAGCAACCGCTAAGCGGTTGCTGATAATGTTCATACCATAATTCTTACATTTTCACAACCGCTATGTTTCACAAATTGCTAATTAACCTAATCATAGTTACAATAACTACACTTATAATGTTTGTCAGCAAAATCAAGCTTGGGACAACATAAATGACTACATATGATGATTAGTCGTTGATATATATATAACTCGTCTTATTACGTGTAATCTACTATTTTACTAACTCAATCATAGTCTTGTAATCTTTTACTACTAGTATTCACATGTAATAACAATATTGGAGTTTACTAAACATCAACACATCAAGATACTTACCAAAAATTGATAATTTCAAATATGAACATTATCTGCAACCGCTGAGCGGTTGCAGATAACAAGCTCTAGCGACCGCCTGGCGGTCGCTACTATACATTGCAACCGCTGAGCGGTCGCTTATTGTCATAGCGACCGTCTAGGCGGTTGCGGATGCTGGTCATTTGCAACCGCTTGGCGGTTGCAAATAATATTAATAAATGAATTTTTACTAGTTTGGTTGATTCGTTGTCACGCGTTGTTTGATCATTTGATAATTACATTAAAATAGTTAAAAACAAATCAAATGATAAGATTTCATTGCAAAATTAATCTTGGGGACAACATCATGGACTAATTATGATGATTAGTTTAACATAATATATAGGTGTATCATTGATAACTCGTCAAATCAATCATAATCTACTATTTTACTAACTCGAGCAATAGTTTTGTAGTCATTTATTACTGATCCGTTGAATTAATAATGATATTTCTTATCTATAAACACAAACTCATCAAGATACTTAACAAAAATCACTAATTTTAAACATGAATATTAATTGCAACTGCTTGGCGGTTGCTATATCTGACCATAGCAACCGCTGAGCGGTTGCTATGTCTAACAATAGCAACCGCCGAGCGGTTGCTACATCGTATCATGGCAACCGCCAGGCGGTCGCCATATATATTTGCAACCGCTCGGCGGTTGCCAATTTTGCTGAAATTGGGCGGGATTTGGGGGGAAATTCAAAATTTCACGAAAATTCAAAATTTTCAATACGTTGCAACCGCCGAGCGGTTGCAAATGCTGCTGAAATGGGGGGGGATTTCAAATTTTCACGAAAATTCAATATTTTCACCCAAATCTTATATATATCCACCATTCTTCCCCTAATTTTTCATTCACAACTCATACACTCTCAAAAAAACTCAAGACTTCATTTTATCTCCAAATCAAAACACAAACACTCTCTTCTATTCCAATCCACAAAAAAATCCAAAAACTTCTTCTTATCTACAAAACAAAATAATCAAACACTTTTTTTCCTTTATATCTTCAACAAAACACCTAAACACTCTCTTCTTTTTTATCTCCAACAAAATACCAAACACTTTTTTTTTTCAATCCACAAAAACTCAAGAACTTCTTGAATTTATATCTTCAACAAAACATCCAACTACTTTCTTTTATTTTATATCTCAAACAAAAATCCAATCACTTTCTTTTATCTTCATAACAAAATACCAAACACCATTTTTTTCCAATCCACCAAAACCCAAATTACCTCTCTTTCATCCCCAAAACAAAACACCAAACACTTTTTTCAATTCTTATCTTTTTGTTTCACTTACTTTTGTTTCACTTCTTTATGTTTGTATGTTTTTCAGTATTGTTTTTTTATTTCGACAAAAAAACAATAATATTTCGGAAATTTCACGAAATATTATTGTTTTTTTTATTTTGAAGAATATTATTTGCAACCGCCTGGCAGTTGCGAGCTTTAACTCGCAACCGCCAGGCGGTTGCCATTTTATGAAGGACTTCGCAACCGCTTAGCGGTTGCCATGTCCGTAAATAAAATAGCAACCGTGTGGCGGTCGCCCCTTCTGGGTGGCAACCGCTGTGCGGTCGCCCTTCAGTTAGCGACCGCTTGGCGGTCGCCCTATAGTTTGCGACCGCCAAGCGGTCACGCATTACGGGTGGCGACCACTATGCGGTCGCCCTAGAGTGGGCAACCGGCTAGTGGTCGCCTCATTATATGGCGACCGCCTAGCGGTAGCCTAGTAACATGGCGACCGCCTAGCGGTCGCCCCATTAATGGCGACCGGCTAGCGGTCGCCCCGTGTCTTGGCGACCGGCTAGCGGTCGCCCCTTTACATGGCGACCGTCTAGCGGTCGCCCCTTCTTTTAGCGACCGCTAGGCGGTCGCCTTGGTGTAAGGGCGACCGCTGGGCGGTCGCAAGGGGCCCACGACGAGGGGTATCCGCGACCGACGCGGCGACTGCCCCGGCGGTCGCGGATACCCTTCGGGCGACCGCCCATGGGCCTTCTGCAACCGCCCGGGCGGTTGCAGATGGCCCTCAAGTCTTGTAGTGTTACAAGCAAAATTCTTGGTAGTACAGCAGTTGCATTTGATGAAACAAATTTACTGTTTATCCATATATCATGTTAGTGCAAAGTGTTTTAGTTGATAGGATTGTTCTATTGCCTTTGAATGTGCGGAGTATTAGATGATTGTTCTATTGCCTTTGAATGTGCGAAGTATTAGTTCATAATAACAGATGACAAAAAATTTGTCGATATATTTGAAAGGGGGTGAATACTTCCCTAAGCCTTTCATGTTAGAATATTTATTTTTTTTGATCAGATTCATGTTAGAAATTGAATTGTAAGGGTAGTCAATTGGCATGAACTATTTTCTAAAGATAAAATCTGAAATCCATATAACAGATACTCACATCACCAATGATGTGAATTGCTGTTAGAAGATACTTATATGCTAGTTTTTCAGCTTATATTCATGTACCTTTGAAATAGATTTCTTATAGTTTCATTATAGGGATAAAAGCATCAAGCCCCCTGAACTATACACGTTTTTGCGACTTGCCCCCTAAACTAATTTAATAAGCGTTTCCCCCCCTAAACTATGCACGTCTGTGCGATTTGCCCCCTGACCGGGTTTTCGGCTATTTTTTGCCATTCTATGGTCGGAATTTTTCCCCTTACCCGACACATATGTGTTGTACTGATGTATATTAGTAATTGATGACAAAAAGAATGCGAAAAAACACCTCGAACGGGGCATATTCCGGCCAAAATGTGATTTCGTCTTCAGTTTACTTTAGCCGGAATATGCCCCGTTCGAGGCATTTTTTCGCCTACTTTTTGTCATCAACTACTAATATACATCTAGTACAACACATATGTGTCGGGTAAGGGGAAAAATTCCGGCCAAGAATGGCCAAAAATAGCCGAAAATCCCGCCAGGGGGCAAATCGCACATACGTGCATAGTTAGGGGGCAAAGGGCAACCCGGTGCACGAAAGCATCCCCGCAATGCGAGGGTCCGGAGAAGGGTCCCACCACAAGGGTGTATAAGGGGCAAGCCTTCCCCTGTCAAATTTGACAAGAGGCCGCTCCTAGGACTTGAACCCGTGACCTCTCAGTCACACAACAACACCTTTACCAGTGCGCCAAGGCTCCCCTTCAGTTAGGGGGCAAAACGCTTATTAAATTAGTTTAGGGGGCAAGTCGCAAAAACGTGTATAGTTCAGGGGGCTTGATGCTTTTATCCCTTCATTATAACTGGTAACTTTTGTGATGGTACACAACTACATTTTTTCAATTTTAATTTTTTGTCACAAACTATAAAAGGAGAGTTTCTTCTTACTATCTGTTTGTAGTAGGGGACTGAATTGCCTCTTTTACATCTCATATTTGGACCAACAATTTATCTTAATTTTTCTTGTAGGAGCTGAATATTCATACTCTTAACGTCCTAGAATTTGAAACATAAAGTCCTCCTTTCAATACATAATTTCAGAGAAAAAATGGATTCTACCTCCTTCCATCTTCTAACTTTTAGATATCAACCAATCATCTGATCAACTATGTTCGATGGATGATATCAAGCTAGGAATTTCACTAAAATTGGTTAAATGCTAATTAAATAACATATAAGTGGTTGATTTATAGTAAAACCAGAATCATAATTGTATTTTTCATAAATTTTACAATTTAATATAATTATTGTCTCATTTCAAAGGCAATTGGGTCGCCGCCAATTCTCGGTTGTTCAGGCTTCATTGTGAGTGTTTCAAGCACCAATATAAGCCATGTCGTTTGGCTTGCTTGTTTGTGAGACGATAGCGTTTTTTAGGATGGCCTACAAGTTAATCGTGAGCCTCGTGTTTCAATAACTACGCAGCTACATTATAAAGTAGGAGATCAACTGACAAAAGAATAAAGAAAAAGATGAACATACGGATATATATGAGAAGATATATAACAGTACATTTTATTACAAGTTAAGCTACAACCTGAAGAAGAATATCAAGAAACAAAGCTAGCATGGAGATCCAAGGGAATAAAAGAAGGAAGCGTATATTTAAATACAACTTCATTTATGTAACATTGTTGAGGACCTTTCCTGTATTGTTCTTGGGGTTGGAGGACCCCTTGTCCTCCTGTAGTATATTTTTTCCTTTGCTGATCAAAAAAAAAAAAAAAAATACAACTTCATTTTACTATATTTAAATCCAACACACTGTATATTTTTAGGATGAGGATATTACTTATGAATTTCTAATAAAATTTCAAAAATGATAACAGATTTGTCGATGGCTCCTTGGTCACAAACTGTATGACAATGGTGATATATACAATTAACACTCTCGATATCCTGTTATGATTTATCAATTAGTATTTATTCATAATTATTTCCTGGTTTAAATATTGTTCAGTTTACAACCAAAAACTAACGTTTGATTAGAAAAGAAGAAGGGGCGGATGCAAGTTTTAGCAATATTTTTTCTGGAGTAATTAACAAACGTATAGATGATCTCTTTATGGTAATCCCATATGTGTTAGTCTGGTGTTGCACGAGATGCAGAGACAAGTGAAAAAAATTATTTGTTTATGTATCAAAATAAAACATAATTCAATATGTATTGTTTGTTTGTTAAATACTCCATTTCCCCACTTAATTAGTTGTTCTATCTACAAATCCTTGGTATGATATATGAATAAATCACAAATTATTTTCTTCGCGAATTAAATATATTAATTTTATTCCTATCGAAGTAGCGGTAATTAAGCGAATATATGGTTTATATACATTAATATTTCCCATTTCTGATCAAAATACACAGTTTTGTTAGAAAATATAGGAAAATAACAGAAAGTCTCTTCTAAAAATGGAATTTACCTCAACCAAGGTCGTGAATGACCATTACTTCTATTACATGTCTTGGACAAGAGTGTTTTAAGATTTCTTTTTTAGAAAAGTGATATTAGATTGGAATTAACGCTCAAAGAAGTGCCAGGCGATCGAGAACCATGCATGCAAGCAAAGTTGTCGAACAATATATTGGTGATGGAGTACTACTTAACAAACTTATTCATCATCTCTTTATTATAAAACCCATCGGTAAGGTTTGGAATTACAACAGGAGGTGAACAAACACCTTATTTGTCCAATGAACAAAAGCAACACACAAGTTAACAATGTCCATGACCCAGAACGAAAGAAAAAACCGAAAACAGAGGAAAGCTTAACATAAACACAATTAATAATACTCAATGGATCCTGCTGTAGGTGTAAGGGTTGGCTTACAACAATGGGCATGTGTAACCAGTGGTTTGCCTTCCGCAAGCACCGTTCAAAATGAGGCTTAGAGTTAATGGGACAGTGAGCTTAATGCCTA
The DNA here is from genome assembly GCA_948329865.1 of Linaria vulgaris. Classification (NCBI taxonomy): domain Eukaryota; kingdom Viridiplantae; phylum Streptophyta; class Magnoliopsida; order Lamiales; family Plantaginaceae; genus Linaria; species Linaria vulgaris. Next base: position 43,502,540 of record OX415251.1, read on the forward strand.
AGACATTGGCATTGATGGCGGTGCATAGGCAGGCGGCAGCCTCGAGATCGACTAAGCCAGACAAGAGTTCGCAGCAGGGACGGACTGGTGGGGATCCAACGACGACGTTCACGAGATCAAGCACGTTCGCACACACTCCAAGTTGCAGGGCGTCAATAGGGCACGTGGCGGGTGTGGTGGCGTAACTAGAGCTAATCATGGTGAAGAAGAGGACGTTGACGAGAAGCAAAAGGGCACTTCTTGAAGCCATCTTAGTTATAATTAGCTTTTGATGAGAATTTATTTGTTATAAGATATATATGTTTTGCTTCAAGGCAGTGTGATAAATGTACTAAGTTAGCCTGGGGTTTTATAGGTGAAGGAGATGATATATAAAATCGATATTTGATCACTGTACCTGTACTATATCTTCGTGGAGGAAAGTAGGGCGCAAATTTTTCTGCTCCATGTGGACACATGGGTGATGAAATATTGATTATCGAACTCCAGCTATAGTTTGCATATATGTGGAGGTACGACTACTGTAGCAAATAATTATACATTAATCATTTTAATTATCAGGGGTCAATTATAATAATTCATTTTTCCATTGGTCCTCTCAATCATACTATCTATAATTTATAACTAACCGTGTTGTTGACAATTGTAAAATATTATTGCTATCATCAACTTGAGGTTTCACAGTTACCCATTTACGTAATCAATTTCATCTCGTCTCACTCGTGGATTATATATCTTTTTTTTCAAGTGCATCTTAATTCTAGTTCAGATCTGCTATATGATAACGAAAAAAAAAATACATACTTCTTTGTCAACGATCCAACATTGCTTGAAGACAAAAAATATCCACTGTTGAATCATGCAAAGTCTCAAATTAATTCACTAGCCCTACCAGAAAAGAGTTTCTAAATTATATGGCCGACTGATTTAATTTTTATAGTAGGCATAAAATAAACTTACAACAAATTCAACAGGTAAATAGCTGTCTCTTACAATTACTATTGATCTGCACACAATCACGCATTTGTATAGATAATAAGTTTATAACTAATGTAACATCATTTACAATCACTCGTTGCGGCCCTACACTATTAAATTGTTGTGCATATTTAACCAAAAATCGGGTTTTGTATTCCTAATTATGTATATACATAATTTATTTTGATATTTAGTTTTTGTAAATAGAAAAGTCCAACTGTAATAATCCTTTGTGTCCTACTATTAGTAATCCTTAATATTCTGTTTATACTTTTAAAGAACTTATCTATATAAAGTACATGTAATTTGGTAGAACTTTCACTAATCAATGCATATATCTGATCAATTGGGAAAAAAGTTATTTTCCACCTAAACAATGACCCATTTTTTCACTTACCTTCCTCGACGATTTCGTTTTGTCACTTACCTTCTTCGACTATCTAAATCAAATCACTTTACTCCATCATACATAATTAGACCCTAAATAGCTACTAAACAGAACTTAAGGGGAAGTGATAACCGTGCCATAATATAGATAGCAAAGTGACTTTTTTCCAAAATAACAAAAAGAAAGAAAAAAATAATTGTTATTAGTATATATATCGATGCGAACAAAATAAAAAGTGACTATTACCCTAAACATTACATTAATAAAATTATGAACTGGTTAACATTATATCCCAAAAGTATCAAAGGTCAGCAAATTAATATTAAAATCCCATGTATATTTGATAATTAAATTTTAAATATAAAAAGCTCCTTCCACTACCATTTTTCATCAAACTTTTAAGCTTAATGATATTTATGCAAATAGAAATTCTCAAATTCATCTTACCCAAAAAGCCTTGACCTCACCAGTTGGCCAACGTTGGTTGATTTGAATTAAAAATACTAAAGAATAAAATAGAAGCTGAATAAAAATATTTAATCTTTTATGATGTGTAAAAGCTTATGTTTATTGTGCAAGCATCACTCTTCACTTCAAAGATCAAACCACTTTTGTAGATATGAACATTCGATATATTTTGCAGGACGAATTATCAAAAATGCTCGCTAACTTTTGGTTTTAATCCTAAATGCCCGTTGTTTTCCATCATTCTAAAAATGCCCTGTATCTTTTAAAATTTCTACTAAAAATGCCCGAAATGAATAATAAGCACAAAAAAACCTATTTTCTCTGAAAAATAACGCTAAAAAATGCCCTGTATCTTTTAAAATTCTACCAAAATGCCTGAATTTTAAAACGCGACTTTTTGATTCAGCAGCGCGTCTCTTTGACTCGGATGCCACATCGGATAAAATGTCCGAATTTTTAAAATCGTGCATTTTTGTTAGAAAATTTAAAACTTAACGGGTATTTTCAGCAGGTTTGGAAAAAAATCAGGCATTTAGGATTAAAACCAAAAGTTAACGGGCATTTTTGATAATTCGTCCTATTTTGCATCAATATGGTTTATAGGTTTGTGTGCTTCCATTTTTTTGTGGATATAGTAGTTTTAAAAAACCGTATACGTACTTATTGAGAAAAAAAGTTTATTCTTCTTCATCAACATACGACAACATAATACATATATGAAGCCAATGCCTTATATGTTGCTCCTAATACATCTATTTCATGCTCGTATATTTACATAATATCAACTATTTATCATTTCGCCTTTGTTCTGACTTGTCAATATGGTGGGAATAAAACTTTTATGGAAAGAAAAATATCCTTTGAAAATTAATTTTAAAATGATTTCTTAATCGTAGATATGGATATATATATACATATATATATTGAAAATTAGGATATAGATATAAATATTAAAAAATATTGTTTTTTCCAAAAAAATCAAATTGCCCCGTAAACTACAAGAGAAATAGCCTTTACCGACGGCTCAAAAACCGTCGGTAAAGGCCCTTTTTCCGACAAAAATACCCATTTCCGTCGGCAAAAGCTGTCGGTAAAAGCCGACGGAAAAAAGCTCGTCAGTAAAGAGCTTTTCCGTCGGACTTTTATCGTCGGAAATGCCTTTTCCCGTCGGCTTTGAGCCGACGGGAAAAGGTTTGACCTATACCGTCGGCTCAAAGCCGACGGTATTACGTTTTCCCATCGGTTTTAAGCCGACGGGAATGCATTTAAAATATTTTAAAAAAAATATTAATTAATTAAAAATTTATTTAAATTAATAATTTTATAGTTTTTTGCAGATTTATTTAAAAGAAATCGATTTAAAATCATTATAATATAATATTTTGGCGATTTAAAAAAAAACAATTTAAAATAATTAATTTTATGTTTATTTGTCGATTTAATTTAAAAGAATTCGATTTAAATAATAACATGCACATTTTCAAGCGTTATTATTAGTTTTATTATAATAAATAAAGTTTTGTATTTAAATTAAATTTTTGATAATATAAGTTTTTTATAGTTATTATTAGTTAGATAATGAATAAAACATAAGTAGAAATAAACTAATAAAACAAATAATAAACTCTAATTTTAAGTTAGTGAATATGAATAAATTTTTGTTAGTTATTAAGAATTTTTGGGAGAGAAAGTAAATAGTTTTTGGAGAGTGGGAAGAATGAATGAATTAAGTGGGTAGAATAAGTGGTATTTATAGATATTTACGAGGAGTAGGGGTTATATTAAAAAAACCAAAAAAAAGGGGGTGGAGCGTGCCACGTCAGCGATCCGTGTGAATTATCATACGGATCGCTGACGTAGTGTAATCTGACGGCTTAGAGCCATCGGTAAAGATCTATACCGTCGGCTTAGAGCTGACGGTATAGATCTGATTACGTGTGATTTTATCACACGGATCAGATTTTATCATTTTTTAATTTTATTATTATTATTTTTTTTAAAAGAAAAAGGCTGCCAAATTTTTATTTTTTTTTATTTTTTTATTAAATGGGCCATTTCCGTCGGCCCAAACCCGACGAGAATGGGCTTTACCGTCGGATTTGGGCCGACGGTAAAGCCAGCCCATTTGTACCGTCGGCCCAAAGCCGACGGTATAACCCATTACCGTCGGGATTGGGCCCGACGGTAATAATTGGGCCTTTTCCGTCGGGCCAAAACACTGGGCCCGACGGAAAAGGCCAATTTTCTTGTAGTGTATGTTGAAACTTGCAACCTAAACCTATCGATTACTTTTGTAACAGGGCCAAATTTGATGAACAAATTTATGGACATGTGATTGCATTAAATGGTTAATCTACGACTTAGGGGCAAAACACTCCGTAATCAATAGGTTGTAGAGGTTAATGTTATTTTTAATACGTTTAAGAGTAATAACTTGAAAAGAGAAGAGAATTATGAGGGGTTAGCGCTTTTAACCCAAGAAAACGTACACAATAGTAAGTTAAAGTTATAATTTTTTTTATATAATCTTGCACCACCATTAATAAAATCCATAAATAAAATTTTACCTCCGCCCCTCCGTATTCCCCAAATTCTTTCTTTTCAAATCTAAAGTTTGATCGGATGATTTTGTTGAATACTGTATGATAAATAATATGGTAGACCCAAGATTACTGTTGGTAGTTCACATTATAAGTGGTTAGCAAAATAGTTTAACGTAATCATACTTGAAAGGGTTAGGTGCATTCTTCATATTGCTAACCAGCCAAAAATAGTATGGATTGATGTTGTGAGCATTGTATGCTCCTTGATAAAATTGACGCCCCTCTATAACCTTAAATGTGACGACATCTAGCAAAACATGGTTTGACCATACAAGTGATATGTAATGTATTCAAGTGTTCCCTACAACAATTTATGCTCACATAAAATAAGACAGTTGGAACAGAATCATTTTAAGTGTATGTTCATTAAGTTATTCACATCGTTAAGACCTACAAGCTATTGTTCGTCGAACCTTTTCCCAAGGACTATTAGTCGAGTATGGTCAATAAGGATAAACATAAATAGTTGAGAGGAATTTAATAAAGAAATGAAGTCATTAGATATCAATAATATTTGGGATTTTGATGAAGGACATAGAGATTCAAAGGAAGTATTATGTTTGATCTTTAAATGGAATCGATCAAGTCATAACAGGTGTTGAACACGTTAAATACAAGACAAGGTTGTTTGCCAAAATGTTGATATAGAAGGAAAGTATTGAACACAATGAGGATTTATCCTCAAGTCGGTTCTCTTATTGAGTCCGTAGTTTCTCATTCCATTTTTGGTATTATTTTTAGAGGATCCATAGAACCAAAACCTAAACATAACTTTTATAAAAACTAAATTTAACTCACATATATTTGAAAATGACTTCTTGTCCGCAAATTGTATGACTATTTCAATAAAACTAACACTCTCGATATCCTCTTGTGATTTTGCAAATAGTGTTTACTCATAATTATATCCTTGTTTCATTACTCTTTAGTTTAAAACAAAACACAGCTAATATTTCACTTGAAAGGAAGAAATGCGGATCAAGAGCAAGGGTTTTCGAGCAATATTTTTTGTATGCTAATTAAAAAACGTATAGGTTATATATTTATCGGAAAAATTAATATTTCTGCCCTGTAACTTTACACCGTTAAAAAAAGTGCCCAGTAACTATTAAATCTATAAAAATAACCTACGAATTGGCTTTTTTTGATTTTTTCTGCCCACCCGTTGCCACATCAGAAAAAAAAGCCTACGTGTCAGTCGAGTTGGCTTTTTTGGCACACGCCACATCAATATATTTAAAACAAAAATATATTTTTTGTGCTAGGTGGCTGCCACATTGAATATATTTAAAATAAAAATATATTTATATCCAGAATATATATAAATATATAAAAAAATACATATATTTATGTATTAAAATATATCTAATATATATAAATATATGAAAAAGAGAAAATCATAAATATTATTTATTATTACTGAAATTAAAAATAAATATAAATATATATAATAAATATTATTTATTATTACTGAAATTAAAAATATATATATAAAAAAGGGAAAAATCATAAATATTATTTATTATTACTAAAATTAAAAAATAAATATCAAATATATAAAAAAAATGGAAAAATCATATATATTATTTATTATTACTAAAATAAACAAAAAAAAATGACCACCCCCACCACCCCCGACAACCCCCCCACCTCCAACCCCCGCTGCAACTCGCGGTTGCAGCGGTGGCGGCGTCAATCGATGCCACAACCACTGCAACACGCGGTTGCAGCGGTGGCGGCATCAATCGACGTCGCCACCGCTGCAACTCGCGGTTGCAGCAGTGGTGGCGTCAATCGACGCCGCCACCATTACAACCGCGAGTTGCAGTGGTGGTGGCGTCAATCCGCTGCAACCGCGAGTTGCAGCGGTGGCGGCGTTGCAGCGGCGGGGTTGGGGGGTGGGGGTTCAATTTTCTTTTTATTTTATTTTTTATTTTTTTTTAATTTCAGTAATAAAAATTATTTTTTCCTTTTTTTATATATATTTATATATATTTGATATATATATATATTTATAATTTCAGTAATAAAAATAATATTTATAATTTTTCTATTTTTTTATATATATTTATATATATTTTATATATTTTAATACACAAATATATTTTTTTATATATTTATATATATTATGAATATAAATATATTTTTGTCATAAATATATTCCATGTGGCAGCCATGGCGTGTGCCAAAAAAGCCAACTCGGCTGACACGCAGGCTTTTTTTCTGATGTGGCAGCGGGTGGGCAGAAAAAATCAAAAAAAGTCAATTCGTAGGTTATTTTTATAGATTTAACAGTTACTGGACACTTTTTTTAATGGTATAAAGTTACAGGGCAGAAATATTAATTTGTCCTATCTTTATCCTATGCCCATATGCGTTGTATGACTTTGCAAAAGATGCAAGGATATTTATGAAATAATATTTTTGTTTATCGATCAAAGTAAAAGACAACTAAACAATGTCTCAGACACATCAATATGTACTGTTTGTTTGGTGAATATTTTATTTCTCCTCTTTGTTGTACTATCTTCATATCTTTACTAAATGGTATATGAATAATTTTACTTGTATTTCATATGAAATCCATATTTCTTCTTATGAAATGTATTCATTTTATACCTATCCAAGTAGTAGTAATGTGAATACGTTTTTACACCATTACATTAATACAGTTCTGAATTGGTTAACATTATATCCCAAAAGTATCAAAGGTCAGCAAATTAATATTAAAATTCCATGTATATCTGATAATTAAGTTTCAAATATAAAAAGTTCCTTCCACTACCACTTTTCATCAAACTATTAAGCCTAATGATATTTATGCAAATAGAAATTCTCAAATTCATCTTACCCAAAAAGACTTGACCTATCAAGTTGGCAAACGTATGTTGATTTCAATTAAAAATACTAAAGAATAAAATAGAAGGAAAGCAAAAATATTTAATCTTTTCTGATGTATAAAAACTTAGGTTTACTGTGCAACTATCACTGTTCACTTCGAAGATCAAACCACTTTTGTGGATATGAACATTCGGTATATTTTGCATCAATATGGTTTATAGGTTTGTGTGCTTCCACTTTTTTGGGGATATAGTAGTCTTAAAAAACCGTATACGTACTTATTGAGAAAAATAGTTTATTCTTCTTCATCAACATACTACAACAGGGCCAAACCTATCGATTACTTTTGTAACAGGGCCAAATTTGATGAACAAATTTATGGACATGTGATTGAATTAAATGGTTAATCTACGACTTAGGGGCAAAACACTTCGTAATCATTAGGTTGTAGAGTTTAATGTTATTTTTAATACATTTAAGAGTAATAACTTGAAAAGAGAAGAGAATTATGAGGGGTTAGCACTTTTAACCCAAAAAAACGGACACAATAGTAAGTTATAGTTATAAATTATTATTTTTATATAATATTGCCCACCATTAATAAGATCTATTAATAAAAGTTTACCTTTGCCCCTCCGTATCCCCCAAATTCTTTCTTTTCAAATCTTAAGTTTGATCGGATGATTTTGTTAAGATACTATATGATAAATAATATGGTAGACCCAAGATTTTTGTTGGTAGTTCACACTATAAGTGGTTAAAAAAATAGTTCAACGTAATCATCCTTTAAAGGGTTAGGTGCATTCTTGCCAAAAATATTATGGATTGATGTTGTGAGCATTGTATTCTCCTTGATAAAATTGATGCCCCTCTCTAACCTTAAATATGACGACATCTAGTGTGTGAGGTAATAAACTCTAAAGTCTTAGAATAGGATTTGCAAATTTCCAATTCTACCTTAACGCTATCTCGGAGAGGCTCACTAAAATGGAACCATAATAAAGCCAAATACAAACTTATTTATTACAGCGAACGCTTTTAAGATTCATAGAGTTTATTATTACAATCCACACGAAACTCAAAACATCGAATACGTAATAAAACACACAATTATTAGAGATTTATTTTTAGGAAGAATACACTTTAAATTTATTTTAAATCCCACACGTCCACAATAGTTTGCTCCAGTCGCCTTGTTAAGCCTTGCTTATTCTGAGGAATGGACAGAGAAAATGAGAGGAGATGTACGTTATTGGTGACTTAGTGAGATTTTCAGTAACAATAATAGATGTAACAAATATGTGAAATTCGATATGGTATGAAAGGAAAAACATTAGAACTGAAAGTTAAAGAATACCAAACGAACAACACGATAATAAACTCGTGCATCTCATATAACATATTCAATCTTCTTTCATCGAGTATACTACCTTGTACCTCTCAACAAGAAGCGACCTTGCAAATAGATCAAGAGACATGCTCAAGTACATGCCAACCTAGCACGCGGTTACAGCCAACTCCTGACTGCAAGCGGTGCCTAGATAAATGGGTATCGAGGGAATTTACTTTAACCGACAACCCTTGCTGCCTAGCAGTAAACCATCTCAAACTCTGGGCCTAACTTCCCAAAGGCATCCCAATGGGTATAACAGATAAACAATAAGCTAGTAACGCGGACATTGTCCGTTTCATTTGAGCTGTATGTCTCGAACACAGTTTGTTGCTCGTTGCACAGTTCAAGAACCAACAAGTGGATTATCACATTGGAGAAATTATTGTAATTATGAAGAATGATTAAGAATCCATGGTCCAAGGATATTTCAACATTAATAAAAGGGATTAGGTTACAAAATGAGATCATAAATAAAAATGATTTTGTTGAAAGAATCAGTTGACCTCTCGAATGGATACATCCATCTGTAGTGAACCGGACCACCGACTTTCGCCTCGTACGGTAGGTGTATTGCCAAATGCTCCATAGAATCGAAGAAAGAAGGAGGAAATATCTGCTCCAACTTGCACATTGTTACAATGATAGACGCCTCTAGTCCATTCATATATGTGACGGAAACCTCTGAAGCGCAAATGGCCCTGAAGAACAAGCTAATCTCCACTAATGTTCCCCAAATTTCTAGTGGCAGAAAGTCACGAAAAGCAATCGGAATCAATCTCTGCATGAAGACGTGACAATCATGACTCTTCATACCGAACAACCTCTGTTGCTGCTTCTGTACACATCGTTCCAAGTTCGATGCGTATCCATCTGGAAACTTTAGATTGACCAACCATTCAAACACCTTTTTCTTTTGCTCCTTCGTGAGACAGTAGGTTGCCTTTGGCTTGGCAGAAAGCCCGCGACGACCACCTGGCTGTAAAAACAGCTCAGTACGGTTCGTCAAGATCTCCAAATCTTTCCTCGACTTGATGTTGTCCTTTGTCTTAGAGTCATCCAACACCGTGTTGATGATGTTATCGAAGAAATTCTTCTCGCAGTGCATGACATCTAGATTGTGACGAATCAAGTTTGTGGACCAATAGGGCAGTTCCCAGAAAATACTCTTTCTCAACCAATTATGCGTCACCCCTTTACCCAAATCCGACAGCCTCAAGCTGCTCCACAATTAACCTCATCTCATCGCCAGATTTCCTAGGAATAGGTGCTTCTAGCCTTTCTTCCCCTAAGTAAAAGGAATTTTTATCGCGCCTCCAGGAATGACCTATGGGCAAAAACCGACGATGGCAATCAAAAAAGCACGGTTTACCGCCGTTTGCCAGTGTAAAAGATTGAGTATCCCCCATACAGTAAGGACACGAAAACCTCCCGTGCGTACTCCACTGAGATAACATTCCGTACGCCGGAAAATCACTAATCGTCCACATCAGGGATGCTCTCAATCTGAAGTTTTCCTTTCTCAAACTATCGAATGTCTCAGTCCCAGTACTCCATAAAACATTCAGTTCGTCAATCAGTGGTCTCAGAAAAACATCCAAATTCTTTCCCGGACTCTCTGGGCCAGAAATGATAAGGCTCAAAAATATAAACTCTGGTCTCATGCAAAGATCTGGAGGAAGATTATACGGCGTGACAAACACTGGCCAACAAGAGTAGCTCTTGCCAAATGAGTTATATGGTATGAACCCATCCGTACATAAACCTAGACGTACGTTCCTGGGCTCTGCTGCAAAATCCGGGTGCGTCCGATCGAAGTGGCGCCATGCCTCTCCTGAAGCTGGGTGGATCATTCTATCTGTAGCCCCTCGACACTTCAAATGCCAAGTCATATGTCGAGCAGTGCCTATAGTATAATACAACCTTTGAAGACGGGGAGTTAAAGGGAAATACCACAATTTTCTCCTCCCGACCTTTGATTTTAAACCGGCCACGTATCTATTTGTCCCGCATACCGGGCATTTGTCTAAGGCCTTATTCGCCTCCCCGTAGAACAAGAAACACTGTTTAGTACAACAATCAATCTTCTCGTAGCCTAACCCCAATGTTCGCATCATACGGAGCATCCCTTTCGTGTCTTTAGGTAACAACTTCACTGTCTCATCCAAGAAACCTTCATTCGCCTTGTTAAAAGCCTTATCAGAAGAAATATTACTCATCTTGTGTAGTGTCTTCTCCCTCAACCACTCAGCGATCCACTGAAGGATAGATGTATTTTTTCTAGGATGAATATTCACCTTTCCTAGATACATCAAATTGTAGAATGCTTTTGCGTCGGGATTTGGATCCTCATTACGCACCTCATCCTCATCAAATCGACCTCCACGTGCATCTACCACCATGTCTCTAAACGAATCATCACAATGAACAGAGAGGTCGGGAATATTGATGTGTGATGTGCTTGGGAGGTCGGGCATATACGGCATGGCAGGCCTTGAGTACTCTTCCCCGTGAAAAACCCAAACGTGATATCCGGGCGTAAATCCTGACTTATGAAGATGATCACGGACCGAGTATTTCGGAAAAAACACTCTATTTTTGCATTTCTTGCACGGGCACCTTATACGGTTTTCTAGATCTAAGAATTCGGATGCTTGCGAAGCGTATTCTATGAACGAACGAACACCAAACACAAAACTTTCTTGTAAATAACCATCGCTATCGAACATATTGTACATCCAAGATTTATCGGCTTGATATTCCATTGTTTATCTACGTTAAAATAAATATTTATAATTTACACTACTAACAATTTTCAATTTAATTAAAACTAACACACACATAATTAATTATAAACAAATAAAATAACAACGTACCTCTTGTAGCGTAAACAAACGAATGGTATAAAAAAATTCAAGAATGTTGTATCCACAACAACAAGTTCCACGATAACGTTTCGACAATACCTATAAACAAATGAAATAAATAAAAAAGCATTAATTAATTAAATAGAAATTTTATAACATTTAAATAAAATAAGACATTTCTAATATTATTAAGGGAGAAAACGTATGTACCTTAAGAGTAAGTGGTGGGGAGAATGAATTATGCAAGTGAAGTGGGGAGGTATTTATAACAAAAAATTTGCAACTTCGCAACCGCCTGGCGGTTGCAGATAACAACGACTAGTAGTTCTTGCAACCGCCAGGCGGTTGCGGATAACAACGTCTAGTAAGTCCGCAACCGCCAAGCGGTGGCCAATCCCCATAGCGACCGCCTGGCGGTTGCAATGGTATGGAGCGACCGCCTAGCGGTTGCAAGGGCGTGGAGCGACCGCTAGGCGGTCGCTTATGCTGGGTATCAGCAACCGCTAAGCGGTTGCTGATAATGTTCATACCATAATTCTTACATTTTCACAACCGCTATGTTTCACAAATTGCTAATTAACCTAATCATAGTTACAATAACTACACTTATAATGTTTGTCAGCAAAATCAAGCTTGGGACAACATAAATGACTACATATGATGATTAGTCGTTGATATATATATAACTCGTCTTATTACGTGTAATCTACTATTTTACTAACTCAATCATAGTCTTGTAATCTTTTACTACTAGTATTCACATGTAATAACAATATTGGAGTTTACTAAACATCAACACATCAAGATACTTACCAAAAATTGATAATTTCAAATATGAACATTATCTGCAACCGCTGAGCGGTTGCAGATAACAAGCTCTAGCGACCGCCTGGCGGTCGCTACTATACATTGCAACCGCTGAGCGGTCGCTTATTGTCATAGCGACCGTCTAGGCGGTTGCGGATGCTGGTCATTTGCAACCGCTTGGCGGTTGCAAATAATATTAATAAATGAATTTTTACTAGTTTGGTTGATTCGTTGTCACGCGTTGTTTGATCATTTGATAATTACATTAAAATAGTTAAAAACAAATCAAATGATAAGATTTCATTGCAAAATTAATCTTGGGGACAACATCATGGACTAATTATGATGATTAGTTTAACATAATATATAGGTGTATCATTGATAACTCGTCAAATCAATCATAATCTACTATTTTACTAACTCGAGCAATAGTTTTGTAGTCATTTATTACTGATCCGTGGAATTAATAATGATATTTCTTATCTATAAACACAAACTCATCAAGATACTTAACAAAAATCACTAATTTTAAACATGAATATTAATTGCAACTGCTTGGCGGTTGCTATATCTGACCATAGCAACCGCTGAGCGGTTGCTATGTCTAACAATAGCAACCGCCGAGCGGTTGCTACATCGTATCATGGCAACCGCCAAGCGGTCGCCATATATATTTGCAACCGCTCGGCGGTTGCCAATTTTGCTGAAATTGGGCGGGATTTGGGGGGAAATTCAAAATTTCACGAAAATTCAAAATTTTCAATACGTTGCAACCGCCGAGCGGTTGCAAATGCTGCTGAAATGGGGGGGGATTTCAAATTTTCACGAAAATTCAAAATTTTCACCCAAATCTTATATATATCCACCATTCTTCCCCTAATTTTTCATTCACAACTCATACACTCTCAAAAAAACTCAAGACTTCATTTTATCTCCAAATCAAAACACAAACACTCTCTTCTATTCCAATCCACAAAAAAATCCAAAAACTTCTTCTTATCTACAAAACAAAATAATCAAACACTTTTTTTCCTTTATATCTTCAACAAAACACCTAAACACTCTCTTCTTTTTTATCTCCAACAAAATACCAAACACTTTTTTTTTTCAATCCACAAAAACTCAAGAACTTCTTGAATTTATATCTTCAACAAAACATCCAACTACTTTCTTTTATTTTATATCTCAAACAAAAATCCAATCACTTTCTTTTATCTTCATAACAAAATACCAAACACCATTTTTTTCCAATCCACCAAAACCCAAATTACCTCTCTTTCATCCCCAAAACAAAACACCAAACACTTTTTTCAATTCTTATCTTTTTGTTTCACTTACTTTTGTTTCACTTCTTTATGTTTGTATGTTTTTCAGTATTGTTTTTTTATTTCGACAAAAAAACAATAATATTTCGGAAATTTCACGAAATATTATTGTTTTTTTTATTTTGAAGAATATTATTTGCAACCGCCTGGCAGTTGCGAGCTTTAACTCGCAACCGCCAGGCGGTTGCCATTTTATGAAGGACTTCGCAACCGCTTAGCGGTTGCCATGTCCGTAAATAAAATAGCAACCGTGTGGCGGTCGCCCCTTCTGGGTGGCAACCGCTGTGCGGTCGCCCTTCAGTTAGCGACCGCTTGGCGGTCGCCCTATAGTTTGCGACCGCCAAGCGGTCACGCATTACGGGTGGCGACCACTATGCGGTCGCCCTAGAGTGGGCAACCGGCTAGTGGTCGCCTCATTATATGGCGACCGCCTAGCGGTAGCCTAGTAACATGGCGACCGCCTAGCGGTCGCCCCATTAATGGCGACCGGCTAGCGGTCGCCCCGTGTCTTGGCGACCGGCTAGCGGTCGCCCCTTTACATGGCGACCGTCTAGCGGTCGCCCCTTCTTTTAGCGACCGCTAGGCGGTCGCCTTGGTGTAAGGGCGACCGCTGGGCGGTCGCAAGGGGCCCACGACGAGGGGTATCCGCGACCGACGCGGCGACTGCCCCGGCGGTCGCGGATACCCTTCGGGCGACCGCCCATGGGCCTTCTGCAACCGCCCGGGCGGTTGCAGATGGCCCTCAAGTCTTGTAGTGTTACAAGCAAAATTCTTGGTAGTACAGCAGTTGCATTTGATGAAACAAATTTACTGTTTATCCATATATCATGTTAGTGCAAAGTGTTTTAGTTGATAGGATTGTTCTATTGCCTTTGAATGTGCGGAGTATTAGATGATTGTTCTATTGCCTTTGAATGTGCGAAGTATTAGTTCATAATAACAGATGACAAAAAATTTGTCGATATATTTGAAAGGGGGTGAATACTTCCCTAAGCCTTTCATGTTAGAATATTTATTTTTTTTGATCAGATTCATGTTAGAAATTGAATTGTAAGGGTAGTCAATTGGCATGAACTATTTTCTAAAGATAAAATCTGAAATCCATATAACAGATACTCACATCACCAATGATGTGAATTGCTGTTAGAAGATACTTATATGCTAGTTTTTCAGCTTATATTCATGTACCTTTGAAATAGATTTCTTATAGTTTCATTATAGGGATAAAAGCATCAAGCCCCCTGAACTATACACGTTTTTGCGACTTGCCCCCTAAACTAATTTAATAAGCGTTTCCCCCCCCTAAACTATGCACGTCTGTGCGATTTGCCCCCTGACCGGGTTTTCGGCTATTTTTTGCCATTCTATGGTCGGAATTTTTCCCCTTACCCGACACATATGTGTTGTACTGATGTATATTAGTAATTGATGACAAAAAGAATGCGAAAAAACACCTCGAACGGGGCATATTCCGGCCAAAATGTGATTTCGTCTTCAGTTTACTTTAGCCGGAATATGCCCCGTTCGAGGCATTTTTTCGCCTACTTTTTGTCATCAACTACTAATATACATCTAGTACAACACATATGTGTCGGGTAAGGGGAAAAATTCCGGCCAAGAATGGCCAAAAATAGCCGAAAATCCCGCCAGGGGGCAAATCGCACATACGTGCATAGTTAGGGGGCAAAGGGCAACCCGGTGCACGAAAGCATCCCCGCAATGCGAGGGTCCGGAGAAGGGTCCCACCACAAGGGTGTATAAGGGGCAAGCCTTCCCCTGTCAAATTTGACAAGAGGCCGCTCCTAGGACTTGAACCCGTGACCTCTCAGTCACACAACAACACCTTTACCAGTGTGCCAAGGCTCCCCTTCAGTTAGGGGGCAAAACGCTTATTAAATTAGTTTAGGGGGCAAGTCGCAAAAACGTGTATAGTTCAGGGGGCTTGATGCTTTTATCCCTTCATTATAACTGGTAACTTTTGTGATGGTACACAACTACATTTTTTCAATTTTAATTTTTTGTCACAAACTATAAAAGGAGAGTTTCTTCTTACTATCTGTTTGTAGTAGGGGACTGAATTGCCTCTTTTACATCTCATATTTGGACCAACAATTTATCTTAATTTTTCTTGTAGGAGCTGAATATTCATACTCTTAACGTCCTAGAATTTGAAACATAAAGTCCTCCTTTCAATACATAATTTCAGAGAAAAAATGGATTCTACCTCCTTCCATCTTCTAACTTTTAGATATCAACCAATCATCTGATCAACTATGTTCGATGGATGATATCAAGCTAGGAATTTCACTAAAATTGGTTAAATGCTAATTAAATAACATATAAGTGGTTGATTTATAGTAAAACCAGAATCATAATTGTATTTTTCATAAATTTTACAATTTAATATAATTATTGTCTCATTTCAAAGGCAATTGGGTCGCCGCCAATTCTCGGTTGTTCAGGCTTCATTGTGAGTGTTTCAAGCACCAATATAAGCCATGTCGTTTGGCTTGCTTGTTTGTGAGACGATAGCGTTTTTTAGGATGGCCTACAAGTTAATCGTGAGCCTCGTGTTTCAATAACTACGCAGCTACATTATAAAGTAGGAGATCAACTGACAAAAGAATAAAGAAAAAGATGAACATACGGATATATATGAGAAGATATATAACAGTACATTTTATTACAAGTTAAGCTACAACCTGAAGAAGAATATCAAGAAACAAAGCTAGCATGGAGATCCAAGGGAATAAAAGAAGGAAGCGTATATTTAAATACAACTTCATTTATGTAACATTGTTGAGGACCTTTCCTGTATTGTTCTTGGGGTTGGAGGACCCCTTGTCCTCCTGTAGTATATTTTTTCCTTTGCTGATCAAAAAAAAAAAAAAAAAATACAACTTCATTTTACTATATTTAAATCCAACACACTGTATATTTTTAGGATGAGGATATTACTTATGAATTTCTAATAAAATTTCAAAAATGATAACAGATTTGTCGATGGCTCCTTGGTCACAAACTGTATGACAATGGTGATATATACAATTAACACTCTCGATATCCTGTTATGATTTATCAATTAGTATTTATTCATAATTATTTCCTGGTTTAAATATTGTTCAGTTTACAACCAAAAAATAACGTTTGATTAGAAAAGAAGAAGGGGCGGATGCAAGTTTTAGCAATATTTTTTCTGGAGTAATTAACAAACGTATAGATGATCTCTTTATGGTAATCCCATATGTGTTAGTCTGGTGTTGCACGAGATGCAGAGACAAGTGAAAAAAATTATTTGTTTATGTATCAAAATAAAACATAATTCAATATGTATTGTTTGTTTGTTAAATACTCCATTTCCCCACTTAATTAGTTGTTCTATCTACAAATCCTTGGTATGATATATGAATAAATCACAAATTATTTTCTTCGCGAATTAAATATATTAATTTTATTCCTATCGAAGTAGCGGTAATTAAGCGAATATATGGTTTATATACATTAATATTTCCCATTTCTGATCAAAATACACAGTTTTGTTAGAAAATATAGGAAAATAACAGAAAGTCTCTTCTAAAAATGGAATTTACCTCAACCAAGGTCGTGAATGACCATTACTTCTATTACATGTCTTGGACAAGAGTGTTTTAAGATTTCTTTTTTAGAAAAGTGATATTAGATTGGAATTAACGCTCAAAGAAGTGCCAGGCGATCGAGAACCATGCATGCAAGCAAAGTTGTCGAACAATATATTGGTGATGGAGTACTACTTAACAAACTTATTCATCATCTCTTTATTATAAAACCCATCGGTAAGGTTTGGAATTACAACAGGAGGTGAACAAACACCTTATTTGTCCAATGAACAAAAGCAACACACAAGTTAACAATGTCCATGACCCAGAACGAAAGAAAAAACCGAAAACAGAGGAAAGCTTAACATAAACACAATTAATAATACTCAATGGATCCTGCTGTAGGTGTAAGGGTTGGCTTACAACAATGGGCATGTGTAACCAGTGGTTTGCCTTCCGCAAGCACCGTTCAAAATGAGGCTTAGAGTTAATGGGACAGTGAGCTTAATGCCTAAGACATTGGCATTGATGGCGGTGCATAGGCAGGCGGCAGCCTCGAGATCGACTAAGCCAGACAAGAGTTCGCAGCAGGGACGGACTGGTGGGGATCCAACGACGACGTTCACGAGATCAAGCACGTTCGCACACACTCCAAGTTGCAGGGCGTCAATAGGGCACGTGGCGGGTGTGGTGGCGTAACTAGAGCTAATCATGGTGAAGAAGAGGACGTTGACGAGAAGCAAAAGGGCACTTCTTGAAGCCATCTTAGTTATAATTAGCTTTTGATGAGAATTTATTTGTTATAAGATATATATGTTTTGCTTCAAGGCAGTGTGATAAATGTACTATGTTAGCCTGGGGTTTTATAGGTGAAGGAGATGATATATAAAATCGATATTTGATCACTGTACCTGTACTATATCTTCGTGGAGGAAAGTAGGGCGCAAATTTTTCTGCTCCATGTGGACACATGGGTGATGAAATATTGATTATCGAACTCCAGCTATAGTTTGCATATATGTGGAGGTACGACTACTGTAGCAAATAATTATACATTAATCATTTTAATTATCAGGGGTCAATTATAATAATTCATTTTTCCATTGGTCCTCTCAATCATACTATCTATAATTTATAACTAACCGTGTTGTTGACAATTGTAAAATATTATTGCTATCATCAACTTGAGGTTTCACAGTTACCCATTTTTACGTAATCAATTTCATCTCGTCTCACTCGTGGATTATATATCTTTTTTTTCAAGTGCATCTTAATTCTAGTTCAGATCTGCTATATGATAACGAAAAAAAAAATACATACTTCTTTGTCAACGATCCAACATTGCTTGAAGACAAAAAATATCCACTGTTGAATCATGCAAAGTCTCAAATTAATTCACTAGCCCTACCAGAAAAGAGTTTCTAAATTATATGGCCGACTGATTTAATTTTTATAGTAGGCATAAAATAAACTTACAACAAATTCAACAGGTAAATAGCTGTCTCTTACAATTACTATTGATCTGCACACAATCACGCATTTGTATAGATAATAAGTTTATAACTAATGTAACATCATTTACAATCACTCGTTGCGGCCCTACACTATTAAATTGTTGTGCATATTTAACCAAAAATCGGGTTTTGTATTCCTAATTATGTATATACATAATTTATTTTGATATTTAGTTTTTGTAAATAGAAAAGTCCAACTGTAATAATCCTTTGTGTCCTACTATTAGTAATCCTTAATATTCTGTTTATACTTTTAAAGAACTTATCTATATAAAGTACATGTAATTTGGTAGAACTTTCACTAATCAATGCATATATCTGATCAATTGGGAAAAAAGTTATTTTCCACCTAAACAATGACCCATTTTTTCACTTACCTTCCTCGACGATTTCGTTTTGTCACTTACCTTCTTCGACTATCTAAATCAAATCACTTTACTCCATCATACATAATTAGACCCTAAATAGCTACTAAACAGAACTTAAGGGGAAGTGATAACCGTGCCATAATATAGATAGCAAAGTGACTTTTTTCCAAAATAACAAAAAGAAAGAAAAAAATAATTGTTATTAGTATATATATCGATGCGAACAAAATAAAAAGTGACTATTACCCTAAACATTACATTAATAAAATTATGAACTGGTTAACATTATATCCCAAAAGTATCAAAGGTCAGCAAATTAATATTAAAATCCCATGTATATTTGATAATTAAATTTTAAATATAAAAAGCTCCTTCCACTACCATTTTTCATCAAACTTTTAAGCTTAATGATATTTATGCAAATAGAAATTCTCAAATTCATCTTACCCAAAAAGCCTTGACCTCACCAGTTGGCCAACGTTGGTTGATTTGAATTAAAAATACTAAAGAATAAAATAGAAGCTGAATAAAAATATTTAATCTTTTATGATGTGTAAAAGCTTATGTTTATTGTGCAAGCATCACTCTTCACTTCAAAGATCAAACCACTTTTGTAGATATGAACATTCGATATATTTTGCAGGACGAATTATCAAAAATGCTCGCTAACTTTTGGTTTTAATCCTAAATGCCCGTTGTTTTCCATCATTCTAAAAATGCCCTGTATCTTTTAAAATTTCTACTAAAAATGCCCGAAATGAATAATAAGCACAAAAAAACCTATTTTCTCTGAAAAATAACGCTAAAAAATGCCCTGTATCTTTTAAAATTCTACCAAAATGCCTGAATTTTAAAACGCGACTTTTTGATTCAGCAGCGCGTCTCTTTGACTCGGATGCCACATCGGATAAAATGTCCGAATTTTTAAAATCGTGCATTTTTGTTAGAAAATTTAAAACTTAACGGGTATTTTCAGCAGGTTTGGAAAAAAATCAGGCATTTAGGATTAAAACCAAAAGTTAACGGGCATTTTTGATAATTCGTCCTATTTTGCATCAATATGGTTTATAGGTTTGTGTGCTTCCATTTTTTTGTGGATATAGTAGTTTTAAAAAACCGTATACGTACTTATTGAGAAAAAAAGTTTATTCTTCTTCATCAACATACGACAACATAATACATATATGAAGCCAATGCCTTATATGTTGCTCCTAATACATCTATTTCATGCTCGTATATTTACATAATATCAACTATTTATCATTTCGCCTTTGTTCTGACTTGTCAATATGGTGGGAATAAAACTTTTATGGAAAGAAAAATATCCTTTGAAAATTAATTTTAAAATGATTTCTTAATCGTAGATATGGATATATATATACATATATATATTGAAAATTAGGATATAGATATAAATATTAAAAAATATTGTTTTTTCCAAAAAAATCAAATTGCCCCGTAAACTACAAGAGAAATAGCCTTTACCGACGGCTCAAAAACCGTCGGTAAAGGCCCTTTTTCCGACGAAAATACCCATTTCCGTCGGCAAAAGCTGTCGGTAAAAGCCGACGGAAAAAAGCTCGTCAGTAAAGAGCTTTTCCGTCGGACTTTTATCGTCGGAAATGCCTTTTCCCGTCGGCTTTGAGCCGACGGGAAAAGGTTTGACCTATACCGTCGGCTCAAAGCCGACGGTATTACGTTTTCCCATCGGTTTTAAGCCGACGGGAATGTATTTAAAATATTTTAAAAAAAATATTAATTAATTAAAAATTTATTTAAATTAATAATTTTATAGTTTTTTGCAGATTTATTTAAAAGAAATCGATTTAAAATCATTATAATATAATATTTTGGCGATTTAAAAAAAAACAATTTAAAATAATTAATTTTATGTTTATTTGTCGATTTAATTTAAAAGAATTCGATTTAAATAATAACATGCACATTTTCAAGCGTTATTATTAGTTTTATTATAATAAATAAAGTTTTGTATTTAAATTAAATTTTTGATAATATAAGTTTTTTATAGTTATTATTAGTTAGATAATGAATAAAACATAAGTAGAAATAAACTAATAAAACAAATAATAAACTCTAATTTTAAGTTAGTGAATATGAATAAATTTTTGTTAGTTATTAAGAATTTTTGGGAGAGAAAGTAAATAGTTTTTGGAGAGTGGGAAGAATGAATGAATTAAGTGGGTAGAATAAGTGGTATTTATAGATATTTACGAGGAGTAGGGGTTATATTAAAAAAACCAAAAAAAAGGGGGTGGAGCGTGCCACGTCAGCGATCCGTGTGAATTATCACACGGATCGCTGACGTAGTGTAATCTGACGGCTTAGAGCCATCGGTAAAGATCTATACCGTCGGCTTAGAGCTGACGGTATAGATCTGATTACGTGTGATTTTATCACACGGATCAGATTTTATCATTTTTTAATTTTATTATTATTATTTTTTTTAAAAGAAAAAGGCTGCCAAATTTTTATTTTTTTTTATTTTTTTATTAAATGGGCCATTTCCGTCGGCCCAAACCCGACGAGAATGGGCTTTACCGTCGGATTTGGGCCGACGGTAAAGCCAGCCCATTTGTACCGTCGGCCCAAAGCCGACGGTATAACCCATTACCGTCGGGATTGGGCCCGACGGTAATAATTGGGCCTTTTCCGTCGGGCCAAAACACTGGGCCCGACGGAAAAGGCCAATTTTCTTGTAGTGTATGTTGAAACTTGCAACCTAAACCTATCGATTACTTTTGTAACAGGGCCAAATTTGATGAACAAATTTATGGACATGTGATTGCATTAAATGGTTAATCTACGACTTAGGGGCAAAACACTCCGTAATCAATAGGTTGTAGAGGTTAATGTTATTTTTAATACGTTTAAGAGTAATAACTTGAAAAGAGAAGAGAATTATGAGGGGTTAGCGCTTTTAACCCAAGAAAACGTACACAATAGTAAGTTAAAGTTATAATTTTTTTTATATAATCTTGCACCACCATTAATAAAATCCATAAATAAAATTTTACCTCCGCCCCTCCGTATTCCCCAAATTCTTTCTTTTCAAATCTAAAGTTTGATCGGATGATTTTGTTGAATACTGTATGATAAATAATATGGTAGACCCAAGATTACTGTTGGTAGTTCACATTATAAGTGGTTAGCAAAATAGTTTAACGTAATCATACTTGAAAGGGTTAGGTGCATTCTTCATATTGCTAACCAGCCAAAAATAGTATGGATTGATGTTGTGAGCATTGTATGCTCCTTGATAAAATTGACGCCCCTCTATAACCTTAAATGTGACGACATCTAGCAAAACATGGTTTGACCATACAAGTGATATGTAATGTATTCAAGTGTTCCCTACAACAATTTATGCTCACATAAAATAAGACAGTTGGAACAGAATCATTTTAAGTGTATGTTCATTAAGTTATTCACATCGTTAAGACCTACAAGCTATTGTTCGTCGAACCTTTTCCCAAGGACTATTAGTCGAGTATGGTCAATAAGGATAAACATAAATAGTTGAGAGGAATTTAATAAAGAAATGAAGTCATTAGATATCAATAATATTTGGGATTTTGATGAAGGACATAGAGATTCAAAGGAAGTATTATGTTTGATCTTTAAATGGAATCGATCAAGTCATAACAGGTGTTGAACACGTTAAATACAAGACAAGGTTGTTTGCCAAAATGTTGATATAGAAGGAAAGTATTGAACACAATGAGGATTTATCCTCAAGTCGGTTCTCTTATTGAGTCCGTAGTTTCTCATTCCATTTTTGGTATTATTTTTAGAGGATCCATAGAACCAAAACCTAAACATAACTTTTATAAAAACTAAATTTAACTCACATATATTTGAAAATGACTTCTTGTCCGCAAATTGTATGACTATTTCAATAAAACTAACACTCTCGATATCCTCTTGTGATTTTGCAAATAGTGTTTACTCATAATTATATCCTTGTTTCATTACTCTTTAGTTTAAAACAAAACACAGCTAATATTTCACTTGAAAGGAAGAAATGCGGATCAAGAGCAAGGGTTTTCGAGCAATATTTTTTGTATGCTAATTAAAAAACGTATAGGTTATATATTTATCGGAAAAATTAATATTTCTGCCCTGTAACTCTACACCGTTAAAAAAAGTGCCCAGTAACTATTAAATCTATAAAAATAACCTACGAATTGGCTTTTTTTGATTTTTTCTGCCCACCCGTTGCCACATCAGAAAAAAAAGCCTACGTGTCAGTCGAGTTGGCTTTTTTGGCACACGCCACATCAATATATTTAAAACAAAAATATATTTTTTGTGCTAGGTGGCTGCCACATTGAATATATTTAAAATAAAAATATATTTATATCCAGAATATATATAAATATATAAAAAAATACATATATTTATGTATTAAAATATATCTAATATATATAAATATATGAAAAAGAGAAAATCATAAATATTATTTATTATTACTGAAATTAAAAATAAATATAAATATATATAATAAATATTATTTATTATTACTGAAATTAAAAATATATATATAAAAAAGGGAAAAATCATAAATATTATTTATTATTACTGAAATTAAAAAATAAATATCAAATATATAAAAAAAATGGAAAAATCATATATATTATTTATTATTACTAAAATAAACAAAAAAAAATGACCACCCCCACCACCCCCGACAACCCCCCCACCTCCAACCCCCGCTGCAACTCGCGGTTGCAGCGGGTGGCGGCGTCAATCGATGCCACAACCACTGCAACACGCGGTTGCAGCGGTGGCGGCATCAATCGACGTCGCCACCGCTGCAACTCGCGGTTGCAGCAGTGGTGGCGTCAATCGACGCCGCCACCATTACAACCGCGAGTTGCAGTGGTGGTGGCGTCAATCCGCTGCAACCGCGAGTTGCAGCGGTGGCGGCGTTGCAGCGGCGGGGTTGGGGGGTGGGGGTTCAATTTTCTTTTTATTTTATTTTTTATTTTTTTTTAATTTCAGTAATAAAAATTATTTTTTCCTTTTTTTATATATATTTATATATATTTGATATATATATATATTTATAATTTCAGTAATAAAAATAATATTTATAATTTTTCTATTTTTTTATATATATTTATATATATTTTATATATTTTAATACACAAATATATTTTTTTATATATTTATATATATTATGAATATAAATATATTTTTGTCATAAATATATTCCATGTGGCAGCCATGGCGTGTGCCAAAAAAGCCAACTCGGCTGACACGCAGGCTTTTTTTCTGATGTGGCAGCGGGTGGGCAGAAAAAATCAAAAAAAGTCAATTCGTAGGTTATTTTTATAGATTTAACAGTTACTGGACACTTTTTTTAATGGTATAAAGTTACAGGGCAGAAATATTAATTTGTCCTATCTTTATCCTATGCCCATATGCGTTGTATGACTTTGCAAAAGATGCAAGGATATTTATGAAATAATATTTTTGTTTATCGATCAAAGTAAAAGACAACTAAAAATGTCTCAGACACATCAATATGTACTGTTTGTTTGGTGAATATTTTATTTCTCCTCTTTGTTGTACTATCTTCATATCTTTACTAAATGGTATATGAATAATTTTACTTGTATTTCATATGAAATCCATATTTCTTCTTATGAAATGTATTCATTTTATACCTATCCAAGTAGTAGTAATGTGAATACGTTTTTACACCATTACATTAATACAGTTCTGAATTGGTTAACATTATATCCCAAAAGTATCAAAGGTCAGCAAATTAATATTAAAATTCCATGTATATCTGATAATTAAGTTTCAAATATAAAAAGTTCCTTCCACTACCACTTTTCATCAAACTATTAAGCCTAATGATATTTATGCAAATAGAAATTCTCAAATTCATCTTACCCAAAAAGACTTGACCTATCAAGTTGGCAAACGTATGTTGATTTCAATTAAAAATACTAAAGAATAAAATAGAAGGAAAGCAAAAATATTTAATCTTTTCTGATGTATAAAAACTTAGGTTTACTGTGCAACTATCACTGTTCACTTCGAAGATCAAACCACTTTTGTGGATATGAACATTCGGTATATTTTGCATCAATATGGTTTATAGGTTTGTGTGCTTCCACTTTTTTGGGGATATAGTAGTCTTAAAAAACCGTATACGTACTTATTGAGAAAAATAGTTTATTCTTCTTCATCAACATACTACAACAGGGCCAAACCTATCGATTACTTTTGTAACAGGGCCAAATTTGATGAACAAATTTATGGACATGTGATTGAATTAAATGGTTAATCTACGACTTAGGGGCAAAACACTTCGTAATCATTAGGTTGTAGAGTTTAATGTTATTTTTAATACATTTAAGAGTAATAACTTGAAAAGAGAAGAGAATTATGAGGGGTTAGCACTTTTAACCCAAAAAAACGGACACAATAGTAAGTTATAGTTATAAATTATTATTTTTATATAATATTGCCCACCATTAATAAGATCTATTAATAAAAGTTTACCTTTGCCCCTCCGTATCCCCCAAATTCTTTCTTTTCAAATCTTAAGTTTGATCGGATGATTTTGTTAAGATACTATATGATAAATAATATGGTAGACCCAAGATTTTTGTTGGTAGTTCACACTATAAGTGGTTAAAAAAATAGTTCAACGTAATCATCCTTTAAAGGGTTAGGTGCATTCTTGCCAAAAATATTATGGATTGATGTTGTGAGCATTGTATTCTCCTTGATAAAATTGATGCCCCTCTCTAACCTTAAATATGACGACATCTAGTGTGTGAGGTAATAAACTCTAAAGTCTTAGAATAGGATTTGCAAATTTCCAATTCTACCTTAACGCTATCTCGGAGAGGCTCACTAAAATGGAACCATAATAAAGCCAAATACAAACTTATTTATTACAGCGAACGCTTTTAAGATTCATAGAGTTTATTATTACAATCCACACGAAACTCAAAACATCGAATACGTAATAAAACACACAATTATTAGAGATTTATTTTTAGGAAGAATACACTTTAAATTTATTTTAAATCCCACACGTCCACAATAGTTTGCTCCAGTCGCCTTGTTAAGCCTTGCTTATTCTGAGGAATGGACAGAGAAAATAAGAGGAGATGTACGTTATTGGTGACTTAGTGAGATTTTCAGTAACAATAATAGATGTAACAAATATGTGAAATTCGATATGGTATGAAAGGAAAAACATTAGAACTGAAAGTTAAAGAATACCAAACGAACAACACGATAATAAACTCGTGCATCTCATATAACATATTCAATCTTCTTTCATCGAGTATACTACCTTGTACCTCTCAACAAGAAGCGACCTTGCAAATAGATCAAGAGACATGCTCAAGTACATGCCAACCTAGCACGCGGTTACAGCCAACTCCTGACTGCAAGCGGTGCCTAGATAAATGGGTATCGAGGGAATTTACTTTAACCGACAACCCTTGCTGCCTAGCAGTAAACCATCTCAAACTCTGGGCCCAACTTCCCAAAGGCATCCCAATGGGTATAACAGATAAACAATAAGCTAGTAACGCGGACATTGTCCGTTTCATTTGAGCTGTATGTCTCGAACACAGTTTGTTGCTCGTTGCACAGTTCAAGAACCAACAAGTGGATTATCACATTGGAGAAATTATTGTAATTATGAAGAATGATTAAGAATCCATGGTCCAAGGATATTTCAACATTAATAAAAGGGATTAGGTTACAAAATGAGATCATAAATAAAAATGATTTTGTTGAAAGAATCAGTTGTTCTCCATTTAGAGTCAAGAATCACAAGTACTTAGTCCAAGTTCCTCAGGCTGGGTTCTAGTAAAAGTATCATAAATCACAGGGCTTAAAAGTATTATAAATCTCACCTGCGACAGTAACTTCGTGTTCGGGAAATTCTGCACTGTCTCCTAAATAAATTTAAATGCATTAATAAATTTAAAATAATAATTAACTTTTATAGTTAGTTATATTTTCTCGTATGTCCTTCTTATCTTTGATTACAATCAAGTGAAGAAATAGAAATAGGACAAATAATCACATTTTAACTCGGTCCTCGTTATTTCACCGTAATGTTAATAGTTTCTTAATAAAATCCGTGTATGAACTATTTAGGCATACTTATTTTATTTTAAGGTTAATTATCAGTTTTAAACTCTTTATTTTAACATGAGACTCATATATAATAATTAATAGAATTTTCTAGGCTTACTACTTATTAACAATACATATTGTTACATATATAAGGAGTTATAAAAATATATTTTTGTAGAATTAATTTAAGATGAAGCTTTAATTATTAACTTGGAAACAAGGTTATATAATCAGGTTATAACTTAGATCATAACACAATTTCACACTTTGATTTGAAATTAAGAAGAAATTAAGTATGAATATATTTTCTACAACATGTAATTAAAAAACAAATCATATTTAATACCTATACTCGACTAAAACTTATAATAAATGGGTTTTAACATATCTTCATGACTTTATTAACTACTACATATAATCAATTTTAATATTAGTATCATTATGCATAGATTAATTTGAAGAATCAAAAGAGATATGCTATTAGGGCTGAAAATTGCAGCAAGATTGAAATTACCTTTAATCGACCCTTCTAATCAATTGCAATTCCAAATATTTTTGAGGGCTTTTGTTCTAAACACACTTAGGAAGATGTGTATAAAGTAGTTTTCCAAAATTTTAAGCCTTGATATTGTTTTTATATCTTTCAAGTTCAGAGGTAAACCTAGAATTTTTTAGAAGAATTATAATTTGAGCTTTTTCTTACAATTTTTGAGTTTAGGAACTTCTGAAAATATTTTATTTGAGTATAGGACGAAAAATGAGAGAACTTTGGTGAAGAAAGCATATGCAAGCTCTTAGGGGATTTTGGTGTTGAATTTTTACAAAGAAAAAGGCTTGTATTTATAGCCAAACTTACATGATTGAGGTAATTAAGTCAACTACTTAGATACTATTTAGATTATTATATTCAAGTATTTTACTGTGCTTTTCCGAGAATTTTCAGCCAAGTTTGATGTAACAATATTTTATTCAAATATATGCTATTATTAATTATATGATCACATAAAATAAGACAGTTGGAACATAAGCATTTTAAGTGTATGTTCATTAAGTTATTCACATCAGTAAGACCTGCAAGCTATTGTGCGTCAAACCTTTTTCCAAGGACTATTAGTCGGCTATGGTTAATAAGGATAAAAATAAATATTTGACAGGAATTTAATAAAGAAATGAAGTCATTAGATATCAATAAAGAATCGATCAAGTCATAACATGGGTTGAACAGGTTAAATACAAGACTAGGTTGTTTGCCAAAATGTTGATATAGAAGGAAAGTATTGAACACAATGAGGATTTATCCTCAAGTCGATTCTCTTATTGAGTCCTATAGTTTTTCATTCCATTTTTGATATCATTTTTAGAGGATCAATAGAACCAGAACCTAAACCTATATTTTATTAAAACTAAATGGACGAATTATCAAAAATGCCCGCTAACTTTTGTGTTTAATCTTAAATGCCCAAATTTTCCAAACCTGCTGAAAATGCCCTGTATCTTTTAAAATTTCTACTAAAAATGCCCGAAATGAAATTTACATACAAAATATTTTATTTTTTTTCTGAAAAATAATGCTAAAAATGCCATGTATCTTTTAAAATTCTACCAAAAATGCCCGAATTTTAAAACGCGACTTTTTGATTCAGCAGCGCGACTCTTTGATTCGGATGCCACGTCGGATAAAAAGTACGAATTTTTAAAATCGTGCATTTTTGTTAGAGAATTTAAAATTTAACGGGCATTTTCAGCAGGTTTGGAAAAATCGGGCATTTAAGATTAAACACAAAAGTTAGCGGGCATTTTTGACTATTCGTCCAAACTAAATATAACTCACATATATTTGAAAATGGCTTCTTGTCCGCAAATTGTATGACTATTTCAATAAGACTAACACTCTCGATTTCCTCTTATGATTTAGCAATTAGTGTTTACTGATAATTATATCCTTGTTTCATTACTCTTTAGTTTAAAACCAAAACACAGCTAATCATGGTGAAGAAGAGGACGTTGACGAGAAGCAAAAGGGCACTTCTTGAAGCCATCTGAGTTATAATTAGCTTTTGATGAGAATTTATTTGTTATAAGATATATATGTTTTGCTTCAAGGCAGTGTGATCAATGTACTAAGTTAGCCTGGGGTTTTATCGGTGAAGGAGATGATATATAAAATGTATCTTTGATCACTGTACCTGTACTATATCTTCGTGGAGGAAAGTATGGCGCAAATTCTTCTGCTCCATGTGGACACATGGGAGATGACATATTGATTATCCAACTCCAGCTAGTTTGCATATGTGGAGGTACGACTACTGTGGAATATAATTATACATTAATCATTTTAATTAGGGGTCAATTATTATAATTCATTTTTCATTTGGTCCTCTCAATTATACTATCTATAATTTATAACTAATCGTGGTGTTGACAATTGAAAATTATTATTGCATGCTATCATCAACTTGAGGTTTCACAATTACCTATTTTACGTAATTAATTTGATCTCGTCTCACTCGTGGATTATATATATATATATATATATATATGTATGTATATATATTTCAAGTGGATCTTACTTCTGCAACTTCATTAGTCACTACAAGAAAACTCCACATTGGAGAAGAAATTATAGGAACAAAATTGCGTTGCTACCTAATTGAAACGACATTTCCGTTCCCATTACTCGTTATCCGTGTTAAAGGAAAAAGCATAGTATACACATAGTAATGGGACCAATATCTGGTTCCCATTGGGTGTTGGTTCCCATTAGTGACACCTCAACGCAATGGGAACCAAACGGTGGTTCCCATTGATTAAAAAAATTAACAAAAAAATTAATACTAAGTAATCGTGTAATTCAGGAAAAAAAAACACCCCTTCATTTAGGGCTTCTTTTTCAGCCACCATCCACACTCCACAGCACCGCTTCTCCTCTCTTCTTTCTCCAAAAAAAAAAAGCCACCATCCATAGATACCTCTCTCACTCTCTGTCGCCTGCCCGCCACGGCGCTACCAGCCCCGCTTCTCCGACCACCGCCACCGCCACGACGAACGACTCCACCACGCCACGAACAACACCACTGCTGCACACCCACTCCACAACCGACTCACCACGACCGCTCCACGACTCCACCACGCCACCTCGCCACCACGCTCCCCGTCTGAATCAGTAATTCTTCAATTTTCCCTTTTTTTCTTTTTCAATTTATGTCCGATTGAGTCCGAATGTCCGATTTAGTTCTATTGAGTTTCGATTGAGTCCAATTGAGTCTGAATCAGTATGTTCTTCAACTTTTGGTTTCGATTGAGATGAATATTAATATTATGATGATGATGATTGGGAAAATATGGATGAATATTGAATATTATGATGATGATGATGGAAATATTAAGAAAATTAGCAAGAATATTATGGTGTTGATTATGGTATCGATTGAGTCTGAATCAGTAAGCTTCATAGGTGGCTTTGCATGGGCTACAAATAAGAATATTATATTCAATGTAAGAACATTACTATTTAATCTCATAAGATTTTATTGGGAGTTGACTTTTTAGTTTGATCATGACAGTGTGTACATGAATCATGATATGTGACTGTGATATTATTCTTAAGTATTTTCTGCTTATGGCTACTTGTGTAGTGAATTGTTGTTATGGTTATTCAATAATGTGTTTGACTGTTTGTTAAATATGCTCTGTTCTTTGATTAATTAGTATGTAATATGTTAATATGTTAATCTGAAATTAGGCTTTGGTTAGTTAATCTCAATTTAGGGCTTGGTTAATCTGATAAATTTGTAGTCAATTAAGTAGATAATTTTCTTCAAAGTTTGACTGAATCTGTAATCTATTTTGATTGTTTAATTAAATTATATAAGTAGATACTTTATATTTATATATAGTACTTATTGAAATTTGTTTCTATCTTTAGATGGTACGAAGGAAGGGCAAGGAGCCAGTGTAGGAAACGGAGGAACCGCAATCTAAATCACGTCCAAATCACGTCCTAAAACACGTGTTCAATCACATCCTGCAGCACGTCCTCGTCCTGCTACCCGTCTTTCATACCGGGGCATCCCTCGGGATACAACGCCTTCTCCTGTGACTAATCCGACAAGAGCGCAAAGTCTGATGACAGAGCCGACTCCAATAGTAGAGCCGACAGTAGAGCCTACTCCCACAACCGAGCTAAGTGTCAAGCCTACTCCCATGGTGACTGATCCTCCAACCGAGCCTACTCCAATGGTTACTGATCCTCCAAATCAGCCTCCTCCCATCACTGATCCGCCAAGAGAGTCGACTCCCGTGACTGATGCGAGAAGAGAGTCAACTCCAGTGACGCCTATGAGATCTTAGGGAGCCACCAACATCCCTGGACATAATATATTGGATAATCCGTGGGATTTGGTCGGCCAAATTCCTTTCGGACTTCTGCCACGGCCTATTGATCATTCACAGCGGGGTTCGACGAAAATGCATCACCAGCTCAGGCTCACACTAACATCCCCTCTCCAGGTTCACACTCGGCTTCAGCTCCTTTTGTTGGGATGGGTGCTTCCTCGAGCAATGCTGGACCATCCACATCCCAATCATTTCAGTTAACCGATACATCCAAGAGCTCGAGCAGTGATGATGATGACAGTGATAGCTCAGGGCAGGAGCATTTAGTGCTTCCTGCTCTTCCTGCGGCGGCAACCTAAGCAACACCACATAACATAGCCTACCGTCCCTGTGATCTGCTATAACTTCACCCGTTCTTGCAGGGGTAGGGAATTTGACCATTTAATGATAGGTTGATGGCAATGCTCGAAAAAGGTTCAGCACTGGCCTTCCCAAGATTGCATTGTATGGGAAAGGTAGATCAATTACGGCGTAATCTGCTAGCAGTGTCTCTCTTTGAGGCGCAGTTCCCAACGAAGTTTGGAGAGACACCATGCCGCGAGGCACTACTTCTTGTCCGCCAAAACCATGAAACGAGATTCTGACTGGCTCCAACCTTTCGTCTTCCAAACCCATTTTCTCCCATGTTGATTTCATCAACACGTTAACAGAACTGCCGCTATCCACCAACACTTTCATCATGCTAAAGTTGGCTATGTCCATTGTTATCACTAATGGGCAGTTCAATTTTCCCACCTGAATGGCTTGAGAGCTTAGCTTGCGCATTTCTGCCGTTGAAAAGGTGATCTCCTCAAGCGGCATCTATTCTATCCTCAAGAGATCCACAAAACCGACAAAATGGTCCGCATCGATGTCCCTTGTGATCTTTTTCCTGCACTTAGCAGAATCTGCACCAACCGGACCTCTTGAAATCATGTCTATTATCCTTTTCCTGATGTTGCTATCTGTTAGTTGGGGATAATCCAACACATGCGGTCTGTCGATCATCTTCTAATTGTCCTTTGTTGGAGAGAGAGACCTATCTCTGTTCGTTTTTCCCTCCCACTCCTTCAAATTCTTGACAAACTCCACGAGGTTGCCATACTTTAACAACCTTTCAATCTCGTCCTTGAGGTCTTTGCAGTCCTCGGTCTCATGCCCATTCTGCTTGTGATATTTGTAGTAATGGGTCGACAACCTCATTGCCTTTGAATCTCTCACTTGTCTTGGCTCTTTCAGCCAACCTTTCCTTTTTGCCGTCCCAAACACTGTCATGATGTCAGTATTCAAGGGCGTATATTGCCTTGGCGACGTATTCCTGTACCTCTTACTCATAGTCTTGTTGTGGTTTTATTCCTCTCTTCCTCTTTCTTTTTCCTTTGGGGCCACAACAACTACAACTTTGGTGGCCATCATTTCTTCGCGACGCACCACTTCCTGTGTGAGCATGTTTATTTCTTCAATTGTTTTTGGTTGCACCCTAAGCAGATCCTCGCTGAATGCCACATTCTTGGTTGCACGAAAAATTTTGTTCTTCACCATTTCCCTTTTGGGACTATCTATCTTGAGCAATTCTGCATTGAAGTGGCTCACGAAGTCTTTCAGGGTTACCCTCTCTCCTTGCACAATAGAGTAAAGATGATCGTGGTCCACCACCATTTTGGATTGGCTGGAGAACTGGTTTTTGAACATCTTTCTCAATTGCTTGTAACTTCTAATGGAATCGGGAGTAATTTTAGGAACCAATCTAGCGCCACTCCAAGTAGTGTGGTGGGGAAAATTCGTGCCTGCACATTTTCTTTGAATCCGTACAAGTTTAGAGTCGTATCCAATTGGAACGGATGATCATGCAGATCAGTCCTCCTATCATAAGTCTTGAGTACTTGAGCACTGGGATCTTTTCGCTGTGCCCCTAGATCTCCGCCTCTATTTCATCACTAAAAGCGGTGCTCCTACGCGCTCTTCCCAGATGTTCCATTCTCTTCTCTACTTTCGTTTTCTCTCTCTCAAGTCTCTCCAACTGCCTGGTCTCTTCAGCTTGTTCCCATCTGGAATCATGACCTCGACTCCCCTTACATCTTCTTATGTCCTTTTATCGGCTTTCTTCACGTCCCCTTGAGTCGTGGTGCCTTTTTGACTGCAGCTCGACCGAGTTTGATCTCTCTATGCGGTCATCTACCTGAGCTTTGTCTCTATTTCATGGATTTGAGGCCTTGGCCACAGATCGCTGCTCTCGCACGCCTTCCCCGCGAACCTCGGGCGGCGGTGTTTGCACTTGTGGTGCGGGCAGTGCCTCAGCCACTGTTGATTGGATCATTGCCAAGACCTCATCTCTAAAAGTGCTTGGCAACGAAGCTGTCGTAGTTGTTGCCCCGGTCGCGCCTGCATCCATCACATGTCGATCTTCTCCAAATGGTCCGGGTAGATCCCGCCTTGCTGGCGTGGGCACCGCAGTTGGTAATGCTGATGGTCCTTCTGTTTATGGGATAGTATGAGATGCTTTTGCTCGTTCCAAATCAGGATTGTTACTCTCTGCTGCTCTGCTTTGCAATCTAGTCCTTCTAGCAGCCATGCCTAATATGCTGGGAAAAAATGGTGTTCTCACAAACGACGCCAATATATTAGTCTAATTTCGTCCAGGTTTCAACACACCTATTAGCTGTTACAATGGGCCTGATTCGTGCCAAAATAATGCTAATCAAATATTAAATCGGACTAGCTTGGTCCGAAATACCTAATACAGGCTGAATAGGCCATAAATGACGTTTTTCTGGTTGACGAATATTTTGGTCTTATTTTGTCTGGGTTACAACACACCTATTAACTGTTACAATGGGCATGACTCGTGGCAAAATAATGCTAATCGAATGTTAAATCAGACTAGCTTAGTCCGGAACACCTAATACAAGCTGACTAGGCAATACACATAAGAATGCAATTAATTTGGTGAATGTTGAATCAGTCTAATTCGATGCAGGTGAATCTCGAATTGGCTGGTAGGTCATATTGCCCCAGTTCGAGAATGATGAATGTCGAATCGGTGATTGATCGAATTGGTTGAAAGTAGCCTTTGACGTGTATCGAATCTGGCCGTTTCAATCGAATGAAGGTCGAACAGGGCAATGTCGAATCAGTGGGGATCGATCGAATTGATGAGTGTCGAACCTCTACGTTCGAAGTTAAGTTGTTGTTCGATGGATATGAATGCATGTTGATAATGTCAGAGGATGGGGTATTTATAAGCCCCGTCCCGCGGGGCCCAATGGTAGGTGAGGAATAAAGATTGAATCATGCCCATTCGATCCTCCCTTCAATACCGAATTCTTTTTGTTCAATATTCAATTTTTGGGCCTTTCTCCCGTGGGCTGGCCCAATAGGATTATTGGGCCTTTCTAAAATACCCCCATAAGAGGTGATTGATCTCGACAAGATATAGCCTCAATATAAGCATCGCTTCACTAGCTATGTTGCTAACTTGAGTATTATTTATTGTCCTAATTTAGTTATAAGTTAACCCAAGTTATTTTTACAATGAATGCTAATATGTGAATTAATTGATTCTCATGTGCTTTTATGTGTGTATCCTTTATAGAATACATGTTGCATCTATTGTTTATCTTTTAATTTCTTTCAATTGCTAAAAATTGGTTGCTATCTTCGCCGTAGTTAACATGTTTTGTGTGTTTACATGAAATGATATTTTTTTTTCATTTTTGATGAAACAAATGGCAGGTCTATGTAGAACTTGATCCCACCTCACTGCAAACTGAATTAGATAAGCTGGACATATGTCTTACTAAGTGAAAGTGCAAGGTATTCTGGAATCAATGTTATGCGATGTTGGGACATTATTGATTATAACATTGGAACCAGAGAACCTGCATGCAATCTGTTATTTAACTGCTTTATTTTAGTTTTGCCTTTATTCACTAATTAATCAAGTTTCACGGTTTAGTTGTTTATGTTTATGTCTAGGAAGGTATCTTAATCATAAGGAAGAACTTTGGAAGATTCCTTACTTGAAATTTCCATAATTCAAGTTGAGAATAATAGTCAAGTCAACACGGTTTCAGAAAAGGAAACAATTGGAGTTCCACTGCAACTAGGATTCTTTCCAGGAGTAATCCGAATTGAAGAAGATGTTCTTACCTTATTATAACTCTAATAAAGGGAAAAACTATTCAAGAAAGAGGCCGAGTTCAAAAGGAAGTCCAATTCAACAAGGAAACAACAAGAGTTACCAAAACTGTGAACAACACACCTTGGAGTACAAGTTTCAAGAAACCTGTATATAGGTGTGAAGTTCATCAAGATAATTACAATAGTGCTAAATAATCCAAGAGACTAATCATACGTTGTATTGTCTTTGTTTTGCTTTTGCGAAGTTTTTGCATCAACTATTTTAAGTCTAGTTCTTAGAAGTTAAGTAGTTCGTGCTTGTCTGCTTCGTTGAGTCCGATCAACAAAGAGCGTGAGTGAATTATTGTGCGGAACGTTTTGTTAAAACCATTTTTGGTTATTTTGCCTAAGGCTAGGAAGTTTTTAATAATATTGAAAACTACTGAAAATTACATCTTCTTCCGTTCTTTATTTCCGCTGCATATTACTTTAATCAAGAAGATCATTAAGGAGTTAAGGCAACGCCAGCTTAACTCTCAAAGTTGTTGTGTGAATCCAAAATCCGATAATTTCAATTGGCGTTAGAGCCAAACACCGACTACACTGGTGGTTTGGAGGCAATACAACACAATGGACAATGTTAATCCTAATACCAACATGATTCCAGTTTAGGATAGTTCCAATTATGCATACTGGAAGATCAGGATTCGAGCTTGGTAATCTGTGATCAATGGATATTCTCTTCCAACATTACCAAGAGATGGTGAAGGTGATCTAGTACCAAAACCAAAAGTAGAATGGACATCAGTAGGGGTAAGTCTCTATAACTCTAATGAAAGAGCTCTTAATGCTATTTTTAGTTGGGTTAATCATCACATGTTCAAGTTAATCCAGAGTTGTACAAAAGACAAACATTCTTGGGACACACTTGAATTAGATTGTGAAGGAGACTCTACTGTTAAAGATTCTAAACATAGACAACTGCTTCAGCAATTTGAAAAACTTGAGATGGGTGAGGACGAAAGTGTTGATAGTTATCTTGAGAAAATTCTTGATATTGCTAACCAATGTGAAAATCTAGGTTTCTCTATGACTAATCAAGAGATGGTTTATAAAGCAATGAGAACAGTGTCATCTAAATTTGCTTTCAAGAAAATTGCAATAAGTAAATCTAGGAACCTTGTTAATCTACAGTTTCAAGTCTTGATGAATTCCTTAGAGAATTTCAGATGGAGTTTTCCTCACAACCTAGCAAACATAGGGCTGTTGCTTTAAGAGGATCAGGTCTTGATAATGAAAGTGATGATGAGTGTGAATTGATTTCTTCAAACTATGGTAAAATTACTAAGAAATTCAATAAGCTGAACCTTAAGGGAAAAGGTAAAGAAAATAATCTTAGTAATATTTCTCCTGGTTATAAGATATTACCTCCTTAGTTTGTCAAGTACATGTCATCTAAAGCTACTTCTTTAGAAGGTGATAAGTTAAAAGATGTTCAATGTTTTGAATGTAAAGTATATGGTCACATGGCTAATGAATGTGCTAACACTCTTAGAAAAAGAGGAAATTCTCATTGGGTTTGTGTAGATGATATCAATGAAGATGAATTTAGTTCTGGAGAAGCTGAAGAACAATCAGAAGAGATTCACACTGCTGTGCTACTCACTCAGATTGACTGGACACCAGAAGACTCCCAGAACTGCCTCAGATCTCAATGTTACCCCAACATTCAGAATCCAAGATCAGAACAGAAGACCTTCTTTGGAGATTAGGATGAATATAATACTAATATTGAACCCAATCTTGTGTCTAACAATGATGAATCCAACTTTAATTGTTTTCATGGCTCAGTGGATCTAGATGAAGAATATTTTCTTGAAGGTGAAATGTCCGAGGAATAAATCATTGAAGACCTGAAGTCTACCTACCACAAACTGCTGCTTGAGAATCACAAACTCATCAAGAGCAACAAAAGCTTGAAGGAAGAGATTGGATGCATGAAGGAAATGCTGAAACAGTATGAGAAAGACCTTGACAAAACTGAAGCTGAACTGAAGGAGATTAATGTAAAATTTGATAAAGCTGAACAAACCATTGCCAAATGGAACTCATCTACTTCTAACCTTGATGAAGTGCTGAATATGGAAAATCAAGGTAATAGTGGTTTCAGCTATGTTGAGAAACCTCCCTCTGAAGATGCTAATTCTGCCTATTTGAAAGCTTGTGTTATCAAGGAAAGTAATAGGTTGAGTTGTGAAATTCCTTCCAACACAGTGAAAAAGACTACTTTTATCTGTCAATATTGTTTTCAACCTGGTCACATTAAGCCTTATTGTAAAAAATATAAAATTGTGATTGAGAAGAAAAGAGTAATTAAGAGTAGTACCAATGTTGGGAAAACCTCTGATCTGAATGTTATCCCAACATTAGGTAACAATGCTGAAGGATAGAAAAGTAGAACTTGGATTGAAAAGAAAAAAACTCCTAAGATTAAGACTGTTTGCAATGGTGTCTTTTCTCAAGGATGTGTTGTTGGTTGATTGATTGAAAGCAAATTTAATTAGCATAAGTCAACTTTGTGATGATAACTTGCTAGTTACTTTTGATAAAAGTTCATGTGATGTATTTAACAGTGACAATGTCTGCGTCATGACAGGTACAAGATCAAAGGATAACTGCTATCTTGCTCAAGATGAAGCAGAGTACTACCATGCCAAGGTAGATGAATATGTCATGTGGCACAAGAAGTTAGGACATGTGCACTATAGAAACCTGGAGAAACTACAGAAGTTAGATGTTGTAAGAGGTCTACCTAAGTTGACTAGTCCAGGTGAAATTGTTTGTGAAAACTGCCTAAAAGGTAAACAAACAAAAGTTGTTCACACACCATTCTAGGTACAGAGTACTAACACTAGAACTAATAAGTGCTTTGAATTGCTACAAATAGATCTCATGGGCCATATTGAGGTTAGTAGCCTGAATGGTAAGAAGTATGCTTTTATTATTGTTGATGATTTTTCAAGATATACATGGATTAAATTTTTGAAAGAAAAATGAGAAGCATTCAATACATTCAAGATGGGATTAAATTTTCCATGAGTTTTCTACACCTAAGACACCTCAGCAAAATGAGATTGCTGAGAGGACGAATAGAACACTTAAAGAGATGGCTAGAGTGATGTTAAATTCTAGAAATTTATCAAAGAATCTCTGGGCTGAAGCTTTAAATAATGCATGTCATATTAGTAATAGAGTTTATCTTAGACCTGGTACTACTATGACACCTTATGAAATCTTGAAGGGTTCAAAACCAACTGTTGCACATTTTCATGAGTTTGGAATTGACTGTTATTTGCTAAAAGATAGAGATTATTTGAGCAAGTTTGATCCCAAAAGTGAAAAGTATATATTTGTTGGTTATTTTCCTAATAGTGCTGCTTTTGGGGTCTACAATCCAAGACTGCATACTATTCAAGAACCAATTAATGTCATTTTTGATGATTTAACTATTTCTGCAGGTACTAAAGAAGTCAATGTTTTAGATGTTGCTCCGATATTGGACCCAACATTGAACACATAAGCTGGAGATGCTGAACTGAAAACTGGAACAAATGTTGACTTAACACCAAAAACTCCTAATGTTAGGCCAACATCAACGTTTTCAGATTCAGAAGATGAAATAGAGAAGAGATCCTCCTGCTAGGATACAAAGAGATCATCCAGCCACCCAGGTAATTGGACAAATTACTAAAAGGGTGAGAACACGCAACAAAGAAACGATTAATTACAGGGATATGGTAAGGTTGTGTGTTTGTATGTCTTCTTCATGTACTGTTGAAAATGCATCTTGTTTTGTGTCCTCCATTGAACCTAAGAATGTAACTGAAGCTCTTAAAGATAGTTACTGATTAATGCCATGCAAGAGGAACTCTTACAATTCACCAAAAAATAGAGTTTGGAATCGTGTGCCTAGGCCTTCACATGTGAATGTAATAGGTACAAAATGGATTTTCGAAAATAAAATTGATGAGAATGGTGTAATTATGAGAAGCAAAGCTAGGTTAGTTGCACACGGTTATACTCAGGTAGAAGGTATAGATTTTGATAAGACTTTTGCTCTAGTAGCTAGGATAGAGTCTATTCGATTACGTCTTGCTATTGCTTGCTGTGTTAAGATTAAACTAGACCAAATGGATGTTAAAGGTGCCTTTCTTAATGGTTTGATAGACAAAAAGGTTTATGTTGAACAACCTAAAGGCTTTTCTGACCTAAACATCCTAACCATGTGTACAAAATTGAGAAGGCTTTATATGGCTTAAAACATGCACCTAGAGTTTGGTATGAGAGACTAACTGATTTTGTGTTAGGTCTAGGTTTCAGTAGAGGAGATGGAGACAGAACATTGTTTATCCTTAGAAAAAGCTCTGATATCTGTATTGCTCAAATTTATGTGGATGATATAGTATTTGGTTCTACTCAAAAGTCTACTTTAGACAAGTTTGTTGAGTCAATGACAAGAACATTTGAGATGAGCATGATTGGTGAGCTTAACTACTTTATGGGATTACAAGTGAAGCAGCTGGAGAATGGTATTTTCCTAAACCAGGAGAAGTATGCAAGGAATCTAGTGAAGAGATTTGAGCTACATAAGTCCAAGCCTTGCAAAACTCCTATGTCCTCTTCAGTGAAGATAACGAAAGATGGCACTGGCAGCAATGTTGACCAAACATTGTATAGATCCATGATTGGTAGTTTGCTGTATCTCTCTGCCTCTATACCTGATATCATGTTTTATGTATGTGTTTGTGCTAGGTACCAAGCTGATCCAAGGCAATCTCAGTTGATTATTGTGAAGAGAATTCTAAGATATATGTCTGAAACTTCACATTTAGGCATTTAGTATTATTATGACACTAACACTTACCTTGTGGGGTTTAGTGACTCTGATTGGGCTGGTGATGTGTATGACAGGAAATCCACAAGTGGGGGCACTTTTTACTGGGGAGCAATTTAGTTTCATTGTATAGTTAGAAACAGAACTTTGTTTCATTATCAACACCTGAATCAGAATATGTAGCTGCTGGCAGTTGTGTTACCCATCTTGTATGGCTCAAACACATGTTGTCAGATTATGGGTTAGATAGTGACACTCTCCTGATGTTCCGTGACAATCTAAGTGCCATCAGTATCTATAGGAATCCTGTCCAGCATTCTAAACTAAGCATATAAACATAAGACATCATTTCTTGAGAGATATGGTAGAGGACAAAGTGATCAACATTGAGCATATTGAGACAACAAATCATCTTGCTGACATGTTTATAAAACCTTTAGATAGTGAGAGATTCTCCAGCTTGAGGAAATCTCCTGGCATGTGCAATATGTGAGAATGTGAGATCACCAATGTTGACATAACACCACTGTCTAGCACTAGTTTAATGGTTGTGGTGTAGTAGGCATTTCGTTGTTTTACTTGGTTGAATTTATTTTCTTGTGAGTCTCATTTACTCTTTGTTTTTTCATTTTTGGTTTGTGTGGTAGAACTCTTTGATGAACAGCTTTTTCTAGTTATCAATTTCACATCTTTGTTTTGAAAAAGTAATAAAACTCTTCTATTTGTCCGAGGTTGTGATTGCCTAACATATGGAGAAGCTGGGGTACACAAAGTTCACTACTTTGATGTGTATTCGGTTGTGTCTTATTCATATGAAAGGTGTACATAACATGTGGAGAAGCTGGGGTGCGTGATGTTGAAAACTTCAGTGTTACTCAGTTGTGCTTATTTACATGTTTCTATTTGTTTGGCCAAGGAACACATGAGGGTGATCCTTTCAACTAGGGTGTTTGAGGTTTAGATTTCTTACACTAGGTAGCACTGATCACTTGGTGAATTCTCTTGAATGCAGGTTGGTAAACAAGTATGCATAAGGAGTTGAGGTGTTGGGGTGCATGATAAATGAATTGCCAACATTCAAGGCCTTTTTGACATTAGCTTTGTGTTGTTACTGGGGTGTGTGGGCTTCAGGCTGCCCTCATTCAGTAGTGACATTAGCTTTGTGTTTAGCAACCTTCAGTTTTGGTTCAGATGAGAATAAAGATTATAAACAGATGTGAATTTTGCTGGTTTGAGGAGTTCTTCATAAGTGTTTACCATCTTCCTATTTGACATTACATTGTTGCATTCATGTTAGAACTGCATTTTTTTCTTTCTTGTTGTTGTGTTGTGTCAGTTTGGGCTTAGGGGGAGTATAATTAATGTGTTGCGGCATACACTTTTGGGTGACATATTGCAGGTGACACACTTTTCTGGGACTTTCTATGCTGTGGAAGTGAAATTTTACCTAAATTCATAACTGCTTATCTTTGTGTGTTTCTTGTTATCTATGTCTCTTACTCATGATTTTGATATAAACTTTATGTTTGTGGTACTCACTTGCTATATTGGTTAAGTTTCAGATGTAATTTTGGATGTATCTCAAGCTTTCACATGAATTTACCTTGGTGAAGCCCTGTACCTCCACCTTTTGGTTTGAATGTTCCCAACATTGTGCACTGTCGTAGGCCAACTTTAAAAATAGGAACTTATAAGTTTTCAAATTTTTGAAAACCGCTCAAGTTACTTGTTTCTTAAACATTGACACGTGTGCGGGAGAAAACATAGTGGGATGCTTTTAATTGTTTAACGATCATTAACTACCCACTAACATTCACTCTCTCTCCAATGCTCACGATTATATTAGGAATCACAACCCTAATTTCCTTACTTGTGCTTACAATTTCTGAAAATTTACACTCTATTCTCAAAATTCTCTAAATTTTTCTTTGCAAATATCTCTTAACAATGGCGAGAAAGTCTCCTATGGATACTCTTGCAGATCTTTCTTTGAATAGTGAACCCACTGCCTCACGCACTTGCTCTCACACTAGAGGAGATGCTGCAAAAC
The DNA here is from genome assembly GCA_948329865.1 of Linaria vulgaris. NCBI lineage: Eukaryota > Viridiplantae > Streptophyta > Magnoliopsida > Lamiales > Plantaginaceae > Linaria > Linaria vulgaris. The sequence goes on from OX415251.1 coordinate 43,545,240, forward strand.
CAGATGATGGTGCAAAGCAAAAGACGATTCACTATGAGTGACGAGGAAAGAAATCCAACCAGGGAGAATCGACTACAAATGTTGAACCAACATCTGAGGCAACCACTCCAATCATCAATGAACCTGATATTGAGGTAAATATGGATGAACCTAACTCTGAGATTAATGTTGATATATCTGTTGGGGGGGGGGGGGGGTTGCAGAATTTGTGGATGAGTTGGTGAATGAGTTGATTAAGGCTCAAAAAAAGAGCAAGGTGTCTGAACATTGTGAGGGGTAAAAAGATGTCGGAGTCTGCTAAGAGACATGCTGAGGCAAGGAAAAGGAAAATTGAGAGATATGCTCAAACAAGAGCTGCTGAAGCTGAGAAAAATGCTAAAATAGAAAAGAAAGCTGCCGAGAGAAAGAGGAAAAGGAAACAGGTTTTGGAAGAGGAAATCGAGGTTGTAGATGTTGAGGAAGAAGTGGAAGACGAGGAGAAAGATAAAAAGAAGTCTGATGAAGAAGAGGAGGATGTTGCTGCAGATGTTAAGGCAACATCAAGAACAGAGGAATATTCAGATGGACTGTATGTGATTTACCTGAAGATGAGGAGGACTACTATTCTCTCTATTACCTTACGAAAGGTTTAGAGAAGAAGCAGGATTCTTTCAAAAGAAGGGAAATTCACCTTGAAAGAGCTGTAGCGATGGCCAGTTTCAAAGAACACAAAGTGTTTGACTTGCTTGAAGCAAGAGGGATTCATCAATCTGTGATGTAGTTGAATGATGATGCTCCTGAGACTGTTATGGAATTCTACCTGAATCCCTCCAAGTGGATTAGAGATTACAGATGTCCAAAGTATGGAAAAGCTTGGGTGAGGTGGAGAGTATTCAATATTGAACCCCACACTATCAATAAGATTTGGGGATTTCCACTTGTTGAAGAATCAGAGGACCCTTACTACAATGATGTGATTGAGGATTTGACACGAGGGTTGGTCAAAGTTTGGAAAGATGCTCTGCCAACTACAAAACTCACTTCCCTTAGTGCTATCTTACACGAGATTGCATGCTTCAACTGGTTGCCAAGTAAGAATGTTACTGTGCTAACTAAGAAATCTGCAACCTTAGTGTACAAAATCAAGAATGTGCTAGATGTGAATATGGGGGAGAGAATTCTAAAGTCAATGTGTGAAGTTGCTGGTAGGAAGAATGGCAGGCTGCCTTTTCCCTCACTCACTCAAGCAAGGATTGAAGACGAGTCCAAAAGTAGGTTGGAAGAAGAATGATACGGAACTTACAATCCTTCCAAGTTACTTGTCTGGATCAAGAGTGAGAGATCTTCCCTGTAACCCAAAAGGAGTGGTAAGACCAAGCAAAGAGAAGAAGAAGGCTCAGGAGTTTGCCGGAACCTCAGTGCCTATGTCCAAAGATGAAGAATGCATGGTCATAACCTCAACTTTTGTGGATCATCTGTTGAATTGGTTTAGGGGGCATATTGCTGAAACTCAGAGAGAGATTGAGGATAAGAAGAAGCATCTCAAAGAGCTGGAAAATTTGGTGAAAATTTTGGAGAAACTCCCTTCTTCACAAAAAGGGGGAGAGTATTGTTCCAATTTTTTGTTTTGGTTTTCTAGTTTTCTGTTTTGGCTTCTTTAACTGTTGTTATCTTTGTTGTGTTGCTGGTACATTATCTTCATATGTTTTGATTTGATCAAGGATCTTGTTCCTTGTTATTAGATATGGTCTGTAAGTCTAAGTATGGCTACATTTTGAACTGCTCTGACTGCTGTTGTTTATGAAAGCAAGTTTTGAACTATTTTTCTGTTTAACTTTTGATGCAGAAAACTCACTGGTTTCAATGTGGAGGCAACATTGATAAATGTTAAACTCTGAACATTTTAGATGTGATGATGACTATAATAAATATCTTTGTTATTTTAACTTTGAATATGTTAGTTTGCATTGAGGGGGAGCAGTTTAGTAGTTTTAATTTGTTTCTTGTCGATTATTAATTTCTTGATATAAGACTTGATTGAAATAAGTATTGGTTTTGTGAAGAAAGGCAAAAAGGGGAAGATTGAAAGGGTAAGGTATTCTGGAATCAATGTTATGCGATGTTTATGGCCAGGAAGGTGTCATAATATAAGAAAAATCTTTGGAAGATTCCTTAGTTGAAGTTTCCATAATTCAAGTTGAGAACAATAGTCAACTCAACACGATTTCAAAAAAGGAAACAATTTGAGTTCCACTGCAACTAGGATTCTTTTCGGGGTTACTCCAAATTGAAGAAGATGTTCTTACCTTATTACAACTCTAATAAAGGGAACACTTATTCAAGAAAGAGAGCGGATTCAAAAGGAAGTCCAATTCAACAAGGAAACAACAAGAGTTACCAAAACTGCGAACAACACACCTTGATGTACAAGTTTCAAGAAACCTATATATAGGTGTGAAGTTCATCAAGACGATTACAAGACAATAGTGCTAAATAATCCAAGAGATTATCATACGTTGTATTGTCTTCGTCTTACTTTTGCAAAGTTTTTGCATCAACTATTTTAAGTCTAGTTCTTAGAGGTTAAGTAGTTCGTGCTTGTCTGCTTCGTTGAGTCCGATCAATAAAGAGCGTAAGTGAATTGTTTTGAGGAACGTTTTGTTAAAACCGTTTTCGGTTATTTTACCTAAAGCAAGGAAGTGTTTAATAATATTGAAAACTTCTAAAAGTTACATCTTCTTGCGTTCTTTAATTCGGCTGCAAATTTCTTTGATCCAGACGATCATTAAAGAGTTAAGGCAATGCCAGCTTAACTCTCAAAATTGTTTTGTCAATCCACGATCCGACAATTTCACTAAGAACGCAAAAGCTTTAGTTTTGAACATGTATGCTCTGATTTGGGGACTTGTATTTTTATCTTATATGCGTCGTATACGGGAACTGTGTGGCTGACTCTACTGTATGGTATTGTTGCGTATGGATTTAGAAACTTTGATTTGACCCTAGATGTAGATAGGTAAATAGCTAATTAATTTTATGGCTTCTGTTTTTATCTGAATGATGGATAAAGCCTTTGTATGGTTTGTGAATATTAATATGAAGATCGATGTTGTCACTTATAAAAAACACCAGGAGAGTATCAGAGTTGGACTAGATTAACAAAGAAGACTTGGCCACTTTGAGAGCGGAGTTGGAAGCCGCGCAACGCGAGTTGAGGGGGTCGAGACCTTTTGCTTGAGTCTTTTGTTCTATTCTTCATTTGTTTGCTTTATTTTGTTTTGCTTTTGTCTTGGACTCGTAGTATCACCAAACTTTGAGATTAAATAAGATATTTGCCTTTATTTATCTTGCTTTGAGTTATGCTTTCGAATTTGGCACCATCTTTATTTTCCAGGAGTATAATGCAACAAGACTAACTTAAGCAAAGTTCATGACTGAACTTAGAAAACTTCTAAGCTGCTCGGATCCCAAAGCAAGCAATTATTATCCCTCAGCTCCAACGCATCACATCGAAAGAAATCCCTGATCTCACTCTCGATATAGTACTCGATATCGAGATAAACCTTGTGTTCTATTGATATATCGTACCACCACACTACTGATATCACATCGAGAGGCATCCTAGATATCACGTTGAAGATGATCACCGATATACGTCCGACCTAATCACCAATATACCCTTGCCGTCCAAGCATCAAGGCGTTAGTTCGAGGTGTTCCGGACCAAGTCTACGCGAGATACATAGTGTAGGCCTGATTTGAGATAGACTCGTTGTATTATTGGATTACCCACTTGTAACCGACCCACATATAATATATAATACGATCTATTGTCAAATCAGTTGCGCCGTCTGTGGGAACACCAGTTCCCGAACGAGGACGTTAAAATGCAAGGAAGGAGGACACGATCTGAATTTAACATATCCATGACCAGAAGTACGAGGATTGAGGACACGCCACTCCCTCAATGGCCGACTGACCAAGAACAGACAATGACCCAAGCTGAGATGGAGCTTCCTCCAGCACAAAGTGAACAGCGACGTAGACGCGGGCCTGAGAGGCCATCGCGAGCCACGAATACAGATCCACCCACGGCCGCGCCGAATACGGCGGGACCCACTACTGAGGGCGCGACCACTGAAAACCCGCCGATGGATGTCCCAACGACCGAGGTGCCAAACGCGGATCTTTCCGGCTCAGAGGAGATGATGGCTGCGGGACAAGGCGTCGTTCCCCCTGCCGCAATAACCCCGGATATGCTAGCGCAGATCAACGCTTCTGTAAAAGCAGCGCTTGATGCTATATTGGAGACTTTGCTGCCGCGCATAGTGGAACGACGGACTAGGGATGTTCAAGCAAGGCCCCATGAATCCAGGATGGATGAGTGGAGGATAAGGCAAGAGCGAGGCGAAAAGGAGATCCCGGAAGGGGGTCGAAGGGACAACACTGGAAGAGGGCACTTGACAAGGGCCAGAAGTGAAGAGAGGGCAGGAGTAAGTGATGATACAGAGAGTGGCCAGAGAGCTAGGAGGTTGGAGGAGGACATACGTAACATGGTAAGGGAGACATTTAGAATGACTAAGGACATGGAATCCGGAAGAAGGAACGCAAACCGTGGAACGAAAGCAGTTGGATACCGACAGTCGTTGACTATTTTCTGTTGTGAAATCGAGAAAGAAGTGTTGAGCAGAGGAGACAAGATTCCGACTATAAAACCATATGATGGGAAGAGTGACCCAAGGGATCGCATCCACGATTCGGAGAGCCTCTTGATAATGGTAACAACACTAATAAGAGCGGCATTAGACTGGTTTAACAGAATCGAAGCGGGATCTATCTCTAGCTTCGAGCAGATGAAAGAGAGGTTGGAGAACCACTTTTCCAGTCAGAAGCGAATGAAGACAAGCATGTACCATATGGAAGCGTTAAAGTAGAGAGAGAGGGAAACTCTCGGGGAATTCATGAACATATTTAATGAGGAGCTACTGAAGGTGGACAACCCCTACGGAGGACAAGTGTTACAGACCTTATTCAAGGCAACGACCCACAACAGATTCGCCAAAGAACTAATCAAGGTCACAGAACCTACCATAAATCGGATAAACGAGTTGGCACATACCGTGATTTATGAAGACGCAATGATGGCAACTAAGCTTAGACCCCAGGAATCCGGCAGGGAAAGGGGTAGAGAGGCATGGAACGGGAACAGGGGAGGAAGACACAGGTCACCAAAGAGATATACTCCCCTCAACCAGGACATCCGCACCATCTTGGCCATCGCACAAGGCAAGAACTGGCTAAATGCGCCTCGGAAAATCTAGGAGACGGATTTCACCAAGAAATCTAGGCGCTACTGTGAGTACCACCGCCAGAAAGGCCATGACACGAGGGATTGCTATGATCTGAAGGATGAGATTGAGAGGTTGATTAAGGACATGAGGTTAATAGAGTTTCTTAAGGTGGACGGGCGGTATGCTGAGTCGAGAGAGCGTTCCCAATTCCCAAAAAGGGAGGGGCTCAAGGCAATCGAGAGTGGACAAGGACGCAATGCAATAGATGATGCACCTTCAAGGGGTGATTAATGTGGTAAGCGGTGGGACTGCGGGAGCAGATTCCACCAACCAGAGGAAGAAGATAACCCGTGGAGTGAACGAGGACCGTTTCGTCGGATTCACAATGCTGATTGAGGAGCTTCCAGACGAGGTTATTAAGTTCTCCAGCATGTACCTCCTTGATCTCAACCCCGAAGCCATCCAGGCAGGCAAGCTAGACTGCCCCTTGGTTGTTAAGCTTGATATCGCTAACTACACTCTACACAAAAGTACTCATAGACGATGGAAGTTCAACCAATGTTATATTTGCACAAGCTTTGGAGAAGATGGCACTCAGCCACCATGTAATTGAACATGTCCATACGCCACTGGTGGGATTCGGTGGAGCAGAAACAATTCCCCTAGAGCAAGTGAACCGGCCCACATCATTTGGACAAGAACCGCACATGCGAACTATCAATATTCAATATATGATCGTGGACCAACCATTCTTATACAATGTCATAATCGGCAGGCCGGCCTTGAACGCGATAAGAACGGTGGTGTCCACATTCCACCAGAAGGTGAAATTCACAGCAGGAGGAGGGGTCGGAGAAGTGGTCGCTAACCAGGAAGAGGCTTGGTCCTGCTACATCACTTCTCTTGCGTTGCCAAGAATTAGAGAAGCGGAGGAAGAAGCAATCGGGCCAAATCAGGGTCAGAAAGCTATGGAATAATTACCATGAGAGACAACCAGTGCAATCGTTTAAGTTTCCTCAGTTTTTAAACTATACTTGAACAATTGAAACATTGCCCCATCGTGGGTTAGTTTGTAAACCTAAAACAGGGGGAACTATGCCGGTCTGATTCCCCATTCAACGGGATGCGTAGGCGGGCTAGGTTTACCTAGCCCTCGACCATTATCTTTTATTTTGCCTCTTCCAGGGTCGGCATGTAACTAAAACAGGGGGAACTACGCCGGTCTGATTCCCCACTCAGTGGGATACGTAGGCGGGGATATGTCCTAATCGGATCGTGCAGAAGTGCAGAGAATTGCACGGAAAATTTGGGGAATATTCATGTAGATATACGTTTAACACATCGCCCTCTTACATGTACATAACTCGAACGATCATACATCACTATGTCCAAAAAGTACATAGGGAATATTAAACCCTCGCCTTTCAAAAGAAGAGATTCAGGGGACATCGCCCCCGATTATTCAATATTGTCCATCTAAACAGGTACAAACATGTACAACAGGCACGTTAGAATTCTCGGATCGAGGGAACATTCTGCATATAACACATGTGCATCATTTCGTGCTTTCATATAAGTTTTTGCATCGAAAAACCTTTCTTCTCTGTGATGTTTTACAGGGCCTAACGACCCATAGACTCCACGACGACAGAGTCACCAGGGACCATAAATAAAAAGACAAAAGGAAGGCTCCAACCCATGAGCGGTAACGGGTTTCCCTATGATAACGGGCGGGCTCCTACCCATGAGTGGTACCGGGTCACCTACGAAAAAAAGCTCATACCCATGAGCGGTAACGGGTTCCCCTATGATAACGGGCGGGCTCCTACCCATGAGTGGTACCCGGGTCACCTACGAAAAAAAGGCTCCTACCCATGAGCGGTAACGGGTTCCCCTATGATAACGGGCAGGCTCCTACCCATGAGTGGTAACGGGTCACCTAGAAAGAGAAGAATATCCGTTGTGATAACGGGGTTGATCCTAAACATTTGAGCAGAGCGGGTTCCCTGTGATATCGGGATAGGCCCCTACCCACAAGAAAAATATCCCATGTGGTAACGGGATTGATCATAAAGATTTTAACGGTAGCGGGTTCCATGTGATAACGGGATGGGCCCCTACCCACAAGAAAAATATCCCCTGTGATAACGGGGTCGATCCTAAACATTTTAACGGTAGCGGGTTCCCAGTGATAACGGGATGGGCCCCTACCCATAAGAAAAATATCCCCTGTGATAACGGGGTTCATCCTAAACATTTGAACGCTAGCGGGTTCCCTGTGATAACGGGATAGGCCCTTCCCCACAAGAGAAATATACCATGTGGTAACGGGTCGGACTCTAAAGAACAGAAACAGAAGCATCTCCTAGTGATGAGGGGGATTAGCTAATATAATCTGGTATAACCTTATAGCTGACACAACAAGGAGGCATAATAATAAGACAAGCAGACACACCATTAAACAGGTACGAACGAATATAAACCAGGACACGCAGAAAGGATTGATTGAACTAACGGGTAAACCATAAAGTTATATACAGAGGCAATTGGGCCAAAAGGAAAATTACAAATCGCTAAATTCTCAACCGGGATAACGAGGAGCTTCTTTAATATGGATTAACGCCAGACTCTTTTGGTCGATAATCTCACGATACTCCACTTCCGGCTCCAGATCTTCGTCGTCATCGTCATAATCTTCAGGAAATTTTCCGTCCGGCCCCTTCAACGGATTTATGGCTGAAGGATCATAACCATCCTTAAAACCACCTTCCAGCTGAATTTGACCTATAGGGGAGGCTTTGGCCTCCTCCCGCTCGAGCAAGCCCTGCTCAGCACACATTATCTTATAAGACCGACTTAGAAGGAATTGTTTGGCCGCACTGGTCAATTGGCTCTTGCTCAGCATCATGCACGGCATGTGCCTTTCAGCCTGGGCCAATCGGTCCTTTAGAAGTGCGGCCTCGGCTTCAACTGCCTCCCGTCGAGACGCCTCACGACCGGCAATAAATCGAGCCTCATCGAGCTCTGCGATTAACCTTCTATTATCGTTATACTGGCCTCTCACATTACTCTCGCTGGTCTTCAAAATATCCAGGGCCTCGTCTCTCTCGTGTTGGAGTTGCACGACAGCAACGGAATCGTATTCACCCAGTTTCTCGAGCAAACCGTTGGTATCCTGGAGCGACTCGGCGTGGCCCGATTGGCCCTTAACAGCCATCTCCAAGAAACCTTTCAAAAAGCTCGCCACCTGCACATTCACAATAAGGAATTGGCTGCTCAATTGAATGAAAACCCAAAAGAAATACACATCCAATAGACACAAAGATTACTGACAGATCGGAAGAGACCGCTGTGATCCCCACTTGAACTACAGATCGGAAGAGACCGACGTTATTTTGAGATTGCGAGGCGCCACCCACGCCTGCAGTATTTCCACTCAATGAGGGAGTAGTTTTCTTTGCATTCTTGCGTACGCCCTCACGGCCCCTTTTCTTGACGAGTGGAGGTGCATCATCCGCAACGGCGCCGGCCCCCAGCTATCTACGTTCCGCTATCGCATCCAGACTATAGTACTCTACCAAATCGGCTGCAAGATACATGAAACATAAGCTCAAGAGACAAATCGAGAGGAAGCTATCGATTTATAAAGATATAACACTTACTGAGCGTGAGCGTAGATGGACCGTTATAACGTATGGGAGATATCCCACTTGCTCGCAAAACAATGTCACTGCAAAGTAGGGTACCATAGTACGGATGGTTAATCAGATTCCCCAGAAATTCGAGGCTATGTGCAGTTGTCCCGACAGCGGCTCGTCTCTCATATTTGGTGTCTTCGCACCACACATTAGGAAGCACATCAAATTCACCAGCCGTCCTCTCCTGGATATACATATACTCACACTTGTTACCAAATCCATAACTGGATTGAGTATATTGCACGAACCTAAGACCTGCCTAGGCCCGCACACAGAAGAACCCTTTGTCACCGCCCTTCCTGTTGACCATGACACTGAAGAGTTGCCAGAACTCGTTAACTCTACAACGGGCACCCAACGCTCTCATGACACAAATGAAAGCCACGATGTACCCCAGAGAATTGGGGGATAGCTGCCCCAAGCAGACCCCGATGCTCGCTATGATAGGACTGGCCGCAAGATCAATTGGGAAGCACAGTCCGTTCTTAAAATGCTTGGCATTAACAGTAATGCAGCCTTTCGGTGGGGTATGCATTCGTTGATCCGCACTAGGGAATATGACCTTATACCCCTCGGGGATGTCATACTCGTCGCAGTAATAACCAGCATGATGAGGAACGTGAGACGTCATATCCTCGTACTTCTCCGAGGTCTTATATTTTGGGGGGCTGATCCCCAAGCCCCATTCATCTACATTGGGGCCGTCAGCTTCCGACGGAGCAAAGAATTCAGCACCAGACTGGTCGCCAATCAACTGGTCAGACCCAAACATCTCATATTCAAAAAATTCCTTGCCGATCTCTTTGAAATCCGTCTCGGGCAAACCTGAGCCAACACTGTTCCCAGCGAACGACATACTGAGGCGCTAAGTGAGAAAAATCAAATTGAACGTTAAATCCTGAAATGACTAAACATCGCAAGGTTAGTATACATACATATACATATGGAAATAACTCCAAGAGATATCAAAAATGATATCGAAAGGGATATCGAAAATGATATCAAAAGTAAACTTCGACGTACTTTTCGGAGGAACAACGAATTTTCGCTAAAAGCCAAAGTGAGTTTCACTTCCCTGGAAGCCCTATTTATAGACATCGGAGATGCTAGATCGAAACAAACTTTCGATATCGCATTGGTGCTGATATTCGATACAGATAAAAGGAGAGAGGCAAGGAGAGACGCACTGGGGTTTACCAAAGTTTATCAAAGAGTGCAATCCCGATATATGCAAGAAATTCAAAATCTCGTACGACGAACGAAGAGTTCAAATGAGGACCTCAAATTATACATCCACTGCATTGGGAGTCCAACATTCCCCGCAAATCTGATCTCCGTCATTTGAACTGACGGGACAAAGGGTACAGGTAACCAGGAATTTAAAATTAAATTTGCGAATTCTTATCTCTAAAATAAGAATCCCCAAATTGGGGTACTACATGATGTGAGCATTTCCCGCGTATTGGGCCTAGCCCAAACCAGGCCCATATTTGATCATATCGGGGACCACTTTCGATATGATATCGGTGTTAATCACCGATATGGTACTGTAGTCCCCGGATCCCGAGGTCTATTAATACGCAATGCCCGGATCCCAAAGCAAGCAATTATTATCCCTCAGCTACCACGCATCACATCGAAAGAAATCCCCGATCTCACTCTCGATATAGTACTCGATATCGAGATAACCCTTGTGTTCTATTGATACATCGTACCACCACACTACCGATATCACATCGAGAGGCATCCTCGATATCACGTCGAAGATGATCACCGATACACGTCCGACCTGATCACCGATATACCTCTGCCGTCCAAGCATCAAGGCGTTAGTTCGAGGTGTTCCGGACCAAGTCTACGCGAGATACATAGTTTAGGCCTGATTTGAGATAGACTCGTTGTACTATTGGATTACCCACTTGTAACCGACCCACATATAATATATAATACGATCTATTGTCAAATCATGTTTGTTTGTTGAATATTTGTTTTCTCTTCTTAGTTGTACTATCTGCATATATTTACTAAATGGTATATGAATAATTTTACTTGTATTTCATATGAAATTCATATTTCTTCTTATGAAATGTATTCGTTTTATACCTATCCAAGTAGTAGTAATGTGAATACGTTTTTACACCATATGATACAAACTATATAATTAGTCGTATCAGATTTGTCCACATTCGAGTCGGGACGGAACTCCTAAAGAACAAAGAAGAGAGAAGGAGATAGAACTTTGATAATTTTATTTTCTAATTCTTTCTTCACGGTTCACAGCAATACAAATAGAGAAAATATACAACTCCTAATAACTGCTAATAACTTCTCTTACCCACTAATACATAATTAACTACCACTAATTCTATTTAATACATAATATTAATTATATCAAATATATTAATAAAATAATCTTAATATGCCCGTATCATTCCTCCCCCCTTAAGAAATGCCTTGTCCTCAAGGCCCTATTAGATAATAAATATTAACAAAACAAAACCAAGGGCACTTCTAAAAAAGAATGAAGAGACAGAGGGCTAAAATGCTAATTATGACAATTGGCAAAACAACTCCCAGAACCCACTTTGCACTTTGTTAAGCTGTTGTCTTCAACCATTCCTCCACGGAGCACGGTTTTTCTTCTTGTTCTTTTTTTCTTTTTTTTTTCTTTTTTTTTTTTTCTCCAATCCAACATTTCTTCATCGATACCTTCATCCCATAAGCGGATCCAGCAGATTTGTGCTTTGCTCGTGGTTCCATCTCCGATTTGAATGTCACCAAGCAGGACAGATTTTAGCGGTTTGTTGCCGTAGTGCAGGTGAGATCTTCGGAAACACGAATTAACCACCAAAATTTGAGGACCAGTTCCCAGTGATTCATACACGTTGTCGTTAGTTTCGAAAACATGTCTTTGGCTTGGATTTGTTTGGATTTGAAACTGTTCTGGATCTGATTTTTGGCTTATGATGTGATTTTGTTGATGTGTGGGTGTTGTGGATGATAGTTTTTGAGAATGGGAAAGAAGTAGTGTCGTAGTGGTGGCGGGGCTTGGTGGTTGTAGTTGTTCCGGTGCCGCCGGAGGCTGTTTTCCTAGCAAAATGGCCATCGAGACTTTTAGATCGTGGAACAGTTCACGGCGTTCCTGGCGTAGAGTCTCAAATTCTTGTAATAACGAAGCATGCAACTTCTTACTTTCAGAATGAGCTTCAGCCAATTCTGTTCGAATTTGACGAACAGATTCTAACAAAGAAATTGCCGCAACCGTCGATCTTGACATGTTCAAATTCAATGAAAGCACCATTGATACAAACTATATAATTAGTCGTATCAGATTTGTCCACATTCGAGTCGGGACGGAACTCCTAAAGAACAAAGAAGAGAGAAGGAGATAGAACTTTGATAATTTTATTTTCTAATTCTTTCTTCACGGTTCACAGCAATACAAATAGAGAAAATATACAACTCCTAATAACTGCTAATAACTTCTCTTACCCACTAATACATAATTAACTACCACTAATTCTATTTAATACATAATATTAATTATATCAAATATATTAATAAAATAATCTTAATATGCCCGTATCACCATAATTTTATTCCTTGGCGAAAATACACAAATTATTTCTAGAGAGAAAAATAACTTAAAGTTGCTTTAAAAGAATTTAACTCCAGTAAGGTCGTTAATGGTCATCACTAGTAGATTAAGATTTTTTGTTTAACGCATATGGTTGTGTAATGATAGGTGGCTCATGATTGATTAAGTGGTTGTGAGTCCAAAGTCAAATAGAAAAGTTGATTGGAGATGTATTTTGCTCTAGTGTTTGTTTGTATGGTAATTCCTAAAGTAAAAAACAATGTCTAACTAATTCCATGGAAAACATGGCTGCATCATGACATTGGCGTGAGCAACCTAAATCCAACCGTCTAGCTAGATTGGATAGAGTGTCTCTGGTTATGGAATTTCTTTGTGGAATACTGGTTCCTGCTTAGTTATACTGTATACGCATCTCCTCTGTTGGTATATGACTAATTTCACCTTTTTCATTAATTAAAAAATAAAAATGGTATATTCCATATTGCGAAAGCGATCTTTTCGGTTGATGTAACTTTTGGTTGAAATGGACTTTTTACAAGCAAAATTCTTGGTAGTACAGCAGTTGCATTTGATGAAACAAATTTACTGTTTATCCATATATCATGTTAGTGCAAAGTGTTTTAGTTGATAGGATTGTTCTATTGCCTTTGAATGTGCGGAGTATTAGATGATTGTTCTATTGCCTTTGAATGTGCGAAGTATTAGTTCATAATAACAGATGACAAAAAAATTGTCGATATATTTGAAAGGGGGTGAATACTTCCCTAAGCCTTTCATGTTAGAATATTTATTTTTTTTGATCAGATTCATGTTAGAAATTGAATTGTAAGGGTAGTCAATTGGCATGAACTATTTTCTAAAGATAAAATCTGAAATCCATATAACAGATACTCACATCACCAATGATGTGAACTGTTGTTAGAAGATACTTATATGCTAGTTTTTCAGCTTATATTCATGTACCTTTGAAATAGATTTCTTATAGTTTCATTATAACTTGTAACTTTTGTGATGGTACACAACTACATTTTTTCAATTTTAATTTTTTGTCACAAACTATAAAAGGAGAGTTTCTTCTTACTATCTCTTTGTAGTAGGGGACTGAATTGCCTCTCTTTTACATCTCATATTTGGACCAACAATTTATCTTAAATTTTCTTGTAGGGGCTGAATATTCATACTCTTAACGTCCTTGAATTTGAAACATAAAGTCCTCCTTTCAATACATAATTTCAGAGAAAAAATGGATTCTATCTCCTTCCAGCTTCTAACTTTTAGATATCAACCAATCATCTGATCAACTATGTTCGACGGATGATATCAAGCAAGGAATTTCATTGAAATTGGTTAAATGCTAATTAAATAACATATAAGTGGTTGATTTATAGTAACACCAGAATCATAATTGTATTTTTCATAAATTTTACAATTTAATATAATTATTGTCTCATTTCAAGGGCAATTGGGTCGCCGCCAATTCTCGGTTGTTCAGGCTTCATTGTGAGTGTTTCAAGCACCAATATAAGCCATGTCGTTTTGCTTGCTTGTTTGTGAGACAAAAGCCTTTTGTAGGTTGGCCTACAACTTAATTGTGAGCCTCGTGTTTCAATGACTACACAGCTACATTATAAAGTAGGAGATCAATTGACAAAAAAAGATGAACATACGGATATGTATGAAAAGATATATAACAGTACATTTGATTACATGTTAAGCTATACAACCTGGAGAAGAATATCCAGAAACAAAGCTAGCATGGAGATCCAATGAAATAAAAGAAGGAAGCGTATATAAAAGCTACCCCTACCCCACCCCCGCGCCCCCCCCAAACCAGATCGGAAAACCCCCCAGCAGGGCCCCCCCACCCCCGCCCCCACCCCACCTCCCCCGCTACACCTACCCCGCCCCCACCCTGCCGCGTTGATTTGACGCCGCCACCGTTGCAGTGGTGGCGGCGTCGATTTGACGCCGCCACCACTGCAAATCGCGGTGGTGGTGGCGTTAAATCGATGCCACCGCCACCATCACCGCGATCGCAGTGGTGGCGGCGTCAAAACCGACGCCGCAACCACTGCAACGGTGGCGGCGTCAAATCGATGCGACAAGGTGGGGGCGGGGTAGGGGTAGTCGGGGGAGGTGGGGTGGGGGCGGGGGTGGGGGGTTTTCCGATCTGGTTTGGGGGGCGGGGGGGGCCCCTGCTGGGGGGGGGGGGGGGGGGCTCGAGGGGTGCGTGAGGAAGATAAGTTTTTAAAAAAATTATTTTTTTTTTTGTTTTTTGTTTTTTATAATTTAAATAGTTTTTATAAATTGTTACTAAGAATATAAAAAGGAATTGAAAAAAATAAAAGAAAAGTTGCATATACATGTGTGTGGATGATATAATTTTTTTTCTTTGAATGTACTTTTTTATTATAATTTTTATAATTATTATAAATTTATAGATATAGAAAAAGTGAAAATGCTAGAATTATTCTTTTTTTTTTGTTTTTCGATTAAACTTGAATTTATACAAATTTTTAGTGTTTAGTTAAATTTCTCTTTTTAATTCAAAATTATATCTAATTTTATTATATATTGAATTAACCTATATATATATCTGAACCAATTTTTATTTTCTTTTTTTATGTTTTTAATGTAAATATATGTTTAATGTATAAACATACAGATATATATGTATAAACATATATATATATATATGTGTGTGTGTGTTTATTTGTTTCCATTCAACAACATAAAAAAAATAAGAAAAATGACGTGGCGTCTTGCTGGGATGCCCAATCAGATGTCACGTCACCAAAAACCATCCCAGCCGAGTTTTTGAGCCCGCTGGACATTTTTTATAAAAAAGTAAGGAGTTAGCAGGCTTTTTCTAAGCACGAAAAGTTAAAGGACAAAACCTGAAGTTAGCATAAAATAAAGGGCAAAAAAAATATTTTGCCCTTCATTTTACTATATTTAAATCCAACACACTGTATATTTTTAGGATGAGGATATTACTTATGAATTTCTAATAAAAATTCAAAAATGATAATAGATTGCCGATGGCTCCTTGGTCACATACTGTATGACAATGGTGATATATACAATTAACACTCTCGATATCCTGTTATGATTTATCAATTAGTATTTATTCATAATTATTTCCTGGTTTAATTATTGTTCAGTTTACAACCAAACACAACTAACGTTTGATTAGAAAAGATAAGGGCGGATGCAAGTTTTAGAGCAATATTTTTTATGGAATAATTAACAAACGTTTAGATGATCTCTTTATTGTAATCCCATATGTGTTAGTCTGGTGTCGCACGAGATGCAGAGACAAGTGAAAAAACTTATTTGTTTATGTATCAAAATAAAACATAATTCAATATGTATTGTTTGTTTGTTAAATACTCCATTTCCCCACTTAATTAGTTGTTCTATCTACAAATCCTTGGTATGATATATGAATAAATCACAAATTATTTTCTTCGCGAATTAAATATATTAATTTTATTCCTATCGAAGTAGTGGTAATTAAGCGAATATGGTTTATATACATTAATATTTCCCATTTCTGATCAAAATACACAGTTTTGTTAGAAAATATAGGAAAATAACAGAAAGTCTTCTAAAAATGGAATTTACCTCAACCAAGGTCGTGAATGACCAGTACTTCTATTACATGTCTTGGACAAGAGTGTTTTAAGATTTCTTTTTTAGAAAAGTGATATTAGATTGGAATTAACGCTCAAAGAAGTGCCAGGCGATCGAGAACCATGCATGCAAGCAAAGTTGTCGAACAATATATTGGTGATGGAGTACTACTTAACAAACTTATTCATCATCTCTTTATTATAAAACCCATCGGTAAGGTTTGGAATTACAACAGGAGGTGAACAAACACCTTATTTGTCCAATGAACAAAAGCAACACACAAGTTAACAATGTCCATGACCCAGAACGAAAGAAAAAACCGAAAACAGAGGAAAGCTTAACATAAACACAATTAATAATACTCAATGGATCCTGCTGTAGGTGTAAGGGTTGGCTTACAACAATGGGCATGTGTAACCAGTGGTTTGCCTTCCGCAAGCACCGTTCAAAATGAGGCTTAGAGTTAATGGGACAGTGAGCTTAATGCCTAAGACATTGGCATTGATGGCCGTGCATAGGCAGGCGGCAGCCTCGAGATCGACTAAGCCAGACAAGAGTTCGCAGCAGGGACGGACTGGTGGGGATCCAACGACGACGTTCACGAGATCAAGCACGTTCGCACACACTCCAAGTTGCAGGGCGTCAATAGGGCACGTGGCGGGTGTGGTGGCGTAACTAGAGCTAATCATGGTGAAGAAGAGGACGTTGACGAGAAGCAAAAGGGCACTTCTTGAAGCCATCTTAGTTATAATTAGCTTTTGATGAGAATTTATTTGTTATAAGATATATATGTTTTGCTTCAAGGCAGTGTGATAAATGTACTATGTTAGCCTGGGGTTTTATAGGTGAAGGAGATGATATATAAAATCGATATTTGATCACTGTACCTGTACTATATCTTCGTGGAGGAAAGTAGGGCGCAAATTTTTCTGCTCCATGTGGACACATGGGTGATGAAATATTGATTATCCAACTCCAGCTATAGTTTGCATATATGTGGAGGTACGACTACTGTAGCATATAATTATACATTAATCATTTTAATTATCAGGGGTCAATTATAATAATTCATTTTTCCATTGGTCCTCTCAATCATACTATCTATAATTTATAACTAACCGTGTTGTTGACAATTGTAAAATATTATTGCTATCATCAACTTGAGGTTTCACAGTTACCCATTTTACGTAATCAATTTCATCTCGTCTCACTCGTGGATTATATATCTTTTTTTTCAAGTGCATCTTAATTCTAGTTCAGATCTGCTATATGATAACGAAAAAAAAAATACATACTTCTTTGTCAACGATCCAACATTGCTTGAAGACAAAAAATATCCACTGTTGAATCATGCAAAGTCTCAAATTAATTCACTAGCCCTACCAGAAAAAGAGTTTATAAATTATATGGCCGACTGATTTAATTTTTATAGTAGGCATAAAATAAACTTACAACAAATTCAACAGGTAAATAGTTGTCTCTTACAATTACTATTGATCTGCACACAATCACACATTTGTATAGATAATAAGTTTATAACTAATGTAACATCATTTACAATCACTCGTTGCGGCCCTACACTATTAAATTGTTGTGCATATTTAACCAAAAATCGGGTTTTGTATTCCTAATTATGTATATACATAATTTATTTTGATATTTAGTTTTTGTAAATAGAAAAGTCCAACTGTAATAATCCTTTGTGTCCTACCATTGGTAATCCTTAATATTCTGTTTATACTTTTAAAGAACTTATCTATATAAAGTACATGTAATTTGGTAGAACTTTCACTAATCAATGCATATATCTGATCGATTGGGAAAAAAGTTATTTTCCACCTAAACAATGACCCATTTTTTCACTTACCTTCCTCGACGATTTCGTTTTGTCACTTACCTTCTTCGACTATCTAAATCAAATCACTCTACTCCCTCATACATAATTAAGCCCTAAATAGCTACTAAACAGAACTTAAGGGGAAGTGATAACCGTGCCATAATATAGATAGCAAAGTGACTTTTTTCCAAAATAACAAAAAGAAAGAAACAAATAATTGTTATTAGTATATATATCGATGCGAACAAAATAAAAAGTGACTATTACCCTAAACATTACATTAATAAAATTATGAATTGGTTAACATTATATCCCAAAAGTATCAAAGGTCAGCAAATTAATACTAAAATCCCATGTATATCTGATAATTAAATTTTAAATATAAAAAGCTCCTTCCACTACCATTTTTCATCAAACTTTTAAGCTTAATGATATTTATGCAAATAGAAATTCTCAAATTCATCTTACCCAAAAAGCCTTGACCTCACCAGTTGGCCAACGTTGGTTGATTTGAATTAAAAATACTAAAGAATAAAATAGAAGCTGAATAAAAATATTTAATCTTTTATGATGTATAAAAGATTATGTTTATTGTGCAAGCATCACTCTTCACTTCAAATATCAAACCACTTTTTTAGATATGAACATTCGATATATTTTGCAGGACGAATTATCAAAAATGCCCGCTAACTTTTGGTTTTAATCCTAAATGCCCGTTGTTTTCCATCATGCTAAAAATGCCCTGTATCTTTTAAAATTTCTACTAAAAATGCCCGAAATGAATAATAAGCACAAAAAAACCTATTTTCTCTGAAAAATAATGCTAAAAATGCCCTGTACCTTTTAAAATTCTACCAAAAATACCTGAATTTTAAAACGCGACTTTTTGATTCAGCAGCGCGTCTCTTTGACTCGGATGCCACATCGGATGAAATGTCCGAATTTTTGAAATCGTGTATTTTTGTTAGAAAATTTAAAACTAAACAGGTATTTTCAGCAGGTTTGGAAAAACCGGGCATTTAGGATTAAAAACAAAAGTTAACGGGCATTTTTGATAATTCGTCCTATTTTGCATCAATATGGTTTATAGGTTTGTGTGCTTCCATTTTTTTGTGGATATAGTAGTTTTAAAAATGTTGGGATCGGTGTAAAAACATAGCAACAATTTCTATATTTCTATAACATAAATAGAATAAACATGTAAACATATATTATCAACAAGAACATAAACATGATAATGTTCATACAAATATAACTCAAATAAATAAACTTTATAACACATAAACATAAAAGAACAATCATTAGAAAAAATGCAAGGGTGATAGAAAAACCTCAAACGATTTAATAATCGTTTATAGTGGACGAGTCAGAAGCAAGCCTCTTCCCCTTAAGATCACTATGTCGCGGCTACCGCTTCAAGCCCTCGTGCGGCATTGACCTCCCAAGGTACAACGTCCTTCTCCCGAGATAGCAAGTGAAGCGTTATACTATCCCCTCAGTCGAACACTAGCGATACTTGCAGAACTCCAAATGATTATGCTATGAGTTTTATGCACAAAAGAATTTTGATATGAAGGATGGTTTTATCTTGAGCTCTAAAGACATCCTTCTTTTCTTTTCAAAACCATGTATCTCCAAAAACATCTATGTAGGGATTATATATAGAACTTTGAGGTGAGCAAATTACCATTCACACCCTCTAACTCTTGGCTATTAATATATATAAATATATTATGCCACATTTTATATTGGACTCAATTCCAATATAATTTAATTAATATCTTGGTCTCAACACCAAATTAATTAAATTCTCCAACAATCCCCCACATGAATGTAATTGGCTAAAATGCATGTGAGCCTAACAATGCTAAATGTAATTTCAGAGTTCTGCCGGAACTTGTTGCCTCATGATAGGTGGTTTTTGGCCTTGAACCTTCCTTAGTGAAATACCATCGGATATACTTGCCAACCAGTGGACGTGATGCCTTGAACTGTTCGGCGTTTTGTGTATACCAAGACAATGATACTCACACAACTCATTCCAGTACCGTATTGGTTCTCGTTGTTGTCCGTTTCGGCCCTGGACTGCCTTGGAAAATTTCACCGAATGCTTTAGAGATTTAGCCCTTTCGTATCATCTCATAGAAGCGGCCCCTTCACATTCGATATAGGTGATCTCTCATTAAGGGTATCCTGCAATACCCCGCTTGTGTTCATAAGACATAAGGATCATTAGAACCTCAAGTTCTCCTTAACTTGTACAGGTCCATCACTCTTTCATCCTAGAAATGGGTTGGGAACTCAATTTCCCGAGTGCTTTGTTCGACTCTCCCCCACAATTCGGTTGTCCCTTTGAACCTGCAAATTGGGGTTTACAATTCAGGTAGGATTGCCATCTTGGGATGTTGTCTTTTGGTGGGCTCAAAATTCCCATTTCCTTCGATGAATTTGCTACTTAGTCTCTCGCTAGACCTTTCGTCAATCGCCTACAATATTATCTTTGACTTCTTAAAGTCTAAAGAAATTAGTATGATTATTTTCTAACTAAAATTTAGAAAATCTGAACCAACATTTTCTTTCCTCTCGCCCCCACATTTCTTTTCTTTCCTCAATGAAAGAAATGTCTCGAGCCTCAAAGAAAATATAATTTATTTGATTTGCGTACATAACGTCTTATTTCAAATAAATATGAATATTTAATTTATTTAGTAAAATAAATAGTATTAAATTCCACTTGCTTCTCACTAAGCAATTTAATTTACACACTTATATTTGGACTCAATTCCAAATATTTCAAACAAATGTATATATATAAAATACAAGTCTCGTACTTGGTTTTATTTTCTACAAATATATATAACATACAAGTCTCACACTTTTGTTATTTTCAACAAATATTTATATATGTATATATGTAATAACATACAAGTCTCGCACTTGTGTTATTTCCTACAAATATAAATATATATATATTATACAAGTCTTACACTTGTTTTTTCAACAACTATATATATACACATATATATACACACACACACAATATACAAGTCTCGCACTTGTATTATATTTCCATGTCATAAAGACGTCACAAGTGATCGAAATGAATTATAATATTTGCCTCACATGCAACTTCGATTACATTTATTCGTAAAACTAGTCTCCTCACACGAGACTTTTTACTACATCAAACTTGAACACTAGCCTCAGTACTAGCCTCACCCTTAGATGACATGGTCATAACATACATCTTAAAATTCTTAGACCCATATCCCTTTTCTACAAAGGTTCCACCCTTAAACAGGATAACCTTGTCTGAATCAAAGACAAGTGTGGACCATTTCTAGTTCAACATTGTACCACATATTAGATTCGTGTGAATCTTTGGAACATGAAGCACCTAGTTCAGGGTCAACTCTTTCACCGAAGTCCTCTTTAGCACAACCGTTCCCCTGCCTTCAACTTTTGAGATTGCAGAGTTTCCCAAGAAATGCTGCTTGTTCTCCACAAGTTGATAGGTCGTGGATATCCACTTGTTCGCGCAGATGTGATCGAGTAGCCCCAATGTCTACCTACCATTCGTTCGAGTTGTTGTTTAAATTTTCAACCGCCATAACTAATTAAATAACCCACGCAATTATTTTTAATAGTATCGCTGAGAATTCTCAACCGAACTATTTATACAGATATTCCCAGGCCAGTGGAGGGGCAAAGCCTCTTTAAAGTCCACCTTTCTGCGACAGAATATTAGGTTCTCAGGCCAGTGGAGGGACAAGTACGCTTACACTCCACCTTTCTGCGACAGAACCTTCTGAATAAATATTCTCAATTAGAATATCTTCGAATAATTCACAAGTCTCAATACTTATAAATATTCTCACTTTGATTTCTCTTTGAATAATTCACAAGTCTCAATACTTAGAATTAACCCTTTTTTTCTTAGATAATTCACAAGTCTCAATACTTAGAATTATTCTTATTTTGAATTTCTTTCGAATAATTCACAAGTCTCAGTACTTAGAATTATTTCGAAATTCTTTTAGGTTTCTCTAGAATATGACGTCGTGGTTCTCAAAACCATCATAACGGTATCAGAACCGTTAAGTCTTAGAAGCGACATAACGACCTCAATGACGTAGCTTCATTTGTGGAGACGTTACGCTCGTAACATTGTAATTACACTTTGAATTTTCTTCAAGTTAATTCACAAGTCTCAATACTTGGAATTAATAAAAAATCTTTCAAAGGGTCCACTTGTAATTTTTTAATTCCTCACAGGCTTATATGCAAATATTACTTTAGGGGTAATCCTACCTTCACAAAATCAGGCCAATAGTTGCATATATATGTTTCTACAGAATATAATCTTCACATAAAGCCTAAAGCTTTTATTATATGTTCACAATAATCGCAATCTGATCTAAAGTTAGCAATTATAAGCGTACACATGCTTAAACTAATATATCTTGTTGCAATATATATGACACAAGTAAAAGTATATACTTGCTCAAAAGCTACTGGTCAAAGAAGGCAAGTATATTTCGCTGCATGCCCCAAGGATTCACATGCAATTTCCTAGTAAAGGGGTTCACGTGCAAATATCCAAGAGCATTTGATCTACAAACTTCTAATATCAAAATTAGACTCTCACATGTCACGTTTCACAATCAACGTCATTATAGTCAATAGCTTAAAGCTTCAATATGATTATCACAAATAAAATGATATCTTATAACATTATTATAATTACCGCATGTGATAATATAAGGATTCCACTTAAGCATTTTACATGCATGCCGTGTCTCAAAAACTAACTGATCACACATGTAACAATTAAAGACTTGGTCAAGGTGACCATTAAAGACTTGGTCAACTTAATAAATCAAATGATCAATTAAATAATAATAACAACTTCAATCATGTAACGCACTTTCATTTGATGCATGAATTACGTATCAATATGCACAATATAAGTAGCCAAATATATTGAACATCCTCGGGAGTTTTAAACGGCACGATAATTAACGCATAGTTATACGTGATAATAACAATTAATCAAATAACGCACGCTAAAACAAGAGGACTAAATATACATCTGATATGATCAACAATTATAATTAAACACCTTAAAGAAATCTAAACATATGAAGATACACAACAAATGCAATAACGTGGCCGAATGCTTGATTGAAAATTAGAATCGCACAACACATTAAAAAAAATACTTATCAAAACCAATAAATCTTCTTAATGCAAACTTAATCATTACACATTTCTGGAAAACGTTTAAACATCCAAACAAAATCTGGAAATCATTATAAACACCAAAACTAAATTATAAAATAGTGATCTTAAGATTGTTGGGATTGGTGTAAAAACATAGCAACAATTTCCAGATTTCTATAACATAAATAGAATAAACATGTAACCATATATTATCAACAACAACATAACCATGATAATGTTCATACAAATATAACTCAAATAAATAAACTTTATAAAACATAAACATAAAAGAACACTCATTAGAAAAAATGCAAGGGTGATAGAAAAACCTCAAACGATTTAATAATCGTTTATAGTGGACGAGTCAGAAGCAAGCCTCTTCCCCTTAAGATCACTATGCCGCGGCTACCGCTTTAAGCCCTCGTGCGGCATTGACCTCCCAAGGTACAACGTCCTTCTCCCGAGATAGCAAGTGAAGCGTTATACTATCCCCTCAGTCGAACACTAGCGATACTTGCAGAACTCCAAATGATTATGCTATGAGTTTTATGCACAAAAGAATTTTGATATGAAGGATGGTTTTATCTTGAGCTCTAAAGACATCCTTCTTTTCTTTTCAAAACCATGTCTCTCCAAAAACATCTATGTAGGGATTATATATAGAACTTTGAGGTGAGCAAATTACCATTCACACCCTCTAACTCTTGGCTATTAATATATATAAATATATTATGCCACATTTTATATTGGACTCAATTCCAATATAATTTAATTAATATCTTGGTCTCAACACCAAATTAATTAAATTCTCCAACAAAAAAACCGTATACGTACTTATTGAGAAAAAAAGTTTATTCTTCTTCATCAACATACGACAACATAATACATATATGAAGCCAATGCCTTATATGTTGCTCCTAATACATCTATTTCATGCTCGTATATTTGCATAATATCAACTATTTATCATTTCACCTTTGTTCTGACTTGTCAATATGGTGGGAATAAAACTTTTATGGAAAGAAAAATATCCTTTGAAAATTAATTTTAAAATGATATCTTAATCGTAGATATGGATATATATATATATATATATATATATATATATATATATATATTGAAAATTAGGATATAGATATAAATATTAAAAAATATTGTTTCTTCCAAAAAAATCAAATTGCCCCATAAACTATCGCATGTTTATCACTTATTCCCCGAGATTGTTTAATGTTCACTTAGAACCTTAATTATGTCGGAGGTGGTAAACCGATTAGGTTAGCATAGTTGAAGGTGGTAAATGAGAAACTTAAAATTTCACAGGGGTAAGTGAAATATGGGTTACAGTTCATAGGGTAAAATAGATTCTTCCCCTCATCTATTAGTAAGGCAACTTTTTTATTTATTTATTGTTGAAGGCATATAACCATGGACATTTTGGCTGGCATATTCATGAGAATTTTATTTGTTTAGGTTGCGAAAAGTATATAGGGTTAAAACACTAAACCCCTAAAAGTACTCAAGTTTTTAAAAGCTACCTAAAGTATGTTGAAAACTTGCAACCTGAACCTATCGATTACTTTTGTAACAGGGCCAAATTTGATGAACAAATTTATGGACATGTGATTGCATTAAATGGTTAATCTACGACTTAGGGGCAAAACACACCGTAATCAATAGGTTATAGAAGTTAATGTTATTTTTAATACGTTTAAGAGTAATAACTTGAAAAGAGAAGAGAATTAGGAGGGGTTGGCGCTTTTAACCCAAGAAAACGGACACAATAGTAAGTCAAAGTTATAAGTTTTTTTATATAATCTTGCACCACCATTAATAAAATCCATAAATAAATTTTTACCTCCGCCCATCCGTATCCCCGAAATTCTTTCTTTTCAAATCTAAAGTTTGATCGGATGATTTTGTTGAATACTGTATGATAAATAATATGGTAGACCCAGGATTACTGTTGGTAGTTCACATTATAAGTGGTTAGCAAAATAGTTTAACATAATCATACTTGAAAGGGTTAGGTGCATTCTTCATATTGCTAACCAGCCAAAAATAGTATGGATTGATGTTGTGAGCATTGTATGCTCCTTGATAAAATTGATTCCCCTCTATAACCTTAAATGTGACGACATCTAGCGAAACATGGTTTGACCATACAAGTGATATGTAATGTATTCAAGTGTTCCCTACAATAATTTATGCTCACATAAAATAAGACAGTTGGAACAGAATCATTTTAAGTGTATGTTCATTAAGTTATTCACATCGTTAAGACCTACAAGCTATTGTTCGTCGAACCTTTTCCCAAGGACTATTAGTCGACTATGGTCAATAAGGATAAACATAAATATTTGAGAGGAATTTAATAAAGAAATGAAGTCATTAGATATCAATAATATTTGGGATTTTGATGAAGGACATAGAGATTCAAAGGAAGTATTATGTTTGATCTTTAAATGGAATCGATCAAGTCATAATAGGGGTTGAACACGTTAAATACAAGACAAGGTTGTTTGCCAAAATGTTGATATAGAAGGAAAGTATTGAACACAATGAGAATTTATCCTCAAGCCCGTTCTCTTATTGAGTCCGTAGTTTCTCATTCAATTTTTGGTATTATTTTTAGAGGATCCATAGAAACAAAACCTAAACATATATTTTATAAAAACTAAATTTAACTCACATATATTTGAAAATGACTTCTTGTCCGCAAATTGTATGACTATTTCAATAAAACTAACACTCTCGATATTCTCTTATGATTTAGCAAATAGTGTTTACTCATAATTATATCCTTGTTTCATTACTCTTTAGTTTAAAACAAAACACAGCTAATATTTCACTTGAAAGGAAGAAATGCGGATCATGAGCAAGGGTTTTCGAGCAATATTTTTTGTATGCTAATTAAAAAACGTATAGGTTATATCTTTATCGGAAAAATTAATATTTCTGCCCAGTAACTTTACACCGTTAAAAAAAATGCCCAGTAACTATTAAATCTATAAAAATAACCTACGAATTGGCTTTTTTTGATTTTTTCTGCCCACCCGTTGCCACATCAGAACACTACAAGATTTCGGGGCTTTTCCCGACCGCAATCTCCCGACCGCCATTTGGTCGTGAGCATTCCCGACCGCGCAATAGTCGATACAAACATTCCCGACTGCAGCGTGGTTACGAAACGTTCCAGGACTATTCTCGACCGCGCTGTAGTCAGGAAAACATCTCCCGACTGCAGGGCGGTCGGGAGTGTATTGGGCCGGATATTATCAGCCCGAATTTTTGGCCCAGCTGGGCCGCGCAGCTAGGCCTTAGGGTCCCGACCGCACGGCAGTCGGGAGGAAGACAGACGATTTAGTCGTCTTCCTCCCCCTTTCTCTCCATTTTCTTTTCTCTCACCAAAAAAACCCTAACTGACGCCTCACCGCTGATGCGCCGCCCCTCTCTCGACCGCAGTTCGGTCGACGCCTTCCTCTCTCCCTAATCTCGACCGCGTTCCAGTCGTCCTTTCCCTCTCTCCTCCTCCAGCGCCGCCTCTCCACCTCCACTCTCTCTCTCTCCGCCACCACCGCGCTCCGCCTCTCCACCTCCAATCTCTCTCTCTCTCCGCCACCACCGCGCACCGCCCCTCTATCTCTCTCCGCGTCTCCACCGCCCCTCTCCACCACCGCGCACCGCCCCTCTCCTCCGCCTCTCCACCGCCCCTCTCCACCACCGCGCACCGCCCCTCTCCACCGCCCCTCTCATCTGCAACCACCCCTGCCTGTCCACCGCCTGTCCACCGCCGCGCCGCCACCTTTCCCGCCTCTCCACCACCGCGTCACTTTCTCGATCCGGTAAAATTTAATTAATTAGTTATGTTTAAAAGTTAATTAATTATGTTTAAAATTTAATTACTTATGTTTAGAATTTAATTAATTATGTTTAAAATGTTTTTATATATACTTATGTTTAAAATTTAATTATTAATTAGATACCCGCGCCTTCTCCCGACCGAACGCCACTTTTCTACACCGAAATTTATTTGGCGACCCCGATCCGGTAAGTTTTCGAATAATCTTGTATTTTTTTATTTGTTTAATGTTAATTTGTTTATTGTTTAATGTTTAATTTATAATGTTTAATTTTTAATGTTTAATGTTTTATTTGTTTAATTTTTAATGTTTAATTGTTAGATATCGTTAAATTTTTTAGGATTTTAGTAGAAATTGTTTTAAGAATATTGTTAGACTTAATATTAGTGGATTTAATTAATATTAGGAAAATAATAGTGCTTTTAGGAAATATTAGGAAAATATTAGTGCTTTTAGGAAATATTAGAAAAATATTAGTGCTTTTAGGAAATATTAGGAAAATATTAGTGCTTTTAGGAAATATTAGGAAAATATTAGTGCTTTTATGAAAACTGTTTAATGCCTTTAGGAAAAAACTATATAACTTAGTGTTTGATTACAATTAGCGTTTTCTTTTATTTAGATGTCTTCCTGTGGTAGTAGTGATCGTGACGAGCCCTTCCGTCGTAGTAGTACTTTTGGTACTGTATCTGGTCCTTCACTGCGTCTTCCTTCCGTTGCTCGGTCGACTGCTCCTCCCGTTGCTCCGTCGACTGCTCCTCCTACTGACGTCGGGACTACTGCCCCACCACCGAGGATACCTATTCGTCTCGCCTTACGTGATCAGGCTGCACCATCTGATACGGACGATTCCCGTGATTCCCTCGTCGCCGAGACTCCACCAGGTTTACTTGATGATCACGTAGCTGCGACGCCCTCGACATCTGGTGGATCGAGGCCTACGGCACCTGTGGGGCCCACTACTTCTTCCCGACCAGACGGGGCCCAGGCAGGATCATCTTCGACACAGCGCCGACCCGGACGAGGCCCAGCGAGAGCTCCAGAGGTTCCACAGGATCGCACCAGGCGTCCGACGATCCGTTTGACGCCTCTGGGCGAATTTGAGGATAGCAACGCGGTGGCCAAATCCATTACCACGAGTATTCGAGAGCATATGAGGGTCGTTTGTCACCGATTTGACAAGGTTCCTGCAGCCACAAAAGGGAAGTGGTGGGCTAGTTTTCGGGTAAGACTTTAAAAGTTTACAATATATATATATATATACATATTCATCAATTTTATATATCGAAAAACTAATAATAAACTTTAATTAAATGCAGGATAAGTATATTATTGATCCCACTATATTCAATGAAGTTCATAAAGTGTTCCTAAAAAAGGCCCAAAAGTGTTACAAGGAAGTTAACCACGCTGCGAAGCATTACTATTATGAGAGGCTCAATGATCCGAGGTGGGCGAACTGTCCGAAGAATGAATGGATGAGCGACGCGTTAGAGAAGATGTACATAGAGCATTGGGAGTCGGAGAAGCATCAGAAGAGGGCCGTCACTGGAAAGAAGAACAGGCGAGGAGGAGAGGAGCCAGTCCCAGGAAAGAAAGCAAAAGGGACGCATGCTACTGGAAAAACGGGCTACACGAAGATTTCTCAAAAGATGGTATGTCTTATTAAAACTTATTATACGAATATAATACTTATTGTCTTAAATTTAAATTCTTACATTATATCAATATGCAGGCTGCTGCTAGAGGTCCTGGTGCCCCTAAGCCTCGACACGATGAGATATATCGTTATCAGCACACACATGAGGTCGAGGTGCCAGAGGGAGCTCCACGTCGCCGAGAGTGGATTCATTCCGACTACCAGGCTATATATGTAAGTATTTTACTTGTAAAGCATTCTAATAACATACGTGATGAAATTAATGATGTACTAACTCATTTTTGTCTTATTGAACAGGATGACTACATAGCCCGTATGACAAGGAGGTACGAGGCGGACCGTTCACAGTGGGTCCATTTGGACAATGAGTTGTGGCAGCTTGCGAGTGGAGGGTTGAAGAAGGGGCTAGCTGCTGGTTTTCCACAGGATGTATCTCACAATGTGTTTGGGTTCGACACGCAGAACCCCAATGCCGAGCAGGATGAGTACATTCGCGTATTGCAGACAGATAGCCAGCAGCAGAGGGAGACTATGGCGAAGAAAATTGACGAGCTTGTTGGTCACATCGGATACTTGTCCGATCACATCACACAGACTACAGGTTGTGCCCCTTCTCGACCCACACCTAGCTTTACGGGTTCCGATGCAGCGAACCCTACTCAGGATCCATTTGCCCACGGAGTGGAGAATGTTCCATTGTACGACCCTTCTCTAGACGATGGAGCCGAGCTTGGGCTTGATGGTGATGTTGGACCCGCTACCATGGATACCTTCGGTTTTTACGATTGTGACTATGTTTGACTTGTATTATGTTTTGACTTGTATTATGTTTTGACTTCTATTATGTTTTGGCTTGTATTATGTTTTGTATTTCTACTATCTTGGGGATGTTTGTGATGTATGTCTTGTATTATATTTGATTGTGACGATGATGGTTATATTTTGACTTGTATTAATTTTGTTAAATTTTTAATATTCATCTCGAAACACAAACACATTAAGTAAGACAATATTTCAATAAAAAAATTAGACAATATTTCAATAAAAAAAGTAGACAATATTTCAATGAAAAAAGTAGACAATATTTCAATAAAAAAGAACACATTTGGAAAAAAAGTAGACAATATTTCAATAAAAAAAGTAGACAATATTTCAATAAAAAAGAACACATTTCAATAAAAAAAAAATTCGGAAAATTAATCTTCCTCAGAATCATAGTCACTCATCATCTCTCCCTCTTCCTTTTCCTCGTTGTCCTCCTCCTCCTCGTCTTCGTCAACCTCCACAATCGGTTCATCGGGCTCTTCTACTGCATATTCATCAACCATCTCAAACTCGTCATTGGCCAACTGGATATTCATATCAAATGAGGTAAGGTCCACGAATAAGTTAACCACTTCTGATACATTTTCTTGTAGAACTTGGTTCGGCATCCCTGATTCGACATCGTTTGCTCCCGCAACTGATGACATATCGATTATGTGTCTGGCAGGAATAGTTGTTACGGCCAACCATCCTTCTTGTCCTGGACGCCCCGTCGTCAAGTTTGGATATGGCACATAGTACGCCTGTTGTGCTTGGTTAGCAAATACAAACGGTTCGTCTCTCCAACTTGTACGCTTGGGGTCGATGTCAACCAACTTGTACGTTGCATGTTCCACTGTACCTGCATTAATATCATACCAAACACACTTGAACATGACAATGTATAGGGGTCTCTCGTGGCTACAATATACAACCTGTAAAACTTCTTTTAACGTTCCATAGCAGTTTGTAGCATCAGAACCACCCATGGCGCCCTTCACACAAACACCACTGCAATCACTATGTTTGGGCCCCAATATCGAGTCTACGTGAAATCTGAACCCATTCACAATGTATCCCTCGGAGGTTATTGCCTTAGTATTCGGACCATCAAGTAGAGGATTTATTCGTACGTCAGTCTCGTATTTACCACTGCCATATGTCCGTTTGAACCATGCTACGTACTCACGGTTCCTCTTTGCTTGTTTCTCCCTTTGACTAAGACCACTGCACTCTTCCATTTCAAACAATCTACACATAAACATTTACATTAGTCAGTTATTCTAAAAGTAATTCAGTATATCGTTATTAAGAATAATTAGAGAGCACTTACTCGACCCAATCGTCAAGCTCTGGACAATTTAGAAGCACATAGAGCTCTATTTGCTTCATTTCCTTGGTAGTCAAGGGCCTATCGTCAATTTTTCCTAGCGTACCGCCTCTCTTCCGAAATATTGAAAGCTCATTATCCCACTCCGTGCTCTCTAGTGTCTCGTTCCTGTTGAGTTTCTTAAATGTAGTCTTAGCCGAGACATCCAGATATTGAGCACACAAATTTGACAACTCCGAAAGTAGGTACTGGTTGGCTATACATCCTTCCACCCTCGCCTTGTTAAGTACAAAACCCTTCATGACGAACATTTGCCTATATCAATTAAATCAAAGAAAGATTAGAGAAAACAACAAATATTTTTAAATATAATAATTTTAAAAATATGAAATTGTACCTCTCGAACGGATACATCCATCTATAATGGACTGGACCCCCAACTCTAGCCTCGTACGCGAGGTGTATGGCTAAATGCTCCATGGAGTCAAAAAATGAAGGAGGGAATATCATTTCCATCTTGCACATAGTAACAATAAACGAGTCCTCCAAAATCTTCATATCCTGAGCCGACACCTCTGAGGCGCAAATCGCCTTGAAGAAAAGGCTAACCTCAACTAAAGTACCCCAAATCTCGGTGTCCAAGAAGTCTCGAAAAGCAATCGGGATCAATCTCTGCATGAAGACGTGACAATCATGACTCTTCATTCCAATCAGTTTTCCTTGTTGTTTTTGCACATATCTTCCCAGATCAGAGGCATATCCATCAGGAAATTTGAGTTTGGTCAACCAATCAAGTACCATGTTCTTTTGTTCCCTCGTGAGACAGTATTTTGCCACTGGCTTTGCATACTCACCACCTCTTCTTCCACCGGGTTGCAAAAACAATGCTTTACGTGTTGTGTAAAGCCTAAGATCGTGCCTCGACTTAATGTTGTCCTTCGACTTAGCACTGTCCAACACCGTGTTGATGATGTTCTCAAAAAAGTTCTTCTCACAATGCATGACATCTAGATTGTGGCGAATCAAGTTCGAGGACCAATATGGTAGTTCCCAAAATATGCTTCGTCGACACCAATTATGAGTTGTGTTAAAACCCGGGAGCTTAGGGGGATTTAACCCAAACCTAACCGATCGTAGCCTATCCACAATTGCCTTCATCTCCTCCCCTGTTTTCCTTCGAATAGGCGGCTCATGCACCTCCTTCTTCTTGGTGAAATCCTTCTTGTTGTACCTAAACTTATGACCAGGTGGTAGAAATCGACGATGACAATCAAACCACGAAGGTTTTCCACCGTTATCAAGTGTGAAAGAATCTATATCACCCATGCAATAAGGACATGCTAGTTTCCCGTGAGTGCTCCACTGTGACAACATTCCATAAGCCGGAAAATCGCTAATAGTCCACATAAGGGTCGCTCTCATCTGGAAGTTTTCCTTTCGTGAGCTGTCATATGTCCATAAACCATCACTCCACAATTGTTTCAACTCATCAATCAACGGCCTCAACAACAGATCCAAGTTCTTTCCAGGACTCTTCGGGCCAGGTATAATAAGGCTCAAAAAAAGGAACTCTGGTCGCATGCATAAATCCGGCGGGAGGTTATAAGGGGTCACAAACACGGGCCAACAAGAATATTGTCTCCCAGATTGCCCAAACGGTGAGAACCCATCTGTACAGAGCCCAAGTCGGACATTTCTGGGCTCCGCGGCAAAGTCCGGATAAGTGCGATCAAAATGTCGCCACGCCTCGCCTGCAGCGGGGTGTATCATTCTATCAGGTGACGCGCGACACTTCAAATGCCAAGTCATATGTCGGGAAGTACCAATGGTATAAAACAATCTCTGTAACCGAGGGCCTAGGGGGAAATACCACAACTTTTTCCTTCCAACCCTCGACTTTCTACCGGCCTCGTACCTATCTGTCCTGCATATCGGACACGATGTGAGATCCGGGTTGGCATTTTCACCGTAGTACAAGAAACACAGATTCCAACATACGTCGATCTTTTCGTACCCTAAACCCAAACCCGCGAGCATCTTATTCATGCCTGGAATCGTGCTCGGTAGCATTTCCTCAATCTCTGGGTCCATGCAATCCTTGGACAACGCTAAGTACTTTTCGCTCTCGACATTTGAGGATTTATGACCCGTCTTAACTGTCAACCACTCGGCAAACCACTGGAGCACAGTCTTAGGCTTCTTCTGGTGCATTTTATGGTCGCCCAACTTCATCAATTTGTAGAACTCCTTTGCATCGCGACTCGGATCTTCGTTGTGCACCTCTCCCTCAACAAATCGACCCCCATATGCATCCACAACCATATCCCTAAACAAAGTATCGGCATGAACAGGACTATCAACGTGAAAATTAGGGGTCGGTGATTCTGGTACATACGATGTGGATGCCTCGTTCGCCTCCTCTCCATGCAAGTCCCATATCCAATATTGATTCACAAACCCCGACTTATGAAGATGATCTTGTACTACGTTTCGTTCCCAATATTTTAAATTTGTGCATTTCTTGCACGGGCACCTAATACGTTTTCCATCTACGTAATCTGTTTGTGCTAATGCAAACTTTATGAATTCACGAACCCCAATCACGTAATGTTCATTCAAATAACCGGTATT
Source organism: Linaria vulgaris (assembly GCA_948329865.1). Classification (NCBI taxonomy): domain Eukaryota; kingdom Viridiplantae; phylum Streptophyta; class Magnoliopsida; order Lamiales; family Plantaginaceae; genus Linaria; species Linaria vulgaris. Next base: position 43,578,786 of record OX415251.1, read on the forward strand.
ACTATTTATCCTATCGTACATCCAAGATCTATCGGGACGATAATCCATTTATAATCTACGGAAATTAAAAAGAATTTGTTACACTTCTAAGAATTTAGCTTGATCTTATAAAATTAAATAGCGTAGGAAAAAAATGCTTACTTGTTGTAGCGTAGAAAAATACTTAGATCAAGTATTTGTTGCACACACATACGCCCCTCGTTGCATTTAATTACCGCAATATCTAAAACAAATCAATAAAAACATTAGTTTCTAAATAAACATGAGCTTAATGGTTATAAAATAGGAAAATTGGGATATAACAAGGGAAAATCGTGCATACCTTAAAAAATGATGAATGTTGGAATGATTTCTAAAGGGAATAGGAGAGGGTATTTATAGGAGATTCGCAGAGTATTCCCGACCGCACGGTGGTCGGAAAAACCAACGGTAATAAAGAGTCCCGACCGCAAGGCGTTCGGGAAACTTTGTTACCGTTACTAGCCGTTACATCTCCCGACCGCCGGGCGGTCGGGAAACTTTGTTACCGTTACTAGCCGTTACATCTCCCGACCGCCCTGCGGTCGGGAAACTTTGTAGCCGCGGTCGGGAAAATAACTTACCGACCAAATTGCGGTCGGGAATGTTAGGGTATAGGGTTTAGGGTTTAGGGTTTAGGGTTTACCGCTATTCAGTAACGATTAGTATTCATATTTTCTCAATTATTATTTGATTAGTATTCATCTAGTGTTTTAAACATTGGTGAAATTTTATAAGTGCAATAAAAATATTATATTTTGTTATCCAAAGAATCATGAATCGATTGATCTTGTCATATATATTTACGTAACACTAATAATTCAGTAACGTAACTAATCATCATCTCATAATTTAGTTATATATATATGTGTATACCTCTAATTAACAAATGTGTTCAATAACACAAGTGGCTTATCTTTACTTATCACTAACGATTACAACAATTGTTGATTCCTATATATAGGTAGATAGATATATAGATAGATAGATATATATAGATAGATAGATATACACACGACTAATTAATATATATAGATATATATACATAGATATACACGTAAAACTCAAAGTTACCCCGACATAATATTATTTAACAAATAATTATTAATTTTTTAACTCAAATAAACATTAAACTAGTATTATTATAGCTCAATAATAATTTTTAAAAAATAAAAAATTTATCATTCCCGACCGGCGTTCGGTCGGGAGTAATATTCATATGATTCTCGACCACCCTGCGGTCGGGAATAATATTCATCGGTGTGTTTCTGGGCAAAATAATTGTCCCGACCGCAGGCCGGTCGGAACCGTTAAAAGTTTTGGCGGGGCCGCCAAAAATTTAAATTTTTCAACAAAACAAAATCCAATCTCATCCGTTCATTAACCAAAACAATCCAACGACTCAAACCATGATCCGCGCCACTCACATCCCACCAATCAAAACCAATCCCACAAACCTTATAAATAAACCATACCCCATTGCCATCACTCCACACAATTTTTTCACCAAACACTTTTTCATTTATTTGTTGAAACACCTATCTTTCTTTTTCTCCAAACACTTTTTCTTTTATTTCTTCAAACACTTTTCTTTCTTTTTCTTCAAACACTTTTTTCTTTCTTTTCCTTCAAACACCTTTCTTTCTTTTTCTTCAAACACTTTTCTTTCCTTTCTTTCTTTTTCTTCATTTATTAAAACACTTTTATTTCATTTTCTTCAAACACTTTTATTTCATTTCTTCAAACACTTTTATTTCATTTTTCTTTCAAACACTTTTATTTCATTTTTCTTTCAAACACTTTTATTTCATTTTTCTTTCAAACAATTTTATTCTATTTTTCTTTGAAACAATATATATAATAAAGAAACATTAAATTATATTGAGCATATAGATTGGGCTACATATAAAATATAATATTCCGGTAATTTTTACCGGAATATTATTTTTTTTAATTCTATGAATATTACTCCCGACCGCACACCGGTCGGGAGAGTATGAATATTACTCCCGACCGCACACCGGTCGAGAAAGTATGAATATTACTTCCGACCACAAAGTGGTCGGGAATCTTTGAATATTATTTTTGACCAATCGGCGGTCGAGATTTCTTGTAGTTCCCGACCACGTGTTGGCCGGGAAATGCAAATTATTTAAAATATATACGGGATGGTTTCTCGACCAAATTGCAGTCGGGAATATTACTCTCGACCGCCATGTGGTCGGACGCTGGCCCGTAGCCCGGTTTTGCAACCGGGCTACAACCCGACCAGATTCTGGTCGGGAATAATCTCCCGACCGCGTGGCGGACGGGTATTATCCCGACCAACCTGCGGTCGGGAATGGTTTCTCGACCAAATTGCGGTCGGGAATGTTATGACCAGGCTCCGGTCGATATTTTGTGGTCGGGAAAAGTATTGCCGACCGATTGCGGTCGGGAATGTATTTCCGACCAGACTTTATCCGACCGCAGCTTCGCGACCGCCCTGCGGTCGGGAATGGGCTTTTCCCGACCGCAGGAGGGCTTTTCCCGACCCGAGCTGCGGTCGCGAAAAGCCCCGTTTTCTTGTAGTGGAAAACAAAGCCTACGTGTCAGTGGAGTTGGCTTTTTTGGCACATGTCACATCAATATATTTAAAACAAAAATATATCTTTTGTGCTAGGTGGCTGCCACATGGAATATATTTAAAATAAAAATATATTTATATCCAGAATATATATAAATATATAAAAAAATATATATATTTATGTATTAAAATATATCTAATATATATAAATATATATGAAAAAAGGGAAAATCATAAATATTAATTATTATTACTGAAATTAAAAATAAATATGAATATATATAATAAATATTATTTATTATTACTGAAATTAAAAAAATATATATAAATATATATAAAAAAGGCAAAAATCATAAATATTATTTATTATTACTGAAATTTAAAAATAAATAACAAATATATATAAAAAATGGAAAAATCATATATATTATTTATTATTACTAAAATAAACAAAAAAAACAAAAAAAAATGACCGCCCCCACCACCCCCGACAACCCCCCCACCTCCCACCCCCGCTGCAACTCGCGCTTGCAGCGGTGGCGGCGTCAATCGACGCCACAACCACTGCAACACGCGGTTGCAGTGGTGGCGGCATTAATCGACGTCGCCACCGCTGCAACTCGCGGTTGCAGCAGTGGTGGCATCAATCGACGCTGCCACCACTGGTACCGCGAGTTGCAGTGGTGGTGGCGTCAATCCGCTGCAACCGCGAGTTCAATCACATCCTGCAGCACTGTAACGACAAATTCTTGATCTCTGTAATTAAAGGACAAGAAAAGATTACAAAGTAATTTTAAATAAATTTGAAAGTACAATTGTGGTGCAATCTCTATTAATCCTCTGATTCTTTTCTACAACAAATAGTCTTCAAATTTGGTTGACTTGACAACGGATTTGAACGTTAATCCAAGGGCTTTGAGCTTGATCTTGAATTGACGATCTACTTGACTTGATTTGGTGACGAACAATTTAATCTTCGTCTTGAACTTGTTGAATATCAATCTTCTTTTGAGGAATCTTGATCTTCAAAGTACTTGGATATTTGGCAAACGTTGATTCAAGGGCTTGACGGCTTGATCTCGGATTAAACGGAAACCTGATTTGGAATTTGAATTCGAAGGTTGATGAAGATTGGTATGATCTCCGTCTTCAGTTCTTCGATTTTTTTTGGGTTTTGATCTTCTTGAATGGACTTCAATCTTCAAAAACGTTTTTTCGAGGGTCTTAGGACTTGATCTTGGATTAAACGGATTTTTGACTTGAAGATGAATGAAGAACGGTATGGACTTAGTTTCGGATTTGTTGAACCTTTTGGAATTTTATCTTCCTCGGCAGAAGTGCACTCTTCAAAAGCGGTTTTTTGGATGGAATTAAGACTTGACGGCGGATTGAAAGGAGTCCTTTACGAAGAACACCTTGAAGATTGTTGAAGAATGTCTTGAATGCCGCGAAAAACGCTTGAAGATGGATGAATTTGGTGGAGCGAAAAACTTAGAGCTTTTCCCTCTTCAACTTGTGAATATTCTGTGTGTGTCTTTTTCTTCTTCAAGACCACCTCTATTTATAGTTGTGGAGTGAATCTCAATTAGAATCTCCTGATGTGATGAACGGTTGTGATCGCGTCTACAATTCCTTGATATGGAAGACTTGATCTAAGAGAATCTTCTTTCCATCTCTTGAAGATTGAGACTTGGTGGGGAATTCTTTCCTTGTGGAGATTTGGTGGAGAATTATTTCCATCTCTTGAAGATTGAGACTTGGAGGAGAAGACTTTCCATGTCTTGAGATTTGATGAGCAATTATTTCCTTGTCTTAAGATTTAATTAATATATTTATTTTAATCCCTCAAAATATTAAGACTAAATAAAATATATTTTGTATTTCTTGAATCTTAAGAGTTACCATCATTTGATTTAATTAGACACAAAATTAATGTGTCTACAAATTGCCCCCTCGAGACTTGTTCACGATTTGTGTTGAAATGCATCAGTGAGTGGATAAGTCTCGACATCTTTCTTTTTCTTTTTCTCGTGCTTCAATTAAACCACCCTAAATCCACTTAATGAGTTTAGAACATTTGTGAGCTTCATCATTGGATCCATTAGCTTGAATGTTGCATGAGCATCTTTTTTGATATGATATGACTAGGCTAAGAATGAACTTCTAGATGCCTACATATCCAATGAAGGAATCAAGTCATTACGTAGTTCAAAAGAAATTAAGATTGATTTGAAGGGGGTGCCGTACACAGTTTATACTCATGCGGGCCAGGAGTAACGTGCAGTTTAAGCTCGTGCGCCATGGAGCATTTGATTTGGACATTTGTAGATAGTTTTATCTCATATCTAGGAGGCTTTGGCTTGAAGAATTTGTAGACAATTTTGCTCGTGTCTAGGAGACTTGGAAACTTGAAGGATTTTTAGACCTTTTGGCTCGTATCTAGGAGACTTGGAGATTGGAAGGATTTGTAGACCTTTTGACTCGTGTCTAGGAGACTTGGAGATTTGAAGGATTTGTAGACCTTTTGACTCGTGTCTAGGAGACTTGCACATTTGTTTTGAAGACTTGAAGGATATGCAGACCTTTTGGCTCGTATCTAGGAGACTTGAGGACTTCGACTTTTTTGCTTTAAAACTTGGTTTCCAAGAATTTTCTTTGACTTCAAAGTTCAAACAGTTTATACTCATGTTAAGGAGAATGTTCGTAGTTTATACTCTTATCAAGGAGTATGTTGATAGTTTATACTCTTATCAAGGAGTATATATTTTGGCACTTAATTTGAGGATTTGAGATAGTTTAGGCTCGTATCAATGAGCATATATTTTGGCACTTAATTTGAGGATTTGAGATAGTTTAAGCTCGTATCAAGGAGCATATTGGTTGGATCAAAACTTGACGGCGCGCCCTCTTCATTGTCATCGTCGTCATCTGTATCATCACTTTCAACATCAAGGCCATGAGTTGAGTTTTCTTCTTTAATAGAGTTTACACTTGTCTCTATGTCATGCGCTCGCGTCGCCAATTCTTCAAAGTTTCTTGGTTTGATTCCTTGAAGTATGTAAGAGAGACTCCAATTCATCCCTTGAATGCAAATCTCCATGGCTGAAGTTTCAGACAGTTTCTCTTTGCAACTTAAGGATAGACTTCTCCACCTATTGATGTACTCAATCACTGGTTCGTCTTCTTGTTGATGAGAATTGGCAAGTTCAATCATGCTCATAGTACGTCGAGTGCTATAAAAGCGGTTGAAAAACTTGGTTTGTAGATCGTGCCAATTGTCAATGGAGTTTGGCTCGAGATCGGTGTACCAATCAAATGCAAAGTCTTCTAAGGTTCGAAGAAACTACTTGACTAGAAGATCTCCATAAGTTCCAGCACTATTACACGTCTCAATGAAGTGAGAAACATGTTGTCTAGGGTCTCCAGTCCCATCGAATCTTTGAAAATTCGGAGGTTGATAGCTTTTCGGCATTTGCAATTGCTCTATCCTTTGAGTATAAGGCTTCGTGTAAGATTTGGAAGTCTTGTGTTGAGCACTATGACCATTTGCAACTTCTTCAATGAGCTTCTTCAATTGATCGGCAGAGACAAGGCCTTGTGGGGAAACTTGAGTTTGTTTGCTTGAAGACTTAAAATTTTCTCCAACTTCAACATCTTGAATGTTTTTCTCGGCAAACTTTGTGTGCATCATGGCGCCTTGCTCTTCCTTCCTTGAGAAATTTGACTTGTGGAAAAGAGAAGTGGCTTGGATTCTTTCACTTAGAACTTCATCAAACTCTTTAGCTTCAACTCCTTGAGTGGCATTTTCATGTGCCATGCTTTGATCGCTGCTTTCCCCGAGCTATTGCTTTCGAAGATGAGGAGAGACCTCAAATTCGGCGATTGTAGTCTTGATGCATCCTTGAACTCCAATGTTGTTGGTGACTTCTTTAGAATTTTCAACTCCTTCTTTGTGCTCTATCTTTTGGAGAAGGCGATTCAAGTGGTCTTCACGTTTTTGAGCTTGAGTTGTGAGATTCGCAATGGCTCTTGCAAGCGCCGCAACTTGCTCTTCTAGTGAGGATGCTTGATTATCTTCTTTAGCTTCATGTCTTGCCCCCGGTGCGAGTGTATCTTTGATCATCGGTTGCGAAGAGCCTCCGCTTGTTGCCCCCATTGACTTGTCCATTGTTGAGCAACACTTACTTCTTGTAACTTCAAATTTGAGACTTGTTAGAAAAGAGATGAGAGGTAGAGATGGTCCCACTGGGCATGCCAAATTTGTAACGACAAATTCTTGATCTCTGTAATTAAAAGACAAGAAAAGATTAAAAAGTAATTTTAAATAAATTTGAAAGTAAAATTGTGGTGCAATCTCTATTAATCCTCTAATTCTTTTCTACAACAAATAGTCTTCAAATTTGGTTGACTTGACAACGGATTTGAACGTTAATCCAAGGGCTTTGAGCTTGATCTTGAATTGACGATCTACTTGACTTGATTTGGTGACGAACAATTTAATCTTCGTCTTGAACTTGTTGAATATCAATCTTCTTTTGAGGAATCTTGATCTTCAAAGTACTTGGATATTTGGCAAACGTTGATTCAAGGGCTTGACGGCTTGATCTCGGATTAAACGGAAACCTGATTTGGAATTTGAATTCGAAGGTTGATGAAGATTGGTATGATCTCCGTCTTCAGTTCTTCGATTTTTTTTGGGTTTTGATCTTCTTGAATGGACTTCAATCTTCAAAAACGTTTTTTCGAGGGTCTTAGGACTTGATCTTGGATTAAACGGATTTTTGACTTGAAGATGAATGAAGAACGGTATGGACTTAGTTTCGGATTTGTTGAACCTTTTGGAATTTGATCTTCCTCGGCAGAAGTGCACTCTTCAAAAGCGGTTTTTTGGATGGAATTAAGACTTGACGGCGGATTGAAAGGAGTCCTTTACGAAGAACACCTTGAAGATTGTTGAAGAATGTCTTGAATGCCGCGAAAAACGCTTGAAGATGGATGAATTTGGTGGAGCGAAAAACTTAGAGCTTTTCCCTCTTCAACTTGTGAATATTCTGTGTGTGTCTTTTTCTTCTTCAAGACCACCTCTATTTATAGTTGTGGAGTGAATCTCAATTAGAATCTCCTGATGTGATGAACGGTTGTGATCGCGTCTACAATTCCTTGATATGGAAGACTTGATCTAAGAGAATCTTCTTTCCATCTCTTGAAGATTGAGACTTGGTGGGGAATTCTTTCCTTGTGGAGATTTGGTGGAGAATTATTTCCATCTCTTGAAGATTGAGACTTGGAGGAGAAGACTTTCCATGTCTTGAGATTTGATGAGCAATTATTTCCTTGTCTTAAGATTTAATTAATATATTTATTTTAATCCCTCAAAATATTAAGACTAAATAAAATATATTTTGTATTTCTTGCATCTTAAGAGTTACCATCATTTGATTTAATTAGACACAAAATTAATGTGTCTACAAATTGCCCCCTCGAGACTTGTTCACGATTTGTGTTGAAATGCATCAGTGAGTGGATAAGTCTCGACATCTTTCTTTTTCTTTTTCTCGTGCTTCAATTAAACCACCCTAAATCCACTTAATGAGTTTAGAACATTTGTGAGCTTCATCATTGGATCCATTAGCTTGAATGTTGCATGAGCATCTTTTTTGATATGATATGACTAGGCTAAGAATGAACTTCTAGATGCCTACATATCCAATGAAGGAATCAAGTCATTACGTAGTTCAAAAGAAATTAAGATTGATTTGAAGGGGGTGCCGTACACAGTTTATACTCATGCGGGCCAGGAGTAACGTGCAGTTTAAGCTCGTGCGCCATGGAGCATTTGATTTGGACATTTGTAGATAGTTTTATCTCATATCTAGGAGGCTTTGGCTTGAAGAATTTGTAGACAATTTTGCTCGTGTCTAGGAGACTTGGAAACTTGAAGGATTTTTAGACCTTTTGGCTCGTATCTAGGAGACTTGGAGATTGGAAGGATTTGTAGACCTTTTGACTCGTGTCTAGGAGACTTGGAGATTTGAAGGATTTGTAGACCTTTTGACTCGTGTCTAGGAGACTTGCACATTTGTTTTGAAGACTTGAAGGATATGCAGACCTTTTGGCTCGTATCTAGGAGACTTGAGGACTTCGACTTTTTTGCTTTAAAACTTGGTTTCCAAGAATTTTCTTTGACTTCAAAGTTCAAACAGTTTATACTCATGTTAAGGAGAATGTTCGTAGTTTATACTCTTATCAAGGAGTATGTTGATAGTTTATACTCTTATCAAGGAGTATATATTTTGGCACTTAATTTGAGGATTTGAGATAGTTTAGGCTCGTATCAATGAGCATATATTTTGGCACTTAATTTGAGGATTTGAGATAGTTTAAGCTCGTATCAAGGAGCATATTGGTTGGATCAAAACTTGACGGCGCGCCCTCTTCATTGTCATCGTCGTCATCTGTATCATCACTTTCAACATCAAGGCCATGAGTTGAGTTTTCTTCTTTAATAGAGTTTACACTTGTCTCTATGTCATGCGCTCGCGTCGCCAATTCTTCAAAGTTTCTTGGTTTGATTCCTTGAAGTATGTAAGAGAGACTCCAATTCATCCCTTGAATGCAAATCTCCATGGCTGAAGTTTCAGACAGTTTCTCTTTGCAACTTAAGGATAGACTTCTCCACCTATTGATGTACTCAATCACTGGTTCGTCTTCTTGTTGATGAGAATTGGCAAGTTCAATCATGCTCATAGTACGTCGAGTGCTATAAAAGCGGTTGAAGAACTTGGTTTGTAGATCGTGCCAATTGTCAATGGAGTTTGGCTCGAGATCGGTGTACCAATCAAATGCAAAGTCTTCTAAGGTTCGAAGAAACTACTTGACTAGAAGATCTCCATAAGTTCCAGCACTATTACACGTCTCAATGAAGTGAGAAACATGTTGTCTAGGGTCTCCAGTCCCATCGAATCTTTGAAAATTCGGAGGTTGATAGCTTTTCGGCATTTGCAATTGCTCTATCCTTTGAGTATAAGGCTTCGTGTAAGATTTGGAAGTCTTGTGTTGAGCACTATGACCATTTGCAACTTCTTCAATGAGCTTCTTCAATTGATCGGCAGAGACAAGGCCTTGTGGGGAAACTTGAATTTGTTTGCTTGAAGACTTAAAATTTTCTCCAACTTCAACATCTTGAATGTTTTTCTCGGCAAACTTTGTGTGCATCATGGCGCCTTGCTCTTCCTTCCTTGAGAAATTTGACTTGTGGAAAAGAGAAGTGGCTTGGATTCTTTCACTTAGAACTTCATCAAACTCTTTAGCTTCAACTCCTTGAGTGGCATTTTCATGTGCCATGCTTTGATCGCTGCTTTCCCCGAGCTATTGCTTTCGAAGATGAGGAGAGACCTCAAATTCGGCGATTGTAGTCTTGATGCATCCTTGAACTCCAATGTTGTTGGTGACTTCTTTAGAATTTTCAACTCCTTCTTTGTGCTCTATCTTTTGGAGAAGGCGATTCAAGTGGTCTTCACGTTTTTGAGCTTGAGTTGTGAGATTCGCAATGGCTCTTGCAAGCGCCGCAACTTGCTCTTCTAGTGAGGATGCTTGATTATCTTCTTTAGCTTCATGTCTTGCCCCCGGTGCGAGTGTATCTTTGATCATCGGTTGCGAAGAGCCTCCGCTTGTTGCCCCCATTGACTTGTCCATTGTTGAGCAACACTTACTTCTTGTAACTTCAAATTTGAGACTTGTTAGAAAAGAGATGAGAGGTAGAGATGGTCCCACTGGGCATGCCAAATTTGTAACGACAAATTCTTGATCTCTGTAATTAAAAGACAAGAAAAGATTAAAAAGTAATTTTAAATAAATTTGAAAGTAAAATTGTGGTGCAATCTCTATTAATCCTCTAATTCTTTTCTACAACAAATAGTCTTCAAATTTGGTTGACTTGACAACGGATTTGAACGTTAATCCAAGGGCTTTGAGCTTGATCTTGAATTGACGATCTACTTGACTTGATTTGGTGACGAACAATTTAATCTTCGTCTTGAACTTGTTGAATATCAATCTTCTTTTGAGGAATCTTGATCTTCAAAGTACTTGGATATTTGGCAAACGTTGATTCAAGGGCTTGACGGCTTGATCTCGGATTAAACGGAAACCTGATTTGGAATTTGAATTCGAAGGTTGATGAAGATTGGTATGATCTTCGTCTTCAGTTCTTCGATTTTTTTTGGGTTTTGATCTTCTTGAATGGACTTCAATCTTCAAAAACGGTTTTTCGAGGGTCTTAGGACTTGATCTCGGATTAAACGGATTTTTGACTTGAAGATGAACGAAGAACGGTATGGACTTGGTTTCGGATTTGTTGAACCTTTTGGAATTTGATCTTCCTCGGCAGAAGTGCACTCTTCAAAACCAGTTTTTTGGATGGAATTAAGACTTGACGGCGGATTGAATGGAGTCCTTTAGGAAGAACACCTTGAAGATTGTTGAAGAATGTCTTGAATGCCGCGAAAAACGCTTGAAGATGTATGAATTTAGTGGAGCGAAAAACTTAGAGCTTTTCCCTCTTCAACTTGTGAATATTTTGTGTGTGTCTTTTTCTTCTTCAAGACCACCTCTATTTATAGTTGTGGAGTGAATCTCAATTAGAATCTCCTGATGAGATGAACGGTTGTGATCGCGTCTACAATTCCTTGATATGGAAGACTTGATCTAAGAGAATCTTCTTTCCATCTCTTGAATATTTAGACTTGGTAGGGAATTCTTTCCTTGTGGAGATTTGGTGGAGAATTATTTCCATCTCTTGAAGATTGAGACTTGGAGGAGAAGACTTTCCATGTCTTGAGATTTGATGAGCAATTATTTCCTTGTCTTAAGATTTAATTAATATATTTATTTTAATCCCTCAAAATATTAAGACTAAATAAAATATATTTTGTATTTCTTGCATCTTAAGAGTTACCATCATTTAATTTAATTAGACACAAAATTAATGTGTCTACAAGCACGTCCTCGTCCTGCTACCCGTCTTTCATACCGGGGCATCCCTCGGGATACAACGCCTTCTCCTGTGACTAATCCGACAAGAACCCCAAGTCCGGTGACAGAGCTGACTCCAATAGTAGAGCCGACAATAGAGCCTACTACCACAACCGATCTAAGTGTCAAGCCTACTCCCATGGTGACTGATCCTCCAACTAAGCCTACTCCAATGGTTACTGATCCTCCAAATCAGCCTCTTCCCATCACTGATCCGCCAAGAGAGTCGACTCCCGTGACTGATGCGAGAAGAGAGTCAACTCCAGTGATGCCTATGAGATCTTAGGGAGCCACGAACATCCCTGGACAGAATATATTTGATAATCCGTGGGATTTGGTCGGCCAAATTCCTTTCGGACTTCTGCCACGGCCTATTGATCATTCATAGCGGGGTTCGACGAAAATGCATCACCAACTCAGGCTCACACTAACATCCCCTCTCCAGGCCCACACTCGGCTTCAGCTCCTTTTGTTGGGATGGGTGCTTCCTCGAGCAATGTTGGACAATCCACGTCCCAATCATTTCAGTTAATCGATACATCCAAGAGCTCGAGCAGTGATGATGATGACAGTGATAGCTCAGGGCAAGAGATCGATAGTGATGGTGAGAAAAGTGGTCGCGGTCACTCTAAAGGAGTTTTGTCGCCTAAGAAAAGTGAGGATCGGAGGTGGATCCGTATTGATCCAAATACTGGATCGTGGGAAGAAAGTCTTATGATAACGACGACTATCGGGGCAATTCTTAAGAGGTGCTTGAGGAAGCCGTACAAAACCTACAAGAAGTGGAAGCCGAAGCATCATCAGCTTGCACGGGATGAGTTTCAAGTAATATAAAAGTATATTTTTAAGATTATTTATTTAGTTACATACTTCTGTCTTCATTTATCAATATCTTTACTTATAACAATTTCTTTTTTTCACTTGTTGCAGAGAACTTTTCAGTGGCATCCGCTTGACGAAGGCCGCATTTGGGAACTGTAAGAAGCAGCAGCACCAGATCGTTTTAATAGTGCTTTAAGCAAGTTCAAGTCAATCTACCTTGAAGTTGAAGTTGATCCGTCGCAGAAGAAGAGCCATCGTATCTGGATTCCTAAGGCGATGCGTCGGAAGTACATGAAGTACTGGAAAAGTGATAAGCACGTGGCACAAGCGAAGCAGTCGAGTGCCAACAGGAAAAAAAGGGAAGTTTGTCACTTGGTACGGTGGAATTCTCATGCATGACGAGTGGGCCAGACGCGAGGTAATTATATTAATACAACAATGTTATAAGATAAATATAATCTTATATAATGTTAATTTAATTTATCTTCTGATTGTATATTAATGTCTAATTGTCTCACGATACAATCGATCAGGTTGGGCATTCCGGTGAGTAAGATCCCTCTGCCGTGGCTCTACAAGTTGAAGAGGCAAAAGACCAATGCTTGATTGATCCCGATGCGGAGTGAGCATATGTAAGTAAATAGTCTATTCAAATCCATAATGAGATTTTATATATACCCATATTATATAAGCATAGTTTTACGCCACTCGAACGGACTCACTTTCTATTTGAAAAAGGCAATATAAACCTACTGAAAACAAACACTGACAGCCCGTAACTGATTGTTGTACATGTGTTAGTAATGTAATGATAAAGTCTGCTATTAATCTGATGATTAACTATGATAGTGTGATGAGATAATTTGATAGTAATTTGATGATATAATCTGCTATTAATGTGATGATTGTGATGATATAATTTGATAGTTATGTAGTGATATAATCTGCTATTAATCTGATGATTGTGATGATATAATTTGATAGTTATGTGATGATATAATATGCTATTAATGAGATGATTAAATCTGATATTGTGATGATATAATTTGATAGTAACGTGATGATATAATCTGTTATTAATCTGATGATTGTGATCATATAATCTGATTCTTTGTAATATTTATGTCTCCTGTTATTATTCATAATATATTTTAGTACATTGATCCATGTATATAAGTAGATTATTATTGTTTATTATTTAATAAATTTGTATATGTTATTGTCACAGCACGAAGCGCTTCACCGGTGGCGAGATCGGTATGGTTATGACATCAGGAATTGGCCTGCTTGGGATCTAAAGACATGGCTGAAGGTGGTTGGGAAGAAGGGGAAGGGAGAACCTGCTTTTTCAAAGCATGCGAATGTGAAGTCCATTGCCCAAAATGTTGGTACCCCTCAACAAGGAACATTCAGTTGTGCTGAGGACTTGACGGTGCAGTTTCGGGCACATATGCTTCATACGATAGAGTTTGAGACAGCCATCAAAAACTGTCTTAAACAGTTAATAGATCAGTATGGATGCCCGATGCCGGAGTTACCGGAGTACCATATCACACCAGGTGGAATGGCAACGCAGTTGGTAGGCTCGACCAACACTCCCTTGGCCAAACCTCCTATACCAGTTCCTCGGTCGTCAACGAATAATGTAACCAGCCCTCAAAGGGTCCCAGAAGTACAATTGCGCCAGCCTAGTCAGCCATCGCCTTCTCCTAATGGAGGTGTTTACATGCCAGATATGTCGGTCTTGGCATCGCAACAGCAGCAGAGGGGTTTTCAGGTGTCTCCGAGGCGGGCGGGTGGTTCACAGGGTGGGATGGCCGGTTTTCAAGGGTATGCACAGCAGCTGATGGGTGGATTTCAGGCCTAGCAGCAAGGGCAGGGAGGTTTTCACCCTTTTTAGCAGCAAGGGATGATGGGATGTGGTCAGGTATACATATGTTATTATATATTATGTTTTATTTAATTTAAATAAATTTAATAAAGCTGTTTACTTATACACTGTAACATTTCTGTGATGCTTGCAGGGCTTTAGCAACTTCTAGAGCCAGCAGCAGGGGATGGGTGGCTTCACGGGGATGCAACAGCAGTTCTAGCAGCCTGGTGGTAGTGTTCCAGGGAGTTTGATGCAGCAGCAGGGGATGCAACAGCAGCAGGGGATGAATATGGGGAGGCAACCTGGAGTGATGCAGGGGCTGAGTTTGCAATCGAGGCATGGCAGAGTGCGTGGACAACAGGGGACGACACAGCAGCAGGGATCTGATAATTCGCAGCGAGATCCCGTTCTGGATGACTTCATTGGAGATGAAAATGGCGGCTTTTAATGTATGATATATGGACAGACTGTGTTTTTACATATTTTGCATTTTCGGGACAAGTATTAAATTATAATTTCTGTTATTGTGTTGGTGTAAGTTGTTAGGATGGGATTTTGTGGTGTTTGATGGTGTTTTTATGTGTTTTGACAGTTTTTTCGATTTAAGTTGACAGTTTAAGTTAACAGCGTAAGTTGACAGTGTTTTGACAGTTTTTATGGTGTTTTGACAGTTTATATGGGCAAATGTTTTGTATTTAACTTGTAATATTTTGATGAATGTTGTATATTTTGGATGAAAGTTCGTATATTTGATAGATTGTGCAATTTTCAAGATTTAAGTTGGAATATTTTGATGAATGTTGGATACTTTGGATGAAAGTTCGTATATTTGGATGAATGTTGGTTTTTTTGGATTTAAGTTGGAATATTTTGATGAATGTTGGATATTTTGGATGAAAGTTGGTATATTTGGATGAATGTTGGTTTTTTGAATTTAAGTTGGAATATTTCGATAAATGTTGGATATTTTGGATGAAAGTTGGTATATTTGGATGAATGTTGGTTTTTTTGGATTTAAGTTGGAATATTTTGACGAATGTTGGATATTTTGGATGAAAGTTGGTATATTTGATAGATTGTGCAATTTTTTGGATTTAAGTTGGAATATTTTGATGAATGTTGGATATTTTAGATGAAAGTTCGTATATTTGATAGATTGTGCAATTTTCAAGGTTTAAGTTGGAATATTTTTATGAACGTTGAATATTTTGGATGAAAGCTGGTATATTTGATAGATTGTGCAATTTCGATAAACACAATGTTTAACGAAAAGCGATAAACAAATAAACGGGAGGATTATGTAATTATAAAAAAGTTAAAGAAATATCTGAACTAAGTTTTTTCTTCTACCGATCCTTTAAAAACACTAATATTGCGTTTCATTCCTAATCTCGTCCAGAACGGAGTAACGAAATACGATAAATGAATAAACGGGGGGTTTATGTAATTATAGAAAAGTTAAAGAAATATCCAAATTAAGTTTTTTCTTTTACCAATCCTTTGAAAACACTAATTAAGCATGGCATTTCAAATCTCGTAACGAAATACGATAAACAAATAAACGGGGGGTTTATATAATTATAGAAAAGTTAAAGAAATATCCGAATTAAGTTTTTTCTTTTACCAATCCTTTAAAAACACTAATTATGCGTGTCATTCCAAATCTCGTCTAAAACGAAGTAACGAAATACGATAAACAAATAAACGGGGGGTTTATTTAATTATAGAAAAGTTAAAGAAATATCCAAATTAAGTTTTTTCTTTTACCAGTCCTTTAAAAACACTAATTAAGCGTGTTATTCTAAATCTCGTCCAAAATGAAGTAACGAAATACGATAAACAAATAAACGGGGGGTTTATGTAATTATAGAAAAGTTAAAGAAATATTTGAATTGGGTTTTTTCTTTTACCAATCCTTTAATAAAGCTAATTAAGCGTGTCTTTCCAAATCTCGTCCAAAACGAAGTAACAAAATACGATAAACAAACAATATAATATAAAATACTATACCTCTCTTCAACCCTAAACCCTAAACCCTAAACCCTATCCATAAAACCTATACAACATAGTTCTAACTTGTGTTTTCATACATAAAGGTTGTAAAACACCTTTAATCACAAATTTGTTTAACCATACACTAACATATGTAAAATAGGAGTGTTCCTCCAAATTTCGTACAAAACGGAATGTCGGAAGATGTTTAAAAAACAATTTAGGGAAGAAAGCGCAATTATACAAAAGATGCAAAACAACTTCAAATTTAGTTTTTTCTTGAACAACTATTTTCACAACACTAATGAGGCATGTAAATTCAAATTTCATCGACAAATGAAAAAGTGAAACACGTTTAAAATATATTTGTGGTCAAAAATGTAATTTTATTTTTATAAGTATGGGTTCTAATGGAAACCAATTAATGGGAACCACATATCTGGTTCCCATTGGCACCAATAATTGAGTAAGGCGTACAAAAACAGCTGGCCAGTAATAGGAACCAAAATAGCAAGTGATGGGAACCGATATTTCGTTCCCATTGTGCATACTTTTCAATATATACCAACCCATCTCTCCCACACATTTCAAACCTAATATTAATCTCCATTGCAGTAGCCGCGCAACAGAGAAGCTCTGTTTTGAATTTTTTTTTTTTTTTGCTTCTGTAGACACTTAAAATTTGTGTCTAATTAAATCTCGACACGTAGAGAATAATATATTTATTTTTAATTTATTTTTCTATTTTATTTTGGATTTATAATAAATTTATTTCCAAAGTAAAGTAGTTAAATCTATTAATTTTAATATATATGATGGATAAATTGAATAATGTCTTATTTATTAATTGAAGTTAAATAATCCAATAAATAATGGCAAATCTTGTAAAGCAAGAAAAGGAAAATAAATATATTATTTAATCCTAATATTTTAAAGGGTTAAATAAATATATTTATCAAATATCAAGACAAGGAAAGTCTTATTCTCCAAGATTGAATATTCAAGAGATATTTAGAAGATTCATTTAGATCAAGTCTTCCAAATCAAGAAATTGTAGCGATCAGAACCGTTCGTCTCATCAGGAGATTCTGATTGAGATTCACTCTATAACTATAAATAGCGGTACTCTTGAAGAACAAAAAATAACAATTGAAGCTTGAAGAATTCAGAGTAAGGAAGTTCAAATCCTCTTCAACAAGCTCAACAATCTTCAAAGGTATTCTTCAACCATCTTCAAGATGTTCTTGGTTAAGAACATCTTTCAATCCTAAGTCAAATTGGTGTCCATCAAATTCCCAAGTCAAATTGGTGTTCATCAATCCTAAGTCAAATCGGTGTTCATCAAATCCTCAAGTCAAATAATTGTTCATCAAATCCTTAAGTCAAATCGGTGTTTATCAATCCTAAGTCGAATCGGTGTTCATCAAATCCTCAAGTCAAATCACCGTTTAATCCGAGATCAAGTCCAAGACCCTCAAATTAACGTTTTCCAAGTTCAAATTATTTCAACGAAGATCAAATTGCAGATCTTCATTATAAATTTTGATATTGTTCTTGTAGAACTGAATCAGAGGGTTAGATAAAGATTGAACCTCAATTGTATCTTTAAATTTATTCTAGAAATTATTTTGTAATCTCTTTCTTGTTTTATTTTCAGAATTCAAGAATTTGTGACCACAAATTTGGCACGCCCAGTGGGACATCTCTACCTCTCATCTCCTTTCATCAAGAACAACAAGTCAACCATATGGCACAGTCAAGACAAGGAGGATGTCCGACTTATTGGTTGATCCATCTACGAAGATGACAAGTGAACTCGTCCACGACATTGTTCAAGAGGACTCTTTTGTCTCCAACAACGTCAACAATGACAGGGATGTTGAAAGCGAGAACTCCTCCCCTCCAACTCCTCACTCCGCATCGGGTTTTTCATCTCTGTTGGATATTGTGCACGCGTTGACAACAAGTGCTACAACTTTGGAGGAACAAATTGGGATGTTGACCAAAGCCATAGAGATGCTGAACAAACATGTGCAAGACCAAGACTCCAAGATAGAAAAATTGTTGAGTAGGGAAGACAAGGTGGAAGAAAGTCATGTAAAGGAACTGAAGTTTGGAGGCTTTGAAGAGGGTTGAAACATCCCGGAAGCAACTATCCAATTAGAAGGAAAAGTCTATTTCCAAGGAGTTCCAAGTCTCTTTAAATGGCATGATCCCTGCTGATCAATTGAAGGAGTTCATCATGGGAACTATCAAGGACAAGCTAGACAGAGGCTTCAAATCATCATTTTCCTATTCCAAACCGTACACTCAAAGGATAGATAGCTTGAAGATACCAAATGGTTCCAACCACCCAATTTCCAGCAGTTTGATGGTAAAGGCAACCCAAAGCAACATGCAGCTCACTTTGTTGAGACTTGCAACAATGCCGGAAGTTACAGTGATCATCTTGTCAAGCAATTTTTCCACTCCTTGAAGGGAAATGCATTTGATTGGTACACTGACTTGGAAGCAAACTCGATTGATAGTTGGGACGAGTTGGAGCAAGAATTCCTCAATCGCTTCTACAGCACAAGAAGTACCGTTAGCATGATCGAACTCACCAATGCTCGCCAATGGGATGAAGAGCCAGTGATTGATTACATAAACCGTTGGAGAAATTTGAGTCTCAATTGCAAGGATCGGTTATCCGAGACCTCGGCTATAGAGATGTGCATCCAAGCCATGCAATGGGGGCTTCGTTACATTCTTCAAGGAATACAACCAATGACGTTTGAAGAGTTAGCAACTCGTGCTCATGACATGGAATTGAGTATGGTGGCAAGCGGAGTCAATGGACCACCTATGCAAGATCCGAGAAGATTCAAAGACAAACAAGATGCAAGGAAAAGAGGCAAACCTTTCAACAAAGCACCTACCAAAGAGTCTATGGCGGTGAATGTTGCTCCATTGAGAATCCAAGCCAAGGCAAATGATAACAGTGACCAACAAAAAAGCGTTGCGGCATCTGAAAAGGCTAGTAATTCACAAGCTAATGAGCAAAGGAGGACGACACTCAAGGAGATGCGGTCAAAGCGATATCCATTCCTTGATTCTGACATTTCAGCCATATTTGACGATTTGCTCATAGCTAATCTGATTGAACTGCCCGAAATGAAGAGACCGGAAGAGGCCGGTCGCTTTGATGATCCTAAGTATTGCAAGTATCACCATCTCATAGGACACCCAATCCATCATTGCTTCATATTCAAAGATAAGATGATGCGGTTAGCTCGTGATGGGAATATCACTCTAGAAGAGGATGTCGCATCATCAAACCTTGTTGCACTCTCAAGCCAAGTTGACACTCTAGACGACTCCCACATCATCGTTTCATGCAATGCGATTCACGAAGAAGAGAAAATTGCAGACTCTACTTCAAAGACTGCTCATGTCACGAACCAATGTATGCCCACTATATGCTTCACTGATGAAGACCTTCTACTAGGTTCCAAGCTCCACAACCGACCACTGTTTGTCACCGGCTATATTCCCAAGCAAAAAGTCAATCAAATGCTGATTGACGGAGGCTCTGCAGTCAATATCTTGCCTCTACACACTTTGAATGAATTAGGAATCTCGGGGGCAAAGAGCCATCAGCATCATAAGATTAGATCTTCTTATTGAAGATATGTCGTCTAGTACACTGTTCTATGTCATCGAATCCAACACATCCTACAACATGTTATTGGGTCGACCTTGGATACATGAAAATGGCATTGTTCCTTCAACATTACATCAGTGCTTTGGATATTACCAAGATGGAGTCGAAATAAAGGTACATGGTGATGTAAAGCCTTTTTCTGATGCTGAATCACACTTTGCGGATGCAAAATACTACATTGAAGGAAAGAGCACCGTGAGACTCAATGGAACCAAGCAACTCCGACAGCATGGTGTAAACGGCGCCGATAACACAAGTGACACGGAGAAGAGTAAGATTACTGGATCTCCCCTTGGGACAAAGCCTTTGAAAGAACTTACATTTCCTCTTACAACACTTGAAAGGAAAGGGCCATCTCCTCCACTTGAAGGATTTGTTCGTCCATCCAAAGGACCCGAAATAGAGCATGGAACATTGCCCACAAAGAAGATTGAGGAATGCTTTGACCTAAAAGCTTTCAAGTTGCTAGTCAACGCTGTATATGACCCTAATGAAGAACCACGACTGGAGGGCCTCACTCTTGATGCTGCTGCAGAGAAGGGCATACCGTTCCAGACATTCGGATAGGCCTTGGATACAAGCCACCAAACCCAGTTCGTATTGCTATAAAAAGAGCTAACGCCAACTACGTAGGCAAAGTAGAGGGCTCAACCATAGGCCGTGAAGGGAAGATGCCACACATGTCAGTCTTTGATAGACTTGGTCCGAACAAAAAGGTCTTTGATAGACTTGGTCCGAATAAAACGGTCTTTCATAGACTTGGTCCAAATAAAACGGTCTTTGATAGACTAGGTCCAAATAAAACAGTCTTTGATAGGCTTGGTCCAAATAAAAGGTTCGATTGGAAAAGGTTGAGTGCTCCGCATATGTCGACACGCGCTAAGAGAAACCTCAAGTCATCAAACTCTAAGAAAGTTCAAAGTCTGATCCCATCTCGAATGACTCGCCATAAAGACTTGATAGTGTCTTGTGGTGAAACGCTAAAAGTCAAGTTGCAAACTGTGGTGCTCACGAAGACCAAACACGAAGATGAGGAGAGTGTAGAGTCGTCATGCCATATCACTTCTCATGAAGAAGATGTTGAAAAAGACACCGAAGATGCGCATGTTGAGTGGGAGGAGGGTGTCAAGGCCACTGTTGATGAGTTAAAAGAGGTAAACTTGGCCAGCGTCGATGACCCAAGACCAATTTACATAAGTGCGTTGCTCGGAGCCGATGAAGAACAAAGTTACGTTGAGTTGTTGCACGAGTTCAAGGATGTGTTTGCTTGGCCATACAAAGAAATGCCAGGCTTGGACCCAAAGGTGGCGGTACACAACTTATCGGTAAAGAAAGATGTTCGTCCCGTCAAGCAAGCCCAAAGAAGGTTTCAACCTGACTTAGTCCCATTGCTCGAAGCCGAAGTTAACAAGCTCATTGAAGCCGGGTTCATTAGAGAAGTCAAATATCCAACTTGGATTTCTAGCATCGTGCCGGTAAGAAAGAAGAATGGACAAATCAGGCTTTGCGTCGACTTTAGAGACTTG
Source organism: Linaria vulgaris (assembly GCA_948329865.1). Classification (NCBI taxonomy): domain Eukaryota; kingdom Viridiplantae; phylum Streptophyta; class Magnoliopsida; order Lamiales; family Plantaginaceae; genus Linaria; species Linaria vulgaris. The sequence goes on from OX415251.1 coordinate 43,600,319, forward strand.
AACGAAGCATGCCCTAAGGATGACTTTCCTCTACCAATTCCTGAACTAATGATTCATCCTACCATGGGACACGAAGCCTTGCCTTTCATGAACGGATCTTCCGGGTACAACCAAATTCGCATGGCTCCAAGGGATGAAGAACTGACTGCTTTCCGTACTCCAAAGGGTATATATTGTTACAAGGTGATGCCGTTTTGATTGAAGAACGCAGGTGCTACCTATCAAAGGGCAATGCAAAATATCTTCGATGACATGTTGCACAAGAATGTTGAGTGTTATGTGGATGATCTTGTCGTAAAGTTGAGGGAAAGGAAGGATCACATAAGTGACTTACGAAAAGTCTTTGAGAGACTGCGGAAGTATCAATTAAGGATGAACCCTATGAAGTGTGCATTTGGCGTAACATTGGGAAAGTTCCTTGGTTTCATTGTTCGTCAGCGAGGCATTGAAATCGAGCAAGCCAAGATTGATGCAATAGTTAAGATGCCGGAGCCACAAAATATCCATGAACTCAAAAGTCTACAAGTAAAATTGGCGTATCTCCGAAGGTTCATCTCAAATTTAGCCGGTCGTTGCGAACCTTTCAGTCACTTGATGAAGAAAGACGTTCCATTTAGGTGGGATGAATCTTGTCGCAATGCTTTTGAACGAATCAAGTCATATCTGATGAAACCTCCCGTTTTAGCCACTCATATGCCAGGACGTCCATTGATCCTATATATTGCTGCCCAAGAAAGATCAGTGGGGGCATTGCTCGCCCAAGAAAATGACAAAGGGAAGGAAAATGCACTTTATTACCTAAGCCGAACAATGACGCCAAATGAGTTGAAGTACGCTCCTATTGAGAAGCTTTGCCTAGCCCTTGTGTTCTTAATTCAAAAATTGAAGCATTACTTCCAAGCTCATACTATTCGTCTTGTATCCAGAGCAAACCCTTTGAAGTATGTCATGACGAGGCCGGTGCTGTCTGACCGACTTGCAAGATGATACCTTCAACTGCAACAGTTTGAGATTGCATATATCCATCAAAAGGCTGTGAAAGGACAAGTATTGGCGGATTTTCTAGTTGACCACCCTATTCCTGCCGAGTGGGAGTTAATGGACGACTTGCCTGATGAAGATGCGCTCGTGATTGAAGTCACTCCTCCATGGGAAATGTATTTTGATGGTGCCGCACATAGAAATGGAGCCGGCGTCGGTGTTAACTTTCTCACGCCTAATGGAGAGGTCTTGCCGTATTCCTTCACATTAACTCAAAATTGCTTAAACAATGTTGCGGAATATCAAGCTTTGATACTCGGGTTAGAAATGGAAATTGAGCTAAAGCAACCTCACCTACAAGTGTATGGCGATTCCAAGTTGGTCGTCAATCAATTGTATGGAGAATTCGAGGTTAAGAAGCCAGGACTCCTACCATATGTTGAGTATGTAAGAAGTTTGATCAAAACTCTTGGTGATGTTACAGTAGAGCATGTGCCGAGGAAAGAAAATGGGCAAGCCGATGCGTTAGCTAAACTTGCTTCTATGTTGGTTACATCATAAGAGAAGACGTCCATACCCGTGTGCCACAAATGGGTACTCCCTCATATTCTAGAGTACAAAGGTAATAATAATGAAAGTCATGTTGTGGAGGTATATGAAATTGAAGTGGAAGATTGGCGACAATCATTCGTGGACTACTTGAAGCACAGAAATTTGCCCGATGACGTATGTCAAAAGATCGACATTAGTCGTCGTGCAGCTTGCTTCATCTTCTATAAAGACACACTCTATAGGCGCTCATTCGATGGGGTTTTCTTGCGTTGCGTAGGGAAAGAGGAAGCTATGCAAGCTATGGAAGAAGCACATTACGGAATTTGTGGAGCTCATCAGTCCGGTCCAAAGTTGCATTTTTGCATCAAAAGAATGGGCTACTATTGGCCCACCATTGTCTTAGATTGCATGAAGTATGCGCAAAGATGTCAAGCTTGTCAATTCTACTCAAACTTCATCCATCAGCCGCCTGAACCTTTGCATCCAATTATAGCTTCTTGGCCTTTTGATTCATGGGGTTTGGGCGCTGTCGGTCCTATGACAAAATCTTCTGGTGGACACTTGTACATCTTGGCTGCAACCGACTACTTCTCAAAATGGGCCGAAGTAGTGCCTCTCAAAGAAGTCAAAAAAGAGACTGTTATCAACTTCATTCGTACCAATATCATTTACCGCTACGGAGTTCCCCTGTGCATCGTTACTGATAATGGAAAGCTGTTTTGCAATAGTTTAGTAGACAAGCTGTGTGAAAAGTTTGGATTCAAGCAAAGAAACTCTTCCATGTATTATGCTGCTTCTAATGGCCTCATCGAAGCATTCAACAAAACTTTGTGCAACTTGCTAAAGAAAGTGGTGGCAAAGTCAAAGAAAGATTGGCATGAAAGAATTGGAGAAGCTCTATGACCATATAGAACTACACATAGAACGCCAACTCAAGCAACCCCGTATGCGTTGGTCTATAAAGTAGAAGCAGTTCTCCCTCTTGAGCAACAAATCCCGTCTTTAAGGATAGCTCTGCAAGAAGGACTCACCGAAGAAGAGAATGCTCGTTTGCTTTTGCAAGAGCTAGATGCCCTTGATGAGAGAAGGCTAGAAGCGCAGCAAAAACTAGAGTGCTATCAAGCTCAGATATCCAAGTCTTTTAATAAAAAGGTCTGCCGATACTCCTTTCAAGTTGGTGATTTGGTTCTCGCAGTGAGAAGGCCCATCATTATCACTCATCGAACCGGAAGCAAGTTCACGTCAAAGTGGGATGGTCTTTATGTCATCACAGAGGTATACACGAATGGCGCATATAAGTTGGTTGCCGAAGATGGATTAAGAATTGGTCTGATCAATGGAAAATTCTTGAAACAATACTACCCGGATGACTGAAGCATGCTCCATGACGCACGAGCTTAAACTGCATGTTACTCCTGGCCCGCATGAGTATAAACTGTGGATGGCAACCACCAATGGTAAATTATGTTGTTAAAATGATAACTTACCCCAGTAAAGGTGTTTTATGTGGTTAAATTTTAAATACCCCACTTTGTTCAAAGTGGTTAAAGAATGAATACTACTGGCCTGCACGAGTATAAACTGTGTACGGCACCCCCTTAAATCAATTTTGATTTCTTTGAACTACGTTATGACTAGATCCTTTTATTGAGGTACGTAGGCAGCTTAGAAGTTTTCTAAATTTAGTCATGAAATTCGCTTAAGTTGTTTTTGCTGCGTTATGTTACAGTATTCATGGGAAACAAACATAATGCCAAATGCAATGAATAACTCAAAATGAGATAAATAAAGGTAAATCTTTTGTTAATCTCTAAGTTTCGATGATGCTACAAATCCAAAGCAAAACAGAATAAAGTATACCACTAAAGCAAATATGAAGAAAAACAAAATAAGGGAAATCTCTCTCAAAGAAAGGGCCTCACATCCCCCAACTCCAGTTGTGCAGTCTCCAAGGGTATCCTCATAACGTCCAATTTTTCTATCTCCGTGTCAGTAACTGAAGGAGTGCTTCTAAGGACGGACATCTTCTCTTCCAAATTGGAGATCTTATCTTCAGCACCTCGAACAAACTTTTTTTGGCTCCTTAAGGATGACGTCAAGCTTTCTTTCTTCGACTTTAAGTCTTTCAATCTTCTTTTAACACTTTAAAGTTCATCTTCTGTGGACTTAATTTGTGAGGATCCCTTTTCCTTGTCAGCTTTGGCATCAGATATTTGGCCCCCTATTTCTGAAATTTGTTAAAGAAGTGATGAGCTTTCCAATACTACGGATTTTCGCACATCATAAGCAGCAGCTTGATCAAAGAAGTTGTTCACTAAGGCCTCTAAGGGTGCAACTTTTTCCTTCCCAACCAACTTCATTCTTTCAAAAACAATGCGAAATTCATCTTTAAAAGAAGAAACATGGTTAATTGGTGCACAAACAATCCTCCCGCTAACATCGGCCCATACAGAGTTCAGATACCTCTTGTCATGAATTTCCAATAGACTTTCATCCTTGAAAACAAAGACGACAATAGGTGGAGAGCTCTCCTTAATAGTCTTTGAGTCTCTTGGTTTCAAATGCACTTTGTCATCTTTTGAAGGTTTGGTGCCAGCACATGAAGTAGACCCTTTGCTTGTTTGAGGATGTTGCTCATCACCCTTCAAAGCAGAAATCCTCTCTTCACCCGCCTACAAGGAATGTGTCGAAAGTTAGGGACATATACATGTACATATATGTATGTATATGTGTATGGAAATAAAGAGCAAAGTTGGCCAGTACCTGTACAGCCAAGTCCAATGTCGCGGATGGGGTGCTCGAAAGGCAGCGAGGAGAATTGACTTCTCTAGTATGCGAGACACTTGTGTCTTTCTTAACCCTCTTCATGTTGCGGTCGTCATTTTCGCTGCTGCCGCTCTCATTGACAATGCTTTTTCTCTTCGCTGATTCCTCTACCGCAATGTGTGGCGAGTCTCGCGAGTTCTTCCCAAGATGAGCAATTTGGTTGCCACGACTTTGTGCGACCTTGTCATCTCCACCAAGTATCAAGCGCTTTTGAGGCAAAAGTAAAGAGTCGATATTGTCTTCAAGGTAGCTCATATGGGTTTGGTTATCCATGACTTATAGCTATCTGAAAAGTGTCTTCTTGCGTTAAGAGGAGAATTGGGAATCCAAGCCTTTGAATATGTCCTTTGTGCAAGACTTAACCTCCAAAAATGAAGTCCTTCATGCAAATAAGCTTCATGGTAGTCATTGATGAGTACGCTAGGGACATATTGATAATATCTAAATTGTCGGCCGAATCGATATGGACTATAAGGCTCAACATCAAAGGTCTCGCCTTGCCTCAAAGTAAGATAGCACGATCGAAGGTTGTCAAAATAGTCATGCTCTGCTTCGCCAAGGCTACCGCAATCCACAAGGGCGACGTTATTGACGTTTGGAAGAAGGTTGCATGCCAAAGCGGTGTAGTCTCCTTTGTGAATCCTCTTGCGAGCTTCTTTTGGATCAAAAGGCCTTGCTCCATTTACTCCCAAAAATACCGTCATGCCAGGTTTCTACGACTCTGAGTGGATGGAAAACTAAGTCTTTAAGTATAGCGCTACCCACCCGTAGACAAAATGGATCGGAAAAGGAAGGCACCCTCGAGTCGGTTGAGTAGACCTTGATATTGCATTCAACCCTTTGTAAATCGACGCTAGTACCGGAATGGCAAGGCATACTCTTTGACCGCTGGCTATAAGACTCGCTATCTTGAATGTACTGGGAAGGATAAAGCCAATATCCTTCACAGGCAGAACAAAGATGCACAACCAGCAAGCTAAGTGCGCGGCCAAAAATGTCTCTTCCTTCCAACTACCTTTGACACCAAGTTGTGAAAACATAATCTCTTCTTGCGAAGACCACCAATTGCATGGCTCGAGCTTCCCGGAAGGGTTGTGTGTCGATTGAGGTCGGCGCACGCTTCTTCTCTCCTTGCGTGATGGGGGACATTTGTATTTGACTTCTTTCTTCGACCAAAAGTTGATCCACTCTTTGATTGGCACTCGAGGATCATCGTCACCAACATGTGCTCGGATTAGCTGAAACGCATGGAACAAAGCTCTGCATGACCGCGGCAGATGATACTTGTCTTTTTCTTTGCCAAAAAGTTCTTTCTCGCTCGGTATGACTTTGTCATATAGGGATCCAAATATAGGCAGACCGTCAAGATGTTCCAAGTCCCATAAGAAAATCGAGAGCTCTCCAAGAGAAGTGACAAGGGTGTTTGTAGACGGTGACCATGCTTCGCACAAGGCTTTTAGGATTTCCAAATTGCACTCATATGTGAATAAGGACGCATAGACCAACTCGTACGTATTAGTGGAAGTAAGTGTAGGCATGCACCGAACAAGGACATCTTCTGTCCACTCCCAATATCCGGGGAAGTAATGGATTTCGCCAGGAAAGTGAAGAAAGGCATCGTCCCACATGGCATCTCATTTGGCAATGCGTCGCCCCAAGGTATCGAAAGGAAGATAACCGTTTGATACAGGGTGGTGCGGAGACCGGAGCACGAACGAACTCTTCTTTGGTGTCAAGGTAATAGCTAACGACATAGATCGATTGCAGGACTTGGGAAGCTCTTCGGTCCAGTCTTTAGGCTTAGTGGTGTTAATCAAAGTGGGGCATCGACTTGTGAAAATTCCGGCAAGAGGGGTACCAACTTCCAATATCGTGTCCCGTTGATTTTTATCGGCGGTGATGGTTAGAGTCTCAATTTCCTTCGAATTATAGGCGTGACCAAATTTCACCATTGTGCGTGAACACAAAGAAGGAAACAAGAGGGTCGGAAAGACAAGTTAGCAATTGACGGAGAAGAATGGAGCAAATAACCAAAAGAAAAGAAAAAAATTTAGATAAACCTTTACTGATGCTGCGTAAGAAAGAGAGAGAAAAAAAACAAAAAAAAAAACAAAAAACCTGCTGCTGCCGCCAAAAAAAATAAAAAAAAAAAAAAAAAAAAAAACTGCTGCTGGTGCGGTCAGAAAAGAAAAAAAAAAGAAAAAAAGGAAAAAAAAGAAAGAAAAGAAGAAAAAGTTGATATTCCTACCGTACGGAGAAGAAGATGATGTCTCGTTCGTCGGTTCGTACGCCCGTAAGTTGCTTGCCTTCTCCGAATCGCTGCACAACAAAAAAAAAGCGTGAAATTCTTGTGATTATATAATATGCATCATATATATATACATGTGTATATATATCGGGAAAAAAAAGGAAGAAGAAGAAAAAAAAAAGGCTTCTCTTTTTCTGTTCGTCGCACCGTCAAGGAAGTATGTGGCGAAATATGCACCCGAACTGGATCAATTCTCGCCAAGTTCGATAAAATTGCAGCAAGGCCTGTCTAGCAAAAGACGAAGAAAATCTTTGTTACTGAAAAAAAAAAGTTTGTTGGGAAAGGTTTCTTTTGTGGATGAAGAAGAACTTATGCCCCAAGCCTTCTTTCATAGTTAAAAGTTGATGTTGAGTTTGGAAACTTTCTTTCTCCACATAAATAATTGATGCACGAAAATTTCCTTTTTGAAGAAAATAAATTCCTTGGAACTATTTGCTTTGAAAAAAAAAAGAAAAGAAAGAAAAAAGGAAGAAAAGGACGCCCATCAGCCATAAAAAAATAAAAAACATAAAAAAAGGGAAGGATCCGTTAACTTCAAATGAAAAAAAAGAAAAATAGAAAAAAGTTGACCGGTCAAAGAAGGTGGGAGGGCAATTACCACATGTTCCTGGTCCGTGTGAGCCAACAAAAAAAGAAAAAGAAAAAGAGAGCAAAAGATGGGAAAATTATCTCATGCTCATGATCCATCTTAACCCTCCATATACATGCCAAAAGGAAATAGTGGGAATTAGCCATCATCATGTCAAAAAAAATGTGTGACTCGTTCCCGACATGTTTCGTTACGGCTCCGCGAACAAGTCACAAGGGGGCAATTTGTAGACACTTAAAATTTGTGTCTAATTAAATCTCGACACGTGGAGAATAATATATTAATTTTTAATTTATTTTTCTATTTTATTTTGGATTTATAATAAATTTATTTCCAAAGTAAAGTAGTTAAATCTATTAATTTTATTTTATATGATGGATAAATTGAATAATGTCTTATTTATTAATTGGAGTTAAATTATCCAATAAATAATGGCAAGTCATGTAAAGCAAGAAAAGGGAAATAAATATATTATTTAATTCTAATATTTTAAAGGATTAAATTAATATATTTATCAAATATCAAGACAAGGAAAGTCTTCTTCTCCAAGATTGAATATTCAAGAGATATCTAGAAGATTAATTTAGATCAAGTCTACCAAATCAATAAATTGTAGCGATCACAACCGTTTATCTCATCCGGAGATTCTGATTGAGATTCACTCTACAACTATAAATAGCGGTGCTCTTAGAGAACAAAAAATAACAATTGAAGCTTGAAGAATTCAGAGCAAGGAAGTTCAAATCCTCTCCAACAAGCTCAGCAATCTTCAAAGGTATTCTTCAACCATCTTCAGGATGTTATTGGTTAAGAACATCTTTCAATCCTAAGTCAAATTGGTGTCCATCAAAATCCTAAGTCAAATTGGTGTTCATCAATCCTAAGTCAAATCGGTGTTCATCAAATCCTCAAGTCAAATCATTGTTCATCAAATTCTTAAGTCAAATCGGTGTTCATCAATCCTAAGTCGAATCGGTGTCCATCAAATCCTCAAGTCAAATCTTCAAGTCAAATCACCGTTTAATCCGAGATCAAGTCCAAGACCCTCGAATTAACGTTTTCCAAATTCAAATCATTTCAACGAAGATCAAATTGAAGATCTTCATTATAAATTTTGATATTGTTCTTATAGAATTGAATCAGAGGATTAGATAGAGATTGAACCACAATTGTATCTTTAAATTTATTCAAGAAATTATTTTGTAATCTCTCTTTCTTGTTTTATTTTCAGAATTCAAGAATTTGTGACTACAACTTCTTCTTTGTTTCTCGTTAAGAAGATGATGAAGAAGAATAAGATACAAAATGCGGCTGTAGACTTTCAGGGACCCAACGCGGTCCCTGAAAGAAATCAGGCACCGCAACATGGCGCCGAGACCATTGAAAAAAATCTGATTTCAATAATTTTTTTTTATTTTATCTAAATTTAAATTAAAAGAATTAAATTAATATTTAAAACATTTGGGGCCAAATAATAATTTTTAAAAGATGAATGGCTTAAAGGCAACTAATCAAATAATTTTTTTTTCTTTTCTTTAAGAAGTATCTATATGATACTTATATTCTTATATATATAAATGTACTAGGAAAATTTAGGGATGTTACATAGCGAAACATGGTCTGACCATACTACTGATATGTAGTGTATTCAAGTACTGTTCCCTACAACAATTTATGATCACATAAAATAAGACAGTTGGAACAGAAGCAATTTAAGTGTATGTTCATTAAGTTATTCACACCGGTAAGACCACCAAGCTATTGTGCGTCAAACCTTTTCCCAGGGACTATTAGTCGACTATGGTTAATAAGGATAATCATAAATATTTGAGAGGAATTTAATAAAGAAATGAAGTCATTAGATATCAATAAGACTTGGGATTTTGTTGAAGGGCATAGAGATTCAAGGTTGTTTGCCAAAATGTTGATATAGAAGGAAAGTATTGAACACAATGAGGATTTATCCTCAAGTCGATTCTCTTATTGAGTCCTTAGTTTCTCATTCCATTTTTGGTATCATTTTTAGAGGATCAATATAACCAAAACCTAAACCTATATTTTATTAAAACTAAATTTAACTCACATATATTTGAAAATGGCTTCTTGTCCGCAAATTGTATGACTATTTCAATAAGACTAACACTCTCGATATCCTCTTATGATTTAGCAATTAGTGTTTACTGATAGTTATATCCTTGTTTCATTACTCTTTAGTTTAAAACCAAACACAGCTAATCATGGTGAAGAAGAGGACGCATGACGAGAAGCAAAAGGGCACTTCTTGAAGCCATCTGAGTTAGAATTAGCTTTTGATGAGAATTATTTGTTATAAGATATATATGTTTTGCTTCAAGGCTGTGTGATCAATGTACTAAGTTAGCCTGGGGTTTTATCGGTGAAGGAGATGATATATAAAATGTATCTTTGATCACTGTACCTGTACTATATCTTCGTGGAGGAAAGTATGGCGCAAATTCTCCTGCTCCATGTGGACACATGGGAGATGACATATTGATTATCCAACTCCAGCTAGTTTGCATATGTGGAGGTACGACTACTGTGGAATATAATTATACATTAATCATTAGGGGTCAATTATTATAATTCATTTTTCCATTGGTCCTCTCAATTATACCGGTTCAGATTTTCTATTCCATATTTCTGTGCCACTTCATGTGCCAGCCATAGAAATTTGACACGTGTCATGCAGATTACATTGAATTTAGGCACGGTTTGGATGTTTTTGTTTATTTTCTCTTTCCACTTTCTTTTCCCAAATTTCTTTTCATTATTCCTTTTTGTTTTTTAGTGATTTCAGGTTTTGCCAAATTTTTATTTCTCACGAAACTTTTCTAGCTATGAGCCCATGACAATTGTGTGAATCAATTTATAGGTCTCTTCTTTGATTTAAATTATTTTTAGATTCACTCTTTCATTATATTTTTTTTTGTCAAACTGCATTGCTCATTATAAATTTGCATGCAAGTTCTTTCTTAATCATCTATAGTTCAACATGAACATTTTTAATACTGTGTCATTGCTCATTGGTTAAAAGAAAATATAAAATTCCGCTAGATTTATAAAAGAAATATGTGTTCTACATGTATTGGTTTAAATATTTTCTTTCCAAATCTTTTATCTTGATTAGCTCTACATAACAACTCATATATAAAATTGATGTTATTTTTTGCGGGTATTTTTCACCGCCCTTCCTCGGGGTTTTAAGAATTGATAAATATGCTTATGGCAAATATGATATTCATGTGAAAAAATATTTTTAGCTACTTTGAGATTTTATAAATAAAAAAATTGTATCATTATTTAAATAAAATATTTTTATATTCATGATAGTGTCGATTGATTTAGCCACTTTATAATAGTTCGTTAACATTTTTTGTATACTTTCTTAATTGAACAATAAAATGTAAACTAATTGAAATAACTACGGTGAGATTGATTACAAAAATACGGCGACTTACATTATATGACTTTTGTATCAAGTATTTAAATTGATTTGCATGATTTACTAATTTGATGATATTTCTTATTGTTCTAATAACTCAAACTGGCAGATTTTAAGAAGTATAAACTAATTGGTTATATCAATTTTATATGAAAAGTTTAAAAAGTAACAATGTATTATATATATATATATAGTATTTCACTGTATACATAATAGCTAGGAGTGAGAAATCACACAAAATGAGAGAAATAATGTTTCTAAAAGTATGGTGCAAAAACATCTGGTTGATTATCAATATATATAATTGTCAAATGCATGTTTAATTAATAATATAAGATAATTACTAAGATTATGTTAATTAGTCACATATTTTCTAAAAGACAAAACAAGTAAATGAAATTAAAGGTAACAAGCTTGTTGAAAGCACCTGCAATAAGTCAGAATAAATTATTTTAATTTCTGCTAAAGTAAAAGACTTTCTATTTGAAAGAGAAAAGTCTACAACAGTGGTGGGAAGAAAATAAACGAGAAATAGGATACTGGAAAATAAAAATGACTATTGAATTCTCCACTTTTTACGTACAGATGAAATTATGTTAGGAAAGGAAAAATGAATAATTCAAAGTTACATGAAAACTTGAAAAGTGAAACTATATAATTGGAGGGGCGCCATTTATATTTTCTTTTAATGAATAATGTATTAAAATATTCTTTTTTTTTTGTAAGAATTAAAATAATCACGTTAAACTATAGATGATTAAGAAATTACAAGCAAAAATTGAAGTACAACGACCTATGCAGTTTGACAAAAAATTATTATGAAAGAGTAGTGTAGAAAAAAAAAATTGTGTATGCTTGAATTTGGGAAAACCTGAAGTCACTAAAAAAACAAAAAGAAATAATGAAAAGAAATTTGGGAAAAGAAAGTGGAAAGAGAAAATAAACTATAGCATCCAAACCGTGCCTAAAATCTATGTAATCTACATGACACGTGTCAAAATTCCATAGCTGGCACAGGAAGTGGCACAACAACATGGAATAGAAAATCCGGACCGCAATTATACTATCCATAATTTATAACTAATCGTGGTTTTGACAATTGAAAATTATTATTGCATGCTATCATCAACTTGAGGTTTCACAATTACCTATTTTACGTAATTAATTTGATCTAGTCTCACTCGTGGATTATATATATATATATATATATATATATTTCAAGTGGATCTTACTTCTGCAACTTCATTAGTTAATAATTAAGATCTGCTTACCAACGGTTGTTGGATCAAGTGGTAAGGGACTTGAATTCATTTAAGCAAGGTATTTGGTTCGAGCCTTGTGGATATAAAAAACACCGTTGGGAGAGCCGTCCCATCAAAAAGGCCCCGACAGTGCTCGGCTGGATTAGTCGCATAAGCGGACACAAGTGAGAAAAAAAATAAAAAAAATTAAGATCTCCTTTATGATAACAAAAAAAAAGGAAAAAAATCATATTTCTTTGTCAACGATCCAACAATGCTTGATGACAAAAAAAAAGTCCACTTTTGAATGATGCAAAAGTCTCAAATTATCTCACCAGCCCAATCAAAAAAGAGTTTCTAAAGTATATGGCCCACTGATTTAATTTTTATATTAGGCATAAAGTAAACTTACAACAAATTCAACACGTAAATAGTTATGTTTTACAATTACTATTGATCTGCACACTATCATACATTTTTATAGATAATAAATTTATAACTAATGCATCATCATTTACAATTACTCACTGCAGAACTCTTTTATTTTATGAGTTAATTCTTCGTTTAATACAAATATATAATATACACTATTAAATGGTTGTGCATATTTAACCAGCATTTGGGTTTTGTATTCATAATTATGTATAAACATAATTTATTCTTATATGTGCTTTTATTAGTCAATTGCAACCGCATTGCGGTCTCAATTAAACCCAATTGGAACCGCATAGTGGTTGCACTTGAGTGTATTTGTAACCGAATTGTGGTTACAACTAATATTCATACTTCAAAATAAAATTATTTTGATGATTTGAGGTACCACGTTGTTAGTTTAAACATAATGTGAAGGATTATCCATTAATTAAACCGATTAATCATATTATTTGGGAAGCAAATCATAATAACAAATCAACAAGAATAAATATGGTAATGAGTAGTAGATATAACATAAAATAAGTCCAAGGTCTAATAATATTTCCTTCAATCATTTCACATTGAATCTACTCTTTCATTCCTCAATTACTTGTTTTATAACTATTTATTAGTTTATTTCATATGTAGCATTGATGTTTGTTGCTAAAAATCAGAAACGAATTGAGATAGATCCATAAAATTGTGATTTTGATGTTTGAGTATTAGTTGTAACCGCAAAGCGGGCTCAAAAAGGGTCTATTGAGACCGCATTGCAGTTGCAAAAATTAGATTTGGAGACCGCGTTGCGGTTGCTGAAAATATTCATACTTTATGCAATCGCAACGCAGTTCCAATTAATATTCATATTTTCTGCAGCCGCAATGCGGTCTCTATGGCATCTATTGAGATTGCCTTGCGGTTGCAATTGGTAAAATTTGGAACCGATTTGCGATTGCTGAAATTATTCATACTTTAAAATGACATTTTTTTGATGATTTGAGGTACCACGTTGTTAGTTAGTTGATAACTATCCTAATAATGGTAAAAACTACCATAATTTCAAATTTTCATAACAATTTCAAGCGTTATATATGTGGGACAAGCCGTGATGAAGATTCTTATGATTTCAAACGATAACGTTCACATACATATATATATATATATATCATGCCTAGATACATATAGAAATAAACGTAATGTAAAAGATTATCTACTAATTCCACTGATTAATGATATTATTAGCGAAGCAAATCATAATAACAAATCAACAAGAAGAAATATGACGATGAGTAGTAGATATAACATACAATAAGTTCGTGGTCTATTAATATCTCCTTAGATCATTTCACATTTAATCTACTCATTCATTCCTCAATTACTTGTTTTGTAACCATTTATTAGTTTATTTCACATGTAACATTGATGTTTGTTGCTTAAAATCCGAAACGTATTGAGATAGTTTCCTAAAATTGTGATTTTGATGTATGAATATTAGTTGCAGCCGCAAAGCAGTCTCAAAAGAGGTCTATTGAGACCACATCGCTGTTGCAAAAACTAGATTTGGAGACCGCGTTGCGGTTGCTGAAAATATTCAACCTTTCTACAACCGCAACGCGCTCCCTATTAATATTCATATTTTTTGCAACTGCAAAGCGGTCTCAATAACTATTATTTCAAATTTTTAGAACTTTTAGCAACCGCTTTGCGGTTGCAATTTGTTCAAAATTTATGAAATTTTAGGCGGGCTAGGGGGAAATTTGAATTTTCGTGAAAATTCAAAATTTCTCCCAATTTTCTATATAATACCCACCACTACCCTCTCATTTTTTCCAAAGTCTTACAATAAACTCACCAACACTTCTATACTTTTCTTTTACAAATCCAAACACAAAAACCCAACACTTCTCTTCTTTTCTTTTCCAAACACTACAAGAAAAATGGGTCATTAGGGACTGCCTGGGCGGTCCCTAATGAACTCCATGCGGTCGCTATTAGCAAATCGCAATTGTCTAGCGGTCACTATAATGCGGTCGCTATTGACAGTGGTCGCTTGCCAATAACGACCGTTAAGAGTCCCTATTGAGGTCATTAGGGACCGCACAATAGGGACTGTTAAGCGATCCCTAATGACCTCAATAGGGATCGCAATATAGCGACCGATAGACAGTGCCATACTTTTGAAAAATAGGGACCGTCTGGGCGGTCCCTAATGTAGAATTTAGGGACCGTCACACGGTCCGTAATTTCTATGATAGGGACCGACCAGACGGTCTGACGGTCCCTAAATTCTACAATAGGGACCGACCAGACGGTCCCTAATTTTTACAATAGGGACCGCTCAGATGGTCCCTAATGTCTACAATAGGGACCGACCAGACGGTCCCTAATTTTTACAATAGGGACCGCTCAGACGGTCCCTAATTTCTACGCTCAGACGGTCCCTACATTTGACAGTCGCTACATTTTGAAAAAAATAAGAGACCAGATGTTTCACGCCACAGGTTCGGAAGTTATTACCAAAGGACACGAAATGGATTTGTAAAATGCTGCAATCAGAGTTAGGGTACGTTACGTACGATGTTTGTCCAAATCAATATTTCTTGTTCTACGGGGATGAGACGAAGAACAACGATAGTGCTCGATATGCGGTGAAAAGAGATACGTGAATGGACTCAAGTCAAAGGTTGGGAAGAAGAAATTGTGGTACTTTCCTATTGCTCCTCGACTTCAGAGGTTATATTATACAATAGGAACTGCAAAGCATGTGACATGGCATACGAAGTGTAATGGGGCTAATGACCGTATGATTCACCCAGCTTCAGGGGAGGCATGGCGCCACTTCGACCAGACGCACCCAGATTTTGCTGCTAAGCCACGAAATGTACGACTTGGGTTGTGTACGGATGGATTCACACCGTTTGGAATGTCTGGCAAGCAATACTCTTGTTGGCCAGTGTTTGTCACCCCTTACAACCTTCGTCCCGATCTCTGCATGAAGAAAGATTTCATCTTTTTCAGTCTAATCATTTCCGAGTCGGGTAGTGCGAAAAAGAACTTGGATCTTTATCTTAGGCCACTTATTGATGATCTCAAGCTTTTATGGAGCAGTGGCGTCGAGACATACGACATCTCAAGGAAGCAGAACTTTACATTACATGCGGCTTTCATGTGGACGATTAGCGATTTCCCGCATACGGGATGTTGTCGGGATGGAGTACGCATGGAAAACTTTCGTGTCCTTATTGTATGGGTGACACTCAATCCTTTCCATTGGAGAATGGGGGTAAACCAAGTTGGTTCGATTGCCATCGTCGGTTCTTGCCTGTAGATCATGGATTGAGATACGACGAATATAATTTTAAAAAAGGGGAAATGCGGCTTGAAGAAACGATTCATAGAAAGGCTGGCGACGAAATGCGAGGAATTGTTAATGACCTTGGGAATGTGGGGTTTGGTAAACAATTCAATAAACTCCCAGGTTTTGGGGTAAACCATAATTGGGTGCGGAAGAGTATATTTTGGGAACTGCCTTATTGGTCCACAAACTTGGTTCGTCACTGTCTAGATGTCATGCACTGTGTGAAGAATTGTTTCGATAATATCATCAACACGGTGTTGTATGACGCTAAGACAAAGGAAAATATCAAGTCACGGAAAGATTTGAGAATCTGGACCACCTGTAGCGAGCTTTTCTTAGATTCTTCCCGAGGGGGGGACACGAAGCAGCCAAAAGCATTATATTGTCTATGAAAGGATGAAAAGAGAAAATTCTTAGAATGGTTGGGCATGCTAAAATTTCCAGATGGATACGCTTCTAACTTGGGACGGTGCGTACATGTGCAGCAACAAAGGTTGTCCGGAATGAAAAGTCATGACTGCCACGTCTTCATGCAGAGATTGATCCCGATTGCTTTTCGTGACTTCCTTGAGAAAGACATATGGGAAACGTTTGTGGAGATTAGTTTGTTATTCAAGGCAATTTGCGCATCAGAGATATCAGCGGAGGCTATGGAGGGACTGGAGAAATCCATTGTTGTCACCATGTGCAAGCTGAAGAGAATGTTCCCTCCTTCATTTTTCGATTCTATGGAGCATTTGGCCATTCACTTACCGTATGAGGCTAGAGTTTGCGGTCCAGTTCACTACAGATGGATGTATCCATTCGAGAGGTAAATCACTTTGATTTTGGATGATTGTTTTTTAATTTATTCTATGTGCAATGAAAGTAAATTATTTTTGTTTTGTATATCAGGCAAATGTTTGATCTGAAGGGTGCAGTGGGGAACAAATCGAGGCCCGAGGGATGCATGGCCAATGCCTATTTAGTTTCAGAGATATCAAATTTGATTTCCCAGTATCTCGATGTAACCCCTGGAGCTACACACATGCGATATAACAGAAATCAGACTTTGGAAAGCACAGATTGGGATGATGAGCTCTTATTGTTTCGAAAAAAGGGACGACCGCTTAATATTATGGAGAAGCCAAAGACCTTAACGGCGGAAGAAAAAGAGCAAATTGATCTTTATACACTTCTTAACTGTGAGGAGTTGGAGGGATGAGAAGAGTGATTCTACTAGAATTTTTCTTCATCTAGTGTCAATTTATTTATTATATTAGGACTAACTTCTTTTTTTTCTATCACGCAGTTTGTTCATAGAAGAGGAGTGTGGTGGATTGAATGCCATGGAGGTGCAAAGGCAAAGGAACAAGGATTATGTGGCCTTGTTCAAGCAATAGTATAGTAGTGGAAAGTACATGATAAATGATCAGGTTATACCGTTGGTCAACGGTCCACTAAATGATGCAATCGCTTCCGATGGATACATTGTGAATGGGTTTCGGTTCCACATTGATACGAAATTGGGGCCCAAGAAGAGTGAATGCAGTGGGGTATACGTGAAGGGCTTAAAAATACCGGCTATTTTTGGAGGGGAAAAGAATGTTATGAGTTAGAGACCGTTTTTTGGTCGCAACTTGAGCTCGACAGTCGCTAATGACTGAAATCGGCTCAAATCGGGTATGGGTCGCTGATTTGGGGAAGAAGATGAGGAAATAAAAAGAAGAAATTTTTATTTATTTATTTATACACCTAAATCAGCGACCGCTTAACGGTCGCTGATTTGTTTAGGGCTGAATTAGGGTAAATTCGGCCCTAAAATTGGCCCACATTTTGGCCCAACTCGGGCCAAAATGTGTGGCCCAGTAATTTTTAAATGAGTAGCGACTGCTAAGCAGTCGCTGATTGTCCATAAGGACAATAACGACTGCTTGGCAGTCGTAAATTTTCTCAGTGATTGTTAGCGATTGCTTAGCATAACGTTCAATGAAAAGTTTAGCGACTGCTAAGCAGTCGTTGTTGTCTTCAGCAGTCGCTGAAGACAAGCGACTGCTTGGCAGTCACTAATGGGCGGTCCCTAATGACCGCCCATTCTTGTAGTGAAATCTAAAAAATAAAAAGAAATACACCCAACACTTCATTTCTTTTTTTTCCAAATCAAAAAAAAAAAAACACCCAACACTTCTCTTCTTTTCTTTTCCAAATCCAAAACTAGTAACACCTAACACTTTTTATTTTTGCTTTTTTATTTCTCTTCTTCTTTATGCTTTTTTGTTCAACATTTTATCCTTTTTCATTTCATTGTATTCATTGTTTTTCGTTATTTAATTATATTTGTTCTTGTATATTCACTATATTGATTTTTTGCCATTATCTATATGTAATCTTAACAAAAACCAATAATATTTCGATAAATTACCAAAATATTATTGGTTTTTTTTTTTTATTTCGTTCGCAGGTCAATTGCAATCGCAAAGCGGTCTCTGTTAATATTTTTACTATCTGAGACCGCGTTGCGGTTGCTGAAAGTTGCATATCAACACAGACCGCGTTGCGGTTGCAATTTCTCTTTGATGTTTTTGCAACCGCCTTGCGGTCTCAGATAGTGTGAATATTATCTAAGACTGCTTTGTGGTTGCAGAAACTCTTTAAGTTTCTGCAACCGCATTGCTGTCTCAGATAATATGAACACTATCAGAGACCGCAATACAGTTGCAGAAAGTCTTCAAATATCTGGAACCGCAATGCAGTTTATGAAAGTTCAACACTTTCTGCAACCGCATTGCGGTTGCTGAAAGTTTTTGGAACAACGATGCGGCTGCAGGAGTTTTGGTCGCAGTTGACGTCGGATGTGAAGCGACCGAGGCTTTACGCGACCGAACGTTCTGCAACCGCGTTGCGGTTGCAGATGACTTTTAGCAACCGGATCAGGGCTTTCTGCTACCACAAATGCGGTTGCAGTAGTCCTTGAAATCTTGTAGTGTCAACGACAATTTATGATTTGTAAATAAGTACTTGATTTGTAAATAAGTAGTTTAACTTCATCCCTGATTAGTCTCAAGTAATAATTTAAGGAGGAGCTTCAACACTATCGCAATTACACCTCAAGTGTTAAACTTAAGTGTCCACTTTAATTAAAAACTATTTCTTATGAATAAAATTATGTTTAACTTTTACTGTACATGTTAATCAATACGTTGTTATTTTTCTTGTATTAGCAAATCGTTGTTTCCAGGTCATGATAGCATTGACAATTAAGCAAATCAGCTAACAAATTGATTATCATCTGTAACGACCACCGATCAAAGTGTAAACTTTAACCGTCAACATACCATGATTTTTTAATTCGGAACTTCATATTATTCTATAATGTATTTAAGCAAGGAGTAATGATGTTCTAGTCACCTTCCAGACTTCATAAAAGCGATAAATCTGAAGCTAGTACCATTGGATCATTTCAGAGTTCCTATTAGTCTCAAGAATCTAAATCAAGTTTAGCGTTCCAGGGTCTCCTTAATTCTTTATTACTAGAAGGGATTTAATTTAATTAACCAAAAGACTGTTTTTCGTTTTGAAAAATTAAACATAGATAAATCACTATGCTAATTGTTCAAGGTCTAAATATAACCTGGACATATATACTTAAAGATTTAAGGTAAACATAAGAACGTGTGAATTGAAGGTCGAAACATATACGACATCAAGGATAATTAAGATATTGAGAGGTGTTAACCCATGGTTGTTGTAGGGCCTTTTACTCATAATTAGTTGTTGGTCGCACTTTTTATGTTGGTGAATGAATGAAATAGGAATTCGGGGAAGAACGAACATGGCTCTGTGCTTAACTAGTTTCTTTCATTGATATTTTTGTGTTTCTCTCCTTTCTCTAAATTACGTGTGTGCGTACGAAGAAAGTGAATATAATGAAACAACCGCATAGCTGGCTATGAATGATCAGAATGAATATAGATAATATATCATTTCTATTAGTTAAATTTTTTTTATCCTAGGCTGCCATGTTTCACATGCTTAAAATGAATGGATACAGCACCTGTAACTCATTGGAAAACTGATACATAATGTTTATCCTCCAATTTTATATATACCACAGCATGTGGTTTATATGGGTGATTAGGTGTAAAGTTATAAATTGTTAAGACTTTTTGACAAAATTATGTGTACTGAATGAATTAAAAGAAAATACGGACTATATATATATAGTTTTTTTGAAGTTTAAATGTGGGGTGTTACAGGCGTACACTACAAGAAAAAGAGGTCATTAGGGACCGCAAATTAGCGACCGCCAAGCGGTCGCTAGTCTTCAGCGACCGCTGAAGACAACATCGACCGTTAAGCAGTCCCTATTGAGGTCATTAGGGACCGCAAAATAGCGACTGTTAAGCGGTCCCTAATGACCTCAATAGGGACCGCAATATAGCGACCGTTAAGCGGTCGCCATACTTTTGAATAATAGGGACCGTCTGGGCGGTCCCTAATGTAGAATAATAGTGACCGCCCAGACGGTCCCTAATTTTTACAATAGGGACCGATCAGACGGTCCCTAATTTCTACAACAGGGACCGTTAAGAGGTCCCTAATGACCTTCAGAAAAAATAAAAAAAATACATTTATATTCTGGATTAAATCCGGAATATAATTGTTTTTTTTATGTAAAATTGTAATTTTAACAAGATCAAAACTATAAAATGATGAATAAAAAGTTAATACAATGACAATTGACATGAAAGAATAAAATAATGTGAAAAGATGAATAAAATGAGTAATAATATAAAATGAATGAAATCAAAAAACAATTGGCAATAGGGACCGTTAAGCGGTCCCTAATTTGACATTAGGGACCGCTTGGCAGTCCCTATTGTTAATTTAGGGACCGCTTGGCAGTCCCTACTAATATTCATACATCATAATTATGAATTTTTCGATGGTTCGAGGTGCCGCGTTGTACTTTTAAAGTCATAATAACCATTGGAATAGTTAAAATAACAATAAGTACAACGACACATTGTATATCTAAACATTATACAAGGAGAACGGGCCGCTTTGAAGATTCTCCTACTGTTTTGTACCACGAATGACATAATGACAAATTAATTCGATCTACATATATACGTATAATTAATGAATACTTGATCTAATGATTATGCCTCATAATCGTATATATGCTAACGTTTATGAAGTAAATCATAAACACGGATAACAATTACAACTAACTAATGATAATTAATTAGTTGTACATTTGTGAAATATATCTTGAACGTTAATAACTCGATCAATCGCAATTAATCTATTATTTCACAACTAATCTACTATAAGGTTGATTTTGCAATCATTTATTACTTCAATTTTTATATTACAATGAGTTTGGTTGCTTACAATCACAAACACAACAACATCAATAAAAAAAATCGATTTTTAAGTATGAATATTAGTAGGGACCGTTAAGCGGTCCCTAATTTGACAATAGGGACCGTTAAGCGGTCCCTAATTTGACATTAGGGACCGCTTGGCAGTCCCTATTGTAAAATTAGGGACCGCTTGGCAGTCCCTACTAATATTCATACATCAAAATTATGAATTTTTCGATGGTTCGAGGTGGCGCGTTGTATGCTTAGTTCATAATAACAATTGGAATGGTTAAAATAACAATAAGTACAACGACACATTGTATATCCAAACATTATACAAGGAGAACGGGCCGCTTTGAAAATTCTCCTACTATTTTGTACGACGAATGACATAATGACAAATTAATTCGATCTACATATATACGTATAATTAATGAATACTTGATCTAATGATTATGCCTCATAATCGTATCTATGCTAACGTTTATGAAGTAAATCATAAACACGGATAACAATTACAACTAACTAATGATAATTAATTAGTTGTACATTTGTGAAATATATCTTGAACGTTAATAACTCGATCAATCGCAATTAATCTATTATTTCACAACTAATCTACTAGAAGGTTGGTTTTGCAATCATTTATTACTTCAATTTATAAATTACAATGAGTTTGGTTGCTTACAATCACAAACACAACAACATCAATAAAAAAAAAATCGATTTTTAAGTATGAATATTAGTAGGGACCGTTAAGCGGTCCCTAATTTGACAATAGGGACCGTTAAGCATTCCCTAATTTTTTATATTATTACTCATTTTATTCATCTTTTCACATTCTTTTATTCTTTCATATCAATTGTCATTATATTAATTTTTTATTCAATATTTTATTGTTTTCAATTTGTTAAAATTACAATTTTACAAAAAAAAAACAATTATATTCCGGATTAAATCCGGAATATAATTGTAATTTTTTTTATTTTTTCTGGAGGTCATTAGGGACCGCTTAACGGTCCCTACTAATATTCATACGATGAATATTAGTAGGGACCGTTTGACGGTCCCTAATATCAAAATCTGGGACCGTTTAACGGTCCCTATTGTAAAAATTAGGGACCGTCTGGGCGATCTCTATTATTCCACATTAGGGACCGCCCAGACGGTCCCTATTGTTAAATTTAGGGACCGTCTGGGCGGTCCCTATTGTTCCACATTAGGGACCGCCCAGACGGTCCCTATTATCAAAAAGTATGGCGACCGCTTCACGGTCGCTATACTGCGGTCCATATTGATGTCATTAGGGACCGCTTAACGGTCGCTATTTTGCGGTCCCTAATGACCACAATAGGGACTGCTTAACGGTCGATATTGGCAAGCGACCATGGTCAATAGCGACCGCAAAATAGCGACCGCTAGACGGTCGCTACCCCCCTCAATAGCGACCGCAGAGGGGTCATTAGGGACCGCCCAGGCAGTCCCTAATGACCCTTTTTTCTTGTAGTGCAAATTCAAATCATTAAGAATCCGTAAGGTTAATTTTTGCACCAGAAAATTGTTGGACAAGTACAATTAGACGGATGAGCATGCAAAAATATTGCCTGACACGTGTCAAGAGAAAATTAAGAAAGTCCCTAATCATATTTTCACCTTGCGAAATTCAGAAATCTTATAATAACATAAGATGCGGACATGAAAAAGGCATCGAAGTGTTTCTTAGTCTATATATTTTAGTCATGGATTATTATAAGTAATTACACTACAAGAAAAAGGGGTCATTAGGGACCGCAAATTAGCGACCGCCAAGCGGTCGCTAGTCTTCAGCGACCGCTGAAGACAACAGCGACCGTTAAGCAGTCCCTATTGAGGTCATTAGGGACCGCAAAATAGCGACTGTTAAGCGGTCCCTAATGACCTCAATAGGGACCGCAATATAGCGACCGTTAAGCGGTCGCCATACTTTTGAATAATAGGGACCGTCTGGGCGGTCCCTAATGTAGAATAATAGTGACCGCCCAGACGGTCCCTAATTTTTACAATAGGGACCGATCAGACGGTCCCTAATTTCTACAATAGGGACCGTTAGGAGGTCCCTAATGACCTTCAGAAAAAATAAAAAAAATACATTTATATTCTGGATTAAATCCGGAATATAATTGTTTTTTTTATGTAAAATTGTAATTTTAACAAGATCAAAACTATAAAATGATGAATAAAAAGTTAATACAATGACAATTGACATGAAAGAATAAAATAATGTGAAAAGATGAATAAAATGAGTAATAATATAAAATGAATGAAATCAAAAAACAATTGGCAATAGGGACCGTTAAGCGGTCCCTAATTTGACATTAGGGACCGCTTGGCAGTCCCTATTGTTAATTTAGGGACCGCTTGGCAGTCCCTACTAATATTCATACATCATAATTATGAATTTTTCGATGGTTCGAGGTGCCGCGTTGTACTTTTAAAGTCATAATAACCATTGGAATAGTTAAAATAACAATAAGTACAACGACACATTGTATATCTAAACATTATACAAGGAGAACGGGCCGCTTTGAAGATTCTCCTACTGTTTTGTACCACGAATGACATAATGACAAATTAATTCGATCTACATATATACGTATAATTAATGAATACTTGATCTAATGATTATGCCTCATAATCGTATATATGCTAACGTTTATGAAGTAAATCATAAACACGGATAACAATTACAACTAACTAATGATAATTAATTAGTTGTACATTTGTGAAATATATCTTGAACGTTAATAACTCGATCAATCGCAATTAATCTATTATTTCACAACTAATCTACTATAAGGTTGATTTTGCAATCATTTATTACTTCAATTTATATATTACAATGAGTTTGGTTGCTTACAATCACAAACACAACAACATCAATAAAAAAAAATCGATTTTTAAGTATGAATATTAGTAGGTACCGTTAAGCGGTCCCTAATTTGACAATAGGGACCGTTAAGCGGTCCCTAATTTGACATTAGGGACCGCTTGGCAGTCCCTATTGTAAAATTAGGGACCGCTTGGCAGTCCCTACTAATATTCATACATCAAAATTATGAATTTTTCGATGGTTCGAGGTGCCGCGTTGTATGCTTAGTTCATAATAACCATTGGAATGGTTAAAATAACAATAAGTACAACGACACTTTGTATATCCAAACATTATACAAGGAGAACGGGCCGCTTTGAAAATTCTCCTACTATTTTGTACGACGAATGACATAATGACAAATTAATTCGATCTACATATATACGTATAATTAATGAATACTTGATCTAATGATTATGCCTCATAATCGTATCTATGCTAACGTTTATGAAGTAAATCATAAACACGGATAACAATTACAACTAACTAATGATAATTAATTAGTTGTACATTTGTGAAATATATCTTGAACGTTAATAACTCGATCAATCGCAATTAATCTATTATTTCACAACTAATCTACTATAAGGTTGATTTTGCAATCATTTATTACTTCAATTTATATATTACAATGAGTTTGGTTGCTTATAATCACAAACACAACAACATCAATAAAAAAAAAATCGATTTTTAAGTATGAATATTAGTAGGTACCGTTAAGCGGTCCCTAATTTGACAATAGGGACCGTTAAGCGGTCCCTAATTTGACATTAGGGACCGCTTGGCAGTCCCTATTGTAAAATTAGGGACCGCTTGGCAGTCCCTACTAATATTCATACATCAAAATTATGAAGTTTTCGATGGTTCGAGGTGCCGCGTTGTATGTTTAGTTCATAATAACAATTGGAATGGTTAAAATAACAATAAGTACAACGACACATTGTATATCCAAACATTATACAAGGAGAACGGGCCGCTTTGAAGATTCTCCTACTATTTTGCACGACGAATGACATAATGACAAATTAATTCGATCTACATATATACGTATAATTAATGAATACTTGATCTAATGATTATGCCTCATGATCGTATCTATGCTAACGTTTATGAAGTAAATCATAAACACGGCTAACAATTACAACTAACTAATAATAATTAACTAGTTGTATATTTGTGAAATATATCTTGAACGTTAATAACTCGATCAATCGCAATTAATCTATTATTTCACAACTAATCTACTATAAGGTTGGTTTTGCAATAATTTATTACTTCAATTTATATATTACAATGAGTTTGGTTGCTTACAATCACAAACACAACAACATCAATAAAAAAAAATCGATTTTTAAGTATGAATATTAGTAGGGACCGTTAAGCGGTCCCTAATTTGACAATACGGACCGTTAAGAAGTCCCTAACTTGACATTAGGGACCGTTAAGCGGTCCCTAATTTGAATTAGGGGCCGCTTGGCAGTCCCTATTGTAAAATTAGGGACCGCTTGGCAGTCCCTACTAATATTCATACATCAAAATTATGAATTTTTCGATGGTTCGAGGTGCCGCGTTGTATGCTTAGTTCATAATAACCATTGGAATGGTTAAAATAACAATAAGTACAACGACACATTGTATATCCAAACATTATACAAGGAGAACGGACCGCTTTGAAGATTCTCCTACTATTTTGTACGACGAATGACATAATGACAAATTAATTCGATCTACATATATACGTATAATTAATGAATACTTGATCTAATAATTATGCCTCATAATCGTATCTATGCTAACGTTTGTGAAGTAAATCATAAACACGGAAAACAATTACAACTAACTAATGATAATTAATTAGTTGTACATTTGTGAAATATATCTTGAACGTTAATAACTCGATCAATCGCAATTAATCTATTATTTCACAACTAATCTACTTTAAGGTTGATTTTGCAATCATTTATTACTTCAATTTATATATTACAATGAGTTTGGTTGCTTACAATCACAAACACAACAACATCAATAAAAAAAATCGATTTTTAAGTATGAATATTAGTAGGTACCGTTAAGCGGTCCCTAATTTGACAATAGGGACCGTTAAGCGGTCCCTAATTTGACATTAGGGACCGCTTGGCAGTCCCTATTGTAAAATTAGGGACCGCTTGGCAGTCCCTACTAATATTCATACATCAAAATTATGAATTTTTCGATGGTTCGAGGTGCCGCGTTGTATGCTTAGTTCATAATAACTATTGGAATGGTTAAAATAACAATAAGTATAACGACACATTGTATATCCAAACATTATACAAGGAGAACGGGCCGCTTTGAAGATTCTCCTACTATTTTGTACGACGAATGACATAATGACAAATTAATTCGATCTACATATATACGTATAATTAATGAATACTTGATCTAATGATTATGCCTCATAATCGTATCTATGCTAACGTTTATGAAGTAAATCATAAACACGGATAACAATTACAACTAACTAATGATAATTAATTAGTTGTACATTTGTGAAGTATATCTTGAACGTTAATAACTCGATCAATCGCAATTAATCTATTATTTCACAACTAATCTACTATAAGGTTGATTTTGCAATCATTTATTACTTCAATTTATATATTACAATGAGTTTGGTTGCTTACAATCACAAACACAACAACATCAATAAAAAAAATCGATTTTTAAGTATGAATATTAGTAGGGACCGTTAAGCGGTCCCTAATTTGACAATAGGGACCGTTAAGCGGTCCCTAATTTGACATTAGGGACCGCTTGGCAGTCCCTATTGTAAAATTAGGGACCGCTTGGCAGTCCCTACTAATATTCATACATCAAAATTATGATTTTTTCGATGGTTCGAGGTGCCGCGTTGTATGCTTAGTTCATAATAACTATTGGAATGGTTAAAATAACAATAAGTACAACGACACATTGTATATCCAAACATTATACAAGGAGAACGGGCCGCTTTGAAGATTCTCCTACTATTTTGTACGACGAATGACATAATGACAAATTAATTCGATCTACATATATACGTATAATTAATGAATACTTGATCTAATGATTATGCCTCATAATCGTATCTATGCTAACGTTTATAAAGTAAATCATAAACACGGATAACAATTACAACTAACTAATGATAATTAATTAGTTGTACATTTGTGAAATATATCTTGAAAGTTAATAACTCGATCAATCGCAATTAATCTATTATTTCACAACTAATCTACTATAAGGTTGATTTTGCAATCATTTATTACTTCAATTTATATATTACAATGAGTTTGGTTGCTTACAATCACAAACACAACAACATCAATAAAACAAAAATCGATTTTTAAGTATGAATATTAGTAGGTACCGTTAAGCGGTCCCTAATTTGACAATAGGGACCGTTAAGCGGTCCCTAATTTGACATTAGGGACCGCTTGGCAGTCCCTATTGTAAAATTAGGGACCGCTTGGCAGTCCCTACTAATATTCATACATCAAAATTATGAATTTTTCGATGGTTCGAGGTGCCGCGTTGTATGCTTAGTTCATAATAACTATTGGAATGGTTAAAATAACAATAAGTACAACGACACATTGTATATCCAAACATTATACAAGGAGAACGGGCCGCTTTGAAGATTCTCCTACTATTTTGTACGACGAATGACATAGTGACAAATTAATTCGATCTACATATATACGTATAATTAATGAATACTTGATCTAATGATTATGCCTCATAATCGTATCTATGCTAACGTTTATAAAGTAAATCATAAACACGGATAACAATTACAACTAACTAATGATAATTAATTAGTTGTACATTTGTGAAATATATCTTGAACGTTAATAACTCGATCAATCGCAATTAATCTATTATTTCACAACTAATCTACTATAAGGTTGATTTTGCAATCATTTATTACTTCAATTTATATATTACAATGAGTTTGGTTGCTTACAATCACAAACACAACAACATCAATAAAAAAAATCGATTTTTAAGTATGAATATTAGTAGGGACCGGTAAGCGGTCCCTAATTTGACAATAGGGACCGTTAAGCGGTCCCTAATTTGACATTAGGGACCGCTTGGCAGTCCCTATTGTAAAATTAGGGACCGCTTGGCAGTCCCTACTAATATTCATACATCAAAATTATGAATTTTTCAATGGTTCGAGGTGCCGCGTTGTATGCTTAGTTCATAATAACCATTGGAATGGTTAAAATAACAATAAGTACAACGACACAATGTATATCCAAACATTATACAAGGAGAACCGGCCGCTTTGAAAATTCTCCTACTATTTTGTACGACGAATGACATAATGACAAATTAATTCGATCTACATATATACGTATAATTAATGAATACTTGATCTAATGATTATGCCTCATAATCGTATCTATGCTAACGTTTATGAAGTAAATCATAAACACGGATAACAATTACAACTAACTAATGATAATTAATTAGTTGTACATTTGTGAAATATATCTTGAACGTTAATAACTCGATCAATCGCAATTAATCTATTATTTCACAACTAATCTACTTTAAGGTTGATTTTGCAATCATTTATTACTTCAATTTATATATTACAATGAGTTTGGTTGCTTACAATCACAAACACAACAACATCAATAAAACAAAAATCGATTTTTAAGTATGAATATTAGTAGGTACCGTTAAGCGGTCCCTAATTTGACAATAGGGACCGTTAAGCGGTCCCTAATTTGACATTAGGGACCGCTTGGCAGTCCCTATTGTAAAATTAGGGACCGCTTGGCAGTCCCTACTAATATTCATACATCAAAATTATGAATTTTTCGATGGTTCGAGGTGCCGCGTTGTATGCTTAGTTCATAATAACTATTGGAATGGTTAAAATAACAATAAGTACAACGACACATTGTATATCCAAACATTATACAAGGAGAACGGGCCGCTTTGAAGATTCTCCTACTATTTTGTACGACGAATGACATAGTGACAAATTAATTCGATCTACATATATACGTATAATTAATGAATACTTGATCTAATGATTATGCCTCATAATCGTATCTATGCTAACGTTTATAAAGTAAATCATAAACACGGATAACAATTACAACTAACTAATGATAATTAATTAGTTGTACATTTGTGAAATATATCTTGAACGTTAATAACTCGATCAATCGCAATTAATCTATTATTTCACAACTAATCTACTATAAGGTTGATTTTGCAATCATTTATTACTTCAATTTATATATTACAATGAGTTTGGTTGCTTACAATCACAAACACAACAACATCAATAAAAAAAATCGATTTTTAAGTATGAATATTAGTAGGGACCGGTAAGCGGTCCCTAATTTGACAATAGGGACCGTTAAGCGGTCCCTAATTTGACATTAGGGACCGCTTGGCAGTCCCTATTGTAAAATTAGGGACCGCTTGGCAGTCCCTACTAATATTCATACATCAAAATTATGAATTTTTCAATGGTTCGAGGTGCCGCGTTGTATGCTTAGTTCATAATAACCATTGGAATGGTTAAAATAACAATAAGTACAACGACACAATGTATATCCAAACATTATACAAGGAGAACCGGCCGCTTTGAAAATTCTCCTACTATTTTGTACGACGAATGACATAATGACAAATTAATTCGATCTACATATATACGTATAATTAATGAATACTTGATCTAATGATTATGCCTCATAATCGTATCTATGCTAACGTTTATGAAGTAAATCATAAACACGGATAACAATTACAACTAACTAATGATAATTAATTAGTTGTACATTTGTGAAATATATCTTGAACGTTAATAACTCGATCAATCGCAATTAATCTATTATTTCACAACTAATCTACTAGAAGGTTGGTTTTGCAATCATTTATTACTTCAATTTATAAATTACAATGAGTTTGGTTGCTTACAATCACAAACACAACAACATCAATAAAAAAAAAATCGATTTTTAAGTATGAATATTAGTAGGGACCGTTAAGCGGTCCCTAATTTGACAATAGGGACCGTTAAGCATTCCCTAATTTTTTATATTATTACTCATTTTATTCATCTTTTCACATTCTTTTATTCTTTCATATCAATTGTCATTATATTAATTTTTTATTCAATATTTTATTGTTTTCAATTTGTTAAAATTACAATTTTACAAAAAAAAAACAATTATATTCCGGATTAAATCCGGAATATAATTGTAATTTTTTTTATTTTTTCTGGAGGTCATTAGGGACCACTTAACGGTCCCTACTAATATTCATACGATGAATATTAGTAGGGACCGTTTGACGGTCCCTAATATCAAAATCAGGGACCGTTTAACGGTCCCTATTGTAAAAATTAGGGACCATCTGGGCGATCTCTATTATTCCACATTAGGGACCGCCCAGACGGTCCCTATTGTTAAATTTAGGGACCGTCTGGGCGGTCCCTATTGTTCCACATTAGGGACCGCCCAGACGGTCCCTATTATCAAAAAGTATGGCGACCGCTTCACGGTCGCTATACTGCGGTCCATATTGATGTCATTAGGGACCGCTTAACGGTCGCTATTTTGCGGTCCCTAATGACCACAATAGGGACTGCTTAACGGTCGATATTGGCAAGCGACCATGGTCAATAGCGACCGCAAAATAGCGACCGCTAGACGGTCGCTACCCCCTCAATAGCGACCGCAGAGGGGTCATTAGGGACCGCCCAGGCAGTCCCTAATGACCCTTTTTTCTTGTAGTGCAAATTCAAATCATTAAGAATCCGTAAGGTTAATTTTTGCACCAGAAAATTGTTGGACAAGTACAATTAGACGGATGAGCATGCAAAAATATTGCCTGACACGTGTCAAGAGAAAATTAAGAAAGTCCCTAATCATATTTTCACCTTGCGAAATTCAGAAATCTTATAATAACATAAGATGCGGACATGAAAAAGGCATCGAAGTGTTTCTTAGTCTATATATTTTAGTCATGGATTATTATAAGTAATTACACTACAAGAAAAAGGGGTCATTAGGGACCGCAAATTAGCGACCGCCAAGCGGTCGCTAGTCTTCAGCGACCGCTGAAGACAACAGCGACCGTTAAGCAGTCCCTATTGAGGTCATTAGGGACCGCAAAATAGCGACTGTTAAGCGGTCCCTAATGACCTCAATAGGGACCGCAATATAGCGACCGTTAAGCGGTCGCCATACTTTTGAATAATAGGGACCGTCTGGGCGGTCCCTAATGTAGAATAATAGTGACCGCCCAGACGGTCCCTAATTTTTACAATAGGGACCGATCAGACGGTCCCTAATTTCTACAATAGGGACCGTTAGGAGGTCCCTAATGACCTTCAGAAAAAATAAAAAAAATACATTTATATTCTGGATTAAATCCGGAATATAATTGTTTTTTTTATGTAAAATTGTAATTTTAACAAGATCAAAACTATAAAATGATGAATAAAAAGTTAATACAATGACAATTGACATGAAAGAATAAAATAATGTGAAAAGATGAATAAAATGAGTAATAATATAAAATGAATGAAATCAAAAAACAATTGGCAATAGGGACCGTTAAGCGGTCCCTAATTTGACATTAGGGACCGCTTGGCAGTCCCTATTGTTAATTTAGGGACCGCTTGGCAGTCCCTACTAATATTCATACATCATAATTATGAATTTTTCGATGGTTCGAGGTGCCGCGTTGTACTTTTAAAGTCATAATAACCATTGGAATAGTTAAAATAACAATAAGTACAACGACACATTGTATATCTAAACATTATACAAGGAGAACGGGCCGCTTTGAAGATTCTCCTACTGTTTTGTACCACGAATGACATAATGACAAATTAATTCGATCTACATATATACGTATAATTAATGAATACTTGATCTAATGATTATGCCTCATAATCGTATATATGCTAACGTTTATGAAGTAAATCGTAAACACGGATAACAATTACAACTAACTAATGATAATTAATTAGTTGTACATTTGTGAAATATATCTTGAACGTTAATAACTCGATCAATCGCAATTAATCTATTATTTCACAACTAATCTACTATAAGGTTGATTTTGCAATCATTTATTACTTCAATTTATATATTACAATGAGTTTGGTTGCTTACAATCACAAACACAACAACATCAATAAAAAAAATCGATTTTTAAGTATGAATATTAGTAGGTACCGTTAAGCGGTTCCTAATTTGACAATAGGGACCGTTAAGCGGTCCCTAATTTGACATTAGGGACCGCTTGGCAGTCCCTATTGTAAAATTAGGGACCGCTTGGCAGTCCCTACTAATATTCATACATCAAAATTATGAATTTTTCGATGGTTCGAGGTGCCGCGTTGTATGCTTAGTTCATAATAACCATTGGAATGGTTAAAATAACAATAAGTACAACGACACTTTGTATATCCAAACATTATACAAGGAGAACGGGCCGCTTTGAAAATTCTCCTACTATTTTGTACGACGAATGACATAATGACAAATTAATTCGATCTACATATATACGTATAATTAATGAATACTTGATCTAATGATTATGCCTCATAATCGTATCTATGCTAACGTTTATGAAGTAAATCATAAACACGGATAACAATTACAACTAACTAATGATAATTAATTAGTTGTACATTTGTGAAATATATCTTGAACGTTAATAACTCGATTAATCGCAATTAATCTATTATTTCACAACTAATCTACTATAAGGTTGATTTTGCAATCATTTATTACTTCAATTTATATATTACAATGAGTTTGGTTGCTTATAATCACAAACACAACAACATCAATAAAAAAAAATCGATTTTTAAGTATGAATATTAGTAGGTACCGTTAAGCGGTCCCTAATTTGACAATAGGGACCGTTAAGCGGTCCCTAATTTGACATTAGGGACCGCTTGGCAGTCCCTATTGTAAAATTAGGGACCGCTTGGCAGTCCCTACTAATATTCATACATCAAAATTATGAAGTTTTCGATGGTTCGAGGTGCCGCGTTGTATGTTTAGTTCATAATAACAATTGGAATGGTTAAAATAACAATAAGTACAACGACACATTGTATATCCAAACATTATACAAGGAGAACGGGCCGCTTTGAAGATTCTCCTACTATTTTGCACGACGAATGACATAATGACAAATTAATTCGATCTACATATATACGTATAATTAATGAATACTTGATCTAATGATTATGCCTCATAATCGTATCTATGCTAACGTTTATGAAGTAAATCATAAACACGGCTAACAATTACAACTAACTAATAATAATTAACTAGTTGTATATTTGTGAAATATATCTTGAACGTTAATAACTCGATCAATCGCAATTAATCTATTATTTCACAACTAATCTACTATAAGGTTGGTTTTGCAATAATTTATTACTTCAATTTATATATTACAATGAGTTTGGTTGCTTACAATCACAAACACAACAACATCAATAAAAAAAAAATCGATTTTTAAGTATGAATATTAGTAGGGACCGTTAAGCGGTCCCTAATTTGACAATAGGGACCGTTAAGAAGTCCCTAACTTGACATTAGGGACCGTTAAGCGGTCCCTAATTTGAATTAGGGGCCGCTTGGCAGTCCCTATTGTAAAATTAGGGACCGCTTGGCAGTCCCTACTAATATTCATACATCAAAATTATGAATTTTTCGATGGTTCGAGGTGCCGCGTTGTATGCTTAGTTCATAATAACCATTGGAATGGTTAAAATAACAATAAGTACAACGACACATTGTATATCCAAACATTATACAAGGAGAACGGACCGCTTTGAAGATTCTCCTACTATTTTGTACGACGAATGACATAATGACAAATTAATTCGATCTACATATATACGTATAATTAATGAATACTTGATCTAATAATTATGCCTCATAATCGTATCTATGCTAACGTTTGTGAAGTAAATCATAAACACGGAAAACAATTACAACTAACTAATGATAATTAATTAGTTGTACATTTGTGAAATATATATATCTTGAGCGTTAATAACTCGATCAATCGCAATTAATCTATTATTTCACAACTAATCTACTATAAGGTTGATTTTGCAATCATTTATTACTTCAATTTATATATTACAATGAGTTTGGTTGCTTACAATCACAAACACAACAACATCAATAAAAAAAATCGATTTTTAAGTATGAATATTAGTAGGTACCGTTAAGCGGTCCCTAATTTGACAATAGGGACCGTTAAGCGGTCCCTAATTTGACATTAGGGACCGCTTGGCAGTCCCTATTGTAAAATTAGGGACCGCTTGGCAGTCCCTACTAATATTCATACATCAAAATTATGAATTTTTCGATGGTTCGAGGTGCCGCGTTGTATGCTTAGTTCATAATAACTATTGGAATGGTTAAAATAACAATAAGTACAACGACACGTTGTATATCCAAACATTATACAAGGAGAACGGGCCGTTTTGAAGATTCTCCTACTATTTTGTACGACGAATGACATAATGACAAATTAATTCGATCTACATATATACGTATAATAAATGAATACTTGATCTAATGATTATGCCTCATAATCGTATCTATGCTAACGTTTATAAAGTAAATCATAAACACGGATAACAATTACAACTAACTAATGATAATTAATTAGTTGTACATTTGTGAAATATATCTTGAACGTTAATATCTCGATCAATCGCAATTAATCTATTATTTCACAACTAATCTACTATAAGGTTGATTTTGCAATCATTTATTACTTCAATTTATATATTACAATGAGTTTGGTTGCTTACAATCACAAACACAACAACATCAATAAAACAAAAATCGATTTTTAAGTATGAATATTAGTAGGTACCGTTAAGCGGTCCCTAATTTGACAATAGGGACCGTTAAGCGGTCCCTAATTTGACATTAGGGACCGCTTGGCAGTCCCTATTGTAAAATTAGGGACCGCTTGGCAGTCCCTACTAATATTCATACATCAAAATTATGAATTTTTCGATGGTTCGAGGTGCCGCGTTGTATGCTTTGTTCATAATAACTATTGGAATGGTTAAAATAACAATAAGTATAACGACACATTGTATATCCAAACATTATACAAGGAGAACGGGCCGCTTTGAAGATTCTCCTACTATTTTGTACGACGAATGACATAATGACAAATTAATTCGATCTACATATATACGTATAATTAATGAATACTTGATCTAATGATTATGCCTCATAATCGTATCTATGCTAACGTTTATGAAGTAAATCATAAACACGGATAACAATTACAACTAACTAATGATAATTAATTAGTTGTACATTTGTGAAGTATATCTTGAACGTTAATAACTCGATCAATCGCAATTAATCTATTATTTCACAACTAATCTACTATAAGGTTGATTTTGCAATCATTTATTACTTCAATTTATATATTACAATGAGTTTGGTTGCTTACAATCACAAACACAACAACATCAATAAAAAAAAATCGATTTTTAAGTATGAATATTAGTAGGGACCGTTAAGCGGTCCCTAATTTGACAATAGGGACCGTTAAGAGGTCCCTAATTTGACATTAGGGACCGCTTGGCAGTCCCTATTGTAAAATTAGGGACCGCTTGGCAGTCCCTACTTATATTCATACATCAAAATTATGATTTTTTCGATGGTTCGAGGTGTCGCGTTGTATGCTTAGTTCATAATAACTATTGGAATGGTTAAAATAACAATAAGTACAACGACACATTGTATATCCAAACATTATACAAGGAGAACGGGCCGCTTTGAAGATTCTCCTACTATTTTGTACGACGAATGACATAATGACAAATTAATTCGATCTACATATATACGTATAATTAATGAATACTTGATCTAATGATTATGCCTCATAATCGTATCTATGCTAACGTTTATAAAGTAAATCATAAACACGGATAACAATTACAACTAACTAATGATAATTAATTAGTTGTACATTTGTGAAATATATCTTGAACGTTAATAACTCGATCAATCGCAATTAATCTATTATTTCACAACTAATCTACTATAAGGTTGATTTTGCAATCATTTATTACTTCAATTTATATATTACAATGAGTTTGGTTGCTTACAATCACAAACACAACAACATCAATAAAAAAAAATCGATTTTTAAGTATGAATATTAGTAGGGACCGTTAAGCGGTCCCTAATTTGACAATAGGGACCGTTAAGCGGTCCCTAATTTGACATTAGGGACCGCTTGGCAGTCCCTATTGTAAAATTAGGGACCGCTTGGCAGTCCCTACTAATATTCATACATCAAAATTATGAATTTTTCGATGGTTCGAGGTGCCGCGCTGTATGCTTAGTTCATAATAACCATTGGAATGGTTAAAATAACAATAAGTACAACGACACATTGTATATCCAAACATTATACAAGGAGAACGGGCCGCTTTGAAAATTCTCCTACTATTTTGTACGACGAATGACATAATGACAAATTAATTCGATCTACATATATACGTATAATTAATGAATACTTGATCTAATGATTATGCCTCATAATCGTATCTATGCTAACGTTTGTGAAGTAAATCATAAACACGGAACACAATTACAACTAACTAATGATAATTAATTAGTTCTACATTTGTGAAATATATCTTGAACGTTAATAACTCGATCAATCGCAATTAATCTATTATTTCACAACTAATCTACTATAAGGTTGATTTTGCAATCATTTATTACTTCAATTTATATATTACAATGAGTTTGGTTGCTTACAATCACAAACACAACAACATCAATAAAAAAAATCGATTTTTAAGTATGAATATTAGTAGGTACCGTTAAGCGGTCCCTAATTTGACAATAGGGACCGTTAAGCGGTCCCTAATTTGACATTAGGGACTGCTTGGCAGTCCCTATTGTAAAATTAGGGACCGCTTGGCAGTCCCTACTAATATTCATACATCAAAATTATGAATTTTTCGATGGTTCGAGGTGCCGCGTTGTATGCTTAGTTCATAATAACTATTGGAATGGTTAAAATAACAATAAGTACAACGACACATTGTATATCCAAACATTATACAAGGAGAACGGGCCGCTTTGAAGATTCTCCTACTATTTTGTACGACGAATGACATAATGACAAATTAATTCGATCTACATATATACGTATAATTAATGAATACTTGATCTAATGATTATGCCTCATAATCGTATCTATGCTAACGTTTATGAAGTAAATCATAAACACGGATAACAATTACAACTAACTAATGATAATTAATTAGTTGTACATTTGTGAAGTATATCTTGAACGTTAATAACTCGATCAATCGCAATTAATCTATTATTTCACAACTAATCTACTATAAGGTTGATTTTGCAATCATTTATTACTTCAATTTATATATTACAATGAGTTTGGTTGCTTACAATCACAAACACAACAACATCAATAAAAAAAAATCGATTTTTAAGTATGAATATTAGTAGGGACCGTTAAGCGGTCCCTAATTTGACAATAGGGACCGTTAAGCGGTCCCTAATTTGACATTAGGGACCGCTTGGCAGTCCCTATTGTAAAATTAGGGACCGCTTGGCAGTCCCTACTTATATTCATACATCAAAATTATGATTTTTTCGATGGTTCGAGGTGTCGCGTTGTATGCTTAGTTCATAATAACTATTGGAATGGTTAAAATAACAATAAGTACAACGACACATTGTATATCCAAACATTATACAAGGAGAACGGGCCGCTTTGAAGATTCTCCTACTATTTTGTACGACGAATGACATAATGACAAATTAATTCGATCTACATATATACGTATAATTAATGAATACTTGATCTAATGATTATGCCTCATAATCGTATCTATGCTAACGTTTATAAAGTAAATCATAAACACGGATAACAATTACAACTAACTAATGATAATTAATTAGTTGTACATTTGTGAAATATATCTTGAACGTTAATAACTCGATCAATCGCAATTAATCTATTATTTCACAACTAATCTACTATAAGGTTGATTTTGCAATCATTTATTACTTCAATTTATATATTACAATGAGTTTGGTTGCTTACAATCACAAACACAACAACATCAATAAAAAAAAATCGATTTTTAAGTATGAATATTAGTAGGGACCGTTAAGCGGTCCCTAATTTGACAATAGGGACCGTTAAGCGGTCCCTAATTTGACATTAGGGACCGCTTGGCAGTCCCTATTGTAAAATTAGGGACCGCTTGGCAGTCCCTACTAATATTCATACATCAAAATTATGAATTTTTCGATGGTTCGAGGTGCCGCGTTGTATGCTTAGTTCATAATAACCATTGGAATGGTTAAAATAACAATAAGTACAACGACACATTGTATATCCAAACATTATACAAGGAGAACGGGCCGCTTTGAAAATTCTCCTACTATTTTGTACGACGAATGACATAATGACAAATTAATTCGATCTACATATATACGTATAATTAATGAATACTTGATCTAATGATTATGCCTCATAATCGTATCTATGCTAACGTTTATGAAGTAAATCATAAACACGGATAACAATTACAACTAACTAATGATAATTAATTAGTTGTACATTTGTGAAGTATATCTTGAACGTTAATAACTCGATCAATCGCAATTAATCTATTATTTCACAACTAATCTACTATAAGGTTGATTTTGCAATCATTTATTACTTCAATTTATATATTACAATGAGTTTGGTTGCTTACAATCACAAACACAACAACATCAATAAAAAAAAATCGATTTTTAAGTATGAATATTAGTAGGGACCGTTAAGCGGTCCCTAATTTGACAATAGGGACCGTTAAGCGGTCCCTAATTTGACATTAGGGACCGCTTGGCAGTCCCTATTGTAAAATTAGGGACCGCTTGGCAGTCCCTACTAATATTCATACATCAAAATTATGATTTTTTCGATGGTTCGAGGTGCCGCGTTGTATGCTTAGTTCATAATAACTATTGGAATGGTTAAAATAACAATAAATACAACGACACATTGTATATCCAAACATTATACAAGGAGAACGGGCCGCTTTGAAGATTCTCCTACTATTTTGTACGACGAATGACATAATGACAAATTAATTCGATCTACATATATACGTATAATTAATGAATACTTGATCTAATGATTATGCCTCATAATCGTATCTATGCTAACGTTTATAAAGTAAATCATAAACACGGATAACAATTACAACTAACTAATGATAATTAATTAGTTGTACATTTGTGAAATATATCTTGAACGTTAATAACTCGATCAATCGCAATTAATCTATTATTTCACAACTAATCTACTATAAGGTTGATTTTGCAATCATTTATTACTTCAATTTATATATTACAATGAGTTTGGTTGCTTACAATCACAAACACAACAACATCAATAAAACAAAAATCGATTTTTAAGTATGAATATTAGTAGGTACCGTTAAGCGGTCCCTAATTTGACAATAGGGACCGTTAAGCGGTCCCTAATTTGACATTAGGGACCGCTTGGCAGTCCCTATTGTAAAATTAGGGACCGCTTGGCAGTCCCTACTAATATTCATACATCAAAATTATGAATTTTTCGATGGTTCGAGGTGCCGCGTTGTATGCTTAGTTCATAATAACTATTGGAATGGTTAAAATAACAATAAGTACAACGACACATTGTATATCCAAACATTATACAAGGAGAACGGGCCGCTTTGAAGATTCTCCTACTATTTTGTACGACGAATGACATAGTGACAAATTAATTCGATCTACATATATACGTATAATTAATGAATACTTGATCTAATGATTATGCCTCATAATCGTATCTATGCTAACGTTTATAAAGTAAATCATAAACACGGATAACAATTACAACTAACTAATGATAATTAATTAGTTGTACATTTGTGAAATATATCTTGAACGTTAATAACTCGATCAATCGCAATTAATCTATTATTTCACAACTAATCTACTATAAGGTTGATTTTGCAATCATTTATTACTTCAATTTATATATTACAATGAGTTTGG
This sequence comes from Linaria vulgaris, assembly GCA_948329865.1. Lineage (NCBI taxonomy): Eukaryota > Viridiplantae > Streptophyta > Magnoliopsida > Lamiales > Plantaginaceae > Linaria > Linaria vulgaris. The sequence goes on from OX415251.1 coordinate 43,640,440, forward strand.
TTGCTTACAATCACAAACACAACAACATCAATAAAAAAAAATCGATTTTTAAGTATGAATATTAGTAGGGACCGTTAAGCGGTCCCTAATTTGACAATAGGGACCGTTAAGCGGTCCCTAATTTGACATTAGGGACCGCTTGGCAGTCCCTATTGTAAAATTAGGGACCGCTTGGCAGTCCCTACTAATATTCATACATCAAAATTATGAATTTTTCGATGGTTCGAGGTGCCGCGTTGTATGCTTAGTTCATAATAACCATTGGAATGGTTAAAATAACAATAAGTACAACGACACATTGTATATCCAAACATTATACAAGGAGAACGGGCCGCTTTGAAAATTCTCCTACTATTTTGTACGACGAATGACATAATGACAAATTAATTCGATCTACATATATACGTATAATTAATGAATACTTGATCTAATGATTATGCCTCATAATCGTATCTATGCTAACGTTTATGAAGTAAATCATAAACACGGATAACAATTACAACTAACTAATGATAATTAATTAGTTGTACATTTGTGAAATATATCTTGAACGTTAATAACTCGATCAATCGCAATTAATCTATTATTTCACAACTAATCTACTATAAGGTTGATTTTGCAATCATTTATTACTTCAATTTATATATTACAATGAGTTTGGTTGCTTATAATCACAAACACAACAACATCAATAAAAAAAATCGATTTTTAAGTATGAATATTAGTAGGTACCGTTAAGCGGTCCCTAATTTGACAATAGGGACCGTTAAGCGGTCCCTAATTTGACATTAGGGACCGCTTGGCAGTCCCTATTGTAAAATTAGGGACCGCTTGGCAGTCCCTACTAATATTCATACATCAAAATTATGAAGTTTTCGATGGTTCGAGGTGCCGCGTTGTATGTTTAGTTCATAATAACAATTGGAATGGTTAAAATAACAATAAGTACAACGACACATTGTATATCCAAACATTATACAAGGAGAACGGGCCGCTTTGAAGATTCTCCTACTATTTTGCACGACGAATGACATAATGACAAATTAATTCGATCTACATATATACGTATAATTAATGAATACTTGATCTAATGATTATGCCTCATAATCGTATCTATGCTAACGTTTATGAAGTAAATCATAAACACGGCTAACAATTACAACTAACTAATAATAATTAACTAGTTGTATATTTGTGAAATATATCTTGAACGTCAATAACTCGATCAATCGCAATTAATCTATTATTTCACAACTAATCTACTATAAGGTTGGTTTTGCAATAATTTATTACTTCAATTTATATATTACAATGAGTTTGGTTGCTTACAATCACAAACACAACAACATCAATAAAAAAAAATCGATTTTTAAGTATGAATATTAGTAGGGACCGTTAAGCGGTCCCTAATTTGACAATAGGGACCGTTAAGAAGTCCCTAACTTGACATTAGGGACCGTTAAGCGGTCCCTAATTTGAATTAGGGGCCGCTTGGCAGTCCCTATTGTAAAATTAGGGACCGCTTGGCAGTCCCTACTAATATTCATACATCAAAATTATGAATTTTTCGATGGTTCGAGGTGCCGCGTTGTATGCTTAGTTCATAATAACCATTGGAATGGTTAAAATAACAATAAGTACAACGACACATTGTATATCCAAACATTATACAAGGAGAACGGACCGCTTTGAAGATTCTCCTACTATTTTGTACGACGAATGACATAATGACAAATTAATTCGATCTACATATATACGTATAATTAATGAATACTTGATCTAATAATTATGCCTCATAATCGTATCTATGCTAACGTTTGTGAAGTAAATCATAAACACGGAAAACAATTACAACTAACTAATGATAATTAATTAGTTGTTCATTTGTGAAATATATCTTGAACGTTAATAACTCGATCAATCGCAATTAATCTATTATTTCACAACTAATCTACTATAAGGTTGATTTTGCAATCATTTATTACTTCAATTTATATATTACAATGAGTTTGGTTGCTTACAATCACAAACACAACAACATCAATAAAAAAAATCGATTTTTAAGTATGAATATTAGTAGGTACCGTTAAGCGGTCCCTAATTTGACAATAGGGACCGTTAAGCGGTCCCTAATTTGACATTAGGGACTGCTTGGCAGTCCCTATTGTAAAATTAGGGACCGCTTGGCAGTCCCTACTAATATTCATACATCAAAATTATGAATTTTTCGATGGTTCGAGGTGCCGCGTTGTATGCTTAGTTCATAATAACTATTGGAATGGTTAAAATAACAATAAGTACAACGACACATTGTATATCCAAACATTATACAAGGAGAACGGGCCGCTTTGAAGATTCTCCTACTATTTTGTACGACGAATGACATAATGACAAATTAATTCGATCTACATATATACGTATAATTAATGAATACTTGATCTAATGATTATGCCTCATAATCGTATCTATGCTAACGTTTATGAAGTAAATCATAAACACGGATAACAATTACAACTAACTAATGATAATTAATTAGTTGTACATTTGTGAAGTATATCTTGAACGTTAATAACTCGATCAATCGCAATTAATCTATTATTTCACAACTAATCTACTATAAGGTTGATTTTGCAATCATTTATTACTTCAATTTATATATTACAATGAGTTTGGTTGCTTACAATCACAAACACAACAACATCAATAAAAAAAAATCGATTTTTAAGTATGAATATTAGTAGGGACCGTTAAGCGGTCCCTAATTTGACAATAGGGACCGTTAAGCGGTCCCTAATTTGACATTAGGGACCGCTTGGCAGTCCCTATTGTAAAATTAGGGACCGCTTGGCAGTCCCTACTAATATTCATACATCAAAATTATGAATTTTTCGATGGTTCGAGGTGCCGCGTTGTATGCTTAGTTCATAATAACCATTGGAATGGTTAAAATAACAATAAGTACAACGACACATTGTATATCCAAACATTATACAAGGAGAACGGGCCGCTTTGAAAATTCTCCTACTATTTTGTACGACGAATGACATAATGACAAATTAATTCGATCTACATATATACGTATAATTAATGAATACTTGATCTAATGATTATGCCTCATAATCGTATCTATGCTAACGTTTATGAAGTAAATCATAAACACGGATAACAATTACAACTAACTAATGATAATTAATTAGTTGTACATTTGTGAAGTATATCTTGAACGTTAATAACTCGATCAATCGCAATTAATCTATTATTTCACAACTAATCTACTATAAGGTTGATTTTGCAATCATTTATTACTTCAATTTATATATTACAATGAGTTTGGTTGCTTACAATCACAAACACAACAACATCAATAAAAAAAAATCGATTTTTAAGTATGAATATTAGTAGGGACCGTTAAGCGGTCCCTAATTTGACAATAGGGACCGTTAAGCGGTCCCTAATTTGACATTAGGGACCGCTTGGCAGTCCCTATTGTAAAATTAGGGACCGCTTGGCAGTCCCTACTAATATTCATACATCAAAATTATGATTTTTTCGATGGTTCGAGGTGCCGCGTTGTATGCTTAGTTCATAATAACTATTGGAATGGTTAAAATAACAATAAATACAACGACACATTGTATATCCAAACATTATACAAGGAGAACGGGCCGCTTTGAAGATTCTCCTACTATTTTGTACGACGAATGACATAATGACAAATTAATTCGATCTACATATATACGTATAATTAATGAATACTTGATCTAATGATTATGCCTCATAATCGTATCTATGCTAACGTTTATAAAGTAAATCATAAACACGGATAACAATTACAACTAACTAATGATAATTAATTAGTTGTACATTTGTGAAATATATCTTGAACGTTAATAACTCGATCAATCGCAATTAATCTATTATTTCACAACTAATCTACTATAAGGTTGATTTTGCAATCATTTATTACTTCAATTTATATATTACAATGAGTTTGGTTGCTTACAATCACAAACACAACAACATCAATAAAACAAAAATCGATTTTTAAGTATGAATATTAGTAGGTACCGTTAAGCGGTCCCTAATTTGACAATAGGGACCGTTAAGCGGTCCCTAATTTGACATTAGGGACCGCTTGGCAGTCCCTATTGTAAAATTAGGGACCGCTTGGCAGTCCCTACTAATATTCATACATCAAAATTATGAATTTTTCGATGGTTCGAGGTGCCGCGTTGTATGCTTAGTTCATAATAACTATTGGAATGGTTAAAATAACAATAAGTACAACGACACATTGTATATCCAAACATTATACAAGGAGAACGGGCCGCTTTGAAGATTCTCCTACTATTTTGTACGACGAATGACATAGTGACAAATTAATTCGATCTACATATATACGTATAATTAATGAATACTTGATCTAATGATTATGCCTCATAATCGTATCTATGCTAACGTTTATAAAGTAAATCATAAACACGGATAACAATTACAACTAACTAATGATAATTAATTAGTTGTACATTTGTGAAATATATCTTGAACGTTAATAACTCGATCAATCGCAATTAATCTATTATTTCACAACTAATCTACTATAAGGTTGATTTTGCAATCATTTATTACTTCAATTTATATATTACAATGAGTTTGGTTGCTTACAATCACAAACACAACAACATCAATAAAAAAAAATCGATTTTTAAGTATGAATATTAGTAGGGACCGTTAAGCGGTCCCTAATTTGACAATAGGGACCGTTAAGCGGTCCCTAATTTGACATTAGGGACCGCTTGGCAGTCCCTATTGTAAAATTAGGGACCGCTTGGCAGTCCCTACTAATATTCATACATCAAAATTATGAATTTTTCGATGGTTCGAGGTGCCGCGTTGTATGCTTAGTTCATAATAACCATTGGAATGGTTAAAATAACAATAAGTACAACGACACATTGTATATCCAAACATTATACAAGGAGAACGGGCCGCTTTGAAAATTCTCCTACTATTTTGTACGACGAATGACATAATGACAAATTAATTCGATCTACATATATACGTATAATTAATGAATACTTGATCTAATGATTATGCCTCATAATCGTATCTATGCTAACGTTTATGAAGTAAATCATAAACACGGATAACAATTACAACTAACTAATGATAATTAATTAGTTGTACATTTGTGAAATATATCTTGAACGTTAATAACTCGATCAATCGCAATTAATCTATTATTTCACAACTAATCTACTATAAGGTTGATTTTGCAATCATTTATTACTTCAATTTATATATTACAATGAGTTTGGTTGCTTATAATCACAAACACAACAACATCAATAAAAAAAATCGATTTTTAAGTATGAATATTAGTAGGTACCGTTAAGCGGTCCCTAATTTGACAATAGGGACCGTTAAGCGGTCCCTAATTTGACATTAGGGACCGCTTGGCAGTCCCTATTGTAAAATTAGGGACCGCTTGGCAGTCCCTACTAATATTCATACATCAAAATTATGAAGTTTTCGATGGTTCGAGGTGCCGCGTTGTATGTTTAGTTCATAATAACAATTGGAATGGTTAAAATAACAATAAGTACAACGACACATTGTATATCCAAACATTATACAAGGAGAACGGGCCGCTTTGAAGATTCTCCTACTATTTTGCACGACGAATGACATAATGACAAATTAATTCGATCTACATATATACGTATAATTAATGAATACTTGATCTAATGATTATGCCTCATAATCGTATCTATGCTAACGTTTATGAAGTAAATCATAAACACGGCTAACAATTACAACTAACTAATAATAATTAACTAGTTGTATATTTGTGAAATATATCTTGAACGTCAATAACTCGATCAATCGCAATTAATCTATTATTTCACAACTAATCTACTATAAGGTTGGTTTTGCAATAATTTATTACTTCAATTTATATATTACAATGAGTTTGGTTGCTTACAATCACAAACACAACAACATCAATAAAAAAAAATCGATTTTTAAGTATGAATATTAGTAGGGACCGTTAAGCGGTCCCTAATTTGACAATAGGGACCGTTAAGAAGTCCCTAACTTGACATTAGGGACCGTTAAGCGGTCCCTAATTTGAATTAGGGGCCGCTTGGCAGTCCCTATTGTAAAATTAGGGACCGCTTGGCAGTCCCTACTAATATTCATACATCAAAATTATGAATTTTTCGATGGTTCGAGGTGCCGCGTTGTATGCTTAGTTCATAATAACCATTGGAATGGTTAAAATAACAATAAGTACAACGACACATTGTATATCCAAACATTATACAAGGAGAACGGACCGCTTTGAAGATTCTCCTACTATTTTGTACGACGAATGACATAATGACAAATTAATTCGATCTACATATATACGTATAATTAATGAATACTTGATCTAATAATTATGCCTCATAATCGTATCTATGCTAACGTTTGTGAAGTAAATCATAAACACGGAAAACAATTACAACTAACTAATGATAATTAATTAGTTGTACATTTGTGAAATATATCTTGAACGTTAATAACTCGATCAATCGCAATTAATCTATTATTTCACAACTAATCTACTATAAGGTTGATTTTGCAATCATTTATTACTTCAATTTATATATTACAATGAGTTTGGTTGCTTACAATCACAAACACAACAACATCAATAAAAAAAATCGATTTTTAAGTATGAATATTAGTAGGTACCGTTAAGCGGTCCCTAATTTGACAATAGGGACCGTTAAGCGGTCCCTAATTTGACATTAGGGACCGCTTGGCAGTCCCTATTGTAAAATTAGGGACCGCTTGGCAGTCCCTACTAATATTCATACATCAAAATTATGAATTTTTCGATGGTTCGAGGTGCCGCGTTGTATGCTTAGTTCATAATAACTATTGGAATGGTTAAAATAACAATAAGTACAACGACACGTTGTATATCCAAACATTATACAAGGAGAACGGGCCGTTTTGAAGATTCTCCTACTATTTTGTACGACGAATGACATAATGACAAATTAATTCGATCTACATATATACGTATAATTAATGAATACTTGATCTAATGATTATGCCTCATAATCGTATCTATGCTAACGTTTATAAAGTAAATCATAAACACGGATAACAATTACAACTAACTAATGATAATTAATTAGTTGTACATTTGTGAAATATATCTTGAACGTTAATAACTCGATCAATCGCAATTAATCTATTATTTCACAACTAATCTACTATAAGGTTGATTTTGCAATCATTTATTACTTCAATTTATATATTACAATGAGTTTGGTTGCTTACAATCACAAACACAACAACATCAATAAAAAAAAATCGATTTTTAAGTATGAATATTAGTAGGGACCGTTAAGCGGTCCCTAATTTGACAATAGGGACCGTTAAGCGGTCCCTAATTTGACATTAGGAACCGCTTGGCAGTCCCTATTGTAAAATTAGGGACCGCTTGGCAGTCCCTACTAATATTCATACATCAAAATTATGAATTTTTCGATGGTTCGAGGTGCCGCGTTGTATGCTTAGTTCATAATAACTATTGGAATGGTTAAAATAACAATAAGTATAACGACACATTGTATATCCAAACATTATACAAGGAGAACGGGCCGCTTTGAAGATTCTCCTACTATTTTGTACGACGAATGACATAATGACAAATTAATTCGATCTACATATATACGTATAATTAATGAATACTTGATCTAATGATTATGCCTCATAATCGTATCTATGCTAACGTTTATGAAGTAAATCATAAACACGGATAACAATTACAACTAACTAATGATAATTAATTAGTTGTACATTTGTGAAATATATCTTGAACGTTAATAACTCGATCAATCGCAATTAATCTATTATTTCACAACTAATCTACTATAAGGTTGATTTTGCAATCATTTATTACTTCAATTTATATATTACAATGAGTTGGGTTGCTTATAATCACAAACACAACAACATCAATAAAAAAAATCGATTTTTAAGTATGAATATTAGTAGGTACCGTTAAGCGGTCCCTAATTTGACAATAGGGACCGTTAAGCGGTCCCTAATTTGAATTAGGGGCCGCTTGGCAGTCCCTATTGTAAAATTAGGGACCGCTTGGCAGTCCATACTAATATTCATACATCAAAATTATGAATTTTTCGATGGTTCGAGGTGCCGCGTTGTATGCTTAGTTCATAATAACCATTGGAATGGTTAAAATAACAATAAGTACAACGACACATTGTATATCCAAACATTATACAAGGAGAACGGACCGCTTTGAAGATTCTCCTACTATTTTGTACGACGAATGACATAATGACAAATTAATTCGATCTACATATATACGTATAATTAATGAATACTTGATCTAATAATTATGCCTCATAATCGTATCTATGCTAACGTTTGTGAAGTAAATCATAAACACGGAACACAATTACAACTAACTAATGATAATTAATTAGTTCTACATTTGTGAAATATATCTTGAACGTTAATAACTCGATCAATCGCAATTAATCTATTATTTCACAACTAATCTACTATAAGGTTGATTTTGCAATCATTTATTACTTCAATTTATATATTACAATGAGTTTGGTTGCTTACAATCACAAACACAACAACATCAATAAAAAAAATCGATTTTTAAGTATGAATATTAGTAGGTACCGTTAAGCGGTCCCTAATTTGACAATAGGGACCGCTTGGCAGTCCCTACTAATATTCATACATCAAAATTATGAATTTTTCGATGGTTCGAGGTGCCGCGTTGTATGCTTAGTTCATAATAACTATTGGAATGGTTAAAATAACAATAAGTACAACGACACGTTGTATATCCAAACATTATACAAGGAGAACGGGCCGTTTTGAAGATTCTCCTACTATTTTGTACGACGAATGACATAATGACAAATTAATTCGATCTACATATATACGTATAATTAATGAATACTTGATCTAATGATTATGCCTCATAATCGTATCTATGCTAACGTTTATAAAGTAAATCATAAACACGGATAACAATTACAACTAACTAATGATAATTAATTAGTTGTACATTTGTGAAATATATCTTGAACGTTAATAACTCGATCAATCGCAATTAATCTATTATTTCACAACTAATCTACTATAAGGTTGATTTTGCAATCATTTATTACTTCAATTTATATATTACAATGAGTTTGGTTGCTTACAATCACAAACACAACAACATCAATAAAACAAAAATCGATTTTTAAGTATGAATATTAGTAGGTACCGTTAAGCGGTCCCTAATTTGACAATAGGGACCGTTAAGCGGTCCCTAATTTGACATTAGGGACCGCTTGGCAGTCCCTATTGTAAAATTAGGGACCGCTTGGCAGTCCCTACTAATATTCATACATCAAAATTATGAATTTTTCGATGGTTCGAGGTGCCGCGTTGTATGCTTAGTTCATAATAACTATTGGAATGGTTAAAATAACAATAAGTATAACGACACATTGTATATCCAAACATTATACAAGGAGAACGGGCCGCTTTGAAGATTCTCCTACTATTTTGTACGACGAATGACATAATGACAAATTAATTCGATCTACATATATACGTATAATTAATGAATACTTGATCTAATGATTATGCCTCATAATCGTATCTATGCTAACGTTTATGAAGTAAATCATAAACACGGATAACAATTACAACTAACTAATGATAATTAATTAGTTGTACATTTGTGAAGTATATCTTGAACGTTAATAACTCGATCAATCGCAATTAATCTATTATTTCACAACTAATCTACTATAAGGTTGATTTTGCAATCATTTATTACTTCAATTTATATATTACAATGAGTTTGGTTGCTTACAATCACAAACACAACAACATCAATAAAAAAAAATCGATTTTTAAGTATGAATATTAGTAGGGACCGTTAAGCGGTCCCTAATTTGACAATAGGGACCGTTAAGCGGTCCCTAATTTGACATTAGGGACCGCTTGGCAGTCCCTATTGTAAAATTAGGGACCGCTTGGCAGTCCCTACTAATATTCATACATCAAAATTATGATTTTTTCGATGGTTCGAGGTGCCGCGTTGTATGCTTAGTTCATAATAACTATTGGAATGGTTAAAATAACAATAAATACAACGACACATTGTATATCCAAACATTATACAAAGAGAACGGGCCGCTTTGAAGATTCTCCTACTATTTTGTACGACGAATGACATAATGACAAATTAATTCGATCTACATATATACGTATAATTAATGAATACTTGATCTAATGATTATGCCTCATAATCGTATCTATGCTAACGTTTATAAAGTAAATCATAAACACGGATAACAATTACAACTAACTAATGATAATTAATTAGTTGTACATTTGTGAAATATATCTTGAACGTTAATAACTCGATCAATCGCAATTAATCTATTATTTCACAACTAATCTACTATAAGGTTGATTTTGCAATCATTTATTACTTCAATTTATATATTACAATGAGTTTGGTTGCTTACAATCACAAACACAACAACATCAATAAAACAAAAATCGATTTTTAAGTATGAATATTAGTAGGTACCGTTAAGCGGTCCCTAATTTGACAATAGGGACCGTTAAGCGGTCCCTAATTTGACATTAGGGACCGCTTGGCAGTCCCTATTGTAAAATTAGGGACCGCTTGGCAGTCCCTACTAATATTCATACATCAAAATTATGAATTTTTCGATGGTTCGAGGTGCCGCGTTGTATGCTTAGTTCATAATAACTATTGGAATGGTTAAAATAACAATAAGTACAACGACACATTGTATATCCAAACATTATACAAGGAGAACGGGCCGCTTTGAAGATTCTCCTACTATTTTGTACGACGAATGACATAGTGACAAATTAATTCGATCTACATATATACGTATAATTAATGAATACTTGATCTAATGATTATGCCTCATAATCGTATCTATGCTAACGTTTATAAAGTAAATCATAAACACGGATAACAATTACAACTAACTAATGATAATTAATTAGTTGTACATTTGTGAAATATATCTTGAACGTTAATAACTCGATCAATCGCAATTAATCTATTATTTCACAACTAATCTACTATAAGGTTGATTTTGCAATCATTTATTACTTCAATTTATATATTACAATGAGTTTGGTTGCTTACAATCACAAACACAACAACATCAATAAAAAAAAATCGATTTTTAAGTATGAATATTAGTAGGGACCGTTAAGCGGTCCCTAATTTGACAATAGGGACCGTTAAGCGGTCCCTAATTTGACATTAGGGACCGCTTGGCAGTCCCTATTGTAAAATTAGGGACCGCTTGGCAGTCCCTACTAATATTCATACATCAAAATTATGAATTTTTCGATGGTTCGAGGTGCCGCGTTGTATGCTTAGTTCATAATAACCATTGGAATGGTTAAAATAACAATAAGTACAACGACACATTGTATATCCAAACATTATACAAGGAGAACGGGCCGCTTTGAAAATTCTCCTACTATTTTGTACGACGAATGACATAATGACAAATTAATTCGATCTACATATATACGTATAATTAATGAATACTTGATCTAATGATTATGCCTCATAATCGTATCTATGCTAACGTTTATGAAGTAAATCATAAACACGGATAACAATTACAACTAACTAATGATAATTAATTAGTTGTACATTTGTGAAATATATCTTGAACGTTAATAACTCGATCAATCGCAATTAATCTATTATTTCACAACTAATCTACTATAAGGTTGATTTTGCAATCATTTATTACTTCAATTTATATATTACAATGAGTTTGGTTGCTTATAATCACAAACACAACAACATCAATAAAAAAAATCGATTTTTAAGTATGAATATTAGTAGGTACCGTTAAGCGGTCCCTAATTTGACAATAGGGACCGTTAAGCGGTCCCTAATTTGACATTAGGGACCGCTTGGCAGTCCCTATTGTAAAATTAGGGACCGCTTGGCAGTCCCTACTAATATTCATACATCAAAATTATGAAGTTTTCGATGGTTCGAGGTGCCGCGTTGTATGTTTAGTTCATAATAACAATTGGAATGGTTAAAATAACAATAAGTACAACGACACATTGTATATCCAAACATTATACAAGGAGAACGGGCCGCTTTGAAGATTCTCCTACTATTTTGCACGACGAATGACATAATGACAAATTAATTCGATCTACATATATACGTATAATTAATGAATACTTGATCTAATGATTATGCCTCATAATCGTATCTATGCTAACGTTTATGAAGTAAATCATAAACACGGCTAACAATTACAACTAACTAATAATAATTAACTAGTTGTATATTTGTGAAATATATCTTGAACGTTAATAACTCGATCAATCGCAATTAATCTATTATTTCACAACTAATCTACTATAAGGTTGGTTTTGCAATAATTTATTACTTCAATTTATATATTACAATGAGTTTGGTTGCTTACAATCACAAACACAACAACATCAATAAAAAAAAATCGATTTTTAAGTATGAATATTAGTAGGGACCGTTAAGCGGTCCCTAATTTGACAATAGGGACCGTTAAGAAGTCCCTAACTTGACATTAGGGACCGTTAAGCGGTCCCTAATTTGAATTAGGGGCCGCTTGGCAGTCCCTATTGTAAAATTAGGGACCGCTTGGCAGTCCCTACTAATATTCATACATCAAAATTATGAATTTTTCGATGGTTCGAGGTGCCGCGTTGTATGCTTAGTTCATAATAACCATTGGAATGGTTAAAATAACAATAAGTACAACGACACATTGTATATCCAAACATTATACAAGGAGAACGGACCGCTTTGAAGATTCTCCTACTATTTTGTACGACGAATGACATAATGACAAATTAATTCGATCTACATATATACGTATAATTAATGAATACTTGATCTAATAATTATGCCTCATAATCGTATCTATGCTAACGTTTGTGAAGTAAATCATAAACACGGAAAACAATTACAACTAACTAATGATAATTAATTAGTTGTACATTTGTGAAATATATCTTGAACGTTAATAACTCGATCAATCGCAATTAATCTATTATTTCACAACTAATCTACTATAAGGTTGATTTTGCAATCATTTATTACTTCAATTTATATATTACAATGAGTTTGGTTGCTTACAATCACAAACACAACAACATCAATAAAAAAAATCGATTTTTAAGTATGAATATTAGTAGGTACCGTTAAGCGGTCCCTAATTTGACAATAAGGACCGTTAAGCGGTCCCTAATTTGACATTAGGGACCGCTTGGCAGTCCCTATTGTAAAATTAGGGACCGCTTGGCAGTCCCTACTAATATTCATACATCAAAATTATGAATTTTTCGATGGTTCGAGGTGCCGCGTTGTATGCTTAGTTCATAATAACTATTGGAATGGTTAAAATAACAATAAGTACAACGACACGTTGTATATCCAAACATTATACAAGGAGAACGGGCCGTTTTGAAGATTCTCCTACTATTTTGTACGACGAATGACATAATGACAAATTAATTCGATCTACATATATACGTATAATTAATGAATACTTGATCTAATGATTATGCCTCATAATCGTATCTATGCTAACGTTTATAAAGTAAATCATAAACACGGATAACAATTACAACTAACTAATGATAATTAATTAGTTGTACATTTGTGAAATATATCTTGAACGTTAATAACTCGATCAATCGCAATTAATCTATTATTTCACAACTAATCTACTATAAGGTTGATTTTGCAATCATTTATTACTTCAATTTATATATTACAATGAGTTTGGTTGCTTACAATCACAAACACAACAACATCAATAAAACAAAAATCGATTTTTAAGTATGAATATTAGTAGGTACCGTTAAGCGGTCCCTAATTTGACATTAGGAACCGCTTGGCAGTCCCTATTGTAAAATTAGGGACCGCTTGGCAGTCCCTACTAATATTCATACATCAAAATTATGAATTTTTCGATGGTTCGAGGTGCCGCGTTGTATGCTTAGTTCATAATAACTATTGGAATGGTTAAAATAACAATAAGTATAACGACACATTGTATATCCAAACATTATACAAGGAGAACGGGCCGCTTTGAAGATTCTCCTACTATTTTGTACGACGAATGACATAATGACAAATTAATTCGATCTACATATATACGTATAATTAATGAATACTTGATCTAATGATTATGCCTCATAATCGTATCTATGCTAACGTTTATGAAGTAAATCATAAACACGGATAACAATTACAACTAACTAATGATAATTAATTAGTTGTACATTTGTGAAGTATATCTTGAACGTTAATAACTCGATCAATCGCAATTAATCTATTATTTCACAACTAATCTACTATAAGGTTGATTTTGCAATCATTTATTACTTCAATTTATATATTACAATGAGTTTGGTTGCTTACAATCACAAACACAACAACATCAATAAAAAAAAATCGATTTTTAAGTATGAATATTAGTAGGGACCGTTAAGCGGTCCCTAATTTGACAATAGGGACCGTTAAGCGGTCCCTAATTTGACATTAGGGACCGCTTGGCAGTCCCTATTGTAAAATTAGGGACCGCTTGGCAGTCCCTACTAATATTCATACATCAAAATTATGATTTTTTCGATGGTTCGAGGTGCCGCGTTGTATGCTTAGTTCATAATAACTATTGGAATGGTTAAAATAAGAATAAGTACAACGACACATTGTATATCCAAACATTATACAAGGAGAACGGGCCGCTTTGAAGATTCTCCTACTATTTTGTACGACGAATGACATAATGACAAATTAATTCGATCTACATATATACGTATAATTAATGAATACTTGATCTAATGATTATGCCTCATAATCGTATCTATGCTAACGTTTATAAAGTAAATCATAAACACGGATAACAATTACAACTAACTAATGATAATTAATTAGTTGTACATTTGTGAAATATATCTTGAACGTTAATAACTCGATCAATCGCAATTAATCTATTATTTCACAACTAATCTACTATAAGGTTGATTTTGCAATCATTTATTACTTCAATTTATATATTACAATGAGTTTGGTTGCTTACAATCACAAACACAACAACATCAATAAAACAAAAATCGATTTTTAAGTATGAATATTAGTAGGTACCGTTAAGCGGTCTCTAATTTGACAATAGGGACCGTTAAGCGGTCCCTAATTTGACATTAGGGACTGCTTGGCAGTCCCTATTGTAAAATTAGGGACCGCTTGGCAGTCCCTACTAATATTCATACATCAAAATTATGAATTTTTCGATGGTTCGAGGTGCCGCGTTGTATGCTTAGTTCATAATAACTATTGGAATGGTTAAAATAACAATAAGTACAACGACACATTGTATATCCAAACATTATACAAGGAGAACGGGCCGCTTTGAAGATTCTCCTACTATTTTGTACGACGAATGACATAGTGACAAATTAATTCGATCTACATATATACGTATAATTAATGAATACTTGATCTAATGATTATGCCTCATAATCGTATCTATGCTAACGTTTATAAAGTAAATCATAAACACGGATAACAATTACAACTAACTAATGATAATTAATTAGTTGTACATTTGTGAAATATATCTTGAACGTTAATAACTCGATCAATCGCAATTAATCTATTATTTCACAACTAATCTACTATAAGGTTGATTTTGCAATCATTTATTACTTCAATTTATATATTACAATGAGTTTGGTTGCTTACAATCACAAACACAACAACATCAATAAAAAAAAATCGATTTTTAAGTATGAATATTAGTAGGGACCGTTAAGCGGTCCCTAATTTGACAATAGGGACCGTTAAGCGGTCCCTAATTTGACATTAGGGACCGCTTGGCAGTCCCTATTGTAAAATTAGGGACCGCTTGGCAGTCCCTACTAATATTCATACATCAAAATTATGATTTTTTCGATGGTTCGAGGTGCCGCGTTGTATGCTTAGTTCATAATAACTATTGGAATGGTTAAAATAACAATAAGTACAACGACACATTGTATATCCAAACATTATACAAGGAGAACGGGCCGCTTTGAAGATTCTCCTACTATTTTGTACGACGAATGACATAATGACAAATTAATTCGATCTACATATATACGTATAATTAATGAATACTTGATCTAATGATTATGCCTCATAATCGTATCTATGCTAACGTTTATAAAGTAAATCATAAACACGGATAACAATTACAACTAACTAATGATAATTAATTAGTTGTACATTTGTGAAATATATCTTGAACGTTAATAACTCGATCAATCGCAATTAATCTATTATTTCACAACTAATCTACTATAAGGTTGATTTTGCAATCATTTATTACTTCAATTTATATATTACAATGAGTTTGGTTGCTTACAATCACAAACACAACAACATCAATAAAACAAAAATCGATTTTTAAGTTTGAATATTAGTAGGTACCGTTAAGCGGTCCCTAATTTGACAATAGGGACCGTTAAGCGGTCCCTAATTTGACATTAGGGACCGCTTGGCAGTCCCTATTGTAAAATTAGGGACCGCTTGGCAGTCCCTACTAATATTCATACATCAAAATTATGATTTTTTCGATGGTTCGAGGTGCCGCGTTGTATGCTTAGTTCATAATAACTATTGGAATGGTTAAAATAACAATAAGTACAACGACACATTGTATATCCAAACATTATACAAGGAGAACGGGCCGCTTTGAAGATTCTCCTACTATTTTGTACGACGAATGACATAATGACAAATTAATTCGATCTACATATATACGTATAATTAATGAATACTTGATCTAATGATTATGCCTCATAATCGTATCTATGCTAACGTTTATAAAGTAAATCATAAACACGGATAACAATTACAACTAACTAATGATAATTAATTAGTTGTACATTTGTGAAATATATCTTGAACGTTAATAACTCGATCAATCGCAATTAATCTATTATTTCACAACTAATCTACTATAAGGTTGATTTTGCAATCATTTATTACTTCAATTTATATATTACAATGAGTTTGGTTGCTTACAATCACAAACACAACAACATCAATAAAACAAAAATCGATTTTTAAGTTTGAATATTAGTAGGTACCGTTAAGCGGTCCCTAATTTGACAATAGGGACCGTTAAGCGGTCCCTAATTTGACATTAGGGACCGCTTGGCAGTCCCTATTGTAAAATTAGGGACCGCTTGGCAGTCCCTACTAATATTCATACATCAAAATTATGAATTTTTCGATGGTTCGAGGTGGCGCGTTGTATGCTTAGTTCATAATAACTATTGGAATGGTTAAAATAACAATAAGTACAACGACACATTGTATATCCAAACATTATACAAGGAGAACGGGCCGCTTTGAAGATTCTCCTACTATTTTGTACGACGAATGACATAATGACAAATTAATTCGATCTACATATATACGTATAATTAATGAATACTTGATCTAATGATTATGCCTCATAATCGTATCTATGCTAACGTTTATAAAGTAAATCATAAACACGGATAACAATTACAACTAACTAATGATAATTAATTAGTTGTACATTTGTGAAATATATCTTGAACGTTAATAACTCGATCAATCGCAATTAATCTATTATTTCACAACTAATCTACTATAAGGTTGATTTTGCAATCATTTATTACTTCAATTTATATATTACAATGAGTTTGGTTGCTTACAATCACAAACACAACAACATCAATAAAACAAAAATCGATTTTTAAGTTTGAATATTAGTAGGTACCGTTAAGCGGTCCCTAATTTGACAATAGGGACCGTTAAGCGGTCCCTAATTTGACATTAGGGACCGCTTGGCAGTCCCTATTGTAAAATTAGGGACCGCTTGGCAGTCCCTACTAATATTCATACATCAAAATTATGAATTTTTCGATGGTTCGAGGTGGCGCGTTGTATGCTTAGTTCATAATAACTATTGGAATGGTTAAAATAACAATAAGTACAACGACACATTGTATATCCAAACATTATACAAGGAGAACGGGCCGCTTTGAAGATTCTCCTACTATTTTGTACGACGAATGACATAGTGACAAATTAATTCGATCTACATATATACGTATAATTAATGAATACTTGATCTAATGATTATGCCTCATAATCGTATCTATGCTAACGTTTATAAAGTAAATCATAAACACGGATAACAATTACAACTAACTAATGATAATTAATTAGTTGTACATTTGTGAAATATATCTTGAACGTTAATAACTCGATCAATCGCAATTAATCTATTATTTCACAACTAATCTACTATAAGGTTGATTTTGCAATCATTTATTACTTCAATTTATATATTACAATGAGTTTGGTTGCTTACAATCACAAACACAACAACATCAATAAAAAAAATCGATTTTTAAGTAGGAATATTAGTAGGGACCGTTAAGCGGTCCCTAATTTGACAATAGGGACCGTTAAGCGGTCCTTAATTTGACATTAGGGACCGCTTGGCAGTCCCTATTGTAAAATTAGGGACCGCTTGGCAGTCCCTACTAATATTCATACATCAAAATTATGATTTTTTCGATGGTTCGAGGTGCCGCGTTGTATGCTTAGTTCATAATAACTATTGGAATGGTTAAAATAACAATAAGTACAACGACACATTGTACATCCAAACATTATACAAGGAGAACGGGCCGCTTTGAAGATTCTCCTACTATTTTGTACGACGAATGACATAATGACAAATTAATTCGATCTACATATATACGTATAATTAATGAATACTTGATCTAATGATTATGCCTCATAATCGTATCTATGCTAACGTTTATAAAGTAAATCATAAACACGGATAACAATTACAACTAACTAATGATAATTAATTAGTTGTACATTTGTGAAATATATCTTGAACGTTAATAACTCGATCAATCGCAATTAATCTATTATTTCACAACTAATCTACTATAAGGTTGATTTTGCAATCATTTATTACTTCAATTTATATATTACAATGAGTTTGGTTGCTTACAATCACAAACACAACAACATCAATAAAACAAAAATCGATTTTTAAGTTTGAATATTAGTAGGTACCGTTAAGCGGTCCCTAATTTGACAATAGGGACCGTTAAGCGGTCCCTAATTTGACATTAGGGACCGCTTGGCAGTCCCTATTGTAAAATTAGGGACCGCTTGGCAGTCCCTACTAATATTCATACATCAAAATTATGAATTTTTCGATGGTTCGAGGTGGCGCGTTGTATGCTTAGTTCATAATAACTATTGGAATGGTTAAAATAACAATAAGTACAACGACACATTGTATATCCAAACATTATACAAGGAGAACGGGCCGCTTTGAAGATTCTCCTACTATTTTGTACGACGAATGACATAATGACAAATTAATTCGATCTACATATATACGTATAATTAATGAATACTTGATCTAATGATTATGCCTCATAATCGTATCTATGCTAACGTTTATAAAGTAAATCATAAACACGGATAACAATTACAACTAACTAATGATAATTAATTAGTTGTACATTTGTGAAATATATCTTGAACGTTAATAACTCGATCAATCGCAATTAATCTATTATTTCACAACTAATCTACTATAAGGTTGATTTTGCAATCATTTATTACTTCAATTTATATATTACAATGAGTTTGGTTGCTTACAATCACAAACACAACAACATCAATAACAAAAAATCGATTTTTAAGTATGAATATTAGTAGGGACCGCTTGGCAGTCCCTACTAATATTCATACATCAAAATTATGATTTTTTCGATGGTTCGAGGTGCCGCGTTGTATGCTTAGTTCATAATAACTATTGGAATGGTTAAAATAACAATAAGTACAACGACACATTGTATATCCAAACATTATACAAGGAGAACGGGCCGCTTTGAAGATTCTCCTACTATTTTGTACGACGAATGACATAATGACAAATTAATTCGATCTACATATATACGTATAATTAATGAATACTTGATCTAATGATTATGCCTCATAATCGTATCTATGCTAACGTTTATAAAGTAAATCATAAACACGGATAACAATTACAACTAACTAATGATAATTAATTAGTTGTACATTTGTGAAATATATCTTGAACGTTAATAACTCGATCAATCGCAATTAATCTATTATTTCACAACTAATCTACTATAAGGTTGATTTTGCAATCATTTATTACTTCAATTTATATATTACAATGAGTTTGGTTGCTTACAATCACAAACACAACAACATCAATAAAACAAAAATCGATTTTTAAGTATGAATATTAGTAGGTACCGTTAAGCGGTCCCTAATTTGACAATAGGGACCGTTAAGCGGTCCCTAATTTGACATTAGGGACCGCTTGGCAGTCCCTATTGTAAAATTAGGGACCGCTTGGCAGTCCCTACTAATATTCATACATCAAAATTATGAATTTTTCGATGGTTCGAGGTGGCGCGTTGTATGCTTAGTTCATAATAACTATTGGAATGGTTAAAATAACAATAAGTACAACGACACATTGTATATCCAAACATTATACAAGGAGAACGGGCCGCTTTGAAGATTCTCCTACTATTTTGTACGACGAATGACATAATGACAAATTAATTCGATCTACATATATATGTATAATTAATGAATACTTGATCTAATGATTATGCCTCATAATCGTATCTATGCTAACGTTTATAAAGTAAATCATAAACACGGATAACAATTACAACTAACTAATGATAATTAATTAGTTGTACATTTGTGAAATATATCTTGAACGTTAATAACTCGATCAATCGCAATTAATCTATTATTTCACAACTAATCTACTATAAGGTTGATTTTGCAATCATTTATTACTTCAATTTATATATTACAATGAGTTTGGTTGCTTACAATCACAAACACAACAACATCAATAACAAAAAATCGATTTTTAAGTATGAATATTAGTAGGGACCGCTTGGCAGTCCCTACTAATATTCATACATCAAAATTATGATTTTTTCGATGGTTCGAGGTGCCGCGTTGTATGCTTAGTTCATAATAACTATTGGAATGGTTAAAATAACAATAAGTACAACGACACATTGTATATCCAAACATTATACAAGGAGAACGGGCCGCTTTGAAGATTCTCCTACTATTTTGTACGACGAATGACATAATGACAAATTAATTCGATCTACATATATACGTATAATTAATGAATACTTGATCTAATGATTATGCCTCATAATCGTATCTATGCTAACGTTTATAAAGTAAATCATAAACACGGATAACAATTACAACTAACTAATGATAATTAATTAGTTGTACATTTGTGAAATATATCTTGAACGTTAATAACTCGATCAATCGCAATTAATCTATTATTTCACAACTAATCTACTATAAGGTTGATTTTGCAATCATTTATTACTTCAATTTATATATTACAATGAGTTTGGTTGCTTACAATCACAAACACAACAACATCAATAAAACAAAAATCGATTTTTAAGTATGAATATTAGTAGGTACCGTTAAGCGGTCCCTAATTTGACAATAGGGACCGTTAAGCGGTCCCTAATTTGACATTAGGGACCGCTTGGCAGTCCCTATTGTAAAATTAGGGACCGCTTGGCAGTCCCTACTAATATTCATACATCAAAATTATGAATTTTTCGATGGTTCGAGGTGCCGCGTTGTATGCTTAGTTCATAATAACTATTGGAATGGTTAAAATAACAATAAGTACAACGACACATTGTATATCCAAACATTATACAAGGAGAACGGGCCGCTTTGAAGATTCTCCTACTATTTTGTACGACGAATGACATAATGACAAATTAATTCGATCTACATATATACGTATAATTAATGAATACTTGATCTAATGATTATGCCTCATAATCGTATCTATGCTAACGTTTATAAAGTAAATCATAAACACGGATAACAATTACAACTAACTAATGATAATTAATTAGTTGTACATTTGTGAAATATATCTTGAACGTTAATAACTCGATCAATCGCAATTAATCTATTATTTCACAACTAATCTACTATAAGGTTGATTTTGCAATCATTTATTACTTCAATTTATATATTACAATGAGTTTGGTTGCTTACAATCACAAACACAACAACATCAATAACAAAAAATCGATTTTTAAGTATGAATATTAGTAGGGACCGCTTGGCAGTCCCTACTAATATTCATACATCAAAATTATGAATTTTTCGATGGTTCGAGGTGGCGCGTTGTATGCTTAGTTCATAATAACTATTGGAATGGTTAAAATAACAATAAGTACAACGACACATTGTATATCCAAACATTATACAAGGAGAACGGGCCGCTTTGAAGATTCTCCTACTATTTTGTACGACGAATGACATAATGACAAATTAATTCGATCTACATATATACGTATAATTAATGAATACTTGATCTAATGATTATGCCTCATAATCGTATCTATGCTAACGTTTATAAAGTAAATCATAAACACGGATAACAATTACAACTAACTAATGATAATTAATTAGTTGTACATTTGTGAAATATATCTTGAACGTTAATAACTCGATCAATCGCAATTAATCTATTATTTCACAACTAATCTACTATAAGGTTGATTTTGCAATCATTTATTAATTCAATTTATATATTACAATGAGTTTGGTTGCTTACAATCACAAACACAACAACATCAATAAAAAAAAAATCGATTTTTAAGTATGAATATTAGTAGGTACCGTTAAGCGGTCCCTAATTTGACAATAGGGACCGTTAAGCGGTCCCTAATTTGACATTAGGGACCGCTTGGCAGTCCCTATTGTAAAATTAGGGACCGCTTGGCAGTCCCTACTAATATTCATACATCAAAATTATGAATTTTTCGATGGTTCGAGGTGCCGCGTTGTATGCTTAGTTCATAATAACTATTGGAATGGTTAAAATAACAATAAGTACAACGACACATTGTATATCCAAACATTATACAAGGAGAACGGGCCGCTTTGAAGATTCTCCTACTATTTTGTACGACGAATGACATAATGACAAATTAATTCGATCTACATATATACGTATAATTAATGAATACTTGATCTAATGATTATGCCTCATAATCGTATCTATGCTAACGTTTATAAAGTAAATCATAAACACGGATAACAATTACAACTAACTAATGATAATTAATTAGTTGTACATTTGTGAAATATATCTTGAACGTTAATAACTCGATCAATCGCAATTAATCTATTATTTCACAACTAATCTACTATAAGGTTGATTTTGCAATCATTTATTACTTCAATTTATATATTACAATGAGTTTGGTTGCTTACAATCACAAACACAACAACATCAATAAAACAAAAATCGATTTTTAAGTTTGAATATTAGTAGGTACCGTTAAGCGGTCCCTAATTTGACAATAGGGACCGTTAAGCGGTCCCTAATTTGACATTAGGGACCGCTTGGCAGTCCCTATTGTAAAATTAGGGACCGCTTGGCAGTCCCTACTAATATTCATACATCAAAATTATGAATTTTTCGATGGTTCGAGGTGGCGCGTTGTATGCTTAGTTCATAATAACTATTGGAATGGTTAAAATAACAATAAGTACAACGACACATTGTATATCCAAACATTATACAAGGAGAACGGGCCGCTTTGAAGATTCTCCTACTATTTTGTACGACGAATGACATAATGACAAATTAATTCGATCTACATATATACGTATAATTAATGAATACTTGATCTAATGATTATGCCTCATAATCGTATCTATGCTAACGTTTATAAAGTAAATCATAAACACGGATAACAATTACAACTAACTAATGATAATTAATTAGTTGTACATTTGTGAAATATATCTTGAACGTTAATAACTCGATCAATCGCAATTAATCTATTATTTCACAACTAATCTACTATAAGGTTGATTTTGCAATCATTTATTACTTCAATTTATATATTACAATGAGTTTGGTTGCTTACAATCACAAACACAACAACATCAATAACAAAAAATCGATTTTTAAGTATGAATATTAGTAGGGACCGCTTGGCAGTCCCTACTAATATTCATACATCAAAATTATGATTTTTTCGATGGTTCGAGGTGCCGCGTTGTATGCTTAGTTCATAATAACTATTGGAATGGTTAAAATAACAATAAGTACAACGACACATTGTATATCCAAACATTATACAAGGAGAACGGGCCGCTTTGAAGATTCTCCTACTATTTTGTACGACGAATGACATAATGACAAATTAATTCGATCTACATATATACGTATAATTAATGAATACTTGATCTAATGATTATGCCTCATAATCGTATCTATGCTAACGTTTATAAAGTAAATCATAAACACGGATAACAATTACAACTAACTAATGATAATTAATTAGTTGTACATTTGTGAAATATATCTTGAACGTTAATAACTCGATCAATCGCAATTAATCTATTATTTCACAACTAATCTACTATAAGGTTGATTTTGCAATCATTTATTACTTCAATTTATATATTACAATGAGTTTGGTTGCTTACAATCACAAACACAACAACATCAATAAAACAAAAATCGATTTTTAAGTATGAATATTAGTAGGTACCGTTAAGCGGTCCCTAATTTGACAATAGGGACCGTTAAGCGGTCCCTAATTTGACATTAGGGACCGCTTGGCAGTCCCTATTGTAAAATTAGGGACCGCTTGGCAGTCCCTACTAATATTCATACATCAAAATTATGAATTTTTCGATGGTTCGAGGTGGCGCGTTGTATGCTTAGTTCATAATAACTATTGGAATGGTTAAAATAACAATAAGTACAACGACACATTGTATATCCAAACATTATACAAGGAGAACGGGCCGCTTTGAAGATTCTCCTACTATTTTGTACGACGAATGACATAATGACAAATTAATTCGATCTACATATATATGTATAATTAATGAATACTTGATCTAATGATTATGCCTCATAATCGTATCTATGCTAACGTTTATAAAGTAAATCATAAACACGGATAACAATTACAACTAACTAATGATAATTAATTAGTTGTACATTTGTGAAATATATCTTGAACGTTAATAACTCGATCAATCGCAATTAATCTATTATTTCACAACTAATCTACTATAAGGTTGATTTTGCAATCATTTATTACTTCAATTTATATATTACAATGAGTTTGGTTGCTTACAATCACAAACACAACAACATCAATAACAAAAAATCGATTTTTAAGTATGAATATTAGTAGGGACCGCTTGGCAGTCCCTACTAATATTCATACATCAAAATTATGATTTTTTCGATGGTTCGAGGTGCCGCGTTGTATGCTTAGTTCATAATAACTATTGGAATGGTTAAAATAACAATAAGTACAACGACACATTGTATATCCAAACATTATACAAGGAGAACGGGCCGCTTTGAAGATTCTCCTACTATTTTGTACGACGAATGACATAATGACAAATTAATTCGATCTACATATATACGTATAATTAATGAATACTTGATCTAATGATTATGCCTCATAATCGTATCTATGCTAACGTTTATAAAGTAAATCATAAACACGGATAACAATTACAACTAACTAATGATAATTAATTAGTTGTACATTTGTGAAATATATCTTGAACGTTAATAACTCGATCAATCGCAATTAATCTATTATTTCACAACTAATCTACTATAAGGTTGATTTTGCAATCATTTATTACTTCAATTTATATATTACAATGAGTTTGGTTGCTTACAATCACAAACACAACAACATCAATAAAACAAAAATCGATTTTTAAGTATGAATATTAGTAGGTACCGTTAAGCGGTCCCTAATTTGACAATAGGGACCGTTAAGCGGTCCCTAATTTGACATTAGGGACCGCTTGGCAGTCCCTATTGTAAAATTAGGGACCGCTTGGCAGTCCCTACTAATATTCATACATCAAAATTATGAATTTTTCGATGGTTCGAGGTGCCGCGTTGTATGCTTAGTTCATAATAACTATTGGAATGGTTAAAATAACAATAAGTACAACGACACATTGTATATCCAAACATTATACAAGGAGAACGGGCCGCTTTGAAGATTCTCCTACTATTTTGTACGACGAATGACATAATGACAAATTAATTCGATCTACATATATACGTATAATTAATGAATACTTGATCTAATGATTATGCCTCATAATCGTATCTATGCTAACGTTTATAAAGTAAATCATAAACACGGATAACAATTACAACTAACTAATGATAATTAATTAGTTGTACATTTGTGAAATATATCTTGAACGTTAATAACTCGATCAATCGCAATTAATCTATTATTTCACAACTAATCTACTATAAGGTTGATTTTGCAATCATTTATTACTTCAATTTATATATTACAATGAGTTTGGTTGCTTACAATCACAAACACAACAACATCAATAACAAAAAATCGATTTTTAAGTATGAATATTAGTAGGGACCGCTTGGCAGTCCCTACTAATATTCATACATCAAAATTATGAATTTTTCGATGGTTCGAGGTGGCGCGTTGTATGCTTAGTTCATAATAACTATTGGAATGGTTAAAATAACAATAAGTACAACGACACATTGTATATCCAAACATTATACAAGGAGAACGGGCCGCTTTGAAGATTCTCCTACTATTTTGTACGACGAATGACATAATGACAAATTAATTCGATCTACATATATACGTATAATTAATGAATACTTGATCTAATGATTATGCCTCATAATCGTATCTATGCTAACGTTTATAAAGTAAATCATAAACACGGATAACAATTACAACTAACTAATGATAATTAATTAGTTGTACATTTGTGAAATATATCTTGAACGTTAATAACTCGATCAATCGCAATTAATCTATTATTTCACAACTAATCTACTATAAGGTTGATTTTGCAATCATTTATTAATTCAATTTATATATTACAATGAGTTTGGTTGCTTACAATCACAAACACAACAACATCAATAAAAAAAAAATCGATTTTTAAGTATGAATATTAGTAGGTACCGTTAAGCGGTCCCTAATTTGACAATAGGGACCGTTAAGCGGTCCCTAATTTGACATTAGGGACCGCTTGGCAGTCCCTATTGTAAAATTAGGGACCGCTTGGCAGTCCCTACTAATATTCATACATCAAAATTATGAATTTTTCGATGGTTCGAGGTGCCGCGTTGTATGCTTAGTTCATAATAACTATTGGAATGGTTAAAATAACAATAAGTACAACGACACATTGTATATCCAAACATTATACAAGGAGAACGGGCCGCTTTGAAGATTCTCCTACTATTTTGTACGACGAATGACATAATGACAAATTAATTCGATCTACATATATACGTATAATTAATGAATACTTGATCTAATGATTATGCCTCATAATCGTATCTATGCTAACGTTTATAAAGTAAATCATAAACACGGATAACAATTACAACTAACTAATGATAATTAATTAGTTGTACATTTGTGAAATATATCTTGAACGTTAATAACTCGATCAATCGCAATTAATCTATTATTTCACAACTAATCTACTATAAGGTTGATTTTGCAATCATTTATTACTTCAATTTATATATTACAATGAGTTTGGTTGCTTACAATCACAAACACAACAACATCAATAAAACAAAAATCGATTTTTAAGTATGAATATTAGTAGGTACCGTTAAGCGGTCCCTAATTTGACAATAGGGACCGTTAAGCGGTCCCTAATTTGACATTAGGGACCGCTTGGCAGTCCCTATTGTAAAATTAGGGACCGCTTGGCAGTCCCTACTAATATTCATACATCAAAATTATGAATTTTTCGATGGTTCGAGGTGGCGCGTTGTATGCTTAGTTCATAATAACTATTGGAATGGTTAAAATAACAATAAGTACAACGACACATTGTATATCCAAACATTATACAAGGAGAACGGGCCGCTTTGAAGATTCTCCTACTATTTTGTACGACGAATGACATAATGACAAATTAATTCGATCTACATATATATGTATAATTAATGAATACTTGATCTAATGATTATGCCTCATAATCGTATCTATGCTAACGTTTATAAAGTAAATCATAAACACGGATAACAATTACAACTAACTAATGATAATTAATTAGTTGTACATTTGTGAAATATATATATTGAACGTTAATAACTCGATCAATCGCAATTAATCTATTATTTCACAACTAATCTACTATAAGGTTGATTTTGCAATCATTTATTACTTCAATTTATATATTACAATGAGTTTGGTTGCTTACAATCACAAACACAACAACATCAATAACAAAAAATCGATTTTTAAGTATGAATATTAGTAGGGACCGCTTGGCAGTCCCTACTAATATTCATACATCAAAATTATGATTTTTTCGATGGTTCGAGGTGCCGCGTTGTATGCTTAGTTCATAATAACTATTGGAATGGTTAAAATAACAATAAGTACAACGACACATTGTATATCCAAACATTATACAAGGAGAACGGGCCGCTTTGAAGATTCTCCTACTATTTTGTACGACGAATGACATAATGACAAATTAATTCGATCTACATATATACGTATAATTAATGAATACTTGATCTAATGATTATGCCTCATAATCGTATCTATGCTAACGTTTATAAAGTAAATCATAAACACGGATAACAATTACAACTAACTAATGATAATTAATTAGTTGTACATTTGTGAAATATATCTTGAACGTTAATAACTCGATCAATCGCAATTAATCTATTATTTCACAACTAATCTACTATAAGGTTGATTTTGCAATCATTTATTACTTCAATTTATATATTACAATGAGTTTGGTTGCTTACAATCACAAACACAACAACATCAATAAAACAAAAATCGATTTTTAAGTTTGAATATTAGTAGGTACCGTTAAGCGGTCCCTAATTTGACAATAGGGACCGTTAAGCGGTCCCTAATTTGACATTAGGGACCGCTTGGCAGTCCCTATTGTAAAATTAGGGACCGCTTGGCAGTCCCTACTAATATTCATACATCAAAATTATGATTTTTTCGATGGTTCGAGGTGCCGCGTTGTATGCTTAGTTCATAATAACTATTGGAATGGTTAAAATAACAATAAGTACAACGACACATTGTATATCCAAACATTATACAAGGAGAACGGGCCGCTTTGAAGATTCTCCTACTATTTTGTACGACGAATGACATAATGACAAATTAATTCGATCTACATATATACGTATAATTAATGAATACTTGATCTAATGATTATGCCTCATAATCGTATCTATGCTAACGTTTATAAAGTAAATCATAAACACGGATAACAATTACAACTAACTAATGATAATTAATTAGTTGTACATTTGTGAAATATATCTTGAACGTTAATAACTCGATCAATCGCAATTAATCTATTATTTCACAACTAATCTACTATAAGGTTGATTTTGCAATCATTTATTACTTCAATTTATATATTACAATGAGTTTGGTTGCTTACAATCACAAACACAACAACATCAATAAAACAAAAATCGATTTTTAAGTTTGAATATTAGTAGGTACCGTTAAGCGGTCCCTAATTTGACAATAGGGACCGTTAAGCGGTCCCTAATTTGACATTAGGGACCGCTTGGCAGTCCCTATTGTAAAATTAGGGACCGCTTGGCAGTCCCTACTAATATTCATACATCAAAATTATGAATTTTTCGATGGTTCGAGGTGCCGCGTTGTATGCTTAGTTCATAATAACTATTGGAATGGTTAAAATAACAATAAGTACAACGACACATTGTATATCCAAACATTATACAAGGAGAACGGGCCGCTTTGAAGATTCTCCTACTATTTTGTACGACGAATGACATAGTGACAAATTAATTCGATCTACATATATACGTATAATTAATGAATACTTGATCTAATGATTATGCCTCATAATCGTATCTATGCTAACGTTTATAAAGTAAATCATAAACACGGATAACAATTACAACTAACTAATGATAATTAATTAGTTGTACATTTGTGAAATATATCTTGAACGTTAATAACTCGATCAATCGCAATTAATCTATTATTTCACAACTAATCTACTATAAGGTTGATTTTGCAATCATTTATTACTTCAATTTATATATTACAATGAGTTTGGTTGCTTACAATCACAAACACAACAACATCAATAAAAAAAATCGATTTTTAAGTAGGAATATTAGTAGGGACCGTTAAGCGGTCCCTAATTTGACAATAGGGACCGTTAAGCGGTCCTTAATTTGACATTAGGGACCGCTTGGCAGTCCCTATTGTAAAATTAGGGACCGCTTGGCAGTCCCTACTAATATTCATACATCAAAATTATGATTTTTTCGATGGTTCGAGGTGCCGCGTTGTATGCTTAGTTCATAATAACTATTGGAATGGTTAAAATAACAATAAGTACAACGACACATTGTACATCCAAACATTATACAAGGAGAACGGGCCGCTTTGAAGATTCTCCTACTATTTTGTACGACGAATGACATAATGACAAATTAATTCGATCTACATATATACGTATAATTAATGAATACTTGATCTAATGATTATGCCTCATAATCGTATCTATGCTAACGTTTATAAAGTAAATCATAAACACGGATAACAATTACAACTAACTAATGATAATTAATTAGTTGTACATTTGTGAAATATATCTTGAACGTTAATAACTCGATCAATCGCAATTAATCTATTATTTCACAACTAATCTACTATAAGGTTGATTTTGCAATCATTTATTACTTCAATTTATATATTACAATGAGTTTGGTTGCTTACAATCACAAACACAACAACATCAATAAAACAAAAATCGATTTTTAAGTTTGAATATTAGTAGGTACCGTTAAGCGGTCCCTAATTTGACAATAGGGACCGTTAAGCGGTCCCTAATTTGACATTAGGGACCGCTTGGCAGTCCCTATTGTAAAATTAGGGACCGCTTGGCAGTCCCTACTAATATTCATACATCAAAATTATGAATTTTTCGATGGTTCGAGGTGGCGCGTTGTATGCTTAGTTCATAATAACTATTGGAATGGTTAAAATAACAATAAGTACAACGACACATTGTATATCCAAACATTATACAAGGAGAACGGGCCGCTTTGAAGATTCTCCTACTATTTTGTACGACGAATGACATAATGACAAATTAATTCGATCTACATATATACGTATAATTAATGAATACTTGATCTAATGATTATGCCTCATAATCGTATCTATGCTAACGTTTATAAAGTAAATCATAAACACGGATAACAATTACAACTAACTAATGATAATTAATTAGTTGTACATTTGTGAAATATATCTTGAACGTTAATAACTCGATCAATCGCAATTAATCTATTATTTCACAACTAATCTACTATAAGGTTGATTTTGCAATCATTTATTACTTCAATTTATATATTACAATGAGTTTGGTTGCTTACAATCACAAACACAACAACATCAATAACAAAAAATCGATTTTTAAGTATGAATATTAGTAAAACCGCTTGGCAGTCCCTACTAATATTCATACATCAAAATTATGATTTTTTCGATGGTTCGAGGTGCCGCGTTGTATGCTTAGTTCATAATAACTATTGGAATGGTTAAAATAACAATAAGTACAACGACACATTGTATATCCAAACATTATACAAGGAGAACGGGCCGCTTTGAAGATTCTCCTACTATTTTGTACGACGAATGACATAATGACAAATTAATTCGATCTACATATATACGTATAATTAATGAATACTTGATCTAATGATTATGCCTCATAATCGTATCTATGCTAACGTTTATAAAGTAAATCATAAACACGGATAACAATTACAACTAACTAATGATAATTAATTAGTTGTACATTTGTGAAATATATCTTGAACGTTAATAACTCGATCAATCGCAATTAATCTATTATTTCACAACTAATCTACTATAAGGTTGATTTTGCAATCATTTATTACTTCAATTTATATATTACAATGAGTTTGGTTGCTTACAATCACAAACACAACAACATCAATAAAACAAAAATCGATTTTTAAGTATGAATATTAGTAGGTACCGTTAAGCGGTCCCTAATTTGACAATAGGGACCGTTAAGCGGTCCCTAATTTGACATTAGGGACCGCTTGGCAGTCCCTATTGTAAAATTAGGGACCGCTTGGCAGTCCCTACTAATATTCATACATCAAAATTATGAATTTTTCGATGGTTCGAGGTGGCGCGTTGTATGCTTAGTTCATAATAACTATTGGAATGGTTAAAATAACAATAAGTACAACGACACATTGTATATCCAAACATTATACAAGGAGAACGGGCCGCTTTGAAGATTCTCCTACTATTTTGTACGACGAATGACATAATGACAAATTAATTCGATCTACATATATATGTATAATTAATGAATACTTGATCTAATGATTATGCCTCATAATCGTATCTATGCTAACGTTTATAAAGTAAATCATAAACACGGATAACAATTACAACTAACTAATGATAATTAATTAGTTGTACATTTGTGAAATATATCTTGAACGTTAATAACTCGATCAATCGCAATTAATCTATTATTTCACAACTAATCTACTATAAGGTTGATTTTGCAATCATTTATTACTTCAATTTATATATTACAATGAGTTTGGTTGCTTACAATCACAAACACAACAACATCAATAACAAAAAATCGATTTTTAAGTATGAATATTAGTAGGGACCGCTTGGCAGTCCCTACTAATATTCATACATCAAAATTATGATTTTTTCGATGGTTCGAGGTGCCGCGTTGTATGCTTAGTTCATAATAACTATTGGAATGGTTAAAATAACAATAAGTACAACGACACATTGTATATCCAAACATTATACAAGGAGAACGGGCCGCTTTGAAGATTCTCCTACTATTTTGTACGACGAATGACATAATGACAAATTAATTCGATCTACATATATACGTATAATTAATGAATACTTGATCTAATGATTATGCCTCATAATCGTATCTATGCTAACGTTTATAAAGTAAATCATAAACACGGATAACAATTACAACTAACTAATGATAATTAATTAGTTGTACATTTGTGAAATATATCTTGAACGTTAATAACTCGATCAATCGCAATTAATCTATTATTTCACAACTAATCTACTATAAGGTTGATTTTGCAATCATTTATTACTTCAATTTATATATTACAATGAGTTTGGTTGCTTACAATCACAAACACAACAACATCAATAAAACAAAAATCGATTTTTAAGTATGAATATTAGTAGGTACCGTTAAGCGGTCCCTAATTTGACAATAGGGACCGTTAAGCGGTCCCTAATTTGACATTAGGGACCGCTTGGCAGTCCCTATTGTAAAATTAGGGACCGCTTGGCAGTCCCTACTAATATTCATACATCAAAATTATGAATTTTTCGATGGTTCGAGGTGCCGCGTTGTATGCTTAGTTCATAATAACTATTGGAATGGTTAAAATAACAATAAGTACAACGACACATTGTATATCCAAACATTATACAAGGAGAACGGGCCGCTTTGAAGATTCTCCTACTATTTTGTACGACGAATGACATAATGACAAATTAATTCGATCTACATATATACGTATAATTAATGAATACTTGATCTAATGATTATGCCTCATAATCGTATCTATGCTAACGTTTATAAAGTAAATCATAAACACGGATAACAATTACAACTAACTAATGATAATTAATTAGTTGTACATTTGTGAAATATATCTTGAACGTTAATAACTCGATCAATCGCAATTAATCTATTATTTCACAACTAATCTACTATAAGGTTGATTTTGCAATCATTTATTACTTCAATTTATATATTACAATGAGTTTGGTTGCTTACAATCACAAACACAACAACATCAATAACAAAAAATCGATTTTTAAGTATGAATATTAGTAGGGACCGCTTGGCAGTCCCTACTAATATTCATACATCAAAATTATGAATTTTTCGATGGTTCGAGGTGGCGCGTTGTATGCTTAGTTCATAATAACTATTGGAATGGTTAAAATAACAATAAGTACAACGACACATTGTATATCCAAACATTATACAAGGAGAACGGGCCGCTTTGAAGATTCTCCTACTATTTTGTACGACGAATGACATAATGACAAATTAATTCGATCTACATATATACGTATAATTAATGAATACTTGATCTAATGATTATGCCTCATAATCGTATCTATGCTAACGTTTATAAAGTAAATCATAAACACGGATAACAATTACAACTAACTAATGATAATTAATTAGTTGTACATTTGTGAAATATATCTTGAACGTTAATAACTCGATCAATCGCAATTAATCTATTATTTCACAACTAATCTACTATAAGGTTGATTTTGCAATCATTTATTAATTCAATTTATATATTACAATGAGTTTGGTTGCTTACAATCACAAACACAACAACATCAATAAAAAAAAAATCGATTTTTAAGTATGAATATTAGTAGGTACCGTTAAGCGGTCCCTAATTTGACAATAGGGACCGTTAAGCGGTCCCTAATTTGACATTAGGGACCGCTTGGCAGTCCCTATTGTAAAATTAGGGACCGCTTGGCAGTCCCTACTAATATTCATACATCAAAATTATGAATTTTTCGATGGTTCGAGGTGCCGCGTTGTATGCTTAGTTCATAATAACTATTGGAATGGTTAAAATAACAATAAGTACAACGACACATTGTATATCCAAACATTATACAAGGAGAACGGGCCGCTTTGAAGATTCTCCTACTATTTTGTACGACGAATGACATAATGACAAATTAATTCGATCTACATATATACGTATAATTAATGAATACTTGATCTAATGATTATGCCTCATAATCGTATCTATGCTAACGTTTATAAAGTAAATCATAAACACGGATAACAATTACAACTAACTAATGATAATTAATTAGTTGTACATTTGTGAAATATATCTTGAACGTTAATAACTCGATCAATCGCAATTAATCTATTATTTCACAACTAATCTACTATAAGGTTGATTTTGCAATCATTTATTACTTCAATTTATATATTACAATGAGTTTGGTTGCTTACAATCACAAACACAACAACATCAATAAAACAAAAATCGATTTTTAAGTATGAATATTAGTAGGTACCGTTAAGCGGTCCCTAATTTGACAATAGGGACCGTTAAGCGGTCCCTAATTTGACATTAGGGACCGCTTGGCAGTCCCTATTGTAAAATTAGGGACCGCTTGGCAGTCCCTACTAATATTCATACATCAAAATTATGAATTTTTCGATGGTTCGAGGTGGCGCGTTGTATGCTTAGTTCATAATAACTATTGGAATGGTTAAAATAACAATAAGTACAACGACACATTGTATATCCAAACATTATACAAGGAGAACGGGCCGCTTTGAAGATTCTCCTACTATTTTGTACGACGAATGACATAATGACAAATTAATTCGATCTACATATATATGTATAATTAATGAATACTTGATCTAATGATTATGCCTCATAATCGTATCTATGCTAACGTTTATAAAGTAAATCATAAACACGGATAACAATTACAACTAACTAATGATAATTAATTAGTTGTACATTTGTGAAATATATCTTGAACGTTAATAACTCGATCAATCGCAATTAATCTATTATTTCACAACTAATCTACTATAAGGTTGATTTTGCAATCATTTATTACTTCAATTTATATATTACAATGAGTTTGGTTGCTTACAATCACAAACACAACAACATCAATAACAAAAAATCGATTTTTAAGTATGAATATTAGTAGGGACCGCTTGGCAGTCCCTACTAATATTCATACATCAAAATTATGATTTTTTCGATGGTTCGAGGTGCCGCGTTGTATGCTTAGTTCATAATAACTATTGGAATGGTTAAAATAACAATAAGTACAACGACACATTGTATATCCAAACATTATACAAGGAGAACGGGCCGCTTTGAAGATTCTCCTACTATTTTGTACGACGAATGACATAATGACAAATTAATTCGATCTACATATATACGTATAATTAATGAATACTTGATCTAATGATTATGCCTCATAATCGTATCTATGCTAACGTTTATAAAGTAAATCATAAACACGGATAACAATTACAACTAACTAATGATAATTAATTAGTTGTACATTTGTGAAATATATCTTGAACGTTAATAACTCGATCAATCGCAATTAATCTATTATTTCACAACTAATCTACTATAAGGTTGATTTTGCAATCATTTATTACTTCAATTTATATATTACAATGAGTTTGGTTGCTTACAATCACAAACACAACAACATCAATAAAACAAAAATCGATTTTTAAGTATGAATATTAGTAGGTACCGTTAAGCGGTCCCTAATTTGACAATAGGGACCGTTAAGCGGTCCCTAATTTGACATTAGGGACCGCTTGGCAGTCCCTATTGTAAAATTAGGGACCGCTTGGCAGTCCCTACTAATATTCATACATCAAAATTATGAATTTTTCGATGGTTCGAGGTGCCGCGTTGTATGCTTAGTTCATAATAACTATTGGAATGGTTAAAATAACAATAAGTACAACGACACATTGTATATCCAAACATTATACAAGGAGAACGGGCCGCTTTGAAGATTCTCCTACTATTTTGTACGACGAATGACATAATGACAAATTAATTCGATCTACATATATACGTATAATTAATGAATACTTGATCTAATGATTATGCCTCATAATCGTATCTATGCTAACGTTTATAAAGTAAATCATAAACACGGATAACAATTACAACTAACTAATGATAATTAATTAGTTGTACATTTGTGAAATATATCTTGAACGTTAATAACTCGATCAATCGCAATTAATCTATTATTTCACAACTAATCTACTATAAGGTTGATTTTGCAATCATTTATTACTTCAATTTATATATTACAATGAGTTTGGTTGCTTACAATCACAAACACAACAACATCAATAACAAAAAATCGATTTTTAAGTATGAATATTAGTAGGGACCGCTTGGCAGTCCCTACTAATATTCATACATCAAAATTATGAATTTTTCGATGGTTCGAGGTGGCGCGTTGTATGCTTAGTTCATAATAACTATTGGAATGGTTAAAATAACAATAAGTACAACGACACATTGTATATCCAAACATTATACAAGGAGAACGGGCCGCTTTGAAGATTCTCCTACTATTTTGTACGACGAATGACATAATGACAAATTAATTCGATCTACATATATACGTATAATTAATGAATACTTGATCTAATGATTATGCCTCATAATCGTATCTATGCTAACGTTTATAAAGTAAATCATAAACACGGATAACAATTACAACTAACTAATGATAATTAATTAGTTGTACATTTGTGAAATATATCTTGAACGTTAATAACTCGATCAATCGCAATTAATCTATTATTTCACAACTAATCTACTATAAGGTTGATTTTGCAATCATTTATTAATTCAATTTATATATTACAATGAGTTTGGTTGCTTACAATCACAAACACAACAACATCAATAAAAAAAAAATCGATTTTTAAGTATGAATATTAGTAGGTACCGTTAAGCGGTCCCTAATTTGACAATAGGGACCGTTAAGCGGTCCATAATTTGACATTAGGGACCGCTTGGCAGTCCCTATTGTAAAATTAGGGACCGCTTGGCAGTCCCTACTAATATTCATACATCAAAATTATGAATTTTTCGATGGTTCGAGGTGCCGCGTTGTATGCTTAGTTCATAATAACTATTGGAATGGTTAAAATAACAATAAGTACAACGACACATTGTATATCCAAACATTATACAAGGAGAACGGGCCGCTTTGAAGATTCTCCTACTATTTTGTACGACGAATGACATAATGACAAATTAATTCGATCTACATATATACGTATAATTAATGAATACTTGATCTAATGATTATGCCTCATAATCGTATCTATGCTAACGTTTATAAAGTAAATCATAAACACGGATAACAATTACAACTAACTAATGATAATTAATTAGTTGTACATTTGTGAAATATATCTTGAACGTTAATAACTCGATCAATCGCAATTAATCTATTATTTCACAACTAATCTACTATAAGGTTGATTTTGCAATCATTTATTACTTCAATTTATATATTACAATGAGTTTGGTTGCTTACAATCACAAACACAACAACATCAATAAAACAAAAATCGATTTTTAAGTATGAATATTAGTAGGTACCGTTAAGCGGTCCCTAATTTGACAATAGGGACCGTTAAGCGGTCCCTAATTTGACATTAGGGACCGATTGGCAGTCCCTATTGTAAAATTAGGGACCGCTTGGCAGTCCCTACTAATATTCATACATCAAAATTATGAATTTTTCGATGGTTCGAGGTGCCGCGTTGTATGCTTAGTTCATAATAACTATTGGAATGGTTAAAATAACAATAAGTACAACGACACATTGTATATCCAAACATTATACAAGGAGAACGGGCCGCTTTGAAGATTCTCCTACTATTTTGTACGACGAATGACATAATGACAAATTAATTCGATCTACATATATACGTATAATTAATGAATACTTGATCTAATGATTATGCCTCATAATCGTATCTATGCTAACGTTTATGAAGTAAATCATAAACACGGATAACAATTACAACTAACTAATGATAATTAATTAGTTGTACATTTGTGAAATATATCTTGAACGTTAATAACTCGATCAATCGCAATTAATCTATTATTTCACAACTAATCTACTATAAGGTTGATTTTGCAATCATTTATTACTTCAATTTATATATTACAATGAGTTTGGTTGCTTACAATCACAAACACAACAACATCAATAAAAAAAAAATCGATTTTTAAGTATGAATATTAGTAGGTACCGTTAAGCGGTCCCTAATTTGACAATAGGGACCGTTAAGCGGTCCCTAATTTGACATTAGGGACCGCTTGGCAGTCCCTATTGTAAAATTAGGGACCGCTTGGCAGTCCCTACTAATATTCATACATCAAAATTATGAATTTTTCGATGGTTCGAGGTGCCGCGTTGTATGCTTAGTTCATAATAACTATTGGAATGGTTAAAATAACAATAAGTACAACGACACATTGTATATCCAAACATTATACAAGGAGAACGGGCCGCTTTGAAGATTCTCCTACTATTTTGTACGACGAATGACATAGGGACAAATTAATTCGATCTACATATATACGTATAATTAATGTATACTTGATCTAATGATTATGCCTCATAATCGTATCTATGCTAACGTTTATAAAGTAAATCATAAACACGGATAACAATTACAACTAACTAATGATAATTAATTAGTTGTACATTTGTGAAATATATCTTGAACGTTAATAACTCGATCAATCGCAATTAATCTATTATTTCACAACTAATCTACTATAAGGTTGATTTTGCAATCATTTATTACTTCAATTTATATATTACAATGAGTTTGGTTGCTTACAATCACAAACACAACAACATCAATAAAAAAAAAATCGATTTTTAAGTATGAATATTAGTAGGTACCGTTAAGCGGTCCCTAATTTGACAATATGGACCGTTAAGCGGTCCCTAATTTGACATTAGGGACCGCTTGGCAGTCCCTATTGTAAAATCAGGGACCGCTTGGCAGTCCCTACTAATATTCATACATCAAAATTATGAATTTTTCGATGGTTCGAGGTGCCGCGTTGTATGCTTAGTTCATAATAACCATTGGAATGGTTAAAATAACAATAAGTACAACGACACATTGTATATCCAAACATTATACAAGGAGAACGGACCGCTTTGAAGATTCTCCTACTATTTTGTACGACGAATGACATAATGACAAATTAATTTGATCTACATATATACGTATAATTAATGAATACTTGATCTAATGATTATGCCTCATAATCGTATCTATGCTAACGTTTGTGAAGTAAATAATAAACACGGAAAACAATT
Organism: Linaria vulgaris; assembly: GCA_948329865.1. NCBI lineage: Eukaryota > Viridiplantae > Streptophyta > Magnoliopsida > Lamiales > Plantaginaceae > Linaria > Linaria vulgaris. The sequence goes on from OX415251.1 coordinate 43,680,784, forward strand.
ACAACTAACTAATGATAATTAATTAGTTGTACATTTGTGAAATATATCTTGAACATTAATAACTCGATCAATCGCAATTAATCTATTATTTCACAACTAATCTACTATAAGGTTGATTTTGCAATAATTTATTACTTCAATTTATATATTACAATGAGTTTTTGATTTTGGATCTACATTTACTATTCTTCACTTTTGATTTCATGTTTTTGATTTCATTCATTTTATATTATTACTCATTTTATTCATCTTTTCACATTCTTTTATTCTTTCATATCAATTGTCATTATATTAACTTTTTATTCAATATTTTATTGTTTTCAATTTGTTAAAATTACAATTTTACAAAAAAAAAACAATTATATTCTGAATTAAATCCGGAATATAATTGTAGTTTTTTTTATTTTTTCTGGAGGTCATTACGAACCTCTTAACGGTCCCTACTAATATTCATACGATGAATATTAGTAGGGACCGTTTGACGGTCCCTAATATCAAAATCAGGGACCGTTTAACGGTCCCTATTGTAAAAATTAGGGACCGTCTGGGCGGTCCCTATTATTCCACATTAGGGACCGCCCAGACGGTCCCTATTGTTAAATTTAGGGACCGTCTGGGCGGTCCCTATTGTTCCACATTAGGGACCGCCCAGACGGTCCCTATTATCAAAAAGTATGGCGACCGCTTCACGGTCACTATACTGCGGTCCTTATTGATGTCATTAGGGACCGCTTAACGGTCGCTATTTTGCGGTCCCTAATGACCACAATAGGGACTACTTAACGGTCGCTATTGGCAAGCGACCAGGGTCAATAGCGACCGCAAAATAGCGACCGCTAGACGGTCGCTACCCCCTCAATAGCGACCGCAGAGGGGTCATTAGGGACCGCCCAGGCAGTCCCTAATGACCCTTTTTTCTTGTAGTGGTAATTAAGTTTCTGAATGGTCGTTAAATAGTTTGATAAGAGATAAGTGATAATCGTGACATAGTTTAGGAGTCAAAGTGATACTCTTTCAAAAAAGCAAAATAAATATTAATAAATAAAATTAATTCTTAAAAAATTATTTCTATATAATAAATTTTATTATTTAAAAATGATACATATCCCTAAAACTACATCAATTAATTCTTAGTATCAGAGCTTAGGTTAGTGTACCTAGGCTATGCTGGGATAAGTTCTTCGGAATGTGGGACTGGTTTGGGTAACAGGATTTAGTGAACCTGCTTGGGCACTAAAGTTGTGATGCATTACTCTCGGGCGGCCGACCGATGTGTAATACCTCACATACTGAGGTTTCTCTTTGCTCAAGTTGTTACGCATTACTGTCGGTCTTGCCAACTTATAGTAATTCGATACCTACTAAAGCATCGAGTAGAGGGTTGGATGAGTGAGCCTGTAGTGTGCCCCTTGTTTGTTATTGTTTGTCATAGTGTTATTTTCTAATGACTTAGTGGTCATACCTATGTCTAATTCTCTATGATACGGTACGTGTGCATCTTATTCTCTATGTAGAGAATGGGAAAGCCTGGTGCATTGTTTATATTTGGTTTAGCTCTCGATTATTTACTTAAAATGTAAATTACCTTAGGATTCACTGAGTAGAGTGTGCTCGTATATCGTATTGTGATGATTTGTCTTTCTTCGATGATAACTGAAATTGTTAAAACCTGTAAACCTTAGTTTCATAAAACTTGTGAGATAGATAATCATTGGTAGGAAATCATTTCTTATTCAACATTTAAATACATTAGAAAACATACTTTATCAACAGACTAATCGTTACATCTCACAATTATGTCTCAAATTGGTTTTATGTTTACTTTGGTATCACTTTCGTGGTTTACAAAGATTTTTAATGATGTTTACCCGATGAGAATATCGATTCATTAACTTGCATAATGTTCTAGCAATTATCCATGCACATAGACTATGTTCATCCCACAAATTTTAGAGATTTCTAACTCTAGAAAGGCTTTTGAATTCGACTCTTATGTCCGTACTTCTGAAACTATTCATGATTTTGTTCACATTAAACCTTTTTCATGATCATTGCCATAATTGGCTTTTTACTCTTTTGGTGACAAAGTATAAGAGCGTGTGCACGTTTTGATACCACGTAATGCATCATTACAAGTTCCATTCCATCTAGAGTCGTAGACATTATTCACTGTCTTGTGCATTTCCAGATTTTGATATAGTGGGCATTATGCACCAAAGCAAAAGATTTATTTATGTGAACTGTGTGATAAGCAATAATATTTTGAAGTCCTATTCTAACATAGAAACATTATACCAAACTTAATAATAAGGTTGATGGTTACAAACTAGATGGGTGTCCTTACTAGAAGTTTAGCGTGGACTTCACTAATGATTAGAACCCGAATAGCTCATTACCCAATGTTCTTGTGGTTCGTAAATTCTTTTCTTTTAGCCCTCTACTTCACTTAGCGGCACAGAGGTCTAGTATGAATACCTCAGTTATTGAGCCAAGATTTTCGAGTTGTATTGGCTTATGACTTTCGTCTCTCGTCAAATTGTCATTTAACTTTTATCACAAACATCTAGAACTATATTTATTGTCGCATCATAAATATGGTCATAAGTCAGGATATGACGCTTTAATATTAAAACTTCAAATCGTCTTATTTAGTTCCCGACCTCCATGTCCTTGTTTACTATCTCGCGTCTAAACTCTTAAGAGTTAACTATACATGTACTCTTTAGTCGTAGTGTGTTATTACTCAAGTATGATTCTTACTTTAACCACTGGAGTTGTACCCATTTATTCATCGGGGTCTTGAGTCGTTTTCGAACATCTATTTCCTTCTTCTTTCTACTTCTGGATGGGTACCATTAGAGCAGCTTCATACTTCCAACCTTTTTGTTACTCTCCTCCTGCTACTCCTTGTTGTGCTTTATTCGCAACTATTATTCTACCATCGACTCCTAAGAGTTCAAACCATTTGCTAGTCCTATTTTTTGAAGTCATCTTAAAGCATAGGACCTTACTCTCAATCTAAACTTTATTTCTGAGTTCAATGACCTTCAAGAATAACTGTAATGTATGAAGTGTGACCTCTTAATTCCTACCAAGTTTCGCTCCATATTTTCTCCTTCTACATTGTGATTATCAAGAACGCAAAACATCCTGACGTTGGAGAATGATATTTCCTCATCTTCTAAATAGCGTGAAATTGAATTAACATTCGATATGAATTTGAGGACCAAAATCTTTTAAGGAGGGGAGGATGTGACACCCCAATTAATTTAGGAGATATTTTATCAGTTATATATTATTTTCTAGCCAAATAATTTTTTTATTTTGTAATTAAGACGAGAACAAGAACAAACACTATCAAATTGTCAATTACTTAAAACTTTGCTGTTAATATCAATAATTTAATATGTATATATAGTGACTATTTGTATTAATTGTCCACTAACAAGTGTAGTATTTGTTGAATTTGAAAAAACGTGATATAATCAAAATCTAATTAATTATAATCTATTAAGCTCATTAAGATTTCTTACTAATGACCGTGACTTTTAGATAATTTGATCTCAATAATCATACATATATGTATATGTATATAATTGAGTCTGCAAGGACGGGTTTTAACTTTCATCTGTGTTCATTATCTAATGTCACCGTAAGTAATTCACCTGAAAAACATTTGCAGCTATATATGTACAAATTATATATACATATATACTATAATATATATAGAGATATGTATATATTTGTAGATGATTAACATCAATATAATATATATCTGTTTCATTTTGTTTACACGTAGTGCAAGAGTCCACTCATCCAAACATTTGATACATGGCAGCCTAAGAGAAATTAGAATTAGTAAAAGAAAGATTACTTTCAATCATTCCAATATGTTCAGTTGCTCTTAGCCGCTATAATCCTCCGTAATTCATTTTCTCCTTTCTCACCACCAGATTTCAACATATATAATTCACGCACATACACACACTTCTTATTATTGGTGAGAGAGAGGAAATAGTGATTAAGAAAATAAGGCTAACATTCATTTTTCACAGAACTTTGTAACATCAGTTTTTGTCATCATATATTTATTTATATACATTTAGAGACATATAAAAAGGGGGGAAATTGGTAGACACAACAATTAAAAGTACACATATTTCTTTCTCTCCTTCTGTTTCTAGTCCGCTTGTTTTGAGGGTAAGTCTTGCTTCCCAATTTATGTGTCTTTTTGTTCTTAATTCTGTGTTTATATTAGTTTTGTGTAACTAACGTCATCATGATTGAAATTATGGGCTGATAAAGTTGTGGTTTTGGTTTTCTTAGACCGTATCATAATCAAAGGTTTCTTCCTTTAATTACCACCTTTGTTAAATATCATGATAGAATATAGTATTATAAATATGGACAAATTAATATTTCTGCCCTGTAACTTTACACCGTTAAAAAAAGTGCCCTGTAACTATGAAATCGATAAAACTAACCTACGAATTGGGTTTTTTTCAATTTTTCTGCCCTGAGATTGCCACCTCACAAAAAATGCGAATGTGGCATCCGATATGGCAATTCCGGCACACGCCCATTAAAAAACGCCCCTCCATGTCTGAATTCCCTCTTTAACAAAACGTTTCTTCCCTGATAATAACAACACTCCAACACTTAGATTTATTTTCAGACAATTTTTCCCCCATTTCTGTTCATACCCGAAACCCTAAATCTCAAAACCAAAATTGGCGATTTTGTCGTCGAATTACGTCGTTTGAAGAGTTGACATTAGCTGTTCGTCGCACGGGGTTTTCAATCCATACCAAAATAACGAACGAAACCCTAAAATTGAACCCCAACAGTCCTTTCTCACCACCCAAAACTTTGATACACATCATTAGTAGCTGTGGTCGTGTACTGCAAGCGCGATAATGCCGAAGTTGCAGTCCCCTTTGAACCATGACATGCCCTCGCCAATTTATCGTAAGTTTTAATTTGTTTTGGTTAGTTATTTTTGCATGTCGACAAAGTAATAGTATTTGTGTGAGTTGTAGTGAGAAAAGGTTTCTGCTATAGTTCAAAGTTGTGTGCTTAAGTAGCTTAGTGGTCGGTCTAAGACACTGCAGAGTTAGGGTTTTTGGATTCAGTATCTTTGAATGTTATTTTGTCGATTTTGTGTGTTATTATGCCAGAATATGGATGGATTTTGTGGATAGCACTCGAAATGGTCCCCTCAACATTTTTGTGGGGTCTTATGTAGTGATATTTGTTTAAAATTGATTCATGTACTTTATGCAGATCCCAGATCCAATCTTATTACACTCAATGTCCATTATGGAGGGAGATTACAGTCAAATCCATTTGATACTTATGTTGGCGGTGGAGTGATGAAGTTTGACTACTCAGACATCAAAGAGATAGACATGAAGCTTCTGAACCTTTATGCAGATAATATGAATGCTGAAGGTGAAAGGAAATTCTACTATGTTAGGCAAGGTTGGTATAAAGTCATAGAGGATAACAAGCTCCTGAAAAAAACTCTCAAAGAAGCACTGCCAACCAGGGAGTTTGATATCTATTGTGATTTTGATATTGATCCACCATTTCCAGACATGCCTCCAGATCCTGATGTTGTTGTTGATGAAAGGCTTTTAGTAACACCTGGTGTGGCTAATACAATATTGGTCACTGAGGATAGTATGTCAGGTAATGTTGATGGGGTTAGTGACAATGAGAATACAAGATTAAGGGTATTGGAAGAAGTTACACCTGCTGGTGATCCAATAGTAGAACCAAGCAATGAGGATGGGGGTTCTGACTATACTAGGTTGGGAGACAAAGTTGATCCAATTTCTTTAGGAGATGATGGATCTGACAGTGAACATGAAAGATATGAGGAAGAAAGTGAGTATTCTGACGATGAAGATTTTGATGAGAATGTTGATGAAGTTAGTGATGAAGCACAGGATGTGATTTATAGTATTGGTGTTGTTGACCGAGAAGTGGTTTATGAAAATGGTGACACTATTCATGTGATTATTGAAGATATCACTAGTGATAGTGATGATGAAACCTATGATGAAGAGAGTGAGTACTCTGATGACACAGACTTTGAAGAAAATGTTGATTTTTATGATGAGTCAGAAGTGCAAGAGAAAATTGGAGATGATGAGCAAGGTGAAATAATTCAAGAAGATGTGGGGGATGTTGGGACTGATCATTTTGTTGATGAACGACAACAAGTGTCTGGTAGTCACATCGATGTAGGTGTAAATGAAGTAGGTGTTGGTGTGAGTGGTGAAGGAAGAACAACTATAGTGCAAGAGAAAGGGAAGGGGATCATAGTAGAAGATTCTGAGGATGAAAGTGATGATCCTAGCTATGAGGAAGAGAGTGAGTATACTGATGAAAGTGATTTTAGTGAAAATGTTGAAGATGTTGAAGAAGAAGACAATATCAGTGTTAGTGTCAACGCATCTATGAATCCACCACCAATCCCTCCTTCCAATACTGAAGCCAATTTACCAGGGGGTCCACAGGTTAGGGAGGTTTTGGAAGGTCATGGCAATGAGACTGATGTTGAATATGAAGAAGAGCTTGATGTGGTCAGTAACATCAAAAGGGTGCCTATCAATCCACTGCCCTGTGAAGAAAAAGATGATGACAGTGAATCCCCAGATGTATTTGACAGTAGGAACCGATGGAATCCTACTTTCAAGTTGAAAATGCTATTCAACACTAAAGATGAACTCAAAAAGGTTGTGCAGTCAGATGCGATCAACAACAGAAGAAGTGTCTATGTTGATAAGAGTGACAAAATAAGGATTTATTTCAAATGTGTTCATGCTGGTTGTCCATGGAGGCTTCATGGACTAAAAGTAGATCTTGAGGAAACCTGGCAAATAAGGGAATACAATCCACAACACAAATGTGGTAAGAGGTTCAGTGTAAGGAATTTGAAGGCCCCATGGCTTGCCGAAAGATTTATAGAATTCTTCAAAACAGATCCGAACAGGAACCATGAAGCTTTTAGATTGGATTCAATCAGACATCTCAGAGTAGATGTTACCAATAATCAGGCTTATTGTGCCAAAAGGGCTGCAACTACTAAGTTGGAAGGCACTCCAACTTACCAATTTTCCAGACTTTGGGATTATCAAGCTGAATTGAAAAGAACCAATCCTGGTACATCTGTTGCAATTCACACAGAAGAGATTGGTGGTGTGACTACTTTCAAGAGCATGTATATATGTTACCAGGCGATGAAGGATGGGTATAAGGCTGGTTGTAGGCCTTTTATTGGTGTAGATGGAGCACACTTAACATGTCCTAATAAAGGAATTATTTTGACAGCAGTGGGAGTTGACCCGGCAAACAATATATTTCCATTAGCATTTGCTGTTGTGGCCGTTGAGAACCAGGCCAATTGGTCATGGTTCTTGTCATTATTGAAAGAAGACTTGGAGCTACATGATCATTCCAACCTGACATTTATTTCAGATAAACAGAAGGGATTGATCAATGCCTTCCATGATGTATTCCCATATGTCACACATAGATATTGTGTAAGGCATTTGATTAGGAATGCTTACAGAGCTGGATTCAAAGGAGATGACTATGAGAAGGCCATATGGGATGCTGCCTACAAGAGAACCATTCCTGAGTTTGAGAAGTCAATGAAGGTGATGGAGGCAAAGTTGGGTGGGAACTTTGCAGGATAGTTCAATGACAAACCAAAAGAACATTGGTCTATGTCTGGTTTCAAGCCAAATTGCTGTGTTGATCTTATCTTGAACAATTTATGTGAGACTTGGAATGGTGTGCTGGTTCCTGCGAGAGGTAGGCCAATTCTGTCATTATGTGAATGGATAAGGGAATATCTAATGGTTAAAATGACAAAGGGAAGAGAAAATGCAAGAAACAAGTGGCAAAAACAGGTTCCAGAAGATCAACATAAGGCTTTACCCCCCAACATCCAACATTTGGTTGCCCAAGCAACTCATGATCAATCTGATTATTATCCAATCAAGTCAACAGATTTTGACTATCAAATCAATGGGTTTGACAATTCCCAACATACTGTGAACTTGAGAGATTGGAATTGCAGTTGTAGGGTTTGGGATCTGACAGGTATTCCATGCAAACATGCTGCATGTGCTATCTTGTATAGTGGAGGGCAAATAGCCGACTATGTTTCAGATTTTTATACACTAGAACAATATCAGAGAGTGTACAATTTTGCAATTTATCCAATTGCTGGTGATGAAATTTGGATTGGTGAAGACTATGTCCCTCCACTCCCACCCAATTTTGGCAGACAAGCTGGAAGACCAAAAAAGGCAAGAAAGAGAGGTGAGGAGGAACCGAGAACTGGCAAATTACAGAAGAGGGAAGGCAAGGGTAATAAATACATAGTCACCAGGTGTAGGAGGATCCAAGGTCCAAGTAAATGTGGTAAGTGTGGTGCTGATGGGCACAATGCTCGGACTTGCCAAAAAAGGAATGATTTTGAAAATGGCCAGGGTGAAGGCAGGAACCCTGAAAAAGATGGAGAGTCATCGAGACAAGGAAGGCGGAGGAATATAAGAAGTAGCAAGGAGGGAACAAATCAGGCCACTGAAGAAAATGAAATAAGAAGTTCTACACAGAGAAACTCTAAGGTACAATAACATTCGATTTAAATGAAATGTATATTTACAGATATAAATGGTGCTAAAATAACATATATATTGTATAAATTTTAGGCTGCTGAAGATGCTGCAACTCAACAAGAGACAACAGATACATCAAGTTGTGCTCCAGATTCTCCTAACACTGCTGTAGAGACAAACCTGAATTTGAGAAGGAGTAAAAGACTGAGATCTACTCCTACACCTGTTCCAACTCAGGGGACTTCTGAAGAAGAAAACTTGGAGGAATCTTCTATCTATGCTAGCAGTAGAAGGAAACTCACTTATCTGGAGGTAAGGGAGTAAAATAACTCTTTATAATTAGTTCTGGTTGATCATCTTGTTGATGAAAACTGTTATGAATTGTGTAGACAATAGTAGAGGAACCTCAAAACATTGGAGTAGCTGATGACCAGGAAATACAGGAAGGGGAGAATGAAAAAGAGGTTGCTGAAACTCTAGCAGAGTTTCAGCAATCAACTAGGCCTGCTAGACAAAACAAAAGGCAAAGAGTCATGGAGGCAGATAATGTTGATAGCCAGGATGATGTGCATATTCCCGAAGAAATAAATAAAGAAGTTGAACAGGACCATCAAGAAAAAGAAGACGAGGACGAAAATGAAAACCTATTTGAGTCATCTAGGACTGCTAGGAGGAACAGAAGACTGAGAAAGAGGGTTGGTAATAAAGTGGAGGTGGACAATTTGATGCAGAAATCTGTTGTTAATAACCAAATGTTGAAAAGATGACTGATGAAGGCATTGTTGATGTTGACAATGTAACTCTAAATGAAGTTCTGGAATCATCAAGGACTGCCAGAAGGAAGAAAAGACAATTGAAGAAAAAGGTATTATTACTGCACTACATGCATCAATCTGTTTTACAATTTAAAATGATCCTGTTTATAACTATTTGTATAATATACAGTATGTGACCGTTACGAATGGTATTGCTCCACCAACACCTGTTGAAGCAGTTGAAGAGCAATCTGCAGATGAGATAAGAGATGATGGGTGGGTCACAACTTTGATTAACAAGAAGCCTTCTAAGGCTCCACCAAAAATCACAGACCAATTAAGTGATTGCTTCGAATCTTTAGGCTCACAGAAAGACCGGATTAATCCATATGAAGGGATTAGCAGGAAATATGTGAAGATTTCAAATTTGGGGGCTTTGATAAGTAAAATCAATGATGGAGATGAGGTGGGCAGAGTGAATAAGAAGGGGAATGACTCAAACAAAAAAGGTGTTGGCAGGAAAAGGGAAGGAAAGGCTTTAGACCATATTGGACTATGGTTAACAATGATGTAATTGTGTTGCATATTTTGTGAAGGCAGATATTGGCTTTTGGTTTATCCAATATTTTGTTGCAATGGATTAGATGATGAACTGCTTACCAGGTTTATTTTGAGGCTAAAATATTACCAATGTAATATGAGCAGTATATGCTCTGTAAACATTTATATTTTGACTGCTAAATTGCAATACTGTTCTAAAATGCTATTTTTGTGAAGGAGCCAGAATATCTTTTTGCTTTCTGAAAACAACTTCTACGCAACATACACAACCAACTTCATACCATTTATAAGCAAAAGCATACACAACCAACTTTATAACATATAGAAAAAGAAAGCAGTCCATACTACGTCAAAACATTAACACACAAAAGCAGTTAATACAACTTCATAAAAATGACAAACAAAACACTTCTAATTGTTCAAAAACAAACAACCAAATAACTACGTAAAAACCCATCCTCGCTACTCCGAGTCATAAAGCCCCATTTCAAAGCGGTCAAACTTCGTGACCACTTTAATCTTCTCAATAGGTAGCTTCTTAACTTGGAGGCAGTAGCAGAATTGGTCATAATGCTGGAAACCTTTCTCAGCAAAATGTTTGTCGACCGGGATAGGCTGAAAGAACAGAAATTTCTCTTATTAACAAACGTAAAGAAAAAGGAATTTGTCCCACAATAGGTAGCTTCTTAACTTACTTGTTTCATGAATTGCACGTACTTCACCGGGTGTAGCCTCACAGTTCCAGTCTTGATGTTGAACTGCACTCCAGGATGAGCTCAAAATCTCTGGAAAAGTTTCATGCGGCACTTCATAATCATCAACCTCTCCTTAACCATGAAAGGCGTGATCTCCTTCTTCTTGCGAATGGATAGCGCTTTTGCGATCTTGGCATGCATCTCCTCTAACTGCGCAGCGTTAAACCTAATACCTTCCCCAATAAGATAAGACAGCTTGCGCAATATGAAGGTTTCATTACCCTCTGTGAAATCAATAAAGTTCAAGAAAGGATCCAACAAGGTATCCTGCAAAACCAAAAAAAGTCGAGAATAGGTTTTAGTGGTTCAGAAAAGTATGACTTCAAAGAAAACAGAGGGGGTATTGGATCTTTCTACCTGTGTTGTGTCATAGTACTCCTTCAAGACGCTGATGTTTGAGGCGGCCATGAGCATGGAACTGACATGTTTTTTGGGAGGGTTTGAAAGATTTTGGGAGAGTTTCAAAGTGGAGATTGCTCACTATTGCTCACGGTGAAGAATGCTTATGGTTTGAAGAAAGGTAAATGGATATACTTCATTAAGACATAATTATTAATCTCAACGCTCCCCCTGACACGAGAGTCTAATCGACTCTAATTGCTCCATATTTTAGTTTTTATTTCAACCACTAACTAATTGCACCTGTCCAAAAAAGGGCATTTTTTTTGGAAAATTATAATACTTAAAGGGCATTTTTTTTACAAAAATCAATACTTAAAGGGCAATTTTGTTAAGTACGGCCATACTTAAAGGGCATTTTCTTTATTAAGAATCATACTTAAAGGGCATTTTTTACAAACTTCAATAACATATAGGGCACGCGTCACAAACTTCACAAACTTGTTTACACGCTTCAAAAGTTCTTCCTTGTTTACCCTAACAGTCATGTACATTGGGAATGAAATGGTCTGCAGTAGTGACAGTTTAACCCAACAGACACATTCGTCCCCCAAATGTCCATACATTTAATATAATCTTGGACAAAACAATCCATACAAATGGAAGAGGCGAAAAGACTAAAATTCGAAATGGTTAACAAAACAACAACAACATCATTACTTGAACAACATGAACATCAACAAGGATACTCAAACAGATGAAACTTATGCATACAAAATCTTAATCAAACTGATCAAGATCTTAACCACCAACCTTAATACTACCAGCAACAAATTCCAATGAAAAACACACCTACTGTGGATCAAATTACAACACATCCTAATAAGCCAAAAACAATGGCTTCAATACAACCTTACAACAACCAAAACCAATATCATAATGATCATATAACAGAATCTAACCCTAACTTCCAATTTTTTGTTCTCAATCTGCAAAACCTTGATTTTCTCTTCTTGCTCCTTTGTGGTTTTCTCGTACGACGACTGCATTGTATCATTTTTGGATTCTTTCTTCGACGCAACTTCTTCTTCAAGTCCCTTAACTCTAGACTGAACTCTCTCGATTCTTCTGCGCAAAATTGGAATCACAGCCCTAGCATATGAGCAGACGGGCGGATCTTCCCAAATGCATAGTCGACACCCAAGGGGCCATCGCGGACACCCGTGGAACCTTCGTCCAGGGTTTCCATCGGTCATGGACACACGCACGACAGCCGGTCTTCCACAATTGCACACTAGATGAGAGCTCATGGTCGATTCAGACATTTTCGATTTGAGAATTAGGGTTAGGGTTCTTCGTCGATTTGGGGGATTTGATTTTGTAAAAATATTTTCTGTTGAAGTGTTGTTATTATCAGGGAAGAAACGTTTTGTTAAAGAGGGAATTCAGACGTGGAGGGGCGTTTTTTAATGGGCGTGTGCCGGAATTGCCATATCGGATGCCACGTTCGCATTTTTTGTGAAGTGGCAATCGCAGGGCAGAAAAATTGAAAAAAACCCAATTCGTAGGTTAGTTTTATCGATTTCATAGTTACAGGGCACTTTTTTTAACGGTGTAAAGTTGCAGGGCAGAAATATTAATTTGTCCTATAAATAACACGTAATAGGCTTAGACTCTTGCATATGGAATACAGAAACTAGAAATATGGAATGACAAAACAGATTCTGAACTTAAGGTTAATAAGTTAGAAAACTACATGTTTCCTTTGTTATGTAATATTATAGTGACATGCTTTGAACCTTAAAAAGGAAAACGAACAACATATTGAAAGTTACGAAGGGGTAGTTGGTGTTTTAACATTTTTAAAGTTTGAAGAAGTGATTTCTTTATACTCTTTTTTCCTTCAAAGTGTGTATAGATGTATATCTAATTATATGTACCTAAATATAGCAAGGAAAATGTTTATAAGTTATGAACGCTTACGGGACAATATACGAGAACTTAGAAAAGTAGTATAAGTCAAACGAAGTCTTTATTTTGTTATATATTCTCTGGTAATCAAAATATTAAGGTAGAGTTCATGTAAATATTATATATAGGACAAATTAATATTTCTGCCCTGTAACTATGCGTTTTTGAAAGAAATGGCCAGTAAGTTTGAGCTATTATAAACTGCCCCGATTTTGACACTGTTTGAAAAATAAATGCCCAGACCCCGACACATCAGCAAAATCGCGCATGTGGAAGCTGACTCGGACCACTCGACACACGCCCGATTTTGTTGGGCATTTTTTAAAAAAATTTAAAAACTTAGTGGGCAGTTAATTTTCCAATTCACAAACTTATTGGACATTTTTTTATTATATTATTTGAATAATAATGGGCATATTTATAGTCTTTCAGAAACATATTGGCCAGTTACATTAAGTTAGATAATGTGGGGTTGCGTCAGCAGTAGAATAACGTGGACACCGATCATCAAACGTGAATTCGTTCTTTTGCTAAAGGATTTTTTTTTTAAAATCACGAATGCTTTTGATTCACAATTCTATTGCATGGCATTTGTATGCGTTAAAGTTGTTTTAATTAAATTGTTTTCAAATTAAAGTTATGGAAAGAAAACGCTACACTTCCACACACGCATGAACTCTCACTGAGATTTTTATCTCACGTAAAATTTTGTTTTTCCTTTCCTTCCTTCCAGATTAAGACGAACTAGGTTACTACCATGTCAGGACCTGGGAGCCTTTGGCATTGGGGAGCGTTCAAAGTTTAGTTGGGTACTGAGTTAGTTGAGTTTTGTTTCTTTTAATTAGATTAGTACTTTCGTTGTATTTGATTTAGATATTTATAAGTTTGACATGTAATAGTTGCTCTGATATTGTTCTGTTATTCTCGAAATTATCGGGCCGTTACACTATTCCTACTACTTCAATTTTTTATGGTAGGAGTTTTCTAAGCAACTATGACAAGGAGTACGACACTGTTTTATGGGAGAGACTAAGTGGAAGGGTTTCACGTACCCCTACTGAAGCCACTTCTTCTATGAAGGGTGAGTTTCAAGTTCTTCTTGACTCACTTGAGACGAAGGGCATAGACACCTCTCCTTTGGAAGCTTTATTAGAACCTTTAGTTGAGAAACCTGCTACTTTTGACAAGGCGAACTCCACATCTATTGAGCGAGTCGAGGTGAAACATGGTGTGGTTGAAGACCGTATCCGAGCAGCCACAGAAAGGAAGGACAAAGAAGCAATCCACATCCAATCTACCAAAGCTGAGCTTCAGAGTGTCACGAAGAGGTTGCAAGGCTTGAAGAAGAAGCAAAAGAAGCTCAACTCTTCCTTGAAATGCCAAGAAGAATTGTTTAGCGCTGCCAAGAAGAATTTTTGATTCATTGCTTAGTCTAAAACACAAAAAAATTAAATAAGTTTTTGATTATTGAAAATTTGAATAAAGAAGTGAAAAATTTTAATTTTGAAGTTGAAAGAAAGAAGGTTTTGAAAAAGTGTATGAATATGAAAAAGGTGTTTGAAATTTTTTTTGAAGAGGAACAAAGTGTGTGGAGATGGAAAAATGAGGAGAATAATGAAGTGTATTTATAGAAAAAGTTGAAAAATTTTGAATTTTCGTCAAATTTGAATTTCCCACCAAGTCCTGCAATTTTTTTCGATTATTCCCGACCGATATTCGGTCGGGAATGTTGAATTTTTTCAAAAATTTCAAAAAACCGCCAATTTTTCAAAAAATACCGACCGAAATTCGGTCGGTAATACTTTGCAGCCCAGAAACTCGCGAAATACCGACCGCACTGCGGTCGGGAATAAGTTTAAATTTTATTCCCGACCGCACCGCGGTCGGAAATGCCTTTAAATATTAGTACCGACCGGCATGCGGTCGGGAATACCTTTAAATTTTATTTCCGACCGCCCTGCGGTCGGCAATAATGGTAATTCTCGACCGATACGCGGTCGGGAAAAATAGTAAATTTTACATTTTTCCGATCTTTTGGAAAATTTTGATGTGTTTGTTAAGTATAACTATAGAATCTCATTAAATTCATGAATTGCACTATTAGTTAGTTAGTTTAATGTACTTTTAATTAGTAAATTAGTATAGTTTATCGTAGTATAAGTTAAGTTAGTTTGGAGTTTTACCTATAATAATCATACGTAGTATATAGGAGTTCACAATTATCAATTAACATTTGTTACGAACGTTAGTATAGAGAGGCTAATTGTGATATATATATATATATGTTAACATTTGTTTAACATAATCGTAAGTAGTTACATTATTAGCAACTACATATACTAATCTATTTATAAGTGACAATATGAATCGACGCTTCAAACGATTCATCAACGTGCAACTAAATTTAATTTTTTTTGAGATTTTTAGTAATATATAACTAATACTGATTTACTCGATCATTAAATGAACGATTTACCTAAAATTGAGAGCGAAATTGTGAAATTAAGAATATGAATATTATTCCCTACCGAAAATCGGTCGCTAATAAGCCTAAACCCTAAACCCTAAACCCTAAACCCTAATATTCCCGACCGCCACGCGGTCGGGAACTTTCCCGCCCAGAGTATTCCCGACCGCATTGCGGTCGGGACAACTTGTACCGACCGCAATGCGGTCGGGAATGGTTTTAATAAATGTCCCGACCGCATATCGGTCGGTAAACTTTATAATGACCGCATTGCGGTCGGGATTGCTCCCGACCGAAATCCGGTCGGGAGTTTCCGGTCGGGAAAAGTGCTGAAATCTTGTAGTGGTATGAATAGTTAACTCATTGGTATATAGACATGAAAAGTAGTCAATACTTTTATTTTATTAAGTTCTTATGAATTTGTTTATTTCGTATTGAATGGTTCAGATTCAGATCCACATGTACAAAGTATATCGAGTAAGTTTAAACACCTTGGAACGCCTATTCAGAGTGAAATCACGGTAGGATCAACTTTGACGACTAGCTTTTCTTCTCAAGCTAGTTCTATTATTGTGTATTTAGTTTTTCATTTCGTTCGAGTTTCATTTTCAGAGGATCAATATAATCAAAAAGTACAACTTCATTTTACTATATTTAAATCCAACACACTTTATATTTTTAGGATAAGGATAATACTTATGAATTTCTAATAAAAATTCAAAAATGATAATAAATTTGTCGATGGCTTCTTGGCCACAAACTGTATGACAATGGTGATATATACAATTAACACTCTCAATATCCTGTTATCATTTATCAATTAGTATTTATTCATAATTATTTCCTTGTTTAATTATTGTTCAGTTTACAACCAAACACAACTAACGTTTGATTAGAAAAGAAGAAGGGCGGATGCAAGTTTTAGAGCAATATTTTTTCTGGAGTAATTAACAAACGTATAGATGATCTCTTTATTGTAATCCCATATGTGTTACTCTGGTGTTGCACGAGATGCAGAGACAAGTGAAAAAAATTATTTGTTTATGTATCAAAATAAAACATAATTCAATATGTATTGTTTGTTTGTTAAATACTCCATTTCCCCACTTAATTAGTTGTTCTATCTACAAATCCTTGGTATGATATATGAATAAATCACAAATTATTTTCTTCGCGAATTAAATATATTAATTTTATTCCTATCGAAGTAGCGGTAATTAAGCGAATATGGTTTATATACATTAATATTTCCCATTTCTGATCAAAATACACAGTTTTGTTAGAAAATATAGGAAAATAACAGAAAGTCTCTTCTAAAAATGGAATTTACCTCAACCAAGGTCGTGAATGACCATTACTTCTATTACATGTCTTGGACAAGAGTGTTTTAAGATTTCTTTTTTAGAAAAGTGATATTAGATTGGAATTAACGCTCAAAGAAGTGCCAGGCGATCGAGAACCATGCATGCAAGCAAAGTTGTCGAACAATATATTGGTGATGGAGTACTACTTAACAAACTTATTCATCATCTCTTTATTATAAAACCCATCGGTAAGGTTTGGAATTACAACAGGAGGTGAACAAACACCTTATTTGTCCAATGAACAAAAGCAACACACAAGTTAACAATGTCCATGACCCAGAACGAAAGAAAAAACCGAAAACAGAGGAAAGCTTAACATAAACACAATTAATAATACTCAATGGATCCTGCTGTAGGTGTAAGGGTTGGCTTACAACAATGGGCATGTGTAACCAGTGGTTTGCCTTCCGCAAGCACCGTTCAAAATGAGGCTTAGAGTTAATGGGACAGTGAGCTTAATGCCTAAGACATTGGCATTGATGGCGGTGCATAGGCAGGCGGCAGCCTCGAGATCGACCAAGCCAGACAAGAGTTCGCAGCAGGGACGGACTGGTGGGGATCCAACGACGACGTTCACGAGATCAAGCACGTTCGCACACACTCCAAGCTGCAGGGCGTCAATAGGGCACGTGGCGGGTGTGGTGGCGTAACTAGAGCTAATCATGGTGAAGAAGAGGACGTTGACGAGAAGCAAAAGGGCACTTCTTGAAGCCATCTTAGTTATAATTAGCTTTTGATGAGAATTTATTTGTTATAAGATATATATGTTTTGCTTCAAGGCAGTGTGATAAATGTACTATGTTAGCCTGGGGTTTTATAGGTGAAGGAGATGATATATAAAATCGATATTTGATCACTGTACCTGTACTATATCTTCGTGGAGGAAAGTAGGGCGCAAATTTTTCTGCTCCATGTGGACACATGGGTGATGAAATATTGATTATCCAACTCCAGCTATAGTTTGCATATATGTGGAGGTACGACTACTGTGGAATATAATTTATACATTAATCATTTTAATTAGGACGAATTATCAAAAATGCCCGCTAACTTTTGCCTTTAATCTTAAATACCCGTTATTTTTCAACATGCTAAAAATGCTCTGTATCTTTTAAATTTTCTACTAAAAATGCCCGAAATGAAAAATAAGCACAGAAAAATTTATTTTGTCTGAAAAATAATGCTAAAAATGCCATGTATCTTTTAAAATTCTACCAAAAATGCCCAAATTTTAAAACGCGACTTTTTGATTCAGCAGTGCGTCTCTTTGATTCGGATGTCACGTCGGATAAAAAGTCCGAATTTTTACAATCGGGCATTTTTGTTAGAAATTTTAAAACTTAACGGACATTTTCAGCAAATTTGGAAATAACGGGCATTTAGGATTAAAGGCAAAAGTTAGCGGGCATTTTTGATAATTCGTCCTTTTAATTATCAGGGGTCAATTATATTAATTCATTTTTCCATTGGTCCTGTCAATCATACTATGTATAATTTATAACTAACCGCGTTGTTGACAATTGAAAATTATTATTGCTATTATCAACTTGAGGTTTCACAGTTACCCATTTTACGTAATCAGTTTCATGCCGTCTCACTCGTGGATTATATATATTTTTTTTCTCAAGTGGACCTACTTCCAGTTCAAATATGAAATTGTGGATCGGATTGATACGTTGTTGTTGTTAACTTAATACTGGAGTGTTAACAGCAGTTTGATGTGTTCTTAATCCAACGATGTTATTTTAACAACAGATCAGAGTAATAGTGCAGCGGAATAAACAAACACCAAGCTTAAGAAGTGAATATAAGATTATATTAACTTTCGAGCCTTAGGCAAAATAATCCGTTAAAGTTTTAACAAAAGTCGTTCTCTCAATTTTCAAGCTCCTCACTCTCAAATTAATCGAACTAAGCAAAGCACACAAAAATTGCTTCGACTATATATAAAAGCTCCTCACTCTTAGATCTATTATCACAACTCACAAACTTTGCTAAAGCAAGACAACACTAAACAACTGTAAATTAAATCTCTCGGATCGATTGGCTCTTGTCTCGTGTTTGTCTTGATGTACTTCACACCTATATATAGGTTCTTGACTTGGACTTCAAGGTGTGTTGTACACGATTTGTAATTCTCCTTGTTTCCTTCTCGAACTCCTCTTCCTTGTTCTAGCAGTCCTTCTTGAATAATAGTTCCTTCATTAGAAATCTAACTAAGAAAATACTCCTTCAAATCAGGACTCAACTTGGAAAGCTTTCCTAGTTGCACTCGAACTCTTCTTTCCTTGCAGAGCGGTTTGCTTAATTAAGGAAACTTTCCTTCTTGGAAACTTGAGCATCCAACCTATGACAAGTTTATTTCCTGAATAGTAATCAAAGACAATCACAATTGTGAAACTCAATTAGTTAAATGAATAAGGCAAAACAATAATAATAAATGACAACAAGATTGTAATTCGGATTCTGCTCAGCATTGTTACTCTAACATTGATTTTCTCAATGTTAATCTAACATTGTCAGAATACCTGCACTTTCAATCTCCCCATTTTTGCCTTAATCACAAAACCTAAGAACCTGTTCTAATTAGATCAAATTATTCAGACAAACTTCACTATCTTATGACAATGAAAACTAAGTATACCCCCCCTGAATATCAGAAGGGACCAACTCAATGTTATTCTAACAGTGATACTTTCAATGCTGTCATAACATCCATCTTTGTCAATGTTGGATTAACATTGAGTCCAGACAGAAGTTCTAACATTGATCATCTCAATGTTAACTTAACATCAGAGAACAGTTAACACCTGCAAAATAGAGTTAGTACTTTGTAACCACAGTTCAAATAGCATAAGCAAAAACACTAAGTAACAATATAGAAAAGTGCTTAATTACAGACCATACTAAGTAGCAAGGAACACACTCCTTGATGAAACATAAAAAGAAAATAGAATTGTTCATACTTCAATAGAAAACAGAAAAATAAAAGAACTGAGAAAGATATTTTGAATTTTGATCTACTCTCCCCCTTTTTGTGAGGAAGGCAGATCCTTCAAATGCTTCATGAGACTGTCAATCTCCTGCAACCTGACTTGCTTGTCTGCTATCTCTCTTTGGGTATCTTTATACTCTCTGTCTAACCAAATCAGAGTCTCATCCACAAATGCATCAGCAATCACAGAGCAGCTATCACCACTTGAAACTGGAACAGAAGAAGCAGCAAACTTAAGAGTTTTCTTCTTCTTTTTACTGCTTGAGTGAAGTAGCTCCTGGTGATGATCATCTTGGTCTTGTTCTTGATCCAACCCTCTGTCTTCTTGGTCTTGAAGCCTTGCTTCACCAGAATGCTGGATATCAGAGAGGGATATGGAATGATTCCCTTAGCCTTTGTTGTGACCTCCCACATATGCCTCAAAACTTTCTCCCCTTGTTCACACTCAGTCCATTCTTCAGTTTATACACCAACTTTGCAGTTTCTTTTGTCATAACAGTGGTGTTGGAAGAAGGCAACCAGCTGTAGGTGGAGAGCTTGTGTAGTACAGCACTTAAGGAGGCCAACTTTGCAGTTGGAAAACTATGATTCCACTTCCTTGTGAGTCCACCAGTGAGGTCAGTAATCACCTCATCCATGCTAGGATCCTCTGTATCTTCAGGATCAGGTAGTTCCCAAGCTTCATTAATCACAGAAGGACTAATGTCATAGACATGCATCCATACCCAAGCTTTACCAAACTTAGGAGAGTCCTGGTGGCACACCCACTGAGAGAGGTTCATGTAGAACTCTCTGATCACATCACGGACATATGATGAGTGATTCATCACAGAGCCCAACACACCCCTAGCTTCAAGCAACTCAAACAACCTATTTTCCTTGAACATTTCCTCATCAATGTTCCTCTCCATGTGGATAACCCTGGCTTGATAAGCCTCCCACTATTCTTCTGCCTATGCTGACACATAGAAGCCAGAATAAGGCTTCATGGGATACTTCTCATCAAGCACATCAAAATACTCATCACTGCCTGATGTTGGAGTAACATCAGCAGGGTCATCCGCTACAAGTTGATCTTCTTCCTCGACTTCCTCTTCCTCTTCCTCCTTATCATCTTCTTATGGCTCAGAGTCAGAAGATTCAACAACCACCTGCTTCCCCTTTCTTTTCTTAGCAGAAGTAGCTAAGGCAGAGAGAGTCAGGCTATCTTCTTCTTCTTCCCTCTCAACCACTTCAGGTTGATTGTTACCCTCATCCCCAACATTCTGGTTACCCTCAGTAGTAACCTCATCAGCCACAGTCTCATCAACCTGATCACTTTCCTCAGTAGCAGCAGCATGCTCAACAGCATTAGCCTCAGACGGCTCAGCATTCACCTCAAGGTTTTCACCTTCATCAGTAACAACCATAGACTCATCCCCACCATTACCCTCAGATACCTCATGCAAAACCTCAGACTAACCCACAACCACAACAGGGGCCTCTATCATTATCTCGTTTTCATCGTTGGTGGGAGTGAAGGTTTGCTCAGCAGTTTTTGATGCTGAACCAACATCACCCTTTGCTGATTTATTGCCCTTGCAAAGTTGATAAGTGGATTTCCTGTTAGGTGCGGCGGCGGCGATGGCTTTAGTGGTTGCTCGTCTGGTACTACGGCGTACTCGTTGTTTAATCTGCTTAGCAGCATCTACAAGAGCATCAATGGAAGACTTGCGTGCCAGTGTTAGAGTGATTTAGAGAAGAAAAGAAGAAACTTGATTTGCAAAGAATGTTGATTGCACAAGAATTTTGAACGCGTAAACAGTAAGAAGCGATTAGGGAAAATTATATTGATAATCAACAGAAGAGTAGAGATAGTGGTATTTTAACATGTTACCAAAATAATCGGACCACTGTCACACGATCATACCCATGTTTAACTTACCACGTGTCAGTGTTAGATTAACACGTAACCAGAGCAGTCTCCAAACCTGAAAACTTATAAGTTACAATGTTTCAATGTTAACTAACATTGGCAAGTTAACATCAGGGAGGAAAGTTGTAGGTGCAGGGCTTCATCCAAAGCAACATCATGAGAGAGCATGAGATATTCCTGTATACTGATCTGAAACCTCAACCCAGTACATAGGTACAAAAACATAGTTTAAGATCATCAGTATGAATAAGTGACACATCAGACAGAAAAACACAAAGTGGATGTACATATCCAGAGAAAAGATTTTCCCACAGCATAAATGATCACAAAACATAGTGTTTTACCTGCAGTTGGTCACCCACGAAGTATGCCTCAACAGATGATTCCTAGGATTACTACTCCCCCTAAGCCCAAACCGACATAAGAAAATAAGCAGAACTAGAATGAATGCAACAATGTTAGATCAACATTGGGTGATGGTAACCAAGTACACACATTTTTACTAACTGGGATCAGGACATATCAATTTATCTTTTACTATTATCCTGAATTCTTTTGAACAAAAACTAGTGAATGTTAAAGGATAGTTTCATCATTGAATGTGGGCAGCACAAGACTCCACACACCCCAACAACTTAACCATCATCTACATATTAGGCAAGTACAAAGAAACTGAATGAAGACAATACATTTATCATATACTTCTTTACCCCAACTCCTCATGCATACTTGTTTACCAACCTGTTTACAAGAGGAATACCAAGTGAATAATGATACTGAATGCAAGCAGTCGAAACTTCAAAGCACCCCAGTAGTAAGGATCACTATCATGCATAACCTTGGCCATAGACAGAAACGCATATATAAGCACAACTGAATGACAATGAAGCCCTCAACATCATGTACCCCAACTTCTCTTCACGCTTTGTCTAACCTAACATGGATAAGTCACAACTGAATATCATCAGAGTAGTAAGCTCTGTGTACCCCAGCTTCTCCCAGATGTTAGGTTAACTTTCACAGACTAACAGCAGAGTCCTTACTTTACAAAACTCTTGATATGTACCTGTCCACCAGTCAGCTCAGCTATTTGTATAGACTAACCACACAACCCAACATAATCTCTAACAAAGATGTAAGATGCAAGAAAGAAGAATGCAAAAAAAAAAAAAAAACATAAAAGAATTACAGATACACCACAACCAATAACCAGTGCTATACAATGGTGTTATGTCAACGCTGGTGTACTGACATCCCTAGACGATGCACATGCCAAGAAAATTCCTCAAAATGAAGAACCTCTCAGAATCTAAGGGTTTAGTGAACATATTAGCAACCTGATTGTTAGTTTCAATGTGTTCAATGTCAATGAGCTTATCTTCTACCATGTCTCTCAGAAAGTGATTCCTTATATCAATATGTTTAGTTCTAAAGTGTTGCGCAGGGTTCTTAGAGATGCTTATAGCACTAAGATTATCACATAACATAAGTAAGGTATCACTGTCTAACCCATAATACAATAGCATGTGTTTAAGCAATACCAACTGGGTGACACAGCTGCCTGCTGCTATGTATTCAGATTCAGCAGTGGAGAGTGACACACAATTTTGCTTTCTACTGTACCATGAGACCAAGTTGTTCCCCAGATAAAAACATCCTCCACTTGTAGACTTTCTATCACAGTGTCACTTGCCCAGTCTGAGTCACTGAAACCTACAAGATTTGTGTTAGTGTCATAAGAGTACCAGATCCCAAGGGCCAAGGTGCCAGATATATATCTAAGGATTCTCTTCACAACAATCAAATGTGACTGCTTTGGACATGCCTGGTACCTAGCACATACACAAACAGAGAACATTATATCAGGTCTTGAAGCAGACAAGTAGAGTAATCTTCCTATCATTGAACTGTACAATGTTGGATCAACATCTACACCAGGAACATCCATGGATATCTTCACTGATGAAGACATGGGAGTCTTGCAAGGCTTTGAATCTGCCAATTCAAACCTTTTCACCAAATTCTTTGCATATTTTTCCTGAGTTAGGAATATCCCATTACCTGTTTGTTTTACTTGGAGACCAAAGAAGAAATTTAATTCTCCTATAATACTCATCTCAAACTGCCCTTTCATTGATTCAACAAATGTTTCGAAAATAGAGTTGTTCGTTGAGCCAAAAACAATGTCATCCACATAAATTTGAGCTATACAGACATGAGAATCTTTCTTCAAAACAAACAGTGTCCTATCTCCTTCACCTCTAACAAAGCCAAGACTTAAGTGGAATTCTGTAAGTCTTTCATACCATGCTCTAGGTTTTTGTTAAAGTCCATACAAGGCTTTTTCAAGCTTGTACACATGGTTGGGGTACTTAGGATCTGTGAATCCCTTAGGCTTTTCAACATATACTTTCTTATCAATTAGCCCAATTCAAGAACACACCTTTTACATCCATTTGGTATAGTTTTACCTTAAGACAACATGCTATGGGTAGAAGTAACCTAATCGATTCAATCCTAGCAACTGGAGCAAATGTCTCATCAAAATCTACAGCTTCAACTTGTGTGCACCCATGAGCAACTAGTCTAGCTTTGTTTCTAACTGTGACCCCTTCCTCATTACTCTTGTTTTTAAATATCCACTTTGTCCCTATTACATTAACATTAGGTGGTCAAGGCACCAGTATCCAGACAATGTTCTTAGTAAACTGTAATAGTTCATCCTGCATGGCATTAATCCAAAATTTATCAAGGAGGGCTTCATTCACATTCCTAGGTTCTATGGAGGAGACAAAACACGAGGCATTATCAACAGTACAAGTGAAGTTCATACAGACGCACAATTTTACCATATCTCTATAATCAAGTCTTTCTCTGTTGCGTGTCCTTACCCGTTCAGTGAGTTCTCCTATTACCTAGGATGTTGGATGATCTTTCTGAATCCTAGCTGGGGGATCTCTTTTAGGTTCAGAGACAACTTCATGTTCTAAGTCAGAGTCCTCTGCTGTTAGTCTAACATTAGATCTCGCTGGTGTTAGTCTAACATCGTTCCCTGACTCTTGTTCAGTGTTTACAGCTTCTAGTTCCAATGTTGGTGTAACATTGTCAGGAGTAATATTCTCGGTTTCCACTGTTGGTCTAACATTGGGAACTGAGATGTCATCAGTACATGTATCAAGAGTGAACTCATCAAACACAACATTCACTGATTCCTGGATTGTCTTCAAACTACGATTGTAGACTCTAAAGGAAGTACCATTGGCAGAGTATGCTACAAATAAGCATTTTTCACTTTTAGGATCAAATTTACTCAGATAACCCCTGTCATTAAGCTGATAACAATCACATCCAAATTCATGAAAATATGCAATATTTGGTTTCACACTCTTCAAGAGTTCATAAGGAGTCATGTTAGTTCCAGGTCGAAGATACGCCATGTTACTAATGTGACAAGCAGTATTTAAAGCTTCAACCCAGAGTCTTTTGGATACATCTTTAGCATTGAGCATCACTCTGGCCATCTCTTGAAGAGTCATGTTTCTCTCAGCAATCCCATTATGCTGAGGTGTCTTAGGAGTTGAATATTCTTGGAAAATACCTTTAGCATTGCAATATTTATCAAAACTAGCATTTTCAAATTATTTACCATGATCAGACATAATCTTAGTCACAATGGAGCCATACAAGTTTTTAATACTAGCACAGAGAATTTTGAACTGATCAAAAGCTTCTGACTTTTCTGTAAAAAATTTACCCAAGTGTATCTAGAGAAGTCATCTACAATCACAAAGGCATATTTCTTACCACTGAGACTACTTACCTCAATTGGACCCATTAAGTCCATGTGTAGCAATTCAAAATACCTACTAGATCTATGATTAGCATTCTGTACCTGTAGGGGTGTACGAACAACTCTGGTTTGCTTACACTTGAGGCAATCACCACACACAAACTTACCTGGACAAGACAGCTTAGGTAAGCCTCTTACAGCATCAACTTTCTGCAGTTTCTCAAGGTTTCTGTAGTGAACATGTCCAAGTTTCCTATGCCATATAGAGACCTCATCTATTTTGGCATGGAAACACTCGACTTCCTCTTGAGCTAGGTAGCAGTTATCTTTGGATCTAGTCCCTGTCATGATAAGAACATTATCACTATCATAAACATCACAAGAAACTTTGTCAAATGTAACCAGTAAGTCATCATCACACAGCTGATTGATACTGATTTGATTTGCCTTTAACCCATCTACCAACAACACATCCTTCAGGGGTGGAAATCCATCAACATTTAGTATCCCCTTGCCAATGATCTTTCCATTAGTGCCACCTCTATAGGTCATTGTTCCAGCACTTAAAGATATCATTTGCTTAAGATTTTCTTTGCTTCCTGTCAAGTGTCTTGAGCATCCACTGTCGAAGTACCACTTACCTAAAAGGTTAGAGGACACAACAGAGAATATAACATTGCATACAATTTTAATCTTAGGCGTTTTAGCTTTTTTCTACCCAAGTTCTACTTTTCTGTCCTGCACCTAATGTTGGTTTAATATCAGAACCTGCTATAGTTTTAACATTGGACACATAGGCTGTTTCTTACGACATTCTTTTATAAATTTTCTACAGAATAGTTTAATGTGGCCTGGTTGAAAACAGTACAGACAAATAAAAGTAGGTTTGCTTTTTACAGCGTTGATGGTACCAGAACTCATATTACCAGATTCTTTAACAAAGCTTGTAGTTAAATAGGCAGAATTAGCATTAGAAGAGGAAGGTTTCTCAACAAATCCCAGACCACATGTACCTGTATTACTAATGTTTAGTACTTCATCAAGTTTAGAAATACATCCATTCCATTTGGCTATGGTCTGTGAGTCCTTTTTGAGTTTCTCCTTTACCTCTTTCAGCTCAGCTTTAGCTTTGTCAATGTCTCTCTCATAGAGTTTCAACATGTTCTTCAAACATTCAATGTCATGCTTCAGTGCTTTGTTACTCTTCATGAGTTTGACATTCTCTCTCTAAAGTGTGAAAAATGTTGTATGTAGATCATCTCGAATTTCCACCTGGGACGTTTCTCCTTCATTGAAGTACTATTCTTCTAGATCAACTGAGCCATGAAAAAATCGAAGTTAGTATCATCACAATCAGAGAGCACGTTATAGATAACCTGTGTATCATTGTTTTGCTAGTCTCTAAAGAAGATTTCCTGCTTTGCTGTTGGTTCTCCAATGTTGGAGTAACATTGAGCCTTTTGGCAGTTTCTGGAGTCTTTGCACTAGGTGATCCGAGTGCAAAGCGCAGCAGTGTTGATTTCCTCTGATTGTTCATCTGCACTTGTTCCAGGTTCGAAGTCAGCATCATTGAAGCCATCTACACACACCCAATAAGAATTCCCTCTTGTTCTGAGGGTGTTAGCACATTCATGTTTAAAGTGACCATACCCCTTACATTCATAACACTGGACATCATTCAATCTCTCAGCATCTTGAGGCGTGTTCTTAGATTCCATGTACTTTACAAACTTTGGGGGCAATTTCTTATAACCAAGGGCAGCATTACCAGATTGTTTTTCTTTATTTTTATCTTTGTAACCTAATTTACTAACTTCTTGGTAATGTTTTCATAGTTAGAAGAGATCAACTCATATTCATCCTCATCAGTTCCTGTCGAATCTGAGCTAGTTCCTAGTAAGGCTGAAGCAAGTTGTTTACTGGACTTTCCTAGGAATTCTAGTTCAAACTATTTTAAAGTGTTCATCAATGTTTGAAAGTCCATGTTGGCAAGATCTTTAGACCCATTCATAGCAATTCTTTTGACTGTGAACTTAAAAGATAATGTTCTAAAAGCTTTATAGACCAGGGTTTGATTTGGGATGGTAAAACCTAAGTTTTGACACTGATTAGCAATATCAAGAAGTTTCTCAAAATAACTATCAATGCTTTCATCCTCACTCATCTCTTTCTTTTCAAAGTCCCTCAAATGTTTTCTATATTTAGAGTCCCTCACAGCCACATCACCCTCACAGTGTAGTTCACGAACTTCCCAGGCAGTTTTAGCAGTTGTGCAAGTTTGAATAAGTTTAAACATATGGTTACCTACCCAGCAAAAAAACACATTGAGAGCCTTTTCATTGAAGTTGTAGAGAGCGATCTCATTGGCTGTCCATTGTCCTCTTGGATTAGGTACCAGATCAGCATCTCCATCTCTTGGCAAGTAAGGGATGGTGTAGCCTTCGAGTACTGCGTCCCGAGCTCTCAGGTCGATGGATTTGATGTGAACTCTGAGTCTAATCTTCCACTAGGCATAGTTGTTGGGACACTCCAATACTAGCACCTGCTGGTATTGGGGTTGGAGTTGCCCATCTTGACGTATCAACGGCAAACACCGGTGAGGTTGGTGCTTGGCTCTGATGCCAATTGAAATTGTGGATCGGGTTGATACGTTGTTGTTGTTGACTTAACACTGGAGTGTTAACAACATTTTGGTATGTTGTTAACCCAACAATGTTACTTTAACAACAAACCAGAGTAATAGTGCAGCAGAATAAACAAACACCAATTTTAAAAAGTGAATATAAGATTATATTAACTTCTGAGCCTTAGGCAAAATAACCCGTTAAGGTTTTAACAAAAGTCGTTCTCTCAATTTTCAACCTCCGCACTCTCAAATTAATCGAACTAAGCAAAGCACACAAGAATTGCTTCGACTATCTCTAAAAGCTCCTCACTCTTAGATCTATCCTCACAACTCACAAACTTTGCTAAAGCAAGACAACACTCAACAGCTGTAAATTAATCTCTCGGATTGATAGGCTCTTGTCTCATGTTTTTCTTGTTATACTTCACACCTATATATAGGTTCTTGACTTGGACTTCAAGGTGTGTTGTACACGATTGGTAATTCTCTTTGTTTCCTTCTCGAACTCCTCTTTCTTGTTCTCGCAGTACTTTTTGAATAATAGTTCTTCGTTAGAGATCTAACTAAGGAAAGACTCCTTCTTCAAATCAGGACTCAACTTGGAAAGCTTTCCTAGTTGCACTCGAACTCTTCTTTCCTTGCAAGGCGGTTTGCTTAATTAAGGAAACTTTCCTTCTTATAAACTTGAGCGTCCAACCTATGACAAGTTTGTTACCTGAATAATAATCAAAGACAATCACAACTGTGGAACTCAATTAGTTAAATGAATAAGACAAAACAATAATAATAAATGACAACAAGATTGTAATTCGGATTCTGCTAAGCAAAGTTACTCTAACATTGATTTCTCAATGTTATTCTAACATTGCCAGAATACCTGCACATTCAAAATCTGCTATATGATAATGAAAAAAAAATACATACTTCTTTTTCAACGATCCAACATTGCTTGAAGACCAAAAATATCCACTGTCGAATCATGCAAAGTCTCAAATTAATTCACCAGCCGGAAAAAGTTTCTAAATTATATGGCCGACTGATTTTATTTCTATTGTAGGCATAAAATAAACTTAAAACAAATTCAACAGGTAAATAGTTTTGTCTTACAACTACTATTCATCAGCACACAATCAAACATTTGTATAGATAATAAGTTTATAACTAATGTAACATCAGTTACAATCACTCGATGTGGTCCTACACTACTAAATTGTTGTGCATATTTAACCAAAATTATGGTTTTGTATTCATAATTATGTATATACATAATTTATTTTGATATTTGGTTTTTGTAATTAGACAAGTCCAATTGTAATAATCCTTTGTGTCCTACTATTAGTAATCCTTAAAATTCTGTTTATACTTTTAAAGATCTTCTCTATATAAAGTACATAGCACTTTCACTAATCCATGCAGATATCTGATCAATTGGGAAAAAAGTTATTTGCCCACTAAACAATGATCCGTTTTTCACTTACCTTTCTAAATGATTTAGTTTTATCACTTACCTTCCTCAACTATCTAAATCAAATCACTTTACTACCTCATACATAATTAAGCTATAAATAGCTGCTAAACAGAACTTGAGGGGTAAGTTATAACCGTGTCATAGTATAGATGGTAAAGTGACTTTTTTTCCAAAATAACAAAGAGAAAGACAAAACTAATTTTTATTAGTGTATTTATCGATACTAACAAAATAAAAAGTGACTATTCACTACAAGATTGAGGGGTCAATAGGGACCGCAAAACGGTCCCTATTGACCCCCCAGACGGTCCCTGATTGTCATTAGGGATCGCCTTTGGGTCGTTATTGCGCAATCCCTATTGACCATGGTCGCTTGTCAATAGGGACCGCATGCCGGTCGCTATTGAGGATAAATAGGGACCGAAAAATCAGCGACCACTTTCCGGTCCCTGATGACTTAATATCAATAGGGACCGCATTCTGGTCCCTATTGCCTTAAAAATTAGGGACCGCGAGGCGGTCCCTATTGTGTTTCGTGAAGTAGCGACTGCAATTAAGTCGCTACTTCTTGAAAAAAAAATAGGGACCGAAATGCGGTCCCTAATAACAAAAATAGGGATTGCAATTCGGTCCCTACTAATTATCATAGATACTCTATGAATATTAGTACGGACCGAATTGCGGTCCCTAATAACAAAAATAGGGACCGCAATTCGGTCCCTACTAATATTCATAAAGTTTCTATGAATATTAGTAGGGACCGAATTGCGGTCCCTATTGACCCCCCAGAAAAAAAAAAACAATAATATTCCAGATTAAATCCGAAATATTATTATTTTTTTGTAAAATTATGATTTTAACAAGATCAAAACAATAAAATAATGAAGAAAAAGTTAATATAATGACATCAAAGTATTAATGAATGCAAAAAGATGAATAAAATGACTACTAATAGAAAATAAAAAATGAATGAAAACAAAAAAAATGAATGAATAAAACAACAAGTGAAAGAAAGTTAAGAAAAGAAAGTGTAGATCCAAAATAAAGAAAGTGAATGAAATGAAACAAAAGAAATACTGTGTTGGTGATTTGTTTTTTAGATTTGTGTTGGTAAAAAGAAGAAAAGTTTTTGTGTTGGGTGATTTATGGAGAAAAGAAGATAGTGTATTTGTGTTGGGAAATAAGATAGTGTTTTTGTGTTGGGTGTTTTTTGAAGATAATGAAATGAGATGTGTAAGAGTGGTGAATATATATAGAGGGGGGGTGAAATTTTCAAAGTTTTGAAAAAAATCAAATTTCCCGCCTAAAATATTTGCCAAAATTTTAAATTTTTGGATTCAGTGACTGCAATTAGGTCACTAATAAACATTAGGGACCGGATTTAGGTCACTAAATTTTTGTAGTGACTGCAGGGCGGTCCCTGTTGTGATTTTAGAGACCTAAGTGCGGTCCCTAATAATATTCATCGATTTTAAAGTATGAATATTAGTAGGAACCATAATGCGGTCCCTGTTGAGTCAATAGTGACCGCAATGCAGTCCCTATTGAGTGCTAATGTCAATAGGGACCACAATGCAGTCCCTACTGACAATGCTTATGTCAACAGGGACCGCATTGCGGTCCCTATTGACAACGCTAAATATCAACAGGGACCGTTTTGCGGTCTCTATTGACTAAACAGGGACCACTTTGCGGTCTCTATTGACTCAACAAAGACCGAATTGCGGTCCCTACTAATATTCATACTTTAAAATCGATTTTTTTTATTGATGTTGGTGTGTTTGTGATTCTTAGCAACCAAAACTCATTGTAACATGTCAATTGAAGTAATAAATGATTAGTTGTGAATTAATAGTTTGATTGAGATTGAGCGAGTTATTAACGTTCAAAATATATTTCATGTTCTACAACTAATCGTCACTAGTTATTTGCAGTTGTTATTCATTTTTATGATTTACTTCACTAATGTTAGAATGGATATGATTATGAGGTATAATCATTAGATCAAGTAATTATTATACTTATATATATATATGTCGAATTAGTTTGTCATTATGACATTCGTTGTACAAAACCGTAAGAGAATCTTCAAAGAGGTTCATTCTCCTTATATAATGTTTGGATATACAATGTGTCATTGTAATTATTGTTATTTTAACTATTACAATGGTTATTATGAACTAAACAAACAACGGGGCACCTCAAACCATCTTAAAATATCGATTTTAAAGTATGAATATTAGTAGGGACCGAAATTCGGTCCCTGTTGAGTCAATAAGGATCACTTTTCGGTCCCTATTGACCACGGTAATGCCAATAGAGATAGCAATGAAGTCCCTATTGAGTGCTAATGTCAATAGGGACCGCAATACAGTCCCTATTGACAACGCTAATGTCAATAGGGACCGCTTTGCGGTCTCTATTGGCTCAACAGGGACCGAATTACGGTCCCTACTAATATTCATACTTTAAAATCGATTTTTTTTATTGATGTTGGTGTGTTTGTGATTCTCAGCAACCAAACTCATTGTAACATGTGAATTGAAATAATAAATGATTGCAAAACCAACTATATAGTAGATTAGTTGTGAATTAATAGATTGATTGAGATTGAGCGAGTTATTAACATTCAATATATATTTCATGTCCTACAACTACTCATCACTAGTTAGTTGTAGTTGTTATTCGTTTTTATGATTTACTTCACTAATGTTTGCATAGATATGATTATGAGGTATAATCATTAGATCAAGTAATCATTATACTTATATATGTTGATATCGGCATTTCCCGCATATGGGGCCTGGCCCAAACTAGGCCCATATTTAATCCTATCGGGGATCACTTTCAATATAAGATCGGTGATTACCACCGATATGGTATTGTGGTTCCCGGATCCCGAGGTCTATAAATAGGCGACGCCTGGATCCTAAAGTAAGCAGTTATTATCCCTCAGCTACCACGCTGCATATCGAAAGAAATCACCGATCTCACTATCGATATCGTACTCGATATCTACATAACCCTCGTGCTCCACTGATACGTCATATCATCACATTACCGATACCATATCGAGGGTGGTCATCGACATCACATCGAAACTGATCACCGATGTACGCCCGACCTGATTACCGACAGACCTCTGTCGTCCAAGCATCAAGGCGTTAGTTCGATGTGTTCCGGACCAAGCCTAATCGAGACATATAGATTAGGTCTAGTTTGTTAAACGATCCATGCTTATATAAACGATCTATGCTTATAGATTAGGTCTAGTTTGTTAAACGATCTATGCTTATATAAACGATCTATGCTTATAGATTAGGTCTAGTTTGTTAAATTGATGTACTCCACTGTAACCGACCCATGCTTATATAAACGATCTATTGTCAAACTAGTGTCGCCTTCTGTGGGAACACCACCTTCCGGACGAGGAAGTTAAGATGCTAAGACGGATGACCCGATCCGAATTTAACAGAGTTGTGACTAGAAACGTGAGGATTGAGGACACACCACTCCCTCAACAGCCGACCGACCAAGAACAGACAATGACCCAGGCTGAGATGGAGCTTCCTCCAGCACAGAATGCACCGCGACGTAGGCGCGGGCCCGGGAGGCCACCGCGAGCCACGAATACTTGTCCAACCGCTATCGCACCAAATACGGCGAAACCTGCTTCTGAAGGCCCGACCACTGAAAATCCGGCAGCGGATGTCCCAATGACCGAGGTGCCAAACGCGGATATGTCCGGCTCAGAGGAGACGATGGCCGTAGGACAGAGCGCCGTTCCCCCTGCCGCCATAACCCTGGAGATGCTAGCGCTCATCAACGCTTCCGTAAAAGCAGCGCTTGACGCTACACTGGAGACTTTCCTTCCACGACCGGCAAAACAAAGGACAAAGGACGTTCGGGCAAGGCCCCATGAATCCAGAGCGGGTGAGAGAAGGGCATGGCAAAGATATAATGAACAGAAGGACAAGGGAGACTCGTTCAGAGAGATATCACCTACTTCCTACGACAGGTCGGAGAGACCGGATCCTAGGACCCTGGATCGGGAGATAGCAAGAAGGATGGAACGACTTGACCGCGAGAGAGCGGACGTAATCGGGAGAATGGAACGCAGTCGCGACCGCGCTGAGGTTGCGTATTCAAAGAATGAAGATACAGAAGTACTGCAGGTAATATCGAGGAGGATGGAACAACTAGACAGCGAGAGGGCGGAATTGACGAGGAAGGTGACTCAGAGCCATAGGAGGGGTCGCAGCAGGACCCCGTTTTCGGATGAGATTGAGGATGAGGTATTGCAAAGAGGGGACAAGATCCCAGTGATCAAGCCATATGACAGAAAAAGTGATCCTACAGATCATCTCCATCAGGTCGATATCATTCTGAATCTGCACAACTACTCAAAAAACATAAAGGCAAAGATCATATCCACCACTTTAACGGGCGCTGCGGTGGATTGGTTCACTAGGCTGGAGGTCCGACCCATAATGGACTATGAGCAACTGAGGGAAAAGATTGAGAACCATTTTTCTAGCCAGAACAGAATGAAGACCAACCTGTTGCACCTCGGCGCGGTGCAGCAGAGGGAAAGGGAGAACCTCTGGGAATATATGAAGAGGTTCAATAAAGAATTATTGAAAATGGATGAGCCACATGGGGGGCAGGTTATGATGATGCTGTTCAAGGGTACGACCCACCGCAGTTGCACCGACGAGGTAATCAAATTGACTGAGCCCACCATAGCACAGATCAATATGCTCGCAAACCAAATGGTTTACGAGGACGAGATGATGGCAACGCATCAAGGTTCATTTCCCAACAAGAATGCAGACAGAGATCGCAACAGAGAAAGGCCCCCAAGGACGTACACACCGTTGAATAGAGGCATTCTGGAAGTGATGGCCGTGGCAAAGAGGAACAGATGGTTGACAGAACCCAGACCATTGAATGAGACTCCCGAGATGAAGTCATCGGGCAAATACTTTGCGTACCACCGACAGCCCGGACACAGGACAAATGATTGTACGCACCTGAGGAATGAAATTGAAAGATTGATTAAAGAAGGGAAATTTATCGAGTTTGTCAGAAACGCCAAGGAGGATGCTAGGGGGACAGACAATTCTTTATCCCCTATAAGAGATTACTCACCCAGGAGAGGAAAGCAGAAGATGATCGAGGCACCCTAGGAGCGTGGTAGGACCATAGTGAATGCCCCGAGCAAAGGCGTCATAAACATGATCAATGGAGGAGCCTTGGGAGCCGACACTGCTCGCGGCCGAGAAACCATAACACGAAGAGTCCAGGGTGGAGCGTACATTGGGTACACGAATGCAATCGTGCCGGAAGGGTACTTGGAGCAGGAGATCTCTTTCACCAGGAGAGACTTGGAGTAACTTAGTCAATTGGCCTTGACCACGGGTAAAACTAGATTTCCCATTGGTTATGATTTGGCGATAGATCGTATTATATATATATATATATATGAGTCGGTTACAAGTGAGTGATCTAATAATACAACGAATCTATCTCAAATCAGGCCTCACTATGTATCTCGCGTACACTTTGTTCGGAACACCACGAACTAACGCTTCGATGCTTGGACGGCAGTGGTATATATCGGTGACTAGATCAGACGTATATCGGTGATTGTCTTCGACATGATATCGAGGATTGTCTTTGACATGATATCTGTGGTTGTATGACGTATCAGTAGAGCACCGGGTTATCCCGATATCGAGTACGATATCGAGAGTGAGATCGGGGATTTGTTTCGATGTGATGCGTGGTAGCCGAGGGATAATAATTGCTTCCTTTGGGATCCGGGTACCACGTATTTATAGATCTTGGGACCCGGGGACCACAGTAACATATCGGTGATTATTACCTATATGACATCAAAAGTGGCCCCCGGTATGGTCCAATATGGGCCTGGTTTGGGCCAGGCCTAATATGCGAGAAATGCCCATATCATGTAGTCCTCCAATTTGGGGATTATTGTCTTAGAGATAAGAATTCGCAAATTTAATTTTAAATTTCTGGGTTACCTGTACCCTTTGTCCCGCCAGTTCAAATGACGGAGATCAAATATGCGGGGAATGCGCTTCATGAAGAACTTCGATGGGCCCCCTAATGCAGTGGGCGCATATTTTGAGGTCCTCGTTTGAATTATATGTTCTTTGGAGTTGAATTTCTTATAAATATAGGAGTGGCACGTCGAGGCTTTTTTGGGTAATAGGATAGGATATCGGGGTTCATCGTCGATATCACGTCGAAACGCATATTCGATATGATATCAAAAGTATATTCGGATGTAGTTAAGGCCTCCGTCTATAAGTAGAGCTTGTAAGAGACTTTGAAGGTCATAGTTTTCTGCGTTTTCTCTCTCGTTTAGTGTAACCACATCGGTATGTATATAGGTAATCATATTCGATATATGCCCCGACGTGTATTTCGACCTCGGCGTTGTACTTGAATTATTTATTATTATTTTCTCATGCTGATACTCTGATTATTCTGCAGGTGCATTATTTTTTCCTGAGATACTCCGTTAGAATGGGGTTTAGACAATTGATGCGTAAAATTCAAGCCGATCGTGATGCTCAGAAGGATGTTGAAACGGCGGCAGCCGTGGTGGCGCCTGAAATAGGGTTTGCGTGGAGCTTTGACCTGAATAATGCAGCCACTGAGTATCAGGCAGAGGTGTCGGGAGTCGAGCAACCTCCCCTAGCACTATAGTGCCTGAACGTATTAATGAAGAATGTTTTAACAATGTTCCTGCAACGTTTGGGTCCCTTAGCCAGGACATCCTTAATGTGGTGGGCGGCCTGGATGAATCGTTGATGATTTCGGACTTAACTCGGGTTATCCCAAGCTGCCTACGTATCCCTTTGGGGGAATCAAGTCGGACGTAGTTCATTTGTCTATTCTGCACTGCACAGCTTTACGGTTTTGACCATATCTCCTTGCAGGATGGTCCAAATCTCAAACCGCTTCTTGATATGGAAAGTAGACTCATTTAGCTTTCCAAGCATATAAGGTACATGTTGGGGAGATAATTATATCGGTAGTTATGTTCGATATAATATCAGGTATTGCAGTATGTCGAAGGTATATCGGGGATCTATGTCGAATATGGCATATCGGGGATGATATTCGATGTACATTTCGATATAGACATAACGGGGTGATCCCTAGGTGTTTTTCCGAGGTCGTTGAGAAGAAGACTGAAGGGTCCTTGTGGGAATAGCTATTTGCTACCTTTATTGTAACTTGAATTTATCCCTTTTCGGACTGTTTCCAATTCGTAGTTCTATAACTGAATATTTATTTCTCTGTTATCTTCATAATCTGTGACTCTGCGTGGCCTTGTTGGTTGATAACTTGTTGATTTTTTATTGTCGTGGTGATAGAGTATGCATTATTTCGATATCTGACCCTGCATTCATTTCGTTCTCGTATTGATGAGATTTCTTTAATCTGCTTGTTGTCAACAAGGGATGATTTGAGTTTCCTCGGTATTGGTAGAAACATGGGTAATCTGCCACCGCTCGTGTGTTTAGGATCGACCCCGTTATCACAGGGTATCTTTTTCTTGTGGGTAGGCCCCGTTATCACAGGGAATTTTTTCTTGGATCGACCCCATTATCACAGGGGATTTTTTCTTGGACCGGCCCCGTAGTCATAGGGAATATTTTCTTGGATCGACCCCGTTATCACATGGGATATTCTTCTTGGATCGACCCCGTTATCACAGGGGATCTTTTCTTAGATCGACCCCGTTATCACAAGGGATTTTTTCTTGGATCGGCCCCGTTATCACAGGAAATTTTTTCTTGGATCGACCTCGTTGTCATAGGGGATCTTTTCTTGGATCGGCCCCGTTATCACAGGGAATTTTTTCTTGTATCGACCCCATTATTACAGGGGATATTCTTATTGGATCGACCCCGTTATCACAGGGGATTTTTTCTTGGATCGGCCCGTTATCAGAGGGAATTTTTTCTTGGATCGACCCCGTTATCATAGGGGATCTTTTCTTGGATCGGCCCCGTTATCACAGGGAAGTTTTTCTTGGATCGACCCCTTTATCACATGGGATTTTTTCTTGGATCAACCCCGTTATCACAGGGGAATTTTTCTAGGATCGGCCCCGTTATCATAGAGAATTTTTTCTTGGATCGACCCCGGTATCACAGGGAATTTTTTCTTGGATCGACCCCGTTATCATAGGGGATTTTTTCTTGGATCGGCCCCGTTATCACAAGGAAGTTTTTCTTGGATCGACCCCGTTATTACAGGGAATTTTTTCTTGGATCGGCCCCGTTATCTCTGGGAATTTTTTCTTGGATCGACCCCGTTATCACTGGGGATTTTTTCTTGGATCGACCCCGTAATCACATGGGATTTTTTGTTGGATCAACCCCGTTATCACAGGGGATATTCTTCTTGTGGGTAGGGGCGCATCCCGTTATCACATGGAACCGCTACCGTTGAAATGTGTATGATCGACCCTGTTATCACATGAGATATTCTTCTTGTGGGTAGGGGCGCATCCCGTTATCACAGGGAACCCGCTACCGTTGAAATGTTTATAATCGACCTCGTTATCACAGGGGATATTCTTCTCGTTGTAGGTGAGCCGTTACCACTCAATGGTATTAGCCTTTTCTTTGTCTTTTTGACTATGTCTCTTGGTGACTCTGTCGTCGTGGAATCTATGGGTCATTAAGCCCTATAAAAGCACGAAATGATGTGCATGTGTTATCTGCGGGATGTTCCCTCAATCTGGGAATATCACTTTTATACAAGAAAAGGTGTTTTCATTGTATTCTATCGTGCCTGTTGTACCTGGTTTTACCTGTTGTACCTGTTTACATGGATAATATTGAATAATCTGGGGCAATGCCCCCTGAATCCCTCTTTTAATATTACCTATGTCCTTTTCGGATATAGTAATGTGTGATCCTTCTAGCCATGTACCTGTAAGAGGGCGATGTGTTAAACATATATCTAGGGGAATACTCCCCGATTCTTCGTGCCATTCTCTGCACTTCCGTAATGTCCGTTTAGGACATATCCCTACATGAAATATGAGATTCCACAAAGCAACAAATAAAAAGGTAATGACGGATAACGGTTGAAGGCTAGGTAAACCTAACCCGCATACGTATCCAGTTGAATGGGGAATCAGACCGGCGTAGTTCTCCCTGTTTTAAGTTACATGCCGACCCACGAACGTGCAAAATAAGAGAATATGGTCGAGGGCTAGGTAAACCTAACCCGCCTACGTATCCCGTTGAATGGGGAATCAAACCGGCGTAGTTCCCCCTGTTTTAAGTTAAATGCCGACCCACGAAGGGGCAAAATAAGAGATAACGGTCGAGGGCTAGGTAAACCTAACCCGCCTACGTATCCCGTTGAATGGGGAATCAAACCGGCGTAGTTCCCCCTGTTTCAGGTTTACAACCTAACCCGCGATGGGGCAATGTTTCAAATGTTCAAGCGTAATTTCAAAATTACTAAGATCTATAATATTGTCCTTTTTGCTCCTCAGGGTGATCACTCCCTGCGCGGAATGTATTCTTGGTGTGGGACTTGTATTTCCTGTCTTCTTCTGATTCTTTGGTGCTTCAGCGAGTCCACATAGCACATCCACCATTGTATCTGATCACCTAGAATCTCGCCAACTCCCTGAGGCGTTTGGAATTTAATCTTCTGGTAATAAGTAGAGACCACTGCCCTGATCTGGTTGAGCGCCGGTCGGCCAATAATGGCATGGTAGGGAAATGGGATGTCGACAATTGTGTATTTTATCGGCGTCACCCGGGTGCGTGGGCTTTTGCCAAACATGGTAGGCAATATAACTTGTCCAAGTTGCACTACCTCTGCTCCGCTGAATCCGGTCAATGGGGTGGATATCGGCTTCAGCCGGTCTGGGGTTATCCTCATCTGCTCGTATGATTTTGAGAATATCGGGTTTGCAGAGCTTCCGCTATCCACCAGCACTTTATGCACCTGATATTCATCCACATTAATAGTAATAACCAATGGGCAATCTAGTCTACCTGCGGTTAAGGCCAACGGATTAAGTTGCTCCAAGTGTCTCCTGGTGAAAGATATCTCCTGCTCCAAGTACGCTTCCGACATGATTGCATTGGTGTACCCAATGTAGGCTCCACCCTGGAGTCTCCGTGTTATGGTTTCTCGAACGTGAGCCGTGCCAGCTCCCAAGCCTCCTCAGTTGATCACGTTTATAACGCCTCTGCTCGGGGCATTCACTATGGTCCTACCACGCTCCTCGGGTGCCTCAATCATCTTCTGCTTTCCTCTCCTAGGTGAGTAATCTCTTATAGGGGATAAGGAATGTTCCCCCCCTCTAGCATCTTCCTTGGCGCTCCTGAAAAACTCGACCAATTTCCCTTCTTTAATCAATCTTTCAATTTCATTCCTCATGTGCATACAGTCCTCCGTCCTGTGTCCAGGTTGACGGTGGTACGCGCAATATTTGCCCGATGACTGAATCCCGGGAGTCTCATTCAACGACCTGGTTATGTCAACCATATGTTTCTTTTTGCCACGACCATCACCGCCATGCGGCTCATCCACCTTCAACAATTCATCATTGAACCTCTTCATATAGTCCCGGAGGTTCTCCCTTTCCCTCAGCTGCACAGCCCCGAGGTGTAGCAGGTTGGTTCTCAAATTTTCCCCTTAGTTGCTCGTAGTTCGTTATGGATCTGGCCTCCAGCCTAGCGAACCAATCCAGTGTAGCGCCCGTTAAAGTGGTGGATAGGATCTTTGCCTTTATGTTTCTCGAGTAGTTGTGTAGGTTCAAAATGCTATCGACCTGATGGAGATGATATGTAGGATCACTTCTTCCGTCGTATGGCTTGATCACTGGGATCTTGTCCCCTCTTTGCAATACCTCATCCTCTATCTCATCCAAAGACGGGGTCCTACTGTGACCCTTCCCATGACTCTGAGTCACCTTCCTCGTCAACTCCGCCCTCTCGCGGTCTAGCTGTTCCATCCTCCTTGATATTACCCGCAGTATTTCTGCATCCTCATTCTTTGAATATGCAATGTCGGCGCGGTCGTGACCGCGTTCCATTCTCCGATTTAATTTCGCCCTCTCGCGGTCAAGCTGTTCCATCTTTCTCGCTATCTCTCGATCTAGGGTCATGGGGTCCTGTCTTTCTGAATTGTCGTAAGCAGTGGGCGATATCTCTCTGAAGGAGTCCCCCGTATCCCCATGTTCCTCATATCCTTGCCTTGCCCTTCTCTCACCCGCTCCGGATTCATGGGGCCTCGCCCGAATGTCCTTTGCCCTTTGTTCTGCTAGTCGTGGAAGCAAAGTCGTTGATCTGCGCTTGCATCTCCGGGGTTATGGCGGCAGCGGGAAGGGCGCTTCGTCCCTCGGCCATTGTCTCTTTCGAGCTAGGAAAATCTGCATTTGATGCCTCGACCATTGGAACGTCTGTCGCGGGGTTCTCAATGGTCGGGCCCTCAGCCATGGGTTCTACCGTATTTGGTGCGACGATGGGTTGGACCTGCGTTCGTGGCTCGCAGCGGCCTCCTGGGCCCGCGCCTTCGTCGCATCTCGTTCTGTGCTGGAGGAAGCTCCATCTCGGCTTGGGTCGCTGTCTGTTCTTGGTCAGTCGGGTGCTGAGGGAGTTGCGTGTCCTCCATCCTGGCGCTCCTAGTTACAACTTCGTTAAATTCGGATCGCGCCCTCCTTCCTTGCATCTTGGCGTCCTTGTCCGTGAAATGGTGTTCCCACAGACGGCGCCACTTATTTGACAATAGATCGTATTATATATATGTATGTCGGTTATAAGTGAATGGTCTGGTAATACAACGAGTCTATCTCAAATCAGGCCTACACTATGTATCTCGCGTAGACTTGGTCCGAAACACCTCGAACTAATGTCTCGATGCTTGGATGGCAGTGGGATATCGGTGACTAGATCGGATGTATGTCGGTGATTGTCTTCGACATGATATCAAGGATTGTCTTCCACATGATATCGAGGATGCCCCTCGATGTGATATCGGAAGTGTGGTTGTATGACGTATCAGTAGAGCACCAGGTTATTTCGATATCGAGTACGATATCGAGAGTGAGATCGGGGATTTGTTTCGATGGGATGCGTGGTAGCCGAGGGATAATAATTGCTTCCTTTGGATTCTGGGTACCGCTCATTTATAGACCTCGGGATCCGGGGACCACAGTAACATATCGGTGATTATTACCGATATGACATCGAAAGTGGCCCGTGATATGGTCCAATATGGGCCTGGTTTGGGCCAGGCCCAATATGCGGAAAATGCCCATATCAGATTATCACTATTAATGTGGATGAATATCAAGTGCATAAAGTTATGGTGGATAGCGAAAGCTCCGCAAACCTGATATTCTCGAAAGCCAACGAGCAGATGAGGATAGCCCTGGACCGGCTAGAGTCGATGTCCACCCCATTGACCGGATTCGTCGGAGCACAGGTAGTTCCACTCGGACAAGTTATATTGCCCACAGTGTTTGGGAGAAGCCCACGCACCCGG
The DNA here is from genome assembly GCA_948329865.1 of Linaria vulgaris. Taxonomy (NCBI): domain Eukaryota; kingdom Viridiplantae; phylum Streptophyta; class Magnoliopsida; order Lamiales; family Plantaginaceae; genus Linaria; species Linaria vulgaris. The sequence continues at coordinate 43,722,990 of OX415251.1, forward strand.
GTGACGCCGATAAAATACACAATAGTCGACATCCCGTTTCCCTACCACGCCATCATTGGCCGACCAGCACTCAACCAGATCAGGGCAGTGGTCTCTACTTATTACCAGAAGATTAAATTCCCGACACCTCAGGGAGTCGGCGAAATTCTAGGTGACCAGGTACAAGGATGGATGTGCTATGTGAACTCGCTGAAGCACCATAAAATCAGAAGAAGACAAGAAATACGGGTACCACACCAAGAATACATTACGCGCACAGAGTGATCACCATGAAGAGCAAACAGAACAATATTTTAAAGTTTCAGTAGTTTTTAAATTATGCTTGAACAATTGAAACATTGCCCCATCGTGGGTTAGTTTGTAAACTTAAAACAGGGGGAACTACGCCGGTCTGATTCCCCACTCAACGGGATACGTAGACGGGTTAGGTTTACCTAGCCTTCGACCGTTATCTTTTATTTTGCCCTTTCGTGGGTCGTCATGTAACTAAAACAGGGGGAACTACGCCGTTCTGATTCCCCAATCAACGGGATACGTAGGTGGGTTAGGTTAACCTAGCCTTCGACCGTTATCCGTCGCTACCTTTTTATTTTTGCTTTATGGAATCTCATATTTCATGCAGGGATATGTCCTAATCGGACATTACGGAAGTGCAGAGAATGGCACAAAAAATTGGGGAGTATTCCCATAGATATATGTTTAACATATCACCCTCTTACAGGTACATAGCCCGAAGGATCACACATTACTATGTCCGAAAAGGACATAGGGAATATTAAACCCTCGCTTTTTTTAAAAGAAGGGATTCAGGGGGCATTGCCCCAGATTATTCAATATTATCCATCTAAACAGGTGCAACAGGTACAAACAGGTACAACAGGCACGTTAGAACACAATGGAAACACCTTTTCTTACATGAAACTGAAATTCCCAGGTTGAGGGAACATTCTGCATATAACACATGCGCATCATTTCGTGTTTTCATATAAGCTTTTACATTGAAAAATCTTTCTTGTCTGTGATGTTTTACAGGGCCTAACGACCCATAGAGTCCATGACGACAGAGTCACCGAGGGACGTAGACAAAAAGATAAAAGAAAAGGCTCCTACCCATGAGCGGTAACGGGTTCCCCTGTGATAACGGGCGGGCTTCTACCCATGAGCGGTAACGGGTCATCTACAAAGGAAAGGCTCTTACCCATGAGCGGTAACGGGTTCCCCTGTGATAACGGACGGGCTCCTACCCATGAGTGGTAACAGGTCATCTACAAAGGAAAGCTCCTACCCATGAGCGGTAACGGGTTCCCCTGTGATAACAGGCGGACTCCTACCCATGAGCGGTAACGGGTCATCTACAAAGGAAAAGCTTCTACCCATGAGCGATAACGGGTTCCCCTGTGATAACGGGCGGGCTCCTACCCATGAGCGGTAACGGGTCATCGACAAAGAAAAGGCTCCTACCCATGAGCGGTAACGGGTTTCCCTGTGATAACGGGCGGGCTCCTACCCATGAGCGGTAACGGGTCATCTACAAAGAAAAGGCTCCTACTCATGAGCGGTAACGGGTTCCCCTGTGATAACGGGCGGGCTCCTACCCATGAGTGGTAACGGGTCACCTACAAAGAGAAAAAGATACCATGTGATAACGGGATCGATCCTAAACATTTAAACGGTACCGGGTTCCCTGTGATAATGGGATGGACCCCTACCCACAAGAAAAAGATACCCTATGATAACGGGGTCAATCCTAAACATTTAAACGATACCGGGTTCCCTGTGATAACGGGATTGGCCCCTACCCACAAGAAGAATATCCCCTATGATAACGGGGTCGATCCTAAACATTTGAACGATAGCGGGTTTCCTGTGATAACGGGATGGTCGCCTACCCACAAGAAGAATATCCCCTGTGATAATGTGGTCGATCCTAAACATTTGAACGGTAGCGGGTTCCTTGTGATAACGGGATGGGCCCCTACCCACAAAAATAATATCCCCTTTGATAATGGGGTTGATCCTAAACACATGAGCAGTGGCAGATTACCCATGCTTCTACCAACACCGAGGAAATTCTAATCATTCCTTGTTGACAACAGCAGATTAAAGAAATCTCATAAAATACGAGAACGAAATAAATGCAGGGTCAGATATCGAAATACTGCATACTCTATCATCATGACAATAAAAAGTCAACAAGTTATCAGACAACAAGGCCACGAAGAGTCACAGATTATGAAGATAACGGAGAAATAAATATTCAATTACAGAACCACGAATGGGAGATAGTCCGGAAAGGGATAAATTCAAGTTACAATAAAGGAAGCAAACAGCTACTCGCACAGGGACCCTTCAGTCTTCTTCTCAACGACCTTGGAAAACTCGTCAGGGTCGGCCGCACCCTCCTCCACCTCGTCTAGTCCACCAATCGGCAGGTCGTTATGATTGTGCCTTGGGTTCAACCCACTCAATTCGACGGAGTCCTTGAAATCGTCATTTTTCAATACGTGCCCTACGCAAGCATGAAATGCTGCCTCCCGAACCTTCAAAACTAAGTCTCGGAAGCTCGAGCTTTCCATAAACTTCTCCGCTCCAACCCGGAGGAGATCAGGACGACGTTCCTACAAATGGAACTCTATTAAATACATGAGGAAAAAACAGAAGCAGATATCATAAACAAGATATATACCAAATCCAAGGGAGCTGATTTGGCAGTGGAGAGCTCCAATGAGAGACGTTCGTTAGTAGCCTTCTCCGCCACCACCCCAGATTTCAGTTTCTCCAGCTCTTTGTTGGCCGCAAGTTGCCTTCACGCGCCTTTCCTTGGTCAATCTCAGTCACTAAGGTTTTGAAGTTGCCCTTCAAATCATACTCCTCCCGGAGCTAACGACATGTCTTCAGGACATCCTCTTTCTCAGCCTCCAACTTCTCCAGCACCCTGGGGTTGAATCCCCCCATCCTCAAGATATCACCCTTGAACTCGGCAGCAACAGCGTCAGGGTCACCCTTGGACTCGCGCATTGTCTTCAGACACAAAACCGCCAGCTTTGCCATCTGCGCAATACAATCAGTAACGTTATGTTAACAAGTCAAAATGAAATCAATCGAAGTCATGCTAAGATACGTACACTCTGAAACATATGAGTGTTGCGGCGTATGTTCTGGGCCCGCTTGAATTCTGTAAGCACCCGCACATTTGCTGGAGGAGGAAAAGACCGCATCATTCCCCGCACAACATCTGCTTCAGGGAATTCCACTCGCTTGGCGGATTTGACTGCACCCACCTTATTGGGGCCTGAACTCGAGGACGAGTGGACATTGTGGACAGTCCCGTCACGAGACCTTTTATTAACCGATACCCTAGTCGGGTCAACGGCAGGCTTCCTAATCGGGATTCCATGAAAGATTGGGGCAAAGCCCCCTAGTATCGAGGGCTCCTGCAGTGGCCCTTTACCCTTGTCCGTCGTACCTGAAACAGGCGCTTTTCCCTTACCGCAAATAGTGTTCTAGCTTGAAGATCCCGACCCCACGATAAAGGGCACATCAATTAAATCACCTAAGTTGGCATGGGTATTCGATCCCGAACCACCGACGTTCTTGGTCAAAGGAATGTTGGCCTCTAACTCAGAACGTGGGGCTACGTACTCACGAGAAGGAGACCTAGCATCTGATCTCTCAGCCAACACAGTCCCTTCAAGCGGATGAACCACACCCTCCTGTTTCGAGGTCAACACCTCCAAGAGATTGGCGGCACCGTCCATGCCTCTCACCACATCAAGGATGTCCTGGCTAAAGGACCCAACCGTTGCAGGAACACTTTCAAAGCATTCTTCATTAAAACGTTCACGTACTACAATGCTAGGAGAGGTTGTTCAACTCCCGATACCTCTGCCAGAACCTCACTGGTGGCATTATTCAGATCAAAGTTAGACGCATGCCCTGTTTCAGGCGCCACCGCAACTACTGCCGTCTCAGCCAATGCAGCTTTATGAGCATCACGGTCCGCTTAAAGTTTACGCATCAATTGTCTGAAACCCATTCTCACGGAATATCTCACAAAAAGAATAATAAATAAAATACACCTGCAGAATAATTGGAATATCAGCAGGAGAAAATAATAATAAATTAAGTACAACAACAGGATCAAAATACACGTTAGGGAATATATCGAATATGATTACCGATATAAATTCCGATGTGGTTACGTTAACGACAGAGAAGACACAGAAAACTATGACGTTCAAAGTCTCTTACTAGCCCTGCTTATAGACGGAAGCTTCAACTACATCGAAAGATACTTTCGACATCATATCGGATATGCGTTTCGACGTGATATCGACGATGAAACCCGATATCCTATCGTATTACGCAAAAAAGCCTCGAAATATAACGATTGCACCGGCGGGCCCATCGTAATTTTATAAGTGCGACTCCCATATTTATAAGAAATTCAAATCCAAAGAAACACATAATTCAAACGAGGACCTCAAACTATGCGTCCTCTGCATTAGGGGGCCCATCAAAGTTCATCATGAAGTGCATTCCCTGCATATTTGATCTCTGTCACTTGAACTGGCGGGACGAAGGGTACAGGTAGCCCATAAATTCAAAATTAAATTTGCGAATTCTTACCTCTAAGATAAGAATCCCCAAATTGGGGGACTACATGATATGCGCATTTCCCGCATATGAGGCCTGGCCCAAACCATGCCCATATTTAATCATATCGGGGATCACTTTCGATATAAGATCGGTGATTACCACCGATATGGTATTGTGGTCCCCGGATCACGAAGTCTATAAATACGCGACGCCCAGATCCCAAAGTAAGCTGTTATTATCCCTCAGCTACCACGCTTCATATCGAAAGAAATCACCGATCTCACTATCGATATCATACTCGATATCGAGATAACCCTCGTCCTCCACTGATACGTCATATCATCACATTCCCGATACCATATCGAGGGTGGTCATTGACATCACATCGAAGCTGATCACCGATGTACGCCCGACCTGATTACCGACATACATTTGCCGTCCGAACATCAAGGCGTTAGTTCGAGGTGTTCCGGACCAAGCCTAATCGAGAGAGATAGATTAGATCTAGTTTGTTAAGATAGATTCGTTGTATCTCTCTTGTACTCCACTGTAATCGACCCATGCTTATATAAACGATCTATTGTCAAAATATATGTATATCGAATTAGTTTGTCATTATGACATTCGTTGTACAAAACAGTAAGAAAATATTCAAAGCGGTCCATTCTCCTTATATAGTGTTTGGATTTACAATGCGTCGTTGTAATTCTTGTTATTTTAACTGTTACAAAGCGGTCCATTCTCCTTACGAACTAAAAAAACAACGCAGCACCTCAAACCATCTTAAAATATCGATTTTAAAGTATGAATATTAGTAGGGACCAAATTTGGTCCCTATGGAGTCAATAGGACCGCTTTTCAGTCCCTATTGACAACGCTAATGTCAATAGGGACCACAATGCAGTCCCTATTGAGTGCTAATTTCAATATGGACCGCAATGCAGTCCCTATTGACAACGCTAATAACAATGCGGTCCCTATTGACAACGCTAATTGTCAATAGGGACTGCTTTGCGGTCTCTATTGACTCAACAGGAACCGAATTGCGGTCCCTACTAATATTCATACTTTAAAATCGATTTTTTTTTTATTGATGTTGGTGTGCTTGTGATTCTTAGCAACCAAACTCATTTTAACATTTGAATTGAAATAATAAATGATTGCAAAACCAACCTTATAGTATATTAGTTGTGAATTAATAGATTGATTGAGATTGAGCGAGTTATTAACGTTCAAGATATATTTCATGTTCTACAACTAATCATCACTAGTTAGTTGTAGTTGTTAAACGTTTTTATGATTTACTTCACTAATATCAGCATAGATATGATTATGAAGTATAATCATTAGATCAAGTAATCATTATACTAATATATGTATATCGAATTAGTTTGTCATTATGACATTCATTGTACAAAATAGTAAGAGAATCTTCAAGGCGGTCCATTCTCCTTATATAATGTTTGGATTTACAATGCGTCGTTATAATTATTGTTGTTTTAACTATTACAATGGTTATTATGAACTAAACAACAACGCGACACCTCGAACAATCATAAAATATCAGTTTTGAAGTATGAATATTAGTAGGGACCGCAATTAGGTCACAAATATGGACAGTAGAGACCGCATTGCGGTCTCTATTGACAACGCTAATGTTAATAGGGACTGCATTGCGGTACCTATTTGCAACAGCTAGTGTTAATAGGGACCGCTTTGCGGTCCCTATTGGCAACGGGTTACTAGGAACTACATTGCGGTCTTTATTGACAAAGCTAATGTCAATAGCAACCGCAATACAATCCCTATTGACCCGTTGCCAATAGGGATCGCAATGCGGTCCCTATTGACAATTAGCTTTGTCAATCGGGACCGCAATGGGTTTAGGGTTAATGCAGTTCCTATTGGGCGGTCCCTGTTGACCGCCCAGTCTTGTAGTGATTACCCTAAACATTACATTAATAAAATTCTGAATTGGTTAAGATTATATCCCAAAAGTATCAAAGGTCAGAAAATCAATATTAAAATCCCATGTTTATCTGATAATTAAAATTTAAATATAAAAGCTCCTTCCACTACTATTTTTCATCCAACTATTAATTCTCAAATTCATCTTACCCAAAAAGCCTCTACCTCACCAGTTGGCCAACATGTTGACTTGAATTAAAAATACTGAAGTATAAAATAGAGGCTAAACAAAAACATGTAATCTTTTCTGATGTACAAAAGCTTAGGTTTACTGTGCAACTATCACTGTTCACTTTGAAGATCAAACCACTTTGTTGGATATGAACATTCGATATATTTTGTATCAATATGGTTTATAGGCTTGTGTGCTACCACTTTTTTGTGCATATAGTAGTTTCAAAAAACAGTATACGTACTTATTGAGAAAAAATACTTTATTCTTCATCAACATACTACAACATACTATATATACACTATAAGATTTGGGGGGCATCTGCAACCGCCCGGGCGATCGCCATTAACGGCGACCGCAGCGCGACCGCCAGGCGGTCGCCACGGAGACGTGGCGATCGTTGGGCGGTTGCGAGGGCTTCTTGCAACCGCTGGGCGGTTGCGAGATCACATAGCAACTGCCTGGCGGTTGCTGATACAAGATATCTGCAACCGCCTAGCGGTTGCAGATAACATTCATACTTGATTTTTCACTATTACGGATGATACGTTGTGGTACGTTGTTTGATCAATTAATAATTACCCTAATGATAGTTAAAACAAGCCAAATTATAAGGTTTCATTGGAAAATCAGGCCTAGGGACAACATTAATAACTAAGTGTGATGATTAGTTGTTGAATACAATATATAGGTGTATCGTTGATGACTCGCCTAATCACATAGTCTACTATTTTACTAACTTAATTACTAGTTTTGTAGTTATTTACTACTATTATTCACATGTAATAATGATATTTGAGTTCAATAAACACAAACACATCAAGATACTTCCGATAAATCACTAATTTCGAATATGGATATTTTTGCAACCGCCAGACGGTTGCAGATATTCAGTTCTCGCAAACGCTGGGCGGTTGCAAGGGCTTCTCGCAACCGCTGGACGGTTGCGAGGTTACATGGCAACCGCCTGGCGGTTGCAGATAATAGTCATACACTACAAGAAATTCAAGTATTAGCAACGGCCATTGGCAACGGGCGTGGTTGCCAATGACCATTTTGCCATTGGCTACGGAAGAATCCGTAGCCAATGGCTTTCTTTTTACTAAAAAAAAAAAAGAAAAATGCATTTTACAAGGGCAACGGACACTGTCCGTTGCCAATAGCCAAGGGCAACGGGCCTTGGCCGTTGCCAATAGCCAAGGGCTACGACTTGGCCGTTGCCAATAGCCAAGGGCTACGGCTTGGCCGTTGCCCTTGATTTAGGCTATTGGCAACGGAAGATGCCGTTGCCCTTGGCTATTGGCAACGGACAATGTCCGTTGCCCTTATCCAAGGGCAACGGCATCTTCCGTTGCCATTGCGATTAAAAAAAAAGTGAAAAATAACTCTATAAATATAAATATATATATATATATGGTTATATTATAAATGTGAAAAATAACTACATTAATGGATATTTAATATTATATTAAATAATATTTACTATTGTGTTTAGTTTGGGTTCTATGAACTTTCCTTGTCATTTAAGAACTTATATTTGGTTGTTTTGCTTATTATTAATTTTAATATTCGCGTTTTTATTTTTATTTATTAGTTTACTTTTAAAAATCAAGTTATATTATATATTATATATATAAAAATATATGTGTCTTTCATTACTCCGTTTTTGACGAGATCTTAAAGAATACTCCTAAATTATGGTTTAGAAAATGTTGGTGAAAAAAAAAGTAAATTTCGAGTGGTTTTGCAACTTTTGAAAAATTACATTTGCACCCCAAAAGGTTTCTTTGCGCCTTTCATTACTCCGTTTTTGACGAGATTTGAAAGAACACTCCTAAACTATGGTTTAGAAAATGTTTGTGAAAGAAAATGTAAATTTCGAGTTATTTTGCAAATTTTGAATAATTCTATTTTCACCTCCAAAAGGTTTATATGCGTCTTTCGTTACTCCGTTTTTTATGAGATTTGAGAAAACGGGGTTTGCGTGGTTCGGTCCAAATGGTCCTAGTCCACGGGGTTTGCACCCAAATGTTGACTCAAACAATATACCTACTTAAGAATTACAATGATAGGAATTACTCCAACGTAAATCTAGACTCCCTCTAATTTACCGTTGCAACACCTAACGCTTAACTATTTTCGGTATACTCCTTTGAGTCGGAGAACTTCAAGATTAACTCAAAGCTCCTTTGACAAGAAGTTCTCACAAGAAGACTTTGACTCGATACAGGACTGAAATCACAAACTATCCTTTTCAAAGCTTGTCCTCTAATTGTGTCGAGTCCTCCTTATATAGGCGTGGGCAGAATCTCTGCAGATCTCCAGTTGCAATCAACGCGGATCTTATTTCCTTAACAGATAAGATCTACATATCTACAGTTGCACTCAACGCGGATCTTCTTTCCTTATAGAGATATGGTTAATATCTAGTAGGATAATCTTAAAGATAGAATGATATCTTATAAAGATAAGGAAATAATATTAAGATAATTACCATTTAAAAGATTAACTTATCCTAATGATTTAACAAAACAATATCAATTTAAATCCTAGTTGGGCCGATCTGAATTGAGCCCAAATCGAATAGAAAAACGGCCCAAACATTTTTGATCATCACAATATCTTTCTCTCAATTATTCTTTTCTTGGCTATCGAAAAGGAGTACTTTTCGTCTCAAAATTGGAATCATTTTCATTCCTTAAAATTACTCTTTCGGTCATTCATCGAAAGAAAACACTTGTTTGGAATTTGATGGATTGAGATATATGCAAAGATTTGTTTTTCATTATTTCTTCATTCAAATTAGAAGTGGAGTCTTAGTCTAGTTCTGTATTCTTTCTAGATATTCAAACAAAATCACTAATAAAATAGATTCATAGGTTTCTTGTTTAGAACTTATATGGGAAAGAAATATTCGATCACATAGAGCCGACGAATGAAGTGGGTTAATTAACAGATGAAAAATGGCAAAAAAAGAAAACATTCACTCATCTTTTCTCTCTTGCATCTATAGTATTTTTGCCCTAGTGGATTTCGCTTTCATTTACTAAAAGTATAGAATCTTGGGTTATTATTTGGTTGAATACTGGTCAATCCGAAATTATGTGGAATGATAAAGAAAAAAGCATTCTAGAAAAGTTTATAGAATTAGAAGAAATTCTCTTCTTGGACGATATGATCAAGGAATACTCGGAGACACATTTACAAATGATTCATTTAAGATTCCTTTGCACTTATCGACAAATATAATCGATTTTGTTCGAAAATGATGGTGAAAGAAAAAGTAAATTTCGAGTTGGTTTGCAATTTTTGAATAATTCTATTTTCACCCCCCAAAAAGTTTCTTTGCGTCTTTTGTTACTCTGTTTTTTACGAGACTTTAAAGAACACTTCTACTTATTGTTTAGAAAATGATGGTGAAATAAAAAGTAAATTTGGAGTTGTTTTGCAACTTTTGAAAAAATTGTATTTTTCACCCCGAAAGGTTAGTTTGCGTCTTTCGTTACTCCGTTTTTTACAAGATTTGAAAGCACACTTCTACTTATTGTTTAGAAAATGATGGTGAAAGAAAAAGTAAATTTCGAGTTGTTTTGCAACTTTTGAATAATCACATTTTCACCCCCGAAATGTTTGTTTGCATCTTTCGTTACTCCGTTATTGACGAGATTTGATAAAACACTCCTACTTATTGTTTAGAATATGTTGGTGAAAGAAAAATTTAATTTCGAGTTGTGTTGCAACTTTTGAAAAATTTGTATTTTTTACCCCGAAAGGTTATTTTGCGTCTTTCGTTACTCCGTTTTTTACAAGATTGGAAAGCACACTTCTACTTATTGTTTAGAAAATGATGGTGAAAGAAAAAGTAAATTTTGAGTTGTTTTGCAACTTTTGAATAATTACATTTTCACCCCCAAAATTTTTGTTTGCATCTTTCGTTACTCCGTTATTGACGAGATTTGATAAAACACTCCTAATTATTGTTTAGAATATGTCGGTGAAAGAAAAATTTAATTTCGAGTTGTTTTGCAACTTTTGAAAAAATTGCATTTTTCACCCCGAAAGGTTAGTTTGCGTCTATCGTTACTCTGTTTTTTACAAGATTTGAAAGCACACTTCTACTTATTGTTTAGAAAATGATGGTGAAAGAAAAAGTAAATTTGGAGATGTTTTGCAACTTTTGAATAATTACATTTTCACCACCGAAATGTTTGTTTGCATATTTCGTTACTCCGTTACTGACGAGATTTGATAAAACACTCCTACTTATTGTTTAGAATATGTCGGTGAAAGAAAAATTTAATTTCGAGTTGTTTTGCAACTTTTGAAAAAATTGCATTTTTCACCCCGAAAGGTTAGTTTGCGTCTTTCGTTACTCCGTTTTTTACAAGATTTGAAAGCACACTTCTACTTATTGTTTAGAAAATGATGGTGAAAGAAAAAGTAAATTTGGTGATGTTTTGCAACTTTTGAATAATTACATTTTCACCACCGAAATGTTTGTTTGCATATTTCGTTACTCCGTTATTGACGAGATTTGATAAAACACTCCTACTTATTGTTTAGAATATGTCGGCGAAAGAAAAAGTAAATTTCGAGTTGTTTTGCAACTTTTGAAAAAATTGCATTTTTCACCCCAAAAGGTTAGTTTGCGTGTTTCGTTACTCCGTTTTTTACAAGATTTGACCCTAACTACGTCGCTTGGATTATAATGTCCAAGCTTGGATTTACTTTTTCTTTCACCAACCTTTTCCGAGGAAACACGAATATTAAAATTAAACTTCGTTTAATACTTGCCGAGGAAAATTCATAGAAGTTCTTACATGCTGAGGAAAATTTGTAAAACCTAAATATGAATATTTGAATATATGCATCCACTTAATTTGCAAAAAAAAAATGAGAAATGATTAGCAAAAAAATATTAACAAATTATTATGTAAATCAGATTTTATTGGCTACGGAAGATTCCGTAGCCAATAGTTATTGGCTACGGGCGTCTTCCGTAGCCAATACATTGGCTACGGAAGATTCCGTAGCCAATAGTTATTGGCTACGGGCGTCTTCCGTAGCCAATACATTGGCTACGGAAGTTTCCGTAGCCAATACATTGGCTACGGAAGTTTCCGTAGCCAATAGTTATTGGCTACGGGCGTCTTCCGTAGCCAATAACTATTGGCTACGGAAACTTCCGTAGCCAAAAATACTATCCTATATTACAATCATATATTCATCCCCAACCATTACAATCATATATTCATTCTCATCATCCAATTCATTCTCCAACAACTCTTCCTCAATTCATCAATTCTAATTTTAAATAATGATAATTTATAGAATTATAATAATAATCTAATTAATTTGTTTAGTAATTACTTCTACAATTAAAAAAGATCATAATGAAGATTTTTTGTTAATTGCAATAAATTAAATTTATTTAATTAATAGAAATAAAATACATTAATTTAATTAATTGAAATAAAATACATTAATTTATTTAATTGAAATAAAATACATTAATTTATTTAATTGAAATAAAAAACATTAATTTATTTAATTGAAATAAAAAACATTTATTTAATTTGGATATGATTGTAATTATTTATTTAATTAAAGAATTCGAAATTTAGAATTTTTTTTTATAATTTTAAATATTATTGGCAACGGGTTAAATTCCGTTGCCAATAATATTCATTGGCAACGGAATTTAACCCGTTGCCAATAATATTTATACGGCCACATATTTAAAAAAAAAAAAAAAATCTGCTATTGGCAACGGAAATAATAGCCATTGGCAACGGAATCATCCGTAGCCAATAATTATTGGCAACAGAATAATCCGTTGCCAATGGCTATTGGCTACGGATTATTTCCGTTGCCAATGGCTATTGGCAACGGAAACATCCGTACCCAATAACAAAAGGGTATTTTGGTCTTCTATTATTGGCTACGGAAGATTCCGTAGCCAATAGCCATTGGCAACGACCACCCGTTGCCAAAAGTCATCAGCAACGAGGGTTTCGGCAACGGTTATTGGCAACGGAAGGCCGTTGCCAATAGCTATTGGCAACGGAAAAATGGGTTATTGGCTACGGAATCTTCCGTAGCCAATAACCCATTTTCTTGTAGTGATACTTGAATTTTTATTATTTTGGATGATACGTTGTGGTACGTTGTTTCATCAATTGATAATTACCCTAATGATAGTTAAAACAAGCAAAATTATAAGGTTTTATTGGAAAATCAAGCTTAGGGACAACATTAAGAACTAAGTGTGATGATTAGTTGTTGAACATAATATATAGGTGTATCGTTGATAACTCGCCTAATCACATAATCTACTATTTTACTAACTTAATTACTAGTTTTGTAGTTATTTACTACTACTATTCACATGTAATAATGATATTTGAGTTCAATAAACACAAACACATCAAGATTGTAATGCCCCATCTCGTTACATGCCTATAATTTTAAATTTACAACTTAAGCATGAATTCAGTTTTGGTCCTGTTAAATTATTGTTTTTATTAGTTGAAGATTTTTATGTCGATATATTTATATAAGTTTCTTTAGCAATATCTATCAAATATTGTTCAATTCAATATTACCAGTATTTGGATTTATAAATCCTCCTTACAAATTAAAGTTACCTTGAAAATTACTAATAGGCGTGAACATTAGGGAATGTTTAAATGTAGGTGCTAACTAGATTACATCACTTTGGTATTACTTATTTGAAAGACATGGGTCATCTTTAACGAACTAGAAGTGTAACCAACAATACGTTAATTAGAAAGCCTTACTTTTGAAAATGAAGAAGTGCTAGCCACAATAAGTGATAACCAAGCAATTACATCAGCACCTCCTAATCAATGAATTCTTTTATAGCTGCAACACACTTGACAACTAATTAGAAAACAATTATGCAGCACGATATATTTGAACAGCAACATATATTTTGTAAATATATACATATATCCTATCATGTACACACAAATATCCTATATATATATATATAAACAAAGGTATATGTGGACTAATATTAAATTGGGGATAAATATCAACTTATCAAAGCTTAATTATTTCCTTACACGTTGCCTTGCAGACTCATCTCACCTGAAACCTGGCAGGCCGTGGTGATTTATGAGAAACTAAGGAACAAATTAGTATAAATAGTGCTTCCCTGATTATTCGGTTCTTCCATATCCCTCAACTCCACTCCTGTGCACAAATCGAAATATACACACTTATATGAAAGTAAGTATAAGCAAATATACTTAAAGGTAACATTATATAACTTTCTATACCCAAACATATATAATGATAAACAAGGAAATTAAATGAAGCAAGATCTTGTTGCGGGGCTAAGAGAGGAGGGAAAGGTTGCATTCTATTGAACGCGGGGATACAATAGCTGCAAGGTGCTTGCATGCATGAAACGATAGAGGTAGTATTTTGATTAAATAATATTTCTTTTATTTGCTTACTTCAAGCAAACTGCTTAATTAATTCATTGAAGAGGCATATCAAAGACGTAGGTATTGTATAATTCAATATAGATTTGTTAATTTGATAAACACACTTTAAACAGAAACTATATTTTAACAACCAAAGCTTTATCGTGATTTGACTAACAAATACTTTACTTCTTTTATGTATATTGAAATCAATATTGGATCCGTAATAATGAGGATGAACATGAATAGTATCTGTCATAGAAGCTTAAGCTATTAAACTATTATC